>OX387629.1:5000000-10000000 GCA_947568825.1 Sphinx pinastri | reverse complement strand
GCTCGCCCCCTATCACATCATGGGATGGAATACGCTTGGCGAAAAGTGGGTGCACTAGTTGCGCCTCTGCCTACCCCTTCGGGGATAAAAGGCGTGAGCATGCGTATTTATGTAGGTATTTATGTATTTTAGTATGTATATTATGCGTTTATGTATGTATAGTATATGTTTTGTCTTATTTATGTTTTATATACACCCACTTTGTCTCATCTCTGCATCACCCAAAGGTTGACTGTTAGAGAATGCCTCAGGCATTAAGTCCACCTGTATACATTTACTGTATATAAAGTTTTAAAAAAAAACCTAAGTCTAAGTTTCATTTACTACCATTTTGTTAAACATCTAATAACCGTCACAAGTGCGGAATTACTGTTATCCATACGCATAATAATATAAAACGAAATTAAATTATACAATTTCATTACGCAATGAAGCGTCAATTAACAGTCATCCATAAACAAACAAAATCCCATAAAACACAAATTAATACAGTTTTCAATACTTCAATTCCAGTGGGACCGTTAACGAGTCATCATCGCCTGTCCATCATAATTTATTGTTATCTGTATTGCGCTGATGAATATTGACAAAAATGAATCGCATTAAATTCCAACTTTAAATCATCTTGATAACAATCTATTTTATGAAATTCCTCGGGGAGGAGATAAATGAAATTTGTTACAAAAGTTCCAGCCAATGGCTCTCCTTTAGGATATTAAATTTATGCCATCAAGTGGTATTCAAAGAATGGGCATTTAACTTAGATTTTCAATCGTGGAATTCAATAATACCTGCGCAGCCTCGAAGTCAGCTTCCAGAAAGCAGCTCTCTTTATTTTCCTTATTAAATAATTTGAATAAAATATATACCTACATTTCTCGAATATACTATAGCTTTATAATTAGTCATTTGTGTTCATATTTTAGCATATAAAAATTACTAATTAATTAATTTTGAAAATGTGCGTGTTGTCTATAATAAATATTCGATGTTAATGTATAAAATTAAAAACAAGGTTTTGTAATAATAAACCCACTATAATTCCCATGTTCTCCATCCTTACACCACGCGGCCGCTGTCATTGGCTATTTTTCCTCCATAAGTACAGACAGAGAGAGTACCTGCAAAAAATATATTAAAATTACCTGATACATTGTATCAGATTTATTTTTTACTAATAATTCTATATATAAAAAAATTTCGTGTCACCGTGTTTGTAACCATACTCCTCCGAAACGGCTGAACCGATTTTGATAAAATTTTATATTCACACTTGGTAGGTCTGAGAATAGGTTGTTATTAATTTTTTATCCCCCTAAATGATAAGGGTGGCCCATCCCAAAATTTTTATTTATCGGACAGAATTTTTTATTTTTATTTTTTTAATATGTGCCATTAAAAAATACATACAACCCTAAATTTTCTACCTTCTTCCATCATCCCTTATTTTTTAATAGCGATATTAGTAATTTAATAACTTGTAACCCCGGTCGGTAACTGATCAATTGATCTTCATTTATTTCTACTAAAATAATCTCTAAAAAGATTTTATATGGCAAAACAACGTTTGCCGGGTCAGCTAGTAATTGTATATATTTCAATTGAATCGACCTAAACTACATAAATATTCTAACGTAATTTAATTACGGCCAGCGGTCATGCCTATTGAACTCGGTCGAACACCCGACAATTTATAAACAATTACGAACGTTTAAACGATATTATAATAGAATATCAGTTCCATTTATTAATAATTTCTAATACACATAATGGACACGCACTCATACTCACGCCTTTTTATCCCTGAAAGAGTATGCAGAGATGAAACTAGTGGACCAGAATTTCGCCGTGCGTATTACATGCCATATATAGGGGGCGAGCATATCGCCATATCGGGCACAAATTCCAGACTCTGAGTCGATACTGAGCAGAAAACTTAATATTACTTTGCCCGACCCGGGATTCGATACCGAAAATTTAAAGCGGTAGTCGTACCGCACACGCAGTACAAAGTACAACTACGCCACCGAGGCAGTCTAATAACAGATAATGGAATTTATTATTAGTTCGGCAAATAAGCTCCGAGAGGATTAACCGAACGATCAGTGACCGATCGAACGCTAGACGAACGAACGAAATATCACAACCGTAATCCTTATGGCGGTATGTTTTACGACCACAGATTTTCGACATGTCTCCTTTTATGTTTCGTAAAAATTTTATCCTTCCTCTACGTACCTATGGATTTCCCGGTCTTTGTGACTCATATTATGTACGTCCTTATATCGAATAACGGATATTTATGTGGCAGTTTCTTTGAGTTTCTGCCGATATTTGTGATTATCTTCAATAAAAACGAGTAAACAGCATGTCATTTTTTTATTCGTGTGAACTTAATCTATTAACCTAGTTGATAAGGACAGGCTATTGATCATAGATATACTATTTAGCTGTCGTTTGATTGAAAATCTAGTACATGTGGCGTTGTTTCCTGGAAACATAGTACTCTTATTATTTAAAAAGAATATAAATTCAAACAAAACGAAACGGAAAAATACATTATCTAAATGCAAATCACTCCTTTGACGTCACATTTCTTTATTATGTTGAACCTGCGAGTGACGGCGTGTACTCATGTGAAGAAACGTATTTCATGCAATTTATTGTTTAACATACTTCCTTAGTCGCATGACAACAAGCGAGTTAGGCCCACAAGTTGTCGGAAATCGCGATTCTGGTATATGGCAGGGAACGTACGAAGTGACATCCGCTGGCTTGACAGGAACGGAACGTAGGTTACTAAATTTGAATATTATTTTATCAAACAGAATGTATTCACTGCGTCAAAATCACCAGCTTTTGCTTCAAAATTCATTAGCCTGAATCTCTTTGCTCGTTATTAAAGTTCCATAGAGTTTAATTTTCAGTGGTTATGAGTTTTAACAAAAACAAAAAAAATAAACCCCGACACCAAAAACCTCTAAAAAGTAAAATAATAAAAGTGCCTTTGTCGTTTAAGTACCTAGTAATATTTTGACCCAAGACTCCTCGCGTCGGGGGACCGCTAAAGAAGTGTTTTCACCTGCCTGGTCCGGTGTTCGGACCTGCGACGCGAGGACCCTTGGATCAAAATATTACTATAGTAGGGACAAACTAATATGGCCGGTATGACATGACACGGTTTTGAATTTTTTGGGTAGACGTTCCCACAGAGTTATCGCGACGGGAAAAAAATTGAATTGTCATACCGGCCAGCTTAGTTTGTCCGAACTGTAGGTACTTAAACGACAAAGACACTTTTATTATTTTACTTTTTAGATGTTTTTTGTGTCGGGGGCTATTTAAATTTTATTTAATTTTTATTTCAAACTTTTTAAATTACTACATTTTTCATCATGGTCCTTGATAATCAACTATCCAACACATAGGTACTCGTTGAGACCATTCTTATGAGTCCACACACGCTATATCTGCTATAAGTTGCTAAAGAGTTGGGCATCCCGCATACTACATGATGCTGCAGCATCAGCTCATGTTTAAAAATATTGCCGAAGTCACAGTACCCCAATTTAAAAATCAATCGGACTTTTTAAGTTGGAAATGAGCTGATAATCTTCAAACGCCTAAAAGATCTTCATAAATTATAGCTAAGAACAATCTCGATCACATCAGCTTTCAAATAAACCGCGTCAAAATCGGTGCATTCGTTTGAGAGCTAAGATGCCACAGACAGACATACAGATACACAGATACACACCCTAAACTTATAACACCCCTCTTTTTCTTTCGGGGGTTAAAAATACAACATGCATAGTACTTGTGCATGAAATGGATAATTTGGCACATGCAACACTAATATCATAGGTTAATATCTTTATCCAGTTGAGGAGTATGCTTAGTCGACAACAGCGTCACCTATTATTAATATCGGAAACTTATATAAATGCAAAGTTTCGCGCAAATTGTGCTACCGCGATTCAAGAATGACGTTCCGTTTGACAGTCGTGCGAGTTGCGCCCTCAGACCAATAACTAAAGCAACTTATTGGTCTGAGGTTGCGCCCAGTTGCGCCGAGCATAGAGATTACTGTACATAGAGTGAGCTAATCAGAAATACGATGGCCTAATAATAATAAATCGAATTAATACACATCACGCCTTTATCCCCAAAGGGGTAGGCAAAAGTGCAACCAGGGCATCAACGTTTCGCCTGTGTGTTCCATGATCCATCCCATGATGTGATGGGGGCGAGCCTGTCGCTATATCGGACAAATTCCAGATTCCAGGCTGGGAATAAAGGTTTTACGATATAACATGATAGAATAAACGAAATATTATAATAAAAAAAAAACGCAGTAAATAAGATACTAAAATATATTTTCAAGTTACTCCAATTTACATCATTCCATTGTTGCTTTCACGACAGGAGCAGGCGTACCGAATTGAGAAGCCATATTTATATCGTATCTCCAATCTTGGCACGAAGAGTCTTTGGTGTTTTCAACAAAGCTATCATTATCTTCTAGTTTTCCCCGAATATTGGGACGCCAGAATCATTTTCGTGTGACTGTGTCGTATGGAGTTCGTGAGCGATGAAGACGGTTTCAAGATGATTTCTTTTTTTTAAACTGGCACTCCATTATGCAGTTATATTATTATCAAGGCTCAGCGGTAAATATATTCTAGAATCTAATAATTATTAGGGCAGTTGTCGACTATCAATAGGCCGCAGAATTACATGCTGGTCTGTGATGTGTCGTACATCGGCTGGCACTAGAAATAGAAATATCGAACTATCCACTTTAGTAGATTATATATTAACGACCTCTCTGTACCCGCAGATTCACCATTAGGTCAAACCGACTCATTATGTCGAATCAGTGTAAAAATACTTGAAGTTGACATCGAACTCAGCAGATTTTGAAGACTTAATAAAAGTCCTGAACCACTGTACTGACTGCCTCGGTGGCGTAGTTGTATTAAGGTACGACTGCAATGCTGAGGTCTCAGGTTCGATCCCCGGGTGGGGCAAAATGATATCGGGTTTTTATACTTAGTATCAGCTCGGAGTCTGGAATTTGTGTCCGATATGGCAATACGCTCGCCCCCTATCACATCATGGGACGGAATCTGCACGGCGAGAAGTGGGTGTACTAGTTGCACCTCTGCCTACCGCTCCGAGGTAACGGGCGTGAGTGTGTGTGTGTGTGTGCGTGTGCGTGTGTGTGTGTGTGTGAACCAGAGTAGTTTTCTACATCATCGACAACAATCGACAACCTACGCCTAATGCGCATACACCGAGAGTTTATATTCCTAAAGTCTGTAGGTAAATTGATTTGTACTACGGACTGTTGGCGTCGAAACGTTTTACTGACGTTCGCGTGAAATACAAAAGGCAGATACAAACTAACAGTTCGGACCGCAGAGCGGATTTAATATTGCTTTTCGAATTTTGATTTATGTTTATTGTGTTTATTTCACACCATTGAGTAGGCGTATTTATATTAAAATGCAATATAGGATTTTAACTTGTGACCTTATTGTTGACTGTGTCAGCAAATAAATGTGGAAGAAACATAGAAATCATAGGATCTATTTTGTAGAAGTAATTTAATTTTAAATAAAATAAAAAAGATGCTGGATTGGCATTGTGCGTGTAGCATGCCCTATTTACGCCATACAAACAACTGATCCAAACGTAATTAAGACAATTTCCGAGTTCTATTTGGATATCTGTTGAATCACTTTGTTGTTGCATCTGTTTGTTCGTCAAGACATTCCTTAAATTTAGAATCGATTTGAAATAAACTTTACCTCTTCTATTACTCAGAGTGTGTAGGTCTTATTTCATCATGTTGGTATAGTGCAGTACAGTAATATTTCAAATAAAAACCATACAACGCGAAGGTTTTCTGTTTCAAAGGTTTTCACGTTATTTTTCCTACATTCGTCCTCTCTAAAGCAAATATATTAAGATTGATGTTTGAATACTCTTATGCGCGAGCGACCGTGTTCTCTTATTTACAGAATTGCCACTACTAATGTCATGTCGTTTGCTGAAAGTGCCGTACCGTGTACCTATTCTGAACGGACGAACGGAACGTACCGCTTCAAATGTAGTATAATAAAAGCTAGAGCTTTCGATCTGAATTTGTAGCACGCAATTTATTAATACGTTGCTATTTCGAACCGCCGAAGTTGGAAATGAATTTACAACCTAGTGCATTTCGTGTTATGTTATAATATTATACATCAGTACATCAGTCATATACGTATTAATTCGAGCAAAAGGATTGAAATCGTCTCATGTTCTACTTCGTACGCCTATAAGTTTCTGTCGTAGACAAGAGTACAAAACATCGATCTTGTCACTCATTTAGTTTAGTACACGTAAACAAATTCTATTACGATCTTCATAAAATAGTAGCAGATGTGTAATGTGGATTTATCGTTATTTTATTTTTACGTATAATAAAAGGAGTGGAACAGTTTTCTACGCAGTTTTTATGTATGAAGTACTTATGCGTTAACCAGATTTGCCTATAAGACCGAGTAATAGTACAGGTTACTTTAAACACTGGATAAAAAAGGATGTCAAGCTCCCTTTGATCATGTTGGTAGTAGACTAGATTTTGTGGCTTACAATTGTTTTGTATTTAAATAAATTAAGTTATTCCAGGACAATAATTTTTAAAGTATTTTAACAAATTGAGATTCCATTTAACACCGAAACAATTGAGAAATTTGCAGGTATGTCATACCAATATATCAACAAATTCAAACGCTTTCTTTACAATCACAACTAAACACAAATGTGTCATTGTATTGTACCATTAAAACTATTTTTTTAAGTTATTCAACTGTCAATGTAAAATCCGTGCAAGTTTCCACAATGTGTTATCCACAACACCCACGACACGGGTAGGCAATCGTAGACCGCACAAATGTGTTTCTTAATGCGTAAACTTCCTTACCATATCTATATAATTTGTCGGGCTAAAGCCTTGTTCTGGAACTTTCCATGTTAATAGAATTCTGGCATACAAATTTTTAAAGATGTTTTACATATATTTTGGTACTATTTGCTACATTTACCAAATATTTAATGGTAGATACTTTGCTGATTTTGTTACAAATTAACGATTGTCTAAAACTACGCCTAAATAATAGATCTAACATACCCAACACCAATTCAAGTTAATCGCGAAAACGCTGTTAGTTCGTTAAACTGCTAATCGCGTTGCAAAATTAGGTTACATAATAAATGTCTCTCGTAATTGTACGCGTTAGCTGGATCGCCTCGGACTGTGCTAAATCACAGCATTTCCATCAAAATATAACCCTTATTCACAACTGCAAATTGGGTCATAAAATCGTTTAATTTAACTCGGCGAATGTAATTTCTAATGTAGTAGCTGGTTCTGCCAAATCGTAATTACTACATTAGGTAATTTAGTGAATACAGCACACTAAATAACTCACATACTTTTTGTGTGAAACGGGGCTTATTTTTATATGTCTAATCTTTTTAGGGTTCCGGACCTCAAAATGAAAAAAGGAACCTTTATAGGATTTGTTGTCCGTCTGTGTGTGTGTCTGTCTGTCTGTCGGTCTGTCTGTCTGTCGAGACTCTTTTTCTCAGGAACACGTAAAGATATCAAATTGAAATTTATATCAAATACTCGGTTCTACGGTATCTTCCAGCTGTGAAAAAATGAAACTTGTAAGTTGACGCCATCAAAAGATATGACCATTTATGTCGCATATTTTGCGATTTCGCAAGGGAATCAAACCCTATAGAGTACTTCCCGTTGACCTAGAACATTGAAAATTGACTATAAAAAAACCACCTATTATCATGAAATTTGGCAAGAAGCAAGGTCTAACAGCACATGTAAAGGGAAAAATCTGAAAACCGTAAATAATTAAATATGTACCTTTATTAACAAGAAAAGCGAATTTACAAACTTTTTAAATTTATTAATTAGTTTTGGCGAACTATTGAACTTAGGTATAAACTTAGATACCTTATCTATAAGTTTGTTCGGAAACCTCAGTACGCGAGTGCAACGCACACTAGTCTGGTTTTTTTAAGAATACCCCTCACATACCAGGTCCACTTGCAGTTCGGACAGTTAACATTTTCCTTTGTTTCCGAATTTAGGGATGGCACAACTTGTTTTATTCATGCATTAGCTTGTGGATTGTCTTTAATAGAAACGACATCAATTTTGCAGGTTTATCCTTTTATCGACGTTTTCGACGTACGAATCTAGATACGAAGTAATCCTTTGCTATTGCCATTAGTCTATTAGTTGTATTTTTGAAGCAATAGCTATTCACATATGCGCAGAGTGGACTTTTATTTACATTACAGAGCAATTATAATGTCTGGTGCCTGGTATCCCGAATCATCTACAATTTACGCAGAAACTACCTTAGAAGTTACCTCATGGATCAGATATATAAATCTGTTAATTTTCATCACGGTTATTCTCCACTCATAATTATTTTCCATCAGAGGAATCTAACGTCAGGCGACTGGTCGTTAAAACTAAGTAATCTATTCTACAGTATCAATGCTTGGATAGTTTGTTGCGCTGTTGCCTCATATTAGAGTTAAATAAGGACACGGGAGCAGAAGAAAAGTGTAGGTAGTTTTTTATATACTTATAGTTGCCAAAAATACTGAATACAAGAAAATAACATAAAATCTAAACCTTTATCAACGTTATATCATATCTTGAAGAATAAGATTTAATCAGGAAATTCAAGTTTTTCGAACCAAAAACTCACACAATGAACCCGCCACAGGATTAAGAAGACTATTGATAACAAATCCCATGCGAACGAATCTTGTTTTTTGACTCGTAAAAACCAAACCTTCGATCAGCCGATATTCGAAACCTGTATAGCAATATCGACTAACAATGAAGAGTATAGAAGGTAGGTACTCTAAAAAAAAGTTGTTTTTAGCATAGGGTTGCCATTTGTTCCGTTATACCGGGACATGTTACCGGCTTCGAACTGGGCTTAGTACTCCGGCACTCCTAGGTGTAATCTAGATACAGGAACTATTAGGTGTATCAGTGCACTAAGAAAGATCTAGATTTTTTGTATGGGTCATACCTTACTCATGAAAAGATTAAAACGTCCCGGCTTTCAGGAAGTTGTGGCAATCCTATCTTAGGAGCATCCTACGCAGAGTGGATGCAAGTTTAAAGCCGATTTGCATGTTACATAGCCGACTTTACTCAGTCCTAGGTTCACTAACACGTATCCTGTAAAATTTTGTATTTTATATATTATAAGTTAGCATTCAGTATGGCAATCTTGTAACCTCGGATTTTGGTTTGTCTATTTAAATTAGTTAACTTATTTATCTATATAAGTTGTCTTTTGACTTATAATTAAGGTTGTCCGTGATCCCTAATTCGTCTCACGTGAGAACATAATAAATAAAAATGAAGTTTTTAAATTTTATCTAAATGAGTAGTTTTAAATGCTCATACATGCAGTTAAAATAAGTTCATACTAGCTTTTGCCTGCGGCTCCGCCCGCGATAAAAACTTTTTACGGGATAAAAGTCCCGCTTAATATTTTCCCGGGATAAAAAGTAGCCTATGTGTTAATACAGGACATGACCTACCCGTGCGCACAAATTTCATCGAAATCTGTTCGGTAGTTTTCACGTGAAAGAGTAACAAACATACATACATCCATACTTACAAACTTTCGCGTTTATAATCTATACTAATATTATAAAGCTGAAGAGTTTGTTTGTTTGTTTGTTTGAACGCGCTAATCTCAGGAACTACTGGACCGATTTTAATAAGAATAGGAAGCTACATTACTCCTGAGTACTATAGGCTACTTTTTATCTCGGGAAAAGATTTTTATCCCGGAAAAACTATTTAACGCGGGCGGAGCCGCGAGCGATACTAGTATTATATAAGTAGGATAGGACAGCGTGCATATCAAAGAACATTCGTTGTTGGAGCGTACAAAATACGCCGTCTGCAGAGGCCCTAAGATCTTTAATTATATACCTCCATGATATCTATATGTGTATTTATTCAACATACGAGCGAATAATAACGAATTTTACCAACTTTTATTTGTAGATTTACAGAAAATTCATTCATCAATGCGTAATTTTATTAAAAAAATAGAAAAAATATCAGCATATTTCGTGACATCAATAAATAATCTTAGACGTAATGTCCCCAAGGCATCTTATTTGCTAAGCTTAAAACTTAAGAAGAGAAAAATATTCGTACATATTACCTATTTTTACTCATGTTTCAAAACCTTTGCGATCAGTTAAATTATTACAAGACACTGAGTGCATTCGACTATTATTCAAATAAGTATGTACATTAAGTAGGCGATCGTGTATACATGGCCTGTTAGTGCGGTCACTTACTCAACGCTTATAAAGGCAGTTACTTTCATTTGAATATTCAAATCTCTAATCGTTTTTATAATAAAACAGATGCTTCGGAGTTCTGGAATACCTTACCTTTTTTTATAGACTGATTGAAGTCTTTTAGCGCTATAAAATTCTTATTGTTTACTTTTACCGGAAAAAGGCCTCCATAATATAATCCAAGGTATAATCTATCTTCACGCTAAAGGAGATGTCCGCTTTTTGTATGAGTGCTGGGCCTCAAAATCTAACAAGGCTCAAACTTTAGGGATATTAAAAGGGCAAAATATGGAACTTAGATCCATTAAAAACATATTTTTAGACCCCTCCACCAACATATTCATAACCAACTTTTTTAAAAACGTTCATATTAAGTGTAGTTTTCAAGCCAAACAAAATTACATAAATCTCAAAATCGGAGGTCTTTAAAATTAAACGATTTATTGCAAAAGGTTAGTTTTCAGGAGTTCTATACAAAGATATATAAATTATCTTGTTTAGAATTTCAGGCCCGTTTTTGGACATGTCCTTTCATCTAAATTAGATGAGTGGTTTCTGTGTTTAGTTCTAACATAAAAATCTTCAAACTTTCACATTTATATTAAACTATAAATGTTTTTATAGGGTAATATAAACTCTTTACACCATTAGTAAAAGTACGAACCAATGCAACGATACTGGTATACTTCTGTTCTTTTATACTAAGCCTTGTTATTATTGTCTTATGCACTAAGATTTATATGTGAATTATTGCATTTACCTATTTAAAATTGTTAAAATAAAATATTAGAATTAAGTTATTAACATATATCCAATTAAGTTCCATCCAATTAAGAGTAAGTTATAAGAAGTAAACACAAGGCTAACCTAACCTAACACTTTATTTAAGAGTTCGTCAATTATATATTCATAAAGCTTGTATTTCAACACACAAATCTATAATTAACTCTGACGAATATAGGGTATTGTTAAGTAAAAGGGTTTTCAACCTAGTCCTTCCAATAGTTCGATCTAACTTTGCAAAAAGGTTCCAATTTTATGCATACCGCTCAATATACAACAAGGTTGCGAAATTATGTCCGTTCAAAGACTGCTCAATGTTTGAGTGTTCCAAAAAACTCACGAGTTGGTTAAAAGGTATTAACTATGATGTTACTGAGTCTATCGTGTAAGCCTTTTCAATTATGGATTCATTTTTTGATCTGAAAAGTCTATCGACAGTTTTACTTATTTAATTATTTATTAATTATGATTATGTAGTTCTTGTTTTATTTTATTTTTTGTAAATTTAACTAAAGATTCTCAATTTTATACTGTGTTTCCTAATGGTGTTTCGAAATAAAATAAATAAATAAACGATGCAAATTTCGCTTTGAACATTTTATAGTTTCATATCACATTAGGTTACATTTTGAAATCCAACTGAAAATGTTCGTGAAAAGCATACAACAAGGCAATCGAGAACAAATGAAACAACATTGTAGGAAACATAAACTTTACGTAGAATTGTTGCATTGTTTTTTTTTTATGATATAGGGGGTAAACGAGCATACGGTTCACCTGATGGTAAGTGATCACCGCCGCCCATGATCATCTGCAATACCAGGGGGCACAGAGATGCGTTGCCGGCCTTTTACATGTTACGGGTTGATAAATTTACCCAAATATGTGGGCGTCTCAACTATTTACATACATTCTAAATTAAATCGCAAGGCAAACTATCGACCTAGCAGTCTAGCGGCGCGGCGACAAGCTTGGGGTGTAAGGTTGTGTGTTCAATCCCCGAGTTGAGAAAACAAGAATGTGTGCTCATTTTTCGATAAAATATAAGTATAAGGTTACCACATGCCATGTTTCGAAAACACCGCCGAATTAAGAGTACACGAAATTTCAAATCAATCGGACTTGTGAAAATGGGAAATGAGCTGATAATTCTCTTCAAACTTCTGAATCGATATTTCCAAATTATAGCTAAAAACGATATCGATCACATCAACGTTCAAACAAAAAAAAAACGCATTGAAATCGGTTCATCCGTTTCGGAGCTATAACGCCACATACAGACATACAAATACACAGATACACACCTCAAACTTATAGCACTCCTCTTTTTCCGTCATTTGTGTACATACCTGATATTGTGACAGGCTCGTCTGTTGTTGTGTACCCTATTACTATTGTGTTAAGTCACTTTACTTTATTTTATGCTGTGATGCTAAAAGCCAAGAGACTATAAAACTTTGTATTTACCATCGGGCTATCTACCCAGACGGCCAGACGGAGCGATAAATGTCGAAAAGAGGCGAGAGAAAGATATTTTAAATCTTTATGCAGCTTAGTAATTAACGATAATACTTTTTTAAAGTCATCGCATGTTTTTGCACTCTCCAAATAAGTTGGATTTCCCAACTTAAGATTTTTTTAAGTAATTTCCATTAAGTAAAATCACATTTACAAATTGACATAATGCTCCATCTATGGCTACACACAATTACCGGCTCACATTTTATATCTATACCGTGGCAGCTCTTTAAATATCTGTTATTTAAATTCACAATAATAATAAAATGAGGCAATACTGAATGAATTTAAACCACGCGCGGTGTTCTTTCGCGTGACTGATACTGATAGATAAAATAAAATCGCTTTACCGGGTGTGAAAATATTGAATCATCGATGCTACGCTCAGTGCAAATTGTTTATGGTAATGTTCAGCGAGCCCATACATGAAATTTTAATTTTTCAACCAAACGCTGAGCTTTGATGTGTAAAGCAAACATCGGCTTTCATTCCCTCGAGATGAAAGCGCTTATCAATTTCCTAAGTAAATTGGCTGTCATTTGATACTATAGAGAAAATGTTCCTAAAAGATTGACGTAGAAAATACTTGGCCGTAAGATATTGACATCCATTTGTTAAAGTAATGTAATGTGTCATGTTAAATATACTAATTTGTTCAAAGTTTAAAAAGTAAATTAACATTTATCTAAGTAATTAAACATCAGCAAAAACACATAACAAAGTTCCAAGTTTACAACTCACAAAAGCACTGTATACAAGATAAAACAAAGTAAGCAAAGAGAGTGAAGCACAAAAATCGATAAGGCACAGAATTGCCAGCTCATAAAATGCGACAGCACGTGTTGATTGTAATAAATTTACACGTACGTAAACGTGAAAATTAATTCCTGAGCCGTTGACGAGTTGACACTTGACCGCATAATTATGTCAACATTCGTGTAACAGTGTGCTTAAATGAGAGCGACGCTTCCTGATTAATCCCTGGATTATTTATAGTAAAAATACAAGAGCATGCACATTGCACAATAGCCTACTGGTACTCATTAGCCTACTACGGGTCACACTTAACTTCTAATAATAGAGTTATACATAATTTAATTTCGATTCTAGTTCCGGCAGTGTTATTTCAGTTGGTGTCCCTTTGTTTGATCTTTAAATCCGTTTGAGAGCATTGACTCGTCTTTACATAGCATCGGGTTTTATCTGAATAGAAACACTTAAGATAGCCTTTGACTTGCTTGAATTTGTTTTCATATTAACATGGTTTCAGGAGTTAAGGCATACACACAATTGAAAGCAATCGTCTCAGTCATGTCTAAAATTAGCAATTTTCGACAAAAGGCGCCTTAATTGTTGATTTGATTTTTGATCCATTCATTTCTAAATCAAAAGCAGTCCTCATTTTCTCAGAACAAAAGAACCCTCTAATAGTCGCCCAGGAGATAACCATCTTCAGTGTGCAGAGCAGAGAAAAGGTTCTTATTTCGCTGTTATTGGCAGGTAATGGCCCGTAAAAACAAACACTCTTGAACCGGAAATTGAACCCACTATCATTAAGTGCGTGGGTAGAGCGATAGGCTTTATTTGCTTTTTTCGCACTCAATTTTGCATGCGAAGATAAAAAGTACTTTAGTTTACCCGCTATTTTTCGATCACCTATATGTATTTGCCTGTAGCTGTTACATAGTTTTTATAATATTATACTATCAGTACTACATGAACCATTGAAAATTGTATTTTAAACGCCCACAGAATACAGTTTAATATCAGCAATTGCGTAAAAATGATGGTCAAAAATTACTTTATGTTGTAACAATCATAGACGTAACTTTATGGTTTTAACAAAGAAATAGACTTCTATAAACAGAACCAACAAGATCCGACCAAAACTTTTCCACACACTGGTTGTAGACAAAAGTCTGTCATTAAAACTATCCGACAACTACAAAAACTCCAACAAGAAAATGGCACAAGGATCTACAGTCGGAATTTAAAATCATGCGCCCAAGCAATCCTTTGAAGAATAGTTTGAACAAATATAATGATGACATTGTAAATTTATTTATCTTTGTATCGTGATTCGTGAACAATATTCCCAATTGAACCTCTCGATTATTATACGTATTTCATGAATCATGAATCGTCAGTACAATTAATTACGTTTAAAACTAGAACTTTTTTCCAGAATAGTATCTTTGTTTTCATTTCACAGTTTACTTTCCTTAAACTTTATTACATTCAAGTGTATGTACAAAATCCCACGTGCAAAATTCACAACGCCGTTGAAAACAAATTTTCTGGTTGGCCAACTAACTAAGACGCGATTTAAGGCAATAACAGAATTGGAAACCACAACAGGGTCGGGCTGGATTGGATTTGGATTCGAATCGAAACATTTTGCAGCGTTCGGATAACAATCTCGCCTCATAAAAACTAAGTAAATACAACAAAGCTCTTGAGTGTGCAGTGCATAAATTGCCCCCTATCTGGCCATCGGGCGGCCCTTAATGGCTACAAGGTGGGACAGATCGTTATCGGCAAAATGGGAATTCTGGTGGCCACCCACTTTATCGATAAGAAATTTTGTAGCTCGTTTGCTTTGGTTTAGTAATGTTTTGCTGTTGTGAAAATTGTTGCTTAATCACCTGGCTGCATTTTATACTATACACACATATTTTGTTGTATTATGGCCTGTTTTGCACTTGGTTTGATAAATTATTTCTGAATTATTTAGTAATTATAATTATTATTTAGTAATAATTGTGAAATATTTAGCAAGTGAAGTGAAGTCTGCCAACCCGCACTAGGCCAGGGTGGTGGACTTTAGGCCTAACCCCTCTCATTATTAGAGCAGGCCCGTGCTCAGCAGTGGGCAGTATATAATACAGGGCTGGTTGCATAGCATTGCACTTAGCAACAATTCACCAAAATGGCATATTATTAGAAATCTCAGTGCATCACGAAATGATAATGCTGAAACTGTTATTAATGCACAGTAAGATGAATCGCATTAAAGCACAAAAAATAAGGAAATGCATTCACGTACCTAACTTCCTCGGTACACAAGAAAAACCATTTTAACTCGAATAAAAGAAAAATATTACTGCAGGTGAAATAAAGTTTATTTTTTGCTCAGATTAAAGAAGGAAATGTGATGTGTTTTAGTCTAGGCGGCGTTCCACGCTAACGTTTGGTTCGTGAACGCTGCAGAGTAACTAGACAAGCTCGGTAAAGTGATTGTTTGAATATGAAAACTTGGAGTAAGTACGAGAGGCGAGGGTTCAATAAATCAAAGTTATTGGTAAAGTTTTCGGCTACCAAGCCACCTGAAATATTAATTCGTCCCATATTTCATTATATTTGAAACATTTCACGTCTATACCAGTTAGTTTATGTTCCTTGAGGTACGTCCAGATTGATACCTCCACGTATGATGTAGTATTTTCAATTATGTGGTTCATAGATCATCGGTAAATTTATTTTCTGACTGAATTGAAGTGGCATAGATTCGTTTTTGATTGTAGAGTATAATAGACGGATATTCCATTACTCGAATAGCAATTCAATTAAGTATATCAACATATCGTGTTTTGGCTTTTAAGTAATTACAACTCATATTATAAGGAAACTTATTAAATAATTGTGTAACATCCTCCTATTCATACAAAAAATATCAGTTTATGTACGTTTAGTTGTTCAATAACAATACACGCACTAACTACTAAAAAGATTTAGATGAAATTTTCTACACAGGTGTACCAAATCTGGATAAATACTTTAGTAAATCTCTATTCCGGAAAAATGCACAGCGGGACTTTACCTCCAAGAAAAGCCTTTCATTCGGGCGGAGCGCGAGCAACCATAACTTAAAACTACAATGCAAAACCAATAAAGAATAAAATATCTTAACTTCATCATCCGTGATGCCACAACTAAGTGTAAATTTTGCGAAAAATATTTCTTTCGTGAAGAATAACAAAAGCGAGTTTATCCCCGGGTCGAAAATTTATGAGATGCGCCGCGGATTAAAAATGTTTGCCGTGCCCTCGGGCTGGGCCTCGGCTTCATTAGAGCGTGTTTCTAGAATATTCTGATTAATATTTACCTTCCACTTCTTACGGATTTTAGTTCATTAACCTTTCGTCTTATAATCGAGACGTACAACCACAAAATTGGGTTGCGCTGAATATTTTTGAATACGAAATCAATTAAAAGTTGCCATTGCGAAGTATAATTCCGTCAAATGCAAACATAGATTACATAAATATCCATTAATAACCATAATCAAGGGACGCTTTAATCGCAGGTATTATAGGCGTTAATATATTGACATTAATTTACGTCGGTCGTGCTTTTCAGGCATTATTCAAGCGGGGTTAAGTATCGGCTTCATGCCCTTGTTCTATTTCGGTGAATAGTAATTAAACATCAAACAAATAATTATCTTGTGGGCATAGATGAGCTTTGAAGAGGGTCTTAATTTTGTGTAAAATTGTTAATATTATATTATAAAAACAGAAGGGCGCCTTAAAAAAATGAAAAAAATATAAAATCAAAACATGTACTAAAAAGAATAGAAAAATAATTTACTATTGAATTTAGCATAACCAATATTAAATATAACTTTTATTTCTGAGGTGAATAATCCCTATACAAATTTTATAAAATTGAATGCTAGACAGCATTACATACAACAAATACACGCAAACAGATAAATAGAAACAACATGAACGCTAATATTGACTTTCTAAATATTCGAGTGTGTTTCTGTAAAGTAATGGACCTGTTTGAATTTAATGGATAGTTTATTTTTTGTTGCGAATTCAATTTAGATTGAATTAGATATCATTTTTATAGGTATTGCATCAAAGATATACTATCAAAGATAAAGGATAATCACACCCATATTTCGCTAGCTATGTTGCGACCTACATAATAAAAGTCTATTGCTATTACCGGGTACGACTCCCAGACCCAGGCTGACGCTGAGCAGAAAAACCCAATACCACTTTACCCAAACCGAGGATTGCGAGAGCTGAGCACGGCAGTCGAATCACAATGCAACTATGCCCCTGACGAAGTCATAATCATCCGAATAGCGTTGCCCAATCTTCCTAGCCTTAACTACTTTATTATGTGGCAGCTCGTTTGTATATGGAAAACCAATATCTACCAGTTTCATCTACATCTGCAGTAGTATTGCACTGATGTATTCCGGTTCAAGAAGGACTTTGTGTCAAAGCAATAACGTGGCGGAAGTGGACGATAGCCTAGTTGGGAACGGAACGGTCTGCCGAGACAATGTCTGGAGGTTTAAAACCTAAGGCACACACCTCTGACTTTTCGAAGTTACGTGTGTATTCTTTATCTATTAATTATCGTTCGCTTTAACAGTGAAGGAAAACATCGTGAGGAAACCTAAATACCTGAGAATTCTCCATAAGAATTTCGAAGGTATGTGAAGTCTGCCAACCCGCACTAGGCCAGCGTGTTAGACTAAGGCCTAACCCCTCTCAGTAGTAGGGGCCCGTGCTCAGCAGTGGGCAGTATATAATACAGGGCTGATTGCATTGCATTGCAATAACGCGGCACCGCGCGATGGAACACTCAATGTCTCTTTATTTATCGCTACAGTAAAAGCCTTGCGCTAGGAATCAGATGAGCGATTCTCTTCTCGTCGAAATACATTTTAGATCAAAAGATTTTTAGGTATCAAAAATAGTATGTATTTTATTTATACAAATAAATGTTATTCCTGGCCGAACGCATCTCAGGGGAAAATATTGTTACATTACTTACCCTATAAACCAATTTTATTATTTTTCCTTATAAAATAGATTAACTATAAGCTGTCTAAAATGAATTAATCTGCAGAATTCCAATTTAAAACACAAGGAATCAAGCTAAAGGAAAAATTGCATTTCAGTATCCTTGTCTTATACGGATGGTTAAGTGAGAAAACGTCAATTTCGATATTCTATATTAAACGGATTAATATTTACTCGATGAGAGTACGGAGAGAGCACACTATAGATGATATCGTCTTCAGTGCGAATTAATCGACTTGGCTGGTGTGTCCATGGTTCTCAGAAGAGTAACATAAAGCGGGATCGTTTCTGATATGTCCTTGATATGTCTCGCTCAATCAGTATATTACCCTCTGGCAGAAAAGGATTACAATATGGAATAGGTGATTTTAGGCCTCTTGCTGCACGACACCATTTCTGTCTTACAACAATGTGACAACAATGCTCCGACAGAAAAACAATTGTAAAAATCCGTTTATGAAATGCAATCAGTGTACGAGTATTTTTCAACGGAATTTCACGATCAAAGTACATTGACAATAGTTTTCATTCATGCGTATTTAAATTAACTTTATCCCGAATGGCACGTTTATCATAAACGTAGATAAATTCTTCAAAATCGCAGGTCATTCTTAAATATTATTTTCAAATGAACTCATTTTACACCTATGGGCTCAAGTTCAGTGCCATGCATAACATTGAGTTCTGTGTGGTATATTTACCCTTCATCAACTGTCGCGATGCTTACCTGCAAGTGATCGACTTGCTCCTGTAGTCCAGTGTTACAAAATTAATATTCATTAGAATATTAGTATAAAAAGGTAAGCTAATGAATCTAATATGTAGAATTATCAATAAATTCAGGCCATTCAGCGGTCGCCAAAAACTTTTCTTAATTTTGCCTGTCTCATTTTTGATCAGAAAAAAATTGCTTGCTTTATACGTCTCAAATTGAATCGCCATACGCCGAAATACACATAAAGGAATCGAAATTGGTTTAGTTTTATTCAGAGGAAGCCCATTCAATTGACCTAATTACCGCTAGCTTTGTGACTACGAGTTCCTCAGTGAACGAAAACGTTTACCAATGCAGTGCCCATCAAAAACCATCCAAGTAAAATCTTTGCCAGAAGTGTTCCAAAGTAACCTGGTTTCGAATCAAAATACTCCACGTGACCTGATTTCGATTTCAGTTTGAAACGCTGAAGGAGTTCTCTTGGTGCAACGCAATTTAATCAATGGCGAGGCTTATAATGTGTTATCAATGCAATCAAATAAAACTGTATTTTTAGCAGTAGAAAATCTGAAGTAATGGTAATATTTATGACAAATTATATACTTCCGAACAAAATCATCGGCTCACATCACTGACTTACATTTTTAACAGAATAAATCAGAAATTAAAAAATAGCCCTGCGAATTAATACCGGTTTTATTACTACTGGTGGTAGGTCTCTCATTATGTAAGAGGCCGTCTGGGTGGGTACCACCGCAATGTCTATTTCTACCGCCAAGCAACAGTGTACATGCACTGTTGTGTTTCGGTTTGAAGGACATTGTAGCCAGTATAACGACTGGACATAATGAGACTTAACATCTTATGTCTCAGGATGACGAGCGCAGTGGAATGCCACACAGTACTTTGTTACTCAAGGTGCTGGATGGTGTTGCTACTGTTTATGGGTGGTCGTGTCGCATACCATCAGGCGATCGTCATTCAATGCAATAAAAAAAAAACATATTGTAATTGTATTTCGGTTTATTTTTTAATCAATGGCACCAAATGCAAGAGCAATTAGCGTTTATATAAGAACACGCAATAAGTTAACTTTACAATGCAACCCAACTTCGTTGATATAAAGCTTAGATTGGCGCAAACCTGAACTAATGAAACAAAAATAAAAAGCAAAAATGAACTAATTACTCCGTAAAAAAGAAAGTTCAATCGACATGCAATCTAGGGTGATAGTCTCAGCATTATTAGTTAACGATCGTAAAGTCTTACCGATATATTTAACTGTCAAATCAATCGTAATTTCGGTGAAATCACATAGTTAACGATCGTTAAATTACGTCAAGCGTCAGTCAAAACTCAAAACAGGTCGATGAGAAATAGGTTTCCGAGGCGCGTATAAATTGTGACTCTTAGGAAGTGCTAGCTCGGGCCAATGGCTGACAAGTACAATTGCGGGCACGAGATACGAGATAGCTCAGGCACGCCCTGCTGTTAACACTTCCTAGGCACGCCACGGAGCACTGACCCTTATGTACTAGATAATCGGAGAGTGCAATTTTTAGGTGTTAATTTATGTGCAAAGGAATGTAGTGGGCGGCTATAAATCACTGAAGCAAGCGTGAAATTAAAGCACGGTTAGAACGCAATGTTAAATGTAAAATGGAATTAAGTTTAGTATCTTCGTCATACATACTTTGAATTTTGAATGGCAAGGTACTAAACAGTACTTTCGTACGTTAGTGTCTACACTTATGTACAGTCAGCAGCATAAGTAGCTGAAAAAAAACAAAATTTGAAATCGCCTACATACGCGTTAAGTTAAACTGAAACATTTTTTCTTTGTTTGAAGTAAAGTAATTCTCTTTTATTTTATTTTTGTGAAGAGATTTTTTTTAGTAAGAACACAAAAGTATGTAGGCAATTTGAAATTTTGAATTTTTCAGCTACTTATGCTGCTGACTGTACAAAATCCCCACGACGCGGTAATGTGCTCAAGATGTTTCCCGGCTATTGTACTATATTCTGCACTAGTCATGAGACAATAGATATAAAGTATTTATTTTTATGTCTATTTCTACCGCCAAGCAACACAGTTCATGCACTGTTGTGTTTCGGATTGAAGGACATTGTAGCCAGTATAACTACTGGACATAATGAGGCTTAGCATCTTATGTCTCAGGATGACGAGCGCGGTGGAATGCCACACAGTACTTTGTAAGTCAAGGTGCTGGATCGTGTTGCTACTGTTTATGGGTGGTCGTATCGCTTACCATCAGGCTAACGGCATGTTGTCTCGTCATTCAATGCTATAAAAAAAAAGTATAGCAAATACAGCTCTCAAGGTGTAAATCCACCCATAGTGATCCATGTAAGTATGTCGCGTACCGAGATGAGCCTTTGTATATCCGGTTCAAACAGGCCGGCATAATTTTGTCGACTGGCGATGGATACCCATCTCTCGTTAGTCGTCACTATCTGTACCCCACTTCGCTTACTGTCTGGTGCAGTGGGGTCACTTTACCGTGCACACACACACTCACGCCTTTTATCCCCGAAAGGGTAGGCAGAGGCGCAACTAGTGCACCCACTTTTCGCCGTGCGTATTCCGTCCCAAGATGTGATAGGGTCGAGCCTATCGCCATATCGGGCACAGATTCCAAACTTACGGCTGATACTGATTAGAAAAACCCAATATCACCGCCCGACCCGAGGATCAAACACGAGACCTTAGCATTGCAGTCGAACCGTAATACAACTACGCAACCGACGCCATATCTCTAAGACTGGAATACAACTGTGCAGGTGTTATGTTGCGCAACTGATGACTTTAATAATAATAACATAAAACACAACATATTTTTAAACAGTGTCGTCTGTGTGAAAATCCTTATAATTTAATGCTTTTTTGATTAAGAATAAACATCGTATTTCATGCTGAGGTAAGTTAATTAAACTATTAAAATTAATTATAAAGTCATGCCCCGGTTTATCAATTACTTAAGAAGCAATAATGTCTTCACTGGCAGCATATTTTTCAGACGTAATGCGTAATATTAATTTCATGAAACAATTTTAAATCAGTAATATTGTTACGCGCGCTAATACTCGCGGATAGTAGCGCCATCTATTGGCTAAAAGTGGTACTATCCGAATGTGGAAAGTTCGGCGATGGAACATTCTCGAAAGATCTCGATGTCTCCAGAATGTCGTGGAAACGCGATTATTGACCTATATTTGCGAGAGAGTTCCCGACTATTCCGGATCTTTCGAGAATGTTCCACAGACTACGATAGTACTCGCGGCCGGCGACCGCGGCCTTGTGACCAAGGCCATTGACCGAGTATAAAAGGCGGCGCGCGGCCGCCGCCGGGGATTCAGTTTTGCTTAGCGAGCAGAGCGACAAGCGGACTACGAGCGATAACTCCGAGCGACTTCGAAGCGAATTGTGATTTGTGTGAACGTATAGTGAGTGACTATAATTATTGTATTCGAATATCGTAGTATCCAGTGCAGTGTTTTGGTTAGTTTAATTGTAATTATTTGCTAATAAAAACTTAATTGGTACTTTTATCGCAATACCGGCGTTTAATTGTTTATACTGAACCCCAGCACGTAACATTTGGTGTCAGAAGTGCGATAAACAATGCCGGTATTACCAAAGGAGGACGAAGGTGCTAGTATCCGCACTCGAAGTCAACGCCAACAAGAGATGGACCGAGGGCGTTTCGAGGGCACTCCAGCACAGGTGGTTGGACAACCGACGGGACAGCCTACTCCTGGAACATCTGGAGATTCTACCGCGTTAGTACCTACGGACCTTACGGCGATAATGGCAATGCTGCAGGAGCAAACTCGACTTCAACAAGAGCAGGCTCGTCTGTTAAAAGAGCAGGCTGCTCGGCAAGAAGAGCAGGCTGCTCGTCGCCAAGAAGAACAGACGGTTCTGATGAAAGACCTGAGGGCTGCGATCGGCCAGGAACTCAAAGCAGTAAAGGATCATGTCGATCGACATGAAAAGCGTATCTCAGAGGCTGAAGCTCAGATTGCCGATGTCAAGAAATTGGTGGAAACACGCGGTAGCGCAGCCATAGCTATAGCGCCTTCAGGAGCACGAGGATTTAAGGTGCCACCATTTGACGGAACATCTTCGTGGTCGGCCTACAAGATGCAATTTGAAGCCGTCATGCAGGCGAATGGATGGACCAAGGAACAGGCTAAGACTGCGCTCACCCTGGGTTTGCGCGAACAGGCTCTTACCATTCTAGAGGCTCTCAGAAAAGATGTAACCTATGATGAATTGGTCGAAGCGTTGGAGTCGAGATATGGTGATTCTCACCTGGAACATGTGTTTCGTGCCCAGCTAAAAGACAGAGTCCAACGCAATCCTGAAAGTTTACAGCAGTGGGCCCTGGAGGTTGAGAAGCTGGTCCGAAAGGCATATCAGTCTACACCTGGGCTTGTTAATGGGATTCTGGTGCAGGCTTTTGTCGACGGGATTCGAGACCTAGAAGTGCGGGCTGCTGTTAGACTTGGGCACCACGAGAACTTGAAAGATGCGTTGGCACATGCACTGGAAGTGGAGGCCGTGCGGCAAGATCATCGCGCTCACCGCATTAGAGAGGTTATGGCGACACCCGTACGCCGATGTCCGCAGGGCTACAGCCCTCGATGTTTCAACTGCGGAGAAATAGGCCACCTCCGCATGAATTGTGCCAAGCGACGAATTGCAGGGGAAGAAAGAACTGATGAGGAAAGGGTGGTTAACACCACCCAACAGCAGCAGGGAAACGAGTAAAGGCCAGGACTATGGGGCGGGTGCTGGCCGGTGTCAAAGAAGCCCTAAGAATTTTGATTTCGCAAGCTCATGATGGGAACAGCTTGGTCATTAGAGGCGAGATCAATGGAACAGCCTGTAAACTGACTTTAGACACTGGAGCCTCTCGCACAGTTGTCAGTGCTCGACTAGCAAATCGGTTTCTTTGGAATTACAAGGGTAACCGAGAGAACGTGGAACTTCTAACAGCCACCGGTCAGCACATATCCGTCCGAGGTGAGAAGGTAGTACAATTAAAACTAGGCAATAGAATTTATCTGCATAATGTAATAGTGGCTGACATTGTCGATGATTGCATTCTGGGTCTCGACTTCATGCGAGAACATTGTTGCGAAATAGACGTCAAGCAGGGTGTTCTAAAATGCGGTTCAGAGGAAATTTTTGTGGAAGGAGCACCATCAGGAGGGGTATACTGCTTCAAGAAGACAGTTCTTCCGCCGAGATCTGAAGTGATCGTACCTGTTAGTCTGCCACGGAACTCTGGCCCAAAGGAACGGTGCGTTCTCATTGAGAAGCTTGACAATGACCTTCCATGGAAAATAGCGCGAACCCTGGTAAGAGCTACTAACAAGTCAGCTGTACGCGTACTGAATCTCAGTAATGAGCAGCATGTTATTAGAAAAGGCATGTTAATGGGTTCTTGCGAGGAAGTGGCTTGGTTGCGCACATGTCAAGATCCACCCACTGAGAACATCACACTTGCGAAGTTCGACGTGACGTCACTTTTGAAGGACTGTCATCATTTGTCAAAGGAAGAGGTAAGCCAAGCAAATAAATTGTTAACACAATACGGAGACATCTTCTCGTGCAATGATGCGGACATGGGAAAAACTAATTTAGTCCAGCACAAAATTAATACAGGCAACGAGTTACCGGTCCGTCAGCGACCAAGAAGATTGCCGGTGGCAAGGGAGAAGGAGGTGGATACTATGATTGAAGGGATGTTGAAAGATGGTGTCATAGAGCCTTCATCTAGTCCTTGGTGCTCTCCAGTTGTCTTGGTGAAAAAGAAGGATGGCAGTACGCGTTTTTGCGTGGATTATCGTCGATTAAACGATATTACAAAAAAGGACAGTTACCCTTTACCTAGGATCGACGACACTCTGGACACGCTTGCTGGAATGAAGTGGTTTAGCACGCTAGATTTGAAGAGTGGCTACTGGCAAGTAGAAATAGACCCGTTAGACAAAGAGAAAACTGCATTTTCTACTGGTAAAGGTCTATGGCAATTCAAGGTTATGCCATTCGGATTGTGCAATGCTCCTGCGACTTTTGAGAGACTGATGGAGCTAGTACTGACTGGATTGATTGGAGACGCATGTCTTGTCTACTTGGATGACATTATAATTGTGGGCCGCACATTTGAAGAACATCTTAAAAACCTTGGTCATGTGTTATCGAAAATCCGTGGGGCTAATCTCAAGCTCAGTCCTAAGAAATGTTCCTTCTTTAAACAGCGGGTTAGCTTCTTAGGACACATCATTACAGCGGATGGCGTTCAAACAGACCCCGAGAAAGTGATAGCAGTCAAGGAATGGCCAGTTCCAAAAGACAAGACACAAGTTCGTGCGTTTTTAGGCTTGTGCTCTTATTACCGGCGATTCGTTAAGAACTTCGCGGATATAGCCAAACCGTTGCATAAGCTCACTGAAGAGAAGAGACAATTCTGCTGGGACGAGAGTTGTGACGTCGCCTTCCAAGCGTTAAAAGACCGTCTGTGTGCCACACCTATTCTGGGTTATCCTGACACGGCAAACGAGTTCATTGTTGACACAGATGCAAGTAATACTGGGATTGGCGGCGTGTTGTCTCAACGGAAAGGCGATAAAGAGGCTGTGATAGCTTACTTCAGTAAATCGTTATCCAAACCCGAGAGAAATTACTGCGTCACCAGAAGGGAACTACTGGCTGTGGTGAAAACCTTGCAGCATTTTAGCAAATATTTGATTGGGCGGAAATTCCATCTGCGAACCGACCATGCTGCCTTGAAGTGGCTATTACATTTTAAAAACCCAGAGGGTCAGGTTGCGAGGTGGATTGAGTTGCTACAAGAATTTGACTTCGTTATAGAACATCGTAGTGGGAAATCTCACGGTAATGCAGACGCCTTGTCAAGAAGGCCGTGCCCTGATAGCTGTAAGCACTGCACCAGGCAAGAGGGTAAGGAAACAGTGCCAGTTAGAATGATAAGGGCAGACCTTAGCAGCGAGTGGAAAGGAGAGTTACAGGAAGCGCAGGATAAAGACGCGGACCTCAAACCAATCCTCGAGTGGCTAAAAGCCGGTGCTACGAAGCCCCAGTGGAGTGATATCGCACCGTTAAGTTCCATAACGAAAAGCTATTGGGCCCAGTGGGACAGTCTGGTAATGCAAGATGGGATCCTGTGCCGTAAATGGGAAAATGCCAAGGGAGATCGATGTCATTTACAAATGGTGGTCCCAAAAGCCAAGGTCCCAGAAATACTACAACTTTATCACAGTGGATGCTCAGGTGGTCACCTGGGAGTCAAGAGAACATTGTTGAAGACCCGAGAGCGATTTTATTGGATCTACTGTAGAGAAGATGTTGAGGAATGGTGTCGCAAATGCACGAGTTGCGCGGCTGTGAAAGGTCCCCATACACGTAGCAGAGGGGCATTGAAAATTTATAACGTTGGTGCCCCATGGGAGCGGATAGCCGTGGACGTTGCAGGACCGTTCCCTGTAAGTGACAGTGGGAACAAATATTTTATGGTGGTCATGGATTACTTCACAAAGTGGCCGGAAGTATTTGCCATCCCCAATCAGGAAGCTTCAACAGTCGCGGACAAATTGGTTCATGAAGTCTTCTGCCGGTTTGGAGTACCCCTGGAAGTACACAGTGACCAAGGACGTAATTTTGAATCCCAAGTATTTCAGGAAACATGTCGGGTATTGGGCATTCATAAAACAAGGACCACCTCGTATCACCCACAATCTGATGGCATGGTGGAACGTTTTATTCAAACGTTGGAGAGATACCTGGCTAAGGTTGTAGAAAACAGGCAAAAGGACTGGGACAAGCACATTCAGCCGTTTCTCCTATCATACAGAAGTTCAGTCCATGAGAACACGGCAGTGACTCCAGCTTTTGCTAACTTCGGACGAGAATTGCGACTGCCTGCTGATCTTATTACCGGCATTCCTCCTGACACTCCGCGCAGTGTAACGGATTATGCGGACGATCTGCGCAAAAGATTGAATGACGTATACGAGCACGTTCGACTATCAGGTCAACAAATGTCTGAGAGGATGAAGACCCGTTATGACCGAAAAGCGAACAATAGCGGTTTCGAGGAGGGCACGCTGGTATGGCTGCACAATCCGGCTCGAAGCAAAGGCAAGTCACCTAAATTACAAGCCAAATGGGATGGACCCTATAGAATCGTGACCAAGATAAATGACGTCACATACCGTATACAGAAAGGCCAGCGAGGTACACCCAAAATTGTTCACGTTGATCGGTTAGCGCGCTATTATGGTTCTAACGATGCTCGGGACGAGCATGTCTTGGGAGGGGGCAGTGTTACGCGCGCTAATACTCGCGGATAGTAGCGCCATCTATTGGCTAAAAGTGGTACTATCCGAATGTGGAAAGTTCGGCGATGGAACATTCTCGAAAGATCTCGATGTCTCCAGAATGTCGTGGAAACGCGATTATTGACCTATATTTGCGAGAGAGTTCCCGACTATTCCGGATCTTTCGAGAATGTTCCACAGACTACGATAGTACTCGCGGCCGGCGACCGCGGCCTTGTGACCAAGGCCATTGACCGAGTATAAAAGGCGGCGCGCGGCCGCCGCCGGGGATTCAGTTTTGCTTAGCGAGCAGAGCGACAAGCGGACTACGAGCGATAACTCCGAGCGACTTCGAAGCGAATTGTGATTTGTGTGAACGTATAGTGAGTGACTATAATTATTGTATTCGAATATCGTAGTATCCAGTGCAGTGTTTTGGTTAGTTTAATTGTAATTATTTGCTAATAAAAACTTAATTGGTACTTTTATCGCAATACCGGCGTTTAATTGTTTATACTGAACCCCAGCACGTAACAATATAATATTATGAAGGAGAAAAGTTTGCGAATTTGTTTGTAGCGGTTAATCTCTGTCTCTACTGAACCGTTTTTGAAAATTCCTTCACTATACTAAGCTACATTACTCCTGAGTGATATAGGCATTTTATCCAGGGAAAATATAAAGCCGGGCTTTCATACCGGGAATACCTTCATGGGGGCGGAGCCGTAGGCAAAAGCTAGTCACAAATAAAATTCAGTAAAAATTTTTGTTGTGCAGATTGTTTACTGCAGAATAAATAAATTTACATTTTACCCGATAAGCTTGCAACCTTAACTGGTAACCTTTCGACTCCAAACACTAGTCCGTCAAAAACAATATCTTATTGAAAAGTAAATACAAGTCACGTAGTGAGTGTCTTTTCATGTCAAGATTTATGAGCGAAGGTAGTCACTTAGTCCAGGTTCCCTGGTCCATTTTTGCACTTGATTACTATCAAGTTAATTTTCCGTGAGTAGCTTCATTTTGATGAGACGCCCAACACTATCCTGTACCAAAACTCGATTGTGGTAGGTAATAGGGGTAGCAGGGATCTAATATGTTGATTTGATGATTCTCAAAAAACTATTACTAACTGGAGTTCTTTTTGTTAAATCTGAAGATAATTATCAAAATTATTCGAAATAATATTTGTCCTACAAAATGTATGGTTCGATCAAAGAGTCCTTCCAAAATGTATCGATAACGAGGTCATCAAAAATAATTACTAACCAGCTGTTTTTATTTTTTTTACTTAATTAATATTTATTTAATTTAACAGTCACATTGTCCTACAAATTGCGTGGTACGTTATACCGGTCCTTGAAGTAAAAATAATTACTATCAAGCTGAATCTTCGTGAATAGCTTCGTTTCGATGAGACGCCCAACAACTTCCTCTGCGAAAATTCTCGATTGTGGTAGCTAACAGAGGTAGCAAGGATAAAATATGTCGATTTCATGATTCTCAAAAATTTATTACTAACTGGCTTTTTTTTGTTTAATCTCAAGATAATTAACAAAATTGTGAGAAAAAAATTATTGTCCTACAAAATGTATGGTTTGATTAAAGAGTCCCCTCATTCCGATATGTATCGATATCGAAGTCAACCTTTCAAAGCCCCCCGACCCCCGGGGAGTCAAATTTATTTATTTATTTTGCACTTTATATACAAAAGTATATAGGCGGACTTAATGCTAAAGGCATTCTCTCCCAGTCAACCTGTGGGTGGTGCAGAGATAAATAAGGTAGGTGCAACAAGGTCACTTGATATAAATGAAACATACATATATAAACGTACATAAAAGTAAATATAGCAATTAATAAAAAAATGCCTATCTTGAATATATACATAATATAAGTAAAATTGTAAATACATAACATACAAATTACACTTACATAAATACATATGTAGGTATATAATATAATATTATTATTAATGTGGTGACTCTTCTGCTTCGTTCAACAGTAGCTCTCGTACTCTTCTTTTAAAGGCAAACCGAGAGGTGGCCGATCTGATTTCGAGGGGGAGTGAATTCCATAGAAGAATAGATTGGATAGCAAAGAACGAGTTAGTGAAGTTAGAGCTATGAGGAGAAGATTGCTAGAAGAGCGGAGGTTCCTAACGTGGCTACTGCAGAGGTATTGATATTTTGATGATTAGTAACTAGGAGGAGTAGGGGAGGTAAGGAAAGAGAATAAAGTGGTAAGTGCCCGCAAAGAATCTATCATGCGAAGTTCGATCTTATGCAGTGGGCAAAAAAATGGCGCAAAAGCGCGCGAATCCTAAACCTTATAGATAAAAAGTGCCATAAAAACAGTTAGTGTCATGGATCTTTATTCTGTAACAAGAATTGTTGCAACAAATTAAAAGAACTGCATTCATCTGCAATGTATGGTGTAATGCACACATGCGGTGCCCCTCGGAAAAATTGCCAGAAAATTTTGGATGGACATCTGGTTTGATGGTCCCCAAAGTCCATCTTTTGAAGAATTATCTTCTGACATACAACGTACCCTATTAATACTATTGTTATTTATTGATTGATTATTAATTATTATATATTTATTATATAATCTGACGAAGTTTTTTTTTTGTTATATGTAAATACACAAATTTTTGTACCTAGTTTACTAAAAAATAAAGTTATTTAAATTTTAAAAAAGATGTTTTCACTGTATCTTATGTTACAACTAGGAAAACGAAATAATTACAATTCTTGTCGGACTAGTGATACATACCTGTTTTCTTGTAGGACATTGTTTCATTTGGGCAAAGAACACACTAAACTATTATGTGATATTTTTGTCCTACAGTTAGTAATGAGAAAAATGGTATTTTGGTATTAACAATTTCTGAGCGTAGGACCGGGATGACGTACCACGCATTTTGTAGGACAATGTGACTGTTAAATTAAATAAATATTAATTAAGTAAAAAAAATAAAAATCAGCTGGTTAGTAATTATTTTTGATGACCTCGTTATCGATACATGTTGGAAGGAGGGGACTCTTTTATCAAACCATACATTTTGTAGGACAAATATTATTTCGAATAATTCAGATAATTATCATCAGATTTAACAAAAAAACCCCAGTTAGTAATAGTTTTTTGAGAATCTTCAAATCAACATATTTGATCCCTGCTACCCCTATTACCTACCACAATCGAGTTCAAAAGTCTCATCAAAATGAAGCTACTCACGGAAAATTGGCTTGATAGTAATCAAGTGCAAAAATGGACCAGGGATCCTGTACTAACTTATATCGTGTTATAAAAACAATTCAAGCTCAAATAAAACCTCGTAATTTGATTGTCTGTATATACTGTCCCAAGAATATGACAAGCTCTTAGCCTGTTTGATGACAGTCGTGGGCAATCATCGAACATTCCCGAAAGAACTCCGTTCTGACAAATTCGTAGCATGCAGCGACCATGTAGCATACCTCAGATTATTTTCCGTCTGAAATAAGAAATGTCTTGTGCTCACTAAGTATGTCAACAGCGCTTCTCTATTCAAGATCTTAAATGGAAGGGCTTAAGCTCTTGAAACTACCTGAATTAAGTCTGTGACTTAACACTTTTATGAGACGAAGCACGCAAAGTTAATATGTATTTTATTTAATGACATCTGGTTAAATTATAGTAGTCACTATTCTGCGATACATTCTATTTGTTTATTCACTCTATGTTATATACGAATATAATAATATGAAAAAAATGATAAACAATAAGTACAAATGGCCCTCTGTTCGCTCTAGGCAATATCTACCAGGCAACCCTGGGATGGATATAAGGAAAGGATATAGCGAGGACAATCTAGTGAATATGATAATATTTATAAAAATCGATAATTAATAAAAATATTTCAATTCTAAATGGATTAAAATCTAGCCTGATCAGAGTCATCTAGACGAGTATTTTTTTTATACTATTCAGTCAAAGAATAAATATATAATAGTTCAAAACAATTACAACATAATACAATGTAAAATGGGAGCCTTATTTTACTGAAAAAAAACATGGTAGGTAGGTACCCAACAAGTAATATACAGTTAAATAAAAATTATAAACAAATTATTCTACACTAACATGCTACACTTATATTTTGGAAGTAGACGGAAACCAGATGTTTTAATTAGGCTTTAAGATACTTAAAAAACAGTATGCAAAATCAATGTATTTTATTAAAAGTACTTTCCGAGAAACACACTTCAGCACGTAACACGGCTCAACTAACAAGCCTCTACAAAACTGATAAGTCCAGATATTTCTGCACGTAATCTTAAATATGGCTTTCACATCGCGAGGTAAATGTATCACAATTAAATTCAGTAGACATTTCAATTTATCTAAAACTCATGTAATTAGAATTTCAACTAAAATCTAATTTGACTATAAAAGTGTATTGTTAATAAAAACAAAAAACATTATTTACATTGAGCATTTAATTTTCATTCCCAAGCCACTTGTTTCATGAAAAAGATACAACATACAACACATCGAAACAGATTCAACTTACGTTATTTCTTTGTATTATTAAAATAAATACGTAAAACAACATTTTTCACAATCAAAGCCAAAAAGCGAGGTTTAAATTTTGCTGTCTCTATTTTTAATTTGGATTCAATCAGCTAGCTTTTTGAGCTCGAAAACGGACTACACAGTACATACCATTAGCCGTCCGCGGTGGCATGTGGCGCGGAACAGATTAAATTAGCGATGCTGCACTGAAATGGCTCAGTGAATGGATGCAACGCTCTTGTCAAAATGCGAATGTGGAACTGCAATACGTTACCTACGCAGAGGCGTTTTTCCTGTTTAAAAAATCTTTTATTTCGGTCTCTCGTAGATGACGAAAGATGGTAATGAATGTGAATGATCCCGTAGTGATAGCCGATTTGTTTTATCAAGTAAGTATTTTTAGAAATGACGCCATGTGTCAGCTTTAAATATTTCCCAGATTGTATCTATTTGAAATATTGCTAGAATCAGCTGAATTGTAGGTAACACTTTAATACTGATGTCTAAGATTTCCGCAATCACTGCAACAATCATCTGCTAAGATGGTGTGACTAATATACATATAGATAACACATCACTTCTAAGACTGGGCGGTAACGATAAGAGCACATTCCCTGCGAAAACAAACGTTAACAGTGCCCAGAGTATGTATAATAATTCCATGCACAGAATACTAAACATTTTTACTTATATATGGTACAGGCCAGGCTGTGTTCCGGCTCTGCAAATCATAACATTATGTTATTAATCTGCTCTTACCTGCTTCTTGCTGTACTGCGTCATCACATACTTACGTTTGAGGGTCTTGTTCACCGAATAGCCTTCTATTACATCGTGGTCTTGTACTATTTTCCTGCCCCATATATCTGCTGGTGCTAACCAGTCATTTAACTATTTTTTCAATGCAAATAAGCGAAAACCTTCTTCCAAAGGGTAAAATGAATTATTATAACCGGCTTACTGTATTTTATTTATAAAAAGTAACAAAGAAGGTAAGTATGTTTAATGCTTATAAAAAAAAATGTCCTAAAATGTCGCAGCAATAAGCTCGGTGATTGAGTTCTATATTAGTCATTATATTATTACATCATTTTTAGATAACGGTATGGAAACAATAAATCGCCGCCAAGGCTGTTGTCGTTACTAAATATAATCGTTTATAATACCTTAGAAAGATAAGCAAACTTTAGTGCATTATTTATCTTAACTTACTTATCCTGCGAATACGACTCATCATTCAATCATATTAAATATCAGAATTCAATTACCATTACCAGCCCTGTATTATATACTGTCCACTGCTGAGCACGGGCCTCCTCTACTGCTGAGAGGGTTTAGGCCTTAGTCAACCACGCTGGTCTTGTGCGGGTTTGCAGACTTCGCATACCTTCGAAATATCAGAATTTGATCGTTTGTTATGTCAAAAAAATATTTTCCATCGCCACACTGAGTTGAAACATGAGTTATATTTTATAAATTTAATAGCCTTTTAAGTATAAAAACAGCGTGACAAAAAGCGTTTACTAAGTACCCAACTTCCTTGCGTTTGAAAAAGACATTATGTAAATGTAAACTTTTGAGGGCTTTTAGATGGCCGTATCAAGTCGACATTTAAAATTTTCCTTTACACAGCTTATAATTACTCAGGTAGTAAATCAACGTAGCAAAATTAAATTTCAGTTTATGCTAACAGGCGAATTCGTACCCTTAATAAAATGATTACGAAGTTGGGGATAGTTTTGATATAGCTAAATGTGCGTTTAGAGAATTATTACGATTGGATTTATAAAGCTTCGTTTGCGAAAATGTTTTGTTGTGGCTGCGATGCGAATTAATATGCGGGACGGACAATTATAATTATGTAACAGTGTAATGAATGCGTTAGTGTATACGTAACACGATTATATTCACGGGAATTAAGTAAAGGTTATAATCTATTGCAGTATTCATCTAATATATAAAATTCTCGTGTCGCGGTGTTTGTTGCCAAACTCCTCCGAAATGGTTCGACCGATTATCATGAAATTTTGCGTGCATATCGATTAGGTCTGAGAATCGGTCAACACCTACTTTTATACCCCTAAATATTGGGTGGTCCACCCCTTAAATTTTTTTTTATTTTTTAGACATTTTTTTTTTTTTTTATGATACAGCATTCAAAACATACATACAACCCTAAATTTTACCTTTCTACGATCACCTCTATTTTTTTAATAACTTTTACACCCGGTCGGTAACTGATGGCAAAACAACGTTTGCGGGGTCAGCTAGTATGCTATAAAATTAAACGCAACCCATATTACGAATACTACTAACGAAAATAGTACTCTACATGTATTTTTTTCTACCCTATTTATTTCCATAGATTTGTCTATGCTAATATTATAAAGCGGAAAGATTTGATTGTTTGTTTGTTTATTTGTAATAGATGAACTCGAAAACTAGTAGACCGATTTTGAAAATTCTTTGACTAATAGAAAGCTACATTACTCCTGAGTGCTATAGGCTACTTTTTATCCCGGGAAAATTGTTCTATCCCGGAAATACTTATACACGCAGGTGGAGCCGCGAGCAGAAGTCTATATCTAATAATCCTGCACTAGTCAGTATCTAGTTCCTGCGTTAAAATAATCGGTATGTGAATTTAAACGTTCTGTAAAACTCGAATTACTGCGTATATTATTTACGGCGCTTAACGACACTAATTATACGGCATTAAACAAGCTGCTTTGCAACTGATTCTGCTTGGACATAATATAATGATGAACTGGACAATACCCTTCCCATTAGGTTAATTATAAATATATACAAACGACTAGTGCATGATTTAAAAATGATTCATAATACTACGTACGTATATACTAAAGTTGCGTACTTCAGTATGCATCAGCTAATCTACTATACAAAGGTCAACATTACATCACTGGTGGTAGGTCTCTCATTATGTAAGAGGCCGTCTGGGTGGGTACCACCGCAATGTCTATTTCTACCGCCAAGCAACAGTGTGCATGCACTGTTGTGTTTCGGTTTGAAGGACATTGTGGCCAGTATAACTACCGGACATAATGAGACTTAACATCTTATGTCTCAGGATGACGAGCGCAGTGGAATGCCACTCAGTACTTTGTAAGTCAAGGTGCTAGATGGTGTTGCTACTGTTTATGGGTGGCGGCATGCTCGTCTCGTCATTCAATGCAATAAAAAAAAAAAAAAACATTAATACAATCTCAAGTAAACTAAACGACCGGAGTGGAAGCCTGTTTAAATATAAAAGCTAACAAAAGATTTCTGGGCTTGATCCAAGCGGGAACAAAAGAGACACAAAAGTCTATAAAATTGCAGTAAAGGCGACAAACATAATAAATATCTCTCCACATTGCAAACTTTAATAGCCATTTGGGGACTCTCTTAATCGATCCCAGTTATAAAACCAGCCAGTTACTGTTGTAACATAAAAATTTTCAAACCCCATACCCTAATTATTTTAGTAAAACATTAACTGATTGAAGGCTGTATGTTTTTTGTACCGTGGCCTACAAATCGTGTGTTAGACGAGTGCGCGTAGTGTTGCCAGTTTTCTAACCGCTCGTTTTATTTTTATGCAATAATAAATGCTACACCCGTAATAAAATTATGTCGGCGTGTGCAGTATTTATAATAAAAATCGTTTTATTTGATGCGTAATTTTGAGAATTGTGAGTGGTCGTATTCTAATTTCGGTTATATAATTTTTTGTTCATCTCTGGTTCGGATTGCAACCCTACCGGTGAACGACCTCCCCTCGACCTCTTGCGCGGGAGCACCAAGTGTGTGAGCACGTAATTTCGATGTCGGCTAATATGTGCCGATAAATTACGAAGGCTTGGTTAAGGACCCCGCGGAGTGTTCGCCGTGATCAGCTGGAGCCGCTTTGCCGTCCTATACGTGTCGATGACCCGATGACGGCAAGGAGCGTTTTGTTCTAGTACACGTGAGTAGTGGTTGTCATTTCAATTCGCCGGTTTGTGCCGTTAGAACACGTTTTTATCCATTCACGTTTTTCGTTATAGGGCGAACATATCAGGAATCCTCCGCGGAAGTTGACAGGAGAACACTCGCCGGCCTGCCGACCATGCGGGTTGTCTATTCCTTCCCGGTATGTTTTTTTATTACTAGCTTAGCGCAACAACTATAACTGTTGTTAATATTAAAGTATTATGTACTAATCTGGAACACTGTCCTTGTTCCAGGGGGTTTTTCCTCAGGGGTTGTTTTTGTTTTTCTTACATTTTCATTCTTCATTTCGTCTGTCGCGGGTAGACTCAAAACTGCCTGCATCACCAGAGAGGAGGCTATCTTCCCTAGTTGGTGGAAGCCTCAGTGATTCCTGACCCTGTATTGGAGGACCGAGGACACACTCTCAATGTTATTTTTGGGAAATTAGACAACTAAAGTATGTAAATTTATTATTTTGGGTCTGACACCCTATTTGTCAGCGGCGCCCTTATCCTAATTTAATTATTGTTTTAAATACAACACAAGTAACAAAGTGATAAAAGAACAGCTCTCCAGTAGGCTCACGTCCCGCTCTCCGACCTTAATTTATTAGCCGGAACCCAGTTCTTTGTGTTTTACCTCAAGTGTAGTCAGTAAGTAAGTACAATATATGAATTTAAAGTCTGTGTACCGTTTTATTCCACCCACTTCTGCTACACCATACACACCATCGGGTCATACATGTAACAGTGGTCGCCCAACTGTGGCGCTTTTATACTGGAAGCATTTGTCATGTCGCTTAGCTGTGACAAATAATTTTATCACTTTGGTACAATTGTTACTTGTTATTTTCTTATTGGAAATTGTTGGAAGTTTATATTACTGGAATCTTAATAGAAGTAATACTTGTAACTTATAAAATTAAAATTTCATTGCATTTTGCAACTAGAGGTCAAAAATTGAATGTTTAATTTCAATTTAAATTCAAGGTAACTATATTGTTGTTTTGTAGACAAAAGTGTTAATGAATTTATTTTATTGTGACCGGCCATAGTTATGAATAACTATTGACTTGTTGGTTCTTAGTGTTTTGGACTTTGCATTTTAACAAAGTTGAACTAGTTTCTTTAAAAAAAAAGTTGTGTTATACAAATTGAAATTAATGTTTTAAATTACTTTTGGAAGTTTATAGTGTAATAATTTTTTTGTTGAAGTACCCTCAAAAAAAAAAAAAATGTCTTATAATTTTCTCTTGCCGGCTACTTGTGATAAGAATTAATAGCCAACTATTGTTAATTGTTTTGAATAAGTTTGTAATTTTACTTTCATATATTAATGGAAGAATGTCTAATATAACTAAAACTTTTGAATTAAAATTAAATACTATAATACTTATTATGAGGTATCAGTTTGGAATGTTATATCCGCTGATGATAATTTTGTTATACATTTTATTTTAGATTGTTATTATGGTACTTATATTTATAACATGTGACTGCTAATTTTGAGAGCTAGGTTCGGAAATAATTTAATATTACTTTTGTTTGTAAACTGGAAGAGCTGTCTCGGATCTTTATTTTTAACCATGCATTCATTGACTTTTAAAAAAAAACTTAATTTGAGACCTTGACTTACAATGATATCTATTCTTTCTCTTTTAATCTTTCTTTTCTTTCTGGTTGTCCTATATTAAGCCCGGGGTATTTAGAGTTGAATTTGCACAGGTTTTGCAATTTTATTAAACTAGGTAACATGTTTGCAACATTCCAGTCGAGTTCAGTCCAGCGCAGTAATCCTGAGACCAGTTCTTCAGTAGCAGTTGCTCCAGTTCCAGAGTATAGTCCGTCTGTTCGAATCCTGGTACAAAGCCATATTATGGTAAGCTCTTTGAATTTGAAATTAGATGGCAGGATTTTTGTTACTTTTCTTGTAGTATATTTGAATATTTTGTGACATTCACACAATTAATGAGGTTTTTGTAGAATATTTTGGATTTTATTGACATAGTGATGTATGTTTTAAGTAGTTGCAAATTACTTTGATTTTGAAATTTAATAGGTATTATCTTTTTCACAATTCTAAATGACTTCCAACTTCTTGGCCGAATTATTTTTGGTAAATTTATAAAATTTTCTTAAAGTAAATTTCGTTGTTGTGTTTTTGTTTAGACAACATTTAGACTTGTTGAGATAGTGTCGTTGTATCGAACTATCGCAATTAGGTGTTTTTTTTAATAATTAAACCTTTATCATGGTATTATTTTTGGCTTGTTAATATATCAGGATGTAATGAATTCGTTAAGAAATGGTAGTGGTGTGTGCTGCGTTTAAGCATTCGCAGAAACCATCTTTGATTTTGATGGGTTATTTCAAAGTTGTGCTCGCCTATGCGACCCTTTGAACCCATTAGTAAATTATTTTTTGTTCCTTTGCCATGTTTTGTGCAGGAATTAATTTATTTTGTGCATTGTTTCTTTTTGGCTTCTCCAAATAATTGTCTTGTTGCTCCCACTTCAATGGCTTGTTGGTAGGTGTATTGCTCAGCGTCTTTGGGGGATGAGTGTTTTCTCAGCATCGTGACATCCCACGCACAGTGATTGCGGTTATTTTTACGCAATTCACTGGTAGTGAGTGCTTACATTGTTTTGGGAGATACAACATTTTCTCAGGTTCGTTTGGCATCTCACACTAAGAGCGCCCTTAACTAGAATAGAGGTCGGATGACTACCGAACACCAGGTAGGAGACAATGTTTGAAAAGTTTTTATTTTTGAATGTAGCAGGTTTATTCTAAAAGTTTCTAGCGTGTTCGCGCATCGCTTAGAATAATGTAAAGTTATCATCTCCCGTCGGTTATGGAGTAGTGAGCGTTGTAACCGGTAAGAACTTGAGGTCTTGGCGTACCCAACATGTCAAGAAGTTACATCGCGGGATTTTTTTTTACCCTTCTTCTGGTCGTTGGACGCGCAGTCCGATTTTGTTGACTTCTCGCTGCGTCGCCAACGTCTCAGCGAAGTGAATCTTTGCTCCCGGCTGTAGTCTTGCACTTAATAGTTATGTACTTGAGCAATTGACTGCATGCCGTGGACCATTATTTTCCTGTAGCCGTTGGACGCACAGCCCAATACTATTGTAGTTACGCTGTGTTGCCAATGTCTCAGTGACGATAAAGTCGTCTGTTGTGTTTTGTGGGTGTACAGTCTTTGCTGCTATTAAGCAATAGACTGACACGTGTGGTTTTCAGGAGCCATTGCTTCTGTTTATGGTTTTGAAATTATAAACCATTTATGCAGTTTGATGCTGTTGTCGCGTCGCTGTGTCTTTATGTCCCAGTGAGTGCAGTCTTTGCTATTTGTAGAAAGCATTTGACTGGCTTGTTGTGGATTTAGGAGCCTTCGCTTCTGTTTTGGTTTTGGAATAATAAACCATTTTTTCGTGGGCATTTGACGCGCAGTTTGAAGCTCTTGTTGCGATGCTGCGTCGCCAATGTCTCTTCGACGTTAATGTTGTATGTTTGTGCAGTCCTTGCTGTTAAAAATTAAGTATGTGACTGACATTTAAATGTTGTGGGTTCGGTTTTTGGTGTTGTGTGTAAGTTTCTGTTCGAATGAGGGTGTCTTTTCACAGCCGTTCGTTAAAGGATTCTTGAGTCTTCGAGCTCAGTATTTTAGTTATCCTGTGCTCATTGGACGTGCAGCCCGACGTGGATATCCATCTCGCTGCGCCGCCAACGTCCCAGTGAAGATAGTTTCATATGCTTTATTGTACAATATTTATTAATTATTGAATTGTTGTTTTGGTTTAGGTTGTGGAGAGCTGGGGACCAGCGTTAAAGGACAATGGCAGGTCTCCATACATGATTTTAGTTGATGTAAATGTGTAGCGTTTAGAAGTAAAAAAAATATATAACAATTCAGCAGCAATTCCTAAACAATTATGTATCAAGATTATTAGTGAAAAAAGTCTAAATCTAAAGATTTTTCATTTTAAAGATTTTGAGGTTATGATTTAGTTGACATTTATGAATTGATTCTTACATAATAATATGAATAATGAAACTCATAAAATGTTTGGTAATCTGTCTATTGTCACGCGAGACCCTCCCTCATCACATTCGAACCTAACATTTCACTAAACATGGAGAAGGGTGATCTGCCACAGCCCACACGGCATACTAGCGCGCGGCATGCACCATCCTCAGCTATACAAGCTTATATATCAAATCATTTTTTATTTATAGATACTACTATAGTAAATAGTAAAGGTTTCTTTGTTTTTTTTTTTTTGTAATAAACTCTGAAACTATTGGGAAAAATACGTTCAGACCCTAAGTCCTAGACTTTGGGAAATAACAATTAAATAAAAACGAGTACTGAAGAAAAATAAAACACATTTGTTTTTTTTTTAATGTTTATTCATCTTCTTCATAATAATTCTCTCTGATATATAACTCATATAAAAATTCTCCCGGGGCAGATACATTGCCTTGTCTGGCGGCCCAACCCAAATACCAGACAACTGTCATGGTATGAGCGCAGCAACCTACAGTACGGTTGCTCGGCCAGGTACATTATTTTCAATCAAAACATATTATCACACATTTTACAAAAATACTACATGCCAGAAACGAAATGTCTGAAATAGCTTTTTTTTCTAAAATGATATAAGCAATGACCGTAACTATACAGCCAACAGGCAGCTGGTAAGAATGTATAGAATAGAATATACATAGTAAAAAAAATGTGGTAAGAAAGCTGAAATCTTTGTTGTTGTTCCTAATGAACATTTTATAGTCAGATATATTTTTTGCAATTTTTAGAGACCTGATGAAAATGATGTTTTGGTAGCCTAAATAATCTTATGTCATTCATAAAAAATGGCCGTGACACATTGCTAAAAAGTCAATTAAGTTTTTTTAATAATTTATGCAACTTATACACACTTGTACAACTAAAGTTAGTATGCTGAAAAATCATACAAAATAATTATATTGAGATTACCATGTATGGAATTTCTAAACGCATAATTTATTTATAAATACGTTTTCGCCATTGTCCTTTTGCTCGCAAAATTTCCTTGGGTTGGGGGGTACTGTAACATAAAAATTTTCAAACCCCATACCCTAATTATTTTAGTAAAACATTAACTGATTGAAGGCTGTATGTTTTTTGTACCGTGGCCTACAAATCGTGTGTTAGACGAGTGCGCGTAGTGTTGCCAGTTTTCTAACCGCTCGTTTTATTTTTATGCAATAATAAATGCTACACCCGTAATAAAATTATGTCGGCGTGTGCAGTATTTATAATAAAAATCGTTTTATTTGATGCGTAATTTTGAGAATTGTGAGTGGTCGTATTCTAATTTCGGTTATATAATTTTTTGTTCATCTCTGGTTCGGATTGCAACCCTACCGGTGAACGACCTCCCCTCGACCTCTTGCGCGGGAGCACCAAGTGTGTGAGCACGTAATTTCGATGTCGGCTAATATGTGCCGATAAATTACGAAGGCTTGGTTAAGGACCCCGCGGAGTGTTCGCCGTGATCAGCTGGAGCCGCTTTGCCGTCCTATACGTGTCGATGACCCGATGACGGCAAGGAGCGTTTTGTTCTAGTACACGTGAGTAGTGGTTGTCATTTCAATTCGCCGGTTTGTGCCGTTAGAACACGTTTTTATCCATTCACGTTTTTCGTTATAGGGCGAACATATCAGGAATCCTCCGCGGAAGTTGACAGGAGAACACTCGCCGGCCTGCCGACCATGCGGGTTGTCTATTCCTTCCCGGTATGTTTTTTTATTACTAGCTTAGCGCAACAACTATAACTGTTGTTAATATTAAAGTATTATGTACTAATCTGGAACACTGTCCTTGTTCCAGGGGGTTTTTCCTCAGGGGTTGTTTTTGTTTTTCTTACATTTTCATTCTTCATTTCGTCTGTCGCGGGTAGACTCAAAACTGCCTGCATCACCAGAGAGGAGGCTATCTTCCCTAGTTGGTGGAAGCCTCAGTGATTCCTGACCCTGTATTGGAGGACCGAGGACACACTCTCAATGTTATTTTTGGGAAATTAGACAACTAAAGTATGTAAATTTATTATTTTGGGTCTGACACCCTATTTGTCAGTGGCGCCCTTATCCTAATTTAATTATTGTTTTAAATACAACACAAGTAACAAAGTGATAAAAGAACAGCTCTCCAGTAGGCTCACGTCCCGCTCTCCGACCTTAATTTATTAGCCGGAACCCAGTTCTTTGTGTTTTACCTCAAGTGTAGTCAGTAAGTAAGTACAATATATGAATTTAAAGTCTGTGTACCGTTTTATTCCACCCACTTCTGCTACACCATACACACCATCGGGTCATACATGTAACACTGTATACAACTGTAGCCGCGCCAGCTGCTAGGAATAAAAACTATGACGTCACTTGTTTTTATGTTAAACAAAAAATCCAAGAATTTTACTCCGTCTTCAAGGAAGGTTGTTGGAGATAATAAAACTTGTCATCTGTCTCGCTTAATGAGGTGAAATACTAACATTTCTAAGAGTTCTAGGCGTTTCTCGTTTTGTCCTTCCTGTACGGAATAAGTAATGAGCGAAACAGCGGAATTCCAGTAAATGTCGACGTACCTTGCGATCTTCACTCACAACCTAAAGTAATGAGAAATGGGTCGCTTTAGAGTGACGTGAATCTGTTCTGCAGACTCCGTAATTTCACCATACGATCTAATTTCGTGGCCAAATTCATAATGCAAATATTAGGACACTCGATTATGTAAATGCGACACGCTGATTAGTTTGTAATGGGCTCGCTAATGTTTTTACATTGTCATTATATAGGAAACAATATCAAACTGGATCTGTAAATTGTTTAATTAGGTTTCAAATAAAATTGTTGTTCATCGAATTGGGTGCATATTTTAAGGATCTGACTTTTTTTGCAATTGAATTACGAGACGAGCATGCTGTTCGCCTGACGGTAAGCGATACGACCACCCATAAACAGTAGCAACACCATCCAGCAGGTCTTGACTTACAAAGGACTGTGTGGCATTCCACTGCGCTCATCATCCTGAGACATAAGATGTTAAGTCTCATTATGTCCAGTAGTTACACTGGCTACAATGTCCTTCAAACCGAGACACAACAGTGCATGCACACTGCTGCTTGGCGGTAGAAATAGACATTGCGGTGGTACCCACCCAGACGGACTCTCACATATGAGAGACCTACCACCAGTGACTGATCCACTTATGTCCATTGCAATGTATATGATATATGAACAGAATTTAATTAATGTCACAACGCCACTGTATCAATACTGGTATTTTGCATTAATTATAATGTGAATTTTATTAATTCGGCAACAAATGGTCATGAATGCACCGCGAATTAAATACCAGGAACGGTATATAGAATACTAATTAATAAGGGATTACGTAAATGAGACGTTACTAACACTCGGCAACTAAAAGTTACAATGTACTAGTACTGACTACTGTGTATGCGGAAAAACGCTGACAACTAACTCCTCTAAGAAATCCTACTAATATTATAAACGCGAAAGTTTGTAAGTATGGATGTATGGATGTTTGTTACTCTTTCACGCAAAAACTACTAAACGGATTTCGATGAAATTTGGCACACGGGTAGATTATGCCCTGGATTATCACTTAGGCTACTTTTTATCCAGAGAAATATAAAGCGGGACTTATATCCCGGGAAAACTCATTCATGCGGGTGGAGCCATGGGCAAAAGCTAGTGTATTATATATCTAGTATGCCCAAAAACGAAGATTTTTTTTTAATTTAAAACTAGCCAGCATAACTGTGTTGACTGGTGAAGGATTAGCGTTATACGTCGTCAGTCGATGCTCTATTTGAACTCCCAAATTCGATCAGGTGTATAAGGGTCACTTTGCCGTGCCCGTAAGAAAGCGGAGAGGGGTCCAGATACAGTGGTGACTGACGAGCGATGATCCCTCGTCAGTAGATAAAATTATGCCGACCTGTTTGAACCAGATATACACAGGCTGATCTCAGAACGCAGCACTTACGTGGGCCACTATGGTGGATTTTAACACCTAATAAACCACTGTACAGTGGTCGTAATCCGGGCGGATACTAAATATATCCTTTTTTTTTTTCGCGGGGAAAAACGCGTTATCGCTACCACCACCGGGGGGTCAGTGGAACGGTTATGTTGGTTTCACCGGTCTTACGGTCCAATGTCGTTACTCGGGAGTATAGCATCATCCGAGCGAGCATTGGACCGAGTCCCTAACCCTATGTACACCCTACACCGGCATACCAACCAAAACCCGCGGTGGCCTTCTTCGGCGTATGCGGAACGGCCCCGGGGTATCTTGTTGCACTAAGATAGCTGCTCGGAACCGTCCCTGCGCGATGCCAGAACGCCTTTGGCGTCTACGACAGCGGGAGACCGACCACCCGCATTGTCGTCCACCTCGGATACTAAATATATCCTACCAGCAACAATAAGTAAACTAAGCTTATAGTCGGAATTATTAACGCGGCTACTTAATTATAACCGTGGAAAGAAATCGAAACCTCCCACTAATGGTTTCTGAGCTGATAAATTGAGTACGGTGGGACACGAACGGTCATAAAACATTTAACGATCCACTAAAATTACTGACCATTACAACGCGATTTGTGGAATGTATTCAATTGCATTTCTAACCACATCGCTTCATTAGTTTATGTGCAGTATACCTGAAACCTATCTGGATCTAAATTCAATTAGATCGAGCAATAAATTTCGTTTTTTATAGCACTGGCCGACAACTTGTAAGTGGATTACCCAGGGATCGAAAAGATTAACCTTTAGGCGTTTAACTCGGGGCATTTTTCGGGTTAGATCAAAAACCCTACGATAAGTGTTAACTGGTTTACAATAACCATACCATACCAGCCCTGTATTATATACGGCCCACTGCTGAGCACGGGCCTCCTCTTCTACTGAGAGGGTTTCTAGGCCTTAGTCCACCACAGTGGCCTAGTGCGGGTTGGCAGACTTCGCATACCTTTGAAATTCTTATAGAGAACTTCTCAGGTATGCAGGTTTCCTCACGATGTTTTCCTTCGCCGTTAAAGCGAGCGATACTTCACAAAGAATACACACATAACTTTCTTTTTTAGAAAAATCAGAGGTGCGTGCCCTTGGGTTTTGAACCTGCGCACATTCGTCTCGGCAGTCCGTTCCACTCCCAACTAGGCTATCGCCGCTAATAAGAATAAGAACACTTATAGAGGCCCTGCTTTTCAGGTTTCAAGTATATTTTATTTTATATGTATCGTATTAAACAACTAATGTACTCATTTTATTACAATTTAATTGACTGTACGCGGGCTCTCTCTCACACACACACACATACACATACACACTCGCGCACACACACACACACACACACACACACACACACACACAAACACATGCACACGCACACATTTATATTTACTATTAATTATAAGTTAATAAAAAATAATATCTACATGTTATATAAATTCTTAATAATAAAGTTTCTCCCTCTCTTGAAATTTTGCCGTGCCCGACAGGGTCCACGATTATATCACATGTCTATTTAATTGTAACATCTTTATGTATAGAATAATTGTGGAGTGCAATAAACGTTGATTTGATTTGATTTGATAAGCGGCGGAATCGGTCCTAAGTCAATTTTGACGTTCAGAATTGTTCTATTATAATGGTTTTTTAATACATCAATGATTATAATTCATTTCTATTAATCGGCAATATTTAACGATTAATCCTTATTGGTATAAAGATTCACTCGTAAAGGAGTTAACCAAAAGGAAAGGTTAATGAAAAAACCGATTAACGTCCCTGACTTTACGTAATGTTAAATGTTCTCCACAGCTCATAATCGTCCACATTACAAAATCAATTATGATGGTTTTTCCAGCCTTTTAAGAAAGAAGTGGGGCGTTAAGGTCATCGGAAATACACTCACCTTACGAAAAGCGATATAAAGCTGTTATTTCACCTTAGTTTTCTGTGAAAAAGTGATTTTACGAGGAAGTCCTCGTGAAACCGACCATACCTATATATGCTGTACCATGTGGTAAGTATATTTCTACATTGCAGCTCTACAATTTTCGATACGTTTTCATGTCACGTCGTTTTATTAACCGACTTCCAAAAGGAGGAGGTTATCAATTCGTGTGTTTGTATTTTTGAAATATGCTCGTTGAACCGTGGCGTTAAAGATTGCAGCTTTTTAAACTCCTTTCGGAATATATGCGTTAGCTTATATTATGTGTCATGTAGAATTAGATATAAAATTTTACTGTTGTATTAAAAAGTACTTAAGTAGGCGGTTTCGTTTAATATTTACATTTATAATTAAATATTAACATATCGTATGTAGTCATGATTTGGGCACAAATTTTGGACTGCAATCAAGATTAAGTACTAACCCTAGCTAGTCATGATTAAATGTTTTGATTGTATTCTGTGTGTCTTAAATAAATAAAAAAAAATCATAATATTTTTTATTATTAATTAAGATATGGCATATTTCTTTACAATTTTTAGGTACGCCGTACTTTAACGGAATTTAAATGCTGTCTTACGTCGTCTTACGTCTGTATTACGTCACATATTCCGTTTACAGTCTACAATTGCTATCTTGTTTATTGTTTCTGCATGACGCCTAAATTTAAAATGAGACTCCCGTTGTAACAAAGCTTCTATTTTAGTTTTAGTACTTTTTGTTTTGAGAAACTCATTGTACGGCAGATATTGAAAGCACAAGATCTTTTCAATTGAGCATTGTTTTCAAACGAAGCGGTGACCCAAAAACTGTATAGAATGTAAAATTTCACACTAACAAAGGAATGTCTTCCTGCTAGGCGGAGCCGAAGAGAATATTCAGGCAATTTGTTTATTTGCGTCGGAAAACTAAGAGATTGCTTTAAAGCATCCCAAGATTCCTTGTTTTACATCTCATTTGCTCGCGAATTGCAAGCTTGTATTTGCTCCCGACAACGGCTTAAGCGGAACTACGATATTAATCGACTCATTTAAATATTTTATTAGGCCGCGTGAATATTTTTAATTGGCTTGCTCCCTGGATATGTCTTTCGGGGCTTTGGTAACATTAAGCCAAATGGACTTTCCAGGGCATTTTATATGAAAGTAAATATTATCAATCTTATATTTTAAGGGCGTCTTTTTTGAGTTTTATGTCCGACCTGAAAGCATCGAATATATTAATTCCCTCGGTGCCTTTGTACATGACTTCGCAGCTGTCGAAATAAAATACTATCCCTTGGGAGGTAGACTCGATTTCGGAATAAAAAGGGTCCGTATTGTTAATCCAGGATATGACTTACCTTCTACAAAGTCCTCTTCCTTTTTGGCAGCAAGACATTTATTCTTTTAAAAAACAACAAGATGGTTAATACATTGTCATCTTGGTGGAACTTGTACTCTTCCTCTTCTTTTAAATTATAGCTTCCACCGATTATCTATCGGTGTTTTCGCCAATTTTAAGTAATAATAGCAGATACAAAACAATAAATATAAATTCTAATAAAAAGTTGTCGCCATGTCGAAAAACAAAACACGACCTCGGTACTTGTAGTCGCTTGAATAGCTATTCATATAATGAGCACAGATCTTGGCGTCATGTTACAAAATCATGTTTGTATACAGTTGGCCCGTAAACTAGCACTTGAATGCTATTTATTGATGTGTTCTATTTCAAATTTCAGTTGTATTTGTCTGTTTCGGTGTTTTGTATTGTCCGTAAAAATTACTCTGTTTCAAGAAATTAATATCCTTTCACAAATATAAAGTATTCTGCTTATACACAAAATAAATTTGTCAAACTGTCGACTTTTACTAGTTTTATTTTTTATAACAAGTTAAAGAACTAAGTGGTAGTTGAGGCTTTTACACTTAGCAAGCTGATAAAAATATTTATTACACCACTTTTTATTTGAAAGTTTACACTGTAAATTTTTTATGTGGCTATAATCAAATTAAAGTCAACGTTTACTTAAACACTATAGAGCCTATTTGCGTTTACGGAAATAAATCGTGAAGGGTCAGAAATTGTTCATGTAATATACAAAAGGAACAATCTGTCATGTCACCCAATTAATTATTTTTATTAAGTAGATAGGCAGGTAAGCGACTAGATGGATCACTAATTGGTAATTAGTCATAATTGTTCAGAAACATCCTCATGGCCAAAGGAATAGTGCGTGCCGATCTGTAAGCAAGAAATAGGAATTAGAAAGGGAAGAGGATTAGCACCTCCGATAGTCTCACTTACTGTATAAAACAGCGAACTTGCCACTTCACATCTATAAAATAGTAGTAATTCCTATATATCCGGATACTTACTGATGCTGCAGAATTGTCTGCAACGCGGCTATACCACTTACTTATTTCCTCGTGAACTCTACCGAGTCATAAACTTGCCCGTTGCTGTTACCCGCAGATGGTTTTATTTTCACGACTCGCCAATTTATTTTAGTTGAAACTTCATGGCAACAACCAGTACGGGCAATTTTAAAACGTGCTGCGAATCGACGAATCCGTAGTCTTGCCCCGAACTTTGATTAGGTACTGCAATCTGCTAAATGATTTCAATTTATTATAATACAACTGTGTGAGCGAGGCATTTAACTTCCCTTAAAATACCATTATAATGATTATAATTAGACTTTTGCTCGCGGCTCAGCCCGCGTGATAGTTTTCCCGGGATAAAAGTCCCGCTTTTTATACTCACTGATAACGTAGCTTAATATTGGTGAAAGAATTTTTAAAATCGGTCCAGTAGTTTTTGAGTTTATTCGTTACAAACATACAAACAATCAAATCTTTCCTCTTTATAATATCAGTACATACATACATACGTAGACACTCACGCCCCCTATCCCCGAAGGGGTATGATGATGATGTGATAGGGGGCGAGCCTATCGCCATATCGGGCACAAATTTAAACATTGCTTTGTCTGTCATTCCATGTTAAGAATTAAAGCAGATTATAAACTAGATAAGTGGACGATAGCCTAGTTGGGAATGGAACGGTCTGCCGAGACAATGTCCGGCGGTTCAAAAACCCAAGGCACACACCTCTGATTTTTCGAAGTTATGTGTGTATTGTTTATCAATTATCGTTCGCTTTGACGGTGAAGGAAAACATCGTGAGGAAACCTACATACCTGAGAGTTCTCGATAAGAATTTCGAGGGTATGTGAAGTCTGCCAATCCGCACTAGGCCAGCGTGGTTGACTAAGGCCTAAACCCTCTCAGTAGTAGAGGAGGCCCGTGCTCAGCAGTGGGCAGTATTTAATACAGGGCTGGTATTATTATTATTATTATTATATAAACTAGATATTATAGTATACACACACGCACACTCACACTGACGCCGTTCCGTCTCATGTTGTGATAGTGATGAGTCTATGCCAATATCGGGCACAAATTCCAGACTCCGGGATGATATTTAGCAGATACACAAAATAATACTCAATATCACTTTGCAAAACCTGAAATTCAAACCCAGGACCTCAGAGTAGTGTCGATCGTCGTTGTGTGTGGATTGTAAAGCAGAAGATTTAAAAAAATCACTAGAAAATGACAAATTGGAATATAATTACGTTGAGATGCGAGATAATATTGTCATAGGACGAAGATGTATCGATAAACGCAATCCTATATCTAGCCTATAATTTATCGGTAGGCCATAAATACCAATCATGACGCCGCGAAGTACACAGTTAGTGAACTGGGTCTAATTAGTGTTGAGAAACAAACCGAAAGTTTTTTAATAAAACCAGTCTTAACTATTTATTGCTTGCGAGGATTGATTGATTTTCCTGTTTATTTTATAACAAATCCTATGTCAACAAGGACACTAAATTTTCAATAGAAAACTAACTTTCTACCCTTACCATCAACAGTAAGCAAAACAACATTTTAACAGAAATTTCAAATATTCTTGAAAATATGATGAATAAGATCAATCAGACCAATGAATCTACTTAATAAGGAACATCGTCAAAAACTTTTATCCGATTACCAATTTCAAAATCAACTCAAAAGAATCCAGTTATCTTCATACTTTTCGCCGACAATTCTCATAATATAATCAAATAAACACAGAATTCTTTGAATTCTCACAAAGACATAAAATACGTAACTCCGTGTAACAACTAAATTTAGGCTTCATTTGGAAGATTCCGACGCTTATGTAAAGTGGTGTCTTTTAAACGAGTTAGAAAGACTTATTTAAGTTGACTTAAACAGGCTCGTGGATACTTGCATGGCGTTTATTTTTAGGTATATATTTTCTAGTTCATCGTAGAATATTGCTGTGCCTTTACATAAATATAACTTTTGCGTTTAATTAATATTAGGTCCTTAAAATTAGTAGGTATTTAAAAATATTTTTTATTTCTATCAATCAAAATATGCACTCATTCTATCGATGCATCTCTGCCAGCGCAATGGTAATTTTTCAATGTCTTTCTTGTGGAATCATGTGTACGGGAGCCTCTTCAAAGGCATTTTGTACTGTCGGTGCATATTTTGATTGATAGAAATAAAAAATATTTATAAAAAGATGACTTTACCTTTCTGTATACTAAACGTCAATTTCATAGGTAAAATTACCCATTAAAATTAAAATAAGTAAAATTAACCCAATATTAAAATTATTAGGTAATAACTATTAAATATAATTAATTACTGGGTTGCGTCTGCCTGGATATACATATCTATGATGGATACTGTAAACCGTATCATAATAAATCATTATCGTGAATCACATTTAGGGAACCAGCTTACAGTTGAAATGAATAATGTGACCATAAAGTTTCTTCATAATGAGAAGTGACAAAATTCGTATGCATTAAAGCAATTAAACGAGGTTCGTGATAGGGTATATGAGCAATAATGATATTATTTGCGTAATGACTTATTAGACTTACGGGTTTCAACACAGTAAGTACTTTAAAGCAGAACTAAATATCATATTGAATTTAAACTAAAATCTTTTAATTCTGTAAATGCTAGCTGATCGTGAAATAGCTGGAGGGAATGGACGGGAATAGTAATATACGACAGACCCCCCTTTAAGCAAAAATACAGCTCGGCTGAAAGTAATATCGCGCTTGGACGAGAATTATAGCCCGAACAGTCAGTCTTCGGAACACACTGGCTTCCTGTCACATTAGAATTCGTTACGGTCTTTGCACAATGTTTTGGAAATCATGATAATTGAATTGGAGAACGTTTAGACGAGTTATTGTATGTTAAGAATACCTTCAATTGCGAGTGGTAGAAGTTGTGTTGACACACACACACACACACACACACACACACACATGGTCACGCCTTTTATTTACGGACGGGTGCAATTTATGCATATACATTTCTACATGTTTACTCATTCCCATTATATCATAGAGCGCGGGCCTATAGCCATGGTCAAGTAATACATTAGTAGCCATAAAATATGCAATGTAGGTAGGTTATATTATCTCAATAATAAACAGTAGATATTTAAAATACGCTTCTATATTTATAACCATAACACTTTTATAACAAAATGTAACAGCAAAATTTAAGTGGCTGATGCAGAGACAAACATACGTAATGTAAAAACAACTTTTTGAGAAGCCACTCAGCTACCCACGCCTATTCGTAAAATAAAATGGAGTAGAACCACAAGTGCCGGGAACTGCGCAATCCCCGTTCCAGATATCTCGCAGCCTTACACTGCAGTAAAACAATGTAACGCTTTTCCGGGTGAACTTATTGTGTTCACTTGGTCCTTACATTTGTACACAAAGCCATTTCGGCAACGTCCTTTCATATTTGAGGTGCAGTGGAACTTGCGTACATGTCCTAATATTGTTGGTAGTTTCGTTATGTAAATCATAAAGTCACTGACTTCGCATTGTTTCTCAGTAACTATAGAAGCAGTGCATGGTGTACAGACGATTTGATAAAGGTCGCACGAACACGCTGGATGCATGCTGCTTTTGACAGGTCCGACTGGAAATCTTTAGGGGAGGCCTATGTTCAGCAGTGGACGTCATGCTGATGATGGTTCTGATAGAAGTAAAAAGATGATAGAAGACTGTTGCTGCCTGTAATTTAGCGTGCGCAGGCAATTAATTTGCTTGAGCCCGACATAGCTCTCAGCTTCGGTGAAATATACACAATCGTACGATCGAATTTCCCGCTCTAAGATATTTGCTATGAAGAGAAGCAAATTGCGACTAAATAAATCAAACATGATTTGTGTGACGAAGAAACTTAATAAGTTGACATTTTAAGGATAGATTGCTCCATAAAGTAAAGCATAAAGATACCTGGTAGCTGAAAAGAACTGACTATAACTTAAATGAAAAACGTTGTTGCGTGATAAAACATACATAAACATAGGCAAATCCATGTGACGGTTGATGCGTGGCCTATCTTAAATTCAACGCAACAAAGTCCCTCGGTCGTATGCTCTGGGTAGGTATACTACTAGTGAGTTACGGAGCCAGTATAATATAGTTAGAAACAGAAGCCATTTTGATTTAAATAAAAACGATTTATTTCTGTTTTTACATTAACACATTTATCACTGGTTTTACATAAACACATTTAACAGAAATATTTTTACAAAGATATCAGCAACTAACCGACCAGCATGAAAGTCAATGATCAACTTACTGAACTGCTACTAAGACTCAGCACGAATGAGCAGAATGAGTCTGAATGAGCCGGAATGAGAATGCACATCGACACGGCAGCCTTTTTATACACCCAACTGACACTTCCACTATTAGTTTGACATTTCGACTGATTTTCATATCTGGTTAGCACGCTACAAATACCGTTACAAAACTTTTATCCTAACTCGGCCTCTCCTGACGGGAGTCCGTCCTCGGGCTCCATCTTCTAGCTCTGAAGATCAGTCTCCAGAATTGGCAATGAAGTCGCCGAAATTTCTTCACTCCCCACGACGATGGATGGTGCAGCAGGCTCTTCCCTCTGCGTTCCGGACGTGCTTGGTTGATGCTCGCAGACGCCACCAGGTGTTTAGTTTTCAGAAGACTGCGTCGCTAGGAGCGCCAGCCTCCTCAAGCTCATCATTTGCATCTGCGTATAAAAAGAACCAAAGCACAAAAACATATCCAAAAAGATAACAAAATAAAGTAAGACAGCTCGTATGACATGAGAAAAATTACTCAATAGTTCAACGTAATAAAATCTAAGCACAACGGATATAAAACATCTTGATATCTGTACCAACCACCTGAGGCAGGACCCGTCGGGGGAGTGCCTCTCACGACTCGTTAGAGGTCTACGTGTACTTACGTGAGACATAGCTTTGCGTGTGTGTATCGGTCCCACATAAAAACATGCTTCAACCCAACCTCTCAATATAAGACAAACAATGTTTGCCAAAAAAACACGTCACACATCAGCGGCCTGTTCGTGACATGTACTACGGCGTATTACACGGCTCCAGGACCACATGTCCGAGCAATTCTCGACAGTGTCCGAGCACACAAATAAAACACAACCACCCAAAGTACGTCCCATGTACTAGGATCACATGCCCGATCACACTCCAAAGCAGTATCCAATAACATGAAACCATACCTCACTTGAAGTGTATCCGTCGATCAGGATAGCATGTCTGACATAAAACAAAAACTATACTGACCGCAAGACAAAACTTCCTTTAAACGTGTTTACCCCTCAAGAAACTTTAAAAACATTTCCATAAAAACTTTAGTCATACAAAATTAGACAGCACCCAAATAAGTTTTTCCGCAATCACCTGATATCCGTGCCACTCTAAGCATAGTGGAGCGTGTCGTTCCGTATTGTTCAGCAGCGCCAAGAGCGCGCAGTTCAGCAGCGCCAGGAGCGCGCAGTTCAGCAGCGCCAAGAGCGCGCAGTTCAGCAGCGCCAAGAGCGCGCAGTTCAGCAGCGCCAAGAGCGCGCAGTTCAGCAGCGCCAAGAGCGCGCAGTTCAGCAGCGCCAAGAGCGCGCAGTTCAGCAGCGCCAAGAGCGCGCAGTTCAGCAGCGCCAAGAGCGCGCAGTTCAGCAGCGCCAAGAGCGCGCAGTTCAGCAGCGCCAAGAGCGCGCAGTTCAGCAGCGCCAAGAGCGCGCAGTTCAGCAGCGCCAAGAACGCGCAGTTCAGCAGCGCCAAGAGCGCGCAGTTCAGCAGCGCCAAGAGCGCGCAGTTCAGCAGCGCCAAGAGCGCGCAGTTCAGCAGCGCCAAGAGCGCGCAGTTCAGCAACGCACCGCATCGCCAAGAGCGCGCAGTTCAGCAACGCCAAGAGCGCGCAGTTCAGCAACGCACCGCATCACCAAGAGCGCGCAGTTCTCCAGCGCAGCCAGAGGCACGCGTATCCGCACGCACAGGAGCGCGTACCCGCACGCCCTCGAGCGCGTATCCGCACAGCATGGACCGCGCGTCTCCGCACAGCATGGACCGCGCGTCTCCGCACAGCATGGAGTACGCTGCTCCGCACAGCATGGAGTACGCTGCTCTGCACTGGGCACACACTACACAGATCTCTTGTTCCTGCAAGCAAAGAAAAACCAAAACAGAAACACACCGTTCGGCCTATTCTGACCTTTGATTAAAATTCGCATCAAACTTTGACTAGGAATTCAGTAGTTCATCTTAACATGAGGACAACCTCAAAATTATCGCTTGACTCGCTCTTAATCCAAAACTTTAATCAGTACAGTGTTGCGATCCGAAACCTTGACCAAGAAAGGCCAGCAGTCCTTCAGACCGAACACTGTGCACCTAGATCACTTTTTGGCAACCAAGGCCATGTACAGTCATTGTTTACTACAACAGAATTTTTTTTTTTTACCCAAGTCCTTAAATTTAGTGACGGCTCTGTACTAATCATAAACACGAATTGCTCATTAATCCATGTCTGCACATGCCCTGTTAAAGTTACCAAGAAATAAAAGAAACCAGAACCCTCAAGCAAGGGTTATGGGTCATACGATACCAGACTTCCTTTACCGCTGCAGTAAGCATCATATCTGTCGTCACAGATAGCCACACGTGATTCGCGATGCAGCAGTAAGCATCAACCGGTACTAGGCAATCATGTAGTCACCCTGCCCGGGACATCCACTATGACGCACCATACGGCAGCACATCTGCCGGAACGCTTGATCACCAATAGGAACGTTTGTACACCAACAGGAACGTTTGCACACCGGCAGGAACGTTTGAACACCGGCAGGAACGTTTGAACACCAACAGGAGCGTTTGAGCACCGACAGGAACGTTTGAACACTAACAGGAACGTTTGAACACCAACAGTTTAATCGCGGTACACCAACAGTTTGATCGCGGTACACCAACAGTTTGATCGCGGTACAACAACAGTTTGATCACGGTACACACGCAGATCCTTGTTCATTTGAAGCGGTATGCACATGACTTCAGAAATGAACATGCGATGGCTATGTTTCACACTTGTCCACTTTAATCCACGTTGTAGTCTAGTTCTTATTCCGATATTACTCGGCGCAATTTCTTTTTTCACGTAAATTTCGGGTAGTCAAATATCTCCATCGTACGATGTATTCCACATAGCGTACATATGTAGTGAGCACAATCTATTTCTGTGGGCATTGATTGTTTATCCCACTTCTGAAGTTAGAAACAGAAGCCATTTTGATTTAAATAAAAACGATTTATTTCTGTTTTTACATTAACACATTTATCACTGGTTTTACATAAACACATTTAACAGAAATATTTTTACAAAGATATCAGCAACTAACCGACCAGCATGAAAGTCAATGATCAACTTACTGAACTGCTACTAAGACTCAGCACGAATGAGCAGAATGAGTCTGAATGAGCCGGAATGAGAATGCACATCGACACGGCAGCCTTTTTATACACCCAACTGACACTTCCACTATTAGTTTGACATTTCGACTGATTTTCATATCTGGTTAGCACGCTACAAATACCGTTACAAAACTTTTATCCTAACTATATACTTAATTACTATCCTTATACAGTTATATAGTTGTACCGCTATCAAATAGCGCTATCATTATAAAAGACACAAACACTAATTCCGAACACCTTACTTGCGGTTTTCGCATCGACAATCACACATATTTTTGTTTGAGACGATACAATGACTACAAAATGCAACCGTAATGTTGATTATCGCTAAATAGCTAATAAACCGTGATATAAATATTATACATAAAATACAACTAGCATTCAAATACAAATTGTATCCCTCGTAATTTTAAACCACAAAGAAAAGGGTGCTTAGCGCGTGTACGCCGAATTCAACAGTCCTTCCTTATCAAAGGCCACAAAACGGATTTCTCAAAGTAAAAGACAGCAACCCAGAGGTACAAAAGTTAAACTGGCAACTGTTGTGAAAATCGGCGTACACCCTTTTCTTTATCCGTTTGCTTCTCATTTTAATTCAATTTACTGGATGAAGGCGAAAAAGTAATCTGCAGGGTTGGGTCGGGACAGGCTACAGAGAGATTGGAAGTCATCGGCAGAGTATTGGGACGAACTCATATACTTTTATGGCGGCGAAAGTTTTTTATTCGCGGCAGAAGAAAAAGATTCGCGCGGCGCGTACCCTCGATGTGAGCGGCATACGTGAATAAAAATGAATACTCGGATGAGGAATGAAAACATTAGTAGTCGGTTCATTTTTATCTCAAATAAATTCCATTGGGAGTAAACTTGCCTTACCGTATGATATGATCCGCACTTGATACACGCGGGATGAAAACAGAATAATTTATTAGCACTCTTTCTGCTTCGTAATTTGTATATAAAATAGACTTTTGATTTTATTGTGTTATGATGAAGTTCAGTTATGTTATGTTACTACTGTTATAAGGACAAGATTGTTTGAAATTCTCTTTATATTACTCCTTCGTTCTGAGAAACTCACTAGGTTATTTACTTCTCTGGGTTTTATATACATAATATATAATATCATAGCAGTATACGAATTAGAATAACAATAAATACATATCATTGTTGTAAAAAACCCATATGAATGAATTCGCCAGGAATTTCAAATTCTTATAATCATTTCCTATGTTAATAGGAATTTTAAATTTCTTGGTGGATATTTCGGACTGCCTAGGTGGCATAGTCGTATTGCATACGCGGTATTACAACCGCTCCGAGGTCTCGGGTTCGAATTCCGGCTCGGGAAAAGTGATATGGGGTTTTTCTACTCAGTATCAGCCCGGAGTCCACAATTTGTGATTGATATGTCGATAGGCTCGCCCATTAACATATCATGAGACAGAACACACATGGCGAAAAGTGGGTGCCCTGGTTGCACCTGTGCCTACCTGTTCGGGGATAAAGGCGTGAAATGTGTGTGTGTGTGTGTAGCCTATATTACAGTATTATTACAATATAACTGATAAGTTATTCCGCAATGGAAAGTATTCAACAAAATAAAACCATTGTGGGATTTTTTAATCATAAAGATATCAGAGACTAAATATTTTAAACACGAACGCGGAGGTTACAAGTCACGCTATGAAATGTTATTTTCGGGGTCTCCCGCAGTTTCTTATATTTCCGGCTGTGCGGAGAATTTATTTGGTCTCAGAAAGTGAGAGTACAGTCAGCAGCATAAATATCTGTACAAAATCAAAATTTCAAATCACCTATATACGTTAAGTTAAACTAAAACATTTTTTTTCTTCGTTTGAAGTAAAGTAAATCTCTTTATTTTATTTTTGTGAAGAGAAAAAAAAGATTAGTATGAACACAAAAGTGTGTAGGCAATTTGAAGTTTTGAATTTGTTCATCTACTTATGCTGCTGACTGTACACCGGACCCGAATAGAGTCGTGAGTACATGCGGCACGTAATATATCTCAACACGGAAACTTTAATCTAACCCCTTCGGTGTTTCCGCACTCTATCATAACTAAAGCATTTGTGTAATGTACCTACGATTCACACATAATCACTTAAATTGAACGCCGGAAAATAATTTCACAAGTCCGGGACATTTGGGTGAAATAGACTGGCTGGAAACTGATAAGCTTTTAAGGTTTTTTTTTTATAATCATCTTATTGATATTAATGTTTAAGCCTTTGTAAATGTTTGGATATTTTGATAGTTAACGCATAAACTTTGAATGGATTCTAATGAAACCAAGTGCTGAATTGATTTATTACAAACTAGATTTAATTTTCATCCCAGAAAAGTACACAACAGAACTTTCTCTAAATTTCGGAAAAGAACTTCCACTCGGTTGGACTCTCTTATTCAACAATTACTTATTCTATTGGCACTCCAGGCGTTTTTTCCATTAGTTGCGTACACGGAAAATCAACGATTTCATGATAGCTATATGATAGATATATATTTATTCACTGTACAGGTGTCTGTAGCATATGGTATAATTTACCTTTTTAATTACTTTTGTAGGTACAATGCATATTGGGACGATTTCAACAAATTACGACTTACAACATTCACTAAGGATAATTAATTTCTTTTTTTACACACACACAAAGAGACACACACACGCACACACACATTGTGTCTTTATTCACGAACGGGTAGGCAGAGGAGCAACTAGGGCACCCTCTTTTAAATATAAGTCATCTGATGTTAAGCGATCTCTACCGCCCATATATACACGATAACTGAAGAATCCTAGGTACGTTGCTGACCTTAAAAACAAAGGAAGGAGTCAGGTGTAATGAAGCAGGTGTTTGACAAAAAGAACTTTTAATTACAAAGTACTGCGTGGCACTCCACTTCACTCGTCACCTTTAGACATAAGATTTTACGTCTTATGAGGCCCAGTAATTAAGCTGGTTACAATGTCCTTCAAACCTGAACACAACAGATGCACACTGCAGCTTGGCGGTAGAAATAGACATTGCGACGAGTGCCTAAACGGCCCTTCGCATACAAGAGATTTACCACCAGTATACCTACCTTCTAATGATATTTACCATATGAATCGCAACGGCAAGCTGTCACTTCACTTTCATTTCTGCGAGGTAGCAATGCTATCCAGTAGATCCATTTATACTGTTAAGTGTAAATAAATATCTCTTCAATTTAGATCTACTTTTTCTAGAATGTTGTTGTATACTTAATTAACGTAATTGGCCATTGGTAAAGGTAACATTAATGAACTCACGTGGCTTGTCCGTAAATAAATTCCAGACCAGCCCCCTTATTCTCTCCGACAGTGTTAACTCGTAACGCAGCCGCGTTACGTTAACTTCGTGTAATAAACGTTAAATGGTATTCTGTATGCCAATTTTGGTGAAAATAACGTGTTTCATAGAGAATAAGGGGGCAGCTCATTTTTAAAGCACAAGCAATGTAATCTTCTTTCCAACTCGTGTTTTACGTGTAGGTACATTGTTTTTTTTAAGTCCATGCATAATTTAAATTGTTTTTTTTGTCCTATATTTAACCGTGTACTTAACTTCGCAGGCAAAGTGAGTTACCTTGTTCTGCTGAAGTTGGTTAAACAGGATCAGCTTTTTTTAATATACTTTTGTAGCTGGGCCGGCCCGTCCATAGAGCGAATGAAGCGGCCGCTCCAGGCGCCAAGAAACAGGGGGCGCCGCAGGCAGATAAATGCATAAAAAATACTGGGGACGTAAAAAAGGTCGCCATAATAAAGAAGCGCCAAAAAAGGTAATCTAGCGAGGGCACCAAAGGTTCTAAGGGGCGCCACAGGGACACGCTTGGAACCCAAAAAAGGTCGCCAGAAAAAAGAGGCGCCAAAATATATTTCGCTCAGGGAGCTCGAATAGCTAAGACCGGGTCGGATTTGTAGCTCCAAATACAGTGAGATAATAATAGGGCGAAGGTGCCAGTGCTGACATTGGAAACCCTCAGCTCGCTAAAGCCTTTGACACAGATGCAGAATATTTCGAAATACAAACAGTTCAGTGATAAAGACGATAATGATAGTGACAATCATATTATGCAATATTCCTACGATAAAGCGTCACAAATATATTTTGCACGATAAGAGCATGCAGTATGTTTAAATATGACTTCCGATTTTACGACTCTTGAAAATTTATCTCGGAACTATAATTCATACTTGGCGTAGTCTAATGATTGCTGGGTTATATTAATTTCCAGAAAGCGCCTACATCGAACCAACCAAATTTAATACAGACCCATACCGACCTAACTAAAAGTGGAACACCACTGTACATTCCTCAAAGGTATTGCACTAATAAGGCCGAACATATTTAGGCTACATGAACCATAAATCTAGATAATCGCTGAGGTCGCGTTATATCTATATACTAGCATTGCGCGCGGCTCCGCCCGCGTGGAAAAGTTTTTCTGAGACAAAAAGTAGCCTATAGCACTCAGGAGTAATGTAGCTTCCTATTAGTGAAGATTTTTCAAAATCGGTCTTGTAGTTCCTGAGATTAGCGCGTTCAAAGAAACAAACAAACGAACGTATAGATTAATACGTGAAGAAAAAACTTTGTACCTCTTTTTAAGCACATTGGGCGCACAAAGGAGTGTGAGATTTGACAGCATTGAAGTTCATATAAAGACGGAGCGCAGAAAAATAAAATTGATGTATAATGTGTTACAAATATATTAAATTCGTCGGTGACTGCCTCGGTGGCGTAGTTGTATTACGGTACGACTGCAATGCTGAGGTCTTGGGTTCAATCCCTGGGTCGCGCAGTGATATTGGATTTTTCAAAGTTCAACCGACGAATTTATACACACACACACACACACACACTCACGCCTTTTATCCCCGAAGGGGCAGGTAGAGGCGCAACTAGTGCACTCACTTTTCGCCGTGCACATTCCGTCCCATGATGTGATAGGGGACGAGGCTATCGCCATATCGGGCACAAATTCCAGACTCCGGGCTGATACTGAATAGAAAAACCCAATATAATATACAATACCTATTCTAAGAATTTTCGCTATAAATTCCAACATAGCTAATGAAGTTAAAACTTTTATAACTGCGATAGTCAGGACTCCGAAATCTATTTTCTGTGGAATTATTTTTATTTACTGAATACATCTAACTCACCGTTAGCGAACAGAGAATAAAACATGAGAATGAGACTAGAAAAACAAACGAATACGTATATAAATAAGTCGTACGGAATAAACCCTATTCCAAAACAATAGACAAACAGAACATTACAGTTCACATAAACGATTAAATCTCTTAACCGATTAAACTATCGGAAATTACCGACTACCATAAAAACATCTTAATAGAGTTTCTTTTCGTGTCTAAAGGCTCAGTGAGTGAAAGAATATATTTCTCAAAGAAAGCCCAAGCAATTCTTGTTAAATAGAGCACTAAATATATAAGTTTGGGAGCCACTGAACTTGAACGCACTTCGTTACCGAGCTTAGACAATAAATCTTGCCAATAGGTCTTAGGCAAGTCTTCCAACGTTTTATGTATCCACGAGCATGTTAGCACGCAATGCGTATTGCAATGCTAAATTTGCATATACAATCGTATGTTAGACAGGAATCTTAACCATATCAGATTTATCAAGATTTTCAGTTTTATTTTATAGCATGTCGTGACTCACCTTACCTTGTAACCTTAGTATATCGAATCGATTGATAGTAAAATTCTATAGCATAGGTTAATGTTGTTGAATTACGTATGTTGCCGTGTTTGCGTTCAAAGCATTCGTCATAAAAGCGTAGTATTAAAACCGACGGTCTTATTCGCGGCTACAAATACGGCTCGACTGGCGAGACCACGGGGAAATATACAGTCTACGGCTAGTACATGCATTATGGTTAGATATTTTATAATGTTATATTTATTTTAAGAGAATATTAGTATAAGAGAAGAATGATATTATGGTTTAATATCACCGTGTATAGTTCGTAATGGCTATTTAAAAGTGGGAATAATATTTTGTGAAGAATAACGAATAAACCGGGAAAATGAAAAATTACAAACATCATTTTTATAGATCTAAACACTTTTACTATTATAAAAAGTATTACGATGTACGCTTCGTAAAAATAGTGTAATATTTACTTTGTTTAATAACATCGTCGTAATTTAATTGCAAAGGAAAATTGTGTGAAATCGATTTATTTAATTGTAATTAAACCGATTATTGGTTTTAATACGCAACAATTTTGCGAAACAGTCTATCGATCATATATCGACGACGTGACTGAATTATGTATGAAGCTTACGCCAGTGTTACTGGCCTTTTGAGCTTGGATATTGACGTCAATTAATATCCAAGACCAAAGACACATCATTATAGCTCTTAAATGTTTGATTTATTAAATTAAAACACATTCATATATAATAGTGATTTAATTGCGCTAATTAAATAAACCTGTACGAAACTATGTACTACAAATTATAAAAGCATACATAAATAGCATGATATTATTCATCATTAAATTATGATGTTGATGATGCACATGATTGAAAAATGCATGAAACTTTTTATTTATTTTGTGCGTAAAATAATGCGAATACGGAGTAAGTTCCTCTCAGCACCTGAAATGTTAAACGATTTCATTATAATAGTCGTTCAATGAACCGAGTCAATAATACAATTATGTATAAGCATCCCAGTGAGCAGAAGTCTACGACTGGGTGGAATTTTAATCTCATTTAATTACGTACTTAGCAATGCGAATATTTCAATACAGTCCCACGGGTTCACAATTTAAACCTTTAATTTTGTTTATAAGGTGTTCTTAATACACATGTCGGTCATAAATCTTACGAAAAACTTTACTCGCATGCAGGTAGCCCTTATATTTCTGCAGATAATAAAACTTAAAAGTATGTTTCTGTTGATACTTAAAAAAAAGGTCGATTAATACAATTATATTGAAAATGGCGTCGAAATTATATTTATCTACATTTATAATTATCCTATGAAAAAAATAGCGCATTATCTCTTCTAGAAGTGATTGAAAATTTATGGACAGAATATGATATTTCAAAAACAGGACAAATCACTAAAAATTGATTTGAATGTGTGGCATTCTATACCGACATGGGATGATAAATATTATTAGTATTTATTGACGTTGGAAAAAAAATCAAAAGCAGTCGGATAGAGACAGAATATTGCAAATACTTCCAAATAACACCTCTCAGTAGTAGAGGAGGCCCGTGCTCAGCAGTGGGCAGTATATAATACAGGGCTGATTGCATTGCATTCCAAATAACTACTCTTTGCACAAAAGAAAATCCTTCGAATTTTACCACGAGCTTCCTTCATTTTGAAATAAAATTTAATCATACCAGTATAAAAGTGCCGTAAGTGAGCTCGAGCATCTTGAAAGCTTTCATGACGAGTGGCCGCTGCGCCTGTATGATCGCGAGCAACACGATCTTCCTCACATGACGAGACGAGAGGCGCGGCTGGCATGCGTGCCAACCGCTGTAGAATATCGCGTCAGACAGCAATGCAGCCTGGAACAGTATTTAATGCCATGGATAATTAAATGTACGGTTGTAAAAATGTTACTAGTTAAAGCTGTGTGTAGTTTTAGTATGCGTTAAATAGAGTGGATCCTTTATCATAGCTATATTCTACTGTATATTCTGTATAAGTTTTATACAGAATATACAGTATACGTAGTGCGATCGAAGAAAGAAATTAATGGTATATTATAGGAAAAACAAACGAGTATTGAATATAGTTCTGTCCCTTAATATGCTGTAATAACCTCTTGTTTTTTATTGAACGAACTAATAGAAATTATGGAAATCACCCGTTAACTACAAAATATTAAAAAATAATTACTCATTTAGTGAAACGGACCTGCAGTTCCTAGAAATGTCTTTCTAGGAAGAGTCTTTCTAGGGATCTTTCCCCGATACGGAACAAAGAGTATCAATACAATCTACAAGTTGCTGTAAGCGGATCGTATCGAGTGCAGCAGTTTGTCTTGCAACTCAGAGCTGACCTAGTTAGAAGGGGAAGAATGCTTGAGATTATCATTTTCGATTTATCTTCGATAAGTAGCCGGTATAAAAAAGAAAATCCGTTAAGCACGAGTCGGACTTGCACACGAATGGTTCTGTATACAAAATAAAACTCTACACGTTAATATTTTATTATTTTTATGTGATCCTATATATCATATTTCGTGACAATTTCAGCCGCTTGCCTATCAGTCCACTAGAGGCTTTTAAAGATCGGCCAAACGCGGTGTGGCGTGGGCTTAATGGGTGGGCTCAGAAATATATTTCTTAACAGAATAGACAATAGCGGGAGGAATAAGATTAATCTTTCATGAGATTTTTTTGAGAACTTGATACGTTGACAACGAAAGTGTTAAATCCATTCATCGGGGTAAAGAAAACTAAAAATTTGAGTTAAATGTAACTTCTTATAAGAGAAAGAGAGAGATCAAAAGAATATTCGAAGATGATAAGTGATATCATAGTTTATCTACACAAACTTACAAATATTACATTGCCTCTTTATTATCTATATATATAAAAATTTCGTGTCACAGTGTTTGTTACCATACTCCTCCGAAACGGCTGAACCGATTTTGATGAAATTTTATATTCACACTTGGTAGGTCTGAGAATAGGTTGTTATCTATATTTCATCCACATAAGTGACAAGGGTGGCCCATCCCGAAATTTTTATTTTTTTAGTTTTGGGACAGATTTTTTTTATGATGTGGCATTAAAAAATTCATACAACGGTTTTTTAATACATCAATGATACAAGCCTAAATTTTCTACCTTCTTCCATCATCCCCTATTTTTACACGCTTTATATTAGCTTCACTTGTATGTTTGTATGTTTGTAACTCTCCGATTCCGACTCCTTTGGGCGCGATTTTGACCCACTTTAAACGGTCAGATTTTATTCAAACTTTGTAGGTTTGTCGAGGACCGATTCAATAATTTAATAAGATTATGCCATTATTCAATTTGCAAAATGAGATTTTTGTCAATGTATATATTTTTTAGTGACATTTGTTGGACAATAGTAGAACAGAACTAAAAAATAAAAAATAAATTATAGTTTAAAAACTAAAAAACACGCTTTATAGAAAATCCAACTAAAAAATAGAAAATAAATTTGAATTAAGAATAGTGTAAATAAGAAAGAAACGTATTTTATTGTAAAATAATATAAAGCGTGTAAAAAGCGTGGGGTGCATGGTGACAATAGTTATAAATATTTTATTGACAGATAATATGAGTAGAAGTATTATAATCATTTTGATAATATCTTAAAAAGCACCCCACGCTTTTTTAACTATAAAATACATTTTTTTCTTATTTATTTAATAGCGATATTAGTAAAGTGAAGTTCTCATGTAGGTATATGGCATAACAACGTTTGCCGGGTCAGCTAGCTATAATAATAAAAATTTCCCTTTTATCAGCTACTCTACTGAACAATTCGAACTACCATTACGTAACTCTGCTACGCTTTTTTGTACCAAATACCCTTAAAGCTGTTTGTCTTTATTTCATGAGACCTTGAGGTATCAACAATACTATCGTTTGACTTTGGACATAAAAATAAATAACGCCCCAAAAGGTCAGATATTATGACCATCAACATAAATCAGGAGTTGCGTAAGCCTTTCTTATTTATTTGTTATGATGCCAGAGTTTGAGGTCAAAGTCTTTTGGTAGACAAATCATGTTATGACGAAGCTAGTTCAGTATGATTGTTTTTATTTTTAGGAAACAAATAATGTTTATCAATATTTTATTTGTATAATATTGAAAATGTAAAAGCATGAGAAGAAACTTGTGCATGTTTCTTAGTATTAACTCGGATAAAGTATGGCACACATATAGACCATATTATGCTGGATTTAATTTTCGTATTGTTTTTTTTTTCAGAAAAGTAAAGAGAGTAGGGAATTTTATCTTGGAAATAATCTTAAACGCGGGCGAAGCCGCGAGCATAACTTCGTATTAAATACTAAAAGTAAAATAGATTATATCACGTGCCATCAAAAATGACTTCTATAACTTTGATTTCCATATCATCGCCCTTATATCTAGTTGGCAAAATTTAATATCTCTGTCCAAAAGTGAATCCTCGAGTCGTCAAGAGCTATTCATCCTTGACTCTACGAAAGACGTCACGTCGCCTCTATCCGAACTTTATAGCACCTTAAAATCTTTTCCAGTCTCATCCTATTCCACAAATACACCATTAAATATATTTTCAATTTATTTTCACATCAAATATCGCAACTGTATGGCTAAGGGCCTGTTTAACAATGTTCATGTTACTGTTATCTGCCAATTTAAAGTATAAGACGGGTTTTTTAATACATCAATGTATAAGACTGTTAATGCTGAATGCACTCTTTTGTTTACCATTTATTTGGGTTCTTGACTTTTGTATTTTTTCGCCCTTTTTATATTCGAAGATAAGTGTTAAAGCACTCAGATATCATGAAACAGGCCCTTAATAGTTTTCCAGACTTCTTAACAAATCAGTACAAAGTATGTATCTTCTAATACTTTGTGTTATTAAAACTTTAATATTTATTACATTTAGATACGGTGTACCCTAGTGATGAATGCTGCTTTTGTTTTGGCGAAAGAGTATAAATAAATCTAAAAAGATAAATAAACCTGATATGTTATTTCTCCAGCGTTGCATAGAAAAAGGCCGAGTAAGAAAAAAAGTGCTATTACGAAGAAAATGATCTTGAGGCCCGCCACGAAAGTCAATTGATCTGATAACTGCAAGCAACAAAAATTAAATAAAATTAGATAAAAAGGATGTTTGGAAAACAATATATTAATTTTTTGAATAAATAAAACCTTATTTTTTATTAAACGAGCTAGTAATAAGTAAGAGTTAAAAGAATAATAGTCATTGAATATCGACTGAATTACAAAAATAGTTCCAAAATGGACGGCAGAGAGTAGGTTTTTGTGCCACAAGAGAAACTTAACCATTATTTTAACGCGGAACAAAGTTATTCGTACGGAAAATCTGTGGATGAAGTCGCAGGTAGATCAAGACAAGCGTAACAATTGTATTACTCACGGCTATTTGAAGTAAAAGCGAGACTGCGGATCCGGAACTTTGACAAAGTTGTAAGGCCATCACCGTACCAAACGCTTTGTCGATGTCTTTCGATAACCTGATGCCAAATGTTTTATTATAAAGGACAGTTTTGCTAATGCACGTATTAAAAATGCCAAACTACAACGACACAATGCGTGCGTGATTTATATTTTACTTGTAATTAATATTTTAATTTTATAATAGGCCTGAAATTTCTCGGTTGTAGAAGAGCCTGTATCAAATTCAATTCAAATTCAAATCATTTATTAAGTAATCAGGCCCCTAAGGGCACTTTTACCCGTCATTTATTATAATGTTTTTTATCGTCTAAAAGATTCTACCAGTACTTCAGAAAAGCCCACTGACCTGAGAAGAAGCACCAAGAAAATCAGCGTAGGTCTTATTGTAATATTTCATTCTTTTTTTTTCTAGAAATAGAGCAGTATAATACTAGTTTGGTATTGACAATAGCCCTCTGTTATTCATCTTAATTTCATCAACAGTCTATTGTATAATTTCTAATACCCAATATAATATATCCGTTTTAAATATCGTAAGACGCAACATAAAAATAAAATGTATTTATGCAAATCGGTTAAAGCATTAAAGTTTTACCTGAGTAACTTCGAATGCATCTGCACTCCTTCAACCAAGCCATCAGTCAACGTCTTCGCGACTACCTCTTCATTCCCAGGTGTGTTTAATTTATCTATCGTCACGCTCAGATTCTCAAAATAGTGTCTCAACGTGATAAACTTGTACTTATACATGATCAAATAGACCACCGTGAAGGAGTCAACACACACAATCATGTTCATCATCATCAAAAACAATATCACTGTGGCGAGAATCCTGACACTGTTTGCGAACAGTGAATTGTCCTCGTAACTCGGGTAGTAGGTCACAACAGTTACGAAATGCGAGCCTGTAAGTACAGTCAGCAGCATAAATATCTGTACAAAATCAAAATTTCATATCGCCTATATACGCGTTAAGTTTATTATTTAAATTGTATATAAATTGTTATATTTATATTATAGTTTATAGTATTGTTGTAGTTTGTGTTTTCAGTGTTATTTCACTTCTTCGACTTCATTCTTTATTAAGTTGTTAGGATTTTCGTTGTAATTAATATATATTTTTTTCTTTTGTATATTAAGTTTTGTGGTTATGTTATAAGCCGAACTTTAGTTACTTTTATGCATGCCGTGTTCACACCAAGAAGGTTGCTCACTTTTGTAAATGAACATAATGTACTTGTTTTGATTTTATGAACCCTATACTGTGTACAACTAGTTCTGTGAACCTAATAAAAACAAAAAAAAAAATTAAATTGAAACATGCTTTTCTTCCTTTGAAGTAAAGTAAATACTTTTTATTTTATTTTTGTGAAGAGAAAAAAAAGATTAGTAAGAACACAAAAGTATGTAGGCAATTTGAAATTTTGAATTTGTTCATCTACTTATGCTGCTGACTGTACATTCAGGTCCTGAATAATAATACGGTCACGTTGTTAAAACGTGGATATGCATAAAATACCACTTGTCTATTACTCAGGTATTAGCCGGAATTTAAATAGGTGGAAAGGTTGTTTGTTATAGACCCTTTTCGTGTATTGGGAATTTGGTGAGTTTGAGAAGTATAGCCATAGTATGTACTATGTAGGTAGGATATGGTATGGGAAAGGTTTTAATACAATAGAGGGCATTCGTAAGAAGGCCACTCAATGAATAGTAATTGTTAGAATAACATTATTAAATTATAGAAATGTTTGCTATTATATAGGTGGGATATGGTAGACAATGAACCATAATGACTATTATATTAAGACTATTAATTTAGCACGCATTTATTAAGCTTGGCGAAGTGTGAAACATGGGCGCACTAGTTACGCCTCTGCCTTACCTTTGGAGGATAAATGGGTAAGCTTGTGTAGATTGTAGATGAGGTTTTAAAAACAAATATTTTGGTTGTTTAAGCGTAAAAGCAGAAGTAATTAAATGTAAACTTATTTTATAAAGTCCCTCAATGGACGATCGGTATTTACTTCTCTATCTGATCATGATTTTCTTTAGGTATCTACTGCTTTGATATATATTTGCATAACAAAATATATAAAATAACTATTAGCTAAAATAAAAGATTGTAGACATTGTTCACATTATTTTCCATTCCCTGAACATGGTATCGGGCCGAACATAACTATTTACGCATACTCACGCCTTTTATCCCCGAAGGGGTAGGCAGAGGCGCAACTAGTGCAGCCACCCTTCGCCGTGCGTATGTCGTCCCACTATGTGATAGGGGGTGAGCCTATCGCATAACTATTTAAAACCATATAAGCTAGTTGTCGACAAGTACGCTTTGCTATAAGAAACTATCTATGTTTTTTTATGGCATTCAATGACGAGGCGAGCATGCCGTTCGCCTGATGGTAAGCGATACGACCACTCATAAATAGTAGCAACGCCATCCAGCACCTTGAGTTATAAAGTACTGTGTGGCATCCCACTGCGCTCGTCATCCTGAGACATAAGATGTTAAGTCTCATTATGTCCTGTAGTTACACTGGCTACAATGTGCTTCAAACCGAAACACAACAGTGCATGCACACTGTTGCTTGGCGGTAGAAATAGACATTGCGGTGGTACCCACCCAGACGGCCTCTTACATAATGAGAGACCTACCACCAGTAAAAGTTTAAAGTGTAGTTTTAAACCTCCTTTAATATGAAGAATGCCTGCACCCCAAAGCGAAAACATTTTAATGAAATATTATGTATATTAATATTTACAAAATTTTATTAAAAATTCTTAGAAGTCGAATTTTATGTAACGATTCATCTTTATAGTCTAATAAGCAAATAATTAAATTTCTAAGCAATATTTTACTTGCGTTAAGTCATGAAATGAAAACTTTATCGTTCCCACACCCACCAAACCGCTTAAATCAAGTTAACTAAAATCCACGTTTGATTAAACGTAAACTTACTATCAAACAGTTTCCGCAAACCTTCGAAAACAAAACAAGCGGCCGAGCCGTAAACAATGAGGAAATAAGCGACCACGTTTATTTTCATGATGCGATATTTCTCCGACATCAACGGTTGTTCCTCGTAATGTTCACAAATGGTCACCATCTTCCGATTCAGCGCCTTTAACAAGTCCTTTTGGTATATAACAGAGAATATTTTCAACATTACAATAGTGTGGCTTACTGCGAATGTCACCGAGTCTCTTTTCTCGTCGGTCGGAAAGTCGCCCATCAAAGCCGCCATGATTTCCAATACGGTCATGAAACCATATATAAAAAACAATGCGCAGCTGTACATTCTATAAAGAAAACGTTTATCGTCTCCCATGACGTTATTTTCGTACCAAAAGTCACCGGAGCCGAGCAGAAATATTTTACTACAATACGTTTTCAAAATGTAATAATTCTTCATTTTTTACTTATATTCCTCTGGCGAAACCTCGTCAATACGTGACAAATGGTGCGCGATATTTTTTTCTGAAAAAGAACAAAAGTATCGAAGAAATGTGGGTAAAAAAGGGACAGCTCGTTAAAACTTCTTAAACTGATGTGTTATTCTTGAGAGTTCGAGCGCACATATTGAAGTAATCGTTCGGACTGTGAATTTTCAACCCCGATTTAGAATTTTAGACTATGATTCAACTTAAAGTATAGAAAAATATCTCTATTTTTCCTTAAATAATTTTATTTAATACCTATACACAATCATCCAAAATTTATATTAAAGAGTTATCAAATTAAAACTAACGCAGCAGTGATACGATGCTATAAATCATTAACGTAATTAAAGTTCATAATCCACTCAACGCCTTCACAAATAATTGTAAAAAGCTCCATCGCGTATAACGACTGATGAATTTTCCAAACCAACTGATTCAATTAATTTAGTCAAACTTTGTATCATAATTAAGATTAATTAAAACTGAATTAAATATACCAATATCATGTTGATAAAAGCGGCGAAACGAGTCGAAATTTAATTTATTTGTACAGAGCGTACCTGTTTGTTACTGCGTTGTTCGTTGAAGCCGCGATTGATGTAGTTAGTGACACTGGATATCCAAACCATCAGTGGTAATGACACATAGTTTAATAATCTAATTGGAGTTGTTATTGACATAATGATATTCTAGGCGTGTTAGAAATTGGTATTGCATCGGCAGTATACACATTACACATTCTTATGAAAATGTGTTACAATTAATGTTAAAGTTTCTGCAGATGTTTGTTTCATTGTTAGAAGTTACTCATAAACCACTAAATATTTTTGTATGAATTTTGACACAAGTCCTGGACCTAGTTACAGTTATTTATTTTACTCGGAAAAGTGCTCGGTTGAAGTTTTACTTCTGAGAAGGAATTTCACGTGGGCGAAACCGCGTCCAAAGCTAACCATAATTATAAATAAACTTGAATATTTGTATGCAACTTTCCTTTATGAACTGGCATTAGCATTACATAGACATATCAACCTAAAGTAACTGTCAAACACTGTCAAATTATGAAAACAAAATGAGAATCACCTTGTCTTAAAACCGACATTATGCTAAAGGTCATAGGATTATCTTTTATTTCTAGGATTCTATGAATATAGATTCTATTTTGCTAGATGCAATTACCATTGACTAATAGCTCCATCTGGCAAAATGGTGTCAGCCGCTGCGTTGATTTTTAGAAAGTTTTTATATTTGATTAATGTATATCGCGTTTCAGCATATTATAATATATAATGCAATGCAATGCAATCAGCCCTGTATTATATACTGCCCACTGCTGAGCACGGGCCTCCTCTACTACTTAGAGGGGTTAGGCCTTAGTCCACCACGCTGGCTTAGTGCGGGTTGGCAGACTTCACATACCTTCGAAATTCTCATGCAGAATTCTCGGTATGTAGGTGTCCTCACGATGTTTTCCTTCACTGTTAAAGCGAACGATAATTATTGGTATACAATACACACGTAACTTCGTAAAGTCAGAGGTGTGTACCTTGGGTTTTGAACATCCGGACATTGGCTCGGCAGACCGTTCCATTCCGAACTAGGCTATCGTCCACTACTAATAATAATATATAAGCAAAAAATATGCTAACGGCCGTAAATAGAACAAAATATTGAACAAAGTACCTACGACTTGAACAAGTCATATTATAGAAAAGGTAGTAATGGTTCAAATGTAGTGCTCTGTTTAAACAAACTTAGTCGTAGAATAATAATAATATCTACCCTGTTTAAAACAAAAACCCTAAATACCTTTATGTGATAAATGAAAATATTTTTAGCAATTTGTGGCATATGCTGCACAGGCAGATGTGTGTGTCCCTTAAAAAATTCAAACTACTAATGCGCTATTATTCAAAAACTTCTTTTCAATAGTTGGTAATAATATGAAACCTTTGAAACTTGGCAGGTGAAAAATAAATGTTTCATTAGTGGCTTGGAAAAAGAGACAAGTTCAGCAAATAGTGCTTTTATAAAGTTAAATTACTTTCGCCTCAACAAGGAGAAAACTTTTGTATCGCCCAGAAGATATTGTTATAATAAAAGATCCGGCAGTTGGTTCTTGCTTTCTTTATAAAACTCTATTGATGTTAATTATGTGAATATCGCTGTCATTTTTACTGCCGGATTTCTTATGTAAAATTAGCCGTTGTTTTCTTTCATTATACTATATGTTCTGTATTTATATAAACATAGATCACGCATCATAATACTATGAAATTAAAATAATTATAAATGTTGAAAATATTATACAATTCAATAAAGCGAAGAGGTCGTTCTACTCAATGGCATTTGTAAATATAGTTCTACTTCCATTTCTGCGTACAAGCTAAGACTAACTACCTAATATTTTGAACTACAAAGCGTTTCATATAGCACAAGACTACGCTAAACTACCCTGGTTACTTTAAGATGTATGATATATCACAAGACTTCAAGGTTCATTTAGTAATTAAACTGCTCTCAATATATCAATGATCTCAAATTTAAATCTTACGTAGGAGAAGACAACTAAATAAGATAACATCCAACGACATGCCATATTATAATATACTTACTATAAATCGAATGACTGTCTCAGTTGCGTAGTTTTTATTGTGGTACAACTGCAATAATACTGAGGGCTCGGTCCCCGGGTCGGGCTAAGTGATATTGGGTTTTTCTATTCAGTATCAGCCTAGAATCTGGATTTTTTGCCCGATATGGCGATAGGCTTGCCCCCTATCACATCATGGGACGGAATAAGCCCGGCGAAAAGTGGGTGCACTAGTTAAGCCTCTGCCTACCACCTAGGGGATACTAGGCGTGAGGGTCCATATTTTATTGTTAGAAAACATACAAATTCTTTTCCTTGCCTCATTCTCAATCCCTTTCAAGGGCCGTCTAGAGATAACAATAGGAATGAGCGTGCTTCAATATAATGATATGATATTTACCTAAGCTTCATATGAGACTTTAAATGAAATACTGCAAACATAAGCTTTCCTCAGAAAAGAGCATTGTATTTCGTATTCTTAACTCGAATGAACGATCATGACTCGTGGCGAATTATGCATGCTTTGAAGCTATTATTAATGAATCTCAAAAACCGGACAAGAGCGAATTGGACTCGCGTACCGGGGGTTCCGTACAAACTTATAGGTTAGTGACCTTATTCATAAACAGTTTATAAATCGATTTAGTTATAGAATGTTTTTTCTTCCTTCAAACTCAATTCAAAATTCGTTCGAAGAAGACAAAACATTCTATGACTAAAATAGGTTTATAAATTGTTTATGAATACAAAAAAAAATATTTAAAAAAAACAAAAACCCGACTGCGTCAATATCTGCCATCTTTATAAAATTCATTGAAGAACTGAAAAGATAGAAAGTTTTAGATTTTTTGTTTTTCTAAAATATTTTTTTTATAATGACAATGTCAAATAAAGAGGTCGAAGTAGTGTCGAAGCTAGGGCGCGCAGTACAGTAAGACTATTTCCGAACATTATATCTCTATATGCGTATTCTTGCTTGCAAGACGTTTCTATTACAAATTCGTCTAATATTTGTACAGTCAGCCACAAAAGTAGCTGAACAAATTAAAAACTTCAAAACGCTTCTGCACGTTAACGCCAGGCGAAATATTATTTTTTCTTTATCTAAAATTAAGTTAACGCCGGGAAGTTTATTTTAGTAAAAAAAAAGTGTTGATACTGACGAAAATTTTTAAACGCGATATAAAATTTAGAATTTGTTCAGTTACTTATGTGGCTGACTGTACACAGCGACCTGTCTTATTCTCTGCAAACTACATATTTGATAGAAGGGCGAAGTTCAAGCTTGAATTTTTTTTCTCATATTGTAATTTACCTGGAGTATGTGAATTTACTACAATTAGATTTTATTTTATGATAAGGGGGGCAAACGAGTATACGGTTCACCTGATGGTAAGTGATCACCGCAGCCCATTAACATCTGCAATACCATGGGGAATAGAGATGCGTTGCCGGCCTTTTAGGTGGGAATACGCACTTTTTTTAAAGGTCGCCACGTCGTATCTGTCCGGAAATGTTGCTGGCGGCAATTGGTTCAATAGTTTTGTAGTACGTGGTAAAAAATGTCGGTAGAAACGTACTGCGGTGGGTTAGATAGATAGAACACCACACAAGTATACTTATTAACTACAGCTAGTGTAACAATTGGCGGTCTTATCACTAAGAGCGATTTCTTCCAGACAACCATAGCATGGGATCTTTTCTGCGGAGAAGTTGGAGTGTCGGTGTATTTATATTATAATTCAATAGTAATTCATTTAGATTTTTACGACCGAGGTTGCAGGTGGGTTAGATGCGTTTAAATAATGGGTTCTAGCTGTCCCTTAGGTAGCCGGTAAATTTTCTTACAAACAAAGCTGCGTCAACTTTTCCTCTCACGTTACCCATTTTTCTACCTCCGTTTTTTCTTCTAGACCCATAACTCCGACCCCAAAGTTCGTTCGCCCGCTGGCCCGTGGTAGTTGCTTCCAAATTTTATTTTTTCTTTGCTTTATTGCTTAATTTTCCTACCAAACAAATATTTTAGTATCATATAATATATCAATTGATCTTAGACTTGGTTAAAATCCCGCATTAATAACTAATACTAGAAAAAATCGTCGCATAGATAAATTAGCAATTGGTGATTGTATATCATCCCGACTACTCTGTCTAATAGCATTCAAATTCTAATACAGTATGTTTATTGATCGTATCGATTGTTGGCGAGGCGAGTGCACCGTCCACCATGCCCTGTTGTATCAGTTATTTATTGCCTACCACTTTATTACCTCGGTGTGGATTTGGGAAATGAACGCCCTCTGTGGCGGGCGGTTTCTAGCCAATAGCCCCTGTATTTTACACACAATTCACATTTCCAATTACATTCTCAATTATTAATGTTAGTCTAATATTTGGCTTGTAATTGCATACGATAATTATTGTTTGAATGATCTTTAGCATTTAATTAAACGCTACGTGACAAATAGTTTTGTCTTGTACATAATAATAATCCCTTCCTAGCCGATTTCGGCCACGGCGGCTAATCTCAACGGAGATCAGCCAGGTACGCAGGAGATATTATAGTGCACAAGTGTGTGCGCAATACACAAGTGCACTCACTATTCCTTCACTCTCATAGTCCGGTGAGACGGCAATTCGACATGACCGGAGAGAGATCAGGCGCAGGACCAACGGTTTTACGTGCTTTCCGAGGCACGGGGGTATCACACCGCCAACTTCCGGACTCCGAGCTGCGACTGAGTAATTTTTAAGATGGAAAAACCCAGTCACAATGTTTTTGGCCCGACCCAGGATTCGAACCCAGGACCTCAGCGCGCAAATCGTACTCGTAACGCGTACGCAATACAACTACGCCACCGAGGCAGTCAAACACATACATACTACATCACACCACGTTATACTCTAATAGATAACGCTACTGTGAACTAAATAATATAATAAATAATCAAAAAGAAATTGCCCATAGCCACGTAGGGCACAATACTGGAAAACTATGCTCAGTTTGATTGTTTGCGGTATGATAAACTAAAGATTTATCATATCATTTCTCGTTTTCTGATTATGTAGGGTTTGAATCATTGCCCCATTATAATGGAAACTCAGAAAGCATCGATTAATCATCACGTATCATCAAAAGGATTTTGACATTGTCAGAGTAAAAAGTTATAAAATCACAGGGTTCAAATCCCAGGTTTGGCTACATTATGTGTGGGGTTTTTAACACAATTTTCCCGAGACTGCATCTTCAAAACGAGTTTGCCATCAGGCTGGCGGCGGGTCGTAAAAATTAAACAGTCCTTTCTACAGCATGGTAAGAAAATTGTGATACGCCCACCCCACTTTGATGGAGAAAGGAGTGGGATAAAGATATATCAGTGACAATATTCCCGTTTTTAACACTGCGTATATAGTATATTTATGAAATATATATTTCAGTCGTTTATAAAAAAAATAGAAGCATGAAATTACCATATTGTACTTTATTTATGGTAACAATTTCAAATTTAATATTAATTCAAATTTATTAATAATCCAAATTATGGTCAGTGTATGAAAATGCTCGTCGGTCGGTTTGTGTCACACATAAGCGGTTTTTGGATTACTCAGTATCACACAATGTGGGCGATCAGTGAGGCGTAGTGACAAATTAAATCCAGGGGCGACCGCGGCCTCGGTAGGCTGTACTTGGGAAACCGTGTACCTTCGGAATACAATAACCCACGTTTTAACAAGTAAAGTGGTTTTCAATGTCAGAAAAAGTTTCTACCATAATGTATTACGAGTACTGGCATCACATTTTTAATATTTACGATCTTCAGGTATTCATTAGAAATGTTATGCGTCACATAAAATTATAACATTATAATATTAACAATTGGAATTTATCTCATAATTTGGTAAATTCCTACCTGACTTCTTATTCACTTACTGACTCTGGACTCATAAATCCCTTAACTCTTGCATACAAGGAAAGATAATTCAAACTCTAAGAGGATAAATGTGTGTTCATAGTTCATATGGAACTTCACGTAGACCGAACGGCGAGCAAAAGCTAGCAACCAATAACCGCAATATGTCAAATCTAGTTTTCCGTCACCCTAATATTTTATTCAATATAATATTTCCCAGGCGCTGAATTAAATAAAATAAACATACCGTGTACAATCTTCCCAATCCCTGCCATTTTCATGAATAAAAAACTGAATATTTCATATGGAGTCAGTTTATAAACCCGATGGTTGAAATATCTCGTCGGAAACCTTCAAACTAACTCCGACGTTGAGCGATGGGTATTAATTGCGAGTAAAGATCTCTTCACTGACACAATAGAGGTTGTCCGCACTTACGTTCCAAGTGTGTCCTACACAATTAGTAGGGCAACTGCTTAACAAACTTCACAGTTTAGCAACTTATGTGAGTGTGGCCCTGGTTTCAGTTCCATTGTCAGATAATGCTTTTTTAGTTCTTCCTACTCCATATGGGATTAAATCCCTTAGAGAGGGTTAGCGCCAGAAAGAAGGCTGGTTATAAAAACTGAGCCACATCGTTTCTGTATCATGCTTGAATAAGTGGGTTGTACCAACCCTATATCACACCTATATTAAAGTAGGGCTAGGACAGAAGAATAAACTGTCCAAAATTGCATCGTATAATTAACCACTAACGACTAACGAACTTTTCAATAAAGATAGCTTGAAATATAGAAATTCGTTTTAAATTTTTGATTGCCCGTTCTTAAGCCTACCATGCTAGATTAAAATATGTTTGGAACAGACGATTGCATTAAAAGTTTTTCGTTGAAAAACATGCAACACTATGTTGATGAGTCACTGAATTATTCGTGTGTCAAAGCAAATTCAAGAAATAAAAAATATTCTTTAAATGAATCTCGATCGAAGCCGAAAAAACTTTTCTAAATTTGATTTTGCTGTACCTAAAAATATTTCGTTAGATTTAAATTCAAATTAGTATTTTGTATTATCGACCCATACAGGCAAAGAACTTGAGCTTTTTAAGTTTTTTACTATACCATTCAATGGGTGTTAACTATTACTCAAACAAAGCCGCTACATGATAAGTCACTCGACAGAAATGTTAAACTAAAGATCAATTCTTTGTCTAGAATACTTAAGGCAAAAAGTGATAAATAAAACATAATTTTATAACTCCCTGTGCGTTGTATTTTTACCATGAAGATGTACTCAATTAGTACCCAAAAATACTATTTATGGGTGGTCGTATCACTTACCATCAGCCAAGCGGCATGCTCGTCTCGTCATTCAGAAATAATAAAAATTAAATAAAACTAAAATTAGCATCGGTAACAATCTGGAGAAATCGACGAAACTTTTTTTTTCAATTACTTCCAACACACTATTTCTAAAATGAAGTTACAAATACCATAAATTAATTTCACGCCAAAAGCAAATTTTCGAGAAAAATCCGCTAAAATAACACAGCCGAAAATATTCCTGAAATAAGAGTTTAAATCCGCGCTTTGTATAAAATCTTTCGTACAATTTTCGGCGCGCAAATATTTAATTTAAGTAAGTATAGTGTTTTGTTAGTTTAAAAGCCCTATTTTCGCTTAGTGAATGAGCTATTTGGGCGGTCGGGTCACGCGTGAAGTCGGCCTTCTGTTAATTAGGACTTCACTAAAGTTCATATTATTTAGCAAGCCTACGGACGGTGCTAACATAATTCTAAATTATTCGACTTACGTGATGTACACAGATTTGTAGAAAAACAACCGTTATGTTTATTAATTCATTTAATCATAATACCACAAATAGGTTATCAAATGTAATTAACATTTAATTCATGTTTGTGGTAATTTATACCAATGCTACCTGGTAATGGAATTTGGTACAGAATATTATGCTACTTGTTAAATTAATTATCAATAACGTAATGGAATATTTACATATATACATACATATATATATGTACTTTACTATTATGATGGTTAGTAAACCATGACATAATATTAGTAAGTGTATTATAATTTGTCAGTTTGGGTCGATATGTGCTAATAATAATAACTCATATTTTGTCTTATTAAACCACGTATCTCGGTCGAAATATCTCTACTATATATTGCGCTAACGGCATTGCTTATCTCTTTCTTAAGAAATTATGTCTTGGACGTCAACAACCAATAAGCAGGCGGCTTAAGGCGACGACCGCTAACGGGTGCTTAAGTCTCTTTCCTTCTTGGATTGCGCTGCAGTCCGAACTTATTATCCGTGGTAGTTAGTCAACCAACCTAGTTTAGAAAATAATATATTAGTGTGTCATATGTAATGTGTGTAGCGGCGATAGCCTAGTTGGGAGTGGAACGGACTGCCGAGACGAATGTCCGCAGGTTCAAAACCCAAGGGCACGCACCTCTGAGTTTTCTAAAAAGTTATGTGTGTATTCTTTGTGAATTATCACTCGCTTTAACGGTGAAGGAAAACATAGTGAGGAAACCTGCATATCTGACAAGTTCTCTGAATTTCAAAGGTATGTGAAGTCTTTTTTTTTTTTTTTTTTCGCGGAGAATGTGACTTATTACTACCGCCCAGCCTTCAAGGGGGGCGACTGAGCGGTTATGTTGGGTTCACCGTGCCTTACGACCCGGCGTTGAGCCGCCCGGAGAGATGTAACCAGAGTCCCTAACCTATGTACAACGCACGGCATACCAACCAAAACTCCGCGGTGGCCATCTTCGGCGCATTAGGGACGGCTGTGGGCTTCCTCTGACGGAAGTGTCTAAGTTGTCGTCCGCAGCCGCCCCTGCACGGTGCCGCCTAGTGCGGCCCGTCTCTTGTTGTGGGGGGGGGGGCTCAGAAGCCCCCGCACACCGAAGGACGCTCTCAGCGTCAACGGCAACGTGAGGCCTACCAGCCACGCTGCCGTCCATCACAGGGATCGCAACAATGTGCCAATAAGAACCCAAAATTACAGACGGACAGCCCCCTGCCGCCCGCCTGCGACCCCCGGTGGCCCCTATTAGTCGCCTTTTACGACAGGCAGGGGATACCGTGGTGGAATTCTCCAAACGCCCCCAATCCACAGGGCGGGAAGGTATGTGAAGTCTGCCAACCCGCACTAGGCCAGCGTGGTGGACTAAGACCTAAACCCTCTCAGTAGTAGAGGAGGCCCGTGCTCAGCAGTGGGCAGTATATAATACAGGGCTGGTATGATGATGATGATGTAATGTGTGTATTAATTTAGTACATACTGACAATAAAAATGAAGAAATCTCCTAAAAATGTTTCGTTCTCAGGTTTGTGTATTAAATATGAATTATTAATCTTATGGATTGAATAGAATAGTGACATTAAAATATTTCTTACGTCAATTCTCCCACAATTAGAGACATTACGGAAACAGAAACCGCAGCACTTTTTGTCGCAAATCACTTTATAATGAAAGACAAATGTCCGTAATCGTGATAAGGTACGTTCGCTGGCACGGCTAAATTGAATTACAAATTTTGGTCGGAGGTAGGTGAGATATTATGCAAATGGGCCGCAGGGTCTTGCCGTTTACCATGATAACGGTAAACCTCAACGATATTTACTACGATTGGTAACAGTCCGGAATACGGCAAGAATCGAAATCGTACACGCTTAAAATCTTTTATTAGTCCCCAATCCATTAAATACATCAACGTTAATCTTGATAATCAGAAGTTCCTAATATTGTCTCAATTATGCAAGACGCAAATTTCACTAGACTATTCAGTAAACTGTTATACTAATGTGTGTCAAGTGAAACTAATCAAACGCATACTAAACTATGTGTAGCATTTCCTGTAATTTATTAGAACACCATAAAGATAAAATCCGTAGAAGCTATGGACCGCTTCAACTAATCGTAGCCGACACGTAGCACGCTCGTAGCAGATGTGCGAAAGTCGTAGCAAATAACATTAGATTCATTTTTAATGACGTTGTAGTAAAGCTCTGAAACTTACGCGAGCAATTTCTTACATAGTGTTTTAAGAGTTTAGAAAACTAAAAGGACAGTTTTAATCATCGTTCGCATGTGTGATGTTGAGCAGATGGTGATGACTGCATTTATCTTTCAGCCTGCCGTAACGAATGTAACACGGAACGCCGGGTTGTTTTTCAAGTACTGCCACAGTTAATGCACGCTTTTTAATTGTTAATATCAAATGAGTAATTATACGTGCTGCTCATTATCTATTGAGTATTTTTCGAATAGTATTCAAATGGGATAATAATTATATTAGGGCAACTGCGCAATGGAAAAACTTGGTATTTAATATGCTTCCACAAATTGCAACGGCATACATGCCAATGTAAATGTTACACATTATGTCCTCGTAATTAATAACCATCGTAAAACCAATCGTTTCAAAATAATAATCGAGTCTATAATATAATATTGTATCTAATATCGTTACCGTATCTCTAATGTTGGTTGTAAGATGTGAACAATTGTAATCTTTAATATTATATGTAAGCACTACGGCAAGCAATATAAAATATAAACACACGCATTTTTGTGTCCGAAAGGCTATCCTACCCAAAAAATCGCCAAGCTTATTTACTACCTATAATGTAAAAGAACGTCAACCCAAACGCGCCATAAGGTAAAAATTCGTATAATTACATATTATGTTTTTCGTATATAATTCTCACAGTAATATATTATGTATAAATACCATACCATACCAGCCCTGTATTATATAATGCCCACTGCTGAGCACGGGCCTCCTCTACTACTTAGTCCACCACGCTGGACTAGTGCGGGTTGGCAGACTTCACATACTTTCGAAATTCCTATAGAGAACTTCTCAGATATGCAGGTTTCCTCACGATGTTTTCCTTCACCGTTAAAGCGAGCGATAATTCACAAATAATACACAAACTTTTTAGAAAAGTCAGAGGTGCGTGCCCTTGGCTTTTGAACCTGCGGACTATGTATAAATAGTATGATATTAATATTCTTCAAATAATAACTTAAATAAATCCTGCCTTCATCAAGTGTCATGAAGATAAAATAAGTCTCTTCAGAAATTACTCCAATGTGAACCTGACTTACCGCCCTCCCCCCTACACTGTACAAGTTTCATGCGTCTTCGTATACTATCTGACATAAACGTCGAAAGCGGCCCGCTTATCTCCCCCAGGAGAAATGCACGGCATTTGTCTTGAGCAGTGATGGCTCATGATTCAGTGCGGTCATATTATTTTCTTTTATCACTTTCATTAAGAGATATTGTGTTTGCGCCCTAGGCGATGGAACGCTTAGGTCAGTTCATATACCATCCAATATAAGATTTTATATTTTTACTTATGAGACGATTTTGTTGTTCATTTAAACAGCAACATTCTGTCTGTTCTTGGAAACACAAATATTCAAATAACATTAAAATTAATGCCCTGTGATAGCTAAAATCCGAAATTGACCTACATTAGACAAACTGCCAACGACCTTTCTCCGATGTCAATGGCCGACGAAGATCAAAGTCATAAATAAAAAATAATAAGCATATCAAATGTGTGAATAAAACATCGTCTTTATACATAAATCAACAGGCTTTCTAACATCAAAACAGTTAAAAATAAAGACATTTTGCACTTAATATTTTCAATCTTTTATAATTACGTTTTTGTACGGACGATCGCAATTCATGGCGGGCCATAAAAGCCGTCCTTAAGTGGCGGGTGTTCGTTTGATTGATGGCTCATGACACATGAGAAACGCTCGAGTAAATTCTGCTCGGCGAAGCGGGTCATTATACACGCAAATCTCATTGCGGTGATACACAATTTGAACGTAATCGGAACCGGCAAAAACGTACTGAGTAAAGGGTTTAAAGGATTAATATTTTACGCTCCTGTATTTAAAAAGGTTTTTTATTACTTTAAAAAACATTAATATAGGAAAAAGGTTTTAAAATATATGTGTAATGTTCTGAGACCAATGACGATGCCCTGATGGAGTTTAAAGATGAGAAACTTCCTTACAATATCCAACAGTCTTATATAATATGTGGTTATTGACCTATCATCCGTTCGAGACGCTCTGGAGGTTAATAGCTTAGATTTTTGGTAGCAACCGCTATTGAAATTATAAATATCATATACATGTAATTTACCTCGTATTGTCGTCAGATGTTTTATTGTTATTGACAAATTGACAGGAACAACAAGCAGACACGGCTGACAATACGTGGCTGCCATAAAACACAAGACTGGTTCTGTGTCTGTCGCTACCGTTGCCTACCTGGGTATAAGTATTTCCAAAATGCTGTCTTCATACTAGGTTTCATGGCGTTACCTAAGACAATTTACAAATATATATCTGTTGTCTATAGTACATCATCTGCTTATGTGCTAATCTTTATTTCGTATGATTAAAATATACATTATTTTTTAGGCCAGCAATATTTAAGTTATTCAGCTTGGCACAATAATTTTCACTAACTTCATAATAGGTTCGCATTGGCCTTAATTCATTAAATTTGAAAGTAATATTAATTATGAGATAACACCTACATAACAGCAATTCAAAACTTAACTTACACTGAAATGTTCAAAGCTTTTACCATAAAATACACGAGCCATAAAATCTACTTAGAGAATGCAATATTTTGTCACCCCGTGTGCTCCGGCAAACTCATTGTTTATAATTATGCGCAACTAAAATGTTAACACACCTACAGACTGATTACGTAATGAGGAGACTACTGTGGAGCCCACTTCCACTACATTCAGTGTCTAATGTTAAAATAATTATATGGTTGATCTATCAATGGCTGCCGTGGAGGCGTAGTTGTATTGCAGGTGTGGTACAACTCTTGGACTGAAGTCTTAGGTTCGAATCCCAGGTCGGGCAAAGCGATATTGGGATTTTCTACTCAGTATCAGCCCGGAGTATGGAAATTGTACCCGCTATGGCGATAGGCTCGCCTCCTATCAGTTCATGGGACGGAACACACGAGACGAAAAGTGGATGCCCTGGTTGCACCTCTGCCTACTGCTCTATAAAGACGTGATGTGTGTTGGTTTGTATGTTTTTTTCTATATTATTAAACCACATACTGCGTGATGTTTTTTTAGCATTACGTTTTGTTAAATTATTGGCAACTGGTATCGCAATAGTCCTGTTCGTTAGGAGTGCGCCGCCTGCAAGTAGGTTAGTTGGCTTTGCACCAAAAATGTACGAGAACCACATACAACGCGAGATACTTAAAATTATCAAACGGTTCCGAGATAATTAAGACCACTTTGTTAAAACTGCTTTTGTAATTTGAACTTTGTTGCTGAAAATACATTACAGGTAAAGAAGATGTCCGCTTTTTGTATGGGTGCTGGGCCTCAAAATCTAACCAGGCTCAAACTTAAGGGATATTAAAGGGGCAAAATATAGATATTAGATTCGTAAAAAAATATTTTTAGACCCGTCCATTTAAAACTAACTTTTTAAAAACGCTCATATTAAGTGTAATTTTTAAGCAAAATAAAGTTACATAAATCTCAACATCGGAGGTCTTTAAAATTAAAAGACTTATTGTAAAATGCTAGTTTTAATGAGTTCTATCCAAATATATATAAACTGTCTTGGTTAGAATTTTAGGCCCGTTTTTGGACATGACCAATATTAAATATGTATTAAAGGAAATCCTTTGCGTTGGTACCAAAAGAAACATAATATGTTTGGACTTCAGAGATGACAGTTGCAAAAAAGAATAATAAATATCGCAGTAAAAATGATATGGTATCCATTCTTACCTTAGTCTTTGGAGTGCCTACCTACCTGGCATTTATACTCTGTACTGTATCTAATTCCATCATGGGGTGTGTTTCGTGGAAGCTCTTAGATTAACAGTAGCAGTCGAAATCCATGATCTCACTATGTGCTACAAATTGAGATTCCATTTCTCGACAATATGATTCGCAAGAATTTTTGTATGTTTATGAATAGCGATATTTCGAATTTCCTTTATTATGTACATTTTAAAGTATATGCCATAAAACGCAACAATAACCTTAATGGTCTTATCAAGAACAATTCTGTGGGATTTTATAACTAAAGGAATCGTTTCCTTTAACATCATTTTCTGTTTTATATTTATACATTTCACCTTGTGTCTTTTTTGTTGTTGTTGACAACAATTATAGTCCGAGTCAACCTTATCTTTCATATTATAATCACAAACTTCCTCATACTCGCCCACTGATTATGCACTCCGTTTCACGCACACGTTACCTTCCATTCATCCTACAATTCTAATGTTACCTTAGCTTAAATAAATTTGAAACAAATTAACACCCCATTCGAAACACTCATTCCGTCCCTGTATGATATCGCTTGTCTCCCCTTGTGTATCCTTCGATGTCCTTAAGATCAATAGAGCAAACCCATAATAGATATGGACATTCATTTGCGTATCACATGGGACAACGGTTTCGTTGAACTTTCAATGTCGTACTGCGCCCACAAAACGGTACGTTCATGCGATCATATTTTGACGCGTGAATTAATATTTATTTTATTAGGGTTATTAATGTAAGAAATGGAACGCAATTTGTAGTTTAAGATTCCTGCCGCATGACGGCGTCACTGTCGGCGGCTACGTCAAACTCACCTGCTTAACGGTTTATTGTGCTCAGTTGTTGTAACCGTTTTGTAACGTACATAAAATCATATTAAGTACCTAATACAGACTCCAATATCAAATATCTGTGCTTTATTCCGTGAATCTCCTACAATTAATAAAGAATCTAAATAATTTGCTGTAGTTAATAATACATATCAGGCCTGTATTATATACTGCCCACTGCTGTGCACGGTCCTCCTCTACTACTGAGACGGTTTTTAGAGATTGCTGTGATTATTTCTGTTTTAATTTTAATTATGTAAAACCTATTTTTGTCTACATTATTCTAAATACTGTAGTAGAAAGAAGAATAAAAATTAAGATAAGTATTGAATTGGTGTATGCAGACTTGCCACCAGTGCGCCTTCGAGACGGTACGCCAGGTTTGTTTTCGTTCCATCGACAATAAAATACCTTCGGAATATTGGACAAAAAATTCAGGAACAGTTGACCCAAGTGTGCTTTATAGTAAACCAAAGGTCTTGCTCTTTTACAGCCATTAAAAGATAAAGTGAAGATATTTATTTATTTTGCAATAAATACATATCAACATTTGAAAGGCAATCAAATCTAAGTGACAAATATACCGAAAATAAGCTATACATTGGGTTGGGGAAAAAGTTTCTTCGCATTTTATATGAAAACTTATTTTTTCAAAGTTTATTCACATTTAATTACAGTATATATGTGCCATTTTGTTCGATGACTTTCTGCCAGTCAACAGTAACAGTTCTGCCATCTTGTAGGTAGTGCCATGATCCCGTTCCCGATCCCCAGCATCACCTTATTACGAGTTAACCCAGGTTTTGCCACAGTCTGTGAAGCCTGACCGACCTTTGACCCGATTTTAAATGGGTCAAAACTGTTTTGTGGTCAATTCTCAGTTCTTCAGCTACATCATAACTATTTACTTGTCGATCTTGCTCCACTTTTTCAAAAATGCCTTCCACTTTATCCGTAACTGGGCGACCAGAGCGAGGTGCATCTTTGACATCAAATTTTTTTATGAAATGTAACCTTTTTAACTAAATGCGAAAAGACTTTTCCCCGACCTATTATATAGTATAATTAAATTGTGAGCTGTAAAATTATTCCACTATTGATATTCAAACTCAATGAAAATAATATTACAATTCACATTTAATTACAAAACATAATTATCCAAACGACGCCATAATGTTTATTGAGGCCCAAAACAAACATTAATTTCGTCAACATTTACCAACGCTTTCAATGTTATAAAACAATGATAATAAAATATGACATGCCATATTTTAATCACGATAAGTTTTTGATGTAAGCTTCACCCTAATATCAATTGGTTAAGGGTTCTTCTATAATAAAATTTAAATAACACCCGACACAAAAAATCTCTAAACAGTAAAATAATAAAAGTGTCTTTGTCGTTTAAGCACCTAGTAATATTTTGACCCATTTTTACTAGGTACTTAAACGACAAAGACACTTTTATTATTTTACTTAATAGAGATTTTTTGTGTCGGGGGCTATTTAAATTTTAATTTAATTTTTATTTCAAACTTTTTAAATTACTTTATTCGCCATCATGGTGCCTTGATAATCAATATCTAACACCGTCTATCTCGTTGAGACCATCCTTATGAGTCCAAACACGCTATATCTGCTATAAGTTGCTAAAGAGTTGGGTATCCCGCAGACTACGTGATGCTGCAGCATCAGCTATCAGTACATCAGTACTCCAAATATAAAATCAACCAGACTTTTTAAGTTGCTAATGGCCTGATAATCTTCAAACACCTGAACAGATCTTCATAAATTATAGCTAAAAACCATCTCGATCATATAAGCTTTCAAACAAATAAACCGTTCAAAATTGGTCGCGTCAAAATTGGTCCATTCGTTTGAGAGCTACGATGCCACAGACAGACATACAGATACGCAGATACACACCCTAAACTTATAACTCCCCTCTTTTTCTGTCGGGGGTTAATAAAAGGGAATGACTGATTGTCCACTAATCGACCTAAAGCCTAATCAACAATTCGGTTAAGACAAATCACTAGATTGATGTTAGAGTTATTGACCTCGCAACAAGATTCATGACCGAGCTTAACCGTTAAACTATTTGAACCAAGCCTATAAGCTTATTTATTGAAGCTTCATGACTTACGAGATTTCTTTTCTTTAATACACATGTATATATTACCATAAATGTAGGCGTTGCGTGAAAAGTAAGCCCTAAGTAAGTCAAGTGGAACGAAATAATTCCCCTATTACTGTAAACCGAGGTGCGAAAAGAAGTCGTTGACTTACCTCGACATGCAAATTACCTTGTATTGACGCCCTTAAATTAAGCAAATAATATAATCTTGTGCTACATTTCTCGTATAATCAATTGGGTCAGGCCGAAACGAATATTTAAATCCATAATGAGTTCGCCAGTACAGAATACAGATGTCATGATGGTCTAAAAATTTCATATACGTTCAAAGCTGACAAAGATAATAAAATTCATATATTTTACAAGCTTTTCTTCAAACATAAATATATATTTAAAATACAGGTACCTACGTGTAAAGCGCAATACTCATGTCTTTTCGGCAATCGTGTAGTCTGCTCAATTTGCACAAAGACTGTTTCTTACTAGTCCACGCTGTTTGTTAGCAATTCAAGTGACAGCTCTACACTCTACACGCTGCGGTCGGTGAGAGCCGCCTTTATTGTCCTACAAACTGCAGGTGTAAATAGAATTGACAATTGTAGTGGTGGCGTCGGATAGCCTCCAGTATTACAGTAAAAAAAATCAGCAGTAAGGTCAATAAGATATAAAGTTTCTAAGAATTTAAGCCTTATTGCTTGGCCAACTTTATATATATTTCGTATTCGTGAGACAGATTCAAGTGCCACATTAACAGTAAGAAAAACGTAGACCGTTTGAAATTATTTCATATTCTCATTGGTATAACAATGAAATTTTCATGTAAGCATCACAATGAATTCGAAAAGCATTATGTAAATATAATGAAACGGCCGTACATTCTGATGCGAGCTCGACGGAATACGTTGTTAACATTTGAAGGTAAGCATATAAAGAGTCAATATCGGCAACCCACGAATAAATGGAACATAATGAAAATATATTACGGGGCCTGCCCTCATAAACGACTGCGACGGAGTCGAATGTTATTCAAATAAACATTACCCTGATCGAAAGTCGTCACGGAGTTCCAGCAATCGTAAAATTTATATCGCTCATAAGAGCCTGCCGGTGTGGCGTGCAGGTCAAACACTACTCGTGCCCAATATCAGCAGCTCGTCATGCGAGACTGACTCTGTCAATAATGTGCCAATCGCTTATTAATTGCCTCAAACTGTACATTGCTTAGTAGGCAACGTTCTACGTTATATTATCCTAGCTGACCCGGCAAACGTTGTTTTGCCATATAAATTCTTTTTAGACATTATTTTAGTAGAAAAAAATGAATAATTGATCAGTTACCGACCGGGGTTAAAAGTTTTTAAATTACTAATATCGCTATTAAAAGATAGAGGATGATGGAAGAAGGTAGAAAATTTAGGATTGTATGTATTTTTTAATGCCACTAAATAAAAAAAATAAAATAATTTTTTTTGTCGGAAAACTAAAATAAAAAATTTAAGGGTGGGTCACCCTTATCACTTAGGGGGATAAAAAATAGATAACAACCTATTCTCAGACCTACCAAGTGTGAATGTAAAATTTCATCAAAATCGGTTCAGCCGTTTCGGAGGGGTATGGTAACAAACACTGTGATACGATATTTTTATATACAGGGTCATTTTTACATTGAATTACTAAATGAGACCACATATTCGTCTTTACCTCTTCTAACATCTTGCCAAAAATTATCCATGAATAACGAATATTATTGCCAAAAATCCCGGTAGTAGTTTTCAATTTTTTTGATCATTTCGTAGTTTAGTGCGAATATGATTTTTAAATAAGGAACTTTCAACTACTTATTATTAGAAGAGTAGAAACAAAAACGACTGCCTCGGTGGAGTAGTTGTATTACGGTACGACTGCCATGCTGAGGTCACAAGTTCGATCCCCGAATCGGGCAAAGTGATATGGAGTTTTTCTATTTAGTATTGGCCCGGAATCTGGATTTTGTGCCCGATATGGCTATAGGCTTGCCAAGCAAAATTATTTACAATTTTGCTCGTCATAATGTTTACAAAGCAATGGTTTTTAGATAGTAAACCCAGACACAAACTTGATTCCAACATTTGAACGAATATTTATATAGTCCACGAATATTTGTCCCAACTCGGAATATTGTAAGATCTTGCAGTATTTGCTTAGGAAACTAGTTTAAAGTCGGTTCAGTAAATACGCGTACGGTACTAAATGTACAAATTTCTAATTAACCAATGTAAGGTTACTCGTATGTGGGCAAAATAACTAAACGTAATCATTTATTGTGTTTAGTCGGGGTAGAGACTAGCAGCGAGAGCCACTGCAACTGCTGGAAGCCAGGATCAGCAGTGGCACGCGTTTTATGACACTGAGCGGTGAAGCTCAGCGAGTCTCAGGGAACAATCTGTCTGTAACTCGCAACGAAATTAATCAAATAGAAAGTTAGGGAGCAGTTGGAAATATTAATTGTCCACTTCCCTCCATAGCAAAGCGGGAGACAAAAATAATGAACTAAGGAGGTATTATAACCTCGTTTAGAGACGTTTACAACTAGAAAAGCCAGTTGTAAAGCACCACGGATAAAAATTAAAAGAAAGGGTTCTATCATATGAGCTGTCAAAATTGATTCCAATAATAGGCATGGCAAAAACGCCGGAAAGCACGGAAATTCCATCTAGTCTCTACAAGGTCTATATAGTATACAACCCCAGATGCTATTTGCATATTATCCAACATGATGTTGCGCTCATTATGCCAAAGACCACACTCCCAAAGTACGTGATGTGCAGACTGTTCATATACGTAACCAGGTGTCGAGCATGGGCGCACAAAAGAGTCAACCAGCCTAAATGAAAATAGTTTGCCCTTAAAATTATTGGCCGGTAAGAAATTGCGATACACAATAATCTATTTCTAGCCAAGTTTTATTTAGGCGATCGCGAACGCATGGAAAGTATTTATATAATTGACGCCCTTTCGAAGATACGTCCCACCTATATTGCCATTCAGGCCTTTATTGCTTAGTCGGGGTATCTACTAAAATGATTGATCATGATTGGAGTCGCCATGGGTGATCCATCAAGCACCTTCGAGGGCTCCGTGCGAACCGATTAATAACGGCATCCCACCATATAACTAAATTTATTACTCCCCTACATAAATTATTGATGAAGTTCAAATATTTATCCAAGCGATGGACTACGTATGTGGAATATATCTTCTGCGGTCTGACGAGCGTTGACATTGTAACCAACTTATATTTTCTTAGTTGATTAAAGATTCAAGTGTCATTTGTATAATATAAAACACTGATTTTCATATATAAATTCTACATTACATTTTACAAAACTTGAATATAAGTTAAAGTCAGCCACATAAGTAGCTGAACAAACTCAAAATTTCAAATCGCATAAACGCGTTAAGTTTAATTAAAACTAATATTTCTTTTTGTGTGATGTAAAAGCCTTGTATTTTATTGTTGTGAAGAGAAAATACAATTCGGTAAGAACGCAAAAGTGTATAGGCAATTTAAAGTTTTTAATTTGTTCAGCTACTTATGTACAATCTTAACCGTTACCGTCGAATTCATAGTGAAAATGGATCAATCAGAATAAGGTTTTTTGACCTGCTTACAAATGACTTATTTTAATTGGTTTAGTTAGAAGTTGGGATAGTTTATTAGAATTGGCCTTTTAAAGTGTCAGAAATAACAAACCTTGAAAATTTGAGTATATAAAATAGGCAGAATATACTTGCTTTCTAGCTTTAATAAAAAGATGAACCAAACATCTATGGTGATGAATAAACACAACACATACTCGAGGCCCAAACAATAAATAAGCACCATAATTTTCATTGCAATGAAGCAACTCATTACCGTACCGAAGTTGCAATAGCTGGAAGTTTCATCACAACTACTAACTAGTAAGCAAAACGTAAACACCAAGTTTGAAGTACGCACATAGAATATTATATAGTGTAATCATTAATACGGAAGGATCAATTTACATGCTTACTACAATCAGTTTATGTGCAGGTTTATGTATAAGTTAGTAAATTATGGAAGTGACTCAAATCCGAGCTCACATAGATTTCTCATTGGTGTATATTTGAATATCTTCACTAGATATTGTGTAGGACGAAGCGCAATGAAACTCACGTAAAACGAGACTGATTTTTATTAGGACGGTAGATCGAGAACGGATATCGTCACACTACCCTCGACTACTTTACAAATATTTCTACTTATGCTAATCTTAAAATAATAGGTACGTACATACCACTTATTACAATATTTTTTATTTTGCAGACATCTTTATTTCAAGTAAAATGCAGAAGAAAAAGCAGCGTATTTCAAAAATTTTATTAGTTAGGATTTTGCATTCAATGCCAAAACACATAGGTACTCACCACGATTCGTACAAGTTCTTATTTAGCAGACGGTGCTGAATCCTCGTGGAGATATTGTAAGCTTCTATTGTAAAATATTATCAGTGCAAATCAGAATTATTTAGTTTTTATACTTTATTTCTTGCATTTTTTTTTATGATATAGGGGGCAAACGAACATACGGTTCACCTGATGGTAAGTGATCACCGCCACCCATGAACATCTGCAATACCAGGGGGCACAGAGATGCGTTGCCGGCATTTTAGGTGGGAATACGCTCTTTATGATAGCTAAGTTTTTTGAGAGATGCTCCACCAATACACAAAGGCATCTTTATTTTACTTTTTATTGCCTCCAAAATTTTAACACAAGAATTATCATATAAGCTAACCATGCTAGCTAGTTTTAATTAGCTTGTATGCGCGTCTCATTACTATCAATTTACGAAAATCCTTATTAAACAAAACTGTAAATTATTTTAATGCGATTACCACTGTATATCGAGCGACAGGTCGTTTAATGAAGTGATCAGAGCCGGCGCGTACTGAGGCCCTGATGACTGCCATTCGGGGATTTCGCGCCCTCACCCCTTTTGTGAACGTGACCTGACGGGCAAGCGAGGCGGCTCGTGAGCGGCATAGCTACTGTCACCATGTTTCTGTTTTGTTGGAATCTTTTGTTTTTTCTCGTACATTGTTTTCTTTCATAAGTAAAAATAAAAAAAGCAGTGGACTTAGAATGTGGCAAAAAAATGCAACTCGTAAGACGATGTCGTTTAATTTTGATGTTTATGATTGATCGAGAGACCATTACGTCAGTCACGTGTTAGTCTCTTAACCAATCCCAGTAAAGCGAAACGGAGTCGTGTCGTGTTTTTTTTGCCACATTCTAAGCCCACAGCATAATTTTTTTTTTTCAATATTGCTTTTAAACTCAGCGAAATTGTCCCGAATAGGGATTTAAAGCTTATTAAGACATACATTGTGTAAATGAAACGTTATTTAGAATATATCTAGGTCTTAATTTCTCAATTATATATTAATGTGTTCAATTTCTTGTTATTTACATTTTCAAGCCCACTTCGACACTCAATGTACATGAGCATCACCAACTAGAATGGCTTATATTTATTTAATTCAATAATAAATTATATAAAACAATTCCTTATTATTCCCAGATATTTGCCAAAATGTGTAATCACCCTACAGCAAGCAGTACAACACTTGCGGTGAAAAATATGAACGATCCTATTTCAAAGAATATACTCCAATTTATCAAACGTTGAATTTATAACGCACGAGTTTATATGATCCCGTCTCTCATTTCAGTTAATAATGTTTAGGCATTATAAATACAGGTTCACCATTCGTGTTAATCTATTACACCTCACATTACATTATGAAAATTTGCTGGGATTACATGGCGTATAGATTGATATAAAAAATAGCGAAATTTACTTTGATTGTACTTTGGACCCGTATATATTTAATACATATAAGTACGCTGAAGATGTAATTAAGAATTCAAATTTCTAGTTATACCTGACCGTAATTAGTTAATCACAATGTCATGAAACTTCATTGTAATAATTATATCTTTATAAATAAAAATCCAAATAAATATAAATCCATATAAAAAAAATACGTGTGGCACTCGGAGACTGCCGCGGTATAGCTATTGCTTGGCATTTTTTATCTCAAATTTTGATTGACTAAACACAAATTCGATCTTACGCTTACCACATAAAGTAGATTTTTAAACGCGAGCAACGCACGTTTAGTCTTGTTATTGATAAATGACAGAAATGCAATGGTCATCGCAACCAAAGTAGAATAAATCAAAATTTGAAAAAAGAATGTTACGTTCGAAACTTTTGTACTCGTGCCGTGCCAACGCTGGGGAAATAGCTTCTACGCAATGTATATAAGGTTCATATTAGATTAGTAAGAAATGGTTTTAATGACTTTAATAAATAAAATAAATAAAAAATATACTCGTTTCAAGAATTATAGCTACGCATTTTATTTAAGGTTCATATTAGTAATATAAAAAAGATGTCAGGTTATTTTCAGGTAGCACTCAAAATGTTATGCTTTATAATTTAATTGTTTCATACTCCATTGCTCAAAAGAATATGACTTTAAATTAAACTCCTAGACATTTTTAACTTGAGATCTCAATTACAACAATGGTGAAACAAGCCGGCCACGAAACAGGGCCCCTGCCGTCGAGGTAGGCACCTAACTTATTATTCAGCTAACGTCAGCCAGACCAACTTAATTAGAAATTCGGTGACCTGTGAATTCCCTTTCGCTGTGGATAATTCTGTTTATGATATCAACAGCTGTCGGTTGCTTCCATTTGTAATAATTTCCTCATTAATTTCTAGCTCACGATGCCAAAGTCGAAATTGATTACAAAATCGTACCATTTCGCCACCGATTTGTTGCAAAAACCATTTTCAATTTGGAAATGTTTGCAAAGCGATTACTAAATCGTTCTTGTTGGGTCGGGTAAATTGTTTTTTGTGACGGCGTATGAATATTCGTGCGTGTTTTACGACCCTTCGTAAGTTGATGAACACACACGCTTATCTTTATCCTAAATCAACTTTACGTCATCTTTTTCACATGATGGCATCCACTTTCTTGTCATAATTTTTATGCTTTGAACATGACGGGCTGCAGAATCTAGATCGTTTGTTTTATCATGGCTCGACAAAACTGCGAGTTTACATGTTTCGCAATTCTCTAATTCAGAATTAACATCCTCAAAATTCGTTTAAAATGGAGAGTAAAAACTTGAACAATTGTATATCGACGGTTAACGGCCAAAAGGGGATAACCGCCACTTTACAAATTTTACAGGAGAGTGGTTTAAAGTTGAAAATAACCGAAAAAAAATCATATAAATTTTTCCTTTGATTCCAAAAGTTTCAAAATTTAACCATATAGCTTTTAAATGGTTTTCTTCAAAACTGCATTGTTTAATTAATATAAATCACCGTTTTAACACTATTTACTGTCGCTTACCCTCAAATGTACCTGATTTTACTAACAGGAAGAACGTCGTAAATGAGACAACTCACTGATCCTCTTCCAGCCTAAATGATGTTACTGCCTTTTTCATTTTGTTTAAATGATGGAAAAAGAGCATACTGTGAGTTTTTTTGTTTATCAAGTAGCACGAAATATCATATAACCGACTCTTGGGTAGTGACAAACAGACAGGGAAATTGTAATAAATGAACAGTTTATAAAACTTACATTCAGCTCCTTAAAAAACAAGAAAGCACTTTGTGTGATTTTCTTATAAAATAACCATAATTCCATAGGATCTGCACTCAGAGACCTGGGATATAAAAAAAATATTGTTTTTCTTAAATCAGTCTTTATTTTCTCTAGATTATCGAAGTAAAGTTTTCTTCGAGTATGGAGGCATATGTTTGATTTAAGTAATGCTTTGCCGATAATGTCCGATGCCCGATGTTTTTGAGACAAAATGGGCTGCTTGAAACGGAAAAATCTTGTCTTACTATAATATAATAATTATTATTAATATTAATGCGAAAGTTTGTATGAATTTCGATGTTTGTGAGAAATAAACACAAACTGCCGAATGGATTTGCATAATATTTCGCACAAACATAGACCATATTATCAGATTAGCGTATGTTATGCTACTTTTTATCATGGTTAATTGCACTCGTAGGCAATATTTGTTTTTTTTTTTATCTGAGTATAGTAATTGATGTTGATGGCATCGCACCGATAACGCTATGGATAGCTACAGTGAAAAGTACACAGTAGGATTTTTACACCGTGAAATGTCTTTCACGCGGATGAAGTCTCGCAACACCTATACCCTATGGGTTTATGTACTAAATGGGTGTATGTAACTAAACTAATGAGGTATATAACTATATTAATACTACTACAGATAACTATCCAAAGCGATACATTATGATTTAAGTACTTCAATTTTTAACCCCCGACACAATAGCGGGTTGTTATAAGTTTAGGATGTGTATCTGTATGTCTGTGTGGCGCATCGTAGCTCTCAAACGAATAGACCAATCTTGACGCGGTTTTTTTTTTGTTTGAAAGCTGATATGATCACGATGGTTCTTAGCTATAATTTATGAAGATCTGTTCAAGCGTTTGAAGATTATCTGCTCGTTTCCAATTTAAAAAGCCCGATTAAATTTAAATTTGGTGTACTGTGACTTCGGCAATATTTTTAAACATAACCTGATGCTGCAGCATCAAGTATTCTGCGGGATACCCAACTCCTTAGCAACTTATAGATAGACAGACAGATAAAGCGTGTTTGGTATCATAAAGATGGTCTCATCGAGTAGGTGTTAGATAGTTGATTATCAAGGCCCCATGATGGAGAATAAAGTAATTTAAAAAGATTGAAATAAACATTAAAATAACCCCCGACACAAAAATCTCTAAAAAGTAAAATAATAAAAGTGTCTTTGTCGTTTAAGTACCTAGTAATAGTTTGAGCCAAGCGTCTTCACGTCGGGGGACCGAATTCAGGACTAGGGAGACGAAAATACTTCTTTAGCAGTCCCCCGACGTGACAATGCTTGGGTCAAAATATTAAGTAAGCAAGTAAGTAAGCCCTTCCTAGTCGATTTCGGCCACGGCGGCCAATCTCAACGGAGATCAGCCAGGTGCGCAGGAGATATTATAGTGCACAAGTGTGTGCGCAATACACAAGTGCACTCACTATTCCTTCACTTTCATAGTCCGGTGAGACGGCAATCCGACATGACCGGTGAGAGATCAGGCGCAGGACCAACGGCTTTACATGCTTTCCGAGGCACGGGGGTATCACACCGCCAGCTTCCTGACTCCGAGCTGTGACTGAGTAATTTTTAAGATGGAAAGACCCAGTCACAATGTTTTTGGCCCGACCCAGGATTCGAACCCAGGACCTCAGCGCGCAAATCGTACTCGTAACGCGTACACAATATAACTACGCCACCGAGGCAGTCAAAATATTACTAGGTACTTAACGACAAAGACACTTTTATTATTTTACTTTTTAGAGATTTTTGTGTCGGGGGTTATTTTGTCTATATAATATTGTATAGCATTATATAATAGGTACAATATCACAATCTAACAAGTGCTAAAACATCAAGGATACTCTCCAGGACTAGAAGATAAGGTGTCCTACCAATCTACCAATTACTAATCAAGTGTTTTTCTAGACGTCACTAATACTATGTAATAGCGAGGTATATAGGCACATATACAATAGTATACATACTTACTTACATTCGAAGGTAGGGACCTCTCCCTACCTTCGAATGTAAGTAAGTATGTATGTATGTAAAAATTGCTGTGAGAACACCTCTGTTCTCACAGCAATTTTTCACCCAGGTATGTTAGGTCCCATGTAATAGGGGGCGAGTCAATTGCCATTTACCAGGTTGATACTGAGCATAAAATCAAAATATTATTTTACTCGACCCAGGAATCGAATCCGAGAGCTGAGCATGAGAGTTGTACCGCAATACAATAATGACATTACATCACCAATACACTAAAGCGTTCAAAATGAGTCAATCAGCTTCCTAGCAGAATGTTTTTTATCTCAATAAAATCGTTACAGTAACACAGGAAAATTGTATCTCCTCCTCCTCCTTGCTTCGTTTTCCTCAGTGCTGAGGGTCGTGATCCCCTGAACATGGAGTAATCTTTGTCTTCATCAAGTTGCGCTACCTGTTACCACCTGTTCTAAAGATACAGTATACATACACTTATACTTCGTTTTCTAGCTAAAATAATGATGATCACAACCAAACCAACGCATAGCAAAGCTACCTAACAAATAAAGCATTCAAAAACTAATATAGCGTATACGCATTTAACCACTCATATTGAAATTATGTGTGATTTATATCTAAATAAATAAATGGCAATACTTACATACAATTATTATCAATAAGACAAACTATGAACTTACCTTTTTAACAGTTTACGTAGACACAAGACCGCGTGCCAAAATGACTCACGCGCACATGTGGTGCTTATGCCGTAGTCGTGTGAGCACTGGATGTTCGCTGTTCAACTATAACCCCATTTGATTGAAACGAGTGAAAGAGTTTCATTTTTGTTGGACAAGCCAATCGCCAAATTCTTCACGATTAGATTTATTCGAATTGGGTTAACTATTAATTTTCGTTTTACCTTTTTATCTAACCACCATTCTGTTAAAATTTATCGGGGGGATAAAAAAGGATAAGCGACAATATGTTAGGTGAGGTTTGTTTGAGCGATTTATATTAAGCGTCATCGATAATTGACATAGGGACTCGAAAAAAAAGGACTAAACGCCAAATAAAGTCTTGAAAATTCGGTCTAAACGTATTAAATGAAAATTATTTTTTTCTAAGAATGAGACCTAATGTCCTAAGCAAAAATTTAGACCAAGAATATGTAAGCAAAATTGGAGTAATCTATTTATTTGTAAAAAATGTTTCCAGCCCAAACAGGGTAATGTGCAAGAAACAATATTTTACATAAAGCCTAAATAGCATAACTGTCAATTTTGAAGAACTGTTTTCGTCCAACTACCATAATAAAAAAAAACACAAATATGTCCGTCGTTTACGACGACAAATTTAATGGTATTGCCATAAATTTGTGCCCGCTTAAGCGACAAAAAAATTCTTGTAGCGTCATGAAACTTAGACCAAACAACGGAGAAAAAAAAGCCGATTCTAACAGTATATATAACTCTATTTCGTAAAAAATGTCGCTTACGACGTTTTGGCCGTTAACCGTCGATATGCAAACTTTAACTTACACGAGACTCTAATAGTAAATTACCGACAATCGGTGTAACTTGACTCATTAGCAGTATGCACGTCAAACTTAAATCACACAACTTTGTATTAATGAACGTTGACTTTGCTAAGTAATTTGTTAGCACACCACGGCAGACTTATGCCAACTTGTTTTATTGCTTCTTATTAAAATACAAACTTCACATACTGCATCTCATTACGCCGGTAGTTGTATTGTACACATCATTTTGAAATGGGGTTGATATTTACCGCATCTTTCCTTACAATTTTGTAGACAGTGAAGCAATGTAAAACTGATTTTATATATTATTTTATTTTTTGTATATGATGTTCACAATTAATTAACCACAACCCTATAAATTCAACAGAAATATGCTCATAATGTTATAGGCTGAACAATACGAACCATTAACTAATGAAGTAATTTTTCATTTTGATTTTTTCTCGCATCAACCAATAGCTAATATTTTTCTTGAAAAAATTTCCAAACTGAAGGGGTTAATCTATTCACCGACGTTCGTAAATAATCATGGAGCTGGCACATAACTTCGTACTAATGAATGAGAAGTTCGTGCATCCGAGGCGATAGAGCTGTGACTAATGAAATTGCGCTTCCAGGAATTCCGTGGATCTTGAATATATTACAAGAACGTTTTAAGAAACCTCCAATGATTTCACACTAAATGAAACAGTTAATTTAATGGGTTATTTCATTTATTGTTATTAGTTAAATAATTAAATAAGACGAGTGTGGCCAGTTTGGCATTCTTCTTGAACATTACTGGAACCCAAACTCCTTTGAGCACGTCGGCAGAAAAATATAACCAACCAAATTTTAATATAACGCTAACAAAACCTAATTTTAAATTCCTCCAAACTCAACTTGAATTATTAACTTTTAAAGTTGAACTGGAATCAAACTAGCCCGGCTCCAGAGGAGGAAACGCTGTGAATGCCAATGAAAAATAAGGATTAGGCCTTAAATTTGCATGCAGAACGTCGATTGTAAATTATCGGGGTGTTTGGCGAGAGTCCAGTCGACATTTACCGGTCGTATTAGGGACGAGTGCCCGTTACCAAAGACCTCGCGCGTGACTCCCATTTGAATTTTATATTGCCTATAATAACGTTCCTGGCACTTGTCAAAAACATGCAATATTGCTTCGGAAAGGTCGGTTAACGAAATGATATTGTGTTGTGATTTAGGAAAGGCTATATTTGTAGGATAATGAATTATTATGTTGCAAAAAAAATTTTATGCTCTTAATATCATTAACATTCGAAACCGAATTTAAGACCAAAAACCTAAGAATTACGATATCTAAATTTTGTTACTTATTGGAGCACCTAAATTCTAAGATTAAATATATTATGTTTAATATTAAGATTCCCTTACGAAAGCTTAGTTTTAGATTTTTAATTTTGTCAAAGAAAAAGGTGCCCTAATACCAACTAACGCTACCAACAAGAGGATAATTTCCGCCTTATCGGACATTATAATACGTAAATTCTAATGTCAGGGTCACAAACGCAGTGCAATACTACGCAGAGCTTTGTTTTCATTCATCGATTGAATCTAGTTGCTATTGCTAATGAGTAACCGCGTACTTAACCATCAGACGAGCTGCTTTTTCATTTCGTTATTCAATGTTCTAAGTTTATTTGTATAAGAAAACAATAATATAACTCTCTTGTAGGTAGTTAAATAATATATTAAACAACGTAAAAAACTGAAAATCCAATAAAAAACAGTATAAAACTTGTCCAAATCAATGCCCATATGAAATCCCATAAAACCATTAGGCAGAAACAATTTACCGAAAGTCCAGTTCTCGCACGGACCCAACCGCGCCACTTTGCACGTTCTTACATTTAAGGAGCATAAAATTTATCTAGTTGAAATAATCGCGGCCAAACAGCCAACTCGGCCCATTATGTCTGGCCGGCAGCCAGACATCCGTTCTTCCGGCAGACAAGTGAACTAGGGCCTGTTATTCGCTATTGTACGTATTTCTTTAAAAAAAACCGTTCCCATTCACTTATTGTAAGATTGAAAGAATAATTAAAATGGACGCAGATATTGTTTCGTTTGGTTTGGTGCGGTGGATTGTTTTTGATTTGTTGATTAGCCAAGGCCTCGTTTATTTTAATCTTATTATGGGTCTGTTTCAGTTTCAAGTAAATTTTATTTGACAGTTATCGTATTACAGCTAATATAGGTAATACCTACTCATTTTATTACCATTTATTTGGGAGCATAGATTAGTGTGTGACTTTTGTATTTCGTCGGCTTATTATTATTTTTTTATAATAATAATTTATGTGACGAGTGGCATTTAATCTGAATATGAGGAACAGGTCTTTAGCATGAATAAAATTCTACATATCTATGCCCTAATTAGGCTCATAAAGTAGTTAATGTAATGCAGATATTGAATTTGATATACTAATTTTGCTATAAGAGTGGACCATCGTGACATTTCAGTAACTAGGCCAATGCAAATATAATATTCGCACGAATATGTTTAGAAACTCGTACACCCGATGCACTAATAATACAATATCGAAATGGCTCGGCTTAACTCAAGACATACGTGTGGTACGATGAAGCCGTCTCAATATTCCGGACACTTACCGAATATCTCCCACTGGATCTGCGCCAGGAACATTATTTATCCCCACAAATACGCCACCTGACTTAAAATTAGTATTACGTAAAAATAACTCAATTGTAGTTCAATTAATAGATTTTGACACTTAAAAAATGTTCCAGCATTCTAATTAATAATTATAATGGTCATAATATTTTCACTGTGTAATATTATAATTACTTAATACTAATTGTAATACTAATATCGTGTTTTTCATGGTCTGAAGGTTTCATAGTTTAATTTAGTAACACAATTTATTTATTGCGACTTGCACTCGGTTCCCATTCGATTTTTGTGTGGAAAGTATTCAAATATAGCAGTAATAGCCATCTACTAGTTATTGCTCCCGGCTTTGACTACGTGGAAAACATTTCATGGTATACAATGTCCATTATACAATTATCAGGGATAAATGTTACTCCACGTTTGGTTCCTAAATTTAGTCAAATTTGCCCACTAGCATTTACATAATTTTCTAAGAAACGTCCAAACATCCTCACCAACGTTGACCTTTATAATATTAGAAGTCGGATTCTATTGGCCTCTTACCTTTACTCTGCTAATAGGATTCAATAGAATCAATTCAACTTCGGCCGATTTCATCACAAAAGGGCTCGCTCTATTTATCAAATAAGTCGTAGCATAATAGAAGGAACGTTCCTTAAATAATTAAATATGTTCATTAACTCACATTTGGCTCGTTTGCTGTGAAGCAAATCGCAAGATCGTGCATCGAAGGAAGGCTCACTTCCTTCCATGCACAATCTTGACCTTTTCTTAGCATTCGTTGCCAAACGAATAACTCAGTCATCTGATAAATGATTTCCATCTCCCATAAACATACCACAGTACCAAAGGAGGCATAGAAACGTAACCAAGGAAATAGAGATTATAGAAAGATACGAATGTGTATTGGCCTCCGCAAATGTTATATTTAGCTATCTAATCCGCGAATTCCATAATATCTATGGCATGGAGCTGATTCATTACACGTCGGTACACATCGTAATTTGTATTATTCAAATATTATATTGAACAAAGCCAAATTGTATATTTATGTCCGAAAATTACGTCAAAATATGTAGCCTCTGTGATGCATTATTCAAGGACGTCTATCATATAGAGAATATATACAAAACCATTATAATTATACCTTATTGACATAATGCGTATAAAAAATATATTGTAATAACTACTGGCTGTCCAAAATGAATAAAGAAACATTGTTGCACTTAGGTCTAATTTCACCATACTCTGTTAGTTACTTTAACAGTCTGTTAACTGTCCTAACAGACTGTTAAGGTTTATGAGTGTCCCACCATGCCCTAACAGGTGATTATCTTCCTTAACCTTAACTAGATTGGGCGCGCTATGAACATTATGCAATATTTATTAAAATACTAGCCCCTTAAGGTTGGTTTGGTTTGTCCCTTTTTAGTAGCTGCCCCTATATTCATCGTAAACCCGTGCCGAAAGGTTGAAACTTGATCAGGGCTCAGGAGGCCACAGGAGACGCAAGTTTTTACCATCAGGTGTCGCACGGCGGCAATTGGCTCTCCGCGCGCCCGCTCACATAAGTAAAAAATCTGTTATATTATTTGTTTATTTAGTTGAAATAACGGCCTCCTTGTATCTGTTTATACATCACACAAAAAGTATTACCTTGAAATAAAGGAATATTATTATTTTTGGAATGGGAACATGTTTTGTCTAGTAACAAAACACGAATTTGGAACAGACGTTGGGACTTGGCGGATAGATGGAAATTAAAGAAAGATATGAAAAATGTGGCAAGTTTATTTTATAAGTGTTGAAATAGTTTTTCCGATGATGTATTGGAAATTAATCAGATCAGTTTATTTTTTGAATAATCACGATGAAAAGTTGACTGAAATAGTTAAAATTTTAGACACAGCCTCTTAGCCTTCTCGAGCTCTAATCCCGTAACCGCTGTTCAAGTCCTCTATAACTGCTAGCCCATGCTGGTTGTTGCTTAGACTACCTACATACATACGTACATACTCAAGCCCTTTATCTTTAATTATTTTGAAATTCAACGCTTGAATAATATTATTTATAACTCAAATAAAAGAAATATGGGCAAAATATGTTTCTCATTTGAAAATACTTAGCGCCGTCTTTTGACGTAATAAGGATGAACTTAACAGGTAACAAGCGTTAGACATAGGCTTCCGTTAAAATATTGATAAATATGCTTCCTGAGAATTGTACAGATATACGAAACATTTGTGACTATCATGGGTATTAAAATGCATACAAATTAAGGAATGAAGTGTTTTTCTCCGAGTTTTATATCTTTTCGTCCCTTACGGTGATAGTTATACCGACTATACTATGGGGTATTTCAAAATCATAATTAGGCTACTCAAAAGGTGAAAAATAATATAAACCTAGTTATTTCTAATTAAATAAGTTTCTAGTAAAAGATAATTTAATTTTCATAGCTTTTAACTCATCTGGTTGGATCTAGACACGGCAGCGTGTCAAGGCAAGAAAAAAAACGAGACGCAGCAGCCTAGTGTAATTTCACGCGTACCATTAGGAGCGAACTGGTGGTAGATCTCTCATATGTAAGAGTCCGTCTGGGTGGGTACCACCGCAATGTCTATTTCTACCGCCAAGCAGCAGTGTGCATGCACTGTTGTGTTTCGGTTTGAAGGCCATTGTAGCCAGTGTAACTACTGGACATAATGAGACTTAACATCTTATGTCTCAGGATGACGAGCGCAGTGGAATGCCACACAGTACTTTGTAACTCAAGGTGCTGGATAGTGTTGCTACTGTTTATGGGTGGTCGAATCGCGTACCATCAGGCGAACGGCACGGCCGTCTCGTCATTCAATGCATTAAAAAAAAATAACGACTATTGACGCCTCAATAACCCAAAATCTATTTAAGATAAACACATGAAAATGGTTTATTTATTAAATAAACCAAATTAATAAATACGGATACCATACACTGTGTTCTTATTACATGCCGATGCATATTACATACGTACCTAAATCCTTTGCATACAGATATATTATTTCTAAAAAAAAACTCTAAAATTGAGTTCTAAACGAAATCCATTAGGGCCATTACTATCTACTTTTAAACTTTGCAAGTTCTACACACCCAGACAAAATAAATTAGTATAGTGCAGACTTTCCTACCTTTCGTGTTGTCTAGTCTTCGTATTTTTACGTTTTTATAGACGTGCTCTCTTATCTTGAGTAATATTAGAATATTTTTATTAAATGCTTTTGTTTCATAATGTAAGCTCAATGAAATCTCTGGTAAATAAATCTTGTTTCAGAATTATTAATATGAAAATACCCCGCACGAACCCGATACTGGAAAGGTAATTCGTTAGCCAATATACCAAAATCACAACCAAATGCTGAAATTATCTTACAAAGGCAATTTTAGTATTTAAGGTTAATTAGGTATATTAATAACATTGGGGTAAAAAATCTACAAATACTGGAACTTACGTACGTGTGTACGACTGTATAAAGAACACTAAATACACTCGTCTAAATTAATTAGTCCTTCGAGCCATATTAAAGAAATCTATAGTTTCAATACTTCATAGAAATGGGCCAAATCGTTTTTTGACAGAACCACAAATAATCCATCATAAGCTTCATGAGGTAGGTCTCTTATTAGAGTTTCCGACCCAATAAGTGCCAAAGGTTTGCCTATTTTTACCTCCAGACAGTATTCGAGCATTGCTGTTGCTCGGAAGAAAATGTAGCCCACCAGTGTGCTTACCCAAAATTATATGTCGCATGATAAAACGCATTATCATTGTGAAACTCCAGATTATAAGAATAGTTACTAATGTTTAAGTATAGATTGTGGCATTGATCATTAGCCTGCTTGGCTCTTCAGACCTATAAAATATCTCATCAAGCCAAAGAAATAAAAAAGTAACATGTATCAATACTTTAACGGTGTTCGCAATCAATATTTATTTGTAATTAGCGTCACGGGTTGGCGTATAACTGCCGATGTCCAGATGCGCCCCCACCCCGGAGATGCAATACGACCCTGGCTAATTGCCAATATGGTTACGGTCGAACTAGCAACGTCGCTTGCGGAATTAATGCGCGGTATTTTTTTATTTTATGTTCTCGAATTTGTTATATACACGATGATGATAAGGGTGAAATTATGTTTTTATGTTAAATTCTTTAAGTCAAGTACCATTTATCACTTACTAGGTTTTGCTCGCGGCTCCGCCCGCGCGAATTGATTTTCCCGGGATAAAAGTCCCGCTTTATATTTTCCCGGGATAAAAAGTAGCATAAGTGTTAATCCAGGACCTAATCTACCTGTGTGCCAAATTTCATCGAAATCCGTTCATTAGTTTTTGCGTGAAAAAGTAACAAACATCCATACATCCAGACATCCACACATCCATACATTCATACTTACAAACTTTTGCGTTTATAATATTAGTAGGATTAAATTGTATAGTTTAATAGCTAAACAGTACGAGAGGTAAGATCTAATATCTCAGGACGGCAAGCATTCAGTGTCATACGGAGCTTTGTAATTTAAAGTTATGGGGGTAATTTTGCTGTTTTGGGCAAATAGTGCCGTTTGCCATCAGAATACTTGTCTCTTTATTCAGCTGTATAATAATACAAATAATCCAGTGATAGATGCATATTTTACAATAAATGATGTCTAAGACTTGCTTCAAAATCACATCGAGCAAGTTTATTCTATACTAGCTTTTGCCCACGGCTCCACCCGCGTGAATAAGTTTTCCCGGGATAAAAGTCCCACTTTATATTTTCCCGGGATAAAAAGTATCCTATGTTTTAAACCAGGACATAATCTACCAGTGTGCCAAATTTCATCGAAATCCATTCAATAGTTTTTGCGTAAAAGAGTAACAAACATCCATACATCCATACTTACAAACTTTCGCGTTTATAATATTAGTAGGATTTTGCTAGCAGTTAGCACTAATAAATGTCATAATATGTTGAGTGATAAAAACATCGTTTGTCCGGCTATTATTACCCTGTCTACTTGCACTTCTGCCACTCACATACTGTAGGCGATGACGATCTGAAAGTAGTAGAGCGCTAGAGGCAGGATAAGGAACACATGTTCCCCACTGTGTTCTTTTTAATTTTTGTTGAACTATGACCTAAAGCTTCAACTATAATGCAACGTATCACCAGGACCCTGATTCAATACTCCACACGTTATTTTGACAGTTTGTAACAGGCACGATACGTTTACGACACTTGACATTGATATACTAACCCGTTGTCCTAGGTGAGCGATGAGACGCGACACGTAGCGACGCGACGTAATACGACCAATACTTCACCGCACACTGATTAAGGCGACAACGTAGGCCACAAGTACATACAATGACTATTTGATATTTTCGCGTCGCGCCGCATTGTCGCGTTTGTCGTTCACCTAGGACAACGGGTTAATACCGTTCCACGCAAATTTCACGAAAATAACCTAACATAGCCGTATTTTTTTTATGTTAGGCGATCCTGCAGTCAACACCGGGGGAAACCTGCGAATGGGATACTGGAGTCCCCCGGCTTAACGACTGCAGGGGCCTAGCAGAGGAGTAGAGGAGGAATATGGAAGGGAAGGTGGGGGGAAGGGAGGAAGGTTACCAGGATGGGCGGAAAGAGAGGGTGCCAGGAAATGTTCGCGGGCCCTTTTAGGCCTCAATGTGATTTACAACCAAGAGGTATACACACTGACTGTGTGCCTCGGCCCGCGACTAATGTCCCCTCGCGCATGGGCATGCATTGGGTGTGAAGACCCAGCGCAACATAGCCGTATTACGACTTACGAGTTTACACTGTCATATATGATAAAGCCCCTGAGTCCTGCAATCGGCCTGTCAGTAGTAGAGCACGCTAGGGGCAGTACTAAAATCTAAAGCACAAACAGTATGAAGCTTGTTCAACCATCATCTAAACTATCATTCACCTGGAACTCCAATTCATATTGAATAGAGGGAAGTACTTTATACCTTTCATAGTCAAACGCTGCACTACAAAAATAACAATGAAAAACGCCAGCCGAGCTCGTTTGTAGCAACAAAAACCAAATAATTTGGAATATGTAAAACTCGACATTCGACCATTGTATTGAGAAATGCAGCTTAGCGACAATTTCATATTACATAACGCTCACATCCGCCCTCGCAAAATTATTTACCTTACCTTTGTGAACATATAAATTCAACTCCGTCCGATTAGTCATTGTATCCTCGACCTAACTCGTAACTCGTAACTTACTGAGTAATCCTTCATCGGCGTAATAATATTCGAGTCGCCCACACAACACATTTATAACGCATATATCAACGTATATAAAGCCCACGTAAGCCGCATTTGGAAATATATGCGGAAATAAATGAATAGCGCCCTACAGCGTGCAAGAGAAACGATCAACTATGCCAATACCAATCTCCAGTGCAATGTTAGGGACTGAACCGGCCTTTCCTACTATATTCAATTAGGTTTCAACCAATTTAGTACGACATCGGAATATATAGCGTCTGGCCTTAAATTGTTACGAGTGGCAATTTGTAGGGTGAGGAAAATAGTTAAATTAGTTTGTGATTATTTGCGGCGATAGCCTAGTTGGGAGTGGAACGGACTGCCGAGACGAATGTCCGCAGGTTCAAAACCCAAGGGCATACACCTCTGACTTTTCTAAAAATGTTATGTATGTATTCTTTGTGAATTATCGCTCGCTTTAACAGTGAAGGAAAACATTGTGAAGCAACCTGCATACCTGAGAAGTTCTCTGAATTTTCGAAGGTATGTGAAGTCTGCCAACCCGCACTAGGCCAGCGTGGTGGACTAAGGCCTAACCCCTCCCACTAGTAGAGGAGGCCCGTGCTCAGCAGTGGGCAGTATATAATACAGGGCTGGTATGGTATGGTGATTATTTGGCTCATTTAAATCCGTAGACGTGTAAAAGATAGCTTAATAGGTATAATATACAAATTCATCGATGAAACAAAAAGAATAGGCATCACTGATTATAATTTACTAAGATTCTTAATCTATCTATATATATAAAAAATTCGTGTCACAGTGTTTGTTACCATACTCCTCCGAAACGGCTGAACCGATTTTTATGAAATTTTACATTCACACTTGGTAGGTCTGAGAATAGGTTGTTATCTATTTTTCATCCCCCTAAGTGATAAGGGTGGCACACCCCAAATTTTTTTATTTTATATTTCGGACAATTTTTTTTATGATGTGCCATTAATAATACATACAACCCTAAATTTTCATTTTTTTCTACTAAATAATCTCTAAAAATAATTTATATGGCAAAACAACGTTTGCCGGGTCAGCTAGTATCTATATATATAAAAGTGAAAGGTCACTCACTCACTCATCACGAAATCTCAAAAACTACAAGTGCTAGGAGTCTCAAGTTTTGCATGTGAATTCCTTTTAGGACGTACGTACTCATTAAGACAGGATTTTGCGAAATTCAACCCCTAAGGGGGTACCTCTTTTACCAAAAAGGGGTGGCAAAGTTTGTACGCGATAAACTCAATAACTACCTAATGGATTTCGAGGAAATTTGGTATGGAGATAGTTCAAGACCCTGGGAAGGTTTAAGGCTACTTTTATTCTAGGAAATGTATAGATTATCCTGCCCTCACACCCGCCACTACAACTCCTGTAAGCCAGGATCAGTAATGGCACACATTTTATGACACCAAGCGGTGAAGCTCGGCGAGTCTCAGGGAACACTAGTCTGTCTTTATCCCGCAACGAAATTAATCAAATAGAAAGATAGGGAGGAGTTGAAAATGTATAGCGGGACTTTTATCCAGGAAAAACTCTTTCATACGGGCGAAGCCGCGGGCAAAAGATAGTCAAAAATATACCTGTTGCATTGGACCGTTTCCTTTGTTATAAGTACCTAAGTACATAATATATTCTCAACTTAATATAATGATACTCCAATTTTCGTGTATCTAAATAGCATAAATTTAATAAGTATAAAGAATACACTCTTTCTCTAATCACCACTTATTAATCACTTTTCACTATCTCAATTCACTCACAACTGTAACAATCACTACGTTACTGTTTCAAAATTGTATTCATGAAATGAGATGTTGAGACCTCGACGACCCGAAGTAGGCTGCCTCTCTTTACAGCTTGCCCCGCCTTTTATATATTTTGCTTGTTGTCAATAAATATAACTACCGTACTGTATACTTGATTTAAAATATCGTTTATTTTAAGAGTATGTAAGCTATCAAAATTCAATCATCAAATCAATCAAATTGTCGCAAGTATCGTAATTTGTACTTAGTTTATAAATTAGTGTCGCCATTTTTACGACACATTTAGGTAAAGCGCAATATGCAACCTACACTTAAATATAAGCCTCAAACAATAAAAACGCAAACCGTTAATCCGTTTAGTAAAGATAATAGAATCAATAATTTGCGTGTAGTTTTACACAGCCGTATCCAGTTTAGCTGACCAGCTGGCGAGACGCCAACTCGTTACGAGCTCCCAATTGCCGGCTAGGGCACGGTCGAGCCCGGCTCGATGCCATCTCAGACATATGTCCACACTATATTAGAAGTATCAACTCGAAACATGGATAAATGAATGCGATTTTATTTAAATTAATTCGTTTAACTAATTAAGACTCCAATCCTAAACAAAGACCTACTAAAATTAAAAGTTCTTGGAGGAATCTTGGGTGGATATCATGTTAAATAGAATTAACATTATAAATGTTAAGGATTTTGACCTTTAAATCTCAAACGTAAAGGTTCCATCTGTATAAAATCTCGAACCCAATTAATTTGCCTTATTTTAACCCAAAAACAAAACGAACAAATAGCAGTTTTATATGTACAGCCATAAATTCTAATTTTATTAATTACGGCCTTTGCTAAAAACGACGCGAACAAACTGAAAATGTTTTGAAACAATCTCTTGAACAAACGGTCGCGATGTCGCCAATACCATCTAATCCATTTTGGAAATGATCTCAGGGAGTATACTTTGTTTAAATTAATGATAGCTATATTTCACAATCCGAACAATAGTCCTTCGTATTTGTCATAAAGATTGCCTACTTTTTCTGTTCGGAGATGATATTAATGTGATCTTCATTTGTTTTACTTTTATTACCGTCATGGCGTTGATTGAAGCACACCTATTGAGCAGTGTAATCTATATCATTAAAATAATTTACAGCTTATATGGAAAATATTAAATTGTTATGGTTGAACCTAAAATTTAAATGCTGTGGCTGATTGAGTACCGATTAAATAATTATTAATGAACAAACGCAACCACATAATATTTCACACACTCACACAATCATGCCCTTTTATTCCCGAAGGGGTAGGCAGAGGCGCAATTAATGCGCCCACGTTTCGCCATGCATATTCCATTCCATGATGTGACAGGGGGCGAGCCTATCGCCATATCGGGCACAAATTCCAGACTCCGGGCTGATACTGAATAGAAAAATCCAATATCACTTTGCCCGACCCGGGGATCGAACCCGAGACCTCAGCATTGCAGTCGTACCGTATTACAACTACGCCACCGAGGCAGTCATTATATTTCCTTAAGGAATAAATTAGAAATCAATCAACAACTGGGATAGATAAATAAGTAATTTAGTAGAACCAACAATTTCTTAAAATAGAAACATCATTGAGTAAAATACTGCTAATATTAAGCAGAGAGTAGGTACCCACTTTCCTATAGCATCACTGTCCACTGATAATCCATACTAATATATAAAGCTGAAGAGTTTGTTTTGTTTGTTTGTTTGAACGCGCTAATCTCAGGAACTACTGGACCGATTTTGAAAATTCTTTCACTAATAGAGTGCTATAGGCTACTTTTTATCCCGGATCATCTACGCGGACGGAGCCGCGCGCAATGCTAGTAGAATATAAGCCTTATTTTTAAGAAGGTTAAGGTTTTTCATAGAGTATTATATCAATCGGCGTAGTTATATTGCGTGCGCGGTACTAATTCCGTTCTCAGATCCCAGGTTGAACTCCCGGGTCAGGGAAAGTGATAACGTTGGATTTTTATTCGCGGTTTCAGTCCGGAGTTTGGAATTTGTGCCCGATATGGGGATAAGCTCACCAACAACATGGGACGGAACATACGTGTCGAAAAGTGGGTGCGGTAGTTTCACTTCTGCCTAACCCGTCAGGGATAAAGGTGTGATATGAGTTTATTTTGTTATTTTTGCATTATGTAATTATAAATAAACATCAAACCAACACTTTCAGACCGTCGCGTCGTCTCTGTATAATTAAAGCCAAACATTATGTAAAATAATATGTCCTTAATTAACATTTTGATAAGCTAAAAGGCAAAAATTATCCAAAAGTCGTTTGTAACGTGAAAATTAATTCCCTTTTATTAATATTCATCGCATCATCTAATTTGATTTACGAGCAGTAATCAATTAGGGGCACTAAAGGTAGATAACGGCCCCGTAGGAACACAAGTGTATCAAAACTAATTTTGTTTCAGTTGATCATTTAAAATCAATTTATTAAGTATCGCGAAGTTAGTTGGGAAGTTATGTTTATAACTTGGGACGGTATTGAAGTGACATTAAACTTATTTCCGATGCATATTTGGTAATATTGGCGCGGCTATGACATGTTTCTGTATGTTCTATAACGTCCAAGTTTGCCAAATAAACTGTGGGCTTAAAATGTGGCAAAAAACGCAACTCTTAAGACGATGTCGTTTAATTTTGATGTTTATAATTGCTCGAGAGACCAATACGACAGTCGCGTGTTAGTCTCTCAAGCAATCCCAATAAAACGAAACGGAGTCGTGTCGTGTTTTCTTTTTGCTATGTTCTAAGCCCACTGTAACTGGACGCCACCGCCAGTTTTCGCGGAGAAAGTGAATTCTATATGACTACCACTCTGTCTAAAAGGTGATTGAATGGGCTATAACGTGGCTACCTTTTTAAATCTGATAAATTGTCTTACTTATAGATGCTATTGAGCTACCAAGTCCCAATCATAGTTAAACTTCGAAAATTCTAAGTAATCAAATCTCAATTAACTAGGTTTAAAATTATCAGTAACAGAGGTATTTCAATGCGGAAGTGCCGGGACCGCATTGTAATCATCAGTAGCAGAGGTTTCTCACATACCCAAGGCCCATTTAATCAAGTTTCACTGTATAAAATTAATTATTCTTCAAAAATTAATAATAAAGCCGGTTATAACAATATAATGAAGTTTTAATCTATTTCAATAAAAATAATCCGGATGAAACGAACAAAACACAGGTAACTTACCTGAGTGGGTAATTAATTACCGGGTAAATGAGAATGAGGGAATTTATTTTTATTGAAGAACCGGCACTAAATCTCTTTCGCTAATTCTTCTCATTAAAAGGGCCTTTCCTTGACTAAAAACGTATTTATGGTGAACAATAACTAAGGACCAGGTTTATTTAGGATTACAAAATATTGTGTTACTTTATTAAGGAGAAAATACACAGCTGTGGCTTATCGATTCTAAATATATTTACTGGTAACCTGATTGTTTATCTGTGGTTGATTATATGAAAAGTGTCACATTAATCATTTAGAATATATGTTAAACTTGGCATATCCCTAGTCTCCATTATGAAAACCATAAGATATTATTCATAATCACTTAGTATTAAGTAGGTGCTGTGTTATAGGTATCAGCTAAAAATCGAATAAAATAGGATGCCTAAAAGCCCAATGTTTTAGATTGGTCATATGATTACACAATGCTGTCATATTTTCATACGTTTTTAAAAGAATTTTACCACTCCTAAAGATATTTATAAATATTTATACATAGTATAATAAGCATATCCGTTTATTAAACATAACCTCGCCAATTCAAATAAAAATTAACCATTCCAATCTGGCATTATAGCTTAATTTCCATACAAAAATCTGTATTAAACCCTTTCAACTAATAACAATGAGTTTTAATTTAAATTTATACGGCAACTTACCTGCATAGTATTATTCTCGCATATTGATTTAGGAGAACGGCACTCCGTAACCCTTCCACCTAACACCGAGTTTCCAATGAGCCCAACTTAGCCATCTATTCAAAACTTGAGAGTAAAATTACATCTTTACTGGTGATATTAAATTTCTGTTGTCTCTGTTAATTTACGACGTCTCATAGAGCTTTATTAACACCGTTTATAACGTATTGATTCCGGCCTTCATTATATTGTTACAAGACCGTAGTTCCGATGTTTTAACAGGATAGCCTCTGTTGACGGTTGTTTAAAAGAGTACTTATAATTTATTAAAATTGAACAAATACAACCTTGTAAATACATCGTAGTGTAGTACGAAGCCATGATCGCAGTTTATTCAATTTAAAATTGGAACGTTATTTCATTCCATTTAAATTATTGGTAATTTGTAAAATAAAATGTCTTTGTGCATCGAAATTGAAAGTTGCTCGCTGCCCATCTGGTATGAAAAATTATCTCTATGACATTTAAAATATTCAAAGATATTATAATTTTTAACAGATGCTATGGACAATATTATTTTATTAATTTCAATTTAATGAAGTTTCTTTTTCATTTCATATTAAATGCAGAGAGATGAAAAAACTGTTCAGTATCGTTCAATTTACTGGGAATCTTTGTCAATTGTTCCCATGTAGAGTTCATTTAAACATTCAATTTGATAGTGCAGTCCGTTCGATTGTAGCTTCGTGTCCCAGCCATCACAATCAAAGCACATTTAGATGCACGTTTAGTCGTCCTCGAAAGGTAATTGGTTATCATACCCGACTGCGAAAGAAGGAGGGTTATGTTTTTTAACAGTAAAATTGTCTCGCAACTTTATCTACCACATAAGTTATATTCTGCACAATATTATATTTTTCGAATAAACATAGACTTAAATACAATACAGAAATATAGAGTCCTTGCAAATGTAATAAAGTTATCGACAGCTGATGCCCACGAAACTTTGTTAATAAAATAAATGTCACTCAAGTGCAGATTTTTCGATTTGCAATTTTCGAACGACTTATAATGAAATGGAACACACTCTTAATAAAAATATACTTACATCGTAAGCTTTTGCACGTAAAATTCTACCTTTCTACGCTAGATTTATTACGTAATCGCTATCGTTTGCAACGTTCGCACAATTGGGAATGGAAGTAGTGCAGTGTCGGACCGTTTGAAATATCAGTGGGAAATAAAATCCATATTGGCTTTTAAGGTATACACACACACACTCATGCCATCCACGAAGGGGTAGGCAGAGGCGCAACTAATGCGCCCACTTTTCGCCGTGCGGATTCCGCCCCATAATGTGATAGTTGGCGAGCCTATCGCCATGGCAATACGTCTAGATGCTTTTTATTTAAAAATAAAAATCGAATATAATTTTGTTTTTTTTATTAATATTCCAACAATAATTACTAAAATATTTTATCTTACGAGTAAAGTTTTGATGGTTACCATGAAATAGCGATGACATTGGATAATCAAGAATCTTTATTGGTGCGGTAAAACTCGTTAATAATAATCAATATTTTATATACAGAGTTCTGCTTTATTCTTCTATACTGCTTCACTGTATATGTGTACATACATATAATATCTTCATTAAAAACAACGTCCAACATTTCCTTGCTTCTAAATTTCTTAATTTTATAAAGGTGCTGAGTGGAATAGGACTTAAAGAGACCTACACATATTTATTCACCGCGTTGATAAAATACAGCGAAAACTGAATAAGTCATTCTTGCTACCTGAAATTATACAATGTGATTTAAATTTTCATTTCAAACAAAGATAGAGCGCTTGCTATAAATAGTTAAATGTATTTATTGTGACTCTCATACTAAAATAAAAAACGGATTTTTTCATTGTCTGCTTAAAAATGGTATTGCTCTTTGCGTCTAAAATAAAAATTAATCTTTTTCTATTGTTGACTATGTAACAAGTTATCCAAAAACATAGTGAGGTATTTTGATACAGACTACAGATATTATGAAAAAATCTATATGCAGACTGCAACGATTTTAAACAAGACGTACAAGAGTTACGTCGTTAAAATTATATTATGTGTGTACATTCATATTTATTCAATTTATATTCATTCTTTCTGTAATTTTAAGAATATAACAATATCTAATTTACCGAAACAAAGGTTTCATACGACAGATCTTGTATACCAAAAGCTTTAAGTATTAAAGGCTTCTGCGCTTGCGCACATCCGATCAACACTAATCTCCTAATATCATGATGTGATTCCTTTTCCATATCGCATATATGCCATCCGCAGTAAAACATCGCATTTGATAGTAGAGATGCCTAAAACAATAAAGATGATTCTTAGAGCTATTTTCTACTAATATAACGGGTTCCTTAGTAGGAGCTCTACATTGTATAACATCATAGTCAGGCCTCCTTTCGTTATTGAGATAGTTTAGGATATTCGCGCTGTCGAGTCTGGGGATGAAGTTTGAACCCGCAGTTTTCATCAAGATTTCGGTTCTTTCCCATGTTATTTTGACACTTTTTTATCCACAGAATTCACAAAATGTAAGAATTTGAACCAATTTTCCTTGTGTTACACATTTTTGGACATTATATAATTTGTATAAATAATTTATTATGAACATTTCTTCGCTATACCTGATAGGTAATTTCCCCAGCGTTCCATAAATTCAATGCAAGCAATAAAAATAATGAACCGACGAAAGTGTATGTCATGAACGCATTTGTCAAATCCAAATGAGGTGAGAGCTGTAACAAAACGCGCGTAATATTAATTTATTTACTACATTATCATATTAATTAATTACTTTTAATGTTACGTAAAATGACACGTGATGTGAGTGTATGTGTGTAATAAACATGGGATTGTTGGGGCGTCACCCGAGTTCATTCCTGGGATAAAAGTAGTCAAAGATATATCAGGTCAAGACATAAGTCAGTCAATAATATGTCTGAAAATACTATTTTCTACTATAACATTAATGTTTTAAAAAGAACTACATGATCAACAGCAACACTTATTTCCTTCTACTTTAGTATTATAAAATATATTATGCGTCTTTCTGTATATGAAATGGCATCAAGCTCTAACTACTCTGCATACGTTTCGAATAACACACATGACAAAGTTACAAAGACATTCAACAATATAGCATAGCTACAAATATGCTTCGCGTAGACAATACCATAGACTTGTTGCTTCAACTTCAGCAACCTAGTAGTAATGTTTCTCGGTAACAAGTTGATACCGTCTGCGCGGTACCTTAGGAGTTTTTACGTACCGCTAAACGCAGCAACAGCAAAACGGCGACTGCTGAACTTTCGCACACCTGAAGTGACATTATTATTCCGAAAACACGATGTATCTCGTCAGCCAAACTAAACAAAGGACGGAATATTGAAAAATATCCTATTGGTATTCATGATTCGTCAATAAAAGGAAAATATTTTTGTGATAGAATATTTTCTACCTTTGTACTTATTGTTCATGATAATATTCATGATAGTATTTGTTATATGACTGCCTCGGTGGCGTAGTTGTATTGCGGTACGACTGCAATGCTGAGGTCTGGGGTTCGATCCCCGGGTCGGGCAAAGTGATATTGGGTTTTTTTATTCAGTATCAGCCCGGAGTCTGGAATTTGTGCCCGATATGGCGATAGGCTCGCCCCCTATCACATCATGGGACAGAATAAAAATGGCGAAAAGTGGGTGCATTAGTTGCGCCTCTGCCTACCCCTTCGGGGATAAAAGGCGTGAGTATGCGTATAATATTTGTTGTATAAATGTTATGGGCTATAAATAAAGATTTCATATGTATTTAAACCATCCACGCCCGCTTATATATAGTTATAAGCTAATTTCCTTATATAAATGGACACCGGTGTCCACCGCGGGCGTTGATGGATTAAAGTGGTCTCTTGCATGACCTCTCACGTTAAAAGATCAGTAGATAAATTCGCATTTCGGCCACGGTATATCCATTTCACAGTTTGATTGGGAAGCTATCGCCATATCCGGCAAAAATGCAATCTCGTTCAAATTATGCTCTTTAAACTGAAAACAAAGAAGCTGAGACCGGCTTAATAACCAGCCTAACAAGCTCTTGCTAATGACTCCTAAAATTATCGGTAAGTTTAATCTCATAATTTCAATAGGTTCGTCAGTGTTAGTTTACCCACAATTATCTGCTACTCCTATTGAATATCGTACATCTACTTTTTCTTTAATCTATTATCATGTTTACTTACGCCAGCAACTTCTGGTGCATCTTTATACCTTCCAAGCAACCAGCCTTTAATCTCACAGCGGCGTCTTTCACGCCCAACATCAAAACATTTCTATCAAACTCCGTCCTTATTCTCTGGTAGTGACGACACAGCGTGATAAACTTGTACGTCATCGCGATAAGGTGCGTGATCGGCATGCAGTCTGCTGACATCATTGGCAGCATCATGTACAACCAGGTTATATAGAAGAATATTCGGAGGAATGATGCGAAGAAGGTAGTGCTGTCGTAAAGTGGCAGATATGTCACCACTGTGTAGAATGGGGCACCTAGATTGATAATATCAATTAGACTAAAAGGAACAATATATACCTTGTTCGAGTAATATATTAACTACATATCTAATATAATAGCGACGATAGCCAAGTTGGGAATGGAACGGTCTGCCGAGACAATGTCCGCAGGTTCAAAACCCAAGGCACACACCTCTGAATTTTCGAAGTTACGTGTGTATTGTTTATCAATTATCGTTCGCTTTAACGGTGAAGGAAAACATCGTGAGGAAACCTACATACCTGAGAATTCTCCATAAGAATCTCGAGGGTATGTGAAGTCTGCCAACCCGCACTAGGCCAGCGTGGTGGACAAAGGCCTAACCCCTCTCAGTAGTAGAGGAGGCCTGTGCTCAGCAGTGGGCAATATATAATACAGGGCTGATGATGATGATGATGATATCTAATATGGTTGAAACAAGAAACTCCAAAAGGCGAGTGCTCGGGTCTTTTAGGGATCGAAGCTTACAGTTCACAGAGTACGTACATACATTATGATGTATATAAGGCCTCTAGTAAATCTTATTCTTCTTATTAATTCAATTAAATATCCTTAAGGAACTCACCTACGCAAATACCATTAAAAATAGCCTCTACGTTTTCGCTAAATTAGGTTAATCTCAGAGACGTTAGGCCTGAAAGCCGTAAAGTAAATGAAAAAAGCAATCTCACCTTCTATAATTGCTCTCCTTGTGCTCTCGACGCCATAAGCAATAAGCGACAAGTAAACAGAAATTATATACAGGATTATACCGAGTTTAACTTTCCTGTACTGACGTCTCATAATAAAGTCCTCCTCTAAATTTTCGCCCACTGTCGCCATCTCATAATTTAATTTTCTTATAGATTTTTTATGGTATAATAGGAGGAACATCTTGACAAGGACGATGTTATGTATGGCGGAAAACATAACCGCCGAATTTTTCTCCACTTTAGGAAAATTTCCAAACAACGCCGCAAGGTTTTCGAGGAAAATCATCGTGGTGTAAACAGAGAAAGAAATTACGCTGTACATTTTGTATATTGTGGTCTCCTGATATATGTCTTCGTACCAACAGTTACCTGCGCCGGCCAAATACACGTATTTACAAAAATCTTTCAGCAACCGCTTAGTTTTTAGGGACATTATCGGATATTGTACTAAGGTCTCAGGCTTTAAGTCTATGAAGGGTATCTCGACTACACACGTCCGAAACACAAAAATTATGAAGCCCTAATAAAAGTTATTAGAAGGCATTTTGTAATTAACATTCTGAAACACTATAAATGTTAATTACTGGTTTGGTACTAAGTTTTTATGAGAAAAAGTGTATCAAAATAATAACAGTAATTTACTTGGTAATTAGTATTGTAACTTACCTAAGAACTTGAATAAAGTGAAATTGCTTGTAACAATATTAAAACAGTTATTATCCAATTAATATAAATAATATGAAATGTCATAAGCTTTATTTCTACCAAAGTGCATTAGAATACGTAGGAGTGACACTGCATTAGCGACGTCACAAATAAATAATACGCGAACGCTAAATGTAAGCCCGCACTGCGCAAAAATCCGCGTGAAATTTATTCGCAAAACTTGCGTAGTCGGTTGTATGACACTGTAACATGAGTTGCACTGCGAGGAACATAATGATGTACAATATATGATGTACAGGGCTTATGACAAAAACCAAACCACATATTTATTTACGCAATACGTACTATATATTAACCATCGTAATGGTTAAACTAAAACCAATAAAATTTAAATAACCCCCGACACAAAAAATCTCCAAAAAGTAAAATAATAAAAGTGCCTTTGTCGTTTAAGTACCTATTTTGACCCAAGCGTCGTCGCGTCGGGGGACCGCTAAAGAAGTGTTTTCATCTCCCTGGTCCGGAGGTCGTTCTCCCGACGCGACGACGCTTGGGTCAAAATATTACTAGGTACTTAAAAGAAAAGACACTTTTATTATTTTACTTTTTAGAGATTTTTTGTGTCGGGGGTTATTTAAATTTTAATTTAATTTATATTTCAACCTTTTTAAATTACTTTATTCTCCATCATGGTGCCTTGATAATCAACTATGTAACACCTACTCGTTGAGACCATCCTTAAGAACCCAAACACGCTATATTTGCTATAAATTGCTAAGGAGTTGGGTATCCCGCAGACTACTTGATGCTGGAGCATCAGCTCATGTTTAAAAATATTGCCGAAGTCACAGTACACCAAATTTAAAATCAATCGGACTTTTTAAGTTGGAAATGAGAGTAGTAAGGGATTCACCGATACTGGAGCAGGTTCGACGGCCGGTCAGCGGCGCTCCGGCGGCTGGTCGCCGACGTTTTCGATTGCTCCAGATTCGGCCCGCGGCGCCCGCGAATTAATCCGCGGATTAATTTGATACCTACCGCGGATTAATTTGATACCTACCGCGGATTAATTTGATACCTACCGCGGATTAACTTGATACCTACCGCGGATTAACTTGATACCTACCGCGGATTAATTTGATATCGACCGCGGATTATTTTGATAACACCCGCGAATAAAATTTATATCGTCCGCGGAATCCATTTCATATCACCCGCGAGGTAGGTATGAACCACGAATTTGTTCATGGTCTACGGTTCCCTTAAGCTTGTAAATTTTCCCTGTTCGTTGTGCTTTTAACTTTCTACTTTCTATCGGCGATCCTTTTTTTATTTGAAGGATGCAAAGGTCTTTGTCGCGTATTTCTATTAACTCGTGTTTCTACGCAAAAGCCGTTTAAAATTACTTAATAGTTACCCTTTACGCATTACGAGCATTGTTTATGATAGATAAAGCAACATTTTCCCTGTTTCGTTGTGTTATTGACTTTCTACTTTCTATCGGCGACCCTTTTTTATTTGAAGGATGCAAAGGTCTTTGTCTCGTATTTCTATTTACTCGTGTTTCTACTTAAAAGCCGTTTAAAATTACTTAATAGTCGCCCTTTACGCATTATGGGCATTGTTTATTATAGATAAAGCAATCGTTACAATACACCATACCTTTCTCAAATTCTAGGTAAAACCCTTTGGGTCTTCTCATTGTCATAATAATTACGGTTCCCATTATTCACATTACCTGATATTACGTATTCAACGGAACATTTAAGGTGAAAGTCGAAACATGTTGGATCTTGTCTGCAAGGAAACAATACTCCCTCTCCATATAAAAGACCGACTCAAAATCACATGGTATCGTATTCCACTCTGTGCTCTGCTCGAAGTGTGATCTCCAGTTGTTTGTAACAGTGAAGTGATAGTAAAATTGTGAAATAGTTAAATAGTGAAAGTGTTATAAAAATGAATGTAAGTACCTTTATATACTTTGATCTAAAAGTGTTGTAACCAGATGTTTCATTAATTGTTTATGCCATGTGTTGTCCACCAGGTTAATACATTTTAGCTATCTTTGATGTCTTATTAATTTATCATTATTACTAATGTGTACATGTATACTTCGCATACCTATAAGTATTTATCATACAGTACTTACTTAACCGATAGTTAAAACAGTTTTATTTTATTTTGTTACAGTTTTCTGAAAATACTTTCAAAAATTATTATTATGCTGAAGAAATCGACGAACCTAGTGATGAAGAAGGTACACTCGCCTTTAAAGTAAAAAAAGCGATAGCAGCCAATAAAAGATCGGTGGAAAGCAACAACATTGATGAGTTCTTTGAAAAACCCAAAAAAAAGAAGACAACTACAAAAAAGTCATCCAGTGTTGGTCGATCGACGAGCGGTGGTATTTCATACATCCGATCAAACAGCGATGACAGTAGTTCTGCATCACATCTCATAAAAGTTGAGGTGTATGATGTGAATAAAATAAAAAACATCGCACCGACGGAACATTGGAAACACGCTGATGTGCGAGTTAAATATTACGCGGAAAACGACAGTGATAAGAACTTGCAAAGTATCAAGGACACTATATACAATATCACTAAACAGTTGGCTAGTAAGGACGATTGTGTGAAATATTTTATAGATACCGACAAGTGATAAAAGTGCCAGTGCGTTACAATGTTTTATAACTGTCAAACTATTATTTTAATAACTATACTTAAGTATCTATCTGTTTTATTTTAATTTACATTGTATTGTATTTAAACTTTGTACTCTTTTAAGTTACATACTTAATAGATTAATTTGTTTTTGATTTTAGAACTCTTGTGTTATTGCTAAGTATTAATGTAAATAGTTATAAGTCTTTTTAGTGTTTTTTCATGCTCATGCTTACGATTGTAAAGTTATTGGGAACATTCATAAATTGTTTGGAAAAAAGTGGATAGCTTCAAATATAATCACATGGTTTTGGGTAGTATATGACACCGAAATCACTTTTGAAACTGCGCAAAATAAGACATTCGTCACAATGGATACAAGCTGTGATTTATACAACATGAAACTCGTCGCACTTCTCGAAAACATCGAATCAATGGATCTGATGTCATCGCAATACGACAAAGAACTGTACGAGCTCTGTGATAAAATGGAACAAACACAAGTTGAAACGTGAGTAAAATATTTTCTATTATGTTAAGACTAGTTGCAACATGTTTTGGGAATCCATGAAGAGGGGATACATTTCAAGTATTTATAATGGTTCGAACATCTTGCACGATCATTCAACTTGTTTCTTCCGTTTATATTTTTAACTTTGGAGTGCAACCAAAATGTACCAATCACTTGATATTTCTAGTTTATCTCAGAGTGAGATTGCGAGTTTCGATAAAAAGATAATTTTACATAAATATCATCGTTTCATACGATTTTGGTATATATTAAATGTTTTACCAGAATCAATGTTGGGAGATCCTGATATTTCTCCTTATTATACACCATGTAGTGGACATAAAACCTCAAAACAAACTCATTCCGATGAGGATGATATTGATGGTGTATTATCAATGAAAGCATATTGTTTGCAGTGTAAATAACAAAAAATGTTAGTATCTATTTAAATAATAGAAACATAGTAGCATATTGATTTCGTGAGATGACATTGTTTTAACTGTTTTCTTATCCATCAGATCTATGCAGAATGGAGAAGGCAACAGGAAAAGATTAGCGCCAACTGAATTGTTTGAAGAGGTTCCTTTAAAGAAAAGGAAAAATATTCGTCTTGGAGCTCCTTCGACATCTACATCGTCGCTGGATAACATTTTAAATGTAAGTACAGAACAGCATAATGATAAAATTGAATGTCCTGAGTGTCACATACATGTGTCAAAAAAATATATGACCAGTCACTATAAGAGCAATAAACATAAAAATAATTTAATTAGAAGAGATAACAATCTACCTAATGTTCAATTCATTGATAGTGCTTTCGGTAATAGAATTATTACATATCGAGTGAAATCTAATTTAGTTTCTGATACACAGCTTGAATCACCTGAATTATTTTTACAAAATATTAAAAACATAATTTATACATTACTAGAACGATCTATCTTAGAATATTCTGTTGTAAAAGTTAATTTTATTCTCAATGCGGATTTCACACAAGAAACAAAAAATCTACACAATATTTTTGATTTTCAAATTTCAAACTATCTTGTTTGTCAAGGTGATGACAAAGATATTACTTTCTCATCTATAATTACCGAAATAACAAACAAAATGACAAATTTCCAAAAAAAGGGTAGTGGATGGAGTTTAGATAAAATAAATCACTTGGATATGAATGTTAACAAATTTAACCCATTGCGTGGATCTTCATACATAGACCTACCGTTAGATATAAAACATAAGTGTTATGTACGCAAGGACAAGTGAAACAGCTCGCAGTTGATTACGCACTGACGTTTAATACGTAAAGACACAGTGGGCGCAGCCACTCACTTATTGTCTATGCATACCTATAGCTATACACAACAATCCTCCCTCTTTAGCTAATACTTATATGTTTATACAAAAAAACGGCTTATAATTAACTCGGGGTAACGGCCGCAGAACCCTATCTGAAGATGATGTCGATATAGGGGGTTGCTCGCACGAATGTTCCGCTTCTTCATTACCTTCAATGTCTGCAGAAGTTTTAGGCTCTGGTGTCTCCTCAGGTGACACAGTCACTGTGTTCGAGGCTTCCGGCAATGAAGTAACCGGATCTCCTTCCTTCCCTTCTTCATAACACGGCGTATCACACTCTTCCAAAGCGGCCGCACCAGTTGCAAGCAACTCCGATGTCCCGTCAGATATCTCCACAGGGCTATCATCACCAGCATCATGCCATTGATTATCATTATTATTATACACTGTTCTGCAGCGTATGAGGTGGTTTTTATGTTTTTTAAATTCCACTGAAGAGTTACAGTCCTTTACTAGGTATGTTACGTTCCCCAAACGCTTAATCACCACACCCTTGTACCATGTGAACTTTTTGTTCACAAGAAATTGTTTATACATGACATAGTCACCGGGTTTAAAAGTTTGTTTATTTGTTCCACCATAGGCTTTACTCTGTGAGCACTGATTACGTTTCACAGTTTCAGCGAGAGTGTTAGATGTGAACGGCGAAGACGTCACCTTGTTTGGCATTATCAAATCTAAACGCGAACGAAGTTTCCGACCAAATACTAATTGCGCAGGCGAAAAACCCGTAGTACCGTGCAGTGAGTTTCTATAATCGAATAAATATTTTAGTAAATTTTCATTATTTTGATTTAAAGTATTGCTCATGATTAAACTAGATTTAATGCCCTTTTTTATAATTTTTACGTAGCTCTCCGCCTGGCCGTTACTAGCTGGGTGATAGGCGGGAGATGTTACGTGCGATATTCCATTCGACCTGCAAAATTTTATGAATTCCTCTGATAAAAAGCATGTGGCATTGTCACTGACTAATGTGTGTATAAGACCGAACCTTGACATAAAATCATATAGTTTGGAGATAACGGCGGCCGAAGAAGTGCTGTTCATTTTGTACACCTCCACCCATTTAGAGTAAGCGTCTACTATCACGAGGTATGATTGGCCCTTAATCGGGCCCAAAAAATCGATATGCACTCTTTCGAACGGACGTTGAGGGAGAGGCCACACAGAGAGAGGTACCTTTGCTGGAGACGGTCTGAGCTGCAGACATATATTACAATCTCCTATCATATCCTCGATGGCTTTATCAATCCCCGGAAACCATACTTTACTCCGTGCGTCAGCTTTGCACTTAACTATCCCCAAATGTGATTTGTGAAGCTCGGACAAAATTTTATTTTGCAATATTTCCGGGACAACTACTTTATGGCCCCGCATGATAATACCATTTTCTACAGCAAGTTGATTTTTACACAAAAAGTATGGGAACAATTTGCGATCGGCTATTTTTCTCGGCCAGCCATTTAAAATATACCTAATAACCTTTGATAACTTCGGATCACTGTGTGTTGCGTCGCGTAACAAGTCGAGCGTTACTGGTAAACTAGCGTCGACAACAAAATTTATGTATGAGGCCCTATCTTCAATAAACCTTGTTGTGTCATAATGTTTTTCATGGCCTTCCATTTTACCGCTCAGGCTGGCGCGCGACAAATAATCAGCACAGTTATTATTGCTACGAATATATTCTATTTTAAAGTTATACCCAGTCAGAAACATAGCATAACGCTGCAATCTGTTAGCAGACACTTCGGGTATACCTCGATGCGGACCGAAAATTGTGATTAAGGGTTTATGATCTGTCCTAAGAACAAACGGGTCGGATCTGCCATAAAGATATTGATGAAAACGGCGCACACCAAATATTATCGCGGTAGCTTCTTTTTGGATTTGTGAATACTGCCGTTCTGCTGCATTCAAAGTGCGCGAAGCATACGATACCGGGCGCTCCGCCCCGCTAGGGTCGACCTGCGACAACACCGCACCTAGACCGCTCGGTGAAGCGTCCACTGTCAAAATTATTTTAGCATTCGCATCAAAGTGTGCTAAAACTGAATCGGAAACCAACAACTTTTTTATTGTATTAAATGCTTCGTCGTGGTTCGAATCCCACTGCCATTTACAATTTTTTTTGAGCAAACTATACAAAGGGCTAAGGATTGACGACGCTCTAGGTACAAAATTTCGATAATAGTTCACAAGACCCAAAAATGATTGTAATTTTGATACGTCTTTTGGGACTGGAGCATTTAAAATAGCCGATACCTTTTGCGGTGACTTTTTTAACCCAGTCTTATCTACAATGTATCCTAAATACTCTACTTCATCCTTAAAAAATGTGCACTTTGACTTTTGAAGCGTCAACCCTGCATCCTGCAACCGTTGCAGTACTTCATGCAAACGTTTTAAATGTACCTCTCTGCTGACCCCCGTTACTAAAACGTCATCTAGCATACATAGCACTCCGTCCATGCCTGACAACACGCCTTCCATCACACGCTGAAATATAGCCGGCGCGCTAGCTAGCCCGAACACTAACCGCGTGTACTGGAACAACCCTTTATGAGTGTTAATACAAGTAATTTTTTGGGATTCCTCATGTAAAACACATTGAGCATAGGCTTGAGATAAATCTAGTTTACTAAATTGTTGTCCCCCGTGTAATTTAGTAAACAGTTCGTGCGCAGTAGGTAAGGGATGCTGGTCAACTAACAGCTGTTTGTTAATGGTAACTGAGTAATCAGCGCATAAACGAATCGAGCCGTCGCGCTTCAAGACAGGCACGATCGGCGACGCGTACTCAGAATAATCAACCGGTTTTAATATACCCTCGCGCACCAAGCGATCTAACTCTTTATCTATCTTATCTCGTAATGCAAACGCTATGGGTCGTGGTTTGAAAAATACAGGCTTAGCGTCACTTTTTAATTTTAATTTTACTTTAAATTTATTAAATTGACCAAGTTCATCCGAAAAAACTCGAGGGTATTGTATTTGTAATTGTTCAATATCATTTAAGGAATTTCCACAGAAATTTACCTGCAACATTTCCAATTTATATATACACAGGAAGTCCCTACCTAGAATAGGTGGACCGCCGTCTCGAATTATATATACGTCTAATACATGTGTTTTACCTATATAAGTAAACGGCAAACGTACAATTCCTATACAGGTGATGTTATAGCCAGTGTACGATAACAACCGTTTGTTAGTGTGAGACAATGACACATCATAAAAATGTTTTAAATACGTCGTTTCGGAAATCGCCGTAACAGCTGACCCCGTGTCTATTTGAAACTTCATTTGCACTCCACGTACATGAACTATTTCGAACATGGGTTCACCGTTAACCGTACGAATGTTGTAAATCTTACCGTCGTCGCCGTTACAATCAACATTCTCGTTTCCTATAAACTGAATATTTTTGCACATACGCCGCAAATGTCCTTTTTTATTGCACTTTTTGCAGGTGTAATTAGCAAACCGACACTGGGTGGAATTGTGGTTTTTAAATCCACAAACCGCACACGACACTTTTTCACTGACACTCTTCTCTGTGGCGATCTTGAACAGCTGATCGGAGCGAGGTGGGGCCACCGCCACCAGCGCCGTCGATGTCCCGGCGCCGACGTGTGCGCACCGCACGCTCTCAGCCAACTCCACTGCTTTTGCCAGCGTTAAGGTTTTCGGATCTTGAGCGAACAATTTTTCTCGCTCTCTTCCCGGCAGCATACCCATGACGAAATGGTCCCGTAGCGCTTCCTCGACGTTGAGGAATCTACAATGAGTCGCCAACCCACGGAGTCTCGCCGCCCACTGCGGGTAGGTTTCGCCTTCACTTTGCGCCGAGGAAAAAAATTTATATCTTTCGTGAAATCCACATACTTGCGGTATAAAATGTCCGTCCAAAATTCTTAATATGTCTTCAAACGGGACGGAGGGAAGTTCTTTTGGCAGCGCTAAATCCGTTAACAATTTGTATGTGGGCTCGCTGAGTGCGCTCAACAAAATCGCGCGCCGTTTAATGCCGGTAGCATCCTTAGTCGCGTCGATATCGTTTGCGATGAACCATTGCAACAAACGACCTTTATATTCTGGCCAAGTTTGCAAATTGTGATCAAAACTGCATATCACTCCGAACAATGCTTGTGCCATTTTTTATTTTTATTTTTTTAGATGTAGGTACCTCGTCGCCACTGTTATGTACGCAAGGACAAGTGAAACAGCTCGCAGTTGATTACGCACTGACGTTTAATACGTAAAGACACAGTGGGCGCAGCCACTCACTTATTGTCTATGCATACCTATAGCTATACACAACAATAAGAAAGCTGTAATCAATGTTCAAAATAACGATCACGAATGTTTTCGTTGGGCAGTTTTGTCAGGATTATTTCCAGCTACTCATAGTTCCAATAGGGTATCATCTTATATAATACACAAAAACAAACTAAAATTTGATAACCTATCGTTTCCTATAAAAATTAATGACATCCATAAATTTGAAAAATTGAATAGTCTCAGTATTAATGTTTTTGGATTACAATATGATTCAATAAGCAAATCAAATAAAGTTGTGGGTCCATTACACTTTACGAAGCACCGTAAAACTACTCACTTAAACTTATTGTATATATCTCAAGGTTCTAAAGGTCATTACTGTTTTATTAAAAACCTCTCGAGATTATTATCTAAACATTTATCGACTTCTGAACATGCAGTTCATATTTGTGATGGCTGTTTATTAAATTTCACATCATTTGATAATTTAAAACGACACCAAGAAAATGATTGTTTCAATGTGTGCACAAATTTACCATCAGAAAACGATAGAAAAAGAAACTGGTTTAATGAATTAATACCATCAAACCAAATTTCATTTAACAACTATGAACGTAAATTAAGAGTTCCATTCGTTGTGTATGCTGACTTTGAAGCATTTTTAAAACCAATAGAGAATTGTTCTAACAATCCAAATCAATCATCAACTGTTAATATCCAAAAACATGAAACGTATAGTTTTGGGTATTATGTTAAATGTTCTTACGATGATAATCTTTCAGTGTATAGGTCTTATACAGGGCAAGATTGTGCGCAAAAATTTATGCAATTCATTTACGCAGATTTAGAAAATATTTGTAACAAAAATTCTTTTATCAAATCACCATTACCGTTAACTGAAGAAAATAAAATAAATATCAGTCAAAGTGAGTCGTGTTACATTTGTGTTACTAAATTAAACGAGGATAGCACAATATCTTATAATTGGCATACTGGTGCATATGAAGGTGTAGCTCATAGAGTATGCTCTCAAAAATACAAAGCTCCTAATTTTGTGCCAGTGTTTTTACATAATTTAAGTAATTATGACGCTCATTTCATAGTGCATGGTCTTGATTTCGAGAAAGGTGACATTGAACTTATTCCTGAGAATAAGGAAAAATATATTTCTTTTTCTAAAGTTTTACAAATCAATAACAGAGTTATAAAATTACGATTTCTTGATTCTTTTAAATTTATGTCAAGTGGCCTTAACAAATTAGCTCAGAACTTATTACCTGAACAATTTCGTGAACTCAAATTAAAATATCCATGTGAAGAAGATTTTAAACGTTTAATAAGAAAAGGTGTTTATCCATACGAATACATGACGACATTTGATTGTTTAAAAATAACTTCTCTTCCCACTCGCGATCAATTTTATAGTTCTTTAAATGATAGTCACGTTACAGAAAGTGAATACCATCATGCTCAAGACGTGTGGAATCATTTTAATTGTAAAAACATGGGTGAATATTCAGACCTGTATTTAAAAACAGATGTATTGTTGTTAGCAGATATATTTGAAAACTTTAGGGATGTGTGTCTTAAAACATACGGCTTAGATCCTGCCCACTATTATACAGCACCTGGTTTAAGTTGGGATGCTATGTTAAATTTTACCAAAATAAATTTGGAACTTTTAACAGATATCGATAAGGTTACGTTTATAGCGAATAATATTCGGGGTGGTATATCACAATGCAGTAATAGACATGCAGTGGCAAATAACATGTTTATGTCGGAATACGATTCAGATAAACCATCTTCATTTTTGATGTACTTAGACGCAAATAACCTTTATGGTTGGGCTATGTCCCAATGTCTCCCGACAGGCAAATTTGAATGGGTCGATATAAATACAGATTTTAATATAGCCGATGATGCCGAACATGGTTTTATGTTAGAAGTAGATTTAGAATATTCAAAAACTTTACATGATTTTCATTCAGATTTTCCATTTTGTCCCGAAAACGTATGTTTAGGAAACAGCAAAGACAGGAAACTGATCCCAAATTTAAAAGATAAAAAAAATTACGTCATTCATTATAGAAACCTCAAACAATGTTTAAAAAATGGCCTCCGATTGACTAAAGTACATAGAATTTTAAAATTTGAACAATCCGCATGGTTGAAAAGTTATATAGACTTGAACACTCATATGCGTTCACTAGCTACTTCAGATTTTGAGAAAGATTTTTTTAAACTTATGAATAATTCTGTTTTTGGTAAAACAATGGAAAATGTAAGAAAACGAGTTAATGTCAAATTAATCAATCATTGGTTAAATCGTGGCAAAACTCAAGGTGCTCAATCTTTGATAGCAAGACCAGAATTCCATAGTTTATCTATATTTTCAGAAAGTTTAGTAGCAATACAATTAAATAAAACTAAAGTTTTATATAATAAACCAATTTACCTCGGTTTTTGTATTTTAGATATATCTAAAACATTACTATACGATTTCCATTACGATTATATGAAAATGAAATATCAAGATAATATTAAATTACTATATACTGATACCGATAGTTTAATATATCAAATATTTACGCAAAATTATTATGCTGACATAAAACTTGATTTAGTCAACTACTTTGATACGTCCGACTATCCACCAAATAATCAATATGGTTTACCATTATTGAATAAAAAACGGTTAGGTTTTTTTAAAGACGAAAATAACGGTAAAATTCTTAAAGAATTTGTAGGTCTTCGCTCTAAAATGTATGCAATGGATGTGCAGAATAAATGTATATGTAAAGCAAAAGGGATTAACAAAAGTGTAACAAAAACATTTAGTCTTACTGATTATAAATCATGTTTATATGAAAAGAAAACGCAATACAGTGAAATGATAAGATTTAAATCAATTAAACATGCTATATATACACAAAAAATTAATAAGATATCTTTATCACACAATGACACAAAACGTTATTTAATAGAAAATTCAACTGATACTCTTGCATGGGGTCATTATAAAATAAAGGACATTTGATTTTATCTACGATTTCTGTACAACGAAAATATGTATATTAATGTGTGTTTTAATTGTGGTTTTAAGTAACTTAAAGTTCTGCTGTATTATGTACTATTTTTTTTTTAATTGTTTTACTATGTTTTGTATAATATCATGAAAAATTAGATGTAAATTTGAATGTATGTAGTTAGTTATTTGTTATACCTGATTTAACTTTATTTTATAATCACTTTATTACTGTAATATTTTTCTAAACAGCTATGAATTGTATGATGTATGTAAATGATCATTTTTCAAATTATTTGTATATGTAATCTTTGTACGTAAAACAAAATCAAATATAATACACTCAATCGTAACTTCTTGTTTTATTCATTCCGAAACCTTTTCGAGTTCACACGTGCATTTAAAAAATGTTTCATTTTTATCATCCTTTTACTGCCATAGTTGCAGGTCCAAGTGGATGTGGAAAGTCTAATTTTGTAACAAACTTTATTAATCATATTAATGAGGTGTGCAACACCAATTTTCATCAAATTACTTGGTGTTTTGATGAAATGCAGCCCTTATATAATTTACCAAATGTAAACTATTATCAGGGTATACCAGATTTGAATATGTTTGATGGAAAGGAAGCTAACCTTATTATTATCGATGATCTCATGAGGGAATCTGATGGTCGCATTGTTGACATATTTACCAAAGGTAGTCATCATAGGAACTTGAGTGTATTTTACATCACTCAAAATTTATTTCATCAAGGTAAAGGACAAAGAGACATTTCTTTGAATTCAAACTACATAATTTATTTTAAAAACCCACGTGATAAAACTCAAATACGTTACTTAGCGCGACAAGTATCGCCAGAAAATAGCAAATTCATAGAAGATGCTTACAGAGATGCTACAAAAGAAGCACATGGCTATTTGATGATAGATCTAAAACAAGACACTTTTGACATGTGTCGAATTAAATCAAAAATATTTCCATCTGATGGTCATTCTACAGTGTACATTCCCACAAAAGAGTTTAAATATGCCAAGAACCAACCAATACCCGTCATTTACAAATGATGGATCGACGCTTAAAGACGCATGAACACTTATTAAATGCTCTTTATAAACTTAAACCAAAACATCAACAAGCTCTTTTAAAAGTCTGTAACGAAAACGAAATTAATTTTATTTGTGAATGTATTCATAACGTTTTACAAGGAAATATAAAACTTGAAGAAAAATCAAAGAGTAAACTAAAAAAGTACAAAAATTTACTACGAAAATTGGTACGTAAGAGTACAAATAAAATAAGAAAGAATATAATAGTTCAAAAAGGTGGTGCATTTCTTCCGATTATATTGGGTTCTATTTTGAGCGGATTGATAAGTGGACTAGTTTAAAAATGGAACACGCCAAAAAAATGCTGTTAGTTGATCCAAGCTTAATAGATAAGTTAAATCAAAAAAGAAATGAAAATCCTACCTCTCGTTTAGATAGTGAAATGGAAAAAATACTCAACAGTAATATGGATGATCGAAAAAAGTGTAAATTATACTTACAAATTTTACAAAGATATCTCCACTTTATGGAAGAAGATCGTCGTCCCATCGAACTTCCTATAATAACTTCAAATGACAACAACAATAAACCCACATCTGAAAGCTGGAAATTTCTTAATATAAATAATGATATCAAGAATAAAGATGTAGTTGCCAGTCAGACACTGAGTGATGAAGAGAAGCAACAAGAAAGTTTTACACTCGAAAAAAAACCTTCCTACTCAACAAAACAAATTTTAAATTTAATACCAAAAACATATGTAAAAAAAGGTGAGTTGTTATTGAATTCGGTGTCACTAAATAAAAACAAAATTTATTGGAATGATGCTGGCACAGTGATTGTAGATAATGAAGTGATTCCTAACAGTAACATTATCGATTTAGTAAGCGATTCACTGCGACCATTAAAAAACAACGACCCACCTGGTTGGGAAAAATTTGCTAAAGCGTTAAAGGATTTAAAAGTACCTTTAACATATATTGGCAATCCAAAAAGACGTGAGTACATAGCTCGACTTCAAAACGCCATCGAAGAACAACCGCCACAAAACACAGAGGTATATTTGACGCCAACGAGCGAAGATAAACACGCAAATAAAATTAAGAAAAAGATTGATTGGGAAAAATGGACCCCTTATTAGAATTAGATCAAATTTATTATGATGTATCACACCCAGCTGGATATAGCAATATCGACAAATTATCAAAAGCTATGAAAGGTAAAATGAAAAAGGAAGAAGTTAAAAACTGGTTGCAATCCCAATCTACGTATACACTCCACAAACCAGTACATAGAAAATTCCCTCGGAACAAATACGTTCTCTCTAATCTCAATGAACTTTGGCAAGCTGACTTAAGCGACATGCGGACTTATTCTAAAGATAATAAAGGTTTCAACTACATTCTTTGTGTTATTGATGTTTTTAGTAAATATGCATATGCTAGACCCTTGAAAAAGAAAAATTCAGAAACCATAAAAAAATGTTTCGACAGTATATTTAATGAAGCTAATACTACACCCACTCACATTCAATCTGATAAAGGCACTGAATTTGTATCGAAAGATGTTCAAAGATATTTTAAAACAAAAAACATAAATTACTATACAACAAATAATCCAGACATCAAAGCAAGCATTGTAGAAAGATTTCAAAGAACGCTAAAAATGAAGATGTGGCGCTATTTTACACACAAGAATACACATAAATATATTGATATTTTGCAGAATTTGATACACTCTTACAATCACAGTTTTCATTCTAGTATTAAAATGTGTCCTTCAGATGTTAATTCTAATAATATAATGACAGTTTGGAGTAATTTATATGAAAAATCTGAAAAATCATCAAAAACTATACTACCTATGTTTCATGTCGGTGACCATGTGAGAATAACCAAATATAAACATGTATTCCAAAAAGGTTATGAATCTAATTGGAGCGATGAAATATTTGTGATTTCTTCTATAATAGAACGTACTCCGTGGCCCGTTTATACTATTAAAGATTTAGATGGTGAAGAGATAGTAGGAACCTTTTATGAACGAGAATTACAAAAGGTAATTTATGACCCCACCATTGAACACAAGATTGATAAAATAATTCGCTCTCGTTACTCTGGCAGCAGACAGCAAGTGTTAGTTAAGTGGAAAGGTTATCCAAACAAATTTAATAGTTGGATTTTAGCTTCCAGTTTAAAAAAAGTATGATTAAAGATTTTTATTTAACTTTACTTAGCAATAGTTCAATGGAATATTTTCCTGAGAACAAAACATCAATTTTTTCAACAAAATTACCCAAACCCATAATATTGGAAGGAGAATGGTGTGTAGGAATCGTTGAATTCCAATATCCATGCACCATGTTTACTGTTCAAGATCATGAGAATGTTATTTACATAACAAAAATCATGAAAATGCCCAATGAAGACAAACTATCTACAGTTTATTATAAGACTCACATACCTGCCACTAACTATGATAATATTAATCATATTTTATCAGCATTAAATAATATCAGAGAAAAAATCAAATTCCGCTACGACAATATATCCAAATTTGTTTCTGTTTCTGTGTTAGACGAATCAATAAAATCTGTAACATTATCTCCTAAACTAGGCTTACAGTTGGGATTTGAACCAAACAGAAACCTTGTTGAAAAGAATTTAGCTAAATGTCCAGCTAATTTACATTTAGGGTTGCCTTCTCAACTATTCGTTTACTGTGATATAGTTGAACCTCAAATTGTAGGTGATGTAATGACACCTCTTCTAAGAGTAATACCATTAGATCCTTCAAAATACATCTATGGTGCCAATAAAATGCATGTATTTTCACCTCCACATTACTTATCGGTAATGCGAAGAGAATTCGATACCATCGAAATAGATATAAGGTCAAGCACCGGACAAAAGATACCATTTCAGTTTGGAACGGTGTGTGTTAAACTACATTTTAAAAAATTATAATGCATTTTGAACGCTCCAACATGATATGTCCCTATCAACGCTATTATTCTCATCAGGCTGGTTCAGGTATAGGGGTGGTATACAAAGGGGCGCCTTATCAAAAAGGACATGGAATTGGTAGTTTTCTTGGGGGATTGTTTCGGTCAGTTTTACCATTACTATCTAGTGGTGTTCGAGCTGTTGGTAAAGAGGCATTGAGTGCTGGTGTTGGCCTATTGACAGATATGGTTAGTGCGCGACCAATGGAAGATTCAATAAAAGCACGTCTTAAAGAAGTTGGTTCCAACTTGAAACGCAAGGCCGATGAAAAAATAGATAAAATCAATATGTCTGGATCTGGATATATAACAAAACGAAAACGTCTACCCGGAGTCAGTCCGTCGTTGACCGCGAAAGTGAAAGCTCTAAAAAAATCAAAAATTACTCCAAAACAAATCAAAGATATATTTTCTAACAATTAATCACAATGTCTTTTTTACACAGTCATTCCTGTGAATGTATTAAGTCCGAATTGGATTTGTTTGCATTGCCATCAACTCAAACTAGCATTGAAAGTGGAATTTGGATCCATTATAAACCAATTTCGTCTCTTGCCGATGATGGTCCTATAGAATTTCAAATTCCTGGAGCAGGAGATGACTACATAGATTTATCTCATACGTTACTTCACTTGAAAGCGAAAATAGTAAATCAAGATAACACCAAACTAACCGCATCTACAGTCGTTGCTCCGGTGAATAATTGGTTGCACACACTTTTCAGCCAACTTGATGTCTACTTAAATCAAAAACTTGTATCACCACCCAATAACACATATGCTTATCGTGCGTATATAGAAAACTTATTGAACTATGCTCCTGCAGCAAAAAAGTCTCACCTCACCTGTGGTTTATGGTATGAAGATACAGCTGGAAAAATGGATTCCGCCGATGATACTAATAAAGGATTTACTAAGAGGCAAGAATTAGCCAGTGAAAGTAAAGAAATGGAAATGATTGGTCACTTACATGGTGATTTATTTAATCAAGAAAAATTTTTAATCAATGGTGTTGATATATGTGTTAAGTTAGTTCGTTCTAGGGAAAATTTCAATCTCATGGCCTCTACAGGTGACCTTAAATTAAAGGTATCTATTACGGATGCATCTTTGATTATTCGTAGAGCACGAATCAATCCCAGTGTTTTACTTGCTCATCAAAAGGTCTTAGCTTCTACCACAGCTAAATACCCCATTACTCGAGCTGAAGTTAAAGTTTTAACAATACCATCAGGTGTTCAAGGAAAAACTCTAGATAACATTTTCTTAGGGCAATTACCTAAAAGGTGTATAGTGGGATTTGTAAATAACGCTGCTTTCAATGGAAACCTCACCAAGAACCCATTTAACTTTCAAAATTATGACATTAATACATTTAGTTTATATATAGACGGCCAACAAATACCATCAAAGGCTTTACAACCCTCATTTGAGAACAAAATTTTTACTTCAGTATATCATACATTGTTTTCGGGAACAGGTATACACTTTCTCAATGAAGGTAATGGGATATCCCGAGAACAATACGCTGAAGGGTATTGTATGTTAGCGTTTGATTTGACACCTGATTTATCAGCAAACTCTGCAAGTCATTGGAATCTTGTAAAGCATGGTAGTGTGAGATTAGAAGTGCGTTTTGAAACAGCTTTATCACAAACTATTAATTGCGTTGTTTATGCGGAGTTTGATAATGTTATTGAAATAGATAAAAACCGCAATATTTCAGTAGATTATAGTAGTTAAGAACACAAAATTAACTATTTAAGATTAGATTAAGCGTGAATAATTTTAATAGAGATCTGTTTGTTAGATTTAAGTTACCAATAAAATGAATTTACAAAACTTTAAGTTCTTTGTATACTATAATCCTTGCAACCCCACACCAAGAGTCAACTTGCCTGATAAGTGCCATAATAGTGTCTTGTTAACCTTATATATGACATTACCATTTTATCATTCGACCTGATAAGATTCTGCAGCAATACGGTGAATAAAAATGAATACAATAGAAATACAGAACTACTTAAAGAAAATTGATCCATGTATTGAATATAATGTATATGCAGCCAATCGTCTGCCAATATATGTGGTAACTCCTACATACGTAGTTAGCAACTTAGACCCCGATAACAAACCAGGTTCTCACTGGGTCGCCATACACATAGATAAGAATGGTTTTGGACAGTACTTTGATTCATACGGTCGACCACCTCAAGGATACCACCGAATGTTTTTAGCGAGAAATTCTAGAATGTGGAATTACAATACAAGTCGAATTCAAAATGACTTTACTATAGTTTGTGGAGAGTACTGTTTAATGTATCTGTATTATAAATACTATGGTAAGAGTCTCAAAGATTTTCAAGTATTATTTAGTGATAATACAATATGCAATGATGTGTTTTTAAATGGTTTATTTAAATCATGTTTTGAGGTGAATAAATGAAATATGAAAATGAATGAATGATGTTTCTTTATTGAAGATTAATAACCCCATACAATAGTTATAATTCTTCCAAACAATTTATGAATGTTCCCAATAACTTTACAATCGTAAGCATGAGCATGAAAAAACACTAAAAAGACTTATAACTATTTACATTAATACTTAGCAATAACACAAGAGTTCTAAAATCAAAAACAAATTAATCTATTAAGTATGTAACTTAAAAGAGTACAAAGTTTAAATACAATACAATGTAAATTAAAATAAAACAGATAGATACTTAAGTATAGTTATTAAAATAATAGTTTGACAGTTATAAAACATTGTAACGCACTGGCACTTTTATCACTTGTCGGTATCTATAAAATATTTCACACAATCGTCCTTACTAGCCAACTGTTTAGTGATATTGTATATAGTGTCCTTGATACTTTGCAAGTTCTTATCACTGTCGTTTTCCGCGTAATATTTAACTCGCACATCAGCGTGTTTCCAATGTTCCGTCGGTGCGATGTTTTTTATTTTATTCACATCATACACCTCAACTTTTATGAGATGTGATGCAGAACTACTGTCATCGCTGTTTGATCGGATGTATGAAATACCACCGCTCGTCGATCGACCAACACTGGATGACTTTTTTGTAGTTGTCTTCTTTTTTTTGGGTTTTTCAAAGAACTCATCAATGTTGTTGCTTTCCACCGATCTTTTATTGGCTGCTATCGCTTTTTTTACTTTAAAGGCGAGTGTACCTTCTTCATCACTAGGTTCGTCGATTTCTTCAGCATAATAATAATTTTTGAAAGTATTTTCAGAAAACTGTAACAAAATAAAATAAAACTGTTTTAACTATCGGTTAAGTAAGTACTGTATGATAAATACTTATAGGTATGCGAAGTATACATGTACACATTAGTAATAATGATAAATTAATAAGACATCAAAGATAGCTAAAATGTATTAACCTGGTGGACAACACATGGCATAAACAATTAATGAAACATCTGGTTACAACACTTTTAGATCAAAGTATATAAAGGTACTTACATTCATTTTTATAACACTTTCACTATTTAACTATTTCACAATTTTACTATCACTTCACTGTTACAAACAACTGGAGATCACACTTCGAGCAGAGCACAGAGTGGAATACGATACCATGTGATTTTGAGTCGGTCTTTTATATGGAGAGGGAGTATTGTTTCCTTGCAGACAAGATCCAACATGTTTCGACTTTCACCTTAAATGTTCCGTTGAATACGTAATATCAGGTAATGTGAATAATGGGAACCGTAATTATTATGACAATGAGAAGACCCAAAGGGTTTTACCTAGAATTTGAGAAAGGTATGGTGTATTGTAACGATTGCTTTATCTATAATAAACAATGCCCGTAATGCGTAAAGGGCGACTATTAAGTAATTTTAAACGGCTTTTAAGTAGAAACACGAGTAAATAGAAATACGAGACAAAGACCTTTGCATCCTTCAAATAAAAAAGGGTCGCCGATAGAAAGTAGAAAGTCAATAACACAACGAAACAGGGAAAATGTTGCTTTATCTATCATAAACAATGCTCGTAATGCGTAAAGGGTAACTATTAAGTAATTTTAAACGGCTTTTGCGTAGAAACACGAGTTAATAGAAATACGCGACAAAGACCTTTGCATCCTTCAAATAAAAAAAGGATCGCCGATAGAAAGTAGAAAGTTAAAAGCACAACGAACAGGGAAAATTTACAAGCTTAAGGGAACCGTAGACCATGAACAAATTCGTGGTTCATACCTACCTCGCGGGTGATATGAAATGGATTCCGCGGACGATATAAATTTTATTCGCGGGTGTTATCAAAATAATCCGCGGTCGATATCAAATTAATCCGCGGTAGGTATCAAGTTAATCCGCGGTAGGTATCAAGTTAATCCGCGGTAGGTATCAAATTAATCCGCGGTAGGTATCAAATTAATCCGCGGTAGGTATCAAATTAATCCGCGGATTAATTCGCGGGCGCCGCGGGCCGAATCTGGAGCAATCGAAAACGTCGGCGACCAGCCGCCGGAGCGCCGCTGACCGGCCGTCGAACCTGCTCCAGTATCGGTGAATCCCTTACTACTAATGAGCTGCTAATTTTCAAACGCCTGAACAGACCTTCATAAATTATAGCTAAGAACCATCTCGATCATATCAGCTTTCAAACAAAAAAACCGCGTCAAAATTGGTCCATTCGTTTGAGAGCTACGATGCCACAGACAGACATACAGATACACAGATACACACCCTATCTTATAACACCCATCTTTTTCTGTCGAGGGTTAAAAATAGACAACTCATTTACAAGAAAGTGGGTAATTGACATTCATTTTAAATCTACACGGCAAATTGCAACATCCTGCGAAGGATAGATAAACAAAGTTCAATTCCTTCTATTCAAGAATCAGCTACTTCCGCTCCCAGTGGCTAATCCTACGTCGATAACAGGAATAATTGAAAGTCAAATGATCCTCATAAAAAGAAAATAAACTGCTCCAATTAATCCGACTTCGGCAGCAGTGGACGTTCACTGCATAACAATTGGCAGAGCTGGGATCCGTATTGTAAAAACTTTAAAGCGAATTATAAAACTTTATGAACTATGAAAATCTTTCGAAAAAGGCCTTGTTTATTTTACTAATCATAATTTATATAATATCCATAATAGTATACGGATGCTTTCAGATATTCCACCTTCAAATCCCAAAAAAAATTACGCTTAATATTTCTCTATGAACACCTAAAACTTCTATGAATGAAGTCACACCTCGCAAGCATTATACAAATAACTTATTCATAGGGCACGTCAATAGACATTTTGGAAGCTACAATAGAGGCGTTCTATTAACGCGTACTCCAGACAAATACTCGCTTATAATACAAATGCTTTCTCTAGAGGGGTTATTGAACTCCCGGCCGCCGTGACTAAGTAGACTATGCTCAGAAGTGGCGCGTGTCACATGTCTCATCAAATCCATCGGGATATATTAAAGCCTGGAATCTCCTCGCATATTAGCGCAACAGAAGACGTATGTGTGTGTACTAAGCCCTTTTGAAACCTATCGATTTTACCAATCAATTTAGGTGAATAGACAGCTTTCAATTGAATTTCAGAGTTAACTATCAAAAGGTATATGCCATTTCCTGCGAACTATGCTCTACTAATATCTTTATTACATATACACACACACACTCACGCCTTTTATCCCCGAAGGAGTAGGCAGAGGCGCAACTAGTGCGCCCACATATCTCCGTGCGTATTCCGTCCGATGATGTGATGGGCCTATCGCCATATCGGGTACAAATTGCAGACTCCTGGCTGATACTGAATTTAAAGCCCAATCGCACTTTGCCTGACCCGGGAATCGAACCCAAGATATACCGCATTGCAGGCATACCGTAATACAACTACGCCACCGCGGCAATGGCAGTAGGTATCTTTATTGTGTTCATATAAAGGCAGAGCTCCTGAAATTCGAAATGAAATATGAATTTATGGAGCATTTTGTGCGATCATACTAGATGGCTTAATTTCATACATACGTGCGAATATGCTCAAACTAGCCATGAGGGAATGTAATATACTTTTCATAGGACTTGCTTATAAAAATCGCATACCCAATTGTTAAGTATAATAAATAATGTTATGTAATTTATATTCTTATTATTATTGGTCGTTATAGGAGGGTGAGACACTAAAGGTATTTTGAAATAATAGCTGCACAAAACAAGTAGAGAGGGGTTACTAAAGGGGTACTTGTTTCTTAAAAGTTACAAAGGGTGAATAAAAGCCGTCTCAGAATTTGACGTAGAGCTCTCTTTATTACTTCAACCTTAAGCGGTCACTATGTTAATCCTAATTTCTGACCATGTTATTCCTACTTTCCAAAGAATCTTGATATTGAGCTATCTGTAAACACTAACCGCCTTACAAATACCTACACGTTGTATACGTCTGTGATCTGGTGATAGTTATTCAGTGTTTTGTCTTGCTATGTTGAGTGACATTTACCGTCAGTGGAAGTGAGACAAAACATTGTATAACTATGACATACGTATACAGCATTCATTAGTAAGGACCTAAGCTAGTTTTGTAGCAAATCCAAGTATGTAACAACAAAAAGTATAAAAAACACGACAAGTGGTGCAAATAGCAAACGCCATTACATTTGTTCGTTGTTAGTATCTAATACGATGGGTCACAATAAATAAATTGTCACCTAAGAGAGTCTTACTTGAATGTACAGTCAGCCACATAAGTAGCTGAACAAATTCAAAAATTCAAATCGCCTACACGCGTTCAGTTCCATTAAAACATTTTTTTTCTTGGTGTGAAGTAAAGTAAATTCCTTTTATTTTGTTTTTGTGAAGAGAAAACGAAAATTGGTAGGAATACAAAATTGTAGAGGCGATTTGAAGTTTTAAATTTGTTCAGCTACTTATGTGGCTGACTGTACTTGCCTAGTACTTAGTTGCGTACGCGATCGGTTAACTTTTGCTTTAGAGCTATTAACAAGCTAGCCACAGTTGGTCAAGTTCATTCCAGTAGTAAAATACTTTAATTTTGGTAATTTTAAAATCATCAATACAATTAATACTAACTTTTAAAGAATATTGCAAATTTATTTAAAAAACATTTTGAAGTAGTGGGCAACCGCCACAAAAATAGCAATAATAATAATAATAAGTCTAAGAGCAGCCATGTTTCTGAATTATGTTGTCAAATTGCGTTCTCGCCGAAGCAAATAGAATTAATTTTGAGAAAGATGAAACGTGGCAGGTCTCCCGGACACGATGGCCTTAGCATTGAACATCTATTGTATGCGGGCCAGCATATATGTGACGTTTTGGCGCGGCTTTTTACTCTCTGTGTGAGGCATTGCTACTTACCAGAGGAGCTTATCCGCACACTGGTGGTTCCTATAACGAAGAATAAAACGGGGGATATCTCGAGTACGGGCAATTACAGACCTATTTCCTTAGCTACTATAATGGCCAAGGTGCTTGAACGAGGTATTCAACTGCACATGAGCAGCTTAGATATAGATGACGGTCAATTTGGGTTTCGCCCTCTAGTTTCGACAGATATGGCAATATTCTCTTTGAAGCAGATTGTTAGCTATTACAAACATCAAGAAACCACTGTTTACGCGTGTTTTCTAGACCTGAGTCACGACTCAGGTACGACGAAAGGCACGCCTTTGACACGCTGAACCACGATCTGTTATGGAAGAAGTTGCGTGACGATACAAGTATTCCGTCCGAGATCGTGGACTTGCTTGCTTTTTGGTATCGCAATCAGAACAACAATGTCAGATGGGGAAGTGAGTTGTCGGAGAGTTTTCAGCTTTCCTGTGGAGTGAGACAGGGCGGGCTTACCTCTCCCGATCTATTTAATGCGTACATGAATGACTTACTCGTGGAGTTGAGTAGCACAGAGGTGGGGCTCAGGTTGGATGGTAGGTATGTCAACAACTTGAGCTACGCTGATGATATGGTGCTGCTCAGCCCCTCGATTAAAGGGTTAAGAAAACTATTAAAGATCTGTATGAGTTATGCCGAGAAACACGACCTTATTTACAATGAAAAAAAGACGGAAATGGTAATTTTTAGATCGGGAAAGGGGCCAGCGAATGTCCCGGGTATTTTCCTTAAAGGACAACCTGTAAAAGTTGTTGAAAGCTTTAAGTACCTTGGCCATATCGTCACTTCCTGCACAAGGGACGACGCAGATGTTGAACGTCAACGGAGGGCACTTTGCATTGTGGGTAACATGATTGCAAGGAAGTTCAGTAAATCGTCACCTGACGTGAAGTTAACACTTTTTAGATCGTTTTGCCAATCGTTTTACACGTGTCAGCTCTGGACAAATTATACGAAAAAATCATATGGTAGTATAAGAGTAACCTACAATAACATATTTAGGCATCTTATGGGTCTCAAACGTCACTGCAGCGCTTCTGAAATGTTTGCGGAGGCGCGTATTGATACATTTAATGCCATACACAGAAAACGCATTGCATCATTTATGTCTAGAGTTGCTTCGTGTAAGAACTCCATTATTATGAGTCTGGCTGACAGGTTGATGATGACGGCAACATATCGACGTTGGGTGGAGATGACCTCTCAACTATCATAGTTTTTTTAAGTAGTTAGTGTATTTTGTGATATGGATCATGGGTCTGCAATAAAGTTATTATTATTATTATATTATTATTTTGCCATCTGCTCCACCTCCACTTATACCTAATCCCGAAATTAAAAGGAATTCTCGAAAATTTTAGATTCCCATTTGTGAAATTATTAATGAAATCTGCGAGTAGTTGCAGTGATCAGTGCATTCGAACAAAACGAATAATTTAGATAAAAGCTTTCTAGACGATTCATTGCAGTAAGCAGTTGCAGGTCAGCGTAGTATGGAAGTATTATAATATATAATGGACGTAGATAGTTATTAGTGTTATAATTATTATCTATCGGTATAAATTTATAAATTCTAAAATACTGATACGCGGTAAAAACTAAATTCCGTACTAAAGATTTTAATATAAATATATCTGGCCACAAATTTGCAGTAATCTATTAAAAAAAATAATAAATTAACATAATTATTTAAACAGCTAAAAGTTTATAACGGTGCTAAAGAATAATCACTTTTGTATAAATTTCTCCTAAGTCGATGTTAAACAACGATATTATTCTTCGAATGAACAAGTTTTGTTATTATAAAAACAAATTATAACTCTCGTAAAAATCTACGTGAAACAAAAATTTTTCACTGGTGGTAGGTCTCTCATTATGTAAGAGGCCGTCTGGGTGGGTACCACCGCAATGTCTATTTCTACCGCCAAGCAACAGTGTGCATGCACTGTTGTGTTTCGGTTTGAAGGACATTGTAGCCAGTATAACTACTGGACATAATGAGACTTAACATCTTATGTCTCAGGGTGACGAGCGCAGTGGAATGCCACACAGTACTTTGTTAGTCAAGGTGCTGGATGGTGTTGCTACTGTTTATGGGTGGTCGTATCGCTTACCATCAGGCGAACGGCATGCTCGTCTCGTCATTAAATGCAATAAAAAAAAAAAAAAAAAAAAAAAAAAAAAAAATTCCCAATAAAGAAAATTTTAGACATAAAACTGTTCGTAACGTTAACCTGAATGAAACTACCTTTTATTATTGTTTTACACTCTTCGACACTTCTTTTCAAGATGTTTAATATACAAACTCCATTCCAAACCACACTGAAATCGCCCCCGAGGCAGTTCTTGTGCGCTGGGTCTTCACACCTAATGCACGGCCATGCGCGGGGAGACATTAGCCGCGGGTCGAGGCACACAGTTCAGTGTGTATACCTCTTGGTTGGATAACACATTGAGGCCTAAAAGGGCCCGCGAACATTTCCTGGCATCCCCTTCTCTTTCCGCCCATCCTGGGAACCTTCCTCCCTTGCCCCACCTTCCCTTCTATATTCCCTCCTCCACTCCCCTCCCAGGCATCTGCAGTCATTAAGCCGGGGGACTCCTGTATCCCATTTTCAGGTTTCCTCTGGAGTTGACTGCAGGATCGCCTACCTAAAAAAAGACCACACTGAAGTGGAAATTATTGCACATCTGTACTCTTAGCAAGAGTTTACGTGCTATCTTATAGTTAATGTGATGGTTTCGACTAAATATTTTTTTTTGTATGGGAATTTGAACAGCGCCATTGTGGGCGTATTTAGAACTAAAATACGACAGTGTGAACATTGCGCGCGTGTAAACTTCAAAATGTTAACATTTTTTGAGAATGGCGCCCGAACTGATAGGATTAGGTAAAAATCCTTCCCCCCCACTAATCGTTGAATGTCTCATTCTCCCCTCAGCGACCGTCCTGAGCCGAGGCTCGTAACCCGTTAGGGGGTTGCCCTCAGCATGGTTGCTTAAATTCAGGGTTGCGAGCGCACCAGCGTTCACCCTAAAGACCGGTGTGGCCAGAAAAGCCGACCCTAGTCAGGCTACTGGCAGAATAGTCAGGGACAAAAAAAAAAAAAATGAGAATGGCAACACGTGTCTCTTCTTTGACACATGGTGATGTCTAATGCGTTAAACTAACTTACTCGAAACGAATAGGTACTATTAACTATACGATAATGCGTAAACAAGTGCTAGAGGTACTAAATTTTCTTAAAAACAACATCATTCGTCTACAATTATTACTATTATTTTTATTATTAAACCATAAAACCGTATAAGAATAACCTAGAACGGGCTTACACTAAAAGACTTCTAACATGGAGCAGTATATTCATTGCACCACCTGATCACGTAGGCGGAAATCTGCCTGACCAATAATATACCTATACCCTTTATCCAATTTGTATTCAGGAAGGCCGACCACGTCCATAAGGATTACAAAACACGCCGAGAAGAGACTGTAAACGGCTTTAACGCTTTTGTTGGTGTTTTCAACAGTCTAAAGTAGGGCTTATGGTTTTAAAATATGTATAATTAAAACATATATTTTTCTTTGCAAAGATTTTCTGAAGGATTTTTTTTTAATTGTTGAATACTGGCCATTGATGTATGGGTTTTTTAATACATCAATGATACTAGCATTATTTCTTGCTATTGTTTTTTGTTTATATTACTTTCTTAATACATGTAGCATTTTCAGTTTTAGAGTATATCGCTATGGCTTATATAGTTTATCTTACTTCTGCTGCATCAAACGGGTACGTCAAACTAACCCATCAAAAACCCGTTGTGCAAAGCATAAAAATCTTCCGAGGGCCGGAAAAATTTTGGAGAAATAAGCCCATCCATATTTCCTTCTTCACAATAGATAACATCAACATGGGAAAGACTACCTGGCACACGGAGTACAGCATAAAATATATTACTTGCCGCGCTAAAATACATCTTATAAATTTTTACACCTTTAGCTAGATAAGCATGCTTTATATGGTTTCATATGTTCTATTTTTATAGTCTCATTTCCTCAAGATGAAGTGAACTCTACGCGGCAGTTGACTTAACTGATCTTGCCAAAAACTTAAGATTATTACTGTCTAGTATAAAACCTCTCAAGGAAAATAATTATTTCCGAAGCACTATCTTATAGTGGACAAGCCTATCGCCAGATCTTGCACTTTCAAACCCGAGCAACGTGGGTATGTTTTAAATAAAATGCATAATGTGTTCGTCAAATCTAGGAATTGAACACAAAACCTTAAAAAACTGTGCAAGTGGTGCATTGTTGATGATAGGATATTTGTAAAGAAAGAAAGAATAGTTATTGTCGCGATACACATAATATATATAAAAAGAGAAGAAAAAAATAAAATACTTAAAACATAATTCATGTCCCAAACCGCGACAACTAGGTGGTCATCTCAGCATAAGCTGTGTTAAGATAATCAAACCACAGCAATGGTTTTCAGTGGCCGCTAAAGCCTAACGCATTACCTACTAATAAACGCTGTTTAGTGTATACGTTTGTGATAGTAAAACAAAGTTTTGTCTTGCTTCCTCTGACGTAAAATGTCACTCAACGTGGCGAGACAAAACACTGAATAACTATCACAGACGTATACAACAACTAGTATTGTTCGCGGCTCCACCCGCGTGTAACAGTTTTTCGGGACAAAAAGTAGCCTATAGCACTCAGGCGTAATGTAGCTTCCTATTAGTGAAAGAATTTTCAAAATCGGTTCAGTAGTTCCTGAGATTAGCGCGTTCAACCAAACAAACAAATTCTTCAGCTTTTATTAGTATGGATTACTAGTTTTTGAATGAGTTTCCCCGGGATAAAAGTAGCCTATGTGTTAATCCAGGATATGATTTACCCGTGTACCAAAATTCATCGAAATCCGTTCAGTAGTTTTTGCGTGACAGTGTTACAAATCCAATAAAAAAAACACAGTCTAAGTAGCAATGAACTAAGTAGGTAGGCCTTGGGTGGAAAATTGTGAGGGGAAAAAATGATTATTTTAAATAAATCGTTGTAAAAATATGATTAGCCAGATTATAGCTAGGTAAGGAGAAATCTTCTATAAAATGTTATACCACGCAAACTTGAAAAATAAAAACCCCACGCATCTTTGCTTTATTTTAATAATATCATGTTATATATAAACAAGAATGTTCTTTACACAATCTACTGAGCAATTTTGTAAAGCACCTTGATATATAAAAGAACATCGAGCGCTATTTCCACTGCCGAGGTTTGGGATTTCGATTTCAAGATATTTAGCAGGATTCCAACGAATCTCTATCGGATCCTCGTTCGTTGTAAAGTTATAAATCACCGCGATACACTCCACAAAATAGGGTCGAAATACTAACAATAGGTCTCAATCAGATACATACAAACCTTACATACATTATTTTGTTCAGTTTCTAATTTGCTGCTTCGGTTTCATTTATTGAAAGCTTTATTGGGTTTAAATTACCGCATTCGTAATAACAACTCAAAGTATGATTCTAGGAATAAAAAATAACACGGTGCGGCGCCTTGTTTCTTAATTCAACAGTGTTATTTATGGACTTTTTATTGTTAAATCAGAAAATAGGCAATTGGTGCTGAAATCTAAAAACATAATATTATAATATTGACCAGCTTCCTGTGTTAACAATGGAATATGGGCACAGATAACAGGAGAAAGCACTATCGAAAATAAAAAAACCTTTACCCTAGGACCTTACTTTTAAACTAAACTGACCCATGCAGGTAACCCTATTTCCTTCACACTGGGGTTACAATGAAATTTATACTCTATATGCCGAAAAACATACGTGACCCACAGTTCGCAGGCACCGCACATTGATATATAGTGGTCGGTCGGAGCCCGCGCAGTGGGGGCCTATCTCACCTCACTATTCTTACAGTATATAAATCTTGCGCTAACAAGAGTTATGGCTCATTAGTTTCGAAAGCTTTAAATGTATTTTTGTAGCGCGGTTCAACTGACCTTGAGCGCTAGTTGCCTTATGATTAATTGTATTTTATCATGGGTTATTTACTTCTTCAGTTAGTATTTTAACTGAAATAAAGAATGGTAAACATTATTTAGAGTTTAGATCAGCAATAGGCAAATAAAATTACTTATTTTAGGCATTTGTTTTACGAAAAACGAAATGAAATATTAAGGACAACAAACCCCAATATATCTATAGTCTATAATAGTATAATATATCAATGCCAGCTACCTATTCACAATGATGCACACCCACGTGTCGCATTTACGGAATCGATACCTAATAAGTATAATTTCCTTTAAAATTTGAATATGTACTTCTCTTCAACAATCAGCATGGAACATGAATTTTGTACACAGAATATATTATTTTCAGGGCTAGTCAACATATCTATAACAGATTTTACAATAAAAAAATATGGGTTAAACTTACAAAATGTAATAGCGCTGCAAACTATTGCTTCAAAATCCAAGGCGTTGCAATAAGTTTTGTTACAGATGCTGCTGTAACGAACTTCCAGGAACAAAGTTCATTAAATGGCTGACGTGTGTTATCATTATTTTTAGGTATAATCAGCGCCGGCTTCAGCAGGCGGGCGGGCAGGGCGGGCAGGGCGATCGCCCGGGGCACCAGATCCCAGAGAACGCGTCGAGGGTTAGGATAACGCCACAGACTCTGGTTAGGAATGTCATCATGGACGTTATGCTATTGCCTACAAAGATACAGCAGAGTCATAAAAAAAAAGTTGCTAGAAAAATGAGCGCCCAAAAACATTTCGCCCGGGGCGCCCGAATACCTAAGGCCGGCCTTGGGTATAATATTTATTAAACTAGAATAATTATATAAGTTAATTAATTCCATGAATTATTTAATTTGATTTTCATTTTTAGCAGCTAAATAAGTGTGACTAGTTCCAAAGTTGCAAACACTCATTAATATAAATTTACACGCTATCTCCCGGTACAGAACTCACATAATATAATCTACAGAATCGTCGCTCAATATCGACTTTGATTAACAATTCCACTAAATGAAGAGAAGGAATACCAGTCCATGAAGTCAGTCGTCTATATTGAATACCTGCAGGGTGCGCCAAAGACAGTGTCAACAAACTATGCAAGCCGCTCTGGGGATTCCGGGGGAGATCTCTTTATTAAAACTTCTGCAGTCGTGATCCTCAGTGGACTTGAAAACCATTGAGCTGTATTTGTACTAAAATATTTTTAATACCATTGATAGAATCAAATTCGTACATAAACTCTGCGCATTCGAAAAGATTGTAGAATTCCATTTTATATTTTTAAAGCGATTACTAAATGAATACTTGGCTTTAAGCATTTCGTTAATATATAATATTTTATACACTAACAAAACATCATTAAAAAACATTGTTATGTGAGAACCAACAAACAATACATCTATGTTTACTGGTGGTAGGTCTCTCATATGTAAGAGGCCGTCTGGGTGGGTACCACCGCAATGTCTATTTCTACCGCCAAGCAGCAGTGTGCATGCACTATTGTATTTCGGTTTGAAGGACTTTGTAGCCAGTACTACAACTACTGGACATAATGAGACTTAACATCTTATGTCTCAGGATGACGAGCGCAGTGGAATGCCACACAGTACTTTGTAACTCAAGGTGCTGGGTGGTGTTGCTACTGTTTAGGGGTGGTCGTATCGCTTACCATCAGGTGAACGGCATGCTCGACTCATCATTCAAATCAATAAAAAATAATCTACAGTTTATAAGAACGCTTAAGAAAATTAAATGTTCATAAGTCTCGAAATGGTCCAAATAGTGGATTCAATTCCTTATCATTTTACCTAATTTTAATTGTATTCCATGGAGTACTTTAATTTCAGATGTTATCCACCTTAGTAACGTTTTAGCTCATAGTAAGACATAAGGACTATGTTCAAGTTGATATCCTTTTCCTGTTGCTGGCGTGATATAAAAGGAAAATGTAATTTATATTACGTCGCAATTGATTTGACTGCCTCGGCGGTAGTTATATTGTGTGTGCGGTACGACTATCGCTGTGAAGTCTCAGGTTCAAATCCCAGGCCGTGCAAAGTGTTATTGGAGTGTCAGTCAGAGTGTCCTACTCAGCATCAGCCCGGAGTTTGAAAATGGTAATAGGCCCGCCGCCTGTTTCATATAACTTAATATAGCTGACGAAATGTAGATGTGTTACACCGCTACACCTCTGCGGTACACGTGAAAAGGGTAAAAATCTTAATTGTATGTCTGTTTGTATGTACTCAATTGATTTACAACTCTTTTAGCTTGGACACTTGCGCGTAGACCAATATCCCTTTGTTGGTAAATCAATGTGCACGGTAAATCAATCGACGAACTTTTATCAAACACATGGTCGATTAATAAAATTATACACGAATGTTTCTACAATACTACTGTACAGTTTTCGCTGCACATGTGTCCAACTAACAACATTTCGGGAAAAGAGATGACAGGGTGAGGTCAGGCGATGACTGCGACACATTCGTTTCTGTTTGTTGTTTTAGCAACTCCGAACCGACATCAACCGAGTTAAATGTTTCGGCAAATTATAACGGTGTGTTCAGAAATCTTTTATGCTACTCACTTCATTTATTTTTATACTACTTATCTTAAAGTAAGATCCACGGTCATGGTCTTCGTATAGGTTAATTGTCGGAGCAATCCAACCGATTGCAATGAAGTTTTGTGTATGTTTTTAGTTTTAGCTTCAGAGACAAAATATGCAGTGTTGTCACTGTTGTCACACATACTCTCTGACACACACACTCACACACTCACGCCCTTTATCCCCGGCAGAGGCGCAACTAGTGTACCCAGTTTTCACCGTGCGTATTCAGTCCCATGATGTGATAGGAGGTGAGCCTTATCACATCATGGGAGCAGCCTATTTTTAGATGTCTAAAACAGGAACTGCAGTGGCGTAGTTATATTACGGTACGACTGTAACGCTGAGGTCTCGGGCTCGAATCCAGGGTAAATCAAAGTGATTATGGGTTTTTCTGCTCAATATCAGCCAGGAGTCTAGATATTGTGCCTTGTATGGCGATAGGCTTGCCCCTATGACATCATGGGACGGGACATTATATTATGCGGAAAAAATTCTGCGGGAAAGTAGTTGCCCTAGTTGCACCTTTGTCATGTGTGTGTATGTGTGTGCGTGTGTGTGTGTGTGAACCGAAAAATTTGAAACCGGTTCTAGAATCTATAAGAATGAAAACTTACAAAGAAGTGACATAAATTACTTATGTAAACACTAGAAAGATCATTTCTAAATTTATCTTCAAAACAAGTTGAGTACCATCTTACACACTGCTAGTTAATTTATAACGTAACATAACAAGCTGATATTTCACAGCAGTTATTTGTGTCACAATAGTACTAACCGTTCGAGCTAGGCATTAAAATAAAACTATTTTGCGGATTTTATCGCGGTTTTTTAATTAATATTTTCTCCCGACGTTTCGAAGGCTTTGCAGCACTTCGTGGTCACGGGGCGGACTGAGGTGTTGGTGGTCCGAAAAGTTAATGTTACAATATCTACCTTAATTTTTTATTAAATCGGACCCCAAAAGGCCAACTGCCAGACCTCAAGACACTGTGAGCTCTTTCTGCGTAGATCGGACAGTCATAAACAACATTTTTTTAAAAAAATTGTGTAATTAAAAAATGAAGGTAGATATTGTAACGTTAACTTTTCGGACCACCAACACCTCAGTCCGCCCCATGACCACGAAGTACTGCAAAGCCTTCGAAACGTCGGGAGAAAATATTAATTAAAAAACCGCGATAAAATCCGCAAAATAGTTTTATTTCAATGTAGAAAAATTACTTTTTCTGTACGGATATAGAATCAGTGAGTAGTGACCACACGTATTACAAGTAATAAAATAGCTCTAACATTATCCACAGAAAAATGAGCCGGCTTGACTGAAATTTCACCTCTGTCCACAGAAAACTGAATGTTAGAATTCGGACGTAATGTGAGCGATTTAATTATTCATATTCAGTTGTAGTTACATTCACACGAACTCATTGGAAAACTACGGCTTCAATCTTAAATTCTAAAATTACCAAAATAACTTAACACAGCGTTAATATCCACCCACGAGTTTTGAGCACATAAGATTATTTAGAGATTCTTTAACGTATTCCGACGGTATCCACACTTCCAATAGCTTTGTTGAATTACATGACATGTTTGATGGCTCTATACAAACATACATCCAACTAATATGAAACATTAACCTCGAATTACCCAACTTAGCAGTCACACGTGTAACGAATCCCCTAACTCGGGCTCCATGCTTACAAACTTGTAATATATGCCAATACCATTTCAGATACAGTGTTTGTAATTAAATTTCTGTCGCTTTCGTTGCCATAACAACGTAACTTGTATGGCTTCTACTGCTCTTTGATATTACACCTGGATATTACATTAATATTGAGGTTGATAAAATCTTCAAAGAGCAATACGAATAAACCTTGACAACGCCACGTCTTGTAATATTAGGGACCATATTAAGTGATTTATACAATGTAGGCTGCATGGGTAGGCTAGGAAATAACAATAAAAAACTTTTCTCGCTACGAGTCAAAAGAATTACACGTGAATATTATACTTGTCAAGAAATTTCACACTAAATATTCAAGAGATAATAAAGTTATCGATGAGAATTATTAAATATTAAGAAAATTAAGTAAGTACCGCAACCATTGAAGGCCCACTTTCGTTTAAAATCGTTTTATGAGGAAGTATAAAGAAAAACCTTTATTTAAATTTAAACATATCCCATGTTATTAATAATGAAAGAACTAACAGAAAAACGTAGTATGTTTTTGCATTACAACACAAAAAAGTATCGAACACATGGATGGTGGACTAGGTTAGGAGCCGGACTTTATACTGTAACAGTAACTTAGTATAAAAATGTCTGCAAATCTCTTCTTTATTATACACGTACCCGCAAGGCGCAAACCCAGGCGGAAGCCCCAAACCGCTCGCATTCAAGGTCCTGTGATATGGACGGGTCGGCCCACTCCACCCAGTAATACGCCATTTCATAAATTTAAAAATCACTAAATGAGATGCAGTCCGTTTCGGCCTGCTGCTATTTTGGGCGTCGAATTTATTACGCTGTTAAGCCATAACTAGTCCGCCAACGCGGACTGCCGGTCTTGTATTTCTTAATTTATATTTTTGAAATTTCGTGACGTACCTTTCGATCACAGATAAGAAACAAATTTATATAACCTTTAGCTTTTGCACGTGGGTCCATCCCGTAATGAATATTTTCGTTATACTTACTGCGAATGTAATCCGTAAATGACTGCTCATCATTCGTTTTAAATAGATTCTATTTTTAAAACAAACTTCATTGTGTACCTACGTATTATGCAAGAACAATCCAATTCTGTGTGTTTGTCAAGCCGACAATGTCGCCTGTGATGTCGCCAACCGAAATTACGCGTCGACGTCGCATAAAAGCAGTGAGCAATCGAAACGCGCAAACTTTCAACTAATTTAACTTCAAAATAGCTTTTTCCCGGCCCCGAGTCTTGTTGACATACAATGTCTTTATTTACGCTCGGCACGGCGCGGCGGTTCAAATTGCATTCAAATCTAAGCAACAGCTGGAATTTAATTAAATGTATTATTAGAATACAAATGTAACAATTTACTTACCCATTTCAATTGAAATTAATGAAAGATTTCAATGTCGAAAAACTGACGCGGGATAGCGTTTTTTCGTGCACAGACTCTCAACATGACAAGAAATACTACAGTCAGTTTCATCTCTTCACTTAACATGAAACGACTCTTTACATGAAAATTTACGATACGAGATATTATGATACATTGACTTTAGTAATGAAAGATACGTCTAGCTCTCACCACTTCTTCCTAGATCAACATATTGGAAAAAATATAAATCTATTTCACTCTAAGATACCAATCGAAATAATTTCACAAGTCTACGTTGAAAGCGTGAAATGGGCTCAGTATCGGATTGTCGATGCCAATCTGATGCCCAAAGCAAGAACAGCTCAGATTTATTCGGCACAGTTATTGCACATTCCCAGCAAATGTGCACTGAATACACGCTCCGCTAAATATTTCACTGCTTCAAGTGCTCTACGCGCCAAATATAGATATTGGAAGTTCTCTTGTGAGTACAAAATGACTCAGAGGACTCTTATCAATTCATCTGATAGTTGTCGATAAACTGACGACGAGGACTTTCAAGATATTTTAGTCTACTAACTATTAGCGATACAGGCAAAGTTTAGGCAGTCTTATCAAGTCGTCTCCTCCTAAATTCGTGCATGACGACCCTGCCAGGATTCCAATGAATCATGAACATTATTGTCCATCTCTATGAAACAAACTTGTAGATCCAACACATATTGAAATACAAATTTTATTGGTTCGCTTAAGATATGGAGTATGTTGTAAGGCATATTCATTCCGACATCTCCCAATTTCCGGTCTCTCGTCCATGACCGATGAATGTCTCTCTGACGTCTCTAGAACCGAGACTATTTGAACAACATATAGTTTTTTAATACATGAAAATATGTAAAATTATAATTTATAATGGTTTGGTAGAGATATGTTTACTGCTTGCAATGGAACGCCAAGTATTTTGATCAGTAATACAGCTAATATGTCCACAATATGACCCACCCTCTATCTAATCAACAAGATTCATAAGCATGAATACACCTCTTGATATTTGAACCCTAATGAGGATTTAATTGAATAATTTTATTCCTGAACCAAGAACAACTATTAAATGGTCAGTGATAGTGAAGGGGTTCCAAGGGAAAAAAAGCAGCGTCTGGGGACTTGAACCTGTAGGCCATACTCGGTGCCATTCTCAGCGCGTCAAACATTTTTATCGGGGTATATTGCTTTTTTATACCAAAAGTAAATAATTTGACTATTTTATTTCATTTCGTATTGCTTCAAAAGTGTTGATTTTTTCGTCGCACTTGACTGTTATTCTTACTTTACATATCCTAATAGATCATTATATAGTAAATACTTACATGCAACTTTTTATTGATTTAATATTTATAACGAGGAGGCAGATGAAATGGTGCAATTGAAACGCGTGTTATTTCTCTCAAAACGTGTTTCATACTCAAGAGAGTTACCTAAATCTTATTTTACTTCGGTACGTATTACGATACGATTTTATGCTTTATCTGACTATTATCCGATGATAATAGTCATAAAGCTCAAAATGCAGAATGTGCGAACAATTGATTTGAAAAGGCTTATAAAAAAAACTCAATAAATATCGTGTTCAATTAAAATTAATTACAGTGAAAATTTCACCAAAAACACCTTACTTTTAAAGTATTTCATAAGATTCATCAATCATCATCAACGACTTGAGGAAGGCCGCTTTAAGCCAACTCTAGAAACCGTTTCGATTGATCCCGACGTAGAGTTAATTAAAACGTTGTCCTACATTTTCTATATTGCATATACCAAAGTTTTGTGCACTATATAATCAAGATTAGTGCAATTATTACGTAGCGGGATAATCGAGCTTTAATTATAATAAACCCGCCACGTTCCGATAGGAAGGTTTTCCCAAAATCGTTACAACTGACCCCAGTCTCTACATGCATTGGCTACATTCACGTTACATTCATGCTGGTACATTTTTATAGAGCGAACTTAATGTAATTTGTAACTGGTACACTGCGTATTATTTAAATTTAGAACCGCCAAATGCATTTTTTTTCAATGAGAAGTGGCTCGGGCATAATGCCTGTTCTGCTTGTTTAGAACTCAAAAAATGGCCATACAAAACGCTACAGCTAGCAGGCACTTCGTTGTTTTTTTATGAAATATAGATAATTCTCTAGTTATATTGATAGTGTTGTAGGTAAACAAGTATAAGTATAAGATAATTGTTAGATATATAGATAGTTGTATGTATATAATTATATATATACAACTATCTATATATATCTTATCTATATTTATGTTTGTTGTATTTCTTTTTTCTATTTTATCAGTAGGTATGTAATTGTGTTATTTTATAGTGTTATTGTTATAGTAACTCTTATATTTATAAATATTATTAGTCTTTATTATGTTAATGTTTTGTCCACTACCTTCTCACATTGTGTACACCTACCTTGTTTTGTCTCTGCACCACAACTGTTGGTTGTTGGTTGGCTGGTAGAAAATGCCTTCGGCGCGGCATTAAGTCCGCCTTTATACTCGTTGTATAGAAAGTGTATATAAATAAATAAATAATTTATTGTCTTTACTTATTATTAGGATAATTAAGTAATTAAAAATATTCCTTTCACTGTACAGTCGTTGATTAAAAATAACAACAATAATTTTATCATCCGTTCGCAGTGTGTGAATTAGTTAACTAGTTAGTTATTATTGTTGGTAATAAATATCGACACGACGCGGCGCAGTCTTTCATAAATAAATTGCGTCTTTAATTAATTAAAAGCGTAAATTGGTCTCATAGATCATCGGGTCCTATATAAATTTTATTGACTATGTTAACTGAATGTTTTATATAACTCTACGTTAACATTTTACGCCTGTTTACGACCTTTTAACCAAAAAATCAAGGTTCTATATTACAAAATATTGTTTTAAGTTTTGGCCTTTTTTGAAAAGGTTTTTTTTTCGATAATATGCATCTCAATTATTTTTTACGTTAACACGAATCTTAGACTTTAAACTACGAAGCCTTTGTGGTCCCCCGTCACCACGAAGTACTGCAAAGCTTTCAAACATCAAAAAAATAAAACGTCAAAATAAAAAACCACAATAAGATCCGTAATATTAATACATCAATGGTAATAGTAGTTTAATTTCAATATGCATTGTATTTAAAATTTCATACGGTAAATATCTAATGTGGCCTTAGTATATGCAGTTCGGAGGTGAAGTTAAACATCGAAATTCCGATCAGCATATAAGTACATAATTCAACGCGTTATATTAAAACTCTTATTCAAAACATTAGGGTAGTTGACTACTTTTTTTAATATATTTATCAAAAATGTATGCCATCTAAATTCTAACGGAAAAATAATTTTCAATATTGGGGCAATAATTAGTAAGTTATAAAGCTTTGAAATTTGGTGGAAAGGGTAGTTGTCCAATAACAATAATATTACACTGTGACGTCACCAAGACTCGCCGGCCATAACGCTGCGTGCGTGCGAAAGAGATAGCGCGATATTACCTCCACGTCCCCACTTTTGCTCACAACAATATTTCACATATTGATAACTGCTTTATTTTTCAACCAATTTTGATGCTAATTTCACAGAAGAATTTATTTTTCGTATTTTTTTCTGTTACATATAACATAATATACAAAATTAAGCATAGGAAACTACCCTATTTACGATATTTTTTGTCTTAATATTTTTTTTGCAGTAATTTTCAGTTAGTTAAAGGGTATAAATTATTTAACGTGTTAGAAATTATTTGAAAGAAATACACAAATTGGTACTGAGGCACCATTACTTATTTAACGTTACTTATAAAGCAGTATTTATGTGATTCATGAATATCCCAGCCTTAAGCTGTCTAGTAAAGATTTAGAGCCGCGCCTGAACGAGTACCTTTTAGGTCTCTCCCACCTGTCTGAATAAATTCTGACCACTAAGAAAATAAAAATATATATCTTCAAATGATATACTTACAAAATAAGGTAAAACATTAAAGGACTTAAAATGTGCCAGAACTTTAAGAAATCGACAATGTTATTGATTTGGGGTTTTATATAAAAATACTATATTGCGATTCTCCACTTATTAATTGATGGTCCTAAAAGTTTTTAATTATATTATAATTTTTTATATGGTAGAGTCGTAGAGTCATGCCATATGCATAGAAGTATACTATATTATATATACGCATTTGTCTTGCTTGACAATGGATCGGTGTAGTACCACTTTCCCTTCAAAAACTTATGTGGAGCGACGACTTGTATGTAATACAATGTTTATTTAATATACGATATGCACGTGCCTACACGATTATACTACAAATATTAACTCATTTATAAAATAAAATAAGCCTTTATTCTACCATAAATATTTTAAGCTATTAATTACATTTAAATTTATGATTTTCAATATGTTTTTAAAGTACTATAATTATTATTATGTATTTTAATTTATTTCACTAATCCTTTATTGTATTTTTATGTGTAAATTAAGTTAAATTAGAGATTTTATATTACTACTTTATTTCCATTTTCATTAGGTACTATTTACGGAAGTCGCCTCTTTGGCATAGGCCTCCCCCATTCTCGTCCATTCTTCTCTGCGTCTTGCCAGTCTCATCCAGTGTGACCCACATCTCTTCCTAACGAAGTTTTGGCCTGCCTTTTTCCTTTTACAGTCACGGGGTATCCATACGGTGACTTTCTTTGTCCATCTATCATTATCCATTCTACATAAATGACCTCTCCATTTCCACTTCAAACTTCTACCTTTTTATTACGTCTACCATTTTTGTCCTACTCCTTATTTCTTCATTTCGAATTCTGTTAACTTAATTAACTCATTTACTGGATGAAATTCCTTTGTTCCATGCAGCAATTAAGACACAAATTGTTTTGGGAAGTGCAAGCTGTACTGTACAACACATAAAGACGGCAGCAGACATGGCAAAGCCTACACTGGACCGCAATTCTTATTTAAGTTTAAATAGGTTTCGCGATGCAGCAATCTACGTGAGGAGCCCCGGGACCGGAGATTGAGCCGCCGGGATCCCGGTAAACGAGCGAGAAACTTCGACAAAGAGTAATGATCTAACACCATTGGACTAACGCCCCTAGCGCTGAATATAATTAGCTCATTTGTACTTTTATCTAACAAATAGAAGAAACTTACATGGGCTAATTATTTCATTCTAGTGACGTCTTTATACCATTGTGATTTGAGACATTTAGAACCTGTTTCACAACTTCTGAGTAAATGCTAGTAATAAATGTATAAGCCGACCAAATAGAAAAATCATCCTCTAATCTATGCTCACAAATAAATGGTAATAAAATTAGTAATATCTACATTAGCCTTAGAGCATTGGTTAAATACTCAAAGACATTAGCTGTTTAATATGAATACTGACAAATATAATTTACTTGAAACTTGTGAAACAGGCCCTAATGATATATTACTGTGGGTCTAGTGTGGAGGACGAACCGGGCAACCGCCCGGGGCTCGCTCTAAACAAGGGACCTCGCACGGTGTTCTACGATTTTTTTTTTAAATGGGGACCTTTTTAATTTGCGAGTATTGCGGCTATTACGGCCGCCACTGTGTGATAGACTAGCTAAATTATTTTATTTTATGCCCATAAGTCGTTTTCTAAACGCCTCATCAACAAATTATTTACAAGACGAGCCGACGCGACGCGACGTTAAAAAATGACAAAAGCAATTCGTAACGCCAATGCCAAGAAATTCAATTGGCAATGTTCGAAACCCAGTTGTTATCTTGGCGGCTTTCGCGTTTTGTTGAATTAGTAAGAGGGTACAGACAAATGGGCATGTAAGAAACAGGAACGATCTTAGGCTGGACCCAAAAGCGATAGTGCCTCACTAGTTACGATAATAAATAGGGGCTTAACGCTGGCAAATGGCCGATTAGGGCATTCCTAGATACAACACGGGCATTCTGATAAAGTTAACATTTGCTTCCGAACGAGTCTCGTGGGTTCTATGGCGAACAAATGAATTGGAAGCACATTAAATCACTCACACATTCTTAAATTTAAACCGGTAGTATGTTTATTCAGACTGACAACTGAGACTGCCTCGGCGGCGTAGTTGTATTACGGTACAACTGAAATGCTGAGGTCTCGGGTTCGATCCCCGGGTCGGGCAGAATGATATTGGGGTTTCTAATCAGTATCAGCCCGGAGTCTGGAATTTGTGCCCGATATGGCGATAGGCTCACCCTCTATCACATCATGGGACGGAATACGCACGGCGAAAAGTGTGTGCACTACTTGTGCCTCTGCCTGCCCCTTCGGGGATAAAAGGCATGTGTGTGTGTGTGTGTTTATTGAACACGTAAAGCAATGCTATAAACATGATATTTTTGTCTTTAGCATAAATAAGTCGACTTGTTTGAAGTAAGTAATCTCTCACAGAAAACAAACGTGAAATGGCGGCTTGCTTTTCATGGGATGGGTGAGATTTCCGGCCACCTGAACGACCCTGTTACTTTCCTTCAAAGCCAGCATCCATTATTATTCTGATGAACTTATTGGGTAATGATTCCTTACGTTTACGCGAATGTTAGACATTGAAATAAAACTACTATAACGGATTTTACCGCGATAAAATCCGTTATAGTAATTTAATGTCAATACTTATTGGGTGTTTATGGGCGGTGGAGGTCATTAAACATAGAAGCCCATAGCTCGTTAGCCGCCCGGTGCGATAAAGTAATTCTAGTGTAAATCAACCATATGAAAGTACGTTGAGCATTGCAGAATTGGTATATAAGCAGTGCAAGCACTATCGTTATTGAATGCTAGTTTTAATCTAGCAAATGACTCCCTCAACATGCCAATAACTAAGTATACTAAGTAGGTATAATGTATAGACTATAGTTATCATTAGTTTTCCCTAGACCCTATCTATATATTATTATATTCCCTCCTTCCTACAACTTAGGATCCTTCAAGCAAAGCGTGAAGAAGCAATTATGCAGGCCGGCATAATTGTGCCGACCGACCAGGGATGTTTATCTCTTGCCGGTCGACATTATTTTGGGCTTCACTTCACTTACCATCAGGTGCAGTAAAGCCACTTTGTCGAGCCATCGATAAAAAAAATTAATTATAATTATTATAGGTTTGCATTAAAGGGTATACACTTATTACCACCTGAACCTAAAATATGATGTTACCAATTTCTCGGAATAAACACAGTTTCTATAAACTTATTACAAACCTACATAGTCTCTAGTAACTAGTGAGAGGCCATTTGGTGGTACTAAAAATATCTACTTATGACTTATAAGTATTATACAATATATATACGCCTATGATAACAAAAAATATTGAATATACTCTAAGCATAATATTACCTTTGTGTCTAACAAAAAACTCACAACAAAATCCTGAATACAATAATTTGAATGAATCACAACAAAGAGTAAATTGATAAATGGTGCTTACATTATTTAGATATTCAGGTATCGTTGCGAGATACCATTCTAAAAACACAAAATACTTAGAATCGACATCAAACAAATAACATGAAAGGACGCGGACTGCGAACAAATGGAAATTCAGAATCAAACACATTCAATATTTATTTTTAAAGACAACATCCAAATACTCCCCATAACCAAATACTCCACGTAGTAAGGTACATAACTACTTTAAAAAATCTTTGCTTGCTTCTTATAATGTTAGTGGCGATACCGAACTTTCTTGGATAGCTAAAAGCTATTTAGCTATGATGGCAACTATAATATTAGGTCCTTACATATGAAATGGGCGTTTTGTATGGGAGGAATACAAAGTCGATCTTATTTTGTAAAATATAATTAAGAATAAGTTTTTCCCTGATAAAAATATTTCCCGGGAGAAAAGTAGCCTATAGCACTCAGGAATAATGTAGCTTCCTATTGGTGAAAGAATTTTCAAAATCGGTCCAGTAGTTTTTGAGTTTATCCATTACAAACAATCAAATCTTTCCTCTTCATAATATTAGTATAGATTAATCAAAGTATGCACCATTGTTATCTATGCACTTTTGCCATCTTATAGGGAGTTCATTGATCACTTTACTAAAAAAAACCATGGGGGCGAGAATCAATAAACTCTCTGAAGGCGACTCTCTCTCTTGGACTGCCACATCGGAGTTGAATTTTATTCCTTGTAAAAAGTTATCTAAATTGTGCGATATGAAACACGCCAAAGCAGAAACTAATCAGGAAAAAACAAATAAATGACTGCTTTCGAACTCAAATGTACCAGTTTTTTTTTTTATTATTTGGAATGCTTAACCAAATATAACTTAACTTAACTTAACCATATTTCAGATCAAAGTGGCTAGTACAACAAAACGCCAATTTTATACGTAAGGACCTAATATTTTTTGTATGATTTATCTACATTATTTAATTCTAATTAACCCTTTCACGGATTCAGTGCTTCTGAAAACCAATTTTCTTTGATAGCAAAATTCTTGAATTCAAACAAAAAAAAATATATCATTAATTGGAGAAAATATAACAAGTATGATGAGACTCTACAGTCGTCTCTGCTCTCAGGACAACCACTACAAAAGCTGAAGGCTTCAACATTATATATATTGTGGGACCTACTTTCAACATAGGATACGGTACCTACTCAATATTCATTTGCAGGAAATACCAAATGGCAAATGTTGCGTATAATACTAGCTCCAGAAAAAACTTAAAACCGACAATGAAAATAAAAGTGAAGCAGAAGAAAAAAGTTACATTTAAGAAAAACCGAACAAATTGTTCAACGCTATTCAATACTAAAAAACTTGTGAAATATCTACGAAAAGAACTAAAAGATTGCACAACGCATGGACTTCCGTATATTGTAAATCAAGAAATACACTGGTTCGAAAGGTAACACACGCCAAAACGTAACCTATGACTTACTTATACTGTTACTAGAATCAAGAATGTTTTTTTTTTACCTTGAGAACTATACCTACTCTAGGACTAGTATTGTCCGTGACTCCTGCACCTAGTCCCTTGAGCATAATAATACCAGCCCTGTATTAAATACTGCTCACTGCTGAGCATGGACCTCCTCTACAGAGAGGCTTTAGTCTACCACGCTGGCCTAGTGCAGGTTGGCAGACTTCACAAACCCTCGAAATTCTTATGGACAATTCTCAGGTATGTAGATTTCCTCGCGATGTTTTCATTCACCCTTTAAGCGAACGATACTTGATACAACAATACGCACATAATTTCGAAAATTCAGAGGTGTGTGTAAGCGGCGATAGCCTAGTTGGGAGTGGAACAGACTGCCGAGACCGAATGTCCGCAGGTTCAAAACCCAAGGGCATACACCTCTGACTTTTCTAAAAATAGGTATGTGTGTATTCTTTGCGAATTATCGCTCGCTTTAACGGTGAAGGAAAACATCGTGAGGAAACCTGCATACCTGAGGAGTTCTCTGAATTTCGAAGGTATGTGAAGTCTGCCAACCCGCACTAGGCCAGCGTGGTGGACTAAGGCCTTAACCCTCTCAGTTGTAAAGGAGGCCTGTGCTCAGCAGTGGGCAGTATATAATACAGGGCTGCAATGGTAGAGGTGTGTGCCTTGGGTTTGAACCTGCAGACATTGTCTCCGCAGACTATTCCATTCCCAACTAGGCTATCATCCACACTAGACTCCCTTCAGCATAACAGTCCGAATTGCATGAAAAATTAACTTTTTTGATGAATTGATACTTTCGTACATTTGTATAAACAATTGCCAGCAACTAAACTGACGCGATGTACAAAACGGTGTTACTGTAATCACTGCAATGCAGATATTGTGGTCGTTTTCATTACTTTTCTACCTAACTATATTGTTGAATGTCTTTTTTGTTATCAGATTATTTTGGGCTGCAAGCTTCGTGTTTGCTACTGCTATCATTTATGTTCTTCTGTCTTCGCAATACATACGTTATATGGTAAGTATATATAAATTACTTATCTTAACAATCAAATATAACTCAATCTAGTACCTATTTATATGTTTGTTATCTTTTCTTAGGAAGCACCCATAGTAATGAGCGTGGAAAAAGATTATTTTAATTGGAATATTTCTTTTCCTGCTATTATACTGTGCCCTTTGGATAAGATTGACAATGATTCTTTAGCAGTTTTCTTGAAGTGAGTATATTATCGTATTAAATTCGTCGTATTATTATACGCATGCATGCTCACGCCTTTTATCCCCGAAGGGGTAGGCAGAGGCGCAACTAGTGCACCCACTTTTCGCCAAGCGTATTCCGTCCCATGATGATAGAGGGCGAGCCTATCGCCATATCGGGCACAAATTCCAGACTCCGGGCTGATACTGAATAGAAAAATCCAATATCACTTTGCCCGACCCGGAGATCGAACCCGAGACCTCAGCCTTGCAGTCGTACCGTAATACAACTACGCCACCGAGGCAGTCGTATTATTATTATCGTACTAAATAGTCTATAATTCTTTTCTTATAGCGATAGCCGAGAAGAAACAGGACAAGATCTTGAAGATTATGTACGATCAATAATATCAGTTTCTTTAGAATCGCTACATCTTTTACAAATGCCAGATCTAAACATTCTACCGGTATGTACCTAAGTATTTGCAAAGCTGAACTGTTTCATGTACTAAATATACTGATTAAGTTAGGAATATAAGAACGTGTCAAGGAATAACAATCAAGCCACATAGTGCGCACTTCTTAAATTAGAACTAGGTACATTTCTACGTTTAAACTTCTCGATGTTTCAGTACATAAACGCCAAGGATTATGCGAAAATATCAGCCAATTTATTTAGAACATTTGACAACACTTCGTTAAGCACAGTAACTAAATGGCCAATGTCGGTGGAGTCTGTAATGACAGAAATGGGAATGTGCCACATGATCAACTCGAATATTGCTATCTTCGATAATCCTAAGTATTATAATGTGTAATATTGCATGCCAACTAATATTATAAACGCGAAAGTTTGTAAGAATGTATGGATGTATGTTTGTTACTCTTTCACGCAAAAACTTTTGAACGGATTTCGATGAAATTTGGCACACGGGTAGATCATGTCCTGGATTAACAGATAGGCTACTTTTATCCCGGGAAAATATAAAGTGTGACTTTTATCTCGGAAAAACTTTTTAACGCGGGCGGAGCCGCAGGCAAAGCTAGTAAATAAAATATTTGCTTGTCGTAGGATATATTTCGTATCCGCCCGGATAGCGAACACCTTATATGTAGATGCAGCACTGCCTCCTAATATAACTTTAGGTATAATTTTTGTTTCGTTAATATAAAAGACGTAATCGAAGATTATCTCGGCAACAAAACCTAAGTGAATTGCAATACAAACACTTCTAACCGGAACGAATTAAATGCTCGAAAAGATTAATGAACGCAAACTTAAGAAGGAAACGAGAAAGTTATACAAGTTTATTCTAACGAATCTCGTTCTTCGTTACGTAATTTGCACAGAAATATATTATATTTTACTTGTTTAATTATAACAATCCTCGCCGAAACGTTTCAAATAATTCCTACGCTAAATGTTCTGTCTAAAGGCCATTTTATGGCCCATAGGTACTGAAAAGTGGGAAATTGATCAGTATCATATCTCAAACATAGAAATATAATGTTGCCTGTTGTTAATAATCGGCTGATCTGACTGATGTTTATTTTTATTCATAGACTCCGCCTATAAGATTAAATATAGAAAGTATCTAAATTCTTATGTTCTTAAAAGATAGTATCAATATAGGTACCTACCTACTTACCCGATGTTTTTTAATAATAAAGTATTCCATTACGTAAATGTTTCGTTTTATATTTCCAGTGACTGGGATAATAGCGAGTTAACATACGCCAAAACCAACATTGAGCTATCTTACCACGACAGAGATTTCTTTGTTCAGATATTAAATTACGCTGATGAGTACAAGGTTCGTATACAGTTTAAGTAAATTAGCTACATATAATGTTGATGTTGCTTCATATCAAAAAAAGTAAAACGTAGATTACAAAATTAAATGTCAATAAATATTAAGGCAGAGCTTACCTACTAACAATGAACCAGAGACAAATAATATATATCGCCGTGGCAATAATATATATACGTATATATTTAATAAAAGTTAAGATAAAATCAGCGAGCTATGGAGAGCGCTATGCTAGGTGTTTCTCTACTCGATTGAATCAGAAATGAGGAGATCCGCAGAAGAACGAAAGTCATTGACATAGCGCAGCGGATTAGCAAGCTGAAGTGGCAGTGGGCAGGGCACATATTTCGAAGAGCTGATGCGGCGGATGGGGCAATAAGTTCTCGGATGGAGACCACGTACTGGCAAGCGCAGTGTCGGCCGTCCACCTGCAAGGTGGACAGACGACTAGATAAAGGTCGCAGGAACACGCTGGATGCAGGCCGCTTTTGACAGGTCCGTCTGGAAATCTTTGGGGGAGGCCTATGTTCAGCAGTGGACGTCATGTGGCTGATGATGATGATGATGAAAGATAAAAAATGAGTCAAATAGGTACACTATTATTGGGAACACTGGGCACAGTTTCCTTCAAATGGGAACACAAAAACGCTTGCATGTTGCTGTGCGATAGCATATAATATAGACAACACGGTTGTCTCCTCCTGGATGAACTCATTATATGACCTCTATGCGCATGGAAGCCACAAATAATTGTATATTGCGTAGGTGGCATTGCTGATAGCTATTTATCAATGAATATTTTATCCACACTAACTAATGCATAATTTCCTAGATTTATATACAAAATCCAGATGATTTAATTCTAACCGGTGCTCCAGCATTGAAGTATGACGAGGAAGGCTTTCTATCATTTGGTGTACATACGACGAGCGTTAAAGCATCACAGGACCTAAAGTTAATACCCATTCATCTTCGGAAATGCAGGTGAGAACAGCCACAACAATACAACCAGATCTCTAAGGATCGAAAGGTTGACTGATAGAGAATGCCTTAACCATTATGTTTGACTATCTGTAGATATACCTCCATTAATATAAATAAGGTGTCATAAATAAAAATACTAAAATACATAAGATAATATGAGCCGCACTCAAATAAATGGTTAAACATTTATAAATCATGCCTGCGTAATGAAGTACCAAAACCAGCTATCATCAATGTCAACGACATCCACCACTCTACACCTGTGAACTGTGACCCTAATCTCTCTACAAACAGTTCTTATATAGACGCTAAGATTAGTAAAGTAGAATTTTTCAACTTGGAATCACTATAGGTACTTAGGTATCTAATAGAAATGGTTATTCTTTGAAAAATAATACTTTGTCAATTTTTATAGATAAACGCATGATCTACAATTTTGTATGGCTTATTTTTATGATAAAACTTACCAAGTGGCTGTAAAATGCAATAAATCCCATATTTGAGAACTATTTAAATATTTTTTTTGCAGACGTAGATAGATGGGGTCTTTTCACGTTTTGTTTATAGTAATCGAGTTCCCAACAGTCGTACCAGTTTTCAACTTTATGCGATTTTTTAGGTTACTGCTATTTCTAGAACTAACTTATGTCTTAACCGTACTATTTTCTGACTTTTACCATTGGATTTTGGTTCATGCTAGGTTTTAGCAATAACGGTTGATAAATGTTAGTTTTGGGACTGAAAAATGCTTTTATTTCTTAATCATTTATTTTAATTAGGTACCTATGAGTTGAAACCTGGTATGGTGAGCCGAAGTACTTTTTTTGACAAAAGTAAAACATAAAAATTGAACCTTTTATTTAAACATTTAATTCTGGCGCTCGCCGATCGATGCCACGGCAAGTTTATTTTGTTCGCTGGGCTAACGCATGTGCTCGCAGTTCCAACCTAGACTAACCTACCCCATGTAATATTATCAATAAGTTTTACACCTGTAGTGTATTACACCCACACCGTTGCACTTTAAAAAAGAAATAAAATAAGTACCCACTTTATTCATCACGTAAGCGAACATAGTTGCACTTATAATACGTCAAGATACATTAAATAAATTATAATAATTATTAATAATACAAAAGGTCACTTATATAACTAGGTACAGATATTTTTATTGGCAGTAAAATCTACGAAGAAAAAATAGACAAAAAAGCCAGCCCGAGGAAACGGGATAAAAAAAAATAACATTTTTAATTATGGGAGGAACGCGTCGCGATCCTTACTGGTAAGGGCACAACAGGCCCTAGCCTAGCTAACCTACCTTACCTACCTTTGGAGGGGGGGCGAACGTATCAAATAGCGGAAACTGCACCCCCCGCCCCCCTCTACACGTCATTCTGTGAAACACACACCTATATTTGTACAATAATAAAACCAACCAATTTTTATAACATTAAGGAAAAAAATCTACCCGCTTACTGTGGCCTTACTTTAAAACGACAAATTTATTTTATTTAAAATTTACCTAGTGGATAATGGTAAGAGTTAGGAACTTCGAAACTGAAATTTTACTAGAAAATTCAAGCATTTATCGTAGTTCGATGTTTCCAGTAACATCTGCATATATCAGTGCATGAAAATCCATACCTTCTGCTTAAAATGCGCCTACACGAAGATCGTTTAATCGTTTTCTTTTTTAGATTTGTCGAGGAACCACACAGCGAAAGATATCCCGTATACTCATACACTCGCTGCATGATGGAATGCAGGATCAATATAATAAATAAAATGTGCGGTTGTATACCACATTTTTACAAACCTTTGGGTAAGGTATAATGTTATTATGAAATAGCTGTGCCAACGACGTCGTCTGCAAGGATTTAGGCGTATTTAAGCCAGACCTAAATACACGTGTTGGCCCGTGGCAAATTCATGGAATGCCCCTCAGAAGCAGCAGTGCAAAATCCGGCAACCATTTTTTAGGATTCTCGTGAATTGTCCTGGTTCTCTTCCTCTAGGGTCGGGGTCCAGGGGCCCGTGGCATTTTGCTGTCATGCCACCCTATAGTTACCACTCCCGATACAGCTCCACGTAACACAAAAAACGCGTGACGCGTGTGACCCGTCTGCCCCGTGTGGCCTATAATATTTCCCCGACTAACCATACATGTTACATAGAATAAAGCTAATATTTTTCAGTGAGTATTTAGTTTTTGAATCCAATAATTAAATGTTTAGCGTCAATGAACGTATTTGGATTAATCAAAAAAGATTTATTATATTCTTCGCGTCATTCCTTACTAAATACACTTAATTTCCAGACAAAAAAAGCTGCGTTTTTATTACATGTATAGTTGTAGGTAATACATAATATTTAATTATAATTGACCATTGCTATGAAGTATAAACCATTTCTTTACTATTTTATAACATTATGATGCTACATAATGATATCTTTCATCGTCCTTTGGTGTACGCTATTGCTCGTTGCCCCGCTCTCCCCTTAATACCACGTCGCGGCGCGGCGGTCTGCTTTCTCGTTAATACTCACTTGAACACAAGTACTTAAGTACATACTAAGTATGATATTTCCAGATCATGAAAAAGTATGCAGCTTGGCCGAAATACGTTGCGTCCTTTTCCACATAAAGGAAATCATGACATTTGCTGTTTCAAATGAATCAATAGCTACGATTGACGACGTAGCTGGCTTGCCTACTGTGTTCCGTGAATGCGGATGTCTTGGCAACTGTGAGGTATATGTATACAATAAAGATCATGAGACATTTCTTCCACAAGAGACTATGAATAGACTGAGAATCGGCGTCTCTTCGTTCCCAAAAGTAAGGGTCGTGAGGGAAATCATATTCAGTTTTTATGATATTATACGTAAGTACTACCTAAGTAATAACTATCTTGTTAAAAATTACAGATGATAGAGCAGCGCTGTAATGTACCAAAACATATTTTTTCTTAAATTTCCTAGTAAACCATTAATTTCGCTGGTAAGAGGGTACCCACAGGTATAGGTTTTTATACCTAACTGGAAAGCTGCCACCTCATTCATGATGAAAAACCCGCCGTAGTAGCTCGTTCCGCGATCCGCTGTTACTAGGGTTGCCAACTTTTTTTGACAAAAAAATGTATAAAATGGTTTGGATAGGAAAAAAAAGTATTTAGAAGAAAAAAAAAGGATTTTTCAAATGAGTGACGAGATGAGAGAGAGACCCAGAGAATGAGTGATGAATGCCAAAATTAGCATTGCAATTGTCTGATCTGACATCTAACATTTCGTTCAGTAATTATAAATCATTTCCATCATCGGTTTTAACTTATGTGTAGGCGTTAAATAGTTAAGTACCCATAATGAGTTTTTGTTTTACGCATTACAGTAAAGATATTCTGAGAGTAAAGATTGAAAATAGAGTATTTTCAAATACTTATTTGTATGCAAAAGTATAAAGTATAATTACCAAAAAAAGTAGGATACGTTATTATAAAGTATGGTTGACAACCCTAGCTGTTACCTACTTGATGTACGTCCAGTATATCAGGTTGGCATAGTCCTAGCTATTTTAGAGGAATGTAAATTCTCTCAAAGGTTCATCATACTTAGATACACTACACAAGTACCACCAGACTCCGTGGATTAACTTTGCTGTATCAAGATAATATTAGGTACGCACTTCTTTGGAGAAAATTATAGTTCATATTTTTCTTATTAGGGGATTTTATTATGTTGTATTGTGACCATTATTCTGTACATAGTAGCAAATAACATGAAAAGAAACTTTTTGTGAAATCAGCAATAAAATTGATTATGAAATGGGGCAGCAATATATATTTCAAATATTGCAACAATGTACGCGTAGTCGATAGCGCGCCAACACTTCGCGCGCATCGTAATCTCTGATGACGTCATAAAATATCATTGTTTCGTTTCTTCACATTTAGCCCTTCCTTTAGATTTTAAAGGCTTATTATAACATATTTTTAGAACATGTAGAATAGCCTATTCTAATGTCGAATAATTTTGATCTTGCTTTTTTCAGTTAGAAGCGGTGGTGTAGTGAATCTATGCATCGGTACTTCAGTTATCTCGATAATGGAGCTACTATTGACTGCTATAAGAATTCCGATTTACGAAATAGTACAGCTGATACAAATTTGCCGAAAGAATAGAACTAAAGGAAAAGTTCTCGTTAAAAAACCAAACAAGAAAATCAAAATAAAATAATATTTTATTATTGGAAAATCGTGTGTGAAACCGTCTTTAATTTTGTGTAGACCTGAAATGAAAATAATTGTTTAGTATAAGGTGATATTTGTGTATTATTAATTTAATTACAATGTTATATAAAAAATATTTACCTGATGTATTCAGTACATGCAATAAATTGGTTTTCATTAGTAGGTAAAAGTATTGTTAATTTATCACATCCTCTTTCTTTAGATCTACGTTCTTTTTGGCCCTTTTTCGTTACAAACTAAGCTCTCCTTTTTCTGTGACTAAAATTAACACAATAAATTGAGTACCTCGAATGTTGTATAATATTAAAAAAATCTAAACACACGACTATAAAATACTTACGATTACTTTCTCTCAACGAGCTTGCTCATTTAAGCTTAGGTCAATAAATTTGGGTCCAATATTATGATTCCCTCAAACTCATCCCTGGAAAATAGACTATTATTATGCGCAAATAATTAATGAATCGTGCCAAGCAATTGACAAAAATTTAATACACCTTTCCTTAATTAACGGAAGGTAATTTTTCGACATTTCACGACCACGAAACCCACGCACCTGCGAGACCTACGTCAATGTGACAAAGGAATCGCCGGAAAATCGCATATGATGGTCGGGAATCTACTGCCACAAAGTTCTCAACAATGGGATGGTATAAAATCGCAATTGCAGTTCCAGAATTCAGCTAGTTTCTGCCGACCCAACAAATCTTCTAAACTTAACACGGGACAACCAACGACGTCCATCGACAGTTAAACTCTGCATAGAAGATTTGTCGTGTATAAATAAATTGTCAGCGATTTAAACAAAATTCAATTCAAATTATTAGATCAAAAACAAGATGTTACAGGCCGTAACACCCTACGTAGGAACTACAAAAAAACCCCATGCATATCCAGGAAACAAAGACCATGTTCGATTATCATGACTTACCATTCGATACGAAAATGCCACAAGCCATTCGACAACAACGCCATTGCATCTTTCGATAGAATTTTGCGATCTTCAAAATCTCCTTTACAAGTTAAATTACGGATTGTAGATTTGGATACTCCCAACAGAACGGCTGATCGAGAAGTGGTGACAAATCCGCAAGTTTTTCAATTACAAACCATTTCCAATATAAATCTAATAGGTTGTTTTAAGTTTTTACACAGGTGAATAACATATTATGCGAAAGAGTTCTCAGTGCGTGAATCAAGTAAACGAAACAAAATTTTAGATACATGTAGGTACAATTTATAGCTGTTGGTTCAGTAAAAATTCTATGCAAAATCCGTTTTAGACGTCAGCTCTTGGGGCTTTACACTTTTGTCGATAAACAAACCAAACCTCTATAATGAATGCAGCTAATGAAGGCAACGTTTTCAACCATTTAACATTCCTTAAACCATCAGAAGTAACGCCCAAAATTATCAACGCAATACGTGCCGCTATTGTGTCAAATTATTAAAAACCAGTGAAAGATGTGAAAGTAAAACTTAACATAATATTATATCAAGACCAATGCTTCAGACTATAAAGTAGGTACATTTGATAATATAAGTAGTTCACTCCGTCGGTAGGAGACTGTACCAAACAAACTCCAGTCCAACCTAATTAAGGGAAAAAAAGTTACGAATTATGCATTTTGGATAGGCGATATGGGTTTTTATTAAAGGCCCGTGCGTCACCCCTACCATTGTTCTGAGACGGTATCCAAGGTAGCTAGGGCATCAGGACTCGGTGAGGAATAATTACCACACATATTTCATCAGTAAATTAAAATATAGTTAATGAAATCAACATAGTTTGTGCGAATACCAAGAATATCTACAGAGTGTAGCCGAAATATGGTATCAATAATAACTCAACATGAAGGGCGGGGGACTTTCTAACTAACAAGTAATGTTAAATAAATATATATATTTTATCAATAATTTGAAACAGCGTTTTTAATATTAGTAAAAAGGATAAAATGAACCTATTAAGAACGTAGTGAACATATTTAGTCCATTTGCTACGTAATAATTTGTAGTGGCAAAAGTGCTACGCGAACATTTAGCAGTTTATAAGACAATAAATTATTTATGTATAGAAATTAAAAAAAATACCGAAACTATTGGATGGATACATTTTTCAATTTTAGTATCGAGCAATCTTATTCTGCAACACCTAATAGACAAGACGGGCCAGCCATATATTATATCATGAGATTTTTATAAATCACACATTTTTAAACTGTTACCAGAGAAACTGGAGCGCAATTAAAGGTGACATAAAACCACCTTAGAAACCAGTTAAACGTCCTACCTAGTTTGTCTGTGCTATAAACCTGTGCAATCCAAATGTGGGCACTGGACAAGAACATAGAAAGCTGATGATATCACTGTGTAATACTGTTGGAATGGCAGAACTCATCTTGGAGACACAAAATAAACAGCACAACCGAAACGCGAAAACAAATGCCAATGACATGAGCATGAAAATATATTTTCGACCGAAATCAAAAAAACCATGCTAATCGCTATCTTCGGATCGATAGAGAAAAAACAATAATTAGTTACAATTTATAATTATTATTATAAGCACGTCAAGCAAACTTTTTTTATTGGTCCATTATTGCAATCGAGTGAAAACGTTTAAAATGTCCCGTTAATAATGCTACATCGGAAATGGATTAAAATCACATTAAATACATGTGTCATACCAAACAGAATTTTTCGGGACACCTATTGTTTACCACAATAAACTGCTGCCAATCCAAAATACACAATCAATTGCCATCTATTCATAATACTTTTACTACTGCAATAATTGATTACCGGGACAAAGTTAAATTTATTAATACAGGCCAATAGTAGTGTTTAGCATAGATGTTTGTGAGTTCGATAAATTGATACGCCTACAATAAATATCATGTACGTGCCCCAGCGAAAGAAAGACAACTGTTAAATGTTCGACATGTTCAATAGAAACCATTTCGACTACCGCGCTGTATCATTAAAAATGTCTGGACAAATCACACCAATTAATATCGCATCTATAAAGAGAAATTTATTGAATATCATTAAGAGTACAGCAAACATTGACACGCTTATACTAAATTATCCTACAATACAAGTATTTGTCGGAAGATAAACATCAATGGAAAGAAAACGTCAGGACGTCTTATCACCAGACTCGATTTGAAACGAAGTTGAATATAAAATGAAAAGCAGCAATTATCCAGGCAGCCGATCTCATACAAACCCCACAACAGAACGACTTCAATAGCCCATATTCCTGAAAGCACAAAAATTTACAATTTCATTTGGCGACATTTGGAAATAACTGCCGATCAATGATGTTAAGTTAATAAATCAATACGATGAGTAGATTTTTCAATGATAATATGAAAATAATGATGACGTGTGACGCATGCGCACTCATGTTAGTCAAACTAGAGTTCTGCCAAACAACAAAGCCGTTGCTCCGCGAGTAAGCTACTGAACGAGGGAACGACAGCAGGAAAATACAAATCATTACTGCATAACTCAAAACAGCAACAATATTTTTGTACCTTTTTCCGCTTTGCGCAATTTTGCCGTATTGTTGCAGAAAAATCTACTCATAAACATTATAAAATGACTCCACCTAAGTTACAAGAATATCTTTTGCTACAACGTCACTACACTAAAAAAGAACTGGAATAAATTCAGTGGACTAGACTCACCACTACATTCAAAAGAAACGGACGTCAATGGTCCTGCCTTCGATGCGTGTTCTGTCAAACATTTCTGAAAAGGTTGCTAAGGAAATATTGGTAAAATCTCGGTTAGTTGAACATCCTGTTATCAACTGTATATATTAATTTATAGAAAAAGTTCACAACTTGTTAAGAGTTAGCTGCAAAACTGCGCTACAGCTGCACACAAAACATCATTAACTATGATTTCGGAGACCCAATAATGAACAAATTGAAATACTTAAAGTATAGTGATGAAAAAATACTTTAAGCATAGTGATGCACCAAAGAGACAACTCTTTAGTGAGAATATAATATTTTGTAAAAGGATACTGATCGCCCTATCCGCATCCCATTCTTTATGGAAACGGACTATGGCGGTGTCCGGCGCTGTCATCTCTGCAAACTTCACATCTCCACACTCGCTGAACTTTTCGCGAATCAACTGCCACGTTACCGTCGGTGGGAGCTATAAGTAACAATAAAAAATGTTCATTAGTATTTTTTATAGTGACAGTTTTCCTTGTCAGCATAACATAATGTTAGAAGCAGCGATAGCCTAGTTGGGAGTACAGAACAGACTGCAGAGACGTATGTCCGCAGGTTCAAAACCCAAAGGCATACACCTCTGACTTTTCTAAAAAGTTTTATGTATTCTTTGTGAATTATCGCTCGCTTTAACGGTGAAGGAAAACATCGTGAGGAAACCTGCATATCTGAGAAGTTCTCTATAGGAATTTCGAAGGTATGTGAGGTCTGCCAACCCGCACTAGGCCAGCATGGTGGACTAAGGCCAAAACCCTCTCAGTTGTAGAGGAGGCCAATGCTCAGCAATGGGCAATATATAATAACGGGCTGGAATGGTATGGTATGGTATAACATAATGTTGGGCACATCAAAGTGATTTCTAAAAATATCGAAATGTGTTTGTTTAGTCTATTTGTTTTAAAAATTGCTAGAGTTACTATTACTGTTATAATAAGTGTGTTACTTACATTGGTGATTATAACCATGTCGGAAGTCTTCTCCCTGGTATTTTGCTGCATTCCCGAATCACGGCCATATCCCTGATTAGGAACCGATACTCCACCCATCTGCCTGCTGTTGCCTAAAGAAAATTCTATATTTTTGGAAGAAAAATATATCACAATAAAATAAAATAAAAACAGGCCTATAAGGAGTTCACAACACTCTTTTAAAAGTGACATCTGTTCAATACGAAATAAAACTTGAACACTTATTGAACTAAAAGCAAAATGTTATGACTTCATACCTGATAATGGTCCTGAACTCAAAGAGTTTGTCCCCAACAAGTTGTTTGATAGACCAGAGTTGTTAAGCACATTTGTATTTAAATCTGAATTGCCAAGGTTCATATTAGCTTGGTTCACATTGGCTGCCTGTGCTGTTAGGACAGTTGCCAAGTCATTAGCAGTCAATCCTTGTTGCAATAGTTGGTTCTGTAGCGCTCCTAATCCAGTTAAGCCCAGAGCCTGATGAAAAAATATTGTAAATCAGTAAAGTTTAAAAATATAAAGTTATTGTAACAGGAATCATCATTATCCATTGGTACAAGTTATATTTTTCATTTTACATACTCTATAAAAACAATGTATCTATTTGTTAATCACATTCTTCAAATTGTTTTTTTAGTAAACTTATGTCTTCTACTAGTATCAAATATAAAGTAACACCTGCAATCCAAGACCACCTCCCAATGCTGTGTTAGTGTTCAATGTATTCGCTGTTAATCCTGTGCCAAGACCGTTCAAAGTGACACTTGTGGCTGGCACAGCACCCAACACACCAGCTCCCAAAGTAGAGCCCGTTCCTGTCAGATTCATGTTATTTGTAGGAGTAGTGTGTGCCAAATTTCTGGCAACATCTCTTAGGGGTTCACCGTTTGGTCCCAACCCTAGACCAATACTTTTCAACCCTTCTGGTAGCCTTACTTCACTTTTGTCAGTCACTCCCCTGTCCATGCGAACCGTCATTCTTCTGTCATAAAGCATTTGCTTGTCAAACATCGAAATAGCCTGAAATGTGTAAGAAATGTATTATTATTTTCAATAGAAAATACAACCTGGTTTAAAAGTAAATTGCAACAAACTTTACCTGGACAGCCTCAACAGGATGGTCATATTCAATGACAGCAAAACCTCTGCTATTACCATCCTTGTCAACTGCTAAATCAATGTTGCGCACTTTTCCTGCCATTTTGAAAACTTCCTTTATTTTAGTACGATCTGCTTTATAATCAAGCTGAAATACAACATTATTTTAAACAAGTATAAAATGTGTACAACGCATTTATAAGTTCGTAAATCTATTTAGGAAGCAAATTTTTTTTGGTATTGTATGACGAGACGAGCATGCCGTTCGCCTGATGGTAAGCGATACGACCACCCATAAACAGTAGCAACACCATCCAGCAACTTGAATTACAAAGTACTGTGTGGCATTCCACTGCGCTCGTCATCCTGAGACATAAGATGTTAAGTCTCATTATGTCCAGTAGTTACACTGGCTACAATGTCCTTCAAACCATAACACAACAATGCATGCACACTGCTGCTTGGCGGTAGAAATAGACATTGCGGTGGTACCCACCCAGACGGACTCTTGCATATACCTACCACCAGTATTATTTATAGTTTATTGGAGTATTATTTATAGGTATACACAAAGTTACTTACATTGGCTACAAATACTTTCTTCACAAGAGGTGGCTGCACATTGATTGACTCCAAAAATTGCAGACTCAACCCATATGTGTTAAAGTTTTCTGGTTCCCTTGGTTTATTAATACCCCAGCTGAAAATCGAATAATAATTTTACAATGTGAAATAAAGACTCAGCTTTATATCAAACAATATGGTGAGAAAACAAAAATTATGGCATAATTAAAAGATATATTGTAAGTTGAGATTAAAGTATAACTTGTCTCCTTACTTGTCTTTGTCATCTCTATTGATTCTCCCACCACCACCTCCAGTGGATCTTGTAGAATTGAGCCGGTTTCTTTCATTACCTATAAAATAAACAAAGTATGTAATCATTCTAGTGCTAATTAATAAATAAGCATGTAATTTTTAGACTTATGGTGATGAGAAGTTTAATAGTTTATTGTGAGATAAAAAAAAATACCCTGTTTTTATATGAATCTGTACCGCACTGCAGTCATACAAGCTAGGCTAATATGGCTAGGATTTGCCTAGCATTTTATACAGTTTACAAGCAAGTTCACTTACCAGTTTCTTCTTTCAAGACTAGTTTACGTCCATTCAGCTCATAACGGTGCATAACAAAAAGGGCTTTTTTCATGGCTTCAGTGTTTGTGAACTCCACAACACCACAACCTCTCGCCTTACCATTTTCGTCATTGAAGAGCTCAACATAAGCAACATCTCCAACCTTAAACAAATTATTTGAAATGTAGCGTGTGCCAGGTTTTTTTTATATTACTCATTTATTTATACATTTTTATAGTACTTGTTTTTCAATTAACTATAAATCTTACATAAATACCAATATGGTTGACAGCTATATCATAAATCATAAGAAATTGTGCAATTAAACCAAATACAATACTAGGTAACTAAGGTTACTGTTACTATTGAGAATGAGAGGTATAACCTAAGATTAGAATCCAAAACACTACCAAGTATAGTAAGTACTGTAAACTCCAAACTCTTGTCAAAAACTATTAAATCCTAAACATCATCATCATCAGCCACACAACATCCACTGCTGAACATAGGCCTCCCCTAAAGATTTCCAGATGGATCTGTCAAAAGCGGCCTGCGTCCAGCGTGTTCCTGCGACCTTTATCAAATCGTCTGTCCACCTTACAGGTGGACGGCCGACTAAACATACAGCTTCAGAATAGTTAAACACCTCCATTAACAATATAGTGCAGAATTATTGTAATGTATTTTATTTTAGTTAATTTGAGTGGCTCACAGCTAACTATAACAATAAACAAAATAAGAACTTAATACAATAAGCTAATCACGAGCCACCACTGATAGCAACAATATTCTTACCCATGTTAGAGAAAACTTAGTTAATCTCACCTTTTCTTTGAACAAATCCTTTAGTTCCGTCCAGCGGAACTCGTATGGTATATTAGATACGAACAAGCGTTTGCCCTCTGAACGATCGCGATCCGAAGACCGGTCACGCGTTACATCAGAAAATCTTGAAGGTCTGTCCCCGCGTCTAGACCGGTCGCGTTCTTTTTCACGCTGTGCGTCCATCATATTGGAAACCTATGAATTAACACATTTTCATCTCAAATTTGCAAACCTTCCTAATTAAAAGAAGCAAGCTCCATGCGTTTGACACTGCTGCATTCATTCATTTCAAACATCAACAAATTTGTAGCTCAGCGTAGCTGCGTATTAAAACTTACGTGGAAAACAATTGACGTAGTATTTTATATTATTTATATTGTGTAATACAGTTTGATACGTAATATCCTTATGACAAACTCAAATTTACACACTAATTATTGTTGATTTACCGACATACCAATTCAATTTTCAGTGACTGGTTAATCATGAAATGAATGGATGCCGTAAGTAGAGATTCCAGTAAATAGGAAATATCGATTATATATTTTATTTCAAACTAAGTTAATCGAGATATTGACATCTCAAGTCTCGACTAGTGTAATGTGTTCATACCTCTCAAAGAAAACTTGCAGTAAGCTGTAAGTATTAATAATCACGCAAGTAATTGCAGCAGGGCACTTTAACACAAGAGGTGTAGAGAGCTTAGGCAAGTTAAATGTAATTATATTAACATTTTATTTCATTGAAGTGAAACGCCTTTATCGACGTAAGGGAAAAATCTATGTTAAAAAATCGTCACACGAAAATCGTCACATTTTCTGTCACTTTGGACCGTCACGGCGCCGTCTTCTAGGGTCATTATTTATATATCAATAGTACATCTATATTTATTTAATGATTCGCTGTGCCCACACCGTCATCTGCGTGGACTAAGATCAATCTGAGACAACAGATGGACAAAAGCTTAATAAATATTTTTTTACCTTCTATTATTATTTTTTTGCATCCCCAAATTTTCTTTCAAATAAAAGAAATGTCCGCTTTTTGTATGGGTGCTGGGCCTCAAAATCTAACCAGATTCAAACTTTATGGATATAAAAAAGCAAAACTATGGATCTTGGATCCATTAAAAAATATTTTTAGACCCCTCCATTAGTAACTAACTTTCTTGACAACGTTCATTTTAAGTGTGCTTTAAAGCAAAATAAAATGAAATAAATTTCAAAATCGGAGGACTTTAAAATGATACGATTTATTGCAAGGCCTAGTACTATCTCAAAAATTATCTTGGTTGGAATTTTTAGCCTATTTTTGGACATGTCCTTTAATCTTGATATCCAGAAAATCTGTGAATTTATTATATGTATAGATAGATAAAATATTCAAACGTGATTAAAAAACTATTATTTTAATTTTTGTGTAATAATTCTATTTCAACATCGATATCTTTTTAAAACATATTGATACTGTTTTGGTACTTCGAAATCCCTAATAGATCATATGTCTCTGGTGATGCCCATAGAGTAAGTCTACGTAAGCACCACAGATAAGCTCAAAGTATACTGAGCTACGCTGACATAGTAGAGCGCGTTTCAACTCTAAATTCCGATGGCGTGATGTTGGCAGCAATGTACATGCAGTGCTGCTACATCAAACAAAATGTGTCACCTTGAAATAAATAAAGGATTTATTTTTTTAGTAACAAAACAGTATTATTTCCAAATCAAATTTTAAAATATATGCATAAATCATGTACCCATTTTCAAAAAAAATATTATTAAAATCTTTGAATTCTGTCGTAAGTACGTAATAATTAACTAGCTATGTAGTTTCCAATAAATGCTTCTTTTTTTCTAAGATATTTTATGGTGCAAAATTAAAAATAGTTATGTCACGAAATTACTTTGAAATTAATCTGCAACTTACGGAAGTAAATCAAACACTATAAACATAATTGATGAGTGGGTAGAAGTTTAACAGTTAAATTAACTTTAGTCTGTTTATTTACTAAACCATTATTAACATTTATAGATTTATAATCTATACATCTATACATATAAATAAAATTGGAGTGTCTGTTTGTAATATTGAAATTACCGTTTTTTACCACATGTATATGAATATATATACGGTACATACACCAAAATAACACATTTTACAATTTTTGTCTGTCTGTCTGTCTGTTTGTTCCGACTAATCTCTGAAATGGCTGGACCAATTTTGACGGGTCTCTATTATTGGCAGGTAGCTGATGTAATAAGGAGTAACTTAGGCTACTTTTTATTCCGGGAAAATATAAAGTGGGACTTTTATCCCGGGAAAACTCATTCACGCGGGTGGAGCCGCGGGCAACAGCTAGTATATTAATAAACTAGACTTCTGCTCGCGGCTTCGCACGCGTAAAAAAGTATTTCCCGTATAAAAATATTTTCCCGGGATAAAAAGTAGCCTATGTCCATCCAGGTCATGATCTACCCGTGTGCCAAATTTCATCGAAATCCGTTGAGTAGTTTTTGAGTGTATTCGTTACAAACATACTAACATACAAATCTTTCCTCTTTATAATACTACTAGTATAGATAAAACAAGACGAATATTTCTTTTTCATAATGGAATGACATTAGTTTTTTAATGAATCATGGAGATAAGTAATTACTAAATATTAATTATGACAAGTCAGCACAAAAAACATAAAACATATGAATTAGCATATAATACATTGTATCATTACACTGTCTATTTATTTATTGTTATCTTAATCGATGTTATACAATTGTTGTTTATTATTTTTGATACTTTAAATTTTATTAAAAGGAAATACTAAAATATACAACATGAATTTATGTAAAGAAACAATTTATTACACGTTTCATTATAATCAACCTTAGAGCTTTTAACATACTCAAAGTAACAACCAATGATATTGAATTTATACGAAAAAAAGTATGTACGATCAATTTTCATACTAAGCTAGAATGTCATCTTTTTCAAATTTGACGGTTTGCAACTACCAATCCGGGAAGCTTGAGTGAATGAGAAATATAATTTTTAAACCAATGAAAAATTGTTTCTGTGTAATGTTGCCATTTTAAAAAAAACATGCTACATGTCACGGTACACCATACAGCGCTCTCTAGCGGTTTTTAAACCTTTGTTTGCTCGAAACGAGCTGACGCTTGACATATACACGCACACATTCATGTTTTTGATTGTATTGCTTCATAAATATTTTTCGCTTACGATAGCCATGCAGGAGGCAACTTGTGCTGCATTTTTAATAAAATAAGTCATTTTAACAATCCACAAATTATGGAGCAGTGTAAATCTAATTCACCGAAACTATTTGTCAGCACCGCTATAGAAAACAAGGACGAAGTAGAAGAGGTACTGTCTAAATTATTGCAGTTTTCCAACAAAGAATCGTCGAGTCGGCCATGTAAAGTCGTAATTTCCAACATTGACAGTGGTGGCGCTGTTGTTTACATGGCGCGAATTTTTGATTTGTTGGTTATCATTGTCTTATAAGAGTTTTTCTTGGTGATTTCAGAGATATGAAAGAGCTTACAGCTATTTTCAATCATTGGTAGCCGACTGCAGTGAGAAAGAAGCCCACGATGCTCTCAACAACGCAGTATGTAAGAATCACGAGGAAGTATCGCTCGGTATGCTCATGTCGATCCTCACGGAGCCCCACAACGCCACAAAGTGCTACAGAGATCTCACTCTTGTCACCAGAGACGGCTTAACATGCGTGCTTAACAATCTATCCAATTTAATACTGGAAAGGTACTTAAAGTTCCAAGATACTACCCGCAATCAACTTTTGTGGCTTATTAAGGAGATGATAAGGAATGCAGTCACTGGAGTGGACAGTGTGTGCTGGAACTTGATGCGTTACGCTTCAGGAGGAGACATTACGCCCAAGAATATAATATTGGTAGAATCTCTTTTGGATATTTATATTGAAAATCGGGCATGGTTGGATAAATTTCCTGTACTTATATGTATGGTGGTATATACATATTTAAGGTTAATAGAAGATCACAATATTGCACAGTTGATGAGTTTAAGGCAGAAAGAAGTTAATTTTGTTATCACTCTTATAAGGGAGCGCTTTTCAGATGTGTTAACTTTAGGTAGGGATTTAGTTCGTTTACTGCAAAATGTTGCCCGCATTCCTGAATTCAATCAATTATGGCAAGACATATTAATGAATCCTAAAATGCTTTGCCCTACTTTTACCAATGTACTACAACTGTTGCAAACAAGGACATCCCGAAGATATCTTCAGTCCAGACTCACACCAGACATGGAAAGGAAGCTTGTTTTTCTTACATCACAAGTTAGATTTGGTCACCACAAAAAATATCAAGAGTGGTTTCAAAGACAATACCTTGCCACCCCGGAGTCACAATCTCTCAGAAGTGATATGATCCGTTTCATAGTTGGTGTCATACATCCAACCAATGAACTTTTATGCTCTGACATTATCCCAAGGTGGGCAGTTATTGGATGGCTTCTTACAACATGTACTTCAAATGTGGCAGCATCCAATGCTAAGCTAGCACTATTTTATGATTGGTTATTCTATGACCCTGAAAAAGACAACATAATGAATATTGAACCGGCAATTCTTGTTATGCATCATTCAATGAGATCACATCCTGCCGTGACTGCAACTTTGCTAGATTTCCTATGCAGGATTATTCCGAATTTTTACCCTCCATATGCTGATAAAGTCAGGCAAGGCATATTTAATTCGCTACAGCAAATTATTGAGAAGAGAGTATTACCTAACTTGCATCCATTGTTCGACTCACCCAAATTGGATCGTGAATTACGTGCCACTGTGAGGGACACTTTCAAAGAATTTTGCACAAATGGCAATGGTGAGGGAGTTTCTGGCTTGAGAGAAGAAGGGAACGACGACCTTATGCCCAAAGGTGGACCCGACGAGCCAGCATTTTCTGATGATGAAGAGGACAATATTCCACCAACCATAGCCGAGGACACTGACGACGATGATTTACCGTTGTCCGAAGTTCGGGCTCGAGAACGGCCTGAATTAGCTGCCGCACTACCATTGGTGCTACGTCCGCTGGCAGAGACTTTATTAGACGACCGTACATCTGCATCCGCCACTGCGTTGCTCGATGCGTGTGGTTCCCCAACACCGACAGCTACCGCGCTCGCCGATCTCTTTACAGCAACGGTGCAAGAAGTACAGCCACTACGCATAAGTTGTAATCCGACACCTGCCGAACTCGAATCTGCATTAAACTCACCAATATTCGGTATGTTCACTTACCTGACTCTGAACAGCGATGAAGCAAAGAGGAAACTCGTATTAGAAACCATTAAGGAAATACACTCTCAAAATACCCTACACTGCGTTGGATACTGTTTGCTGTTTTACTTAAAAGTATGTTACGAGCGCGACCGGCGTGCTGAACGCAATGCAGCCAAAAGAAGAAATGTGAAATTCAAAGCAGACATATACAAGGAATATTGTAGTTATTTAGAATTAAAATTAGGAGACAGTTTAGCGGATGATTTTGAAAGATGTCAGGATTGCGACTCAAACGTTTTAGTGTGGTTGATACCCGACGTATACAGGGAGTTTAAAGATCAAGCTCAAAACCATATAAGGTTGTTGCACGCTATTGTGTCCACATTGGATGCAGGACAGCTGCAGAGACTAGTATGTTTAACCTTGCAGGGCAACTTGATGATGTTTAAATCCGACGACATCACGACCATGTTATCAACAAGTTTGAACTGGGAGACATTCGAGCAATACTGCCTCTGGCAACTGTTAACTGCACATGATATATCAGTCGAAGATGTATTACCTATCATTCCTAAATTATCATATAAAGATCACGCCGAAGCACTCACGTCGGTGCTCCTAATGTTGAAACAAGAGCGACCTACTGCCGAGGTTCTGCGGCAGTTGTTCTGCAGAACACTCGATGAAAACGATACATCTGTTGTTTCAACTCTCATGTATTGGTGCCAAGATTTCGAAGACAAAGTTGGCGATTTGGTTGCAACACTGTTGAGCACAAGATATCCAGGCACTAGCCCCAACAAGAGAAAACGGCCGGGGAAACACAGTATTCCACCGAATGCTCCACCTTCTGCGGAATTGGTAAGCCTTTTTAATCCAATAAGCATATTATAGTCGGAAGACATTGCCACAGATGTCTCCTTATATTAGTTACATCCTAAGGTTTATGCTCATAGATAATGAGTCAAAATATACACATAACGCTGGATCAATGTAATTCTATAAAGTATGGTTTATTTCTTTATGAAAAGGTGCTGGGCCATTTGGAGCAAATGAGGGTACGCTGTGTAGAGCAGGATGATATGTCAATTTTCAACATGGAGTGTATGCAGAAGGCCTTACAACAAGCACAGTCGAATAGTAGCGATAGTTTAAGGGTAAGTGCAACTACAAACAAGTTTCTTTTTGTACTGTAGCTCCCATTGATCAGCGTAGTGCTATCATATGTTATGTTTTATTACAATACAGCCTTTTGTAATTCCAACACTGTACAGGATATTTGATAAGGAAGTTTCTGCCGGTATAAATGTTTCTTCCATGTTATTTTTCATTACTTTTAAACACGCATGTGATACAATTATTCTTATAGCTTAAAATTTGTATGCAAATGTATTTTTTTTATATTACTCATGACAATTATGATTCATTCACATCGTATGAAAAAGTATTATGCCAATTTGCGAGTACTAAATCATCTTTGCGAAGTTTTGTATTCCTCAAACCATGGTTTATTTCCAAGCTAACAGCTTCGCGAATTGAACTATCATCCCATCATCTAAATTTTGTTCATAAATAGTGAAAGTATAAGGTAGTACTAAATCGTACTCCTTTTAATTTCAGAGACAATATAGTGAATTATTTTCGTTGGCATGGGAAGATGAATTGCCCATATCCAGAAGAGCTAGAAAATTAGTTTCTAATTCTTTACCAATCAATCAAAACTTACACTCTTCCAATGAAGACAGTGAGGTAAATTTCCTTTTTAATATATTAGCTTTTCCCGCGACTCTGCCCACATTGGAGTCCGAATCGCGTGCACGCTTTATTTTATTACAACCCAGCTTTCTATACATGTAGCTAAGTTTTCATGTTGATGCGCAATCTAATTGTGGAACCGTTGAATGCTAGATTAGTGTTTGAAGTGGTTATAGACTGGCAGAAATACAAAGTCTCCGATTTTTTGTTGCTTATTTTTAGTACCCCTGCTAGTTTACGTAAATATTCCTACTGTACATACATTTCCTTTACTGTATTTGATTTAATCAGTGAAGTTGTTTCGATTATAAACCACACATTTTATTTACAGGAAGAGGAAATAGTAAAACCCAAGCAAGCCAAGCGACGAAAGAAGGCTATTTCGGACAGTGATTGACATATCTCGAGTAAAAAGAACTGTAATTTTAAACACCAAAGTGCAACTCTACAATACAATAAATCTTAGTACATGTAACAATACATTGTTGGTTACCTTACGTTGTTACACGGGTGACATTCCAAGAATCGCACCCTGATCCATTACATCATTTTGTGTTGTAAAAACGTTACATTTTATGTTTTAAAATTCGGCTTCCATGGTTTTAGTAATATTATGTTAATTTCTGATAAAATATCGTCTATAAATAACAACTTTCATTGAGATATTTATATGAGAGAATATTTAAAAACATCCATCATATAGCTAAAAATTCTTACAAATAAGTTGTTATAGTAAGAGATAATTTAATATTTACATAAGTTGTAACTGCATATCTTGAAAATCACACATACCTTGGTATCCCTGAACATGTTTCTTTGCTCAATGGATGTTTAATGAGTAAATCAAAAAACCATGAAATTAGCATGCCATGCCAAATGCCATGGTGTGCTAAAGAACAATATGTAAGCGTAAAATACTGAAACACTAAGTTATTTGGATACATATAGCTGTAAAAAAGATAAAAGTGTTTTAGAGTTATCAAACATGCAATGTAAATTTGGAGCAGTTGATAGTCATTTATTGTAAAGTAGGTACCTTATTGTTGTACAGTTTTTTTTAACCCCAATACAGTGTTTGACTTATTTTAAGTGTAAGGTATGAGACCAAGATTTTATTCAAAGGATATATTATTGTATTGATGCAATTTTCGAAAAACATTTTACACTAGGATCAATAAAGTATTTCCCCCTTTCTTTATTGCTTTTCTTTAACTGGCATCAAAGTCTTTACTAGGGGTAATTAAAAAAAGCTTTGTTTAGAACTTGATATATTTTTTTAACTAGAGGAATATAAGGATAAATTTAACTTTCACAATATTTTAACTATTCTCACACAACAAATACGTTTTCATCTGGATATAAAACAACATATTATAAACAATAATAAATATTAATAAATTTTCAGGTATGTTGGAGATTATTTGGCCTTGCTAATTAATCACATTTATAAGATTGTCTTTTTCAGTAACAAACACTTTGAATTACCTAAGCCATGAACACAACACATCTCTTTAATGAAAGAGAACCGCCACCCAAATGTGGAATATGTAAGCTTATCATCTACTGGAGAAAATTAACATTCTTAAAACTATATTTTCCCTTGCTTATATCTTTGTCGGGCTTGTGCTTTACTATATTTAGTTTTCTTTTCAGGCCCTGTGTTGTCTTTTTCATTCGAATTTTCATTTGCACCTGAAACGAAAAATAAACATTATTTACCATGTATTGAACATTAAAGTGTACTGAATGATAAAGGAAAAACAGAAATAAAAACAATGGTAAGAGTATATGTGTACATTATGGTGTTATTAAAGTCATACGTGGGTCGAGGTTATATTTTTGTTTAATATCAGAACTTTAAGCTCTAACATTGGCACGGACCGCCATTATAATATTTTGTAATGCAAGTAATATGCCTCGATACTGCCTCGGTGGCGTAGTTGTATTACGGTACGACTGCAAGGCTGAGGTCTCGGGTTCGATCCCCGGGTCGGGCAAAGTGATATTGGATTATTCTATTCAGTATCAGCCCGGAGTCTGGAATTTGTGCCCGATATGGCGATAGGCTCGCCCCCTATCACATCATGGGACGGAATACGCTTGGCGAAAAGTGGGTGCACTAGTTGCGCCTCTGCCTACCCCTTCGGGGATAAAAGGCGTGAGCATGCGTGCAAGTAATATGGTATTTTACTATGTTCGATTATAACAATTATTCCATACGTTATAGCAAATAATACGAAAAAGAAGCCCTTCCGTGAAATCAGCAATAAAATTGGTTTAAGAAATGGGGCAACAATTCATATTTCAATTGCAATGTGCGCATAGTGGGGATAGCGCGCTAACTCTTTTCTTTCGCGCGAATCGTAATGCCTGGTGACCTCAACGAGATATCAGTCTCTTTTTCGTTTGTTGACAATTAGCCCTTACATCAGATTTGAAAGGCAAAAGGAAAAATTGTTGAATTTTTACCGGCTTTCAGTCGTATTTTTTGTGTTTGCACGATGCACACACCCATACATACACCCAGTTGGACTATCTTATATGAGAAATTTTCTTGTAAGCATCCATATATTTGTTCAGGTTTTGACAATTTTAAATGAAGTAAATTTATGGTAAAAATATATGAGTAAAATAGCCTATTGTAGAGGGTCGTGCAATAACCGGGATAAAGGGACGGCGAGCGTCGTGATATTTTAAAGTGTAAAATTTGTAATAATTATAGAGAATTCAATAAAATTTTAGGAATTAAATAATTACGGAAATAGACATCACGGCAAATTTCCGCCCGGCCCCGGACGGTAAAAATCGAAGCCACGTCCCTGGGAGCTGGCTTTCACATTGAGTACATCAAACTTTGAGTATTCTTTGTTTCCTATGAATCATATTATATGAAACACGGCGCCCCGTTAAGACTTTTGTACTATACGCAGGCTATTAAAATGGTCCCGAATAATTGTTTTATACAGCAATAGATCATTTGCCTTCTTGAAGTTGGATCAACATTATCTGTCACTCCAAGATGCTAATGAGACGATTAGACTACAATCTCATTGGTCTAAGGTATGTTTTGGAAACTTGCCCATTAGCTTATTAAAAATATAATTTGTTTGATGTATCATCAGAATAAGTAACAGTTAAAATTATTTTATAGAGAGGTTTTTAGTTGAATGCAAAACTCCTATTTAAGGGGGGTAAAAGGAGGGAGAAACTAAACCGCTCAACCGATTGTAATGAAATTTGGTATGGAGATATCTCAAACTTAGAGAACAAACATAGGATATTAATTTGGTATGGGTATATCTTAAGTCTGGATGGATGCATAAAGCAGCAGACCGGGCTCTGTGGCGTATCTTGGGAGAGGCCTATGTCCAGCAGTGGACTGCAACGGGCTGATGATGATGATGATGATATCTTAAGTCTAGAAAATAAATATGGGATGTAATTTTTTTTTACTCCTAACTAAAGGGGTAAAAGGGGGCAGAAACTAAACTACTTAACTGATTGTAATGAAATTTCGTATGGGCATATCTAGAACCTTAAAGATAACTATGAGATATTCTTTTTTATCCCTTAACTAAAGGGAACTTTTAAATTAGTGAAAGTAACTGTAGATATCGACTCATTTAACTGACAATGGTGAATATTTACCTTTAATGGAAAATAGTAGTAAGACCTAATTTAAAGTAATAAATACCATGTATAATATTAAAGAATCACCCGAACAGGGCTCTGTCACCCAGGTACTTTTAAATTTAAATGAGACATGAGGGTATCATCGGGTGCGAATGCAGATACACCTACAAACTAGATTTACTGGCGGCTCCACCCGTGTGAAAGCCTTTTCCCGGGATAAAATTTACGAGCATCGGTATTTTTTCGGGTATAAACAACTATTTAAGTCACCCGACATATCAAAATCGAGATTTTTCTATAGATTTTAAAGTTTTTCGATTCTGACAATATTATGTTCAGGGTCAAAACGAGAAGTTACAGATACATGTTAATGAAATTCCATCAAAATACGACCAGAGGTTTCGGAGACTAGTCGGCACAGGCATAAAAACTAGTTTCGGACAAAATCTATTTATTTTATTATTTTTGAATCAATCAAACCCCGTTATTTTCTAACATGTTCTATAATATGGAATCTGACTTGACGTATTAGTTGAGAAACATATCTTTGCTGTCACTAGCCAAAAATAACAACTGTCTCTTGACTTCGCTGTACTCAAATCATAATTACCTAAGTCTTCTGGAGGTTGAAGAGATTTCCCTGCACTCCATGCATTCATCAAAGCTGCTGTTTTACCGACAGCAAATCCAACACCGGATAGAGCCATTGAGAATGCAATCATACTAAATGGATGCTGAAAAGAGCAAAGGTATTACTAAAAACATAATGCTACAATAATGCGGGTTACAGACTGAAACCTGAGCTAAATAAGTTTAGCTTAGCTCACATAGAGCCGTATTAATAGATGCAACTCAATTTCGCTTTGAAGTGCGATATCAGTTGAGACGCAGTCAAATTAAGGTTAGCATCTTAAGATAGTCTCTATTTAATAAAAATACATTAACAGCAGCTCAAGTGACATCTTAAGTAACAATATGTGCCGGATTTTGACAGCTGAGTTCTGTTTATGTAACAGCACTGACTCAATTGAGAACAAGCTCTTAAATTACAGCTTTAAGCTTGGTTTATTAAATAGTTCAATACATTAAGTAAATGTCTACTTGAGACTTTACTCAAACGTGAGATTTGTTAATACCGCCCATAGCTGAGAAAGTTACACATTTATTTTCGTTGCAAGCTTTAGCTCATGGCTTTGACTGCGTGAGTTTTCCTCGAAATAAACCCGAGGGAAGAGCATTATATTAGATTCGGAAAAAATTGGCAAAAGGATTGCGTGGCTTGGAATTCACTTTTATTTAAAAAAAAGTATATACCGGGGTCTGGAATTTGTGCCCGATATGGCGATAGGCTCGCCCCCTATCACATCATGGGACGGAATACGCAGGGCGAAAGGTGGGTGCACTAGTTGCGCCTCAGCCTACCCCTTCGCGTATAACAGGCGTGAGAGTGTGTGTGTGTGTGTGTGTGTGTGTGTGTGTAGAAGTATATACTATATACATTATATATTCCTCATGCAATGTAAACAGATTTACGAGAACTTGTACATGTTCACTTAGAGATCACTTGCTAAAGCATGTTGCTAAAGAAATGTTGTGGCAAGTGTAAACGCATCTGAACATTCTTGCGGAAGAACTTGCTAGTCTCAATACGGGTTACGAATTCAAATATCATTTCAGTATGTAAAGCCTTTCTAAACAAGGACAGCCATATGATAGTAGGTTAGATACTTACTGTTAAAGTAGGGTTGGCAGTAAAACTATAATCTAATATGACCACAGCAATCCCAACAATGAGACCCACACATGTACAAATCCATATTGTATTTTGACCATCTGAAAATAAAAGGTAAGTTGAAAGGAATTATTAAATAACTAGCTTTTACTCGCGGCTCCGCCCGCGTGCAAAAGTTTTTCCGGGATAAAAGTCCCGCTTTATATTTTCCCAGGATAAAAAGTAGTTGATGTGTTAACGCAGAAAATTGTTAATGAGCTACCCGTGTGCCAAATTTCATCGAAATCCGTTCAGTAGTTTCGGGAATGTGCAGTAACAAACAAACAGATAGACAGAAAAGAATTATAAACGCAGATTTGTTTTGCATTACTCTTCTTTAGTCGCCCCCTTTCTTTTTTATCACATTTAAATGTACAGACACACTGGTTCTACTGCTTTATTATATGCTAGCATTGCGCGCGGTTCCGCCCGCGTGGAAAAGTTTTTCCGGGATAAAAAGTAGCCTATAGCACTCATGAGTAATGTAGCTTCCTATTAGTGAAAGAATTTTAAAAAACGGTCCAGTAGTTCCTGAGATTAGCGCGTTCAAACAAACAAACAAACTCTTCAGCTTTATACTGAACTCATGTTGAAAATGGCACTACATTACAAAATTTTATGTGTTATTATTATACTTTTAACTTATTTGGTAGTCAACTTATTATTTATATTTAGTCACAGTCATCACACTTGCTTTGACATTAAGAGTCGATTTCATTGCTTGCTGATAAATACTATTTGTCACATAAATGTATAAGACAACCAAATACAAAAGTCTAATTCTAATCTATACTCCTAGATTACAGTGTTACTTTTTTGTTTAAAGATTTTATATAGTTCCACGTATTGTAAGCCATGACTTTACAAACATCTTATCTCTTGTACTAAATCATTATTATTAGATTATCTGTAATTAAACAAATTAATTGAAATTGAAATAGTTCTTGGACATTACCATACCAGCCCTGTATTATATACTGCCCACTACTAGCACGGGCCTCCTCTACAAATGAGAGGGATTTAGGCCTTAGTCCACCACGCTGGGCTAGAGTGAGTTGGCAGACTTCACATACCTTCGAAATTCAGAGAAATTCTCAGGTATGCCGGTTTCCTCACAATGTTTTCCTTCACCGTTGAAGCAAGTGATCATTCACAAAGAATACACACATAACTTTTTAGAAAAGTCAGAGGTGGGTGCCCTGGGGTTTGAACTTGCAGACATTCGTCTCGGCAGCCCGTTCCACTCCCAACTACGCTATCGCCGTTTCTTATCTTGGACATTCCATCAACATATTTGTAGTGGGTAATTACCCACTTCAAAAGTTATTGAATTTCAAATCCCAATCTTAGCACTCCATCTGAGCACTAGGTTAATACATTAGTTACAAAGCAGTTTCATACCTTTTAATCTCTTTTCCTGCATGTTGGTAATGTTCTTTATGGATTCCATTAATTTTACATTATGAGGTTCCAGTTGCAATGCCCTTGTGTAGGATATAATGGCTTCATCATATAATTCACTGGCAGCTTCCACTTCTGCTCTACGAAAATATCCCTAAAATAAATATTATATTTTGAATTGACATTGTCTCGAATGCCAGATATTTTTTGAACTTACAGCATAAACAATCAATTCACGCTTTGAGATATATTATTAATATTTTTCCACATATTAAACCTGTTTTAACATATTTTGAGTTACTACAGATTTAGAATTGGAGCATTAGTGCTATTCTGTAAAAAAAAACAACATAAAGCATCAATTTGAGTGAGTTTGCTCAATACCACTATTGTGACTGTCGAAATCTTTGCTGCTGAATACCAATTAGCTCAAAATACTTAAGATTTTATTTACAAGTAGTTCCCTTCACCAGCATTCTCATCTTGTAGCACCGATTTAGGATTTGCTTGTTATAGAGTGACCAGTATGCATCTATTATGTATCTGGGGATTTAGAAGTGAGCTTACTAGTGAGATCATACAGTATTGCAAAGCAGGAGTCAGGACTCAACGGATTCAGCATACTTTGTATTTGTTATTGACTTCATTTGGTTATTCTTTTTACTTGAGTATACCATATTTAATAATACATAAAGGCGATACCCCAATATTTACTGTGTTTGGTTGTTTGCATTCAACTACAGATCTCTCTATAAAATAATTATAACTGCTACTTATTCTGATGATACATCAAACAAATTATATTTTTAATAAGTTAATGGGCCAAAAGTTTCCATAACATACCTTAGCCCAATGAGGTTGTAGTCTAACCGTCTCATTAGCATCTTGAAGTGACAGATAATGTTGATCCAACTTCAAGAAGGCAAATGATCTATTGCTGTATAAAACATAATTATTCGGGTCCATTTTAATAGCCTGCGTATAGTGCAATACGGCTTCGATAAATTTGCCATCCTTAACACATTCATTTCCTTTATTTTTTAGTTCTTCTACCGTAGGTTGCGCTTTCTTTGTCTCATCCATTTTATTACAAGTATTTTTGTAATTTTATGATAAATACCCAAATATTTCGTATCACAATTATTAATCATATATAATACACTATGTGGTTTTATATATATAAACGAGTCCCTAATGCAAAGCAATGCAGAAGTACGTTTGGGTAAAAATTTCAGGAAATCTGTTTATCAGTGTTTGTCAATTTAGAACTGTCAATTGTCACAAAACAAATATTTTTTTAATTTTCCCCTTTTATTGGGACGGCAAAGGGTTCAAGCCCATACAGCCACGTCGTAAGTGATATATTTGGTTATCTTTTTTTTAACCTTTAGTATGCAGCGATGGCAACTTAACGGATTTCCCATCATATCTAGCGGACTTGGATACGTTGAAAACGGGAAAAGAACTTTCTAACGGCTGACGGAATATTTAACGGAAACTGTTCCTTCAGCGAATTCTCAAATGTATAAGACGGGGGGTTGTATACGTGACTTATTTGTTGAAAGGGAGATTTTTAGGTGGCAAGAACCCACGCAACGCACCCCCCCTCCCCCATGTCCCCATGTGGAAGCCATATCTACGCCCGTGTACATAGAACTTTAGAAATTTTAGAGCTATTATTGACGAATAAAAATTTTAAAGGATTTTTGACGGGAATATACAACAAAATCGGCGGATTTTCAAAAATCTTGTTGGCAGCACTGTTAGTATGTCGTAGTAAACAGTGTTGCCGTTTTAGCACATTTGGCGCTAGATCAAGTGCAATTCTAGAGTTGTTAGCGCTTTTTATCTTATAATTACGCGCTAAAAGATATCTAGTGGAATCTGGCGCAAAACTAAACTACCTTCAGGTAGCTAAATATCCCTCAACATTTCTTAAATTTATTCGACTTTATACGTGCTTTATTTATGGCCAGGGAGGTTTTTTTTGGTATTTGGCAGCAAGACCACACGTTACGCACGAAAAAAATTTTTTTTTTTACGGATTTTTAAAATCTTGTTGGTAACAATGGATATATGTTCACAACATTGTTTAGCGGAATCTAGTGCTTTTTAAAAGTAAGATTATCACAAGATATAGCGCAATTTTAATAAGGGTCTAGTGCATTTAATTTTCGTCAAACGGCAACACTGGTAGTAAAGCAGTGGCTACCTTACCAAGACTTTATCGAGGAGTTTTGGCGGCAACAAAATTTTATGTTTACACGGGTTAATAGAACATATTTTTTGGAATTTGCCGCCATACTTTCTGTGTCATGACTCGCTGGCCAGACTCAATCTAATATCTATTTATTCAAAAGATACTTTAGAGCAAAAATACATAGAAGTTATCTAGACATACTACAAAAAAAAAATTACCCTCCATCAGTAGTCGAGTAAATACTTCGACTTGCGAAACGTATAATTATATACCTCCGTGGAAATAATAAATGACGTCATTGAACTCTTGCATTGAACACAAAAAAGTTATATGTCAGTTCGAGCTTCCGGTTTCCGGAGCGCCAACCTTCGAACTGATTTTGTAGATGTTGGCTAGATGTCGCTGACACAAGTGCTATTTTTCGCCCCGGAAGTTTTATATGCAAGTAAAAAAATTATTGGGACAAAAATCCAAAGTTTTTTTTTTGTATGGGTGCCGGGCCTCAAAACCTAACCAAACTCAGACTTTATGGATATTATAGGGGCAAAAATATGGATCTTGGATCCACTAAAAAAAATTTTTTAGACTCGCCCATTTATAACAAACTTTTTTTAAAACGTTCATTTTAAGTGTAGTTTTTTAGCAAAATAAAATTACATGAAACTCAAAATCGGAAGACTAAACTTATAAGATTTATTGCAAAGGCCTAGTTTTTGAGAGTACTATGCAAATATATATAAAGTATCTTAGTTAGAATTTTAAGCCCGTTTTTGGACATGTCCTTACTCCTTTGATGTAATTTTTACTGGCAATACCTATTGAGTTTAGATCTATAATTTGAAGTATAATAATTTATGTATTTATTATCTTTTCATTCACTGTATCTCTATTCCCTACTATTTTCAGTATTCATTTGCTATCTTAACCAATGTGAGGCTCTGGGCAGGGAAGCCAAAAATATGTCAAAATGCACATGTTTATCCTTTTTAATTATTTAATTTATTTATTTAAATTAAATACTTTAATTAAATTCGAATAAATACATGAGATTATTTCAGGTCACTGGTGATTTTATCACTACAATACAATATTTTTTGTCATATTAATTAAATAATACATAATCAACACCTTCTGTGAGATTCAGTGAGTTGAGATTCTTTTCAAACTGGCCGTTAGTCAGATCTAATTTAACACAAATAATTAAAGGAGGTTTTGCATCTAAAAAGTGTATTATAGGCAATCTTTTTTTTACTATTCTTTCTACTGGACTGTATAATTCCAGCATTGTGCCAATTTTATTTTTATCAACATCACAGACTGCTGTGACTTTATGAAGGTTTTCTGGTGTTAGAGAGTGGAGTAGTCTTCTGCCCCATTTACCAGCACTCCAAACCATAAATGATTTCCAATTAGATATGACATGTTTTTCAAGTCTATCTAATTGAACTTGCCAGATTTTTTTCCTTGTCACAGAAAATGTAGCTGCGTCTTCATGATATGTGTAAACAACTAATTCTTTATCAACTATGTATAGATCACCTCCCAAATCAATGTGAGAATAAAAGAATATGAGATCCTCCGGTGTTCCATGGCCTTCCTCAGTAAATCCACCGACTTTTTGAAACACAGATCTATGACAAAACCATGTGGGCATAAGAAGTGTAGGGCCATTTGCAGTATATATTTGAGTTTTAAGTTGTGCTGGCGAAAGATTATTTGCCCAACGAACAAGACGTGGTGTAGAATTGGCAGGTACTCTAGATATTCTGCTACCAATAAGAGCATTTTTATTACACTTAGCAGCTTCATATTGTAACATTATTCTGTCAGGGTGCATCACATCATCAATGTCTTGAAAACATAAATAATTTCCTCGACTTATCTTAACAGCGCCATTCTTAGCTGCACCAACTCCTGAATTTCCAGAACCAGTTAAATTAAAGAAGATGTTACGTGTTTCATAGTACTTAGCCCAATTTTCCAATATTAATGCGGATCTGTCAGTACTGCCATCGTTGAAGACTACAATTTCTATCTTTAAACCGGCACCGAATGCTGTTTGCGCGGCGATTGAACTCATACAGTTGTTTATCCATTTTTCACCATTAAATATGGGTATAATTATGGAAACATCAACCATTGTGTCCTTTTTTTCTAATAACAGATGATACGTACTAAAACTTTACCTAAATGCCATAATTTATAGTAAATTTCAGAAATTTACTTCCAGTAAATAAATATAATATATGCAGAAGCATAAATGAAATACAATACGGAAGAGTAATATATTGTAGAAGGAATTATGCTTTAAAGTAATAGTTTGTAATATTTTAAACATTCCAGTTTCACTTTTCTTTTAAATAAATTTTGTAAATAAATACATGTGTCAGCACTCAGCTGTTTCACAACTGTTGTTCACAACTCACAATTAGTTTATTTATCTCTGGTCACAATGCTGTCGTCCATTCTCTTAGGACTGCGATTATCAGAGGCGATTATAGTGCGTTTCATTTTATTTTACCCATGGCGTGATGTTGGCAGTAATGTATATGCAGTGCTGCTACATCACACAAAATGTGTAACCTTGAAATAGAGGATTATTTTTTGTTTAGTAACACAATTCAAATCAAATTTTAAAATATATACGCATAAGTTATGTACCCACTTTTCAAATAATTTATTATTAAAATCTTAGAATTCTGTCATAAGTACGTAATAGTTAATTAGCTTTGTAGTAACCAATAAAGACTTCTTTTTGTTATGAGATGTATAGTGCAAAACTACAAATCGTTATGTCATGAAATTACACTATGAAATGAATCTGCAACTTACGGAAGTAAATCAAACACCATAAACCTAATTGATGAGTTGCTATATGTTGAGCAGCTAAACAAGCTTTAGTATGTTTATCTACTAAACCATTATTAACAACTTTTATAGATTTATGATAATATATTAATAAATAAAACAAGTTGAATTTTTATTTATCATAATGCCATTCCATTAGTTTTTTAATGAGTCATGGAAGTAAGTTATTATTTAAAATCAATTATGACAAGTCAGCAAAAAAAGCACAAAACATATCAATTAGCATAATATAATACATTGTATCATTACACTGGCTATTTGTTTATTGTTATTTTAATCGATGTTATATTATTATTGTTTTAAAATTTATTCAAGGAAATACATGCAATACTTTTTAAACTGAAATGGCGGCAATACGAGCCTGAACACATTTTAAAATAATAAGTGTGGTTTCTTTACGTTTTTCACACTCAGACAGGTTCTCCACTTTCAACGCCGTCCGCTTTCTTAAAACATAGTACGACGCTTGCGTCATCTATCTAAGGAATCAGATAAAAATATCCATTATTTCTCGTGGGAACAAATTAGCAGAATAAACAGTAGCCTATATGTTAATCCAAAACATGATCTACCTGTGTGCCAAATTCCATCCAAATCCGTTCAGTAATTTCTGCGTTTACTTCTGACAAATATATAAATATCCAAACTTCCCAATATTTTCACAAACTCTCGAATTCATAATATGAGTAACATAAGATAAGATTTGATATTGTTATTTATTTTTATCGTGATACGGTAGTGACAATACTGATGAGTGTATCGAAGTCTTATCTATCTCCTTTACTTTGCTACTCTTCTTTCGAGTCGACTAGAGAATCCAACCCAAGATGACCCAGTTCACAGACGTTATCACCAGACTTTAGAGGCAACTAAAACTCCTCGATAAAGTCTTGGTAAGGTACCCACTGCTTTACTACGACATACCACTGAAGACAAAAAAAAACAACCAAGCGTGGCTTCGGCCTTTGTAGTTTGAGAAAATTGCAGTCATGGCTTCGGCCTTTAGCTAAGTTTAGATTAGCAAGTTCTCTCAGCAATATATTGCGCAATAACTTTCAGATGCGTTTACACTAGCGGAAATATTTCTTTAGCAACACGTTTTTGTAAGTGATCCACCAAGTTAACTTGCGCAACTTCTCGCAAAACTGTTTACATTACTCGAGGAATATTTATTGCTTGCCATGTTTTTTTTCATAAAATTGAATGACAAGGCACGCAATCCTTTCGCCTAAATTTTATGAATCTAATATAATGTTGTTTCGATGATGATTGTAAATAAAATAACCGTCTTAAAAGTACCAACATGAAACAGAATAATGAAGTATAAAGCTCTGCGTGGCATTCCACTGTGCTTATCATCCTGAGCCATAAGATGTTAAGTCTTATGATGCCCAGTAATTACGTTGGCTACAATGTCCTTCAAACAGGAAGACAATAGTGCATTTATACTACTGCTGGGCGACAAAAATAGACATATCGGTCAAACTACAAACTTATAACTTGGCAGTATAGTCTTTGAGACCTTAGATGCTTCAGAATGGAACAAATAAAAAAAAACGTTAGCCACTAGCTTAGCAAGTTGAAACTTTTATCTGCACGCAGAATAAACTGCAAGTTCTCGCGCAAGTTGCACAAATGGTGTTTACACATGCGACTTGATAGAAGTCCTGCAAGCTTCAACATGTTGCAGAAGTCAGCTTGCCGTGACTGTTTACACGGTAAAAATAGCTTGCGCAACATAGCTTCTGCAAGTTTTCTTGCTAATGTAAACCCCGCTTTTGAATTTTAAAAAAGTCTTTAGATGTGGAAAAAAACTACAGACTAGGCTGCATCGCTATGCGCCTTTCCCTTCTCCTTTTATGAAGGAGAAAACAAAACCAAAAAAAAGTGTCTATGGGCGAGTTGAAGGAAATGTCACATGTCAATTCAATCATGTCAACACTTGTCAATTTTGCCAGATAGAAAAAAAAAATCATTTGTGGAATGTAAAGTGTGCATCGGCGACTGCTATTTTATTGCATTGATTTATTCTACTTCAAATTTTAAAATGGGTCTTAAGGAAGCTAATATTTATTTAGACAACCAGTGGAATACTTATTATGCCGGGCAAACAGTTAACGGAAGAATAGAATATGTCTTTGATAGTCCAAAAAAAGTTCGAGGTAAGCCTAGTTTTTATTTCAGACTATAGACTGACTCATACTTTGATTAATAATGTAAATACAAGTAAATAATCATGCAAGAACTTAATTTAAACTGCCATACAACTATACAGTATCATATTTTTAGGTATCCATGTAAAGTTTAAGGGAGAGGCCCACACTGAGTGGTATGAAAGTAAGCAACAAGAAAATTCCGAAGGCAAAACCGAATCTTCGGATACTATGCACAGTGGCAATGAGGAATATTTCCAAATATCGTACTATTTGCTTGGCAGTAACTCAGGTAAATTATTTAATTCTGAATTAGTGTTCAACACAATTGACCCACTTGTACAGAAAAGTAGTGCCTAGAAAGTATTGTGTATTACACAGACTGGGTTAGCATTGTAATTATGCCCCCAGAATATGAGGTCACCAAGTAAATTAAATGGAATTTGGTTCTTGTGAAGTCTGCCAACCCGCACTGGGCCAATGTGGTGGACTAAGGCCTAACCCCTCTCAGTAGTAGAGGAGGCCCGAGCTCAGCAGTGGGCAGTATATAATATAGGGCTAGTATGGTGGTATGGTGGAGTAATTATTACTTAAGACTAGAGTCTCAGCTCCAGTCTGGACTATTCTTTGTGGGTAGAGACAACCTTAATTCCAAGACCCTACAGATTATTTTGCATCACCTATATAATTATAAGTATATTCAAAAACTTATATTAAGGCCTAATTGCACCATGCTCTGTTAGTTACTTTAACAGTTTGTTAACTGTCTTAAAGGCCTGCTGAGGTTTCTGAGTGTCCCACCATGCTCTAACAGGTGATTATCTTCCTTAACTAGATGTTCTTTCACGCACAATACTTTAACATTCATGTTAATTTTAATACTCAATTAACTAACGCCCATTAAATTGGTGAAATTGGACTTAGTATTATTATATGATTATTGTCCATATTTAGGAAATGAAATAGAAATTCCTGAGGGGAAGCATACATATAACTTCACATTTACACTTCCACCTGTGCTGCCATCCTCTTTTGAAGGGGAACATGGGTACATAAGGTACACAGTCAAAGTCACACTTGATAGACCATGGAAATTTGACCAGGAGACCAAAATGGCATTTACAGTCATCAATGCTCTGGATTTGAATCTCAATCCTAATTACAAGGTAAAGGAAATTGGTCATCAATTTTTATAGTAAAATAATATTATTGTCAAAATTACATTATTTATTCAAGTGGTCCTTTTGAGCTTTAATTATGATATACAAGTTTTTAAATATAAAAAAAATTTACATTATGATAATATTCAAATTTCTTTGACACACAGCTAAAAGATTTTGATCATTTGTAGGAACCTATCCACATTCAACTGGAAAAGACTTTTTGCTGTTTCTGCTGTGCATCACCTCCTTTATCAGTGGATGTCCAAGCTCCTGTGTCAGGGTATTGTCCAGGACAGGTTATACCCTTAACAATCGACATAGAGAACAAGAGTAATGTACAACTTCACCTTGTCAAGATATTCTTAAGAAAAGTAAGTTTAGACGAAATATAATATATGTGCATCTAATTCTATTATACTGCATGATACCGGCGGAGCGGGGCGACCCAAAGTGAAAGTGGCAGTGCCACCCAAACTGGGCCTAAGGGTGAAATAGTTCCAATAAGGTGAACTGATCACCCGTTTGTGCGACTGTATACGTCCCCACTAAACATACATATATACATTCTATTATATTGCTTATTCTTGCTTTCTAATATTCCTAGTTCCTAGTAGTACTATATAATAAATGAGAGCTTGTGAAGGTGTTTGGATATTTGTTATAGCTAAATAAGGAAACAAACAACCACCAATTATTAATATGAATTTAGTACAAAGATAGTTTTTTTTTCGCAAAGTGAGCATTACATTGTATGCAGAGTCACAAACAATCCTAGTAATAAATATGCTCAGCTTACAATTACTATTTTCCTACCTTATAATGACAAAAACAATATTTTTTGTGTAAAAATTACTTGTTGTATCTGTTGCTTCCACATTTATGTACATAAGTATAAATATAGCAAATCATTATAATGTCTTAATAAATATTCCACTCTCTCCAAAAATCTTTATCGCAGTTCTAGAAAGCATTTTTAGAAAATTATCATGGCAAAACATGGGAATATGCATAGATGGAAACTACCTGTCACATTTACGATTTGCGGACGACATAGTGTTACTCTCTGAAGACCCAACACAGTTAAAACTAATGATAGAAACCCTCAAACTCGAAAGCTCGGATATAGGACTAGAAATGAACCAAGACAAAACAAAACTAATGACTAATGGCCCTCAAATTACAATAAAAGTAGACCAGACCACCCTAGAGTATGTAGACGAATACATCTACCTAGGCCATTCGATATCACTCAAGTTATGCACAGAAAAGGAAATAGATAGACGCATCAAACAAACATGGAACAAATATTGGTACATGAAGGAAATTTTCAAAAGTTCTTTGCCAACTTCGCTTAAAACTAAAGCAATGCAAATCAGCCTTATGCCTTGCCTAACCTACGCATGTCAGACCTGGCCAATGACCCAAAAAAATTTGAAGAAAATCAAAACATGTCAAAGAGGAATTGAAAGAAGTTTCATGAACTTAAAAAGGAGAGATAGAATAAGAAATAGCTTAATCAGAGAGAAAACAAAAGCCAAGGACATAACTAAACAAGCACTCCACTTAAAGTGGAAATGGGCAGGACATATACAGAGAGTCACGGATGAAAGATGGTCACACATACTAATGAACTGGTTTATAATAAATAAAAAACGTAAAAAAGGAAGACCGTTTAAAAGGTGGAGCGACGATATTGTCCAAGCAGCCGGAAAAACATGGTCCAGAACCGCAAGAGACAGAGAAAAATGGAAGCATTTGGAGGAGGCTTTCACCGCAATAGGCGGTCCTTACAGCTAAATAAAAAGAGAATTGAATGGAAGGAAGAAATAAATTAAAGCTACACATTTATTTAGGATATCTATAAAAAATTGTAAACAAATTTAAGTTAAAAAATGTTAAGTGCTGTTTAAGGAAAATAAAGCTAATATTATTATTATTATTAATAAATATTGTGAGAGATATCTTTCACTTTTTTTCTCTATTATTGTCCATGTAGGTTGTAACATACAGAGCAACATCTCCATCTACAGCAACAAAGAAGATAAAGAGCGTTATTTTGACTGTGCAAGAAGGTCCAGCACCAGCAGGCACCACTAAACATTGGAATCTAAACATGGAGATACCGCCAATACCGCCGTCGAATCTCGTCAATTGCAATATTATCGATCTCGATTATGATATTAAGGTATGTACTATGTAGTACATACTACATACTAATGTAAAGATAGCACTCAGTAGAATGTGATTCGCTTTTCTTGTTTCGTTGCGTCATTTCAGAGGCTCAATTTTGTTTATAAATCTCATTGCTTAGAAGCAGGAAATCGCTAATTGCCAATCAAAAGCAATAACAGTAATTTACTACAGCCACATGGAGGCCTTAGTTACACAATAAAATCTAATCTAAAAATATCTATCTAGATATTGTTTGGTGAGACTTGATCTAAAATCATGATATTCTGCACGCGAGTTTCTTATGTAACGTATGTGGGCCTTAAAAAAGGAATTTTATTAATTCATTCCCTAAGGAGTCAAGTACGGGGTGAAAATTTAAATAGAACTTGATAGTTTTTAAGATGTCGTCGACGTTAAACGTCGATTTGTAAAACTACGAGATTTCAATGATTATTATGAATTCATCTAATATAATGTCCTGTTACGTGAGACATGTATGGTGCAGTATTATTACTCGTGTAACACAACGCTCCACGGAGCGTGTAATCGTATTATAAATAATACGATGACATTTTTGCAATGCAAATCTGCGAAGAACAGGCTTTATTTTAAACTAGATCAGATATAATTATGGTAGCGAAAAGTTCATGAAATGAAATGAAATAATTTATTCGAACCCATAAAATGTTATACATTATTTAGATTCCGTCAATATTAACTCTACCACCAGTTCGGAAAGCAGTTCTCACTAGAGAAGAACGGGCAAGAAACTCTAGTGTTGCTCTTTTCAAAATCAGTTCAAGGTATAAAATACAATGCATTATGTAGAGAAAAAAAAATACAATTCAGTATTTGTTAACTTTTGTTTAGAGCAGTTCATTTATATACTCGCAAAATAGGTAATAAATTTTTAAATTCCAACACTAGTGCATAACTATCTCAGGAATCATGTAATAATTTGATCTGAAATGTTCAAGATGTCGCTATTAATCTAAGTTCAAGATATACCCCTAATACTTAGATATAGTAAGCGAAAAGGGCAGACCAGTCCACGCAAGCAGCACTCGTTCACGAGTATGACGCATGAAATAGAACTTTATGATAATATTAGTTCGAATACGTAATCCTACTAATATTATAAACGCGAAAGTTTGTAAGAATGTATGGATGTTTGTTACTCTTTCACACAAAAACTACTGAACGGATGTCGATGAAATTTGGCACACGAGTAGATCATGTCCTGGATTAACACATAGGTTACTTTTTATCCCGGGAAAATATAAAACGGGACTTTTATCCCGGAAAAACTTTAACGCGGGCGGAGCCGCGGGCAAAAGCTAGTAATACATAAGTAAACGGGTATTGACTGCCTCGGTGGCGTAGTTGTTTCATCGAAATCCGTTCAGTAGTTTTTGCGTTAAAGAGTAACAAACATAGATGCATACATAGAAACTTTCGCGTTTATAATATTAGTAGGATTTGCTTGCAGTTTTGTCCGCATGACTAACTTTTTCGACGATAAAAGTACAGCTATGTACTTTTCCAGGATAAAAAGTAGCCTATGATGTCCTTTCTTATGGTTCAAGTTTACTACGTACCAAATTTCATCAAAATCAATACATTGGTTTAGCAACGAAAGCGTAACAGAGTTACTTTTGCAATTATATCACTAGTATGGACGGATGAATTGCGTATGTAAAAAAAACTATAAACTATTGTCTTATTTGTCTAGCGAAGGTTGAATTGTAGCGTAAGTGAAAGTGAGGTTTTGGATTTGATACCCGGGTCGACCAATCGGAATTAGTATAAATTTTTGTATGTATATTGTATGTATGTATGTACATGTATGTTGGCCCTGGATTTGAATTTGCATCCTTCATGGCTATAGGTTCGCTCTTTTCAGCGTCAATGAGTAAACAAGCGCAGACTTGAAGGCAATAGGAGCACTTGTTCTTTAAAATTGATATTCTGTGATTTATTTATTTAACTATTGTAGTATTGCATTGTATTAGCCTATAATATCCCAATGTTGGGCAAAAGCCTCCCCAAAATCTTTCCATGAATCGCGATGCTGCGCTACATTGAACCAATTACTGTCAAATGAATCCAGTTCATCCCGCCGCCTTTTTTTTTATTTAACTATATTTAACTATATTAACTGAAAAAAAGGGTATTGAGAAACTAATGCCACAAAAAAAATCTAAGGTATATGAAAACAAATCATAAACAAAGCGTTGTTTTCCATGTAAATTTAATGTATTTAAAAAGTTAGTGCGACCACGAACACTTCAACACGAAAAGTAAGAAATTTGCTCATTAAAAATAAATCTTTATATTATTTCATCTAGTACAGACTTGGCGACAGTGCTGCAATGAATTGCACTTGTCTGGTTTTTCCATTTATGGTGTATAGTTCATGATGCCTCATAACGTGTTGGTTTCTTTCTCTTTAAACTATTTCTCTATAAACTAAGGAGAAATGTTGCAAGAGTAATAATACCTGTTAAAGTGACAATAGCATTGTTATCGTGAAAGGTCGCAGTTGCCCACATCTTATCTGAGTTATTAATAAAGAAGCTAAACATTGCAAAGCGAGTGTCTTATGCTTGACAGGACTATCGAGTGTGGTTTTGCGTTAATAAATGAGCGACCTTAGGGCAATTAATTTAAGTCTTATAATGCCAAGGTATAGAAACCACCAGTTTCTATATCTTTCACACCATCATATACTTATTTTACAATACAAGGGTTCTTATATGCTGTGTGACGAATTTATTATACGAAATGAGGGTATCAATTTATACGGAGGAAGATCAATGAAAGAGCTAATGTTTTTTTTATTGGATGAACCAGATTCTTATTTATTGCTCACACTGACTACGAATAGATATAGGTAGTCCTCTGAGAACTGGGTAGGATTCAGGGTTATTTAAATGTGGACCGAGCCGGCTCTACGCTTTCTTGGCTTCTATAATTCGTTCAATTCATCAATATTACAACAGAATTTCAACTTCTAAATTTAAATTCTACCATAGTATCTACTGTTAGAGAATGTTTATGGCAATAAGTCCTATTCCCGAGTAGGATATGCTATTTATATATTCCCATTTAATGAAGTTCTGGGAAAAGATTTTACGTGGGCAGAACTGCAAAAGAAAACTATAAATAATCCACTATTGTTGTAATCTTATGTAATAACATCCAATGAAGCATACTTTGTAAAGCTATATCCACATAATATACAACAGTAAGGTGCCATAAATATGAAACCGCAACTTCTGAAACAAAACTCTTTGATGTTTGAAAATAAAAATCCAATTCGGTTTATGCTTTTGGAGGTTACTAACACAGTGAACAAGCACACATCCAGTTTGATATTATCTCACGGCTATTATTGTGTGATGATGTAATGGCCGTCAAGGTCGCATGTCTTTTTGTGTCGAAATGCTATGTGTATTGCAATGGGCTACGATATTACTACCGAGTAAATGTACTGAATCTTCATTGTTGCTGTAAAAAATATTGTTTGGTTTAATCTTGATGCGCCTTTTGGACAGGCAGGTTAAATTTTATAATGCCGTATTGCATTCAATCTAAAATATCTCCGAAAAATTACATTTGTAGGTCGTGTTTTAACCAACCGGTAGCTCTTTGATTGTTACTCCGCTGAATAGAATTTTGGATATAGGTAATCCAGTCGTTGTTAATTCGATTGTAGGGCCTGTTGCTGTAGATATAAATAAACTGTTTCACTTCAAATAAAGGAGTGATATCACAAATCTAATATTTGCATTTTGTTGCGACACATTTGTTCTTCTTTGACTATTTCAGACAGATATCGTAAACAAGAACCATTTAAATGTAGACTCACACAGACCTGTTCTGCTGTTACTATTAATATTTCACATACATACCTATTTATAAAACTAAATGTAAATAACATTTATTGTGACAGGTGGAATGCGTGGTGTCCGGCATGCATCTGAACATGCACGACAAGAAGTATGTGACAATCGGCACGGTGCCACTCGTCGGTATGGCAGGCCAGCCTGCGCCTGCGCCGTCCCCTGCCGCGACCAACGGACAGTACTCGCCGAGTCAGCCCGCCGTGCTACCAGTGGGGCCGGGACTACCCGCCCAACCTGTTTGTATACTTTTTTCTAGCTTTTGACGTTTTGATATAATGTCTTCTACATATCTGATAATATAGGTCTGGGATTGCGGTAAGCATGCTATTTTAAATGGAAATACTTTTTTCAAACAGAGGTTTGTATAGAAGTATAGTCGATGGGTTTAATGTCTAATGATATTGGACGCAACTATAATTACGTGCAGTACAATAGTAGTAGGTTACGTAGTTAATTATTTTATAATGTGATGTGCAGGTGCCGTCGCCGGCGGGCGGTGACGGCGCCCCGGGCGGGCCGGGCGGGTGGGTGGCGCCGGGCGCTCCGCCCTCTGCGCCGCCTTACCAAGCACTCTATCCAACACTCAGTAAGTATTATTCATGATATGACGTGAAACTCGAAAATGTCATGTAATTATCTTTTCCTTTCCCTCAAAAATACTTTATTTTTCCACACGATATTTGATAAACTAGGTGTTGCTCACGGCTTCGTCCGCGTAGGAAGCTTTTTCTGTTACAGAAAGTCTAAATCACTACAGTAATCCATAGCGCCATCTGTACGACTCCAGTGCCATCTATTAACAAATCTGATAAAAAAAAAACCACAGGAGCAAATAAATCCAAATCCGATTTCGAATTTATAATATTAGAAAGAAGTAAGATTTCATACATATGGGACCAGGGTTACTGCTTCGGTGGCGTAGTTGTATTACGGTACGACTACAATTCTGAGGTCTTAGGTTCGATTCCTGGGTCGGGCAAACTGATATGGGGTTTTTATACTCAGTATCAGCCCGGAGTCTAGAATTTGTGCCCGCCATGGTGATAGGCTCGCCCCCTCACACCATGGGACGGAATACGCACGGCGTGGGTGCACTAGTTGCGCCTCTGCCTAACTTTACGGGGATAAAGGGCGTGAGTGTGTATGTATGTGTGTATGAGAGCAGGGTCAGTCCCAGTCAACAGTCTCCACTTCACAGCTTTCGTCTTCAGTAGCAGGGTACTCACAATAGATACTATATTTCCAGCTGAACCCGTTTACAAGGAATCTCCATATACTTCTCGAACAATCCAGGACCGTGGCGACAGCAACCACACGATGACAAGAGGTGGCTTCGCGCCGTTCTATCCTACTTACGCAGCCGTTCAACCGCCTCCCTTACCGCAATAAACATACGAACATTAGCGAAACAAGTCCTTTACTTGTGTAAAACAAATGCTCACGTACTTGAGAAATGTACTCATTAAATCTATTGGCTGACATTTTCACGCTAGGACAGTATTTAGTTTTAGCAAGCATTTTTTTTTATGGCATTGAATGACGAGACGAGCATGCCGTTCGCCTGATGGTAAGCGATATGACCACCCATAAACAGTAGCAACACCATCCAGCACCTTGAGTTACAAAGTACTGAGTGGCATTCCACTGCGCTCGGCATCCTGAGACATAAGATGTTAAGTCTCACTATGACCTGTAGTTACACTGGCTACAATGTCCTTCCAACTGAAACACAACAGTGCATGCACACTGCTGCTTGGCGGTAGAAATAGACATTGCGGTGGTACCCACCCAGACGGACTCTTACATGTGAGAGACCTACCACCATTTACCAACATCGCGAGTACGAATCTTTGCATTTTTAACGCTAGTCATGGTAACACTCGCCCGCCTCTCACTTTATCTCTGACTTTGCCAATAATTTAACACCGTCCAAACACCGTCCCGCAACAACGTCAAACTTGGATCGCGGTAATACTATTAGTCAATGTTAAATAGTGGTACAGTCAGCTGCAAAAGTAGCTGAACAAATTTAAAACTTCAAAAAGCTTCTACATATTGCCTTCAATCGACATATTGTTTTTTCTTTATAAAAAATAAGTAAACACATTGAAGTTTATTTTAGTGAAGAAAAGACGATCGTTGATAAGGACAAAAAGTTTAAAGGCGAATTGAAATTATGAATTCGTTCAGCTACTTTTGCAGCTGACTGTACACATTTGCAAATAGTTGTTGGGTGTTGTATAAATTTACAAACTAAGTAACTTATTGCTACATAAGTAACGACTTGTTTCGCAAATTCATTACAATTTGTCAAATTACAGAATGGCAAAATTTCAAATGGCAACATTTTGTATAAGAGTTTAAAAAGCTGGCAACATTGTGCAAGTATATAGCAAGCGCATAACTTGTATGTAATAAACAAGTACGTACATAACGCACATTAATGTTTATGAATATTTATAAATAAAATATTTGTATGTATTTCCTAATCTTTTGGGCATAAGTCTTAAACTTTTAGAAAGACACGCCTGTGTTATGTGAGCTGTAAAAGTTACTTTGGATTACTGTGTTTTTTGGATAATTTTGTTCAATAGCTTCATTACGGACTTCATGAATTTTGTCGTGTGAAATATCTACTCATCTTCCCAAAAATCTCGAAGGATATTGTAATGATTTTATCACGCAATTTGTATTTTCCTATATCTATAGGAAAAGACGTTGATTTTAAGAAATAAATGTTTACTTATACGGCATTTATGTATCGATGTTAACAAAATATTAAATGACTTTATTATTAGTTTAATGCATTTAGGATGTAGTTTGGTTTATGTGTGGTATCAGTAATGGCTTTGGTGCTTTGAAGATATAACAGGGTTACATGTACACTTTACAAAATATTACATTTTTAGGAAACTTTTTGCTGAAAATAATGAACTGCTCAAATAACTACGAAGACTATGCAATCTCTGCCTTATACACTTTTTATTCCGAAATATTACTGATATATAATAATAGGAGTTATTTAGTTTTTTTTATGAAAGATCTAAAATAGATAGAATTTTATAATTGCATTCACAATCAATAACTATAAGTCATAAGCATCTCAAATGTAGTGGAAATCAAATTACACATTTCAATTCAGAACTGTGAGCAACATTGAACCACTGTTCAGTAAATCCGACGTTATTTAGACGGTAAGATTTCATTTTCCTATTATTGTCTATTGCGTGTTAAATAATATACACAATTATAATTAATCATAGCAAGCTGCCACTTTATAATTATACTTTTGAATATTATTAGTGTAAACTTATTTGCTAGCCGCCATTTTTATGGGCGTCCTGTACCCCTAGCAGGAATTTACGCGTCTCTTATAGTATTCGTATCGAGTAAGTTAACGTTTACGTATTTGTTTGACAATAACTATACGTCAAAAAACAGATTCGTACTAGTTATTGTTCTGTGATTCGTACCGTCAATTCCCATACATTTTAAGTTTACCCTTACCATGGTTACACGTTTACTATTCGAAGTTTACACGCGAGCACGTTCCTGCTGCCGTATTTTAGTTCCTAATACGCTCAATCAATGTTGCCAACCCTACTGTTTTAACAGTAGATTTACTGTTTTTGCTACGTCATCCCCGTTTTCTGTTTAGATTCGGAATTTTACTGTTTTTTTGTTTTATTGATTTTTACATGCATTCTCAGGGTGAGCTTTTTTTAGGCTACCACACCCTATCCACCTCCCCTTACTTGTTAGATGTTACCGTCGGAAACATCGAAACCGAGGACCTTTTTTTTTGGTCCTCGCTCCAAATCCCCGTTATTACTGTTTTCACCTGTTTTTTTAGTAGTGAACTGTTGTTTTTTTACTTTCTTGGGGTTGGCAACACTGCGCAAAATGGAGCGCTGTTCAATTTTCCACTCAAAAAATTACTTAAACGAAAGCATTACGTTAACTATACGATAGTGGGTAACACAAACTCGTTCTCGGGGTACAGTACCCCGAGTATTGTCACATAAATACGTTAACGTTAACATACTCGATAGAAATACTATAGGAAACGTGCACGTCGTAAGCTCTGCCATCTGGTGGCGCAATCTGAATCTTTCCCCCTATCGATACTTGGCATTGACGTAAAATATTAATATTAAAAGGATGACAAATAATATTTAATTTGCTGATAATGTATTGCTGTGTATGCTCCAAAACATAAAAATAAACAAATCAAATGGTGTAATATTGTATTACGTTCCCAAGAATAGTACCTAAGTACTTACATCCCATGGTTATGTTTAAATCGACAAAAATAATAAACACTATATAAGACACATATATATGTGTCCCAAAAGCATTTAGTAATTTATAAAAATAACAAGTTTTGAAGATAATATTCGATACAAACAAATCTGTAATTAGGGGAGCATAACCTTATAATTTCGCTTCAATAATATCAAAATGACTAGCTCCCATCAAAAAAAGGTTTTTCTGGCCACGCTAGGTATCAATAATATTCAGCCGAAACCCATGTTTTATCATTTTTGTCATAATAAAAGAGTATATAAATAAATTATAGGTTTGAATAGTTCCTTTTTTATCCATATGTGGCTCTTGTGTCGATTTTGTGTTGCCACCTATATCCTGCACTCTCCCTATTCGCATCGCGTAAATGCCTGCTAGGGGTACTGAAGTAACCTGCGAATGGCATCTTAGTAGTTTTTATTCCAAAGAGATTTAATGGAAGCATAGGCGGCAGGTGAAACGACTAACTTCATGCGGCTATACAATGTATTGGTGTTAGCTATAATGGCTTTTAAAATTGGATATTATTGGATAAAATGGATGTGCCATTATGCGGTAGAGGAAAAAAATGCAGCTAATTTATATAATTAGTATTGATATAACAAGCTTAAAACTCGGCTTATGAAAAGCTTAAATTAACAATTAAGACATTTTTAATTAGGTAGACATTAATTTCTTTGCAATTATATTTACTATGCTACTAACGATGGACTGCATATATCTCAAATTTTAATACACAATTATTATATACATTGTTTTATTGTTAGAGTAAATTTTATATTCATGTTTTTGGTATAAATGTGTAAAGGCAAAAACCAGTTGCTTATTATAACATGTATTTTATTTTTATTAAATAATAATCACAAAATATTGCATGTTGATGTTTTCTTTGTCTTGTGATTGTCCTATGGTGGTGAGTCGATTATAGTTGTCCTTTTAAAACTAAGCTATAATATTAACCAATTAGTGCCAATGTAGTCAAAATTTATCAATAATGTGTCGTGGTAGCTGGCGATATTAATATAAACATTAAAGATACATCAAACATTTGTGAAAAGTACTTATGTCTGCTAGCAGAGCTTAACTTAATGCCGGCTATTACAAAACCCACACGTTACGACTCTTGTTTGGACCACATAAACGTGACTTCCAGATTTTCAGTAGTATCTGTAATTTGCAAATCGGATATTACCGACCATGACATTATCATGGCGAGTATCGCTACCGGAGGAAACACTCAAGTAAAACAACAGAAGCGCTTTGCGAAGAAATTGAATTATGACGCGATAGAACATGAACTTAAAAAGACTAACTGGACTAACGTAACAGACTGTTTAAATGTAAATGATGCTACAGAAACGTTTACTAACATAGTGACAAGTATTATACACAACAATACAAAACTCAAACAAGTTAGTCGCACCAAATTTACTTTAAAACCATGGATGACCCCAGGCTTGATGCGGTGCTCCAAACACAGAGACCATTTACATGCCAAAGTTAGAGACAACCCAAAAGACGAAACGCTAAAAAAGATATACGCTCGCTATAGGAATTTTCATAGCGATCTTTTACGGAAAATTAAGCAACAATACGAGTCCGAACAGCTTCAACAAAATAGAGATAATCCTAAAAAGTTGTGGCAAGGCATAAAGAAAATTTCATACACGGACCAACCAAAGAAAACACGTATAAACCTGATTAAAACAAAACATAATGTCTTGGAGTCGCTTAACTACTGTAACGACTTTTTTACCAAAATCGCACAGAGCCTCGCGGAAAAGACCCTTTCTGAAATGAATGAGACACAAGAATCACTAGCATCTAAAGTCAAAGTATCTGTCTCGCCACAACAATCATTATATCTCTACCCCACCGATGAAGTAGAAATAGGAAAGCTCATTATGAATCAAAAATCGGACAGCGCCCCTGGCATGGACGGGATTACCTATGGTCTCCTCAAAAAATTTAAAAAACACTTTGTGAGTCCTCTGACCCATATTTGCAACCTTAGCATGAGTGAAGGCACGTTCCCCACAAAGTGGAAAGAAGCCGTTATTACCCCAATACATAAAGCCGGAGATCCATCAGACCCCGGTAATTACAGACCAATTTCACTTTTAGGGTCTCTTTCTAAAATACTCGAAAAAGTTATCCACAAAAGGGTCACGCAATATATAGAGAGTAATGGATTACTTACAAACACCCAATTTGGTTTCCGACATGGGAAATCAACCGAAGATGCAGTACTTAGGTTGTCAAATCTAGTAGTCGATGACCTTGACAATAAGAGGGCATGCATTGGGGTATTCCTCGACCTTGCTAAGGCATTCGACACTGTATCCATCCCAATTTTGCTACGTAAACTGGAATTGCTGGGTTTTCGCGGTCATTCACAAGAGTGGTTCAACAGTTATTTGACTGGGCGCAGACAATGTGTCAAAATTGATGGAAACCAAAGTGATTTTAAACCGACAAATTATGGAGTGCCACAAGGCAGCATATTGGGCCCGACCCTGTTTCTCCTATATATAAACGACCTGCCTTCTATTACCATGGTGGATACTGACATCATTTGTTATGCTGACGACACAGCCATCCTCTTTCGTGGCAATACATGGGAGCAAACACGTTTAAATGCGGAAGCAGGTCTCAATAAAGTAGCTGTCTGGTTACGTCAAAACCTTTTAACTCTCAACATTACAAAAACAAACTTTGTGTGTTTCTACAAAACTAAGAAGTCAGCACCGCCAACAAATCTAGAAATAAAAATTCACAACTGCAACTGCTTACCATCTTGTAGCTGCCCGTTAATAACTAAAGTCTCTACCGTTAAATATCTTGGAGTAGTTCTCGATGAAAGGTTGTCGTTTAGAGAGCACCTCATACTCGCAGCAAATCGTGTTAGAAGACTTATATACGTCTTTAAGAATCTACGGTCAGTTGCAGATGTCCGGTTGTTGAGACATATTTACATCGCAATTTGTGAGTCGGTGATCACCTACTGCATTTGCGTCTGGGGCGGATCTGCCTCTACTAATATCTTATCACTAGAAAGAGCGCAACGGGCTGTCATTAAGTCTTTTTAAAAAAACCCATTAGGTATCCAACGAAAATGGTTTACTCAGACGCAAATCTGCTCAGTGTACGTGGGCTTTTTGTACTTCGGACCATAATTCGAGTTCATCGGACTATAGGTACAAGGAATGACATAGTTGCTTTAACACAAAAAAGGGTGTTCGCCATCCCAACAACTAGAGTGAACTCTACGTTCGCAAAAAGATTTTGCTACTTCTTACATTCCCATGTATATAACAAAGTTAACAAGGAATGCTCAATTTTAAATAACACTACGAAGGAGGCCAAATCGAAGGTGAAAAAGTGGTTAGGTAAACTTAACCATTCTGATATTGAAGAGGTTTTGAAAGTTTGTAGTTAAATGGTTCATTAATTTCACACACACCCACACACACACACACACACACACACACACACACACACACACACACACGCGCGCGCGCGCGCGCGCACCTACATATACACACATACACATTTTATTCTTTATATTACTCACCTATTATTATTATCTTCCATAGTTTTAACTTCTAGCTTATTAAGTAAAGCGTATGTAATAAACCCTCTATTTACTAACTAGGTTAATGGTTGCCCACGATACAAGCCTGGCTTAGTGTGGGAATCATGGCAAATGGTTATAATATGAAAAAACCTGTAAAAATGTTTATTGTAATCAAAACTAAAAACAGTGTAAATTGTTAAGCCATTGTAAACATTTTTATCAATAAACTAAACTATTATTTTTTTTTGTCTCTGTAATTGGTCTTATAATAGTTGAGATACAACCGATTTAAATATGACCATCAAATCATAGATGTGATTAAATATTTCGCACCTTTAGGACGAAAACGACGCAATTCAAAAAAATCTAAAATTGGATTATCGCCGTAAAATGACTTAAAACTGGTCCCTTTTTTATGAAAATATAATAAAAAAGGGACAGATATAATAGTTTTTTCCTTTTCCCGCTTGAATATGGCGGTGTTTGAACTATTGTTGTATTGAAAATTTCGTTTAAGTAATTTTATGACAACTCAATTTTGGATTTTTTTGAATTGTGTCGTTTTCATCCTAAAAGTGCGATTTATCCAATAACTTTGAATAAATGTGCCGAATATTACTATGCAGTAAAAGGGTAAAAGTGACATTTAATTACCCAGTAGTAGAGATGCAGAACAGGAAGCGGGCCAAAACTTAATTTGCAATATTATTTCAAATGTTTTATAGTTATTTAATTTTAAACATAACGTCCATACTTGTTGTAGTATTTATATTATGCATATGGACATTGAAAAATAAAATAAACCCAGTATTAAATCATGACAACTTTATTGATTTTCCTTCACAAACAAAAACAAGAAAGAGTATAATAAACAATACAATCTAATCACATGAAGATCTTTCCATAATACATAATATTATACAATTTACCGTGAGAATAAACAGAATAGTATTGAGTCTTTTGGAGAAAGTATGAGAAGTAAATAAGCAACAATCTCTTCAAATAAATAACTTTTTTTTTAAATACATTAAGAGAAAAGCTAATACAGATATCCATAATCCAATATTACCTATGTGACTGAAAATATAATTTAATTACAGAGTTATATTTATTATGAAACGTAAAATAAATACTTCCGAATAAAATTAGCTTATACACATTACAAGAGTTGAGGAAAAAATTTGGCAACAGAACAGGAAAAATAAATTTATAAATATAAGTATAACAATGCATATTTTGTGCTAATTATTACATATGAAAGACTTAACTTTAATATGCTTTCTGAAATATACTTTAATATGGAAAAAAATATTATTCTAGAGCAATTTTAAATTTTTGAATGTAGCCTTGACATAATACATTATTCAGTTTTATTTTAGAACAATCTATACAGGAGAGGTCTTAGCTTAGGTCACATACAGCCGATCAGGGTGTAAGGCAGAGAAAAAGATGCTACATTATTATTTTCTATATTTTGAAAAGTTGCCACTCGCATCACACAAGCTTTGGTGTTGCTTGTCATTTGTCAGACATTATTTACTCTCGTGATCAGAATTTATCTTCAGATTTTGGATGGCAGTGTGTTTTAAAGCATAATTGTCAAAATTAGTGTCATAAATTAATTTACAAAAATTTACGCTCTTATTTGCTACAACATTAAGTGATACTTGTTATTTGTTTTAAATTCGAAAATGCATTTTACTATAACATTAAAATGTGTATTTGCAGGAAGGAAAAACAATAAAGATGTATTTAGATTTTCGTCTAATAGTAAGACAGTTTTAGATCTAACACTGTTGGATGTAGTTGATGATTTATAATGAAATTTTGTGAACATTGAAATCCCCTATGACGAAAACAAACCATTACAATAATTATTGTATGTATCGCCTAATAAACAATATATTCACTAACACTTGGTGGCTAATTCTGATTTTTAATTTAATGTAAAAATATATACTTCATGCTAATACAGATGGTCGTATTGCGTACTCTTTTGTGAAAAGTACCATGAGTGGTTGTAGTATAGACCTAAAAACGAGAGGACGACACGACAAAAAGTCAAAGGCTGTCTGCAGAAATGCCCTAATGTTTTATAATTGAATATATTCATGCAGTCACTTAATATTTGTATCATGATATTATCAATATAGAAAAAGTTCGAAAAAAATACAACACATTTAGGAATGGTTTGAACTACATATTTTTATAATAGGTACATTTGATTTTATTTGACTCAGTAATGAAGGTTTACTATCAATAGATCTATCACATTTATGAAATCTACAGTACTGTGGCTTGACAACACTGTACTACCTTATAATCCACTCGTTTTCAAATCGCTTGTTGTTAAATCTTTAAAAGGATAGCAGAGTGATGAATTTATAGAAATGTCGATTTTACAGTATCACGTGTCTGATATCTAGCGGTCTCTTGCCACGAATCGAGCGGTACTCGAATGCTGATATGACGATCGTTGTACAATTTCCTTTCTCGGCTTGATCGATCACCCTATAAAATACTATCCCTGTATGGTTACAATTCACCCACGCATCTACCGCGCGAGCGTCCCCCGCGCGTCATTCCTACGGTTCGAGCGTCGACGGGCGAAGACTAACGTTCCAGTCGCGTTGGGAGTCCGCCGGCGGGGCCGTCGTCGGCGGGGCGGGGGCTCAGCGCCGCGGCTGCTTCACCCCGCGGGCGAGAGGTCGGCGCGCCGCCGCGGCCGCTCTCAGTACTGGCTGCACCGCGCCCGGAACCCACCCTGGTACGTCGAGTCCTGCGACAGCAGACCGTCCGGCTGCGACGGACACTCCGCCGCCGTCGACTCCTGGCTCAGGTCCGGCTGCGACGCGCCCTGCGACAGCGACAGCGGCGGCTGCTGCGACAGCGGCTCCTGCGAGAGACGCGGCGGGCGGCGGCGCGGGTCGCGGCGCGGCGGGGCGGGGCGCGGCGCGCGGGCCAGCGGGAAGGCGGCGGGGGGCACGGGCCCGTGCAGCAGCGCGCCTCGCTCGGGCGCCACGTACGCCAGCGGGTCCCGCGGCGGCCGCGCGCGGTCGTACACCGAGCCCGGCACCATCGCCTCGCGCGCGTCGAACATCGACGTCGACATGAAGTGCGAGCCGGGGTTCTGCGCGTTCACTAGCTTCTTTGGTTTGGCGAATTGGATCGCGGACTCCTTCAAGTTGGACAAGGGGCCCTCGGTGAGCACTCTCCGCTCCTTGTAGAAGGCCAACAAGTGGTTCCATAATGGTTGCTTGCTCAGCACTTTCGGGTTACCGACGACGATGAGGCCGTACTTGGCGCGAGTAAGCGCGACGTTCAGACGTCTCGGATCACTGAGAAAACCGATGCCTTGATGCTCGTTGGATCGTACACAAGACATTATAATTATGTCTTTCTCTCTGCCTTGGAAAGCATCAACGCTGGCGACCTCAATTTCTTGATACAATTTGGCGTGCAGACTGCCTTGGTATTGCATATGCTGAACCAGATAGGATCGTTGGCCCTCGTATGGCGTGATGATACCTATCTGCTCTGGACGGACGCCTGCTTTAAGGAAGCGCGTCGTTAATTTTTCTACATTGGCTGCTTCAGTCCTGTTTAGGTATGACGTGCCAGACCCGGCAATTTCCTCCTGCCCCTGTGTTACGTAGAAGAACATAGGTCGATCGGGTCTTGGCCATGGAAAATCAATCTTATGAAGGCGTCGCTCCTCGGCGCTTACTCCGTTTTGCAACGACCCTTCATAGAAGAAATCGGACGGGAATCGCGACAGTTCTGGGTGCATACGGTATTGAACTTCAAGACGGAATGGGCGAATACCGAGAACGACCAAACGTTCAAAAAGGCTTTGGCTAAGACCAGCCTTGGCAGCTTTCTTACACATCACAACTGGGCCGAGTTGGCAGTGGTCGCCGACGAGGATAAGTTGTCTAGCCCCCAGTACCACAGGGACCATACATTCAGGCTCGGTAGATTGCATACCCTCATCGATAAGGATAGATTGGAAACGCATACGAGCAACTCTAGGGTCTCCAGCACCCACACAGGTGGTACAAATGACATCTGCGGCATCCAACAGACGTCTTTCTGCGGCGCGCCGTAGAGCACGATATCTTCTCTCGTCTGCTGCAGACAACTCCCCAGCTTCCTCCTTCAGTCTGGTCAGCTTCCGTAGTTCACTGTCTGCTGAGCCGAGGGCGCGGGCTTGCTCGTGTAGAGCTAAGAAGGACACCGAAGATTCCATTGCTTCACGTGACTTGGCACACAATCTCACCACTTTCAATCCTGTTCTGTGGATTTTTTCCGTCAGCTGGTCGACGGCAGTGTTAGACGGCGCACAAACGAGAACAGGGCTACCATTTTGTCTGACCAATTGGTAAACAATGGTTGCAGAAGTAACGGTTTTACCAGTACCAGGCGGACCTTGAATCAGCGAGAGAGGGCGCTGAAGGGCATGTTTTACTGCATATACCTGTAATATTGACAAAATAATAAAAATATTAATTATGTATACAACGAATTTACGGTTTTATTCATTGTGTTTCATTTTTCTCAAGAAACAGTAATGTTTGGGGTATTACCTGAGAGCGATTGAGATCAGGTAGATTAGGCGCACTGAAATGTTTTGGCAAGTGTACGCGGAATAGTACTTCTTCGACTTCGTGACCTAATAAGCGGCGATAGATGTAGCCCGACACAGACGAATCGTCCACTGCGAACTTACGCAGAGCCAACTGCATTCTGAAATTAATTGGAGTGATAATAAAAAATCTTATAGAAGAAAATATTATATTGGTAATGTCACAGCAACATGAGTAGTTATTTGTAACATGAAACATCCCACTGTACAAAAATCTTTTTAATCTAGAAAAATTTTGCTCTGTAGTTTTATAATTAATTTTGTATTACATAACGACAGATCTAACTTTTTCTAGATTTAATTAAATAAAATAAACTACAAATCTAAATAACACAATGAAGAATATAGATAATCATCCCAAAAATTATACAATGCTGCTGTTTATGGGTAATCAGCAGTTATCATGAGACGTACGATGTGATTGACCATGTAGTTCCCTAAAAAATCTGAGGTTCCATATGATAAACTAAAGTGGTGCAGATTATATTATGTTTAGCAATTGTATTATATTATTATTTACAGCTAATGCTTAGTATTTTCGATGAGATTTGACGAACCTGTCGAATGACGTACTCTTCCAGATAAAATCGACTGCGAAGTTAGAAGTGCAGTCGAGCGGTGCGCCGGCGCCGTTTTTGAGCTCAAGACCAACATCGTCTCCATAGTTATCGGGTACCTTGATCACGTGACCAACGCCAGACCAAGGCTTTTGCATTTCACCAACATATCTGAATAAAAAAACTATATTAAATAATCTGTTGTGAAAAATAAAATAAATTGGGTCAATTGATTGCTATTACATATAAATATTTATTTTTTTAAAATGCTGCCCTACAGCATAAAAAAACAAAGAGCAGTATAAATTATAAGACTAATATTTGCAACTTTGTGTACCGTTAGATAAACAATACAAAAGTAATTATGTAAAAAATACCTCAATCTTAGCTCATCTCCATGCATCAATTTCATGTCACTATCAGTTTTGGCCAATGTGAAGTATGCAATGGTCTTCTTGTTGAGACCAACATCCCAGCGGACTTCAATCCCCTCTTGAGTCTGAGACTCTTTTAGACGCTTGTCATAATCAGCTTCCAGCTTGACTAAAGGACCAAAGATGTTTTGATATTGATAACCATCTTCATATCTATAACAAATATGAATGGCTGATTAATCAATTTTAGACAGAGGTATTCATCAATGGATAAATTATTTGGCACAGTCCAACCAAGTCATGGCTAAGTGCAATTAAATATTGAATATTCAATTAGCAATGCAATTGTTGAGCTACAATTATAATTAATTGCACTTAGGGTTCAAGAGGTTTATTTTTAACAACAGTTTAATATTCACTATGCTCTGTCTGACAAGACTTAGCTAAGAGGTAATGCATAAATATTATGTGTGTACCTCAACAACACTTGATGAGGTTCCTCGTCTACTCCAGGTTTTTCTAAATCTTGAAATGTAGCATCAACATTGTCCCTCCATAGTTCTTCTAGGCGTCCTATTTGTTGTGGAGTCACCTAAAATAATGTTTTACTTATAATAGTTATTATTATTAGTAATGAGTATAAGCTAGGTGTTGCTTGTGGCTCTGCCCATGTGGAAAACATTTGCCAGAATTAGGATCTGGACTTTGCTAGAAAAAAAGTAACCTATAATAATGTTAATCTAAGACATGGCGTATTTGTGTGCCACGTTTCAAGCAAATCTGTTCAGTAATTTGAGTTTTGTTGTGATGAACATTAAAACATCTTCAAAAATTTGCATTTATAATATTAGTAAGATTACTCCTCCACTTAAAAGTTAAAAGTAATAGAGACTTCATTATTGATAATAAAAAAGTAAGAATATTGTTTATCATACCTGACGAGCTCTCATTTGTTCAGCTTCCGAAGGAACCTTCACCAACCAAGACAAGAAAGCACGGTCAGCTAAACGGGAAAATTAAGTATTATTTAACAGATCAAAAATTGTAATCTGAATATTATTTCAATATAATATAAAGCTTACCGATCAGTGGTTTCCATTGTTCTTGGTCCCAGTTCATGTCTTTTAATGAACTTTGAGCTGCACAAGGTTGGCTAAAATATATAAAGTTATTACTAAGCTAGTGCACTGTAAAATATATTTAGTCCCTGATTCTGTCTCACTTTGCATACATATGCAATATTTATATAATATATGCTATTATTTTCCCTTTCCTTTTCAAACATTATTATTGTTTTACAATTATAACAATTTTATAGAATTTTAATGATAAATACAGTAGAAACTGACTATAGTGACATCGATTATAACGACACATCAGTTATAAAGACTGAATGCCAAGGTTCTGGCAAATATATATATATATAGAAAATAAGTATAGTTTATAACAACTATCGGATGTAGCCTCCAGATTAGGTGGTCCCTTCAATGTCGTTATAACCAGTTTTCACTGTAGCTTTTACGTACCGGCACAATAGAACCACAACAGAATCGGCCTTGGCAGGTATGAAGCCAAGAACAAAGACATTGCGAGCACCACAAGAGTAGCATTCAAGCAACGTCTCTCCTAGAGGACCGTCACGATGTAAAGCCGCCTCCTTATGTTTGGCTCGGACCAAGTGGTTGATAATATGAGACCCAGAAGTATTCCCTCGTCCATTACAGAACCTTTAAAAATATATTTGTACTATATAACAGCTGATCTGTGATCTGCATACAGGTGTGTGACATATATTAGAATTGTACCTCAAACATGCCTGAAATCTTCTGAATAATTATATCTATTGTCTAGTTACAGACAATGGAAAGGTATTAGGTGATTCAGTTTTGTGCCCCCATAGGTTTGCTGCTTTAGCTTCCCAAAAAGTTACTCTAATGTGATAATTGAATCCTCAGGTAAATTTTATTCTCAAAATAAACTACAACATAGCATAGATCATAGCTAATCAAAAAATTTGTTGTATGAATAAAATTGTTTAAATGATTTTCCTTATACAGTTATTCAGTTTAATTCAGCTTGTAATTTCCTTGAAAATGAAAGAATTTTTTTACTCATATAAAAGAAATTACACACATACCCTCACACCTTTTATCCCCAAAGGAGTAGGAAGAGGCGCAACTAGTGCACCCACTTTTCGCCATGCTTATTCTATCCCATGATGTGATAGGGGGATATATGATATATATGCCTATAGCCATGTGTTTTTTTTAGGATAAAACTAACTGCTTAAGCCTAATGAGAATAAAGATTGATTCAGTAAAACAATGGGAAATTACAAACTAATTTTCTATGGGAAAAAATATAATACAAACACTATTTTTTTTTATCGCATAGAATAACGAGACAAGCATGCTATTCGCCTGATGGTAAGCGATACGACCACCCATAAACAGTAGCAACACCATCCAGCACCTTGACTTACAAAGTACTGAGTGGCATTCCACTGCGCTTGTCATCCTGAGACATAAGATGTTAAGTCTCATTATGTCCAGTAGTTATACTGGCTACAACGCCCTTCAAACCGAAACACAACAGTGCATGCACACTGTTGCTTGGCGGTAGAAAATAATGCACTGATAAGAATAAATCATGGAAAAATAGCTTATAGACTGTTAGTAACTGACAGCCTTTATTATATTCTGTGATAAAAACAAAATTCTTACAATAATTAATATATTTCTTGGACCATTATGAAATGGAGCATAAAAAAGTTGATAAACATTTAAGTGGTAAATGTTGTAAGGGAGTTAAAGTGATCCAATACAGATTATTTTGTGCTGAAATTTAATAAAATCTGGGTCATGTAAACATCAATTCTGCATATGAAACCCAACGCCAATAAAGAACTTAAGTTGCAGTAATTGGCAAATATTTGCACCAATACAATATACTTGTAATTACATATGTAGAGTGTAGCTTTACTCAGAACAAAAACATTGTTAATCACTGGTTTTGAATTATTGTATGTATACCGCATTACACAGTACTACCTGACTTAATTCTTACGGAAAGCGATTTACCTGGTAATAAACAATTTAATTCACAAAACCATTACTCACTCAAACATTTGGCAGAGTGCAAGACGAAAATAGTGGCTAGGTAAAAACATTTGCATTTTTTCTCTCATATGACTCACCACTTGTTGCAGATGTTGCACATCACTACAGTGGCTGGGTCGTGAATGCCGCAATACTTGCATGCATGCTCTGGGAGCTCCTTGCTGCTATACAAAGCCTCATCTTCCTCTTCGAACTGAAGCTCCGCTATAGCGTTAGTCACATTTGATATTTTGGATGTGAGATCCACACGACCTAACCCGTTTACCTGAAAGACAAGGCGTCAAGGGCATTTAGCATGATGAGTAAAAAAGTCGTCTAATTAGGTTATGACAGATAAACAGAAAGGGAATGTTTTAAACACCTGATTCGATGTTGACAGTCCATAGTCATGTTGTGAAGCCTGTGTTTGGCTCTGAGAAGGAAGCGTGTAGTCAGTAAACTCATATTGCGATCCTTGTGTATCTGCACCGATAATATCAGCTTCCTCGGTATCCAAGAATGTTAAAGTTTGAGAGCTCGGACCGTAGGCGTCGACGCTCATTTTTCAGTGTCAATAGTCAATAAAACAAAGAAAATGTGTCAAAAAGAAAAAAATATTGCACAATTGTAATATTTTCCCATAACAGCCACGCAATAATTACCAAATGACATGCGGGGAATGACGAAAATCGCCATGTTAACAGTTGAGTTGTTTCTGGTTGTTTCCGTCCACAAGCTCAACCATTATTGGTTACTTTTATGACGCATAGTAAACCAACCAATCCAAAATGTACTTTATTCATTGCAGCAACATGAACACCAATCAAAATTAAAGAAAACATTGACCATAGAGGCAATGATAATATTTACATATTTTTAAAAGTTTAGATAATGGATAAATGTAAGGAAAAAAAATTATTCTGCTAAAAAATATTATTTAATTTGAAGTTTATTTTTATGTTGCTTATTATGTGGTAAGTATATTATAGTATAATACTCATAATCTGGACATCTATGTTCTAAATTATTGTCAAAAATAATTCCGCTTCTTTTTAATAAAATATCGCATAACAGTGAAGCTGCGATAGCCTAGTTGGGAGTGGAACGGAATGCCGAGACGAATGTCCGCAGGTTCAAAACCCAAGGGCACACACTTTTGACTTTTCTAAAAAGTTATGTGTGTATTCTTTGTGAATTATCGCTCGCTTTAACGGTGAAGAAAAACATCGTGAGGAAACCTGCATACCTGAGAAGTTCTCTGAATTTCGAAGGTATGTGAAGTCTGCCAACCCGCACTAGGCCAGCGTGGTGGACTAAGGCCTAAAACCCTCTCAGTAGTAGAGGAGGCCCGTGCTCAGCAGTGGGCAGTATATAATACAGGGCTGGTATGGTATGGTATGGCATAACAGTTCAGTTCACAAGACAAAATTAAAATACCTACATACTATTTGCTCTGTACACAAATAGTAACGAAAACATCTGGGTTAAATGTTAACTGCTCTAAAGGGTGAGTATAACAAAAAAATATAAATTTACGACGATGCTAAAACTATATTATATTACTATTCAAATGAGGAGTAAGTTCAAGATTTGCAAACACTTTCCTTCTCCACTTTCGTCTTCTTTTAATCTTCCTCATTTTTTTACTTGCCTTTCTCCTTCAGAGCCGATTAACATTAACGGACTATCCATAGAGTAGGTTCAGTGTTGCCAGATGTTTGACAGATGAAGTCGCCGAAAAATCATTATGAAGTCGCCTCAAGTCGCCGCACCGTCTATGGAGAGGCGAAGGAGCAAAATAAAAAAAAGGTCCCCAATTCCAATTTCTGTCATGTTTTGTACTCTCAAAGCTAAAAATATCCTCAAATCCGACAAAAACAAGGTTTATAACGCAAAGGACTTGTCCAAAAACGGGCCTGAAAATTTAAACAAGAAAGTTTATATATATTTGGATAGAACTCCTAAAAACTAGCCTTTTACAATAAATAGTTTAATTTTAAACACCTCCGATTTTAAGATTTATGTAATTTTGTTTTACCTATAATCACACTTAAAATTAGTTGTAATTAACGTTTTCAAAATAAAAAACTTCGTATATTGGAACGCACACCCAAAAAAAGTAAAGTTGACAGTTGTCACTTGTCAATGGATCAACTGTCATGTCTGATGTCATGAGGTTTTTTGACATGGCGACAACTTTTTATTTCTAAGAATTTATAATATTGTTTTGTATCTGCTATTATTACTTGACATTGGCGAAATCACCGATAGTTAATCGGTGGAAGCCATAATAAAAAGAAGAAGAAGAATGATGTCATGAGTAGCCGTAGCCCGCGTAGGATTGTTTTGTTCCAGAGACTTTTCGATAGTATTAAAAATATTTTTATCATGTAAATTACTGTGATATACCTAAAAGTGAATTCGCAGAATAAATCAAAGAAAACATTATGGATTATTTTTGCATCAGGGACTTTAACGTCTTGTGACTGCGCCTTCAAGGATGTTCATGTGTACAAAACTCTAGATACCATATATATCGATGCTAGATACTAAGATACGTCTCCAAATGCAATCACGGATGTTTCAGCATTTTGACGACTCCGATCCATGAAACGATCGATAAATTCTCAATACACAAATAAATTATGAAAATTGAGAGGTGTGTCGCGCGAGGTCTGCATTTGGAACCTGTAACTTCGTCTTTGCAGTCTGGTCTTTTCCAATAAGCGATCGTCGCCGCTCACTATACCCATATATATAAAACAATAAAAGAGTTTAAAATATCATAAAAGTGTTTAATTCAATACATAGCTATTCCATTGTTATGATTTTAATGGGTATGTATTGTATGTTCATCTGTTTTGCACCTGATAATTGGGAATATTTTTTTGGTATATTACCTAGGTACACGTAAAACAATAAACCTACACATAAAAAATGAAATGGGGCTCAACCAATACTTTATCATGAAATTATAACCCCCAAATTATTTCAATAATAAGTGAGTTAAAAAATTAAAACCTGACTACTAATAATTATGCTTTAAAAACTATGAAACAAGCAAAATATTATCATTTAAAATTGTTATGCAAGTACAACCTATTTAATGTTTATCATCTATTACATTAAAAAAATACAAATAATATTGTTATAATGTATATAATACTCAATATTCATATTTAGTAATGTTTAGGTAATATCTGTGGTTGTATGCCACCTACAAACAAAAACAAGACTATACATTCTAACAGTAAGAAGAAATCAATTAAGGGCAGTGGCATATTATGACCATGGCTATCATTATGAATATATATTAAATACATTTAAAACATATTATAATACGTTAGTTATTAATTTAATAGATGATACAATTCTGAAAAGTTTGTACATAACAACTCCAGATGGGAATATTTTCTTGGTTCATATGTTTCAGAGCATAATTTTTTTAATTGAAATAAAAGTCATTCTTATAGTTTATGTACAATTATCTATTCTATTTCAATGTCCTCTGGAATCATTATGCAATCTAAAACCTGCGCAGGTGGAATAATATTGCTTTGATGCCGAGCCCATCCAAGATACCAAATAATGGTCATAACATGAGCGCAGCTTCCGACTGTCCTCCTGCCAATTATGCAGCTACAATAGTGGCTTATCAAATCACTAGTCTACTAGTCTAATCAAGTCAAATATCGAAATATCGCCGAGGAAATGCACGTCGAAGTCGAGATGAAAAGGCGATGCTATCGTAATTCATAGCTCGTGTGTAATATCGAAGGATCTGTTGTTTGCCAAGTCAGTTTATACAGAAATAGGTAACAGATAAATTCAACGAGACATGAATCGAACATCGAAGCAGAATAACCGCGAATGCAAAGAGCGCGAATTTTTAGTATTATAGTCTCTTTGGCGCGAATGTTTTTTTTTTTTGTAATTGTGCACAGACATCAATGAAGTTATTGTAAGTTACTCTGCCACGACATTTCTTTATTATATTTCTAATAAATGGAGGGGTCTAAAAATATTTTTTTAATGGATTCAAGATCCATATTTTGCCCCTTTAATATCCCTAAAGTTTGAGCCTGTTTAAATTTTGAGGCCCAGCTCCCATACTAAAAGCGGACATCTCCTTTTCCAAAGTAGCCCAAATTGGCGCCTGAGTGCCATTCGCGTAGCCTAAACGGCGACCAGTCGCCATTCACAATTTTTGGTCGCCCCGACACCCTCCGAGGTAGCCTAAATGGCGAAAAGTCGCCTAATCTGGCAACTCTGAGTAGGTTTATAAATAGTAGAGTTGAGTGTCCCGTTAGTAGAACAGAGATGGCGCTAGTGTTTCACAGACCTCACTTGTCGAAATCGGTTGAAAAAAGCTCAGAATAATAAATAACTTGCTTTAGTTATAATTCTGAGGAAAAAAGATTGCAAGGTACTGGGTACCGACAATAATTAGATATGGTGCAAAACCCGCTAGATAATATAGCTTACAGCGTTATGACAAGTCGCATTCTGAAGTCAGTAAATTTTCACCGTCATAATATACTTAATTCACTGTTGCACAGAAACAGACAGCCATACACACACTCACACCTTTTATCCCCGAAGGGGTAGGCAGAGGCGCATCTAATGCACCCACTTTTCGCCGTGCGTATTCCGTCCCATGATGTGATAGGGGGCGAGCCTATCGCCATATTGGGCACAAATTCCAGACTCTGGGCTGATACTACTTCATGGAAATAATAACTTGGCCACCGTCACGACGCAATACAGAAAACAATGACAAATATTTTCAAAATGGCAGTGCAGAACCAGGCTATGTTTTTTTTTTTGGGTAGGTGACCCTGCAGTCAACACCGGGGGAAACCTGCGAATGGGATACTGGAGTCCCCCGGCTTGACGACTGCAGGGGCCTGGGAAGGAAGCGGAAAAGGATGATGGAAGGAAAGGTGGGGAGTGGAGAAAGGTTCTCAGGATGGGCGGAAAGGAAAAGGGTGCCAGGAAATGTTCGCGGGCCCTTTTAGGCCTCAATGTGTTATGCAACCAAGAGGTATACACACTGACTGTGTGCCTCGGCCCGCGACTAATGTTCCCCCGCGCATGGGCGTGCATTGGGTGTGAAGATCCAAAGCACAAGAATTGCCTCGGGGGGCAACCAGGCTATGTTAGGTCACACTACCTTTATAATAGGTACGTTACTGATGCTATTCGTATATTATGATGATATTATAAGGTTTTACAAGGAATCATCAGAAATCACGTTAGCCTATTAAAGTTAGATAACACTGATTTACACTGCCATATTGTGCAGCTAAGAGTATTTAATTACGGAACAAGAAGCTACCTAGAAAGATTTTTAGGTCTTTTAAATCGCGGAAGACCTGTCATCATTTGTAAACCATATTATTATAGATTGTTTACTTGACCTTTAGCCTTTAAAATTTATCTAATTTGGCCATTTTATAATAATCTACTTGAAAGCGTGATAAGTACGTACTTATTCGGTTATATTATTGCTCTGAAATGAAATTTTATTTCGCTAGACTTCTTTCAAGAATCGAGCTTCCTTTACAAAGTTGTGATTTATGAATATTAGCCTACGTTAGCCCATGACCGCTCAACAAGCACTTGAAAAGATCAACCTACCTACACTTGACTATAGTTAATTTGGCGAGTCTGGCTGTCTGGTTCTGGTTCACTTGTTCTATTTTCAGTTTGTATGATTAAGGCGCGGTCTGAAAGTGAAACAATAACTCAATCAACGTCTCAACAATCATAATGAAGTTCGATACAAAGCAGCTTATGCATAAACTAAGGTATTAAAGCGGGATTGTTTCATGTAACACTACCTAGAATTTGGTACCAAGTGATTGATAAATGTAGAATGCCTATTATAATATTTTATCAGCGAACCGAAGATTTATAGTAGTACTAAATATAGATTAATGAGTTATCGTACTAATAATACCTACCATTTATAATATAAATTACTACATGTATAGCTTAGCGAAGCCGCAAAGCGTATCGCATAGCTTAGCATATCGTAGCGCAAAGGTATAACTTTTTTAAGCTGCGTCTATAAAAATATTGTGTGAATTCGATTAGAAAAATAAAGAGGTAGTTAATTAAGCTGAAATATGGGGTAAACTTGTACGCTCTCAAACTTTCGTTGGAACTGGGCTGATAATTATCTCCACCGCTAGTATTACACACTTAAGTATATGGAACAAGTCTTATAACAGGTACCCTCTTTAGTATTAAGTATATAAAGTTATCCTGCTATCCTGCGTTGGCAGGTTTTTTATTTACAACGTGGTTTTAGTGTGGATGACGCGAAGTTAGCGCTTTTTTTCTATAAATCCCCCATGCGTTGGTCGATGCAGTTGAACTGATGGTCAACGATCTCAGTCCGTAATAAATCTGCAAATAGGTCTGTGGCTTATTATTGCAACGTGTTGCTGTAAATTTTTTAAAAGTTTTAACGGCATTCATAAATACGAATTCATCTTTCAAGTAATTTATTTCTTTATATTTGTTTTTGAAGAAGAAAAGTTAACATTCTAAACATTGTTTGTTAAGAAAACATCTTTATAAAGTTTTTGTTAGGCGTAATGTTTACATACAAAAAACTGAATTGAATGTTTATCTAAGTAGACATCTAATTCTTCCTATTCTATAAGCGCCAGCCAAACCCTAACCCACAAAAGAAATGTCATGTGCTATTGTTATCTCCCTTATCCACTAATAGAGAGCATAAAACAAAAATAGTAGCAGCCACTTTCGACACTGGTAGTAAAACTTTTATATTTGCAAACATTTGGCGAAAGTGGCACTTAGTGGCTACCGAGACGTATTCACGTTATAAATGCAAATAGATACAGTGCATTTTCGTCTAATTTAGAAACCCGTTTGTTTGGCTTCGAGCCAGATCTAGATTATCATCAAAGACTTTTAGTTTTGCCTACACATTCGTGCAACTTACACGATACATAAAAGGCTGGATATACCTAAAGATTTGAACTAAATTATAATTTCAGAGAATATAACACTAAACCGAGATCTGGAGCTTATTCAATAAAATACTCTATGGTTTGTGTTTGGTTAGTAGGTATGTCTATTTTTTTTTATAATCCGCGGAAGCATAACATAAATATATCAAACAGTATATTCAGTGGAAATCATAGTGTTCATAGCGTGGGAGGTTATGAGTTTGACTTATATGCGTTGGGAATAATAATTAAACTTATGGAAAATTGCTTCTATTATTACGTACATGGAGATAAGAAAAGATTACGTACGTATATGCAAATCCTTAGCTTAATCTGATCATTTTTCTATATTAACGTGTTGTAAGTATTATTTGCAATATGTTTCTATTAAACAAACGATTGATTTGATTAAAGAGCGAGTAAGACGATTTGGGAACACCATAAAATATACGTAATGCGTACTTAACGACTATGAAACATTTTATTGCCTTGTTTATAAAAGAAATGCCCATTGATTTGAATAGCGCCGAATGCCGATGAATACCTAAAACCTGCTTCCTAACTTTATGTTGAATATAAAGAACTTAATATCATTTGACAATGATGTGGCGAGCTAATTATAATTTGAAATGTTGTCAATATTTTACTTATGCAACCTATCCCTATAGCAAGTAAGGAAAATTTACCACAAAAATTACAAAAAGACATGAATGCCGTAACTATGTATAGGCGATAATTAATATTATGCCTAGGTATTCCATCGGCTACCATACCTTAAGCATGACCCTAAGCGCGGACCTGAATTCGTTATTCTGCGCCCCTGGTTCTGTGCCTTGTGCTTGGGCAACGTTGGCATCGCCCTAGTTACGGCACCGAATGTCATTAAGGATTTCGTCCATTGACCAGTACTGAGGATACACATCGAGATTTTGTTATAAAACTACCCATCTAGTCATTATTACGTTTCATGTCTTATTCGATAAAATTAAGTCAAATTTATTTAGAAGTTATAGCAGCAAAATTACCGAGAAATGATTTTCTCATTATTAACCAGACAGAAGCGGTGATAACCTAGTTGGGAGTGGAACGGACTGCCGAAACAAATGTCCGCAGGTCCAAAACCAAAGGGTACGTACCTCTGACTTTTCTAAAGTTATGTGTGTCTTTTTCTGCTTCAGCCTATGAAAGTCCAATGCTGAACATAGGCCTGCCCCAGCTTTCCAGACCATCCTGTTAGAAGCGGCCTGCATCCAGCGGGTTCCTGCGACCTTTACAAGGTTGTCTGTCTGCCTTGTAGGAGGACGTCCCACGCTGCGCTTGCCAGTACGTGGTTTCCACTCGAGAACTTTTCTACCCCATCTGTTGTGAGTTCTACGAGCTATGTGCCCTGCCCATGTAATGTCTGTATTCTTTGCGAATTATCGCTTACTTTAACGGTGAAAGAAAACATCGTGAGGAAACCTGCATACCTGAGAAGTTCTCTATAAAAATTAAGAAGGTATGAGAAGTCTATCAACCTGCACTAGGCCACCACTAAGGCCTATACCCTCTGTTGTAGAGGAAGCCCGTGCCCAGAAGTGGGACAGTACAGATACAAGGCTGATATTATTAACCAGACAGACACAATACAAACGTGAAGACAAAGATGTTCAAATATAATACCTCGTTTATAAACATGTACGTCAATGAGTACTCAAGATGTCATGTGCACGCATCCAATTAAAGGTCCACATTTCCACATGTAGGTAATGCTCATATGGCTCGATATCAGATTTCGTTGCAGCATTGCAGTTGTCTCTGAAAACTTCAGCTAATTGATGCGAACGTCTTGATTGATGAGAACGATGTCCTTTATTCTGACAGAACAAAGAGACCGATTATAAATGATTTTTACCATGTCCTTTATTTAATTATAACCGATTATAAGTACGCGATTTCATTAGGTACTTGGTAAATAGTACGTGCGTAAGACGAGACAATTGTGAGCAATTGGTGCGAGTGGCGCCACATGATGTCACCGAGACTGTTCCTCTACTGTGCATTTTAATCTATGACATCCAGAGAATCTTGCATATTTATCGCAGCGATCATCAGTTGCATGGCAGACAAATATCAACGAATATCTCAAAATAACCGGCACTCTAGTGCTATTTGTAGATTTCATCACAAATTGACTGATTTGTATGAGTTTTTGTGTGATAACTGATAAGTATCAGACCTTTCTGTCACGCTTCCGATTGATGCATTCATTCATTAACAGAATGCGATAAGATAATTATACCCTTGCCTGGTGAACTTTAATTAATCGTTTCTAACATGGCGCCCTCTCGTATCTGATCTATGGCTTTCATGTGCGAGTCATGTACTTATATTGCGGTAGAGTGTAGTTCTATATTATAAGTGAGCAGTAAAACATAATGATGGACTTCGTGACCATAAATCTATTTCACAAAACTATGAATTTCTCATAAAATCATATTAGAAATCGGTTTGAGATCGACAATAAATACATAGCACAGATATCTCTATAATTAAAGTGATTTGGAAATTAATTGAAATTTTGAAACTATCTACTTTCGAAATTAATAAACTATTTGCATAAATAGCGTTAATTAAAAATGCCTTAAAAGCTTGCACTTAATGATGATTTTAATTATTTTTATTAGAGCTTTTTAACGTTTACAACTTTATTCTTTGATGTGCCCGAAGTAGCAAAAGGCCATCTGTGCCAATTTTAACATTGCCTGTCACGGCCGATGTCATTGATGCTCTCGTCGATTGTGTCGAACAAGTAGGTGACCAAACACAATCGCCACGGCACGTTTTAAATAATTAGGTATGCGTGTTTCATACTAATTTATAGAAGGCGCCGCATCTCATCGGAATTCGAAGCGTATGTTGGCTGTAGTTTTTTTAGTATTGATGACAGTGGCACACCACAATCAGTTATCAACATCTAATTGTAAAGCATATAACCTCCCTTTTTATGTCCTGTCTTGTGTAACTTCCTGAATACATTACTTTCTTATTACCTACATCCGATTGTACTATGTGGTCATTAGGTACTTACTTATGCCTGTTTAGTTTTAATGATTTATTACCTCTGTATGGAAAAATTTACCCTTTTTGGGATCATTTGGTTTTAAGCAAGTGTCAAACTCAAAGCGATATCTGATGAGTTAAAATTTATCTCGTTCTTATTGTTTAATATCCAATCACCCTGCAAAAGGCACCAGACGAGGACGCTTAGCATAAGTACAGAAAAATAATACAAAAGTCATTAATCTCAAATCTCGTGTGGAATTATTACTACAAACTTATAATTTACGTTACCCTTCTTCTGAGAAATGGCTTGATGTTGAATTTGTTTTCGAACACTAATGCACTTATACGGGTAAGTAATCAGTATATAAGGTAATATAACATTGTACAGTTTTAAAATCATATTTCTTGGCAACGTAAAAAATGATACGGCTTATTGAACGACTAATCATCGCCATCGTTATGGTTCTTCCTTTTTTTTTTTTTTTTTTTTTTTGGTTTCGCGGAGAAAGTGCGTTACCACTACCGCCCGGCCTTCGTGGGGGGCGACCGAGCGGTTATGTTGGGTTCACCGTGCCTTACGACCCGGCGTTGAGCCGCCCGGAGAGATGGAAAACGTCGGGCGACCGCCAGGCCGAGTCCCTAACCTATGTACAACGCACGGCATACCAACTAAAACTCCGCGGTGGCCATCTTCGGCGCATTAGGGACGGCTGCGGGCTTCCTCTGACTAATGTCTAAGTTTTCGTCCGCAACCGCCCCTGCGCGGTGCCGCCTGGTGCGGCCCGTCTCCTGTTGTGGGGGGGGCTCAGAAGCCCCCGCGCACCGAAGGACGCTCTCAGCGTCTACGGCAGCGTGAGGCCTACCTGCCACGCTGCCGTCCATCACGGGGTTATGGTTCTTCCTGCTGACCTACAATTTTGGAATTAGACATGTATGATACATCTTACAAGTAAAGAAATAATTTCGATAATCATTAATTTCGAATTGCGAACTGTTGGCCAGTGTCAGCAGGATAAAGATTCACATAATAAATTATTATAATGTGGAAAACATATATGTACATATAATACGGAATTGTAAGGGCGCAAATCGTATTCGCTCTACAACGTTTTTCTTTAGTTTCTGAATATAATATGGGTAATATTTTTAAATTGGATTGTGTATATCGGTTGTACAGTTCCTCAAATAATTTACTAAATACTATCGGTACTCTGAGTTAACAATTTGAACTAAAATTTCTTGGTTAAATTATTATGCAATTAACAACAAACAAACGCTAACGAGTCGACTGGCAGAACACTGGCTAGACGAACAGTTCATATTTACCTAGACTAAATTAAGAACAATTTACGATATGCCCGTTTTAATGTTTGCAGACAATTTGGTTCACGGTTTCATAGCGATTACGATTTTCTGTACGCGCTAACCTAAATACTTGAGTGCAGTTGTTTGGTTTATTATATTAACTTATTTGAATGTTTAGTCAAAGCTAATCGATTTTTTTTTAAATTTATAGCAGAAATAATCGCTGCCTTGATTCATAATTATCTACTAGTTTTTTTCTACTTTTCTGCGAGTCTGACTATACCAGTCTGTATAAAGTAGACGTAATTATTTTAGTCGTTTTGACACACGTCTCGCAGGATTGAGTCACTATAACGGTATAGTATAGTACCAAATATAATGCTGGTCTGCTGCATGAGTCAAAAATACTTGTCCATTTTTCTTACCCCAAACCTGGCGAACATAGTATTTGTGGATTTGTCGGTCTGCGTCTCTGACTCTACATTGGTCTGTACCGCTCCTCGCAGTAGTTGGGACATCCTACGGCACATTTTTATTCTTATAGTGCTTCTATTAGAATTTAAATAGAATTAGTTGCCCAGTTTGCGAATGCTTACAATTTTATTTTCAGCGCACGGTTTCGAAAGAACAGAGCGTCATAAAATCTTATCTCTACTTGAATCATAGACCCACCTACTTAGATCATTTTATGTAATCCAAAGATAATACCGTTTTATAAGCGTTGTATAATTTTGATTTATGTAGACTGACAACTTCCATGGAGAGTTACATTAATAGGAAATTTTGGAATAAAGTTAAAATTGCATATTAGCTTTAAATTTAACCTGTGCTAACCGAAGAAACACAATTTTATTCTTCAAGGCCCGAGGTTGATCTGGTAATCAGTTGTCGACCATCTGCTCTGCGAAAAGGGAGTAAATCAAATTGGCATTGAGAAAGAGGAGCAAGCGTTGATATTAATTACACGGTTCATTTAATAATTAAGTAAAAACATGTGGAGACATTAAATTAATTAAGCATGTTCTTGTCGCCTTTCGGGTAATGTTTAATTTTGTATTTTAATTAATTAAAATATTCTACTTCTGCTTAGCCTGGGTTTCGGGTAATTTATTTGCTACAGTTACTTTATTTTAAATATTCTGAATATTGTCTCAAGTCGCAACGTTTATGTCAAAACCGTTCGACAGTCTTACCAGAATTTATGCAGTCAATGATCCAAAGAGACTATAGTACAATTGCAACATTATCAATTGAATATTAAAGCATGAAATTTCTCAGAACCCCATATTGAATTGTAAATGATAGTTCGTTTAAAGTTCCGAAAACATGAGTGAGACAGTGCCGACAGCCAAAGTTAAGGTTAGCGGAATATAAAATGAGGTTCGTTAGTCATAAAATAAATATTGATTAAATATTTTAATTTTATCATCCTAATCATTAATAACATTATATATGTGAATGCTACTAAGGTTAGACAAATCTATACTTATCTATACTATATTAATATTATAAAGCTGAAGAGCTTGTTTGTTTATTTGGTTGAACGCGCTAATCTCAGGAACTACTTAACCGATTAAGAAAATTCTTTCACTAATAGGAAGCTACATTACTCCTGAGTGCTATAGGCTTTTTATCCCAGGAAAATAATTTTATCCCGGAATAACTATTTCACGCGGGCGGAGCTTCGAGCAGTACTAGTAACAAATAAGGATAGATAAATGTGGAAGCGACGATAGCCTAGTTGGGAATGGAACGGTCTGCCGAGACAATGTCCGGAGGTTCAAAACCCAAGGCACACACCTATGACTTTTCGAAGTTACGTGTGTATTGTTATCAATTATCGTTCGCTTTAACGGTGAAGGAAAACATCGTGAGGAAACCTGCATACCTGAGAAGTTCTCTGAATTTCGAAGGTATGTAAAGTCCGCCAACCCGCACTAGGCCAGCGTGGTGGACTAAGGCCTTAACCCCTCTCAGTAGTAGAGGAGGCCCATGCTCAGCAGTGGGCAGTATATAATACAGGGCTGATTGCATTGCAAATGTGAAAGTGTGAAGGTTTGGATGTTTGATGACTGTTTGATTTGGTTAAAAGTTGGTAGGCCAATAGATCAAGTTCTGATTTATTACCGGTCAATTATAAATGGACCAATCAGAATAAAGTTTTTTGGCTCGCAAATGATGTAATTTGATTGGTTTATTCTTAGGCTTGGATCAAAAATTAAGATATTATATTCTATTGAAATCGGCCGTCAACAAGTTGTTGTTTATACTGAAAAAATAATGTACTGTTTGACTTTTAGCCCATGAAAATATTTTGATTTGGGCGGATCAGCGACCCAAATCATTGAATATTTTGATAACACACAATTGAATATTTTTATGTGCTATAAGCAAGACTATATTGTATACAGTATCATAAAAAAAAAAAATTTTTAACTCCAATTTTTTTATTTAGTAGTCTCCTAATTCTTTACGTCTAGCTTATTTTTCTTCAAAGAGACAAAAGTAGAAATAGTTAAATTTATGTATTTTCATAAACCTATATTAGTTTACTTTATAAATTATTTAATCGAGAAACACGACCTTATTTACAATGAAAAAAAGACGGAAATGGTAATTTTTAGATCGGGAAAGGGGCCAGCGAATGTCCCGGGTATTTTCCTTAAAGGACAACCTGTAAAAGTTGTTGAAAGCTTTAAGTACCTTGGCCATATCGTCACTTCCTGCACAAGGGACGACGCAGATGTTGAACGTCAACGGAGGGCACTTTGCATTGTGGGTAACATGATTGCAAGGAAGTTCAGTAAATCGTCACCTGACGTGAAGTTAACACTTTTTAGATCGTTTTGCCAATCGTTTTACACGTGTCAGCTCTGGACAAATTATACGAAAAAATCATATGGTAGTATAAGAGTAACCTACAATAACATATTTAGGCATCTTATGGGTCTCAAACGTCACTGCAGCGCTTCTGAAATGTTTGCGGAGGCGCGTATTGATACATTTAATGCCATACACAGAAAACGCATTGCATCATTTATGTCTAGAGTTGCTTCGTGTAAGAACTCCATTATTATGAGTCTGGCTGACAGGTTGATGATGACGGCAACATATCGACGTTGGGTGGAGATGACCTCTCAACTATCATAGTTTTTTTAAGTAGTTAGTGTATCTTGTGATATGGATCATGGGTCTGCAATAAAGTTATTATTATTATTATTATTTAAAATAATCAGGTTTTTTTTCTGCAGAATAAATATTTTTTTTATATTTTCGATTATAATATGAAACACTGGATCTCTATAGGAATCGAATTTCATAATAGGTAGTAATGGGGTAGGTACTAACCTACCATTCCAACATATTACATAATATCCTACTTCACACCTTAGAGCCCTCCTTATCATTTCTCAGATGTCTGACTTACTAAAATTATCATCGGCCGGTCTCAATAACTTACTAACATTTAACTGGAGTTTGATATCTTACTCGACGGTAAAAGTTACGATGTTACTGCTGTTTCAATATCAATTCCTATCTATATTAGTTTTAGAAACACAGATAACCACCAAAAGTAAGCATTTTAACTGTTTGTTACCTGTTAGTAAGTTATTGATACCAGTCGTTAGTCTTGCAATCTATGTACAGACGTATACAAAATGATTGCCTCATTTCCATCGAATACTATCATCCCACATCCGTAGCACTTCAATGGCAATGGGAAACGATTGTAAAAAAAAATTACATTATATCGCTATAGTGATTGTGTAAGACATGTGCCAAATAAAATTAAACATTATAGCCATAATCGGCCTCTCTACATAGTCGTAGCGCATACAATTCATCCACAAAACAAAGGCGCCAACATCTCTATGTTGCTTTCGTAACCATTCATCGTGTTATTCCATCAGATAACTAAGATTTTTTAACCCGTAAGCGGCTAACTATTGACCATTGTTTTAAAGTTTAATCACGATTACATTCCTCACCACCTTGAATCCTTGCTATGTTATTTGTGGAGGCTTTTTGTATTACTATTTATGGTACAATCTGGTTTGTTTTGATGATTTGAAATCTTATTACCAAGAAGATTTTGTAAATAATTACTTTCGCCATATATTTTAAAGATTATAGGTAGATACCTAACGTGTCGTTATTTATTGTTGATACGTATTATTTTGTTCTCTTTGGAATATTAAAGCAAAATACACAGAATACCAGATAGATATCTTGTTTTGTTTGAGATTATCGATATTTTTTTCATTCATTGAAAGTTATAAGAAGATAGAAGAAAGAAAGAAGAAGAGATTGCCTTGACCGATAAAACCACCTATTGTATCACCGCTGCCTATATTATTTTCCTAATATTACTTGTATATATTATGATATATTTGTTATTTCTGTTGTTGTACAACACAGATGTAAAGTAAAAATTAATACAGGATGATGATCCGTATTTGCTTATATACATTATCCCTTGCAAGTTCAGCTTTCTATAATTTAAATTAATACGTACCTACCTATATTAGTTATACTTGTTATGATTCGAAATGAATGTTTCATTAACATATCTCTACTTATTGAACAATGTAAAACAGTTATTTAAAAGCGTTAGTTATAACAATGAATAATTATTTTTTGTCTATTCAATATCTTATTAACGTAAGCATCGTTGACCATTTAAGTTTGGCAAGACCTTGTATATCCTTACCAGAATATAATGTAATTATATCTAAGAATACATTAGTATATGACGTGGGAATCACCCAATTTATCCCTATGACGTCATTTGGTTCATTTAGGATATAATGAGGTCCATTTTCGAGCCTTATATGGTAATGCATTGACCTAAACTCAGAGAGTAATTTTGGGCCCTTATATGATTTGTGTCCATCGTCGTCGGGCCTCAGGCGTCTACCTTTTTGGTTTAAGACTAGTCAGCATATGTCTAAAGGCAGGCTCTACAATTGTTGCTACGTTAAAATTGATATTATGTAACAAGCAACAAAGTATTATCGAAGATATTTTGTGATCTTCGTGTTGTGTGACCTTTTCATACCTTTTTTCGAATTATATGATGGTATCGTACTTGCGACGAATTTGTAATGTTGGAATTAAAATATTGTCGGAATAAATAATGGAAGTTTGTTCAGAGACGCGGAATAGCAAGTGACTTGAGCGGAAATGTTCCATTTAAAATGACATTTATTTTATGACTAAATGTAGATAAATATTTATGGCATATGGTTTGTACATAAAAGTAATTTAATAATCATAAAATAGATTTATTCACTAGTTTATTTCGGTGGTTCTGTTTATAATACTTACTCTACCATTAAATCTTAAAGTTGGTTATCGACATATGAGCCACAATATGTGGCTTTGAATCCTTGACTTCACTGGCAATGACTTGTGATAATGACTGGCAAATCAAACAGTCTAGTACTGCAGCTTGTATAATAATTAACGAATAACGTGTCGAGTTGCTCACTCTCAGGTCTCTACATTTCTATGCCATAATTTACAGGGCCTTTGAAGCTCCTGTAAGAGCCTTCGAGTACACTAAGTTTAAGGCTCTTTTGAAAAGTCAAAAGACCTTAAGATAATAATATTATATGTATTTAAGTTTAGACTGCCTCGGTGGCGTAGTCGTATTACGGTACGATTGCAATGCTGAGGTCTCGGGTTCGATCCCCGGGTCGGTCAAAGTGATATCTGATTTTTCTATTCAGTATCAGCCCGGAGCCTGGAATTTGTGCCCGATATGGCGATAGGCTCGCCCCCATCACATCATGGGACGGAATACACATGGCGAAAAGTGGGTGCATTGGTTGCGCCTCTGCCTACCCCTTCGGGGATAAAAGGCGTGAGTGTGTGTGTGTGTGTGTATTTAAGTTTTTGGATTTCGTATTTTGGAACACTCCTGTCATGCCGGAGTTCCTAGGTTTGTTCTCCGTTACGTTATGGTCAACCATACCATACCAGCCCTGTATTATATACTACCCAATGCTGGGCACGGGCCTCCTCTACAACAGAGAGGGTTTAGGCCTTAGTCCACCACGCTGCCCTAGTGCGGGTTGGCAGACTTCACATACCTTCGAAATTCCTATAGAGAACTTCTCAGATATGCAGGTTTCCTCACGATGTTTTCCTTCACCTTTAAAGCGAGCGATAATTCACAAAGAATACACAAATAACTTTTTTTTAGAAAAGTCCGAGGTGCGTGCCCTTTAGATTTAAACCTACGGACATTCGTCTCGGCAGTCCGTTCCACTCCCAACTAGGCTATCGCCGCTTTTTCGTTCTGGTCAGGATAAGTTTGAATTAATTCATGCTGTAGTATCAAGTATTCGAGAATCTGTCTACACATGTACCGCGGCATTGCTTTGTCAACCATCTAGCATAATTATAGAACTAAATTTATATCATAACAATCCTAGCCCTGTATATACTATCCGACTGCTGGATAGGGCCCTCATCTACAGTGGTAGAGGGTTTCGGCTTTAGTTCACAACGTATGTACCTAGGTTTCTTCACGATTTTTTCCTTCACTGTGAAATCGAGCGATACACGTATAACTTCGAAAAGTCAGATATGTGTGCCTTGGGTTTGAAGCTGCAGACCTTCGTCTTGACAGTCTGTTCCATCCCAACTAGGCTTTTGATCACTTGAGCCCATTTACGACTTAACGTTTTATGTTTCAGGGTTTTTAGAGAATTTTTCTGAACATCATAATTCAACATACAGATTTTTGTTGCTGTTTTGGGGCATTATATTTACTATCAACGATCGATCTACTTGGTTGACTATGGAGTTTTATAAAAAGACTAACCTTTGCTCGCGGCTCCGCCCGCGTGAAATAGTTTTGCCAGGAAAAAGTTTTTTTATTTTTTTTATTGCATTGAATGACGAGACGAGCATGCCGCTCGCCTGATGGTAAGCGATACGACCACCCATAAACAGTAGCAACACCATACAGCACCTTGACTTACAAAGTACTGTGTGGCATTCCACTGTGCTCGTCATCCTGAGACATAAGATGTTAAGTCTCATTATGTCCAGTAGTTACACTGGCTACAATGTCCTTCAAACCGAAACACAAAAGTGCATGCACACTGCTGCTTGGCGGTAGAAATAGACATTGCGGTGGTACCCACCCAGACGGCCTCTTACACAATGAGAGACCTACCACCAAAAGTCCTGCTTTATATTTTCCGGGAATAAAAAGTAGCCTATGTGTTAATCCAGGACATGATCTACCTGTGTGCCAAAAATCATCAAAATCCGTTGGGTAATTTAGGAGATGTGCAGTAACAAACAAACAGAAAAACAGACAGACAGAAAGGAATTACAAAAATCACTGATTTACATATTCCATCACTCTTCTGTAGTCACCCCCTTTCTTTTTTATCACAATTCTTTAAATGTACGGAAACACTGATTCTACTGCTTTATTAAAGCACTATAGGTCGTATGGGTCGTACAATCTTAGCTGGCTGCAATGACAATTAAAATTTTTCGCGACGCGATAGCTTTGTGAGCACTTCTAATCAAAAAATTCAAAAGTCGACTACATAATTACAAATACTTTTCATGTTTTCCATACATTATAAGAAAGAGTATCATACGTATGTAACATATTTGATTTAATATTGTACAAATGTACTGAAATAAAGAATATAATCTTGACTCTAATATCAACGCGACGCTTTTACAATGTTGTATTTTGCAGTTTTAAATCACTTGGTAGCCAAACGTAACCTATCACTTAAAAAAACTGAAACTTTGGATGCAAATAAATACACTGCTGTAATTTAAAAAATTATGTTGTAAGTAAATTTTACAAACAGATTTGAACAAAGAGTTAGATATTTAAAAAAAAATACACATTTCATACTCGAAGAAAGAAAACGAAGAGCTCTCAAGTAAATAATTTAAACCGTAGCACTATATTTGTTATTTAAGTTTCAGTACACACTCGTAATTATTTCTTTGTAGTGACTAATAACCAATTTAAAAGTAATGTAAAGATAATCGTGAAATTTTATTAGAAAATCTAAATGAACGACTAAGAATCACTAATTATTGTCATATAAAACCTCCTGATTGTAATGTGTAAGATTTAATAATATTCTAACTCTATTTACATACAATAATAAAATCCTTGCATAAAAATTCGATGGCATTCAAAAATCGGTTATTTGGTGCAAACCATTTTTTGTTCTCTTCCCTACACATAGTATTCCGTAAAGTGTCAATAAATTGTCATACTATACCGGCCAGCTATGTTTTTCCGACCTATAAGGAGTATTGATATCAACTTCGAAGCAAATCAATGCCAAAATAACTTTCTACCCCTTTTTAACCACGTTAAGGGATGAATTTCAATAAAATACGAAACGCGTCTTCCATCAATTCTGTTAAAAAAAGTTTTGCAAAATTTGAAGTAGATTGGACCAAGGAATCACGTTCCATACAAACTTTGCCCCCCTTTTTCATCCCCTTAGGGGTAGAATTTCGAAAAATCCTTTCTTATCAGACGCCTACGTCATACAAAGAACACACCCTCCAATTTATGGTCTCTACGATCAGCGGTTTAGGCTGTGCGTGGATCCATCAGTCAGTCATTCAGGACAAAGCCTTTTATATGTATAGATATACATACTTTATATCTTAGAGTACCTTTAAGATATAAACATTATAGTTAGTATAAACAAAAACTATTTCCGAAGAGACTGAGCATCTATGAACATTATTCATCGTCCTGTTAGATTGGTTGAATGCTTTTTTCCGCCTTGTTTAAAGATCTGATAATAATACATATACGTGTCAGGTTTTTTTTTATGGCTTTGTATGACAAGACGAGCACGTCGTTCGCCTGATGGTAAGCGATACGACCGCCTATAAACAGTAGTAACACCATACAGCACCTTGAGTTACATAGTACTGTGTGGCATTCCACTGCGCTCGTCATCCTGAGACATAAGATGTTAAGTCTTATTGTGTCCAGTTGTTACACTGGCTACAATGTCCTTCAAACCGAAACACAACAGTGCATGCACACTGCTGCTTGGCGGTAGAAATAGACATTGCGGTGGTACCCACCCAGACGGACTCTTATATATGAGAGACCTACCACCAGTATGAATATGTATATGTACCAGTATGTATGTATTTCTTCTTAGGTTTCCTCAATTCTCAGGCTGGTGAGTGCCATATTCGACAACTTTCCTATGATTTATTGTCGCCATGATCGGTCTACTGTCGAATGGAGACTATAATGGACCAATACTGAGAGTGGTGCGAATTTTGTCTTCTATTCAACGTCTGACTTATCCGCTTGAATTACCTGTAATTAATGTATCATTGAATATTGTAACTGACTTTTTAAACTTTGTGATAAATGAGCTTTTGCTTTATTAATTATGTAATATTTAAAGTGTAATTCCAGTATTTTTATTGAATGTTATTTCTGCAAATATACCTTACACAAATATTCGAGAATTACTAACGAAAAAGGGTGCTCGAGTAAAAGGTGACAAGTGTCGGTTATGATGTAGTACTTCCTGAAAAGGCTCGATATCATTAAAATTGTGAGATTCCACTAGGAAAAATAAGCAATTATCTAATAATAGCTTCGTCACTCGCTCGGCCAGGAATAACATAAGTTCAATATCTGATTGAGACGCAGGACTTCCTTGAGACTTATAAAGTACAGTCATTGTTATTTTTTAATCAACTACCGCTACTCGGACTGTACGTATTTGTACATACTCATAAAAGCATGAGTGATAGCTCCGTCAGACACGTTTATCGTTAAGCGGAACTGACGGCAGGAATCATCATTTATGGAGGGTTTAAATGATTCGTCACTTGTTGATGGACACGTTGCGGCCTTCACCGTCTGTGTCGACTACCGACCGCCCGTTCACGCACCTTCCTCACTAATTATAGACTCATTGAATGGGACGCGACACATTCTCTTTTTACACACAGAAATAGTCCGTAAGTTTTTTTTAGATGTACCTGACTCACGTGAAACGCGATGAATGAAAAGAAAACAAAATGTTAGAGAAAATATATATTTCGTTACATTGTATTTTGTAGATTTTACAAAGGTACTTTGTATTTTACGAAATTTACTAAGATTTAGTGATTCCGCTTGGTTCTGATGGTTGAATTCTTTTCTTGTTAAAGTATTGTGAGGTTTCCTTCCTGCAAATTTAAATTAGCTTCCTTGACTCGAAGACAAATACTTTATTAGAGATATATATAGCTCCATAAACAAAAAACAATGTGGCAGTATTTGTACAGTATTACAGCTTTTGTGTAGTGTCCTCAATCTTGTGAAAACAAAGAGTCATTAATTTCCCTAGTTTTGTTCAATGGAACATGTCTTGGTTCATTTGCTAGCACTCGTCGATCGAGACTGGCTGCCCACGCCCAATGATACCGCCATTACACGCTTGATTACTTTCAAATTATCCGTTTGAGACTTTAGTCGTGATGCAAAATAAACTAACATCGTTTACTCTGAAGAATCGTAATATTTTCGTTTAACTATATAATATGATCATAATCAATTTGTTAATCATGTTGATGATCAAACATGATAATGCGCAAGAATTTAAATTGTTCATAGCTTTAACATTAGTATTATGTTTTCCTAGTATTACTTCTTCTACCTCTATAATTTTTAAATAAACATTCAATAACTGCAGCATAGATCTACCTCCAGCAATAAGTTTGATTAAGACCGACTATATTGACTAAAAGATTCTTACAGCCGTAACCACCAGCATACTTTAAAGCTACAACTCCAAATGATCACGCCAGAAGAAGCATCAAGTACTAGAAAGATCTATTTTGAATATATAACTGTTCATGTAACAAAACATTGGTTTGCTAGTGAAGTAATACAAAATTTGAATTTCATACTACACTTCAGCAATTGAAACGCACTCAAGCTTATGTAAAGTTACGTTATCACTTTTATCTGCACGCCAAGAGGCAAGAGAGCATCTTGTGAAACGCGTACACCCATGTCGCGTTCATGCAATTCTTAATGAATAACATTGTTGCATCAGAGTGCATTGAATCGCTACATTAGCATGGGCACAATGAGTCGGCCGATACTGCGCTCACTGAAGACCCACTGAAATCAATGCACATGCATAAATGAGTGCAAGCTTGCGCAATATACGTTGGCGTCCAGAAACGCACGCACTGATGACAATATGTTTAATGGTATACCACTATGCCGCGCGAATACTAATTAATTTCGATGCATTAAGTATTTTAATATTATTCGTAGCGAATACATTTTCTAGAATTATACACTTTACAATAGCATTTGCATCTCTTCTCTGAAAATTCATTGTCGGGTTAAGGGATAAATTTTTGGGTTAAAGGTATATGATGAGAATCCAGATAAACGTAAATTACACAGATTTAGACGTTTATAAGATGGACAGTGAATTTCCAAATGAAACTTTCGCCTAGTCACTATAAATGGAAACAATGAAGTTGTTCTTAAGAGGTTGTGCAATTTTGGCAATTTTATTTCCAAACGAGGCCTGGCATAAAGCTGCGTCCAGTTGCGACAATGTGTAAAAGTCTCCCGATTTCGCCATTCATATGCCAAGAATAGTTCGGTAACTACATTAAACTGTGGGCAAGCAAATCCAACAGACCCATGATAGCCTGCTGGCTGCTGCTATGTTATTTCTCAAATAAAATTTGTTATGCAGGTAAGTTACCTCAAAGTAAGAAAATAGTTTTATGACAAGTTTCGGAAGTCAGCAACATGTTCAGCGAAATTAAGATAGAACTCTTGATTTGGAAGTGGTTGGATATAGGCAAATTTAATTACCGCCTCTTATTGCTTTTGGTCTTTGTTTATATGGACGATTAATAGCAAATAGAAAATCAAAAATAAGAAGGCTATGAGTGGTTTGGGCATTTAGAGAGGATGGATGATAGGAGAATGACAAAGAGGATATATAAGGCGAGTGTGGATGGAAGAGCCGGTAGGGGTCGACCGCACCGAACCTTCGAATGTCAGTTATCTGACATTCGTGATAAAGGTCAGGTCAAAAGTACTCTGAACCGGCGGCAATGCATGAAAAGACTAATGACTGTGGAGGAAGCGAAAGAAGTGTGCCAGAGTCGGTCAAAGTCGCAATCCATAATATCTGCCTAGTGCGTACTGCCTACTCCTATGGGATACAGGTGTGATATTATGTGTGTATGTAATGAAATGTAGAAAATTAAAACAATAATTTGACTGTTACTTGAGTCTTGACGGCAACAGTGTTGTGTTCTATGAAATAAAAATTGCGTCTGTATAGCTCCTTAGGAACATAGCTTAATTGCTTGCTCATATCAGCAATTGTTTCAGTATGTCAATCGAGGAATTAATCACAAATACAATGGATGATTGACACATTGATCCTATCTGGAGTATGTAAAGCGTAGAAATCCATTTTTCCTGTGGGTGTAAGCTTGTCTCCTACGCAAAGAATGCTAGCAACAATTGTAAGGACGATGACTCATACAAAGTGAAACCACGTGTTGGCTGTAATATATTATGGTTTGGCTTTTTTATATATTCTTACTAGCTTTTGCACGAAACTCCGCCAGCATGAAAAAGATTTTTTCGGATAAAAGTCTCGCTTTTTATTTTCCCGGGATATAAAGTAGCCTATGTTACTCAAGGATAATTTAGCATTCTAATGATGAAATAATTTTTGAAATCGGTCTAGTAGTTTTTGAGTTTACTCGTTACAAATATACAAATCTTTCCTTTTTATAATATGCATTAGTGTAGATGACGCAAATTACAAATTATTCTGCGGAAAGGTAGTCACTGACAGGATCTGACGGTATTGTTATTTCGCGTGTCCCTATGCCTAATGTGGTATAATTGAGGAAATCGTAGTCATATCCATACCTACCTAATAATATTATATTGTATTACCTACCGCTATTTTTTTATATAGGCCGGATTTCAACACAAACAGATTTAAAAATGCAGTTTTATGGATAAAATAGGTTCATAGTTCGACTTCTCTATTCAGTCAGGTATTGTTGGATAACTTTTATCTGACGATTGAAGAATCGGCTAAAAACAATTAATTTCTAGTTAATTTTGGTTTGGGTTTTGATATATTGTGATTTGAAGTAGACGATAGCCTAGTTCGGAACGGAACGGTCTACCTAAACATTGTCCGGAGGTTCAAAACTCAAGGCACACACCTCTGACTTTCGAAGTTACGTGTGTATTATGTATCGTTCGCTTTAACGGTGAAGGAAAAAATTGTGAGGATACCTGCATACCTGAGAATTCTCCATAAGAATTTCGAGGGTATGTAAAATCTGCCAACCCGCACTAGGCCAGCGTGGTGGACTAAGGTCTAACCCCTCTCAGTAGAAGAGGAGGCCCGTGCTCAGCAGTGGGCAGTATATAATACGGGGGTGATTGCATTGCATATTGTGATTTGTGATATTGCGAGAACAATCCGCAAATAGTGTAAAAAATCCTTATAACGCATACACGCGAAAACGCATATTATTATGTTTTAATTGTGTAGATTTTAAAGCTAGACATTTTTTGTTACGAATATGATTGTTTTGTTATTAACTTTTTAGAGGATGTGCGAAAAGGTGAACACGACATTATAAACAAAGTTTTACTGTTTAGGGAAGTGGTTTAAGTCGATAAAAAGTCATCAGACATAATAGGGTAGTTTCCTATGTTCTATTTAGTATTTTTTTTATATGTAACAGAAAATAATGCCAAAAAGAAATTCTATGGTGAAATCAGCATTAAAATTGGTTGAAAAATAAAGCAGTTATTCACATTTGAAATATTGTCGTGAGTAAAAGTGGGGGCGGGGTGGGGATATCGCGCCATCTCTTTCGCACGGACGCAGCGTTATAGCCGGTGACGTCACAGTCTGATATTACTGTTATTTGACAATTACCCCTTCTACCAAATTTCAAAGCTTTATAACTTACTTCTTATTGCGCCATTTAAAAATTCTTTTTCCGTTAGATTTCAGATGGCATACATTTTTGATAAATGTTTAAAAAAAGGTATTCAACTAGCCTATTAATGCCGAAATAAAATCACAGGTCATCTAAAAATCATTTTTCTTTATGCTCACCGGATCGTATGAAATATTTATCTGTTTCTCATATATGACTTGCAATGGCCAATGGGTGGTAGCATGCGACATTCATATGTCCATTACTGATATTTCTGACATAATATTATGTCTATAATCTAGATAAATGTTCACTTCATAAGAATTACGTCCTAAAAAGGCTGATGACCTAAAAAGCTTGTTTTAAAGAACTCTAAATTAAAGCTGAGGTTCAGTTTCTGGCAGTTATTTAATTGTTAGAAAAACGTAATAACTAAAAAAAAAAAATTTCTAATATCTATGCGCGTGCGCAGTACGACTTTCAATCTGAGGTCTCGGATTCGACTACCGACTGGGCAAAGTGATATTTGGTTTTCTTTTCAGTATTAGCCCGGAGTATGAAAATTGTGCCCAACATGGCAATAGGCTCCCCCCGTCACATCATGAGTCGAAATACAACGCCTAGTGAGTGCGCTAGATGCGCCTCCATATACCCCATCGGGCCATAAAAGGCGTAATACCTATCGGTATTACCAATTATATCATCGTCTTCCTGACCTATTGACTCTGTTTGGGGACTGTTAACTAAGAAGTTCTGAGATAGATTTCAAAGTCGGGTAATAGTTTATGGTATTTGTTATTATTAGAATAGCTTTTGCCAGCGTCTTCCTACACGTGAAACAGTTTTTCCGATATAAAAGTCGCGCTATATATTTCCCCAGATAAAAAGTACCCTAAAACCTTCCCAGGGTTCCAAACTATCTCCATACCCAATTTTATCGAAATCCGTTTAGTAGTTTTTGAGTTTTTCGCGTACAGAGGCGGCGGGCGACTTTGTTTTACACTATGTGAAGATTTGTGTTGTGTATGTAGTTGCTAGATTCACGGGCGTAGCTATAGATTTCACATGGGGGTCCTACGATATCAAAAAAATTATTTGCATTGTGTTGGCGTGCGTGGTTTTTGCCTTGCATGCCATTGTATAAACCTCCCCCCCGTCACGACGTAATATATTATAGTGTGGACATGTTTGGTAGCCCGATAATTTTAGAAGCTAAGGGGGGGTCCGGATCTCCAAAATGTCAGCAGTCATTGGCGTAGCGTGGTTTGTTGTAAGCTAAGGCCCCCGCCTTAGCTTACAACAACCCCCGTGCGGACCCCCTGCCGCCCCTTATATACGCCCATGGCTAGATTTATGTTTATTTTTTGTATATCATTGTTATTATAAGTCTCCCGGTAAATCTACATATATAAAATATTAATTATGTGTTCATGTTCCTGCTGTAAGCCTAAGTTGCGTAACGACTCAAGAGTTTTCCTCCTCGACGTGATATGTTACATGATCATTATAATTCTATTTTAGTAAATGAATTCCGGAAATACCAAAATATATTTTCCTTTTAAGGTTAAGGAAATAACATTTGAAAAAAATTCTAGGTAATTATTGTAAATTCCATTATCAATTCTATAAGTAATTTTAGATGTAAAAAAATTTTAGATGTAAAAAAATATTAGAAAACTCTACATAAAAATTATATACTATAATATGTAATTTCGATGTAGGTTTAATTAGTTGCTAATAACTGTAAAGTTTTTTTCAGTTATAGCTGGAATTTAAAGAGTAATTTGCAGTAAAAACTAGATTTTCCGTAAGAGTATATACTTATTCCTGCTACTTGTTGTAAATATTTGAAAACGAATTTATTACATCCCAGAAACTAAAACTGTAGCCCGAATACTTTCAGTGTTTGTATTTTTGCAATATCTTTATTCATCGGGATAAAGTTTTTAGAAAAATATTTATTGTCTGATTACATAACGATTACGTAACTACTCCAACATTGCCTCACATCTGGCTATATGTTGTGGAATGATCAGTTCTATGTACAAGTTGAGGGGTAGCGATGGGCTCACCTGTATCTCCAGTAGTCGCCGATATTTTCATGGAGGACTTCGAGGAGACAGCCCTAAACACAGCCCCGGTCTCACCAAGGTTTTACAAACGGTACGTAGATGATACTTTCACAATATTACCATCTGACAAAGTAACTGCATTTTTAAATCATCTCAACTCCATTAATAATAAAATTCAATTTACCATGGAGTTGGAACAGGATAACTCTCTTGCTTTCTTAGATGTTTTAGTCATCCGTAATCCTGATCAGTCCCTAAGCCACACTGTGGATAGGAAACCGACCCATACTGATAAATACCTGAACGGTGAATCTCATCACCATCCAAAACAGTTAACTACCGTGGGCAAATCTTTGTTTCAGAGAGCACAAGGAATCTGTGACGAGAAACACCTGGCTGCTGAGCTTCAATATGTCAAGCAATTACTGCGAGACAACAAGCTCCAAATTCCACGCCGCCGTCACAGAGACCGAGTGAAACCAGCCACAGTTGATCGTGTCCCAGTTGTGTTACCTTATGTAAGAGGAGTCACCGACAAGATTGGCTACATCCTGAAGCGTGCTTCCATAAAAACTTATTTTAAGCCGCCTAAGAAGATTAGTCAATTTTTACCACCTGTCAAGTGCCATATACCTACCTCTACAAGAACCGGGCGTATACAAGATAGATTGCGAATGTGGCCTCTCTTATATTGGACAAACAAAAAGACATATAGGGACCCGCATAAAAGAACATATAGCTGACGTTAAGCACCGACGCTCTACGAAGTCTGCAGTAGCTGAACACTCAGAAGAAGGCTCCAACCATTACCTTAGATTCGACAAGCCACAAATCCTTGCCAAAGAACACCGATTCCTGCCTAGGATGATCCGCGAGGCTATTGAAATCAAAAAACATCCTAATTTCAATAGAGACGATGGTTGGAAACTTGCACAAGCCTGGGACCCGGTAATACATCTAAGTAAATCGGGCCCCAAAAAACCTGCTGCCAGACCTCAAGACATTGTGAGCTCTTACTGCGTAGACCGGACCGCAAACAATGACTAACATCTTTAAATTGTATAATTGTAAATTGAAGGTAGATTTGTAACACTAACTTTTCGGACCACCAACACCTCAGTCCGCCCCGTGACCACGAAGTGCTGCAAAGCCTTCGAAACGTCGGGAGAAAATAAAATAAAAAACCGCGATAAAATCCGTTATAATAGTTTAATTTCAATGTCTAACATTCGCGTAAACGTAAGGAATCATTATACATAAAAGGGATTATAATATAACTAGCGGTTGCCCGCGACTTCGTTCGCGTGAACTACAGATATAATTTAAAGGATTTTTGTAAACCGTATTACCCAATCGCTTTATCCATTCGATACCTAGCCTGAGCATTCCATCGGGGTAAATTTTGATTATTTCATACTAGGAGTTGTTCGCGGCTTCGCCCGCGAAAAGCCTTTCCCGTTCCAAAAATTCCTTAAACACAGTATGACGCCAGCGCCATCTACTTAAAGAATCAGATAAAAAATATCCATTATTTCGCATCTGAGATAATTACCGGGATAAAAAGTAGTCTGTATATTAATCCAGGACATGATCTACCCGTGTGCCAAATTTCATCCAAATCCGTTCAGTTGTTTCTGCGTTTACTTCTAACAAACATCCAAACATACAAACGTCCATATTTGTAAGATTCATTCTTAACTAATTCCATATATTATGCAAATACTTCAATTACTTTGCTACGGAACCTTGAACAATAAGTGACTTCCGCTTACGCTTAGGCGGTATCTCTAATCACGTTTTTAATTACACTAATGTAGTTTTTTAATATCTTTAACCGATTCAAGATAAATTTCTGTTTATTACACTCCTTTCATACATAAACTTCGTTCCTGTCTCAGCACTGAGTGTCCTTAACATGCTAGGCGAATGTCTACCGTATTCTTTTGACCGATTTCAAAAACGGAGGATGTATTTTTATGTATTTTAATGGTAATTTTAATGATATGCATATGTATTAGATTGGATATTACAAATATTAATGAGAATTTCAGTACACAATGTGCTTTTTCGTACTATAGCAGGGAAAATTAGATATCTTTAGTCTCGGGGCTTCTTTTGAAAGTACAGATTAATTTTATATCCGTATTAGATCTAACTTTTCCATCGACTTCTCTAACTCACTAAGACCAAATTGCGCATGAAAAATCAGTCACTGTCATTTCAGCTCAATTTATACTCGTGTATAAATGCAAATAGAATAAGTGAAAATGGTTGAGTAACTCCGGTTGGTGCGTGCGGTGCGTGCCTTCAACGTAAACATAGAGACTTTTAAAATTTCTCATAAACACCATTAGCAGGCCCAATGTATGAGGCGTCAAGTCGTTTGGGCAGTCGGTAGTCGGTACGTAGTACGCAAGGCGAAGGTTATCTACAGCATTCACGTTGTTTTCTGTAAATACACTCGCCCTGATTTCAACAATGTTGTAAATAATAAATTTGGTCTGCGTGTCGGATTCTATGATATTTTTTAATTACTGTTTAACAATATTGAAAACAAAAATTGTATATATTTTCTGCTTCTGTTGTGACTGGTATAGAAATTATCATCGTAATGCAGATATCATTATACCATAATCATTATACCACAGAGCCTGAAGACGAAAGTGTTCAACCAATGCGTCCTCCCCGTAATGATGTACGGAGCCGAGACATGGACACTGACTGTGGGGCTAATCCATAAGCTTAAAGTCGCTCAACGTGCTATGGAAAGAGCTATGCTCGGAGTCTCTGAAGGACAAAATTCGGAACGAAGTGATCCGTCACAGAAACAAAGTGACCGACATAGCTCTGAGAGTTAGTAGGTTGAAGTGGCAATGGGCTGGCCACATATGTCGCAGAACAGATAACCGCTGGAGTAAGTGTGTTCTGGAGTGGAGACCGCGTCTTGGTAAACGTGGGACGCCTTCTGGCCAGATGGCGGGACGACTTGCACAAGAGGGCCGGCAACGACTGGATGCATAAAGCAGCAGACCGGGCTCTGTGGCGTATCTTGGGAGAGGCCTATGTCTAGCAGTGGACTGCAACGGGCTGATGATGATGATGATGATGCAGTAACTCATACATACTTATATAATCACCCACCTGTTTGAATAAAACTAGTTTGTAATCTTCGCTTTAGTAATGGGGAGGATATAATTTGAAATGACTAGACTTCGTCTGCCGGCGGTAATTAGGCTACTTTTGATTTCACGATATTGCTTTAGGCAGTGCTAACTGCTGATTGCAATAGGTAAAATTTATTTTAACTGTATAATGTTTATGGCGTGTGAAACTCATGATATCACTACCGCAGACAATTTGGAACAATTATCAAGATTAATATGTGTAATTACCAAGTTGTGTTACAATGCGTGTGTTCGATATAGACTGTGATTTTAACTAGATGCACAAAAGGATGATTTTCCATGCACTCTATTTTATGGCCCGCTAATACCGACTGCTCGCTAAAGTGTTCATAATATACGTCATGATTGGCTAAGTTTACCTCGATAAGTAGTAATTAGACACTTCGGCTCACCAGACTGCGAGGCGCTTTGTTTTGTGGTTAATGTTAGCAAAATTAACGCGCACGCAAATATAATTGCAGAGGTTGTTTGTTTACCGAAGGCAGTTAATTAGATGGGTTTTGGAATTTCCAAGAACTAAGATAATGTGAACGGCCCAAACTTAATTGGAAGAAATATTTTGAATTTTTGAAATTATCCTCATTTTAGAATTTTATTTATAGTTCGCATGGTGAAGCTAAAATAAAATTTAAAGTTTATACGGTAAAATTTTGATCTTCTAATTAAGTTAAATTTAATACATAGGTATTTCTTTTTCACAACTATTGATATAATATTAATTGTAACATGACGTCAACCCCCTTTGCGTAATTCCATCCTGGGCACATCGCGTTAAAATATCACCCACAAAGTATTTCTTGACATTGGAATCAGACCAAGGACTTCCCATATATACCGCTTCTAGGCCAAAGATCCCATTGATATTCGGTTACAAAAGTACTAAGAAACAAACACACCCTCACGCCGTTTATTCGCGAAGGGGTAGGCAAAGGCGCAACTAGTACTCACTTTTTGCTGAGGATTACAATCCATCATAATATGATAAGGGCGAGCCTGTCGCTATATCGAACACAACTTCCAGATGCACAAATCCAGGCTAATGCTAAGCAGTATTACACGACTCGGGGATCTAACCCGTGACCTCGGCATAGCAGTGGTTTCGTAATACAACTACACCACCTAGACAGTCCAGCCCATATTAACTGTTCGTAAATAGCGCCAATAACTATTGTTTATGTTAAGAAAATAAACCGATGAATAATATTTTCAGAAAGCCGACCCAATGTGGATCGACCGCTGCTGTTGCGTTTCGTATGTCGATTGAAATTTCCGGAGGCCCGAACAACCCTCTTCTCTTCCTAAAACCTATGGCTTTTCTTTAGCGCATGACTCTTCGGTGATTGAGGTTTTTTATTTCCGTTTATATTTATAGAGATCACGTAACATCTGATGACCCTCTTAACTGTTCATGTAGACGGGCTGCAAGGCGAAACCACAGAAGGTAAGTTTATAGTAGTATAAATATATAAACATTTTCATTTCATGTTTCCTAGTAATATTTTGGCACGCATTTGCCATATTTCTTTGGTGCTAAATTTTATAAGAAAGCAAAATTTCCAAAATGAACCTAAATTGCAAATTACGGCCACATTTGATCAATTTTAATCTGTTATATGTTTAGAACCGTAAAACTAATTCCGTTCTTTTCATTTGACCCAACATAATAAAAATATTGTATGGCGGAAGGATGCCTAAACAAAACTGGAGCGTCTAGTTTCTCCTGAGAAAGCGTACCATAAACAAAGTCAATTGGTCTAAACTAGAGAATTTTTATTCTGGGGCGATGAGATCATTAGGTGAATGGCCGTTTGTTAAACGGCTTTCATGGATATGGGTCGCTAGGACTCCATCATGACATTGACGGGCGGATCCACGTGAACTCTACCGCTTGTTTTTATAAATCATATAAAATAGTAACGAGAAGCAGAGTTGTCTGGGGCCGGCCATACTGACCGAAATAGATTCGAGTGAAAAAACTTACGCCACGCTGTATAATCGTGGTGGCGTTTCTCTAATCTTACTCCATCAAATAAATAATCATTAGAGTCAGTTAACATCGTGAGGAACAGCTCCTCTCCGCTTCGGTCGTTTGGATATATTGAAACATCTGTTTTATGTATAAATACTTTGACGACAGTATTTATATTCTCACGGAAGTTCCACGTTCTGTCGGTGACTTTGTCCAAAAACATTCTATACGAACTGTTAACCTGTGAATGATAATAATAAATTGATTTAAGAGCTGTGCAGAGTGCGTTAATTCCTATTGTGTACCTATTAGGATCTCACAATGGCTTTAAATATTCAAGCGTCGTACTTGTTAAAGATAGACCGTGAAGAATACTAGGTTATCTCTCGTACGTGTTAGACCGCTCGGGTTTGCCACCCAAGCCTTTTCATTTATATCAGTTTTTATTCGCAGAGAAAGGTATTTACCACTACCGCCCAGCTTCCTTGGGGGGTGATTGAACGGTTATGTTGGGTTCGCCGGCTTACGATCCGGCGTTGAGCCGCCCACCGAGATGGAAAACTGCCGGGCCGAGTCCCTAACACTATAATAAACATAATTCAACCTGTGCACGGCAATAATAACTAAAACTCCGCGGTGGCCATCTTCGGCGCATTAGGGACGGCTGCGGGGTTCCTCTGACGGAAAGTGTCTACTGTTTAGCTATCGCATCGTCCGCACGGGTGCGCGGTGCCATGCCGCCTACTGCGGCCTGTATCAAGCCATGTCATTTATATCTACTGCCAAGTAGTATTTAAAAGTATAATGGTGTTCCGGTTTAAGGACATTATATTCAGTGTAATTATCACGCATTTGAGACTAAACATCTAATGTCTCAAGGTGATGTACGCAATGCAACACTTCAAAGTGCCGGCTGATGTTGTTATTAATTATAGACGGACATACGATTTTTTGGCGAATGACCTGCTTATCCATTTAATCATTATAACATGTATCTATATATATATATTAATACGTGAAGAAACAAATTTGTATCCCTTTTAAGCACATTATGCGCACGGAGGAATGTGAGATGTGGCGCAATTAAATTTCATATAGAGAAGTAGCGCAGAAAAATAAAATGTAAGTGTAATATGTTTTATAAATATATTAAATTCGACGGTCGAATTTTGATTACAGGACGACCACTAGTATATAAAAAAATATAATAATGTCATATTATATGAAATTACTTCATTTTTCTCCGTCTAACTGAAAATCGTATATAAGGAAAGGTCACAGATATAACGAAATATTTTCAAAGCGTATTCGTTGCAGTGGTAATCCAGAACTAAGGGCGGATCGAGCTTTCAAGTCAGGGTGGGGTCATATAGTCGGTCTAGTCAGGACAAACTCCAAATCGATTACAATAATGAATTTAATTACAAAAGAAATAATACCCCAATGACCCCCCTCTGGATCCACCCGTGTCCAGAACACGTAATACGTATTAATAATATTTATATAGAAAGGCCAGTACTATGGACAAAATCTAGTTATTTTAAAATTAGGTATAGCAGAAATCAATAATATAACATTTAGTGTCAATGGATTTCAATATTTTCTCGGCATCTTTTTGTATATTTTTTTAAAAGTCCTAAATGAAATAATATATAAATACAAACATGAATCTTTGAGTCACAAATGTTTCCGGAAACATGCCAACGTTAGTAACAGTTCATAGGCAATTAAAAGTTGGTTGGCATGTTTTGCTTCGATTAGTGGCCCATTTTTGAAGTGATCTCGTGTCAACATCACGGCTGAGAGATCGCGCGCCGTCAATCTGTTTGATTGGTGAAATTGATAGGCGCCGTCTACCCGTACTAGATGCATTGCGATCTAAGAACCATGTGACTCATATGACCATGTCATTGTAATTGTTATTCCCCATTAGGATAACTACTAGACGGAGTGGACACGGCTTTTTCATCAAGAAAATTATTTGAAATTCATAGTTTGCTATGAATACCTCGGTGCCTCGATGGCGTAGTTGTATTACGCGGTACAACTGCAATGCTGAGGTCTCGGGTCGGGCAAAGTGATATTGGGTTTTTCTATACAGTATTAGCCCGGAGTCTGGAATTTGAGCCGGATATGGCGATAGGCTCGCCCCCTATCACATCATGGGACGGAATACGCACAGCGAAAAGTGGGTGTACTAGTTGCGCCTCTGCCTACCCCTTCGGGGATAAGAGGCGTGAGTGTGTGCGTGTGTATGCGCCATGAATAAATTGATTTTTGTTTTTGTGATAGACTGGTCTAAATTATATAGATTAAATAAAAATATTAATTTGTTTTATGATGTTAATTTTACATTCGTTTCAGCACCAAAAAGCTTATCGTCTCAAAAATTATCTCCATATAAATTTTATTAAAATAATTACGTGATAAGTAAAGACAACTAAGTGCATTATTAAATTTTCCTTACAATAATGTCAAATAAATTTGCTGAAGAATGGAACCGCTTCACTGCAAATATACTCTACGAAGTATGGACTATGGATCAATAACCATATTTTTCAGCACCGTATGCCCTCTATTACACGCAAGTATAAACAATCTCCAAAATAAACACAAACCTTATCGTTTAAGAATTTTCGAAATTTGATTAAATATTTATATAGCCTTTGGGAAAGAAAAATATTGCAGTTAAAGTTCCTTCCCATCGGAATTTAATCTTTCGTCGGCGTGACAATTGTCTGCATGCGATAAATTCGCTATCTCTAACGCTTGCATCGAACGAAAATATATCCGATCGACACAGATCATTGTGATCATTTTAGAAAATCGGCAGTGTAGATAGGTAAATAAATCCTAAGTACTTTGATTAATTATATACCTAGATAGAAACTGAACGTTTCAAACGCGTCGAAAAAAACAGAGGCGAACTGTTCCCCACTAAATGAGTTCGAGTAAATTAATTTCTGTTGTTTTTCATGGATATAATTATCTCCCCATTTTAATAGAAACCATGTAATAACTGGTATCATTATGCGCGCACACAAGGATACGCAGAATGATGCAGCGATAGCGTATGACACAGCTCTCACGTATACTAGCTTAAGAAAAGTTGGCCTGTTTGTTTTAGTTTCATTGCAGCGCGTCACTCTATCGAAGTATATAATTAATCAAAGCCTAAGTCTTAAATTCTTGCACAGGATTAGTACATCTATGACCACTCCATCGTCGCTAATTAGAAGTTATTATATCGCTGAGATTTTCTACGAACTAGTCACGAGTTCATTTCTGTATTCCAGATATATTATACAGTTACAGAGAGCTCGGCTGAGCAACCGTGAAATGTAAATATACATGTATTATGACAATTTAGCTTAAACGGCAATGTACACACTGTCGGTTCATTGATGTACTTCATTCAACATTGCCGTTGTGTTAGCTCTACATTTTATTTCACGTCAGTATTCGGTATAATTCTCAGCGACAATTTAAATATAATAAAAATGATTTTAGGAATAATATCAAAGGTTTTATTACTCCATGGTGGGCATGTGAACGTAGTATGAGTCGATTACTTCACTTCAATCTGGCTGCATCCTTGAAACGTTTAGCTGATGTCAGTAGTAAGAAATCTGACGCCAAATGATTTACGTTTACGTTCAATGACCTATATCTGTTTAAAAAATTGATGCTGAAATATAGAGCAATTTTATTAGACACTTTATAAACGAAATTAGAACTGTATGTAAAATCAAATCAAACGCTCGTAAAAATGGATAGTGTGTTTTTACTCTCACTCGGTGGTACGTGTAGTGACACTCAGTCTGTAGTAGCACGTATTTTTTATAAACTAAGTCAGTAAAATAAATCTGATTGAAATTAGTGTATTTCCACGCACTGAGCAGATAGTAACGACAAATAAAAATACTTGACACAGTTTGAAAAACGATGGCGTTCTCGGTTTATGAAGTGGCGCCTGTCGCGGACTGCGGTCCGAATCTGTAAATCATACAATTTGGCATTGCGCCGGACAAAGATAATGCAAATAGAAGACGCGGTGACAATACAATACAGTGACACACTTCTTATTATACGCGGTGCTTAGAGCACAAAAATAGTTATGTAAATAATAATACGCCGCTGTTCTAGCTTTTACCTGCTTTACCTGACTCATTGCGTTATCAACTAAATCCCCTGTCTTGGGTTGGCATAATTACTTACTTTCATTGCAGAAATAGTAGGCCTGGTTATCTTGCAAAATGTATGTCCTAATTTTGATATAAATATTCGTTGGCCTTACGACGCCGCCGGAAAACCGCATCCTGAGTTCAAGTCGTATAGGCATGGTTTGTGTCTAAGCGGTTAACGTTCATCTTGTACACACTAATATTATTTTACCTACTGTTTACAGTTTCATACATTATAGAAATGTTTTGCCCAAACTAAAATGTCGCCAGAAATGACGCCTGTTCGCAGTAACGATGCATTTTACTGTACAGAGACTAACATGCGCTAATGAAATTGCTAAGTGTATCATAAACATATTTTGGATTCACTATTTCGGAACGTGTAAGCGGCGAATATTCCGCTTTTATTAACGACTAGCGTCTCACAGACGGCTCAGATGCTAGGATGAAACGTTAGCACAAAATTAGCAGTGCAATAACCGGGGAACATATTTCAGGCACTTTACGGTGTCACAAGATGTATCGAGCAGAGAGAAGGTAGGTATCATTTTTAAAAGTAATGGATATCGTTCATTGTTTTAAATAGGCTTATGACGAGGAAGCAGTCTAGCTAAACGATTGTACGGCAGTGACACAGAGCTATTACACCATAACATCAATTGCTAAGATCAAAGTGAGAGCGTCCAGATAATTGTATTTACCATTTATAATATTAGTAGGATAAACACAATTAATACCGTGTCGTCTCAAACCTGCATTTATTTATAGCAAAACTTGGAGTCGCATAAAAATAAAATTAGCTCTGGATTATTTTTAAACTTCTTCATGTATGCTGTCGCTAAGAAATAATGTTAGGTTCTTAATTCGTATGTATTTTTAGGTAGTGGTACCTATAATTTATGTCTTGGTTTTTCAATAATATTACTTTTTATTAGATATCGTTTATTTCTAAGTTAGAGTCATGTACCTGCAATATATCTAATTGGCAGAGTTAGAATAAATAAACGATTTGTTCACAAAGTTTTACTGTCCACGTACCGCAATTAAGTTTTTGTATCGGAATTCAAAGGAAGTTTTTTTGGAGTTAGTACAATTTAATTGAAGCGGCATAGACACCGTTCCGAAAATAATTCTACTTCATCTGAAAAAAGTAGTGTAGGTAATATTTAGGTGTTTTTAAGGTTCTAGTTACAGCGCATCTGAGTTGTAAAACGTGATGCTGTAGGTTCGATTCATAGTACGGTCAACAAAATTCTATGAGAGTTTTCGATTTAAAATAAACACACCACACTTCCCCGTAATTGAAATTTGTGCTTGATATTGCAAAAACCTCGCCTCCTATCACATTATGGGACGGGATAAGCTTGGTGAAAAGTGGTGCACGCTTCTGCCAACCTCTTCAGAGATAAAAGGCGTATGAATGCACATGTATTTCTATTAACTAACTATACTGTTGAATGTCTTTAATTTCTATCGTTTAAGAATCTACATATGATATTCACTATCCTGTTACATGACAACTGGAGCAAATATATTTGAATGAGTGATCATTCACTTTTTATTGCTTTATCTGGAAGTAGTTTGGAAGATATTGTAAGAGAAACAGTGTGATGATATTTGTGGAACTGGTAACTATTTTAAGGTTTATTTGAAGTGGCATAGTATACGGTTAGACGGCTATGTTATGACAGACAGTCAACTTCACAAACGAGTTAGCCAATGTTTTTAAACGAAACGCCGCGTCGCTTCGCGTCATATTATGGTTGTTCGGAGAATGTGCCCTATTATGTTTCTTAGCAAATCGTATATTACCCAGTTGATTTAAATCAATACTGGATTGTAGTAGGTATGTATATATTTTTAGTACGTCACTGCGATATTTGTTAATAATAAAAATGATGTAAGTGTAAGTGAATTCTAATCACTCTCAATGGTAAAAAAACTGAATGTGTTTACATGGTTTTTGTATAAACAAAGATATTTTTAAAGAAAATTGTTAAGTTTTAGGAAATTTGTAATACTCATGTATTGGAAATCTTTTGAGCAATAACAATATTTCATTCCTTACGCCCTCGCGGTTTCCATGCGATTGCACTCAAAAGCGCATTTTCTTTATTCTTCCAAGAATCGTTTATTTCCCATCGGCTTTTATGAATAAGCGATATTTATTTTCTTTTTGTCAATCGTTTACCTACTGCACATTCTAATACCCATTTATTATTACGCTATAAACTTTCCGCATAACATCTTAGGAAATAATTAGGAGAGGTTGAAAACCAGCGCTGCTCGGAACTACTGTCCCGGTCAGCACGAGCTGAGCCGCCTCCTTTTGCCTTTATTTTAGTTTAAGCTTAAGAGTATCTTTGTTATTATTAGTGTTATAAGGCAATAAACTGATTTTATTATTATTATAATTGTATCTTTCCTGTGGAAAACCACGGCACGAAGGCCGGTCCTTTTGGAAGGCTTGCGTGGGGATACAGATCCAACACGTAGAGGCCCCTTAAAGATACTTTAATATAGTTGGGATATGTACACCATGCAGGTACTATCTTTGTCTGCATTTATGGGAGAAATACAACCAAAGACAGCGCCTGTAAAGTGTAAGAACTATTGCAGAGTAGATGGGAATTAATTGGGTCTATGGATGGGATCTAGCTGGACTGGTTGCTGGGCTATTGATTGAGACAACGGGACGCCTGCCAAGTAAAATGTCTCAATCTTTTATATTCAAGGCAGACGGTGACTTGCCCCCCACTACATGGGCGTCCCAAAAGCGGCGCATGCCAAGGACGCAACATCGGTGTGGGTGGCTAAAGGGTGTCGAGAGGTGTGCACCGATTTCACCATCGCGGGTCGCTGACGCGTCCCGGAGCGGGTTTCCTCGCTATTACGCAGCTTTAGCACTTCCACCCTGGAGCTCAGGTTCTTAGCTCTTGCGACTTCCACCCCTAGCCGGCCAGTTAAGGCAAGCCAAGGGTCAGGGGGTCTAATTTAGCCCCCACGGAATCGGGGTACGCGGTGTCGCCACTCACCGTCGGCTCGCCACAAAGCCTATTATTATTATAAGATATTATATATTGCGGGTTTATTATTATTATAAGATTGAAATAAAATCGGCACAATTTATGACACACTTCGTGGGTTATCTTATTATTCCACATCGTTATTTTATTGCTGCAACTCATCTTAAAACATTTTATCACAAGTTATTGGTATAGTAGCGTATTATTAGCATTCACCACAGTAGAATTGTGATACTATAATTATTAAATACACTGGATTGCCTGTATCTTTCAATTAATAGAGTTGGAAAGTCTACTCACAGTTTAACGATATATCCGTGTTTTATTCCCAAATCACAAACATAATATAAACAGGGTAAAATCCAATATGAAAAAATATAATGTTCTTCAATACAAAAACTACTCAAAAATCTGCCAAAATAAAGATTCAATCCACTACCAGACATGGCAGAAAATAATGTGGTACATATGTAAATATTACTAAGTAGTAATACTTGGAATGAGGATTAGAACGTATAAGAAACAACGACGTGCTTATTGATATTATTATGAGTGTTGACAGGGAGTGAATGTGATCGCGGATCCGAGGCGACAATTGATAATATCTGACAACTGGTTGAAGCTTATGTGGGACCACACACGTATGAGACTTGCATGTACGAATATTCATGTTTTTTTTAGATATAGTATTTCAATATAATAAGCTGATATGTGAAAGAAACATGACCTAATACTAGGTCTTACCCTACCTAGGAATACTGAGCTTTTAACTTACTGGTTAGGTTTTGCGAAAGTAGGCGTAAAATATCGAATATTTCTTGCCGTAGTATTAATCAAAACCTAATCAAAAGACATGGGTAAATTGATTTATTCATATTTAAGCATATATGATAGCATGAATCATTACCCGTAATGCATAGCAATAAATTATGACTTCCTTATTTCTTAATGATTCCTTATGTTTACGCGAACGTCAGGAGAAAAATTAAATAAAAAACCGCGATAAAATCCGTTATAATAGTTTAATTACAATTCCTTATTTCTTGTTATTCATAAGGACATCAAAATTAAAACAGAAAAAAATGTTATAATTTCGTGTCGAATGCGTCATATTTTCCTTATTTTTACTGAAACTTACTATATCCTTAACAAAATGTCATCTATACTGTCCGATACGTCATCAATTCATTAAATTTATAATTCCTAGTAAATATCAAAGGACCTGTTTTTGTCGACGTAAATTGAATACGATATGATTCATATTTACAGTAAACTTAACATTTTTCTATATAACGTGAAGAAAAGAGAACAAGTGGTATTCTGTAGATCAGAGGTCCTGTGAGTATTGTTGAGTCCATTGAGTCTAGGCTCCAATATTTTTGAACAGGTAAACTTACATGGGGCCTTCCGTCATCATGACAGAACGCCTCGACGATTGACAAGCTATAGACGTTTTTGGATGATGAATTATCATACTAAAACTTTTTGACAAAAAATAGCACCGACTTCAAAAACCACTATAATGTAAAAAAAATACTTTTACTTACTTTGCTTATGGGTTATAAGGAAATTTAATTAATATCAATATTATATACATTGCCATTCGTGTGATTATATTTTTGAACAATGAATAAATGTTTGCAGTCAGTGCCGGTCATAAATAAAAAATTCCAGACTCCGGGCTGAATACTGAGTAGAAAAACCCAATATCACTTTTTCCGACCCGGGGATCGAACCCGAGACCTCAGCATTGCAGTCGTACCGCAATACAACTACGCCACCGAGGCAGTCAAGGCAGTCCGAACTCCGGACCAGGAAGATGAAAATATTTCTTCAGCGGTCCCCCGACACCAGGACGCTTGGGTCAAAATTTTACTAGGTACTTAAACGACAAAGACACTTTTGTTATTTTACTTTTTAGAGGTTTTTTTGTGTCGGGGGTTATTTTAATTTTAATTTAATTTTTATAATAGAATAAATTAACACTAAGATATCATGATAGCAAGTTCCATGTGCAAAGTCCGATAGTTGTATCGTCCGTGTGACTGATACGCAGGGCAATAGGAAAGATTTGCAATTCTAATATAGTGCAAACGTTATACTTATTCTTAATGAATTTACAATGTGTAGTCAGTATAACAAAAAACAAAACAAACACACATCGCCCTATCCGTGAGGGAGTAGACACGAGGTGCACGGTTGCAACCAGGGTGCTCACTTCGTCATGTGAACCGTCCCATGATATGATAGGGGACCTATCGCAATATCGGGTACAAACTTCAGACTCCGGGCTCATACTGTGCAGAAAAGTCCAATATCTCAGCCCGACCCGGGATTCAAACTCGGGTCCTCAGAGTGGTGTACGACACCACTCTGAGGACGCACACAATATAAAGTTTCGCTATCGAGGTAGTCAGCATAAAGTCTATTAAATAATAGTTCCATCTACAAAAAACTCCAACGTTATCATTTCATAAATATACCGCCTTTGAGATAAAGTATACTTGCTGCGGACTAGAGTGTCAGAGTTCCAATAGGTGTGGTCGAGAAACTTTGCGTGGATTTTTCTAAATTAATTTGTTCGGGTTTGGTTCCTACGGAGAGGGCCGACGTCGAGCAATCTGCTGGCCTAAAAATCTCAGCCAAATTGTGTCAACAACATGCAAAAAAGGTTTTTTGCGCTGACTCTACCTAGGAGAAAGGGAAATGTAAAAGAACACAATTGAGCAATTTAACACTATTGAGCATAAACTAATTACTCTCTTTGGCATGGTTTTAGTATGTATCGGTTGGTTAAAATAAATATATTTTCAAACGAGCATTGTCATACTTGATTAAAATGATGTAGTACGAGATAAAATTGATAATTCGATTGGTGTCACTACACACTTGCGATTAGGTTATTGTGCTGGAAATTACTCGAAGGTTTTTCAATTCAGCACACAATAATGGGAAACTTAAACAAATACAAAATTTAGAAACCATGTTTAAAAAATAACCACATAAAACATTTGCAGTCGGTACAGCTCTTGTTAATTGTATTTGTCCGACCTATTGGTGTATTTAATTTGCTTAAATGTATTGCTTCCATAAAATAACTCAACAGAAATATATTACAGTTAAAATCTAAATTTATGATTTCATATAATATGTACCACTTACCTATGTACAAGTATCATTGATAATTTGTTTACCCCGCGGCACAGTACTAAAACAAGGCAATTTATGGGTAGACTGAATTATTATGATTTGCTATTAAACTCAATTTAATTTAATTAAGCTGTCGTGAAATTGATTTATTTAGATAAATTGAATTTTGGGATAATATTTTGCTAAGATTATTGAATACTTTCATAATGATCATAAAATAGAAATGTAGTACGTAGAATTCTATACAACTTTTTTTCGGTTATGCGTGAGCTCGGAGCGAAACGAAAACTAATTCACCTGCATGCGTAATTCTTTGATTAATTATATACCTAGATAGACACTGAACGTTTCAAACGCGTCGAAAAAAATAGAGGCCAACTGTTCTCTACTAAATGAGTTCGAGTGAATTCATTTTTGTTGTTTTCATGGATATAATTTTCTCCCCGTTTTAATAGAAACCATGTTATAACTGGTATTATTATGCGCGCACACAAGGATACGCAGAATGATGCAGCAATAGCGTATTACACAGCTGTCACGCATAATAGCTTAAGAAAAGTTGGCCTGTTTGTTTTAATTTCATTGTAGCGCGTCACTCTATCTAGGTATATTATTAATCAAAGGCGTAATTATAAGAAGCATAATTAAAATTGTGGATTCCCCTCATAACGCTATAAAATTTATAATTTAAGTACTACTTTAAAAAATCATGTGCTCAAATTTAAATAGCCAAACGTAATTGTATAATAATACCTAATTATATTTTTATAGAGAAGGCCCTTGCATAGCGGTGGGAAGTATATAATACATTGCTGCCATTATTATTATATTTTTATGAAAATAGTATGACAAATTAATCCGGCCTAAAAGTAATATGTGTGCAGAATGTTGTTAAGAACGCCGGGACCCTAATCCTGGCAAATGATGCCAATAAATCAGGGGCGATGGTGATTGGTGACATCATCGTCTGCGAGTCGACCTTCCAGTTAATGGCAACATACGATTTCATGGTAAGTAGGCCGGGATGTCTTCAATGATTCTAAATGTTTTATGAGATTGTATTTCGGTAGCGAGTTTTGTAATAAACTGAAAAGTCGTTAGTCTTTCATACCAATTAATAATCAATTTTGATCGCAGTATTAAAGAACGAAATGGTAGAGCTTAATTTATGTAATTATCTTTTAAAATAACGATGGTAATTTGCCTAACTCAGTAACCGAATTTTGCCGTTCATATGAGAACTATAAAGTCACACTACTTATAACTAAGGAGAAATTAATGTTGATGTGTGCTAAAACCATTAACGTTTTTGAGCATCGAACAAATACGGTGATACGTTACATAGGGTGATGTTATTGCGAAAATAATACACAATACTATATTTTGTCGCGTCTGCGTCGAATGTTCTGTGACATAATACTTTTATAAACATCAGCTGGCGCTCGTTGAATTTCTGTGAAAATAGTTTTAAGTTCACTAGACAGTTTTCTAACAAGCGCCCAGGAATTACTCTTGGATGTTAAAGAAACGAGTGAGTTTAATTATATTCGAATTTATTACAAACCTATAAGTATGTACCGTGTACGACGTACGTACATACAATAAGGGTTTATCTACACAAATTAATGTACTGTAATATAGGCACTATACAATTTGGTAGGTTCGAGTATGAAAAGCGAATGCACCGTTCAATATTTAAAATTGGAAGAGTAGAAGACCGGCGCACAGTGATCCGGTGCGCGCGCGCTGTCAGTGGCCCGCAAGTCGCCGCGACGCGCGCTCCGCTCTCCGAGCCGCTCTATCCACGCCGCCGCACCCGACTCATTTTCCGAACGCATTCAATATTTATATTTACATCGCACACATAATAATATTTCGCACATTTAAAATACCGATTTATTTATGAAAAATAAATAGGACATTTTAAGAAATCTATTTTTCTTTTCGGGACTCGTATTTCAAATTATCAAACACGTGTTTTATATATAGTTGGCGCGAACTGAACTCGGTGTCGCCTGTCCACGTTTTTCACAACGAGTGAATAAATAATTAGCGAACGAGACATCATTCGCCACGAGTAATTTCACTTTTTACCGGCGAGGGTCTTCTCGCTAATCTCGTCTACGAGGCGTCTGCACTCGACGCGCGGAAATGCATAGCTGAATTGTGTGAGTATGCCCTTAATCTTTCTATTACTTTACCGTCAGGTTAGCCCGCCTACGAATTTCAAATTTCAACAATATATACTCGGTTAAAGTAGTATTTATGTAGCATCGTAATTTTCTAGCTTGAATTATTTTTATTAGTTTTATCGCTATGGTTCACTGCCTAAAATATAACATGTTAGGGAATACTACAATTATAAGATACATTTAGAAATTATTTGTGACTCATACATGCGTAAATATTTTTTCCTGACCTGTCATATTACGTCAAACAAAGAATTTCACTTATTTAACGTATGAAAACTACAACTAAATGTGCCAAAATTATTTTGGTCACTAATTTTCAAAGATTTATTCAACCATTTTATGTAGTCCCAGAATTTATTAATTATAATATATTATTATAAAGACTCTACCTGGTCAATGAACTGTACTGTATGGCAATTGGCAGGTAAGATAAATAACACAATTTTCGTAATTTGAAGGTGAATATAAAAATTATGTAAACTGGCAATTTTGTCAACACAAAAGTTTAGACACCTGTGCTTCTTGTAGGCATTTCATTGTGCTGAATAATTTTTAACGACCAGAAAATATAATTAGCAGGTTTTGGTGATTATAATATGATAATTATTAGTTGTTAGGTTTTAATACTATCATCCTTGATCCGTCCACCATCATCCATCTACTTGGGGAAATGAAATTGTTTTCTATCTTATTTTATTTTTTGTATGATATGGTGTTCAGTTTTGTGGTTAGCATAAATAAAAAATGTAAACTCTAGAGAATTAGCTTGAACGATTTGATACTAATTAAAATACATTATATACGATTTTGAAGTAAAATGTATTATGTACTTATAGCTCCCTTATTACCTACGTGACAGCGGGACGAAATTTTTGAACATTAAATATAATTTAAAAATTAAGATAAAACGTATATTTATTCTTTAAATTCCGCTCAAAGATACTAAATCTCTTCGCAATTTCGAATTTTAAAACTCAAACCCTACAAAAAGGCACAAAACTTACATTCGCGTACTCTAAGAGTGCTACCTCCAAAAAATTTGCGATATTATTGTTCACGTCAATTTGCAATAAACCATTCAAAAAACATGAAATCTATCTCTAAAGGCAAAAAATGTATATATAAGAAATTAAACATGCACAGTCGTCCAAAACCATCCAATAAAAATAATGTTTTGAGACAGGAAAAAAGCACATTGCACTAGGTTATGCATACAATTTAACAGAGACACAAATACCGTAGGCAAAAATTTGCTATCAAATGAATACATTACGCCGTCTCTTTATTTGGACAATGAGGTGGAATATAATTATTACATTTGCTCAAGTATCAGGTATATATTTGAAAAATAATTTATCGATCAATGTATGAGCTTTCTTGACCATGCTTGTATAACTTGTTTACATATTATATGCACTTATTACTATTTAATCGTGATCTTTACCGGTTGTTACCCAATAATTGTCTATTAGCCATCTACTTTCTATTTTGCCGCGTACCTCTTGCGTAAAACATATTCCTATGAGCACATGACGCCCATAAATTCCAATAAATTACTATTAGTACAGAAAATTAACCTTTTATTTCATGTATCTTTACGATGAATCTTCGAGAGATAACATCAGACATGTCTTAATTATTTTCGTGTGGTACTAAAATTTAATAAGGTAACATTTTATGACTATATTTTAAAAATATCTACATTTGAATAGGCTCGTAACGATCCTTTACATAATTATTTTAACTAAGTCGCAATTTCAAACGAATATGATTATTATTCCAATTATAATTATACTTCCGACTATTTATATGAAAGCTCGTGGTGTTTCCATGTTTGCTAAAAGTAAACTCATTAGTTGCTGAATGGATTTTGATAAAATTAGGTGCACAGATACATCGAGTCTTGTATAATTTTTTTTACCTTTTATTCCGAGAACGTGCATAATAACTTTCAGTTAAACTTTCAGGGAGCGAAACTATGGTTATACATTATATTTTGAATTGGATTGTATAAATAATTTTATATGTATTTTTTTATTCATGCATATAATTCCTATTACAGTATTTAAAATAAAAGTGTAAACAATTCGTGAATAATATTATGATTGTACTGGGTCAATAACCTGTTCCGTAGGACAGGTAAAAAAAATAGTTGCCAACACGCTGCACGCCACAAGTTACGCTGAATATACCGCGGAAACACTCTACTACACGGAATTTGCGGGTTTTTCGTTCGAAATTTATCTTCAAATACATATATTAGTTACCTATGTCATACGATGACCGATTTTTTGACATTAACACATTGATGTATTAAAAAACCCATTAACAGTTAATAATTTAGCTGAACGACGCATAGTCATTCCTTTGACAATGTCATTTAAAGGGAACCTTTAGAATAGGGATGATGCAGAACGCTAAAATACAACAACATAATAAAAATATGTTGTGCAGTTGAATATATCTAATACGGGCATGCAATTTTAAATTAGAAAAAACAAAAGGTCATCGGAGTTCAATATTAACATACCTATTTCAATGTTTAATGGAAATTCCGAACAGAAGTATATTAGTAGCTATTTTGGCTAAAGATTTTTGAAAATTCATTATTGAAAATGTAGCTACTATTCTAATAGGGACGGGACTAGGGCCTTATGTAACATTGTAATTTTGTACGACATAATGTTATGTTGGAAGGTTGCATTTCGACGTTACTTTTTTAAACCAATTATAAACATACTTACCATGAATGCACAAAATGACTGCCTTTAGATGCCTGATTAGTGTTTTTTTGTGATATTTTAACGCGTATAATGCTCATATGAATACTTCTTGCATTTTAATCATATTTTTAACGAGATTCTGGTTTTCAATTAATATCTACGTAAAAATATGTTTACATACGAAATCTCTCATATTAATGTTAGCATGATATAGTTATCGTGATTAATATGAGATGCAGACTTTTTAGTGGAGCATCTAGTGTGAACGACCCGGTGTTTCAGATGTGCTAATTATCTATATTGTCGTTGGTTAACGGAAATATTTTCCATCATTAGCTGCGTTACTATGGAAAAATCGTGATCACAGGTACTCGTAAATAAATCCATGCACTTACTTACGCCTTTTTACATCGTTCTATGTAACAACATACAAATTTGCAATGTTTCGTGAACTTCTCCTTAACAGTTGCTCACATCTCTTTGGTTTAATGGCCAATTTGATTTTATTAAAATCATATTAATTTAGCTGATGATATAAACTTGTCAGATGGCGCCTTAGTCATAGAATAGTTTAATGGTCTCATATCGTTGCCCCAGAATCACCCCATAGAGCAGTTTATTTCAATTAAAGAGTTTTGTTAATATTCGCATTAGCTTCGTGAGAACTGTTTCTTGTTCAGAGTTTGTCTGATCCCGAAGGTCAGATTACCAATAATGACGACTTTGAAAGGGATTATTTAAATTTATTTGGCTAAACCATAATAATAATAAATAAACGTTTATTTGTTGAGTACTGTAAAATGTTGTTACATGTTATTAATAACCTCATATTATTCTGCCGTTTTCAGCATACATTTAAATAACAAATTGGCATAAAACAGACCTACTTACTAACTAACGAACTATTTGATCGAAATGTTTAAAATTGGATAAAGGTGTTAATTTTACACTATAATGATATGCAGATGTTCCATGTGAACGTTTGTTTGCATTAACTGCGGAAAATGGGATAGGTGCAAGCGTTTTGTAACATTTCCTCTCTCCATGTATCAGCCGCGTGTTGATTGCGGTAGACGGTGCAAATAAATAATGCAGATTTAGAAACGTTCGGTGCAGCTATTCACAATCGTCCATTAAAAAACGCACCCCAGCAACCGGCACCGGCGGAGATAAAACCGTCTATGCTATTACGTCAATGAAATGGGTTAAATGGACTGAAGCAATAAATGTAGCCCTCGCCGTGAACTGAGTACCGAGCGCAGAAACGCGGCCCCGCCGAAGGCCAAGATAACACGTATACGGCACACTATCTGTTAAATTTAATTAATATGTGTAATGTTTCACTTGCCATTTTTTTAGCACTTAGAAAATATCATAGTCTACGATTTTAACATGTTCAGTGTAATTCTTGTATTTGAATTTAGAAACGATTTAAGAAATCTTAAATAACGTTGGCTAGTGTGTATATTTGTTTACTCTTGCATTTTCTGTGGCCCCTTTATATGGGTTCTAATAAATCATTAAAACGTTAGAATCAGTGCAAAATCATTGCGCAATTATGATTTTGGGCAATGTTTGAAGTTGTAATTATGTTTAGCGTCAGTCACGCTTTATCTGTAATATTTACGTTGCTTGAAGAGTTCGCTGTATTATAAAATAATAATAAAACCTAATGGTATCGTGTTAGAATTATATAAAGCGCCGACAATAATCCGGAGCATCGCATTGAATGGTAATGATAAGAGCGGTGAACGAACAATCATGAACTTGGCTCCGTGGCCTTCGTGTCTTACACCTACTTATTGTTAAGGTATTGTTACGACTTCGCTGTAAATATACGTTACATTCGGTGGGTAATGTGATTTATTGGTCGGGGATTAGGTTACGTGTCTATATAGGGAACATGGAGCTTTAGACAACGCCGTGTTTTGTAAAATATGGAGCATTTCTAAGAATTTCTTTTAATTTTTGAGTGTGTCTTTTATAATGATCTGTGTTACTTGCGTACCGACTTTAAGACATAATTTGTTTTAAAGACGAACATTTTTAACTTTCGACGAGAAAAACAGTAATATATGAATGTTAAATGCAGGAGGACAGGTGCAAATATACACGTGGTGTATATTATTAATCAAGTGGATTATAGATAGGCTGTTTCAGTTGAAAAAGTGTTCCAAATCATATAGCAGATTATAATTACGGGTGGTAGGTCACTCGTTTGCGAAAGGCCGTCTGGTTAGATACTACCGCAATGTTTGTTTCTACCGCCAAGCAATAGTGACTGTGCATGTGCTGTTGTGTTTCGGTTTGTGGGACATTGTAGCCAGCGTAATAACTAGGCATTATGAGACAGCAGCCTATGTCTCAGGGTGATGAGCACAGTGCTTTGTAAATAAAAATTCTGCATGGTATTGCTACTGTTTATGGGCGGTCGTTTCGCTTACCATCAGGCGAGCGGCATGCTCCTCACATCATTTAGCTGCAATAAAAAAATACCTATTAAAATAGGAAGCGAAATTGTTTTGATGGTAAATAAAAGATAAACCTGATCCGCCCTCAAAGTGAATGTGAATCTCGTTTACAATTAATAATTTTAATTAAGTAGATTCATGATTATTGAAATAGGACAGGTTTCATCGCGCCATGCAAGTCTTTGTAAATAAAATGTTAAGCGATTAATAAATAATATCGATAATCTTACGTTTTAATAAGTCTAATTTATTTAATGACAAATTAAAATGTAAGAATTTAGCACACACGAAATCTTCATATTTTATTAAAAAGCTCAATTCAATTTTGTAAGATCTCATCATTTGATCATGCTGTTGGAAACTTTGTTTCGTAGATTTGGGTCGTACGTGATTGTATCCAAATCTGTAAACTAGTTCAGCACTAAATCCGCTGGTCTGGGACCCGTTTAGCCAACCTCAATTCTGCCTCGAAATATATATCTCGGTCTGCGAACACGACATATCGTATGTCTCAAACATTATGGCAAACATTATGCGTTGTAAAAACAGAAGGCTAACAACACATTGGCCTAATTTTCACAGTTCAATAAAACATTTCCTCGTCTGGTTTCCCTGAACTTGCACGCGTTCGAACCAAACAAAAATAGAGAAGATACATCGAGTGTATAATAAAATATTCTTACGAGCGGGCATATATCTGTGAAGTACGATATAAAAACCTCATTTCAAAGGCTTATTTTCTTTAGTGTTATCACTCAAATGTCCGGTGGTTATTTATTTTCTAAAGCTAGTGATGGCTTGATAGAGATCTCAAATGTAATTACATAGATTTAGTCATATAAAATTTTACTTGGTGCTTGGTAATTTCACAGTCAGTTTTGATTTTTTAATCTTCGGGCAATAATCAAAAATTTATTACAATATTATTTTAACAAACTGAAATAAATCTAGAATTTACTTACATACATCGTGACTTGATACGTGCATTCGCATGCCGCATCCAGCCAAGGTGTTTTCCTTCGTGACTTGTTATTGTACAGATACATAGTGGTAGTTATGCGATGTTGTATTAGATTTTTATTTTAGGCCGCTCGGTACGCGGGCAAGTCGTTAAAATTTAACTGCTGGGACTACACCAAATTACACACAACACGGTTACTGTTCCCTTTTTTATGCCGTTTTGCAGATTATACCCTCTATACAAGAATCTGATTTATATTGCAATGTATTAGAAGGCTGGAGTTTCACGAATATTTTGAACGATTGGCAGTACATACATGGTACGACCTATAGAATTTTTATTATCATTATGATTTGTTGAAATGTGGTAGCAAATAATTTTATTAACTGAAAGCTCAATATTTATATCTGTTCCATTTTAATACAAGGAGAAAATGATAAGTTATTTATACTGCGATATTTATTCTTTATGTCTGGCTCTAGATAGTAACGATTCTGAAACTCCGGCTATGTTTATCTTCGGAACTCTATACACGTTCTAAATTTGTTTAGTTTTAAATAATTGAAGAGAATCCCTAATCATATTACAACAGTGGTGTGACTAACAATTCATTTTACATTCAATTAAATAAAACATGAGATGATCTCGTAACCCGACGCCAATGCTGATACCTGCTGACACATTCACGAAAAACAAACGCTGCTGGCAACAATTGCGTCTGTAACGTCACTTTGTTATCATATTACCAACGTTTTATCATACAGTGGTGTAACATTGTTGCAGTTTGCGATCCCGGATCTAGTGCAAACTGAATTTCAAACGCGAGCCTTTGACAATAAAGATTTGATAAAAGATAACCGAATGTAATTTTGCCATCGGATTATTTCTTCTTGTAAATTTTCTATAGATACTGTACTAGAATTTTCATTTGATATCTTTATTTGACCTATATTCAACTGATATATTCATTATTCATGCTAACAAAGATGTCTATATCGTGGCTCGACTACGTTTCTCCTAAAAGTATGAGTTGTGTCCTTAGTATTGTAAGCACCGTCATATTCCGGATTGAAAAACATTGAGACTAGTATTATTATTTGGCATGGGGACTTGATATCTAATATCTAAGGAGCTCTGTATGGCGCTGTGCATTGCATTTGAAATTGAGTAGCTTACAATCAATTGCCTAACTTCCTCGTTACTCTCATTATTTAGTTAAATAAATAAAGAAAGGTCATGTTTTTTCGAAACACAGAAAGCCCGTCATAAAGTAGTCCTACTACTGAACCTCACGTAGGTATTTATGCATGCGCAATCAAATAACTATTGGATTGGAGGATTGAATTTCTGTTAGCTTTTTACGTATGCATAAGAATACGCTGGATGCAGGCCACTTTTGATGGGTCCGTCTGGACATCTTAAGGGGAGGCCTGTTCAGCAGTGGGCCTTATGTGGCTGATGAAGAAATCGCCTTGGTCCCATAAAAGGTAGCCACCATACCAGCCCTGTATTATATACTCTGCCCACTGCTGAGCACGGGCCTCCTCTACAACTGAGAGGGTTTAGGCCTTAGTCCACCACGCTGGCCTAGTGCGGGTTGGCAGACTTCACATACCTTCGATATTATACCTGAGAAGATATGCAGGTTTCCTCACGATGTTTTCCTTCACCGTTAAAGCGAGCGATAATTCACTAAGAATACACACATAACTTTTTAAAAAAGTCAGAGGTGTATGCCATTGGGTTTTGAACCTGCGGACATTCGTCGCGGCAGTCCGTTCCACTCCCAACTACGCTATCGCCGCTATAGGTATATCGCGCATAAAAGGTAGGCTCAGATATTACTCAAACAGTCACTGCTCGTTAATCGAATTATCCTCTCATGATATAATAAGATAGGTGGAGAATACGTAGGCTACAACTTATTATACCGGGTTACTCGAGACATATTCACGAATTTTATGTTATTTAGGATTCCGAATTACATGTCATAATAAAAATCACGTGTTGGAGACATACTGACCTTAGATATCGCAAGTATGTGACCTGAAATTATTATTGGTTACATTTGTTATGTTTTTATTGTAACTTATCGCAAGGTGATGCACGATTTTTTTAATTAATCGTTTCACCGGTAGCGTAGGTACTTGCACTGCGAAATTGGTTAAACGTCCCCGGTTCAATCCTAAAGATTGAGATTTTTTATTTGAAATGTATCAAATTTGTATATTGCTCTTCTTTTGTGATTTTTTCTCTTGAATATGGTAGAAATAAATTTCAATATAATTACTTTTGTATACTGAAACATAATTATTACAAGTAAATAAGGGTTCAAAATAAAAAAATATCATATACTTTTTCGTTTTTACAGATTAAGCATTTGTTCCTTTTCGTCAAAGAGTTCTAAGATTATATAGAGCGGACATTGGGAAAATTTTCATACAAAAATTTTGAGCCTGTTCGTCAGTAACTCAATCTACTGTGAATATACTATCGACTTAAAAAAATATTCCGCATTCAAACTCAAACAAAAATGAACCTATATTAGTATATACAGTGATTTCTCAATATCAATCGACTTAAAAAACTAGCCCAAACCAAATAATAATTTCACTTTATATACATAATATATTAACTTTATGTTTCGAGTCGGTGCATAATTTAAAGCAAAGTAAATACAAAAAAGAGGTTTTATTTTTTGTTAGTTAACATAATTGGATCAAAAATTTGGCCGTGATAGCCAGTCTATAACTAACTATACTGTTGAATGTCTTTCCTTTTCATAAACATATTCACGCCAATATTAATGAGATAATCAAAATACGACAAATTTTGTTCAAAGAATGTTTAATTTAAAAAAAAATACAATACACAATAAGCAAATGATAATTATCCTCGCAACATGGTGTAGTGAATTTTGTGGTATTTTAATTCTAAAAATAGGATTGTCTCAAATGCTGTTTGCTCCTTTTGGGTATTCAAAACACGAACAATGTAGAAAGTTACAACAATAGTTAGAATTAAGAGAGTATGTGAAACTATCAGCTGTACGTGTAAATTTACTTTTAAATTTAAATGTATTTTACGGAAACTTTTAACTAAAAATTTAAACATCTGAATTAATTGCTTTCTTTAGTTATCTGCCTATATTTTTACATTTATGTTCGTCTAGAATATTCAAGTGGATGTAGATAAAATAAATAATGTCGAAATAAAATAGGTTGTGTTTCGAAAAGTCTGACAGCGATGCCACTTAAGTGGTTTCTAACAAAATCATTATTCTCTAATCAGTAGAATAAACAAAGGAGTGCGACGCCGATGTTGCCCACAGAAACTCATTTGGAACGCAGCAAGCGTGCCACTTACCCTATTCAGATGTTGACATACAACCCAATAGCGCACTTCTCTGATGACACTGGTCAAACACTCGATTTTCAACGTAATGATCAATCAGTGTCTGCTATGTTTTTTTAAATTTGGAATTAGATCATAGAGCCGCAATTTTCTCTCGGATGTAATTTTAGTTTAATTCTGACCATTTCGTTCGTGCTGATTTTGTTATTCAATAAACTTTTTTTTGTACTTAATACAAAATAAAATCCTTATTCTGATGTTGACATACCTACAATCTATTATCCAAAAGCAAATTCTCTTTTATTATTGGTCAATCTCCCGATTTCCAATTACTGTTTTCTTGCTGCTCTTTTTTTATTCGGCAATTAGAGCATAGACTGAACGGTTTCTTAAATGGTATTTTAGCTTAATTCTGTTCATATTCTTTTTGCTGAAATGTAAGTTTTTCTAATTCGTGTTCTATACTGAAAAAGTTGCTGTTTTTGTGTGGCAAAAAAGGCATCATCCGATTTCATCTACTTTAAATGTGATTCAGAGAAAAAAGTGTATCCACCTTACAAATATAAGATTTAAACAGGATAAAGAATGTAAGTATAATAATATAAAACGATTGTTTACATTTCCGTGCAATAGTAATTGGTACAACGCTCGCATGTTTTTGATTGTAAAATTATTTAAAACAAATTTTACACGCAAGTAATCTGAATAAGAACACTAGCGGGTCAAAGTTGACACTTGAGTTAAACTTTTTTCTGAGAATATGACGTTTATTACAGATGCAAACTTGCATTGTCGTAGAGTCGTAAAAACTTATCATTTTTGCGAAGTTTATTGGCCGAGATGCGCAAGGAAGTTATGTTTACGAACATATTCGGCTGTCGTAAATAATTATTGATGGAGTCATTTTGTGCCCGTCGTCAGGTGTGCGTCGACTGGCGCTTTATACATTAAAACATGCCGAAATTAATGTATCTCGTGCATTTACAAGAACTTCATGCTATAAAAGACTTTAATTAGGTACTTAAGAAATATGTTTCAAACATCAATACAATTAAACTCCCATAAGTACGCAGGCACTGATTACAAACCGTAGTAATAATAAGGCATACATTAGCCACGTATTCAACAAGATCTATTTCATTTACATAAAAATGACGTGTACACACGCTGCATATTTATTGACTAATTTAATCATTTTCAAATTATACTTCATCGGCTAGGCAAGTCATGATGTTTCCTTGAAAAATGTTCCGACGGAGTCTAACGGTGTTGGACAATCGCCGTCGTTAATTGTAATGTGAATATTGGTAAAAGGTCGTAAATTCAAGCCGCCCACGACCACTCCAAGTGTTAGAGATCTAAGTACTTTTCGTTTCGCTATTTTCTCTTGACAAACGCGACAGATTTATAGATCCTTTGCGAAACCTACGCGCTTCCATTTCTGGTTAGGTACAGAGAGGAGCATCCTATTTCACTTGTTCATTTTACTCGAACGATTGTTATGTTAAAGATAACTGGTTTGTTCGCGTTTTGTGCGGCAATAAATGCGATTTCGAAATAGAAATTCTCATAAAATTGGTTAATTTCTTATTATCCCATAAAACTTGATAGTTCTTTATTAAACTTGTTCTTTATGACATACAATAATTATACACTGCGCGACATTATTGAGTTGTTTGAGTTCTTTCTCTTGTCAACATTTTGTATTTTGGCGGTCAGCAGGTAATGTGACGTATTTCATGCGTGTGCTGCGCTGGCATTTTTACCTCCGTACTTAAACATGAATATGTCGTGTAAGAAATCAATACGTAGGTATATAAATATTTCATATCCTTTAACCAAATAGGATATTATGTAGTGTCTTGTGATATATACCTAAACCCCTAATCCCAGAAAACAACAAGACTCTAGAACCAGATATCGAACGTAAACTTTAATGTTTCTCAGGATTCATTTCAAAAGGAATATTTGAAATACCTTTTGAGGTGGCATAATAACACAATTTATTAAAAGCATAAGAATAATAGTCATAAAAAAATAGGTAGGTAACTCCAATACTTACTTCTATAAAATTATTTTGAGATGATCACTCATATTCGGCGAAAAATTCTTACAAATCACGGTGATAGGAAAAAAATATAGATCCGCTCTCACAGATTTTCATAGCGCTATTTAAAAGTACCCATTTGTCACAATAAATGTCCACTATAACAATTACGTTTCAATAATAAATTAGACAATTAACTTGGACTTAGTCTATGTGCTTTATTAATTGACTCCATGCCGTAATAGACTTCGCTTGACAGTAATTAAATTCAGAACTCGGTTGTTACAGACTAATGCCGTCTGTAATGTTCCGTTTACAAGACAAAAATAAATAGGTTTATATGTACATAGCTGTGTGGGCGATCACGGTGTTGAAGCAAAGTTTGTACCGCAACCGATGTAGGTGGTTCAGCATTTATTTACATACTGAATGCACTTATCATAAGAAAAAGATTGTTTCCAATGTTTATACGCATACTGTTTATCTTATTTATAAATGATGCAACCACGAATGAGTTTGTTACAGCAGCACCAGTGCTTTTTATTTTACTTTTTCGTTGTTCATTTGTTATTTTGTGATTTCTTTTATGTTTACCTTATATTGATGACATTTGTAAGTAATTAAAGAAATTAAAATAATCAAACGTATTGTCATACCTACTTCATTAAGATTAATAATTGCTCTTAATTCATCTTATTCTTTTAATTAGTAATGTAAGGTTGTAGTGAGTAGGCGATATGAGTAAAACAAAAATAACGATGATAACGATGGTGTAATTGTAAACTGAGCCGTTATCGGATCGGCATTAAGGTCAGTTTGTCTCGAACATTTCGCGAGATCCGCAACAGTGAGTTTTGTGCAAAAAACTCATCTTATCGTGGAGCAAAAAAAATAAGATATTACTAAGCTTTACCAAAGCAGGTGCTCAGAAGATAAATTAATGGATTCGATTGTTAATTTTGGTTTTTACAAAGTTTTATTCTCTGTAATAGAGACTTTAAAACTCCTGTTCTGGATGAGTTATTCCTTATCTAAATTTACCTTCTTATAAATATTTTAAAAGTGTGTTGCACTGATACCACTTAAGAGCGAGATAGAGGAAGGTGGAAGAAGAAGACGTACTAATAACTTGTAAAATACGGTATCCACATATTTTGTTTGGGCAAACTTCGCCATTTACTGGTGGACGGTGATAGGTCTCACGAATGCAAGGGGCCGCCTGGGTTATCTACCAACAGCAATGTCTATTTCTACCGCCAAGCAATAGTGAGCATGCACTGTTGTGTTCATGTTTGTATGTCTTTATAGCCAACGTAATAACTGGGCATTATGAGCCTTAATACCTTATGTCTCAGAGTGACGAGTGCAGTGGAGTGCCACGCAGAACTTTGTAATTCAAATTTTTGCATGGTGTTGCTACTATTTATGGGCGGTCTTATCAATTACCATCAGGCAAGCGTCATGCTCGTCTCGTCATATAAGTGCAAAAATAATAATAAGATAATATAAGTTATTATCTTATTAGTCATTCCTAATAAGTCCAAATTTGGTAAATCTTAGTGCGACGCGTGAATGTCTGGTCCTTTCTTCTACTTTACACTGTGGCATCCATTATATGTGAGTTCACTATGGGGTATTAAATATGTTCTGCAATTATTTTTTTTGTTCCATTAACTTGATCAATTCAGAATTTAAGGAGTCTATATTTCTTCTTCGGATAGTCGTACACGTAACGTAAAAGGAAACAGATTTGGCTTTAGTTCGTTGCTGCCGTTTAAGGATGAAATTGTAAAAAATACGCTTTGAGTACGGTACAGAGTAGAAAAAAAATGTGAAATATAGTAGTGTAGCGGGAACTACCAGATAAGGAGAATCAGGTGACTCATTTGTAATAATATATTCGTTTTGGAAAAACCTCGAACAAATGAAACGATAATAACGTGTTATTAAATTTGATTTATTTATAAATTTGTCTTAACTTATTTTTAAAACATATTTTGTTTATTTGCAAAGAATTTAATATCTATACTAATATTATCAAGCTAAAGAGTTTGTTTGTTTGAACGCGCTAATCTCTACTACTGGACCGATTTTGATAATTCTTTCACTAATAGGAAGCTACATTACCCCTGAGTGCTATAGGTTACTTTTTATCCCGGAAAAACTTTTCCACGCGGGCGGAGCCGCGCGCAATGCTAGTTATAAATATAACCTTTAAAGTTTAAACTAGGATTGATTTTTGTTATTCGACACTAAACGCTAACAATCATCACTATTTTACTCTCTTCATAAGCTCTATTTTATATCTTATTAACCCCCGACAAAAAGCGGGGTGTTATAAGTTTAGGGAGTGTATCTGTATGTCTGTCTGTGGCATCGTAGCTCTCAAACGAATGGACCAATCTTGACGCGTTTTTTTGTTTGAAAGCTGATGATGATCGCGATGGTTCTTAGCTATAATTTACGAAGATCTGTTTAGGCGTTTGAAGATTATCAGCTCATTTCCAATTTAAAAAGCCCGATTGAATTTAAATTTGGTGTAATGTGACTTCGGCAACATTTTTAAACATGAACTGATGCTGCAGCATCAAGTAGTCTGCGGGATACCCAACTCCTTAGCAACTTATAGCAGATATAGCATGTTTGGGCTCTCAAGGATGGTCTCATGGAGTAGGTGCTAGATAGTTGATTATCAAGGCCCCATAATGGAAAATAAAGTAATTTAAAAAGTTTGAAATGAAAATTAAAATAACCCTCGACACAAAAATCTTTAAAAACTAAAATAATAAAAGTTTCTTTGTCGTTTAAGTCCCTAGTAATATTTTAAGCCAAGGGTCCTCACGTCGGGGTACCGAAATCCGGACCAGGGAGATGAAATGACGAGTTAGGGGGCGAGCCTATCGCCATATCGGGCACAAATTCCAGACTCAAAACAGAACTGAAAACCCAATATCACTTTGCCCGACCCGGGAATCAAACCCGAGACCTCAGTACTGCAGTAGTACCGTAATACAACTACGCCACCAAGGCAGTTCTTTAGTCTTTGTCTCTTATTTCTGTATTAAAATAAATTCATTTTGTAACACTAATTAATCAGTAATTAAAATTCGTTGCTAAGACCTTACATTAATTTTATATCATAGCAAAAATTGACTTATGGAACACTGATCCTGCAACAACATACACTTTTGCGATTTTATTCATTTCATAAAACAAAAAACAAATTATGACTATCCAAAGGCAATTCTAATTAATCCATCTTGGGCGTTTTAATGAATAATGCAAATATTTGCTTCATTTGTTTAGCATAACATCCACAAATAAGAGTGGCTTACACAACGTCTCACTAAATAGTATTTACTCTTAAACATATCACAAAAGTCAACTTCGAATGTCTTAAATGTACTACTAAACGTATTATGTTCTTATGCTAGGCCACTTAGTGATAGGTCATAATTATATCTTCTTATAATACCATTTGATGCATACAACAGGTTCTCTTTATATCCGTACGAAACGATTTGTCGTGTAGTCGGATCGGAGGCGCGAAAGCAGTGGCAAGTCGCCTGGCCCTGCACGATAACTCAGCAGTAGTTAGTTCTCGCGCGACGCATGCAAATCGTATGCCACTGACAATCTAATTAACAACTTTATCGCGTGCGCCGCGTCAGTCGCAAGTGTTATATCCATTTGCTTTATTTTATACGGGGACATGTTTAATAAAAATAATTACGGGCTCATGAGAGAAATTTCACTGCCAAGAATTGTGAGTTTTTGAGACAGCTCTGCTCGCTAGTACCAATCTATACTCTTCTGTTGTCACTTGGCATGATATAACAATCACCCAAACGTGTTGCTACTAGAATCAAAGCTTCAATTATATTATGCTATAATCAAAATTGACAGACGACTTGATAAAGGTTGCAGAAACACGCTGGATGCAGTTCGCTTTTAACAGGTCCATCTGGAAATTTTTAAGGGAGGCCAATATTATGATGACGATGATGATAATCAAAACGAGGAGGCGGTAGTAGAGACTACAGCATGTGATGACTCAATAAAGGCGACGCACTGCTTTTTTCAAGTCTACTTTAAGTAAAGATCTTACTATTAGACGAAGACTCTCTCTCTCTTCCACTTTAGATTTTTTTTAAATAGTATTTGCGCTGTTATGTCGTTCAGTGTAATTGATGGAGTAGTGAGAAATAGATCAAATATTGTCTTTTGGGAAGCAGGTTGTCCTATTTGGAAATGATTGACAAAAATAAAGTTTATTTTAAATGCATTCGATATCACTTGAAACAACTAACAATTGACATCCCAACTTTACCCTGTTCCAATATTCAATAATAAATCTGCTCGTCGATTTGTACACTACGCCCTCTATATCACATATACTATACTGAGTGTTAGTATTATTGTTATGTCATGAATGTAAAAACGATAAAGATATTATGCAAACAAATCAAACTAAACACCTGTTCAAAAGATTTATTCATGACGTCATAATTACCTCTGGTTTTTAAATCACTGTATTCCCTACGCGATTTTTAAATTAAGAATTTACATAATTAATTATAAAATATATAATATAATATTATCAAGGGTCTTATATTTTTTGTGTGTCTGCATTTATGATTGACAGGTTTCCAATATCGATTTCGATTTTGTATCTGATGGTCATTTATAATTAATTTTAAAATAATGAAAAAACGTACCCTTCTAGGAAATTTATTTTACCAAATGTTTGGCCTTTTTTACAATGTCATCGGTACAAAATTTGTTGGCTACGTGGTTATATTATACGCTTCAAGCGTGATTAAGGTTTAATGAATTGCAATAAGAAATATTATGTTGTTAATGAGATGCTAAACATAACAAAGTTCGTTAAACGAACCAAAGGTCTCCATCATCATCATCAGCCACATGACGTCCACTGCCGAACCTAGGCCTCTCCTAAAGATAAGGTCTCCATGAAAGCCCGTAATTGTTGTCAGCTAGGAAAGCGATAGAATTAGACAGAAAACTAGGTTTACAATCATTTATTCCATTTTGTCGCAAAGTTGTATTCAGGGTCGATTAATATACAAATATTAATAGCAATGTATTCAGGAACTGTAATACACTAAAACCATTCAGTGTGCTTGCAATGCAATCAGCCCTGTATTATATACTGCCCACTGCTGAGCATGGGTCTCCTCTACTATTGACAGGGGTTAGGCCTTAGTCCACCACGCTGGCCTAGTGCGGGTTGGCAGACTTCACATACCCTCGAAATTCTTAGAATGTGGCAAAAAAACATGACACGATTCCGTTTCGTTTTATTGGGATTGATTGCGAGACTAACACGTGACTGACGTATTGGTCTCTCGATCAATCACAAACATCAAAATTAAACGACATCGTCAAAACTCGTAGTTTTGTTTTTTGCCACATTTTAAGCCCACTAATCTTGTCGTCAGAAATGATGGACAGTTTCCTAAGAAATTTTTCTTGGTTCTGCATTGGTTAAGGTAACTAACTGCCCTTGCTACCCCATCTCAAAAATCCATCCTGTATATCAAATCAGAATGTAATGTTTCATTTATAAATCAATCACTTTGCATAAAAAAGTATTTTTATGTAAAACACGTATAAATAAATTCTCACGCAATGCTCGTACGCAACGGGCCGACCCACATTATTTTGCTGGCCTATTAACATTCTTTCTATTAAAACCGGTGTATGGGAATAGGCATAATAAGTGGTGCTATTGGATTGGTTATGTCGATGGAACCGCGTCTGTAATATATAATTAGCAATCTGTCGTACATTATTAACTATTTTCTTGTAAGTATAATGTTGAACCTTGTAAAGCGGCGCTTGTACATATAAATTTAAAGTATTTTCATTAGAATTTGCAGACAGTTAATCATCGGTAGGAATTTTGATTAATATTTCATTTTGTCACAGTAAATTAAATATAAATTGAATTCATTGGATATAAATTTACTTTATCCTAAGCTACTCGTTAATTTATTGTTTAATATTTGATATTGGCATTATTTTGTTTCACTGAACGAACTTTTCCTATATAAAATACATTTTGAATACATTTTGTTGCAAACATTTATTCATAGTTCAAAACGCGCACGTTTCAGGTTTCTATGCGAAACCCTCGCTGTTAGGTACAAAGAATTTTGGCAATGGTCCAGTAATACAAAATGATAAATTCAAAAAAGCAATGATGATGAATTGTTGCCTAATATTTTTATGGACGTCTTTCACTAAAGGTTACAATCTTATTTTTCAGTTTTGTTAGCAATAAAGCAACAATGTTTTAATATAAATATTACAACGCCCTCATATTTGCGTCTTACGAACAATTTCTGTACAGAAACTACGATAAGTAAAAACAATTTAATCATTTATATTTTTTCATTATTTTGGACTGCTTTGTTGATAAATTACTTCGACCATAAATCAATAAGGTGTGATATTAGATAATATAGAAAGGTTTAAATCGTACAAAAACCAATGTTTTTTTTTTTCTTATTTTAAGGAGCTTTGTCGAATATTACGTCCAAGTCGCTCCATACGTCCACTTAAATATATTTCTACAGACTAAACATTCACCATAGTACACTTAAAATATTTTTTTACCAAAACCCTAGCCCCTTCTGACATAGGAGCCGACAACATACTATTAAAATCCCCTATATTATACCAAGTTGTTTGTGCTTTATAAAAATATCTGTTGGATATGGATGGATAATTTAATTGGCGGACATTAATTGTTTACATTGTGCAATAACTTCTAAATATAGTTGATGCCATACTTATTCGTTCTGTACCATAATGTTCATTATATTTTATAAGGCTTTGTTGCACAGTTACATCGTTACATTATTTTTCCTAATTAAGTTTATAATGGCATAATGTTTCAAAATATAAAGACCTCGATAAAGCTTTACCCCTTTTGGTGTTTTGAACCCATATTAAACAGCGATTTATTTTAGGCCGAATATTTGAACATAAAATAATGTAAATATCACTTTTCCCGACCCGGGGATCGAACCCGAGACCTCAGCATTGCAGTCGTACCGTAATACAACTACTGGAAGTCTGGAATTTGTGCCCGATATGACGATAGGCTCGCCCCCTATCACATCATGGGACGGAATACGCACGTCGAAAAGTGGGTGCATTAGTTGCGCCTCTGCCTACCCCTCCGCGGATAAAAGGCATGTCAGTATCCGTAAAAAATATTTAAAACATGCGATTTGTAACCTGAATAAATCCGATGTCTATCGGCTATCGAACACAATAGAACATTACACGTTACGTATTCCGATAAATCTCATCCTACGCGTTCAAAATGTGTTACATGCACGAATACTTGCGTATGCGATCCTAAAACGTTATTCTACGAAACTGACGGTCATCAGTGGATACAGCTACATGTCAAGTAATGTAATCAAACGCCTGCTCGACTCGAATTTCATTCATGTCTCTCAGCACTTCGCTTAAGTATCAATCATACAATTATACAAAAACTCTTGATGTCATTCAACTTCAATACCATATGTATTGTTTCCACAATTATTTTTAGATTTCCATCCTTGAGCCCAGTTATACCGGTTGTGCATTTACTGGAAATGATCTTGCGTTTCATACAAAGTAGTGACTAAGTGTAATGAATAACATTTGCTCGCTCATAAACTAATACTGTTAGAAACTGGCTACCTTGAAAGTACTGATAAATACTGCTAAACACCGACTGACAGGTCGTGACGTACAAATACGCGGAAAGAGGATCCGCGCTCGTGAACCATATCTTTGTAAGATCGGTTTCAGATTAAATTTTATTACAATTATCCAGTTATACCGCGAGCAGACAAGCCGTCACTTTAACAAACAATACCGTGCATGAATAATTCATAATTTAATGCACAATGAAAGTGACGACCGCGGTGAACCTCCACTTCTCAAGTTGACTCATGTCTGATGAATGAACCGTCGGATTTATTTCTCACTAGGCTATCGTTAACCTTAAGTGACAAGTTTGATGTTTGAATGTCAAAAGCGCAACATTATTTTCGTTCTGAAATATTTATTGCTAAGGTGTTCCGCATCCCTCAACATGAAAAGCATTTTGGTTTGTTGATGTTACACATTTTTTTTTAACATGAGTGGATTGCACATTTTGTTATATTATTCGACGGGTTTACGGAGGCGTTGTATCAGGATCTGATAACATAATGCGATAAAGCAATCATTCGTCAAATCAATATCAGTTACTTTACTAATATCACTTGTGTATTGTAGTTACCATAACTTTTGTAATCAATTGCTATCGTAAAGATAGTATTTGGCATACATTTTCTGGCAGAATGAATTGACTCCATTATCTCATTAAGTCCAGTAGTTACACTAGCTACAATGTCTTTCAAATCGAAACACAACAGTGCATGCACACTGCTACTTGGCGGTAGAAATAGACATTGCGGTGGTACCCACCCAGACGGACTCTTACATATTATGAGATTCCTACCACCAGTAATACGTTATACATTGTTTATACATATATGGCGGACATCTTATAAGACTAAATTTTGCGATAACACAAAATATATTTTAGAAAGATAGCTAAGATAATCACGAAGTATTATTATATTACGAAAATGATCTGCCTACTCAATATTGGAAATATAAATAAATAATACAGTGATTAGAATGGTAACTGAATGGTCCGATGGTTTATAAATATTACTGGTTCTCACGCGTGTAACGAATTTATAAAGAGTTGGAAAAAACATAAAAGGTCTTTAGCGTCTTTTTTCGTTTACTAAAACCCAAGATGCAAATCAGTATGGGAGATTATATTTCACTATACATGTTACTTATCATGTATAGATTATTTGAATAAATGAAAAAGAAGAAAAAGTAAGTTGTTGTTAGCTGCATTAAATTAAGTTGACACATTGAGGTGTTTATAAGGTCTGATAAGAAGTGATAAGAAATGTTATATAAGAGAAAGAAGTCGAGGCCTACAAACTATGACGACGATAACGATACAATGTAGTCTAACGCAGATACTTTTAAAAACGCTAAGCCACAGAGATATATTTGTTTACAGCTGATGCACTCTCTCTAATAAAGATGGATAGTGATTAGCTAAGAACTAATATGAGATTAATACGCTAAACAGAGTCGAGACAAGGTGATTTACGACGTTGAGCCAAAGTTCAATAGCCGAACATGACGCGTACTCCACGTCACAAACATTACTGATAAGATAATAATTTACTTTCATTTTGTTGCTTGACAAATTCATTAAACGAAATTTATATTTTATATCAGGTTAGGATTAAACGCCATAAGTAACACTATGATACTGCGTATTCCGTGTTCAGGTTGTACTTTAAAAACCGAAAATAGAAATTCGTGGAACATGTAAAAGTCCTATCATTTGTTTGGTCGTTATCTCTCGATGCTTAAACAAACAGATAAAAAACTAAAAATAATAAGACAAAAGCTAATACAACTTTTTCTTTTTGTTCGATATAGCAGAGACCTAATTGTACAGGAATATCGCTTTTTCACAATATATTCATAGACATGATGTATAAAGACATGAATAGACAATGAAATCACCGTGCTAGTTGCTAGGTTTAATGCAATTTATATTTTGACAATTGCAATTTCACTTTTGTTTCAAAATAGTATATCAGTATTTGTTCTGTAGATACGACGAATAGTTGTGCTGAGATTCCGGTTGGTACTGATGGCCTCCATTTATTCCTGTCATTACTAATGGTGTCTGTCAGAGTGACGCTCCGTTGCGGAGACAATAGACTGGTGAAAAAACAACTGAATCGACCTGTCGCGAGTCACTTCATTACACACTTCGGATACCCTTGAGAGACTTCCTGGTTCGACTTGAATAAATTAGACTAAAAACATTTTGATAACTAAATAAACACTCCGTTTCGAAATAATAAAATCTGAAAATAGAGAAAATCTTATGTGAGATAATTGATAATAAGTTAATTCCTTGCATAGCATCCTGTTAACTTACATGTAATGCAAGAGTTCATGTAATAAACTTGTGCTTTATCAAAAAATAACTCGCGGGAACTTTAAATTGTTATTGTAACATGTTTGCTCTGTTCGCAAATGTTTTGTAACCTTATCCAGAAGTTTTTTCATTCGTTTTTTTTTTCGAGTCATCACGCGCGACATCTATTCGCGAAAAATAGTGCCATTGTGAGCTTCTAAGGAATTGATTTTTATTCGTATATCCAATTATCCTAATTAGTTGTTAGTGAATAACGAAAACAATGTATGTTCGTGTTGTCTTAGTATAGCGACCTAATGTAGAGTTTGTTACAAACATCGAAGAAACGGCTTAATTTGAACCAATAGTACAATTATCCAAGCTTGTCCTAGATAACGAGAAACGTATATTTACTTCTTGCCTTCACCGATTAAAACGGCACTGTGAGATTGAGATTTCACTCTGAAAATATTTAACTAAAAGATAATGTCACTAAGTTTGAAAGATTATGTTATTAAGGTAATGGAGAAAACAAATCGATACATTGAATGATGTGATCTTGATTACTGTGAGTTAGGACGATTTTGACTTCTTCAAAGACTTGTACTCTCATTAATCAAAGATAGTAAAAAAATGATTGAACTTCTTTACTAAGTAGGTATAGACAATAGGAGAATAGTTTAGTTACGTTTTGTCTATCTAATAATCTGAAGTACCTACATATATTATCTCAAAAACTACTGTTTATTTTTATAACTTAGGCAAGGGTCATTACACGTCTTACAATACAACACTGCGACGCGACGTTATAATTTAATCCTATACGTGCCGATCTCCAACGAGGATCGAAAAACGCATTTTCATGACAATAATTATACGACCATGTAACTAATTGAGTTAACGATCCTTTATTATTAAAGCTCCTTCGAACATGAACATTAATTGACAATAATTATTAAATAACGTAAACAATTTCTATAGCACATATTTAGAATTCAAATGTAACTTAGTCCCGGGCGTATAAAGGGCAATAATTGGAGCCGGGCACAACCGGAGCTACCGGTCTGGTGCACTTACCGCGGTGCACAATGGTCGCAAACAAAGCACGCGGTGCGCGCGAGACGATGACGGATGCGACCGGCTCGCCGCCGCGCCGCCCGCGCACACCCCCGCCATCTTAAACTTATTCTACATTTGAATTTCGAATATCCATTCCGTTTATTAATAGTTGGAATAAATATGGAAGCTTCATTAGTTCGTAGTTCTGTTGTTGTTTTCTGTTCTTGGTTGAAAAGGACAACGATTTCATGACGATAGTATCATGCAATTTATAGGCATGGTAATTCTTCCATTCTTGTTTGTTATTAATATTCTTCATGAAACTTAAGTTCCCATTTTAAAACTCGATGGCTGTCCAAATTATCGAACACCGTAAAAAAGAAGTTCATCTTTATATCCAATTTAACTGAAAATTAGTTAATTAATTTGTAAAAAAATAAATATTTTTAAACTGCCTGCATTCCTCTTAACAGGAAGAATTCAAAATGTCTACTTAATTAACCGCTTATTAACAGATATTTTTAAAACGTAAAGCTTGTTCGCAAGAGACGGGTAAAATGAATTAATATTTTTACGAGTTCGTATACCCATTAATTCGTCTCACTAAAAGTAGTTTACTCCTTTGGCGCCGACCAATTGTCTGTCCATACTTTTTATAACAAATCATTTGAGCTTGAATGTTTATTCCTTTTATTTTGAAAGTGCAGTGGAGTTTCTTGGAAATTTTTACTTGCGATTTATTATTTTATGGTTACCTGATGTTCAAATCCGCGGTCTGACTGTGCTGCGGGTCCGATGTGATGAATGAGAAACGAAATGATATCTGATAAACATAGCTTACTTTAATAGAAACTGACATTGCACTAATATGTTTCACCCGAGTATAAAAATAACAATATTTAAATGGTAATAAATTAAAAAGGTACTTATATAAATTGCATTTTGTGAATAAATAACTCGTTATTTTAAATATACCCGAATATGCTACTATAACCAAATTTCCTAAATTATAATATCTTTTACTGCCTCGGTGGCGTAGTTGTATTACGGTACGACTGCAATGCTGAGGTCTCGGGTTCGATCCGCTAGTCGGGCAGTGATATTGGGTTTTCCTACTCGGTATCAGCCCGAAGTGTGGAATTTGTGCCCGATATGGCGATAGACTCGCCCCCTATCACATTATGGGATGGAATACGCACGCCGAAAGTGGGTGCACTAGTTGCGCCTCTGCCTACCCCCTTTTTATCATGCCTTTATAATAATGCCACGTAAACATTTATTATATTGGCATTGACATAAACTCCTGTTTACTCTATTCAGATTTACTTGTGAAATTCGCGGCTTTACTCCGGCTTATTATAAATGGATTCTCCAGATCTTGATATGGCCTCAATAGCGGGCGAGTTTAAATCTCCTTTATCTGTTGTTTGACTAAGACAGTGGAAGAGATTGAGTCTAGGCCATACGTCATTATTAGCCCAGACGCGAACCGGGTCAGCACCTAGATTAGACGCTGTACACATAGATATTATCTACACACTGATAACAATGATATAACGTGATACCAAGAAATCAGAGTTGTAAAGATTGTACTATATTTACAAACGTGTCACGCTATTGTTTCACATAATATAGTAATTGTATATTTATGTAACACTTTCATAAAGCACCGTCAAATTGTTTGCCAGTTTATTGACACGCGTGTTTCGTCGGCTCGTCAAGGACGTCGATACTATCGATTTTGAAGACTAGTCGCTTTTTTGCCCAATTAGCAAAGTTGAATGTATCTCGTTCGTATTAAGAACGAATTCGTGTAATTGAGTTTTATTGGTGTCTACGTCAAATATTTAAAAATACATATTAAGTAGGCAGAATAAATGCGCGACGAATTATGACTTGAATAAATGTATCTAAATACATAATAGGTGGTTTATCGAGCGACCTTTTTATCCTCATGGTTACACAACCGATTTTATTATGAGACAGTATGGTGAGGATTTGCACAGGTGTAAGTACTTACGTGTGTAATGTGTGTAGTGTGTTGTGTGTACTGTGTAGGGTACCGCGGCCCGCACAAGGCGGTTGTCAGAAGCGTAACGTTTGACACAGGTAGTCGACGACTCCACTGCACGGCACGCGGCTCACGTCGACTAATGAAAATTGACACGTGCTTACACGCACTTCTTTATTTGTACACCTAACGAACTAATAAGTTTTATTCGACTCATATTGTAAATATATTGACTTCACTGTTCATTAATCCACTCGTTAAGTGTATTAATAACTAGGTGTTGCTCGCGGCCTCGCCTGCGTGAAAAGCCTCTCCCGCTACAAAAATCTCTAATCACTTTAGCAATCCATAGCGCCATCTGCACGACACGCCAGCGTCATCCACTTGAAACCAGATTAAAAATTCAAATATTTCCCACTTGAGCAAAATTACCGGGATAAAAAACCTATATTATGTTAATTCAGGACTTCGTCTATCCGTGTGCCAAATCTCATCCAAATCTGTTCAGTGGTAGTAACCGTTAAAACTGCTAAACACAGAAGAAGTTTGTTTCCACACATAACAAACACACATAAACTCACGCTTGTTAACCCCGAAGGGGTAGGCAGAGGTGCAACTAGTTGCACCCACTTTTTGCCGTGCGTATTCCGTCCCATTATGTGATAGGGGGCAAGTCTATCGCCATATCGGGCACAAATTCCAGAAGGGATCGAACCCGAGAACTCAGATTTGCAGTCGTACCGTAATACAACTACGCCACCGAGGCAGTCGAAACATTTTCAAAAACATTCACATTAATAGTATTAGTAAGATGTTTTCTGCATTGAACGTGTCGCTACTGTAAATTTCCAAGCAACAATATATCAAATGTACCCTGAATTTAGTTTTCAATTTCTTGACACACTTAAATAATTTTGCTTTATGTAGGCGTTAGCGACCAACAAGAAGTCATAATAAAGTAACAGGTTTGCCAGCCAGATAAAAGGGAGTAAATCTTTGTTTTGTTTCATATACCTTTAATTACAATGAACGCATAAACCGTCTCAACAATCAGTAAATTAAACAATCTGTCCTGGCGCCATGCATTTGCCTCAACCGGCTGCGAGAAGCAGCAAACAAACAAAAACACATAGATGCTACTTAGGAATAGGGTTTCCAGGTAACACACATTCGTGGGAACCTCCCGGACTTGTCCATAACCATGTGTTAAGCACACACATTTTGCTGCTCAGAAAAACTTTTTACTAGCGCTATTTTATTAGTACCTAAACGATAAGATTATAAAATATCTTCGAAAATATGCCATAATCTTTTACAATTCCTCTTAAAGAAAATCTGCAGGTAAAACAATATTAAATCGAAACAAAATTAAAAATGAACATGAACCATGGTAACCCTTTTAGGAGCCAAGGTGCCGGGCGCCTGCGTTATCGCCAGGCACGTGGGCCCTAACATCGCCCTTTCATCATTCTTCATTCCTAGAAAGCATTCCACACAATTAGAAAGACAAGTTTTATAGTCCGGCGTTGTTTTATTTTAGCGAACAACCAAAATTGTTTGAATGACTCAAATGGTTTGCCCTTTCTGGGTACACCGCCCTACAACTTTCCTCTTTAAAATTAGGTTACGTTATGTGCTTAAACACATGTGTATTTATGGTTTAAACGTCAGGGCCTGTCAATCATTCTTGTTTGTACCGATTCCAATGAAGAAAGCTTCACCATATTAAGAGAAGTAGTCAACTATTCAACAGTTAATGTGTCCAGTTTTTTCGCATCAATAAAGTAAAGGCAAGTCGGTTATTTATTTGCTTTAAACTTTAAACGAATTTTTCTTGCGTTTTTGCGTAATGTTTTACGTTATAGCTCGGTTTAATTATTAAACGTATTAAGGTAAAGTACGGACAAATATTTAAGAATTGCCTAAGTAGCAACAATGTCCCTTTTTATTATTATGTGTCTGTAATATCATCCTTGAAATATGATATTTTGTCCCCAAGAAACGGGAAACTTGTGTTGATTTTAAGATCCATTAACTTCAGTAAATATTATCCGAGTGTTAGTTATTGAATAGTTTGTACATATAGCATCAACTTAGTATTAAACAAGAGACTTCGAAACTCTTGTACGGCATAATTTGATATTTACTTGTTAGATAATCGTAATTCGTGCCTGGTGTGATATTAATTACATTTATAACAAATGTAATACAGGGTAAGCCCGGCGCTTTCTGCGAATGACAACTGTCTCCATCGATATAATTAGAACAAGACATAGATAACATTTAAGAGCACTTTTAAAGATAATACGTAATTGGGAACTCTTATGTAATATAGAGCTTCATTCTCAGATATAGAGATAGTGAGCGCAGTTAACGGTCGCGTTCAGTGCGCTCTATATAGAATCCTACCGGTTCTTGCTCTATTAAAATTTTTAAAAATAGGTTATTGGTGTTTTTTAAAGGTGAGTCATCCATTGAACAAAATATTTAAACACATATTTATTTTAATATCTATAAACGGGTAGATATTAAAAGCCGATTTTAATACAACATTAAATGAAATTAAGATTTAAATGACCCGTGTATTACAAAAATATACTTCATATCGGCGAAGTGGCCTCATAAGTCTTGAATAGGTACTCCGAGTAAGCGCGTTAAGAATAAATTAGTCGGTAATTAATTTTTAGGTTAAAAGATTCCGTATTCATATTGTGTTATTGGTTGTTTATTACTTTGTGTACAATTACATGAGTAATTAAAATATGTAATGTGACTTAACCGAATGAGAAACTATGCACGTGTCGCGACCTTGGAACACACTTCTTTTATAAATTAATTTAATTGAAACTAATTGATATGACTTGATATGACAGTTGTCTAATAGTGTTTTTTTATCCGCTCTCAAAAAAAAATCCGATCGCAACTTTTACTAGCGATTTCCTGTAACAACATAATATTATGTACAAGAAGTATATTGCTAGATTTAGTCAGAGAGGATACAAACTTTTTTAAGAAATTGATTTCTTGGTTTTTGTTGACTAATGAAAAATCTCGGACTAAAGATGCCTCACACAAACGATCAGTTCGGTCAGGAATCGACTCCGGAATTGACAGGATTTAGAACTTCTAATGCACCAATAATGAAAATGGACACCTAATACATACATAGTATCACACCTATATCCCATAGGGGTAGGCAGAGATTATGGATTGCCACTTTGCTCGATTCTGGCACACTTCTTTCGCTTCCTCGTCACTCATCAATCTTTTAATGCACTCCCGTCGGTTCAGGGTACTAATAACTATATTTTTTGTTCCAGGTACTTTATGATGATATCACACCAGTGCAGGAGACGAATAATGTATTCGTTAATATCCAACTACAAGCACAAAGGTTCATAAATGTTACATCGAATGTTATTGCGGAAGAACTCATCGATCCGCTAGTGGTTTAAGCCTGCATAGTGACTTTGTAAAAGCCTAGTCGTACGGCTGAAGCCCGGACTGTGATATGTGTGCGAGTGACTACGTCAAAATGGAAGTGCGGTGTTCGTTGTTCAAACTGTTGTTGTTCCAAATGTTGGTGGCGTGGTGCGGCGCCAAGCACGTCACGATCGGTGACGCGCCTGAACCGCGGCTCCGAGTTGATGCTGTTGATCAGGATGTCCAGAACAGCATAAGAAGCTTTGTACATACTGGTGAGTGATACTTTTAATATTAGAATTCCATGAGAAAAAGTACGTTGGAAATAATGGATATTACAGATTACTTTTTCGACTTTTATATTATGAAGAAGATTCGACGACGGAGTAGGTATTAGATACTATTAATACAGAGAAAAGAATATTACCTATTCGCGAAATGATTATAACGTGTTAAATGTCATGTTAAAAATGTTTATTCTATTTTAAACATTCAATAGTATCGAATTTATCGTATGAGGAACAATGAAACACATAATATTTTATAACGCTTATAAATTTTGATTTGCATGTGATCCTGGCCGTCGATTAGAATATTTATGAAAATTCTTGTTCGTACATGATATTAATCCAGGATTCACGTCACACCTTTCATGAGAACTGACACCATGTATGCCGTGATCGATTGAATGAATAGCATGTTATTTGCATTTTAGTGAAATCTAATTGTTAGTCTGTTGGAAACACGACAATTTATAATTTTGACGTCTGTTTGCTCCAACGGGAACCGGAATATACTAATATAACTTTAGAGTTACTTTGTATGGGTAGGAAGGTCAATCGGATTATTAATAAGCATATCTTTGAGCAAAAAATTAATTTAAAAATCATTCGTTTCCTTTGATCAGAGATAAGTTCTAAAATGGCATTCCGTGAACAATTAAAACTGACGGGTGACAAGGGTTAATCGTAAAAATTATAATGTACCATATTATCAAAGAATTTCGCGAAACTGTCCTGTCCTCCTCAGTCGTCATTTTGTGTCCCATAATATTTCAAATAATTTAATTAGATTCAGATCAGCAGTTCATGCCTGGTTAATTTTACATTTCATGTGCTTGTTAAATGTTGGACAGATATGAATTATAATGATTTATAGTTTTTAAACGAGCAACAAAAGACGTTCGGAATTAAAAAATAAAGCATGTATTGCAATAACATAATCGAACGATCATCGGATAATGACCGCAGTAAACGTGTATGGAGATTTCAGTCTACAAAATATAAACTTAATAATTTCATGTCATTACCTACCGCACAAAACGGCTATTATTAAAGGCCGTAAGATAAAACTCTAAACTATAATATTACCAGTATTGTGTTACTGTGTAATCGAAAGACAATTTGCGTTACCCCACACGTACATTGTAGTGGTTTTTGAGTATCATTTTTTACAAAACTTGATTACCTTCACGTTTTTTGTTTCTTATACAGTTGATAATTTATTTAACATGAACACAATGGATATGAATGAATTGCATCGTAAAATTATCATGCTGTTTAAAGTCGTCTGTAATTTTTTTAGTGTTTTTTTACACGTAATTAGACTACACCCTAATTTAAGAAAGATAGCATGACAGACATTATTTAGTCCAGATTTCTGTATCTGGAACAACAAAAATACTCTAAATCGAGATCTCACTTTTTTTTAATGATTTTTTATAACAATTTACGGCATTTATTCAAATATAGATTTTACGCCTCGATGGTGATATTTTTATTTTAAAATGATTTTCTTATATAGGTATTCCACTCGATGGAGTACGAATATATTAATTATTTATAATTCTTATTTCTGTGTAGAAAAGTTGCGTGTTTTCCAAACGCTAACAATCATTTTCTTTAGTACAAATATCTGCACAATATCTCAACGTAAATATATATAATAACGTAGTCCTGATGTCTCAGAGTAAAATTACACGCGAAACAAGGTTTGGCCATAGCGGAATTATAATAAGGATTCCTAGTTTTACTACGGTACTTAATACTTGAAATACGCATATATATACGAATATATTAATTATTTATAATTCTTATTTCTGTGTAGAAAAGTTGCGTGTTTTCCAAACGCTAACAATCATTTTCTTTAGTACAAATATCTGCACAATATCTCAACGTAAATATATATAATAACGTAGTCCTGATGTCTCAGAGTAAAATTACACGCGAAACAAGGTTTGGCCATAGCGGAATTATAATAAGGATTCCTAGTTTTACTACGGTACTTAATACTTGAAATACGCTTAATTGAACCAATAACCATTAAGATCGGTAATAAAATGAAAAATCCTTGAATATTATATTTCACCGGAATACATATTATAGAATAAAAGTAGTATAGAATAAAAGTAAGAAACATTATCTGGGTAATGTTAGGTTAACGTCTAAAAAGGTAGGTACTTAATTGTTACCGAAATTTATCGCAGGAAAGTGCAAAGTATAACGATCTTCATTCGCTTATCTCAATTAAATATTTGCATGTGGAATCTTATCAGTGGTGCAGAAAAGGCGCGAATCTGTCCGATATTATGACGTGTGCGTGTGACGTAAAATCACCAGCGGAAGTACTAACGCCCAATGCGTTAATCAAATGTGATGCTGCCAAAGAAAAACTCTGGAAATATATAATAAAATTATATTACTGATACAAATACAAATAAAATAGATATAAATAGATAGTAAAAGAAATAATGTGTACTTATTACGAACAAAATTAAATACGGCCCATATTTCCTAATAGTTCAAATTATTTAGGACGATATATTTATGATAGATGTTGCAATTTTTCACACAATGAATATAATTTCATTGCTAAAGATAGCTACAATAATCAGTGGTATCAACACAATCAGACTTATTTAGTCACAAAATAAATAGTAACGTAATATATACTTTCGCAGGAAACTCATAAAGTCATTTGTTATTGTCACATCATCACATAAAACCCCAGTTTACTTACACTGATTATATTCGACGAGTGATGTAACACTTTTATCGCAGCACACAAAATTAGTTTTGTTGCCCGGCAACTTGTTTAGAAGTCACGTACTCCGCCACTCGTTACTCCACGACCATCGTTTTGCATTAATATAAACTAAATCTTCAAAATTAGACGTATGAATTACATCGCCTTGACCGAACGGAGCCGAAATAATGGATATTATCGGTGATGCGATGCGATATAAAAGCAATACAATTGAAGATTACGAGACTGGTTTTCATCCGGTATATGTTGAAACGTGATGAATAATTATGTCTATTAGATTACTCGCTCATTATAACGCAGGGGTCTGAGGCAACTGCTAAGGACGTCCCAATATTGTTAATAAAAAAAACTTGAGAGGTGTCAAGGGACACTCGGATGGAACGAAGTTCCTTTCGATTAATTAGTGAAGGAATTGTAATAAAATTTTATTTATATAACAGAGTGTGTATATATATAAATATATAAATATTTTCCTATTTCCGTTCCAATACATAAGTTTCTAGAGAAAAAAACAAATAAATACGTGTGGCACTCGGAGACTACCGCGGTAAAGCTATTGCATAGCATTTTTATCACAAATTTTGATTGACTAAACACAAATTCGATCTTACGCTTACCACATAAAGTAGATTTTTAAACGCGAGCAAAGCACGTTTAGTCTTGTTATTGATAAATGTCAGTAAGCAAAGTAGAATAAATCAACAAAATTTGAAAAAAGAATGTTACGTTCGATTCTTTTGTACTCGTGCCGTGCCAACGCTGGGGAAATAGCTTCTACGCAATGTATTTAAGGTTCATTTTAGATTAGTAAGAAATGGTTTTAATGACTTTAATAAATAAAATAAATACAAATATACTCGTTTCAAGAATTATAGCTTCTACGCATTGTATTTAAGGTTCATATTAGTAAGATAATAGAAAAAAGTGTCGTGACAACTTTCCGTCCAGCCCCCTTTCACAACGCGCAATAAGGAACTTCGTTCCAATAACATTAATGTTACTTTTGGTAAACCTGTAAGGAAACGCCTAAATGAACGATTAACGATTAAATGAACATGTAAACCTTAAATAGCTCTGAAAGGAACGAAGGGAAATATCTCCTCTAGTTTATTTATCAATTGATCTAAAGATGAATTAATTCCACAAATTTAGAAAAGATTATGTGCCAGAAAAAATGAGACGTAACAAAAGCGTGTTGCCCACCTACGCGTGCGGCTGGCGTGTCGTGTCAAGGCGCCGAGGTCGCCGCTCAGGGGGGCGGGTACCCCATAGTAATAGCCGGTAATTGCACCCATCTCTTCTACAGAACAACAAACGCTCCAACATTCGTCTAGACGACCCACGCGTGCCATTACAAAAACCGTAAAATTAATTCCCAGACGTGGAAATAAATAGCTTTAAATTTAAATTGACGAAGGCAATCTTTCAATTGTTTTATGTTTATTATTTTTATATTAATCAGCACATGTAAATATGCATTAGTTGCGTGAGTTTTAAACTTTAAATGTATAATCATAGCTAAATAATTGTTGAAAATGTGTATGTACTATGTGTTCGATATAAGTACTTCTTAATAGGTTGCCTAGAACGTGCAACCGGTCTAAACAATTGCAGGTTTTAACCATATTTAAAATCATTTATGAACGAGTGTTTCAAGACGAATATGGAGTGAGAAAAATACCAGCGGCAATAAGGCAAGTAGAACTTGTGTGGCCTTACAAGTCAGCGGGTATCGTGTGACTAGCGCCGCCTGGGCGCTGACCGTGCACACGGATTTCAAATGAATTTGTTCATATGAGTGATAAAACTAGAAAATATGATTATTCAGAGGAAATAACACGGCTTACTCAGAATTACGAGTCTAGGACAGCGAATACCAGTGGCGAAGTGTGGAGGCATAACGCTCTCGTATTTTGTGATGCTATGAAATTAGGTACTTGAGTAGAAGTATTTCTTCTGATAGGAAAATGCAATGTATTAATATATCAACAGAATTATCCAAATACTATATACTATAACGTTATATACTTTCATATCAATTTAATGATAAATGTCTTTTATTCCAATATAGTGTATGACTATAATTCTAGGAACGGATGTTTCTACACGGGAGTAGCCGCGAGCAAAATCTAGTACGAAATAACATCAACTTACAACGGAAAAAAAGTAGCTTTCGTGGAAACCGTCACGTACACATTATAAATTAGATGAAGATTGGTTGTGTAATTAACGCGATAAAGAATATGCCATAACGGCTGGCGCCGAGAATGGCGCCACGTCCTGCCCAGGGCGCGACATTGACCCTCGGCTCAGCGTGACCCATCACCCTAATGCCGTCCATTATCGGCTGACACTTTTTATCAAAACATAACAGTTAATAGGTGATATTATTGTCCAACAATTATAGATAGAAGGCATTTTGCTAATTTAGACAGATGTTGCCAACTTGATATATATATCTGCTTGATTACGGTCTCGGTATGACTCTCTGTTATTTCTCTACAAACTTTGAAATAGCCTTGAATTGAGACAGTAGAAGATCGGATTTAAGGTTCAACTACGGGATATAAGTCAATATTATATATGTATCACATATCACAGCTGTTTTACGTCTACATCATTCTAGTAATTTCTACTTAAGTACTACAAAAATAGTTTAATTGGCATGTACTAAACACCTACATAGTTAAAATTAAAATTAGGGACCTCTATTCCGGTGCATGGGTAAACTGGGATTGATTTCTATAATCTATTCGTCTATCCAGTATACTGTAGAATATCCTACTAATATTATAAACGCGAAAGTTTGTAAGTATGGATATATGGATGTATGGATGTTTGTTACTCTTTCACGCAAAAACTACTGAACGGATTTCGATGAAATTTGGCACACGGGTAGATTATGTCCTGGATTAACACATAGGCTACTTTTTGTCCCGGGAAAACTCATTCACGCGGGCGGAGCCGCGGGCAAAAGCTCGTGTTACTATAAAACTCTACCAAACTCTACATTGGTATACTCAGGCGCACTCTACCGGTATTACGAGATTGAAGCGTAACTATTTATGTATCAAAGATGTAAAATATTTAAAAGTAGTGTAAAGCCAAAACGAATATCGTATTTCAGATATGGTGCGATACCAAAACTTGCATCATCAGTTACCACGCGCGCGTCCGTACCGTTTTATTTATTTACTACCATCAGCGATTAGCGGCCGTCAGGTCAGTGCTGTCTTTGACAGTTTGTTTGTTTCCGTTTTTCCTGGAAAGCACCGTCATATTCGATACAGTTGCATTTACTGCCATTTACGCAAAACAATGATATGTAGGTTAACAGCTTTAACGTTTCTATGCAAAATATAGTGTGCATCAATCTTTGAATTCTTAACAGTATACAAGTAAAAGTGTTTATTCGAAAAATACTTAAAAGTACAATTTTTATACAAATATTTAAGAGAAAATGTACTTAAACTAAACAGGTCTAATTAGACGTTTGCTCAAGTGTTATACGCAAAGGTAAAATCCATAAAGATGAAATGTATGTCATTTTGCTATCTTTTTTGCCAATGTTTGCGATTAGGTAATGAGATTTTTTGCAGAAATAAATTATTTCTTAGGGCTCCTCGTACATTTTAAAACAAGGTCAAAGCCGCTAGGGCGATCATTTACTATTACATGACTTAATTACCCAATTTTAGTAAATGTTCTAGAAAAATTGCTACGCAATGAGAGGATGCCAATTACATAATGATATTTGAAGGCAGCTAATTTTAGAATATTTTTAACTAAAAACTATTTTGTTGCAGGTATCTACTCTCACCAACACCTGGATCCATCACAAGTGCAAGTGGTGCACCCAGTGAAGGTGACCCGCGACGGCGCATTGGTCTCGCGAACCGTGCAGCACGCCCATGAACACGGGCATGCGCGTGCGCGCCGCGACCTGCATGCCACCGAGCACTTGCGGCCACACTCCTTGCACTACAACCTCACCGTCGACGGTCGACCCATCAGGCTGGACCTGCGGTGAGTTAAAGATCAGTTTTATACATCCTCCTATTTCTTCTTACGTGGGTTAACGTCACATCGGCTTGCTGATAAAGGGCAAAATAAATATAACTATAATACCATTCGTTGTAGTGTTATTGGATTTCTACTCAATGTCAACTGTCTGACCAGACTCTGAAATGGTAAAAGGCAAAGCAAGGCATGGCTTGCCACCTATTACATGAGACCGAACATAACTGAAATGTGGGTCTGTTGCCTCTGCCGTTGCCTCTGAAAAGGGAAAAAACTTGATGATATGCATGTTTGTACAATTTCTTTAAAATCTGGCGAGCCTATCGTGAGTCTTGTCTTGTAAATCTAATCCGAGAGGTTTTCGGATGCTAACAAATGTTGCTATTAGACTATTAAATCGTTCTCACCTTATTTAGTTCAAATTACCAATCGGTGTCATAGAATACTGTACATCCGCATAACGTAGTGTCGAGTAACAAGTAACAAAAGAATAGCAATTTGCTATCGTGAAAAGAAGAAGGACTATCCGTTTCATTTAGTTTTCTATCTTATCCTTATGTAGAAAAGCTTAAAATATTCGAATATACAGTTAGTAGAGTTATTGCATTATCTAAAAACGTTTTTATATCATGTAATACACATATTTCACATGAAGAAGACTTATTAAATGATTATCTGCACCGCCAATTGGTTTAACGATAATTGCATTTGTAAACCGATACAAGTAGAATTTTAGGTAGTAATAAAACCATGCTTCAGTACAAAACATTGGTCATTGTAAATCTTAGTTCCAGTACAAAGCGCCAAATATTTGGCTCATATTTTTTTTCTTCAAAATATGCAGTGGACTTTAAATAGAATCGAAAACAAACACATTTTGGCACAATAGAAATCGTTAAAAAGAAAGTATCTGTGGAAAGAAAACTTCTTAACAACACGAGCTCTTGTGTTCCCACGATACCAATATTGGAATTTTAATTAGTCTATAAACAAGGCCCGGTTGCACATCCTGCAAAAAATGTATCACGTCAATATTGAAATAAAAATGAAAACACACGAGATACGACGTGAAAAACGTTAAATGAAAAATCGTTCACGGACACGCTCGAACGAATCTATCACAAAGTTTAATTTATAGTGTCAATTTGTAGCTACAAAATTACAGGCATACAACATTATCGGATTTGCCTATCTTTTTGTTGATAACCCGGGCCATGTGAAATTTTGCCGTAGGTACGAGATACATAATGCTATATGCATAGATAAGAGGTTGGCACGTACCGCCGCACATACATACGTGTGCAACGCTCTCTGTTACTCGCTCGACTGACACATATAATTTTATGTCTATCGCGAATCGACCTTCTCAAATATTCGAACTTGAGTACACTGTCGTGAGGGGTACATCTTTATCTGTCGTAACATTACTATTTACAACTAACATAATGTTAAAATTAATTTGCAACACTGGTTTTGATAATGTCTGTTCGATACGTGTAGATTTCCTGACTTGTAAACTTCTTTATCTGATTTTTTATCCAGCGAACACCCACTTAGTACGACGAGTTCAAGCAAAAAATTAAAGTTGAAATAATCAATCACATCTAATTATAGTCAGTGCGGGCCGTGTCGTGTGATTGAATCTGTTTAGGAAGTAATGTTTCGAGACTGCTTTACGGCTCAACGCCGCAAACCCTACGTGACAGCTTAATTAAATATATTAAATTTATTAGCACCACATCTGAGGGATGTAATACAACATTGCCAACAATTTTATGTATCTCGGTTTCGTGCGGGTTCCCGTTATAATTTTTAATACAAAAGTGGTTTGGGAATTTATTTCAGTCACATCAGACTTACAAATGATGCCACTAACAAATATGAACAGCTTTTGTTGGTGTTACTTACATTTTGTCTAATTCGAATTGTTAAATTAAATTTTGTGTTCAGGAACCAGTATGCAGTTTGATTTCATTTCGGCTGTTTTGTTTGCGTTGTTGATCTCTGAAAAAAAGGCTACTATGAATTTCGAGCTACTTATGTTTTTAAAATTAACGCATAATTATAAAAGTCTACGCTAATGGTAATGTATATCTCCTTCAACAAAGCCGTAATGAGGACATTATGATGCTGGGAATAAATATTTTTGACCTTGGGACGTTCGTCGGTCAAGTCGTTCCAAGGAATATGCACATAAATCTTTGTAAATCTGTTTGTGTCTTTATACGAGACGGCGCTAAAACTATTGTCGCCACCACGGAGCTCCTATCTTTGTTCTGTGGTCGCCACTGACGCGACGCCAGACATTCTTGTCCAAATTTAATTTCTTTCGAAGAAACATTATCGCTATAATGTTATGTATTTATATTTTGATTTATGATTGCGGGAAATCTACATGATGATCAAATATTTAATTATATTAACTTTAATTCCTGTATTTACATTCATGACACGGCAAATCAAGGAAAGTTGTGTGATAGCATTCGTTACTAAAAGAGGTTAAGTACTACATAAATAATTGAAATTAGAAAGAAAACAAGGAAAATAAATATTTACAATTCGTTACATAAAGAAAGTGTACTCGATACATATAGTGTATTTCGATAAGAGTTAATATGGAACATAAAGTTAGCTGAAACTTTACCACGTCTCTTCAATGTTTTTTTAAGCCAAGATCAATTTATAATTCATTGAAACGGAATCTCTACGCGGTCGGCATAAAGTACAGTCTAATTCCTCTTTCATTATAATACTGCTTGTCTCGACACAGAAAAAGAGAGGGTCGCCTGGGTATGAGCTGTGAATTGTCAGGTTTTGAATTCGATTCCCAGACCGCGTAACCAGAAACACAAAATACAAAATTCGGAAAAAATATCGGAGTTGTCCGAGATTACAAAGTGTCTCCGATATTTCAAAAAGATCTACCCCTATTATAAAATATGGCGAATAATAAGCACTTCAAAAAGTTTATGCAGTATTTGCTCCTTTCTCTTTCTCTTCAGGAATGAAATGCATTTTTTTTAACATGGGTGTTTATTTTATCTGTCAAGAAGATCAATGTTTAATTGCTTCCTAGGTCCTTTCCAGCATCCGCCTTCTAATTACGTTATACATGAGCTTGATATAATATTATTAATAATAGGCAAGTTGTTGGCTAGGCGCCTAATTTACGGTACGCACTACTTACTAAAACTAATAAATTTTGCGTGCTATATCCGCTCTGTTTTTTTTTAACAAAACATATTGACTGTACTGACTGATGTTAGTTTAGTCTGTGTTTTGGGAAAGAAAAATACTTGAAAATAAAACTTTTACTGCCTGGGAGTACAAAGTTCGTGAAATAAATTTAAGCGCGTTTTCTTTCCGTCGGCGCACTTTATTTATTGTTCTAATTTCACGGTTTTCTGGGAAAATGTTTAAATAGTTTACATAGTTTTAGAAAATATTTTATCCTGGAAAACCCGTTCCCATACAGATTCTGTATCAATTTCAGGCGTTCGATATATTGAGTGTTTAATGTCTATTACAAATAATATGTAAAATACAACGTTCAATAGCCACAAATATGCAGTTAGTGTAATAGAATTGTAACGAAAATACCTTACAAATGAATAACACTGTCCTTTCAAGTTTCAACTATATTTTAACTTGCTTACGATTAATGTTAGAGATAAACATAATATTTAATAAATCAACAATCTAACTGATCCGACCGACAAACCAATGCTTACAATTTTCCTAATCGAGCTTAATGTTCACTTTATCTTTGGTTAGATATAAGAAATTCCAAATCGGGAAGGCATAACAGCATTCCCGGGCTGAGTACTTAGTGTTAATTTTATATTACAGCCGATGACCTCGTGAATAAACGATGCATTGTATGATAAATATAATTTATATGCTTTCTTATTTATTACCTTCATTCTTGTACTAAGGACTTGATTGAAATTTTTTCCTCTGATTAAATGACAATTCTTCGGATGCGACAGTTGATTTATTTACTCGTATCGATGTATTCTTGTCGCAATAAGCTACTTTACGTTTAAGATCGCTTTGAGAAAAGTGTCTCATAGGATGTCTCGACAAAAGAGAGCGATGACCTAAAAATATAAAAATATTTCACTGCCAACTGGGCAGTGAAATATTTTTTTTTTCGTATATTGTGTATTTCTCATATCTTTATGAGAATATACATTTTTTTAACAGTGGACTGAATGTAATAACCACTTAACAATAATTTTAGCCGTAACAATGAGCGAAAATGAAAATGCTATAAAAATAACCTACCTGCTGTTCGTAGCTGTAACTACAATAGACAAAACAACCGGATTAACCGAAAAACAAGAATAAATACACAAATCAAATTACACATAAAATACGATTGCAACTTTTCCAATTACCATAAAAAGGATTAAGTGTCACACTAATATTTAGTATTTATTCATTGCGGAATTAGGTAGCACATTTCGAAAGATTAAATTCTTTACACAAGATATAAACAAGGTAGGAAACATTGGATTCCAAACGTATCGTAAATCAAGCTACCAGCAACACTTACGCAATTCGTTGTGTATGTGTGTCACTGAGAGCAACTTATTAAGTCCGTACGATTACCTTTACAACGATAATAAACTTTATTTACAAACTAACGCATATTAATTTTATGCGTGACAAAAATACAAACGTGCAATTGATAGTATACATGACTGTGATTCAACATGACGGCGTGATTCAATAAAATTGCGTAAAACACGAGTCTGCGAATGATAACTAATGTTTAAGATAAGGAGCAATTACAACGGACCTTTGTAATAAATTCACGATTTCGTTACTAAAATGTGAGCCAGATTTATCAACCAATTTATAGGCCATGTATAAAGTTTAATTAATAGAAATTCCAATAGCGAAATTAAAATCCAGAGCGCCGGAATAATTGGTCGTTATATTTATAACTGAATCATCTAGACTATAAAACTAAATTTATTGGAATGGTCAATATAATTGGCTAGATTTGGATATATATAATTAGCTCGTTTTTTATTTCTTAATTTTACTGTGAATGAGATTGGTCATATCTTAGTATGGTGGAGGCGTTTTGATTTGTGTTAAAGTTTAGGCATATGTTTAACGAAACCTCGTCCACTAATTAACGTTCATTACTTTGGTCTAATAGCAAAAATATTAGATAATATGATTTTAATATATAATGTTATCGTGTGCCTTCCAATTTCAGTACAAAACAATTCAGGTTTTGTAATAAGCTTTTATTACAGTTACAGAAGTGGAATATACTAAAATGGAAATATATTATATGGAAACTTGAAATATTGAATGAATAAATATGTATACGTTTCCGGTATTTATCCCAATGGTGGCAAAAAATGACCTGCGCTTCATAAAAGCGGCTTTGAAGGACTAGGGTGCGATCCGAGCGAGACCTCGTCGAATTTCATCTCACGAGATAACTGGGACGGCGAATTCATGCATTTTTAATGGCTATAGGACAAAAACTTGACAGTTTGAAAGTCACAGTATGGTCTTCGAAGTTCAATTCATGCATATTTATGCGGCAATTATTGTAATACAATGAACGATGAATATTGCAAGGATTGCGCAACGAGACCCTTCGTGGTGGGACCGCCCGTGCACCGAATATGGTTGTATCAAAATAATGAGAGGCTCTCGCTCGCGTTAATTTTGATTGTTCTACGTGACATATGGTTAAATTATCTAAGACTGACATAGATATTACTGGCAGCAGCAATAACCGCGTTTAAAATTCGAACTATTTGCAAAGACATATGCGTATAATTGAATATTATTTGCATAATTAATAGACTTTGCAATTAGATATACCTATGTTTTTCCTTGCTCAACGTTCGCTTTTTGCTGGCACACGTTTACGTTTACAATAAATTCCAAGAATTTATAATTTCTTTTATAATGATTAAGATCGTATGATTGCTCCTTCGAGACCATTATGTAAGTAAACACTTCAATTGATTAAATAACACATAATCACACGGTGTCAGTTTCGCAAATGTTTTCCAATTGTCATCAACAAATAAATCCTTGGTACTAACTTTCCAGAAACTTTCATTAAATTTGTACATGAATTTGAATACGATACATTAAGGTTACTGATAAACGTATACATTTATATGTCACACATGTCATTTACTTGAAACCTTAGAGCATTTGAAACACACCATTTAAAACCATTCGACATTACACTGAATAACATGTGTAGTATAAATTAATAATATACCTATACATAAAATTATAGAGATAATTCTATAATTCTTAATAAAAATTAAGTACCTACACAATTAACTGTCCACAATCGCTTAACTTGGAATACCTAAGCCAAAAACGTATCACGTGATTGTATATTTAGTGTGAATGAGGAAGTAATAAATAAAAATATTTTTACATTGGCATTATTTTTACTTAATAACTAAAATTCAGAAGATTCCCAGGCAAAAGCAAGTAGACAATAAATGTTCTATAATAAAAAAAATATGGTAATCTATCAGGCCCATATCTGAGCAATAAGTCATTATGGACATGGAAAAGGCGTATCGTTGTAAAAATTAAGCATGTCAAAATAAATATATAACGTAGCAGATACTTGAGACTCGAGTGAAATAACAAAGAAATCTTATATTTTGAATATCAGATCAGATACACGCTTATAGCAATAAATGTTAACCATATTATAACTTGAAGGTGGACCTCTGTCCACCTCACCTACAATGTTGTAAATTTATGATTTTTGAAGAACACACACGCACACACAAGGTGCCTTTTATCCCCGAAGGGGTAGGCAGAGGCGCAACTAGTGCACCCACTTTTCGCCGTGCGTATTCCGTCCCATGAAGTGATAGGGGGCGAGCCTATCGACATATCGGGCACAAATTCCAGACTCCGGGCTGATACTGAATAGAAAAATCCAATATCACTTTCCCTGACCCGGGAATCGAACCCGAGACCTCAGCATTGCAGTCGTACTGTAATACAACTACGCCACCGAGGCAGTTTTTGAAGAACCTATCAGAAATAATTCTGCTAGCATTGACTCAGGTGCAATTTCCATCTTTAAGTGGTGGTTCAGAAAGCGTAATAATAGCACTAAAGGAAGGCTTTTGTAAATTCCTAGCCTAATTTAATTTATTATCTGGGAATATGCTAGTCTTACATAAAATAGTATAAAACTCATAAAGTATACTTCACCCATACTATAATGAATTTAAAATATAATACGCAAGGCCAAGGTTATATACAGCCCGAGGTTAAGTTTTGTTTATGCAATCAGCATTCAAACGGCTGAAATACATAATTTTGTGTACATTATCCACAATTTCCAGACTGGCAGATTAAATAATATTGTGTATTACAAGAGTTTAGTGTAATATTTATTACAAAAAAGTTAATATTATTAAAGGAAAGTCTAAAATAATTTTATGTAGGTATAACTCAGAATATTTTCACTAAGTGGCCATTATGTCAACATTGTAAGAATTCCGCAACGTTAGTAACGCTGCGTCCCTTTTTACGTAATAAGTAAAGAGTAAGGTGATGATTGTCCATAATTTTCTTTAATAGCCTGTTGTGCGCAAGTGTTGAGCAAAAGAACCACAGATCGAGAGCTCTCTTATTCGTTTATTTTACGTTCCGATGGTTTCTTACACATTATTTTACTTTAATAATGCTTGCGTTTCGGGAATTGACTCTTATCGGCTCACGATCACGTCGTTTACTTTTATCGACCGAAATTTGCAATCTGATCAGAATCGCTCGTTATGAAATAATCGCTGAACTATGGCAGTGGTAAAATCAGGGCGTTCAAAATAAATTTTCGCATTTGTAACATCGACACGTCAAAAGAGCAGACAGGTTCTGCGTGCCAAGTCGTTAGGTCCAAATCATTTGCATAACAAATTATATTTGTGTAATCGCTTCTAAATTATTCAAACTTTTGCACGATGAACTTGAACCGTGGTGATACAAACAAAACAGACTGCCCTCAACAAAACACTCGTTGCAGTGGACAAGAGTATTTTTATCATTAACAAGTTACTCCAACATATCATAATTTATAATAGAACAACTTTTTCGCTTGTTTGTGCCTTTTGTAACAACATTCCTGTTTGTTGGTATCCGAACCTACGTGTATTGAGTTCAAGTGCAAAGACCTCGTAAGAGGCTGTAATAAAATAAAAGCTTTGCACTGCAGGACGCCGAAACCACAGGACTCTGAGAGATTTATATTTACCTACATCGTGTATATCACACGTGTTATCCGATACGTCGAGAAAGTTCCCGCGATAAAGAGCCCAAAAACAATGCATCGGCTTAGCCGTTTTATTGCGTTCGCCAATCGATGTGTAGTCCAAACGTGAGTTATGACTTGGAATACTTACGGTTACGGTTGCGACCATAAAGAGTACCGAGAGTAAAAATACGCCCAGGTTCTACAGATCACTTATTAGTCTGTAGTTTAGGAAATTATAGCAAGAATAATCAAGTCACGCAACGGCATGCTTTGATTGTACTTTTGGGATACCCTGAATACGTTAACAATGCCCACATTACACCTTTACCGGTGAAAGTTGGGACTAAATTCTGAACGCTATTACCATTTCCATTATTATCAACACGAACTCCGTTATAGGTAGGGCAACGTTTCTAAACTACAATGCGGTTTTTACTTCATGCAACACAAACGTATTTTTTATTTTGCCAAGAAAAGTGTAAAACATATATAATAACGTGAAAGGAAAATGTTTCCTTTCTCTAATTTTATTTTTATTTTTGATATTGAACAACTAACAAATCATAAATCAGTACTACGTAGTTTGTTATATAATAAGGTTTTTTTAACAAGCTAAACATTGGTTTAATTACAAGCTGTACAGTGGACAAAACGATAGGAAAAAAACTAGAATAGAATCATACAGACACGAGCGCGATAACTTACGTACTTACTTAATCGATTTTTAAACGCAGAAAAAATTATCAAATTTTTCAAACCCCGAAACTACCTAACAGGATCGAAATATGGATTAATTGTCTAGAAAACAAAACTATTAAATAATAGATATTATGTTATGCTCAAGATGCGTCAGGACGCATCCTTATGAGCTAAATATTTTATTGTCCCCTTTGTCGTATATTTGCAAAAATACATTGGCCGAATGGTGAACAGCCAAAGAGAACTGAAAATGAAAATATTCTGACATCGACCTCATTTTAAACCCGATTTGGACAGAAAGCATATTCTATAAATTGGCGATGAATCAGAAAGTACTAATTTTCATATTTAGTCATATTATTGAGCTGCGCTGGATTGAACTGTTGAAACATTTGCATGCTAACTGCAGCTTTTATGTATTTCTAATCACGCAGTTATCGAAAGGTCTCGGTTGAGTGCCGATGTCGTCTGCGCATATAAGGACATTATCTTGCATTAAACACGCACCCAACCTAATTGGTATAAACCAGCTTTCGCACGATACATTTTATTACCATGCAAACGGCGACACTATTAAAATACCTACATATATTATCACACCTTTAAGTAATTAACACCTCTACACGAATTCAAAGAGAGATTTACAGCAATTCGTACGTGAATTTTTGTTTGAAATTTCCCTAAATGTGCTAAAATAGCTATAAATTATGATAGTTAGAATTCTAGAGCTTCGATCTAGCTGTGCAATGAATAAAAATGCAGTAAATTGGAAGAAAGCTATGAGTCAGGAGCATTAGGCATCTACGTTGACTAACAAGTACTTGTTAAAAGCATTAAGAAGTTAAAAATCATCTAATCAGTACAAATATGTGCAGATTTACTTTACGATGGTCCTACAATATTTACTCTTACATCGGCCTTGATTGGTACTTCAAGGGCCGTTTATTCAATAAAACAAAGCGAATTGTTGAATACGAGAAAACATTTACATTGACTGCCTTGGTGGCGTAGTTGTACGACTGCAATGCTTAGGTCTCGGGTTCGATCCCCGGATCGGGCAAAGTGATATTGGATTTTTCTATAGTATCAGTATCCATTATCAGCCCGCAGTCTGGAATTTGTGCCCGATATAGCGATAGGCTCGCCCTCGATCACATCAAGGGACGAAATACGTACGGCGAAAAGTGGGTGCACTAGTTGCGCCTCTGCCTACCCCTACGGGGATAAAAGGCGTGGGTATGTGTGTGTGTGTGAGAGAAAACATTTACTTACGTAATTTGTAAGAAAAAATTACGCGTAACACTCACAAAATTTTGTAATAAAATCATATAATTTTCTGTGTCTCGAAAACATTGATTTAGTCGTCGCTCCTGGTTAAATTTAAAGGGCAATCGTTAATATGTCGATAATGCGACCGACAGTGTGTCAGGATCACTGGTATAGTCTGTGGAATTGTCCAAACTCCAACAATCTCAAGGACTAGTGTTACTGTGGGCGATGATGTATGTGATGATAAGCCATGAGATTATCCACTAGAGGCTGGTGTCACCGCGGCCCAACGTATCTGGGCCGGCCGTGTTTACCTCTACTAATTGCCGTAATGAGTGTTATCTGCGCCGCACTCGCCACTCTGACTGTTTGCCTGACGATCGACAGCTCACCCCGTCCAAGGCTGATAAGCTAAAACAACAGTATATTAGCTTTGTGGCGCCACTTGAGCTAAAGTGCTCCGTAATTAGATGTCATGTTGCGCTGAGGTTATAAACCGATAAAGTGTAGCTGAAAATTTATAGTTGGCTTTTTGGACGTTAACATCCCATTAGCTTCACGGTGTGGGTTATTGTTTATTTCTCGGTTATTATGGAAATGTCTAAAACAAAACAAAGTTGTAGATTTTTTTAAATATGATATATCGCGGAATAGCGAATAAAAATAGGTTATTTATTATCAAGATACCGTTGTCCGGTCAAGATGTTTTTGAAGTTCGGATAAGGCGGCCATTTACGTGCAAGTGAAGTTTGAACCGATTATTTATATACACAAAAGATGCCAATTATGCGAGAACAACGGCAGTTATATAAATTTGGGTAAAAATATTATTTTGCTAAATTGAAACGATGGCCTTAGATTTAACAAAATCCTTTTAAAATTTGGTTTTTGATGTTAATCTTTAGCTACTGTGAAATATAAATGCATTTTATTGCAGGCTGTATGCTATATTTAAAAGCAGATATATCTCAAAGTATTTTATATTACTTTGACGTGCACTGGAATCATATTTGGTAGCCAACTCGACGATTGGCTGCACAATTCATTTTTAAATAATAATAATTCTCCTGACGTTTAATGTTTTCCTGTCGCCTGAGTTATGTGTGCGATATTTAATGAATATATTAGGTTAAGTCTGGACGTAGCTTCTATTTTTATAAAATCTAGACATAACACAACTCGAAACAACTCTCAAAGCATGGTGGCACGTGACGCTAAAGAAGCAGCGGCAATATATTACTATAGCCTTCTTTTCCACTTAATATATCTCTGCAGTCCACAATTGGTCACATTTTGCTCTGTATCTAAGGTCGACTCTACCCGATAAATCTTGACCGTGTGGCAGCGCAAAATCTACTTTTTATGGTCGTCGTTCGTCGCCATAGTGGACAGATTCCTTGGCCGATATGCGCTTAAACCGCAACTTGAATCATTGCTATCAACTCGCATATTTCAATGTTCGACAGTTTTTTTAGTGAAATGAAATCAATTATTCGAATCCATAAAATGTTAAACATTACTCAGATTCAGTCAATTTTTACTCTACCACCAGTTCGGAAAGCAGTTCCCACCAGAGAAGAACGGGCAAGAAACTCTAGGGTTGCTCTTTTCAAAATCAGATCAAAGGTATAAATTAGGTACAGTGTACAACACAAAAAAAATACATATAGATTTTTATTTTTTATTTTTAACCCCCGACAGAAAAAGAGGGGTGTTATAAGTTTAGGGTGTGTATCTGTGTATCTGTATGTCTGTCTGTGGCATCGTAGCTCTCAAACGAATGGCCCAATTTTGACCTGTTTTTTTCTTTGAAAGCTGATGTGAGCGAGATTGTTTTTAGCTATAATTTATGAAGATCTGTTCAGGAGTTTGAAGATTATCAGCTCATTTCCAACTTCCATAAGTCCAATTGATTCTAAATTTGGTGTACTGTGACGTCGGCAATATTTTTAAGATATGTCAACCTTGAGCTGATGCTGCAGCGTCAAGTAGTCTGCGGGATACCCAACTCTTTAGCAACTTATAGCAGATATAGCGTGTGTGGGCTCATAAGAATGATCTTAACCGGTAGGTGTTAGATAGTTGATTATCAAGGCCCCATGATGGAGAACATAATAATTAAAGAAGTATGAAATAAAAATTAAATTAATATTTAAAAAACCCCCGACACAAAAAACATCTAAAAAGTAAAATAATAAAAGTGACTTTGTCATTTAAGTACCTAGTCATATTTTTACCCAAGTGTCCTCGCGTCGGGGCCCGATCTCGGGACCAGGGAGATGAGATTGTGTCGGGGGTTATTTCAATTTTAATATATTTTTTGTTTAGAGTACTTCATATATTTACTTGCATAATAATACATTTACAAATCCCATCCGAATGAACAACCCTGTCAGAAATCACGAAATAATTTTATGATCTATACTTTTCCAATATAGGTATTATTACAGTTCTTAGACATAGTAAGCGAAATGGGCAAACTAGTCCACACAAGCAGCACCCGTTCACGAGTATAACGCATGTGCCAGCCATCGGCCTCCTCGACCATGTTGCAGGGAAGTGGCCGACCTGGCACATGACGCCGCCGCAAGCACAGACAGTTACAGTGTATGTCATACCCAAGCCGTTTACAATTATTTATATTATATAAGTACGAATAAAAACAAAGAAATATATGTTATTATTTACTGTATGGAATGACAATGATTCCAAAGAAAATCACACCCAAAGAATAATCTTATTCCCAGGCATTTTTATCTTCTAGGTATTCTGAAATCTTGTAAAAAGCTTTATTGCACAACTTTCGCTTAATAGTTGCCTGGAGTTTACTTATATTTAAGGACTTGATTTCAGTGGGAACTTTATTATAAAAGTGTGTACAGTAACCCTTAAAATATTTGACGATCTTTGGTACATGTTGCACATAAAATGCGAAAACGAAAACTTATTGTACATTGCAATCTCATATTGTCATGGCAGCGCATAACCGTCTTCTCGTTAAACTTTATGGCTCGACTTTCAATAAACAATTTGAAAAGTATTCGACGCTAAAAGCCGTGGCGGTTTATGAAGCAATAAGTCTTCGGGTGCAAAATGACAAAGAGTGGGCACGCGAGAAATGTAACTCACGCAAATGGGTACGCTTTATAAATAGTGTAGTATTTGTCTGCACACAGTCTAACTGGTAGCTAATACATTCTGGTTTTATTGGTGCGCACAAGAATCTCAGTCACGCGGGATGTTGCTAAAGACTGTGCAGATAAATGTGGAGACCTCGTCGAATAAGGCGCGCCTTCCGCCCGAGAATTCTAATTATGTCGTTATGGTCCTTCGAGGATAACGATCTGAAAAGCAAAAACAACTCGGCATAGTTTTGTTTATACGAGCTCATAAGTTATAGTACTTTTATTTCACAAAATAAAATTTAATTTAAAGTGTGATAAATTTAGAAAATCCTGACCATATATGAACGTTTTGGAATTAGGTAGATACGAGAAGACATCTAGGTTAAACTCCTCAAATGGGCAGTAAGTAAGGAAATGAGAATAACATACTATATAAGGCACTTAAAAGTAAGGTCTTAAGAAGCTCTATACTTATTTAGATTAAAACTACTTTAGGATATCCATTTGTCGAGCAGTTATGGACTGAAAAAAACAACTTTAATTATTCATACTTTTGAAATTAGTAATTAGTAGGTATATAATAACCACGATCATTACATTTTCTCTGAATAGAAAAAACAGCACTGTTTAAAGAAATCGTCCATAAATAAGTTTAAGTGATTGAATGGCGTCCGGTAACATAATAATACATTTATGTGATTGTTTTTTCGATACTCTGAAAGCAATTTAAAATGAGAATCTCCTTGTGATCTCACAAAGAGAGAATTAAAAAATCTATAAAGCAGCGGACGGACAGCAGCAATATCGGAACATGCAGTCCAATTGTAGCGTCGTAGCACACAGAGGCTGGTGGATATATTTGGTGCAGTTACCAATACGATTACCAACTAAAAATTTATTGCAACCACCTTCATTGCATCAATATGTGTAGTGTATACTTACAAAATTTCTTGTTTGTAGGCCCTCGGTGACGTTCATAACCCCGGCCATGATAGTGGAGAGACACAGCGAGAACGGAAGGACGCGGCACCGACCTTCGCCAGAAGCCACGGCGTGCCACTACACCGGTTCCGTCAGGGGGCAGCCCACCTCCAGGGTCGCACTCTCTGCCTGTGATGGACTTGTAAGTAAACCATCAATCATTTTAATTACCGTAACAAATTATCATAGTCCTGTGACTTTATGCTTATTAAGTTTAAAACCAATGCTCGTATATAATATTAATATATTGACCGATATATCCACTGTGTTTACTTACCTTTAGTCCGCATGCATAGTTAGCTCTATCTCTATGAGCAATTCGTATTTTTTAAGACTGACTCATATAATTGTAATCAGACGTAGATTTATAATTTATATTGCATTTAGGATAAATTAGGTTGAAAATTACTAAAGCTTCATCTATTATAACTTTATTTTTAATGATTTCTCTGGTTTTTTACATCGTAAGTTAAAGTCAGCCCGAAATTAACCTTACGACCTCTAACATTCAATTCTGGCGAGCATTCAGGCTGGACAAGCAAAATAAACAATAACAGGTATGTTTAAATGGAAGGGACAAACCGCAGACAGTTAAAATTAATGGTAACCGCCGCATCGCAGCATCCTAGGCTTTTGACTAAGTATTTCATGCGGGTAAAACAAAACAACAGCGTGATTCAGACAGATATCCAAACTTTTTATGTCTGCCATTGTAAATCGTTAATTTTATTGTCAGTTATAAATAAATGAATTGCATGATAAATCAAATAAGACCGTAGGAACAAGGCCGCCCTATAAAACAATAAGTTTAGATCTTCGATAAACACCAGCGTTCGTCCGAGACAGGCTAAATTTTGTATTTGGGCCCACATGAGTCACGATCGTGCCGCGTCTATTTTGGGTCACAAATACGGTATTATAAAATTCAATTTTCAATTCACGTTTCCTGCGCGTTGTTCCTGCGATGCATTTTTTCGATACGTACACATTGTATACATTCTAGTAATTTATATTTTTCGAACTTACTGATGTAGCAACGTAGTAAAAGTATGGCACGTCATAAAAAATAAATTACCTGATTACAGATTTTCAATATACTGTGGTTACATTTTTTATGGAATGGAAAAAGAAAGTTTTTCTTTACAAGCGACAAATATAATAGAGGCATGAATGAGACAATTTAGAAAATAGATCTCATTTAGCACGCATTTCTAGCCGCCTATGGGCACGTAATAATTTTGCAATGTCGACAAATTGCTTTCAAGAGACGATGAGCCAAAGTGAAACTTTGATTTAGCACCGTGTGCGGAATCAAGTTTGGAAAACCCGTGTTCATTTAATTGATTTCCGACTGTTGTAGAACAGGCCTAGAATCTATGGCGTATAGACTAAATAAATCTAATTAGTTAATACCTACATCCTCTTTATAAATGACTTGTGTATACACAGTACAATAATTTGTCTGTGGTAACAGGTATAAATCCAATTGTACTGAGGTATTCAATAGATTCCGTTCATGTATACAGAATTAATCTTATCTTGTACTGACCTTTCAAACTAATTTGAATGTATTACTTTGACAGGAAAGAATATAAGTATTATCAATATTAATGCTGGCAATTGAAAGAATGTATGTATTATGTCTTCACAAAACGAGGTTAATACCCTAATAGTCTGATAGTGACTGCCTCGGTGGCGTAGTTGTATTAAGGTACGACAGCAATGCTGAGGTCTCGGGTTCGATCCCCGGGTAGGGCAAAGTGATATTTGATTTTTCTAATCAGTATCAGCCCGGAGTCTGGAATTTGTGCCCGATATGGCGATAGGCTCGCCCCCTATCACATCATGGGACGGAATACACACGGCGAAAAGTGGGTGCACTAGTTGCGCCTCTGCCTACCCCTTCGGGGATAAAAAGCGTGAGTATGCGTAGTCTGATAGTCCTATTTTGGAAATATGTATCTTAATCACTTGGTAATTTTACGTATTACCTACTAACATTTGATTTCAATATCATTTATGGTAATTTGTAACGCATTATAATTTTGATTCCACTATCACAACTTGCATTTTTTTTAATAAATTAAGCCTATTACAAAAACTACGGAGAAAAGTAGGCGTGAAATAAAGCGCACTTAGCATTTTGTTTTGACATCAGTAGCATCATCAGCAGATTACGATTAATGTATGCGCTATATTTTTACCCGGAATAGCACTCAATGGGACTTCTATTCGCATTTGGAGCCACGAGCAACACATAGTTAATTCTAAAATTCTGTAAACCGGGCTAATGTTTAGTGATCTTACCATCGAAAACTATGCATTGCATAGAAGATAGTTACTAAAAGCTCTGATCACATTAAGATAGTAATTATTTCCTAACAAATATGGTCCCTCATAACTTTAGTCTGTGTTAATATCTATTGACTTCGTAATATGCTGTTACGTATCAGTCGAGTATTTCGCTGAAATAATATGACCTACAATGCGGCTGGACATGTGTTTTTTGTTTTGTTTAGCAATTAACACCTTTGTCGTAATCAGAATGAGAAAAATCGTAGGTGTGCGTAGTGTTTTATATGAACACACCTATCTATCTACGAGTAGTTCAGACATTTTTATGAATAGTGTTAATTTGTAGGCGTTATTTTATGCAAGCTAGGAGAAACAGATATGCCCCAATAATTACAAAAAAAACATACCTCGCCTTTATCCCCGAAGGGGTAGGCAGACGTGCAACAAGCGCACGAACTGTTCACCGTGTGTGTTTCGTCCCATGATTTGATAGGAGGGCGAGCCTATCACCATATTAGCCACAAATTCCAGACTCAGAAAAAAACCAATCATTTTTCCCGACCCGGGATTCGAAGCAGACACCTTAGGCGTACCGCGCACGCAGGACAACTACGCCATCGAAACAGTGAAAATAATTATTTTACGTTAATAGTAATACGACTAATACTTCCTTCTCTACTTCTACAAGACTCTTGGCTACTACAATAAAGTACGATTTTTATTTAATAGAATATGATGTTTCAAAAGCATTTGTCACGCTGAATAAGGAATAAAAAATGTTATTGCTAAAGTGACCGCCAAAACGCTGTATATGTCAATTGAGACGTCTCAATATGGAATAATTCGTTAAGAATCCTTTAGCTCCTTTATACATAGCGTATGTCCATAAATAGAGAGCTTCCATACTCTTTTAATCTAAACAGTCACTCACTCACACACTCACGCCTTGTATACCCGAAGGGGTACGCAGAGGCGCAACTAGTTGCACCCAATTTTTGCAGTGCATATTCCATCCCATGATGTGATAGGGGTCTAGGCTATAGCTATATCGGGCACAAATTCCAGACTCAGGGTTAATATTGAATAGAAAAACCCAATATCACTTTGTCCGACCCGGAGATCGAACCTGAGACCGCAGTATTGCAGTCGTACCGCTATACAACTACGCCACCGAGGCAGTAATTTATACAGTAGACATGTAAATACTTATTTATAGCATTTATTGATGGAAGCTATTCGATAGCGGAATGCGATGCGACGATCCAAAAATAAAATGAAATTCCATAAACTTTGAGGGTCATCATTGAGGCGACAACATAAGCCTACATGAGTTATGACTTATGATAGTACTCTCAAATACGAGAGTTCTATGGTTTCGGTTTCATTTAGAGAAGGTGTTTTTAATAAAACGTCAGAATATAATTTTATCTCTCACTGCCCGTATCAAAACGCACGAATTAAATAAATTGACAACGATTAAAATCACGAATTATTATAACAATATAAAAAACATTATTTATTCACGAGGCGATTTTAATATTAATTTTTTCGTTACGCCTCTCGACATAATTTGAACAATTACTCGAAACACCTAAGAGCAGATTTTTCTTGTTTTACAACATAATAACCTCACCAGCGGATGTTGTTCATTATACTCAAATAGTTTGTTCTTATACCTACATAAATATTATTCACTTCTAGGTATCATTTTTATAAATTGTTTTTATAGTAGAGTAGGCAAACTGGCAGGTAGATAAATTTCAATATTCTATTTCCAGTTATAAGGATTTTTATGTTCTTGTGCATTTTTAGCATTATTTTAAGGAATATTTTTATTAGATTTAATGGCTATTTCGACGTATTTGAAAATAAAAGCGGTGCAGTAACTAATTGTATTTATCTGTAATTAAAAAATACATTTAACAATAAAAAATATTTTTTCGTATACTGTACCACTGTTGGGCACGGGCCTCCTCTACTACTGAGAGGGTTCAGGCCTTCGTCAACCACGCTGGCCTAATGCGGGTTGGTCTTATTTCTATAAAACACATACATTTATTACTTTCTACCATCAATTACTAAGAAATTGAGTAAGGTTTAAAATGAATCATAAATGAATGACGAACATGAGATGGTAAATAAAGTGTGGTAGTAATATACGTTCACGACGTTTATTAACAGATTTAGATAATTCTGCACGTTAACCAGCGTTATCTTAACTAAATGTTACGTATTGCATTGATAAAAATATTCAATGTGACATTGAGGAATAGAATATCTTTAAATGTAGACTAGACTGGTTATTTCTGTTATTATGATTGTATTGTTAACCTATTAATCGACCATATTTATAGCTGCAACATAGTAGAATATACTCGGACACTAAAGGCAAGAATTCATTAACCAGTGTTCATTTACAACAACAGAGACATCATAGAATTACATAGAACCCAAATTCGAAATATTACATCTTTTAGGTCTTTTATTAAAGTTCTACCCCTATATAGGGGTAGAACTTTAATAACTTAAATAACTTTAATATATAACTAGCGAACGTTCTAGGATACAAAATACATTTATTATACAAAATCTAAGATTGTTTTCTAAAATGTAGACACGAATTTTCAAAGTAACCAAATTGGCTATAATGGAATACTGAAACAACACGCGATGAAAAAAAACTATTTGTGGTAAATTACCTATGAATCAAATGTTAAACTTCATTCATTATTATTTTTTACGAGAACGTTGAGATTTTTGAATTTTGGTTTTATCAAATTTACGGTTCCGATGACGCCCAATTATATTCTAGCGCCCATTTGGAGGCAAGGTCCAATCTTAAACTATAATTGAAAAAGGCGGATACTAAAAATAAAATCACATATTATATAAAAGAGATACATCTATTCAAGGTGATCATTTTAATTTACTTTGTGGAGCTATTATTCTGTGTATAATAAACTTGTTTGTTTTTTGGAAGTCTATACTAAATATCTTATTTTAAATTGTCTGCAATTACTTTTGCGTATGTGTACATTTAACTTAAATCTTATTTATTTACAATTTGTTAGCGGTGGATTATGAATGTATAATCATGTTTGTAATCTATACATATAAAAGGCTTTATCCTGAATGACTGACTGATGGATCAACACACAGCCTAAACCACTGATCGTAGACACCTGAAACTTGGAGGGTGTGTTCTTTGTTTGACATAGGCGTCCAATAAGAAAGAATTTTTCCAAATTCTACCCCTAAGGGGATGAAAAAGGGGGGCAAAGTTTGTATGGGACAACGTGATTCCTTGGTCCAATCTATATACTAAAAATTTTGCATAAACCTTTTTTAACAGAATTGATGGAAAACGCGTTTCGTATTTTATTGGAATTAAACCTAACGGGGTTAAAAGGGGGTAGCAAGTTATTTTGGCATTGATTTGCTTCGAAGTTGATATCAATACTCCTTATAGGTCCGAAAAACATAGCTGGCCGGTATAGTATGACAATTTACTGACACTTCACGGAGTACTATGTGTAGGGAATTTGGCACACGGGTAGATCATGTCCTGTATTAACACATATGCTACTTTTTATCCCCGGAAAATATAAAGCGGGACTTTTGTCCCGGAAGAACTTTTTCACGCGGGCGGAGCCGCAAGCAAAAGCTAGTCTATATATATATTTATAAAGGCAAAAAGTCACTCACTCACTCATCATGAAATCTCAGAAACTACAACTGCTAAGAGTCTCAAATTTTGCATGGGGGTTTCTTTTAGGACGTAGGTGCTCATTAAGACGGAAATTCAACCCCTAAGGAGGTAAAAAGGTGGCAAAGTTTGTACGCGATAAAACTAATGAACGGATTTCGATTAAATTTGGTTTGGAGATAGTTCGAGACCCTGGGAAGGTTTTAAGTCAGGTTAGTCAACTTTTTATCGAGGGAAAATGTTAATCGGGACTTTTATCCAGGAAAAACTTTTTCGTGCGTGCGAAGCCGCGGGCAAAAGCTATTATATCTATAAAATCAAATCCTAATTTATTAAGAATTTATTTATGTGTAATATTTATTGCATTAAAACGATAATTTTATAATATAATTAATATGTAGATACTATAGGTCAAAAAATACATGCTTACATATTAAAAAGTATATGCTAACGCATTTGTTCCCAAATGGGTAGATAGAGTCATTAATGATGTATGCACAATTCGCTTTTCATTTATTCATACAAAACTTATTTTATTCCTATATGATACTGATAATTGATAACATTTTTGCTATAAGGGGCATTGACATCCACTTCGCTTTAATAGTAGCATAAATTATAGTCGAATAAAAAGCCACCTCATCTTAGTTATCAACTTTACGGATACTTAATAGTATCCGTAAAATTTGACTTGATCATCAGCTACCCGACGTCCACTGCTGAACATGAGCCTCCCCTAAAGATTTCCAGACGGACCTGTCAAAAGCGGCCAGCATCCATCGTGTTCCTACGACCTTTATCAAGTCGTCTGTCCACCTTGCAGGTGGAAAGTTTGACTTATAGACTCAAAAGTAGGAAATTGTTTTAAATGACTAACTATAGTATATATAGTATATAGTCAAACAAGGCCCACTTTAGTAGGTAGAATGTGTGGTCAATTTACATCGGTCCAGCAGAGTCTTATCTGAACTATCGAGTGTTCATTCATGTTAATCAAACTTCTTTCACAGATTCTTTCAGAGATCTCGTTATCGTTCTCGAGTCGGAGCAAATTACCGCGATAAAAAGTGTGTTGTACTTAATCCAGGATATGATCTACCCTTGTGCCAAATTTCATCCAAATCCGTTCAGCTGATTCTGCGTTTACTTGTAACAAACATCCTTACATTTTCACAAACTTTCGCATTTATAATATCAGTAAGATTTAAAACGCATACCAAAGAAATCAAGTTGAGCTAAGTAAATAAAATATTTTTGCGTACTTTATTGATCTCATAAAGTTACAATTACCCGAAATAACGTACAATACTTTATTATAAAGTATGGGTGGCAACCCTAGCGCAGAACGTAGTTATTTTTTTTATGTCGCAAATATACTTCCGTTTTATGATATACTGTGCCTATATTAACCTTTGAACATATCTTTACCTTGGTATAAGAGTTATAAGACCCGTCAAAATTGTTCAGTTAATTCAATCAACCGTCTCTAATAGCGCGGACAGACAGACAAAAAATATTCATTTTATTTACTCACCAAATTATAAATATAAAAATTACAATAACAACGGTAACTCCCGTCTCTAGGTGGCTTTTGTTAAAAATGCTTTTAGCTAGGTTACATAAATGTCTTTTGTTTAAAATTATGCACTGCGATCAGGATGTAAAACAGGATTATAAAAAAACGTTAGTGACGAAAAAAAGTAAAGCCGTATACTTAAAATACATAATTTTGAATATTTTAATTAAAAATAGATGCCACTAAGAAATAACCTTTATTATGCAATCATAATAAAGTTTATTTCTTAGTGACATTGTATACTGTAACTATATTTTATACACATCTAATATACAATCGTGAGTTGAAGAATCCATTAGCATGAAATTTCTAACCACAATATCATAAGGAAGCGCGTGTATATCCTAAACTGTAAGAACATGATATTATGCAAAGGCGTCAAAGGCGTGATAGCCGCGCACTCACAACCAGCTGGACATCTCGAGTGCTCGCATCCGCATCTCAACGTTCACTTTCTACTAATGCCTCAAGTATCGTTCACATAAAGTAGAAATAGATCCGTGAAATGTTTTGATACCATTCTGTTGGTGTTTACTTTACGGTGCATTAGTAGTAAAAGTTCTAGTCATTGTTAGCATAGAATGTTCAACATACTTGTGCAAGTACTTGTATTTACGATATCGTTTTCCAAAATATTCGGTATGAGAATAGTATGTCAAATATAAATAATAAAAGGCCAGATCAAGTGGGTCACCCGATGGTAAATGATAACCGCCGACTATGAACACCCACAGTGATAGAAGAATCGTGGGTGCGTTGCCGACTTTTAAGAAAAGACAGCCAACCTTCGTGCTAAAGGCTACCTCAATACTTCATGACTCTATCTAATAACTCTCGATTTATATAAAACTAGCATTGCGCGCGGCTCCGCCCGCGTGGAATAGATTTTCCGGGATAAAAAGGCACTCAGGAGTAATGTAGCTTCCTATTAGTGAAAGAATTTTCAAAATCGGTCTAGTAGTTCCTGAGATTAGCGCGTTCAAACAAACAAACAAACTCTTCGGCTTTATAATATTAGTATAGATTAAGTCATAGAATAGATCACAATGGAATAATATATTGATAATAATTATTATAACAATATAATACTAGCTGCTACCTGTCACGCTTTGGGTGGGTACCACCGCAATGTCTATTACTGGTGGTAGGTCTCTCATTATGTAAGAGGCCGTCTGGGTGGGTACCACCGCAATGTCTATTTCTACCGCCAAGCAACAGAGTGCATGCACTGTTGTGTTTCGGTTTGAAGGACATTGTAGCCAGTATAACTATTGGACATAATGAGACTTAACATCTTATGTCTCAGGATGACGAGCGCAGTGGAATGCCACACAGTACTTTGTAAGTCAAGGTGCTGGATGGTGTTGCTACTGTTTACGGGTGGTCGTATCGCTTACCATCACGCGAACGGCAAGCTCGTCTCGTCATTCAATGCTACATAAAAAAAAGAATACAAAGATACATTTGGGAAACACTAGTGTTGAGTTATGATACACGGATAGCTTGCTAATATTTTCCTTGTTATTATAAAAAATATTACTAAGGTAATATAAGACAGCGATAATTGCAAACTGTTTAATAGTTCATAATGATTGTAGATACAAATCAATAAATAATAACAAATATTTTTTGTGATAGCCGTCGATACTGGCAGCAATTTATTTGTCATATCTTGTCATGTGTTACATTATAACCAAGGTGAGGGTATTCATTTAATTAATCGATCATTTTTTATACTCGTCATGTAATTAAATTATGAAATGAATCCTTAAAATAAGGAGCCTATCTATGGCATTTATGTAGGTAAATTTACAAAGGTACCCGTACCTATGTCAATTTAAATACAAACAAATCCAAAGTAAATACACGTATAATGAAAGTGAATTAACAAATTAAATCTAAAATTACCGTCAAGCCATCAAATAAAAATGATCATTAATCAACATAATGAGTTGGTATTGCGCAGTGCACTTTCGCGGGTGGCCTTCTATACCAAGGCCGGCGACAAACAGGCTGGCCCGCCGCTCCACGTAATTACATATAACGTTGCGTTGCACTACCGCGTAATAGATGTATAGATATATTAGCGCGTGTTCACAATAGACACATAATTACATTGTAATGGAGGGGTTCAAGTGTCGTAATTTGTGATTACTCTGCATTTCGCTAGTTCGGGGATTTTGAAGTGTGCATTTGGGCCTAGATTCATTTTAACTTATTTAATACTAGTATTGTTCGTAATGTAGCTTCCTATTAGTGAAAGAATTTTTAAAATCGGTTCTGTAGTTCCTGAGATTAGCGCTTTCAACCAAACAAACAAACAAACTCTTCAGCTTTATAATATTACTAGTATCGCGGCTCCGGCCGCGTGAAAAAGATTTTCCGGTATAAAAATATTGTCCCGGGATAAAAAGTAGCTTATAGCAATCAGGAGTAATGTAGTTACTTATGAGTGAATGAATTTTCAAAATCTGTTCAGTAGTTGTTGAGATTAGCGCGTTCAACCAAACAAACAAACAGACAAACTCTTCAACTTTATAATATTAGTATAGATATATAAGTATAGATGTTCAGTAACGTGGCCTGGTTCGGCAGTTATTAGCAGTGTAAAGTCATGTAAACTAAGATGTGCAGGTGTTCTTTATTTTCTGTAGATTCAATAAATTAAGATAATTTATTTGTTTATTACAATTAGGAACTGACCGAATTAATAACTCTATCAATAATATAAATCTATAACATAGTACCTTAGAGGTCGTAATAATATATACTTTAAATGTACAAAAAAACTTATTGAAAGAATTACATAACTTATAAGTAACTTCTCCATGCATTGTCATAAAGTAAACTGTCTTGTTTCTCTTCTTGAAGACCCACTATAAAACCTCTTTTTATTACAACCTATCAAATATAAATCATTGTATAATCACGTAACCAATATACCAGTAACTCAATCAAGATATCTGTTCAGATGGAACAGTTTCCATTAAATTTCGCGCAAAGCCGCGTCTGGTTCGTTATCAATCAATTTATCTAGCTTTAGCCTTTACTAGCAAGCGCCGATTTGTTGACCCACTAGTCGACAAACTGGTTTGAGACTCTCAATGAGCGGCACGCCACTCAAACTAAGTGTATTTGAATATACAAATACGATATTATTGACATAATCCTCTTAATATTTTGGATCAGGAGCAATAAACCAATCATTTAATCCTGAAATCTCGTAGTTTGCGAATATAAGTTATAATCTGAGATAAGTAGCGATATTGCGGGAGCGCCGGCATTATATCATAGTTTGTTATAAACAACAAAATAAAAGTCAGCTTATACGTAAACCGTGAGGTTCGTTATTATTAATATGGTTATCAAGGCTAACATTGTTTTTTTTTTGGAATTTCTTCAATGTGTTTATTATTTAATTAAAACTCAAATGATGTATGACTATACTCGAACAGCTCTTATTACTTTATTTATAACTAGCTTTTGCCCGCGGCTCCGCCCGCGTGAATAAGTTTTTCCGGGATAAAAGTCCTGCTTTATATTTTGCCGGGATAAAAAGTAGCCTATGTGTTAATCCAGGACATGATCTACCCGTGTGCCAAATTTCATCGGAATCCGTTCAGTAGTCTTTGCATGAACATACATACATCCATTGTCACAAACTTTCGTGTTTATAATATTAGTAGGAAGTAGGATTTAATCAACTAGTGTCAAATAATTAAAATATCGCTGTCATAATATTACCTTTCCGTAATATTTTGGTTTAAGTTTTGTTTTTTGACATAACGACAACTTTTTATTTCTAAGAATTTATATTTATTGTTTTGTATCTGCTATTATTACTTGACATTGGCGAAATCAGTAATTACCGATAGATAATCGCTGGAAGCCATAATTAAAAGATGATGATGATAATGCTCTTTGATATTACCCTACAAAATATTTTATTTTGTGAAGAATGTGTCAGCGTAATTTATTATCAAACTCTAATTAAAATTGAATACCTACCTAGGTACAATAAAATAACATTACCGGTGAATATAAACATCTTATGGAACCCTACATACTCGAGAGTTTCTTCATAAGCTATGGCTTGAGTATTTTGCCAACCTAAATTGTGCTAATGTCGTTGATGAAATATTTTACCCCTCTATTAGTAGAGAATCCCCGTACACATCTTTTGTAGAATATTTACTATATAGCTCATATTATTGTTAAAATACCCCAAATAAATTGATAGCTTCTGTAACTAAATACAAATTTAATGCTATAAATCGTTACAGGCTGGTTTATTGCAAACGGAACACGGAGAATATTGGATAGAACCATCCAACAGAAGGCCCGCTGACAGCTCGGAGGGAAGGCCACACGTTATTTTCAAAAGATCAGCCGTGGACAAAGTTGCAGCTTTTCACAGAGCAAAGAGAGCCGTAGATGGCAACACAAAATATAATAAAAACGAAAATAAACTCGTACATGAAAAAGATAATACTCGATACCCTAGACGAAAAGGAAATGGCAAAGGTCGCGAAAGCAAAGAAGATAGGGATCGACGACGAAGAAATTATTTGGAAAAGAGACAAAAAGATTTAGCAGCTATGCGACGTAATCCAGTGGAATACAGAAGACAACATCCGAATTTGAGAATGGAAGAGAGAAAGATGCATTCCTACTCGAAAAGCAATTCAGTGGAAGGAAGCATTTCACGAGAACAATCAATTGCACCGGGAAGGAGAAATCAAAACAAAATTAGTTTCGAGAAGAGAATGCGACGTTTAAAGAATAGAAGGAGAAAACGACAAACTAAAAATTGCGCTACGAAACAACCACCTTATCTGTGGAAGGAGAAAAATTTGCAGTCGCCTGATATGGAAGAGTTTAAAAAGGCTAGAAACGGCAAGGTACTAATATTTTTGAATAATAAAATAGTTGAAAACTATTCCATTTTACAACATCGTGTTTCAATTTCAGCATAACCGTCGCAACAACCGTCACAATATGCCACGTCATATGGAGTATGATAGCACTAGGCGTTCCACTCGATCAGTTAGTAGACCGCGACACGTCGAAGTGTTATTGGTAGCAGATAAATCTATGTCAGAATTCCACGATCAAGAGAGCTTGGAGACTTATCTATTGACGATTATGAATATGGTAAGTCACACACACCATAATTATTAATACAAACAATATACTTGTTAAAATTCTTAGCAAGAGTTTTTCTTATGTATCTTATCTCTTAATAAGTTATATTATATAACTATGTATATCTTGTCAGGTATCATCGTTGTACATGGACCCTTCAATCGGTAACTATATTAAAGTGGTAGTCGTTAAAATTATTCTCGTGGAACACATACACGCGGCAGAGGAATTGCATGTGACGACAAATGCGGACATGACCCTCGCTTCGTTCTGCCGCTGGCAACAACAGTTGAACCCTGATGACGACACCAACCCTCACCATCACGACGTGGCTATCTTGGTAACCAGAGAAGACATCTGCAGCCAGCACGACACTCCTTGTAGGTATGAATATTTGATTCTTTACAATAACTATAAAACTCCTTCAATGCAAGGATGTTAACTATCAAGGATTCCTCAATGTCTTGATTACAAGAGATATTGATCATTCATAAAAACGCACTGATAAAAATGTAGTGAATGTTTTAAAAGCGACTTGATGTACTATCCATAAAGCGCAATAAAAGTCCAAATTTTGCGGGCTATACGCAGCATTAGCATTTCTAATTTCTCGAGCACCGGCGCCGAGACAAGGTCAATGGCAGGAGAGGCGTCTGCTAGCAAAGTAAACAGAACCGCGATGAGTAACCGACTTACAAATAGAACACTTTCGCATTTGATCGTGCACACCTGGCTATAAGTTTTGGCGCCTCTAATAGTTTCTATAGGAATTATTGCATTTACGTCAATTGGGGAAAAATTCAGCATTGACCGAGAACTCTTGCCTGGTGCTATTCCCGATCCATTTGTTTACCTTTGCAAAGTAGTCTATTTTTATTTGCATTGAAGGAGTTGGAAATAGCACTGTTTGAAATGAACCAGCTAATAATAAATAAAGTCCATCTTGTACAGCCCTACTTATTAAAACAAGAGCCATATGGTTGTTAGATGTAGTGGCCCAGTATTATGACTAAATGGGGCCATGAAGAGTAATGAGTCTTTACTTTTTGTCTAATAGATATCCAAAATAGATCATTTTAATAACATTAAGGTGTAATGGAAGCAAGTTGCGTGTGCGTGTGGCACATACTATGTTGCACAACTTAGCTGTGTTTAGTCTAGGAGCTGATATTTATTTGAAACATTTACTTTGTCCATAATCTACGGAACACTCAACACTCGACAATGGAGCGGTGGCGCGGTGGCGCGCAGGCACCGCGATGTCTGTCCATGCAATCTACTAAGCGTATCTAAATGTGTACATTACATAAATATCACACGTCAAACGTCGGTACGAATCTTATCTCCAAGGCAACCTTGCACTGTGCAACAACTCTGAATAGGTGAATACCTATTTCACAAAAAGATTTTGCGATAAAAAAAATAAAGTGTCACCATTTGCGTCATTGCTCCATGTATCCAAATTTTCTGGTGAAATCATTCGAAGCGGCCCTCGTTCATCAATCAAATGATGGACAAGTTCGACCTTCGCTTTTACAAAACACTTAACTTGGAATACAACAATATGTTGTTGACTGTATAAAATGCATCGTTATAAAGTGTAAAGTGCCGTGCAGTATAATGAATGGCCGTATTTTCATTCGTCTCGCGTCGTTCATACGTTAAATCAACATAAGCGTTACAACACGATGTCCGCAATAAAAGCTATTTAAAATGGAATGAAGACAATAATTTATCATGTTCACAATTACGTATAATGATAAAAACATTACCCAAACCCCGGGCCCGCGTACAAATTGCTGTTTACATCATTATCGCTTTTTTGCGTATATTTGCAAATCGCTAACGGCGACGCGACGTGCCGACCCACCAATCACATCAAACGCGCCGACATTAAGGCCAAGGATGTTGGGTGTGTACAAATTGGGAGTTCATTATTTTAACAAAAGCCTATAACCATATAGCGTTATATAATTACAAGTGCAATTTTTTGGTCATGCGAAGTTTTTGTGTTATTGCGCAACTATAAAAAATCATGTTCGGACTTGCTTGTACAATGTAAAGGGTGTTGATTTACAATGCGGCCAGATGAAACGCACCGGCGCGGCCGTGGCGCGGCGGCTATCAGGCGAATTGACGAAAACCCACAGTTTCCAGAATTTAAAACAAGCTCATGTGCATTTTAGCGGTTACCAAATATGATTATTTTTATCCTTTGAATCATGTATTTTAATTAGGTATATTATACTTGGCAAAGCCACCGTCAAAATATGATACTGAATATAAGAAAATCAATGTGTAGTAAACATACTATATTTCCACAAATAGGGTGATCGTTGATCGTTTATGTTTTTAAATCTTTCGTGGCGATGATCGGCTAGTAACAAAATACAGTTACCAAATATTTTTGTTTCAACAAGACATAATGTTGGGCAGTTTGGCCGCAAACCCAAACCCAAATTCTGTGACGAAAAAAAATCACACTGTTACATAACTTTCTGCAGATAATAATATGCATACATATTCAACGGATATTTTTTTGCTCTAGAGTCGTCATTAATCTCTAATCTAGAAATTGGACTAAATGTTTAAAATACTCAACTAAAAGAAATTACGTGGCGCTCAACCGGAAATATCTGAACATTTTTCTCTGCAATGTTTAACTCATGCAGTATGTTTTGTTGATTGATTGATAATTAAATAATCACTTCAGAGCGTTCAGCTGCGGCGCCAAGTTTCAAAATAAATATAACGTCTTAATATTTTGCATGGGCCTGTCTAATTACAGAGAAGCGTTAAACAAAAAATGTTTGCTATAATCACGCTAAAAAATGACGTGCTTTGGCAGCCTAATGGATGAACGTAAGCCATTGTCCTCATGCGAAGAATTAATTGGTTATTGAATAACAATAAGTTAATTCAAACTTAATGAATACAATTTATTACGGACGGTCTTTGCTGTTTGCTGACTCTTTGTAACTGTTAATATAAAGGTATGTAATTTAATTATAATGTATAGACGCCTTTATTCTCGGTCTTTCATTACTACATTATGAATTCTTGAAAATAATTTAGAGAAACCAATTTTCTTAAGTTTAAATGTAATATTGTCCTTTAAATACACTGTAAAACGAAATAAAAAACCATGTGTATGTAAGGTGGACTGCAAAATGCACGCACCGCAGCACCACATCGAATCAACTTGTACCTCTTATTAAAATCGTATGAGCACACGTAGGGCCCAAAACCAGTGTGTAATGAATGCAATGAGGAAGCACGGTTCGGGAAACGGTACAAACGAGTAGTCGAATGTTCTTGGAAGGCGGCAATCAAAAGACAATGAGCGTGTTCGTAACGGTGTTGATGGCAGAGCTGCGGGCGCGCCTGCCTCCTGCACCCAAACATGCGCCCGACGAGAAAGACGCATCCAACTTTATAAAAATTACAATAATCAATATTTACATCTATGGATATTAACTCTTTTAAAGAAACCGACAACCAGTGTCCATTGTAATGATATCTGATCTTATCTCCAAATCGATGTCCATATTCGACATCGGCGACTTCCTTCACATATTAATTTTCGTTAATACTTGTCAAATGTTGAACGCAGTAAGAAATACACAGAACCCATTACGCATATTTATTTATTATATTAATTAAAGTTAAGGTCAGAATATTTTAAATTTTCGCGGGATAAGAAGTAGCCTATAGCGCTCAGGAGTAATGTAGCTTCCTGTTAGTGAAAGAATTTTCAAAATCGGTTCAGTAGTTCCTAAGATTAGCGCGTTGAGCCAAACAAACGTGTTTGTACGTTTGCAAACAAACAGTTAACCTTTATAATATTAGTATAGATTATACTGCATACGAATATTATATTGAAATGAAATCTGCCTAGCCAATTTCGGCCACGGCGGCCAATCTCAACGGAGATCAGTTAGGTACGCAGGAGGTATTATAGAAAGAGAAAGAGAGAAAGAAAGATAATGTGCAATACACAGGTGCATTCGCTATTCCTTCACTCTCATAGTCTGGTGAGACGGTAATCCGACATGACCTGAGAGAGATCAGGCGCAGGACCAACGGCTTTACGTGCTTTCCGAGGCACGAGGGTATCACACCGCCAACTTCTTGACTCCGAGCTGCGACTGAGTATTTTTAAGATGGAAAAATACATATATATAGTCACAATGTTTTTGCCTCGACTCAGGATTCGAACCCAGGACCTCAGCGCACAAATCGTACTCGTAACGCATACGCAATACAACTACGCCACCGAGGCAGTAAATATTATATTAATGCAAATACTAAAACGCCCACGCTCAGTCGTCCGTAAATTTTTGCCTACCGAGTCTTTGTAACTGAGAAATAAAACCCACACTAATTTCGAGCAAATGACATCAAATGTCCGCTCTCACGTCGATCAAGAACGTGAAGATATGCTCTCCAACTCCGCAAGGGCATGCAGTTCGCGTTTCTGCATAAAGAGATCACTGATAAGTACTTTATCTGGCAATCATCTGCACATGCGTTAATCGCGTGCAATGCCACTGGCGGTTCTCGGTAGCGCCGACGGACAAAAGGGACCCGTTAAAAATAATGATATCGGTTAATTTTCATTCGCGGTGTGCGCTGCCGCCACGCTGTCTCGGGTGACCGCCGGCCGCCCAACCGACGCTTATCTCTTCCGCTATGGACGCTAATCTTATTTGCATTCTTTAGATTTACCAATATTGATTGGGGTTGCAACATCTATGCATTTCAAACGATGACTTGCAACATTATTGTATCCGCTCAATAATTTAAATCAATATTTGTTATTTAATACTATGAGAATAATGTTGGATCGTTTTGAGCGTAATTTACGATCGCTTTAGATTTTCTAGTATTGTAAGGGATTTTCTTTATCCAAGTGTCTGATTCGATTGTAACTTATGTTGCAATCTAGTTCTAAATTTACGATACACTATATTATTTTATTTCTTTACGACAGAAACGTGCAAATAACTGTTTTCGTTAAATGCAGAAATATGATAATGAAAGGTTCTTTATTGTGATTGTAGTAACACATTTAAACAAATAAGCGGAAAGTTATTCCACGGTAAGTGAATTTCACGCAATTATCACTTAACATTGTAATGGTAAACTGTGTAAATATGTAATAAGTATGTATTCTAAAACTTGCTGCTTGACTTTCACTTGCCGTTTGAAGGCACCGTGTAGTCCGCCAGATCCTTTAAAGTTGATACTTCTTTCGCACAAATATTTTTCGGCCAGAAGCAGGAGGTTTGTTTGTCAATCCGTATTAATCATAAAGGTTAAAAATGAATGATTTAAGCATAGATAGGTACATAAATAATCGCATAAATAAGATACAAACATATTTCGCCATATACATAAATAATAACATATTCTATAAATATTTAAAATATCTTTATAATTTATTTAAATTATAGCGGAACTAATATATTTTTGACAGCTGACACGATGCATGTAGATTCTTACAATACACTCTTTCATATACAAGCTCAATGAAAAATTCTCACAATAAACTGAACTCAACTCACCCCAAATTATGAATAATTAGAGTCCGCAGTAACAAAAGCCGTGGCTAATTTGTATTACAATATGTCGAGGTTAATGAAATCGTGTTCTGGACCACCATAAATGCTATGTGAAAATATACATGTTTGATTTATGGATTTCACTCCAAAAATACATTAATATGCATTTAACATCATTAAAACACAATTATCCATCATCGCCGCATCAATGGCGGTAAAATGGCCTCTCAACAAGGCCAGGTGTTAAACTGTGAATGATGAAAAATAAAAATCACCACTACTGGCATGTTATACCATTTTGTAACTTATTGAATATTCCTTTTTAGTACGAAGTTAATTAATTCCGAATTGTGGTTTTTGTTATTCTTTTATGGTACGACCAAACTGCTACTTATTTAAATGTAGAGTCGGTCAAGTGGGTATTTATTACCGCACAGCATTTTGGATTTTTAAATCTCAACATTTTAAGGTATGAGCGACTCTACTTCTGACTGTAGTGACAAAATGTTTGAATTATTAATTCATACACCACTAGTTTACAATTACCAAAAATAAAAAGTAGCGTAATCAGCTGCCGTTCCTAAACACATATTTGACAAATAAAAACAAAAATACGATGTCTTAAAATTATCCCTGAAAAAGGGTTATTTTTGGTCAAGTGTTAAAATATAATCATGTTCATTTAAGAAAGTAAATCTGACGTCCGATTTACATAGTATTTGTTACCTACTAAGTGTTGCGTCCATAATTTCATGCAGGGTTTATGATAATTTTAACTCATCATAGCTTTGTCATTGACATATAACAAGAATTCTGACTGCACATTTATAATGTCTTAACCCTTCTATATACCCCATTTCTTTTATTGGTAATATACCAACTGAACTTGCCTTCCAAAATGTGTTTTTTGTAAAAATATATCTAAATGGATTACATTTTGTGAAATGCATACTACAAATAAAGCCACAATAATTAAAGACTTGTGCTATGAGTAATCGATGCAGTATTTAAAATATCCTTTAACTCGATCCGAACTAAAACTGGATCCTCATGAGAATTGAAACCGATATGACTATTGCGACGCCATCAAATATCAAATATACAAACAAACTCCCTCATCGCTTCATTATTTAATTGTGATATAAATACTATTTTATTTACAAGCGTATTTAATTTAATAACCTCGACATGGTAGAAATATATTTAAAATTGCATTGATTGTCAATTATCATATAGTTAAGGTCTCAAATGTTGTACAACAATATACGCTTTCTGTAAAACGTTTTCTAAAAAGTGATCTTGATATTAATAACAAACAAGGAGAAATTCAACTCAAAAAATAAGAAACTAAGTATTAGTCACAACATAAATAGACTTAATTTCGCGAAGTTCTAAACCAGTTTAATTACATAATTTCAATTTATTCAAATCAAAAATATAAAGCTATTAATAACTATTTCTCCAGTAAACAAAATAATAAATACAGTGTTATGTTCTACAAGAATTCATAGTCGCAAATTGTTAACACAGCCGCGCGAGCTCGAGAGCGATCACGTTACACCAGACAGTGATATATAAAACATGAATGCCAGTCCGATAAACCTTTTAGCCAGTTTCGTCCGGAAATACCTTAACATAATGATAAAAGCTGTGTATACATATTTATGTAGTACGATAACCTTAATTGCCTTTAATTCATAGAAAAGACATCAACGCAAGTCATTCTTAGCACGTGTTTTACGGTTCGATAAATGACAACTTTATCAATTTCAACCTAATATTTCTTGTTTATAAATAAACTTGTATCTATATGTATAAAATTTCTTGAAAAAGTAATGTGTGTATGTTGAACTATAATTTTTTGGTAAAGTTATAAATTTTAGTCAATACCGGCCGTTTGCTTAATTCCTGTAATTTTAAATGATTTTACAATGGAGAGTGTCTTAAACTAAAGAAGATACGTTGACATTCCTATAAAAAAATATTTTACTAGAACTAAGCGAGTACTACAAAGGTAAAAACAAACTATTGCATTAAATCCTGCAAACGCGAGACCGCCGGCATAAATATTGATACGATGATTTTTATTTTAAATCAATAACTTAAGAACGAGATAACGTTTATTGATTCATAAATAAAAACTTACGCGTTTATATGTGGTGTGTTTAAATGTATTTAATTTATTGCATTCAATTTATAGAGCTTTTCATCGGCTTCCGCGTGGCCTGAGTCAGCGCGCGCGAATATTTTTAGTCGAGTATACGCGGACCTGTCAAACACTCAATATTAAATCTTAATTTTATTTTTTTATTTTATTACTCTATATATCTTGTCTTACAGTTTTATTTTTAATACACTCATTATTTTACGTAGATATGTATCATTAAATATAAATTAGTATAATACGTATGGTATAAGACAGTTTATGAAAAAAAATGTATGTTGAGTAAACATTAGCCTATAAATGCCACTTGTAGTTTTGCTTAACATGTTGATTATCATTAAAAAAAAATATTACTGGCACGGTAAAGTGACCTTATAGTGCAGAAAATACGAATCAAATAGAGTGTGATCGACCACCCAAAGATATGAATATTATTTAAATTACCCATAACGTTCAGTTGAAGAAGAGCAAGGATTATATACGGCTTTTTACGCTTAATACTTCCATTATTTCTTATTAATAATATAATTTATTCCACATGAAACCATATATGATCACTTAGGAATGATTAAGGCTATTTAATAGCGTCATTAAAGTGCTATTGGTAAACGGAACCTGCCAGGCAAATGTAAAATATAAATAGCTTGTAATTAATGTTTTTATGTCAAAAGCAGGCTAAAAAAAAATCGATAAAAAAGTAGCATAAAAATGTTCCTAAAATCTCAAAGGCGTAGAGCCGTATTCTATGCGCCAATGATTTGCCGAGCTTATTTTCGCCCAATTGTTTGAGCCGCCAGCCCTCTATTATCGGATAGTAATATTGTGATTATTAATTGAAACCCACTCCAAATCCTTATTTAATATCAAAAGTTTCAAATAAATTTTGAGGAACTTGATACTCAAACCACATGGTTATGAAAAGTTATTTTTACTAAAAACAATTACACGCAGTTCATCATTTTAATATAAAAAACATACTAGTCCTTCAGGCCATCGACCTAAACTTACGTTATATAATTAGTTCCATTTAAGTAAAACCATAACGAACTCCGTACAAGCACCATGTAGAACTAACCGACACCATCAATAATCTAGTCTAGTGCAATCAGCTGAATAACAAACGAGCCCCGACTACCGTCTAATGACTAACAATCATCACGGACAAGACTGCCAGTTACCCTGATGGCCGATAAATAACGGCCAATATGACAGACATTAACGCTACCAGTCAGAATGTACAATTATAGTCTAACGAGAAAAACATTTTTCTAATATAATACAAATAGCGACTATGCTAGTATCAAACTTGTTTATTGAAATTGAAATTTACTCAATGAGAATTTAATCATAAACTGATATTTATAATGAAGCTATAAGACTAAAGTTTTTGATGTAAACGTAATACTATATTTTTACAGGAAACTTAAACATTTGATTTATCTTTTAATTAAAATACAAATAAAAGTGACATTTAATAATAAATTCATCACATGTTGTCAGTATTGACATGGTACATTAGAGTCATCGACCGTGCGGCTGTATGCGCCACTCACTACAAGCTTTAATTACTACGGTTCGCCACACCTACTACGTAACTACCCACACTGTAATTAGCACGCTATCCACGAGTTACTCCGCTCTACGGGCCCTAGTAAAACATGAAATGGGACTAAAAATTCATATTCTACGAGAAAATAATTATAGTGTGATGCATCTTCTCTTTGTGGTTTAACCCGTTTTTATTTTATTTTAGAGACGCTATATCGATATATCGATACCAACAATCAACTTCAAGCATAATGTAAAAATATTTACGTTTAAAAAAAGTAGATACGTGATCATATCTGCACCATTAATTCCCTATAGTTGAAGCAGTATACCAAGTATTATATTAGAAGTTAAACTTACGCTCAGAAGAATAAACAAGTTGATATGATTTGCATAAACAGCGTAGGCTTTTCAAAGCGAGATACCGCGTCCACATGTATACAAAAAAATATAAATATGTCATGATAAGTTGTGATTATAAACATATTATGTAACGCCCAGAACAAATCCTAAACCAACTGTCTTGTAACGAGTTCGTTCCTGTCACCTCGGAGACAGTTGATAGTATACGCAAATAAAAAACATCGTACTGTCACCCAATTGTATAAGTAAGCATTGTCAGTGTTTACAATAAGGCACTACGCCGAAACGAGAGTCGAAACGCAAACAGTTCCAGTTACCGTGCTTCTTCTTGTTTTGTATTAATAAATAGGTTACTTGCTACTTAGTAACATTGGATTTTATTTCAATGCTGTGTAGAAAGGATCGTGTGCCCAGTAGAATTAGCATTGCTATACAAAAATAACTAATAATTAAATTGGCATCGCCTTAATCATACTTAGAAACGGTACGAAACAAATGCGAAGGTCACGCAAATGTTTATTTGGATATAGTAACTCGCGGTTCATGTAAAAAATCGGTTCCAAAAGTTCTGCGAACAATAGCAATACGAACATGAAACAAATTGCGTAAATGTTAAACTAATCATCGCAGTCGGCTGTTCATTGTTCAATTTGGATATTTTCAAATCATTGAATTTGATGAACGCAGACTTATGCACTTTTTTTAAGCTACAGTTTTAAGCTTACATCTGTTATTTCATTTTATTGACCTCGCAATACGTTCTACGATAAAAGGAAAAAAAAATGTAATTTTATTTTATCTTTTTGTTTTTGCGCATTTCCTTTATTAGTGTAATCTTTTCATATGTCACTTGTACTTATTTCCTCTAATCGATCAATATTTTCCAGCACCCTGGGCGTGGCTCATGTGGCCGGAATGTGCAAGCCGGATCGCAGCTGCTCCGTCAACGAGGACAACGGCATCATGCTCGCGCACACCATCACGCATGAGCTGGGACATAAGTGAGTCCATGCTTTACACTATTTATGACGTGATATTATGTTTAACACTTTTGTTACATACCATGTATATAGCAAAATAAATTGATTGATTGATTGATTGATTGATTGACTAAACCTCACAAGTGATAGTATACCTGGTAGTTTGGTAAGTATTAGTCATGATTGTGATCATTTTCAAATAGAAAAATAAACCTCTGTGCGTCACAACATCCGTTTCTATGCTGATAGAAAAGAAAATATTTTTAATTTTACAATAGGTTTATACTTGATAAAAAAAATGGATCATGCACTTTAAAAATAATCCGTGCAAATTTACTTTATGTATCCATACTAAGTTGATAGTGAGAGTAACTAGTTTAAGCTTTCGTCTAAGTGATTTAATCCACCGTGCCAGTTTGGTGAGTGCCTAACTTATTATGATTACAATCATAATTGTAATTCATAGTAACTTGTTTAATTACATCATCGCTAATCCTCGCCCGTTTGCTCTTGAATGTGACCTACATTTCTTGAGAGCAAAAGTGTATCGCATAAAATACTGTACCTAATATTTTTTTTAGAAAATTCACGCATAGGTCAACGTTATTTTCAATTCGCACTGTTCCGCGATTATTCACATATGATTCAATGCGAACAATAATACAATATTGGTCACAGCGTTATTTGTGAATCTGGGGTAGTCATGAATTCGTTAGTCAATACGCATGATATCAAATGGATAGAAAAATTTAGAGATGTCATTTATTCGAACCTACTTTTTTCGCATCTTACTTCAAAATACTACTGCTCTTCTTCATGTTGAACATAAAATATTTATTTATTTTATGTACGAGCTATACAATCAGTAGTATCCGCCTCGGACAAGTATACTTTTTGGTTATCAAAATATCTTTAATGATTTCCCTGCCAAAATAACAAATAGTCCATCAACTACTGAAGTAATTTAAATCAACTGTACATTTACTTTTCCACAATTTTTATATACAAATAAATGAATTCCTATTTTTGTTTAAAACATATAAAATAACGTTAACATGATGGATTGCTGCATTAATCTTGCAAAAAAACTAAACGAAAGCTTCGAATTCCATATTTTCGTTACTTAGTTTTAACCACGCCACAAATCTTTCAACGGTCACTATTTGTATTTGTAAACACAGCGACTCTCGCTCGGGTGGCAACAGGCCAGAACATCAAAGCAATTAGGAATGATTTAGGCGAAACACTAATTCTTTACAATGTCCAACTGTGAACCTTTGAGTGCCATTGTAGTGTACTATCAATAATTCTTACACACGTTATAAAACAGATTTAAAAGATATTTGGATGTTTAGACTACGACAAATATTTGTTGAACGTAATTTTAATACATACTGTATTGTCAAACACTGCAAGATCAATAGCTTTATTTTAGAGTGTCCTGACATTGTTCCTTGGACATTATTACGAACAGTGAAAATAATGTTGTTTTTACTAAAAAATTTAACTAGATATTTATGTTATTAAAGATTTATTTGTACTAGTGTAGCAAACAACGGTATTTTGTAGTTTCAATAGTCTTTGTACACTGACACACTTAACTGTAAAGTTTCCTTTATTTTCATAGGCAGGCAAGAAAGTTAGAAAAGTGACTGTGTAACCACCTTTTCTTACGTAATATGAACTATCAAGACGACTATGTACCCCTTAATACTAAGTGGCAATATACTAAACATAATACGTTTCTAAAACAGAAATGCTGTGACCTTCATGAATTCGCAACAGATCATATCTATAGAATATTTTATTATGCCATAAAGAATTTAATGTCCGATTTGATAACGAAAATGATTTTAACCATAACGAAGATTTATAGCGCGTTTGTTAATTTTTGATAATGTTAGAAATTCAGTGTCTCGTAATTTAGTACACACCATACTCTGTTTAGAATTAGGAGAGAAAACAAGAGAGAATTAGACTCTTAAATGGTAACTCTAGTTGTAATGAAAATCAAGACTTAATATCATTCAAGAGTTCATGAGATATGACTACTTTATTATAGTATAAACGTAGGCCCCTAAACTTTAACACCTACACTGAAATGTGAAACATAGTACTGCATAGATTAAGTAGGCTTCTATTTATAATAAAATGTTGCTAAATTTGCAATTATTTACCTATAAATTATAATATTGTACATTGCACTAATGTGATTTGTCAATGGATTCATCGCGCTATTAAACCGATTTAATAGGCTATTTAAACATTGCAACAGAGTCATTAAAGCTGCATGATCTCCGCAACCGGTCAAAGTTTGTGATGTATCTCAACATAGTTAATGTCTATTTTACCTTAGTATTTGAGTGATGTTTGTCAGAGTTATAAAGCAGATAATACACTATCTATCTACTTAAAGCGATATGTTAACTTCACAAATCCTACGCAAACGATCTCATTTATCTCTCGGTTCACAATAGGTATGCATTAAACGAGCGCCGTATTTTCACAAGTCGAACTTCCAAGTTCCAACCGGCTCGGCCGCCATGCATTACCTTGCCTCTCAGGCGGGCTGTCGGGCCACTGGCCAGTGAGAAGTCCAGCGCCGACATTCTCAAATATCCACGCGTAATATTGTTTTTATTATTTTGGAAATAAATGCGAGTTTTATTTGGCAACCGTTGCCTAGCGCCGGTTATCGGTACTGAGTCATGTATCCGAGCCGAGATTATCCCAAGGACGTTGCTTTCAAGATAGAAAATTATGAAACGCTTATAACATTCGCCGCGTTGCATCCGCCGTTGCGTACATTCTCTATCAGTTTTATTAAACGATTGGCTTGTCACAGTGAACGCGTTAGACAACGCCCACAATCATAATACAAATTATGTAAGTCGCGCAAACATGACAGGCATTGACCTTCCCCTCGTACTTGTAGATACATGAATGCATCATTCGCGGCGTACAATGCACCCGGTGCATTGACGCCGCCGCTATCAGCCCACACAAGTTCATTATTTTTTCATAACGTTATCACAAACAAAGAATAAGGAATGGGTTTAAAGTAAGTTTATATGTAATTTGTAGGCGTCCGCCGCGGTCGCCGCGGGTCACGAATCGCCGCGACATCGCCGGCGACATGAATAAAATGTTTACGTTTGTTTTTTCCTTTGATAGTTTATTACTACCGTTTTATGAATCGTCCGACACTTTGTGTCATTTACAAATGCTTTAATTTAATTGTTATGACGTAAATTTGTGTTATCGAGGTAAATAGCGCACTATCAAATGTAATCACGTTACGTAATATAATTCTGACTAGATTCTCTCGCACCTCTTCCGTCTTGAAAGGCATAAAAGCTCAACTGTACAATTTTCCAAAATAAAAATCCCACCAAAAACATTTTCATGTAAAATGTTGCCACAACGAGATCATATTATGGCTCGCACTGTCAAACAGTTATCAGATCTGATGTAGAGCAAAGCTTCTAACTCTACACGCTTTAACTCTGCAAGCCCTTCCAATCGTGAAATTCGTATTTTATTATTTATAACAAGGAGTCACTATATCAATTTTCAGACCTCTAGCATCAAAATTTGCGGAAGTCTCATTCAAACTTCTATCACCTAGTTTAAGGGGTTAGGGGGTTAAAGTTCAAAGCTTTAAATTTTTCTTTTTGTTTGTGTATTAATACTAGCTTACCTACCTAGGCTAGGTAGCTAGCTATCTAGGACTTCAGGAAGTACCCTAAGTATTTTGATGATTATCAGTGCGTGAGTGAGTCAGTGACGAAATCGGGTTTTTTTTCTAAATGAATCAAATCTAAATTATAAGAGCTATGCAATTGAAATTTTATATGTTTAATAAGTCTACTACTATCTATCGTCTGACATAACATAAGCTCGGAAGTTCAACTAGCAAAACTGTAATACCTCCATTGCCACCTACGAAACTTCGGTACGAACGCGAAAGGTGGCAGGCGCTTTTATGCCAGACTCTACGGACTTTATGTTATGTTAACAACTACACTACAAACCATTATACTTTATTTATATTCTATTGCTTGTGGTAGGATATATTTTGTATTTACCCGAATAGCGACCACCGTACAAGGTGTTAAAACCCGCTATAGTGGCCCACGTACGAGTTACGCGTTCTGGGATCAGCCTATGCATGTAGAAGGTTCAAACAGGCTGGTATAAAAGGGTAGTTGACTACTTTTTTTATATACAATTATGAAAAATGAATGCTATCCAAAATCTAATGGAAAAAGAATTGTCAAAATTGGCGCAATAGTAAGTAAGTTATAAAGCTTTGAAATTTGATGGAAGGGGTAGCTGCCGCAATACTAGGTTGTGACGTCATGTAGCGCCGCTGGCCATAACGCTGCCTGCGTGCGAAAGAGATAGCGCGATATCCCCGCCACGCCCCCACTTTTGCTCACAAGAATATTTCAAAATTGAATAACTGCTTTATTTTTCAATCGATTTTGATGCTGATTTCACAGAAGAATTTCTTTTTCGTATTATTTTCTGTAACATCTAAAATAATGTACAAAATCAAACATTGGAAAATACCCTATTGTGTCAACTGGCCAATCATCTCTCGTCAGTCGACACTCCATCAGGACCTCACGCCGCTTACCATCAAGTGCGGTGGGGACACTTTACTAAGGCCGGGTAAAAATAATTAAAGAAGTTCAATTACAACCTACGAAGTTAATTGCATGTGAATAAAATAGTTTGTATATAATTATAAGCAATACCTACTTAGTTGCGCAAATTGAGTAAAGAGCAGAAAAATTGCCTACGAAAACAATTGAAAATCACAGATCGTGATTCTAGAACATTCATCATGGAAGTCACGAGTTCTATGAAGATTGATCAATTTAATGGCAAGGATTTTAGACAGTGGAAGTTTCAAATCAATTGTGCCTTGAAAGCAACAGGATTAAATATTAATGTAGAAAATCCATTCTCGGTGAAATACAACGTAAAAAAAAGAACGAGTTGCACTCCGGGAGTGCCGGCAGAAGTGAAAACTTGAACATTAACGTTGTGCAATTCTGAATATTTTGGAATGGTTAGGGAATAATTTCGCACGAATTGCTTTATTTATCAGTATAAAAGTACTAGCATTTATGTGGTAAAATACAATATTTATTTATTGCGCTATCGTACACAAAAATGACAATTTCACTATTTCTTTATAAATCAAAATTTGAAAAAAGAATGTTACGCTCTTTTGTACTCGTGCCGTAGCAAAGCTGGGGAAATAAATAAAAATGTAGTCGTTTAAGAATTATAGCTTCTACGCATTGTATTTATGGTTCATATTAGTAAGGGATGGTAAAACCTCTTACGCATTCGATCGGGGTCACGTGATCCTGACGCGAGTTTAACGTTTTATACCCATCCCAAAAGTTGTCAACGCCGCTATAGAAGTTTTCACTTTAAAAACGTATTCCTTTTGCTCCACTGTTAAAATATAGAGATCTTACTCAAACATTGTTTATTTGACACCCGTAGCCCAATAGTTACTTAGTGCGATAGCATAAAGCTGATTAATTAAATGTATTAATAGTACCTAATTATTGATAAATTGCCTACCAGTCTTACAAAAACATGCGTTAATGACTCCACGGTGGATAACATTTGACACGATGAAAATAACTTTGCACTGCGGCTCTACATTAATGACGGTAACTTTATTTTTATGTTCACATCCTTTAATATTATCGTAATCATAAATGAAGCTAATATTATAATTATACATGGAAAAAAATAAGTGATGAATTTATCTGTGACCTTTATATTAAGCACCTACCGCTCTATTACAATAATTTATGGCGTTTGTATTACACAATAACTAACAATAATTTAAGTCTTATCTATGTAGGCAAGTCACTATCAATACATTTAACAATGTGCACAATTAATAAGTGCCAAAATACATTAGCCAATCATAATACGGGACCTATTATGTTTCAAATACGTTAGACAGGTTCGTAAAATCTAACACTGCATCTAATCATAGTAAGGAAATACTTTGATAGAAAGTAGATATCTAATTGTTTGACTTAATGTCGTTAGTGAAAGTGCGTAACTAGGTATTTTTCAACTGATTAATGATCTGAGATTAGAATTCTTTTTGACACCCAACACAAGAGTGTTTTTTCTTTGGTTCAATCTGTGCATAATTTATTATTATATAACTTTCACAAAGACCATAATATTACATATCTTTGAGATTTAGCTAAATTCACCACAACCAAACAAAGATATACTTATGCTGTTTTATTTCTTCTGTAAAATATTAGTTTTTAAGTTCCTTAAATGCAAAAATGAATGTAAATGTAATGTAAAACATAATTTAAAGAAATCGTACTATCGTAGTATTTTTATCTAATATCTATACATTGTATACGTATCATTTAGGTTATATAAAAAAATGTTCGCACGATCCAAGATGATTTGGTTAGCACAAATAGCCTATAGCGAACATTAATAATAATATTATGTTCAATTGTATCCTATCCCTGAGACCTAAGCATCAATTTGGGACGATAAAGATCGCTATTAAGTTTGAATATCTTTATAGTTTCGATCGGGATCACGACACACGATTGGGTGATCCTAATAGAGCCATTAAGATTAAAATACGTTGCAACATAATGAGATAAAGTTACTTAATTATCTTCGCATTAACGACACTTATCTCAGAAACTAATGCTGAATAGTTAACCTACAACCTACCACTCTTAGGTCAAATACGAAGAGGGGAATAGGGAGTTCTCTGTTGTTTCTTTGTAATTTTCCTAGTTTTATCTTACTTTTCTTATCTTATTTTGCTAATATTATAAATGCTATTTTGCTAATACTATAAAGTTTGTGAAAATGTTTGGATGGTTGTAGGTTTGTGTGCCCTGTGGTCCGGGAGCATCTAGAGAATTCCGCCACGGCATCCCCTGCCTGTCGTAAGAGGCGACTAAATGGGGTTTTAGAAAGTATCGGGGCGAGCAGTGGGCTGCTACTCCAATTTATGCGACTCCGTGGTGGACGACATTGCGGGTGGTCGTTCTCCTGCAATCGCAGACGCCAAAGGTGTGGTTTAGAGTTCGGGTGCTTCTTAACCCCCTCTTTTAGAGAGGGGCGGTGCCTTGCAGCTATTTCCGTGCAACAAGACACCCCGGAGCCTTCACGGATGCGCCGAAGAAGACACCGCGGGTTTTGGTTCCTATGCCGGTGTAGGGTGTACATAGTGTTAGGAACTCGGTCCAATGCTCTTTCGGATGACGCTGTACTCCCGCGTACTACCAATATAACCATTCCACACATCCCACAGTGGTGGTAGCGATTACGCGTTTTTCCCCGCGATAAAAAAATGGTTGCAGGTTTGTAAGAAGTAAACGCAGAAACAACTAAACGGATTTGGATGAAATTTGTCACACGGGTAGATCATATCCTGGATGTTAATCCAGTTAATTATGTATTAACATAGACTGCTTTTTATCTCGCTAATTATCTCCCATGGGAAATAATGGATATAATTGTTTTCCTTTTGGTATAACATTTAATAGTGTAATGAGTAGAAGAATAATTTAATCGTCAAATGGATGTTGAATATTTAAAATACACGTATCATAAAAATTTTAGTGGATACGTTAATAATTCCATTAAAGTTGACTGGTTTGCATACAATTATTATAATGTTTTTTCTCACAACAATCAACGGATACCATCTACATTCACTAAGTATGCACATTATATAATATTTGAGTTTATGTTACGCGTACCTATTAATTTATTCAGACATTACATGTTAAATAAGATTTACCTAAGTAAGGCTTCCTCCCGCGCAGAAAACCTCCCAAAAAAATAGAATGTATTAAATTTTATCATTATTTTACTTCTAATATTTTTTACAGCTTTGGTCTTTATCACGACACCGAAAAGATCGGATGCCATCGGCGAGAAGGTTCGACTCTTCACATCATGACACCTATCTTCGAAGCTGATACTGTACAAGTGGCCTGGTCGAGATGCAGCAAGCGGGACGTCACCAACTTCTTAGAGTGAGTTCGGTTAGAATATTCAGACAGAAGTTTATTTACACAGTCACACTCATTGAAAAAACTGTATTTTTAAACCGCGATAAAATCCGTTATAATAGTTTAATTTCAATGTCTAACATTCGCGTAAACATAAGGAATCATTACACTCACGCTCAAGCCTTTTTATCCCCGAAGGGGTAGGCAGAGGCGCAACTAAGTGCATTCACTTTTCGCCGTGCGTATACCGTCCCATGACGTGATACGGTGCGAGCCTATCGCCATATCGGGCACAAATTCCAGACTCCGGGCGGATACTGAATTCTAGAAAAATCCAATATCACTATCCCCGACCCGGGACCCGAGACCTCAAGGATTGCAGTCATACCGTAATAAAACTAACGTAATATACTATGAGAAGTGTATTTAAACTGTAAATATATTTTGTTTTCGGTTTTTATAGAGGTGTCATCTTATTTTACTTGGTATACTCTTACCATGTCCATATTGCGTTATAATGTATAAAAGGATCAACAGCAACAATTGAAATTGTATCTCATAACGCAATTTGGCTTGGTTATATTTAATGGAGACATATTACGCGCGCCCAAACGCAAAGAAATTACAAATATGCAAAGATGTCGTATCATCACATTTAAATCGATTTTATTAAAACTTGTATTAAAAATTCCGGCGCCTTTAATACCGTTTTCAAGATCGTGACACATTAAATCCCGAGAAGTCTCTAATTGCAAAAAGCTTTTAACTTTTACAGTCATTCTGCTCTTTGAGTTTTAAATATCAGGTCAAATTAATAAAATAATCCATGTCTTAGCGGTTTTATCATTCATTCAACGTTTTTTGCGGCGGCTCCATTCATGGTCATTTATATTTAATGGCTATTTTCATTATTATGACCGTTAATTTTATCAATCGTCATTTGCATAGGAAAGTTGTTCGATTGTCGCAAGTAGTATCTAGTTATCACCTTGATTGCAAGTAAATGCTACATTTTATGACGTCAATAAACTTGAAAGCAGAAATCCTACACACCAATAAATAATAACAACGATTCTCCATCTGAATCCGAGGCCGGATATCGTTAGTTAACTCACGAAATTAATTACTAGTGGCGCAACCCGATACATAAATATTTTATTGAGAACACCAAATACACGCGTCCGCCTTGTCACATCAAATAAAATAATCGTCATAAACCATAGGATTACGGGCGCTTCCAGACAAATTAATTTAAAAGTATTCCACGGTGAATAGAATTACTGTGAACGTAGGTAGCTAAATATTAATGAGGGGTTATTTATGGCGAGTTGTTTATTGTGCGCCCACCGATGACTGCTGTTGTGCAAGTTGCGTGCGCTCAATAGCCGTGTTCGTAAACTATTGTAGTAAATCCGATCGTAATCGCGGAAAATACACTGTAACGGATCCACAGGGCACGGCTGCCGTGCCTTACGCTTCGCTTGTATGAACCGCCAAATGACCTCTCCGTTTGAGTTAATCGGTTCACGCATAATTAGGCAGCGCAGTTATTCTCGAATAATGCTAGCTAGCATGGCGCCAGATCTTACCAGACTATCTAACGACATAAACTAATGAGGTTTGAACTTGACATTTTTTTCTTTGTAGTGCCGGCCTGGGAGAATGTTTGAGCGACAAGCCTTCGCAGGAAGAATATTACGAGTACCCAGAAGTCCCCGCTGGTAAGTCACCTAAACTGTATGGTATCAGTAACTAGGATTGTAAGCAACTTCTATTTCAATTATACTTAACTAATTATTGTAAATTATACGCACAGGTGTAACATTCGACGCGGATTCTCAATGTCATCTGCAGTTTGGAGCTGAAGCAGTGGTTTGTGCTAAGCCATCGGAACTGTGTGAACATTTGTGGTGCCTGGTCAACAACACATGCAAAACGATGCTAAGAGCAGCCGCTCCCGGTACTACGTGCGGTGTAGATATGGTAAGAAAATTATTTAAAACTATACCTACAGAAAGTAGGTAATCAAAAAAGGCTGATATCTAAAAATGCACCAGTTCCCGTAAACTGTATGTGTATATTGCTAAAAAATGCAATAACAGGAATGCTTCTCACGATAAGTCTTGTCAAGTTATGTAGTACATCTTGATTGATAATGGTGAGAATCGAATACAAGACATGCACTAAATCAGGACACATAAAGATAAAGTTGAAATCAGTGATGTTTGTTTTGAACAGTGGTGCCAGAATCAGACATGCGTGCCACGGACGCCGTCGCCCGCGCCCCGCAACGGCGACTGGGGCCCGTGGAGCGAGTGGAGCGAATGTTCGCGAACCTGCGGCGCCGGCGTCTCCACACAGTCCCGCGAATGTAACAACCCTGAACCCTACAACAATGGAAATTATTGTATCGGAGACAGAAGCCGGTACGTTTGGTTACATGCTTCATGCAGTACGTTGAAAATGAAAACTAATTCCATAAATATTGCACTTTAGATAATAACATATATTTTGGCAAGTTTGGTTTCTAAAATTTGTTGTTTAATAGGTTGATTTAATGAAGGTTGACTTTGATCACCTTTAATGGGTGAGTATCAAAAACATTGGCGGCAGAAGTCTCTTTTGGTTTCATTCCTGGATACTAATTCTGAAACAGCATCTACTGTAAATACCGTAAAACAAAAAAATCAATAAGGTGTTTTTTTAGGTACAAAGTATGTAACACCGATCCGTGCCCTATCAATGAGCCTACGTTCAGGGAGGTGCAGTGTTCTAAACACAACAATCTGACATACGACATGGATGACACCTACACCGAATGGGTACCATACTTCGATCAAGGTGAGCCATTTGAATAACATCACCTATTTTATATAGAGCAATGAGATCGATACTTTAGGGTTCCACAGAATGTTAGTCACGTTTGCAACCATAATATTTTTTTTACAATTTCCATAGATTTATTATTTTTAATTTGTTGCTCTAAAATAAAGCAAGTTATTTACTTAGTCGTATATAGTAGGTAACTAAGGAAGGGTTGATAAAAACAGCTATATCTAAGTGCCATTTTTGAGAAGTTCCACACAGAACGGATCCATTGAAAATTTTAAAAGTTTTTAAAAAGCATTAGGTAGGTACTATAATTCTTAACAATATGAACTCAAAGAACTAAAAAGTTAATAAACTACAATAGGTACAACTAATTATTATACTTACAACAAGGCGAGTCGACTATAATTACCTATGTAGTTATAGACATAGTATAGGTGTATTTTTATGTTGTTTTGTGATAGTCCCGTCAGTTCGAATTGAATATATCCTGTAGTTTGAATAAAGAATAAATAAATAAATAAAATAAAATTTTATCTATAAGTTATGCATTTAATGTGGCATTGGCTAATTATAAAATGTTTATACCGGTCATGGTTCATAATAAACTTAACGTTTATAAGATCGTGTGCAAAACAATGTGGCAAACGCCTTTACAGCGATGACGGTGCTTTTCTAAAATAATATTTCCTTTGATCGTAACTGTGTCATAGAGAAATTACTACAATTTAGTACCGGCCGAGATACTCTGACTGCCTCGGTGGCGTAATTGTATTACGGTACGACTGCAAAGCTGTGATCTCGGGTTCGATTCCCGGGTCGGGCAAAGTGATACGTGGTTTTTCTATTTAGTATCAGCCTTTTTTTTTAAATGGTCCTACCGGCCAGTAGCCTGACGCGAGTCGGCTTTTCTGGCCACACCGGGCAGTATCAGCCTGGAGTCATGAATTTGTGCCCGATATGGCGATAGGCTCGCCCCTTGTCACATCCTGGGACGGAATACGCACGGCCCAAAGTGGGGGCACTACTTGCACCTCTGCCTACCCCGTCGGGGATATGAGGCGTGAGAGTGTGTGTGTGTGAGAGAGATACTCTGAGACATCAGATCTTTAATATTTCATCTTTTAAATATTGCCGTGGTTGGTATATCAGAAATCCATAAACTCTACAACTCATCGATTGAAGTACCTTGTTCAAAGACAATATCTCCAAATAACGATATCACGGAAGTACCGATTTGGGGATAAAAGAGCAACACAATACATGGACATAGCAGAAACGTTGATCTCGTATTCACAGATAAGCCGTGCGACCTACTATGCGTGCCACGTGATGGCAACGAAACCGAAATGTTGGGCGGTTTTGTTGCTGACGGTACGCCGTGTAGGCAGACAGCGGGATCGCGTGACATGTGCATAGCTGGTAAGTGTGTTTTTCTATTCTAAACAAATAAATCAGGAGTAATTTATGTGCGTAACATTTTAAATGCAAATCAATTGCACGATTGTTTACTTACTCCTAACGTTGAACGTCTCTACGTTGTCTTTGTCTACAAAGACAACAAAACGATAATGATGTAAAGTACAATATTCTTAAACACAAAAAAAATATAATACTTTGGTCTGTTATTTTAATCTCTCAATATTCAGTATCACTTTTGATTTATTACATAAGTCGCTGTCGCTTGCTTGGTCTAGTGGCAGTTAACATTGGGTTTGAATCAGGAGATACCGAGTTCAACACCTGCTATATTATGTGTTGATTTCACTGATACAATTTTCCTGGGACTGGATCTTTTGAAGAAGTTGTTGTCATAAAAAGAAAGGAAGTCAAAAAAGCCAAATCCTTTCTGACCGTGTTCGAAAAATTGAGTTACGCCGACCCCACATTAAGGGCAGGTGGATGAATAAAACCACTTACACCATGATAACTAAATAAAATTCGCTTACAGGTGTCTGTTACAAAGTGGGGTGTGATTGGATAGTGAACTCGGATGCTGAGGAGGACGCGTGTGGCGTGTGCGGCGGCGACGGGTCCGCCTGCAAGACTGTACAGGGCATTTATAACAAGGGAACCACTAGACAATCTGGATTTAGTGAAGTGAGTTTAACTTTTATTTAATTATTTTTTTAGCTTTCAGCACATCGCGTCATGCCTATATCAAATAAATTAAGTACTTGATTTTAAAAACCACCTTAATTAAAAATAAAACTTTGCTTCTCTTACCCCAAAGCATTGCAATAACCTCATACTTGCAGGTGGCAGTGATACCCGCAGGATCAAGGAATGTAAAAATACAAGAGAAAGTCAGTCCAGGAAACTATATCTCTATTGCAAGTGCAAGATCAAAGAAAATGTATCTACACGGAGCGAGGTGAGAACTAGACCATTGTCGAATATTCCGATTTCTTTATAAATAAAAAATAGTTTAATTACAAATTCTACTATGAATTTTGATTAAAAGTAATTTATACGTTTTAGCAGAAACGCTACATTGACAGAATATTTCGTGGCGGGAGCTCAGGCTATATACGAACGAGATCGCGATTGGGAAAAAGTCCGGATACCGGGACCTATCAGTGAAGACATCAAAGTTTATGTAAGTGTACATTATATAAATTAGCCAAGTGCGAATAGGACACGCCCTAGGTTTCCATGGTAATGAGATATGCATTGAGAATATCATTCAAATAAAACACTGAAACCGAATAAGACTACCACTGGACCGGGTGGAGGCCGTGAGTAGAGGGAAATCCCTGTGATAGGTACATCTTGATACGAGTTGACTTCGTTACCTATCTTACTAGTTAGTTACCTAGGTATCTACTACCTATTAGTAAATTAGATAGGTCACGAAAATCCTATTACTAATAAGACATTTACACACAAATACAAAAAGTATAGGTAAAGTAATCGGAGAGTACAGCTAAGTACTTACCTATGGTAACAGTATACACCACATTTGCTGACATTCTTATTATACTTTTAGCAACGAATATTCCGAGGCAGGCATCGCAACCCGGGCGTCTCTTATCAGTACACAGTGGACCGGCAGCAGCTACAGAACCAGTTCAGCTACCGCCTGTCCGACTGGACTCCATGCTCGGTCACTTGCGGCATCGGCTACACCAGACGACACTACGAATGCGTTGACTCAAATAGACGTACGTATTCGTATTAATGAAATCCTTATGAACCGACTTCCTTTTATACAATTTAAATTAGTGATTATTATCTTAAAACGGCAATAAGTAGGTCCTGATTGATTTTATTTCAATATAGCCCAAGTAATGTAGAGCAACAAGCGACATTGCGTTCCACCTTTCTTACTGGATATACTCCGATTAATTTGGAAAATAATTGTCTGACCGAGCCTGTACTATGAGGTTTTCTCTATGTGCACATTGGTCGCGAACTCATCGGGTACAAATTATCTCCGGCGACCCCTAATCAGCAGTAAAAGTCTTTGGTAATACAGCAATAAATTGTTATTTAAGAATACGCTTACTGTATACTGAGATAGACTTGCCTGTTCGCCTGTTCAAGCAACGATGACTTATTGTTAAGTACTACTGATTTGGGAAAATATCAATTAAGTAATGATGACTCCATTAACCGGCCATACTCCCGGCCCGCAATGGCGATAGGCTGGCCCCCTATCACATCACGGGACGGCGAAAAGTGGGTGCACTAGTTGCGCCTCTGTCTACCCCTTCGGAGATAAAAGGCGTGAATGTGTATATACAGTCAGCAGCATAACTATCTGTACAAAATCAGAATTTCATATCGCCTATATACGCATCAAGTTAAACTGAAACATTTTTTTCTTCGTTTGAAGTAAAGTAAATCTCTTTTATTTTATGTTTGTAAAGAGAAAAAAAAGATTAGTAATAACAAAAAAGTATGTAGGCAATTTGAAAATTTGAATTTGTTTAGCTACTTATGCTGCTGACTTTACATGACTCCATTAACAGGCATAGTGGAGCTGTCGCAGTGCTACCACATCGAGCCGCCGCGGCACGACGCGCTGATGCAGCGCTGCCGCCAGCCCGCCTGCCCGCCCGCGCCCTCCGCCCCACCCGCGCCACACACCTACACGCACTGGTGGGTCGGCGCCTGGACCCCGTGCTCTAAACCCTGCCATATGCCGGTATGTTCATGTAGTTTTTTTTGTAGGCGCACAGCAAAGCGACTCCACTGCACCTGGTAGCGGGGTACAAATAGAATGTCGACTGACGAGAGATTACCTCTCGATTTTCTAAACGTCGGCTGTACCGTCAATGTCTAAACATTATATAACCCTGGATTACTTTAAAATGATTTTAATAATATTAAGTAACCTATTTTACCTGTTTACTAGGGCGAACAAGCAACGAAACAACGCAACGTTTACTGCGTCGACAAGCTAACTTACAAAGTGGTGGAAGATTTCAAATGCGACCTGGCGAGCAAACCGATTACGACGATAATTTGCGCGGACATACCGGCCTGCTAACAAACTACCGATACACGAATCGTACGGATCTATCGACTAATGCTTTAATATCACATTGAACGTGTGAAAGATTTCAGAAATGAAATTATCGAAACGTGCACACAGCACTCATGTGGAGATGCAAAACGAATAAAATCCATTTGGATGGTGTTTTGCATACATTACCTACTTCGAAGTAAGTAATCGCAAATACGGCGGCGACATAACGAACTTGGCGTGGAATTAGAATGCGTTCGACGGAGGTGCAAGTGAAGTGACATAATAAAGTGAAACGAGACGCTTTTGAAGAGAGATGAATGCAGTGGAATAGTAGAGTTTGTGACTGAGAGCAAGTGTACTTGTTACGTTATGCAATAATAAAGTAACCCATCGAATAGACATTATTCACTTACGCGTAAGTACTCGAATAGTATCACTTAGTGGTGACGTGCGAATCTCGCAAGTACACGAGACAATGCTCTGCAATTACCACTTACTGCCATATTATATAAGTAACTTCTAGTTTTAACATAGTCTCCGCTTAGTTATTAACAACTAATGAATAATGTTTTATATTCTTTAACATCAGTATTAAAGTGGTGTATGTATTTCTTTTATGCAAAATGTGAGTATAAGTTGATATTGGGGCCAATTCATATTATATGGCTACAAATTTCAACAATAGAAATTACAAAATGTTTGCGCTGAGTAGAGCTTCACATTTGTCAACAATCTGAAAGTTTAAAATCTGTTACTGTCACTGCCTTACGGATTGGCCCCAGTGAAATTTTTGGACCAAAAATATATTAGCAATCAAATTCACGTTGCCATAATCACGTTTACTGCCAATATGACACTTGTATGATATAAGTAAGTCTAGATATTACTGTGTGTATGTCTATCGGTTCATATTTTTGTACAAATGAATTATTGTTTTTGTAATCAATACCGTAATAACGTCATGTCTTTTCATATAAACATTCTTAAAATCACATCATTGTAGAGAATTGAAATAAACCACCTAGTCAAACCCTAATTTGAATCACTTAGCGTGCAGGATGAATTACACTTTTAACTTGAAAATTTTAGATTTAGTTCCTCCTATAATGTATCGTATCTAGGTGCATACGTAGAAAGCTAATTTATCTATTCGACTAATAATAATTTGTATGTATAAAAATAATGAATTTACACAATTTAGCCTCGGCTAAAAATGTACCGAAAATATTTATTGTTTATTATTTAAGATTAATCATTCGTGTCCTTAGTCCTTACAACTTTGTGACTATGCATAATTAAAAGCAGTTAATAAATAATAAAAACTATTTATATCATATTTACATTAAGGCGTAATCACTGTAAATGAGTTTATCATGTTTTATCTGATGTTTCGGTTCTAAGATGCGTCAGTGAACAAATGTCGATCAATTGATACACAATTTTAATTATACAATGTTCTCTCAAGTGTATCGATAGGGGACAAACGAAGCACGTTTAAGATAAACTAGGGACTTTGACTTTATCACCTATATTTGTTATCTTGAGGAGCAATGTTAGTTAAAATTATATTAATAATTATCTGTGTCCCAATTATTTTTTTGTAATTCGAATAATTGAATTGTTCACTATCGATACCATTGACACAACATTGTATAGAGCTTTTTTAAAACTAACACTACGCAAGAATTGTATTTAAATAAAAAATGAATTTTATTACGTTTTTAGTAAAATATCACATTGAATATTAAATTATAATTGTGTATGTAATTAGATATGGCAATAAAATCGTGCATTGTTTTACAAATACAGCTTTTATTTTTCCCAGTTTGACAAAAAAATATATATACTTTCTGTAAATAAAATTATGAAAATAAGGTAAACAGCGTATTTCTTCTAGGAAGCATTAATTACAAATAGGGTAGTTTCTTATGTTTATGTACATTATTTTATATGTAATAGAAAATAGTACGAAAAGTAAATTCTATAAAATCAGAATCAAAATTGGTTGACAACTAAAGCAGTTATTCATATTTGAAATATTGTTGTGAGCAAAAGAGGGGGCGTAGTGGGGATATCGCGTCACCTCTTTCGCACGCACGCAGCGATATGGGTTTTTTTATTGCAATGAATGACGAGACTAGCATGCCGTTCGCCTGATGGTAAGCGATACGACCACCCATAAACAGTAGCAACACCATCCAGCACCTTGACTTACAAAGTACTGTGTCGCATTCCACTGCGCTTGTCATCCTGAGACATAAGATGTTAAGCCTCACTATGTCCTGTAGTTACACTGGCTACAATGTCCTTCAAACCGAAACAATAGTGCATACACACTGCTGCTTGGCGGTAGAAATAGACATTGCAGTGGTACCCACCCAGTCGGCCTCTTCCATATGAGACCTACCACCAATAGTAGGCTGGCGACACTCCGTTACGTCACATTCTGCTGTTTCCGTTATCTGACAGATTCCACCAAACTTCAAATCTTTAATAACTCTATTTATTATTGCTTGTATTTTAAAAATTCTTTAACCTCTAGATTGCAGAAAACAAATTTTTGATAAATGTATTTTAAAAAATAGTAATCAACTACCCTACTATCATATCTGATAATAAAGTTTGATGAGTTCAATTCAAACTTTAAGGCAGAACCCGTATTTAACATAAGATCCAATAAAAGAAAAAAACAGGGATTGTTAACTAAAAAATAAAAAAACAACCATTGTGATTATGTATGTCTTTGAAAAATTACTAAATAATCATTTTCTATATTTATTTAGAATAGGCATCTAGCCTTTCATTAAACTATAAAAAAACGGAATGAATATGATTACATTATTCATGATGAAGTCTACAGACTAACATTTATTCCGCGATCAATCACTATAGCTAAACTATCACGGGAAATTATACGAACTGATATGAAAATTACACCTTTTTCAACAATAGGTTTCTCAGATTCGTATAATAATAAATATTAATTCTTTGAACTAAAATAAAGAGATCATTCAAACCAATCACGAAAGAATTACATTAGAATTTAACGCAAAAAAAATATCTATAAGGATTTTAAATAATGGTTCTATTATTCATTAGAAAATTATAATTATTTTTATCACATATTTTTGATAGGACACGGAAAAATTATGTGTGATATAAGCTGCTTATAATATTTAGTGAATGCATTAAATGCGCAAAAATAAATTCTATAAAAATTAAAATTTACTTTCCTTAGTGAACAATCATTAATTTGCATTGCTATAAAAATTGCTATTTAAATTGAATAATTAATAACTGTACATCTATATAACGAAATTATAAATAGTCCACAAAAATATAAAAGGTTCATTAATCACATACATCTATTTTTATTTTTAGTTTCGCATGTTATATTAAAAATTACAGTATATTTAATTTTGAATTAATTCACAGCAGAGCTTGCATCTTTAACTGGGATGGCTTCACTTGATACGTCAAATCGTATATTTTTCTTTTTTGTATTATATTTCTGAAAAAGACACGACCAAAGTTACTGACTAAAATACGACTACAAGATAAAGATGGGCTTTATTATAAAATAAATTATTTGAATTTGAATCATTATGAAATCAAGTTGTAAAATCAAATGTGCCACTCTTGGATGGCTGTTACTTATTTGGAAATATTAAATTATCCATAATATTGTATTAAGATATAATAATAAGTGTATAATTGTATGCACAAAAAGGATTATACATTTTTACAACTCTATGATGCATATAAAATGGTCGCTGCCATTACAGAGATTTTTAGGCGATTTTGCCAACCTTTTTGAAAAAAACCTGATACCAGCCAGACATACAAGGTACAGAAATTTAATCGACTATATCTCCACACAATATAATTGTAATTAGACTATTCTAAACGTTAATTTCAAGAAATAGTATTGGATCCACACCTTATCCTTACTCCTGGGGTCTGTGTTCTTGGACCGCTCCTTCTCGAGGTCTGAGTGCAGCGACGCGATCTCCGCCGTGAGCTCGGCCTGCACCGCCCGCAGCCTCTCCACCTCCACTAGCACTTCTGCTTTGTCTTTCACTGTGTAGCATCGGGATTTAAATTAAAGTGACATTAACTTTTTATTTTTGTTTTATACTAAGTACTGACACAGCAAAGTGACCCCACTGCACCTCTTGGTGGGGTCCAGATAATGTCAACTGACGAGAGATGGTTATCGTTCGCAGTGCCGGATTAACTACGTAGCAAGAGTAGCAATTGCTACGGGCCCCGCGCGAAAGGGGGCCCCACATGTTTAAACCCACTCATCTCTGCCTGAGCGTAATTTTTTGAGTGAAACTTGTTAAGATGTGGTACGTTAAATTTTTTTGATGTCACAAAACAAGACACTCGGTACCCGATTATTTCCTTGGCGTAAATAATTTAAATAATATCATACAGTAAACGCACAAGTTCTACAAAAAGTTGCTTGTATAAACGTGAAGAATTTCAGTCGGCCTGATAATCAGCTCTACAAAAAGTCTGCCGCATATGCAAGCACTCTTACCCGACACTTAGTGTGGATGTGTAGCAGAATTGAAATGGCTCGATTTAAATTGTTAAAATTATCTATTGATTTGTAAAGTTAACAGTCTACATTATTTTTAGTATAATTTAGTAACCATATACCAAAAATCTATTTTCTAGAATATAAGTATATTGAGTTATAGAAGTTATGACTAAAAAAAAATTTTTATTACTTCAAGAGAGATTTCCTCCAATTTAATTTTTCATAAACATTTCGTAATTCTGATATAGTAGGATCATTACCAAATGCATAAAAAGCAATGCATTCAATAAACTATTTCCAGAACAAAACAAGTTTAAATTCTAGACGCGAGAGTCTCACACGTGTTTTTTTTAAAGTAATAATAGGTATCCTACCCCTTGTCGGTACAATGGGCACCCGGCCAATGCAAATTATTTGTGATCGAAGTTGGTAACACTGAAAAATTAACCGGGGATTCCCTGACATTGCTATTGAGAATCGTAACAAACAATCCGCCAATTAAAATAGAGTTTTTTTAGCTACCAAGTACCAACCAATAAGAAATTGATGAATATTTTATTTTGTAAGTTTTAATCTTTCTATGTGTAAACATGATGTGAGCCATTTATGAAAGAGGTTCGTTTTAGTTCTGTGTTATTAACCTGTCGATATTCCTGACAGTTCGTTTTTTTGACAGCACTGCAATTTTTTTTTATCACTCTATACTTAAGAACCCATTGCAGATCAAGGGCTTTTTGAAAGAATTTGCTACGGGCCCCGCGCTTGCTTAATCCGGCACTGATCGTTCGCCAGGCAAATTATGCCAGCCTGTTCAAAACCGGGTATTATACCCAGACTGATCCTGGAGCGCGACACACTTATGTGGTTCACTATACCGGGTTTCACACCTTGTGTACGGTGATCACTATCCAGATGGATACAAATATCCTATCACCAGCAATGTTTTGGCCTCATAGAGGTGAGGTGATTAACTTTCAAAGATTTTGTATGAATTATATCAAACAGAAAATAATTGCAACGATAAAAGCCTTTCATGCATAAACCCTCTCAAAATCTCACAAAAAGCCCTCAGTGCTATGAATATGTACGGAATTAAAATACCTCAGTAGAAAGTAGAAATACATAAAAATAAACACTTACTTTCACCCTGTCCAAGTATACCACACAACTTTTTATTCCTTGACTTGACTGTACGCAGTTCTTGCTTTAAACTGGACACTTCCTCCTGCAATACCTTTATTTCCTCATTTTTTTTCTCTAACACATAGGCAAACTGAACTCTGGTTATGAATGCGTCAGAGGGTGACTGGCTATTACGCACTCTATCGTTAATTTTGTCTTTCAATAGCTCATGTTTTGTTTCATCCTTAACTCTTTCGAAAAATTCTGTGTCCTTATCAGGGCTCTTAATCTCATCTGTGGTAGTTGTTTCCTCTTCTGTTGCAGCTGAAATTTAAAGAAATACAATGCAAATAGTGTCAATTGTAGTCAGAAGACAGTTGTTTTTTTTTCGTAAGACACTTGTAATAGGATATTTTAGTTCACATCCTTCATTATAATCAAATCCATGCAAATGAAATATCCTAAATAAACATCTCAATTAACCAGGTGCTGTTTAAAACTGGCTGTTGCCTTTAGTGAATTGATTGCAATAAATCACAGACTACCTTTATTTTCTTCCCCATTAGTCATCATATCATTGAACTGTTCAAGACTCATGACATTTTTCTTCTTTTGCTTTTTATTATTTGTGCGTGTGGTCTCAGTATTTTTTTTTTCAATATCTGCTTCTTTCTTGAATTGTTTATACACATCCTTTTTTTCTTCATAATCTAGTTTTGATAACATTATTGCCTAGAAACAACTCTAAATTATGATTTAAGCCATTTTTATTTCCATTTATTGTATTTATATTATCTATAGTATTGCCTCAGGTCAGGCAAATTGATATTGAGTTTTTCCGCTCAGTATCAGTGCAGAGTCTAGAAGTTGTGCTCAATATAGCAAAGGGATTAGCTCTTATCATATTATGGGATGGCACATACATGACGAAAAGTGGTTGCATTAGTTGTGTCTCTGCCTACCTTTGCCTTTGAAAATAAAAGATGTGAGTGTGAAATTAGCAAAAACTATTTAATAAAATAAAAGCCTAAGGATACCTAAATAGACTACTAAGTAAGATAACAAATTCAAGTTGAAAATTATTTGTACAGGCAAAAGTAATTTAATGTGTGTTATGCGGGCACCAGACACAGACACATTTTTGAACAAAGACTTTGACAGACTTTGCCACACATTTGCACAAAGTTTTTTCTGCACCTGCCACACATGCTTTGCAAACACATTTGATCACAGTATTCAAAGAGACAACAAACACGATGGACCGCGATTTTGTGGACGCGGTATACTTGTATTATTTACGTGTATGTAATTATTTATTACATGTGATAAAAATTAACTTTTTTCATTGACTCCTTAATTTTTTAAATATTTTATGTATAGTGTTAACAGGGTATTTTTTTCTTTTTTAATTCCACAATGGAACAAAGTAACGACAATGTACTTGTTATTCTGGCCCAGGTGTCATTGACCAAATATCTATTTTCATGGTTTTTACTTTTAGAGTTCCATATACACAGTTCTCCTTCAAGCAACTCAATAAATTCAAGTACCCTTTCGTTGCTCCAGTCCATCTTACGAATAAACAAAAGTTCCATTCTGCTCGGTGATTAACAAACATCTTTGCGCAAGTGTGGCAGGCTACGCACACATTTTAACTTTGAACGCTTTGATGTGTGGTCAAAAAACCGATCAATCAAAATCAAAAAAATCAAAAACCAAAAAACCGATACGGAATGGCAAATAGGCAAATACGTAAACAAACTTTGCACAAAGACACAAATACCCGTGCCACACATGTTTTCAAACAAGTATTCAAATATTTTTGCTATTTGTGGCGCCGGGTTACGAAAATGTAACATGGTAAATAAAATGCCACTGAATAATTAAAGTAAAAAATAACATAAACTATATCCTTATCTATTTGTGTAAGAATCTACAAAGTGTTATATTTATTTTTATACATACTTTCATATATAATGTTAATTAAAGTAATGTGATTGTGATTAGACTAATCAATATTATTTGCAACAGGTTGTTCTCACCTGCTGGAGTTCACACTCATAGTTACCGTCTACAAGTTCCTCATCCTTTTGCTTCCACAGCTCCCATTGGTTATCTGATGCTTGTCCTTGCTTCGTCTTTTTTTTCTTAATAGCACCCTGTAAATATTTTTAAAATGTTGTTGTTTATAAAACCTACACTTGCAATATATAATGATATAATCACTAAATTAAACTATTATGATAATGAATAATGAGCGAATACAATATGTGTTCATTTTTAACCAACTTCCAAAAGGAGGAGGTTATTTATATTACAATTTTCACATAATCAATTTTAAAATGGGTAAAAATATATGCAGCTTACCTGAGATTTATTATTATTGCCATTATTCTTCGGTTTTTTCGAAGTCTCTATTTTTTTGGCAGGGTTCGTTTTATTCTTTTTCGTTTTCTGGCTATCGCCGGAAGAAGACTGGGGATGGGGGTGAGGGTAGTCGTCATCCTCTATTTTAAGGCCGGCAAAACGGGATTGTACCACAAGCGCAGCCATTTTCTAACAAAACGCAACAAAATATAAATATTCGGGTTTTAGGACATGATTTTAAAAATAATTACTGTGTTCACTTAAAATCCAAAAATATTAATAAACTTACCTGTTACAAGTAGAAGAAAAGCTTAATTATTTATTGTGTCTAAAAAATTAACAGCGGTACACAAATATCTTTGTGAGTGATGTAAGTTTAGTTATTTAAAGAGCTGGAGTTTCTGAAATATATTTTATTGATTAATAAACAAGGAAAATCAATAATGTTTGTTTTTTATACTGTTATTTACGGAAATACGACGATAGGACATTCACAACGTTTTGAACAATGTAGGGATGTGAAAAGCACAAAAGTAAAGATCTATGCATCGATGTAAATAACAAGCCACTCTTTTCTCATGCACATTGCACTGCCTTAATCTCTATTTTCTATTGATTAGAATATTAGATAATTAGGTAGGTATCGCTTTAAAATATAGTGACTTGGGGACAAAATTACACCCGTTAGGGCCGTATTTATTAGGTACTTGTTAGATATTTGGAATGAAACTTCTATCGACGTATGGGAGACATCTTATAGCAATGTCAAAAAAATCGTCACACTTTCCGATGCCATCTTAAAAAAATCGTCACATTTTCTGTCACTTTGGACCGTCATATATTTATCTTCTTTATAAGAACAAAAAATCGAATTGAGAACCTCCTCTTTTTGAAAACAATTAAAAACACGCAGGGGATAAAATGAAAATAAGAAATTAACAATTTTGAAGGCTATTGTGCTTGTTAATGTGCCATTAAAGTTCTACCTATAACATAATATTAAATATCACTGATCTATTATGTATATATATGCTAATTTTGTATATGTAAAAGAAATAGGTTTCAAATGAACTTTTGTTATTTATTGAAACGAAAAAATATTATTATTCGGTACGTACATATAAAATGTATCGACACTTTATGTTCGGGGTGACATCTCTAATATAATGGACAAATATGGACAATGTTGTCGTAGTAAAAAAAAACTGTAACGATATAAATTAGGCATTTTTTTTTATTTCATTGAATGACGAGACGAGCATGCCGTTCGCCTGATGGTAAGCGATACGACCACCCATAAACAGTAGCAACACCATCCAGCACCTTGACTTACAAACAAAGTACTGTGTGGCATTCAACTGCGCTCGTCATCCTGAGACATAAGATGTTAAGTCTCATTATGTCCAGTAGTTACACTGGCTACAATTTTCTTCAAACCGTAACACAAAAGTGCATGCACACTGGTGCTTGGCGGTAGAAATAGATATTGCGGTGGTACCCACCCAGACGGACTCTCACATATGAGAGATCTACCACCAGTCAATATCTTTCTTATATCTTTATGAGATCTTTATTATATTTAAAGCCGTGTTTAGACTAGCCAGTTTTCGCAGGAATATATTGCTAGAACTTCCAGGCGCGTTTATAAATTGTACTAGCGGCTTGCCGTGACTGTTTACACGTACGCTATAGATAGCTTGCGAAAAATAACATTTGCAAGTCTTCATTATTTTGGTGATACTTAGTGGTATATTGCATAATTGTGGTGGTATATTATCCAATATAGTTCTATTAAAGAGCTCAAATGAAGTGAATTGAAATAATTGTGCTAATCAAGTGTTTTTTTGTTGCCGCCAAAACTCCTCGATAAAGTCTTGGTAAGGTAGCCACTGCTTCACTTCGATATACTAGTTACTACAGATATGAGATAATAAAATAGACAAACCAAACTTGACATTGGCAAAATGTGAACACAAATGCCATTATAAAAAAAAAAAATGTCAATGTCAAACTATGCTCAACATAGTGATGCGACTCGAATAGGATCTAATGACTCGAGTCACTCGAGTAATTTCAGTATGTTACTCAAGTTGTACTCGAGTTTTCGAGTCACTCGAGTTAAATATTTTGTATTTTCACACCATGCAACTCGAGTGAGATTTTTTTATAGCAGTTTTTAAAACCTTTATTTGAGAAGCTACGCTTGGAATACAGATAACTAATAACGATTAACGTCCGCGTTTCGTTATCTACGATTCAGAAAAATTCTAAATTTAACAAAAAAATCGATAAAAATGAAAAATTATATTATACTCACTACTATACTGAAATAAAACTCGACGCGGGTATGAGAATTTAACCCTACCTATAAATCAAAAACCTGATAATATTATGAGTATAAATATAAATAATAATTTGGGAATAATCTGAAACAAAACTAGTATTAATATGCGATGTATAAGATATAAAAATAAAAATGACACGTCGATGTTGCCACTCCCCAATGTTGTCCCTGCTCACTACCCTCGCCACACATCGAGTATTGAAATTTAAAATTAACAAACTGCATAAACCTAAATAGACAGCACTAGCAGGGAATAGCAAAGAAAATAAAAATACAAAAATATAAAGAACTCTGGTGCTGCCAGAGGGAACGAAATTATGAAAAAAAAAAATACAGACACACTGCCCCCCGAGGCAATTCTTGTGCGCTAGGTCTTCACACCCAATGCACGCCCATGCGCGGGGGGACATTAGTCGCGGGCCGAGGCACACAGTCAGTGTGTATACCTCTTGGTTGTAAAACACATTGAGGCCTAAAAGGGCCCGCGAACATTTCCTGACACCCTCTCTTTCCCCCCATCCTAGGAACCTTCCTCCCTTCCCCCCACCTTCCCTTCTATATTCCTCCACCACTCCCCTCTCAGGCCCGTGTAGTCGTCAAGCCGGGGGACTCCAGTATCCCATTCGCAGGTTTCCCCCGGTGTTGACTGCAGGATCGCCTACCTAAAAAAAAATCGACAGCACTGACGTTTGTGACGTTGACACTTGAAACTAGACAGTTGACTAGTGTAGTAAGGTTTAGCGACAGTCTAGTGTGAAGTGTCTACTCGGTGCGCCGGCAACTCGAGTGCAAATTGACTCGAGTCAATATTTTTTTCACTCGATTACGAGTTTCGCAAACTCACTTGAGTCACTCAAGTAAAAACCCGACTCGAGTCGCATCACTAGGCCTCAACAGTCAAAAAAAAAGACAGTTGTTTTGGAATTTGGCAAATGGCATATTTTGGCGGGTGCATGAAATAAATTAATTTAAGAATAAAGGTTTTTAATTCAAAAATGAAACTGCAGTGTCTAATCGAAGTAATAAATCGATTACACAATAATTTAAATATTAGATCTAATGGAAAGCATCTAAAATCCACATTAGCTTTAGGAAAAGAACCAAAATGTGAGACGGAATACTTCATAATACATTTTTCTTCTGTCAACAAATCTGGAGTCAAATATCGTGTAAAAGCTATAAAACAAGTGTTTGTGAAGTGTATCAATGAGGGTAAAGCAACAATCAGATTTGTAGAGCCTCCTCACGATCTTTGCATAAAAAGTGAAACTTTACAACTAAAATGTTTTATGAAATTGTTGAAATCGTGTATTGTTGGTGATACAAAAGATTTAAAGATTTCTTCGCTCTGTAATCTAAGTGTCACAGCGAAGGATAATGCTCCAAAGAAACTTATAATTCATGACAGGGGTGAATTCCCACCAAATGGCTTGCCAAGGACTCTAGAAACTTTATACATAAGTGGTTTGAAATTGTGTAACTTTAGGAGGGAAATATTACTTTTAAAGCAGCTTGTTGTACTTGACTTAAGTAACAACGAAATTGAAAAATTACCTCCAGAATTTGGTAAGTTTATAACTTTATTGTTGAAAGTTATTGATGGTTTAAGTATGATACAAAAGTTCAAAAAGCCTGGTTGTAAGCCCTATAAAAACCTTTATTTTATGGTACATTAGCTCTTAAGTGCATAAGGTAATAAAAACATAACATTTTCAGGAAGGATGCAAACTCTTTGTGAGCTGCACATGGCCAATAACCTACTTGGTGTGAAAGGAGAAGTTGATTGGAGATGGCTTCTTGGACCTCAAGTAATTTGAGTTTGTAATTCATATAACTGAATTAGGTTTAACTTAATTTAAAACAGGCCTTCGTAAATGTGGAGCCAATAAGGTTTTTTTTTTCAATTTTATTGTTTGTCATACCTGGGACTACTCACTGCAACTACTAATTTTCCACGTAGATATGTTTATATCATTGCTCAATCTTCTTCTTTTATATTATAACTAGAAACCCGTTCCACCTTCACATGGGTAGCAGAACTTATCATATGCCTACATATTTTCTGTTATAGTGACCCTTTCAGTGTACTTCATCGTTCAGCCTATAAGGCAACAGTGGGTGACTGCGGTCAGCGCATGTAGCTCTGAGACCACTTGCGTTTATTTTGTTGCACCAAAGTTTTAATTTTGTGTAAACTCCAAAGATATTCATTTAAATTTAATGGTGTCAAGGGCAATTATAATAGGCATGAAATGGATTAGATGAAGGTTCCCTAGAACACATTTTCTTTAATTGCCCAAGAATTCGTTTTCCTATTTATGACTTTCTTCCTGCTGAGTTTCCCCGCCCTATAAACATTAATTGTCTATTAATTAGTGATTTTCCCCAACATTTGAGAATACTTTCTAAATTCATCAAAATTAATAATCTTTACCTTTAATTTATATGCCTTTATTCATTTATCACATCGTATTCCCTCATCCTATTCTCTCTATGTATTTCAATTGCCGTTCACTACCTTCCTCATTTTTTCTTGCTTTTTTCCCCCTTTATTTTTGTTATTTCCTGCTGTATTTTCAGTATCCGTATTTTTTCAACAGCACGCTATAATCGTTACAAATTTTTATATTAAGCTTTTTGTTGCCTCTGCTTGTGCAGTTTGCTGTCTTTCGTTTCTGTGTCCCTTAGCTCTATCTCCATAGTTCCAATCTATAAATTTTACACTAGTGTTGCTATTTATGCTGTCAAGTGTGCTTGGTTCTAAATGGGTTCTAAATTAACGTACTGTTTACATTCTCATTGGCATAACTAATGTCAAATATTTTAGTTGTATTGCTCTTTGCTGCCATCGTTTCTTGGTTCACCTCGGGTCGAAAGTTATTCTTAAAAAAAGTTATATTATTTTAACATCTACCCACTTGACATTGGCAAAATCACCGATGACACGGTGGAGCCATTTTTAAAAGAAGAAGAAGAAGGCATGAAATGCTTTGCTTTGCATGAATTTAATTTGATAAGGATTTATATCATATCTGTCTAAATAGCTTTCCCATTACCACATTATAAGATAGAGATATCATTGCAGACTTTCCGGTAAACCTATTTAAAAGGAACAATTCCACCGTAAATTGTTTTGTTATTTCTCAAAGGGACTAAGCAGCATTTTTAACAAAAGCTCCAAGTTGGCTTGATTTTTTTCAACATCTTATACAATTATCTTCATATTTCAACCAATTTAGACTAAACATTCATTAATTGTACCCTTAAACCTTCCCGTCAAACACTGTCCATTGGTAAAACTACATGAAAATCCGTTTGTTACTTTTTGAGTTTATTGTGTTCAGACAGACAGGCAGATGTGGCTGGTGAAATTTGTTATATAATAACTAGGTGTTGCTTGTGGCTTCGCCCACGTGAAATGACTTTCCCTCTACAAAAGACCCTAAAACACAGTATGAACCCAGCACCATTAAAGAATCAGATTTAAAATATGCATTATTTCGCATGGGAACAAATATAAAAAAGTAGCCTATGTATTAATCTAGGACATGATCTACCTGTGCCAAATTTCATTCAAATACATTTTGGTTGTTTCTGCATTTACTTCTAACAAACATACAAACATTTTCACAAACTTTCGCATTTATAATATTAGTAAGATGTAAGGATGTAGATGACTGAGCTCTTTAATTTAATGAGCCTTATCGTTGCCAATGATATTGGATGTGTATTCACAATTTTTTTAAACTTTTTAATCTTAAAACTCAGCTGGTAGGTTATGTGAATCCATCCTTATAGCTGAGTATATAATTAGCATTAACGGTGATACGCACATTGGGCTGTGCCCATATACTGGGGTGAGATTTCCATGTGGACATAGAGTGCGAAAACTGTGAGGAATACCGAGAAATGCTTAAAGGAATCTGGGGGCCGATTTTGATGAAAACTAACACTGCATTATTGGATTTTAGAAAAATAAATATTCTTAGTCAGGAATTGGTTCTGTTTTATTTGACAAATAATCTAACACACTGTATCAATACATTATTAATGGCATAATGATATGGCAAACTATAGGAAAGAGCTCATTAACAAAAACTTTATTATTTTTCTTATGTTACCCCCCTAAGTATTTAACTTTAACTTTTTGTTTCAAATGTGGGCCATAGTTTTCAATGCATGGTTGTATCCAACATTCCCAACATTGTGCTGCATTCAGCGTTATAACATTATTGATCCGTTTACATTATTCCTCCTAGATGGTTTTTTAAACAATTCTTTATGAAGGTATTTATTATTAACCATATTTTGGAGTAAGTGTCCCCAAAACAGTAAATAACCTTCAATAGTAGGTAAATCATATTGAGGATATTTGTTTTAGTATCATGATAAAACGTCAGTAGCACTTCTCTCATTGATAAAATATGCCTCATATTCCAATAATTACTTTGGAGAGAGATTGACTTTTTTTACTGCACATTACAATAATTTCTCTAAACTTCTTTTTCAGATAATAAAAACATTGAAGTTATTGGACCTAAGTGGAAACAGATTAGCAAATCTTCCTAAAGCAATTTGGAAGTTGCAGAAATTAGTCACTTTGAAGTTAGATAACAATTTGTTGGACAAATTACCTGCTACTCTGGGACGTATCAGTAGTTTAAGGTAATAAATAAATAGAATGTGGTTTCACTTCCAAACTCATTTTAAAACATTAAAGGAAAGATGTGATATTTCATACTTAGCATTGTTACCATACAGTGTCTCATAACAGTTTTAGCTATGCAAAATTCAATCTGGGCTATTTATTCTGTGTTTAATCTTAACATGTTTAAAAACTAAAATGTAGTCTACAATTACCTAGTTTATTTTAATCACAGATAATACCTACCTCCAGATTGTTTTTCTAGATCTGTCTTTAAATAATAATTTATTTCTTAATAGGTATGTAACAGTTTCACAAAACGAACTGGAGTCATTACCATGCAGTCTAATGCAGTGCCGTTTAGAATATATAGACCTATCTTCAAATAAATTTCATCACAAGAAAGAAATGATCATGACTAACAAGCATACACCATGGAACTTTTATATTGGAAGCTTAGTTCATGTAGCTGCTAAGATGGTGTTAAAAAACAAATGCTATTATACTTCAAATACTATACCATGGACACTAGTGGATTTCTTGGACAATGCCAATATGTGCGTGTGTGGTGCTCCAGTAGTAAGTGATTTATTTTATGTTAATAAGGAATTTGAATTAAAAGACTATTTTAGAACTGTTGTATTCAATAATAATTGGAATAGTGTAGTCGATTTTGAATGCTACTTTTGTTCACCTAAATGTTTTAGCAAATGATTGTCTTATTTATATTTTTTGTGAATGAAAATAATATAAACAGTTTAAAACATTTATTTTTAAGTGTACAAGCATAATATGATTATTTTAAGCCATCTAGTTTCCAATTTATCTCTTGAATGACTGGAGCTATTCTTACATGTGGTTCTGGAAGAAAAATATGATGTATGTATTTAAATAAAATCTTTGAAATTGTATGATATTTAATTCCAATTATTTGGACATGTCTATACAAACCTAATGAGGCTATGCCTTGTGGCATAAAACTGACACCTTCTGGAACATCTTGTGCAGAAATAAATGCATTTGTGGACTCTATCACCAGTTCATTTGTCCAAATGTCTTTGAAACTGTCTTTCATTTCTTTGAGCAGTTTTTCAAGCGATGGCTAAAAAAAAAACATTTTTTTTTTCTAACTTATACAGGCTTAGAATGTGACAAAATAACACGTCTCGTCTCTGTTTCGTCTCATTGGGATTGGTTGAGAGACTGACGTATTGGTCTCTCGATCAATCACAAACATCAAAATTAAACGACATCGTTTTATGAGTTGCATCTTCGTGTCACATTCGTGTACCATAATAGACATGTTTAATGTAATCCATCATAGTTTAACGTAATTATAGTTAATCAAAATTAACTTTGGTAGTAAAAAAAAACTAAGTTCTCTTAAATATTATTAAGTTATTAGTTTGTAAGCTTTTCTAATAATAAATAAATTAATGTTATACCTGTAAGACATAGGCTTCCTTATCCATATTCAGGCAACTCAATACGGTAACAATTTCTTTCACTTGTAATCTTAACTCAAAGGAAGCTGTGACATGGCTGTGTAACGCCATTATGAGTGCCACATCTTCATATTGTGATCCTTCTTTGAGTGACGCCACTTTACGCTCATGTTTCCTTCTATTTTTGCTTGAGCGGTATGAACGGCTGAAATTATCGAAATATAATAACAGAAAGCATAATATTTTAAAGGGTCACTATGGTAACTAATGAATTGGGTTTGCATCCAGGTTTATGAACACGATGTGGAACTACTTAGAAAAATAATATCTTTTTAAAAGGCAGAGACATATATTAATTACGTGTAAAGAAATTAGGTAAAGTTTAATTAAAAATCATTACCTTGAACCTCTTGATGAAGAGGCCAATGTACTACCCGCATCAGAATATAAATCACTATCCTTATTGACGTAGAAGTCGTAAACATCAACTGGATTTTTTATTTTATTCGCCCTCACTACTTGAAGCCGATCTCTATGACGTATGAAGGTACACCAATTCGCCTCTATTAAGTCGGTCATGTTTTTGAAGTCCTCTAGTAATGCCGGAGCTAGTAATTCATCTAGAAATAAATTAAATATTTAACTTATTGTGTCTCGTTCAACGATAAACAATCGCGAAAGCCATAAGCTATCTTTAGATGTATTTTACTATAAAGACTTTTGAACTCATGACCAAAATAGTGAATCCAAGCTACCCTCTACAATCTACATGGTCCAAAATTACTTTTCTTTAAGTAAAATAAGGGCAGGTAAAGGAAGAAGTCTGTAGGTACATAATGTTATTGCTAGTTGGTTCTTCAGTCAAACACAGTTAAGCAATAAAAAGTACCTCTCAAATTAGGTTTCGAGTATTGTGAACATAGCCGCAATGCTGTTTTATAGTGCCCACACTCCACTGCATATGAGATGGTTTCATCAGGATCACAGTAGTATTGCTCCAAAATAGATAGTGCTTCATTATGGCGTTTTTCATTCTTCAATCCATTTATGAAGTACCTAAACAAATTCAATATGTTGTAAAATACAGAGAAAATAATATGCATATTGAAGAAAAAAAAACAAGTGCAATTAATTAATAAGAGCTTCTTGCTTACCAACACAAGGTTTTAAACTGGTCTTTTGGCCAATGAGAAGCCAATTTTAAAGCCAACTCCCATTCTAAAGCATCTTTGTAACATTCTATAGCTTTGTCAATATTGTTTGCTCTTTCATAAATAATACCAGCTTTAGTAAAATGCTTCTTTAATTTCAAATAAAGGCCATAATCTTCAGATATTTGTTTGTATATTTCATCATCAATGGAAAGTAAATCTAATGCTTCTCCATAGAGGCTATGATATTTTACAAAAGTTTTTAATTCCTCATGTCTACTAGGTCCACACTGTACAAGACATTCAACTGCCTTATCAAATCTCTTTAAATGTTTATTTATGGAGAAACATTTGAAATTATCATCCATCTCATTCAATTCATTAAGCATAGGTATGTATTCTTTAGGATCTTTTTGTGATTTATTAGCCACTAACAAAACTAAGTCAAAATCATACATGCCAAGTGAAACATCAAAGAGATGATTAACATCAACCATGTAAAGCAAATACTTAAGAGCTTCATCTGCTCCTACGGGTAGTTTACTTCCATTTGTTTCTTTTACTTTAAGGTTTTTAATAATTTTTAAAGCTTTCTCCAAATCTTCAACAGTATTTTTCTTAACATATGTTGTGATTATTGGCAGTATTCTACTAGCTCTGTCTGACCTTATTTTCAACTGCTCTGTAATTGCATCACATATTTTTACTACTTTTGTCTTTATTTCTTTGTTATTTTCTCTGCTTTCGTAATTACTTGAGTACATTGTCTGAGTCACATCAAAATTTTCTAGATCTGATAGAAAGAGATTCAACCAAGAATTATTGTTTATTGAATCCAGGAATATGTCAATATTAGTCATAAATTTCTCAGGGCTATGATCATATATCAGATTTAAGTTGATTCTTTGTTTTCTCATCAAATCAAATGCTTCATGGTATTTGAGAGCATCAAGGTATTGGCCAATAATTTTCAGGGACAAAGGTCTTGGTTGTATGGACTCTAAATTGCCTCGTGGCATTTGAAATACTGTTCTGGTATCATTTGGCACTACTATTACTAACTTAGTACCTCTCTCAACTTTTCTCTTATAAACCAAATTAGATTCAGTTTTTTGATATTCACTAATTGCATTGAGCCCATGTGGTGTCAGTTTTACACACAAGAGCACATGTTGGAATGTGGTTAGTAGTAAAAAGTCTGTATGAACAAAGAAAGAGCTCACATTGTTCATGATCATTCTGTTGCCAATGTATAGGTTACCCTTAAGAGTAAGACCAATAAAATGTAATTCATCCTCTATAATAAATACATTAAATTTGGTGCATGAAACATTAAAGGATACATATTGCTCTTCTATAAATCCACCAGCCAGGTATTGCAATATTTCCCCATTGCTTAGTTGCAAAAATATTTTACTTGAATCTTTTGGATTAGATGCTATTCTTGTTACACCAGATGGTAAAGAAGTAGTTTCTGTTTTTGTAATTTTGTCACCATCAATTGTCAACTCCATCAAGTAATATGATTTACTTTTCACCATAACACACACTATGACTTCTGAAGTCAGCCAATACCAATTGTAGTATTGGAATGGAAAATCATTTTGGTTTAACTGTACAGTTTTTAAAATTTCATATTTTAGAGGAAATTTTTGTGTCTGTATGTAATATATTAATTTGTTATTTACAGTGCACACAATAAATGTGTTAGTACTTAGACCGTTGTTAGATTGTTGTGGAGCAAAACACACAGAATTAACAGAGGCATCTAACGAAGTTTCAAATGATGACATTGGTGGTGGTACTACGGTTTGTCTAAAACCAGTTACTAACAGCTTACAGCCATCTATGACAGTCACTACTGCATCATCGTAAGCACTAACTCCCCTGCTATGATCAATGCTCCAAATCCAAGAATATATCAAATAACTTCCATCATTTAAAACAATATGAAGTTTCTTGTTATTAGCAACATCAAAATCATTGTCCCACATAATTTTAGTTATATCCTGTTCACTGTTGAATAGCAATGTCTGCTTTAAATACCAGTGGTAATTAGCTGATGTGTATAACAAAAACTTATGTGTATTTGTTTCAATATCTTTGCAATGGAGGGTCAATATTTCTGAGTCTAAGCTCCAAGTTATGTTTTGAACATGTGTAGTAGAATTCACTGCTATATCAAATTCTCCATGCTTTAACCCATTTTTTTCAAAGAATGATACAATATATTTATCATTCACTTTCTGTGTTGTGGCTATAACATTGCCACTAGGTCGCCAAGATAAATTTGATTCTAATCCTTGTTGCTTTTCACTTGTATACTGTAAATGGCCTTCTCTATCAAAAACTTTAAATCTTCTGATTCCATCAACATTATAACCTACTGCATACAGACTGCCATCTCCCCTCCAAGTTAATTTCACTGTATTATCTGATGAAGCATTTGGATCTAAAACAAAAGTAATTATTAATAAAAAATTACGACATAGAAAAGTGGAACAATTGTAACTTAAGGTAACATAGACTAAATTATATTTATGAGATTGCAGGAAGATTACTGATGAATGCTCCACATATATAGTATATAAAATGCATCAAATCTTTACTCATCACACACTCATACCAACAAATCCTTGAATTCTTTTCCTTACCAGCACTAACTTCCTTTTTAAGTTTAGCAGCCTGCTTCCCCTCTGATCCATGGAACTGTGTCTCTTTTTTTCCCCATCCAACTGTGATGAACTGCTTCTCTCCAAACTCTTCATCTAGCAAGTTCACTTCATTAACTGGATCAAATGTGCAAGACAGTAGCACCATGTTTAATTCTTTTGTGACAATTGCCAGTAACTCTTGGTCTGGGCTCCATTCCATTGCCTATAATTAAATTTTACATCATAATGAGTGATGCTTACTTCACAATCAATTAAAATTAAATGTACACAGTTTGATTACTTTAATCAGGAGTTTAGGGCCAGACAGAGTTAATAGTTTCAGGCCATAATTATAACTGCCCATCATCATCATCATTAGCCACATGACGTCCACTGCTGAACATAGGCCTGCCCTAAAGATTTCCAGACGGAAAATATATGAACTCCCAAAAAGGTAATATAAAACTGAAATGGCAAACATGTAAACGTTAACTACACACACAATTTGTTTGTTTTTTTTACAAATATTTACCCACTTTTCAATTCTCTTTTAGGACCCTTTAAAACATTGACTGCAGCTCACAGAATAGTTGTGTTGTGTTGTGTTGGGAGCAACATGTGTGCATGTGGATAGTGCACAACTAGTGTGTTGAAAAAATAGTAAGTTGTATGTAAGACTGTCTCACATATTTATCGCATCGTGAGATAGTGATCCTAGATAAGTAATTACTGGAACCAAAGTATTTCTTGAATTACTGAAATGCTGGTAAATACTTTACCAGACAGGAGTTAGTAAATTGCTTTACACAAGAGTGTATCTTTACTAATATCTAAGGTGATGTAACTACTGCTCCGATTCTGAGAATGTCCTTACTAAGGGAGCTACATTATCTACTATCGGCTACTTTTTATCTCTGGAACGAATATTTATGTGGGCGGAACCGTAACCTCTGCCTCGGTGGCATAGTTGTGTTACCGAGGTTGATATGACTGCAATGCTGAGGTCTCAGGTTCGATCCCCGGGTCGGGCAGTGATATTGGATTTTTCTATTCAGTATCAACCAGGAGTCTGGAATTTGTGCCCGATATGGCGATAGGCTCGCCCCCTATCACATCATGGGACGGAATGCGCATGGCGAAAAGTGGGTGGATAAGAATAAATAAAATGATCTATCTTTTTACTGAATTGGTGTAGAGCTTACCAGTATTCCGACGTCAAAAACTCCAACAACCTCACACACCATCCCCGCCTCCGTGACAGAAAGTAATTCCCCATTTTCAAAGCCTACACACACCGAATTCTGAAGTGACAAGAATGTTACATTTATTGGGCAATTATCAGGACTAACGAGATCCGAGACGTCTTTACTCCACTTCACTTCATCGTTTTCATTAAAAACATATAGATTAAGGTTATTTGTGCAAACATATAATTCGCTAGAAGGGCTCCCTTCATCGTGGCCGAGGCAAAGGGCCGGGGTTTCCTCAGAGCTAACTTCTCTCACGACAACATCGCAAAGTTCCAAATTTCGCATTTTTAATAAATAATTATACAAAAATCATAAACATTTACAAAGATTTACATGCACGTTTTATAGTTTACTATAAAGTATAAAATCAGAGACAAATAAACTAGAGAGACGGTTAACTTCATACATATTTTTTAACACGATAAGGAAACCCTCACATGCATGCATTTTATGTCTATAGTCTGTTATACAATTAATTCATGAATAGTTGGGTCTCTCTTTCTTTCCCGCGTCAATTGCCTTATGTGCTGTTTTTTCTCTTTCGCACGAAGGTTATGTTTAAAAATAAATATGGCCGTAACACTAGAGATGTAACCGTATTAAAAATCGACTCTGCGGAAAATAGTAAACTTTAAATAATTAGGGATGTCCTTAAGGCCAGGTTCATACTATCACCTAAAATTAAATTTTCTCTATAATGAGTATATGGCTTAATCGTGGTTCCGACACATGTAATATTGACTCAAATAAAACAAAATATTTTTCTTGAATTATAAATATTTATTTTTATTATACTATTTATGTAAATTTTGTTTTCACGCCCAATTTATAATTATTTCCGAACCTACCAATAACCCGCGAAATTCAATTATTATAATTGCAGCTTTATAATAGGCATCTTGAAAAATTGCATTTTCTGTACGATAAAATATACCTGAACAAAGCTACAAAAATACGTAAATACGTAAAAAAAATAGATAATTTTATTATTACTATTACAATTAAATCACTACATACATTTAAAATTGCGAATAAAATTTATATATAAAAATATAAAAGCCAGCTCGGGCTGGCCAATAACAATGCTTTTATTTAAATAGGCCCTAACCTAGCTAACCCACCAGCCTTTCCCTAGCTACCTAAGTGATGACTACCCGAAGAAGAAAGGCAGAAAGAAACTCCGGGCTTATTTTTTTGTCATCAATTACTGTTCTTTTTTTTAAGCATATTGTGTACATAGTAGTCAGATAGCTTACATAAGCTGGTGCACGCACAGCACCGATAAAATCGGATGAATTCAAGGATTGCAGGATCAATACAGGGATTAAAAACCTGGACATGCATAAGCAAATACCAAAAAAGAGGAAATGAATAAATAAATGGTGTACAGCGTGCAGTCGCCTACATTTACAAACGTTATTTTAATTTTCATCTTTACAATTCGGTATTATAAAGGCAAAATGCAATGAAATGATCTTTTACTAGTCTTCCGCTAAATGATATTATGTCATATAAATCAAGACCAACATACAAAACCCAACACTGGATTGTGAATATTTTGCAATACCCGATTAATTACATGCGATGTGACATGATTCAATGAATGATTTAAAAGCGGAGCTATCAAAGAGGTGCAATTTTATTTTTCCCGAACTTATCGACACTATGCAACACTGCGGCGTGTTTGATGTTTTATTCAATTGTATTGTACGGTATTAGAAATAATTTAAATCTAAAATCTATTCCCAAGAGCGTAATAACAAATTTTACATCTGTACTGGCGCCAAATAGGGAGCACAAAAACGGGAGCCCCCATTAAAGTTAAATATGCATTTACAAATTAACTAGTGCTTCACAAAAAGCATTCCATGCATAATGTTATATTTTGCAATATCATGTTAATGGCACACTTGCAAGTAAAAATGCTACAAAAAATTGTTGCGATCCACTATAATGAAAATATAATATTAAACAAAAAGGTAAAATTAAGAATTTCTGCACATTGTAAATCAATAAAAATATGAACAATTGTGGAAACACACAAAAAATACTACTTTTGTAGAAAGGTGATTATTCGACAATAATATAGATTCTAGTAGGCTAATTTTGATAATTACTTATTTATTTAACGGCATGCAAACTTATAGGTAACAAATAATATTTATAGTCCTACACACACACACTCACGCCTTTTATCCCAGAAGGCGTAGGCAGAGGCGCAACTAGCACACCCAATTTTCGCCGTGCGTATTCTGTCCTATGATGTGATAGGTGGCGAGCCTATCGTCATATTGGGCACAAATTCTAAACTCCGAGCTGATACTGATTAACAAAACCCAATATCACTTCCCTCAACCCAGGGATCCGACACCTCATCATTGTCGTCGAGCCTTAATACACTAGTGCTTAAATAACATTGCAATGTTACTATTATTTTTAATAAATAATCTTATTTTTCCAGTAAGTAGTCTTAATATTATGTCTTACTCATCTAATAGTAATTACAAGTAACAATTTTATAGTTATTGTCTACCTCTTTTTTATCTATAATAATATAATGTTATCTATACATATAATAAATCAGTAGTACCGGTGTCTGTACATTTAAAGAAATGTGATATAAAGAATGGGGGCGACTAAAGAAGAGTAATGAAAACAAATCAGCGATTTTTATAATTCTTTTCTGTCCGTCTGTTTTTGTTTGTTTGTTACAGGACATCTCCGAAACTACTGAACGGATTTCTATAAAATTTGGCATACGGGTAGATCATATCCTGGATTAACACATAGGCTACTTTTATCCCGGAAAAACTTTGTCGAACGGGCGGAGCCGCGAGCAAAAGCTAGTAATATAATACAGTAATAGTAAAAGGTAAGATTCTAATTTTAACATCTTTTTCTATACAATAACGTTTAAGGTAATGTTAATTACTTTTTAGTTGAAAAAGTCATCTAATACGTAAAATGAATTAGGGTGTAGGAGCATAATAATGCATATAGGATTTAAAAAAATGAATGCTCAACACTCAGCAAAAGGTTAATTAATAATTTTAAAGACAACCACAATGATTTTATACAATACAAGTGGTCACACTTAGCCTACTATACAGTATGCACATAAACTAATTTAAACACACAAAAAAACATAACATGCTTAATTATACTTAAATATACATTTACAAATTATTCCCTCACGAAAAGCATTCCATGCATAATGTTATATTTCGCAATATCATATAATGGCACATTTGCAAGTAAAAATGCTATAAAAATTAAAAAAAAATGTTGGATACACTATAATGAATATATAATTCTAATAAAAAGGTAAATTTACTGTTTATAAATGAATAGAAATATAAACAATTTCAGATACACTCAAATATACAACTTTATACATACAATTATCTGGTAGGTGCATTTTAAGGTGTAAGAGCATAACTATGCACATAGGATTTAAAAAAAAACAAATCCTTAACAGTCAGCAAAATAATAATAAATTTGAAGACTACCACTATGACTTTACACAATACAAGGAGCCACCCTTAACCTACTATACTATACACTATAGACATTAACTAATTTAAAACCATAAAAATGTGGCTAATACACTTTCAAGAAAGAACAATTTAATTTGCAATAATTGTAATAATCGTAGACAAAATACTATGAAGAAAAAACATACTACAATTAAGTGTGATTAGGTACTACGCCTTCTTACTGATCTATAACTCAATCCTTTTGTGACTTTTTCACGGATTAGAGTTTCCATTTCTACATCTTTAGGCCTAGAATCAACATTATTCATTCTATTATTAAAATTAATACACCATTGCTTAACTTGCATTCTAATCATGTATACCCAAAAAGCTTTAATAAGAGCTGTTTTATGTGAATTACAATTGTACCACGCAGTGTCAATTTTTTTTTTTAAAGTACCTATTAAATCAGAATAAACATAAACACTGCAAATAGATGGCATCATTTTGTCAATAATATAAATACTCTGCCAGACTATTTGACTAAAATTATCAGAAGGATAATATAACCTGTCTATATTAGAGCTATACTCTCTTAAATGAATTAGTTCGTGAAATGACTCTCTCTGAGTTAATAGTGCTTTTGTACAATTATCACAATCTTTGCAGTTCAAATTGGACATCAAAAAACGACAAACTGCACCAGCAATATATGGTACAGCCTTATGTTGGAATATATTCTCGTTAGGTATAGTATTTGCTATAAAGTTAGATTCATCACAATGAATATTTTCAGTGTATGAACCATATTTTTGGTGGCTGACTAAATGTTTTAATGTACCCAACATTTTGTCATCATCATTAGAACAATTAGTATATAAAGATTTACCAGTAGTAATGTTGTTAATTAGCAAGGTTTTAAAAGCCGATACAAAGTGAGTACAATTAGGATTTGTACTGAAATTACCATGTGCCCTTATTTGACCGAAAAAGTTTTCTATTGGATCTTGATTAAGACGTCTAAGACTTAAAAATTTTACACCATCAATTCTCAGTAGATCTGACCATAAATGTCTTATTGTTTTAATATTATGCAAAAAATGCTTTAGTGATAAAGGCTTCCCTTCCCTTTCATTGGAAGCGTCAAAACGCATTGAAGATAGCTTTTTCACAGCATCATTCCAGAATGCAATGTGATCAGAATTACATGAAAGAGCATGTTTTAACTTATTCCCATAATGGCCAAAACCATTTAAACTATCAAACAAATTATTTATGAATAGAACCATTTCTGCTGTGAATAAACCATTTTCAATGTCTGCATTTAAACTTATGTAATCATGATCCTGGAGAAATAGCAGAGACTTCATGTGGATTTCTAGTGATGAAGCCACTTGCCTGCTAAAAACTTGGGCTGCAAATTTGACCTGAAATGTTTATAATATACATATTAGTTCATAAATAAATAGACAATTTTAATTAATGGTATGATTATTTTATCTGTCATGATATTTTATTAAATGGCATAAAGAAATCTATATAAAACACACAGCACTTTCACAAGAATATGGTAATTAAACATATACTGAGTGTACTATTATTTACAAGCGGCGCTAGCCTAGTTGAGAGTGGAACGGACTGTCTAGACGAATGTCCGCAGGCTCAAAACCTAAGGGCACGCACCTCTGACTTTTCTAAAAAACTATGTGTGTATTCTTTGTGAATTATCGCTCGCTTTAACGGTGAAGGAAAACATCGCGAGGAAACCTGCATATCTGAGAAGTTCTCTATAGGAATTTCGAAGGTATGTGAAGTCTGCCAACCCGCACTAGGCCAGCGTGGTGGACTAAGGCCTAAACCCTCTCAGTTGTAGAGGAGGCCCGTGCTCAGCAGCGGACAGTATATAATACAGGGCTGGTATGGTATATGCTGAGTTTAGTAAATCGTATTATTTTCTATTCCATATAAAGTAATTTACAAAATCAAATACAGGAAACTACCCTATTCTCTTTGCATTGGATTCAAGAAGATGTCTTTTATAACTAACAAAAAAGCAAAAAATAAAAAAAAACAGAACCTTTTAACAAAAGAAAAACTGACTCCAAAAGCCACCACAATCCAAAAAAACAATAATGTACAGACATTGGCCTGTTACAATTTTATTATGTACTAGCATTGCGCGCGGCTCCGCCCGCATGGAAAAGTTTTCCGGGATAAAAAGTAGCCTATAGCACTCAGGAGTAATGTAGCTTCCTATTAGTGAAAGAATTTTCAAAATCGGTTCAGCAGTTCCTGAGATAAGCGCGTTCAAACAAACAAACAAACTGTTCAGCTTTATATATTAGTATAACGCATACTCACGCCTTTCATCCCCGAAGGGGTAGGCAGAGGCGCAACTAAGGCACCCACTTTTCGCCTCGTGTATTCCGTCCCATGATGTGATAGGGGGCGAGCCTATCGCCATATCGGGCACAAATTCCAGACTCCGGGCTGATATACTGAATAGAAAAATCCATAATACTTTGCCCGACCCGGGGATCGAACCCAAGACCTCAGCATTGCAGCCGTACCGTAATACAACAACGCCACTGAGGCAGTCGCACCGATATATTAGTATAGATAATACATATATGTAGAGATTAATGAAATCTGTTTCAACGTAGAATCCAACATGTTCCTATTGCACACCTTCTGTCAATCAGTCAAGACTTATAAACAGAACTGTAATAGAATAATGTATATTTAATTACCTTCATTTTGTCATATGAAGTTGGATTTATGTGTTTCTCAGTAAGTTTGGTGCTTCTTGCTCTGCCACCAAAACCATCCACTTTATAAAGGGTCTCAATATATTCCCACTTTGCCCTTTGGTTGCCAATGAGAAGATGTTTTTTCTGAAAATTATTTCGAAAACATTTCAATAAATGAGGTACGTCATAGATATGGTATAATTGGTTGGGGCCTATTTTATAACAGTTATCATTTGTACATTTGTTACTACGTAAGAGTTCAGCATTAGAATCTGATATTAATGACTTAATAGCAGCAACATTGGCAGAACCTTGATCACTGATTGTAGCTCTTACTACAAATCCTGATTTAAAAACTGCAAATACTATTTCTTTGATAATATTCTTTAGAACAAATGTTTTAACCCCATCTCGAGCAAAATAAAATGCAATTGGAATTTTCCAAGGAGAAAACAAACCCCGTAACATGAAAACTAAAGCTTTATCAGCCACATTGCTAGTACGTTTACCAGAACCTATATCTTCAAAACCTTCAATTACCCCAGTAAAGAAATTAAAATTTAAATGTTTTATAATGGACATCTCATCAAACATTAATGTGCATTGCCTGTCTATTTCGGGTTTATCCAAGGCAGCGTCTGCCAAATGTTTAAATATAAAGTCATTAATACCAGGCCTCAAAGGAATATTGCTGAGGAGAGAATTTATTCGAGATTTACATGGTAATGCTAAATGTTTTCGTAAAAATCCATAGCACTTAGGGCTTAACTTATATAATGACAAAGCAAAGACTTTTTCTGCATCTGTATAACGGCGACCTTTTAATGAATTACCAGACAAACGTAATTGTGAATCTACTAATAACTTCCCATATGTACTTAAAATGTTATATTTTTTCAAAAACATCTTTGTTTTTGGTGCATGAAGGTCAAATCTAGTCTTTAATTTTTTATACCTTGATTGCAAGAGACGTAATTTATTTTTTAAAATGTTAATTGAAGTGCGTAAAATTTGTTTACGAGGGGTAGCTTCACCAGGATTTAATCTAATACGATTAACTAATCTACGTTTTACTCGGCTGTGAGTTTTTAGTTTTTGTTCATTACATACAGCAGTGGTGGTTGATGTGGATGGGGTTATACATATTGGAAGATGTTCCGTATTGTGAGGTATAATAGGAGTGAGTTGAGATGGAGTACTACTATTTGCTTCATTCAATGAGGCATGAATTGATTTTTCATTACACACAGCAGTGGTGGTTGATGTGGATGGGGTTATACATATTGGAAAATATTCCGTACTCTGAGGTAAATTAGCGGTGAGTTGAGGGGGAGTACTACTATTTGCTTCATTCAATGAAGCATGAATTGATTTTACCGCGCTAGATAGCTCAGAATCTATTTGTACACTAGTACAATTTTGTTCTATAGTAGGTCGAGTAACTTCAGAAGGATAAACGACTTTAAAAATAAAGGGTTCAGTAACGCTACTAGTGGGTGAAATTTCTAATATCAAACCTGGGTTTATTTGTTTATCAGAAGGTTCTAAGTTTAATAAGGGAATCGCATTGGGTGTTAATTTTAGATTCTGGTTAATATGTTCGGCAAGAAAATGCTTATGACAAAAACGGATCCCTTCACGTTTAGTGGGAGGATACTTTTGTAAAAAGGGACATAACCTCAACCACACTTCCCACCTTGTTTTATTTGTGAAAGGCACACAAAAATATTTAAAACACCGGCCTCGAGTACTGCACCCGGGAACACAGCACTTATAACCCATTATATTATCAAAATAAATCGAACTATACGAAGAAAACAATTACACGTTTGAACTGGTAAACACTAAGATTGCTTTTATAAAGTACTGTTTACAAAAACATTCGCACACAATAAACGAGATTAATAAGATAACGAATAAATGAAAACCGCCTTTAAATCGAAATTGCGAATTGCAACACAAATTTGCACGCCACGGACAGCGACTCAGAGCAGCGGTTAACCACAATATAAAATGGCGGTGTACGCATTGTTTCAAAACTATCTGACGTTTATTTCTTATCGAATGACAGCTTTTACTATAACACACACACTAATAAAGGTCAGAGTGTAGAAAGAGATGCACGAGTTTACTATTTATAAAATGTATGGAAAAATTGTGAAAAGTGCGATAGTTGCGTAACGCTATTGTGTTACTTTTTTTCGCTGAGTTAAACGGGCCTGTATAAAATCAAATGACATTGTCACTTGTCAGATCTGACATTATTTTGACATACCTAGATCGATATTGGCTGATTGTCCTAAAGGACAGAGCCAGATAGGAAAAAAAAAAAAAACAAAGATATTGGCTGACAACTTTGACAAAGGAGTTTTGGCGGGAACTTGGAAGTGTCATGAGGTGCTCTTGTTTTAATTCATTATTTTGGTGATACTTAATGTTATATTGCATAATTATGGTGGTATATTATCCAATATAGTTCTATTAAAGAGCTGAAATGAAGTGAATTGAAATAATTGTGCTAATCAAGTGTTTTTTTGTTGCCGCCAAAACTCCTCGATAAATTCTTGGTAAGGTAGCCACTGCTTTACTTTGATATACTACAGATAATAAAATAGACAAACCAAACTTGACATTGGCAAAATGAAAATGTGAACACAAATGCCATTATAAAAAAAAAAAAAAAAGAAACTTTGACAAAGAATATGGCAATGATACAAAAAACATACAGCGTCATCAATTTTACAATTATTTTGAAACATTAGTCCAATGCAATGGCAGACTTCACATACCCTCGTGATTCTTATGGAGAATTCTCTTTTTTTTTTTTTTTTTTTTTTTTTTTTGTTTTGGCCCTACCGGCCAGTAGCCTGACGCGAGTCGGCTTTTCTGGCCACACCGGACTTTCGGGTGAACGCTTTAGGCGCTCGCAACCCTTGATTTATGTAACCATGCTGAGGGCAACCCACTAACGGGTTACGAACCTCGGCTCAGGACGGTCACTGGGAGAGGATGAGACATCAACGATTAGTGGGGAAGGTTGGTGTTTAACCTAATCCTATCCATTTATTTCGTCGGCACGCGGGCCGGAACTGTTAGGAGGGTCGGGAGGGCGACGGGGAACGCGGCGAGGTCCTCGGCGGCGAGGACGGAACTGCGGTCGTGTGGAGTGTAGGAGTTTTAGGAACTCGTTCTTATTGCGAATGGCCAGAGTGATATCGTCCTCTGGATCGGTTAGGACTGAACGCGGCCGTCTCCATTTGGCGCGGTCGAATGGAGTGTATATTGACGCTTTGCGGACTAACGTATTTGGGTGTTTAACCGCCCGGTCGAAGTAGCGTTTGCTGGTCATTTGCATGAAATGCCTGATGGTCGGCATGTTAGTATCCACGTGGAGGTTGCGATTGCGAACGTACCACGGGGCACCAAGAGCGTGTCGAAGAAAAATGTTTTGCAATACCTGCATACGCTTAAGACGAGCAGGCGGTATATGGGCGAACACGGGCGACGCGTATGTCATGATCGGTCTAATACACGTGGTAAAGATCCTAATCTTGTTGCGGATGGACATTTTGCTTTTCCTATTTATGAGCCAATGCAGTTGGCTCATCGCGAATGCGGCTCGCGCACGTACCGCATTTACGTGTGGGATGAAGGTCAACTTCTGATCAAGGGTCACTCCTAAATATTTGGCTTTGTCCGTCCAGGGGATTACCTGGTTGGACATGCGGACTGAGTTGTGAGGCACATGGACTCTCCTTTTCAAAGTGAACAGGATAGCCTGGCTCTTTGTGGGATTGACGGTGATTCGCCATTTGCGGAACCACTCACTGAGCTTGTCGGCGGCGGCCTGCAAAGTGCGCACCACATTGTCGGGGTCTCTACGTGAGGCGTAGATTGCGGTGTCATCGGCAAAGAGCGCCAAATGGGCGTTTTTCGGTTTAGGGATATCGCTGGTGTACAGCGAGAAAAGAAAAGGTGAGAGGGCGGAGCCTTGCGGGACTCCAGCCGTGATGGCGTGACGGGAAGAGAGAGTACCCTCCACGCGATATTTGAAACCGCGATTCGACTAAAAATCTCGTATGATGTGCACGAGTTGAGTGGGCACGTTGAGAGTGTACAGCTTGTAAAGCAAGCCGTTGTGCCACACCCTGTCGAATGCTTTTTCAATATCGAAGAAGAGAGCACCGGTGGGCATGCCTATCTTGAATTTGTCGTAAACGTGCTCCGTGATGCGGAGCACCTGATTTACGCAACTGTGCCTAGCACGAAAACCAAACTGTTCGGGAGGGATCAGATTGTTGTTGTGAGCGACTATTTTGAGGCGGTCGAGGACGATCCGCTCGTAAATTTTGCCCAGAGTACTGAGCAGACTGATTGGCCTATAAGAGGACGGTTTGGATGCGGGTTTTCCCGGCTTATGTATACCTATCACAACTGCCTCCTTCCAGACCTCTGGGAAGAGGCAGTTTTGAAAAGCAGCATTGAATATCGCGGTGAGCGTTAGGACCAGATGCTCCGGAAGCATCTTAATCATACGGGTAGGGATCCTGTCGCCCCCGGGGGCTTTTCGTCTTTTGAGCGCCTTGATCAGAGCGATGACTTCTTCGATCGTCACCGGTGCAAGGGGATCGGGCGGCGGCGGGTCGACGACGTTGGCGGTATCGGTATCGTTTATCGGTCGCGAAATCGAGTTCGGCGGTGGCCGGACCGCGTTCCTACTTTCGACGAGTGAATTAACCGCAACAAGATGGTCGTGGTCTATAGGTATTGTTGAGAGGGAACATTGAGACTCCAGACTGTCGGCCAACAGTTCCGCTTTCTCGTCGTCGTCAAACGCTGGGCGTTGATTCGGACGATTGAGCGGAGGCATAGAGGTCACATCGTTTCTCCTGAAGGAACGACACAGCTGCCAGAAGGCCTGGTGTGTCGGGTCGAGTTCGGCTAAGCGAGTTTCCCATCTCGAATCGACGACCTCTTTTATGCGACGTCTAACCTCACGTTGAAGGAAGCGCGCAAGACGTCGTCGTTCCGGGGTGGGGCTCGTCGCGCAAGCTCTGAGCGTAGCGTTACGCCTCCTCACCACCCACCGCACGTCGTCGGGAATTTGCCATTGACTGTGAACAGTCTCTGGCACCTTCTCGGAGCTTTCGCTCAAGACGTTTTGAAGGTGGTTGGTGAAGGAGCGTATCGCGCCAGTCGTTTCTTCAGGAGTCACGATGTTGGTCGGAATCGCGGAAAGATCTGTAGATGAGGTGTCCGCGAGCTTGGTGCCTAGGAGGCGCCAATTCGTTTTCACCTTCATCGGAACGTTAGGACCTGTGTTTGATGGGCCGTTTTGGGGAACTAGATCTAGGATCACAGGTCTGTGGTCAGAGTCTAACTCTTGTAGCACCTGCAAGGAACGCACGCGAAGGCTTACGTTCCTTACTAGCGCTATGTCGAGTATGTCGGGTCGGTGGTCGACAGTAGAACTATAGTGAGTTGGTTCAGAAGGAACCAGGATACTCATATCTACTATGTCAAGACAACGCTCCAGAGCGGTACCTCTCCCGTTGGTCGAGTTGCAGCCCCAGAGAGTGTTCTTGGCATTGAGGTCGCCCGCCAGAATGACGGAATCCCCCATTTCAAATAATGTAGTTAGCTCACTGGAGTGAAGCTCCTTTGAGGGCGAGAGATAGGCCGATATGATGGTGATCGGCGGGTGTCCTGTCATAGCTAGCCTACAGACTGAAGCCTCAATGTTCCTCAAAGTAGCAGGTGGGTCTAAGGGTATGCAATGCAGGGACCTTTTGAAATATATGAGAGTGCCTCCTAAAGGGCCACTAGTGCGATCTGTTACGGGGACCTCCACAAAACACTTTTTAAAAAACAACTTTTTATTTTACACAAGGAATACACTTTGAATGGGAGGTCCGAAGGCAACCGTCACGCGAGAGAGAATTAAACAGACTGCTGGGCCCGTGGTGCCAGCAGGTATATATACTATTAAGTATTGCTGACGGTGATAGCTTTAGGGCTGTCACAGCCAGAATCCTTACATGACAGGGGTATAACACCTCCCCCTTTAGATAGAACTTATGGGGTTGATTTTTCCCAAAGTTCGTTAGGAAAATTTAATTACAAGTGAATCCGAATTTTTGGTTGTATGGATTCACTTATGCTATTCGATGGCTCGGGCTCATCGATTACAGGGACTTCTACTTGAGGTCCAAGGGGTACAGATTGGAATGTGACTGGTTTGCCTTTGGATTTACAGCAAGTTTTTATAGGACTAAATTTATTATAAATTTTATAAACTATAAAAGAAAATAATATAAAAAACATGAAAGTGCTTAAAATTGAATAATGTGTCCCATATCGAATAATGTGTGGAGCATTATTTATTTTATTTAATTCGGATATTGTATTTTCCAATATTTTATTATCCACGTGAATATTGTCCAAATCAATATTTCGTAATTGGATAGGGGGCACATTTGGTTTTAATTCTATGAACTTATTAATATTACAGCAGTTGTCATGGATTAAACTGAAATTGGACATAGCAGTGGGCATTGTTATGTTGATATTGGTTTTGATAGCAGTTAGGGTTGTACCTTTACAATAACCTGTACAGCCATCAGGGATAGTAAGTAATCCTGTACCTATTATGTCCAATTCTGTTACACTTGGGTTGTGACAGTCCATGGAAACTCTAGCTGGATCGGATTGTATGAAAAGCCAGCGACCATCGGATAACAATTTCCATGTGTCGAGTTTTCCATGGAGTAATGTAGTTTTACATTGTTGTGGAATTACTGTTAATACGCGGGAAATCACTTCACTTTCACATGAATGTCTTGCGTCAGTTGCGAAGACACTTATAACGTCACAAATATATGTTCCGCTTATAACTAATTGACAAGAGTTCAAGTTATCTAGAGCACTGTATTGCGTTTTGTCTTTGGTCATTGCTAGATATTTGATATCTGGAATAATTAGGCTAAATGAGTCTGGTTTCTTTGGATTGTGCGGCACAGGTAAAGCTATTACATGGTATAAAGAAAATTCATTAACAGATACAAGGGGTATTTGTAACACAAATACGATTTTCCCATCATTAAAATAACATGTTACTTTCGAGATATTTAATAGGTTATTGATATTACTTAATTCTAGGGATACAGGAAATTCTAAGTCGCTAGATAGGTGTCGATGACTATCGGCAAGCTCGTGATGCAAATCTAGGGGAGTTATAATAGCGGGCGAATAAAGGCTCCAACATATGTTGTGGAGCTGTGGAGTCTATTATAGGAGTTTTCTCGAACATTTGCTTGGATTGAATCAGGGCGATTTTGATATTATCAATATGAGAACTAAAGTGAGAGACGTCTATTGGCATCAAGACGTTGAATTCGCTACGACGAACCTTCAGAATGCCCAGGTGATCAAAGTAAAGGCCTGGGCCAGATGTAATTGGTTGAACGTGATTTGTATAGGATTGGCCCCATGTTGGAGTTCTGTAAAGGGTAAGTGTATTTTAATATATTGTATTTAAGGAAAATGGAGGTAGTAAGATACGCGTTTATAGGTAAGTAGATCTTATGATTATATATTTACTAATACAAAATTTATTTACAGGTGCTTCGGGATATCGTCCTAAGGTAAGTTAATTAACTTATGAAACTTAATTAAAGATTTATTTTATTTACAGGGATGCTCCAACGTCGGCAGGTTTTATTTGGTCGACGTGATGTGTTATATGACGTCGATTAATTAACAAGGTAACAGTATTATTACTATTTACTTTAATGATTTTATAGGGTCCTTTCCAGAGTGGTGAGAGTGCTTTACGCATTCTCAAATGATTTTTGAGATATACAAAGTCTCCAACTTTGTATCTGACCAAACGAGTACGTGTATCATAATGGGATTTCGAGGATTCTTTGGATTTTTGTATATATTCTAATGCTTTTTCTCTGGAATGTTTTAATCGATTTTGTAACATACGGACATAGTCAGGGTATGTGGCTCCCGGGGATTCATCATAGATGGAGTTTGGGATTACTGGTTTACTTCCGAACATTAGTTCGTAGGGCGTGAAATGAGTAGTAGAGTGAACAGTAGTGTTATAGGTAAGCATGGCTGTATAGACATAGCGGGCCCAGTTTGTTTGGTCCTTATCTGTAAAGGATCGGAGATATTCTTTTAAGGTAGAGTGACTCCGCTCGAGAGCACCTTGAGTTTGCGGGTGATAGGGAGATGACCAGAGGTTTTTTATTTTGAGGAACTCGCAGGTCTTTTTAAAGAGTTCGGAATAGAAATTGGTTCCTTGATCCGTCAGGATCGTTTTAGGAATACCAAATATTGAAATATAGTGAATCAGGCATTCACTTGTTTCTTCTGCGGTGATGCTTCTAATTGGGTATGCTGAGGAGAATTTAGTAAGGTCATCTTGAACAGTGAGTATATATTTTAATTTTGCTTGGCCTGACTCAGGCAAGGGTCCCACGATATCGAGGGAGATTCTTTGACAGGGCTCAGTTGATGTACTAGTTATTTGCATCGGGGCACGATTTATCTGTCTTAGAGCTTTGTTGGTTTGACATTGTGGGCATTTTTTTACAAAGGCCTCGATGTCACTGCGCATATTCTTCCAGTAGAAATTCTCTTGGATTCGCCTTAACATTCGGGTATTGCCGAGATGCCCAGCGATAGGGATATCGTGATTTTCTCTGAGGATTTTCGGAATTTCGGATAACGAGGGATATATGATTTTTCCCTTGTATATGTGTATGGTGATGTTGGTGTCGTTGAAGATATAGAGAAACATGTTATAAATTTTTATGAACTGATGCTTGTCGAATGGGTTTCCGAATTCTGTTATGGCAACATCCAAAGCATTACCTTCAGAAATTTTGACTAACTCATTCTTAAGAGAGTTTATACTCTTATAGATGTCGCAGTATTGGGATGTATCGAAATGGTAGACTTTGAAGAAGAGAAGGTAGAATGTTTTGCTTTCGTGTGTGAATGAAACAAAAGAGTATAGAGTTCTTTCTTTATTTATAATTTCTTTGTTATCGGGTAGGGCATCGAGGATACCCTGGACAAAAGGATTGGACTCATCAAGATCTATGGAAGTAGGTAATACCATAATCTTGTGGTTAGATCTCATTATATCCTCATTGTGTTCTCGTATGGTTGTATTAAAAGAGATATCTTTTTTCACCATTATTTTCAAAAAGGTAGGGTAATCAGCGACGGGTGCACTTGGAGTAGTACTCGGGGATGATTCTGAAATTGGACTATCAGCTGTTTGCTCCGGTGAATTCGCGGTACTATCATCAGTTTCGTCTCTTGGGACGTTGGAAACGTTAGAAGGAGGAAGGATGCCCTCGAATGGGTTTGATGGATTTAATGATAGTAAATCGTCGGGATTAAAAGACGGGGACATTAGGTTGTCAAGGTCCACAGAGGGTGATATCAGATCACCCGGGTTTTCCGCCAAGGCTGCCTGACCATCAGGATTGACAGGCGGTGATGTCGGGTTTTCGGAGTTGTCGGGCGGAGACATCACGTCATCAGGATTAAATGATGGAGGTGACACTAATAGATCCATCAGGTCACTATCTAAATTTCGATCAGAATTTTGCGCAGGGGTTATTTGTTCATCTGGACTGAAATGGACTGGATTGACAGGGAAGCGAGATAGCGCGTCAGCGTTAGTGTTTATTTTCCCTTTCTTATAATGAATTTCGTATTCGAACTCTTCTAACTTCAAGCGCCAACGGACGAGACGTGATCCAGGATCTTTACAGTTAAAGAGCCATTGTAATGGCTTGTGATCTGTGACAATTTTAAAACTGTGTCCGTAGAGATAGGGTCTGAATGTCTTGGTGCCGAAGATGATCGCGAGGCACTCCTTTTCGGTGACACTATAGTTACACTCAGCCTTGTTGAGAGTGCGAGAGGCATATGCGATAGGTCGGTCTTGACCTACTGGACCTTGAGAGAGGATGGCTGATATTGCATAGTTCGATGCGTCGCAGGTTAGCACAAATGGTTGTGTGAAATTTGGATAGGCTAAGATGGGGGCAGAGACAAGCTTTTCTTTAAGCGTCTCGAAAGCGAGCTGCTGTTCATTCTGCCAAAGAAAAGGGATGTCCTTCTTTAATAGGGACGTTAGAGGTTTGGCGAGTTTGGCGAAGTTAGGTATGAATCGTCTGTAATATGATACCAGGCCTAAAAAGGATTTAATGTCTTTGGGCGATTGGGGTATTGGAAACTGGGTTACTGCCTTTGTTTTATCGGTGTTTGGTTTTACACCGTCTTCATTAATAATGTGGCCCAAATATACGACTTCTTTTCGAAGAAATTCGCATTTCTCGGGCTGGAGTTTGAGATTGAAGTTTCGGAGTCTATCAAAGACTTTCTTTAAAGTGGAAATATGTGAATTTAGGTCATAGGAGTAGAGACTATGTCGTCGAGGTACACGAAACATCTAGTACCTTGGAGGCCGGTTAGGCATGTGTTCATTAGCTTCTGAAACGTGGAAGGGGCATTTTTCAGCCCGAATGGCATTCTGTTGAATTGGAAATGTCCCTGAGGAACGGAGAACGCTGTCTTTGGGGCGTCCTCGGAGTCAATGAGAATTTGATGGAATCCAGATGCCAGGTCCAGAGTGGTGAAATATTTACTATTTCCCAACTGGTCTAGGATTTCTGATATTTGAGGAATGGGGTATGTTTCTCCGATGGTAATGTCATTGAGCTTTCGGTAGTCAATGACGATACGCCATTTCCTTTGACCCTGGGAGTCCACTTTTTTGGGGACTATCCAGGGCTGAAAAATGCCCCTTCCACGTTTCAGAAGCTAATGAACACATGCCTAACCGGCCTCCAAGGTACTAGATGTTTCGTGTACCTCGACGACATAGTCATCTACTCCTATGACCTAAATTCACATATTTCCACTTTAAAGAAAGTCTTTGATAGACTCCGAAACTTCAATCTCAAACTCCAGCCCGAGAAATGCGAATTTCTTCGAAAAGAAGTCGTATATTTGGGCCACATTATTAATGAAGACGGTGTAAAACCAAACACCGATAAAACAAAGGCAGTAACCCAGTTTCCAATACCCCAATCGCCCAAAGACATTAAATCCTTTTTAGGCCTGGTATCATATTACAGACGATTCATACCTAACTTCGCCAAACTCGCCAAACCTCTAACGTCCCTATTAAAGAAGGACATCCCTTTTCTTTGGCAGAATGAACAGCAGCTCGCTTTCGAGACGCTTAAAGAAAAGCTTGTCTCTGCCCCCATCTTAGCCTATCCAAATTTCACACAACCATTTGTGCTAACCTGCGACGCATCGAACTATGCAATATCAGCCATCCTCTCTCAAGGTCCAGTAGGTCAAGACCGACCTATCGCATATGCCTCTCGCACTCTCAACAAGGCTGAGTGTAACTATAGTGTCACCGAAAAGGAGTGCCTCGCGATCATCTTCGGCACCAAGACATTCAGACCCTATCTCTACGGACACAGTTTTAAAATTGTCACAGATCACAAGCCATTACAATGGCTCTTTAACTGTAAAGATCCTGGATCACGTCTCGTCCGTTGGCGCTTGAAGTTAGAAGAGTTCGAATACGAAATTCATTATAAGAAAGGGAAAATAAACACTAACGCTGACGCGCTATCTCGCTTCCCTGTCAATCCAGTCCATTTCAGTCCAGATGAACAAATAACCCCTGCGCAAAATTCTGATCGAAATTTAGATAGTGACCTGATGGATCTATTAGGTCCCTTAACTGGTTCCAATCCTTAAAATCCTTGATAGAGCATGCAATTTCGGCTTTTCCATGGAGTTTACTGTGTATGTATTTAAATAGGATAGGTTTCTGGGCTTCTGAAGCTAGGTCGTATGCGTTGTTACAATTAATTAAAAATGAATTAACGGTCTCCCGGCTACCGTCATACGGTTTAATGAATTTAAACAGGGTATTCAGATCCATTTGGACAAATGATGGGGTTGATTTAGTAGCCCTTGGAGAAATAGGGGCTGATTTGGTATCGAACATGCCCTGTTCGATTGGGGCCGTATCAATGGTCAAATTTTTGAATTCGGATGTTTTCGCGTCTTTCTGCATTTTAGTTATTAAGATTTCGAAGTTTCAAGATAAATACACACCTAGTATCACTTCAAGACACACACAATAAAATATAGTAATATGGATATAAGATATACTAGAGCAAAAATTTTAGAGTTTGTTAAGAAACCACTGGGATTTTAATAAAAATAAAATATTTCTAAAAGTTGAGAACCTCTGGATTTGTGCTCTAGACAAAACAATGACCAAAGACTTACAGTACGATTAACACGTAGACGGCGGATGTAGATATGGCGAGTAGGCACATTACAGCTGATAAGGCGCTCGGCAACGGCACGCTGGAACGGCGACGGCTCCGATTCGAAGAATTCGGCGATGGCCTTGATTTATGATGAGTCCTTTGGGACTTATTGGAAGGATTTCAGGAGAAGCGCCTCGCTATGGCGCTTATGCAACGCCGGTGATGGGTAACTGCTGTCAAGGATGCAGTCACTTTGCGGATTTATCGATTGCGGTTCAGGATGCAATTTTCACGCTGTGTGGAATACTTTTCCTTTTCAGGAACACTGGAAAAACTTGTACCAGACGTCAGGAAAACGTGACGGTAAGTGTAGCACTTTCACGCACTTTCACTTTTCACTGCCTTTTAATTTCACGATGATAGTGAGTCTGTAGGGCGATGATATTTTGATCGCGGGCACTGGAATTTTTTCCGGATCCCACCGCTGCCACCAAAATGTTACGGGGACCTCCACAAAACACTTTTTAAAAAACAACTTTTTATTTTACACAAGGAATACACTTTGAATGGGAGGTCCGAAGGCAACCGTCACGCGAGAGAGAATTAAACAGACTGCTGGGCCCGTGGTGCCAGCAGGTATATATACTATTAAGTATTGCTGACGGTGATAGCTTTAGGGCTGTCACAGCCAGAATCCTTACATGACAGGGGTATAACAGATCGTTACGTACCAGATTGAAGTTAGGGATGTTGGGATTGCGGAGAGCTGGTTTCAGAAACGTTTCCTGGATGAGGAAAACGTCTAATTTATTTTCGCGGACAAAATCAGAAAGTTCGGCTCGTTGGCCGCTAATGCCGTTAATGTTGAAAAACCCCACTCTGAGGGAGCGAGGTTTGGTCCGCTTAGAGGGATTTAATGGTGACGTCGCCATTTAAGATGACGGAAAAAGTGCACCTACGGTGATCTGGTACATCCTCGTCTGGATGTGGACAATTTCCGAGACGAGATTGCTATCGGGACGCCCTAGGGCGGAGATTTGGGCCACGCGGTCGGCCATTTGGGCTTGGAGATTCATTAACTCCGGCGAGTTCAGAAGGAACTCGACTTTTGCGCCTTGCGCAGAAGATGATGTGGTGGCGCAGAAGATGTGATGAGTGCGAGGCCGCCGCCACCTGTGGAGAGGTTTTCGCCTTGGCTGCCTTGGAAGGAGCCATGGAAGCCGAAGGAATGGGCGCAGGAGTAGGTTGAGTGGTGTGTGAGGCCGGGGTGGCGGGAGTGACTCCGCCGCGGGCCTGGAGGCGTGGGTCGGCGCGTGCCGTAGTTGGGAACCACGGGTTACGCACTGGCGCAGGTGCCAGTCTGAAATTGGCCTGAGGGGCTGGTGCCTTTGGAGCTTTAGGAGCTCTGAAGGTCTTTTTGGGTGCTCTGGGGCATCCGCGGTAATTTGCGGGGTGACCCGATTGCCGGCAGTTGGTGCACGAAGGCGGCTCCGTGCACAGGGACCTATCCTTTGGGCGTGGGCACGCCGAAGTGCCGTGCTCGCCGAGGCACTTAACGCACCTGGCGGGGAGGCGGCAGCCACGAGAGCTGTGGCCGTATTTTTGGCAGTTATGACACTGCCCTATTTGGCCTTTCTTGTGTGGGGTTTCGACGGTGAAGCCGCCTAACCCGGAAATGTCGCGGATCTCGTAAAAATGTTTCACGTCCGCGAGGGTTTCGAGAATGGCTAGAACCATCTCGTACTCTAAGCCTGGTTGGGAAACACGGGACTGGCGGTGCATTCGGTGCACCTCAATGGCTGAAATGCCTTTGGCCTGGAGGCCTTCCTTTACCTCTTGGGCAGACATTTGGACGGGGATACCTCGGATGACGTAGCGGAAGCGACGCTCATCCGGGAGGGAGAAGGTATAGTAATAGTAGTTCCTCGAATCGAGGAACTTGGTTAGAGCCCTATGGTCGGAGATCGAGCCGGGCTGAAGTGATAGGAGCTGCTGGCTCCCGTTCCACGAGTTCGTGGGAATGGAAATATGCTGGTTTTCCAGCTCTTTAAATAGGACCTCTATGGTCTTGCCGGGGGGAAGCTGCATGTTAACCCGTGGCGGTTTTTTAAGCCCTTTGGGTTGCGGCTGGGATTGGGAGTCGGAAGGTGGCGACGAACCCGCGGGATTCGCGGGACCCGAACTAGTGTCGATGGGCGCAGAGGGCGCGGGGGCAGGGACGAGATCATCCGAAGGCTGGGATGCGGCCTTCTTCTTTTTCCTCCCACGCTTCACCGTCGTAAAGCCTTCGTCGTCGCGTTCCGACGACGAGGCTTCCGCCTGTGATTCGCAGGAGGAAGAAGAGACGGTGCGTTTGAGGGAGCCCGAGATGGTGGTCTCCATCTCATTGTCGGAATCGGACACGCCAGAACCGACAGCGGTCTCGGTCGCTTGGCTAGCGGCCGAGGCCCCTGCCGACTCCAGCGGGTTCCACGACTCGGAGAGTTGCTCCCGCACATTGTGGAGCAAACCGGACATGTAGTCTCTAAAGTCCTTGTCTAGGACTACAAGACTGCGCAGCGCCGACTTCATTTGCGAAAGCGTGAGGCCGGGTGCGACTATGGGGTCATGTTGGGGTACAATGGACGCGGAACCGGCCACATTAGAGGCTGGGACCACGTCCATGGTTGGTTAATTAATTTGGGGGCCGCGTGTGTGTTCACTACCCCGGGTGTGTTCCGCCTGGGAAAGAACACACAAGAAACCAGGCGGCTCTCACACTAAATATCGGTCGCGGGTCGCGGAACGCGGAATAACGCGGTGACTAAGTCCCCGGGTGGGTGTGCCCGGGGGTGAGTTGAGTGCGTGGCCCTCCTCGCCGGGTATAGGCGAGGGGGGATGTACTTAAAATAGGTGTGCCCTAAGCTTGTATACCCTTTGCCAATCTTAATGTGCAAAGGGTCCCTATCAGTCCGTGTACCGTAAGCGATATTGGTCCGAGGACCGCACGCTCAGCCGATACACGGGATGGATTTAAGGGAAGGGTAAGGTAGGGAAGGCGATATGCGGCGGAAACTGTGGTGTGTCTCCACAGCTTCCAAATCTGCACCCGTCCGGCTTTGCTTTAGCCCTGAAGGGGCGCAGCGCGTGGCCGGGTCACCGCTAGCTCGGCTTGTTTACACCGGTAGGTTAACCACCGAGCTAGCCCTGAAGGGGCAAAATTAAAACTTTAGACGTTGTAATTGAGCGAAACCCTGTCCTGAGAAGGACGCGGTTCGGCCCGAACGGCTTCCAGGTAACAATAGGACAATAGCCCTATTGTTCCCTTTCGACCTTGACGTGCAGCGCGGTCGCTGCGATCCGACCGAGCAGGTACTCGGGGGAACAATGTGTGTCACAGCTGGCGCTATGACAAACAATAGGTCCGTCCGAGTCGGCTGCTCAAGACGGAATGGGAGAATTCTCAAGTATGTAGGCTTCCTCACGATGTTTCCCTTCACCGTTAAAGCGAACGATAATTGATAAACAATACACACGTAACTTCGAAAAGTCAGAGGTGTGTGCCTTGGGTTTAGAACCGCCAGACATTGTCTCGGCAGACCATTCCATTCCCAACTAGGCTATCGTCCACTAATTCAAAGTCAGTGGCTTAGTCCAATAATTAGGAACATAAACATAGAAATTGATTTATACGTTCTTCACAATGAACCAAAAAAAAACGCGTAATTAAAAATCAGTTTCATTTTTCTATTATTATTATTTATTTACTGGTTAAGGATTGCTAATGGAGTTTACAATAATTCTGTTAAAATCTACACATTATTATATATATGTAATTATTATAATTAAATACAGGGTAATACATAGAATAATAACGCCAAGAATGATAGTTTCATATCAAAAAAACTGTCAAGTGTGAAGCATAAAACTCATTGATGTAGGCGTAGGCCACACGTATTGACGTTCTGCCACACGAACACAAGGGTGCAAATAATGTTGCTAGTGGTATCGGATTTTCCCCAAAACCTTAAGTCATTATTTAATTATGGAATTATTATTATTGTTCACAGTAAGGGATTACTTTATCCTTAATTATAATGATAAAAATCTGAAATAAAAAATAATAAAATAAATCCCTTAGAATGAGCAAAACAGTACCAAATTAAAAACAAATTACGTTTATGACGTGAATTAAACGGTTGAATGCTGTATTTACCTTAGCCTCCATTCTAGTTTTATGATGATGATATGAATGAATGCCTTTATTTATGTCAATAATGTCAAATGTATCTGGTTCTATTTTATTACGGTTCTTTTGCGAATCATAGTAAAAAAGGCAGCATCACCATTCACCATTCAACCGTATAATTGACGTCATTTGAGGCTTAGTGCTTACGTCTGCTGAAAAAAAGACGAAATTAAAAGTTATAATTATAAATGATAACTTCATAATTTCTAAAAAAGAAAAGATACAGGTGTCCTTATTTTAGAACTATTTTCATTTAAAATAATAATATAAGCTTGTTAAAATTTGAAATGTCAATTAAAATCAACTCAACAGACATATATTATTTTCATAATACTGGCAACACAATTCCAAAGCATGCAAAGGTACCAATTAAATAAGTTAATTTTAGAATATGAACATCAACATTTGGGGTATCAATTTTCTTTTTTTTTGGCAACATTTTGATATAATGGCGTCTACAAAATTTTTGAATTATTGTTTTTGCTTTAGCTATTATTTTATGTCAAAATATTAGATTAATCGTAATAATTGCCAGTGAAATGTTATGTTACAATGTTTCTTAAAATTATCCGAGATACTGTGACATCAGTTTATTGCACAAACCATCATTTTAAAATAAAATATCGAGAGCTGCTAGCGCTACGATTCGGCCTTGAGCACTGACGCGGGATGTTTGGTTACTAGGCTAAATAGCCTAGTTTTACTTGCCTCACTAAGCGTGTATGTTCACGGTTTCTATGTGTTATTATTCTAAGGGGTAATACATATAATAAAGAGTAGTAATTAAATTAAACGATAGTCACTGTTAACTGATGGGCTGGGTTATTACCAGCGACTATTACCAATGGCTAAAGAATAACAGGTCATTACCTAACACAAAATATGTCAAATTTTATTGCCCTTAGCGTGGGATTCTAAAGTTGTAATTTTTTTATTTTAAGTCAAATTATCAATTTTTGTACATAAAATTGAATTTTCCACTAGTGACTTCGTATTTGGTAGGTAGTTATTTTTATTTGATTGGAAGTGGTTTATAGACAATGGACAGATAAATATTTTAAATAACTATAAAAAATTATACAGTAACTAGCTTTTGCCCGCGGCTCCGCCCGCGTGAATGAGTTTTCCCGGTATAAAAGTCCCGCTTAAAATGTAGCTTATATGACACGTTCGTAGATTTACCATAGCAGCGCCATCTATTGATTACTTACTCAACCCAGTCGAAAGGTATCGACATCTGTTAGAATCATTCATAGCAGCGCCATCTATTGATTACTTACTCAACCCAGTCGAAAGGTATCGACATCTGTTAGAATCATTTGGAGTTAAGATAATTGTGACTGTCAAATAATAACAGACAAATAATTAGCAATAAATTAAAATTGCGACTATAATTTGAGATTTAAACTATCCTATCTCTCAAGTTGGATCGAACTGCACATGGTGTGCGAATTTTATTATAACCGGTTAAGTGGTTTAGGAGTCCATTGAGGACAAACATTGTGACACGAGATTTATATATATTAAGATTGATCACTAAATTAAGGCTTAAATTATAGGAAATAAAGAATATAGTGACAAAACACTAAATAAAATATAAAATAAGATAGTTTATTGGTAAAGAAGTAAATTACAATAACTAGGTCACTACAAATCAATAGTTTCTCATAAATAGTTATACTTTTGGATAATAAGTTTTCTCAAACTTCTTTTTACTCTTAGGAAAAGCTCGCAATGTTTTTGGAATATAAGTTGGTAGATGTTCATCCAATCTTCTTTTGAATGGATTAATACCACATTCAAAAGGCCTTCTTTTGGCTTCAAAAAATCTCGTGTTATGTTCAATTTTATAGATTTGTTCCCAAAGGTATGTTTCAGGCAATAGCTTGTGTCTTGGCCTGTTCGCAGCTAAATGTTTAAATGTTGATTCAAGCCACTCTCTTTTGTTATCATCTTCAATATCAGCAACAACCTTCATTTCTTTACCAAGGTATGGTTTCATTTCATGCTCTCTTTCTTCAGGTGCATTTAAATAAAATTGAACCAACATTTTTAATACATCTTCATTTAAACCTTGAACTTTTCCATTTTCAATGGTCTCATATAGTTTCAGGGGTGCTGTCCCAAAACATATGTTGTGTTTGGGATTTTGATCCATTTGCTCATTGTGCATTATAATAGTATTTAACTGATAAGCATACAGAGACCACAGCTGACCATTTGTTATAACAGTTTGTGTTACTAAAGGATATGTTACATCATTGTAAGTTGTGAAGCCTTGATAGTTTGCCTGAGCTAACAACCAACCAAAACTGGACTTCATTGCTTGACAATGCAAAGCTTCCAAATTGTCTTCAGGTCCATAAGATTGCTTTCTGTCTAGAATATATCCTCTACCGTGAACAGATAGGAGACCAAATTCGTCATGATCACCTGGCCAGAATCCTGGAACAATTTAGACAATAAAATTTCATACCTAATTTAGATGTTTTTTTTTTCGAAGCATGGCAAAGTGGCTCCATTGCACCTTATGTTAAGTGAAGGCCTGTCTAATAGCTTCTAATATTACATACTAAACAAGCCAAAAATTTGATATTAATTGATTAATAATTATTAATGAACTATGATTTTTTTCAAAATTATGACCATGACGTAAGATTGATTTATATAAATTCTATAAATATACCTGGCATATTAGCTCCATGCCTGTAATGCTCCTTGTAACCCACAGTGATAGGCACATGAGTGAATTTTGGTACCTTGAAGTCAGGATTTTCAGCTTCACTGTAGGGAACTAGTGGTTTTAGTGGCAATCGGCTTCGGACTGCTAAGAATGGTGAACCTAAGGGAATAAAAAAATGACCCTTTAAATAGCTGAGTTAACATTTCTACCTATATTATATTTCAAAAATGTAACAACAATTACCTAAATATTGTACAGGTCTATCAATATTTTCATAGAGCCTGCCCTTTAACCAATTGTATTGTTTCCTCCATTTGATTACCCTTCGTGGCACATCAACACCACCAACAAACCAAAATGCTTCATGCCTTGGATCATAATCCACCTGAAATTAGTTGAATCAGAATTAGTTTTAAAGGTAAAGTAAATATGTTTGTACATAAATTAAAAATAAAAGTCTAGAAATGTAAACCACAGAGTACACAGTAGTTTTGGAACAATCCATGGATTGACCAATTGCAGGGCTAGTGAAATTTGGTGAGTCTAGTCATTCTATTCATATCTTACAGCCAGCTCTTTCGGCCAGCTATAGAACCTTTACAGAAGCTTAATAGTGAGAGTCACATTAACTATTTTATATATTACTAATACTACTAATATTATAAACAGGAAAACATTCTGAGTTTGTTCATAGGTTTGCAGGGGCTAATCTCTGTAACTATGGAACCTACAAGTGCTAGAAGTTTAAAATTTTACATGGGGGTTCCTTTTAGGAGGTAGGTGCTCACTAAGACGGGATTTTGCGAAATTCATTCACTAAGAGGGTAAAAAGGGGTGGCAAAGTTTGTATAGTTTGTACCAAACGGATTTCAATGAAATTTGGTATGGAGATAGTTCGAGACCCTGGGAAGGTTTTAGGCTTATTAACTCGGGAAAATGTATAGCTGGACTTTTATCCAGGAAAAACTCTTTCGTGCGGGCGAAGCCAAAAGCTAGTATTATATAATATTGAATTAGATTAACATGAAATAAATATGAGCCATTTAATTTGAATTGTTATATTCCAAATGAGTAGTATCTTGCTTAGCACTTTTTATAATGTTGTAGAGACATAAAATTATTACATTAAAATAAAATACATTAAATTATTAGATTTACATATTTTTGTTATAAAAAGAGATATAGCAAATTATTTTCGAATGTTACCTGACTTGACAGAATGTGTGCAACTTTGTCTGTTAAGTTGTTGGTAATAATCCTGTTGATTTGCTTCACAATGGATTTTGCCAATGCATCTTCTTTTTGTGCTGCTTCAGACATTTCTGATGTAATTGTGTCATTTCTCCTGAAATGAAAAGGTTTTTAATGTAGTATTGTCATGAAAAGTTTTGTTATAAAACACAACATAGTAAAATAGTTTTGATGATGTACCAGGGACTTATGTCCCTGGTACATCAAAAAATCAAATCTTTGTTTATACAAAGTCTTAAAAAAGGCATTTTAAAATAATGCACTATGAATAATAATTATTTACACGGTGTTTTCCAAGTGGGCATGTATGGCCAAATCCTTAACTATAAGGAAAACCGAAAAATGCTCAAAGGAGTCTCAAAGCTGATTTTGATCAAAACTAAAACTGCAATTTAAGATTATTGAAAAACCAATTATCCTACCCAGGAATCGAACCTGTTGAATTTGGAAAAAATAAACACATACTGTTTATTACACCAATAATTGATAGTGTTACTTATATCAATCAAATTTTGGGAAGTAATGTTATTATATGATAAACTTAAGGAAATGGCTCATTCTTAAGAAAAATCTTCTCAAGACTTGCAACATATTTTGGAAAATGTTCTAGTCAAAATAGTCAAAACAATCTATACTAATATTAAAAAGCTGAAGAGTTTGTTAGTTTGTTTGAACGCGCTAATCTCAGGAACTACTGGATCGATTTTGAAAATTCTTTCACTAATAGGAAGCTACATTACTCCTGAGTGCCATAAGCTACTTTTTTCCGGGAAAACCTTTTTAACGCGGGCGAAGCCGCGAGCGATACTAGTTTTGTTAAAAATGAGCTTTTTCCTTTAGTTTGCCATATGACATTTCTTCACAGAATTAGACCATTACAAGCAATTTTTATTATAAGCTACTCTAGCAGCTAAAGCAATAAATACAGGTTTGTTATTTTTAAAAAAGTGAATGAGATTGATTCCCGGTTAGGTAAATAGATTTTCCAAAAGTCTAAATGCAGTTTTTCGATATTCCTTATAGTTTAGGATTTGGCCATCCACTGGTGATTGGCCACTTGAAAAACTCACCTGTATTACAATATTAGGCATTGTGAGAAATCATTTTCTAAATTCGAATTGACCTACTTTGCTACCATATTATATTAATCACACTATTCATATAACTATGTAGATGCGGACTTGTAGAATCTGTTTAGTTACTTGAAGCAATGTGATAAATTTCATATAATTTTGAACTCACTGTAAACCAGCACTTTCTATTGCTATTGCATCCTCTATTTGTGACTTTATTTCTGAGACTACTACATCTGCTAACTCGCTTAATTCACTGTATGTTTCGGGAAGTTTTTCCATTGGCATAAAGTGGCTTCTTGTGTAACACTGGACTAGGGGCATTGCATTGTAAGGTATTATATTTTCGTGTAACATAACACACTTCCAGCCATAATATCGAGGCATGTTTAACGCTATCTGCTTTCCCTCTACAGTATTTATTTGCTGTATTTTCCTATGGAGAGCCCGTCTTTCGCGGAGTTTTCGAGCCTCAAGCGACATATCCAAAATAGGAGGATAACGAGGTGAATTAGCGTATTCATTTTGCTCTAATGCAGCAGCATGTGAATATGATCTCGTTACAGTTCCTTTTAACTTGGAAAATGTTCTATGAAGTTTAATTAAATGCATTGTTTTTAATATTGACACAATCAGTACAGTACAAATTAAATTTTGAGGTTATATCACAGCAAAGAATAGACTATAAACGACAGCAGTGTTGCAAGATATCTATATTGTAATATCCTCAATGTTTCAAAAAAATCTGGCAAAAAAACCCGATTTTCCATGTTCATATATCAGCTTTAGATAATAAATACATAGTATGTTTGGTTCGGAAACGAGTTTTTTGTTCGTCTCAAAAAATGTTTTCCAGTTGGCTCAGCGCGTAGAATCTCCAGTCATCACTCATCACTAAACAACTAAACCAAAGAGTACAAAGATTTTTTATTTCCACATATTACCAAAACCAAAAGTAGCTTTTTATGTTAAGCACAAATTCTTCAATTTAATATAACGATAATCTTTTATATATATAATCCTAATTAAAGATTGGAAGTACTAAAATTTTAGGTAGCTACCTAAAAAAATAATAGAGGAGGTCCCAAAAAATAATTCCAAAAACAAAACGTTCTACATTAGCCTTTGAGCACAGACTACTTAGAGATACTATGCCTTTGAGTATTTTAACCAAACATTGGCTGATGCAACGTTTTGACATTAATCCAGTGTTGCAACTTGTAGAAATTTTGCCTTGTTGAAGAGAAATTGAGTAGGCAGTTTCAATGAGGTTTTTGGCGAATTTCAGCTTTGTCATAAGATTGCTTAACAAAAAGATTTTTTCATTCTATGAATATGATGGTAAAAGGTAATTATTGGGTTATCTAATATAGTTTACATATAGATAGTTATACTAGTTTGTATTTCGATTTACGACAGATACTGCAAGTTCCAAAATTAATTATTTATATCTTGTCATCATCGAAAAAGTCTTCATAGAATTGAGCAATTGAATAAAAATAATTTTTTTATGATAAGGATGTTTGTGCTTCGGGGAAAATTCTATAAATACTAGAGGTGATTTTAATATTTTATGTGAAAACATTGTAATAGCCTTCAGCCTTATTGTGTCGGATTATAACCAAGTTCTTGTATTTCAGATAATTATTTTTAATAAATTTTACTAAAACAATGGATGAAGACATGATATTTGATCCATCTTTGAAAAAGAAGAAGAAGAAAAAGACTGGTTTTGACATGGAAGCAGCCCTAGGAGGCGAAACAGGTGAGAGCATGAGCGTGGAAGCGCCCGCGGAGACAGGTGACGTCGACGTGCCTGAGGATGATAACCTCGATCTGGACAATTTCGGCAAGAAGAAGAAGAAGAAAAAGAAGACTTTCTTCAACTTAGAAGAACTGGAAAATACTTTGCCGGAGACGCCGCCCACGGAAGAGCCAGAGCAGCAGGAGGACGAAGCGGTGGATGATTTAGATTTAAATATAGACTTTACAAATGCGAGAAAGAAGAAGAAGAAGAAAAACATCGACGAGTTTGTACTGGAGGATGACACAAAAGGAGAGGATCAAGAGAATGCAGATGACCAACACGGCGTGTGGATCGGCAGCGACCGCGACTACACGTATGATGAGCTGCTGGAGCGTGTGTTTGACATCATGCGCGAGAAGAACCCGAGTATGGTGTCAGGAAAGAAGCAGAAGTTTATCATGAGACCTCCACAAGTTGTCAGAATTGGTACAAAGAAGACATCCTTTGCAAACTTTACAGAAATTTGCAAAACCTTGCACAGACAGCCGAAACATTTATTAGACTTTCTACTGGCTGAGTTGGGTACTAGTGGTTCAGTGGACGGTAACAGCCAGCTTATCATTAAAGGTCGTTTCCAGCAGAAACAAATAGAGAATGTGCTCCGCCGGTATATCAAGGAGTACGTCACTTGTCACACTTGTCGCTCTCCAGACACTATTCTGCAGAAAGATACTAGATTATTCTTCCTTCAGTGTGAAACTTGTGGGTCACGTTGCTCTGTTGCCAGCATCAAGTCCGGTTTCCAGGCTGTCACCGGTAAACGTGCTGCGATCCGTGCAAAGACTGCATAGAGTATTAGTGCTTAGTGATAAATTAATTTTACAGTCAAAGATCTGGGGTACATGCTGTAACATTTGTCCATTCTTCAATCATATATCTTGATAAACAACTGTGATTTCATAACTTGTTATAAATATATACACATTTGTTTTCAAATTAACATTTCAAATTATTTCTTTATAATATGAATTTAAAAAAAACCTTTGAGACATTTTATTTTATACTAAAGTGATATTTCTTATATTGTCAAGCTTATGAAAAGAATAATGCAAATTGAACGTAAACAATAGTGCAATTTTGAAATGTCTTTTGAAACATGTATTTATTGTAACAAATGCATGCTCAACAATGTAAATTAGCCTACAAATTGTTACATTCATGTACCCCATTCTAACCCCTATATTTATGTATAGCTCACTCTATTATTCTCATTGGTACACAATGTTTTATAAATAATTGTTGTTTTATTTTATTGCCCTTTTGATAGAATCAACAAGTTATACTGATTACATATTTCAAGGCAATTTGTCAAAGATAAGTTGTGTTGTACACAGAAGAAAATGGTTTAGTAATTTTTTTAAATCCCTGGACTCTGCTAACATTAATTAATGTTACTCTTTTTATAGCCACTAACTCAATATCCATTTTTTGTAGCAGTATTGGACAATGGTGACCGTTATTGCTTTTTATCATCTGACATCAAATTCAATTATTGGGGTCCTTTTTTAAAGAAACATACAAACAATATTTTGCATTGGCTAAACTATGGACATAACTAGCATACTACGCATACGCATACTCACGCCTTTTATCCCGAAGGGGTAGGCGGAGACGCAACTAGTGCACCCACTTTTCGCCGTGCGTATTCCGTCTCATGATGTGATAGGGGGTGAGCCTATCGCCATATCGGGCATAAATTCCAGACTCCGGGCTGATACTGAATAGAAAAATCCAATATCACTTTGCCCGACCCGAGGATCGAACCCGAGACCTCAGCTTTGCAGTCGTACAGTCTATGGACTAATAATACTATGGAAGTCGAGTCCAAAAATACACTTAGGTAAGCTGCTATGAGAAAATAATGTACCTACTATCATGGGCGTATATAAGGGAGGAGGGGTTGGGGTTACGGACTCCCCCCTTAGATTACAACAAAAATAATCCAGGCCACAAAACATGTACACATTATAATGCCTATAGCTATGTGCACTTCTAACAAACAGCCAAACATTCTCACAAACTTTCGCATTTATAAGATTAAATTGACCCAACAAAACTCAATGCAAAAACTGAAAATGCATAAAATAAAACCTTATTTTTAAGGTTTGGTGACCGGGGGAGTATATGTGACTTATTTGTTGGAAGGTTTTTGTGTCCAAGAACCCACACTACGTCACTGACACTCCATAGCCAACTTTTTTTTTCTATTGCATTGAATGACTAGTGTAGCATGCCGTTCGCCTGATGATAAGCAATATGACCACCCATAAACAGTAGCAACACCATTCAGCACCTTGAGTTACAAACTACTGTGTGGCATTCCACTGCGCATCCTGAGACATAAGATGTTAAGTCTCATTTATGACCAGAAGCTACACTGGCTACAATGTCTTTCAAACCGAAACATAACAGTGCATGCACACTGCTGCTTGGGAGTAGAAATAGACATTGCGGTGGTACCCACCCAGACGGACTCTTACATATTATGAGAGACCTACTACCACTACCTATATTTTACTTGAGTCCTTGACATGGTACTGCCAATAGGCATGTAAATTACTACATCATGCAAAGTATGGACTATGGTCTTAACTCTTAACAATGCATCCTAAACATAAAAATATACTGGCAGAACAAACTGCTAATGTTAGTTAACTGTTGCAGAAATGTTTAAATTTTTCTCATGGGAAAGCAGCAGATATTTACCAGCTTTAATTAAAAACAAGGTAATTTAAAATATTGTTTTAATTAATTTAACTATTTGGTATAATAACATACAAAAGATGCATAAAAATTAGTATAACATGAATGAAATTTCTTAACTTATTAACAATTCATATAAATTTTATAAAAGTAGCAATAAATGAGAATCAAAAATAAAGCTCCCTATTTTTTCCCCAGCATACTTAATGTGTAAAGAAAGTTGTGCTTAAACAAATAATCTTCGTTACCATATTAGATGTTGTTTAACACAATAGTAATAAAAAAGTAAAAATAGTTACAGCTGGCTTTTTACAACTTGTTGTTCATAATCAATTTCAGTAGCCTTTTGTAAACTTTTAGCATACAAATCTAATCTCTGCGTCATAGAGAAACCCCACTTGTCTTTTATCTGACGACACAGATTTAAATCCATTTGGGCAATCAGCAGACCATCCTTTACTCTGGACAGACCTGGAGTTCTTGCACCATCTGGGGCAGTGACATAGCTTGATCCATAAAAATGACCAAAATCTTTGTGTGCTGGTTTGCCATCACCAGAAGTAAATTCATTTGGAAATACTTCAGTACCCACTCTGTTTATAGCACAGGTGAAATAGCTGTTAGCTATAGCAGCATTACGGGCTTCAACTCCCCACAAATGTTCACTAAGGCCTGCAACAGTAGCTGAAGGATTGAATACTATCTCCGCTCCATTGATGCCAAACATGAGCCAGTTGAGAGGATGGTGACGTCCATAGCAGATATTGATTGCTATTTTTCCATATATTGTTTCAAACACTGGATGTCCTGTATTACCTTCAAAGTAGTATGTGGACTCGTTAAAATCTCCTACTCTTGGGATATGATTTTTCCGGTGCTTCCCAATGACTTTTCCATGTTCATTTATCACCACAGCTGTGTTCCAAATTGTATCACCGTGGACTTCATCTCTTTCCAAAATCGGTGAAACTATAACCATTGAATATTTTGCTGCAAGTTCAGCTAGAAAGATGGTACTTGGCCCATCTACAGGTTCTGCAAATTCACACCAAGGATGTTTTTCTCTTGTGCAGAATGCGAATGGCATATTCCAAGCTTCTTGCAAGCAAAGGATATTAACACCTTCATTGGCAGCAGCTGATATAATTACGCCGATTTTTCTAAAAATACTTGATTTTTGATCTGTTATTTTATTGTCAGTCGGTATTGCAATGGAATGTTGAATAATTCCAACTTTAACTATGCGAGGTCTTCTAGTTTCTTCATAATTTGCTGGAAAATCGTATGCCGAGATTTCAAAACTGTTGTTATTCGCGAGTTCCATAGTATTCTTTGTAATTTGTAACTCAAGATGATATGTTCTTCCATAGTGAATTCTATTGTATTCTTTTAGTTCATTTTCAGTTAAAGTACTTGAAATCAGTTTGTCTAAACTGGCAATTTCATTTGTAGCTGCCATTATTTTAATTTTATACAAAACACGCACTACTTCAGTCACTTCGCTTGCTGCGTGTACCTACTAAGATAATTTTCGTTATACGTAGGTATATAATACGTATTCTCAGTGAATGGCAATATGTAGATGTAGACCTACCTACTGAGCAGTGAGTACTGACAAAGGTTTGGTTTTAACTGGTTATATTTAACCACTGATCTGTACTATTGAGGTCAGTGTATTTAACGATAAGGGAATTTATTTAAGTGATAACTCAATGTTGACTGCTACTACCATTCTTATATCAAAAATTAACGTAGTGGTTACATTCTCTTTGAACTCAAAGCTGAATTACGGCCTACTACTCCTACTAGGAGTTACTCGCGGCTTCGCTCTCGTGAAAAGCTGTAAGCTTTTTCCGCTACAAAAGTCCCTAAGCATAGAGTAACTTGAATATAGGGTATTCCTAAGCCCTAAGTGTGTTTTCCACATAGTCCGATACGATATCGGTATCGGATGCCATTATGATATCAGGGCAAATGAATGAGATACTAAGAGTTGCTCGCGGCTTCGCCCGCGTAAAAAACCTTTCCCGCTGCAAAAGTCCCTAATACAATGTAGCGATTCATAGCGCCTTATGTACTGACACCAGCGTCATCTATTTAAAAATTCAAATATTTAAATTTCAATAAAATCCATTATTTTCCATGGGAGCAAATTACCGGGATTAAAAGTAGGCTATGTGTTAATCTGGGACAATATGGTCTACGTGTGCCAATTTTCATCCAAACCCGTTCAGCTGTTTATGTGGGCTCGGCTTAGCAGCCGTTTTGAGCTTGTTTTGTTTTCTATGATGGTTATTATAATTTGTTCAAGTTTGTATGTAAACTTGGCGTTGCATTGTCATAATTTAAATGCGACATACTTACTTTAATTAAAACTGGTGGAATCTAGACCATGTTTATGAGATAAAATTCACAAGCCATACAAAAGTTTTCTATCATAGTCCGCCATCCTGCCCGCACAAAGCTATTAACAAAATGATTGAAACGGAACGTTATCATCGGTAACATATGTGAAGATCGGTCACATGGTATCGGATATCGGCTACAGGTGTCCGAGATCGATATCGTATCGGATAATAGACTAGCAAGTTCTCTCAACAGTCAGAGATGTGATTTTTTTTATTTAAATAGAGAACCTACTTGTACCCTTTTTCTGCCAATCAACAACTGTCAAATTATGGCATGTCTTTAAAAATTACCAACAGAGGCCACTGATGATGTTTTATTGCTGCTAAAATCCTGCAGGTGGCACTACAATCTCTTGCTTAATATTTTTGTTTACAGTTATTGTTAAATACACTGCAAAATAAGGGTTCTAAAAGTAGATTACATGACAGCAAGCCAAAGAAAATTATATTTCCAGTTAACATTAATTTAAGCAATCTGTATCTGCCGCGCCATCGTAATGAAATCTCTTAGATCCCTTATTTACAGTATATCACTATCACTAACCATACATACACTTTTGAGAGTAATAGGGTGGTTAGTTAAACAAAGCTTGATTACTATCAAACTGTTTTTACGCGACTGCGTTTAATTGCGTGTTTTTATAAAGTAATAATAAATTATGAACAAAATGTAACTCAAAGAAGCAATATCAGCATGATAATCATACGTTTTATTTATTTATACGATGAATACAAACGTGTTAACCACAAACTTACTATATTTTAATATTATTATCGGCTTATGCGTAGATTGCCATATGTTGTCAAATAAGAAACCTATTAGGTGTAAAATTTTGATGAACGAAATAAATGAATGGCATAAATTGGCATTGATTTAAGTTACTTCTTACAACTAAAAATCTTTATTATGAGTTTTATAATATAAAAACATAACTTATAAAATTCCTAAACGATAATTCAAATATAAATTAAATTTTAGCTTAATTTTAATATGTTTATCTAGCACCTCCGCCTGGCGCCGATATATTACTTAATATATATACTTAAAAGGGTTGTTTTTATTATACATCAATGACTTACAATCATAAGACATAATATTATATCTTTTTAATCCTTTGGTTGGAAGAATGTTCGTCAATATGTTATTCAATGTTTGATATGCTTTATTTGGCACAAAAAATCGGATTCCCACACAGTCTAAAGATTTATTCTAGTTTTATCCACAACGAAGTTACAGGGGGTCGAAAATGCCCTGAACTGCTTCGAGAAAAGGATGGTACGGCCGTGCCGCTTTTTTGCTCGACTTGGTGGGGGCACTGCCATACCCCCAGATTCAAACTGAGTGCAGGATAAACTCATAACCATATATTCTGGTGCACTCGTGGTGGTTTTTTACTGTATCAAACACTTTTTCTGTATTATTATCCACATATTTGCGCCAAAATTCTATTTTATTTTAGGGTTAAGAGAATGGATGGGCATATGTGCCTGTAATAAAATGAAACAAATTTGTTAAAATTTTAAAATAAATGCAATTTAAAATAATAAAACTTACATGTAAAGAAATATATCAATAATAATTAAGGTATTGCAAATAAAATGTAATCGTATTTTTCGACATATTTACTTAGAATAATAACACAATTATATTTAGCGATAACGTGAAAATCAAATGCATGAAAAGAAAACAGGAGTTTATTTTAACTGACATAATATTATACCTATAAAATTTAAGCAAAAAATAATTTACTTACCGGAATATTTAATACACGCAAAATATGTTTGTAATTTCCATTTCAAATAATATTATTTTTTATTACAACAAAATATGTAAAATAAATTAATTGATTGACGGTGTCAATTTGGCGCACACAAACAAAAGAAAAGAATTTTAAAAATGTCAAAACCGGAAATCTAAACAAGGTTGCAACAAAAAAGATTTTACTGTTTTGAACTATTTTGAAATTGAAATAAAACTATTTTGCGGATTTTATCGCGGTTTTTTAAATTAATATTTTCTCCCGACGTTTCGAAGGCTTTGCAGCACTTCGTGGTCACGGTCACATTTTGAAATGTAAGTTTAGTGCTATCTTCAGGTAATTTAAAGAAACTATATTTAAATATGACAAGCATCTGACAGATCACTTTGACTGTCATGCCCCTGCTGTAGTATGTCGAAGTAAAGCAGTGGTTACCTTACCAAGACTTTATCGAGGAGTTTTGGCGGCAACAAAAAAACACTTGATTAGCATGATTATTTCAATTCACTTCATTTGAGCTCTTTAATAGAACTATATTGGATAATATACCACCATAATTATGCAATATAACACTAAGTATCACCAAAATAATGAATTAAAACAAGAGCACCTCATGACACTTCCAAGTTCCCGCCAAAACTCGATGTGATTTATCTAGATACAAGTATCTGAAATACAGATACAAGATACAAAACACCTATTTAGTATCTTGTATCTAAGATACTTTTTTAATTTTTATTTTGTGTCTTGTATTTAGATACAATTTTTTAGTATCTTAGTATTTTATAAATACTTAATTTGCTAAAATACTTTTACTAATTGCCTATGCATTTTTTACATTACGTCTCATTTAGGGTCCATATACACGTTGCAAGTTTCTTGCCTGTTGCATACAATTAAATTGAAGCAATATATGACTTGCATGGTTTAAATAATTAACACGTTACATTCTTGATTTGTTTGTGTAAAAAGCACATGCTATAATTGGTTAACCAAACATTGTATTCTCTCTCTTCTTTTGAAAACATGAGGGCAGTGAGTCTTATAATTTTGATTTTCAGTGATTCTCCTGATTGCGATAAATCTCAAACTTAAAAATTGAACTTTATTAAATCAGCAGAACCTAATTTTAATACTATTAACTCATATTTGTTAATAAAGACAGTAGCTTCTAAAATCTAAAACGTTCAACATTTGTTTTTTTTATGGCATTGTATGAAGGACCACCCAGGCGGACTCTTACATATGAGAGACAACCACCGCAATATCTATTTCTACTGCCAAGCAGCAGTGTGCTTGCACTGTTGTGCTTCGGTTTGAAGGACATTGTAGCCAATGTAACTACTAGACATAATGAGACTTAACATCATATGTCTCAGGATGACGAGCGCACTGGAGTTCCACACAGTACTTTGTAAATCAAGGTGCTGGATGGTGTTGCTACTGTTTATGGGTGGTTGAATCGCTTACCATCAGGCGATCGGCATGCACGTCTCGTCATTCGATGCTATAAAAAAAACCTACCACCAGTAATTAAAAATTCGCTAACGCAAATACATGCAATACTTGAAGCAACCCGTAAATAAATGGTACACATACACGTACAAGCCTGTGTACAGACAAGTCAAAACTTGTAAGCAATAATCATCATCAGTCTGTAGTTTTGTCCACTGCTATACGCGCCATTTAACCCGGTCTTTGGCCTGGCGCATCCAGTTTCTGCCAGCGACCTTTCGCTATTCGTCACTCCACCTAGCTGGAGGGCGTCCTACACTACGCTACGCTTGCCGACTCGCAGTCCCCATTCAAGAACTCGTTTACCCTAGCGGTTGTCGGTTCTTAGCAATAATCACCTAAACATAGTTGTATTGATGTAAACAAAAGACATTTGTAATTATTTATTGTCAAGACTTTCATTCAATAATTGCATTCCATTTTTTTACTTATATCCATGTGTAAACAAATGCTTACAATTCCTGAAGGTCTATTATTGTGCGTAATTGCATTCAATTATTGCTCTTGTATGTACTAGAAAATGGCATCATGTGAATGGGCCATTAGACAGATCAGTTATGGCTAGCAATTATCGTATGCAAAAATTGCTAGCAACTTTATTTTTTTGAATATGTGTCAAAAGACTCGCAAAAACGACAACGCGGGTGAAATTGCCTAACCATTGCGCATATTCAGACGGAGTGTCTAGATAAGCAATAATTCCGTACGAATATTGCATGCAATAATTGATACGTTTGAATAAAGCTTGAGGCTATTCACACCTACATACAAATCTGAACGTACCCTTAAAAAAATAATGTATTAACATCTATATTTAAAAGACTAATCCATACATATAAAATGCTTTGTCCTGAATGACTGCGAATCAACGCACAGCCTAAACCGCTGATCGTAGAGATCTGAAAATTGGAGGATATGTTCTTCGTATGACGTAGGCATCCGATAAGAAAGGATTTTCCGAAATTCTATCCCTAAAGGGGTGAAAAGGGGGGCAAAGTTTGTATGGGACAACGTGATTCCTTGTTCCAATCTACTTAAAAATTTTCATAAACATTTTTTAACAGAATTGATTTCCATCAATCCGTTCGTCCGACGTGTTCCGTATTTCATTTAAATTCATCCCCAAACGGGGTTAAAAACGGGTAGAAAGTTATTATTACATTGATTTGCTTCGAAGTTGATATCTCCTTTTTTTCCCGGGAAAATATCTTTATCCTGGAAATTTTATTTACGCGGTCGGAGCCGCGAGCATCACCTAGTTACAAAATATTTTTAAAGTATACCTGGTATCAACACCAGTATACCGGGGGTGAGCCTATCGCCATTTTGGACACACATTCCAAACTCCAGGCTGATACTGAATAGAAAAATCCAATATCACTTTGCCCGACCCGCGGAACAAATCCGAGACTGCAGTTTAAGTAACTTTTTATATGGTAGTAGCCCCCCGAGGCAATTCTTGTGCGCTGGGTCTTCACACCCAATGCACGCCCATGCGCGGGGGGACATTAGTCGCGGGCCGAGGCACATAGTCAGTGTGTATACCTCTTGGTTGTAAATCACATTGAGGCCTAGAAGGGCCCGCGAACATTTCCTGGCACCCTCTCTTTCCGCCCAGCCTGGGAACCTTCCTCCCTTCCCCCACCTACCTTTCCCTATTCCTCCTCCACTCCACTCCCAGGCCCCTGCAGTCGTCAAGCCGGGGGACTGCAGTATCCCATTCTCAGATTTCCCCCAGTGTTGACTGTAGGACCACCTACCCAAATATATATATATATATATATATATATGGTAGTATGAACATTGCACGTAAACTAATAAAAAAATTGTGAGCCGTCACGGGACGCCTGGCAGATGTGAAACATCGAAATTATTTTGTAAAATTAATATGCATAAAAGAACAGATTACGACACGGAGACTGCCGCGGTAAAGCTATTGCATAGCATTTTTTATCACAAATTTTGATTGACTAAACACAAATTCGATCTACCCTTACCACGTAAAGTAGATTTTTAAACGCGAGCAACGCACGTTTAGTCTTGTTATTGATAAATGTTAGAAATGCAATGGTCATTACAATCAAAGTAGAATAAATCAAAATTTGAAAAAAGAATGTTACGTTCGATTCTTTTGTACTCGTGCCGTGCCAACGCTGGGGAAATAGCTTCTACGCAATGTATTTAAGGTTCATATTAGATTAGTAAGAAATGGTTTTAATGACTTTAATAAATAAAATAAATAAAAATATACTGTTTTCAAGAATTATAGCTTCTACGCATTGTATTTAAGGTTCATATTAGTAAGATAAAATACCATCATATAGCGTGGCGACGCGTCGCCACGGCATGCGTCGCCACGCCAGAAATCGGTTTTACGTGCGGCTATAGATGTTTCACATCAAAAAAACTGACTGTTATACGTATTCATTGCCGAAATTTTAAAACCGCTTGAAAAGTTAAAAGTTGTCAAAATTAATAAAAATATATTTCATTTCAAAAGGTATCTTATTTGAAAAAAATATTTAGAAAATACGTATTTTGTATCTAGTATTTAGATACCATTTTCAAAAGTATCTGGTATCTCAAATCCTTTATTTACAAGTATCTTGTAACTAGTATTTCAGATACTTTTATGAGGTATCTTGAATATCTCTGTCAACAGTTGACACTATATTGTGCAAGAACTGACAAATGCATTTACATTAGCGGCAATATTTCAATAATAATAATATCAGCGCCTCAATCCTATACACACGCGACTTGCCAAAAGTCCTGCAAGCTAAAAAAAATTGTAGAAGTCAGTTTGCCGTACCTGTTTACGCAGTTAAAATCATTCGCGGAATTAGGAATATAATTTCTGCAAGTTTTTTTTGCTAATGTAAGCCCCACTTAAGGCCAGACGTCACGACGAAAAAACGGAATTCAGAATTTGAAAAAGAGATACCTGCCTAATGGGCCTTATTCACGTTTCATCATGACGTACAGCCTTCAGCCCGGCTCGATCTCCGACCATAGGGCTCTAACCAAGTTCCTCGATTCGAGGAACTACTATTACTATACCTTCTCCCTCCCGGATGAGCGTCGCTTCCGCTACGTCATCCGAGGTATCCCCGTCCAAATGTCTGCCCAAGAGGTAAAGGAAGGCCTCCAGGCCAAAGGCATTTCAGCCATTGAGGTGCACCGAATGCACCGCCAGTCCCGTGTTTCCCAACCGGGCTTAGAGTACGAGATGGTTCTAGCCATTCTCGAAACCCCCGCGGACGTGAAACATCTTTACGAGATCCGCGACATTTCCGGGTTAGGCGGCTTCACCGTCGAAACCCCACACAAGAAAGGCCAAATAGGGCAGTGTCATAACTGCCAAAAATACGGCCACAGCTCTCGTGGCTGCCGCCTCCCCGCCAGGTGCGTTAAGTGCCTCGGCGAGCACGGCACTTCGGCGTGCCCACGCCCAAAGGATAGGTCCCTGTGCACGGAGCCGCCTTCGTGCACCAACTGCCGGCAATCGGGTCACCCCGCAAATTACCGCGGATGCCCCAGAGCACCCAAAAAGACCTTCAGAGCTCCTAAAGCTCCAAAGGCACCAGCCCCTCAGGCCAATTTCAGACTGGCACCTGCGCCAGTGCGTAACCCGTGGTTCCCAACTATGGCACGCGCCGACCCACGCCTCCAGGCCCGCGGCGGAGTCACTCCCGCCACCCCGGCCTCACACACCACTCAACCTACTCCTGCGCCCATTCCTTCGGCTTCCATGGCTCCTTCCAAGGCAGCCAAGGCGAAAACCTCTCCACAGGTGGCGGCGGCCTCGCACTCTACATCATCTTCTGCGCAAGGCGCAAAAGTCGAGTTCCTTCTGAACTCGCCGGAGTTAATGAATCTCCAAGCCCAAATGGCCGACCGCGTGGCCCAAATCTCCGCCCTAGGGCGTCCCGATAGCAATCTCGTCTCGGAAATTGTCCACATCCAGACGAGGATGTACCAGATCACCGTAGGTGCACTTTTTCCGTCATCTTAAATGGCGACGTCACCATTAAATCCCTCTAAGCGGACCAAACCTCGCTCCCTCAGAGTGGGGTTTTTCAACATTAACGGCATTAGCGGCCAACGAGCCGAACTTTCTGATTTTGTCCGCGAAAATAAATTAGACGTTTTCCTCATCCAGGAAACGTTTCTGAAACCAGCTCACCGCAATCCCAACATCCCTAACTTCAATCTGGTACGTAACGATCGCACTAGTGGCCCTTTAGGAGGCACTCTCATATATTTCAAAAGGTCCCTGCATTGCATACCCTTAGACCCACCTGCTACTTTGAGGAACATTGAGGCTTCAGTCTGCAGGCTAGCTATGACAGGACACCCGCCGATCACCATCATATCGGCCTATCTCTCGCCCTCAAAGGAGCTTCACTCCAATGAGCTAACTACATTATTTGAAATGGGGGATTCCGTCATTCTGGCGGGCGACCTCAATGCCAAGAACACTCTCTGGGGCTGCAACTCGACCAACGGGAGAGGTACCGCTCTGGAGCGTTGTCTTGACATAGTAGATATGAGTATCCTGGTTCCTTCTGAACCAACTCACTATAGTTCTACTGTCGACCACCGACCCGACATACTCGACATAGCCCTAGTAAGGAACGTAAGCCTTCGCGTGCGTTCCTTGCAGGTGCTACAAGAGTTAGACTCTGACCACAGACCTGTGATCCTAGATCTAGTTCCCCAAAACGGCCCATCAAACACAGGTCCTAACGTTCCGATGAAGGTGAAAACGAATTGGCGCCTCCTAGGCACCAAGCTCGCGGACACCTCATCTACAGATCTTTCCGCGATTCCGACCAACATCGTGACTCCTGAAGAAACGACTGGCGCGATACGCTCCTTCACCAACCACCTTCAAAACGTCTTGAGCGAAAGCTCCGAGAAGGTGCCAGAGACTGTTCACAGTCAATGGCAAATTCCCGACGACGTGCGGTGGGTGGTGAGGAGGCGTAACGCTACGCTCAGAGCTTGCGCGACGAGCCCCACCCCGGAACGACGACGTCTTGCGCGCTTCCTTCAACGTGAGGTTAGACGTCGCATAAAAGAGGTCGTCGATTCGAGATGGGAAACTCGTTTAGCCGAACTCGACCCGACACACCAGGCCTTCTGGCAGCTGTGTCGTTCCTTCAGGAGAAACGATGTGACCTCTATGCCTCCGCTCAATCGTCCGAATCAACGCCCGGCGTTTGACGACGACGAGAAAGCGGAACTGTTGGCCGACAGTCTGGAGTCTCAATGTTCCCTCTCAACAATACCTATAGACCACGACCATCTTGTTGCGGTTAATTCACTCGTCGAAAGTAGGAACGCGGTCCGGCCACCGCCGAACTCGATTTCGCGACCGATAAACGATACCGATACCGCCAACGTCGTCGACCCGGTCGTCGACCCGCCGCCGCCCGATCCCCTTGCACCGGTGACGATCGAAGAAGTCATCGCTCTGATCAAGGCGCTCAAAAGACGAAAAGCCCCCGGGGGCGACAGGATCCCTACCCGTATGATTAAGATGCTTCCGGAGCATCTGGTCCTAACGCTCACCGCGATATTCAATGCTGCTTTTCAAAACTGCCTCTTCCCAGAGGTCTGGAAGGAGGCAGTTGTGATAGGTATACATAAGCCGGGAAAACCCGCATCCGAACCGTCCTCTTATAGGCCAATCAGTCTGCTCAGTACTCTGGGCAAAATTTACGAGCGGATCGTCCTCGACCGCCTCAAAATAGTCGCTCACAACAACAATCTGATCCCTCCCGAACAGTTTGGTTTTCGTGCTAGGCACAGTTGCGTAAATCAGGTGCTCCGCATCACGGAGCACGTTTACGACAAATTCAAGATAGGCATGCCGACCGGTGCTCTCTTCTTCGATATTGAAAAAGCATTCGACAGGGTGTGGCACAACGGCTTGCTTTACAAGCTGTACACTCTCAACGTGCCCACCCAACTCGTGCACATCATACGAGATTTTTTGTCGAATCGCGGTTTCAAATATCGCGTGGAGGGTACTCTCTCTTCCCGCCACGCCATCACGGCTGGAGTCCCGCAAGGCTCCGCCCTCTCACCTTTTCTTTTCTCGCTGTACACCAGCGATATCCCTAAACCGAAAAACGCCCATTTGGCGCTCTTTGCCGATGACACCGCAATCTACGCCTCACGTAGAGACCCCGACAATGTGGTGCGCACTTTGCAGGCCGCCGCCGACAAGCTCAGTGAGTGGTTCCGCAAATGGCGAATCACCGTCAATCCCACAAAGAGCCAGGCTATCCTGTTCACTTTGAAAAGGAGAGTCCATGTGCCTCACAACTCAGTCCGCATGTCCAACCAGGTAATCCCCTGGACGGAAAAAGCCAAATATTTAGGAGTGACCCTTGATCAGAAGTTGACCTTCATCCCACACGTAAATGCGGTACGCGCGCGAGCCGCATTCGCGATGAGCCAACTGCATTGGCTCATAAATAGGAAAAGCAAAATGTCCATCCGCAACAAGATTAGGATCTTTACCACGTGTATTAGACCGATCATGACATACGCGTCGCCCGTGTTCGCCCATATACCGCCTGCTCGTCTTAAGCGTATGCAGGTATTGCAAAACATTTTTCTTCGACACGCTCTTGGTGCCCCGTGGTACGTTCGCAATCGCAACCTCCACGTGGATACTAACATGCCGACCATCAGGCATTTCATGCAAATCACCAGCAAACGCTACTTCGACCGGGCGGTTAAACACCCAAATACGTTCGTCCGCAAAGCGTCAATATACACTCCATTCGACCGCGCCAAATGGAGACGGCCGCGTTCAGTCCTAACCGATCCAGAGGACGATATCACTCTGGCCATTCGCAGTAAGAACGAGTTCCTAAAACTCCTACACTCCACACGACCGCAGTTCCGTCCTCGCCGCCGAGGACCTCGCCGCGTTCCCCGTCGCCCTCCCGACCCTCCTAACAGTTCCGGCCCGCGTGCCGACGAAATAAATGGATAGGATTAGGTTAAACACCAACCTTCCCCACTAATCGTTGATGTCTCATCCTCTCCCAGTGACCGTCCTGAGCCGAGGTTCGTAACCCGTTAGTGGGTTGCCCTCAGCATGGTTACTTAAATCAAGGGTTGCGAGCGCCTAAAGCGTTCACCCGAAAGTCCGGTGTGGCCAGAAAAGCCGACTCGCGTCAGGCTACTGGCCGGTAGGGCCAAAACAAAAAAAAAAAAGACGTACAGCCATTCAAGGTCATGCACGATGCAAAACGACTGTGAATAGTCTCGACGTACGTCAATAATAATTGTTATTTGCTCGCTGGACTCGCACCTTGTCGCACGATCCAGCGAGTGCCTCCATCATCAATGTTGCCAAAGCCAATTGGCACGTCTACTATTTATCTAAATGCATCATAAAAAGTTGCTAAATTCCTCATTTCTTCTGCTAAAAAAGCAAAATTTTAATAATTAACGTAAAAAGTCTTGTTAGACAAATGTTAAGCTAGATTTGACATTAGGCTTGTGTGAAGTGGCCTAATAAACTAACAAAATTGTATTAAAAATACATTTTAGATTTAAAAATGTAATATATGAAACGAGTGACCCCGCCACTCCGAGCATCGTGCCGATAGACAATATATAATCTTTTAGTCCGTAACCGAAAAATACATCTAAATCTGTATAAGTTATTTATGAATTGTAAATACCTGTATAAATATATACATTTATTTCATATCGGTATCATGTGCTATCTCGTTGGCGAGTAACGGCCAGATCAATCTGAGAAAATTAAAAAATATTAATTATTATTGAACTCACGAAAAATACGGTAATTGTGCAAAGTAACATCGCGTGTTTTGTCTGGGATTCGGAGCGTTATGGATACCGATTATTAATTCAGAAAGTAAAAAACGTTTGAATATACCCAGCCTAAGGGACTTTATAAGGCGGAGTCGTAGCGTTCATCCCTAGTCCCTACTTGCGTCTTTTGTCAGTTTTTTTTTTTTTTTTTTTCCTTCGTGGCTTCGCACGTCTTGTGCATTTAGCCAAAGACAAGTTGTAATTGTTCATAATTTCGGCTTGCTCGTTAGGATAGTACTTATATTATAGGACAAAGGTAGGGAAACTGTTTGAGTAATAATATATTGGTAAGGAAATTTTGAAAAAAAAAATACAAGGATTATCAGGAGGGTTTGAGGAAAAAAGAAAGGCAGTACATAAAAGATCTAAATTAAATATACAGGTAGAAAATATACATATAACGGTAAATTTACTATTACAATAATGATGGACGAGGATGAAATATCTACAGTTTTATGTCGTTTTTAATGAAAAATGATGCAATACATTTATACACAATAAAATTATTAGTACTAAGAAGAGAGAGGATAGACGAAGGAAAAGGAATACGAAGGTCTAGAAGGGATCGAATCAGAGGTGTGCGGTCGAATTGAGAGCAAGAAAACAGAATATGATTTAAATCGCCGACATCTGATCCACAAGCGCACAAGGGGCTATTTACGATATTAAGCCTGGCAAGGTGAGCAGGGGCACAAGTGTGACCAAGTCTAATACGGATAAGTATAGAAGTCTCAACCTTGCCAAACTTAACCCTAGAAAACCACGGTTTCGTTGGGATCTGAGTTTGGATGATGGAGTAATAGCGGCCCTTCAATAAGCTACTGGTTGACCAAGTTTCTGTCCAAGAGTCTCGAAGTAAAGATTTCGGCAATGATTGTAGGTCTTGGCTATAGTTTTTAAATGGGAATAAATCACCACTCTGCACCGCATCTTTGGCAAGTTTATCAACGGTTTCGCTGCCATCGATTCCAGAGTGACTGGGAATCCAAACAAAATGTAATGAGTATCCCCTCGAAATACATTTGAACGCCAACTCCCTTATTTGGAGAATTGCTGGCAAAATACCAGTATATTTAAAAGGAAATTTAAAGATAGCTTGAAGCGCGCTTTGCGAATCGGAAAAGATAACAGCCTTATTTAATTTAAGTAAAAGAATATATTCTATGGCTTTAAGTATACCGAAACATTCACCAGTAAAAACAGATGATTCCGGGGGAAGCTTAATTTTTTGAACAATTTTGTATTGGGAGTGAAAAACACCAACCCCAATACATTCCGAAATTGAGAATTTAGAGGCATCTGTGTATAAGTGATGGAAGCCCTCAAAATGTTCTTCAAGAAATGCGTTAAATGCAGTTTTCATGTTGGGTGCAGTTTTATTGATACAGTTGTAAATTATACTGGGAGACAAAATTAAAGAGTTGTAACTGTTGATGAATAGCGGGAATTTATTAAAACGGTGAGTGGGGGCAGGGATTGAACAGAGTTTATGATAACTTGTAATTAGGCATGGAGTTTTGCGAACACGGTGACTAGGTAGAGTGGAATAGTATGTAGACAGAGCTTCAAGTAGCGGAAAGAGGGGATGGGTGGAAAATTGTATAATTTTGAATAAATATTTATCGGCAAGAAATTGCCTTCTGTAATGTAGTGGAGGTTCACAACACTCCACTTGCATTGCATTAATAGGGCTAGATTTCATTGCTCCTGTAATTATGCGTAGTGATTTTGATTGAAGGTTATCCAATTTTTTAAGCGAATAAGCTATGCCTGGTTCCAGTAGAAATGAACCGTAATCAAAAATGCTTCTAATAATAGCGTTATAAACAAGTCTTAAAGACTGGGGGTGAGCGCCCCACCACACACCAGATAAACATCTAAGCATGTTAATATGACGCTCAACTTTACTAACAATGTAGTCACAGTACGGAGTACCAGAAAGTTGAGAGTCCAAGATAACACCCAAATATTTAAAATTGTTTTTAACTGGAATTGGAATATCTCGGTAAGTAATGTTAATTGATGGGGGACTTCTTTTTTTTGAAAATAAAACCGCTGCACTCTTAGATGTTGAAAGGTCCAAGCCATTTTGGTGGAGCCAAAAAGATAGAGATTGAAGAGCAGAGCTTAAAATTTGACAAGCGTGTTCTACTGAATGGGAACTATAATAGAGAAGTACGTCGTCCGCATATTGTAAAACTTGGACATCGTTATTAATAGAGCGGTCCAAGTCGTAGGTATAAACATTGTACAACAGAGGACTAAGTACAGAGCCTTGCGGAAGTCCTCTCCATACATGGCGAGTTAACACCTGAGAAGTAGTTGTGATGCTAACGGTACGATTGTCTAAAATGTTCATTATAAAATTTGAAAGATTTACTGGAACTCCCAATGTCTGTAATTTATTACGCATGATGGATAATACGACGTTGTCGTAAGCCCCCTTTATGTCTAAAAACACCGCTACTGTTGAGCAATTCTTTGAGAAGGATAAACGAATATCTGTAGAAAAAATACTTAAGCAATCTAATGTACTCTTGCCTTTTCGAAAACCGTATTGAGATTTTGCCAGTAAGTCTTTATTTTCTAAGTACCATTCTAGGCGGTTCTTAATAAGATGCTCTGCTATTTTCATTAAAACCGAACTTAAAACGATCGGGCGATATGACGAAATGTCTGACGGAATTTTATTAGGTTTGAGGAATGGCAACACCACATGACGTTTCCATTCCTGAGGAATGTTTCCTGTTGCCATAATGGAATTGATAAGAGATAAATAATAAACAAGAACGGTGGTACTAACATTAGATAAAAATGAGTATGGAATGCCATCAATGCCTGGAGCCGAGTCTACAGTGTTCGAAAGGATACCTTTTAATTCTTCAATATTAAAAGGCAGATTTAATGACGTGGTATCGGAGGTTATATTGGATTCCACACTATTTACCGCTTGAAGAATAACTTCTTGTGGTACCCAGGGAGGAGCCAGTTCATCTACAAAGTCACCTGCTAAGTTATCCGGGATATGGGAAGCTGTGTGGTTGGAGAAAGCAGACCGAAATCTCCTAATGTTACGCCACACGGTTGAGGGGGGTGTGTTCGGTGAAATGCCGGAACAAAAATTATGCCAACCCTCTCTTTTCTTCTGTTTATAAAGTTTTCGAGTTTGTTTAATGATGCTGGACAGATATGCAAAGTTTTCTTGTGTCATGTTTAAACTATATTCCATTTCAGCTTCTTTACGTTTTTTAGCTGCGGCTGTGCATTCAGAGTCCCACCACGGCGGCATTGGGATTTTCCTAAATGATGTGTCATTTTTTACTGGGAATGCATAATCTGCAGCAGAAATAAGAATGTGAGCTAATGCTTTTGCACAGGCCTGCTCATTGCCATTATTAACAAGGGGGAGAGAAGAAATCTGACTGTCCACATTATTCTTATAGTTTACCCAAATGCTACTATTACTATCTGGAAGTTTATGCCTTAAGTGAGATCTTCTGTGTTGTGAGTATGTGATTGGGAATGGAAAAGAGATTTTAATAGGGAAATGATCACTACCAAATGTTGAGGATAGGGTGCACCAAGAGAGGTAAGAAGCAAAATTAGGAGTGCAGACCGATAAATCAATTGCACTATTATGATGACTGGGATTACTGCGGCGTGTGGGGGAACCGGAATTTAAAATACATAAATTGTGTGTATCTAAAATGTCGAGCAGTTTTTCCCCATAAGAATTAGAAGTAGAACTACCCCATGACTGGTGATGGCAGTTAAAATCCCCTAGCAGAATGTAAGGATCAGCAAGGGAGGAAAGAATATTGTTGATTTCATTAAGTGTAGAATGAGAAGGGTGAGAAATGTATATACAAATAAGATAGATTTTATTTACAATTACAGCTACAATAGAAATTTCTTCACTGTGTGAGGGTAAAGAAACCACTGTAAAGGGAACTGAATCCTTCACAAGTATAGCGACACCGCCATACCCATCAGATCTGTCCTCTCTTACAGTATTGTAACCATTAATTTTATATACATAATTAGATTTGAACCATGTTTCACACAATGCAAAAGCCAATGGTTCAAATTTATTAGATAAATAAATAATATCACTTTTTTTATTTATTGCACTGCGGCAATTCCATTGAATTATATTTTGAACTTGACTGTCCATTTTGGGGTAAGAAAGAAGAGATAACACTTTGAAGTAGGGCAACGTTGGACGGTGAAATGTTAAATGTAGTTAAAAGATTTAGCAAAGCTGTAATAAGTTCTATAACATTAAGTTCTTTAACAGATTCATCTTTACATGAATTATTGATGGCACAGCCATTAGTGGGGTCAGGAATTCTAAACTCCTTTATTAAAGCATTGTGGGCTTCTTTATTATACCCTTTAGAAGGGCTTGTGAGGGGTTGAGGTTTGCGGAAGACTGTTTTTTTGTAACTTGAAGACTGTTTATTGAATGTGATAGGTGAAGAAGTATCCAGTTCTCTGGGAGCTTGGGATATAAGGGTATCAGCAAAAGATCTAGTTACAGGTGGAAGTAATTTACTGGCCTCTGCATAAGATACGGAGTTCTGTGCCATATGGGTTTTAATTTGTTTTTGCCTTGAGAATTCGGGGCACACTTTACTTGTAGCAAAGTGGAACCCTGAGCATAAGCAACAGCTGGCATTGCGCTCGTCCCTCTCGCAAGATTCCCCAGAATGATTATCGCCACATTTATAGCATTTTGGTTTGGACCGACACTGTATTTTAGTGTGGCCAAATCGGCAGCAATTAAAGCATTGAACAGTAGGATATATATAGAGGTCCACAGGCATAGCATTATAACACATAAAAATACGTTTTGGAAGAACTTGGCCATCAAAAGTAAAGACGACCGTTTGTGAGGGCTTCCACACCACAGAGCCATCGACGAAAGTTTTGAAGTTTAATCTGCGGACTTTTAAGATAGGTCCACAGCCAATTGGTACTGATGTATTTTCTATCACTTCTTCCGGGGACCACTCTGCTGGCACACCACGCACTAAACCCATTCTAGTTACGTTAAAGGAGGGAATGAATGCCTTATAATTAAATTTAGATAGATTTTCATGAGTAATAAAAGAGTTGGCGTCAATAAATGAGGAAAAAGCCAAAGATATTTTATTTCTGCCAATCTTCTTAACACTACCGTTAATAATGTTTTTGAAATTTCCACGTTGTAGGAATCTTCCAAATGAAAGCGGATGCAATGTGGTAGAGTCATTTTCCTGGATAATATTTTTTTGAACGTGAATAACGAAGGGCGCGCTATCCGAACCATCATATACCTTCCTACCTACAGTTTGCGCGGGAGTTGGTGGGATTTCTACAGTAGCGATTTTGTTGGCCGGATGTGATTGTGGAGACTGAACCAGATCTTCGCAATCACAACCGGGTAAATTATTATCACCAGAGTCGTGTTTTCTGCGTCTTTTATTGCAACGCTTGCACAAATGTCGGCGACTTCTTTTTACCGGCCGGGCAGATACCGACGTATCTGTCTCCATGCCTGACTCTGAGACATAATTGTTAGACTTTTCAGTCTCTATAGTAATGAAATGGCCTGCCGGAGGGACAAAGCCCCCCGGATCAGGCGGCAAATTCATAAGTTCTAATCTATAATATATATGTACAAAAACTTACCAAAATGAAAATGAAACACTAAACTACAAAATGTACAGAAAAATTTACCCTACGGATAACAAATATTTACAAAATTAATAAATTTATAACAGGAGTAAAGAAAATGCGACCGCCTATTCCAAAGTTTCCCGCGCTTTTTTCCCTTTTGTCAGTTGTCAGTATCCAGTGTCAATCAGCCTGGCGCAACTACCCAGTAAAAAACTCATATATGAATCGTGTACTAAAAATAATGGCGGCTATCGCTGCCTTGCTTCAATATATATTTGACTCTGTCGCACGCATCCATTGGCTGTCATTCTGACAACCGTCATTATTCATTTTGGTTGTTTCGTGAAAACTGTTTGTTTATACGCTCTTAGTTTTATAACTTACGGTATATTGTAATTACGTAAATTCGTGTTATTATGAAGTAAATGAGTGTGGCGTAGTATTTAAGTATTGAAATGCATTATAAAACATGTGAAATATGTGGTATTAGATTGGGCCGGATAGATGGCCAGAAGCGAATTTTCATGACCAAATTTCCTTTGGATGAAGACAGGTAAGCATCAAAAACAATTTTGTAAGGCTATTATAGAAATAAATTACATGATTTACAGATTTAGGCTAAAGAATAAGACTAATATTAGAAAATAACCTATCATTAGTATAGTGTTTGACATTTTTTTATCGACTATCGATAGTGTCGATATTTAAATTTAAATTAACTATTTTTTATTTATAAAAAATATAAAAGCACTCCTAATATAATAATGCATTAAATGTTTTTTTCCTAGATGTAAACAATGGATTAAAGCTATGGGAAAAGAAGACTTCGTGTACGTACCCATCGAAAAACTACACCAACTAAAGCATATTTGTGACAGTCATTTTATGTCAAAGGATTTATTGATTGTCGAAATATTAAAAAAGTGGAAAATGTATTTTGATACAGGTAAGATTTTAAAGTATCACATAAGGATTTATAAATTTACTGAATCATATTCAATTTAAACTTAAAGTTTAATAATTAATCCAATTAACATGTTTCTATAAACATTTCAGGACCTATAACCACGACTGCAAAAACAACACCTGCAACACCACAACAAAGAAAACCTACGATGACTGCAACAGTATAATACACACCTCGAAAAAGAAAACTGTTCAATAAATTAATAAATAAATTATTAATGATTATTTTTTTTAATTAAAATATAAAATTAACAAAATACTAGAAACCCAAAATTTTTGCAGGGACTTATTTATCGATAAAAAGTATGTGTGCGTGTACATCCCTATTTGAGGTGATTAAATTGGCAGCTCTGTCATTACGTCATAGGCCCCATATTTTTTTGTTGGTATTCAAGTCTAGTACATGTTTCATAGAAGCGTCGTTTTTCTTTTTTTTCTATGGAACTCCCGTCTCTTCTAACGTAGTGTTTATATTCTCTTTGGTGTCAATGGTGTCAACTGTCAAATTAAATGAAGCTATAAGCGAATTGTGAATATTTTGGTTAAATTTTACAATTATTTACTTAAAAATGAACGTGTTACCTGCACAGCCCATTGGTATCCAGAGTACAGCTGGGGCTGTACCTGTGCGGAATGAAAAAGGTAAAATTCTCATTAATTGCCTAACAACTATAATTTGCAACAACACTATTAACCAAAAGCTGCTCAAGTGACCATAAGCTATTACTTACTAATCCTCAAATAATGGTGGTGGATGAATTGAATGTATTGAAATGGAAGCGATACACTTTTAAACATGTTCATAGGAAGATTTTCTTGACCTAATCCTCTGGAAACAATAGTATAATCATGGCGTATATAAAGGATTTGTGGGTCTGGACCCCCCCTTCCTTTAGCTTACTACAAAAATAATCCAGGCCACAAAACATGTACACATTATAATGCCTATGTACACTTCTAAGAAACATAAAAACACCCAATCATTTTCAGAAACTTTTCATTTATAATAAGACTAGACTTCTGGTCGCGGCTTCGCTCGCGTGAAAAAGTTTTTCTAGGATAAATATATTTTCCCGGGATAAAAAGTAGCATATGTGTTAATCCAGGACATGATCTACGGTGTGCCAACTTTCATCGAAATCCGTTTATAGGTTATTGTAGGGATATAGGTCCGTAATAGGTTTTGAGTTTATTCGTTACAAATATAGCTTATGCGTGACTTATTCGTTGAAAGGTTTTTTTGTTGGGGTCATGGGACGGCAAGAACCCACGCTACGCCACTGACATTTGATATCCTAGACCCCCCTAGAAGGAATTATGTATCAACAACCCAAACTGTATTCAAGTATGTTAATTAATAGCAAAATTCATGCTACAGTACAAGTACTGGGAAGTCTTGAGTAAATATTTCACTTGCATGCTTTTCTTTCTACTCTTGTTTTTTTTACATAAACTTGTACACATACGGAGCTACTCACTGGCTGATGAAACCACAAACAATGAGAGAATATTCTATTCATGTAATGGTTGTCATATTTACCTGGCTTACTGATTTGTTTTTTTTTTAGTACATTATGCATAAAACAAACTTGTTATTTACTTAAATAAGATTTATGAATAACATGATTTACAGGTGAAATATCTATGCAAAAGGTGAAAGTACAAAGATACATATCGGGAAAGAAACCTGAGTATGCTCAAAGTATATCTTCACCTGAGGAGTCTGAAGATGAAGACTTTATAGAGCAACAGAGACCTGAGCGCAAACAAGTGTTGCCACAAGTGATCACTAGAAAGGAAGAACATCATAGTGATTCTGAAAAGGAAGTGAGTACTGTTTCTACATAGAGATTACTAGGATATAATATGAGTCTTGCATATTAAAAGTAATTATATCAAGCTGAATATACTCTATTTTTCTAGTGGGATCACTTTTGTGGTCCTGTCGTAATTATGCATATGGCAGCTGTAATTTACCCATATAAGGGTGTATATTTTGGAATGCAATCTAGTTTTAATTTAAGTCTGTTTGTTATATAAAATTGTCATTATTGTACTCTGTTTTGAGTCTTTATTAAATAAATAAATATCAGCTGTAAAATACCTGAAACATTATTTTGTTCCACTATTTAGATATTTTCAATAATCTTTCAAATTCATCAGGACTATTAATATGATTTTCCAAAAATAGTGTCCATAGTTCATTATTAAAGGTCAAACAAGGTTTAAAATTATAGACATGCTGTTATACCCATAATTATATCATATATGATATATTCATTGAAATTATCTGTTGGGCTACCCTTCTTATGAACATTGCACATAATGTACTTTTATAAAAACTATATCTACATATTTCACTAGATCGACGACCCGCGTCTCCGTCGTTTACGCAATGCAGCGCACTCTCCGCCGCGCCGTACGGAGCACAAGCCAGAAATCATTGATGCTGAGCCTGAACCTCTCTCCGAAGACAGTACTAATGAGGCTAGGGACAGTTCTGAGAGTGAAGATGAACTGGATGAGGAAGAGATTGAGAGACGCAGACAGGCCCTTAAAGCTAAACTTGCTGCTAGGTAATTCAATAGAAAAATTAAACTTTATTGAATCAGTGATTTGTTATGTTATGCCCAAATTTTTGTTTTGCATAAAGGTCCATGTTGGTTTGCTGAAAAACATATTAAATAGGATTTTTTCCTTTGGTAACATTTTAGGGAAGCTGAGAAAGAGGTGCTTGGTAGAGATGAAGATGAGGAAATGTTGGATGGTGTTAAAGAGGAAAGCGGGTCATCAGATACGGAATACACGGACAGTGAAGAGGACACAGGTAATAAAGTTTTTGGGGATTCCAATAATAAATCATAAGTCCCACAAAAACATACTCATTTGTTTTATGAGCCATTAAATAACCACAATTCACTCGATTCACAGTTCAACTTAATTAAAATTATTAAACAATTTACATGTTTATATGCAGTAAACTGTGTTTTTGGATGTAGGGGAATGTAGCATTGTAGTAAATATGATGATTAATGCTGCTAACAGGTCCTAGAGTGAAACCAGTATTTGTGAGAGCCTCAGAGAGAATGACAGTGGCAGAGAGGGAGCGAAAAATAAAACAACAGAAAAAGGAAGAGTCGGACGCAAGAAAGGAAAAAGAAGAGAGAAGGCGTGAGGCTTTAAAACTAGTTGAAGATACAATCAGATCTGAACAGAGGAATACACAAGTATAGCTAATATAGCGAATATACATAATGTTATAAAAATTAAAAAATACTGCAGTTTTGTGCATGCATTCATTTTTTTATGATACAATTTGCAATTATTATTCTATATCCATATAATTATTATTATTATGATTGATTGAAAAAAACATTTTAGGGCGAGCAAAAAGAGGGCAACATCAATGACGTGTGCACAGACGACGAAAACGATGAGCTCGAGTATGAAGCGTGGAAGTTGCGCGAAATGAAGAGGATCAAACGTGACAAGGAGGAGAGGGAAGCGTAAGTTATTTTATATCTATAATGATCAGCAACTCTGTATGAAAGTCTTACTGCGATTTCAATAATTGATCCCAATAGCTTTTTTCGATTGATCATGAAAATGGACCAATCAGAATAAAGTTCTTTGACATGCTTACAAATAACCTGTTTTGATTGGTTCATTCTTAGGATCGAAATGAAGATTAGGATTGGGATTGTTTATCCAAATTGACTGCTAGTTGAATTCATTTAGGTCGAATATTTCTGTTTCTTTTATAAATCATTTACATACATCACCATCCTCAATTTTCGGTATTCTCAATATCAATTATTATTTCCAACCCACCAACCCAAGGTTACTACTTTATCACAAATTGTGAGTTCTTTGTTAGCGTCTAACTATACCCGTTCTACAAAAGCTGTGTTGGGTGTTACTATATACAAAAATATATTCCTGTTTATTCTTAGAACTAAACAAAAATAATTATTTTTAGTGCCGAGAAGGAGTTGTTGGCTATCGAACGACTCAGAAACATGACCGAAGAGGAGAGACGCTTGGAACAACGCCTGAACCCTAAGCTTGTCACTAACAAGGCTGTTAAAGGGAAATATAAGTTCCTGCAGAAATATTATCACAGGTAAGCAAATTATGTTTAATCTCAAAATTTGTGTTGAACAGTTATGAAGCAAAGATAAAATAGGAGGCTATACGGATTGTCCCATTATAAAATTTGCCATTATATTTTCTCGTTATTAACACTGTCTATATAGAGTCGTTAACTGATGTATGTTGGTGGTGGGACATATTTTGTATATTCCTATAGATAGCAACCACAAAACACAAACGAACTTATTCATAAACAGTTTAAAAACCTATTTTAAGGCCTATTTTATTAAAACCTTCAAACTCAATTCAAAATTCGTTCGAAGAAGACAAAACATTCAATAACTAAAATAGGTTTATAAACTATTTATGAATAAGGCCGCTAAATAATTTATGTCATCCTAAATCTAACGGAAACAGAATTTTCAGAATACAACAATAATAAATGAGTTATAATATTACAAAGCTTTGAAGTTTGGTGGAAAATGCATCTGTCAGATAACAGAAACAGCAGAATGTGGCATGATCGAGTGTCGCCAGCCATAACGCTGCGTGCGTGAAAAAAAGATAGCGCGATATCCCCACTACGCCCCCACTTTAGCTCACAACAATATCTCAAATATAAATAACTGCTTTATTTTTCCACCAATTTTGATGCTGATTTCACAGATTTTATTTTTCGTATTCCTTTCTGTTACATATAACATAATGTAAAAAATCAAACAGGAAACTATCCCATTTGTGTCGACTGGCGTGGCATAATCTCATGTCTGTCGACACTCTTTATGGACCCCATTCGGCTTACAATTAGTTGCAGTGGGGTCACTTTGCTGAGCCAATATAAAAATGTTTATTATTTGGATATTTAAACATATGTAATAGATTTTTGTTCCTATTTTCAGGGGTGCTTTCTATCTAGATCGGGAGGAAGAAGTGTTCAAACAAGATTTCTCGGGTCCCACTTTGGACGATCACTTTGATAAGACTGTACTGCCAAAGGTAATATCATTGAATAACCATGGAAAGAAACTGTACAGATTATTCTGAGACTTTTATAAATCTAAGTATATGTTACTCATATAATAATATTTTTGCTTAATCGTCAATTACGGTTTGTTTTTACTCAGTTTGAGATACGCCTAAGTAATGAATACATAGTGGACGATAGCCTAGTTGGGAATGGAACGGTCTGCCGAGACAATGTCCGCAGGTTCAAAACCCAAGGCACACACCTCTGAATTTTCGAAGTTACGTGTGTATTGTTTAACAATTATCGTTCGCTTTAACGGTGAAGGAAAACATCGTGATACCTACATACCTGAGAATTCTCCATAAGAATTTCGAGGGTATGTGAAGTCTGCCAACCCGCACTAGGCCAGCGTGGTGCACTAAGGCCATAAACCCTCTCAGTAGTAGAGGAGGCCCGTGCTCAGCAGTGGGCAGTATATAATACAGGGCTGATTGCATTGCATTGCTATGAATACATGCCGTTTTATCAGTGTAAAAGTGGGTTTTATTTTTAACCATGGTTAACAGAATACCCAATACTTTTTAGAGCTTGCCCTACATAACGTTTTGGATGTTCATTAAAATCCTTGTTTTTTTATTTTTCTCAGGTAATGCAAGTCAAGAAATTCGGTCGTTCAGGCCGCACCAAGTACACTCATTTGGTTGATCAAGATACGACTGAGTTTGACTCAGCTTGGAGCAACGAGGGGTCAGCATCAAGACTGGCTAACTTCAGGGGTGGTATGAAGCAAGTTTTCGAGAAACCATCAGCTAAAAGAAAGCATAATGTATGATGTTTATCCCCCTCCAGGAAGGAAAGACCTTTACAAAAAAAGGTTCTCTAGAACAAGACTTGGGTTTAGTGAAGAGTTAAATATAATGGACGATTTGATCCCTGATTTAGTGTGGTGTGTTATGGTTATGTTCATGAATTTTTTTATTTGTTAGACCCTACTAATATTGTAAACGCGAAAGTTTGTAAGAATGGATGTATGGATGTCTGTTACTCTTTCACGCAAAATCTACTGAACGGATTTCGATGAAATTTGGCACACGGGTAGATCATGTCCTGGATTAACACAAAGGCTACTTTTTATCCCGGGAAAAATATAACTGGGACTTTTATCCCGGAAACTTTTTAACGCGGGCGGAGCCGCGGGCAAGAGCTATATTATATAAATTAGGTTAGTGCTGTATAAGACGATGACATTTATTAATACATCCATACAACAAGAAATTATAGTTCGGACAAAATAAGCTGGCCGGTATGACAATTAAATTTTTTTCCCGACGCGATAACTCTGTGAGAGCGTCTACCCAAAAAATTCATAACCGTGTCATGTCATACCGGCCAGATTAGTTTGTCCCTACTATAACGATTTATAACAGAAAAATAAATGTTAGTATCTCCATGGCAGAATGATAACAGCACAAAGTTAATGAGAAACATAAACTTCATAGTTAATACATTTGCGATATAACATCTTTTCTTGGTCGACATACTTCACTGTACTTGGCTTTACGTATATTGTTGTAAATACTCGGCCAGAATAAACAAAAGAAATGTGATTTTATGTATTTTTTACTTTATTTTTATAATGACTAGGAATGTGGGGATATATAGGTAAGGTTTTGTGCCTCGACAAATAGTATTACAAAACTAGCCTTATGTGGAACCATTGTACTGTAAATATGTAGTAAATGAAGTATAATAAATATGTCACTATATGAAAGTGTTTTATGAATTTACCAACCTTTATCATTGATTTCCTATAGATATTAAAAGTATAGAAAATCAAATCCGTTTTTCGTAGATTCTAGCGCAATACATAGATAAACAAAATTCGTTATTAATGTAAAACTTCGAATAATTTGATTTTAGGGAGATACCTATCCAACCTACAGCTCTTTAGTTTTTAGATTGCCTTGCTGTGCCGTACCGATTGTCTATATAGTGATACTAGCTTTTGCCCGCGGCTCCGCCCGCGTGAATGAGTTTTCCCGGTATAAAAGTCCCGCTTAAAATGTAGCTTATATGACACGTTCGTAGATTTACCATAGCAGCGCCATCTATTGATTACTTACTCAACCCAGTCGAAAGGTATCGACATCTGTTAGAATCATTCATAGCAGCGCCATCTATTGATTACTTACTCAACCCAGTCGAAAGGTATCGACATCTGTTAGAATCATTTGGAGTTAAGATAATTGTGACTGTCAAATAATAACAGACAAATAATTAGCAATAAATTAAAATTGCGACTATAATTTGAGATTTAAACTATCCTATCTCTCAAGTTGGATCGAACTGCACATGATGTGCGAATTTTATTATAATCGGTTAAGTGGTTTAGGAGTCCATTGAGGACAAACATTGTGACACGAGATTTATATATATTAAGATGTGATCAAGTTATTAGGTAATAATTAAAAAATATACAAATATAATTAAAATTATGAAGACCAAAACAGATTTTTCAATTTTGATTCTAAATAATAAGCCAGGATAAATCTAGCGGTTTTTCTGGACATTCCTAATATTATTATAAACATTCCACGACTATGATATAAATCTGAAACTTGGGGGTCATCAACACCCTCATGCAGAGCTATTCCAAATGGATTTAAGAGCGAACTTCCACCGTTACCAAGTTTTATATAATGTGACTTTACAGCCGCGAAGACACAAGACTCAAGAGATTTTCATGTGATTTATGAAGCGGTTGTGAGTTTAGCCCTGAATTCTTTTGCGAGTACTTAATTTGGAGCTTTCGGTTAAGTTCCTAAATGACTTTCCCGTATTTATGTACTTTAAGTTGGTTGATTAGATATACGTAGGTCGGTAGTATTTTCTGCCAGAAGTGCTATATACCTACCTAGTTATGTTATTCCACTAATATCACTGAATTATCCGGTGGCTCGGTGCAGTAGTGGTATCACGGTACGACTGCAATGCTGAGGTCTCGGGTTCGATCCCCGGGTTGGGCAAAGTAATATTGGGTTTTTCTATTCAGTATCCTTTGCCGTAGATATATCATTGCCCGATATAGCTATAGGCTCGCCCTCTATCACATCATGGGACGGAATACGCACGGCGAAAAGTGGGTGCACTAGTTGCGCCTCTGCCTACCCCTCCAGGGGTAAAAGGCGTGAGTGTGTGTGTGTGCATGTGTGTGTGAGAGAGAGAGAATTATCCGGTCGAACCGAACCGAACGGGCCTAGTATACCAACTAGAGCTTGGTATCTTCAGGACTCGGTCGAATAATTTGGGAGAATACTGAATTCTGTAGGTTCTTGGCATAATTATTAACGCAATAAATCATTTCCTAGGCAATACGGAGTATGTGGAAAAATAAATAGGTATAGACCGAGCGCGAGCTCCGAAGTATGGCGGTTTGAGAAACTAGGCGGACGCGTAAGTGCGTTAAGTAGGTAGGTACTTAATTAATAAAACACTGCAACACATAAGACACTAGTGGTAGGTCTCTCGGATGCGAGGAGACGTTTCAGTAGGTACCACCGCAATGTCTATTTCTACCGCCAAGCAGCAGTGTGCGTTCACTGTTGTGTTTCGGTTTGATGAAGCCAGCGTATTTACTGGGCATTATGAGACTTAAGAACTTATGGCTTAGGGTGATGAGCGCCATGGTCCATGGAGTGCCACGCAGTACCTACTTTGTAATTCAAAGTTATATGCGGCGTTTGCTACTGTTTATGGGCAGTCGTATATTGCTTACCATCAGGCGAACGGCATGCTCGGCTCATCATTTAAAAAAAAAATGCAAAAAAAATTGCCATTAAATTCATATAAAAAAAACTAACGTTCTTTCGTCACTTGACGTTATCTACAGCGATAACGTAATATCGACCAAGTATCGTGCCGTCTCACTGAACTATGGGACTGAGGAACAAAAAATGCACACGTGTATTGCGCACACACTAATTGTGCACTATATCTAAATTCTTCTGCGTACCTGGCTGATCGCCGTCGAGATTGGCCTCCGCGCGCCGCGGCCGAAATTCGGCTAGAAAAATAAATCATTTTATTTACGTTTTTGAAAATTTATTTCTACTAAAATCAGAGTACGGTAATATCGCTGTTTATATGTAGGTATAAATTAATAGAAGCCAGACGGCAGACAAAGTTGTTCAATTAAACTCGTAAAAGCTTTTAGGGCCGAAATTATAAGTACGTATCCCGTAGATAATTGTTAGCTGGTTAGAATATCAGAACACCCCGACTAACGTCCTTGGGTAAAATAAAAGTTAAAACGTAAACTCCGACCGACGCGGCGCGGCGGCGGCTCAGCAGATGATAAAAGTTTCTGCCCGTTGTGGCCATTAGACTGTTTGTCGGGACGTGCCATGCCTAAGGTAACATTTACGTTGCCTTTACCTTTTCCAAGAAATCCCTACATTCTGAAAAATTCGAACAATTTAAAAGACAATTAATCTTACAGCGGTACCTACTAAATGACGGACAAAAGCGCTAGAATACCTACCTGGTATTTAACGTTAATATAAAAAGGTAAAGTTTGTTTATTGTGGGTTATTTCTGGGTATATTCTTACAAAATTTAAATAAATAAAGATCTACACTGTACCTGAGTGACACGCTACTTATAAATTTGGTAACTTTTGTTTCAGGCGAATATTTGGTAATAAATAATTCATGGCATTTGAATATTATTAATGTTGAATTTTCATAGTTTTTCACAAATTGAAGCACTTCGCATACGTATTTAGCAAGGGTTTTTGGTAGTAATGCGGGTCTGGTTGCGGTCCTGTGCGATTGTTAAGTTCCCGCATCAAAGTACATTGTCGACCATGCCTCAATGTTTCATCGATTTCTTTTGCCTCGTGTAATTGCCAGCCTATCTCATGATTAGTAGTTTGGTCTAAGTAGAACCTTTCTTTAGGTAATTTACGACATCTTGCCTTTAGATATTCACGGCGTCCACCATTCGGAATTCCCTCAAAGAATATTTTAACAATATCTTCTTCCATTGGTTTCATTAGAGCATCAGATTGTAGGTCCATTATCATTTGTTCAGGTATTTCGCGGTATTTTAAACGTCTTTTCATGCCTGCAGAAGTACCTAAAATAGGGCCATCTCTTACTGGTTTTACTCTACGATTACTAAGACTTTCACCGTGTTGGAGAGATAAAGCTCGCAAAGGAATTTCTATAGATGCTCTGTTAATATCTTCTACACAGTAATCTTTGTAGTTTTCCTTGAATTTGGCGGCACCAACAATTTTCTCTTTATTTCTCATAAACCAACTAACACGTTTCTCATTTTCTTTAACGAAGTTTTCATTTAAGAATTTTAATACGTCCGGATTACTGTAATCGAGCGGCATTGTATAAATAAATATAAAATATAGTTAAAAGTAATATAAATATAAGCTACATTACTGTTATAAATGTAAACAGAGACATATAAACAAAGAGCATTATAATACTACGGCATATAAACCAGGGGCATGTCAGTCAAAGTGATCTGTCAGATGCTTGTCATATTTAAATATAGTTTCTTAAAATTACCTGAAGATAGCACTAAACTTACATTTCAAAATGTGACCGTGACCACGAAGTGCTGCAAAGCCTTCGAAACGTCGGGAGAAAATATTAATTAAAAAACCGCGATAAAATCCGCAAAATAGTTTTATTTCAATTTCAAAATAGTTCAAAACAGTAAAATCTCTTTTGTTGCAACCTTGTTTAGTTTTCCGGTTTTGACATTTTTAAAATTCTTTTCTTTTGTTTGTGTGCGCCAAATTGACACCGTCAATCAATTAATTTATTTTACATATTTTGTTGTAATAAAAAATAATAATATTATTTGAAATGGAAATTACAAACATATTTTGCGTGTAATAATTATTACGGTAAGTTAATTATTTTTTGCTTAAATGTAATAGGTATAATATTATGTCAGTTAAAATAAACTCCTATTTTCTTTTCATGCATTTGATTTTCACGCTATCGCTAAATATAATTGTGTTATTATTCTAAGTAAATATGTCGAAACGTATACGATTACATTTTATTTGCAATACCTTAAATATTATTGATATATTTCTTTACATGTAAGTTTTATTGTTTTAAATTGCATTTATTTTAAAATTTGTTTCATTTTATTACAGGCACAGATGCCCATCCATTCTCTTAACCCTAAAATAAAATAGAATTTTGGCGCAAATATGTGGATAATAATGCAGAAAAAGTGTTTGATACAGTAAAAAACCACCACGAGTACACCAGAATATATGGTTATGAGTTTATCCTGCACTCAGTTTGAATCTGGGCGCATGGCAGTGCCCCCACCAAGTCAAGCAAAAAAGCGGCACGGCCGTACCATCCTTTTCTCGAAGCAGTTCAGGGCATTTTCGGCCCCCTGTAACTTCGTTGTGGATAAAACTAGAATAAATCTTTAGACTGTGTGGGAATCCGATTTTTTGTGCCAAATAAAGCATATCAAACATTGAATAACATATTGACGAACATTCTTCCAACCAAAGGATTAAAAAGATATAATATTATGTCTTATGATTGTAAGTCATTGATGTATAATAAAAACAACCCTTTTAAGTATATATATTAGGTAATATATCGGCGCCAGGCGGAGGTGCTAGATAAACATATTAAAATTAAGCTAAAATTTAATTTATTTTTGAATTATCGTTTAGTAATTTTATAAGTTATGTTTTTATATTATAAAACTCATAATAAAGATTTTTAGTTGTAAGAAGTAACTTAAATCAATGCCAATTTATGCCATTCATTTATTTCGTTCATCGGAATTTTATACCTAATAGGTTTCTTTTTTGACAACATATGGCAATCTACGCATAAGCCGATAATAATATTAAAATACAGTTTAGTTAGTTTACAAGTTTGTGGTTAACACGTTTGTATTCATCGTATAAATAAATAAAACATATGATTATCATGCTGATATTGCTTCTTTGAGTTACATTTTGTTCATAATTTATTATTACTTTATAAAAACACGCAATCGCGTAAAAACATTTTGATAGTAATCAAGCTTTGTTTGACTAACCACCGTATTACTCTCAAAAGTGTATGTATGGTTAGTGATAGTGATATACTGTAAATAAGGTATCTAAGAGATTTCATTACGATGGCGCGGCAGATACAGATTGCTTAAATTAATGTTAACTGGAAATATAATTTTCTTTGGCTTGCTGTCATGTAATCTACTTTTAGAACCCTTATTTTGCAGTGTATTTAACAATAACTGTAAACAAAAATATTAAGCAAGAGATTGTGGTGCCACCTGCAGGATTTTAGCAGCAATAAAACATCATCAGTGGCCTCTGTTGGTAATTTTTGAAGACATGCCATAATTTGACAGTTGTTGATTGGCAGAAAAAGGGTACAAGTAGGTTCTCTATTTCAGTAGTATTATAATTCTCTTTGATATAAACTAATGTAAATACCAATGACAATTGGTAGATACTAGATATAGACAATTATCAGTCATCAAAGAGATCAGTCACTCATGGAAAAAGTTACTACCTGGAGATATAAAGGAAAAAATAAATAACTGAAAAGCATGAAAAGGGCACAATTTAACCCTAGTCACACGCCGCTGTGCTCGACAGACGCCACTTTCATAATGATGGATATTATTAGGTACACACTCATTAATACATTAATTAATTGTTATATATTAATATTATATATGCGACTACGTTTAAGTTGTAGGTACCTTGATCCTTCGAACTTCCGACCTGTCTCAATATTACCCACTCTTAGTAAGTTATTTGAAAAAATTATTCTAAATCAATTATTGACACATTTTGACGATAATAACCTACTTCATAGGAAGCAGTTCGGATTTACTAGGGATCGGTCCACCATTGATGCGGGGGTGGATCTCTTGGAAAATATTTTTGAGGCCTGGGAAGAGTCGCACGATGCTCTTGGCGTCTTCTGCGACTTGTCTAAGGCATTTGACTGTGTACATCATGATACTCTGCTCAGGAAACTACACCATTACGGCATTAGAAACACGGCTCTCAATCTTCTGACATCCTATTTGAGTAACAGGGTTCAGAGGGTTGATATTAATGGAAAAATCTCACATGGATCTGCGGTTACCATGGGAGTTCCACAGGGTTCAATTCTGGGACCATTTTTATTTCTTGTATATATTAATGACTTACCTTACTACGTAAGGGATAATCATAAGATTGTATTGTTCGCGGATGACACATCATTAATATTTAAAATTAAGAGAATGTTACAAAATTATGACGAAGTGAACGATGCTCTCTCTAAAATTGTGCATTGGTTTAATTTAAACAACTTGTTACTAAATGCTAAAAAAACTAAATGCATTAAATTTACTATGCCCAATGTAAGACAAGTAAAAACCAATGTACAAATAAATGGGGAAGAGTTGAATCCTGCTGCGTCAACAACTTTTCTGGGCATCACATTAGACGCGAGACTCCAGTGGGGAACGCATATAGCAAAGTTAGCAGGTAGACTAAGTTCAGCGGCTTATGCAGTCAGAAAAATAAGGCGTCTGACTGATGTAGACACGGCAAGAATTGTTTATTTCAGTTATTTTCATAGTATTCTGTCGTATGGTATTCTTCTTTGGGGCAATGCTGCGGATATTAATACAGTATTCGTCTTGCAAAAGAGAGCTATTAGAGCTATCTATTGTCTCGGACCTCGCGTTTCTCTTAGAGAAAAGTTTAAAGAGATAAACATTCTTACCGTAACATCGCAATATATATTTGCAAATCTTATGTATGTTCGTAAAAATATTGCAAATTTTGACCGAATATGCGATATTCATAATAAAAACACTAGGAATAAAGATAAACTTATAGTACATGCTACTCGTCTCCATAAAATAAGCAATTCTTTTGTTGGTCTATGCGTACGCTTCTTCAATAAACTTCCTATGCATATTGTTAATCTTCCAATAAAAAAATTTAAAACTACTGTCAAAGAACGTCTTTGCAAAAAAGGTTATTACAGTATAAGAGACTATCTTGAAGATACAAATGCTTGGGATTAGGTTGCTCAGATTCACACATGTTCTATAATTAAATTGTGTCTATTATATTGTACTTGCAATTTGTAAAAAATATATATAAATAAAATATAATAAAAGACCTACGCTGAGTTTCTTGGTGCTTCTTCTCAGGTCAGTGGGCTTTTCCGAAGCACTGGTAGAATCTTTAGATGATAAAAACATTGTAAAAATGACGTGTAAAAGTGCCCTTAGGGGCCTCATTACTGAATAAATGATTTGAATTTGAATTTGAATTACCCTGGACATTATTGACTTATTTCGTGCTTTTCAGTTACTTTTTTCCGTAGTCGGGTCTAAAAATAGAATTTATATTTAAATCGTATGATACAATGATTATAATTAATTTAAAATTTATATTGATTGTATTGCAGTGATATGCTAACTTGAAATTATGTAAATCTAATGTTGTTTTGTCGGAAAAAAGGAAAGGGCTTCATTCACTAATTCATTCATTCATTCAATTACGTATTTGAATGTTGTACTTTTCGGTAGACGTTTTCACAAAGTTATCGCCCCGCGAGAATGTGAATTGTCATCGGCACTTTTGACTTGTCGAACCTATGGGGTATTTTTAGGGTTCCGGACCTCAAAAGGAAAAACCATCTCTTATAGGATCACTTTGTTGTCCGTCTGTCTGTCTGCCTGTCAAGACCCTTTTTCTTTTTCACATATTTTGCGATTTCGCAAGGGAATCAGAACCTATAGGGTACTTCGCGTTGACGTAAAAGCGAATTCATAAACTTTTGTTTGAATTATTTATTAATTAATTTTGCCGAAATATTGAACTTATATACTTAGACTAGCATTGCGCGCGGCACCGCCCGCGTGGAAAAAAGATTTTTTCCGGGATAAAAAGCCTATAGCACTCAGGAGTAATGAAGCTTTCTATTAGTGAAAGAATTTTCAAATTCGGTCCAGTAGTTCCTGAGATTAGCGAGTTCAAACAAACAAACAAACAAACTCTTCAGATTTATAATTTTAGTATAGATACCTTATCTACAAGTTTCAAAATTCTCGGTACATGAGTCCACTTTGCACTTGTCCAGTTTTTTTTAAAGATTCATTTGGTTGATTCCCATTTATCTCCAAAACTTAAATGTAGTAAGCGCCTAGCACGGGGAAGATTTCATTAAAATGTCATGGGGTTGCAAAGAAGATAATAAGAAAATACTTAGTTATCGAGAATGCTTGAAGATTTTTGTTTTACCTACACCTAAAAAAGATCATCCGTCATTATAGTTATAAAAGACTAGTAAAACCATTGATGTATGGGTTTTTAATACATCAATGAGTAAAACAAACAAAAAAATTTTTAGTAATCACGTTGAAACTTAAACTATCTTAGTTATTTAAAAGAAATATATTTTCCACAGGAAATGGGTGTTTCTATTTTTTGACACGCGTATTTTAACTAATCTCATCCCTAAGTATGAGAAAAAATAGTTGCGAAATTGGGCAAAAAATGTAAACACAACAAGTAATTAAAAACGTTGTGGCAAACTATACATCCGTGTTTGCTACTAAAATAAAAACGAAATTGATAATACAACATTTATCTAAAAATCATAAATTGGTATAAAATATTAATAAGTACATTTATTAACTTCCGGTAGATCAGCATCTCTGTAATGTATGGGGTCAGGATGAGGTCCAGTGCGGCTAATAACACCGCGAGTATAGCGCCACACGCGGCCATGTATCGGAGCATTCCTATGAAAGTAACTGTCACCCAACCTCCACCCGTAATCCCATCCACTGCACTCACTAAAATAGAATTTCTTCTCCGGTGCCATTTTATACCTGCTTTTCAAATAGACTTCCCGCCCGTACGTCGGAATGTCTTTGTAGATAATTTGTCTTTGCTTTGGATCAATAGGTCGCATTATTGGGTCCCAAGTAAGGTCTTTGTCAGATCGAGCGAGTTTCGGATCATCATTAGAGTCTCCGAGACCAACCTCAGGTATTAAATGGCCTTTTTTCAAATCTTCTATGCAATTTATGTGAGTGGTGTCGATAATAGCTTTGGGTTTTCGGTTAGACGCTGCCACACGGTGATCTCTTGCTATAGTAACCATGCCACCTATCAAACTTTCTTTCAAGACATCCAACTCATAATAACCTTTTTCCTCCCGGTGTAACGTAGCCGCTTCTTTCAGTTTGTCCCCATGAATATTATTCCATTTCATCCGAAGACGAGTGGTTTTATCATAGCTTTCAACTAAAAACTTTATTATATCAGGATTTGTTATGTCCATCAAAGGCATTGTGGGTTTAATAATAAGTAAATGCCAGTTAGTATAAATTGTTAAAAATATATAATTTTAAAAATTATTGTAAAACATTAGTATGATGCTGTGGGGAAAAATTATTGTACAAAATACAAAAGCACCACAATGACAATTGATGTCATATGACATTTAAATCAAAGAGCACAGGAGTGAATAAATGAAATGGTTCTCTTTGATGTGAAAAAGCAGGTATTAAACTTGACAAAAAAAGTGAATTGATTGATTACGTCAATTATTACATAACGAAGCTTTTAACACAGAACAATAACTAAAGCACATATTTCTGTGGCTTTCAAGTTTCAGTAGTATTATAATTCTCTTTGTAACGAAGCTTTCTGATAAGTGATAGCCAACTTTTCATCATTATTATTGTAAAAAGGGGGAAATAGTTACGAAAATGCCACTGCTTGATATAACTGACCCCAAAATTATAAGATTCTTAGCCGAATCGTACGAAAAAGAATCGCGTCTACGAATGCGATGGGTTCAACATAATTCTCAGGATGTGGAAAAATGTGCTACATTCAAAAGTAATGTTAAGAACTACCAAGAAACCGATATTACTAGAGCTACTATAATAGCTGGTATAGATACAACAATACGAGACCATGTTATATCTATGCAACACAGACTGAGAGCTCCAGTACCAGACTATTTGAGTGCCAAAACGTATGTTAAATCATCTGAGCCTATAATGATGACAGTAAAGAATGAGTTAAAGTATACCTTATTAGAAAGTAGAAAGGAATACTTAAAAACACGAGCAAAGGAAGCTCCTGAAGACAAGTATTATTTCATGGAAAGCAGCAATTGGAAGTACGGTTGGAAACTGAATGAAAGTGAAATGAAAATGAAGGGACCGATGCATGGTAGAGTTTGTCATACGATGCATAATTTACAAAGTCGTGTGGGACCTCAACCGGATCCGCAGCATTACAGTTCTCCTTACAGTCATTCTCATCCTTGCTTTAATTAGATGTTCTGGTCAATGTTATGTGGTTAAGAAATGTTTGTTCTAAGAATAATAAATATAAATTATGTAGTATATATGGTTCCTAGTATGTTTTCTTAAAGTGCGGTTATTTACTTTTAATATCTGTTTTAAAGTTTCACTCTTTAAAAGGAATATTGTGATTTTTGTAACTTTCCTCTTATGAGTGTATAGGCATCAAGCAATTGATTTGCCTTAAATTGTATTATCTCCAGCATTGCTTCTCATCGTAGACCCACCCTTTCTGATAAAATATACACCGAAGTCAAATAAATCTAAGTATCGGGCTCCTTTATCGTCGCATGGGAATTCATGTTACTAGTTCTTGCGGAAAGTACCGTTAAGGATATAGAGCAATTTAGGTACAGCTGGTAATATTTATGCATTGATTAAAGTCATGAAACTAAGCTTAATGTAAAACAGAACATACTTGTATATTTTTTGTACGGGCAATAAAAAAAAAGGGTTCCGTACATCAAAAGGAAAAAGTAACCCTTATAGGATCACTTTGATGTCCGTCTGTCTGTTTGTCAAGACCCTTTTTCTTAGAAACGCGTAAAGCTATCATGTTGAAATTTATTTCAAATACTCGGGTTTACGGTCTCTTTCAGCTATGAAAACATCAAACTTGTAAGTCAACGCGATCAGAAGATATGACCGTTTATGTCGCACTACTGGTACTGGGTAATTTACTGGTGGTAGGTCTCTCATATGTAAGAGACCGTCTGGGTGGGTAACATCGCAATGTCTATTTCTACCGCCAAGTAGCTGTGCATGCACTGTTGTGTTTCGGTTTGAAGGACATTGTAGCTAGTGTAACTACAGGACATAGTGAGACTTAACATCTTATGTCCGCCCCCCGAGGCAATTCTTGTGCGCTGGGTCACACCCAATGCACACCCATGCGCGGGGGGACATTAGTCGCGGGCCGAGGCACACAGTCAGTGTGTATACCTCTTGGTTGTTAATCACATTGATGCCTAAAAGGGCCCGCGAACATTTCCTGGCACCCCTTTCCTTTCCACCCATCCTGAGAACCTTTCTCCATTCCCCCACTTTTCCTTCCATCATCCTTTTCCACTTCCTTCCCAGGCCTCTGCAGTCGTCAAGCCGGGGGACTCCAGTATCCCATTCGCAGGTTTCCCCCGTTTTTGACTGCAGAATCGCCTACTGAAAAAAAAAACATCTTATGTCTCAGGATGTCGAGCGCAGTGGAATGCCACACAGTACTTTGTAACTCAAAGTGCTGGATGATGTTGCTACTGTTTATGGGTGGTCGTACTGCTTACCATCAGGCGAACGGCATGCTCGTCTCGTCATGCAATGCCATTAGCATATTTTGCGATTTCGCAAGGGAATCAAAACCTATAGGCTACTCACTGTTGACCTAGAATCATGAAATTTGGCAAAAGGAAGGTCTCTCAGTACATATAAAGTAAAAAATCTGAACCGTAAATATGTACTTTAGTAACAAAAAAAAGCGAATATTACAAAGTTTTTAAATTTGATGAATTTATTAAGTAATTAATATTGGTGAACTATTAAACTTATATACTTAGATACCTACAAGTATGTACGGAACTCTTGATACGCGCTCAATTCGCCCTTGGCCGGTTTTTTAACCGACTTCAAAAAAAGGAGGAGGCTCTCAAGCCGTGTGTTTGTAAGTTATTTTTATAATAACTTCTACTTTTTATTAATATTACCTAGTATGTATCTATTCCAGACACTGAAAACATCACCGAAAACACGTTAAATTAGGGGGTATGCTGTTGTTTCGTGCAAGAAGTAAATAGTTAGGTATTCGATGATACAACAAATAGGTACTTATAGCATTATTCTTTTGGTGTAAATATTTACGGCGAAAATGTGGTTATTCTCATGTAATGAATAGTAATTGTTTGCATTGAATAATTCCTCTTATTATATGTACTGTGTACATATACTAGGTCGGCCTAGAAATCTATGGGGAGGAATAGTCCTCAATCAATACTTCAGTTCTCCTCCAATAGTTTACCAGTGGATATCTAGTGACTGAAGTTGGTTGTGTTAAAAAGAAAGAATAATTTCAGTATAATTTTATTAATAATAATTAAACATAAAACTGTACATAATAGTAGAACCATTAATGTAATTTTAATTTTTATCCAGATTTTCTATCGTTAGTATCGCTTACGGGCAAAGGAAAATGTATCGGAGTACCGTCGCCTAATCTATTCGCAATAGAATTTATCATTTCAGGGGTCGCTTCTTTTAAATCGTAGGCCCAACCAATCTTTTCGAAACTTCTGATGAAAAATGAGGTGAAATTAAATAAATCGAAGTGTTCCGCCGCTTTGTAGTCGAACGGGAATGCGTGGTGGTAGTTATGCCAGCCCTCACCAAGCGTGCACGTAGCGACAAAACGGTTTTCAGCTGGGATTATATTCCTGTGAAATAGTAATTAGTGCGTTCAGAAACCTAGTCAGTCATTTCGTCCGGCGCGGCCTAAACTTACCCGTTGTCCTAGGTGAGCGATGGGACGCGACACGTAGCGAAGCGACGCGACGCGACGTAATGCGACGAATACGTCAACGCACACTGATTTAAGGCGACGACGTAGGCCACAAGTACAGTCAGCCACAAAAGTAGCTGAACAAATTAAAAGCGCTTCTACACGTTAACTCCAGTCGAAATATTCTTTTTTCTTTATCTAAAATAAAGTTAACCCTGTGAAGTTCATTTTAGTGAAGAAAAAACAACTGTTGATACTGACGCAAAAGTTTAAACGTGATTTGAAATTTTGAATTTGTTCAGTTACTTATGTGGTTGACTGTACATACAATGACTATTTGATATTTTCGCGTCGCGTCGCTTCGCGTCACATTGTCGCGTTTGTCGTTCACCTAGGACAACGGGTAAGTCGTGAGTAGTGATTCACGAGTGGCGTTGCGGCTATGGCTAGAGATTTTAGGGTGACAGGAGTGGGTGACGGATGAAGCGACTAACATCAGATCAGTCGTAAAGTTACATGTGACCTTTAATATTTACACCGTATATTCTAGTACCTAGATTCTAGTAGATAAGATTCTAATATCCGTGTTTATAGTTATACTATTGATAAAATATATTTTTTATGCATCACATATTTATGGCCGATAACTCTTACTGGCTAAGCATCATGCTTTTTAAAATCGTCGAATATTTTGATGAAATTGTAGTACTGTGAAAGTTATTTCAAATACATACTTATTATAAGGCTTGTATCCATATGCATGTGCGAGACTGTTAACTGTGAGCTCACTGTGGAACATGCTCAGAAACCTGATGAAGCACTGCCACGCTACGGCACATTTCCAATCTTCATTCCACAACACAATACCGATTGTTGTGGGAAGTATGTAACAGAATATTAATTTCAGGAGGTTGAAATGCCTGCAAAGTAATACCAAACTAAAAATACCTGTAACTGAATTAGGACGGATTTCAATCATCTGATAATAATTAGTTATAGGATAAATACAATTAAATTATAAATTGCAGTTGTATGGATGAAGTAAGTTGATAGTTTGACGTCTCTATTAAGTTACGGTATCTCTAAGTAAGTCCGTGCTGTTTCATGCGTGGGCAGGAAAGTTAACGGTCTTATAAGACTTTTTTTTTTTTTTTTTTTTCGCGGGGAAAAAACGCGTTATCGCTACCACCACTGGGGGGTGAGTGGAACGGTTATGTTGGTTTCACACAGTCTTACAGCCCAATGTCGACACTCGGGAGTATGGCATCATCCGAGCGAGCATTGGACCGAGTCCCTAACACTATGTACACCCTACACCGGCATACCAACCAAAACCCGCGGTGGCCTTCTTCGGCGCATACGAGACGGCCCCGGGGTATCTTGTTGCACTAAGATAGCTGCACGGGACCGTCCCTGCGCGGTGCCGTTGCGGCCCCTCTCTATACAAGGGGGCTAAGATGCCCCCGAACTCTAAAGGACGCCTTTGGCGTCTACGACAACGGGAGGCCGACCACCCGCATTGTCGTCCACCTCGGAGTCGCTTATATTGGACTGAGCAGCCCCCCGCTGCTCGCCCCGCGACTTTCTCGAAGCCCCATTTAGTCGCCTCTTACGACAGGCAGGGGATGCCGTGGCGGAACTCTCTAAATGCCCCCGGACCACAGGGCACGAGGCGCCGGTCAGTCGTCCACCCGGCGCCTCCTACGTCTCCTCTGGCTGCGGGCGGGATCGTTCTGCTCACGATCCCGCCCGGCGCTCTCCTTCCGCGAGATGACGGACTCGCTGAAGGAGACCATCGCTCGCCAAGACCTCCAGCCGCCAACCATGGCAGACACCACGGCCGGCAGCGAGAGATCTCCTCCGACGACTGCTCTAAGAGCGCTGCGTTGTAGATCCCAGGCTGGGCACTCCTCGAGAGTGTGTTGGACCGTATCTTATAAGACTGGACGAACGCACAACGCTTTCGCCTCGCTGCGAATTTGCTTGCAATTGCACGGATGCAACTACCCAGCCTAAGTTATTATACTCTTTGACGGTATCATTTATTTGATGACTAGCTTTTGCTCGCGGCTTCGCCCGCGTGAATAAGTTTTCCGGGATAAACGTCCCGCTTTATATTTTCCGGGGATAAAAAGCCTAGCCTAGACTATGTGTTAATCCAGGACACGATCTACCTGTGTGCCAAATTTCATCGAAATCCGTTCATTAGTTTAACAGATGTGCAGTAACAAACAAACAGACAGAAAATAATTATAAAAATCGCTGATTTGTCTTCCATTACGTACTATTCCTTAGTACCTCCCTTTCTCTTTTATTAAATTTCTTTAAATGTACAGACATACCGGTTCTACTGCTTTATTATATGTATAGATTATCTCTTATATGACAAAAATACACCTTTATATGAATAAAAATAAAAGAGTTTTAAAATAGTGACAACAAGTTACAACCAACCTACATAAAATAAAATCCATGCAGGTATCGTATTTTTTACACAATAAAATGTAATATCCATTTCTATTAGCGCAGTGGAATGCCACGGAGTGTTACGAATACCAAGTTCTGGTTGGAGTTGCTACTGGTTTAGGGCGGATGTCATACTTATCACCAGGTGGGGCTTGCGCCTTTCGTTATTTAGCTGTGTAAAAATTAAAATAAAACACAACGTCGGACGTCCAGCTGCAAGGTGGACGGACGACTTGATATAGGTCGCAGGGACACGCTGGATGCAGGCCGCTTTCGACAGGTCCGTCTGGAAATCTTTAGGGGAGGCCTATGTTCAGTAGTGGACTTCATGTGGCTGTTGATGATGATGACGATGAAATACAACACACGAAAATAAACCTTACTTATCAAACCATTTGAGCATTGGATCGTTTTTGATATCACTCATGTCCATTTGCTTGCCGGCTTGAATGACTTCTTGGTTCTTCTTCATCATCAGCCAACCGATGTGAGAGAAAAACAACCCTCGATGCGCATTGTGAGGGTCTGCTTCGGTGTCGCTGTATTTGTGATGCACCCTGTGGTCCCGCACCCATTGAGAGAGGGAATTCTGTGTAGAGAGAATTTTGGATATTTAATCGCCCCATTTATAAATAAAATGCTTTATTCATCACGTAGGCGAACATAGTTACACTTATGATAAGTCAGGATAAATGAGAATACTTCATTATAACATTGATGTATTAGCAGGATTCTAGGGCAAATAGACCTTGCAATTCTAGTTTAGATTTTCAGGTCTGGCAAAGAAAATGTGTTAGGTTATTTATTATTAAAACACACAAAGAAGTTGCCGGGGATTATAATTTGTGCCTAATCAGATTAAAAATATTCATTACTAGGCGTTGTTCCCCGCTTCGCCCACGTGTAAAGCCTTTCCCGCTACAAAAGTCCCTAAAATACAGTACGACGCCAGCGCCATCTACTTAAAGAATTAGATTAAAAATATCCATTATTTCCCATGGGAGCAAATTACTAGGAAAAAAAGTAGCTGTGTTAATCCAGGACATGATCTACCCGTGTGCCAAATTTCATCTAAATCCGTTCAGTTGTTTCTGCGCTTACTTCTAACAAAAATACAAGCATCCCAACATTTTCAAAAACTTTCGCATTTATGTTTTATTTACGTACTAAATTTCAACTATAAGTAGGTACAAGTAATATTTTTTCTTGCATGTTGAAATGATTGTTATTATTATACTTAATTATGAGTATTATTCATTATATCTATTTAGTTCTGTAAAATATTGTGTTATTTACCTGTCCAGCACTAGCAAAGCAAAATAACAGGAATATTTTGAGGGGCGTTTTCGCTTTATATGATTTGTGTGTCCATAGTCTGTGTGCGCCGCCGGTTATTCCGAATCCCGTTGCTACGTACATAATTATTGCTAGAAGTAAATAGATTAATGTGATTAGTATCTTTAAACCAAAAAAGAAGTCAATATACCACTTATTTAAAAAGGGCAAGAAGTGAGATTTAGAAACATAGAGTGTGGTAGTTTATTAATTTAATTAATCTGCTATAAAACGGTCAGGAAATGTTCTTGTGAAGTATTTTCTTGTATCTCGTTTAATTTGGATTTAATGATTTTTGAAGATCAAAGAACGCTCTTCGCTCGTCTTTACTGTCGAGTCAAACGAACTCATAGATTTTTAAAAGTAAAACTATTTAAATGTTGTAATAATAATTTAAGTATTATTGGGATAACGAAATAATCAACAATTGTTCTTATACGTAAGATATAATATAATATAAATATACAACAATTTAATTGTTTCTTAATTGAAAACTGACCAACAAAACAGAACTTTCTTTTAGGTCAACATTAAGTACTTATGGTACGTATAGTATGTATGTACGATTGCAATGCTGAGGTCTCGGGTTCGATCCCCGCGGGTCGGGCCAGTTGATATCAGATTTTTCTATTCAGTATCAGCCCGGAGTCTGGAATTTATGCCCGATATGGTGATAGGCTCGCCCCTTATCATGGGACGGAATACGCACGGCGAAAAGTGGGTGCATTGGTTGCGCATCTGCCTACCCCTTCGGGGATAAAAGGCGTGAGTGTGTGTGTGTGGTACGTATATAGGTAGCCTAAGTCTCGCGAATCAATACTTTGATATGAAATGCGACCTTCGGCTTCACATCAAAATATCTCCGGAATAAAACGGCGTAATTACGAAATCTAATTAAATATTTGATTTCGGAAAAATATTTAAAACCCCCGGTAATTTCAGATATCGCAATCCAGGTTTTACTAAGGATATTTATTAAAAACCTCACATCTTGTGGGTTACCTTCGTATACCCGTTCGTGTATCATTGCAGTTACACTACAGAAGTCGTTGCTAAGATGCCATTCCCCAATCGTTAACGCTTATAGAAAATATGAAAAGGGTATGGGAATTTAATATAAGTCTATCGCTACGATACGTCATTCCCATACATAATGTTAGCTTTAACGACTGTAAAAGGCATCTTGGTTACGACCCCAAAGCAGATTTAAAAATATCTAAATGTACTTACCGTACACAATTGTTTGCCACTTCACAGGAAAAGAAAAATAATAACACCAATATGCACCAAGCACATGGTACAGGAAGATTACAATGAAAGTTGTCCATTTTATTTCGTTTTTGAAATTTAGTTTTTTTTCAAAAGAACTATCCACATTACTTTTTAGCGACCCTCTAGGTCTGGTTCTAATATTTTCCATAGTCTTAAGGGCATAAAGTTTTTTTTTGGCTCGACACGTGCACGCGGCAGTATTTGAAGGAGTCGTCTAAAATATAAATCATGTTTTTCGTAGTAAGTTTTGTTAATCTACATAGTGTTAAAGTAGGGTACCGAATAAATTAACATAATATAAAGTGACGGATAATTCTTTAAAGTACGATACTAAATAAATTAACATATAAACTTATGGATACAGATCAGGTACTGAATGCATTTTACTGTGTCACATTAGCGTAGTGAGTAATCGGGTTCTTGATAATATTATACAAAACTATCAACAAAATATAAATAAAATACTAAGTTCTGACATTTCACGTTTTCCACAGACTAAATTAATTTATATTTCGCAAATATGAGCTAGTTTTATGGCTGAATAAAACTACAAACGTAAGTAATATTTCCAGGAGATTTAGTACCTAAAATGTTTTATTCCATACCTTAAGATAAAAAGTACTGCAAAGCCAAAGCTCCGCGGGATAACTTACAATAATCTAGGAAAATCTGTATTAATGTACCGGCTATCGGATATAAACGCTGTTTCTTTGTGGAATTTATCGCCGTTGTGGTGTTACTTATTACCGACCTGCGGGTAGAAAAGTTACCAACTAAATATGTTTTCCTTTGTTCTTTCGTTTAGTTTAGAAGTTGACTGCTCCAAATTTTTTTTGTATCTTACTTATTTTGGCTTATATAATATCCTCATATATGAGATTCTGTATGTTTGGTTAGATATTGCCGCATTTTTAAGGTGTATTAATAAATCGATCTCAAGTTTGAGTAAAATCTCAAGTAGACATTTAATGTATTGAACTATTTAATAAACCTAGCTTAAGCTGTCATTTAAGAGCTTGTTCTCAGCTGAGTAAGGGCTGTTACATAAACAAAACTTAGCTGTCAAAATCCATCACACATTGTAACTTAAGATGCCATTTGAGCTGATGTTAATATGGGTTCATTAAATAGCGACTATCTTAAGATCCTCACCTTAATTTGACAGCGTCTCAGCTGATATCGCACTTCAAAGCGAAATTGAGTTGCATCTATGAATACGGCTCTAACTTCTATGAGGTAGCCCCCTACGTCTAAAATTATGTCTTGAAATTTATTAATGGAAACAAAATGAATGACAACATGAATTTTACTTATTTTAATGTTTAGAGCGATAACCCCGTTAATAATTCTAAGATTTAAATATAATTGAAATGGCGATTCACGTGGCCCTAATAGCACCATTTATCGGAAAACGTTCCGTCACTTTAATGCCCTATTTACGCCTTGTATATTTTCATTTTGTTTTATTTTGACTGGCTCGGTGGCGTAGTTGCATTGCGTGCGCGGTACGACACCGCTCTGAGGTCCCGGGTTCAAATCCGGGGCCGGGGAATGTGAAAAAAGGATTTTTCTCTCAATATCAGCCTGAAGAATTCCTTGAAATACCAAAAGCCTTGGAATTCGTGCCCAATATTTCATTTCTTTCATTGTGTGGGTGCGTCTGTGAAGAATTCTATCATCGGTCATGATATACAGTTAAAATGGTAGAATGAATAATAATAAGTATGGAATCTTGGATATGAGTTATAAACATCTCTCGTAAAATATGTCTTATCAAGTGTATTGTAGTAGTAGTCGATTGATGATTGAATTTTGTAACTCCTAATATTCCAGTCGCGCATAAAAGTAACTCGTATACGTTGGTAGAGTGTAAGACATAGTTACCATTGTGCAAGTATTCGTAGCCTAGTTGGGAATGGAACGGTCTGCCGAGATAATGTCCGGAGGTTCAAAACCCAAGGCACACACCTCTGAATTTTCGAAGTTACGTGTGTATTGTTTATGAATAATTATCGTTCGCTTTAACGGTGAAGGAAAACACCGTGAGGAAACCTACATACCTGAGAATTCACCATAAGAATCTCGAAGGTATGTGAAGTCTGCCAACCCGCGCTAGGCCATCGTGGTGGACTAAGGACTAAGTCCTAACCCCTCTCAATAGTAGAGGAGGCCCGTGCTCAGCAGTGGGCAGTATATAATACAGGGCTGATTGCATTGCAAGTATTCGTATGACGTCACACTGTGTGTAAGTTCAAAACTACTTATTTTAAACTTAGAACTTGCGTGTTTACATGACTGATGCACCGAATGCAAGTTGCAACTTGCATAAAGGGTACTGGCATAATGGGAACGCGGCTTATACTCTGGTCAACCAGTGCCTTTCAGGTCAAACTTTTTTCAAAGGTTTTTGAGATATTTGCAAAATACAAATTCCACTTTTCTTTTTCAGTTAACTGCTTATAACTTTTGCAACGTTTGAAAGCGGAGCTTGAATTTTTTAAAAAATCATCTTCATGCTATTCCGAATCGAATGACACCTCGTTCATATTTATCGCAGGCGGAGAAAAAAATTTGACGTGAAAGGCACTTGTTGGCCAGACTATTAGCGCTGTAGTAAACTATTAGCCTAACTCACGTGCTATAATCAAGACATTATACGTAACATCCCGCATAACCAACTTAGGGTCGTCACATAACGACAGAATCCTCATATCAATATGTTTCGTTAATCACGATCAAATTGCATCAGTTATTATCCCGCCTTTGTCGAATAAATGGTTTCCGATATAGCAGTAATTTAAAAATGTTAACATTGAGCCTAGTCTAAAACTAGCAATTTCTTGTAGGAATATATTGCGCAAGAACTTCCAAACGCACACTCGTGCAATATTTTAATAAGTCTATAGAAATGTGGTTTGCCCCAAGTCCTGCACGCTCAAAATTAGCAGAAATCATCTTGGAGTGACTGTTTACATAATATACTGCGTAAGAAGTGAATTTCTACCGCATTTGCTGGACTTTCGTGCTTCTTCTGCCAAACCAGCATTCACTTCCATACATAAGTGTCGACAACAGCACAGTATTGCGAATCCCTATTTTTGTTCCCTTTACCCTGATACAGGCTTTGGAGTTCTCATTACAGAGACTTCAATGCCCTCATCAGGCACCCCTCAGTCACATACGTTAATGACAACGTTGACCACAGCTTATATCTCGGCACAACATCATAGGTAAGCCTTTTCCAAGTTTACGAATGCACAAAAGATTGTTTTGATTTGGCCAAATGTTTCTCCGCCATGTACCATATGGAAAAGACTTGATCTTCTTGTTTCTCAAGATCACGGCATTGTAAATTACATTGGTAAATCAAACACACAGTCCAGAATACTTTTCGCTGTATACGAAAAAAAATATCGGTTGGATTAATCAAAGAGCATTTTTAATACTATCGAACTCATCTCTTTGAAATCACTTTTCCCTGATGAATTTCAGAAAATATCGTATGAAGAGAATTCATTGAAACGAATTCAATGAAAATTGAATAAAAATTGGTGAAATCTCAAAAAATGCTAATTAATCATGTAACGGTACAGACATATAATACTACTCTATATTATATGTCTGTGCATAACGGCTAAGCGCAACGGAATGCAATGAAAGTAGGTAATATGACATTATAATATACTCTTTGCGACCGCCACAGGGACTGCGCAACCGAAGCAGCTGTCGAAGGATGCAAAAAAAAATACAACGCCATGTTAATTTTTTAAATTAGAAATGAAATGTATGAGAAAATGAATTTTATTCATAATTTCCTTGAGCGTACACTTTTTACATGTTTTTATAGTTATTCTGCTATTCGTAACGGATACAAATATGAAAAATCAAAGAACATATATGATAATTGGTTTAGCCGTTCTCGAGTTATAAATGGTATAACTTCTGCAAGTTTTCTTGCTGATCTGGACCCCACTTTATAGCTGTAGCTTCTATGGAAAGTAAATAATAAAAATTGTGAAAGGGAATCGACACAATATTAATTTAAACGATGTAATACGTTCGGAAATCGACACATTAGAATCGATAAACACGACATAAAGATCGTTACGTAGACTGCCCTTCGTTTATATTTGTTCATAACGTGGTGTAGTCTTTAGAATTAATGATCCCAGTAAATATTATTATCAAATACTCATTATATGCACAGTCATTACAGTAAGATTAGATCAAATGGAAAGGTATCACAACAACTACTCACTAAAACGACTACGATGGCTAAAAGTATTGTGGATCACACCAATTGAAATTGAAATAAAAGTATTTTACGGATTTTATCGCGGTTTTTTTATTTGTATTATTTCAATGTCTAACATTCGCGTAAACATAAGAAATGATCACACCAATATTCTGCTAGTATGGGGATAAAATTCTTAATAATTTATTTCGTAGTCTGTTGATGAGCAGGCGATGACCGTCAGTAAAAAAATAAAAGACTTTATTCATCACGTAGGTGAACATAGTTACACTTATGATAAGTCAAGATACATTTAATTAATAATAATTATTATTACATAAAGTCATTTATATAACTACAGACTTTTTTATAGGGAGCAAAATCAATGAAAAATAAATAAAGAAGCCAAGCTCAGGCTGGCAGGAAAGAGGAGCTAAAAAAACGATGAATATTTTTTATTAAAAATAATGAGAGGAACGCGTTGCGATCCTCACTGGTGAGGACAATACAGACCCTAACCTAGCTAACCTATCAGCCTTTCACTAGCTACCTAAGCGATGACTACCCGAAGAAGAAAGGAAGGAAGAAACTTCGGACTTACTTTTTGTCATCATTTGTCCATTGAATCTTTATATATATATTTTTCCAAGTAGTGTTAGTATTGCAGGCGATGGCCCATACGAGAAAGATACTATGAAAAATCTACTAAAGAATATGAGTAAATACATGCATGATCGATGTTTGTTTACCAAAGCTTGCCCATGAATATAAGAGGGTTCAAAATATTCACGATCTTCCTACTCTTTATCTAAAGTACGGACATTGCATATTTATTACAACCGACAAGGGTGGGTACTAAATTAATCACAAAACAAACCATTTTCACATTTGGCGCCGTACCTCGATCGGAGGAGGTAACTGTAAGCTGGGGCTGACCTATTTATTGATTCATATATAAGAAATAAAGGTATACAAAGTTTCCAAAACAAAATGTAACATCGTAAACATACTGCTTGTGAGGGAAGGTGTTTTTATATTTTGTCATAAAACACACGTGCCACTCGTCGTACGCAACCAGCCGCGTATTGTAACTTGCAACAAAACCTTTTTGTAGGATATTGAACTTCGAACATAACTCGTGAATAATGAAATTTTATAATAAATAATAATAATTATAATACCAGCCTTGTATTAATACTGCCCACTGCTGAGCACGGGCGTCCTCTACTACTGAGAGGGTTTAGGCCTTAGTCCACCACGCTGGCTTAGTGCGGGTTGGCAGACTTCACATACCCTCGAAACTCTTATGGAGAATATGCAGGTTTCCTCAAGATGTTTTCCTTTACCATTAAAGCGGACGATAATTGATAAACAATACACACGTAACTTCGAAAAGTCAGATGTGTATGCCTTGGGTTTTGAACCTACGGACATTTTCTCGGCAGACCGTTCCATTCCCAACGAGGCTATCGTCAACATTCAATTCATTCGTTTATAATGCATATTTTAATTCTAACCTTCAGCCAGATATTAATTATTCAAAATTGATTACTTTGTGAGTTCAGCGTGTCGTTTTTATAAATTAACTCAGCATTTCTAAGTACAAAACAATGTTTGTGGTGGATTGCTTTGGGATTGCGGGCTGACAGGAACTGAAAGAACTATCAAGCAAGTTATTTAAGATTGCCGCTTCGAGGGATTGTTAACTAATAATAACAATGGTGTTAGTGCTGCAGAAATTGAAAGTGACTGGGCAGATATTGGACTTCTAATTGGATTTACTTACGCAAACGGGAACCAACCCACATCAAAATATTTTCTACTAGTTCATGTTTAAACTAAAATATTTTTGTTTTACAACTAGTTGGTTGATATACAATGATGGGCATTTTTTAAAGCAACTACTGAGGTATTTGGACAAGTAGCTCACTCAACTAATATGACTATAATAAATCTGATATTAATTGTGACAATTTATTTATGACAAAGTCAAATTTTATGGGCTCGTGGGTTGGTTCCCGTTTGCGGAAGTAGGTCCCATTCGACTTTAATATTTGATAGTGTTCGACTATTGCATTACTTTAAAAAAGAATATCACAACATCTAAGTTGTCAGATATAATATTGTTTAAAGAAATTGTGAATTCAGATGAATGAATGAATGAATGATGAAATCGGCAATGTGGTGCATAGCTGAGATGTTTGGAAAGGTCACTGGATTTGTTATGCCTCCGTCAACCGCACTATTCAATAGCAAAGCTTCACATCGTTTTTTAACCGACTTCCAAAAAAGGAGGAGGTTCTCAATTCGTGTGTTTATATTTTTTTTATTTGACAGTTGTATTGTTCATCGAACTAGCCTATACTATAACTGCCCTTGAAGAGCATACTGTTTACAACTAAGCTTTATGGATCGTTGATTCAAACAAAATTCATTATTAATCATAATTATATTGAATGGTTTTGTGTTTCTCTAGACATAATTCCGACAACTATTAGTACAATATTAATAATTATGCGTACAATTCTTTGAATATTTAGGTCTTAGGTCATCGGTTACAAATGGGCGTATATAAATAATAATGATAAATTTTATCTGTTGAAACAAAAGCAAGGGTGTCGAGAGCGAAATGCCTTACCATCGTTAAAGGTTTATTGCTACGACAGATGTTTATGAATTATGACGACCCACAGAGATTCATAAATCTTTTTTTAGGAGATTAAAGGCTAGGAAAGCCTGCTGCCTGCTGGTCTTTAGGTAGAGCGGAAATTATTTTATGAAAGGCAAAACGTTGATTCAATGGGAATACCTTATCAAGGCTAACTTTCTTTTATATTGATTCATACACCTTTTTCTGAAAAATGGTATGTAAGGTAATGTTTACATCTTGTTAAATACCTTCCAAGATTTTTTGAAAATCGGGTAGGTGTATGAGAGTTTTACCATGCGTTAAGATTTAGCTTTTTACCTGAGGACCCACAAACGTATTCATAATTTATTCTACCTGTTTTGCTTTATGGGCTACTAGTTGTTGCCTGCGTCATCGCCCGCGTGAAAAGTCTTTCCCGCTACAAAAGTTTCTAAATCACTATACGGATCCCATAGTGACATCTGTACGTCGCTAGCGCCATCTGTTTAAAAATGAGATTAAAAAAAATCTAATATTGGGAGCATATTCCCGTGATAAAAAATGTTAAACCAGGACACGATCTACCCGTGTGCCAAATTTCATCAAAAACCGTTAATTGCTTCTGCGTTTACTTCTAACAAACATTCAAATATTTTCACAAACTTTCGCATTTATAATATCAGTAAAAGTAAGATAAGATTAAATAAAATTAATTAGTAACTAACATGCACGTCGTAAACTCTCCTTTTTCGCTACTTCTCTTATCTCCATCCCATGGTTGTCTGTAAGTGTTGGCAGCCAGCCTCAGGGACAAACAAAACTACAGAGTTTAGGAACACAAGGATCTGCATTTATTAACATAAACAATTAGCTACTGGTGACGGACACGATCGATGCGGCGCGAGCGCATCGTACCTAGTTATACTTATATATAACATTTACTATTACAAACAATGGGACGGCGCGGTACGATAAACGTAGGTATAGCTAGGCACACTCTCACAGCTTCGTATATTATCAACAGTAAGAGATCGCCTCGAGCGATAAGACTGCCAATTGTACTACCTCTCTGCCTTTACCATGTTAATACAGTATCTTTTGGCGTACAATAAAGTAACAAATAAATAAAATAAGATATTAATTGACCCCCTTTGTACAATACATCACACTTTAAAATAAAACTACGGCACAAAATTGAATAAAATATCGAATGTGTTAAGTCACGTCTGACCAGCGCTGATATTGATTTTCAAACTACATGTCAAGCGTTTCATTTTAATTAGTGGAGGTAAATTATCTGAGAGGTCCGGCTATTGGGAAAGTTCTGATCGACAAAGTTCAAAGGCGAGGCGCAAACTTTGGGCCGTGGTTGACGTATCTGTTTTGATATAAACACATTTAACACGTGATCATATTTGAACAAGTTCATTGAATTCGTATGGTGTAGCTTAAAGAAGCAAAAAAATGGCTTCAATCGTAAATACCTACACTTTATTACATAATTACTTCGTTTTTGTTTTCAATAATTTGTAAACTAAGGTTCTAATTCATAGGTTTCAAGGAGATAGTATTAAAAAGAAGAACGAAAACAAATCAAAATATACGGAAGCACATAAATATATCTGTACATATCTACATTCTTCATGTATATTTTGTTCGAAACTTACACTTTTTTATCTTACTAGGTGTTGCTCGCGGTATTGCTCTAATGAAAAGCTGTTCCCGCTACAAAAGTCTCTAAAACACAGTACGACGCCAGCGCCATCTACTTAAAGAATCTGATAAAAATATCCATTATTTCCCATGGGAGCAAATTACCGGGATTAAATGTAGCCTATGTGTTAATCCAGGACATGATCTACCCGTGTGTCAAATTCCACCCAAATCCGTTTAGTTGTTTTTGCGTTTACTTCTAACAAACATACAAATATCCAAACATTTTCACAAATTTTCGCATTTTCTCAACATAATATAAAACAAAGTCGCTTCCCGCTGTCTGTCTGTCTGTCTGTATACTTAGATCTTTAAAACTACGCAACGGATTTTGATGCGTTTTTTTAAATAGATAGAGTGATTCAAGAGGAAGGTTTATATGTATAATTTATATCCCAAAGCGGGACTTTTATTTAGTTATTTTCTAGCGTAGTGAAATACCACACAGTACTTTGAAACTCAAGCTGTTGGATGGTATTTCTAATGTTTATGGGTGGTCGTATCGCTTACCATCAGGCGAACGGCATGCTCGTCTCATCAATCAATGCAATAAAAAAAAACATAAGAACCCAATACACATTACACACTAAAAACCAAAAAGAGTGGTTTTAATTACATTATTTATTTCACTGGAAATAAAATCAATTAATTATGTTCTCAGCCACTCGCAACGTATGGGCGCTTATGCTTAATATTTTATTAATTTGGTTCGAAATGCTTATGAAGTACCTTAGTTCGAGCACTCCACAACCCTGCTAGCAAATGAATTTTAATCCTCCAACTGTTAACAAATAGTAAGTAGATAGTTGTTGCGAATTTAATAAGCACTAAGCTGCCTTTGTATTGGGACTAAAACTTAAAGTTACTCGAAGTCTCTCTGTCAGAACTATAGCGGAATCTTTGCCTTAGATCTATGTTCGAAATATAACTTAGTTGCTTATTTAGAAACAGATTATTAAATTTAACAATGGGACTTAGAGTTGGGAAGTAAGAATGTTTTTAATTATCTTATGGGTGTTTCATGAATAAATAGAAGACATACATATTGATATTATGAGTTTTAATATAATGGTAGAGTCGAAATTGATTTGTTCTTTAATTTTCCGTCGTTTTGTGGTCGGAATTCAACACACATCAATAAAATATCAGTGCTAAGATAAAATAAAATTTATAATTGAATTCTTGATTGATTGAAGCCGCGTTTTATTTGAAAGTGTACCTATATATCCTGAAAGATCTTACAAGAGATCTCTCGGGACCTAGGTTACTAAAATCAACGTAATATAGAGCAAATTTTTCTTATTTCTCTCATAAATTTGTATTAACACGATAGGATTTACCCCTTGTTGTAATGTAATGCACTGAATTAGGATTTATTCGGCCCATTATTCATTGCCGAATGGCCAGCTCTCTAGTTTATTATGTATGACGGTCTCACAATACGTAACCAAACAGTGTTCGAATTTTTATAAAGAATAAGTAGCATTATGTAGGTAAAAATAACATTATTTTTCGGGCTATTATGTACCTCTCGCCCTTTATCTGTAAATGTTTGTTCATTTTTTAGTTTTATATTATTCTGATTGTATTGGACATAAATCATAAAATCCATGCCTTTATTTTGGATCTGATTGAATACACCTACGTATATTTTAGTCTTTGCTAATTTCTCCAATAGAAAAATAAATTACTGTTTTTGGATTGTTTAAACGTATTATGGACTCATGTAGTTTTACTTTGATTATACAAGAATAATATGCAGTAGAGTCACGCTAGTGGCATACTTGCTTTTTAATATACATCACGCATTGTTGGGTTGAGTGGCAGATACCACCACCTCTTAGAAAATACATACACACACACACACTCACGCCTTTTATCCCCGAAGGGGTAGGCAGAGGCGCAACTAGTGCACCCATTTTTCGCCGTGCGTATTCTGTCCCATGATGTGATAGGGGGCGAGCCTATCGCCATATCGGGCACAAATTCTAGACTCCGGGCTGATACTGAATTTAAAAAATCCAATATCAATTTGCCCGACCCGGGACTCGAAACCAAGACCTCAGCATTGCAGTCATACCGTAATAAGACTACGCCACCGAGGCAGTCTTAGAAAACCGACTGTAATAACTGTGTTTTTTGTGGCCAGTGTGATTATAGGACTCCAAAATGCTATCTCTTTTCTAAATATACTTACAGGAGGCGACAATTTATCTGCCATTCTCCTGGCTTTGTGGATGCTTATTTATCATCAAGGCACGCATAAGTCTTTGCGGACCTTTAGTAAAAAAATACGTGTACAATTTGAGAAGTCCCAAGTTCCGCTTCAAGGAGCTAAGATTCTCAGACGTCCAATAAACCCTAGCGATGAATTCGCTCCACTGAATTTTGCACATGACGTACCTAATGACGAAGGTAAGGAACTAAATGTAATAAAAGAGGTACAAAGAGGTAAATAATTATCTGAAAACCGCAGCAGATTTTACTTTTCTTTTAGTGCCCGTGATAGAAATTTATGGTGTATGTAAGCAGAGGTTATGCTGCTTATGTATATTGTTTATATTTTAAGTCTCACTTTTTTTTATTTATTTTTTATTGCATTGAATGACGAGACGAGCATGCCGTTCGCCTGATGGTAAGCGATACGACCACCCATAAACAGAAGCAACACCATCCAGCACCTTGATTTACAAAGTACTGTGTGGCATTCCACTGCGCTCGTCATCCTGAGACATAAGATGTTAAGTCTCATTATGTCCAGTAGTTATACTGGCTACAATGTCCTTCAAACCGAAATACAACAGTGCATGCACACTGTTGCTAGGCGGTAGATATAGACACTGCGGTGGTACCCACCCAGACGGCCTCTTACATAATGAGAGACCTACCACCAGTATTGGATAAATTGTACTAAATTGTCGTTGCTATATTTATTCCGTATCTTTATTTTAATGAAGCTTCGTTTGTAATTCTGTTATTATCATGTTTTTTGATTCGGTCAGATTGTAATCAACCCATTTGTCCATTAGTTGAAACATCTATTCAGCGTCTAGACAATTACAATTCAGATTAATGCCTAAATAACTAGCCGTTGGAATCAAAAGCGAGATTAGGTAAAATATGGGCTCTATAATAGGTTTATTGTAATTTACGGGTACAGTAAAAGGCTTACAAATACAAATCGAATTTGTGGTGCTGTATTCGTTATTGTAATGATTCGTTTTCTCTTGATGAATATCTTGGTTGTATTGATAAATCAAGACAATGATTCTAATCTTGAAACATTGATCATAAACTTTTGGTACACAAAATATACTTATTGTTTAATTTACCTTCATAACCAAATACCGAGTAGAAGCATAATTATAATGAAATTGAAGTATCAAAGCGTATAGAGATTGAGCTAATCCGATCATATTAATTTACTCTCGATTGCAATTCAATATATTTCCAGACATCTCATTCATCTACGTAAGAGAGTAAATCTCCACAATGGCGAATACCTTTGCCATTTAAAGACCACCGTTATTAATATTCATTCCTTCTATTATTTTCTAGACGAAACCATTAACATTTCGAGGCAATACATTTCTTTCGTCATTGTAAAGGTATACCCTGAACGAGATTTTTAAATTTTTGATTACTGAATGTATTATGCATAGATTCAATTTGTTTTGTGACGGCAAATTATAAATACAGTATTTTGCGGAACCGAACGCTTGATCCTTGTTTGTTAACGCTTTTTTTTAATCTGAGAGGGAAATTAAATGCAATATTAAAATGAATGTGTTAGATTACGACATGCCTTTGACTAAGGGATTCATTCACAACGAAGATAGAGCAGAGCCTGTGAATTGTTCTACACTATTTTTTCCCATTCAATTATAACGTTTATGATATTAAAATATTAAGCAAATTATAAAGAAACCTTATACACGACATCGTTATCCGTTTAGTAGGAAGTTTTAGAACCCGAAGGCGTCAGTTTTGAAGTTAGGACACTTCGATTACTGTTGTTCAGTCTCCACAAGGGATTTTCAGCGACACCGACAAGTGATATGGCCCCGTTACAAGAAACTTTTTATGTAAACAAAATTCCAATGTTTTAGGTATTTTTTATTCGTCGCGAAAGGCAGAACAAATTGTATTCCCTATGCTGCTGGATTACTGATCGTAAAATGGTTCTTGAACTTTGTAACATTATTGTTGGAATCTGTCGTGCCAGCCATCAATCTATTGTTGTAGGTATGTTGGGTTAAATATTAACTTTCAATAAATTTTAAGTCACAACAAGTGGTAAGGGAAATATGACAAAATAAAATCCTACTAATATTATAAACGTGAAAGTTTGTAAGTATGGATGTATGGATGTATGGATGTTTGTTACTGTTTCACGCAAAAACTACTGAACGGATTTCGATGAAATTTGGCACACGGGTAGATTATGTCCTGGATTAACACATAGGCTCCTTTTTATCCCGGGAAACTATAAAGCGGCACTTTTATCCCGGGAAAACTCATTCACGCGGGCGGAGCCGCGGGCAAAAACTAGTTGGACAATAAAACGATTTGAATATTTTTTAAATGATCATTAATATTATGTACTTTATGAATTTGCACTATTACAATAAGTTCAAAACAATGATTTGTCGGGAAGTAAAGTTACAAAATAAAACGTCTCACTTGCTCTACATGTTATGTGTGAGCTAAGAAATGGTGCAGACGTGGGCTATAAATTATAATGCATGCAAGTTATTATGACGTTCCGCTTACCGCTATGAGGCATTTAGTATTCTGTATTATCTTCTTCTTCTTGCGTTGTATTCCTCAGTATTGAGGGTCGTGAACTCCCTTCTGCATCCTTTTCTCCCGAACGAGCTTTCTCTATCTGTCATCTGTTATCTCCAAGAAAAGATGTAAATTATTATAAGTAGCTATGAAATCTTGTAACTGTAAAAAAAACAGTTTTTTCGTTTGATAAATGTTCGATAATATTCAATACGTACAATTAATTTGTTCGCACATATTATTTTGAATTTTTGGGTTTTGATTTATTTATGTTATATGCTTATCAATACGCTGTTCGTTGTAAATATTTTTAATGCCTTTTATAAAGACTAGTTCTTTATAAAAGGCATTAAAAACATTTGCCCGCGGCTCCGCCTGTGTTAAACAGTTTTTTCCGGGATAAAAGTCCCGCTTTATATTTTCACGGGATAAAGGGTAAACATTTTACAAACTTTGAATGTCATATTTATTTATATCGAATCAACAGCCTAAAAAATAAGTTTCAAGCTTCTAGCTCTAAAAATGACGATACTTCCATACAACTTTTCATCCCCCCCTATCAACCCCTTACAAACCTTTTTTCGCATTAAAAAGTAGCCTATGTCCTTTCTTAGGCTCTAGAATATCTGTGTACCAAATTTCATTTAAATCGGTTCAGTAGTTTTGGAATGAAAGCGTGACAGACAGACAGAGTTACTTTCGCATTTATAATATTAGTGGATATTTTAATAGTTTTATGAAACGCTTTCACTCTCCTCGTATGTAGACAATTCATTAATGTCGGTAAGTTACATAATGATGCCCAAGAAACTCTCGTATTCATAGTCCACGAATTTCCTCAAAGCGTTGCTACCCAGCCGTTTTGCATATAAATCCGCATAATATACTCCGGGCACGAATTTCACATAATATACGTTGTACATTCGATATGTTTTATAACTCCCTCCTTCCCAGTCGATTTCCCTGTTCTGGTGTTTATCGTCCCAAAGGGTACAGTAAACAGAAAATCCGCTAGTAGGCCGCCTCCTGATGTTCTCATATCCGCAGATTGAAATACGGTGTCTGCCATAAATGAAAACCAATAACACGAGGATAGCAGTAAACAATTTTAATTTGTCGACACATGCTCCGTGGATTTCGGTTTCGGCAGTTGTGCGGGGTCGTTTGCAAGTGTATTGTGTTAAGGCTTTTAACTTTAATGCGGTTTGGTTTTCTCAATTACTTAAAAAAATAGAGTAAATTTATTATTTTATTTTATTGTAATAGAAATAAATATTATATTCCGCAAAAGAAATTGATTGATTCATATTTTTATTTCCATTTATTGATTTATCGTTTTCGCCGTACCTACACTGCACTATACTTTTTATGAGATTTGATTCAGAGTGTTTATACAGCGTTTAGATTTTCCAATCTAGTTAATTAAACGCTTTTCTAAATATAAATTATAATTGTTTTTTAAACCCTTCCAAAATACAGACGTATATAATATTATATTATTTCAACAGCAAAACAGTTTTATTATATTTTCCATACATAATACTTAAATAGGTCAGTTATATATTTAAAGATACCAATTTGAAAAGTATAGCATCCACTAAGTTGGCCGAAATAGCGGGTACTGTTAGACACAAAAGCAGAACGCTTGTGTAGAACTTCATAGGCACCTTTGTACGGGTCCCAATGTGGGAAGTTCTTACAAACATTGGCAGCTCGCCAGAATGAAAAGTTACCTTACTTAGTCCTCCATGCACGTCTAAGCAGTTTTCAACGGAATGACTTTCGTCCTACTGGGCCGAGCGTGGGATAATTTTGACCACCATATTTTATATAAAATGGATATTTTCTAGTTCATCACGTCACAAAATACTGCGAGTTTTTTATATTTCGGTACTTTTGTTGCAGATGTCAATTTTAATTGAGCCACATAGAATTGTTTAGAAAACTATTTAGTACCAAAAGAGCTATTTCCAATGTAGATTGAATATTAGTAAGATCTCTATTTATAAATTATTGTGCGAAGTAGTAAGTCATCAATGCTGCAGGATTTCAATATTGGAAACTATTAAAAGATAAATTTCCATTAACAATAATTTATGAGATTAATAATAGAGAGGAAATTGAATACACAACGAGATGATTACTTTTGAGATATATTACTCTTAGAATCTATAATTTTGTCATATAGTTCAGTATTTTGTTATAATGGACTCTTTATATATATTTCTATATCACAAAATCACTGAGAAATGTGTCAGTTTTTGCCATCAACTCACCCTTAACTTACCTCGGCTTTTCATATTGTCCTCTATTGATAATAATATGACAGTACGTAAATGAAGTAGGTACCTACTGACGCCAATTCTAGATTTAAGCTTAGGTAAGTATTTGTTTCAGGATTATGGAGCATAACAAGTGAAATCATTGTAGCAAACCTTTCTTCGCTCTTTAGTGTTTAAAGTTATCTGGCGTCTAGGGTATGTTATTTCCAATTGTGTGTAGGCGGTAATCCAGTAAGAGAAACTCTAACTTGTAGACGTAATCTTCCAACTAGTGTAAAGTTGTTCCAAGTTCCAGAAAGATGTAAATCGATTCATACTATCTATTCATACTACTATTGGTGTGTATCAGAAACGTGAATATTACGGCTAAAACTCTAAGAGACTCTCGCTAGCAATGAAATATGGAAACTGTGGGATTTACGTACGAAATAATCTTCGAGTTTATGTTCACCGTTATTTGTATTTGGTGGTAAAAATCTTAATATTGGTATCAGAACCCAATTTTTGTCATGGATTCCTTCGTATGGTACGATAGATACTCTATTTAATTTCCATTTACAAAATATGGACGGATATTGATAGGTAGTGATCGAGCAAAATTTTATATGGCTTGGAACGTTTACAGAATAACCAAGTAAAATTTCAAGTGTAAAAGACAATTTATTTTTAAAATGAGACTGTGACCCATCTGAGACCATTAAATTATATCGCCTCATTTGTAGTTCGGAATTGAAAATTTAAAGGCAATCATAACTGGGTTTTATATGGGTATTAAGCCGAATGCGGTCTAGATGTGGAAGTAGTAAGCCAACAAGTTAATTTGAATTCAACCAGTGGTAAATATTCCAATGCATAAAAATTTGCATAAAATGCAGCCATTGTAAAAGAAAATATGCTTATGAAACGTACACGCTGTAAGAATATCTCATTACGCAAAATGTATGTGATAGGGGATTTGATATGGATATTATGTAAATATATCTATGATTATTTTTCCGACCCAAATATCGACCAATAGAATTGCACCATTCGACGTCACGTGGTACAACCTACATGGTATTATACTGACAATTTTTTGGAATATTTTCTCTGGTCGTTACTATATAATAAGAAACAATTTTTTTTGAATATTTTCTCTGGTCGTTACTATATATTATGAAATTCTTATTTGTTGACTGTTCATTTCATCTCATGGTGCAATTCTATTGGCCGACATTTGGGACGGAAAAATAATCCCCCGAATACCACACGAGCTTCAAAATTATCTGGCATTTCCCTCAAGGTTCCCTGCAAACAAATGAAGTCGTCAAGTTTTTCAGGAAAAATCACTCGCGCTTCGCGCTCGTGATTTTTTAACCTGAAAACTCCTTCATTTGTTTGCAACGAACCTATCGGAAAATACCCGATAATTTTGAAGCTCTTGTGGTATTATATGTGAAAGTTTATTACGAGTTTCAGTTTTATAGTAGCAGGTATTTGCTGTAGGATATATGTTGTATATAGTTCGAAGAACTGACGGCAGATGGAGCAAAAAAGTTTTCGAGTGGAGACCACGTACTGGCAAGCGCAGCGTCGGCCGTCCACCTGCAAGGTGGACAGACGACTTGATAAAGGTCGCAGGAACACGCTGGATGCGGGCCGCTTTTGACAGGTCCGTCTGGAATTTTTTGGGGGAGGCTTATGTTCAGCAGTGGACGTCATGTGGCTGATGATGATGATGATGATGATGATATGTTGTATACACCTGGATAGCGACCACGAGGTGGTAAAACCCGCCATAATGGCCCACGTAAGTGTGTCACGTTCCGGGATCAGCCTGTGTATATTAGGTTCAAACAAACCGGCATAATTGTATCATTTGGGCTGGTCATAATATCTCAATTCTCATCACTTCGCTTACCATTAGGTGAAGTGGTGACATAATAAAAAGTATAACAAATTCAGTTGAATTAGATACCTGTATGTTATTATAAATAGGAATTATAATTTACAAGTAAAAATATCTTCTACCATGAATCTTTAAATCCCAAAATTCTTGTTTCCAATTGCTAACTCCCAACACAATAGGTAATTTTAAATGGTATAGGTATTTGAATACGAGACTATTGCCAGCTCTGCGCCAAAGCCATTGAACTATTGTCAGTTGGAGAGTGATTCTCGTAGCAAGTTCCATTTAAGACAAAGATAATGTAACTACATACATCTTGTAAAGGAATGTCCGCTTTTTGTATGGGCGCTGGGCCTCAAAATTCAATCAGGTTCAAAATTTATGGATATGAAAGGGGCAGAAATATGAATCTTGGATCCATTAAAGAAATATTTTTAGACCCCTCCATTTATAACTAACGTTATTTTTAAATGTTCATATTAAGTGTAGTTTTCTAGCAAAATAAAATTACATAAATCTCAAAATCGGAGGACTTTAAAATTATACGATTTATGTAAAGGCCTAGTTTTTGGGTGTGCTAGCCAAATATTATATATATCTTGGTTAGAATTTTAAGCCCGTTTTTGGACAAGATCTTCTGAAATTAAATTAAATTTACTTCTTATCTATTTATTCACATAAATGAAAAATAGTTTTACAGACTTATTTTTTATAAAGTTAAACAGGACAGTTGTTCACTGAGATTCCTCTTTGAAAGGCGCACTGGTGGTAGGTCTCTCATTATGTAAGAGGCCGTCTGGGTGGGTACCACCGCAATGTCTATTTCTACCGCCAAGCAACAGTGTGCATGCACTGTTGTGTTTCGGTTTGAAGGACATTGTAGCCAGTATAACTACTGGACATAATGAGACTTAACATCTTATGTCTCAGGGTGACGAGCGCAGTGGAATGCCACACAGTACTTTGTTAGTCAAGGTGCTGGATGGTGTTGCTACTGTTTATGGGTGGTCGTATCGCTTACCATCAGGCGAACGGCATGCTCGTCTCGTCATTAAATGCAATAAATTAAAAAAAAAAAAAAAAAAAAAAAAAAAAAAAAAAAAAAAAAACATTGTATCAGTAAAAAAGCATCCCAATGAACCTTTTCTTTGCATCTGGTTCTGGTACGTATATGGGTGAGTTTTTCGTTTTTAAACAATTCGGTAAATTTCTATATTGACAAACTTTTATAGAAATAGAGATAGATTCCGCTCCGTTACGTTTAGGTATATGTTTTTTTGGAAGAATAAAACATTTTATAGAAAAATGAAATTGTCCATTGATGGATTATATCGTGGCTGTTGTCGACGCCGCCAATCCACGCTCAAATGAATAAATCTTTCAACACGCGGCATGGGTGGCTGACAACTGACCGAATGTGTTTGGCGTTGAATGTTAGATCACCTCTGTTTGTAGAACGCTTAACGACATTGTTATTACCTTTAAATATCGAATTTCGAATGCAGAATTGGGATTTAATAGTTATTATAAATTATAATCATACAGCTTAAATTATTCATGAAACTATTATTTGAGATTAAGTTGAAATAAAAAATACAATCATATTAAGTTTAACTACAATCGGCAACGCTATTAGAAAACAAAAAAATTATACTAGAATGACATATATCCTATTGGCCTCACCTAAAGATTTCCAGACGGACCTGTCAAAACCGGCCTGCATCCAGCGCGTTCCTTTAGGGGAGGCCTATGTTCAGCAGTGGACGTCATGTGGCTGATGATGATGATGATGATATCCTATTCATAGGGCTATCACTTGGATATGTAATTCTGATACATATAATTAGCGTTAACGATTGTAGGAAATCTTGGCTATGGCCCCAAAGCAGAAAGAAGCGTATAATATGTATAGTAATTAGTATATATCAAGATTCGCAGTCGTAAGTTGAATTGTGTAACATTCCAACATTGAGATACAACACCGCCTGGGGATTTGTGCTGGGCTTCCAAACATCTCACGCAAATGTTCAAGTTTATTATTGGTTAAATGTGGGCATCTTTACTGGGGTGGGCCGTTGGCAGTTAACAACCACTTACACTGTACCGCCGTGTGTTACTTAATTGCATTTCCTGTGTATTCGCATGTTGTCTCTTAACTCTAACCATAGCGTATATGTTTAGGAACTTAGTTGTTTATTTATGACATTTAATTAGGGTTATCAGTAATTCAATTTATGTATATCTGAATCGTAGTATCCAAATTTAATGAGATTGCGTGCTTACCTTGTGTATTGTACGAATAAATGTTTTCTTCCAAAATTGTGTTTTTACCAGAGATTAACAGAAATACTGTTGGTAGTTTGAAGAGGTTACGTTTTTTTGAGTTATGAGTAAGGAATTAGGAGGAATTAGAGTTTTTATTAGATGGACGTTTTCAATTTTAATATTACAGTCACGTATATGAAGCGAATTTCACAGATTTTTTGCCAAGCCTTGTGCACTGCTTATATTTCTTTCGGATTTTGGTCTTGTGAGACCGCAGTCCCTCTTTGACCCTGATACGCACGTCAAAAGAATTGTATCTTAATGTAGGGTCCAAACAATGTGTGATCATTCAGTGAATTAATTTATTTAAAAGAAAAATCGTTTGTTAGTGTTCAGTTTTAAAGAAATGGCGGTTCTTCATTTTCTTCAAACGCCTGATTCTGAATTTCTCTTGCTATTGTATACTCCTTGATATAGGTACTCTCATTTTCGCTTATAGATGTAATAGCGAGCTTACAATAAGATACGTTTTGTCACAAAGCGATATCGTTTGCTATCTACGAATGTCACTTATCAAAGAAAGGTTGGAAGTCGTCTGAATATGGTAATTTGACGGCCACTCGGAACTCGCAGCGAAATCGGGTCAAGAACAAGCTTACATTTTGCATTCTCCTTGCTGACAACTATAATTCGCACTCTGCGATAGTTGTTGAACAAACGACTAACTGAGAGGGAATCAGTCTTTTCGACAATCAGTTCCTGGTTGATGGATGTTCCCTTCGAACGAAAATAGCGTAGACTTTGTCGCTGTAGTTCGGACGACACAAAAACTAGTTCCATTTTACTTTTTCGAAATTCGAACACGGTTTTGACTTTAGTAGCTGATGTGCAGATGAATATGGAAATCATTGAGTAAATTCTAAATGGATGAATGGTGAATGGAGTAAGGATTTGATTTTTCTGAATTATTGTATGAACATAACGTACCAAAAAAACGGTAATGACTCGATTTATCTTAATTGGGTTTTTCACTTATATTTTATTTAAACGTCTCTATAGGTACTTATGTATAATCTGAAGTAAATGTGACATTTAATTCAATAGATCGACTTCAAAAGCTCTAATGTATTTACAGACTCTTTCATTGAAATCGTTTGATAATTGAAATGAGAATAATACCTAAATAAGTAAGACTACCTCGGTGGCGTAGTTGTATTACGGTACAACTGCAATGCTGAGGTGTCGGGTTCAATCCCCGGGTCGGGCAAAGTTATATTGAATTTTTCTATTCAGTATCCGCACGGAGTCTGGAATTTTTGCCCGATATGGCGATAGGCTCGCCCCCTATCACATCATGGGACGGAATACGCACGGCGAAAAGTGGGTGCACTAGTTGCGCCTCTGCTTACCCCTTCGGGGATATAAGCCGTGAGTATGCGTGCGTAAGTAACGTTTACAGCACTTTTACATAAGACTTGCCTTTCCGTTTCTTCTATTGTTTGAGCTTGTTCAGAAGTTGCGAACTCGAAATATGCAGAAACAACTGAAGTAAACTTTACAGGCGTCTAGAAGGAAATATATAAGTGCAGCGTTGACGTTTGAAAAAGCAATTAGAATGTAAATATGGTATGCCCTGGGTTTTTTAACACATCAATGTATGCCCTCCGTATTCCTTCTTGTAACACTGAAAAACTCATATTTACGATTAGAATTATTATTGGAAAAAGCATTTTTGTATTCAAGCTGCCCTAAATATGAGCTGATTAGAAAAAAAATTATATGCAGGCCACAACCCTCTGAAATACTAACTGCATTATTCAAATTTATTGCCTTGTTTGACAAGATTAAAAATTTGAGCAGAAAAAGTGTTGGCTGATACATTGGATGTTTATGCTTTTAAAGTAATCTAATATATGAAATTCACGGTGTTTGTAGTTAAACTCCTCCGAAACGGCTCGACTGATTCTCATGAAATTTTGTGTGCATATCGGGTAGATCTGAGAATCGAACAACATCTATTTTTCATCCCCCTAAATGTTAAGAGTAGTACACCCCGAAATTTTATTTTTTATTTTTTAGATAATTTGTTTTGTTTTTATTTTTTTATGATACAACATTAATAAATACATACAACCCTAAACTTTCAATCCTCTACGATCAACCCCTATTTTTTAATAAATTAAAAACCCCGGTCGGTAACTGATGGCTAAACAACGTTTGCGGGGTCAGCTATCCCTTGGTCACGGCATCACGCGTGAACGGCTGGACCGATTTCGTTTTGATTTTGTGTTTGTTATTGTCAGGAGAAGGTTCTTATGAAAGAAAAAAATAAGAAAATTGCGCGGAAAATTAGAAAATTTAAGAATACTTAACCACCATATTAAAAATGTAACTTTAGCGCTTTTGACAATATAAACTTTTTTAATTCAACCTTATGGTGTTTGACATAATTGACATAATGCGTGCTGCAAATATCGCCAAAGAGGTTGCATATATAATTCTTCTTTGCGTGTGTATGTCACTGAACTCCTAAACGGCTGGACCGATTTTAATGATTATTTTGTGTGTGTTCAGGTGGATACGAGAATGGTTTAGATGGATTCGGTAGGTGGCGCTATACTCGGGTTCTAAGATTTTATTTCCATTTTAGGGCAGGACATCATTTTTTGTGTGTCTTCAGGTGGATTCGAGAATGGTTTAGATTAACAATTGGATCCGGTAGGTGGCGCTGTACTCGGGTTCTAGGATTTTATTTCCTTTTTAGGGCAGGACAACATTTTTTGTGTGTCTTCAGGTGGATTCGAGAATGGTTTAGATTAACAATTGGATCCGGTAGGTGGCGCTGTACTCGGGTTCTATGATTTTATTTCCTTTTTAGGGCAGGACAACATTTTTTGTGTGTCTTCAAGTGGATTAGAGAATGGTTTAGATTAATAATTGGATCCGGTAGGTGGCGCTGTACTCGGGTTCTAGGATTTTAATTCTTTTTTGGGGCAGGACAACGTCTGTCGGGTCCGCTATATATATATAAAAATTTCGTGTCACAGTGTTTGTTACCATACTCCAACGAAACGGCTCAACCGATTTTGATGAAATTTTATATTCACGCTTGGTAGGTCTGAGAATAGGTTGTTATCTATTTTTCATCCCCCTAAGTGATAAGGGTGGCCCACCCCAAATTTTATTTTTTATTTTTCGGACAGATTTTATTTTTATTTAGTAGCTTTCAAAAATACATATAACCCTAAATTTTCAACCTTCTTCCATCATCCCCTATCTTTTAATAGCGATATTAGTAATTTAATAACTTTTAACCCCGGTCGGTAACTGATTAATTATTCATTTTTTTCCTACTAAAATAATCTCTAAAAAGAATTTATATGGCAAAACAACGTTTGCCGGGTCAGTTGGTTACTTTATAAAAAAGTGATGTCATAGTATCTCATAAATAGCTGAATAAAAACAGCAAATTTGTATTATAGATATATCTAAAAAGTAAACTCGTCAAACGAATTTAAATTGTTCCTCGCTGAAACTTCTTCCAATCTATTTCGAAATAAGTAACAAGAGCCTCAAGGCTTAAATGGATATTTAGATTAATTTGCATTTTGAAATTGTGTATTTCCAGACTCGTAATGTTTCTATGATATTTTTTATGTTAAACTAAAATTGCTTTTTGAATAACGGTCATTTGGCTCCTACGTAGATAGTAGCTTCAGACGATGTCTAACACACTTACGGCATTTACTCCAAGACAATTTAATCCCTGATCATACATGTAGCTTAGCTCCTCAGTGCGCTTTACGTCTTATGTGAATATACCCAGTAGGTACCTACTATTATATCTAGTAATTCCACTATGTTATACGTGCCTGACAGTTATACATTTCTATTGCTGCTGTATTGTTAGTATATTTTTAAACCACTGATAGTAATTTTCGTCAGTCAATACTGACAGAATTTCGTGATACGCTCGCTATTGTATTTGGGAAGCGAACTAGCAATCCCTCTTTTCACAGCCATCTCGTGTATCCCATAATTTATAGTTAATTAACCTAGCACGTGATCACTGAGCACTGGGTTTTATCACAAATAATACCACTAGGCCAGATGTTCTAATAGGTATATTTAATTAAGTGACCGTTGTTTGTGTAAGTAGCAATTAAGTGAGCCAACTTAATTGGCGAGGTAACGTTAAGTCTGCCTTTATGAGTTGAATATTAGTGTCATGGATGGGGCCTTTGGGCTTCTGAGTCCAATATAAACCTACTAAATATGAACAACACATACCTACGACTTTTATCTCGTAGGGGTGAATAGAGACAACTAATACACAAATTTTTCGACATGCTTATTCCGTCCCATGATGTGATAGGGGGCGAGCGTATTGCCACATCGGGCACAAAATGTAATCAACGGTAGATGACAAACGTAATATTTGCGCATCATTTAAGTTGTGGTAACACCATTGTATTGGCATAGCGTGGGACCGTGCCGTCCGGGGCGGACCCAACATTTGTCGCCCCAAAAGGCAGGACGAAAAAAAAGCTTTTTTAAAAGGTTTTATTTTACGCATTATGCCATTATCCCTAAAAGTGACGCCCGGGGCACTGACCATCATCATAGCAGCCCTGTATTATATACTGCCTACTGCTGAGCACGGGCCTCCTCCACAACTGAGAGGGTTAAGACCTTAGTCCACCACTCTGACCTAGTGCGGGTTAGCGGACTTCACATACCTTAGAAATTCAGAGAACTTCTTAGGTATGCAGGTTTCCTCACGATGTTTTTCATCACCGTTAAAGTGAGCGATAAGTCACAAAGAATACACACATATCTTTAGAAAAGTCAGTGGTGCGTGCCATTGGGTTTTGAACCTGCGGTCATTCGTCTCGGCAGTCCGTTCCACTCCCAACTAGGCTATTGCCGCTTTTTCACCGTTATTTAGCGAAGAATAAATATATAACTAACTTATTAAATTCAGAGCAAAATGCTTTAGGTTTTGAACTAGCGAACTGCGTCTCGATTGTTTGTTGCAACTAGGCTATCGTCGCTCTTTGAGTTTGTAATTATAGGTTCGTATTAATATTTTCTTTACAGCTTTTCTTTAATTGTCATGTCTATTTTACATTTCACTAAATTATATATAAAAATACTCAGTACGTCCACCTACAAATAAATCTTAATACATTGCTTAGATTCCACTTGGACCGATAATGTCCATACATTATCATTAAGTAGCGACATGTAGAAACCGTGTTAATCGGTCGTCGACATGTAATGTCTCTGTTAGTAATGATTGTATTTAAATTAGCCATTCATTCGGTCGCGCATAAACCAATTAGGGTGTCAATTACAACATTACTGAATAACAGGCCACCGGCAGTGGCGGTCCTTTCATAGAAGCCGAAAAGCCTGGCTTGCCCTAAAATTATTTACCTAAGTACTCAAAATCGAATATGAAACAATGACCAACATTTTACAGTAACAAAACGCTTCGAAATAATTTTCTTTAAAATTTTTAAATTCCCGCGCTAAGGTTCGCTGAACCGGTTCGCCTCGAGCGCACCTAAAGACACACCACTACACCTACACACACACAACCACATCCGCGCCGTACACTCATTTCATATTTAATACAAAACAGCTAGATGCGCACAAAATATACTCATCACTCTCTCTCTCGTTGGATTTTACCTGGCTTTTCGCCGACATATTTTTCTCATTCGCACTAATGGATAAACTGATACCACATACGTATAGCTATAGTAAGTTTCTATAGCAATCAGTACTAGAAAATAATCCAGGCTTAATGCATCCATAGATACTGCATAAAATACAGGGTTGCCAATTAAAAGAATTACCTCTAATATGGTTGCATTATTTTGTTTATTTTAATGTGTATTTTTTATTTATCATGAATATGTAAAGATTTTAGTAATAATATAATTAAAATTACATATCTGATTATAATTATTTAAGGCATTGTACTATAATTTTATTTATCAATAAGTTTTTTTCACAATTTTAGCATTCATTTTGTGGAGTAATTTTGATTCCAACTAGGCAACATCAGTTATTTGTTTTGATTGAGCCGGCGATCTACATTGTGTTTATTAAGTGGTTTTTGAGTTATTTTAAACTTTTAAGCACAATAAAGATGAGTGAATATATTTCTTGTAATAGTTTAAAGTGTGTGAAAGTTTTTATCGGCGAGAATAAGTTAAATTTGTTAGGTTATGATGGAAAAAACAACTTTTAACGAGCTGGCGAATGGCGCGAAATGTGTCTGAAGAATCATAAAAGGTATTTAGATCAGTATACAACAAAACTTATTGTCTTATTGGATGCTATAATACGTTATACGACTACGTATTAAGTTGTATTGTTGGTGTTTCATATTATTCTCGGACAAAACAAGTGTTTGGAATAGGTAGGTACATACATCTGGCTAGTAAAATGATTTAATTAATCAGTGTTATCAAAAGTAATTCCAATTCACAAAAACATATGTTAAATGCATTTTCATTTCATAATTTCGGTAAACAGCGAATTGTAACCTGATTATCTCGTCCAATTAAATAGGTACAGTAGCTGTGACGAAATTTGAAAATTTCTAAACAAAACTTGTGCGTCGACAGTAATAATGATTATTGTAGTGTTTTTACTTTTTTAAAATTACTTGGTACAAGTTAAATCTATGTAAATAATTTATCTTTACAAGAGCTTCGTTTAGAAGTCGCGATGGATCAAAATCTTTTTAAATAAAGGTACCTAATTTCGAAAAGGTAACTAGTCGACTCCATGGCGTTGTTGTATTGCGTACACGGTTCGAACGTTGTTTTGAGGCCCTGGTTCGAATCCCGGTACGGGTAGTCATTTTTATTTTTGGATATTGCTTTTCTTTCTTATAGTTCCACATTTTATATGTATCGGAGGTGCGAATTTTTTTTAGGTCTGCTTTGGCTTGCCCTCATCCAAAACACTAGGCACGCCACTGAGGCCACGTATATTGAATCGATTAAATTCGTACGATACCAGGGTTTGTGATTGTAATTATTGTATCGAGTAATAAGCTTTATAATTACAGTGATTATTTTAATGTATTTATTCAGATTTATAATGATTTGTGTTATGAGAGGATTTTTAAATAACAGTGGAGTAAAGTAAGTTCGTACTTTTCAAGATGTAAAGCTTTCGTCATCATCCACCACATGAAGTCCACTGCTGAACATCGGCCTCCTCTAAAGATTTCCTGACGGACCTGTCAAAAGCGGCCTGCACCTAGTGCGTTCCTACGACCTTTTTCAAGTCGTCTTTTTCTTTTACTGGTGGTAGGTCTCTCATATGTAAGAGTCCGTCTGGGTGGGTACCACCGCAATGTCTATTTCTACCGCCAAGCAGCAGTGTGCATGCACTGTTGTGTTTCAGTTTGAAGGACATTGTAGCCAGTGTAACTACAGGACATAGCGAGACTTAACATCTTATGTCTCAGGATGACGAGCGCAGTGTAACTCAAGGTGCTGGATGGTGTTGCTACTGTTTATGGGTGGTCGTATCGCTTACCATCAGGCGAACGGCATGCACGTCTCGTCATTCAATGCAATAAAAAAAAAAAGTCGTCTGTCCACCTTGCAGGTGAACGTCTAAAGTTTTAACAAAGATTTTTTCCGTATTACAATGGATTAGATCCAGTTATCTGGTAAAAAAGATGTAAGAGTGTGCAATATGCTACACGAGAGTCTAAGCTGAATAAACATTCGGAACTGTGGGCTGCGTAAAACTTAGATAGAGGGATATAAAAACCATATTCTACCGTTGCGTAGTGAATACCACGCGAATTGATGGAAAAAATAAAAATATGATAGGAATCTGTTGAGGTTGCATAGGCCACAAGCCCTCTTTAGGTTATGAGAGCTGGCAGCATAATATTTGAATAGTTGAAATTAGAATTATTAACAATGTCCAGCTGTTATTTTCGAATTTAATTTTTTTAGCTGGCATTCTTTCCAAATGTTTTTTATCCGTCATACACCTACTCTGAACTATACGGAACTAAACAAGAAAAAAATATTGAAATCGGTCCAGCCGTTTTTGAATTTTAACGACACTAACAAACAGCATTTAATTTTTGTATACAAAGCTAATAGACAAAGATCGTTAAAAAATTCTCCGCATCTATTGGGAAGAAACTGATTTGTTGTCCTCATTATGAGTTATGGCTATAAAGATAGAAGGCACTCAATGTAAAAGAATTCCATCAAGATTATTAGAGATGGTTGGTACGTGACGGACCGTATCTGGCAAAGTGTGAGTGGGCTTACGGTTTTACGAGTCATTCTCACGCAGTATATTACATGCGGCGGTGGCTGATACAAAAAGGAAAAAATAAGGAACTTCGTTCCAAAAGTCATTCCCTAGATCAATTTCAAGTCTAGTAATTAATATAGTTCAAAATAAATAACGGATAAATTGACGGATTTTATTTATCAATGTTATGAATAAAGCGGCGATAGCCTAGTTGGGAGTGGAACGGAATGCCGAGGTCCGCAGGGTCAAAACCTAAGGGCACGCACCTCTGAATTTTCTAAAGTTATGTTTTTTTTTTTTTTTTTTTTTTTTTTTTTTTTTTTTATTGCATTTAATGACGAGACGAGCATGCCGTTCGCCTGATGGTAAGCGATACGACCACCCATAAACAGTAGCAACACCATCCAGCACCTTGACTAACAAAGTACTGTGTGGCATTCCACTGCGCTCGTCACCCTGAGACATAAGATGTTAAGTCTCATTATGTCCAGTAAAGAAAGAAAGAAAGAAAGAAAGAAACATTTATTGCCACAGATGAAAGAACATGTAAACTAATGGGTAATTAATAAAATACCAAAAAATAAAAAAATAAAAAATAAAAACACTGTATACCCATTACCACACGCGCGCCCATACCGTGGCAAATAGGTGGCCATCTCAGCATACGCTGTTTAATGAAGAGAGCCATTACACAGCACTGGTTTTCAGTGGCCACCCGGAGGGCCGCACGGACACATCAGAAAGAGTCATAAAGAACAGCCCATAAATTACAGATGCCTTTAGTGTGAGTACAATAGGTATACTTAAAGCCGCACCACGAAACAGTAATAAAAAGGAAAACAATATTAACTAATAGGCGCTCTGCGCGACGCGCGTCTACAGCTGAGGTCCGCCGCGCCGCCCGGGGGGCAGAAGGCTAGTGAGAACTGAGAGTTGCGTCATAATTAGACGGCCAGCGCCCGCGTTTAAAGGTAGTCGCGCACCGCGCCAACGCAATTTTACAAACAATGTACATAAAACAAAACAAATATTACTTATACGGATATAAAATTATACTTAACTATTAGTGTCGTAACCCAAGAGTGACTACACAGTACAATCCGCTAAGGCCTACGGTCTGCATCATGAAGGTACGTACTTACATTAATTATTTTATGCCTTAAACATGTAAAGGTATCTACTAAAACATTCCTGTCTGTTTGCAAATAGTTATTACTATATATCTTGTATAATTTTTGTATACCAGATGATAGATTAGGATGATACAATTTGATTATGCAATAAAATATTTTTATAATTAGTTTTAAAACTGTATTTATTTTTCAGAACGCGTATCGGAGGCGGTAACGAGTTCCAGCACTTGGTGGCCTGAAATCGGAAACTACCCCGAAATGCAGCCGTGCCATGTCGAGGAATACGTAGCAGATGAGCGCAGGAGCGAGAAGCATATTTATTATAGTCTCGTACCCACACTAGTTTAGAGTATAAGTATTTTGGTATCTGTAATTTAACTACGCCAAACATCAAGGATGCGAGATGTAGGTCCCTCCTATGCTTCATATTTAGCAACTTGTGTCGGTTCAAGATAGGTGTTATATGGCTGTGTGAGGGGACGTCAAAACAAAAACGCACACAAGCATTTTGCACCCTTTGTATGAGGCGAGACGTCTTTGCAAGTAAACGGGGCCCATATACCGAGTCCGCATAATTAAATTTAGAGAGTATTAATGAGTCAACAAGTTTAGTTCTCAAATCAATACTCAAGTAGTTTCTTATTTTGTAAATTACTTTTAAACGATAGAAACAATTCCTGACGATATCCGCCACATGTTTCTCAAATCTTAAATGTTCATCCATAGTCAAACCAAGATTACGTGCTTCAGAAACTCGTTCTATTTTTTCTCCACCAATCATTGGCATTGGATTTAAAGCTGCTATTCTATGAATTTGACCTTTAGTGCCCAATATCAAAAATTTTGACTTTTTTGCATTTAAAATTAGAGAATTAGATTCTGCCCAAGCGTGCACCCTGTTTAGGTCCTGATTTAGTTGGCCTAAAGCTGAATGCATATGCTCTGGCTTGAAGGATATATACATCTGTATATCATCAGCATATATATGGTACTTACAGAATTGGAAACTGCTGACAACATCAGCACAGTATATACTAAATAATAGAGGGCCCAGGATGGAGCCTTGCGGCACCCCCCTGGTGACTGCACGCTTCTCAGACACCAAAACGTCACCACTATCTCGCCTGATTTCAACAAACTGATTACGTCCCATTACATACGATTCGAACCACTGAACGGCATTATGATCGAATCCATAGTAGCTAAGCTTAGATAACAGTAGAGAACTGTTGACGGAATCGAATGCACGTGAAAAGTCCAATAAAATTAAAAAAGTGCCCATTCCTTGATCTTGTGCAGCAAGTAGTTATACTGGCTACAATGTCCTTCAAACCGAAACACAACAGTGCATGCACACTGTTGCTTGGCGGTAGAAATAGACATTGCGGTGGTACCCACCCAGACGGCCTCTTACATAATGAGAGACCTACCACCAGTCAATGTGTATACTTTGTGGATTATCGCATGTTTCAAGATGAAGGAAAACATCGCGTGAAAACCAAATAAGTTCTCTATAACAATTTCGAAGGTATGTCAAGTCTGCCAACCCATATTAGGCCAGCGTGGTGGACTAAACCCTCTGAGCAGTAGAGAGTAGGGAACTTATATAATACAAGGCTAGTATTACTATGAATAAAGCTTATCAATAAATATATATGGCAAGTAACTTCCAAAGTAAGACTGCCTCGGTGGCGTAGTTGTATTACGGTACGACTGCAATGCTGAGTTCTTGGGTTCGATCCCTGGGTCAGGCAGTGATATTGGGTTTTTATAATCAGTATCAGCCCGAAGTCTGGAATTTGTGTCCGATATGGCGATAGGCTCGCCCCCTATCACATCATGGGGCGGAATACGCACGGCGAAAAGTGGGTGCACTACTTGCGCCTCTGCCTACCCCTTCTGGGGTAAAAGGCGTGAGTATGTGTGTGTGTTAAAACGTCTCTAAACTTAACCATGTAAATTTCCCATACCACTCATCTAGCGCCTCCATAAACTATTTGGCCATTAACTGTTTATCTGTAAATTAAAAGGGAGTGTTGGCACTTTTCGTCCCTCCATCAGATTTAATGACGGATTCATAGGTTTTCATAACGACCATTCTAACATTACGTCAGCGTATCTTGGGTTTACCGCAGAATTTCTCCCGACCGTGGGTCAAGGCTTGCTCCCGACGTAATCTTGCGGTAAGTGTGTTCACACTAAAACCGCTAGAGCAACACGTCGCACGATGTCACGGTGCTCTACGCATATAACTAGGAGCTATTTTCATTTTATCGTGTCCTGAATAATAATTACATTCTTTAATACGTGAGATTTGGTATTAAATAACGTTTTACTAGCGAAAGTTTTCATATCTGAACCATGTTAGAGAAAATGTATTATAAAGGTTTCAAGTTATAATATACTAGATTTTGCTCGAGGTTTCGACCGCGTGAAAGAGTTTATCCAGGATAAAAAGTAGCCTATATCCTTCACTATCTATATACTATTTCATCAAAATACGTTTCGTAGTTACTGAGTGTATCTGATTCAGATAGACAGACCTTGTTTTACAATATGTAAGGATGCTATAATAATGATATTCATTTCTTTATGGAAATCGACACTATCGATATTGGTGAAATACCTTAGGTATTTCTCAAACTATTAACGAACGTTTAAAGAAATTAGCCAGTTGGCAAAAATTATGAAGCTGTGATTTAAAAACGCAACCAAATCCGCATAGGTACATTTGGTTTCATTAACTTACTTGACAGGATGTTAATTGTATTTTCGTAGAGTCCTTCTCATCACAATATACCTGGGCGGTCCGATAAGTACTTACTCTCACTGCACGATGGTGCTACTATCGCAAGAGAAATACACTATAGTGTAGTGCCTTCCTGTAGACGGCTACTGAAGAATTTTCAGCCGGATCGGACTTGTAGTTCTGTTTTGAGAGCGCGAGAAAGCAAGCGTGTCCATTGATTTCAAAAAAGTGGAAAAGGAGCAATATCGGTCGGTAATTCGATTCTTGTTTTTGGAAGGGAAATCGCGCAGTGAAATCAAAGAGCGCTTGGATGCTGTATATGGGGATGCTTCTTCTTCGATGGCGACCGTCAAAAAGTGGTTCAACGAATTTCAACGTGGTCGCACGTCGGTTTTTGATGAGCCACGCCCAGGTCCCCCGAAAGCAGCAACCACGGAGGATAACGTGACGAAAATCCACGATCTCGTTTTGGCGGACCGCCGATTGAAGGTGCGCGTGATAGCTGAGATAGTAGGCATCTCAAAAGACCGCGTGGCGCATATCCTACATGAAATTTTTGGTATGAGAAAGCTGTCGGCAAGATGGGTGCCGCGTTTGTTCACTCCGGGTAACAAGCGCAACCGTGTGACCACTTCAGAGCAGTGTTGGGCGCTGTTTAAGCGTAATTCCAAGGAGTTTTTGCGTCGTTACGTGACCGTCAACGAAACATGGATCCACTGGTACACACCAGAGACCAAGGAACAGTCGAAACAGTGGACTTGACCCGGTGAACCTGCTCCGAAGAAGGCGAAGACTGTCCCATCGGCCGGAAAGGTGATGGCCACCGTTTTCTGGGATTCGCAAGGTATGATATACATTGACTACCTGGAGAAGCGCAAAACGGTCACAGGGCAGTACTATGTCGAATTATTGGGCCGATTCGACGCCGAATTAAAAAAAAGCGGCCCCATTTGGCGAAGAAAAAAGTGCTCTTCCACCACGACAATGCACCGGCTCACACCTCCGCACTCGCCACGGCCAAATTGATCAAATCGGGCTACGAACTGCTGCCCCATCCATCGTATTCACCAGATTTGGCCCCGTGCGACTTCTTTTTGTTTCGCAACTTGAAAAAGTCACTCGCCGGGCAGAAATTTCACTCGAATGAGGAAGTAATCGCGCCACGGAGGCGTACTTTGCAGACCTCGAGAAAACTTTTTTTCAGACGGGTTAAAGAAGTTGGAGCATCGCTTGGTAAAGTGTATCGAACTAAAAGGAGATTATATTGAAAAATAAATTGCATTAAAAAAACAAATTGATTTTTCACTTGTAGGCTAAGTACTTATCGCTCGTATATAGCTAATAGTTACATCTATTAAACTCTTTAGTAATGATACAATCATGTCATTTGGACATGTCTATTTCAGACATGTATTTACAACGACAGACGTAGGTATAATAAAAAACCTGTTTTGACCGTGAGTTGATTAACATAAATATTAATCTCAATTTGCTAGCCTAATCTCAGAGGCAACGTTTTCAGCAAATAAACAAAATCCTGCATTTGCACAGCGTCTACGTACAAGCAGGAACTAACCTCTTGTGCAAGAATTACACTTGATGGTACTCGTTTTGTGGAATGAGCATGTTTTGTTGCTACTGCTACAGATACGTACAAGTAACTTTAAGTTGTGTAAGTATTAATTCTATGCGCTTATTACTCTTGTATGATTTTACTTCTTAAGTTTCTTACGGTTTCATTTAGCCGATCATTGAAAACGATTAGAACATGAACGGTTCAAAAATTAAACAGTTTCAATTACTTATTTTAAAAGTTTTTAGAGTTGTCGTAAGAGAGTAAAAAGTGAAGTTTTCTCGAACAAAAGAAATGATTTAGCTAGTAGGGTACCTGATGAACAGTGATGAATATGACTGAGTAAAGTGTACAGATTATGTAAAACCCGTTATAGTAACTCATTCTGATAACGCTGCGAAATGAGCTCAGATGGTGTATACTGTTTATCTTCTAAGATATACTAGTATTATTCTTGCGACCGTAGACGTCTTGCTTAGGAGTTATGACATTATATTTGGAATGCCATGCACTATAGTTACAATCATGATAAATGGACTCGCTTTTCGTGCTTGTTTAAAAAATATTATTAATGTCAATAAGGTATGTATGGTCGTCATGTGAGATGCCATCCAATTACAATTTGTTGTGGTTGACCGTATCGTTTTTACGACAATTCTGTGAGATGCCATCAATCACTTGATTCGAGTCCAATGCCATGCTCACTAAGGATAGATACAACACAATTTGCGTACTATCATATCGACTCGTATCTATTGTGTGACACAAAACAAGAAAATTTACCTAAATGTTTTTTCATACTTTACGATTGTACTGAGATAATGGGGTTTCATCAGATGGAATATTATACGATGTCAACCCAATTTGAATCTAAAATAGGCCACTAAAGATATAACAAAGCCGCCGTACGTACCTGTAGGAACATCAAAGGACATACTTTCATAAAAATCCGTCTGTTTTAGTAACAAAGGAGTCCTTTCTGCCAGTCTTAATTTACTCTTGTATGTCTTACCTACGTGCTTTTGTAGACTCATTGTTTACAAAATCTTTCTTTTGAGCTAGATTTGTCTTTTATACACTCTTCTTATTCATACATACTGAGCATCAAAACTTTTTTTCTTTTCCTTTTATTCTATTAATACGCAACCTCGCTTTTGTATCCAGTAATCTTGAAGTATCACTAAATCTGTTAACACTATGTCGATTTCAAGTGTCGCATTAAACCAGAAGTGGACGATAGCCTAGTTGGGAATGGAACGGTCTGCCGAGACAGTGTCCGCAGGTTCAAACCCAAGGCACACACCTCTGCCTTTTCGAAGTAACGTGTGTATTGTTTATCAATGATAATCGTTCGCTTTAACGGTGAAGGAAAACATCGTGAAGAAACCTACATACTTGAGAATTCTTCATAAGAATTTCGAAGGTATGTGAAGTCTGCCAACCCGCACTAGGCCAGCGTGGTAGACTAAGGCCTAACCCCTCTCAGTAGTAGAGGAGGCCCATGCTCAGCAGTGGGCAGTATATAATACAGGGCTCATTGCATTGAATTAAACCAGAAAACAGAAAAAAAACAAAATGGTTTTATTTTACGCATTTTGTCGCTTTACCATTGATTAATACTTGGTGGTCAACTCATTTATTACTTCCAGGCTACATTTAGCCACTGGTCGCACAAAATTTAGGCTTCAAATAAAACTCCCTGACAAGCAGTTTCAATAATACAATTTGTCAAGTTCGACTTTACTTTGTTCATATGAGTAGTCAGTCGGACGAATATTGCTACTTCAACTTTTATTTCAAGTACAAAAGTTATGAAACTTCTTTGTATATATCTCAAAATTTTACTCATACTATTAAGAGTCCAGTATGTTTTGAATTGATAAAGGTCGCAGGAGCACGCTGGATGCAGGCCGTTTTTGACAGGTCCGTCTGGAAATCTTTAGGGGAGGCCTATGTCCAGCAGTGGACGTCGTGTGGCTGATGATGATGATGTTTTGAATTTACATATTTCGGTTAATTTGTCGCCCAGACACGAGGCAGTATGCCTGGAGTGGTGTCGTTAAAAAGTCTGTCCATAAAACGGATCAAATGCTCCCGATCGCCGACAGATTTATGCTTCCTTGGAGCTTAGCCATGCGGCGGAAAATTCTTCGCCTTTACTATCGATACAATACAAAATTCTATCGATCTTAAAAATTTCATACTCGTGTAATGATGTCATTTATTTGATGTGCTATATTCTATATTCTATTTTATCAGTTGCCTGTTAGTGATACCTACTAAGATTTTTCTAAACTTCGTCGTTTACTAGTTTGGTCTTATAATTTAGATTTATAGTATGTATCCTTGTCGTCACTATGTTAAGCGAAAAGTAAAGTATAAAGCTTCCCGAACCATTCATATTTTTGAAAATTCAAAATGTAAAATAAAAAAACAATTACTACAATAAACATTCGTAATAAATTACTTCGCCCTTAAATATTTACATGTAAATTATCGGTTAAATGTTCTGAGCTAACACGTGGTAGGGGTGTTAAAACAGAGGCCGAACAAAAATCCTTTTACAGGTTTATCGCGTGTAAAATCGACCCTCAGCTATGGTTTGCTGCCGGATTAAGTGATGTTAAGGACTTGCCTTCCGAGTTTAATGCTCTAGATAAAATTATATATAGCGAAAGGATGCAATAAATTAACAATTTTATGCCGCTGAGTTGGTATTATTTCGGATAGAGGTGATTTGTCGAAAGTAAAATGCATGGAAATATGACTATGGTAATTTTATTTAATGGTTTGGGAAATGAAAGCAATTACGATTCTAATCAGTAATAATAATATCATACTCATGATTTCATTATTAGTTAATTAACTTTTTTATATCTCTATACGAACGGAGGGTTGAAAGAATCTATAAACTCACTAGGGTTTATACGCCGGTTAAACCAAACGTAATTTACTTAGGTTCTATTTTCATTTTGCCTATACGCGCATAGATGACGAACTATAATTATAACAGCCAATTTAATGATTCTAACAAAAATCTAAACAATAAAGAAATAATTCCAGCTAGATTGAAGTAAATTACACGTTTTTTTACATTGATTTCACCAATTACACACTCTAACCTTATTCAACTTTAGTTCGGTGTTGTCGAAACTAATTTGAAGTTGTCACTGCAGCTGCATCCCTCGCATGTATTCCGGTGTGAGTTGGGATCTTGCAAAATTAGGTATTCGTAAATAATTTAAACTAACTACACGCGAAATTTAGCATGTGACCGGATTATGATAATGAGCTAGGAAAGTTGGAAATGTTTCTAAGTCGATAAGTTTACTAATAAGTAGTTGCTAAGGGATCTGTAGCTAATAAATGTTCAGAAGTAATACGGGTTGGTAATAATAAAACTTATAACATACACGTGGAAGTATATCGTGTTACTGTAAATCACACTAAAATTCAAAGGGCTTAATTATTATGTATATGTAAATACCTAGTTAACTTAAGTAAGTATAATATTAAGCTATTGCATAGCTTCTATCGCGGGCCTTGAGCGTGGAGACCGAATCCAGAAATTCCGTAACGAAAATAACCTGACATCTTTTTTATCTTACTAATATGAACCTTTAATACAATGCGTAGAAGCTATAATTCTTGAAACGAGTATATTTTTATTTATTTTATTTATTAAAGTCATTAAAACCATTTCTTACTAATCTAATATGAGCCTTAAATACATTGCGTAGAAGCTATTTCCCCAGCGTTGGCACGGCACGAGTACAAAAGAATCGAACGTAACATTCTTTTTTCAAATTTTGATTTATTCTACTTTGGTTGTGATGACCATTGCATTTCTGACATTTATTAATAACAAGACTAAACGTGCATTGCTCGCGTTTAAAAATCTACTTTATGTTGTAAGCGTAAGATCGAATTTGTGTTTAGTCAATCAAAATTTGTGATAAAAAATGCTATGCAATAGCTTTACCGCGGCAGTCTCCGAGTGCCACACGTATTTTTTTATTTTTATTTACTCATTGTACTGTTTTGTATATTCTGCACACATCCTACACACTTTATTAATTCCTATTCCTTTCCGTTGTCAGTAATCCATCCATGATTTTTTTGGAACTGTAAGTGAATAACATATTATGTCATCAAGCGATCCATTTATTCGTTTGCTGTTTCGTGCTATCTTTATATATATAATTCTTCTGTGCATGTGTATGTCACTGAACTCCTCCTAAACGGCTGGACCGATTTTAATGAAAATTTTTGTGTGTCTTCAGGTGGATTCCAGATTGGTTTAGATTTACATTTCGGTCGGGAAAATGTATAGCGGGACTTTTGTCCAGGAAAAAACCTTTCGTGCGGGCGAAGCCGCGGGCAAAATCTGGTAAATCTATACTTCCTTACATATTATAAATCAAAGTCCCCCAACCGCGTCTATCTGTCTGTCTGTTTGCGATAAACTCAAAAACTACCGAACGAATTTTGATGAAATTTCGGTATGGAGATAGTTTGAAATCACCGGAAGGACATAGGCTACTTCTTATCCCGGAAAAAAATCTTGATTGAAATCGCGAGCAATTTATTATGGAGATAGTTTGAGGCCCTTGGAAGTAAGGCTTCCTATTCCCCAGCCTATCTTCAATCTCGGTATTTGCGGGACTGAAAATTTTCAATCCCGCGGGAACCCGGTATTTGCGAGATTCCTCATATAAAGAAGATATAAGCAGAAAAACAATGAAATAATCAACATAACTTCACTTTTTCAGTATTACTATTAGCATGTAACTACCAATTAAGTTGCTCTTTAAACCCCCAATAGTAGCCCAGGAAAATGTGTCGGTTACGGGATCAGCCTGTGTATATCAAAACTAAACTAAATTATTTTTTAACTGACTTCAAAAAAGGAGGTCCTGTATTCGACTCGTATGTATGTATGTAAGTTTGTAAGGCCGCGATTTTCTCAAAAACCACTAATCTGATTTGGATGGTTTTCGTAATTCAAATGTATATTTTTCAGGGAAGGTTTTAGTATATAATTTATTAGGATCTGATGAAGATCTTCGGAGATAGACAATGAAACTCTTCAATAACTAACAGCAGAGGATCCGCTAATGCTGCAATGGTATATCTATGATGTATTGTTTACTTCATTCCATAATTAACTAACAAAAAAGCAATAAATAAAACATTTTAATAAAAAATAATATCGACTTCAAAACCACTACAAACTAAAAAATAATTTAACTTCATATCGACGGTAGAAAGCGGAAGTGTCGTATCTCGGAAAATGGCCAAAATGACTTATTACTATATTATTGATCAGAAAAAAAAGCCGCGTCGAATGGTCTAGGTCTCGTCTTCTTACGACATAAAAAAATTAAGATACGCCATCGATTTTTTTCTAGTTTTTGTACAGTTTATACAAAAATTTGCTGTAAATAGAGAAAAAAACGTTACTTTTGAAAATAAAAGAGATACAACAATACGCACAGTGTAAATAATTGTTACAACATTATTTTTCAATTATGGAGATTGATTTTCGGAGATACAGCATTTCTGTCGGCCCAAAATTTTACGTTGCCAGAGATGTGCGTATAATTATTGAATAGTTACTACATTTCAAACATTGAATCGGATAGTGAAAATCACACTTACGTCATAGGAACAGAGTATTGTTTTTTTTTCAGTGATTAATACTTTGTCAATACGTCACTCTAGCCAGACCCGCTCCCATCACTTCGCTCCTAACCCAGCGTGTGCCTTACCTACGCCATTGCGAACCAGCTTCTCGACTTCCAAAGCACTCCTTCACCGACCGCTGCATCGCTCTCTTGCTAAACCCATAGTTTTGGCGTAGCGGGTGATCAGGGCGTACCGCACAGTTTCTTTCGAGGGGGCTTGCTTGTTGACCGGTTTCTTGCTATGGGATCTGGTCGCCCTCTTCGATGCTTTTCATTGGTGGGAGGAGGCATCCGGACATGAAGGCTTCCCTACCTCGAGCTGACGTGGAGGAGTGGCGTATCAAGCGGGAGGCCCCGACAGCGGGGTTCAGGGTTGTCGCGGTAGTGCGCCCGGTTTTGCTGCGTGGCTGGACAAGCGCCATGGCCCGGCTACGTTTCACTTGATACAGATACTTACCGGCCATAGCTGCTTCGGTGAGTAACTGTGTCGAATAGTAGACGCAGAGGTTTCGGCTGTTTGTCATCATTGTGACAACTGCCCGCTGGACACGGATCAGCACACATTGGAGTTTTGGTCAGCCTGGGACGAGGAGCGCAGCGCTCTCAGAGCAGTCGTCGGAGGAGACCTGTCACTGACGGCCGTGGCCGGTTCCGTGGTCGGCAGCCAGAGGTCATGGCGTGCGATGGCCCACTTCTGCGAGGTGGTCCTCTAGCAGAAGGAGAGTGCCGAAAAGGATCAGGAGCGCGAAGATACCTCCCGCGACCAGAGGAGACGTAGAAGACGCTAGGTGGAGGACTGACCGGCGTCTCCCACCGTATGGATTGGGGGCGTTTGGAGAAGTCCCCCACGGTACGGTACGGTGCTTGTCGTAAAAGACGACTAATAGGGGCCACCAGGGGTGGCGGGCGGGCGGCAGGAGGTACTATACCATACCATATCAGCCCTGTATTATATACTGCCCGCTGCTGAGCACGGGCCTCCTCTACAACTGAGAGGGTTTAGGCCTTAGTCCACCACGCTGACCTAATGGGGGTTGGCGGACTTCACATACCTTTGAAATTCGGAGAACTTCTCAGGTATGCAGGTTTCCTCACGATGTTTTCCTTCACCGTTAAAGCGAGCGATAATTTACAACGAAAACACACATAACGTTTTTAGAAAAGTCAGAGGTGTGCGCCCTTGGGTTTGGAACCTGCGGACATTTGTCTCGACAGTCTGTTCAACTCCCAACTAGGCTATCGCCGCTTCAAGCAGGGTAGTTCGTCTTTAATTTTGTATTATCTTTTAGTGCAATGTTGCGATTTCAGTGATGGAAGATAGCGTGGAAAGTAGGCCTCACGCTGCCCTTGACGCCTATTTTTTCCAACTCCTCCCTATGTTTCTATTTGATTGATTTCATTGCGGGTTAAAGACAGATTAGTGTACCCTGAGATTCGCCGAACTTCACCGCTCGGTATAATAAAATGCGTGCCACTGCTGATCCTGGCTTACAAGAGTTGCAGTTGCGGGTGTGAAGGTCGATGCTTGGGGGGTTCTGAGCCCTCAAACAACAGGAGACGAATATAGTTAGAGTTGAATAGAAAAATTACTGTTTATATAGTTTATTCATTTGTTTTTTTTTGTCCTTACATTCTTAAAAAGAAAATAAAAGCGTTTAGTAAAAGATACAGCATTTTATTTTTATAACTTTTATGATACTGCTTGTATGTAAGACGTGTTTTTTTCATAATCTAGTTCGATTAAATCATATACAGCAAAATAAACATGATTCGCATGGTTTTTATTTGAGATACAGCAGATCCGTCGCATTGAAATCTTTATGTATCTTAGTTGGTCATACATTTCACCTCACAGATAAAACATTTCTGCTGCTCGACATTAAAACATCGACTGCTGTAACTAGTACAAAATCAATGAAGTAGTAACTTTAGGATATTTCTGTTAACCGTGAAAAGTAAGGTTTAGATTTTTGGAAATATGTTCCAAATCTCAACTTTCTATCTTCATAAATTTACGAGTTATGAATTTTTTAAATCGTTTTTAGGCTCTGGTGTAAAGTTGGATATTTCGAGATACGACAAAATCGCTTTTTACCGTCGATATATGTATATTGGGCGTCGGTGCCGGAAAATGGCGCGCTAAAACAGATACTACGGCAGAAGAAAATGAAAGCGTACGCGAAGCTGGCACGGGTTGCTAATATTATAAAGCCGCGGGCTTAGAATGTGGCAAAAAGTCGCAACTCCTAAGACGATATCGTTTATTTTTTTATATTTGTGAATAACCGAGGGACCCATACGTCAGTCACAATAAAACGAAACGGAGTCGTGTCGTATTTTTTTGCTAGATTCTAAGCGCACTGAAGAGTTTGTTTGGTTGAACGCGTTAATCGCAGGAACTAATGAACCGAATTTTGAAAATTCTTTCACTAATAGAAAGCTACATTACTATTGAGGCTACGTTTTATCGTGGAAAATATTTTTATCACGGAAAAAAAAAATTCACGCAAGTGGAGCCGCGAGCAAAACTAGTCTAATCTACTACTACCACTACTAATCTATATGTTAGAAGCTATATAATATATGGATATTATCTAGCTTCTAATTGATTCTTCTATCTTGATTATGGAATCAAGATTGTCTTGTAATTCAGGTTCTGCCACCGAAACGTTGTATATTTGAAGTTATGTCGAGCTCTTTCCTCGTAATGTCTATCTCTATATCCCGTAATTGGTAATGTATTCGAGTTTCCATTATATTGAATACTACCTACGTCTTTGTTTTGCCTATTTCTTTGAACAAGTCACAGTCACATGGATTTGACGTCTTGATTTACGTAGTGTACTTAATTATTGCAGTTGTATGCAGTTTTGGAAAAATACAGAGGTCGTGGGTAATCAGATTGAAAATATTTTATATTTTTTTGTTCTAATTTTGTCTGTCTTCTTGTCTCCTATATGCATCATAAGAATAGATTTTTCTTTGTTTGCTTCATCATTATACGTTTATAATTTAGATTGGATACATGTTTATCTTGCTCCTACGAGAAAAATTATAAGTTAATTATATACAGGTAGGTTTATTATATTTGACATACTGTTAGGTTATAGTTCAGATAAACTAAAAATGACTCTTGACTCACTTTAAGATAATAGTCTTGTATTTCTTTTACTTGCTGATTAGTTTTATTTATAATATAGACCATTGTTAACTTACTGTAACAGTCTCAGTACTCTTGGTAAGTTCTGAACCATGTCGAGACGTTGCATGGAGTTATTGGTCATTTGAGATAATTAGACACAAATGTACATAGACACTTTGTGACAACCAAATGCAAGCACAAGCAATTTTACAATTTATGTAACTGCGTGGTTCAGTGAACTAATATATTAATCATAAGTTAGGAAACTTACTGCAATCTACGGAGCCACAAGATTCACGGAGGCTGTGGTTCACTTGGAATGATCTACCAATAGAATTCCTGTCTTAAACATCATGCACTAAGGTCTTATTTCAAATGGTAGAATTGAGTCTTAATTGTTATCTTTACATACGTAGTATTAAATGGTCTGTAATGGTTCATAGAATTATGTGTTTATCCTAAGGAATGGTATTTGGCACCCGTTGTAACTCATATCTTACATTTGGTGTGTATTTGAGCTAGAATGTTGAGTTTATATTCCAAGTGAACTCAGCTGAGACCTTGTTGCCGGTAATGAACTATTTAGTTTGGTCTTCAATGTTTGTGGCAGGAGTTAATTTCAAGTGGTCTAGGAATTATATTTATTACCTATAGATAGGTAATACTTATGTGAATGAACATAGTATTTTCTGGGGGTGTTTTATGAAAATCAATCTTGAATGGTCTAGTCAGTTGATTGCAAGAACAAAATACATTTTTAATTAATTTCAAAAGTTGCAACATCGATAACAATCGGCACCGGTGTTACTTAGTTTAAATAAATCATTTTTTAATGTTTTTGGTTTGTTAGGCATTGATCTATTAAAAAACCCATTATATCAATGTTGTTAGGGTTTTATATCTTGATTTAGTAATTAAAAACATCAAACCCAAAAGTTACACACATCATTATTTTTCCTAAAATAAGAATACACTCCTTGTGTCGTCATTAACAAGTTCGGAGCTTTCGGTCCGGTTATACACAGCCACAAGAACTACCATACCATACCAGCCCTGTATTATGTACTGCCCATTGCTGAGCACGGGCCTCCTCTACAACTGAGAGGGTTAAGGCCTTAGTTCACCAAGCTGTCCTAGTGCGGGTTGGCAGACTTCACATACCTTCAAAATTGTTATAGAGTACTTCTCAGGTATGCAGGTTTCCTCACGATGTTTTCACCGTTAAAGCGAGCGATAATTCACAAAGAATACACATTTTTTTTTAGAAAAGTCAGAGGTGTGTGCCGTTGGGTTTTGAACCTGCGGACATTCGTCTCGGCAGTCCGTTCCACTCCCAACTAGGCTATCGCCGCTAGAACACAAGAACTATTATTAGTTTAATCGGGAATCGAATTGGAATCACCTTCTAAGGCCGGGTTATTTTATCCGTGGTCAGGTAAAGTTAAGGCTCTTATCACATTGGCGAATTGCAAACGAATTCACAGCTCGCTATTTCAGTGTAATAAAACCGTTAACTTTACTTGACCACGGACGAAACAGCACGGGCAAAGTCATATAGGCTGTCATTAGCTCAAAAACAATTTCGTTTGGCGTATCCTTTCATAAGAATTACATTTTCTTCTACAGAATGCCCTCGGTTACGTCATAAGTATTCGCTACTCGTATATTTCATTGCGTATACTTCTGTGCGAGATTACGACCTAATCAGCGATTTTTTATGATAAGATAAAAGATGTTCGGAAACAATGCAATGGGTATGCGGTACACGAAAGGATTTCTGTCAGAAAAAAAAGAGGCTACACTCTATGTCAAGGGTGCGGTTTGCGTTTTATTTCGAGGATTGATCCGTGTTGTTATATAAGGTGTACTATCAGTGTATTCATATTTTTTAAGTTGGGTACAAGTCTAACGCAAAATGTGTTTTGTTCATACTTTGTTTACTTAAGGATATATTACATTTCACAAAGACGAATGTCCGCAGGTTCAAAAACCCAAGGGCACGCACCTCTGACTTTTCTAAAAAGTTATGTGTGTATTCTTTGTGAATTATCGCTCGCTTTAACGGTGAAGGAAAACATCGTGAGGAAACCTGCATCCCGAGAAGTTCTCTGAATTTTGAAGGTATGTGAAGTCTGCCAACCCGCACTAGGCCAGCGTGGTGGACTAAGGCCTAACCCCTCTCAGTAGTAGAGGAGGCCCGTGCTCAGCAGTGGGCAGTATATAATACAGGACTGATTGCATTGCATTGCGTATTACATTTAAAACATCTATGTAAGGAATATTGATCTATTGATAAAGTAACGTCATCCAAAAATAATAATATTATTAAATAAAAACTATCCAATTAAAATAACTCGGACGTCTCACTTTTGTGTTACTAACTAAGCTATACTTGACTCCTTGATACGTTTTAATGTAGCGGTAAAAACTTAATATAATTCAAAAATATCAAAAGTAAGCCAGTGTTATTGTTAAAAGGAACATAAAAGTTACGATTCAAGACAGTGCGACGTCTAACTTTCATCTGCGAAAGACGTCATAAGACAGAAGTAGTAATAAGCTGAAAAGAAATTAAAGTATCTTAAAACGGAGAGTCGTTTAGTTCATACTTAGTGAGTAATTTTCCCGTGATAAGAAAGGCTTCAAAGTTACTATTAACGCTAGCTAATATAATTTTATTGCGTAAATAGTTTTTTATAATACCATTACTTAGACTATTAGGTTCATAGACATGCCAAACCATACATTTCGTCCTGTTGGGCGGCCATTCAACAAAGCACAGGCTACTTAGGTACTGCATTTTGCTTATAATCCCGAGTCGTATAAGCAAGCCTCAACAAATTATACTGGTTTATATGTCCTTTATACTGGATTATGAAGATTATTTTTCTCTTTATTTGTTTAGGATGTTATAAATTAATGAAAATGTCACCCCCTTATTGAATACAAACAGTAATACACAAAAACTTACGAATCTACAGAACAAAATCAGAGAATGATGGGAATTCATGTTCCCGCAATCTTGAACCCGAAATTATTAATTTATAAATCATTTTCTAGCCTTGTCCGACAATGGAGTGGCCAAAATGCAATTTTAAAAACATAATTATAATTATTGTCACCGATTATGAAGTTGCTTCTACAGTAATTCTTGCCGCCAGAATGAACTGTCTATACAAAAAAAATATTACTGTTCGTATTAAAATGGTAGGTTCTTTTTAGCACGTATTTAAGTTCAATTACGTATCTTCGTAAAAGGTTGTAATAGGGTATGTCATATTTAAGTTTTTTTTTATACATTAATGAGTGGCACACTTAAATGAGATATGTAACCAAAGACATTAAACAGTATAGTTATAGACCGGACATCAGGCCCAAATTTTTAATAAGTCGCTGTCTTATCTGACATACCCATGTGGCAAGACGTCTCGCTTTGCGCAAATTTCGTATAGAAAACAATATTTTGGAAGGAAATACGCCAATTTCTGCCTTACGAACAGACTCAAAATGTTTGTATGAAAATTTTCCCAATGTCCCGTCTATATACTCTTATAGTCTCATCTAAGTTACTCTTTGCATGTAACAAAGAGTAACTTTCATGCAAAAACTTTCTTAAATAAGTAGATGAAAAAACGAAAATAGAAAACCTTCCATACGAACTCAGTATTCATAATACACAATCATACACGTGATGAATAAAGGCTGAGACACAAAAAATTACATGTCTCAAATCCTCGTCTAATAAAATTAGCGTCTACATACAAACTCTCGTCTTTAGAAATGTATCGACAACGATAGCATAAGTTTTATACGACGTTCGGGGCGCGTGCTGAATACGGATTAGAGATGAGACGATTGTCACGTATAACATGTGAATGGAAATGACGTCTTATTTCAAGAAGTTACACGCAAGACGAGATACTTTTAAACAGAGCGATCCCTGTAGAATTGGGTTTCTATACTGTAGAATCACGCGCGGACCTTCAGAAGCTGTGATTACACTTGGTAAGTAGAAAAATATCTTTTTTGCAGACTGACGAGTTGAAATTACATGTTTAATTTAACATTTGTATTCCAAATAATGTTACTTACAAATCCTATATCGTAAATGCTATTACTAAGTAAATATAGATCCCAGCCAGATAACGTGTTTATTTATTACTAGCTTTTGCTCGCGGTTCCGCCCGCGTGAAAAAGTTTTTCCGGGATAAAAGATCCGCTTTATATTTTCCCGGGATAAAAAGTAGCCTATGTCCTTTCTCAGGGTCTAGACTAACAAATTTAATTTAAATAGGTTCAGTTGTTTTGGCGTTAAAGCGCGACAGACTTACTTTCGCATTTATAATATTAGTAAGGATTATTATCACATCGATTTCAATTGCATCAGGCTGTATTGCATGTATATACCCCTATACCAACTTGTGGTCTATTACATATTCAATTAGACGTTATTCTTTTGGAAAACCTTACATAGGGGCACGGCATCCCCCTGCATCTTATATTTATTTATTGATTTATTTACATTTTATTGTACATCAGAGTTAAAACAAGAAGAGAAAAAAAAGTACAAATGGCGGTCTTATCGCACAAAGCAATCTCTTACAGACAACCATGAGATGGACATGAGAGAAAACGGAAAGATAATAATATGGGGCAGCATAAGGTGTACGAATTATATGATTAACTATTTAATAAATACATACAAATATTATAAATAAAAATACATACAATACTTATAGTAAGTGGAGTAGAGGTAGGGTCTAGATAAAAAGTATCAACTGACGAAAGACGGTTATCCTTCGCCAGTATAATTATCCCGGCGTGTTTGATACCGGATATACGTGGGCTGATTCCGGAACGTGATACACTTACGTGGGCCACTATAGCGTGTTTTACACCTTGTTTACTGTGTGGTCTCTATCCGAAAGGATACGAATATTATACCTAATATAGAATATTAAAAAGCAAAAAGCATATAGAATAATAATTAAGTTAAGTAACGACGATAACAATTTCATAAAGTTAGTGGTCGGATTTGAATAGTCAGGAACAAAGACAGAGAGAGTGGTAGAAGGCTTTTAAATCGCTACTTTTTAATAATCTACACTTAAACCTAGGTATCCTGCCTAGATGTGTGGCTTAGATCTTAGACTATTGTGTGTCTTCTATAATTTGTTAAAATTAGTAGTTGGTTGTATTTTTTCGTATTATTTATCTCAGCAGACCCTTCTGTAGATGGTCACTTTTTAATGATTGTTGAAGATGTTTCTACTTCTTTGGTCATGAAGACTAACACTCATACTCTCTAGTATTCACTTTATCTACCTGGAATGTTAATGGAGCTTGAGCTTCATCGCTCGTTAAAAATGGCAGCTTGCATTTTTCTTATATCAAATGATATGATTTGTGACATACGTAATATTATATCAATATCTGCGGCAGTGATTAGAAGATTATTCTTCAATGGAAAAACAAAGAGTATCATTAATAATTTCCACGCTCAATGACACTCATAATATCACAGAAAAATAAATGAAGAAGCTATAAAAGTATTTCACATCAATTAGTAAGCAATTGAAAGTGTAAGTGCAAAAATCTGCTAATGGTACAGGCCGAACAAGGCGTCGTTTTCGGCGTGACTTGGATTGAATCCAATCTATCTTGGACGTGCGCCAATTGAATCCTCTCACTTTAGCCCTGCGAAAATGGCGGTCGGGGATGTCATTCAATGTGGCCCAACTGTTTGTGTGGTTCAGACGTGGAAATGTATAGCTATGTTGGCGTTTACCGGGGCGGCTTCCAGCGTCCCGCTTGTAGCGCTCTAAATGTGTTTACCAATTTATTAAACTGTTATAGAATTTGTCATTTTTAGTTACCACACTCACGCCTTGTATGCTCGAAGGGGTAGGCAGAGGCGCAACTAGTTGCACCCACTTTTCGCCGTGCGTATTCCGTCTCATGATGTGATAGGGGGCGAGCCTATCACCATATCGGGCACAAATTCCAGATTCCGGGCTGATACTGTTTCGAAAAACCCAATATCACTTTGCCCGACCCGGGATCGAACCCGAGACCTCAGCATTGCAGTCGTCCCATATTACAATTACGCCACCGAGGCAGGCATTTTTAGTTACCGTTTCAGTTTATCTTTTGTTTTAGGAACCACAACACGAGCAGACTTTCTGAATGTATGTCTAGAAAAACATAATATTAGGTTTGTGAATGACTTAACATTTCATAAAAATAGAAATAAGTACGCAATTTGAATAACAATGCCGAAAGCACCTACATAAATTATGTTTAAGTATGTACCTAGCCTCATGAAATAAGAATAACTTTGTATAGGCATAGGTACAATTCCATTTCAGAGAAAAGTACCAATTCTTAGAAAAACGATTTCAATTTGTGATAAAACTCTATAGGTTATTACATTGCTGATATACTCGTATGGTTGAATTTCATTAAACTTCATACGTGAAGAACTTAATACATTACGTGTCATCTAAAATAGTAAATATGCAATAATATCTGGATAGTGGAAATAATTTGTTTTTTATATCAAAATCAACATTTGAAGAGAGAACAGCGACCTCTTCGTTGAACATTTATTGACCAAGGCTACGAGGAATCAAGAATTCTGCAAGCGTGTGATACCGAAATCAAGAACTAACAGTTATTTGCTTTAAAGAAAATAAATAATGATTTACTAATAAATATCAACAAAAAATCTTCTACTCTCTAAAATGCTCAAAATCTTCACACTTATTATACATCTCGAGCACGCAATAATGGCGCAAATAAATTGACTTAACAGGTTGTACTTAACGAAATGTTCTTTTTAACCTCGTTTGTGTGAGTCAAATTAGTTTCTCTCTAAAATGAAGACTTATGATGTTCGCAAACTAAGTGGACACATTGGTACGAACTCTGAGGGGAAATACGAACCGCTTTGGCGAATTCCTTGAATGCGCCCAAAGTTGAATAAATGAATGGGACGAGTTATTGGGACTTAGTATTGTACGCTTAGATGTCACGTCTATTATAATTTATTTATAATGAAAAAAAAAACGAATGTTACAAATTCATGTATAAAATTGTCTTCGGATAAATGTATTACAATCCTAAATCGGAAACTCGCCTACGAGGCTACGAATTCTTTGTTAGTGTGGGTATCGGGCAGTTATGATACTTTACTGTCGGGGAACAGCTGGGTTAGTTTCAACCGGACTTACGATACAACCTCGGCGACTTATAATGTTACTAAGTGGATGCCGCAGCCCACACACTCTGAAGGGAACTCTCGGCCTCTACGATAGCGCGAGACCTCGTCATCGAGATCGGGTTCGATTAGACGATTGTAGCAATCCCATTCAACCACATGCAAGTGAGATAAAATCACAGTACCCATCACACATCGAGTCTGATATAAGGTATATATAAACTTGAAAGTATGCAATTTTTACATTTATTTAATAGTTAGTACATCGCCTTATTTGAAAAATGCAAAATATATGCTGCGGATAACTCATAATCTTCTAACTAATGGATAGTTTTAAAACATTATTGTGTGTAGCACGTCTAGTATTAATTAGATATTTAATTACTCTAACAGTGAATGCTCTTAAAATTTTAACATTTAATACAAATTGCGGAAGCCACGAACACTTCTCATTTTCCCAATATAGAACTAAGTGGTAGATATTTAAAGAAACTCAGCGGCGTCTGTCGCCACGTAAACGGAATCAGCTTTCTACAAGAATGAACAAAGAAACTAGTTAGTGGAAGTCGTGCCAAGCAATCGTTATTATGCTTGTCGGAGACAAATAGATGGCGCTTCACTAAAATAAAATAAGTTTGTAACAACTGACAACAGATGGCACCACATTCGAATGATTATTAACGGAAACGTCAAGCGAGAAGCTTGAGTGAGGTCGCCACTGGACTAGCCAAACTAGTTTGACAATTGAAATGTCACCTGAGGCCTATATAAGGTCTAGCTCTCAAGACAAATGGGCAGTGATCGAGCGGGAGCGCAAGAGAGAACATTGGATTGGCCTGTCTCGTGACGAACTCGCTGCGTTATCCGCCCTACGTCATGGAAGAAATATTCATGGTACCAGCTTTCTTCGACATCAGAATTGGGATAAACAATCAATGCCCACAGAAATGGATTGTGCTCACTACATATGTACGCTATGTGGAATACATCGTACGATGGAGATATTTGACTACCCGCAATTTACGTGAAGAAAGAAATTGCGCTAATATCTGAATAAGAACTAGCCTACAATGTGAATAAAAGTGGACGCTATGTGTAACATGGCCATCGTCTTCTTAGCTGTGAGGATATTTTCTACCTTAGACAGGGTTGTTGGCAATGGTGTCTACATGTACGGCAATTGGGAAACTAGTGCTGAAACGTTCCTGAAGGCGTGCCGTTTATGGTGTGACAAGCACCGTGGTGTTGATAGTGACAGGACTGACAGGGACATCCGTGATTGCATCAGTAGAGGAAATCTGGTATCGTATTACCCATTACCCTTGTGTGAGGGTTCTGGTTTCTTTTTATTTCTTGGTTTGCAAATAGTGAGATCTTGTTTAACAGGGGGCATGTGCAGACATGGATTAACGAGTAATTCGTGGTTATTGTTGGTATAGAGCCGTCCTTAAACTTAAGGCCTTGGAGAAAGAAAATACCTGTTGTAGTAAACAATGACTGTACATGGCCTTGGTTGACAAAAGTGATCTAGGTGTAGGTATAGTGTTCGGTTTGAAGGAGTGCTGGCCTTCCTTGGTCAAGGCTTCGAATCGCAATACTGCACTGTTCAAAATTTTGGATTAAGAGCGCTACGTGCGATAATTTTGAGGTTGTCATGTTAAGATGACTACTGAATTTCTGCTCAAAGATTGATGTGAGACTTGACTAAAGTCTAGGATAGGGTGAACGGTTTGATGCTGTTGTGATATTTTTGATTGCAGAACTGAAGATCCTTGCAGGTTAGAAAACTGCATAAACTGTGACTATTGAAGAGCCTCTGTGGGATCCGTTGGTGGATCTTAGCTGCGGTGATACAAGATGTTTGGTATCGTATCACCCGTAACCCTGGTTTGAGGGTTCTAGTTTCTATTATTTTCCTGTACCCGTTGCAAGTATTGGAATCTCATTTTACCATTTGGTAAATGACTGGTTCATGACTTGAGAATCGAGATGATGTCCAACTTACATCGCAGGTAGATTTCCCTGTTGTAGCAATGGGATGGCTGTTTAGAAAGTCTGACACGAGTCTTAATGTAAAGTCAGAATGGGCCGAGCCTTGTAATGCTGCTGTGTTTATTTTCTGATTGCAGATATTGGAAATCACTGCTGGCGGTGCCGCGTGTGACATGTCCGTTTCGCTAGGACGGTGTGCGGTGTAATGCAGCTGGTGAGCAGCTTCCGAGAGAAGATCTCCACAGATCGTCAATGACACTCACTTCACTTAAATAACTATTGAGTTGTATTCAGTTTGATCACTTACTGACGGCTGTGTTGCCGAAGAGTTAACCGTCATTTCTTCTCACCACGTGACACTGGGAGGTGATGGTGAGGGGGCATTTTGAGGGTGATGTGTTATCCTTGTAGCGTTGGTGCGCTAGCAAGATGAGCCGTTGGTGCGGCGATGTGTTATCCTTGTTGCGTTGGTGCGCTAGCAAGATGAGCCGTTGGTGCGGCGATGTGTTATCCTTGTTGCGTTGGTGCGCTAGCAAGATGAGCCGTTGGTGCGGCGATGTGTTATCCTTGTTGCGTTGGTGCGCTAGCAAGATGAGCCGTTGGTGCGGCGATGTGTTATCCTTGTTGCGTTGGTGCGCTAGCAAGATGAGCCGTTGGTGCGGCGATGTGTTATCCTTGTTGCGTTGGTGCGCTAGCAAGATGAGCCGTTGGTGCGGCGATGTGTTATCCTTGTTGCGTTGGTGCGCTAGCAAGATGAGCCGTTGTTGCGGCGATGTGTTATCCTTGTCGCGTTAGTGCGCTAGCAAGATGAGCCGTTGGTGCGGCGATGTTTGCATTGGTGTGCAAGCAAAATGAACTGTCGGTGCGGAGATGTTTGCATTGGTGTGCAAGCAAGATGAACCGTTGGTGCGAAGATGTTTGCATTGGTGTGCAAGCAAGATGAACCGTTGGTGCGAAGATGTTTGCATTGGTGTGCAAGCAAGATGAACCGTTGGTGCGGAGATCTTTGCATTGGTGTGCAGGCAAGATGAGCCGTTGATGCGGCGGTGTTTGCATTTGTGTTCAAGCAAGATGAACCGCTGGTGCGGAGATGTTTGCATTGGTGTGCAAGCAAGATGAAGCGTTGGTGCGGAGATGTTCACATTTGTGTGCAGGCAAGATCAGCCGTTGGTGCGGAGATGTCTGCATTGGTGTGCAAGCAAGATGAACAGTTGGTGCGGAGATGTTTACATGTGGGTGCAAGCAAGATAAGCCGTTGGTGTGGCGGTGTATTATTCTCATTTGCGTAGATGCATAGATGACTTGGGCCGTTCGCGCGGTGATGTGTTGTTTGCGTTGGTGCGCAAGGCGAGATGACCTGTTGGTACGATGAAGTGTGTTGAGGTATGGGGGTGACGAGCCGTTGGAGCGGCGCTTAGTGCAGTTATTGTTCTTTGAGTAAATGAGACTAATCGTTGGCAGTATAGTGATCCTTGTTTGTGGAAACAAGATAAGCCATTGGAAAGATTATAATAAGTGTGGTTGTACTCATGAAAACGTGCAACTAATAAAAAATTGGGATAGTAAATTAACTTACTATGGTAACCTGTGCACACGGTCACAGGGATGACTCTGTTGGCGAGTCAATTATGCTCACAGGAATGATTGTTTTAGTTTTGATTATGGTCACTAGGATGACTATAGAAATAATTTTATATCACGGTAGTAATAAGTGTTAATTGATTTTATTCTTTATGATAAGTGTGGTGACAGTGGCGAGTTCGGTAATAGTGATGAGTGAATTTTGGTTCTGGTAGAAGCTCGGGTAAGGACTCTATCAGCTTAATTTCGCTCGACCGTGCTAATACTATTGTGTAGTCGTGGCCCAGTGGAAATTCGGTGTCTCTCGAGGCAACTCTAATAGTCCGTGGGTTGCGGCTTGCGTTTGGCACTGGTCGAGGCTGTGGTTTGTAGAGATCATACTATATAGTGCTCCACGAGATGGATATGCGTTTGTAAGATGCGATCCACGGGATGAACACGCAAGTGGGAGTCACGATCCACTAGAGGGTTATCAAGACAGCAATACGCTGGTTGGCTGCGAGAGTCGTGGCACAAAAATGGAAAACTCGTTGTTGCGTGTCCTAGTGGGGAACGCATGATGGAGGCATATCCCGGGAGACTTGTGCTTGGTGGCACAAGTGGGTAGTAGAACGCCCGATGAAGTCATGTCCTGAGAGGATTGTGCTTGATGAAGGAACAATGTCTGAGCGTTTAGTGACGTTTGAAATTGTCTGGTAAAGTTAGCAAGTGATGATATTGTTGACAGTAGAGTTTGATGCCTAATCGAGACTTAAGTTGAAGATGGACCTTCAGCAATTTTGACATTCTATCAACTGTATTGTAGTGTGTGCCTGGAGTATTCTTTTGAAGATGATTGTGCTTTGTGTCAATCAGAGTAACACACGGGGACGTGTGTGTCGCAGGATGGCCGTGTCGGAGACAAATAGATGGCGCTTCACTAAAATAAAATAAGTTTGTAACAACTGACAACAGATGGCACCACATTCGAATGATTATTAACGGAAACGTCAAGCGAGAAGCTTGAGTGAGGTCGCCACTGGACTAGCCAAACTAGTTTGACAATTGAAATGTCACCTGAGGCCTATATAAGGTCTAGCTCTCAAGACAAATGGGCAGTGATCGAGCGGGAGCGCAAGAGAGAACATTGGATTGGCCTGTCTCGTGACGAACTCGCTGCGTTATCCGCCCTACGTCATGGAAGAAATATTCATGGTACCAGCTTTCTTCGACATGCTTATACCTACGTAGTACGTACTAGATTCAATTGTATGTGATTCCTATTACATTGAAAGGAAAACCAGTTTAAATGTGTGAAACGTTATTACACTTTCAAATAGCGAAGTGCTGTTTGTTTTTTCGTTACAAAACATTCGGACCAAAATAGATATCTAATTGCCTGTTAGACAAGTAACAAGCGATGTTCAATTACAAACTTTAACAAATGAAATCCTTTCATGCCCTAATGTGTTTTGTATTCTATATTTCTGTTTAATGAATTGAACTAAACGAAACCTTTGAATTGAGACGACTTCATTTACATTGTGCTATTTTCTATTTATTAGAAATGTAGACTATATTCATAAAATATAATAAAATAAATGTTTTTAGCTGAAGTTGTAAGTTTTATTTTATTTTGTGGTACAGGTACAAAAGGTTTACTGGTGGTAGGTCTCTCATTATGTAAGAGGCCGTCTGGGTGGGTACCGCCGAAATGTTTATTTCTACCGCCAAGCAACAGTGTGCATGTACTGTTGTGTTTCGGTTTGAAAGACATTGAAGCCAGTATAACTACTGGACATAATGAGACTTAACATCTTATGTCTCAGGATGACGAGCGCAGTGGAATGCCACACAGTACTTTGTAAGTCAAGGTGCTGGATGGTGTTGCTACTGTTTATGGGTGGTCGTATCGCTTACCATCAGGCGAACGGCATGCTCGTCTCGTCATTCAATGCAATAAAAAAAAAAAAAAAAAGGTACTTCTACATGATGATTTGTACAACTTTTTTTTTTTTTTATCTTTATTTATTTCGGGGTTTTTATCTATCAAGGATATGCCAACCCCATAGTACCTTATACCTAGTTACAACTTATAATATTTTAATCTATTAACACAAAAAAGGAAAAAAAAACCAGCTCTTGCATAAAAAATGAGCCCGACCGTAGCTACTGGATAACTGCTATTATTTTACAAAGTTTCCTGGTAACATTTGATTTTGGGTTTGATAAAATACTTTGGAGTAAACCTACGTCTAGTACATTTATTTTTTTATTTTTTTTTATTTTGGGTTATTCGGGGAGCTTACGGCTAATTTTACAAAATAAGTTAAAACTTAAATAACTATGTGCCAATTACAAGCTTCCACAGGTAGAAAAAAAAACAGAAACAATAAAATCTATACCTACGACAATACATTTAAGTTAATGATATATAATCCAGTTTTGACAATAGGCTTGGCTCAGTATATAAAGTGCTTTTTAGTTTTCGTGTACTATCACAAAACAAATCAATGCTATTACTATTATTTAAATCATTAAATAAACGTAAAACTCTTGGTAAGTAGCTGTTGGAACGATACACACTGTGGCAAAATGGAACGTGGAGTAGACTGTTGTGGCTGGTACGCATGCTTCTAGTGGGGGTGATAAGTTTGACACTGCTAAGAAGTTCCGGACAATCTAATTTGTTCTGAGCTATATTTAGAAGGAAACAGATATCGGTTATATTTCTACGCAGACAAAGGGGCAAAAGATGTAATTTGGTGCATTGTTGGGTGTAGGGGAGGTATTTAAGCTTGAATTTAAAACCCAGGTATCTAATAAAACGCTTCTGAATTTTTTCTATGTTGTTTATATAAATGTTGTAACACGGGTTCCAAATTTGGCAAGCATACTCCAGATGACTGCGTACATAAGCACAATAGAGAATTTTAATTGTTTTCATATTCTTAAATGGTCTAGATGTACGAATAATGAATCCAAGTGCCTGATGCGCTTTGTCAATGATAGACTCAACGTGGTAGTTAAATAGCAATTTGCTATCGTGAAGCACACCAAGATCCCTGATGACATTAGTTGTTTGAAGGTTTGAGCCACTCAATTTATAAGAAAAGGAGAAAGTATTACGTTTCCTAGTAAAACTTATAGCATAACATTTTGATACATTTAAATCCAGTTTATTAACGCGACAGTAAGCGTCCAGTCGCTCCAAGTCCTTTTGAAGAAGTAAAGCATCAGAAATATTATTAACAACTCGGTAAATTTTCATATCATCAGCAAAAAGTAGAAAATTTGAATTTATAAAACAAGACACTATATCATTAATAAACAACACAAAAAGGAGCGGACCTAACAGTGACCCTTGAGGTACTCCTGATGGAATATTAGTCCACTCAGAACTATGATCGTTTAATACGACTGCTTGGGTTCTACCTGAAACGTACGATGCCAACCAATTAAAAAGGTCGCCGTAGATACCATGTGCTTTGAGTTTGTTTAGTAGAATAAAGTGATCAATTCTATCGAAAGCTTTGCTGTAATCTGTGTAAATTGTATCTATTTGGTTCCCATTGTCCATGTTAGTAGTTAAGAAGTCATTAAAGATAACTAAATTAGATGTAGTAGATCTGCCTTTGATGAAACCATGTTGATGTGAAATAAAATTACGCTTGAAACACTCATAGACTTGATCAAAGACCAATCGCTCAAGAATTTTGGCTAAAAGGCAGAGTTTGGAAATAGGTCTGTAGTTGGCGATTTCATTTTTTGGACCTTTTTTATGGATCGGCGTCACAAACGCAGATTTCCATAATTTAGGCATTAACCCTTCTTTCAAAGACCGCTTGAACAGGATACAGACTGGATCTACAAGCTCCTTAGCACACTTAACCAAAAACAAAGCTGGAAGTGTGTCAGGGCCTGCCGATTTAGTAAGATCAAGATGCAGTAATAGCTTTTGGACGATTTCACGGCGGATTTCTATCGACGATAGGCAAAACAAATTATTTTGATCAATCTCATTATTTAATAGAGGTGAGCAAACATCTAATTGGTAATTAGACTTAAAAAAGGATGAGAATAACTGGCAGATGCCTTTGTTGTCACTACTAGTTATTGAAGAATAGGTCATAGTGGACGGGTATGAACTACTACCTCGCCTATTCTTAATAAACGTCCAGAAAAGCTTAGGATTATGGGATATTGCGTTCTCAACAGAATGGATATATTCAATATAGCATTGATTTTCAACCTTCTTGATTCTGTCACGAATCAGTTGGAAGGTTGACTCATCAGACAAGTTTCCGTAAATTTTATATTTTTTAAAATATTTAAACTTTTCTTTAATCATTTTGATGAGTGGAGATTTGTACCAAGGGGGGTATCGACAGCTACGTGTAGCACGCGTCGGCACAAAGTTGTCCCTTAATCGGTAGATTATCTCATAAAAAACTCGCACAGCATCCTCAACCGTCTGAGAGAGCTGTAATACTGACCAATCGGTTGTGGAGAGATGACTACAAATTTTATCATAATCAGCTTGCCGGTAAAGGTAGATTTTTCGCCTAGGGGCTTCGAGTAAGTGAAGGTCAATAAAAGATGGTTCTATAATGAGAGATTTATGGTAGGGGTCTTCAGGCACCAACGGGTCCGGGCAGATCGAGACAGAGACAGTATCACTGCACAGAACGAGATCAAGTATTCCATCAAAACTATTGGGATGGCTATTAAACTGCTTTAGGTTGCAATTGTATATGTTATCAATAAAATTACGAGCTAACTGATTGTTTACATGAATGGGACGTAGACCAATATCTGACGGAATCCATTGGATGAAGCTCATGTTAAAATCCCCCAGAACCAGAAATTCGTCTTGATTAAACTCGTCGATAAGATTGCTTAGATTATTCAAAAAGCTATCTAGTTGGACTGAGAACGAGTTTCCATTATTTTGAGCACACAGATACACAGTGCATATGTGGAGCTTTAACGCCTTTTTTAACCGTGACTTACGTATAGACAACGTCACCCATAAATCTTCCGCTGAAGAATTCCAGTCAATATTGTGAAAACTAGCGAGGTCGCGGCGGACAGCAATCAAAATTCCCCCACCTCTGGTTTGATGAGTTAGCGTATAATCTCTATCACGGCGAAACACTAAATATCGGTCGTCAAAGAGCTCATTATCAGAGATACTGTTCAGTAACCAAGTTTCTGTAAGAGAAATCACATCGTAATTGTGAGTACGTAGGTTACGAAAGAAGTAATCTGTTTTAGTCCGGAGACCTCTGCAGTTCTGATAATAAATATTAATCACAGCTAATAGAGTAACAATATTGAAAATGAGTATAAAAATAATGTATAAAATAGATAAAAGTTACATTAAAAATATAAACAAATCTAAGTCCATATCCACGTTCCAAAAGAAACAAGTTGTACAGTAGTACTGGCCAAGAAATATTGTATAATATTAACAGTATCATAAACACAGTAAAAAAACGTTCATCACTACAAAAATATAAAATAAGCAAGCAAATGAAACAAATAAAAACATATTCGAAAGAGATTGTGGGTAGCCACTTATCACAAATGAATAAAAAAACAGCACAATGTCGTAAACAATGAATCACACAAAAGAGTGCTAATGAGCCGGTAGCGTTTCTCAAACTTGTAGCCCTAGTTATTTGAGTAATAATTAATGACGATAAAATGTGATATATGGATGACACTAAATAATTTTTGATAGATCCTGTTCCCTTAATATAGCGATGACTTTTGACTGGGAATTTTTTCGAACAAAAATTTTGCAGTTTTTTACCCAAACAAATTCGAACTCATTTTCCTTTGCCTTGATTTTAGTTTTGGTGAGTAAAATCTTGTTCTGCACCGTTAAATGATCATTAATATAAATGCGGCCTTTGTCGGGGATATTGATATCCGCTGGACACAGATTTTTAAAATTTCGTGAAGCTGCTATAAAGTTTTCTTTAACGTAACGATTTACGAAAGATACGACTATAGACTTCTTTTGGTTATCTCGTGACGGAACTCGGGTGACAAAATTAATGTTCTGTTTCATTATGGGGTGCATTATCTTTGTTCCGATCGCAGTCACAAGCTCTAATAGATTTTCATGATCCTTCATGGGAACGCCTTTGATCTCAACATTGTTCAGACGCAGCCACTGGTTTCTCTCGTTAAGATCTTCTTCCAATCTGGAGACTTGGTCTTTCAGTTGAATAACTTCATCGTGTGCTTTTTCAACCTTGAGAAGCCTTTCATCGAGTAACTGAAGTTTTTCGGCATTTGACCCTAATGAAGATTTGACATCAGCTAGTTCCTTTTTTATATCTTTGATACCAGCAATAAGGTCCATCATAGGTTCAAGAGTTTGTTTTATAGTGCATAGTTCCTGCATAACCTGTTCAATCGAAACAGTTTTAGGGGATTTGCAACTAGCACACTTCCACATAGCTTGACGGTCCGCACCAAGTGGACGATATCCACTCGAAGTGACACCAGCGCAGGAATAGTCGAAATGCTTTTTGCATCCACTACACACCACAGCATTGGCCTCGGCGACATTATCACCACACTTGCTGCACTGAACCATGGTTGATACTCAAAGTTACTAATATTATCCGGACCAAGCGGCAAGATTGAGAAACACTGGCTGGTGCCGGGTCGATGAATACGTGCGTTCTGTTGGCGTTCACGAAGCGACTGACTTTAACTCAAACTCATCCAGTATGTATAACTTTTGCTTTAATATTTATTTTGCTATAATACTGGTAATAACCAGTACTATCATCCCTCTATGTCAATACTATTGATTGAGAGCGAGATCTCACTTGTCTATTACGCAACTGGCCATTTCCTTGTCTTACACCTTGTCCATCTGAGGGTCCAATCAATGATAACCCTCCCGTGACTCGTAAAATGTGAATGTCCCGAATATTCACGGCACATTTTGTACTAAGTTAACATAATATGGTATAAATTATGATAGAGTAGATGCATGAACATACATTTATTGAAAATCTATAATTAGAACTACACTGAAAAGCACATCCATTTTAATTAATGTTTTTTCGAATGAGTATCTGTTATTGTTAATACTTCAATTCTAAGTTTTTTTTGAGACACATTCTTTAAACGAGCTATTCGCTCGCTTGATATTAAGTGCTATGACTAGGTTACATTATTTCGTATGCAAGAGTCCGTCTGGGTGGGTATCACCGCAATGTCTATTTCTACCGCCAAGCAGCAGTGTGCATGCACTGTTGTGTTTCGGTTTGAAGGATACTGTAGCCAGTGTAACTACAGGACATAATGAGACTTAACATCTTATGTCTCAGGATGACGAGCGTTATGTATGAAATGTATATCTAGTATGAGTCAATGTCATAAATGAACATTATACAGAGTTAACGTAGCCCAACAAGAACGACATTAATTGGACACTTAGAGCCAACAATCATAAAATAACTCTCAGATTATAAGTACAGTAAAACACGTTCTATTCATATTATCCAAATACTAATTCTTATCAAAATCGTACAGTATTGGGTAAAAGGATCGGATTTACCGCCTCCGCCTTCGGATTGCTTGCACAACAAATGAAAGCAACGGCTAGAAAGGCATTTGTATTTGTATTTATTTTTATTTGTAGGTTTGAGGCTCCTATATGGTCCTTATATTGCGGCGGTGAGCTGAGCGCAACGATATGCCGCGCTGGCCGCAAGCGACGCGGAATGCACAAACTATTCCCGGACGCTCGGCGGAATTTCTTCGCTTCGTATATATATTTTAAGTATAAAAACGTCCTTCTGACTTCTATATCATACAGCTGTGAAAGTTCTATTTCACTGGCGAGATGTACGTAACAAGAGTCATGGCCAGAATTTAATATCGTATTTTACGTACAATTTTCTTACATCTTGAATTCTACAATTGTTATGTCGATATGTCAAATGTATATATTCATATGAAATATAAACGTTGTCTGTTAATATTGATTATTTTTTACGCAAAGCATCCAAAATAAAAACATAACTATATAACAATAACTATATATAATTGGTGCAATCAAGTTCGGTAGGTTCTCCCCGCATTACTTTTAAATGAAGCGGGCGCAAGGCAGAAAGCCACAGACAGCTTCAATTTATGACATTATTAACAATTTCGTAGGTGAACATGCTGAGCCAGTTTTGCAACACAAAAGCAGTAAATTGCTTCGGGCAACAAATAACGATTGTATTAACCAGCGCATCCTACGCAACGAATGCGCTTTGTAGATCCCGCTGATATTTATTGATGAAGTTATTACCCGCCTTTGCCTTGGGAGCTGCAGGACTAGAATAATAAAAATACGGAGTAAACGTAATGTAAATTGTACTTTCATTTGACTTCTAAGTTATGTAAAGATATCATTAAGTATATTTATTCGAAATTGTTTTCTGTGGTAACAGTAATGCAGCTAGTGCTTTTATTTGTGTACCTACATATTGCTCTTCGTGTTGTTGCCATTAATACAAAGTTAAGTAAATATAGTCATTTTGACATTGCGTTACTAAATGACTGCCTCGGTAGCATAGTTTTATTACGGTACGACTGCAAAGCTGAGGTCTCGGGTACCATTCCCGGGTCGGGCAAAGTGATAGGTACTGGGTTTTTCTATACAGTATCAGTCCGGAGTCTGGAATTTGTGCTCGATATGGTGATAGGCTCGCCCCCTATCACATCATGGGACGGAATACTCACGGCGAAAAGTGGGTGTACTAGTTGCGCCTCTGCCTACCCCTTCGAGGATAATAGGCGTGAGAGTGTGTGTGTTACTAAATGAAACCACAAACTTATTATATAGAAAATAACACTTTCCATTAAGTTATTTTAACCATAGGTGTAAAATAAAAAGTATAAACTACTACTTCTCTAAGAGGATTCATCGCAACGGTAACATCATACCTTCAGTCAGAAAAACACTCACGTACACGCTATATTCACACTAAACTACAAAATGATAAAAAAATCAAGAAAGTAAAATTGAGATTTTTGGTGAAAATACTCGTTTTTCATGCATGGTTTTTGGCATAATGTTAGCCGGGGCAAAGACGAGTATGTGGTTTAATTTATAAACGCAATGTTAAATTAACACTGTATATACTAAAAAGACGCGGGCAAAGCAATATTATTTCGAAAGCCTGGTTATTTCATAATAAATATAACAGGACTATTATATTTGAGGATTAGGCACTTACTTGTTCTTAAAACTAAAAAAATGAAACATTTTATGGACCATCTCCACGATACATCCTGTATACAGATAATGATAAAACACGTATTTTCTTATGAGTTGTAGTAATCCATATGACGAGCGTTTATACCAAAGATATCATAAAATTTTACGAGTGTAGGTTGTTAGTTACATGAACCAGAGCTCAAGCTTGCCTTATATAAACCTGTCACAGCCCCGCTTTGGGTCAGTGAGCCGGACTATAGCTGAACTTCGCTGTTACCTAGGCCTTATATATAAGGATCTAGAATAATTACAAAAACATCCTTATGTGTTCTAGATTTTTGATACCCTTATGTATCAGCAGTATAGAATTAAGACTGGGGATGTCTTCGGAATAATAAAAAATAAAAGGTTAATTTATGCTTTTAAAGCGAAAAATAATAAGTAATTATTTATACTGGTGGACGCTCACTGGTCGAAATTGGACAGTAATTTATATTTTTTATTTTTCTACGCTCCTTCTCTATATGAACTTAAACTTTCTCAAATATCAAACTCCTTCGTGCGCGCAATAATACTACAGTTTTTTCTTTAGTATAGATTGTGTAAGTACCAAAAAAAGTGATTTGCTAAGATACTTTTGAACAAAATGCCCGTGACGTACGGACGGCAAAACGAACATGATGAAACCGGAAGACTTTATTGATTGTCGTTCAAATCAAATTGTATGTGTAATAACCAACAAAAATATTAATAATTTTCTATGTTACATTCAAAGCTGCCAAAAGTAATAACTTTAGTAAAATGCAGCAACTGTTAGCAGTTAAAAACACTATTCGGTGTTTCAAACTGTGTAGACTATAAACCAGTGCAATTTTATCTCATAACAAGTTTCAATGACGCAGCCCCAGGGCGAGACGAGTCCGCGTAAACTTACAAACGACTCACAACTTCTGTCTCTAAGGGCACCAACCCGACGCTCCTGTAATGCGAAAATTTCCAAAACTAGGGTAAATATCTTTCTTCCTACCGTATATATTTAAATATGAAAGGACTGCGCTCCAAGTTTTTCCCACGAAGTGAGAATAGAAATGTAATGCGTATGATAAGCTTTGATTTTATGTCCACAAGACTGCTAGCCTTAAATGGATTTTACAACCTCACAGAGAAACTTGAGAGCAGCTAAGGCGTGTGAGCTTGAAGAATAATAGCGACTACCATAAAAGTAAGTACTTTTAGAAGTTACGGACCTCAGCTTAGACCGTTTCTAAGGCTGAAAGAGTAGAAAACGATCCGGTAAAAACTAGTGGCGAGTTTTATGGTGTCTTACATAATATCATAATGTGTAAATAGCCCCTATCTTGAGGAGAATAATTTCTTGACAATCTTTTTATGAATCATGACTTATTTATCTTTAATGATGCAAGCGTAAAAATATGTATTCCTAGTAAGGTGCACTCGAGAATTATTGTAGTATAAAATCGATAGCCCAGCTGGCTATAGAATCCACCAACGAGATTGGAGGACCGGAGTTCGATTTATCATTAGGGCGCATCTCTTACCTGACAAAGTGACATGTATTGTGTTCAATATGAATAATTATCGTACTAATGACGATGAATAATCTCATTTATTACTATAAATAATCTGGGCCCGAAAATGATTCCTAATTCAGAAGATATTTTATTAAAACGGGATTTTTCTTAGAATTCTCTAAAGTAGACGATTGAAAGCAACATCACAACTAACACCACATGATCTAATTCTCTAATATGCACAATTTTCAAACGGTAAATCGTTAATCCTATAGACGAAGATAGCTTCACGGGTGAATCGATCTAAATTGAATCAAGCATTGAGTGTTACTGAGTGATGTATACTCTTAAAGTGATCACGTTGACTGCAACAGTATTGTAAGCTCTTGTACACTTCATTAACATAATTAACATGTAAAGCTTCGCGAATCGCGGTAAATGTGAGATAGTAAAATGAATTTATTGGTAATAATGGGAACTATTTAGCGTTGATGTACAGTCAGCAGCATAAGTATCTGAACAAAATCAAAATTTCAAATCGCTTATATACGCGTTAATTTAAACTGAAACATTATTTTCTTCCCTCCATGACCATGAAGACTGCAAAGCCTTCGAAACGTCGGGAGAAAATATAAATTAAAAAACCGCGATAAAATCCTTAAAAACAGTTTTATTTAAATGTCTAACATTCGCGTAAACATAAGAAATTATTATACATAATTGTATTATGTATATTAAGTATGGTATATATTTATTACTTTTATAGGTATTACTTAAAATATATTACTGTATTTATTGACGTATTGTTTACCTCAAATTAAAAATTGCTTGTCCTCTTAAAATATGAGGGTATTTCTCATCTCTTCTTGCAGTCATTTAATCTGCTTTCATATAATATATATATGTAGATGAAATGTAATAACATAAATAATTGCAGTTTGACAAACAATTGTTAATATAACATGACTGATTGGTGTTCATTGATCATGTGACTGATTTGATAAATTTAAATACCAACACATTCAATTAGTCACGTACACCAAAAAGACCACAATATAAAAGTAAAATGATGTTGATCCATTACAACGGTATCGAATTTCTCAACAAATGAATTTATAATGAAAATGGATGGGCAAATTAGTTTGAAACTTTTGAAAACTCTGATATATTCACAGGCAGGCATTTAACGAATTTCACTCGGACGTCTAACAGTGACGGAAAATGAGTGAAAATTAATATCACTTTAAACGTTAACCGCCGTCTAATTATGGTGGGCAGTGTATTTCAGTAATTTCGTGTTTTAAATCCATTTGTTATGTTTTTATTTATCGATCACATTTTTATACACATACACGGAACCATACACAATACATATAAAAATTTTAATTTGGTTTTTCTTTTAAATATGAAACGTGATCATTAGACAACTAATAAATATATTAGAGCTATAATATATTTTGTAAGTTTAAAAGTTTCTTTATTAATCCGTCTGCTTATTTTTAAAAGAATAACTAAAATTTAGATAAAGATTCTTTCTAAAGATTAACGAAATCGGTCGCGCAGTTTCTAAATTGGTGGTGATTTAAATACGATAAAAAATCTTGGACCATTTATAAAGAAGAAACTCGACAAGTTATATCGAAAAACTTTTTCTATATTACTTTAAATAGAAAAGTAAAAATATATCTGTACATAGAATAGAAACTAAAAAAGCTTAGTATGACATTGAAATAAAACTATATTTCGGATTTTATCGCGGTTTTTTAATTATATTTTTTCCTGACGTTTCGAAAATTTTGCAGCCTTTCTGGTAACGGGGCGGACTGAGGTGTTAGTTGTCCAAAAAGGTGCAATGCAATGTTATCAGCCCTGTATTTTATAGTGGCCACTACTGAGCACGGGTCTCCTCTACTACTGAGAGGGATTAGGCCTTAGTCCACCACGCTGGCCTAGTGTAGGTTGGCAGACTTCACATACCATCGAAATTCTTATGGAGAACTCTCAGGTATGTAGGTTTCCTTACGAGTTTTCCTTCACCGTTAAAGCGAACGATAATTGATAAACAATACACACGTAACTTCGAAAAGAGTCGAGAGGTGTGCCTTGGGTTTTGAACCTCCGGACATTGTCTCGGCAGACCGTTCCATTCCCAAATAGGCTATCGTCCAAAAAAATAAAAGTTACAATATCAATATCTATTTACACTAACGATAAGTAGGTATTATACATATATACCCAAAAGCCGGCTGCCATACTTCAAGACACTGTGAGCTTATTCTGCGTAGAGCTTACCGTCAACTCAAACTCAAATTTTTCTTTATTCAAATAGTCTACAAGATCTTTTGAATCGTCATGAATCTACCATCGCCTCGGAACGTGTTATTGCTGTGAAGAAGAAGCGGCGCAAGAAACTCCCGCAGCAGCACGATCTGTCAAAATGATATATATTTTAGCAATGTTAAAAAAATCGTCTCACTTTCAGACGCCATATTGAAAAAACTCGTCACATTTTCTTTCACTTTGGACCGTCATGGCCTTGGTCATGGCGCCATGTGGAATGACTTATAAAGAAATATTTTAATGATAACAAGTGATATAATAAATGGACTTTTTGAAATTCATTTAAATAAATATTGAAAGTGGGAGATTATATTTTTATTGTTTTGAAAAATCATCACGTGATTGTGATTTTTATGTTAACCTCACTTTTGATTGTAAGTATTAGTAAATGTATATTAATTTATTGAAATTAATCAACGTTTAATAATATGACTGTCAATTCAGCAGACAATAATATATCATCATCAGCCACATGACGTCCACTGCTGAACATAGGCCTCCCCTAAAAATTTCCAGACGGACCTGTCAAAAGCGGCCCGCATCCAGCGTGTTCCTGCGACCTTTATCAAGTCGTCCGTCCGCCTTGCAGGTGGACGGCCGACGCTGCGCTTGCCAGTACGTGGTGTCCACCAGTGATGACATATGGCACTGAGACGTGGCCTCTGACTATGGGCCGCTTAAGAAGCTCACGGTCACTAACGAGCTATGGAGAGGGCTATGCTAGGTGTTTCTCTACGCGATAGAATCAGAAATGAGGAGATCCGTAGAAGAACGAAAGTCACTGACAACAATATATACCTACATATATTAAAATAAATAAACAAATAAATAATAATAATAATAGTTTTACCGTATTAATGGAATACAATAATTATTATAAAAACAGTGAAAAAATGAATTGATTGAAAAAGTTTCACTTCATACATGTGTACATTATTACACACACACATTTTTTTTAAATGTCATAGACATAGTCCCTCATTTTTTTTATTCATGTAAACGACAAAAGCTATCTATAAATAACATACTAGACACAATCTAATTATAGAGAATGTGTGAATCTGAGCAACCTAATCCCTTAGAGCATTTGTATCTTCAAGATAGCCTTTATACAGTAATAACCTTTTTTGCAAAGACGTTCTATGACTGCCTCGGTGGCGTAGTTGTATTACGGTACGACTGCAAGGCTGAGGTCTCGGGTTCGATCCCCGGGTCGGGCAAAGTGATATTGGATTTTTCTATTCAGTATCAGCCCGGAGTCTGGAATTTGTGCCCGGTATGGCGATAGGCTCGCCCCCTATCACATCATGGGACGGAATACGCTTGGCGAAAAGTGGGTGCACTAGTTGCGCCTCTGCCTACCCCTTCGGGGATAAAAGGCGTGAGTATGCGTATGCGTTCTATGACAGTTTTTTTTTATATGCATAGGAAGTTTGTTGAAGAAAACAACTAAAATTTAAAACTTTAAAATCTTTTATAATTGTAGGTAGATATTGTAACTTTTCTTTTTTTGGACAACCAACACCTCAGTCCGCCCCGTGACCATGAAGGCTGCCAAGTCTTTGAAACGCCGGGAAATAAAATAATTTAAAATACCACGATAAAATCCGAAAAATAGTTTTATTTCGAAATCTAACATTCGCGTAAACGTAATAGAAATCATGAAGCTTAGTGTGAGCTAAAACTGATGTAGGTCCGTATTTTGATACTTACGTTAGGCATTTTCAGGATCAAGGAGAAAACTAAAAACTAATAAACGAAACATTAATGAATTATGTTTATAGAAACTTCTTCAATTTTCCAGCAGCCATTTTCAACTACGCACTTGACTGTTGCCGGGTCAAACTGAACAAACGAGACTTTCAGCAAGGTTAGTTCATATCCAAAATTAATACGTAAAAAGTTTTATGCCGGAAAACGGATATAATATATTCTAAAGTATAATCTATGATAGACTCGTTATTGAGCCCGGCGCAATCTAGTCGTACGAGTTTCAGCCATAGCCATCTACTTGCAAAATTATTATTTCACTTAATATCTACGTTTGAGATCGGAATTTCGAAGAACAGAACAGAAAGTATTATTTTAAATTTTTTTCGAGTTGCTAATATTGATGTTACTTTTCGAATTTAGATTATATATTCTAATTATTCTTGGAAGCAAAACGGTTCGGGTTAAAAGGCGATAGGGAAATTCAAATGAATTTGGTCGATTATTGGAAATAGCTGCGGGCTGAGTGTTCAGCAATTTGTTTGCGAAGTTTTTGATTCCCGATGGAACAATGGACTTCCGTTGGTAGAAAACGACCATTCACCCAAGTATATAAATTAGTTTCAACGGTTCTAGTAGAAATTTTATATTGTGCCCGCGTTAGCCTTTTAATGTCGCTACATTATTTTTTATATTTAAGTTGCGTTTAGAAGTTTGTTTAATTAAAGCGCATGACAAAGTGAAGCCGGCCGAGATAGTTTCTCCTATTTTTTTTTTTAGAAGTCCGCTTTTAATTCTTTTTTTAATATGCAATGTTTTAACATAGTACCTTAAAAGCTGGATTTATTAGTAGGTACAAAAAAGCTATGTGTTACCGTGTATTGTTGGTCCAGGGTACAAAAAATGTCAGAAGTAATAACACTTTGTTAGTTGCTCTTAATTGCAAACAATATTATAGTGGATGTTTCTGTTTGCCAAAGAATTGATACCGAATACCTGTTGATATATTATTTAACATTAAATCTTTTTTTTCATCTGGGAATATATAGATAATGGATTTTTAATAAAAAGTAAAGGTCTTATGAAAAACAAAACAGTATTGTGATCAAATAAAAGTGCACGTTTCGTATTAAAAAAATACGTAGGTATTATTTTATTAAACTCTGAGCGTCGATATTATGAAAATTCTTGCAGTCGCTTCAATATTGCAAATTGAAGCAAAAATATTTTACGCAGTATGCCTTTTAATACATCAATGAGTATGCCCTAGAAATTGATTGTAAAAGTACGAAACACGACTAAATATTGTTTGTTTTTTCTCTTGATTGAGGTGCTTATAGTTTATTGAAATTTTTATTGAGACTATTATGTTATAAAACGGTTGGTGTAAATAGGCATCGACTGCAGATATTTATATAAAAAAAAATCGTTCTGAAAATATCTCTACATAGTTTATTTCAGATTTTTTAAATTGGTCCAATATTTAGTCATAGTCCTGTTTCAATTTTATTACCGAGACATAAACGAAAAAGATTGAACGCTACATAAATATAAGTGCCAGTTTTGCGTGTTTACGATTATGATTTGGAGTTGAAAGCCTAGTATAGAAAAAATTGCTTCTGCGGTTACGGTCTATATACAAGAAAATAACGAAACCGCAACTAGAAAATATATATTTTTTTCAATGTTATTGTTAATATTTCGAATTTAATCATCATTGTATTGTTTATCCCTAAATAGAGTAAATTTATGTTATAGCCGTACGGGAGATAAAATCTGTTTAAGTAGGCATTTAAGCTATTACTGTAGCCAGAAATTTTAATCTCCTCATTATAAGGGCTTGCCGAGATTAAATAACGAGATTATGTGGTCAAGTACAGATTATATTCCCCGGTTAAAAAGCGTCAGAATTTCTTTTTTAAGATTATTTATCGCCAGGATTTATTATGCGTAAAACAATATAATACAAATTTGGATCATAATTTATTTTGTGATAAAACAGACAAATTTGCATTTTACGTAGTAAAGTGTTTTATATATTTTAAAATTCTTTTTTTTTCTAGTAGCTGGTAGTCCAATGGGATTTGCCATTGGTGACTTCTTGGTAACCTCTTTAGGTGATGGATTTTCAAGACTCTTTTCTTACCTACTCACTACTCAACTACGCGACAGAAGGATCATGCATCGCCTGAAACTAATTAATCCATACTAATATTATAAATGTGAAAGCAATTCTGTCTGTTACGCTTACGTCATAGCAAAATTTTTAAACCGGTTTTGATGAAATTTGGTACAGAGAAGTGTAAACTATAAGGACATAAGCTATCTTTTTTACGAGGTCGAAGTCGCGAGCAGCACCTAGTTACATATTACTAGTAAATAGATGCGACATTTGTCTGAATGAAAACCGTTTGAGCGACCGTGGTTTCCTAATTATATTCTCACTTCACAGTGAAGCGATGTTTGTACAGTCAGCTATACACAGGCTACGGGCGTAGCTATAGCTTTCACATAGGGGGTTTGAGGATACCAAAATGTCAATGGCAATTTTTACTGGTGGTAGGTCTCTCATTATGTAAGAGGCCGTCTGGGTGGGTACCACCGCAATGTCTATTTCTACCGCCAAGCAACAGTGTGCATGCACTGTTGTGTTTCGGTTTGAAGGATATTGTAGCCAGTATAACTACTGGACATAATGAGACTGAACATCTTATGTCTCAGGATGACGAGCACAGTAGAATGCCACTCAGTATTTTGTCAGTCAAGGTGCTGGATGGTGTTGCTACTGTTTATGGGTGGTCGTATCGCTTACCATCAGGCGAACGGCATGCTCGTCTCGTCATTCAAAGCAATAAAAAAAAAAATGGCGTAGGCCTTAGCGTGGGTTCCTGCTGCCTCATCACAAAAAAACCTTCTTTCAACAAATAAGTCACGTATACACCCTCCTCGCCAAAACTTAATACAAAGCTAAGGGGGAGGTCCGGACCCCCAAAACCTCCACCCATGCAGCCATATAAGTAAATCATACATAATGTTTGTACAGTCAGCCACATAAGTAATTCAAAATTTCATATCGCCTATACGTGTTAAGTTTAATTGAAACATTTTTTTATGTGACGTAAAGTAAATACCTTTCATTTTGTTTATGTAAGAGAAAACGAAAATTGGTAGGAACACAAAAGTGTAGAGGCGATTTGAAGTTTTGAATTTGTTCAGCTACTTATGTCGGTGGCTGAACATTTGACAAGGTTTCCTTAGAAGAGTCGTTCCCTAGTTCAAATCACAACAATGGATCAGTTCTGATACCGGAATTACAAACTCTTACAAAAAGTTTGTGTGGAAAATCGGACTTGATGGAGCTAGTAAGATTGGTATTGCGGCCCAACTATAATTTCCTTGGTGCGCAGACGATTCCATCCAGATAGTATAGTATTTATGGACGACGGTGGTCACTTGTCATCAGGTAATCCATTTGTTAGTTTGCCACCTCTAATAAAAACGAACTGATCTAACAACTTATACAAAGATGAGGTTATAAAGGGCCGTACAAGTATTAAGTATGCAGAATTTTAGTGTTTTAACCCCGTCCGCCTTGTCAGCAAAAGTAAGCAAAGCTCTTACCCCCCTGCCCCTATGCTTACGTAAGCATAGGTATAATGTTCAAAATCTGTTCAAATTTGTTTATTGTTATTTATTAATCAAAAATTATAATTAAATAAATATTGCTGACGTAGTCACTAGTCAGACCCCCGTCCTCACCTCTTACGTACTACTTGAAAGCCCCCTAAGTATTCTTGCTAGATTGTCACCCTCGATGAAAAGTAAGAATTGAACGCTTTATTTAAGTAACACATGATTTTCTACAAAAAACTAAAAATCTTTTCAAAGCACCCAAGTTTACAGCATACAAATAGCGGTAATTTGGGAAATTCATGTCCAATTTTGCATATAATATTCACCCGTATTATGGCACGATTTTAGGTATTCAGAGGGTTGTGACGAAGTTCACTTTCCAGGGACTTGGCTATGAAGTTATTCCAATCACGGAGCGCACATAAAGTTTCATGGGTAACTTATTGCGTATTTGTGTCGAAAACCAATTATCTACGCCAGATTCTGTATTCCTTTTAGTTTTATTTTATACCAAAAAAAAATCGTATGACATTCCGAATTATATCATTAAGAATTATTTAGCACAATACGGGTAACAAAGTCGCTTAACCTATACAGGGCGAGCTTTCCAAGTGGGCGTGGAGGGCGAAATCCGAAACTATGAGGAATAGCGAAAAATTCTCAAAGGACTCTTGGGGCCAAATATTATGAAAACTAAAACTGCATGATTGGTTTTCTGAAAAGTCAATATTCCTAGCCAAGAATCGAAACTGTTGAATTTGAAAAAAAAAAAATAAACACATTGTATAGTTACACCATTCGATAGTGTCGCTAATAAGGATCAAAATCTGGGGAATAATGACACACGGCAAACTAAAGGAAAGAGCTCATTTTCAACAAATTCTCCAAGAAATGATTAATAACCTTCATCAAGAATTGCTTTGAAGACCGTCTTGGAAGTTGGAGGAATATAATAAACGGAATCAATAATATTGTAATGCTGAAAGGAGTATATTGTTGGAAATGTCGAATCCAGCCATGTATTGAAAACAATTACCGTAATTACAAACAATTAATAAGTTAAAGTTTCATACTTAGGTAGGTAACATAGGAAAATAGAGTATTTGTTAAAAATTATCTTTTTTCTTTAGTTTGCCGTATGTCATTACGAATCGAATCGAATGGTGTAACTATACAGTGTGTTTTTTTTTGTCGAAATGAACTGGCTGCAATATTCATTTTTCAAAAATCCACTGATCCAATTTAGTTTTCATCAAAATCGGCTCCAAGGCTCCTTTGAACATTTTTCGCTATTCCTCATAGTTTCGGATTTCGCCAACCACGCCCACATAAAAAATTCACTGTATACAAATTTTATATTCACTTCGTTATAAACTATATTCAATTAATTGAATATGCCTTGGGAGAAACATAAACAAGAATATTATACACATAATGTGTTATTGTAATATAATAATAATATTTTATAAGGTTTTGAGTTTATGTATTTTTTTGTTCATTAAACGGGAAGGATTTCGGTATCGAGTCAACACTTATTACTGATTTTAAAACTATCTATATTACTCGTAAGCTTATGTATAATCAATTATGTCCGTGATTAATAGGTTATGCTACATAGTCGTGTAAATTTAATATGGGTATGCCCTATGTTCAGCACATCGTGTCTATTTATTAAATGCTTCACGATGAACGCAAACTACAGTTTAACCGTAATAACTTTCATACTAGGTTGTTTATCTAGAATTTTCTATTAGACTGTGTATTAAGGTATTCAATTTAAAAGTAGTACGTCTTTTGTAAGAGTTCGATAATAATAGCACGTGTAGGAAAAGGATGTTTTGTCTTTATTTTTCTACTTAAATTACGTTTTGTTTGCGGTGAAATCTTTCACCGAATGTAAGTCCTATTGTGCATTTTACCGACATAAAACGTAGCCTAGATGGGTCGTAAATAAATTGCAGATTCAAATATATTATGTAAATCTAGGTCTCGGTCTCGCTTTATGTGCATTTCATCTAAATCCATTCGGCGATTCATGCGTTACTTTGTTTATTTTTTTTTTATAAATTCCCATTCGTGGTGCAAATAAGATCTTTCTATTTATTGTATTTTATATAGTATTTTTTACATCATTTAATTACCACTTCGACGCAATAGACCGACCAGGCAGTGGTAGGTTTAGGCAATTAAACGGTTCCATAATTTACTGATCTAAACTGGAAAACACGAGAGTTCTTCGTTACGGACATAAGTGGGCATAGAGAGCGTGTATAAGGAACTTTGGCGAAGATCCAAATACTTCATATTTAGTTTGTTTGTATTTATTCAGAACAAGGAAGACATAGATTAAACTAGGCTTTAAAACCATTCGGTATGGTCATTTAAGTTAATGGATATAATATTGGTCTCTAATACCTGCGAAGATATGTTTTAGTCAGGCTTATAATTCCTCAAGATGATAAGGGCGAATTTAATTTGTCCGCACCTGCAACCTATATTTACCCTTCTGTTTAAAGAGAAGAAAGATTGATACTCGTTGAAATGATAGTAAAACAAAAATAATGTGTATACCCTATGTATATCTATACTAATATTATAAAGAGGAAAGTTTTGTATTTTTGTATGTTTGTAACGAATAAAATCAAAAAAATCTGGACTGATTTAAAAAAAAAAATCCACCAATATAAAGCTACGTTTTAGCGAGTAACATAGGCTACTTTTATCCCGGGAAAATATAAAGCGGGAATTTTATCCCGGAAATCTCATTCACGCGGGCAGAGCCGCGAGCAAAAGTCTAGTAGAATTATAAAGTTAAGAATAAAATCTCGCCATGCATAGTATTAATATAAAATTGAGTTCTGGCGGTGTGTAGCGCGCACGTCGAATGTTTAAACATCCCAAATTAGCTGTCGGTTGGCTAAAGAATTTACGTGGTTTCATATGAATTTAGAAAATATTATTCTTACGTGGAAAAGGCTCAAAGAATAAACACGGTTTTCATATAAATAAAAACGTATTTAAAATGTGTAATGTACCATTTTATTTCATTCAACAACATGGCTTTTATTTTATTATCTACGTAACCTGAAATGGTTTGAAAAGCTTGGACCATCTAAACTAAATATTATGTATCGTTAATGAACGCGACAAATTGCGTGAAATAATATTATAACACAATCAAGACTTTGAATTTTTGACTATCATGTTAAATGTTTCAGCTTATAAGTAATTTTCTACATTTTAATTCAAATTCTGTAGGCGCTTAATAATTTTACTTATACAAGCTTAATATGGGTGTACTATAGATACCTTAAGAATTGTAATATTGGAGATAACATGTTCCAAACCCCCAGTAATATTGACGACAGATATTATTATTTACATTGCCGAAGATTTCAATCAAGTTATGTGATTATTTTGGAGAGAGCAAACATTGACGTCCCAAACACAGAACTATGTACGGAATGACTATTCTGGAAGTATAAATTATATGTATTTATTTATTTATTGTATTGAATGACGAGACGAGCGTGCCGTCCGCCTGATGGTAAACTATACGACCACCCATAAACAGAAGCAACACCATTCAGCACCTTGAGTAACAAAGTACTGTGGGGCATCCCAGCGCGCTCGTCATCCCGAAACATAAGATGTTAAATCTCATTATGTCCTGTAGTTACACTGGCTACAATGTCCTTCAAACCGAAACACAGTGCATGCACACTGCTGCTTGGCGGTAGAAATAGACATTGCGGTGGTACCCACCCAGACGGACTCTTACATATGAGAGACCTACCACCAGTTATAATACTTGTAATTTCCTTGAGCTTGTTAAATAAATAAAAAAAAAATTAGGTGATTAAATTTTCATTTAATGCAGTATGCCTTTTTATGGTTAATCACTTATAACAATGAAATAATTAAATTAAAATTAAAATAACCCCCGACACAAAAATCTCTAAAAAGTAAAATAATAAAAGTGTCTTTGTCGTTTAAGTACCTAGTAATATTTTGACCCAAGTGTCGTCGCGTCGGGGGACCGCTAAAGAAGTATTTTCGTCTCCCTGGTCCGGAATTCGGGCCCCCGACGTGAGGACGATTCGAAAACAAAATAACTGACTACTTTATGGACGCCATTTTTTCTCTTCCATAGTGAAGCGATTTGCTCTTCAGCTCCGATATTAATTATCAATCGAAATTCGTTAAGCTCACTGATTGTGTAACAAATATGATTCAAAACTTTTTCATTGAAAAATAAAATGTGGCAGTGCAAATTAAATATTTTCTTTTTATACATGCGTAAGTATATGATAACCAATTAAATAAACTTTTAAAGTTAAATATTGACAAAATTTATATTGGATATAGAATATACCTACAGAATAAATTTATATACAGAAAATATACCTACACATTTAAGATACCTACATATTAAGATGTTAAGTCTCATTATGTCCAGTAGTTATACTGGCTACAATATCCTTCAAACCGAAACACAACAGTGCAGGCACACTGTTGCTTGGCGGTAGAAATAGACATTGCGGTGGTACCCACCCAGACGGCCTCTTACATAATGAGAGACCTACCACCAGTACATCAGTGCCATCTGTTTAAAAAAATAGACTAAAAGTATTTATTTTCCATGGGAGCACATTACCGGGATAAAAGTAACCTAAGTGATAATCCAGGACTTGATCTACCAAATTTCACCCAAATACGTTCAGTAGTAACATGAAAATGTGTGTATGTTTGTTAGAAGTAAACGCAGAAATAACGAAACGGATTTGGATGAAATTAGACACACGGGTAGATTATGTTCTGGATTAACACATAGGCTACTTTTTATCTCTGTAATTTGCTGCCATGGGAAATATTGAATATTTAAAATCTAATTCTGAAATTAGATGGCGCTGGCATCGTACTGTGTTTTAGGGGCTTATGTAGCGGAAAAGGCTTTTCACACGGAAGAAACCGTGAGCAACACCTAGTCGACCATAAATAGTAATCTTGATTACTATAATAAAAATACTAGACTGATTTAGCTCAAAGAACTTCTACCATCCACCAGATTTATTTGTAACGAAAGAGCTGACTTCCTGTAAATAGCGAATTTATAAGACAAATTCCAAATTAGTAGCCACTATTCATTTGCAATCACCGTACTCTCTCACAGAAGTTCGACACTAACTAAAGTAAATAAATCTGGAGCAGCGGTGAATGCTCTAATTTAAGCTAAATAAGCTTGTCGCTTCACAGCGGGTGACAGCCTTTGAAACGGTTGCCGTTCTGAGGAATCTGGCCTCGCAATAAGGGCTTTAATAAGCCTGGAAAAATTACGCCTGGCTTGAACGAACCAACTAGGGTTCAGCTATTTGTTGCGATGTACACAGGTCATGTGAGTCGTGATAGTTGATTGTATGCTTTTGTACGATTGTGATAATGTGACTGTTTAGGGATAGGTATGTACATTATACACAGTATGTTAAATGTTTTTGGGTATTAGAAGCTCCTTTATTGATGACTAGCATTGCGCGTGGCTCCGCCCGCGTGGAAAAGTTTTTCCGGGATAAAACGTAGCCTATAGCACTCAGGAGTAATGTAGCTTCCAATTAGTGAAAGAATTTTCAAAATAGGTCCATTAGTTCCTGAGATTAGCGCGTTCAAACAAACAAACAAACAAACTCTTCAGCTTTATAAAATTAGTATAGATGTCACGATTAAAAAATCGGGACGTATTCCATTTCTAGGTTAAATTGAAAATTCAAATTTCTTTATTTGTAAAACATAAGTATACACACAAAATATTTTAAGGATTATTAATTTAATTAGATTTTTTCGTAAATGGAATTAATCCAAAGTTTTAAATGATATAGATTGTTATAACGATAGCCTTGGTGGAATGTTTTATATTTTCGAATTGCAATAAAATTTATGTAATACTTCAGAACGCTCCGTGATATGTGACACCGCAGCCCACAGTGTCGATTTATGCTTCGTGTCCAGCTTTATTAATCCATAACTGAAGTTCAGCAAGTGGGTTAGTAACTTATCACCACTTTATTATTAAACATACACAAGATGGGTCGTGTAGCAGGGTCGTGGGTGCGTCAACAATACCTACTGGATTATTAATGAATTATTGACAGGTTTGAATAAATTTTAAAGCAGGACTTCATTGTAATTTTAGAATCAAAACTTAAGAGATCTACTTTTTTTTTTTTTTTTTTTCTTTTTATTGCATTTAATGACGAGACGAGCATGCCGTTCGCCTGATGGTAAGCGATACGACCACCCATAAACAGTAGCAACACCATCCAGCACCTTGACTAACAAAGTACTGTGTGGCATTCCACTGCGCTCGTCACCCTGAGACATAAGATGTTAAGTCTCATTATGTCCAGTAGTTACTTGTTCATTCATGACACAGAGAGAGCTAAATAAGGATATCACTGATAAAGCTACTTCTGTAAATACACTGTAATGATATATAAACAACACAACTTCTGTACATTTGATAATCAGGTCGCTTTACGTGTGGAACTCCTGGAATGAATTTTAATGACGATGCCGGTGTGGATGTATTTAAGATAACATTTAGGACACGTTTCGCTCGGAGTACGGACCTGTTACAATCCGCTTGTGAATTATTATAAATGTGCGACACGCCGAAAATTGCAATTTGCACTTGAATGATTCATACTATTTGTTATTTGCAGGAGCGAAATCTAGAAAATATTTTGTGCCTTAAAAGAAGGCCCTAACCTTTCCTCCGTTTGGAATAAGTTAACATTTTCATATTATACACACATACACCACTCACGCCTTTTTATCCACGATGGAGTAGGCAGAGGCGCAACTAATGCACCCACTTTTCGCCGTGCGTATTCCGTCCCATGATGTGATAGGGCGCGAGCCTATTGCCATATCCGGCACAAATTCCAGACTTTGGGCTGATACTGAATTTGAAAAACCCAATATCACTTTGCCCGACCCAGGGATCGAACCCGAGACCCCGGCATTGGAGTCGTACTGTAAGACAACTTCGCCACTGAGGCAGTCATATTATGTTGTAAAGTAAACCCAATGATATTTCAAAAATATCGTTGACTAAATTTCCATAGTTAAGTTATACATAGTTACTCATAATATTTTATTATATCCGTTTTGTTTGTATGCAATTACACGGAAATGATTAATATCAAACTAGAATGTAGCTGATGTTCCGGTTACAAAAAAATAAATAACAAATGTAAAAGGCGCAAGCGAACAAAGTTTAAGTGTTCAGTTCGCTGTCAGTAATACAAAATGTAAAAAAACTTATTTGAATGGAACCCTAAAAAACAGTTTCAAGTTCGGTAAACAAGATTGGCCAGGGAACTAAAACACTCGTTACAAGCTACTCGCTCGTTGAATAAACAGTTGCTCACCTAAAAATACGAAGGTTTAAGGGCAGTGAAATTACTATAGAGCTACCAATTGGATAGAACGAGCTTCATAAATTGTTCTGGTTGTTGATTCCAACAACATAATTGCTATAATAAATCTCAGCAGCGTTAGAAATCACGTTTGGTAATTGTGGTTTTCGAAACCGAGCCCTTTTAGTTTTATCTTCCTTTTTCATCGTTATTTTTGCGTTTATTTCCAATAAAATCCCTTAAAATTCTTGACATGTTTTTAATTTATTGGCAATTATCGGCGTGGGTGTCGTTAGCAAACTTTCGGGATATCGATTTTATTGTATAAAAAGTATTTGAAATGTAGCTGTAGTCTGTATTTCTGTATTACTTATGCAGGTGGTGAACAACGAAATAATCTTTATAGATAACAAATTAAAACTACAGTCGAGGAATTTTAAAGTTGAATTAATAGCAACTTAGGTACTACATAAAACATTTAATTAATGAAAATATTTTCAAACAATCCAAAACCCAATGAATATTTACAAACGTTTCAACTTAAATTCGTCCGTCTCAAACAATTAACATTGATTTTCGAATAAAATGCAGTTTAGTGTCGGGTAAGACGATGGTTCTTATACAAACCAGTTTAATTAATTGCTTTCCGCTTCAACGAGGGATTTAACTTCAGTTCAAACTGCTTTATTGTACATTCGATTTCAGACTAATGTCTACGGTAGATGCCGTAAATTGAATATTGTGATTTAACACCCATTTTCTGTGTTGAAACTTTCATCCGCTTTTGTATTTGTGAAATTAATTAATCATGAAATATTAATCAAGATTGTTGATCTTAAGCGCGAAGTTTTGCCTAAAAGCCCAATATAGAAGACGCTAATAAGTTCCTGAGTAGAATTAATATTTATAGGTTCATTGAAGATTTTTCGGACTTATTCATTAGAGTACCAGGAATTTTAAAGAATGAGTTATTTAAGTAAAATATTAACGACAAATAAAGTGCGGAAATGTTCGATTCAAAGCCGATAATTTTCTACTCAAGCTTCGTAATAAAATGAAAATTCTCTGCCACGACGACACCAACATATAATCTATAATACTATCACTTATATCCTTTACCCATTAAACTATACCATACCATACCAGCCCTGTATTATATACTGCCCACTGCTGAGCACGGGCCTCCTCTACTACTGAGAGGGGTTAGGCCTTAGTCCACCACGCTGGCCTAGTGCGGGTTGGGAGACTTTACATACCTTCGAAATTCTTATAGAGAACTTCTCAGGTATGCAGGTTTCCTTACGATGTTTTCCTTCACCGTTAAAGCGAGCGATAATTCACAAAGAATACGCACATAACTTTCTAGCAAAGTCAGAGGTGTGTGCCCTTGGGTTTTGAACCTGCGGACTTTCGTCTCGGCAGTCTGTTCCACTCCCAACTAGGCTATCGCCGCTTTTATGATTAAACAACACGCGCCATTTACTGCCAATTCTATATACAGTTGCGGTAGAGGTCAATTAATACATTTACCAAAAATATGTTCTCGCACGTTACAATAATACGGCATCAGCGCCGGGCCGTCAGTCAACACAGCGCACTCGACACGGGTTCCACATTGAGCCCATGGTTTATTCATGGGCCTGAGCCTCTCAAGTCTCCGTAAGTGCACCGATCGTTCAACGTGACGCTATCGTATACAAACTGTGTACTATTTTGATTTTAACAGTTATTTATTTGGGCAACGTTGTTTAGGACAATGTAGTGTTATGACTTTTTTGAATTATAGAAACAAATCTAAGTTACTAAGGATTAGAATTAGAATTCGTCCCCTATAAAATCATGGCAAGGGAAATATACTAGGCAAAAACAGCAATAGTTACGTCTCTACCTGTTTCTTTGAGGATAAAAAGCGTAAGTATGCATGGATAAATTAATCCAATTTTGTCGAAATGTTAGCCTTACAATAGGAGTTACTCACGAGCTAAACAACTTAAATTCATTATATTTCATATCTCACATCTGAATCTTCAGCGCATATAATTAGTATCGATTGATACATGACCCGCATGATCACACACAATTAAAGCTTCATTTGTTGGTTTGATAATCTTTTGACCTACTCACTTAACTTAATTAAATTAAGTTTAATATCCCTAAATTGCCTGACTGACTGCCTCGGTGGCGTAGTTGTATTACGGTATGACTGCAAGGCTGAGGTCTCAGGTTCGATCCCCGGGTCGGGCAAAGTGGTATTGGATTTTTCTATTCAGTATCAGCCCGGAGTCTGGAATTTGTGCCCGGTATGGCGATAGGCTCGCCCCCTATCACATCATGGGACGGAATACGCTTGGCGAAAAGTGGGTGCACTAGTTGCGCCTCTGCCTACCCCTTCGGGGATAAAAGGCGTGAGCATGCGTAATTCAACTGAATTTTTAAACTATAATTGGGGCCGACACAATGTAATAATATTTGCGGAACAGACTAACCCCCGCCCTAAGGTGGGTAATGTTCAACATAGCTTCTAATTTGTTGATTGTGAGACGCGGATGTATGAAGAAAATATTATTTGCTCCTCTTAATTTTTCATATAGTATTAGAGTGAGTATTGAGATAATAATATAATGTATAAAAAATATGTTCTTACATTAGTATTATACTATGGTCCCGTCCCAGGTGAAGGATAATTATGTTAAAATTCGTTATCTGTCCATTACTTTAAATTTGTAGACAAACAGACAGATCCTGGCCGTTATTAGTAAAGGGATTTAAAGCTCAAGTGATAAATTAACATTTATCGGGCAAACTAGTAACTTTGAAATATCTCTGTTTGACCAAGTTATTAAGATAACAATTTATTAGTGGCAGTTGTTTCGTAAATGCGTGTCATGTGTCCAATAGACATGGTCTGGCTAACCCTCTTGTGGCGGCCGAACACTGAAATCAAATTAGCGGAATCCCTTTGACGAACTTCGTGTTTGTTCTGCTGCTCGGTTTAGCTGAAATATTAACTAGCTAGGTGACGGTTAAACTACGCATTTATTAACTTTATGCTTACGGACGCCTCGTGTATTTTATTTGGAGTTGTTAACACGATTCATTTAAACTTTTGTATTTATATTTTTTCTGTTTATTTTTGTTATTTTAATAATTAATTACTATTTTTATTATCTTGTGTATTCTTTCCAATCGTGAGGCGGTTTTGAGATTTCATTTATGGCCTTTTGCTCGCAACTGCGCTTACGAAGATTTCTTCCCGAAATAATATGTCATAGAGGGCGAGGCTCTCGCCATATCGGGCACAAATTCCAGCCTCCGGGCGGATGCTGAGAAGAAAAACCCAATCAAACCCGAGACCCTATGGTCTCGGGTTCGATTGGGTATGGGTTTTAGAGTAGAAGTCGCACCAAGCACGCAATACAACTACGCCACCGAAGGCAGTGACGCAAACTCCACAGGAAGCTTTCAGTTTTGAAGATAAACATAATATACGTAAAAATGGAATTAATAATATTTATATCAAATTGTATTCAAATCTAACAAATTATTTTTATGTGGTTGGCTAACAAAGAAAATTAAACATTTTTATATTTATAATATTAGCAGGATCACAAATGAATGAAATTTCATTGGCTTTTAATTCTCACACATATTTGTAAACTTGTTACAATACCTATAACTTTCTAACAGCATACATTAGTACTTAGTCGACTACTTTAGAATACAAATCCATGATAATAACAATAATACTATCATTTACTTTTACAGAAAATATTTGATCAGAAATTGATACCTTGTAGATAAAGAGAGGAAACATAAAAGCCACAAATGTGCGCCTAATATTCGTTAATTAGACGCTTTGGGAAAAATATGGTAATCTAGTAATAGTGACCTTTGGCACGTCGTAATTGACGCCAGTCTCTGGAGATAGCTGGCCATTTCTGTATCCTATTTGTCATTTTGGGAGTCATTGCCTTAATCAATATATGAGACAGGCGGAACGTTGATCGTCTATGGAAGCAGCCTTTAACATACGTATGACGACGTAATTACTTGCCTTGTGTTGTGGGTACTAGAAGTGACTTAGCCTTAAAGTCTTCTCTTGTATTAAAAATACCATTGTACACTTTTTCACAGATCCGTCTGAAAATCTTTAGGGGAGGTCTATGTTCAGTAATGTGCTTCATATGACTGATGATGATAATGATGATTTCTGGAATAAAAAGTAGCCAAAAATTGGTAACAATTATGATTATGAAAATTAGTAATCTAAATTCGTTTAACGATGTGTCACAAACATCCAATAATTTTTACAAATAAAACTTTCGCATTTATGTTATTGTTATTGTTTGTTAGTATTATTGTGTCAGTAAACAGAAAGAGTTATGTTTTGAAACTTGGATTATTATCCTGAAACCAATAAAATCCCATTCGTTCCGAACCTTAAAAAATGTCAGTAACATTTCAGTTATTTAAGGTCCAACGGTCGAATGTAGCAGAGCTTACTCGTAAGCTCTGTATTTCGTTATTTTCGTCCAATTTCACATCAAGCAATTCTTTCAGTTCACCTAGCAAATAGAAATCTGAACAATATTTTAAGTGAGTGAATGGTATAAAATAGCGAAGTATGAAAAATATAAACGATATCAAAATAAACAAGAGAGTTTGGTGGCCGTCCAGAGAAGTTTCAAATTACACGTTTTGTGAATTAATTAAAACTGTCGAGTGCAACTTGTATACTAAATTAAATTTTGAGTAATTGTGCCCTTGTGTATATTATGTAGAGTATAATTAGTTTCGAGAACTTACAATCAGGTCATTATATTAAACCTAGCAGATTATACGCATACGCATACTCACGCCTTTTATCCCCGAAGGGGTAGGCACAGGCGCAACTAGTGCACTCACTTTTCGCCGTGCGTATTCCGTCCCATGATGTGATAGGGGGCGAGTCTATCGCCATATCGGGCACAAATTCCAGACTCCGCGCTGATACTGAGTAGAAAAACCCAATATCAGTTTGTCCGACCCGGGGATTGAACCGCTTAGCATTGCAGACGTACCGTAATACAACTACGCCACCGAGGTAGTCGTACTAATAACGTTAGCGTAATGAAATCATTATTATAGTTACTTTATTTACATGAAGATTAACTTATTATTTTTACTAGTTAACAGGTGAATTGATTTGATTGTTCAAAATTGCAATTTCAGCTACCAGTTTAGCAATTTACGATAACCAATTTAGTGCAGCAACGGATGTATTTGAGATTTGATTGTTTCCATGAATATATCCATCGCAATACGAGTGCATAGCTGCGAACTGTGAACTATTTACGTGAACAAAGCATAAACCAATTTATAGCTAATAAAGTGAGAATGTATGGAATCAACTTGTTGTTCAGTTCACCTGTAAATCGAGTGCGCTTCATCAGACAATACAGGGAGTAAACAGTAAGAAAGTTATCTCATGCATACATTTTTATGGTTTTATTCAAGTTTTAGTTCTATGCAGAATCAGGGATATTTTAGATTAGCTTTTGATGAAAGATATTGTAGAACACACTTATTTTTCACCATGCGTATTCCCTCCCATGATGGGGTAGGGGGCGAGCGTATCGACATATCGGGCACAAGTCTAGACTCCGAGCTGATACTGAGTAGAAAAACCCAATATCACTTTGTCGATCCAGAGACCTCAGCATTGCAGTCCTACCGTACCTAATACAACTACGCCACCGAGGCAGTAAGATTTTGTAGAAATTACGATAAAATTAAAAATATTAATAACGTTCTTATAAAGAAGTTGATAAAGTGACCTAAAAAAATAGGGGACTAATCCTAAGACTAAGTGGTTTGTCTTTATGGTTCTCAAGGGTTTTTTAATACATCAATGTTCTCAAATGAATTATTTCGTACATGGTAGAAAATGACTTAAGCGGCGTCAGTAATGACTGATAAGTCCATTCAGTGATAGGGAATGAGCGTTTAATTTATTATAACAAGTGTTTAAAATCCCACTAGTATTTTTTTTTTTTTTTTTTTTTTTACTACCGATAGGCTTGCGTATGACCACTATCTCACCTGATGGTAAGTGATGATGAGGTCTACGATGGAGCACGCTTGCCTAGAAGATACCTATTCACTCGTGACTTAAAAATACCCAGGTTATAGCTATCGGGAAATACAGACTCCGGCAACGAGTTCCACTCTTTAGCGGTGCGCATGATAAAAGTAGAAGCAAATCGCTTCGTGCGCACTGGCGGAATATCAACAATGTAACGATGTCGCTTCGCTGTGTCTCTTGTCGTCCGATGATAAAAAGGGGTTGGGGGAATTAGATTGTGCAATTCCAAGGCACACTCGCCGAAATGTATCCGGTAAAAAACCGATAAACTAGTGACTTTTCGTCGGTGCTCAAGGCTCTGAAGCCTTGCGTCAGCTAGAGAATCTTTGCCAATGAGTCTCCTGGCGCGCCTCTCGATTGCCTCCAATGCCTCAAGTTGGTACTTGGCGGATCCATCCCAAAGATGAGAACAGTACTCCATGCAGGACCGGACTTGCGCTTGATACAGATCAAGCAGCTGTCCCGGCGTAAAGTACCGTCTCACCTTCGCAAGGATAGCCAGCTTTTTGGCCGCCACTTGAGCTTTACTCTCAATATAGGAGCCAAAATTGAGAGATGAAGATAAGGTAACGCCCAGAATATCAAGGTGGTCAGTTATCGGAACGGACACATCTCTGAAAGTAGGAGTCAGTTGGAAAGGACTCCGTTTAGCGGAGAATAGACAAGCCTGGGTCTTACTAGCATTAAACTTGACCAGGTTGGCATTGCCCCAATCGGAGACTGCCTTTAAGGACAAGTTCATGCGTTCTATCATGGCCTCCCTGAGGAACTGGACTTGTACTCCACTGGTTCGTGCATTAGAACTGTAGTATTCTACCACTGTGCTGTCATCTGCGTAGCCAAAAGTACCGGGCTTAAGTAGATCATTGATATGCAGCAGGAATAACGTCGCAGAAAGTACTGACCCCTGAGGTACCCCGGCATTGATAGCCAATAGATCTGAGGAGCAGCCATCAATGACCACTCGAATCAATCGTTCCCTCAAGAAATCCGAAATCCATGCACATAACCCAGTGGGCAAGCCATATGCCGGAAGCTTGCTTAAGAGGCTATCATGCCATACTCTGTCGAAGGCCTTCGAGATATCAAGCGAAATGGCAAGCGCTTCCCCATGATTCTCGACAGCCTCGTTCCAGATGTGAGTGGCATACGCTAGAAGGTCTCCTGTGGACCGGTTTCGGCGAAATCCGTATTGTCGATCACTTAGGAGGTCATTGGCTTCTAGGTAAGCCAGGAGCCTGCCATTCAGTATACGCTCCATACTCTTACAGAGTATAGACGTAACTGAGATGGGCCTGTAGTTGGCAGGTTCAGCACGACTACCCTTTTTGGGCACGGGTTGCACGTTAGCTTGCTTCCAGGCTTTAGGTACTTGCCCAGTGTCCAGAGACAGGCGAAATAGGCGAGTTAGAATTGGACTAAGCTCAGGCGCACAGGTTTTTAGCACAATCGCTGGAATCCCATCAGGGCCACTGGCTTTGTTCACGTCTAGATTACGCAGCGTTTTCCTTACCTCAGTCTGACGAATACGGATTTCTGACATAAATGTCCCGCAAACCGGTAGACTAGGTGGTACTTCCCCAGCAGTGTCTAAACGCGAGGATTCAGCAAAAAGAGAAGCGAACAAGTTTGCTTTCTCTTCAGCAGAGTGAGCCAGCGACCCGTCAGGTTTCAACAATGGAGGAAGTGAGGGACGACAGAAATTTGATTCAACCGATTTTGCCAGGGACCAAAACGCTTTACTACCAGCTGGGTATGAAGCTAGTTTCTTCCCGATTTGGCTTATGTGGTTAAATCTAGCTTGACGTAGAACCTTCTTGCAACCTCTCTGCTCAACCTCTTTGCTTTCTGAAAGTATAACTTTTCGTATATAAATCGGTTCAACAACGCAATGTGTCATCGCGGATTGGAAGATTTCTTACTGTTTTTATGTTACCGTCAAGAGCACGCCGCGCCGCTTCGGCAAACTTGCGACTTGTTATTGCGAACAAACTACTCCTCACGAACTGTAAATTAAGATTAGAACTAACCGACAGCACTGGAGAACTTCTGCGAAAATATTTGCCGTCTCCAAAGCTCGCGTGCACCTACCAACGTGCATTTCGGGGAAAATTTTCGACGCGTCCCCAACTCGTAACATTGTTCGAAAGTTACAATTTAATTGTCATTCGCGACGCTATACGTTAATATTGTTTTTCACCACACAATAAACACAAGATATAACGCAATAACGTTCTGCTCTCATTATTTGCAAGAATAACCTTATACGTCTAGCATTGTGACGTTAATTTAATTAATGAAACGCAGTATGCGAGGTGGACATAGATCTTTGTCAATTAACTGAAAGTAAATTAACGGTAACATTTATCAAAGAAAACAGAATTTAATAGTGGTACCTTTAGGGTAGTGATGCGACTCGAGTCGTATTGTTACTCGAGTGACTCGAGTGAATTTGTCAAAATCGTACTCGACTGAAAAAAATACTGACTCGAGTCCATTTACACTCGAGTCAACTCGGCGCACCGAGTAGTGTCGGTGAGCGCTGAAAATCACTAGATGCCGCTAATTTACTAATTCGCGAACGTCATTGCTGCCAATTTAGCATTTTTATGGCTAAGTTAGCATTTTTCATGTGATAGAGCATGGAAAAATTCAATGTAACAAGTGGACAAAAACTATTATTTTGTATATTATGTCAGTTTTCGACATACATATTAGTTTTCTAATAAAGGTATTTAAATCTTACTCGAGTTGCAGGGTGTGTAAATAGTCAACTCGAGTGATGTAACAAAATTACTCGAGTGACTCGAGTCATACAATCTTACTCGAGTTGCATCACTACTTTAGGGGTCATCGTCGCATTTCGAATATTTTTATTCAATGAAAGGCAAAGTTGCAGTTTGCATAGTAATACATATGCATGAAGTAACAGCCATGGAGGCACGACTGCTGCATGTAAATTCGATAGCTGATGTGCCTGACGAAAATAACACAGCGGAAAATAGGGCTGCGACAAATCCGTTTTACATTAAACAACCGAATGATTCCGACGCTGCGTGCCCGCTGCGGTCGTAACGTATACAAAAATAAATGCCGTTATATAAATTATTTAAACTGTTACACGAAAACTCATAACGAATGTCCATCGTAAAATTTTGCTCACACCAAACTCATAGACCTGGGGATGTATCGCAAACATAATCTATTTCATTTCCGTTATTCAACATTTTGTTAATAGATCAATTATGATTTATACGGTAAAACTATAATATAGACTGATCATTTTTATTATAAATGGTTGTTGATGGTACATTTTCGATAGCAGTAGTGAGTGAACAATTTTGCACGTGCTCCTTACGTTCGACGATTCCTTTGTCGTGAACGTTAATATAAAACTGTGGATATAGGTATCTTCGTCCTTTGTTGTCCATGCAATATCGTCAGTTTGTGTCGTTTCAAAGAAATTGTTAATTTCAAAGGGACCCTTTTGATGTTAACTATTCATTTTGACCTTTCAGAAAAACCTCTCCACGTCCCAGTAAAGTAACTGTCCGGGTATTGATATAAGGTAAATCTATTCAAATTGGTTCGCCGCTTGAAATATAAAATAATATTTTTCACCGTATAGCACCATATTTTTAAGAGAATTTAGTCTCCTGGCTTCCTGCCTTCGTCGGGAATTCACCTGAAAAAATCAGATTAAAATACGCGCCGGTTCATACGGATGCTGAAATAGATTTGTGAGCACCGACCGAACTGGGACGAATGAGCCGAAACAAAACCTATCAATCACGTAGTTCTGCCTTTTTTTTAGTTTTTGCTTACTTATTGCGTTTTGTGAAGGTGGCCGGAGAAGATTGGAAATTTTATAGAATATTTGTTCATAGTTACAGTCGAGAAAAAATGGGAACTGGGAAGGGAGAGCGGAATTGTCGGGCATTCGGTAGTCTAACTGTACGAAACGTGATATCAGAGCTATCGCTTCACGTCGTTGTTTGAGAGACAAAGGTATATTTACACTGTAGACAAAATTGATTACGAATTGTTCTATCACTTACAAAATACCAAATTCCATACGTTCCATTTTTTTATTTATTTAATTCATCATTAATAAAGACTGCCTGGGTGGCATAGTTGTATTACGGTACGACTGCAATGTGAGGTCTTGGTTTCGGTTCCCGGGTCGGGCAAAGTGATATTTGGTCTTAAATTCTGTATAAGAATGGAGTCTGGTATTTGCGCCCCATATGGCGATACGCTCGCCCCATATCACATCATGGGACGGAATACGCAAGGCGAAAAGTGGGTGCACTAGTTGCGTCTCTGCCTACCCCTTTGGGGATAAAGGGCGTGTATGTGTGTGTGTGTTAATAAAATCTCGAGCAAAAACACATGGAATAGTATTTATGAATATTGTATAGTTTCATTGCAACTTCTTACCACTATTTTAAAATTGTTAAGCTGGTGGGTGTTCACCACGTATGCCTGTGCATTTATTAAACTGTAAACGCATTAAACTATTTTCTGGGTAATAAAATTTTGATCAATTTAAAAATATTACAGTTAGCAAACCTATTACAGTTTCTTAAAAAAAAAGTTTAAAAAAGCTATCTACGGAAAACCGATCAAGCCCGACATTATAGAGATAGAAGCATCCACTACTTTAACCTATCAAAATGGACTCTCATTCTTCAAAACTCCAATAACATCGTTTCCGCGTCGAATACGATACCCTTTTGCCATTACGGGAACAAATTGACACAAATGGCCATACACGATTACCTCAATACGAGTCCAGTGGGGGAGTTATTGGTGGACGTCATATTAGGCGGTAGGTGAAGCATCAGAGGCGTCTATTAGCCACGTTAGCTACAAATTGAAATGGCTCCTCCGTGAACACCGCTCACAAAGTTAGATACGAACGCATGCATGATGCAAATGGCGGTGCCCTACAACCTGTTATGTACTGGCCTGTACAGGCCTGTTGACAAATGAGAGCGACTCTGATACTGACAGCACGGCCACACTGCTAGCTTTAAATTGTGTATCGGACTGCGATCGCCGGGGCAAGGCATCACGAGAACCTTTTGCGCTAAGTAAGCCTAAATCAAAAAGTTGGTCTCAATAAGTTAACCTAGTTGAAAAAAGATAATGCCATATAATTTTTAATCGGATATAATATTAAAAATATGATAATATAGTGCCTGCTTCTTAACTCAGGGAAATTCCTAAAGGGATTGATAGGTACGAGACCAATGGCAAAATTAAAAGAGACTGAATTAACTGTTAAGCTCAAATCAGATAATTTAACGAATTATATTAAAGTAAATGAGACTAAATATGAGAACTATACAGAAGTATTGCCCCTATATAAAAAAAGATTATTGACGTATCCATTACATACTCTGCAATAATGCAATATATCACAATTACAGTGTTCTAGCTAGTGACAGCCGCATCTGCTCCGAGCTGCATGCCCGATACGAAATAATTTATCAATGGATGGATTATAGCACTCTCATTGTAAGGACATTATTAAAGTATTAATATGTACCACATGTGAGGAAATAGCATGTATCTTGCTTCAAATGGATTGTTCGGCGGTTATGAAAGAATTCGCTTTTTAAAGCCGTTTGCACTTTACTGAAGAATTTAATTGAAATATATCGTTTCAGCTCCGTTTTATTTGGACGTAAAAATGCCGTAGCTTTGCTCTAGCAAGTTTCATTAGACCGTTATAAAAGAAATAGTTTTTACGTTATTGAATGCTTTAATGTTTAAGCATAAATTATAATGAAATTGAATATTTCTTTAGGAATATTTTTTTGCTGCAATTCATGACGCGGAAATTGGAGTAAAGCTTTTCCTCACCGGAAATCGCTTCCTATGCAGTGGGCTGATATCAGGTGTAATTTTACTGATATTAGTATCACTATTAATAACTTGATGGTGAGGTCGCGTCGGGGAGATTTGATCATCTATACTATATGTAGCGCACAGCCTCAACCGTAGCTACTTGTGTTGTTACTGGATTGTCGTGAGGGGAATGGCTATGCCGAGTAACTAGATCAAACACACAATTTGGAAATAAACAACGTATATTTATTTACACATACACAGTATATACAATAAATACAACCGTTACAATCTTCAAAATAGTACGGCGATACGTGGCGACCCGTAGCTCTGCGTAGTAGCTCCGTAGGCGGCGCACCGTAGCACGTAGCAGTGAAATTGTGAGCAAGGGCGGAGCAACTGCATACGCTCCTTTCACTCATCCAGAGCTTTCTTGCTGGTTTTCACTGGCTCGAGCTGAATTTTCGGAAACCGGGCTTCCTTAAGTATTCCAGGGCTATACCGTAAGGAGAGCCCTGAATTATTTACGTGTCACGGCAAGGTTCGACTATTATCCTAAGCTACCAATACCTTGGTAATCCTCTAATACCTATGTGGTATTAGAGGGCTCTATATGCTAAACAATCTATAAATGTCCAATGTGCGTTGCGGAAAAAGTTATTCAGATTACTTACGCTAAGTTTACTTACAATCGACGCACAAAGGTGTTCATTAGGTCAATAATATCGTTAATATTATACATAGAATAAGCCCGCTACCGTAACGGGGTAGGCAACACCCTACGCTATTTACGGCGTTGATATTTTCACGTACGTTCTGCGCATGCGTCCTGCACACGATATAATACTAAAAGCTGAAGAGTTTCTTTCAGGAATCTCAGGAACTACTAACCAATTTTGATTTTTTTTCACTAATAGGTGTGTTTGTCACTGCTGAGTGCTATAAGCTACTTTTTATCCCGGAAATACTTTTTCAGGCGGGCGGAGCCGCAAGCATCACCTAGTTATAATCATAAAGTTTTCCAATGGGATTTTTTCCATAAAGGAAAAAATATGTAATTATGGTATCGTACCCTTGTCAGCTAAAGGTAACTGCAGATTTAAAAAATATGTCAAGTATCAATTTCACTTTAAAGTTGTGTCGTTCAGGTAAAAAACATGGTAGCTCTCATCGCCAATACTACACAGTACATTTACGTGTAATGTTTTTAAACTCTACACTGTATCATGTTAACTTTTACGTACTTTATGTATGAGTGTAATTGGAGAGCTTTTTAGTTTGCCGCTAAGAGTTTTTCCAGACGAAATTCTGCGAACACATCTTCAAAGCAAAATACTACAAATCGTTTATTTAGTTGAGCTCAATACTAAATGAACTTAGAAAAAAATAAGTACTTAGTATAATATACTTCCAAGTAATGAAAGACTAAAGCAAGCTCATTGATTAATTATAATATGTCATTAATCAAAGGCAAAGCTATAGTCTCAATTGAAAATTTAACATGTCTTAAAATGGGCCTAAAATTCTAACTAAGATAGTTTATATATATTTGGATAGAACTCCTAAAAACTAGCCTTTTTACAATAAATGGTTTCATTTTAAAGACCTCCGATTTTGAGACATACGTAATTTTATTTGCTTAAAAACTACATTTAATATGAACGTTTAAAAAAAAAGGAAGGTTCTAAAAATATTTTTTTGATGGATCCAATATCCATATTTTGCCCCTTTAATATCCCTAAAGATTGAGCCTGGTTAGATTTTGAGGTCCAGCACACATCTTTTCTCAAAAATAGCTTGATTGTACTTCACTTCAATCCCAATGTCAAGGTCGTGAAAACATCTTAATTCAACAAACAAAACTTTTTAACAAATAATTAAACCGCTGAAATAACTGAAAACCAAAAAATAATAAACATTTTTTATTTAACCTTAATAACTTATTTCTTATACTAATGTAAGTGTACCTACGTAATTTTGAGTCGTACCCAAGCGTCCTCGCGTCGGGGGACCGCTAAAGAAGTATTTTCATCTCCTTGGTCCGGAGTTTGCTTGTGGCTGTAAACTACATGTTTAATTTTTATTAATACACAACTCAGCATTAAAATCTGTGAGTAAACAATAAATCACCCCTTTTTTCCCACGATTACGGTAGATTTTTTTTCAAGTTTACATGGGATCAATTTCGAGGTATACCCTATCCAATAAAAAAAGAATAATTAAAATCGGGCTACTCTGTAAAAAGATATGCGTGGTTGTACAGTCACCAGCATAAGTAGCTGAACAAATTCAAAATTTCAAATCGCCTACATACTTTTTTGTTCTTACTAATCTTTTTTTCTCTTCACAAAAATAAAAGAAAAGAGATTTACTTTACTTCAAACAAAGAAAAAAGGTTTCAGTTTAACTTAACGCGTATATAGGCGATTTGAAATTAGATTAACTGCAACTCTGACTGCCTCGGTGGCGTAGTTGTATTACGGTATGACTGCAATGCTGAGGTCTTGGGTTCGATTCCCGGGGCGGGCAAAGTGATATTGGGTTTCTTAAACTCAGTATCAGCCCGGAGTATGGAATTTGTGGCCGATATGGAGATAGGCTCGCCCCCTATCACATCATACGACGGAATATGCACTTCGGAGATAAAAGGCGTGAGTGTGTGTGTGTGCGTGTGTACTAAAAAAGGTAATTAATACACACACGCAGTCACGCCTTTTTATCCCCGAGGCAGAGGCGCAACTTGTGCACCCACTTTTCGCGGTGCGTATTCAGTCACATAATCTAATCAAATAGGGGGCGAGCCTATCGCCATATCGGGCACAAATTTCAGACTCCGGGCTGATACTGAGTAGAAAAAACTCAATATCAATTTTCCCGACCCGGGATCGAACCCGAGACCTCTGCACTGCGGTCGTACCGTAATACAACTAAACCACACCATACATATTATAATATTAATAGTGTTTTTGTTTAGAAAACGGTTAAAATATGAAATATATGAATTTAACTCTTCTGGGAACGTTTTTCATACATTCTTAAAATAACAAAATTACATGTATAAATTTTCGTTTTATGTGTTGAATATATTTATTTGTGTTCCGTGGAATGTTTACTGGTGGTAGGGCTCTCATATGTAAGAGTCCCTCTGGGTGGGTACCACCGCAATGTCTATTTCTACCGCCAAGCAGCAGTGTGCATGCACTGTTGTGTTTCGGTTTGAAGGACATTGTAGCCAGTGTAACTACAGGACATAGTGAGACTTAACATCTTATGTCTCAGGATGACGAGCGCAGTGGAATGCCACACAGTACTCTGTAACTCAAGGTGCTGGACGGTGTTGGTACTATTTATGGGTGGTCGTATCGCTTACCATCAGGCGAACGGCATGCTCGTTTCTTCATTCAATTCCATAAAAAAAAAATGATATTTGCTATTCAAGAAATAACGCGTGAAGCTCTTACATTTCACTCCAAGTGCATTGAACATATTGCATTTCCGTCGACCTTGATTTCAAAAATACCTTTTATTTCATTTACTGTTTCTGCTGACGTAAAAGGTTTTTTCTGCACAGCGTAATGTTTATTTTAACTACTAGACAGAAATTCAGAAACGCCACATGTTAGTAGAGCGAAGTTTATTTATTGAATGTTGTATATGTACCTACCTACATCAAATTAAAAGTAAAACAGAAGTTAAAAGGTACCAAAATACATACGGGAATTCATGTTTTATTTTGTGTTCACATACATTTTCCTCATTACTTTTTTAGCAAACCGACAACAATCCAGCTCGCGGTTTATGTTATTATCGCCATCGCTATGAACACCCATAATGGCGAAGAAATCGTGGGTGCTATCCCGACCTTTAAGTAATGAGAATTAAAAAAGGGCGTGAAGGTATCATCATCGTCATCATCATCAGCCACATGACGTCCACTGCTAAACATAGGCCTCCCCCAAAGATTTCCAGACGGACCTGTCAAAAGCGGCCCGCATCCATCCGTGAAGGTATGTAACTCTTTAATTCGAATTTGTACCAACAATCCACACAGCACAAAATATTCCGGTTACGTAATAGTCTGTTAATTTCATCAAAACGCATCAAGCTCGGTTCAGTTATCGGTGCCTTAATACAAATCTCAAAACATCACCCGCAGATTTGAGGAATTATTAAATTCCCCGGAGCGTGGTAACCTCAAGCGAAGTGGAACAAAAAGCGACGCCACCGGTCCGCTGGAATATTACGATCAAAATCTTTCCGTATCTACAAGAACAAAGGTAAAAATCAACTATCTCTTCATAATGATTTAAAACAAATCTTAATTCGAATTTTTGCTTCTCAAACTGATTTTTTGTGCATTGTGTGCCAAACAAACTTTCATACATACATACGGGTCGAATACAGAACCTCCTTTTTTGAAGTCGGTTAAAAACAAACACATTGATTATCATAAGATGATAATATGTAAGATATAGAAGTAGAGTATAGTATATCAGTTATCTTTATCTACTCAGGATCTTGAATACGATTGCTTGGATGATAGGACATAATCTTTGTGATTGCATTTATGTATTTAAAAATATAGCAATGATCTTAAAATTGTGCCCGGCATATGGCTATAAGCATTTATCATACCGTACTACGGAAACAAACTCTGGACAATATTATATAGTTTGCCCTTCAGACAACTCCTCTGGATACAAGTACAAAGTACATACTAAAGTAAAAAAAATAAAAATGTGTTTGATGCGTAATTTTACCTCTGTCTTACAAGTGAAATAGCGTCTATACTTCAACATTTATTATAGATATTTGGTACAATATCGCCGACACAAGCGATCCATGCTAGATTAATACACGGAGCGGATTAATTTCTAATAATATTTCCAAGCGATTCTATCCATTGAATATTCTGATGATTTGGTACACGAGTATCAGAGGTACACGTTTACAGTCTACTATTTACTGGTTACTTTGAATATTTACACTTGCAGACGAGTTGTGGGTAATCCGTACATTGATTTAGTTTAAGCCTTCTCGGTTAAAGCACTCGTTCATATTAAGCTATAGGTTCAAAGAGAAATATTCATTAGACGGTATTTACATGTTATGCCGGTTATAGATGTTGGTCGAGCTTAGGCCAACGCGAGCGTGCGCATAATGATACAGACCGAGTGCTACCGTCTCAGTATTCGGCAAGTTTGAAGAAAACCAACGCAAGTGGCCAATATAGACGACCTTTGTGAAGCTGACCACACGTTTAACACTCAGTTTTTTTTGCGTGTGAGTCAGACAACTGATGGCGAGCGGCTGGGAGTAGTGACAAGCTACGCCAAATGAGTTTTACCAACATTGGCACTTGGCTTAACTCAGCCAACTAGACAATCGACACCGAGTGATGGTAAGTTTAGGGAGCAGTGTTTAAGAAGAGGAGGGAGATTTCCAAAACACCGTCCAATCAAATTGATAACACTAGTAAACTTTAACGTTTGAATGAAAACTCAAATGATTAGCGCAAACTTTAAGCGTACTCATATTAAGCATGTCATTATTATAAATTATGTTCAACTGCGGTCGAACTTGCCGCATACGAAGCGTGAAAATGTAACTTTATACGCTAGTGCACTTCGCAGAAGGCATAAAGTGGTCTTAAGACTGCCATCTTCTGTTTCAAGCGTCTCAGTGGCTTACTGAAAAGTGCTCACAGTTGCAGTCCGGAAAGTGTATACTGAACATTATCGTGTGAGATGCTAGATTTATTACACTAGGGATAGTTCGTTGTACTGCAATGTACTAAGTTCACGATATTCATTTAGTGTCATATATTAAAGAATTACAAGTTAAAACAGTTGTTTTATTTATCTATACTACTAATATATAAAGCTGAAGAGTTTGTTTGTTTGTTTGTTTGAACGCGCTAATCTCAGGAACTACTGGACCGATTTTGAAAATTCTTTCACTAGTAGGAAGCTACATTACTCCTGAGTGCTATAGGCTACTTTTTATCCCGGAAAAACTTTTCCACGCGGGCGGAGCCGCGCGCAATGCTAGTTTAATTATAAAGTGTAATACTAATAAATAAGCCTAATCACTTTCGAAGTTGTATATATATTAGCCAGTGTTATTACTGAGAATTATGAAACATCATCTAGTAAGGTTATGAGCGCAGCGGTATATTGCATTTCTTTGTTATTTGAATTTCTGGGCATTGTTGCGTCTATTAATTTATGTATACTTATCTCTTTATTTTACAAAAATACACGAAAATAACACAGTTTATAAATAAAGTAGAATTATAGTGGTATTTGTTTGTAGTTGTGTTTATTATAGTTAAGGCAAGCGACTTTTTTACCTCCTTACAAGACTATATCGCACCTTTAGAAAGAAAACGACACAATTCAAAAAAATCGAAACTTGAGTTATCGTCATAAAATGACATAAAACTGGTACATTTTTTTATTAAAATGTAATAAAAAGGGACCGATACAACAATTATGTCCTGTTCCCGCTCGAATATGGCTGTGTTTGAACTATTGTTGTATTGAGGACTTCGTTTTAAGTCATTTTATGACGATAACTCAAATTTCGATCATTTTGAATTGTCTCGTTTTCGTTCTAAAGGTGCGATATAATAGCTATAACCTATGAACACATTTTACACGCATGGCAACAAATTATAAGCGTAGTAATCCCTTGATGTAGAGTATGAAGTGTGAAGATTCATTATCAGCTCCGTGACAAAAAGAAATTGGTTTCCTGGTAAAACAATGATGCCGCTCAAGACGGTGTTTAATTGTGTTAATTTTCAACATTGTTATCTCGAGGCTCATAATTCTTAGCGCTCGGTCCCCTAGAGTAATTAGTGGGAACCTATATAATTGAAACGAAATTTTATCCCGCATTTATTGTGGATACCTTTGTTTGTTTTCAAATAACACACACACACACACACACACACACACGCCTTTTATCCCCGAATGTGTAGGCAGAGGCTGCAGAGGTGCAACTAGTGCACCCACTGTTCACCGTGCGTATACCGTCCCATGATATTGTGATAGGGGGCGAGTTTATCGCCATATCGGGCACAAATTCCAGACTCCGGGATGATACTGAATAGAAAAATCCAATACCCCTTTGCCCAGGCATATGGGTTTAACTTATAAGAAAGCTTTTGACGATGGTGATAACCTTAATTTTAGGAAAGGTCTAAAACGTTCATTTCTTGTATAGATACAATAAAAATAGAAAAATATTTTTAGGTATTTTTTGTTGTAGGCTGTGTGGCTCAAGTTCTAGGAGTGCTCTAGTAAGTCAACTATGGAAGGCAATATATATTATATATAATATACAATTTATACATACATCGTTGATACAAGAGATGAGCATTAAATTAAACCACATATTATGTTATACGTGTTCAGCATTAATTCCAAATGGTACAAAAAGTAGAAAATAAAAATAAATATTTTTCCTAACAACTTAAATATTTCGTCAATCAAAGTGATATGCAAACATCATTTATAAATATTTTCAGTGATCTGCGTAACAATACGGCAACGTCGCGTAATTGATTTGAGTTTTCATTGAGTTTTCATTCATTGCTCCGCGCGCGGCTCTACTAAATATTATATTGTCGCTAAACTACTACTTCTATTTAAATGATTTTTATGTAGACTCTGAAAATGATATATAGTACAAGTGGTTTAATTTAATGCATATTTGTTGTATCAACTTTGTATATATTTGTTATTTGTATCATGTTTGGAGGTGAACGGCAATATGGATGGGAAATAATAAGTAATTAATTATGTTGTATTATTAATTATGTCGGAAGATAAATATATCCAAGAAATACACAATGATACAAATCAAATTTATAAGAGCATTCTGTATTACATAGTAAAGGAAAGTATAATTAAGACATAAATATAAATAAATTTGTTGTGTATTAAAACTAAATTTTGCTTCTGGTATTCTTAAGACTAAGTTTGTTATTTGTTACATTAATAAACAATGCGAGGCACTTCCAAAAATTCTGATTAAACTTTTGCTCAGTTGTAATTATTGTTGACACAATTTTGTTACACAAAAACAAGATGTTTAGGCCTAACTAGAATTTTTGTCTACTGGGACAAATAGGGTTGGCAAAAACGCAAGCCTACGTAGATAAACAAAAGGCTAATCGACCGAGCTGACAGCAGTCGGAATATTATGAAATATTTCTCGTCAATATTAGATAAGGCTAAGTATTTCTCGTCGACTCGCTTCCCTTTACGGCTCGGCGTTATCAGAACGATAAGCGGCAAACGAGGCTGCTCCCGAGAAAACCGCTATCATTTTTTATAACGCAATATGCCGCTCGTAAATAGTCTGGAGCCCTTTAGGTTATTCGCTTTTGTCTTAAGGGAGCCCTGGGCTAGAAGGCTAAGTAAATGTGTGTGATTGTTTGTAGTCGCATGTTATAATTAATTTATATGTAGACGTCTCTATGGTTTGGTAAGATTTTGATTGCTCTTGAAAGTTGCCTCGAATTGTAATTTTTGTGTAATTGTCATTAAATTTGCGATTTAGTTTTTTTAGTCTAGCACGGTGAAGGTTTCACTTGTCGTATGTATATACAGTATACCTACTACTTAGTTTAAATTAATATTTTATCGACCTCTGAAAGACGTACTGGAATTATATCAGCTGACCGCGGAGAGTAATTCGTTGGGAGGAGCTTCTAATTTTTTTTATTTTTATTGCATTGAATGACGAGACGAGCATGCCGTTCGCCTGATGGTAAGCGATACGACCACCCATAAACAGTAACAACACCATCCAGCATCTTGAGTTACAAAGTACTGTGTGGCATTCCACTGCGGTCGTCATCGTGAGACATTATATGTTAAGTCTCATTATGTACAGTAGTTACACTGGCTACAATGTCCTTCAAACCGAAACACAACAGTGCATGCACACTGCTGCTTGCCGGTAGAAATAGACATTGCGGTGGTACCCACCCAGACGGACTCTTACATTTGAAAGACCTACCACCAGTCAAAAACGGCTATTTACCATTTATATGATACCGGCTATGTGTGTGCCTCAGAATATTATACTCGCAGTTCTCCCATTACGTCACGAGCATATTATAAACATAACATAGATGAATAATGGTCGTATATTTTCTAAATATTGAAAACGCGATATCAATGTTGTTTCATGTGTTTTAAAGCAAGTTTAAGCCATTTATCAACAAAGCAAACATCTAAAACATTTAAATTCATTTATTGAATCACAGAGTTCAGCTAGCAAACATTTTAGTTCATGATTTGTATGACAGCAAATTATTAAAAATAAAACTAAAAGAGAAATTATAGTCTAAACAGTGAAATGGTTCACATAAAATGAGATGAAAAAAATCATTTCACCTCCTAATACCACTGTGTTTGCGTTCGCGTTAAGTTTTACGCGCTTCCAATAAATCCTACGCAATTTTATTCGGCGAATTTATTTTATTGTGTGTTTAAAATTCGTTGGAATGGTAACTTTGGGTAATAATTTTGTAAACGAAGTTGGGGGAGAATATACTTTATTGAATGTTTGCTATTTTGCAGGTAGGCAAGCAAGAAAGTTAGTCAGTGCTATGTGGCTATTAATAACATGCAAAAGATATAATATTATGAATCGTGGAAATCTATACTATCTATACTAATATATAAAGCTGAAGAGTATGTTTGTTTGATTGTTTCTTTGAACGCGCTAATCTCAGGAACTACTAGACCGATTTTGAAAATTCTGTCACTAATAGGAAGCTACATTACTCCTGAGTGCTATAGGCTACTTTATATCCCGGAAAACTTTTCCACGCGGGTGGAGCCCCGCGCAAAAGCTAGTGTTATATATGTTTGAGGACAAACATGGCCATTGAAATTCACCATGTCATTAATAAATTTAGTTTTGAAGCGTTATGGTGTATATGTATGATCTAAAGTTATATTCATAGATTTACTTCTTTTTTTCGCGGAGAAATTGCCTTATTACTACCTCCCAGCCTTCAAGGGGGGCGACTGAGCGGTTATGTTGGGTTCACCGTGTTTGGTGGCCTAAATCACCCAGGGTGCCGCAGGCTCTCCGCCCTTCGAAAAGATATTCATAGATTTACTGAGACTGAGTCAAAAAGCCAGGACCCCTGAACCCTTGGCTCATGTGTCAAACAGTCCATCAAATCATAATCCTTATAATAATTCTTTAACATATTAAAACACTTTCCACAAAGTAGACAGTTTAATAATGGCGGGCTTAATTTAAGTGTTAACATTTCGACAACCTTGTCCTGGGGTTAACAACATTGCTGAGTTTAAACTAGAATTTTTGTTTTTACGGCTTTTGTCATGTCAACCCTTTGTTGAAAGTATATTTTATTACTAACGAGAATGAGGTCGGCGTAGGGCAAAAAATGTTTTTGTTTTAAATAATCTGCTTTAATTTGTAACAAACACATTGTTAAGTGTGAAATATTAACAGGGCCTTTTGAATTTCGTTCATCGCTCTACGAAAGAATTCGTTTACAAGAGAGAGCCCCTTTTTAAAAGTACAAAAGCTTTTTTCAGTAAATTTCTTCGTATTTCCACTTTATTATGTGACGTGCTGCCGCAAAATATCTTTATAGTCAAAATAATTAAAATTTTGTTTAATTATCGTGATGTGATATAAAAAATAATTCTGGTGAATGTTCAAAGATACAAGAAATTCAAACGGTACATTCACTTTTAGTCGGCCTTTATTTGCACATTTCACAACCCTAGAGCATTGTTGCAAAACGAATAAGGTGGATTTTATGAAAAAATATCAACGTTACATACAACTGCGAATTTGAAATAAGCAACAAGGCGTTGTAAATATTGTATGAGAACACTTTTTTTTAACGCGGACCAAACTGCCAGTAGCCTGACGCGAGTCGGCTTTTCTGGCCACACGAGAACACGAAGAACTTAAACTTACCGCGGAACCAGTGACTAACAGTAAAAATAGTTCCGTACAGTTCCCAACAATAAGTGTGCTCTGTAAAAGTTTCTTCAAAAGGATTTTTTGTACGGCCAGCTATATTTCAAACTTTATACCCCATAGCCGGGCTTTCCCTACAATGTTCTTCCGTTTTATCCTCATTTTATTTTCGGCTTAGATAAGCCCCTAAGATTTTTTTCGTAGACTAATGAGACACGCGGTGGTTTGCGACATGTAAATTTTTTTCTTTTTCCTTCTTATCAGGAATTTTCTTTTACGATTGGCTTTTGCGTACGACAACCTTTTAACTGCAGACAGCCAGACACTATTCTGATAAGTAAACTTAAAAAGATATTTGTGAAGTTATTTGAACAATAGTTTTTCTGGAAGTTGGCATTTGTGTTACTAGTATATCAAAGCGCCTATGTATTAGTACTGTCGGTTAAAAAATGGCGCGCAATTTAGCTGGCAATCGTTTTCAAAATGCGTAAAAACGGGCTAGTTCAGGAACCAAGTAATAAATAATTTCCATTTCTATTCATACCTTTATAAAGCTAAAATAGAATACAACAAAAGTTTCTCGAAATAGAATATAATATTACATACAAGATTGGTCTCACGCTCATGAGCCTGACATGGTGTCTGTAATAAAACTCGGGTAACGCTACACATGTTATTGCGTGTCGCCTGTCAACCTGTCATTGTGTGACGAATCACATAAGCCTCGTAACCTGCCTAGTTTGCTTTCTCCAACGATCGCGCAAGGAAAGAGGGCCACGTTTCCCTTCGCCCTATTTTCATATTGTTGCCATAAAAAACTACATATTGGGACGTATGCCACGTGATTTCGTAAATATGTAGCACAGAATTACGTTCACAAACGGGTAGGAGTGGAAATTATTTCGAGACGCGGTGACTCGTTCTGAATACACGTTGTATTGTTATTGGTTATGAAATATTTGGATCGTTCAGTTTAAAATTAGCTAGTATTGAAACGTTTAGGCAAATATATATTTAACTTGGTCTATCAAAATATGACATTTAAACGTTATTTACAGCCAGTAAAAAAGATCAAGCAGCAAAGAGTATATTTTTATTGAGTAATTTTAATAACGTTTTATATTTTGTGAACTAAGTACATTGACAATATAAGTAATATACCGGTAAGTTGTAAGTCGGATTTAATAAAACTGGGTCGCCAGCTGGCGCACCAATTTATTTTTTCACCATAAATTTGTTCCAACATAACTTCAAACTATGAAGGTGTGTCCAACATAGCATATTCCATTCTCGTGCTAACGAATATAATCTTTCTGACCCAGACTGGTTTTCGCGAGGTCATAAGTTCCGGGATGAGGATTCTTTGGTCCAGGTACCCAAAGGCGGAAAGCTCTCCGCTCGCTGTTAGCTAAATCCTGCGAAGCCACTATAGAATCATCATCATCATCATACCAGCCCTGTATTATATACTGCCCACTGCTGAGCACGGGCCCCCTCTGCTACTGAGAGGGTTTAGGCATTAGTCCACCACGCTGGCCTAGTGCGGGTTGGCAGACTTCACATACCCTCGAAATTCTTATGGAGAATTCTCAGGTATGTAGGTTTCCTCACGATGTTTTCCTTCACCGTTATAGCGAACGATAATTGATAAACAATACACACGTAACTTCGAATAGTCAGAGGTGTGTGCCTTGGGTTTTGAACCTCCGGAAATTGTCTCGGCAGGCCGTTCCATTCCCAACTGGGCTATCTTCCACTATAGAATACCGTCCTTTAATGTCTGTCATATTGAAATTGCACTTTATTCTATTTGATATAAAGGTGAACTGTATCTTTGAAGATGTTTGGACGTTTAGCGATACGGTATAAAACGTTTAATAGTTAAGTCGTTTATGCAGAAAGACCATGTCCAGGATAAATTGGTGTGTCTTTTTAATTCCGATAAAGCGCTTCTGTTAGAATTTTATTTTGGGAAAAGTCTTTCAATCGATTAAAGCCGCGAGCAAAGCCATTATCTTTAAACAAGCAAAGGTAAATTGTATGTATGACATCTATACATGACTTTCCATAAACAACGCATTTTGGTCACGTTTGTCGAAACTAAGATGTGTTTGTTTTCTTTATACAGGAAAATGGATGACCTGATTCCGGCTATAAAACACTACCTACATTGTTTAAATGTCTGATGACCTTGCTTGTGAACTGAATTACCAAATTTGCTTCTAAACGCGGTACTTATGTTAAGTCGAATCATAACGCTATTTCTATTTTAAACTAGCATGTGCCCGCAGCTTCGCCTGCGTTAAAACGTTTTCCCGTGATAAAAGTTCCGCTTTATATTTTCCCGGGATAAAAAGTAGCCTATGTGTTAATCCAAGACATGATCTACACGTGTGCCAATTTTTGTCGAAATTAGTTCAGTAGTTTTTGCGTGAATGAGTAACAAACCATACATCCATACTTACAAACTTTCGCGTTTATAATATTAGTAGGATTGGTAAAGAAAATTTAATACGTTTTTACCTTATCAGGCTCGGGTAAGTAGTATATATATAGGTATGTATACTGTATACACCTGCTTATTACTCGTTATCTATAATTGTTATAATATTAATCCTGAATATGAAAATTTGTGAAAATAACGCCACATGTAGCATTGCCATAGACTTTATGAAGTGAAAACTTCTTTAGCGGCGTTGAGCACTTTTGGGATGGGTATAAAATGTTAAACTCGCGTCAGTATCACGTGACCCCGATCGAATGCGTAGGAGGTTTTACCATCCCTTACTAATATGAACCTTAAATATAATGCGTAGAAGCTATAATTCTTAAACGTCTACATTTTTATTTATTTGCTTCATTAAAACTATCCCTTACTTATATGAACCTTAAATACAACGCGTAGAAGCTATAATTCTGAAACGAGAAAATGTTTATTTATTTACTTCATTAAAACCATCCGTTAATAGGATACAATGCGTAGAAGCTATAATTCATAAACGACTACATTTTTATTTATTTCCCCAGATTTCTACGGCACGAGTACAAAAGAGCGTATCATTATTTTTACAAATATTGATTTATAAAGAAATAGTGAAATTGTCATTTTTGTGTACGATAGCGCCATAAATAAATATTGTATTTAACCACATAAATGCTAGTACTTTTATACTGATAAATAAAGCAATTCGTGCGAAATTATTCCCTAACCATTCCAAAATATTCAGAAATGCACAACGTTAATGTTCAAGTTTTCCATTCTGCCGGCACTCCCGGAGTGCAACCCGTTCTTTTATTTTTTTATTGCAGTTAATAAATGAGACGAGCATGCTGTTCGCCTGATGGTAAGCGATACACCCGCCCATAAACAGTAGCAACGCCGCACATATCTATTTGAATCACCAAGTACTTCGTGGCACTCCACTGCGCTCGTCACCCTGAGACATAAGATGTTAAGTCTCATAATGCCCAGTAATTACGCTGGCTACAATGTCCTTCAAACCGGAACACAACAGTGCATGCACACTGGTGCTTAGCGGTAGAAAAAGACATTGCGGTGGTACCTACCTAGGTGGCCCCTCGCATACGAGAGACCACCAAATAAAAAATTAAAGAGATATAAACCAATTTCTGACGAAACCTAACAAATGCATATTCATCCAAATCCAAACAGTCTTCAAACATTTCAAGTGCTCGCTTTCGTAACTGTATGATTTGATTATACGCTTTTAGGTGATTCGTACAATGGTATTCGGAAGAATTAATAATGTTCGCGTCAATATTCTGCGAGGGGCGCTGTAATACAAACATGCGCCGATGCCAGAAACGGAACTGAGGGTAAAGTTAATAATATAACTCGTTAATTTAATGTTAAGGTAATTTGGTATTATTTAGTTTAATTCCTTAATTATGTATATAGTATGAATATAATAAAATAATATTTATTCCGAGTTATTTTAAACTAGACTCCTGCTCGCGGCTCCGCCCGTGTGATTTTTTTTCCAGGATAAAAATATTTTCCCAGGATAAAAAGTAGCCCATAGCACTCAGGAGTAATGTAGTTTCCTATTAAGGAAAGAATTTTCAAAATCGGTCCAGTAGTTTTTGAGTTTATCCATTACAAACAAACAAACAATCAAATCCTTCCTCTTTATTATTAGTATAAATAAAGTGTAAAATTAATTCAATATACTCAAACGAGACATCAAGTTTAAACAAAAAAATCTTTGCAAAACTTACTTTAATGTCTCTCATATAAAGTTATATTTGGAGACAAATAGAAGCAACGTTTTATTTTCAACCGTCAAAAAATAAACTTTTCTTATTCTTACACCAATTTTTGCGAAGATATCCACAGTTTGAGGGCAAAATACTATCCTAATCTATTTGCGAAGAAGTTAGACCCGTTGGGAGACAAGTTTTCACTCGTAAAAGTACTTTTATCAGTGTTATGAGCTCTAGGGAAATCTACACACTGCGATCTACGACTTCTGATGAAATAACATAAGAACACAAGTTTATTTATGGGTACCCGCATTATTGTTTTCTATTGAGGTAATATTGACAGATGGACGTAATTGGCACCTATTGTCGATATTAGGTAAATAACTTACGGAGTAGGTTTTTGATCTATAGACATAACCAAGGCAGATACTAAATGAGATCATGTACTACCTACCATAAAAAATCCATGGAAGCGATCACTTAAAGTCGGATTTCAGGGAGAAAGTGGTACTACCCGGGTCAACCGGATCCATTTATCTTGGTGATTTTATGAGAACATAGCTCTGCCATATTAAAAGAATTTATAAAATGAAGGCGTTCTCATTTTGTAACTTGAGTGCTTCAAAGTAAATGTTTTATTCACATTAGGAGATTAAAACTGTCCATTATATGTAGACATGTCTGCTCTACAAAGTAATTATGAGCTGTTCCAGTATTCATATACTGTAGGAATTTACTAGCCTAATTATGTTTTACGCGTGTTATAAACTTTATCCATCCCAGCCTGTCTGGCGTATCGAGCCTTAATCTCAAGTAAAACCACAAAATGTGTGTCATCTCATCACGTTTGTCTGAATCTTCATAAACAAAGTGCGTGCTGTGCAATATAAGGGCACCGATAGCGCTTGGAGTCATTTCATCTCCACTTTCTTTAACAGAAACAACTTAAAACATATTTTGTGCCACCGAAAATAAAGTGCAAAACACAACGTCAATATCAAAGATAATCCTTGTTTAACAGACACTGAACGCTCCATGTGACACACAAATTGTAGTGGCAAGTGCTATAATAGTAAATTGGGCGTAAATTGGCTTTATTAAACTGGCGTATCTACATATTGCAATAATACAAGCAATGATAATAAATATTTAAAAGATTTGTGGTGTGCCAGAGTTTGCGTTTGCAGTTTTGGTGTTGCGTTATGTTTACATTCATTACAGACCTTAACAATAAACCTTATTATAATTAATAATTAACCTAACCAGAGTTTTGGGTTCATGACTCTCAAATTATGGCCAGCAGGGAAATAATTATTAATTAGAATTAGTTAAATACTGTGCTGCGATGTAAAATGAGTTACAATATCACACCAACATACTGACTTTGATATTGAAATTTTTAACTATTTATCATACAATATAGTAGATAATTACATATAACTTCAATACACATATAAAAGTAATTATTTAAAGAAAAATGAAACCGTAATCTCACTGATGCAATGTATAAAAACACTTCAATATGAAAAAAAAAACCAAGATTAAAGCATAAGAATCGCAAACAGAACAGTGGGCTTAGAATGTGACAAAAAAACACGTCACGTCTCCGTTTCGTCTTATTGGGATTGGTTGAGAGACTGACGTATTGGTCTCTCGATCAATCACAAACATCAAAATTAAACGACATCGTTTTACGAGTTGCGTCTTCGTGTCACATTCTAAGCCCACAGGACTGCCTCGGTGGCGTAGTTGTATTACGGTACGACTGCAATGTTGAGGCCTCGGGTTCAATCCCCGGGTCGAGCAAAGTGATATTGGGTTTTTCTATTCAGTATTCAGCCCGGAGTCTGGAATTTTTGCCCGATATGGCGATAGGCGTCCACATATCTCTATTTATTTAACACTTTAGTTCGTTCTCAGCTAGAATATGCATGTACTATTTGGTACCCTTTATATAAAAAATATATTAATATGATTGAAAAAGTCCAAGGCAGATATCTCAAAAGCATGCATTATAAAATATACAGACGTGGTCGACTCCCATATAGCCACCTTCTTATTAAATACAAACAACTCTCACTACAATCGAGACGCGTACTTCTCCAGGCCATGATGTTGCATAGTATCACTTATTTTAATTTAGACTGTATTGAGCTGAATAACCAACTAACTTTGTCAGTGCCCAGGCTTAGTCACCCATGGGGTGCTAGAGCTTACCCGTTGTTCTCGACGAACCACTGCTATACTCATGCTGGGGAAAGAATTCCTTTCAAACGACTCCTCACATTATAACACACACTTTTTGCATTTGGATTTATTCTCACTGTCATCTACACAATTCAAAAAAGCTGCGATTCACACATTAGTGTCAAGTGATACGGATGCTCTTTCTCTCTGAGGTTTCCTTTTGATAGCGTGATAAAATGTAATAAGTGATGGAAGATGGAAGTATAGTTTATAGTGTATACAACTTGTAGGTACCATACTTATATTTTGTTAATATTTTATTTAAAAATTAATTTGGAATTAATTGATACGTCAACCTACGACAATATTTTGTAAACCTTTTGGTAATATGTGGATAGCGAGGTGGACTGTACATATGTTAAATTAAGATTAGATTAAGTTTTACATTGCTAAGAGTGTTGTACAGTTGTTTGTTATCCCAAAGAAAATAAATAAAATAAAATAAAAAATAGGCTCGCCCCCTATCACATCATGGGACGGATTACGCACGGCAAAAAGTGGGTGCACTAGTTGCGCCTGTGCCTACCCCTTCGAGGATAAAAGGCGTGAGTATGCGCAAACAGAACTAAACAATTGAACGTCATAGTTGTATATAAACGAATTAAAACAACGGAGTTGTGAGCGACACGTGGTTACCTCGGCCGAGTTGGAGACTTTCTATACAAGTTAGTCGTCTTTCACTCGTACACGGCTGCATAACTAAACGGCTCCACTAAACTTGCACTGAAACTTAGCTCCGTGCTTCCTGTGTCGCGCCTTCATTTGTTCCATTAAGAGCTGTTGTGTTCTGTTGCTCTTTCAAAATGTCTGCAATTTCAACTTGCTAATGTATTGTGTATGCTTCGTTCTAGCTTATGAACTGTTCTGGCTTGCTTTCATTTATTACAATCCTTTGGTTTTAGTTGTTATGAAAAGATTTTGATACTGTGGTTACCTAGGCCTGACGTTTCGTTTCTTCATCATTGGTGGTTCCGCCATAATGATTCCACATTTAACAATAAAACGCAATTATTGGTTGGCAGCCTAATCCTTGTCCTTAGTTCCCTTTTCCGCACCTCTTTCTCCCTTACTCTTGCACGCCTACCTATCTGTGTCTCGCGCGCACCGCGCCGAACAAGCTGCGCGAGTGCCACACACTTCCGTCAACGCCGCCGCCGCAGCCACATTAATGGCTGTCTAATGATTCGCTAATCCGCTTTAATTTGGTGCATAACTCGCATAAAAAGCACATGTAACGCTAATTGAACTGCTGAATGCTCGTGCTTGGTGTTGGTGACGTTATTTCGTGTGTGAATCAAGCCCTTTTGCGTGCGCGTCGTATATCTACAGCGACGCCATCGCCGGGACCGCGTGCGCCGCCTGATGCAGAATCGTCAAGGTAAGGCGTGTTTTACCCACCAAAATTCCCAAATAGGTTGCCAACCCAAATACTCCTCCGCGAACCAGCCCCTCTGAAGGGGATCCCTAAAATACAGTCCACAAACGCCAGGGTCATTGTTGGCCCAACGCACCGAGCCTTAGGACTCGGCCGGGACAGTTTCGACTGTCCCATTTAATTCCCCCGCTCTCTTTTCCCCTTTTATATTTCGGAGGCCCATTACGTGGCGCCTCCATTTTTGGTCCATACGAGACGGATTATTATCTGGTTATCGGACTACGCCGCTTATTAATTAGGGCCTAGATTCGTCTAGATTTGCCCCCCTCCGCATTTAGTATATTCCGTAAGTACCTGCCTAGGTACCTACTCTTCTCGCTTAGTTGTTTTCAACCTTGGTCTTAAAGGGGTTACATAACTCATTTAAATATCATTGTTAAAACAAAAACGCTTATTCATTAAAATACCTATTTACCTTTTATTTCTATACATAGAGAGTAAATCTTATAAAAGTATTTCGTTGCGAACGCTCAGTTCGAATAAAACTCCGCACGCATAGTGAATCATCGCATTCATAAATATAAGTAAGTAGCTGTTATAATATTCGCCGCGCACAGCTGTTGTGCCTATAGATACTTATTAGTTATATCGGTGTATAATATTTCGGTAAAATGTCGCGTTCGAAGCGAATAGACACCGAGTCACCTGTACAAAATACTGAGCTTATGTTGTTAGAAAGTCAACGAAATACCTATTTCGCAATAATTCAAAATGTGTTCGAGAATTCGCAAAGGGTTGACACTAGTCAGGAATGTCTGGAAACCTTTCTTAGTTCTGTTGAAACAATTGATGACACTAGGTCTCAATTTAAAGAAATTCTTGTTGAATATAACCGCGTTTTACTTAAGACTGATCCTACTAGTAAGCCTGATTTTCAGTCCTTAATCTCGTTTGAGGATTTATATTGTCGTATTAAGCGCGTATTATCTCGTGTTGATTCCAAGCCTTCGAGGGTGGACACAGTTTCCAACCGCAGTGGTATAAAACATAAAAAACCATCCTTGCCGTCACTCGAAATTATGGCGTTTGACGGTGACATAAGAAACTGGCCCCTATTTTACGCAGGGTTTAAGTCCATGGTACATGAGAATCCGTTGTTAACAGATGACGACAGGCTGTACTATTTAGTGAGTAAACTCTCGACTAAGGCTAAACACGTGTTCTCGGGTATTACACCGTGCGCAGAAAATTATGACACTATATTACAATGTCTAATTGATAGGTACCAAGACACTCGAACACTCGCATCTACTTATTTAGATCAAATGGTTAACTTCAAGAGCACTGGTCCCGCCTCTGCGTCTAAATTCCAAAGCTTCTTAGAACAGTTCATAACTGCTGCGATTGCATTAAAAAACCTGCACCTAGATGATCTGTCAGACTTTATGCTGCTGCATCTCGCTTTGCGAAGACTGGACGCCGAGACGGTCCATGCATTCGAGGAGCGATATCGCGATGTAGAAATGCCTACATTTATTAATTTATCCGATTTTATTCGTAGTCAGTTTAAAATATATACTAACACGCAAATTAATTACGTCGCTCCCAGTGTTTCGCGTAATAATAATTATAGTAAAAGTAAACCCCGTAGTCACGTACCTAACCCGCAGACTTACACGTCAGTTTCAACACCTAATAACAAAAAATGTCTTTGTGATAATTTCGCACATAATCATCTCTTTAAGTGTCCTACATTTAATCAATTAGAGCCTTCCGCACGATTTAAATGCGTAAAGGATAATGGCGCTTGTATTAACTGCCTTAGTTTATATCATAAATCGCGAGGGTGTAAGTCTAATTTTAGATGTCGTAATTGTAACTCAAAACATCACTCATTGTTACATTTCAATGAATCAAATTCTCAATCCATTTCGCAAGCGCAACGTAATGTAAATTTGCCTGCGTCGGGAACCGAACCCGCGCCAGGCGCACCCGCAGTCAGCGCTCGGGCTTCGTCCACTTGTGGCGTGAGCGCCGCCGGCCCGCCTCGTGCGCCGCCGCCGCCGCCCGATAGTGCACAGAGCGGCAACGTCTCCTCGCTGCACACATCCATCGCTGTGCCAGTGCCGAACGCAACCGCTTCTAGTGGCTATCTCAAGCGATGTACGCAATCCACTATATTGTTGTCGACAGCGCAAATTACTATCTATGATCGTGGCGGTCGGGCGCATTTAATTAAATGTCTTCTTGACTCGGGATCGCAAAGTAACTTTATAACATCCGAATGTGTTGCGCTCTTGGGTATGAATTACGACAAAAATACGCAAACTATTGTACGTGGTTTCGGTGGTACGGAAAAATCCATTAGGGGTTCCACACGCTTTAAAGTACATTCGCGTCATAATAATAACGTTTGTTTTGACGTATCGGCACTTATTGTCGACCGCATCACGGACAACCTACCTTCGGTGCCCGTTGATAAATCTTTGTTCGCGCGTTATATTAACTCACTCCCGCTTGCGGACGGTAGCTTTGCCACACCGGCCGAAGTGCAAGTACTTCTCGGTGCTAGTATTTTTCCACACCTGTTAATACCGGGTACGGTTTACAGTGTGGATGGGTTGCCGCCCGCGATAAATACTGTTTTCGGATACGTTATAATGGGTTCCGCTCCCGTTTTACTATCCAAAACTTTCGCTTTAAGGTCGACCTCGGCTTGCTGTGCTGTTGTCGATCAACCTCCCTTGGACCACCTTCTTAAAAGGTTTTGGGAACTTGAGGAGGTTTCCGCTCCGCCCGCTCAAGGTCATGATGACCTTGAGTGTGAAAATCATTTTTGCACCACCACTACGCGTGACGCTAGTGGTAGATACATCGTCGCTCTGCCGTTTAGGGACGATGCTCGTAAATTAGGTAGTTCTTACCACACTGCTCATAGACGCTTCTTGTGTTTAGAGCGTAAGTTGCAGTCGTCTGACATGTTGCGCACCGCCTACAACGATATCATTCGCGAATACGTTGCTAAGGGTTACATCACCGAAATAGGAATAAATAATAATTTCGATCTCGCCGCCGCCGCATCCTATTTCGTTCCGCATCACTGCGTGCAACGTGAGGACAAGACCACTACTAAGGTCCGCATGGTGTTAGATGCCAGTTGTAGGACAAGTTCAGGGCTGTCGCAGAATGAAGTTTTACATTCAGAACCTAACCTTCAAGGTGACTTAAATTGTATTCTTCTTAATTTTCGCCTTTTCAAAATTGCTGTTTCCGCTGATTGTCGTCAGATGTTCTTGCAGATCGGTATGCAAGAATCCGATCGTAAGTTCCAGCGTATTCTTTTTCGCTTTCACACTAATGACCCAGTGTCAGTTTTCGAATTAAATCGCGTTTGTTTAGGAATGATTTACAGTTTTTCAAGATTATTACCGAGTCGACTTTCCGTTACTCGTTCTGACTTAGATTATGCTGAAGGTAAAATCATACTTACTCTTCAAAATGTTTATTTTGCTGACGACATTCGTAAATTAAAAAACAAACAAATTTGTTCACCCGCTTTGCAAAAATTAAATCCGTTCTTGGATAGTAAAAATATAATCCGTGTCGGCGGCCGTCTATCGAATGCTGTCGTCGAATATACGCAAAGACACCCGTGTGTGCTCCCGCGACGTGATCACGTAGTCGACATGATCATCGATTATCACCACACGAAGTACTTACACGCCGGTCCTGAACTACTGATGTCCTTACTTAGGCGTCATTATTGGATACTCGCCGCTCGCCGAGTTATTCGGCATCGTATACACAAGTGCAACACTTGTTTTCGGGCAAAGCCGCGCCCTACATTTCCCATGATGGCCGATTTGCCCGCGTACCGCGTCAACCAGGTTGACAAACCATTTTCGCATACGGGTTGTGATTACGCAGGCCCTCTACAATACACGCCCGCGCGTGGTAGAGGTGTCAAAGGCCGCAAGGCTTGGCTCTGTATTTTTACTTGTCTCACGACGCGTTGTTTGCACGTTGAGATAGCCACGGAACTGAGCACGGTTAGTTTTCTCGCTGCGCTTAAGCGTTTTCTTTCTCGCCGCGGTCCGGTTCAGTGTTTATACACTGACAACGGTACCAATTTTGTAGGTTGTCGCTCGTACCTACGCGACCTTTATAAGTTCCTCGACGAATATCGCCCGTGCCTTGAACATGAATTATCAGAAAGTCGCATTGATTTCAAGCAGATTCCGCCTGCTAGCCCTCACTGGGGTGGATGCTGGGAATCCATGGTCAAGTTAGTAAAGTCTCACCTCTTCAAGGTCATAGGGCAACAGCTGCTGTCCTATGAAGAGTTATTAACTGTACTTACGCAAGTCGAGGCACTTATAAACTCGCGCCCGCTTACGCCCTTAAGCAGCGACCCCGCCGAGCCGACGGCGCTCACGCCGGCTCATTTCCTTCATACCGCTCCGCTTTTTTCTTTACCCGCGTCTCACATAGATTCGTCTAATCTACGTGAGAGACATTCGCTATTGGATAAATTGGTCCAATCCTTCTGGCAACGCTGGAGGATAGAGTATTTGCATCAATTGCAAGCTCGCGCTAAATGGACCACGCTATCCACTCCGATCCAATTAGGAACGGTAGTGGTCATTATTGTAGATAATTCGCCGCCGCTTTCTTGGCCTCTCGGTGTGGTGGAAACTGTCCACCCCTCGAAGGATGGTGCAACGCGTGTTGTCACAGTTAGGACGAGCAAGGGCAGCTTCGTGCGCCCTGTCGTTCGGCTGTGCCCGCTGCCCAGTCAGTAAATATTTATAACCCACGGTAGCTCGTAGGCCTAGGATACCTAGCGGCTGTGGATACTAGATTCACAGCCGATGCCAAGAGCCCGTGGGCGTAATTTCTTACGCTTATTTCGTTAATTCGCTCATCTCGCTTAATGTACAGGTAGGAGTAGGCTTACGCTCTATTTCTTTTCTCTTATAAGGTAGCGTTTTCTAAAGGTAACCCTTTAAGGCCGGGGGAATGGTTCCGCCATAATGATTCCACATTTAACAATAAAACGCAATTATTGGTTGGCAGCCTAATCCTTGTCCTTAGTTCCCTTTTCCGCACCTCTTTCTCCCTTACTCTTGCACGCCTACCTATCTGTGTCTCGCGCGCACCGCGCCGAACAAGCTGCGCGAGTGCCACACACTTCCGTCAACGCCGCCGCCGCAGCCACATTAATGGCTGTCTAATGATTCGCTAATCCGCTTTAATTTGGTGCATAACTCGCATAAAAAGCACATGTAACGCTAATTGAACTGCTGAATGCTCGTGCTTGGTGTTGGTGACGTTATTTCGTGTGTGAATCAAGCCCTTTTGCGTGCGCGTCGTATATCTACAGCGACGCCATCGCCGGGACCGCGTGCGCCGCCTGATGCAGAATCGTCAAGGTAAGGCGTGTTTTACCCACCAAAATTCCCAAATAGGTTGCCAACCCAAATACTCCTCCGCGAACCAGCCCCTCTGAAGGGGATCCCTAAAATACAGTCCACAAACGCCAGGGTCATTGTTGGCCCAACGCACCGAGCCTTAGGACTCGGCCGGGACAGTTTCGACTGTCCCATTTAATTCCCCCGCTCTCTTTTCCCCTTTTATATTTCGGAGGCCCATTACGTGGCGCCTCCAATTGGTATATTTCCCGTTCAAACTTCTATATTAAGAACTCTAAGACTTAGTTTCTGCTTTAAATGTTCATTAGTCTAAATAACAAGAATTATAAAAATGCACATATTATCTGGAGAATGTTTTTAGCATTATTAAAAATATTTTTCATTACCACATAACCGTTAAAATTGAACGTGGGAGGGAATACCGTTTGCGCGATAAATTTGGTGTTTGTCCATCTTTTTGTTTGGCACGGACTTTGAAATCGAGTTCTCTTTTAGGCATTTTTTTCAGGATAAAAGCGAACGTATATCGTATTCATGCCGAGTCATGTGGATATTGGAATAGACGAATTGGTCTGCTGTAATAGACGAATAGGATGGTAAACGCAAAAACCAAGTCAATTTTTAGCGAGTTTTAAAATAGATTGAATGAAACGGAATTGAATTAGGAAACGGTGATTGTCATTAAGTAGCTATTGGAAGACATTACAGTCGCTTATACTTCTAAATTCAAATCACTTTATCTAAGAATCCTCTTCACAAAAAATCCTATATGAATTTCGATTGCAGTATTTTAACGTCTCGTTCGGTAATTGATGAATCGCTGTTGTTTCTCGTTACTTTTATGACGAAAAAAGGATGGTTGAAATAATAAATCCCGACAGAAATTTAACCTAAAATATCAAGTTACTTGAGCCCCTAACTGACGTAGTGCCTGGCGTGGTAACTTGTTTACAGTAACCCTTTTACGGGTTCTCTTGAAAAGGTATCTTTGTTGGAACGTGTTTGCGAAAGCAATTAGTATTTTCTTCAACATTTTACAGTACGGGAGGAGCGAATGTAACTTAAACCGCAGGAAACGGCCTTCGGTAAATATTCTGACAGAATAGACAACCGTTGGTCGGGGTTTTGTTAACATTACGCTTTTTATTTTAAAGGAAGGTCCTTGCGGTATAAAATAAGGTTCAGGTAGTAAATAAAGTAGTTTAAAAGAATTTCTCATTATTTAGTAATATTACCTTTCCCGGTACAAAAGTCCCAAAAACTCGTCATCTATTTAAAAAATCAGATGTAAAAGTCCATTAATTCCTATGGGAGCAAATCACCGGGATAAAAAGTAGCCTATGTCTTTATGCCACACATGGACTACGCGTGTATCAAATTTCATCCAAATACGTTTAGCTGTTTCTGCGTTCAGTTCTAACAAACATCCAAACATTTTCACAAACTTCTCATTTATAATATTAGTAAGATAAGACATGCATGTTCCTAATTCATCACTAGGTGTTGGTCGCGGCACCGCCCATGGGTGTGACTTTTCCTGGTTAAAAGTAGGACATGGCTTATCTGCGTCCTAGATTTCATCAAAATCAAAAAGTTTTTATTAAATTTTAGATATAATGTTTATGTACATCTGTTCTCTAACCCCTCTTATTACCTGTAGATGACCGCCCGCTCTATTTTTCCTTCTTAACTAAGTCCATCCAAAGGTTGTCTGGAAGAAATCGCCAATTGCGATAAGACCGCCACTTGTACTTCTTGTTGTTTAGCCTAGTTTATATTGTATATTTGTTATTTCCACTTTGCCTTAGATGTACAATAAAGAGTTTATAAATAAATAAAATAAATAAAATCCATTTAGCCTTTTCGGTGATTACTTTTAATAAGCATCAAAACCAAACATCTTGCAATAATTCGCATTTTTAATATTAATAAGAAGTAAGAATACAAAGACATTCAACATATAATCTTAGAACTCTTTGTAAGAATATAACTCAAACTCACTTAACACAAATGACGCAACTTGTCTTATTATATTTAGATTCGTTTTCCTGTTTTCAATTGTCAATCAACTCCTTTTCCACAGTGACGACTGATCTCGAGTGTTGCATCTTAAAAAGTTGTCTGATACGAATTAATATTAATTTTTTTAAGTGAAGGCGTAATTTAATAAAGTGATAAGGAGTTATTTTGGGTAACGTTAAGACATCGGATATTAAGTTCCATAATGTCTAGTAAATAAACTGAACATTACGAAACAGCTTGGCGGTATAAAAACAAAGCGTTGGAATATACCCATACAGACTTGCATATAGATATAAAAGCTACCTAGTCAAATTAATAAATATTCAAAGTATCTTCATAAAACAAGGGAATCTACAAAAAGAACAAAAAAGGGTTCTCTTCAAACTAAAACAAGGCACTGATGAAGACGAGAGGAATAAAAATTGCGATTTATAAGAGAAAGAAACAGTAAAGCTTTCTTTAAGAGTCTTAACAGTGAATGTGCAATAACGGTCATAAAAGGTTTTAATGATTATGAAGGCGGAAAGAACTGCTCTTATTCCATCAGCATTTTGAATTTTTTCAGTTTGAAATACGGTCCGCTGAATTGTTCGTTTTATTGTATTAAATAGGTCCGTCGCTTCCAAAGAAATCAGTTTTACAACTCGCTGTGTTAACATCCGGAGTGAAATTGCTTTCAAGAAACTCTGAACAAACATCCGGCCGAGATCAGACGTATGTGGAAATGAAATACACTGCATTCGATCCGAGAGCTCTTCTATTGAGGGAATTTTTCACGGAGTGTTGGATTCCCACAATTTCACTGTCCACTATCTAGACACGGTGACTGGAATATATCGAAAGCGAGTCCTTTATACGATTTCCTATAGAGTAAATGTTGTGATGTCAAAAGTTTATCACTTGTTGATATCATATAAGTTACGTGTGTATTGTTTATCAATTATCGTTCGCTTTAACGGTGAAGGAAAACATCGTGAGGAAACCTACATACCTGAGAATTCTCCATAAGAATCTCGAGGGTATGTGAAGTCTGCTAACTCGCACTAGGCCAGCGTGGTGGACTAAGGCTTAACCCCTCTCAGTAGTAGAGGAGGCCAGTGCTTAGCAGTGGGCTGTATATAATACAGGGCTGATTGCGATTGCGATTGCAATATCATATATTGCGTCTAAGTATTATGTAGGAAATATATCTGTTGGTAGAATATTGGCTTCATATTTTATGTCATTAGACGCATTAAATAAAATGATAATTTAATGATAATGCTGTAATAGTACAAAATGACATAACATATAGGTAAGCTAAAATATACGACATTTTGATATAGTAATTAAAAAAAATAAAAATCCCGTAAAATCTTAAATGTATTAATCTTTTGTAAAATAAAATGTGCATAAATTATCATGTCCCAAATTTTGTTTAAATGTTTCTCAAAATGATAATTGAATAATAAAGAAACAGCGTAGAGTTACATTGGTTTTTGAAATTTATTTAAAAAATTTATCCCACAGAACGTTCCATACCTTCATAACTCTATGTACGGATAAAAAATATATTACATCGAACGCGAATCCAACAAAATGTTTAATTTGGGCACTGAACAAACCGCGTAACCTTCATTCGCATCTTGACCGTTTTATTTTACTTTTATTACCAGTACCAATTACGAGCGTCAAAGTTTATAGCTCACCTGGAGAATAATAAAAACCTTTATCATCACAGATTCTCGGATTTTCAATTAAACTTTAGGTAATCGCCATTTGTTTATACAACCGGTTAACAACTTCGGGGCACACGAAGTTTGATCTGTTTTCTGCATATTTCGTGTTCGAATTTCGAATGTGATGGAATCGTTGCTGTGGTCGTATCATGTGCCAGAAAAAGATTTTTATTTTTGTGACATTTAAAAACCGAGTGATTTACAGCTTCTAATTTACGCAAACGACTATTCGAGTTGTTGTGCCTAAAGAAGTACTGTAAACCAGTTACATTCGTTTGCATTTATAGAGGTCAACTTATTTGTATTCCGATGCAAGCCTTATGTGGGAGTAAGCAGTTTTCCTTAATACAGGACTAGGTGTTGCTTACGGCTTCGCCCGCATGAAAGGCCTTTTCCGCTACAAAAATCCCTAAAACACTGAAGCGATGTATAGCGCTACCTGTACGACGCCAGCGTCATCTATTTAAAAAATCTCACTTTTTTCCATAGGAGCAAATTACCGGGATAAAAAGTTGCCTAACTTTTAATCCAGGACATGATCTATCTGTGTGCTAAATTTCATCCAAATCCGTACAGCTGTTTCTGCATTTACTTCTAACAAACTAACTTCTAACACTTTCGCATCCTTCTAACAAACATCCAAACATTTTTACACACTTTCGCATTTATATTATATAAGAGTAAGGTTCATCATCATCATCATCAGCCACATGATGTCCACTGCTGAACATAGGCCTCCCCCAAAGATTTCCAGACGGACCTGTCAAAAGCGGCCCGCATCCAGCATGCTCCTGCTACCCTTATCAAGTCGTCCGTCCACCTTGCAGGTGGACGGCCGACGCTGCGCTTGCCAGTACGTGGTCTCCACTCGAGAAACTTTTTGCCCAACAATAGAGTAAGGTATTACCTATTAATATAATAAATTTTTCGTGCCCCTAAAATTCTATTTCCTCCAGAAACCAACACTTTCCGGCGAAATAAAGTCCGATATTTTGAGGGTCCAAGTATCCTTATAATCATCGAGATCAAAGCCACGATCCTTTTAAATCCTTTTAGGAATGCACACGAAAGCGGCAGTGGCCACGTCGGTGAGTCCGAAAATTTGCTCCTTCCGGTGAAATTACGTGACGGGGCGTTTTTGTGACACCGGTTTTCCTGAAAGCAAATCTTTACTTCAGCTTATAATAAGCTCTGAGTGTCGCAAACCTTTACGTACTTTTATGTTATTGTCTTGTCTATAAATTATATTAGCAAGATAGATGTTTTGTTACAATTATACGGTTATTTTTAGCCCCCGACAGAAAAAGAGGGGTGTTATAAGCTTAGGGTGTGTATCTGTGTATCTGTATGTCTGCCTGTGGCATCGCAGCTCTCAAACGAATGGACTGATTTTGACGCGGTTTTTTTTGCTTGAAAGCTGATGTGATCGAGATGTTTCTTACATATAATTTATGAAGATTTGTTCAGGCGTTTGAAGATTATCGGCTCATTTCCAATTTTCACAAGTCCGATTGGTTTTAAATTTGGTGTTCTGTGACTTCGGCAATATTTTTAAGAATTAATGTTAACTTTGAGCTGATACTGCAGCATCAAGTAGTCTGCAGGATACCCAACTCTTTAACAACTTATAGCAGATATAACGGGTGTGGGCTCATAAGAATGGTCTCAACGAGTAGGTGTTAGATAGTTGATTATCAAGGCCACACGATGGAGAATACAGTAATTTAAAAAGTTTGATATAAAAATTAAATTAAAATTTAAATAACCCCTATACAAAAAACCTCTAAAAAGTAAAAAAAATAAAGTTTCTTTGACGTTTAAGTACCTATAGTTGCGACAAACTAAGCTGGCCGGTATGACAATTAATTGACACTTCACGGAATATTATGTGTAGGGAAGAGAAAAAAAAAATCGGTTGCTCCAAATAACCGATTCTTGAATGCAATCGATTTTTTATTCAAGGACGTTATTATTGTATGTCAATAGAGTTATATTATTATTAAATCTTACACATTACAAGCAGGACCTTTTTATTACCGTAGTTAGTTATTGTTAGTCGTTCATTTTGATTTTCAGATAAAATTTCACGATTATCTTTTCATAACTTATAAATTAGCTATTAGTCATCACAAATAAATAATTACGAGTGTGTACTGAAAATAAAATAACAAATATTGTGCTACTTCGTTTTCCTTCTTCGAGTGTGATTGTGTAATTTGGTTTAAAATATCTAACGCATTGTTCAAATCTATTTGTAAAATATACTTTAAACATAATTTTTAAATGAACAGCAATGTTTTATTCGCATCTAGAGTTTCAATTTTGTTCAGTAATCGGTTACTTTTGATTCCCAAGTGATTTAAAACTTTCCCAACACTTCGCTCATAAACTCCAGTATACAACATTGTAAAAGCGTCGCATTGATATAAGAGTCAAGATTATATTCTATATTTCAGTATACTTTTACAATATTAATTCAAATATATTACATAAGTATGATACACTTTGTTATAATGTATGGAGAACATGATAAGTATTTGTAATTATGTAGTTGACTATACTTTTTTGTGTAGAAAAAAATCGCGTAATTTTTTTATTTTTTTTTATGACGAGACGAGCATGCCATTCGCCTGATGGTAAGCGATACGACCGCCCATAAATAGTAGCAAAACCATACGTGTGGCATTCCACTGTGCTCGTCATCCTGAGACATAAGATGTTAAGTCTCATTATGTCCAGTAGTTACACTGGCTACAATGTCCTTCAAACCGAAACACAACAGTGCATGCACACTGCTGCTTGACGGTAGAAATAGACATTGCGAAGGTACCCATCCAGACGGTCTCTTACATATGAGAGACCTACCACCAGAATTGTCATATCGGCCAGCTTAATTTATCCAAAGTATAGTAATATTTTGACCCAAGCGTCCTCGCGTCGGGGGACCGAACTCCGGACCACGGAGATGAAAATACTTACTGGCTAGGTATATTGAATTTCCATAAATTCAATGATGCAGTTTTAGTTTTCATTAAAATCGGCTCTGAGACACCTTTGAGCATTTTTCTTTAGTCTTCATAGTTTCGGATTTCGCCATCCACACCCACTTGAAAATTCAACCTGTATATTATAGAAAGACGATTTCTAATTTTTGAAACAATTAAGAAAACAAATGATTAACGAATCGGAAAGAATTTTAATTAAAGAACGCTTTGTATTACCGTGTTCCGCTTTGTAGTGTAACAAATAAATGAAATACGGGATATGCTGTCGCTTACTTGATATCGAAGCACAAACTTCGCCGGCGTATAACATACAATTTAGGATTAAACAATATATAGATTTATGAACATTCGTAAATTCCATAATGATGGCGGAAGTTGTAAAATATGCTTCTATTTCTGTATTAGTTTTCGATTGCCAAAATATTATGAAGGAAATAAATGATAGACATATGCTACGCAATCGGCATAGTCAAAACTCAAAATTGCAGATTTCGTTTATTTATATTTATTTTGTTTTTATTAGCAATCTGTAAAGAAATAAGTATATTTCGTACGTTATAATTTAAAATTGGAACGCCAGTAAACGAATAAATTGGGTGTCGTTGGATCCGTTTTGAATGTTAATGTGCCATTTGGACGGTAAATATATCGGAAAATCAATATAGCGGAAATAAAGCTAAGATGAATGGTCAATAAAATGTGGCGTGGCTCACCGTATAAAACGATTAAGATGTATATTATATAGCTTTATACTGAGATTTTCATTTATGTAGCGACGTTTTATTCCTATTGTATTGATAAGGATACTGAAGCGTTGGTAAAATCGAACAGGATCAAATACGTGCCAAAACTATTCCTACGCTTGACAGTACATGTTAAGTAACTTTAATAGCTTTACTATTAGTTGTATTAATTACTTGGCGAATAAGGAAGATAGGTACAGTTACTACAGATAATATGATACCTTATTATAAGTGAATAGGTAGTAAAATAATATGCTATATGTTCCCAAAAAAAATAAGCCAGCAATATAGGCAGTCCTTTGACCTCAGCCACATGAATTATTCTGTAGTTCGTGATAATATATTCCTTGATGGGAGACATAATCTTTGTGTAGGTCAGTAATCTAGAGTAATGCGGGAGAAAATCCTGACTTTTCCGTGAGGGTCGGCGGGATGTCTCATTTGTCAGGGCAACCTCAAAAGCTAGACGGAACGCACGGATTCAGCTTTACCGGCTCCTACTCGTGTTCTCATAAATTTGCTAAATTTTGGGACGCTAGATGAAAATTATAATGTTGGTTTTTCGATTTATATTTAAATACAAATACACTGTTTATTATCATACAGATATTTTAATTAACAGTTAACAACTATTTACAGTTATTTACTTTTCGTGTCAAAAAGTTGTTGGTAAACAAATCGTTTTGTTATACGTCATATGAGATTAAAAAAGTGTGTGTGTACGTTAGAAGTAATATTTCTTTGGCGTAACAAGATAAAAATCTTTTTAAATAACGCGCCAAAAAAAGTATATCTTCAATATCTTTCGCCTTATTCTACGTTCGAAATTCAAAACTGACATGTTGACTATAGCTAACTTCAGGGTGTCGGTTTTTCGTGACGGAGTGCGCCCGCGTCGTGAAAAGAAGTATAACTTCAAAAATATTTTATAATCTGATGACATTCACCGCTGAATTAAAATAGTTCACGTTTACATAAAATTATAAAATTGTCGGCAGTGTTTGGTTTATTTGAACTAGACCGACGTAGCTTTGTTAAATTCTCTTGGAACACTCGTTATCGTGTCCATTGACACTTTGAAGCTTCTATCGAAATATTTCGGTTTGGAGGAATAAAAAATATAAATCATAGGCCGCGAGGCTAACAGCGGTTTTATGTTTAATTTGTAAAGCCAGTGAGTTTACGCCGTCGCGTCGTGTAGTCGTAAACCAAAAGTTGGTCTTTCGCATGAATACATTTTTTTTTGTTATTCAACCCTATATAATTCGGTTTCGTGCTTATGAAATTGTGATTGCAAAGGCGCGTGCTTAGATTTGTTACGATATTGTGGTATTGAGAAAAAAAATATGCAATACAGTACCTAGATACAAAGATTTTATCTTTTATTTTACACCTAGGTGTAATATTTACTTTTATCACTATTGATTTTGCCATATCTTTGACACGATCTCTGAAACCTTTGTAAATTGGAATCAGCTACTAGAGTATTCAGAAGAGAACAGCAAATTCAATTTATATTTGCTTTTCCGCTAAAGATATTCGGAGGAAATTAAATCATACTGATGTATAAATGTTACCGGCCTCTGTCTAAATTGCTTATCTAATGGCCATGCAAATATTGCTTTATTGTTGCGCTAATAATCATTTAAATGCTTTCAAAATGCTTCCATATTTAATTTGTTGGTGCATTATTTAATTTTATTTACATATTGTATGTTTATTATTAAAAGTAATTTTGAACACTGAGGCTTTAGGGCGAAACTAAGAGAACTAGATGAGAAGCATATAAATTACATATAATTCATACAATGAGCAAAATGTTATATGGATGTTTCTAATTGATAGTTTTCACTTTTATTCCTGTGTTGTATACATGGCCATGTACATAACACAGGAATAATAGCCGGGGATCTGTTACATTGAATGGAGTTAAAATTATTAAACAACGAGCTTTTGCCCGCGGCTCCGCCCGCGTGAGTGAGTTTTCCCGGGATAAAAGTCCGCTTTATATTTTCCCGGGATAAAAAGTTATCTATGTGTTAATCCAGGACATAATCTATCCGTGTGCCAAATTTCATCGAAATCCGTTCAGTAGTTTTTGCGTGAAAGAGTAACAAACATCCAGTCATCCATACATCCATACATCCACACATCCATACTTACAAACTTTCGCGTTTATAATATTAGTAGGATATTATTCAACGTTAGTAGTAGCATTTGGAAAGCATTAAAACTACCAACTATATTGGAAAAACTATACCAAATGATTCAGTTATTTCACTACGCCGCAGATCTGTCCTACTCCCAAAATGAGCTCAAGTTTTACCACGTTGTCCATAGCTACTATCACTATTTCCGACTTTCGCGTATACGTTATCCTTTTTTCGACAACCCATAATATAAAGCCAATTAGGCTTATTCAGCATTTGCACCACGGAGGTCGTATAAAAGAGGCCCTCTGTTTATTAGGCCATAAAAGTTCTCTTTCTGAAATATTCGTGTGAATTTACATATTAAATGGAAAGAAAACGTTACAGCTTTTGTGTACAACAATTATGTTTCAAGCGTGTGTCGTCGCACTTCCGTCTTTTTTCGGTGCTGTTTAAATATGCCAGTTTGTTTAATAATTTTCCTGACTTTTCTCCTAGACTTTTATTTTATGTACTTTGTTGCTTTCCAAGCTCGTAAAGTGTCGCGCAGACGCTGTCTACAATATTATCCATGATTGTCTGTCAAAGATTGTCTCGAGCAGCGACTAAGGCTGTATTGTCGCTGGTCTCGAGCGATAAGATCACCTATTGTTTTTGATATTAAGTACAGTATTTTTTATATACTTACATCATTGATGTGTTAAAGGGGTTTATATACATATCAATGACTTACATACACAACCACGCTTATTTTCCCCGAGGGGGTAGGCAGAGGCGCATCTAGTGTACCCATTTTTCCCGATTTGCGAATTCCGTCCCATGATGTGATAGGGAGTGAGTCTATCAGCATATCGGGCACAAATTCCAGACTCCGGGCTGATACTGATTAGAAGAACCCAATATCACTTTGCCCGATCTGGGGATCGAACCCGAGACCTTAGCGTTGCAGTTGTACCGTAATACAACTACGCCACCGAGGCAGTCAGACAGTATTTTAGTGCAATAAAGTGCATTAAAGATATAAATAAACGGATAATTGCCCTTAGCAATGTCATCAACTATTAAAACATTTGATTCAGCAGCTTCAGGAACTATAAGTTTCATGGTTTTCTCGGCAACAAGGGGACCGCATTGCCTCAGTATTTTGTTTACAGTAAGCAGTCATTATGGCTTTTATTAAAATGGTGAGGTACCCGAAACATTAACGTAAGCGCCCTTATGATTTGTTACACTGTAAGCACTTCATTATCTCGCTGTGAATGCTTTTTTCGTCCGCTTTTACCGACCCCATTCAAATGTAACACTGCTGTAGACACCATTTTGTTCCCGTCATTAATCGTAAGCCACGCATCTCGTTTCGGTTGGCTTATCTTAATGGGTTGGGAACACGCAACAGTGCCACCGCTGCTCGTCCAACAATCCAAATTGAGTGGAGGTATGGGATTATTATTAATTTACTATAAAATATAGCTTCAACATACAAGAATATGTTATTTACGGTAAGAGTAATAGGTATGTAGTAATATCCAGGTGCTTTAGCATTAACAGATGAAATTCCCAGAATAGTTAGAATGTGGTAAGATTCTGTGCTCGGTCGTCACTTCGGGTAATCGCGTTTATTGTTAGTTGTTCCTTTCGCAAAATACACGTCACTTGGCCAGAGTTAGAATTCGTGCCCGAAGTCATAGCCCGCTAGATGAATTCAAATCAAACCAAAAATACGAACTTGGTGTTATCGAAAATGTCGGTCAACGTTGAAAGCGTGAAAAATTGCAAACGGTTTTTTCTTAGCGTTGAGAACAAGTTGAACTTTACAAATACTTTAAGGAATTTAATGAAAAAACTTGGAGGAGATCTTAATAAAAAAATTGTACCCTTTGGGGCTGGGTCTGATAAGATTTATTCGGGAACAATTAATAAGGAGACTTCTACTCTCCATTTGTTAAGTGACAGGGTAAAATTGATTGACGCTATATTTGTTTTAGATTAGTTGTTGATATTTTGATTGGAATTGACGTTTCTTGATAAAGGTCATTAATAATATATTATACTGCTGATATACACCGTGTCATTTTATATAATTGTGATTCAATCATTTCTTATATTAACGCAAATGTTCAACATTGAAATAGACAAATTGAAAATAACATAGTCTTCGAAACGTCGCGTCCCGTCGGGAGCAAAGATGAAACAAATCATTGCGTGTAAAAATCCGCTGAAATTTGTTTATTGTACGAAGCTCCGAGGGTCAGATAGTGATTGAATATAAAACAATAATAACATTAGACTATATATTCGACATTAAATTATTTGTTATTTCGATATCCTTAGTTTCAGTATTTATGTGACAATTGTCTTAAGGATTTCGTAGACTTTTTATGTTTTAGATCGTTGCTTTATTACAAGTCGTATTTTTTAGATTCTCTCTAGAATTAATATAAAGAAATAGTGATTCCCTACAATAAACATTAACTAAATAATAATTGTTAATTTCCGTTTGCGCTACGCATAGATATAGTACTAATTACAATAACATTGTTACGACAAATTCCTAGAGTAACAAAATAGTTTGTCAAACGGAATTGTAATGTTTCCTACGCATACGCAATTTGTCCGAAACTGTCCCAATTTCCGGAGCAAGTTCATTGTTAATTCATAGACATTGTTAGTTGCTTGTTACGACTTTGGGAGTGTAAACGGTGTTTGATTTCTGAACCCTTTAAATGATGCTGAGGATGCGCTTGTGTTCAAATATTTATACATAATTAGTATACTAATTACCGCACTATTCTTCGAATGGTTAATACTTATAGTCGTAGTAATATTTTGTTCATCAATCGTGTTCCTCATTTCACTACTAGATTTATGCCTAGGTGATTCAAAAACAAACTAATGCTATAGGTAATTGATTTATTAAACAATAGTTTCATGAACTTTTATTACAAAGAAGCACGATAGTTACGCAGCCAATTCGGGTTCCTTAAACAGCAATTTCTGGATGAAACTAAATTATCAGACTGTACGTCAGTCTCACACGGTGCACTTTCTTCTTAAAAGTTAACAAAACAAACTTCACTTGTTTTCTAAACTTTAACAACTAACGTGTTTCCATAAAAGCAATGTGTTGTTACTTCATTTATGTTAAGAGAGCTGAAAATTATGCAGCGAACAGTGAGTGGCTTTTTATATACTAACTTACAAAATGTTTTGTGGCAAAGGTGACAGAGCGAGGGAAAAGATACAAGATTTTTACAGGTGTGCGTTGTGTTTTTTTATATTAGATTAACAACTACAGCTAACCAGTTCGTGTTTGAATTTTGATGCCATTTCTTAGTCTTTTATTATTATTTAAATTAAAAAAAAAACCGTCGCATGAATGCAATTTAGCTACGGAAGATTTCCAATTTTTCTTTTTATTTATTTACAAAATGATTTCATATTATTTTTAAATTGACTAAAATCTGTTTATCAACTACTTAATCTCAAATATTATTATGTTAACAGACTTTGACATTTATGAAAAATCATGTCTAGTTGTTTGGAATTCCACTTACTTCCCATGTCGGTTTTGTTTTATTCGCCATAAAATATCCAAATGTTACTGCTAATTGGCCCTCATTTAATTCACATTTTGGTTGGAGCATTAAAAAGCGACCTCGCCTTTGAGGGATAAGTATTTAAATAGTCTATTACGCATACGACTTGTCAAATTCCAAGGAATCGTCTTATTATTTACTGGTGGTAGGTCTCTCATACGTAAGAGTCCGTCTGGGTGGGTACCACCGCAATGTGTATTTCTATCGCCAAGCAGCAGTGTATGCATGTGTCCGAAAAACTAACTAATAACTATATTTTGAGAAGTATGTCCGTAAGACAGTTACATCCCAATAGAACTCTGATAGAGTATTCAAAAGCGTTACTAACATGCCTTAAGGATTCATAAAATATAATATCTATATGGAACAATAGAAAAAATGTATGCGAAAAGTGTTCTTACTTTACTTGGACATACTTTTATATGCAAATTTCATATTACACTGTCTAGACATTTCTATATAATGGGCCAGAACGACCGCGGTGTTACCACAGTCTCCAAAAACCAAAGTGAAGTGACAGCTTTCGTGTCCTGGTTAAGATATCCGCAGGGCCAAAAGCAAATACCTCCTTTATTCTCTAATTCCTATTCCTATCGTTAATTCTAGAAACGCATCCAAAATTCTTATTCGTTTATGGGCACTGGATCATATTTTCACATATTCAGTTGCCCCACATTTTTGTTTACCAGCCAATAAATATTACGTGCTATGCAAAAAACTTTATATTACATGACCTGAGATTGTCAGGTAATTGTTTAGATCGAAGCGAGATAGGCGCGTGTTTCACTTAATAAATCTTGAAGGGACCTACTAGCACATTGAATTATTCACTCGATAATCCAGACTTGTCCGGGACTTATCTTGTACATTGAATGTTAAAGGGAAATATATTCGGGTAACATATTCACAACTAGTGGGCGTCAAATTAATTAAGTTGCGCTGTTGTTTCAGGTCTTTGTGCTAGTTACTTCTAGGCGTTATGTAGAGACCGTTTAATGGCGAAGTGTTTACGTAGATAAAATGTACAAGGTTACAGAGATAGGCGTGTAGGAGTTAATTATTTTCATAATTGTATAATGTAAGGCTGCGTGGGTAAGTGGGGAAACTACTAATCCTAATACATACCTATGTGAAGTTAGGTATGTTAAGTAAAGATTTAGGGGCAGTGGAAAAACAATGAATAAACTTTCCCTTTTTATCAATTTTGAATTCAGAACGATTTGCGAAGTATTAACAACTGTTATTTTTGCACAGATAATAAAAGTAACTAGTTAAAGAATTTATAAGCTTATTCTAGTTCCCACCAGTAGGGGCTCATTTTTAATTATATTTGACACATTAGATAATGAGAAAAGTTAGTTCAACCGCTTAAGGCATAAACTTAACCAAGTATAATTGTCTACATTTGAAAACGTAAAATACCACACCTAAAGTGCCTCGGATAAATGAATACTTTTTTGTGAAATAATTTATTTAATTAATATTTTGCAAATAACCTCTACGTGAGTGGATTGATTCATTTCATATTTATTTTCAGTTACAACAAGCCTATTTAAACTAAATTGGCTGTGTATTTTTTAGGTCTCGTCTGAAGTAGAGATATCTTTATACTTTTGTGTTTTGTGATGACCTCAAAGGTCAGAATCGTTTAGGTGAATGTTATCAATGTACGTCTGGGTCAAAATGTGCTTAAAGTTGCATTAAAATTATTGGACGTTAGTATTTAAATAAAACTATTTTACGGATTTTATCGCGGTTTTTTAATTTATATTTTCTTTCGACGTTTCGAAGGCTTTGAAGCCTTCAAAATTAATTTAATTTTAAAAATCTTTTATAATTGTTAAATGTAGGTAGATATTGTAACTTTTACTTTTCGGACAACCAACACCTCAGTCCGTCCCGTGACTATGAAGGCTGCAAAGCCACATAAGTAGGTGAACAAATTCAAAACTTCTCTGTTCTTACCAATCTTCGTTTTCTTTTCACAAAAATAAAAAAATAGGGATCTACTGTACTCCACAAAAAAGAAAAGAATGTTACAATTGAACTGAACATATAGGCGATTTGAAATTTTGAATTTGTTAAGCTACTTATGGGCCTGACTGTACATCAAGAGAATCAACAGTTATCCATTAAGTGGAGTACATAGTTTTGTTTTAATATTTATAATAACACAGCGACCGCAAAAGAGCCCCAACATTTCGCAGCTCTAATATTTCACGGTTTAACCCAGTTGCCACGAAACTCGAAGTTTGTCAAAGGGATTTGGTTAATTCAATTTCTGTGTTCAGCCACCGTCTTGCCATGCTTAGGTGGAAGAAAATTCGCGTAATATTTAATTTCAATACCAGCTTAGGCTCGAAGCTTAGAGAAATCTTTACAAAGTTAAAGATTGCAAACTCGATTTGAATTTTATTACTTGACGGGTGGCGTGTGTTTCGTGTTCAAGTCTTTATATTTGTTTCTGGTTGATTAACTTTACTTTGTATTAGTGTTTTTAATATTCCTGCATAATTTAGTCTTCTGTAATGATGATAATTTTTCATTGTAAGCCAATTGAAGGACGTTTACAGTTTTCATCCAGAAAGTTACCAAATGAGTTTTTTAGTACAAACCTTATTTATTTTTTACTCTGACTTTGATATTCATATGATGTACCAAATTGTTCATTATATTAGCCTTTGCTATTTCACAGCACTACCTAAATGTTTAAAACTAGCACAATAAACTGATGAATCATCTCAAAAAACCTTTCTTAAGCCGAGTTGAGCCGTGGAGACGTTAATCGCCCTTGTCCCGACATAGTGTATTGTTATCGTCTCATTCTAGTTTTCTGTTTATACACTAACAATGTCCAGCTGTATAGTAAATACAAAATATTTATATTCATATATCTGGATTTAAGAGGGTTTATCTTTGATGCAACTGTTTATATTTTTTATTTCATTTATTTATGGTATCAATAACGAATTGGACAGACGATATCAACTTGTTCCCGAAAAATACCACACTACTATGAAACTGACAGCAACTTCGGCAACTGTCAGTTTTAGCAATTTTATTGCTGCGATTCTAGAATGCACTTAAAACCTTGCCCCGTCCGAACATTCGCAGTGGCGAGGAATTATCGGCCGCGTTGAAATGCAATACTCGCCTGGCTTAAACAATACTCTTATACGAGTCTATTGACAGATATAAAAAAATAAGTCTGCGTCCGAACAGTATGATGTAATTTACACCTGACGATTATTATTTACAATAATTGCTTCGTTTAAAAGTGGCTTGAAGTGTCAGACTCGGTTGTGCGCGCCTAATAAAAAAATATATATATGCGAGTCATGTAAAACTATGTTAATAAAATAAGCACAATTTAGTACTTAGTAATCATTATCATCAGCCACATGAAGTCTTATTAATCTACTTATTAACGGGATATGCTAATGGTTTTTTTTTTTTTATGGCATTGAACGATGCCATAAAAAAAAATGCCGTCAATGCATCATGCATGCATCAATGCCGTCGCCTGATGGTAAGCCATACGACTACCCATAAACAGTAGCAACACCATCCAGCACCTTGAGTTACAAAGTACTGTGTGACATTCCACTGCAATATTAGAAATATTTGGAATATTAGAAATATTTATAAACCAACTCAGACATTACCATTTTTCTAAGAATTACGACTGAGTGGCAGCAGCGACAGTGCCCGGAGATTGCGAAATGCTAACCAAAGGAAAGTATTACATTTTTCATATTAAAGGAGTATTGTGAGCTCGCACTTACTATTGTGATATAAATAGGGCTGATGCTAAAGCGCTGCCTGTCAGCCACTTCGCAGATATTAAGGTTATAATGAAACATTTTAAGATTCTGTACCCAAAGAGAACTTAAGGAAAGGGACTGGTTAGGAAGGAATTACTCAACTTTTGCTGTTTGCTTGTGTGGCTGATCATTACAGAGTTTTGTTCTTTGAACCATAACCACATTATAACAATAATAAACAAAAACAAGAAGTACGAAAGCCTCAATGCATAATTGCGAATGGCACTAAGCCAGTATTTAATATTTATTGGAAGTTAGATGCTTGATTTTTACTTGCTCCAGTATAAATTGCAAATAATATCAATTAAAAAACAACACCATATCAAGGAAATAGCTTATAAATTGCAGTAGATTTAGCGCTTGTAAAAATAGTCATAAATATTTTATTTTATTCTATAATTGCTTCTCCGATGCTTTAATAACACGGCTTCAATTAACGTTTAAATACGAACTCAAGGTACAAAAATTTATCGACGCACGTTGTTGGGAATTATAGCGGCAATTATTTTACCCAAGAATTTAATAGCTCAAATTTATTAAGGTTATATTTATATTGAAAGCATTTTAAATATGAACAAAACCTGCGCAAGTACTTGTTTAATTTTCCATTGGTGTTTTTTTTCAACTTTAGTTATTAATAATTATGTAGTCGAATGGCTTATTTTTATCCGTAAATATTTTTATCAATATAAATCTGTTGAAATAACCTCTCCGATATCATTTTACTATGTTCCACTTCTGACATCTCGCTAATGTAACTAATGAAACGTCTATCCACATTCTCATGATAATCCCGCCGAATTTAGGGTTACCTTATATTTACAGAAGACGTATAGAAGTTTCTTTACATATTTAGGTCAATGTAATATTGTATCATTTATATAATATAAATGGAGTTCAGACTGTTTGCCACCGTGGCGGAACATTATAATTAATTATTTTTTTACGCTCTTGTTATCGGGGCGAATCCGCAAAAACTTCACCAGACGTCTATTATGTTTCCTTCGGCAGAATTAAAGAGCTCGTTTTCTTTTATTGGTATGCGAGAACGTTTTTGTATCTTTATTAGTTTTTTTGTCTTGGCTCTGTAATGTGGCACCGAAATTATGGTATGTTAGTGTAATACATATATTATTATGTAATGTAGCCATCGATCTATCATACTGTTCTTTATTATTTTATAGTATATTGTTCTGTACTTATATACAATAAGCTATGCTGCCAGAATTATATAATTTATCATTTTTTTGTAATATTTTCTACCCCGGCCGCACCTCGTCATGTATTTAAACCATGTTTCTAATCTTAACGTTCACTGTATATTCCTAATATTAATATATCATCCATAATAACTTTATGGCATTGTTTGTGTATAAATGTATTAATATGTATACAGTTGGTATGTATACTTTTAAACTAAATTAATAAATTGAAAGAAACCTCATATTGTTTTGTGTTGCTCTAGTGGCAGTGTTGATAGGGTGTGAACTGCAATGCCTTGGATTCCATTTCCATGTCAAACACCAATCAGTGTAGATTTTTCCAGCATGGTTTTCTCCAGATTGGATCGTCCAGACGCTATTGACTTCAGGCAAGCGTGTAGGCATAAAACCTTTGCCTTATCGTTTGTGCAACATGCATGTAACATTACTTTGAAGTGCTCGAGTGATAAGCAATGTAATAATCAAATTAGTATTATACTGACTAAGGTTTTAAGTCTCAAGTGGCTTGCTACAACGATTATAGCGGAGATAAGTACTGTTCCATAATTTGCATTTCCGCTTGAGTTAATACCGAGGATGTTATACCCGTTTTAATTAATTCATTTGCCCATAGGCAATAAACTTTACGTGTCTATATAATTCTTGGTTGAAATTTAGTGCAAGCCTTGGTTATGAATACGTAATCCTACTTCTTACTAATATAAACGCGAAAGGTTGTAAGTGTGTATGGATGTTTGTTACTCTTTCACGCAAAAACTATTGAATGGATTTCAATGAAATTTGGCACACAGGTAGGTCATGCCCTGGATTAACACATAGGCTACTTTTTATCCCGGGAAAATACAAAGCGGGACTTTTACCCCGGAAAAATCATTCACGCGAGCGGAGCCGCGGGAAAAGCTAGTTTGTTATACTTCGGCTATGGAAGTTAACTCAACAATGATTCTACTATATTGCTTAATAGTTGGGTCATGATGTTGTATGTAAATAGCACGCGTTATACGTACAAGCTATTACCATGAGGCTTTATTAGGCTAAGCAGTGACTAGTGTGATCTATGATTTGGTGGGCATTTTTCCGTCCTCATATGTGTTGACTCGTACCGGAAGCAAACGATAATCTCAGATAAAGCACTTTTCTTTTTTTTATTTAAAAAGCCCATTCAAATTAACTCTATTAAGGAATCGAATGGGAACTTGTGAGTTTCAGAGCTGTGCCAGTAAACTGATGAAGTTTTTAAAATGGTATAAATAAAGGAATAATAAGATGAGCGCATCGATGGTAGGTATAATTGATTGTACTAAGGGGATAGAAGACGTGTTAAATTATGTTTAACATTCACATACATATCAGCGAATATTTCCATCGTACGATTATGCCCATAATTATGTAAACAAATTAATAATTGATAAAATACTTCCACGTTATTAACGAGTGCTCTGATTGTAATGAACCGACTAATAATAGAACACCAATATAAAGAGTAAACAATAATATCACATTGGCATGAACTTTGTGAAATTAACCGATCAATAAATAATTAACGCATACGCATACTCACGCCTTGTATCCCCGGAGGGCTAGGCAGAGGCGCAACTAGTGCACCCACTTTTCGCCGTGCGTATTCCGTCCCATGATGTGATAGGGGGCGAGCCTATCGCCATATCGGGCACAAATTACGGACTCCGGGCTGATACTGAGTGGAAAAACCCAATATTACTTTGCCCTACCCGGGGACCATAGTCAGTCAAATAAATGAATTTGAAAATAAAATGTAGTAGACGCTTATATTCTTCACGGTAACCCCTCTTCCCAGTCCCGGGCTAATCATGATAAAATAAACATAAAAAAATCTCGCAAACCTGACAGAGCCTCCCATTAGTAAAGGCCGCCACGGATCAAAAGTGTTGCTGGACTTGGGATCCAAACCCTGGCTTCCCGATTCTCAGCTGATATAATATATGCCACTAGGGAAGCGATATAAAAATGTGATAATCGTCTATATAACTGTGAGTATTCCACGTTTAACCCTATACAGCTTTTTAGTTTACAACCTGTGTGGAAGGTCGCACGATAAGTGACAAAGTTTGTATATAGGTACTTCCATTTAAAGTTGATCTCCCTAGAGTACACCAACGTGTAGCAACGACAGGTACAGGAGAGCTAGTAAACCGATTTTAATCTTTAGCGCATACTAATTTAGAATCAGTGAAGCGGTTTTAAATTGTATGCTGAACAAAATTTTATGTACTAGGCGTTGCTCGCGGCTTCGCCCGCGTGAAATCCTTTTCCGCTACAAGTCCCTAAAACACAGTACGACGCCAGCGCCATCTACATAAAGAATTAGTTTAAAAATATCTATTATTTCCCATGGGAGCAAATTACCGGGATAGATTAGACCATGTGTTAATCCAGAACATGATTTACCCGTGTGCCAAATTTCAACCAAATCCATTCAGTAGTTTTTACGTTTACTTCTAACAAACATCCAAACATACAATCATCCAAACATCTTTCTAATATTTATAATATTATTTTTCTAACACAATTAATTGTCTTGACTGCCTCGGTGGCGTAGTTGTATTACGGTATGACTGCAATGCTGAGGTCTCGGGTTCGATCCCCGGGTCGGGCAAAGTGATATTGGGTTTTTCTATTCAGTATCAGCCCGGAGTCTGGAATTTGTGCCCGATATGGCGATAGGCTCGCCCCCTATCACATCATGGGACGGAATAAAAATGGCGAAAAGTGGGTGCATTAGTTGCGCCTCTGCCTACCCCTTCGGGGATAAAAGGCGTGAGTATGCGTATGCGTATGCGTATTAATTGTGCACTATTAGATCATTTTATCAGAGCGTAGAACAGTAAAAAATTCAGTCAAACTCAGTTACACCGCTTACATCTCTGCCCACCTTTAGGGGATAAAGGAATGAGCGTATGTATGAATGTAATGATATTCAAACCGCAATAAACCTGCAGTATTAAACATTAGAAGTTGTTGCACAGTTTGAGACAAAACTAATTAATAATAATGCTATCCGATAATAATTAAAAGGCGAAGGCAAATACGATATTCAAAATGCCATTAGCATTTCCAATGTCATTACGCTAAAATAAATTGCACGCACGATAGCTCGCCTTTATCGTTTCAACGAGTGCGGAATTTATTTAATTAAGTTGTTTTCTGCACGTCACTGCTTCCAACGTGGAAATTGTGCCTTTTAAAAGAGAAAATCAGTGCAGTTTACCACTATCTTGACAGTTTAATCTTAAATGGGGCACGAGTGTTCGGGAACAAAAGCGAAACCTATTAATGTTTACTAGCAAAGCGGATAAGTATAGTCGGAGGCATTATTTATATTTTATAAAATATTGAGCTTTAAATTATACACATACATATGCTCACACCTTTACTCACAATGGATAGGCAGAAGCGTAACTAATGCACCAAAATTTCGCCGAGTTCGTAGCTCATTTCCATGAATGGTGTCGTTTGAAGAAGCAGTGTCCATTTCGTTACATTGTTTCGTCATTTTAGAAGACTAATATAAGCTCCGGTCAACTTCAGTTTTAGTGCCGGTTCCGTGACTATAAAATGATACAAATTTAGTGAGGGCTACTCTGGTAATTTGCTGTAAAGTTGGCCAAGCAGTTTCACTGCACTCCTCTACCTGATTCCTTAAAGCATATATACTATATCCATGTAATTGAGGATGTTCTTTAGTGAGTCTGTGCACGTGTCGTTGTTCTCAAGTAATTTATTTAATAACTCATATGCTACAGAGTGCAGAGTTGGTTCTCATTAAGAAGGGATTATAATATTTTATAAAGGGATTTAATTTCAAATAGTTAATCATTATCGCGAGACTGGTCTAGCAAAAGAAGTTTGAACTATAAACAGTGAGGATCGTTTCTTAGGTGAAGAATGTTTGCAGAGAAAGTCAGGGTAAAAAATTAGTTGCCTGGGAACTCCTACCCGTTATGGAATTAGTTTTGCCCTATCATAGTACGAGACGGTTATAAGTTCGGTAAAGTGTGGATGCATCAGTTGTACCTTTGCCTGTCCCTTGAGAAATAAAAGCGAGCTACAATGTTTATCACGCACAAGACCGATAATGTGTCAAAATAAGATCCAATACAATAAGAATATAGCGCATTCGATACATGCAGTTATAAGCTAAGCCGGGCGATAAATGCGAAGTGGTTTCATATATTTTATTATTATGGATGACATCCAAAAATCGTTTCTATATCAAATATACTATAAAATATATATTACAGAAATTCATTGTGTATCATATCGTCTAGTATTTTATAGGCTATTGACTTGTCAAGTTATGAAACAGTTATTATATTTGCAAAAGTATTGCGTAATTATATTTCTGAAACCGAGACTGGCGATCGAATATTAACTTGAATGAGATTCATGTATGTCGCTTTGTATCGGTAAATATGTTTACTTATTTTATTTATGCCTCGGTGGCGTAGTTGTATTACGGTACCACTGCAATGCTGAGGTCTTGGGTTCGATCCCCGGGTCGGGCAAAGTGGAAATTGATTTTTCTAATCAGTATCAGCTGAATTTGTACTCGATATGGCGATAGGCTCGCCCCCTATCACATCTTGGGACGGAATACGCACGGCGAAAAGTGGGTGCACTAGTTGCGCATTTGCCTACCCCTTCGGGGATAAAAGGCGTGATGCGTATGCGTATTTTATTTATTTTATACACTTTGTACACAAGGTAAGCAGACGGAGTTAATGCCAAGGGCGTTCTCTCACAATCAACCTTAGGGTCGTGTAGAGAGACGGAGGCAGGTACATAATAAAAAAAAGTGGACACTAACAGTAAAGATAAACCAAACAAAATATAATATTTTCTGCTAAATATAGGAATATTTTTAAACCAATACCGGTAGCGCTAAAAAAATAATATTTTACATAATACACGAGTTCCGCGGATAAGGCAAAAATAATACCGATACCGATACCGGAAAATCGTACAAATGGTAATACAAAAAGAAATTCATAAGTACAAAATCGTATCAAACTCATGAAATCATTTTGTACGTGACTGTACGTATGTTATTCGTGCGAGATACACTCGTACAATCTTACCCGAGGGATTCACTGCATAAGCGAGCTTTACAACCAGGCTCGATCGCGCGGCTCTGCGCAACCACAACCTTGCATCTCTATTTTGAAAAGATTCTCTGGTTAATTCGAACCTAAAATGTATTTTCCGATTTAAATAGAATTTTGTGGTTATTTGTGCATTTTTTGGAGTATTTTTATAGCAGCATATTATGTAATTATAGAAATTAGTGGGATCGAGTGGGATATGTTACATAATGTATGAAGCTCGAGCAATAAACTGTCCATAATATTTTAATATCATTGCAATAAACCAGCTCTATAGCAGAGTTTACTTTCAAAGATCTAAGTAAACGTAAGGCGTCTTATACCCGCTGGACGTAATGGCAATTTTTGTATAAGCATAACCAATACAATCTTGGGTTCGATCTCGACGCATGAAAAAGTTATCTGAGTTCCTTGGTGTAGGAAATTGAGCACAATACAGCGATAAAATTACACAACGAGACTTCAAAAAACAAACTAAATTTAAAAAAAAATACTACAATAACTTACGCATATATTGAGGGGAATAATTAAAATTGGCGCATTACAATAAATACCCTTGGAATTTATAGATACGGTTTAATCACACTTCTTGTTTGGCAAGGATCTTATAGAAAGGGATATAACAAAGCCTTCAGAAGCAATAGGAGTCAATACAGAGTAAATTTATTGAAGGTAACGGGAGGAACGAGACTCGATATCAGTGTGAGAAATGTAGTGGGTACGAACGGATTTTATTATCAAAATCTGAAAATGTGTTGAGTTTTTTAATGTTGTTAATGCACACATACCTAACTTTGAATAGTCAGAACTGCATGCTGAGGAAAACCTGGGCAGTTTTTTTATCTATTTATTTAAAAATGAATCGTCTAAATGTATGTAAGCGCATAATTTTAGAACGACTGCACCAAATTGAATAATTCTTTTTTTGTACATACATACATATATACATATACACTCACGCCTTTAATCCCCGAAGGGGTAGGCAGAGGCGCAACTAGTGCACCCACTTTTCGCCGTTATTCCGTCCCATGATGTGATAGGGGGCGAGCCTATCGCCATATCGGGCACAAATTCCAGACTCCGGGCTGACACTGAATTTTAAAAAACCCAATATCACTGCCCGACCCGGGAATCGAACCCAAAACCTCAGCATTGCAGTCATACCGTAATACAACTACGCCACCGAGGCAGTCTTTTTTTGTAGTGTTCGTTATTGTCAGTACAAGGTTTGTATAAAAGAACATTTTAAAAACATAGTACATTTATTTAAATCTCATAATATGAAAAGTGAGAGTTAATGAGACAGACGACTGTGAGAGAAATGTAGTGAACATTGTGAGAACATTGGCATATTAACGTTTGAAAGATTGACGTTCAGTTGCTCAGTTTACATTAAGTCATAATATTAATATTATTCAATTCGACATTGGTAGAACCATAGCGTGTGCGGGGACGCCGTATTTAATAAAACAATAAATATATTATACATTTACAGCTTCTTTTGCAACACCAAAACGGTGTTTCGTGTGTTTGATATCTGTTTAGGAGTTTATCACCACACACAACCACACACGCTCGTGCCTTTTATACTCGAAGGGGTAGGCAGAGGCGTAACTAGTGCACTTACTTTTCGCCGTGCGTATTCCGTTGCATGATGTGATAGGAGCGAGCCTATCGCTATATCAGGCAAAATTCCAGACTCCGGGCTTATACTAAGTAGAAAAACCCAATATCACTTTGCCCGACCTGGGGATCGAACACGAGACCTCAGCACTTTAGTTGTAGCCTAATACAACTAACTACGCCGCCGAGGCAGCAAAAGTTTATCGTCGTTTTATTTATTGTTATTGATGAAAAAATGGCACCAGTGACGCATCAAAATATGGTTCAGGCAGTACAATCGTTATGGTCGAATTATTTCATTGTAATTTTGGTCTCATTTTGTCTCATTTTTAATTTGACCGGTTAATCACTTTCGATACATCAAACGTGTCAATATATGGAATTATTGATTATCCCATTTATTCAAATTTACCGGAAGTGCTACATTTCCTTAGTCCGCAACTGAAAAAAAATGGCGGTACCAAGTTCGCCGGGTCAGTTAGTTCCGTTATTGTTTTCTAGCTAAATGCATAGACAATAATAGAAATATGCCTTCTTCTGAAGACTTAATCAGATACTCATAATAACAATATGTATAATATCATTATAATTATAGGCGATGGAATTAATATCACTTTCCGTTATTATAGGAAATCAATAATGTTTCAATAATAATGAACGATATAAGACAAGTAGGCCAACATAAAAAGTTGACAGACACCGTGACTTAGTCGGCTTATGTGACCTAGTATTACACGCTCCTGTGGGTTCACGACTGACTTCTATTAATCTTGCTTTATTCGGGTTCACGTTGCCGGAAAATATTCCGAAGTAATTGATGTCAGACGCGGGATTTTCTTTCGCAGCCTAATACCGTGCGGTGTTTGCAATTGTTAGGGAAACTTTTTTGGGATGTGTGTCTGACGAGACGGCTTGTAATTGGATGGATACATGAAGATTTAAGCAAGCAGCAATGATTCGTTTTTAGTTTATAGAAGACCAAGCCGCAATATTAATTTTTATTAGAAACTAGTCCAAAACTTCGTCTGCGTAGACTTAGATCTAATTGAATAAGAAAAGTTTTAAAGAAAATTGCAAATATATTAAAATTACAATAACTTATTTTTCCGATATCCCATTTTAACGAAACAAGGTCTTTCTGTTCCCAATTATACACTGCCCTCTTAAAATTACACGAAATCCAGTCGATTTGGACAAACAGAGAAATAGACTGGAAACCAAACTCAAAATCAGTAATTTGTGTCCTATTACTCTTCTCTAATCACCCCTTTCTTTTTTATTACTTTTCTTAGTAGACGCACCGGGTTCTGCTGTTTTATTAAATGTTTAGATAGTAGAAAGAGTAATTATTAGCTTTAAGACTTACCATCTAAAAGATAAGCACGTCTATTGTCATTTTATTTTATTTTATTCACAAAACCAACAGCTTTACTATAAATAACTAAATTATAGACTAACTTAACTTAACAGGAGCCAATTATAGGTTTCACTAAGATATTAATACATATTAAATTGTCGGAGGGATAAAATACATTAAATAGGTTCACAAGATGAGGTAAGTTCCCAATATGGAAAAAAGTCTATGTAAAAGTTCATGCACTGCTTTGTTATCTAAAGTGGATTATTCCTGTTTATGAGTGGTCGTTGCACTTGCCATTAAGCGAAATGCTCGTTTGCCAATAACTTTTAATAATAAAAATAAGACCATAAGTATAGTGTGGTTTTATCACATAGACAAGAAAAACTGCTTTAAATATACTGCGTGATTTTGAAATTATCCACAATACATCATCATCAGAAGCAATTCGCGCCAAATAACGCGAATTACACCAAACATTCATTTTTAAACCCTTACGAAGCTGTTAAGTAGGCACTCAAGTGAGGCAAACCGCAAGGGCGCACCGTTTCATCTTCCAAGCGCCTACTTAAGATGTAGGTGAGTAACTTCATCACTATTATAGCGATGTAGACGTAAGATGGCTGTGTGGCGCACTTTGATAATGCACGTATGTTCTGTGCATTGTTAGAGAAATAAACGGTCTGGAAACGGCATATCGTATTTGAATGAATTGTTGTGAATTATTGATGTATTTTTGTTCACCCGTATGTATGACGAGTGCAAAAGAGCACAGAGCTAGTTAAGACTATCAAGCAGCGTAAATTTTCGTACCTAGGTCATATCCTAAGACATGATAGGTACGATCTGCTGAGAACCATCATGATGGGGAAAATAACTGAGAAAAGACGTGTAGGCAGGAGAAGAAAGTCGTGGCTTCGCAATATACGGGAGTCGACCGGAATAAAAACGATTGAAGAACTGTTCCGACTAGCCATGGACAGGGAGAGGTTCAGTGAACTGAGTGCTAACCTTCGGTAACGGTGAGGCACCTGAAGAAAGAGAAGAAGGTATGACGAGATTCGCATGTCATTACAATAAATAAAATCCTATATTTACGTACACAATATTTAATGATTAAACGAACTTACCTGTACGTGAAGTTCTATCATAATTATACGAAGGCTTCGTCCGAAGAGATTACCATAGAGAACACATGTAGTATGTACTCCAGTTGTACGCCTTTGCACTTTATTTGAGACTTTTTTTTTTTTTTTACTTTGGTCACACTCAACCTGTCAACAGAGCTTCATTTAGTTTAGAGAGTTCCATATACCTATATTTCACAACTTACTAGGGTTAACGCCAGTCACGGGAGGGAGGGATACTAATCTCTTCGGACGAAGCCTTCGTATAATTATGATAGAACTTCACGTACAGGTAAGTTCGTTTAATCATTAATTATACTTCTGCTTCGTCCTCGAGATTACCATAGAGAACACATGTAGATATTTAGAGAATAAGTAGTGAAATATTTGTATAATTTCAATTCCAGTAGGAATTACAATTAGCTAACCAAAAAACTTTATAAGCTTATATTTAGCAATAAGTTTTTCGATAGGATATCAATGTATAATTTCTAATTGGTTATCATTGATCTAATAAAAAATATTGTCGTTCCCAACTAGATTCTTAAGGTCTCATTACCGAATCTCAGGGATAAGTCAAAATTAGTAATCTATGATCCAAACTGCTGTTTTGTAGATCGAATGCAGTTTAATGCCATAAGTACCTATAGGTACACGATGGAGCCCCGTGCTGTGAGCACTAAGCATCTAATGCAGTAAAATCTATTTCATATTCGATAAAGCGATATATGGTATATGGGGTATACCATACTGCTATATGGGGCTTTCTGGCGACGGTAAATAAAGAATTTTAATTTTGATGAATTCACTACATCATAAAAGATATTATATTATCAATACTATATTTGCGACTATTTGAGCAAATTCCGAGTAAACTACAAACAATATTATATTAGACCTTCGGTAATAAGATCTGGTTCTAAGAGAATTCCGATTTCTTTCAATAAATGGTTCATTTAGGTGGTGGCTATAATATAGACACTTAAACTTAATTAATGCAAATGACTTGTCATAAGGGAAATGTTCCCTGTTGTATGATCTAATATTATATCACATTTCGATAGCATCGATCAACAATACTTCCCTTAAAAATCCTTTTGTTGGTTTGTCTTGATCAGCATGTCAGCATATTGTGACTATAGTAACAAACTTGGAGCTGATCTACACATTTTTCAAAGTCTCGTCTTACGCTCCTTCGTAATATTTGTGTCAAAAAGCAAATTAACTGGAAAATAAGCTTAATTAATGGTAACATTATTAATTAATAATTACAATAGACAAAAGAAAAATAATTTCTTAAAACAGATATAATCTTAGATCGGTCAACAAACTATATTATTTATCAATATTAGAATATTAAAGCTTGTTACCCAATCATCTAAAAATCGTAGAATGGTTTCAGATGATACTCGGCACACAGACATACCGAGTTCTAAATTAACTCCTAGGTTAATTTTTGTGTTAGGAAATGGACATTTAGACCTTTATATACCATATGACCATATTTTCCTGTGTTGAACCCGTAGCAAATGCTAGTTATTGGAATAGTTAGATCAAAAATGGAGCAATGTTTCATTTTAGCTAACCGACCCAACAAAATTCTTCCCGTGACAAAGATGATGATAATTGCTGACTGGGAGAATATGACAGAATTATTCGTACAGTTAGTGAATGTTTCCAAGAAGGGAATACACCACGGAAGCTTAGATCTCAAGAGTAAAGCCGGAATACTTAACGGCATACAACGTTTTATTAAAACTGCGATTAAAGCGTTGGAACATTATAAAATATTATCATAAGACAGCCCACCTATGGACTTCGTTATCTACCCTGTACATAGAGAACGTATTGTCGAATTCGCAAAATAAATACATACATAGACTCGGGTATTTTATCCCCGAAGGGGGGACAGAGGCACAACCAGTGCACTCGCCCCTCAAGGTAGCGAATAACTTTAAATTATATTATGCGCTGCTGTTTTCATCGTTTTACTCTCCGCTAGCTGCGAGTCTCCTGCATGCAGCACCTTCCCCCCCCCCCCCCTCCTTTTGTTAAGACATCGCAAGAAATTTTGAGGCGCTATCGATGATCGGTAGCATAGTTTCAATTTTTAATTTATATAACGCCCCAATCATTGTTAACAAAAGGTGTTAGATTTTAACAATATTGTCAGATACATAATCGTGCGCCCTGTCGGGCACGGCAAAAATTGCATGAGAGGGAGAAGCTATAATATATATGTATTATGTGATTTTTTTTTATTTTTTTTTTTTTTTTTGTTATTATTACTTAGAACCAATAGTAGGTATATATTAATAAATATTCTCTACTTAAGTTGACGATTAATCAATGATATTTGAAAATTATCATGACCCTGTAGGTCTCGACATTTACAAACAAGAATATTTCACTAAAATGATAATGAGAAAAGATTTGTTCTTTGCATATTTGTTTGTAATAAATAAACTCAAAAAATCACTTAACCGAATTTGAAAACCCTTTCAATAATTAGGTATAGGTATTTGGTAGCTAAAATACCTCTGAGTGCTACTGGCTGTTCTTTATCCCAGGAGGAGTGTCAACGCGGGCGCAACCTCAAGCAAAAACTATTAACATTAATAATGTTCTACATAAACATATTATCACGCCTTTTCCTATTTTAGGTGTAGGCACAACTGTTAATATATTTACACCCACAATTCGCTAGCTATGTTAGGGCCAGTGACAGCGAGCGTATTGATATTTAGCAGGCAAAAAACCCCCAAGTCCGGGTTAAATACTGAGTAGAAGGGACGCAATATAATTTTACCCGACCCGGGCTCGAACCGGAGACTTCAAGGAGGCAATCGCATCCAGTACGTAATACTCCAAAAAAACACCGAGACCGTAAATATTGTTGTCAATAAGTAAAATTAACGGTATCGCTAAAATACATTCAATTTTGTCGGGAATAAATTAGACTTAATAAATATTCTGAGTCTAAAAAATTGTAACGAGTCCCTTATGGCAATCAAGCAGTCTAGACAGATTATAATATTGCTGAGGGAAACTCTTTTTCCGCTTCTTGTTCACATCGGTGAGTTCTGAGACAACACGAGCGACGGTAGATTCATAACGATTTACATGATCATTTTGATTCAATTTTAATAAAAGCCTCTTTGATTTTATTTAATTTAAATTATAATAAGATTCGTCTATGTTATTCATAGACAACCTACGGATCAAAGTAAGTATACAATGAAACAATTAAATATAATGTAAAAACCAAGGGTAAAAAGGGGAACGCCTAAGTTCCGGTTGGACTAAAATTTTAGTCACGTTTCTGGGATCCGTGTCATTTTATTTAAAGATATTTTAAGAATCTATTCGGCTAATTCAACCATGTCCTTCTTCTTCTTTTAAAAATGGGTTCACCGTTTCATCGGTGATTTTGCCAATGTCAAGTGGGTAGATGTTAAAATAATATCATAATTTTAACCATGTTGGTTTAGGCAGGTTATTTTATAAAGGCTTAACTTTATAATAAGTACGCCATTATTATGCAGCTACCGTCACTCCAGCGACGGTTACTATTTAATTCTTGCATTTTAAAAAACACTGATTTTATACCGCCAAAATAGTGACCTATTCGGTCATAAGGCCATAAGACATAAGGCCAAAAAACCTTAATATATAAAACAAATAATTCTGTGATCATTAATGATTGTGGGCGACTACGATTTTTAAAACTCAGACCACCTGCCTGCATATTATCCTGCCTGGCATGGCTTTGCGATGCGGACGATGCTGTGCCGCTCTCGGTGAATCCAAATGGCAGTACTTCGTTGCTGCAGGATTTTCCGTTCTTAGATTGACTCCTCTCCATTTAACACATACTGTGCTGTTGTAGGTCATTTTTAATTACTGTAGCTGTTTTCAGTACGTTGCTAAACCACGACCAAAGACATAATTGTCTTTTATGTACTATTAAAATGATATTGCGTAACATCCGGCACATGGCGGCGTGGTGCGGTGGTGCATCACGCCACATTGACGGGAATAGTTAATCCACTTGCGCCGCTTGCGCTGATATTTTTCAAGCGGTGCTCGGTAGAGGCTGTTACATATTTTACATAAGAAACAGTCGCATAGTACTGCTAGCAGGTATTAATCATGGATAGTGACAACCGCCAATGGTAGCACGCAAACCCAGGTAACAGAATTGTAATTTTAGTAGGAATAGCATGACTGTAAATTCATCAGCCGCGAGTTATGCACTGCATCTTCGCATGTACAATAGCGGCCTTAACTAATGTGAGGATCTGGCCTGGGAGATTTTAACGAGGTCTTTTTACCCGATTGCTGAAGGAGGGTATTTTTCACTCCACAAGGCCGCCACTGATGGTACTAACATACTGTTACATAACATTATATACAAGAACCAGTCATACAATACTGATCGCGAGCGTCAACTTTGGGTAGTGACAACCGCCATGTGTAGCACGCAGACCCGGGTAACAGAATTAAGCATGACGGCGGTAGATTGAAATAATGTGTAATTATTACACCGACATAGCAAAATTAACTGTTCGGGCACCATATTAATATTATCGATGTAAATAAGAGACAGACCGAAGGTACTGTCCGCAACATTATTCTGGCCCGGTACACAATCAGAACAATAAGATTTTTATACTAACCGTTTGACCTGAGTGGTATTTTTCGTTATGTCGGTAGTCTTGGAGAACGGGAACAATTTTCATCACTTAAGTAATCTTGTATTTTCCGTTCCAAATAGAACTAATTTCCATGTTTTACACTTGAAATACACGACGAGCAATAAATTAAGAATAACTTGAGCGTAACGTGCAATTCGGCGACGCACTAAAATACGAATGAAGCTCTGTTGACAGGTTGAGTGTGACCAAAGTAAAAAAAAAAAAAAAGTCTCAAATAAAGTGCAAAGGCGTACAACTGGAGTACATACTACATGTGTTCTCTATGGTAATCTCGAGGACGAAGCAGAAGTATAATCAACAGTAGCACGTTTTACTTGCTCTATACTTCTGTCAATGATCAATGGCTATCGTCAATTCACATTTTCGAACTATACTATTTGACGTAATAAAAGACGAGCAGCATAAATCATCCGGACAAATAGCTTGATCAGTTCCATAAAACACAGTTTCCAGACTTGTAACAATAAATGTACCCAGTCAATGCCAGCCGATAATCGACCACGATCATTCATTAATTTCGTACGAATAATGGTAAATTTAGTATAAAATATTTTAAGTTAAAATTGTCGGATTTGACTTGATAATTTATCACTTAGCTTCACGTCTGATGGTTTAACGTGATCTCTAAATTCTACTAATCTAAACATTCTTTTAGCTACAGTTTTTTTTCAGCTATAATTTCATTGATTTAGCTGCAGCGTATTAGGGTTCTGAGACTTGAATTTCAGGGGTAGATTTTCTAATTGTTATATACACATCTGAGTTGCCTTATGCTATAATTCATGCTCGATAAGGTTTACCATATTACATAATACTTGTGAGTTTACGTAAACGTAATCCTCCCAGCCAGTTTCGGCTACGGCGGCCAATCTAAACGGAGATCAGCCAGGTACGCAGGAGATATTATAGTTCACAAATGCGCAATACACAGGTGCACTCGCTACTCCTTCATTCTCATAGTCCGGTGAGACGGCAACCCGACATGACCGGAGAGAGATCAGGCGCAGGACCAACGGCTTTACGTGCTTTCCGAGGCACGGGGGTATCACACCGCCTACTTCCTGACTCCGAGCTGCGACTGAGTAATTTTTAAGATGGTAAAACCCGGTCACAATGTTTTTTGGCTCGACCCGGGATTCGAACTCAGGACCTCAGCGCGCAAATCGTACTCGTAACGCGACGCAATACAACTAGGCCACCGAGGCAGTCAATGTGAGTTTACGTACTACTTCTAGGACTAAAGGCGTGGGTGTTGTTTTAGCTATCATGTATTATTTTCTCAAGTATAATCACGTTATCTTAATCAAATCATAGTTGAAGGTGTACGCCTTCCCACGTCATTTCATATATCCACATTGATTCAAGTAGTGGAAATGTTTATACTCCTCGGAGGAGCGTTGGTGCGTCTGTTATGAGAACTTTGATGTTATTGTATTCCCTTACCCCCGAAGGAACGTGTGGTGTTATTGCTAAGTGGAATTATAGTAAGTAAGTACTGCCAGAGGGTCCTTTGCCAATATGCCAAGAAATATTAATACATGGTCTTTTTCTTTTAGTAGGATTATAAGGTGCTTTAAACTTACTTAGACATCTAAACTGTATTTTTATGTTAAACAATATAAATAACCTTTATATAAGAGAAGCTTGTCTTTTTTTTATTGATGGCTCGACAAAGTGGCTTCACTGCACCTGATGGTAAATTAAGTGAAGCCCAAAATAATGTCGATCGGTAAGAGATAAACATCCCTGGTCGGTCGGCACAGTTATGCCGGCTTGCATAATTGCTTCTTCACGCTCCGCTTGAAGGACCCTAAGTTGTAGGAAGGAGGGAAGACGTACGCGGGCAAACTGTTCCACAGCTTAATAGTGCGGCATAAATATGAATTACCGAACCTAAAGTAACTAATTATAAACGAATCAGAAATAAAGTAAAACGTTTAAATACCATGCCTAAATTGTAGTAATTTGGTTGAGTGCTTGTGTTATTCTGTTCCTTATAAAATCCCTAGACACCCCATCAATGACATACTTCACATTCCTTTTTGTAAAACTAATATAGGCTTAAACTCACCTATAACAAGAATGTGTCGACAACTAAATAAACTGTATAAATCTGATTCCAGCGTTGATATCCATGCAGATTCGCTCACACGTTTTAGAAAAGCTATATTTTTCATTGATTCGGCTGTAGTACACGAATTTAAGTAATTTTGTTTTTGTTTTTGTATGTCTATAAAAAATGTTTATTATTTTTATTTTATTTTTTGTCCATAAGTTCCTATTATTTTTAAGTTTTCTGTAACACTAATTTTGTTTATCTAAAGTGTTGTTGTTTGTTAGTTTAATTATACCATTTCTTATTGTGAATGTTGTGTATGCCTGTAAGTGGCATGCATATCAGGTAATTTTTAAATTTAATTAATGTATTCTAGACTTCAGGATATGTATGCTGTTGGTGTACCTTATTAAATAAATAAATAAATGCCTACGAAATCCTAAAAAGGAACTACTTTCATGCTAACAGAACGGTAACAAACGTTGAAATATGTAAGTGGCCAATTCACAAGAGAAGTGACGATTTTACGGCTGTCTGTAGTTTCCGCGGGTACAAACCGATGAGGAAAATAAATTTCAAGTCGTGTTCAACCCACCGCGGGAGATTTAAGGTAGTCGATAAGCGAATGTTTTGTCGGTGGGCCTGCCGTCGAATGTTCGAGGCAACCACGGATTTATGCGCGCCGAGAGCTTCTTATATGTCGACGGAAAAATACAGCTTTAAATAAGTAAATAAACCTCTACATTAGATTTTTATAAGTGTTATAGAGTTGGAGCTTTATTACAGTTTTGGGTCAAACGTTTTATTGCTCAGCTTTATATCGAGAAATTAATAATTTTATTTGAAAATATTACTATTTAGATATTCGAATTTAAGCCTTACAAGGGCGCTTCCTAAGTTACTTGTAAGTTTGAATACCCCTATTCACACGTTACAATGCGATTCAAATAAGAATAGGATCGACTTTGCGCCATATTGTGACGTCTAAATAATTAAATAATATATTAAGCTAACTTTAGTTTAATTTCTAAATAGCAATAACGTTTTTATTTAAATTTGACATAAGAGTCAGTCGACATAATAAAACTTTTTTACAAAAAATAGCACCGACTTCAAAAACGACTATAAGGAAAATAATTACTTGTGCTTTGCTTCTGGGTTATAAGGACATTTTAATAATTCAAATATTATATACACTGCCATTCGTGTGATTATATTAATGTACAATGAATAATTATTTGGAGACGGTGCCGGTCATAAAAAAATCGTGTAAGTGTAAACCAACGCGTCATACAAGAGATGTATACACAAATATGTATATTGTATATAAATAAAATATCCTTATAATACACATTAAATTGTAATCCTACTAATATTATATAGTGGTTTTTGAAGTCGGTGCTATTTTTTGTTATAAAGTTTTTTTCTTATTTGAATCGCATTGTACGTAATTAATTAAAGAGCAATGCTATAAAAAGTGTTTTTCAGTGCTTTCGGCATGAAAACTCGCAGTGCCGTCAGTTTGTTTATCTGACAGGCAACTGAAGTAGAGCCAAAGAAAACTATGAAATAGGCGACCCTGTGTTCGAACGTACTCTGAGTCCTCACAGTATTGTTTGTGAATACGGTTGTCAGTCAATCAAAGATTTTCATTTGGAGTAAAATGTATATATAGACGATACAATACCACTTGTTTTCTACACCTTAATAAAGCCTTCGATTCATACACTCACAGCTCCTTTGTGATACCAAGTGCCCTTTATTGGGATAAGCTCTCGCTCCCTAGATCTTTTGTTATAATGCTCTTCAGTAAACCTATGTCTTCTTTATGATCGTATGTTTACTTATAATGTTTTGATTTTAGCAGCATGAGATTCTTGAGCCTTTACCCCGAATAAAATATTGGTGGATAACTTATTGTTTTTATTTTTTTTATGGACATTACGGTGAGTAGCCTGACGCGAGTCGGCTTTTCTGACCACACCGGACTTTCGGGCGAACGCTTTAGGCGCCTCCAACCCTTTACATTTAAACTTATTGTATGGTATACTATATCTATAAATATTTCTTATGTTACGCTTACACGTGTGTGGATTGAATAATATAAACCGAAGGAATATCACATAAAAAACGGCCGAAAGTCACGTCCTCGTTTTCTGTATAATGAGTATTAAGGCTAACGCGGCACTTCGTATATATTTTATTTATAAAATCATAGCTGTTGCCTTCTTGGTCCAGTGAAGCATGTAGGGGATAGTTTTGACCGGAAGGTCTTGCTTTCAATATCCAGGTTCATCAAGACTGTTGCAGCATTAGAGCGATATAAGGGTGAGAGAAAGATCTAATTATAATTAATTGTCTGTGGTCGTAATGCCATCGATGTCTAATGGGCATTCATTAAGAAGTAAATATATAAAGAGTAGGGTTGTATCACATCCCAGTCTGGGACGAGGAGCGCAACGCTCTCATGTCAGTCGTCGGAGGAGACCTCTCGCTGCCGGCTGTGGTGTCATCCATGGTTGACATCCGGTCACCGCGGAGTTTTAGTTAGTATTGCCGTGCATAGTGATAAATACAGGAGTAGGGACTCGGCCCGGCAGTCGCCCGATGTTTTTAATTATTCCGGGCGGCTTAACACCGGGTCGTAAGGCACGGTGAACCCAACATAACCGTCCAGTCACTAGGCTGGGCGGTAGTGGTAAAAACTGCACTTTCTCCGCGAAAAAAAATAAAGGTTGTATCACATCTTTGAACGTCTCTTCAGCGCACTTTAATATTAGCGAAATGGTCAACTGTTTTACTTTGATGCGGTACTTATGGGTAGATTGTTTGACGCACAAAGGGTGCATCAATGCGTTAAATGCACGTTAAATCGCGTGTAAGCTGAGGTCGGGTAAGGAATACTATTTTTAGATTTTAGACGCATCTATTATGATAAAAATACTAGCAGTACGCTTTAATACCAGTATTGTAGTTTCTTTTATAAAATGTCGTCTGGTTTTTACGGAGAAATGTAACCTAGAATTGTTTCCTGCACAGTCGTCCAAATAAATTATATTTTTCATTATTCTTTTATTTTAAGATTTCTTACCCGCTAAGAGCATTTTGAGAGAGTTTTAAGCGGATTGCTAAATAAAATATTTCAAGACTGAAATTACTTTTACAATGGTTTTATAATTAAATATGCACCAGTATATCCAATATAATTAATATTTTATAAATAAATACTACTGCAGCACGTAACCACGTCGGACATGTGAAAATTACGTGTGTTTTTTTTAGCACCAACGAATTCATATTACTTTTTATACATCATGGTCCATTTCCTACTCTGCCAAATACTTGAAAAGTAATAACACATTACCTTTGCCTAAAAACACAACTCAATCCATCGCACGTGCCAAAAGGGACATAAAAACATGCATTACACACACTTAAACTCCCCCACTTTCCTCGGCTTTGTCACGTAAAAATTGACATCGTCAGGATACATTTTATCGTTTCTCCATTCTCACGTGCAGAAAGGTATAAACACGCCTACCCACGTCGTTGACAAAATTAAACATGGCGATAATAATACGACACGACAGTTGTTTACATGTATGCTATCTACATAAAATTCCAGGTGAAAAATACTTATCCCGACGAAACCTGTTCATATAAGTTTATTAGCAAGAGGAGTTCTCGTGAATGCAGCCGCAGATTTTAATTCCGCCGCTTGTGCTCTTAATTTAGTGTGTGCTACTTCCGGAGTCCCTATGCTTTCACACTCTTGTGGAATATAAAAATAACTCGCAGTTCATCGTCCTACTTTTAGGAGGACGTTATGATGTAATGTCATTAAACAATAAGTTGGTTGTCAAAAGGCTATCAAAATATTTTGAGTAGTGTCGAACTTATAAAAAAAATTACAAGCATATAAATTGAGAACCTCCTCCTTTTTTGGAAGTCGGTTAATTAAAAATAATATGGTGGCTCTACCCGCCTAGCAGCCAGCCCGCCCCAGCCCCAGCCAGTAGAAAGAAATAATTAGGAATAATTCTTGAAGTTTATTCAATCAATCAAATCAATTAATTATTATTGGATGATTGCCATATTTTTTTACCCATTTGTTGCTAACCAAATAAATGTAAGCAAACCGGTTAATTTATTCCACGTTCCATTAAAAATCGATCAAAACAGAAAATGTTCGGTTACAAAGCGCTCAAATGGTCCAATTAATTATATCAGTTAGTTTTCCAATAATTGCGCCGCTCCTTGTCGGCACTCAATTTAGAGCGAACCTATAGGGTTCACTTTGACTTTTTCGCAGAGTAGGTATAGCTTTGTGAAATTCTTACTAATGGGAAAAAAATCTATTTCTTTTACGAAACATTTTCGACCAAACACGGGACTGTAATTTTTATTTTTAAAAACTCAAAAAATTGTCTATCGTTATTTACAAACTTTGGGATTGAGATCTTGTTACATTAAAAGTTTTGAAAGTTTTGGTGATTTCATAAAAACCTCAGTTTTATAGTGTTGGTATATTTTTGACGTATTGGGTAACTTTAAAGTCTGATCCGAGAGGGCTTGAAATCAATTATTTAAAAAATCTCAATTCATAGTAGGTCTATAATAAGGAGTCAATTACTTGTGGAAATAAAAGCAAAGAGAGATAATTGTTCCTCAAGTGCTAAATTCAGACAAAAACATATTGCGGAATCATTCATACAATTTTTTGGGTTCCGTACCTCAAAACGGAACCATTATAGTAGGTCTTTACCTATGTAATTGCCGTTTAGTATACAGAAAGTTAGCATTTTTTTTTATAAATAGTTTTTATTTCTATCAATCAAAATATACCCCCATGCTATCCATACATCTCTACCAGCGTAGTGGTGATTTTTCAATGCCCTTCTTGAAAAAGTCATGTGTACGGGAGCCTACAAACTCTTCAAAGGCATTTTGTACTGCCTCTCGGGTATAAGACAAATCCTACAACAGACGGTCTCTGAGCTACAAGAGTTAGAGTTGGAAATTTTGCGTCAACCACCGTACTCACCAGATCTTGCGCCGACAAACTTCAACTTTCCAAAACTTAGACAACCTCTTGTCAGGGATAAAAATGAATACCCGAGAGGCAGTACAAAATGCCTTTAAGAGCTTGTTGGCTCCCGTACACCCGAATTCTTCAAGAAGGGCATTGAAAAATTACCACTGCCCTGTCAGAGATGCATCGATAGCATGGGCGCATATTTGATTGATAGCAATAAAAAATATTTTCAAAAAGATGACTTTAACTTTCTGTACACTAAATGGCAACTTCATAGGTAAAGACCTAATATTATCACTGTGTAGTCCGTCTGTCTGTCAAGACCCTTTTTTTCAAGGACGCGTAGAAGTATCAAGATGAAATTTATATCAAATACTCTGGTCTACGGTCTCTCTCAGCTGTAAAAAAAAACTTGTATGTCAACGCGATCAAAAGATGTAATCTTTTATGTAGCATATTTTTGCTATTTCAAAAGGGAATCAAAACCAATAGGGTACTTCCCGTTGACCTAGAATGATTCTAAAGGACATGCCCAAAAACGGTCCTAAAATACTAACTAAGACAATTTATTTATATTTGGATAGAACTCCTAAAAACTAGCCTTTTACAGTAAATCGTTAAACTTTAAAGATCTCCGATTATGAGATTTATGTAATTTTATTTTGCTTAAAAAATACAAATAATATGAAAGTTTAAAAAAAAAATGAATGAAGGGGTCTAAAAATATATTTTTAATGGATCTAAGTTCTATATTCTACCTCTTTAAAATGCCTAAAGTTTCAGCCTGCTTAGATTTTAAGGCCCAGAACCCATACAATAAGCGGACATCTCCTTTAGCCAGAAGCAATATTTTACAGCTCATATTAAGAAAAAATCTGAAAGAGTAAATACGTACTTTAATAAAAAACAACTAGTTCGTACGGAACCCTCGGCGCGCGAGTCCAACTCGCAATTGTCCGGTTTTTTATGTATGAAAATCGTACTCACGGTCGCTTTTTTCAGCTAAATATATTCATTAATACACACACACACACACACACACACGCCTTTTATCTCCGAAGGGGTAGGCAGAGGCGCAACTAGTGCACCCACTTTTCGCCGTGCGTATTCCGTCCCATGATGTGATAGGGGGCGAGCCTATCGCCATATCGGGCACAAATTCCATGCTCCGGGCTGATACTGAGTTTAAGAAACCCAATATCACTTTGCCCGCCCCGGGAATCGAACCCAAGACCTCAGCATTGCAGTCATACCGTAATACAACTACGCCACCGAGGCAGTCAGAGTTGCAGTATATTCATTAATGTTTAAAGATTTTTTATTATGGGAGGTAATATAAAGCTATTCTGTCCTTGAGTGACACTAGCAAAGCTTGAAAAAATAATAATTTCATTCCCAAAAAGATGTTTAGCAGGCGGTCCAGTGAACAAAAACTGTAAATTATTTATGTAATTTCATATTTTAACATTAATTTTGAACTATTTACAAAAAGGAAGAGTCACTCGTGGCAATATTTTTGTAATTGTCTTTGAAATTACTTTGTTAAACCATTTTGATTGAGGAGATTTAACGGACTTAAATGGACGGCCGTTTTACATTTAAAGATCAAAGTGTTATTTCTGGATTCAAATTTTGTTTATTTTCTTTTCTTTGTATGAAATATTAATATATTGTTTTGTATTCCGTTGCTTAATGACCTTTAACGATGGTACGATAAACTCTAATATTGACAAAAACCGTCTACAATGCCAATGCAAAACGAGGTAATATTTTTCACACTAGTAAACAAACTTACAAATGTTCATCGGTTTTGCACGATGCGAGATATTCAAAAGGAAATATCGAAAGTCGGAACAAACATTCATAATATTATTTATTACGGTTTGAAATCTAAGACCGGGTTTTTTCAACTGTAGTTAGGGTGATCATCGGTGTTATTAAGCTGGACGCGCTCGCGCTCGCTTCGAGTGCTCCAGGTGCTGCGAGCGCGTCCAGCTTAATAAGACCCTGACAAAAAGATAGCTACAGTTGAAAAAACGGGGCCTATTTCGATAATCTTTCTGGTTTCATCGTTTTGGTTCTGACGTTGTATTGAGTCTTCCATAATGCATGCCACTTGTTTAGTTACCAAGTTGCGACTGGAAAATTCTGCCCGAGGAATATTTGCAACTTCATTTGTTTTTTTTTATATATCAATGATTTCGTCAATTTGTGAATACATTAGCAGCGTATCTGCTTACCCTTTTCATAAGATGTGGGCTTGTGTTATTTTATGATCATAATTATAATGTGATCGTTTGTAGAAGTAATATTGGTTAGCGTTACATGCACAAAACCAATCAAAAGATTTGGATGAAAGGCACACAAAAAGATATACACGGAAGCAGAGCTAAGAGCAAAAACTATGTTTATAGGTAAAAGAAAATGGGAAATATATACCGTGTCAGATGTAAAACTATTTTTTTATTTAAACCACCAAAATAAACTTTATAGACTTTATATTTACGCGAAACATGTAAACTTGAAATAAGTTTAAAAGTAAATCTAGGCTTATTAAAATCGACTGGAACTTAAAATTAGTTAAGAAATTTAAATAAAATTTGTTTGTTGTTCTAACTAATTCTTTATAATGGAGTTATGAAATTTATTCATTTTAAACACTTAATACGGTGCATTTTTATGCGAATGAATGAAGAAACGAGCAAGCTGCTCTCCCGATGGGAGGCAAGATGACTGGCCCAGTAACAATAGCAATACCACTCGAACTTTGATAGTACTGACATATTTAACAGTTATCGTATTAAATATAGGCTGATGATGATGATGTATTTAATAGCTAATGTAGATAGTACTAACAATACTACCATTTATTTGGGAGTATAGATGCATTTATATGACGGTGAAATCTACCCTAATTGTTAAAATATTATATAAATTAAATTAGCTACAATTTGGCATTGTGGTGAAATGCCTTAAAACCATTTAAGAAATATAAATCAGTTCCAATTATGTTTTAAGAAAATGTAATTCTGAAGTGTAAAAGTCTATAATCGAATGCGATTGATACATTGCGGTGAAATGCCCTTTTCAATTCTACGTGAATATCGGATGCGTGAAATAAAATTCACGTCTTCGAGCGTGTGCTTTGTGCCACAGATGCCCGGGGATGTGACTCGCTTCTCGAGTTACCCACGTGCATGTTTCAAAATTCAACTTTATAAAGAAATTTTCTGTAAATCGACTTTGCTATTGTGACGTTTTATAAATTTCATTGAATTTTGAATTTATTCTGTTTACTGTTCTAGATTTGGTTGTTTGTATGTTCAACGGATTATAAAACGTTCTGCTCGTTACTTGAAGAATTTAATATAAGTAAATTATGTAGTTGACTAATAATTTTGGGGATCGTCTAGAATTGGAAGGAAAATCTGAATACCACAAAGTTGTTTATTAGTATTTTGAAGATAAAGTAGTAGTAGTCCGTTTGTCAGTACGGTGGAGGACATGTCTAGTACCCTCTAATTATGTGTATAGCATTATACTATCCTTTATTCTAACAGTAATCTTTTTTACATTTCTATATATAAGTTATAAAAATACATATAAAAATATAAAAAAATTAATCACCCTCCGATGGCGTGGCTCAAGACCCAAGCCACCGGTGGTTAGGGATTCAAAGTGAGGAATCTCCTCACAATGCGTGCCGTGTCCAACAATACTGCCTTCTGCATCTGGCTCTTGACCCAACGACCAATTGAGAGCCTCTTAAGATGCCTCTGCATAAAATCTGTAATGCAAATAAAATAATTATTGTATGTGGAGATTTTAATATTAACTTATTGGAAGAGTCGCAGCTAAAGGTTAATTTTATTAATCTTTTTCAATCCTATAACTTGTATAATGTATTCCTTGAGCCGACTAGGATTACTGCAACTAGTGCTACATGTATTGATAATATTTTTACTAACCATACAATAAAATACAAGGCAGTAATAAATTTAATAGATTCTGACCATTGTGGCCAATTAATATCATTTACTAGTAATAAAAACAAGGTTCAAGGAAAACATATTCAATTTGTTCCTTGTAATATAAGCCGCATGAACCGTTTTAAGAGAAAAATGATAATATGTCTACCTGGGTTGCCCTTACAAAATGATCCAGACAAATTATATACTTCCCTTTTTGATTTGATAAAGTGTGAATTTGAAAAAATCTTCACTAGTAAGAAATTAGTAATTAATAATAGACTTGTTTTTAACGAATGGGCAACCGCTGGTATTATTAAGAGTAGAAATAAACTATATAGTTTATATTCGGAAAGAGCTTACAACCAACGGCCCTCTTTCAAAGAACATGTAAAAAAATATTCTAAGATTTTTAAAAGAGCCTGTTCCGCTGCCAAGTCATTATATATAAGAAATAAAATTAAATCAGCTACAAATAAGATTCAGACCACCTGGAACATTATAAATACAGAATCAGGTAGGCAAAAGGCACGCAACCAGGAATTTAATCTTAATATTAATTCTGAACATGTAACAGCAGACCTGGAAGTAGCAACTGCTTTTGAAAATTTTTTCACTAACGTAGCGTTACAGACTACCCAACAAATTCAGTCTTCTTCCACGTCAGCTGAGTTGCTGCTTAAAGGTAATGTGCCTCAATGCGACATACTTTTTCATTTTACACCTATCAATGCGCAAGATATATTAAAGACATTTAAATGTATTAACCAGAAAAAGACCGCTGATCTATGGGGAATTTCAGTTAAAAACGTATCGTCTATTATTGAAGTAATTGCACCCCACCTAGCTGCGGTTTTTAATGGTTGCGTCGCAACAGGTGTATTTCCTGACTTGATGAAACAAAGCAGGGTTATACCGCTCTTCAAGGCTGGTGATATGGCGGATCCTTCGAACTTCCGACCTGTCTCGGTATTACCCACATTGAGTAAGTTATTCGAAAAAAATATTCTTAATCAGCTATTGAGACATTTTGACAACAATAACTTACTTCACAGGAAGCAGTTTGGATTTACGAGGGGTCGGTCCACCATTGATGCTGGGGTTGATCTCTTGAAAAATATATTTGAGGCCTGGGAGGAGTCGCATGATGCTCTTGGCGTCTTCTGCGACTTGTCTAAGGCATTTGACAGTGTAAATCATGACACTCTAGTCAGGAAATTACACCATTATGGCGTGCGAAACACGGCTCTCAATCTTCTGAGATCTTATTTGAATAATAGAATTCAGAGGGTTGATATTAATGGAAAAATCTCAACAGGAGCTGCGGTTACCATGGGAGTTCCGCAGGGTTCAATTCTGGGACCATTTCTATTTCTTGTATATATAAATGACTTACCTTACTACGTAAGGGATAATCACGAGATTGTATTGTTCGCCGATGATACATCATTAATATTTAAAATCAAAAGAAAGTTACTAAATTATGACGACGTGAACGATGCTCTCCGTAAAGTTGTGCATTGGTTTAATTTAAACAACTTATTATTAAATGCTAAAAAAACTAAATGCATTAAATTTACTATGCCCAATGTAAAAATAGTAAAAACCAATGTACAAATAAATGGTGAAGAGTTGGATCCTGTTGCGTCTACTACCTTTTTGGGCATCACACTAGACGCGAAACTCCAGTGGGGACCGCATATAGCAAAGTTAGCAGGTAGACTAAGTTCAGCGGCTTATGCAGTCAGAAAAATAAGGCGTCTGACTGATGTAGAAACGGCAAGAATTGTTTATTTCAGTTATTTTCATAGCATTTTGTCGTATGGGATTCTTCTTTGGGGAAATGCAGCAGATATTAATTCAGTATTTGTGTTACAAAAGAGAGCTATTAGAGTTATTTATTGTCTTGGACCCCGTGTTTCTCTTAGAGAAAAGTTGAAAGAGATAAACATTCTTACCGTAATATCGCAATACATTTATGAAAATCTATTGTATATGAGGAAAAATATCGCACATTTTGATCAAATATGCGATATTCATAATATAAATACTAGGAATAAACATAAATATGTGATACATGCTACTCGTCTCCATAAAATTAGTAATACTTTTGTTGGTCAATGTGTACGCTTCTTCAATAAACTTCCTAAGCATATTGTAAAACTACCAATAAAAAAATTTAAAATCACTATAAAAGACCGCCTCTGTAAAAAAGCTTACTATCGTATTTGCGATTATCTGGAGGATACAAATGCTTGGGATTAAGTTGCTCGGATTCACTCATGTTTTATAATTTGATTGTTTATATGTTATATATTGTTTTGTTTTTTTTTTTTTTTTGACATAAGTAATAATTGAATTTATATTGTTACTTGCAATTTGTAAAATATATATATAAAAAATATAACAATAAAAGACCTACGCTGAGTTTCTTGGTGCTTCTTCTCAGGTCAGTGGGCTTTTCCGAAGCACTGGTAGAATCCTTTAGATGATAAAATATTGTAAAAAAATGACGTGTAAAAGTGCCCTTAGGGGCCTAATTACTGAATAAACGATTTGAATTTGAATTTGAATTTGAATGTTGGTCAAGGCTCTTTGGTATCAACCCATGTGTAGAAATGACAATCGGAACAATAATTGTGGAGTCCCACATGTCAGTAACCTCATGTGCCAAATCTAAATTGTATAACATTATTATTATAGGAAACGCTTGCACATCATAGAATATACTCTAAATTTATTTATCCTTTCTTTTCACAACCAGGTCGAGTTCAGTGCCAAGAAAACGCAGGCGTGTGTCTTTACGTGCAAAACTTCCCCGTTTGCTCTCTTCCCCATTCTTCAGGGCGTTCTCCTCTCATTGCGGAATGACCTAAGTATCCGCTGTGATCTGAATCTAAGGAATCATATCGAAGGCGGTATATCTGCCACTTCTCGCAGGGTCGTACTCCTGAACAAAGTGCGTCACTTTTTCACGCCCGGTCAGCTTTACCGCTTGTACAAAGCGCAGGTTCAGCCGGCAATTTAATATTGCTCGCACTTTTTGGGATGGTTCCGCCCAATACTTGCTTGCCTTGAATGGATTACAGCGGCGGGCCATCCGCATTGTGAATGATGCAGACGTGACGGGCAAGTTGGAGTCGCTACAGTTGCGGAGAGATGTCGCTTCTCTAAGCGTGTTCTACCGTCTGTATCATGGTGAATGCTCTGAGGAGTTGTTTAATTTGACCCCCCCCTCTCTTTTCCCTAGCAGAACTACGCGTTCTGGTGTGCGGAGCCACAGCTTGAAAGTGAAAACTATGACGACCCGAACCAATAGGTTCGCCATTTCCTTTTTCTGTCGCACGGTCAGGCTGTGGAATAGTTTGCCAGCACACGTGTTCCCTCCTTCCTACAATTCTGAGTCCTTCCGCTGTAGCGTGAAGAAGCAGCTGGGCAGGCCGGCATGATTGTGTCGAATGGCATGGGATAATCGTCCAATGCCATTCGATCTACTATTTGGACTGCTCTGTGCTTACCATCAGGTGCAGTGCAGTCACTATCCTGAGCTACTATAAAAAAAGCTCATCAGGATTAAGAAATAGATATTTATAATTACATTAACTTCATGTACGACTTCTTACAATTTGATGAACATGGTGAAGTTACAAAAGTAGTTCCATAGTAGCATTTATTTTTATTCAAGTATTGGGAATCAAACTCTCCGTCGCAACCGAGACGGTAATGAAGTTAATTTGTCGATCCACCGCGGAGTCGGAGTATTCGCTTTTTTTACTGACTCTTTATTGACGGCTTTGTTAATGTGATATTTTTTTTCCGGTAGAGACATACTGATCTGGTGTTAGGCCAGGCGCTGTAATAAAAGACCAAACTTATGGAAACATCATATATTTCTTTTTATTGTCATGTATGACCTTAATATTACAACACGTTAAATAATAACTTATTGTTAACTCAAGCAATACCCATGCATCACAAACGCAAAGACCTGGTGGTAGGCCTCTCGTATGCGAGGGCCCGTCTGGGTAGGTAGCCCCTCAATATCTATTTCTGCCTCCAAACAGCCGTGTGCATACACTGTTGTGTTCCAGTTTGAAGGATATTATAGCCAGCGTAATTATTGGACATTATGAGACTTATCATCTAATGTCTTAGGGTGACGAGCGCAGTGGAGTGCCACAATACTTTATACTTAAAAGTTCTGTATGGTGTTGCTACTGTTTGGGGCGGTGGTATCGCTTACCATCAGGCGAGCGGTATGCTCGTTTCGTCATTCTAAAAGGTAGCGGCAAAGTATGGAATTGGTTAATTCAGTTACTTCACGTAGAGTACATAATGAACACCAAGAATGAGCAGTCTCAGCCACAGTAGTATCACAGTTTCAAATCCAACCAACATGAAGTATAGCTTGCTGTTTCTTATCGTGAGTGAGATAACGGAGGCCAAAACAGCTCCATTCTTTCATTATCACTTTCCTTTCTTTAAAGCCGGCAACGCACTATTCTTTTTGTATCGTAAGTGTTTTTATTGGTAGAAGTCATCAATATCCAGTGACCGACAGTTTGTCTATAAAATTCAAGTTTTTTATTTCTCATATAGAAAGTAGCATTGTCAGCCAACCTGATGCTTATATCATCGTCTATGAATCGATAAATAGCAGATATTTTCACATTCACTGCTGTGCCTATGAGGCAATTGGCTTATAATAAATTATAATTATGTTCCAGGTGAGTTGAATAATAATATGTATTTATTGAGTGCACATTGTGCGTTATTATCAGATTACACAAACTATATTCAAACAAGACTTGCTCGCGGCTGAATTAGATTTTCAGCATTAAAAGTCCTGCTTTATTTTTTCCTTGATGAAAGCAACCTATGTTACTCGCTGATAATGTAGCTTTATATTGGAGAAAGAATTTTTAAAATCGGTCCAGTAGTTTTTGAGTTTATTCGTTACAAACATACAAAAATACAAATCCTCCCTCTTTATAATATTAGTATAGATGATTAATTCATATAAAGGACTTTAATATTAGTAACCATTTCCATTCTAGTGTGAAATCTTCAAACGTAACTTATATTTCTAAAGACTAGATAATAAATAAGAAATATATAATTCGGAACTAAAAATATGCTCAAAGAAAGCGAATGTTACAGCTGTTGTCAACATTTCTATATCATATTTTCAAATCATATGCCTAAAGTCGATCACATCTGGCGTTAGATAACCTAGTAGGGTAGAATAGTCACTCTTGGCACTTCTGCAGTATTACCTGTAAATTGCAACACTGACATTTGCCAGTGCCTGACGAGTGAGCTCTCTCAGTAAGTGAACGAATAAAGAGTAGCTCCACTTTGTTACCAGCATTAGGTTTATAGCGTGCTCACTCAGCAAGAGGTTGTGTAACATTGTGGAGCACTTAATTTAGCTATAACTTTATCTGGAACAGTAACAGCTTGTTAGGGCATGTAGGAAGTAAGACAGAAATTATGCTCCGTAAAAAGTGGATTTAGTTAATTGGTCTGGAAAATGTATAATGTTTTGTCATCTGTCCGACATTGTAATAATTTTGGTATAAAAGTGTACGATAGCCTAGTTGGGAACGGAATGGTCTACCGAGACAATGTCCGGAGGTTCAAAAACCCAAGGCACACACCTCTGACTTTTCAAAGGTACGTGTGTATTGTTTATCAATTATCGTTCACTTAACGGTGAAGGAAAACATCGTGAGGAAACCTACATACCTGAGAATTCTCCATAAAAATTCGAGGGTATGTGAAGTCTGCCAACTCGCACTAGGCCAGCGTGGTGCACTAAGGCATAACCCCTCTCAGTAGTAGAGGAGGCTCGTGCTCAGCAGTGGGTAGTATATAATACAGGGCTGATTGCATTGCATTGCATAATACTAAGGTTCTGTTTTTTTTTGATGAGGCAAACAGATTCGCAGAATTGTCCACGGTGCAATAATGTTGCGGAGGATATTCAGCATTTTTTGACAGAGTGTGTACGGAGTGTAGCCATGAGACAAGAAGTATTTGAATCTTTGAATGTAAATTCTTATGATGTGGGTATTTTTCAAACTATTTTATCTTCGCCAAGAACGGAAGCAGCTAGATTGATTTATGTACATGTACATAGACTTCTTAGAAGTTAAGAATATTATGTTTTAAATACAATTTGTAATTACTATGAGACTGACATAGTCAGAATTGACTCAAAGTCTCTTAAATAAAAAAAAAGGGTCTGTTTTACATCTTCTCAGAAATTACTACTCCTCACATAAATGTATAAGCCCACCAAATACAAAAGTCAGAGTCTAAACTATGCTCCCATATAAATAGTAATAAAATGAGTCCTACATACATTGCTGTTTAGTACGATAACTATCAAATAAAATTAACTTGAAACCTGTGAATCGACCCTTATATTAACATAGGTCATAAATAACTTTATCTATGAAGGGGAAATTTTTCATGAGGGAAGTCTACAATATGTGTTTTATGTCACTTTTAATACTTATTTGATAAGTATACAAGATAAGGCAATATACATCGTATTATAACAATTCTTCACTACTGATCTGCACTTAGGTATATAGTAAAACCTACATACAAAATTATATTTCATATTTTGGAAACATGCTTTCCATTAAAAAAATAAAAATACTATTCTTATAAATTATTATGTTTAGAGCACAACTATATTAAGAAATAGTTAACTACACCTCGGTTTTGCACAACTGAAATATCAGCACACTCAAAGTCCGCGTACATTACAAAATTCATTATAAAATGTATTCTCTCGCAAATCCCTGATTGCATCAGTGGGAATTCGTTATTACATTTCTCTTTTTGTGAATTAACGCATTGGTTTTAAATATAATGCACCTACCGACGGAAAATTATTTCATTAACAGGAGAGTAATTTATCTCGTCAGTTAATTTGAGTTCTGACTGTTGAGTAAAATCTTTTTTACCACATCACAATTCTTCATTTATGAAAGTATTTATTATTGTAATACAGATTGACAATGAATAGTAAAAAAAAATTACGTGCCTGACGCAAAAAATGGTTAAGAGGGTAACATTAAGGATACAATTTCAAAACATAAGAGTTTCAACATCAATATGGCAGAAACATTGAAAAGATCACGCGAACAATCTGTCTTCCCCTTAATAGAGACAATAAGAAAAGTGTTGTGGACATATTCTTAGTCATAGTCTCATTAGAAGTTTAAGTTAAACTTAAATAACTTATTAGTCATAAGGCTAGATTGTTATCAAAATGATGTATTGCTCATAGTCGGTACATCATAAAAAAAAACAACTGGTTGCACTCCGGGAGTGCCGGCAGAAGCGAAAACTTGAAAATTAACGTTGTGCATTTTTGAATATTTTGGAATGATTAGGGAATAATTTCGCACGAATTGCTTTATTTATCAGTATAAAAGTACTAGCATTTATATGGTTAAATACAGTATTTATTTATTGCGCTATCGTACACAAAAATGTCAATCTCACTATTTCTTTAAAAATCAAAATTTGAAAAAAGAATGTTACACTCATTGATGTATTAAAAAACCCGTTACGCTCTTTTGTACTTGTGCCGTGCCAACGCTGGGGAAATAAATAAAAATGTAGTCGTTTAAGAATTATAGCGTCTACGCATTGCATTTAAGGTATATATTAGTAAGGGATGGTTTTAATGAAGGAAATAAATAAAAATGTAAACGTTTAAGCATTATAGCTACTACGCATTGTATTTAAGGTTCTTATTAGTAAAGGATGGTAAAACCTCCTATGCATTTTCGATCGGTCACGTGATCCTGACGCGAGTTTAACATTTTATACCCATCCCAAAAGTGCTCAACGCCGCTAAAAAAGTTTTCACTTCAAAAAATATGCCAGAAATATTTCTGCATTATTTAGTACTATAAAGTTTCTTATCATTGGTCATAATTATCTTCATCTTCGTAAGAAAATATAAATACTTGCGTCTTTTACTTAAATATAAGTAAAAGACGCAACAAACATAAACAATGTCTGATAATGTCGTACACTCACAAGAGACCACCAAAGCGACGTTACATAGAACTTGCATTACGTGTAAAATGTCACGGGATAATCTGATATTACTACATTCCGTCGATAGCAGCGTTGTTATTAGGTAAAAACCCAAAACATAAATGTAAAGGAAGTTGCCAAGATTCACATGCTCATAATGGTCTCACTATTATATCCAGACTTTCTCTAGATTTATTATAAAAAAGGATTGGCGTTTCGTGTCCGTCAAACAGATACTCTCATGAACTTACGTTACGTTGTGGATTGTGCATTTGCTAAACGTTTTGTAAAATACTAGGTACCTAATTTGAAATGTACAATTGTTTATTTTCCCTAATAAATAAAATAAAATAAGATTAGGTACTGGTCTCCATCGTGGCATGCAGAAGTTCCATGATTTAAAAATATTTAACAGACAAGCAATTCTTTGAAATAATTCGCACCTTGATTTACATTTATTCTTATAATTTTGTATTTAGATAAATCTTATATAAAGTTAATTAAGCTGTAAGTAGATTACAAAACGATTTAAATCCAATTTCAAAATATCTTGGCAATTTTCAAAGGCATTCCTCACGCACTTTCAGTAAGTGTTACTAAAATCGGAATATTTTGCGTTGTCTCTGCTTTTAGTATAATTTCACATGCAGACGAATAAATATGTCGTTTTGTGGAGTACATTTAAAATAATTTCCATTTATATAGCTCAGTTTTTTTGTTACTCCATGGTTATAATATGCTGAACATTTAAATAATATTTATTAGTTTTATTAGAAATATCTTAAGGTCTATGACATTGTACGTTTGAAAGATAAAACGTTTCAATCCAACTAAATAATATATTTTGTACGAAAAACTACAAATTGCCCGAATACCAACAAACTTTATAAGTTTCGTGATTGATAGACTGAGTTTGATTTTCAATATCCATTCATATTGGTTCTGAATTCGATATTAAAAGCCGCAAATAAAATTGGGTTAAAACTGCACCGGTGCCATGGCGACGGAATCTGATAAATTTGATGCCGGGGATCGAATCGGTGACACTACAAGCCACAACCGCTTCGAGATGGTCGTCACAAATCCTCTTCGGCATTGTATCGTTTCTTAGAAAACACTTCATGTCAATGTCTGTATTTTTATTTAGGTTTTACGAGCTACATTTACTTACGAATGATAGTACATTGTACATTTTTCCTAAGAATCATACAACGAATCTGTTGGTAGGATGTTCCAGCGGGGTGGTTCTGAGATCGATCCTCGAGTTGGGCACTATTATCTGCGTGAATATATTATCCGTTTTGATTAATACCTGACATGCGATAGGCTTATCTCTTCATATCATACATACCAGAGCTAACTATAAGTGGAAACTTAAAAGTGATAATTTATAATAAATCTATTGAATCAAGTTAGATGGATAGACCTATATAGCTAGACCCAGATACACGCTAAACCGGGATAAATAAGATGGATAGTGGTAGATAATATCGTTAATCTGAATTTACTGAGGGCGTTGGATGAAAATTCTGCATAAAATACATTTTATGTTCTCACGATTTCCATTAACTAGATAATACCTAGATTATGCTTGTAGATTCTAGAAACCTCGCTTTTATTGGCTTTAAAACATCGAGTGCTATAGATAATGATTAAATTTTGCAGGAGTCCTTGTGATAAAAGTGATGCCCTTTAATTCTTATAAATAAATATTATTGTATAGTACATAATGTTATCGATTGATTAATTTGGAAAACTCTCTGCGTCTATTAGAGACCATCTTGTCCGCGTTGTTAATATCCCTAGGGACCACAAAACAGAACCAGTAGCGATAATGAATTAGTTAGAAGTTAGATAGTTTTGTGACTCGGCTTCAATCAATAAACTCGCGTAATATAGGTTCAATTTAATTAACTAGAACGTTGGTTTGGTATGCGAAAGTACTTGTAGGTAGATAGTAGGGACCATGGTTTTTAGGGTTCCGTACCTCAAAAGGAAAAAAGGAACCCTTATAAGATCACTTTCTTGTACGTCTGTGGGTATGTCTGTCTGTCCGGTTTTTATTTCTATATTGTCTACAAAATTTGATCCTGGGTTCGAAGCCCGTGTCGGGCAAGGTGATATTGGGTCTTTCTGCTCAGTATCAGTTCGATGCAAGAAATTTGTGCCTGATATGGCGATAAGCTTGCCCCCGATGGCGAAAATTGGGAGTTCTGTAAGCACATCTGACTATTTCTTCAGGGAGGATGGCGTGATGAGTACTTTTTTTTGTTTTTGTCTGCAAATCTGCATACTTTCAGGTTCCGAATTTGAAGTACACTTAAACCAGTCTACTCTAGTCAGTCATTATCGATTCATGGAGACAACAGTCTAGTTTCGTCATTTATTTTTATTCCACATATGCACAAATAGCTTAGGGCTAGTAACCGATACGATACCATTAATAATTACATTTAATAATTAGTTTAGTTTGATAATAGGTCGCATTTTTGCGAAATTTCGATCACTGTATGACGCGTGTAGTATTTTTAATATTGGTGTACAGTCAGCCACATAAGTAGTTGAACAAATTCAAACCTTCAAAACGCCTATACACTTCTGTGTTCTTCCCTATTTTTATATTCTCTACACAAAAACACAATTAAAGGGATTTACTTTATTTATTTACTAAGAAAAAAAAACGTTTCAATTAACCTTAACGCGCTTTGTTCAGCTATTTATGTGGCTGACTGTACATAATATAAGTTGATTGTGTTACTGCCTTGGTGGCGTAGTTGTATTACGGTACGACTGCAATTCTGAGGTCTCTGGTTCGATCCCGGGTCGGGAAAAGTGATATTAGATTTTTGTATTCAGTATCAGCCCGGAGTCTGAAATTTGTGCCCAATATGGTGATAGGCTCGCCCCCTATCACATCATGGGACGGAATAACGGCGAAAAGTGGGTGCACTAGTTGCGCCTCTGCCTACCCCTTCGGGGATAAAAGGCATGAGTGTGTATCTGTGTGTATGTTGAACGTCACGCTGTTGTATCAATTGTCCGAAAAGTGACTTGATCACTAGTTCAAAAATTATTATGTTAAGAATAACAAAGAACCACGTTCAGAAAATAAGATTATAACTGACTCGCATTTGAGTTAGATTAAATGACAATATAATCGATTTGAAATTCGCCATATCATTTAAAAACAAAAGGTTCCATACGAACCCTATCGCAGGCAAACGCCAGCAGGCCAGGCAATCATCAATGACAAATTTGTTTTACTTGAGTTTACACCTTAATTTCATAAAGATGTTTGAAGACTCGAAGGTCCTATCAGTACTGTGGCGTCGAGGCATTGTTTGCCTTTAAAATTGAATATAACGAGCGCATTTTCAGAGGGATATACTCGGTGAAAATTTAATTATTCCACGTTGTTTTGTACACCTGCCTTTTATGGGCCGGCATATTTCTAATGGACTCTTATTTCTTTATTATTTATTCCGTTTGTCAGTGTCCATATAAATGAATTACTTAGTTTATAAGAATGTACAGTCCGCAGCATGCAGCTGAACAAATTCAAAATTTCAAATTGCCTACATACTTTTGTGTTCTTACTAATCTTTTTTTTCTCTTCACAAAAATAAAATAAAAGAGGTTTACTTTACTTCAAACGAAAAAAAAAATGTTTCAGTTTAACTCAACGCGTATATAGGCGATATAAAATTTTGATTTTGCACAGATACTTATGCTGCTGACTGTACATTTCGTACTGAATTATATTTACATGAAGTTTTGCAAGTTTTAATTTATTATAGTGCTATTTGTGACTGCGTGAAAATTGTTTCTTTGATATTATTAAACACTAGACTTCTCCTCGCGGACCCGCCCGCGTGAATGAGTTTTCCCGGGATAAAAGTCCCGCTTTATATTTCCCAAGGGTAAACAGTAGCCTATGTACTCGCTGATAATGTAGCTTTATATTGGTGAAAGAATTTTTCAAATCGGTCCAGTAGTTTCGGAGCCTATTCAATGCAAACAAACAATCAAATTTTCCCCTTTATAATATTAGTATAGATGAAATTAAGCATGTCCATTTTGTGTGTGTTTTTTTTATGGCATTGAATGACGATACAAGCATGCCGTTCGCCTGATGGTAAGCGATACGACCACCCATAAACAGTAGTAACACCATACAGCACCTTGTGTTACAAAGTACTGTGTGGCATTCCGCTGCGCTCGTCTTCCCGAGACATAAGATGTTAAGTCTCATTATGTAGTAGTAGTTGCACTGGCTACAATGTCCTTCAAACCGAAACACAACAGTGTATGCACACTGCTACTTGGCGGTAGAAATAGACATTGCGGTAGTACCCACCCAGACGGACTCTTACATATGAGAGACCTACCACCAGTACACCACCAGTTTTTTTAAAATACATTATGTATTTAAATAATCACAAAAAATCTAGTAAGCTTGTCTCATGGCACTAAGCGTTTAGTAAATATATTAAAATTGCAGCCGGATTTCCATTTTCCACATTGTTTCAGAGTGCTTATGCGACGGCAGTTTACGATCTCAGTTGCGGCTATCAGGAACAACAGGATGTGGCCTCACAGCACTTAGACTGGATAAGTTTAGGTTACACAAACATTTGTCCCGACGCGGAACCAGAAATGCTGTTTCTCATATCAAGTTGACTTGAGTAGTTTGGTTATGAAAGTTGTGAAATCACTTTCGTAGTGTTGTTTGAATTGGTTTTACGAGTGACGATCAATGGTCAACTTGAAATTAGTTTTATCGACGGACTTCACGCTGTTGGTTTGTAGCTTAAAAGTACTGCGGTGCGCGTCGGCTTACTATGAACCAAATAATATATCCTTGGTTTTTTTTTTATGAAACTGAATGACGAGACGAGCATGTCGTTCGCCTGATGGTAAGCGATACGACCACCCATAAACAGTAGCAACACCATCCAGCACCTTGAGTAACAAAGTACTGTGTGGCATTCCACTGCGCTCGACATCATGAGACATAAGATGTTAAGTTTCACTATGTCCTGTAGTTACACTGGCTACAATGTCCTTCAAACCGAAACACAACAGTGCATGCACACTGCTGCTAGGCAGTAGAAATAGACATTGCGGTGGTACCCACTCAGACGGTCTCTTACATATGAGAGACCTACCACCAGTCAAAATCCTGTGTATACTGAAGGGACTTTCGAATATTACCTCCATAAACCGAGATATATTATAATAACATGAACCTAATTGTAACTACGTATAAGGTTTAAAAGCGGCGATAGCCTAGTTGGGAGTGTAACGGACTGCCGAGACGAATTTCCGCAGGTTCAAAACCCAAGGGCACACACCTCTGACTTGTCTAAAATGTATGTGTATATTCTTTGTGAATTATCGCTCGCTTTAACGGTGAAGGAAAACATCGTGAGGAAACCTGCATACCTGAGAAGTTCTTTGAATTTCGAAGGTATGTGAAGTCCGCCAACCCGCACTAGGCCAGCGTGGTGGGCCTAGTGCTAGCCTTAACCCTCTCAGTTGTGGAGGAGGCCCGTGCTCAGCAGTGGGCAGTATATAATACAGGGCTGGTATGGTATGGTATAAGGTTTAAAAAATATCATAAAACTCTTTTATGTAATCACTAGCTTTTGCGCGCGGCTCCGCCCGCGTGGAACAGTTTTTCCGGGATAAAAAGTAGCCTATAGCACTCAGAAGTAATGTAGCTTCCAATTAGTGAAAGAATTTTCAAAAACGGTCCAGTAGTTCCTGAGATTAGCGCATTCAAACAAACAAACAAACAAACTCCTCAGCTTTATAATATTAGTATAGATATGACTTCGTTTTCAACAAACTTTTTACAAGTAAGTACGATGTATTTTAATTAATATATTTATGTATGCTGGTGGTAGGTCTCTCATATGTAAGAGTCCGCCTGGGTGGGTACCACCGCAATGTCTATTTCTACCGCCAAGCAGCAGTGTGCATGCACTGTTGTGTTTCGGTTTGAAGGACATTTTAGCCAGTGTAACTACTGGACATAATGAGACTTAACATCTTATGTCTCAGGATGACGAGCGCAGTGGAATGCCAAACAGAACTTTGTAACTCAAGGTGCTGGATGGTGTTGCTACTATTTATGGGTGGTCGTATCGCTTACCATCAGGCGAACAGCACGCTCGTCTCGTCATTCTATGCAATAAAAAAATGCTTATTTTTATGATGAATTGAATACATTTTTGTTACTCTTTTACAATATAGATAACTACCGTGTATAGCGTTTTCTTGACATAAATAATGTGATATAATCTATTTTTTACCTAAATTAAAATTGGTATTAAACTTTCATGTTAATTACAAAATTATGAGCACTTAATTCATTAGCTATTAAGCTGAGCTGCGCCATGCCAATGGCCCTGAGTGCTCTTATGTCTTGATACATGCTGATAGTTTTGTGGCATAAAATGAAGCGTATTATGGACTTAAATTCAATTACATTAAGCTCTAACGCAATATATCACGTTTTGTGGGATACTAAAAGTATTATTAAAGGACAAAATAGTTTTACGTTGTAAAACTAATAAATTACTTTATTTCAATAAACGTCATCATAAATTTTGGTTATTGTATCGAAATAGATACCTTGGGTTTGAATACGTGTATCAAAATTAATATCGTGTGCTAAGACAAAACAATTTGAATTAAACATTCCATCATAGTTTGCATTCAGTTGGCACAAAACTTAGAGCGTAATTTTAACGTGACTTTGGTTTTTAGAAATGTGAAGTAAGTTTCAATGCATGAAGACGAAGCAAAATGGAATGGAATAATCATTTTTATGCTGCCTATGTGTCAGTGTGTACAATATTGCGTTCATTTTCATAAGTTGTAGAGCTCTTAGTTTGTTTGCGGTATGAAAGAGCCGGTTCGACTGGGGTAGAACCACTGATAGTGGAAACCAAGAAATAATGCTGACTGTTACGTTTTTATGACGAGTGAGATTTCCCGAGGGCCAAATAATCTCTGCACTTTAGTAAAGTCTATTCTATTTCTTTAAGTCTAGTCTAGTTATAGTGAATTCATGATTCTTCTGAAAGTGTGAGTGATAATAGTATGGATTACTTACGACTTGTGCCTTAAAATTTGCGTTTGAATGTGTCATATATACGATTCTTTTCAAATATCGATGGAAGTATGCATAGTAACTACGGTAAATCTCTTTGTACGATAATAGTTGAACTGCACAACAATCCTTGATATAATAGTTTGATCCCATTGTAAAGTTATCAACAATACCGTTCAACATTGTCTCCGATAGCTCAGATCACTGGTACAGGCTTCCTGAATGCATAGACGAGTTTATGACGTCACTGGCAAGTTATGACCGGTGTACATGACATACTGGCCATAAACACACGCCATAAAAGCACTAGCGTCCGGAGTCTAACGCGCGCCTCATAACTAAAGGGAAGCGATTTTATGTAGTTCGAAATTTTTCCCCGATTTATATTGTATATATATATATATTGTATATACATACATACATACTCACGACTTTTATCCCCGAAGGGGTAGACAGAGGTGCAACTAGTGCACTCACTTTTCACCGTGCGTATTCCGTTCCATGATGTGATAGGAGGCGAGTTTACCGCCATTCCGGGCACAAATTCCAGACTCCGGGCTGATACTGAATAGAAAAATCCAATACCACTGTACCCGACCCGGGGATCGAACCCGAGACCTCAGCATTGAAGTCGTACCGTAATACAACTACGCCACCAAGGCAGTCGGGCGAGGTTACATTTATATTGTAACCTCGCCTTAATAGGCATAGACTTCAAATTCAGTTTTAGAATCGCCAGACTGCCTTGTATTAACTTTAGTGGGGTCGTTTGAGATAATTTGACTATGTATTAAGAAGTTTTACGACGTAAAACAATTTAAAAAGTTATTCGAAATTGTACCCAGTTCACGCCTGACTTTAAAAGTTTATTAAAAGAATTTGGAACAGCTTTACGTCTGGCAAAACTTAGCTCAATATACAAGCTAATTATCATTAATTTATCAACTATTTCTATATATATTCAGCACGTAGTAACTGGTTGCGGTATTGTATATAGATTTTCTCGTTTGATTTGTAATTAATAATATGCGCCATATATTCATATAATGTTTTTCATCATTATCATCAGCCCTAAGTCTACTGCTGAACATAGGCCGCCCCTAAAGATTTCCAGACTGGCATGTTGAAAGCGGCCTGCATCCAGCGTGTCCCTGCGACCTTAATCAAGTCGTCCGTCTACTTTGCAGGTGTTGTTGTTAAACATAATGTTTTTAATTACTATAAAATGTATTTGATGCAAGGTGGACAGACGACTTGATAAAGGTCGCACGAACACGCTGGATGCAGGCCGCTTTTGACAGGTCCGTCTGGAAATCTTTGGGAAAGGCCTATGTTCAGCAGTAGACTTAGGGCTGATGATGATGATGATGATGATGTATTGGATATATATGTATGATATACTTTCATCATAATGGAGCCAATACAAACTCGTTGTACACTCTACTCGTATTCAGAAAATCGGCAAATCATACTTTTTTTTAATAAACTGACCAAGTAGTTTGAACATACGACGTCTACATTGAGTATTATAACCAGCAACGATCTTATTTGAACTATTATGACTAATGAGAAGAATTAAGAGGAAAAAAAGTAGTTTCGCGGCCTCACAAACGAATCTAAGATTTACAGGGTCATAGCACATAATACTGAATAGTACTACATCATAGCCTATATTGCCATAAGGTCAAGGATGCACTCTTATGTCAAACAAACTACATCGAATATAGATTTCTTATAAACTTAAACCAACACAATAAAACGAACCAATTTTAACCAACAAAACGAACACAAGAAATAAATTGTACATGCAACACTAATTCCACATTACATTTTTTTTACATAATTTCGGATCAACATTCGCCGGTCGGTGTCCGCCTTTACGTTACGACGAAAAGTGACGCTGTAACCTACTTTCCTCTGTACTGAGGTACAATACAAGTGACATAAATGGAAGCGGCTGTAGAGAGTCGTCAACTAAGGGTGCCTATCCAGTGGATGTATCCAAGATGCTTTTCTACAAGCTAACGCAAATAGAATAGAAAATAATGTATGCAAGTGACAGATCGATGTCTATCGCAAGGATACGTACCATCATTGATGTATTAAAAACCCATTATTTTCTATTCTATTCGTGTTAATACTTGTATAAAAGCATCTTAGCTACGGCTGCAGAGATGTGTGAGGGAGTTAACGCGCTACGAGAAATCCATTAGTATCAATTCATTTTCCCTCGTGGCTCGCTCGAAAAAGGCAAACGAAAATGTCATCGTTTGACATCCTCGCATCATCGTGTAGCTTAGCTGCCTCATTATAGTAGAACCGCACCCTAATAGTACAGGTTACTTAACTAAATGCGTCTTAGGCTTTCATTGTCCGAGGGCAAACGGTAATGAAATAGTAATTGAGACACATTTTAGGTAATAACGTACACCTGTTACGGACGCGTAGTTTTGGATAATTGGACATGTAATGAAACTAATCTAAGATAAGTAGGTAAATTAATTTAATATTAATCTTACACTATACTATCGGCACAATACGGTAGTTAGTACTTTTTTAAAATAGAATTATGAAAAATGTATGTTATCCAAAATCAAATGGAAAAAGAATTTTCAAAATTGACGCAATACTAAGTAAGTTATTTCTTATCTTTGAAATATGGTGGAAGGGGTAGCCGTCTAATAACTGCTGTTATTGGTCGGCTACCCCTTCCACTAGTATTGCTAATACTAGGTTGTGACGTCACCAAGCGCCGTCGGCCATAACGCTGCCTGCGTGCGAAAGAGATAGCGCGATATCCCCGCCATGCCCCCACTTCTGCTCACGAGAATATTTCAAAATTGAATAACTGCTTTATTTTTCAAACGATTTTGATGCTGATTTCACAGAAGTATTTCTTTTTCGTATTATTTTCTGTTACATCTAAAATAATGTACAAAATCAAACATAGGAAACTAACCTATTTAGTCAACTGACGAGTGATAATCATCGCTTGTTAGTCGAAACTATCAGGACTCTCTGCTTACCATCAGGTGGAGGGGACTCACTTTGCCGTACCCGTATAAAAAAAAAGAAAACCTATTACGTGTAATTTTTTAAATTGTAAATTTATAAACACGAGAGAATAAGCGTCAAACTTATCTTAAAGAAATATTTTAAAAGTCAATGATGTGTAAATATGGTAATGATTATTTGGAATTGTGAAAGAGAAATATATTTTGTCATTTTCTTCGGATCATGAGGCACGGTAATGAAATTCAGAAACTAATAGCAAACTTATTGTTACAGAAGGTATCTCAAGAAGTCAATACCGCCGATCAGAATGAATAAATATTTATTGATGATTTCTATCAGAAAGCAGGAAAAAATTTAAAAAAATAACTTTATGCGAATAAACTAAACGTTCGGTGTATATTTTGAATTTCCGCCAATTTCGTACGATCTTTGATCCTTTTATTTATAGCAGAATGAGAAATGTTTGTCGAATAAATAGACTCCACGTTACACTTCAATGGCTTACTGTTTTCATTTGTTCCTACATTTTCATTGTATTTAACTAAATGCCAGTATTAGCAATAAATAGTATGGATAATCAAAGAGAATACATTGACAAGAATGTTATTAATACAGGATATTGAAGTCAACCTTTGGAACGTTTTTTTTATTGCAACTGAAAGACGAGACGAGCATGCCGTTCGCCTGATGGTAAGCGATAAGACCACCCATAAATAGTAACAAAACCATATAGAACTTAGAATTACGAAGCACTATGTAGTGCTTCACTTGTCACCCTGAGACATAAGATGTTACGTCTCATAATGCCCAGTAATTACGCTAGCTATGATGACCTTGGAACCGAAAAACAAAAGTGCATACACACTGGTGCTTAGGGTGCTAACTGGGGGTTAGAAATAAACATTACGGTGGTACTTATTCAGGCAGACCCTCACCTACGAGAAACCTACAACTATTCAAGACGATGTATGATGTATGTGTAGAGCTTGCGTGTATGGGAGTGTGTGAGCTCTAGCTTGAAGAAAGTAAAACTCCAGAGATGGCACTTGTAAAGGTTCATATTGAGGACTTCAGAGTACGTATATACCGCGGAGTACTTAGATGGTAACAGTATTAAATTAGTAGACGTACTGATTAAACAAACGCGTACATTGCTTATATATGGGAGGCATGGTGTGACACAGCGTTCCCGCACAACCACGTACGTGCACTTACATAGCTGCTCCGGTGTGCATGTCCCTACATATGTTACTTACATAACTATACTATAAAGCTGAAGAGTTTGTTTGTTTGTTTAGTTGAACGCGCTAATCTCAGGAACTACTGAACCTATTTTGAAAATTCTTTCACTAATAGAAAGCTACGTTACTCCTGAGTGCTATAGGCTACTTTTATCCCGGCAAAATGTTTTTATCCCATGAAAACTTATTCACACGGGCGGAGCCGCGAGCATCACCTACATCTATACTTATATTATAAAGCTGAAGAGTTTGTTTGTTTGTTTGAACGCGCTAATCTTAGGAACTACTGGAGAGATTTTGAAAATTCTCTCACTAATAGGAATCTACATTACTCCTGAGTGCTATAGGCTACTTTTTATTCCGGAAAAACTATTCCACGCGGGCATAGCCGCGCGCAATGCTAGTGTTATATAAATGCGAAAGTTTGTTAAAAATGTTTGGATGTTTGTTACAAGTAAACACAGAAACAACTTAACGGCTTTGGATGAAATTTGGCACACGGCCCACGGGTAGACCATGTCATGTACTAACACATAGGCTATAATGTACATGGGAAATAGTGGAACTTTTTCATCAGATTTTTTAAATAGATGGCGCTGGAGTTACATCTTTTAGGCACATTTGTAGCAGGAAAGGCTTTACACGCGGGCGAAGCCGCGAGCAACGCATAGTTTTTCAGTAAAAAAACTGAATATCAGTTGTTGCTGTTAACATTAACACAGAGTTTAGACAAGTGATGTTCAAATATAATCAACAGAGCATGTGTTTTGCTAGATGAGATTGTAGAAAAAGTTTTAATTAACAAATCTTGTATATAAGAGTGGAAACCTGAATAAAATATGAGCATTCATAAAAATGTAGTGTAACTTCGTTCATTTAAAGTTTTAATTAATTGCGTGTAGTTTGATATCTAATAATAGTCTTGTGAGAGGTGACTAATTTGAATTATTTAGTTTAACTGATAACGAGGGCTAAGTTTACTAAGTTTGACTAAGTTAAGAATTACGAATGATTTGCTTATTCCGATGAAATATGAAGTCAATTAAGACTTACGCTTCTGATAATATATTATGGGTATTGTTAGTTCTCGAAGGAATTTGTTCTTTGATAAGTATCTATTTATAAAAAAAATCTAGATTTTAATTTAAAACTTCGTTTTATTTTTGTATATTAAACAACTAGTCTCGATTACAGTCGATTTCTTTTTATCTTGGACTCTCCATTATAACGATCAAAGATATTTAATAGCCATTATCGAGGAAATATTTTCTTTGATGTTCAAAGATGAACGGCACCAAAATTACGATAATATGGTAATTTAATTCAGTCACTTGTAGATGAGGACTCAATTTATCCTGCATCGAAACGATGTGACTTGAGTGACTTTGCAATTTGACTTTCCACAACCTTCGTGTTTAGGGGCATGTCGTATAATGAGCTATTAAAATATTATATGTCTTTAGAATTTTTATCATAAACCTTTATTAAATTTTGTAATGCCCTTATTATTTATAGCTCACTATATATAGCTACATGCTTTTAAAGTCCAATAAAAGAGAAATGATAGTAATTACCAGTAGGGACCACATATACAATATGAAACTATATAGAGCGACTTGGCTAAGATATAATATAACTACTACTTATTTAGTAGATGGATGATACTTTATAAACCAATACAATTTTCATACGTACATGAATATCACCACCACGGCAGTTAATGAGAGAGAAAAGCCTCAACATAACCAGTGAATAAAGAAACCAATTGACCGAGTTAGCTTATCGCATTTAGTTGAACCGCAAATTCTATGCGTTATTTTCGTTAGAGACGAGTGGATGATTCTTTTATTATACAAAATACCGTTGATTCAAATGGCCTCTTCCAGGCCTCTTGTCACAAAAGATCGAGACATTCGAATAGCAAATAAAACGTGATTCTTTTTCAACAATTCTGATTTACATAATGTGTTTTATTCAGACATTCATGAAATAACGCGTTACAGATTATAAATTGTACTTATTCCTGTGATATTTTGTGTTCAAATATGTAATAACTAGCTTGTGCTCGCGGCTGCGCCCGCGTGAATACGTTTTTCCGGAATTAAAGTCCCGCTTTATATTTTCCCCGGATAAAAAGTAGCCTTTGTGTTAATCCAGGACATGATCTACCGGTGTGCCAAATTTCATCTAAATCCGTTCAGCAAATTTTGGAGATGTGCAGTAATAAAACAAACAAAAAAAAATAATAATCGCTGATTTGTGTTCCATTACTCTTCTTTAGGGGATGACCCTTTATTTTTATCACATTTCTTTAAGTGTGCAGACTGACTAACTATACTGTTTAATGTCTTTGGTACAGACACACCGGTTCTACTGCTTTAATATAGATGATGAACGAGTATAATTTTTTTTTTTTATCTTCTCTTTCCTGCCAGCCCGAGCTTGGCTTCTTTATTCATTTTTCATTGATTTTACTCCCTATAAAAATGTCTGTAGTTATATAAGTGACTTTTTGTAATAATTTTAATGTATCTTGACTTATCATAAGTGGAACTATGTTCGCCTACGTGATGAATAAAGTATTCTATTTTATTCTATCAAATATTGTTTATTAATAAAACTATAAAAAAAATGTTTTCTTTTTCGGAGACTGCCGAACACTGAAGTGACTTAGATTTGAACTTCAGACCAGCCATGAATATAATACACAATTGCAATAGATTTCAAGTCTTTCTTAATATGGAGGAGTACCGTAAGAGATTATTTCTAATTGATCTGAAGATTTTGGACTTCAAAAGAAAAAATTCTGTTACATTTTTATAATTAATAGTACTATGGGACTTTACACATTTATATAACAAACAAAGAACGACAAGATAAGTCAGATCGTGATTAGATTACTTACAATAGTACTCGTTGCTATATCTTTTATCGCTAAGACGAGCATCAGTGTGTTCAGTAGGTCGACTTCTCTGTTATAAAACAAGAAAACGATGAGAAGTAACATCTCTATTGTCGTGTTTGTCCATTGAGAACAAACCTATCTGTATAAACAACTACACACATAATTAATATTAGCTTAAATTAATTATTAATTTATCTTATATATATTAGGTGATGTTCACGGCCCCGCCTGCTTGAAAAAGTTTTTCTGGAATAAAATATTTTCCCAACATAAAACGCCTATAGCACTCAGGAGTAATGTCATCTCTTTATTAGTGAAAGAATTTTCATTAGTTCCTGAGATTAGCGCGTCTCACCCAAACAAACAAACAAACTCTTCAGCTTTATAATATAAGTATATATGTCTATACATCTTATACAATCCGAACGTCTTTGAACTACATACGTGCTTGTTATATTCGTACAAAACGTCTAATTATAAACCTATTGAGGTTAATTAATAGTTAATTTAATTATTACGCTATGAATATGACGAGTATCTGACGTTAAACCTATTTAATTGCTTTTATAATAAGAAGAATGGAGGATCGAAACAGAATATTGAACCGCTATTACAATAGATAATACAATGTTATGATATATAAATCTATACTAATATTATAAAGAGCAAAGATTTGTATGTAAGTATGTTTGTGACGAAAAACTCAAAAATCGGGTAGATCATGTCCTGGATTAACACATAGGCTACTTTTTATCCCGGGAAAATATTTGTATCCCGGAAAAACTTTTTCACGCGGGCGAAGCCGCGAGCAGAAGTCTAACGGCCTTATTCATAAACAGTTTATAAACCTATTTTAGCTATTGAATGTTTTGTCTTCTTCGAACGAATTTCGAATTGCGTTTGAAGGAAGAAGACAAAACATTATATAATTAAAATAGGTTTATAAACTGATATGGATAAGGTCGTAGTATTCTATAATTATTGTTTCTTAGTATCTTTTCTACTCAACTCACCAATTTCCCCTCTGAAATAATGATATTGATTGTATTGTAAAATTGATAATTTTGAGAATGATGTGAATTTGATTTGAAACGGGGTTAATTGTTTTATACGTCTGAATTATGAACTTATTGAGAATAGCGCTAGTTTGATTTTAAAAGGCACCCAGCATTTCTTAGACGGTATGACTTGAAACTTAGGCTAATAAAATATATTGCATGGCACCGCATTGAGCAGGAAAAATACTAGTCAATATACTGATTTTAGTGTATTTGAAAAAGGAATACAACACTACTTGCTCACTGTTGCTTGGCGGCAGATGTCGACCTACTATGAGTATATTACCTAATTTCATGGATTCTTAAGCTTCGAGACACTTTTACTGCTATTAGCTTGTCAACCATCATCGTATCTTTAAGATAGATTACGTTACTCGCATGATCAACATATTTATGGAAAAACGAAAATATTAATACTTGCTGCATTTCATTAATCTCGGTACTAAGATACGCCTTTGTTCGAGGCTTCTCGCATGCATTACGGAACCCTGAGCCCGCGAACGACGGAACCCGAACTCGAACATTCATCAACGTCAACCAGCTAAACAGATAACTAACAAAGTGATGTATGGAGTGAATTCACTGTGAAACGAGGCCGGGCAGACACCGGTGCTACGCTGAAACATTTAAATTTACTTTTTTAAGCCCGTAACTGCTCCTCGAAATAGTTGGAGGACAAACTGTCAGGGTTCGTGTGGCGGTTCACATACTTATTGTTATATTATACAATGTTTTACTCTATAAGCTGTACTCTCTTTAATTAAAATATTGAATTAAATTGCCCCAAACATCTTATAACAAGTTTACTTAAATAAGGTTTGTAAAATCTGGTTTGCTTGGCACGTTAAGTACGAGACGAAACTAAAGAGAAATCCCTTTAAACAGCTATTCCGTCAAATATTTCCGAGAAATGAAACTAAGTCCGTGGGCAACGATTTTCTCATAATAGACTATAAATAGTTCAAAGTCTTAAACAAAGTTTAAGTTCCTATGAACTGTCTCCATTTCATTCAAGTATCTGAAGATGGAGCCAATTATATTTAATTGAGGCAAAAGTTAAAGGGGTCTACTTGCAATACTAGCATTATGTTAAATAAACAACTGATTGGCTTCTTGAAAAGCAAAATGTAAAATTATACTATCTTGTTTGATAGAAGACTTTCAATCTAAATGAAAACGTCGTCGATTAAATAGGTCAGTTTCGGTATGAAAATCGATTTCAAACAAAATTTTATATGAAGAATGACCAGGAATTGACACTTCATTTGTTTATGAAATATATCGTGTTATCTATTTTGTTGTGGTAAGGCTGTTAAGAGGAATTCCAATAGGGTAGTTGTCATATTCTGGACTGATTAGTGACGTAGTAGCACATGTTGATGTGATACTGTACTTTAAAGTCTTCAGCATTATTCCAACACATAGTTAATTGTTGGCTTTGTACACTCTCTCTTAGAAGATCCCTCTACATGACCTCAATAAAACAGGCACCATGACAAGTGAAACAAGGGATAAACTTTACCTGTCTGCTGATTGTTTCATACAAAGTTTACAATGCTAACATGATCCGGAACTAGGTTAATAATAGCATGTGTTTATTAGCCCTTACTACCGGGTACCTTCGACCCCTGTCATGGAGTATTTGCAATATGTTCGTAATAAGGGTTCCCCTGGAATTAGTACAAATAACCTTTGTCAAGCTTTATCTCTTCAATTTTACAGAATATTACTTAATATTCTGCACTACACACAACAAGTAATTGCTTGTTAAATAATGTAGAACAATATAAAAATCGGAATTTCTCTATGAGTTTCGACGTATATTATATAGAAAATACTGAAGTGTGTTTTCGTGTCCACACTTTGAGAGTTAAATCGACTAGCACAAGATAGATACGGTCCTCGTAGATTTTCAATTTATTTGTTACGGTGCTCTGGCGAGGCATGAAGAATAATGAAGAATGGGTATTACTTTGGATGGTGGGATGAGTTGGAGGGCCATTGATGACAGCTAATGTTGTGATGGAAATTGTTCACGATTGGCGATTGCACGCGCCACCTGTCGCCGTTCCAAATTTGAATTAGAAGTATTTATTAATCGTCCCTCGCCTTTAAATTCACATCACAGTAAAAGATTCAGCTAAATTCCAAATTAGATTTGTTTCTTGTGTTATTTGTTGGAGACCTCAATTGTATTACGGAACAATTCTTTAAATTACATTTTTGAAACTGAGGGACAAATCACGCTATACGAATGCCATTCATGCCATCGTCAGACTTCAGTAAAATATCATCAATTTTCGTCACGTCATCGAATGCAGGAAGGTGGCTGGGTCAGCGTCTAAATCCGGTGCAGCGAATTCAAACCACAATTGCGTCTAGACCTTCCGAAACGCTTTTGGGCGACACGTTCAGCTTAATTACTGGTCAGGTTCACGACGTGAAACCCGAAGCCGTCCCTTAGTGACATTTTGAGTGGCGTGTAGGTGAGTAATCATCGGCGATGTTCTGAAATAGTGAGATAGAATTGCCGTTTATTTGAGTTATGCGATTATGGTGTTCGATTGTTATTTTATAAATAAATTCCATATTTTTGTATTATAAACATAACAAGATTATTTCTACAATTTTATTAATTGTGTCGGGTATAATTGAGAGGTTAATGAATGTTTACTATGTTTTAAAATGCAATGTTCACCGGCATGGCGTTGTCTAAATTCAGTACTATTTGAAACCGATATCATATATTTTTTTATAATGATCTCACAGTTTTTTTTTATTGCATTGAATGACGAGACGAACATGCCGTTCGCCTGATGGTAAGCGATACGAACACCCAGCACCTTGAGTTACAAAGTACTGTGTGGCATTCCACTGCGCTCGACATCCTGAGACATAAGATACGTGCATAACATGTTAAGTCTCACTATGTCCAGTAGTTACACTGGCTACAATGTCCTTCAAACCGAAACATAACAGTGCATGCACACTGCTGCTTGGCGGTAGAAATAGACATTGCGGTGGCACCCACCCAGACGGACTCTCACATGTGAGAGACCTACCACCAGTAAATTATCTTTAGATTCCTGTTATTTTTTTTTGATATTTGAAATGTAATATTTAATAATTACTGTATCATGCAACTTCGAAAAGACACAGGTATGAGTCCCGGAGGTCAGATCGAAGGCGCGGCTTACATCTATGGCGAAAGGAGATTATATTCTGTGGGTGCTTTAATTATACATTTTTCTAACTCCTAAAGAGATGCAGGCCTAGACTAACAGATACTCTTAGCTTAGTACATTCATCTCATAAAAGGGGTAACTATAAGTTTGGCGCCAAAAAACTGCCAAGCCATATCTAGAAATTTATTACACGAACATTTACACAGGCCGGTCTTGTGGAACTCCTGCTTTTTACTTTCACCATAAAGCATTCTTGAGCTGCGTTATTGTAACGGTTTTTCCTGAACCGTAATAAAACGTTTCACATGTCGGCCACAGACCCGTTGACCGCGTGCGGTCGGCATGAAGCTAAATTGATGGGTCTCTCCATCGGCAATGTAATGGTCCTTCAAAACGAACGACCCCAGGCCAGTAAGTGAAATTCACGTTTGATTAACTTTTACTTGAGGAGGGCTGTGTTTTAACGAAAGTGCTAGCTCTTGGTCATAATTCTCAGAGTTGGTGCGGTCTTTGTTTTTTACTCGGCTGTCAAGAGTCAAACGTCAAAGGAATGTTCAAAGTACTTATGATTTTTTGGTTGAATAAGAAAATTACAAAAGTTTTAAATAACAGGACCAGCGATGATACAAGGAACTTGAGAAAAATGACCTTAATTTTTTATGACTCATCTTTTGGAATCTTCAAGTTAAAAAGTCTGAAATATGATGTCCGACGCTTTAAGACTTTAATTTAAAAGCATTTTGAATAAGCATATTTCAAAGTTTTTTTTTTACTTTTATAATATTATTTAATAATATTTATGTGTAACCAGTAATGCTAATATTCCACTAGGGATTTCCGCTGCCCATCCCACAATCCCAATTGCATCTTCTTATCATGTACATTGAAACTATATGTCTTATGTGTACGAATATAGACATTTAACCAAAATAAATATATAAAACCTAGACGACCCTACCATTTGCGAGTAAAAGTTCCGAAACCTAATTTACGTACGTCACAACTGTGTGGAGCTACTAACTTTTGTTTTCTAAAACAAATACGTCTAGAAACTACTCGATATATTTGGAAATTACCGATAAAAAAAATAACAAATTTGTAACGTAATAACGTACAATTTTAGTATATACACATACCATACCATACCAGCCCTGTATTATATACTGCCCACTGCTGATCACGGGCTTCCTCTACAACTGAGAGGTCTTAGGCCTTATTGAAAGTTAAATAAAACTTGTTGTCTCAGGCGAAATAATTTGATGGATAATGGCATTTTGTTGATGTTCAATTAAAATATTCTGCTGTTGACATAATACCGGATATTTTTATCCGGATCACTCTCGATGTTGATCATCATTACAGTGGCTCTTTATGAGAAATCTGCTTACGGGAAGGTGTAGATTTACATAATTAAATCCAGTGAGGCGGGCAGGTCGCAGGAGCACATTGGATGTAGGCCTCTTTTGACAGATCCGTCTTGAAATCTTCAGGGGAGGCCTATGTTCAGCAATCGACTCCACGTGGCTGATGATGATGATGAGGCAGGCTGAGATAATTTTAGCAACCATCGAGTAATACAACGTCATTTTATCCAAGGCCCCTAACGTGCGAGGATAAAAAAAAATGAATAAGTATTTTCTACTTAAGAATTAATAATCGCAACTTTCTATAACAATGATCTCAAAAAGAGAATTTACACTACATACGAAATTCCTATCCAATCTTGCAATAACCTCACGGAAAAATAAATTTCACTCACAATTGTCAAGAACGCATGAAAAGATTAATGTACTGAACGCGGCAGGTAATGGAGATCCTAACTGTCGCTGAATTCCACCTGTCACCTTCGTAGTAGACAGGATGTTTATTATTTGCATCTAACATCATAATTTACGTCATTTATAAACGTTTATTGCGTGATATCATGTTATTTTTGTTCCCTTAAATTCCATGTCTGGTATTTGTGCCATCTATAGGGTCAGTTACTTCATTAACATCAACAGCTATTGTTACTTTTGTCCAAATAATGTTGCCATAACACAGGCAACTTTTATAACTTTTACTTCAACGTCGTTTGTGTTGTGGATCCACTTATGGCTTTTACTTAAGCTGTCACTTTTACTTTTACAGTTCATCAAGAAACTAGCTGTTTACCGAACATGAACAAACGTAATATTGAGCACTTATCACCATGGCGCATAAAGTAGAACCGGGGGATTCATATTACATTTCTTCCATACACGTTGAAATTTGCGGAGCTCACAACATTAAAAACAAGCACAGCTGGGTTGACAACTCACACGGCCTCGTAATCAAGCGCAGGCTCGTTGAGATTTTGAAATTTATGCACAAACATTTATCCGGCGCTTTTCTGTAAAGGAAAACATCAAGTAGCGTTCGTACGTACCCGGGGAGTAATTTTCACCCTCTACAAGGCGTTACATCGACGATAAGAGATTCGGTAGCATTTTGCGTCGCTTCATGTGACTGGATCCTGTCGATGCTTGAGAGTGTACCGCTGCGCTTTGCTTTAGAGAACGTGCTAGGTATTTCGACGCTGCTAAATTTTCCCGTGCATTGCTTCATAATTGAAATTTCTGGTGGTGTTGCTTCTGGTTATGGCTCGTTGTGATTTAACATCAGGCGAACGGCACGCTCGGCTCATCATTCTGTTGTATGAAAAAAACTATTTCTTAAGAATCTTTCACTAACGGGTAGTTGATATTATTTGGAGCTACATAGGCTACATATTTATCTGAAATTATTTACAGTTCCGCGTGAAACACAAATTAAACCTTAAAATTTGAGGACATAGTCTGAATTTTATGTGACACTAGCTTTCACCCACGTGATAAAGATTTTCTGGGATAAAAGTCCTACTTTATTCATTTTTGTAATCGGTCTAGTAGTTTTTGAGTTAATTCGTTACAAACATAGAACTCTTTCCTCTTTATAATTTAGTGTCGAGTACTGGCAGTTATAGTTATAGTAGAAAATTGTGAGCCAAAACACTCGCACAAGTTACATAAAAACTCAAATACGAGGAAATATATTTATATCTCATATTTACTGAGCGATACATCAAATAATATCCCTTGATAGCATACTACGAAACTGAACTTCAATCTTTAGGCCCAATATTATGTTATTACCTTCTCGGAAGGGATCAAATTCCGGCCATTACTACATTTCCTCAGAAACAATGTATCCGTAATTTGTTATTGTTTTCATTCCTTGGCTCATAATATCGAACAATATTATTTTACACATCTACATAGAAGATAATAAACATTTTCGTAGAACGGAATTAATTAATATTTAAAAGCTGTAAAAGAGTACATAAATACATACACCCACACTCACGCCTTTTATCCCCGAAGGGGTAGGCAGAGGCGCAATTATTGCAGCCAATTTTTGCCGTGCGGTTTCCGTCCCATGATGTGATAGTTAGGGGGCGAGCAGACGTAATAGAGTAGTGGAGTAACAATGGAAATTTAAACAGAACTTGAGTTTGTTTTATAAAGTTTTATAATTTTGTGTACAAAAGTTACTTTAGGGAAATGTCTAATATGGTATACCAGTACTATTCCAATGTAAGTAGCTTAGTAGGGCAGCTTTGAATAAAGACATCTCGTATTTACGTTTTTGGTAGCACTTACCCTGTGGAACATAAAGATACGATTAATTCATAATTATTATTCGATTAAAATAAATAAATTCGATTTACTGGTGGTAGGTCTCTCATATGAATGAGTCTGTCTGGGTGGGTACTACCGCAATGTCTATTTCTACCGCCAAGCAGCAGTGTGCATGCACTGTTTTGTTTCGGTTTGAAGGACATTGTAGCCAGTATAACTACTGGACATAATGAGACTTGACATCTTATGTCTCAGGATGACGAGCGCAGTGGAATGCCCCACAGTAATTTGTAACTCAAGGTGCTGGATGGTATTAATACTGTTTATGGGTGGTCGTATCGCTTACCATCAGGCGAACGGCATGCTCGTCTCGTCATTCATTGTCATAAAAAAAAGATATACTCTAACTAATACAAGTGACCAATAAAAAAATAAAACGAATTAGGTATCCTTCTTTTTGAGGCCGGTTAAATGCATTTATACACTTCTGCTTCGGTGGCGTAGTTGTATTATGGTATGATTGCAATGCTGGGGTCTCGGGTTCGATCGCCGGGTTGGGCAAAGTGATATTGGATTTTTCGTCTCAGTATCAGCCCGGAGACTTGAATTATTGCCCGATATGGATATAGGCTCGGCCCCTATCACATCATGGGACTTAAGGCGTGAGTTTGTGTGTATGTGTACTTGTGATTACCGTTTGCCAAGAATAGGACTGTATATAACACCAAAATTCGGTTACAGACTACAGACGGACCGAGTAATACAGGAATTAGAGACAATTTGCGATCAGGCAGCAAAATGCCTAATAAAAATAATTATTGTTGTATAAATTTGTACGACGTGGGCAGTAAACGTGAATTACGGGAGATAATACCAGAGACGAAGCTACAATTTTGGATCATTTGTTAAAATATTCATGTCTAATCAACAAAGAAAAAGTTAATGTAATTACTGTTTTTTTATATTTAAAAGATTATTAATTAAGTATTAAGTTACGGTCGATCTTTGTAACAAGTAATTAACATTCAATAGCGAAAATTACAAAACCCTGAAAATTTCTATTAGGCCATTCTGTCTATTCCAGACTATGTCCAATGTTAGGAATTTCAAAGCTAATTCTTAAATCATAATTTAGGGTAATTTTAAATTCTGACAATCCAGCATCTTGATGTGTATATGCATGGAAATACAAATAAAAACTATAGTAGTAGCTTATTTTTAAATGAGAGCTAATAATAATAAGCCTTTATTTACAGCCATAAAATTTACAATCAAAAAATTTAAATTGCTCAGCATCGGTATTGATCTTGATTAACAGCATACAGCCAAAGAGCGCTAATGCTATGCCGTAAATAATGCTTTATTTTCTTCATCCTATGTTATGTTTTATTCGATCTCGAATTCGTCTCTGCCGTTAGTAAAGATAAAAGCAGTATAATAAGTACATTACAGCGGCCCAGCGAACCCATCGCTGCTTTATCGGTCAATAACAATAGTAGTATAAGAAATTTATAAAAGCTATTAACTCGAAATGTTGAACTTTACGAACTGTGAATTCTTCCGTTTCTCATTTTTATTATGTCTTTTTATTCTTGTGTACTTTTCTGTCGCTTGTACGCAAGAATTATAAATATAATTATTATAGACGGAGGTATGTTGTTATGGTAGTTGAATTAGCTTTGCTATATACATATGAAACATATGAGAAGAAGAACTTACAATTCTAGTACACATTTTTTGACAAAAAAAAAGATACTCATACGCATACCACGCCTTTTATCCCCGATGGGGTAGGCAGAGGCACAACTAGTGTGACTGTGACTATGATGTGATAGGGGGCGAGCCTATCGCCATATAATTCGCCATAAATTCCAGACTACGGACTGATACTGAATAGAAAAATCCAATATCACTTTGCCCGACCCGGGGATCGAACCCGAGACCTCAGCACTGCAGTCGTACCGTAATACAACTACGCCACCGAGGCAAAAAAAGATGGTATGCACAAAATCGTAAAAAAACTATCAAACGAAACATACGTACAGAATATAAAAACATAATCTGCCACGTATTCACACACATTATTTCTATAGAATAACTTTGACGCGCCGGTCTAGGCATGCCTACGATACGAAATCAACCGGCTTAGGAGAGATTTAGTGATAGGTTTGAAGTAATAGACATCCAGATTTATGAAACTAGAAACCAATCAGGCATATCGAAAAAGCTTAGTGACTAAAATCATCTTATATTTCTCGTTCTTTTCGCTTTTGCAGAATCAGCACTGGATTAAGCCGTGCTCGCTTGCCGTAATAGATTAAAGATACCGATAATGCCAGTACGCGATGCGAACACGAAACTAATAACTTCTCCACCCTAGTTTGTGACTTGTAAAACTACTTGCAAGTGGAAAAATGGTACAGGTAATGCCCGATGTGACAGTTGAATCATTGAGTTCTGTTGGAGTTTTAGGGTTTAGAGGTGAATTTAAGATACGTGAGAATGTGGAATAATAGTTCATTAGATGGTAAGTGATCACCAACAATTATAATTAACATCCCTATAGTTCGGACAAACTAAGCTGGCCGGTATGACAATTAATTTTTTTTCCCGACGCGATAACTCTGTGAGAGGGTCTACCCAAAAAATTCAAAACCGTGTCATGTCATACCGGCCAGATTAGTTTGTCCCTACTATAATACCACTAAAGTGTAGGTGCGTTCTCTAAAATTTAGTAGTATGTACCTTTAATGATATAAATGGGGTATGGCTAACTGCAATTGATTTGGGTCACAAGCAAACATGTCGTACAAAAATGTTTATACACCATGGTGTATCGCCTTGCAGGATCTTTAAGTAGTCATGGCGACTGCAAAGACTAGTTACTCAATCATTTAGGACTTGGAATCCCTTTATCAGATTCAAATGTGATATTGTGGTATATGGTAAATTTGTTGTGACAGCGCACTATAGGAAATGTAACATTACAATTTATAATAATTATATTTTAGTTAGCCTAGTTGGGAATGGAACGGTCTGCCGAGACAATGTCCGGAGGTTCAAACCCAAGGCACACACCTCTGACTTTTCGAAGTTACGTGTGTATTGTTTATCAATTATCGTTCGATTTAACGGTGAAGGAAAACATCGTGAGGAAACCTATATACCTGAGAATTCTCCATAAGAATCTCGAGGGTATGTGAAGTCTGCCAACCCGCACTAGGCCAGCGTGGTGGACTACGGCCTGAACCCTCTCAGTAGTGTAGAGGAGGCCCGTGCTCAGCAGTGGGCAGTATATAATACAGGGCTGATTGCGATTGCGATTGCGATTGCGATATTTTAGTAACTCAAACATTATGTACTTGTATGTATGTATGTCTAATGGGGACGTATGCAGTCGCACAGACGGGTGATCAGTTCACTTCCTTGGGAACTATTTCACCCTTAGTCCCAGTTTGGGTGGACCTGCCACTTTCGCTTTGGTTCGGTTCGCTTCGCAGGTATCGTTCCCAGGGGCCGCATTCACCATAGGGAGTTTCGGCTGTGGCACAGCTAGACCTTGGAGGCATCGTGGCTCCCTTCCAGGTGTGAACCTTCCAGGTTACCGATCTCTGCCCAGCACCGCCTTCCACTGAGGGTCCCGCCACTTTGACCTTGAATGATCATTGCAGCAGGAGCCAACAGGGGGGGCAGCGCTCAGCCTATGCGGTGAGGGCCACACAGGCTGCCAGGCCCAGTCTGCCCACATACTCTCCCACCCCCCAGGCGGCGTCCCCCAGTCCGACATAGCGTCGCTCCCCTTTCCTTGGCTATTCGTGACAGTCTCCATCCTGAAGCACTGGTTTTACTGGTGCTCCTGCAGTATGCCCCCTTCTACTCTTACAAACCTTTTTGTTGCCTTACTGTACCTTATTATGTCTCCTAGCTTTACCTCCTGTAGTTGTGCTATTTCCAGTCTGTCTGTTCCCAGTATCTCCCATCTTGGCAGAGAGTACATTGAGCACTCTGCCAGAAAGTGGATGCTGGTCTCCTCTTCTCCGCATTCTGGACACGAGGCGTCTTCGGTCTTACCTATTATTTTTAAGTGCCTGTTCAGCGTACCGTGTCCAGTCATGATTCCTATAATGGTTCTTATGTCCTCCTTCCTGAATTGGAGTAGGCTTCTGGTTTTCTTCTTGTCTAGCGTCTTGATGAAGATTTTAGATTGGCGACAGCCCTTCATGTCTCTCCATCTGACGTTTGTTTCTGTAGCTATCTTCCTGCTGATTACTCCCTTCGTGACTTTTGCCGGTATAGGTAAGTACGGCTCCGGTCCTATGAATGTTTCATCAGCTCCCTCTCTCGCTAGCTCATCGGCTTTCTCATTTCCTGTGGTTCCTTGATGGCCAGGTACCCAGGCGACGATGACCTCTTTGTCGGCTGCTAGTGTGTTCAGTTTGCTTTTGCATTCTTTCACTAGGGCCGACGTTGTCTCTGGTTTGTCAAGTGCCTTTAAGGCTGCTTGACTATCACTATAAATCAGTATTGTGCTGATTTCCTTATTGGTTATTTGCTTAGTACGATCAGCGCATTCCAGAATGGCCATTATTTCCGCCTGGAATACGCTCGCATATCTGCCTAGCTTTATTGTGCTTTCTTCTGTGTTGGGTGGCGTGGTTATAAATATTCCTGCCCCCGACAATCCTGTTGATTCCTTCCTGGATCCATCTGTGAAACATTCCACCGACTTATCATGGTCGTGTGGAAGTTCCCAGTTTTCTCTTTGTCCTATATGTATTCTGTATTTTTTGTCGAAGATCTTTTGTTTCTGAATTAGATCATTGTTTCCCAAGATCATCGACATTTTTCCTTGAATTGTATTGATTACATCTTTGTGTCCTTTGTTTGTGGAAGTAGTTTTCCACAGTCCATAGGACTTTAATCTGTAACATTGTTCTAATGCTCTCTTTTTAGCCTCCAGATCCAGCGGTATAAATCCTAGAATGATGTCTAGTGCCGCAGTTGGAGTAGTTCTTAGTGCACCTGTAGTCATAAGCCCAGCGAGTCTCTGTACCTGGGCTAGTTTCTTGTAATTTGCCTTTATGGTCGCCCTATGCCACCATACCAAGGCTCCGTACAGTAGTCTTGGGAGTATGATGGCCTTGTATATCCAGTAGGTTATATTCGGCTTCATACCCCAAGTCCTACCTATCGCTCTATTGCATTGCATCATCGCTATTTTAGCTTTTGTGCATTGCTGGCTTATGTGCGAATTGAACAGTAGTTTGTCATCCAGCACTACTCCTAAATATTTGATTTCTTTAACTATTTCTAAATTTCTGCCATCTATTACAATTGGTAACAGATCTTTGTTCTTCCTCTTTTTGGTAAACAGAACCACCTTAGTTTTGTCTGGATTGAGGTTTAGTCCTCGCTCCCTACACCACTGTAAGGCTATTCTAATTGCCATATTTAATCTACTGCACAACATATTGAGGTCCTGTCCCACTACTAGGATAACCCCATCATCGGAATACGCCTGCATGTATATGTGCCTGCGATTTATTTCCTTGATGAGGTCATCCAGCAGCAGGCACCACATTAGGGGAGACAGGCAGCCCCCTTGCGGAAAGCCCCTGTTTGCCCTAACCGTGTACGTTATGTCACCTAGTTCAGCTGTTATTAATCTTTGACTCAGCATGTTCATAATCCAATTTCTTATTAGAGGATTGATGCCTTCTCTATTTAGTGAGGATTCTATCGCGTATGATGTCGCTTTGTCAAAGGCGCCCTCTACGTCGAAGAAACACCCAATTGCTGATTCTTTCCTCTCCAATGTGTTCTCGATTGTAGCCACCAGGTTGTGGAGAGCTGTCTCCGTGGACTTGTTCTCCATGTATGCATGCTGATTTGCATGCAGTGGCTTGCTACCTCTTCCTATTTCTTCTCGTATGTGTCTATCTATTAGTTTCTCTAGTGCCTTTAATAAGAACGACGAGAGACTAATGCATCTAAATGATTTTGGATCTTGATATGTCTTCTTACCCGGCTTGGGTAGAAAGACAGCTCTTACTTTCCTCCAGCTTTCCGGTATATATCCAATTATTAGACATCCCATGTAGATTGCTAGAAGGTCCTCCTTGATATACTTGAGTGCATGTTGTAGCATCTTGGGAAAGATCCCATCCGGTCCTGCTGCCTTGTATGGCGCGAACGACGAGATGCTCCATCTTATTAGCTCTTCACTAACAACAGATTTCGTGGCATCACCGAGAGCAATACTGGGCCCCCCCGTCACTTCACTCCTTGTGGGTTCCGTGCTCTCAGGGAAGTGGGCGCTCATCATTGTTCTCAGCACCACGTGGGGATCCGTTATCAGTTCGTTGTCTATTTTCAAACTCCCCAGTTTGCATGTCTTGTCGCTGGCTAAGGCTTTTACCAACCTTGCTGCTTCCGGATACTCCGTAATGGCAGCGCAGTAGGTGTTCCAGCTTTGCTTACTTTCCTTCCTGCACTTATTGCGCATTTTGTTTCTTTGTGCCCTGTATAGATCCCAGGTGGCGTCGTCGTTCTTTTTTAGCGCCACTCTGAGGGCACGTCTTGTTTTCTTCCTGTCCTTGCTTAATGCTTTTGTCCACCATGCCTGTCCCTTGCCGTTTGTCACCTCTCGGAGGGGGCATGCTTTGTGGTACGCTTCTTGCAGTGCTGTTTCCAGCTTTACTGCTCTGCTCTCTATATCTTCTGTACTAATATTGCCCTCAACCGGCATTTGAGTGTATTTTTCAATTTCATTGTGGAATAGCACCCAGTCCGTTTTCCGGGCATTTCGTACCTTGTGGTTTTCTATGTTGCTTTCTATCTGGAAGGTGATTCTACGATGATCCGAGAAAGAGTCATTTGTGTCAACCTTCCAGTTCTTTACGTATGTGCTTATCTCCTTTGAGGCCAGAGTGATGTCCAGGACCTCCTGTCTGGCTCTGGTCACAAAGGTCGGTGTGTCGCCTATATTTAAAATGTCTAGATTATAGCTTACTATATATTCTAGCAGGAGCTCCCCCTTCACATTACAGTCTGTGCTGCCCCACACCTCATGGTGAGAGTTTGCATCACAGCCTATTATGAAGGGGATGCCCCCGCTTGTGTACTTACTTGTTGCTTCCTCAAGTTCTATAGTAGGCGGCTCGAAATCTGATTCGCTTGGGATATAAGCTGACATCAGCACGAGCCTTTTCTTTAAGTTGTCTTTCATAGGTAGTACAAGTTGTACTACCACTAAATCTCTGAAACATTCGCATGTTATAATACCTAGAGATCTGATTCTTCTGCTGGCGAAGATGCATGTTCTGGGATTCTCCTCACCGTGATAGTATATGAGGTCTCCTCCCAGGCATCCTAGCCCCGCCACACGTTTGTTGTACACGTATGGCTCCTGCAGAAGAGCCAGATCTATGTTCTTTGATACCACATATTCGCAAAATTCGGCCGTAGCCTCTTTGCAGTGGTGCATATTTAGCTGTATTATTCTTAGTGTTTGTGTGTTTTTGTTTTGTGTATTTGTTTGTGTGTTGTGTGTGTCCATTGCGTTGTGTGTGTATGTGTGTTCGTGTTTGTGCCTGCAGCAACCTTACTGTCCCCGACTCTTTCACCCCTCGAGATCCATGCAATCTCTTGCCTTGAATCCCGTCGGGGCGTCCGATTGGGGCCGTTCGGTAGCTGGTGTGTTCTTGGCTCGGGTGGTAGTCCGCGCGCTCCCCGCAGCCGGCACCCTCTGGTCGGGTTTGCCTGGCGCGTTCCGGATGGCACATTCCTCCACCGTACGCCTGGTGTCTTGTGCAGTCTGGTTGGCTCGGGTGGTAGTCTGCGCGCTCCCCGCAGCCGGCACCCTCTGAGCGGGTTTGCCTGGCGCGTTCTGGATAGCGCATTCCGCCACCGTACGCCTGGTGTCTTGTATCTTTGTGTGTGTGGGCCTAATGACTCTCACCTGGACCTGCGTGGCTTCAAAATTGATCCACGCATGGTCCCTGTGCTCGTCGAAGATGTCCTGCGGGACTCCCACCGTCAGTCTCTCTCCTGCGGGGAGAGAGTCCCTGGTGATGAGAGTCCAGCTGTCCACCTTCAGGTCCTCTCTGTGATCGTTTTGAGCTCTTACGTATTCCATAGGGTCGTCGGGATGTTCCTCTCTTTTCCCGGGCAACCAAATGGAGGCTCTGGTCCTATCCAGTTTTCTGATTCCTAGTGGGACGTCGTCGTGAAACCCAAAGTCGTGTTCCAGGAGCCAGTCCCTCGCCTCGATCGTCATCGGTGTCACCAGGAAGAATCCTTCTGACACCAACCCCGACGTGGCGAAGGACATCTTCCTTCCACCGATTCTGTTCTTCACTCCAACGCCCACGAACTCGGAGATCTTTTTCCTGATGGCAGCAGCGCATGCCTCGCCCATCTGGGCGCCATCCATCCTGTGGATCATCAGTGCCAGGTCGCTTTGTTCCTTGGCGGAACTCCGCGGCCCTTCCGTCGATCCCAGGTAGGGGCGCTTTGAAGGACGTTGCTGCGTCTGCTCCTCAGGGTCTGTACTTTGTCTCTTTGTCTTAGCCCGTCTTGCCGTAGTCGTTTCCTTTTCAGGATTCGACTTCTCGGCTGGCGCAGCCAAGACCTTCGTCTTTCTTTTTTGTCTTCTCTTTTGTCCTTTGGACAGGACTTTGCTGAAACCAGCTTCGCCACTTCCATCCGGTTGTGGCGTTGCTAGTAACGGGCAGTTTCCTCCACTTCCTTTCGGTTGTGGCGTACTTCTTCCCGTGTTGTCGCCTTCGACACCCTTCGGTTTCGAAGGCGACTCCAGCAATTCCTTTACACCTTTTATAACCTCTTCGAGGTTCTGTTGCGCAAGATTGCTCCCCCCAGAATACGAGGAGCAGCCTGGCATCGCCTCGTCCCGAAGGGACTCGGCGACGCCAGGGAGGGATTCTCCAACGCCTTGGGCGCTGGTACCCTCCTGGGGTAATAAATAGTCATTTTTTTCTTGCATGATTTTAAGGGGGGGGGGGTTATGTATATATATATTGTATGTATTATAAATAAATATGTATATACTTATAGTATTTTATATTTGTGGTTCGCATTACAATTCTTCTTGAGAGGAATTGTATTGCGAGCCTGTTCCCTCCTCTTTTGCCCGGGCTTGGGACCGGCATCCATAGCTCTCCAGTGTGGTGGTGCTTTGGAGAGCGATGGCGGCAGAGTTAACATTATGTACTTAAACTTTAGTGTAAGGCGTGCTGCATATTTTTTAATTTTGTGGAGTTTCATCTCGACTTTTTTGGAATTGTATTTGGTAGATAAATGGGAATGGATTGTAATTTTGTCGGCCGTGGCTATTAACTCGAAAATTGCGTAGTGCGGCGGAGTGGAGTTTTTGTATAAAATTACGTATCTGTCACATATATTCTTGTACCTTTTGATGTACAAAACGAAGGACTTTGACAACGAAATAAAATCACAATAGAAACAAAGGTTACTCTAATAAATCAAATCCCGGGAAATCATATAATATGGGTTCGAACCAGTCATTAAACAGTATAATTCGTTATAGACCGGACATCAGGACCAAATTTTTCATCCAAAATTTATTACCAATTGGTAATAAGTCGCTGTCTTATCTGTCACGTTCGTGTGATAAGACGTCTCGGTATCATTGCTCGGTAAGCTTAAATTTTGCAATAAAACAAATATTTTGGAAGGAAATATGCCAATTTGCGCAAAATAGGTAGTATAGCACAAATAAATGTCTTAGTTTCTTTTACCACTGTAATATTCCATATTACCTTTTGTTCTCATCTTCGTCATACCGAGTGAACCATAATTAGATAAATTTGATGTATAACAGCGGTGGATTTCTGTCTACGTCGAGAACACTTAGCGGACAAGGGACTTGTTAACTTGTAGTGTTTTTGCTACTGTAGTGAACACTACATTGAATATCTTGGGACCGGGTGTGGCTGTTAGATTTATTATCGACACGCGTGACTGATCCCGGGTGCCGTTACTCTCAGGGGCTCATTTTGAACGGTCGAACCATGCTGATATTCGTAACGCTGTAATCAAATTTTCGTTCACGCAACGTATTGAAATGTTAAGCGGTTTTGTGTTCGTAATGTTCTACATACTATCTAAGATATAGCATGTAATTTTTTTTCGTTTCCTCTTTGATTACAAGAAAATAAATGATTGAATAAACTTGATGTCGAGTTCCGTATACCCAGTTCTATAATTTATTAAGTAAACCGGAATAATCGGACACAATACCGTTTTTAGCCTAATTTGTAATGGAGCCTATACGACACGATATTTGTCGTCATGCGCTTACCATCAGGCGAGGTGCAGTAACTTTGTGGTGCCCGAATAAAAATAAAAAATGCCGACCTTACGAAATTATCTATATTTGAATCAGCAATACGAATGTAGCTATACAATTGTTTCATTCTATACGTTAACGATCAAACAATATAATCTAACAACTGAATTAAAATCATTATTAACCATACTTGTGGTTCACTACATACGCATACTCACGCCTTTTTTTATCCCCGAAGGGGTAGGCAGAGGCGCAACTAATGCACCCACTTTTCGCCATTTTTATTCCGTCCCATGATGTGATAGGGGGCGAGCCTATCGCCATATCGGGCACAAATTCCAGACTCCGGGCTGATACTGAATAGAAAAACCCAATATCACTGCCCGACCCGGGGATCGAACCCGGTACCTCAGCATTGCAGTCGTACCGTAATACAACTACGCTACCGAGGCACTAATGGTTCACTACATTCAATGCCATTTTGCTAAATTACGACCGAAAACTGATACAAAGTGCACACTGCCTCGTCACTTGATTGATGCCGAGCCAAATGTCGGATGGGGAAATCGTTTAGTAGATAAAATCCCAAATCTCTTTGCCTGGTTGAGCACGATCGGGATCTCAGCTGCCAGTCTTGATTCCCAAGTGCAGTATTTTTTAAGTTTAAACTTTAAGAATAACGATAATAAGAGCCGGTTTCGCAGGTTTCATGGACATTTTATTTGACAGTTATCGTATAGTATGTAGATAGTACTATTTTTCGATTTTGAGCATAGATTAGAGAGTGACTTTTGCATTTGGTCGGCTTATACATTTTTTTGACGTGTAGCATTTATCAGCAAGCGGTGAAATCGGCCCTAAGTACTACTATTCGTTTTAAATTTCAGACTCTCAAGCACGGGCGTAGCTATAGCTTTCACATGGGAGGGGTCCTACGATATAATAATTTTAGTGACGTGTAGAGTGTGGACATGTTTGGTAGCCCGATCATTTTATAAGCTAAGGGCGGGGGGGGGGGGGGGACTTTTCCGGATTTTTATTTTTGATATACGCCCATGCTCTCAAGTGCCTATAATCTATATTTATTCCATAATACATATTACATTATGAATTACTTTATTAAAACAAAAATAAATATACGAATAATGTTATTACGCGTAATATCCAAAGCATGCATAAATTTTCCTAACATGATAACTAATTTATACACAAAACCAATATCTTAGCAGCCAGTATTTAATACCGAAGATGTTGGCAGCCTCTTGAGTTATGTTATAAGTGACCATCAAGTATTGGAATTTCCAACATTGTTTAGTAAAGATATGGGGATAGACTTTGGGCTAACAGCTTTATATATGTAAGACATGCCATCTTGAGACGAGCAGGAATGCGTGCCCTCCTCCCTTACACGCCCCCGCAGTCTCCTGTGTCTCATCGCTTGTAATGCAGCACAGGTAAGGCTCAAGGGTATGTAATAACTCAGACCATGGGTCTAAAGTTAAGTCTTCTGCGGAAAGCGCAAATCACAAGACATTAAGGCTCTACACAGACGGACTGCATTACAATTGCATTCTGACTGCGGACTGCAGTTCTAACGACTGCATGCTGACTGAGACACGCATACCGACTGCAATCGGGCTGCACGGTTGGTTTGCAGTTTTATTATAGGCGTACTACATAACTGCATTCAAACTGCAAATTTGCAGTCAGAGTGCAGTTGAAATGCAGCTCGTGGGTCTAGAGCCTAAATGATACTGCTGACTGATATCAGTGATTAGATAGTATCGAATTCAGCGTTGTTTTGTTATCCTTCAGGATGCTTATCGGTATAATAACCGAGATTGTGTTAGACTACATACTACTCTATCATTCGTCACTCAAATTTCATTTATTATAGTATTCTTAAGTTCACCAAGAATATTATAAATGTAGATTTCTCCAATATGAAAGCTTTGCTATAATTAGTACATGAAGAAAGCATAGGTACTTACACATGTCAGGGTCGATGATGATTCCCAAAAGCATATTAAGTAATTATAATATATTTAAAAGTATAGTAAGTAAACGAATACGAATAAGTATACGAATTAGTCCATTCAGACTAACTTCACTTTGGCGCAAATTCACGCCTCCAATTATCACAATCATGTCCCATACTTCCTATCAAATATTAATCAATATTATAATTTAATTCAAATGGCAGTCGCCAAAATAGAATAATTATAACCGTTATGGATTAAAATGCAACAAAAAGCAATGAACAATCATAAAAAAATTTGTTAAACAGTTTAATAAAGATACAGCTCTGTTGTAATGAAATTGTTAGGAAAGGCACGCGTTGAACATCGCATTGTTCCGCGCGCCCGTTTCAATTGTCTGCTTTGTTGTTTACTATGCACTTTGTTCTGTATAAGCATTACATAAAAGTTTTAAAACGTACCCATTTTTATTTCTGAATTTCTTGACCGTGTTTTAATGCGTTAGTAATGTTTTTTTTCATTTGATTTCTGGATTGCGTTGTTGGATAAAGACTAGAGCGGAACATGTAGCTGCATTTGGATTTATTAAATGTAATCGATTCTTCACTTAACTATTTTCAGTTGATTTTTGTTGTTTTTTATATACTCGTCGTATATTACGGAAAACGTTTTGGTTGTTGTCTATCATTTAGTCAATTTTTGTCTGAACACAGGTGATAGAAAATTAGGCGTAAGATAGAAAATTAAACAGTAAACAATCTTTACAGATTGTTTACTGTTTTAATGTATATAATTTTGGAGCCTTAGACCGTGTTGTTTTATCTCTGGTCAGGTAATGCTAATGCTTTTATCACACTGGCGAATTGCAAGCGAATTCACAGCGCCAGAAAGACGATTTGCGCACGTCCTTGTAATAAGAACGTTAATTTTACTTGACCAGGGATAAAACAACACGACCTCAGTCTTGAGGATCCCTCTCTAGTTTCTAATTCTTAATTCTGAGAATCTCTTTTATAAAACAGCAAAAGCGAATAGTTAGATAGATCTAAATATTTTAATAACATATGTATGTAGGGAACGAAAGTATTAACCAAGTTGTATAATATTTTCAGTATAAATAAAAGATAATATTTCACACACCGAGGTTGACATAGTTATTCATAACGATTATTGTGTTTTATTATGACTGTATTCTGTTTTCAAAATGTCGTTTGAAAGTAGTTAAATGTTGTTCCCAGGATAACTATTATAATAATCCTTATCACCACGATTTTATTCCCAAACTACAAGTTTATTGCCTTTTGGTAACCGCCCCTGAAATGCTTTTAGGGTCACTCTACCCGTAATAATTCCAAAGGGAAATTGTGCCTATAATTCTACGTAGTGAAACAAGGATTTTTAGGTCGAGGCACAATTTATTTTTTAAAACAGGCCATATATTAAAGGACATGTCCAAAAAAGAGCTTAAAATTCTATCCAACATACTTTATATATATTTGGATAGTACTACCAAAAACTAGGCCTTTGCAATATATCGTAAAATTTTAAAGTCCTCCGATTTTGAGATTTATGTAATTTTATTTTGCTTAAAAACCATGAACTTATGAACGTTTTTAAAAAAGTTAGTTATAAGGAGGGGTCTGAAAAACTTTTTTAATGGATCCAAGATCCATATTATTGCCCCTTTAATATGCATAAAGTTGGAGTCTGGTTAAATTTTGAGGCCCAGCAACCATACAAAAAGCGGACATCTCCTTTGTACTTTCCAAGAAAAATCAAAAAGTTATAATAAAATTTGAGAACTTTTCACATGGTTCATCAGTTGATTTTATGCATATTTGTTTCAATCATAGAGGTAAATGAATACACCGTATTAGAAAATAATATACCAGAATTGGAACTTTGTAAAATGACTGTTGAACAAGATAATTTTTAGGGTCTCTGAACTACTTTTTTTTTATTGCATTGAATGACGAGACGAGCATGCCGTTCGCCTGATAGTAAGCGATAACTTGACTTACAAAGTACTGTGTGGCATTCCACTGCGCTCGTCAACCTGAGACATAAGATGTTAGGTCTCTTTATGTCCAGTAGCTTCACTGGCTATAATGTCCTTCAAACCGAAACGCAACAGTGCATGAACACTGCTGCTTGGCGGTAGAAATAGACATTGCGGTGGTACCAACCCAGACGGACTCTTACATATTTGAGACCTACCACCAGTAAAATAATAATAATAAATATGACGTGTGTGAAGCGTACTGTAGAGTATTTAAGTATATTATGTAAGTTATAGTAATATGGAGATCCGCCATCAATAAAAAGTCTAAAATGATAGGATTTTTCATAGATACATTGGCAAGTATGTTAATTTTTAATTAATAAAATACGAGTTTTACTTTTTTATATAGATAGACCTGCGATTGAATAAGTAGGTTACCTCAAGTTTAATGATAGTCGGTTTACGAGACAGTGGTGCGGCACTAGTCAAATCAGATTATTTATATTTTATGCCATAGGAAAATATATCCCTGGCGTGGCTCTACTCTCTGAGATTTTGTGTGACATTTATTTTCTCGCTTCTATTTAAAAAGCGAATATAATAAAATTTTATTTATGGTCGCGGCAACGATATAACTCATTTCCTTTTATAAACAGAGACTTGGACACTATTTCATTTCATTGCAAAGTATTTTCCATTAAGATCATATCACATCGTGCACTTTGTACACTACTTTCATAGCTTTCAGTATATTAAAAGTATACTCTACGGTTCGGCCAATCGTACGATCTATACTGAGTGTTTTCAAAATTAATTTTGAAATTTTATTAATAAATCGGACGTTTGGGTACGTGAAATTTTTTTTATTAATATTAAATACAAAGAGATGTAAATAAGTGGAGCGGGAAGACACGGCCTCATAATCCTGACTTTCAGAATAAATATTTGCATTGGAATTGAGGAGCAAATACGATCGCGTCGGCTCTGACAAGTATCGACTCTCGGCATCCATTTTAATATTTACATTCCACGTTTCCCTCTCATATTTTAAAGTTAACACTTCATAAATGTGATTGTGTTGTTTATTATGATCTTGATGTGCCGTATTGATATATTTATCAGCGTCACTTATAAGCCGATCACAATATTATGACTTCCACAGAAGACTTGTTTCGAACGTATCTAAAGGTGAGTCCAGACTATATAACAAAACATGTTATAAAACATAGTTATATAACATCTTTTATTAGTGTGGAAGATATGTGTTAATACAAGAAGTTATATAGCATGTTATATTGTCGTTTAAGTACCTAGTAATATCTTGACCCAAGCGTCCTCGCGTCGGGGGACCGAACTCCGGACCAGGGAGATGGAAAACTTCTTTTGCGGTCACAGACAGACATACAGATACACACCCTAAACTTATAATACAGCTCTTTTTTTGTCGGGGGTTAAAAATGACATAATTTTTCTGTTTCTTTTTTTTATTGACTCTTATTTCATTGTAATCTATACTTATCTATACTAATATTATAAAGCTGAAGAGTTTCTTTGTTTGTTTGTTTAAACGCGCTAATCTCAAGAACTACTGGACCGATTTTGAAAAGTCTTTCACTAATAGGAAGCTATATTATTCCTGAGTGCTATGGGCTACTTTTTATCCCAGAAAAAAAATTCCACGTGGGCGGAGTCGCGCGCAATAGCTAGTCATACTATATTCAAGAGAGGGAAACTAAACGTAAAATAATAAGACGTTCATTGTTAAGTACTATCAATTATACGAAATACAAAAGGAATAAAATACCTAATAGTAGTTCATGTTAGTTTACATTTATGTTTTTCGTCTTCTGGATATGTACTTCCGTTCTATCTTTGTTCGTGTGGTTTGTAAGTAAAGAAAATTTACAAAACAAATACACATTCTACCTTTATTCTCCAGAGGATAGGCAGAGGTACAACTACAGCACCCACTTTTCATGTGTGTTCTGTCCGCCAATGAGATAGACGACGAGCCCATCACTATATCGGGCACAAATTCCAAACTCTGGGCTGATATTGAGCAGTAAAACCCAATATCACTTTGCCTAACCCAGGATTCGAACCTGCAACCTCAGAGCGGTGTTGTACCGCGCACACAATACAATTACGCTACCGAGGCATTCAGACAATTAATTTTTATCAGAATTATTATTTGCAATGCATTATCTGTACTGCCCACTGCTGAGCAGCCCTCTGCTACTGAGAGGGTTTAGGCCTTAGTCCACCACGCTGGCCTAGATTTTTTTTTTTATTGCTTTGAATGACGAGACGAGCATGCCGTTCGCCTGATGGTAAGCGATACGACCACCCATAAACAGTAGCAACACCATCCAGCACCTTGACTGACAAAATACTGAGTGGCATTCCACTGCGCTCGTCATCCTGAGACATAAGATGTTAAGTCTCATTATGTCCAGTAGTTATACTGGCTACAATATCCTTCAAACCGAAACACAACAGTGCATGCACACTGTTGCTTGGCGGTAGAAATAAACATTGCGGTGGTACCCACCCAGACGGCCTCTTACATAATGAGAGACCTACCACCAGTAAATTAATATTATTTATCGTTCAATTATGTTATGAGTTATGACATAACGATTAGGATGGATTAGATACTATTATACATTATAGTGTTAAAGATATAATCATTTACAGATGTTTTTATTTAGATGGGTCTTATTTAATTTGTTATAAAAATATATTTTTTTCTATTCGAAAACTGTTAATTACACGGCTGATATATCATATTTAATCACAGCTATCTTTGACAAATGTACAGGATTTTTTATTGGTTCCATAATTTTTATCGACATAAATCAATTTTTGGTCCTGTATTTCGGATGATTAATGAAAGGTTTTTGCATATAACAACGGCATAACTCGTCATATATAACAGCGATTAATAAATAACCGTTTCAAAAAAGAGAAAAAATAGATTTTTTTAGAAAAAAATATCTACCCAGAGATTTGGTAATGGTGCCATTCACAGTTCGCAGGCATCTTATTATAATTCTTATCCGGCTCCAATATGAAACCTGCATAGAAAACTTTTCCAAGGATGTTGTAGAAAGGATTTGACTTAGTTACTATGACCAGTCACTTATATCATGTGCCTGATAGTCACATGATGTGGGTGGATCTTGTTAGAAAACCCACAGTAGTATCAGATCTGGGCTTTAAACCCAGAATCTTCCGGTATGCAGCCTATGCATGCTCACGCCTTTTATCCCGGCAGGGGTAGGCAGAGGCGCAACTAGTGCACCCACATTTCGCCAAGCGTATTCCGTCCCATGATGTGATAGGGGGCGAGCCTATCGCCATATCGGGCACAAATTCCAGACTCCGGGCTGATACTGAATAGAAAAATCCAATATCACTTTGCCCGACCCGGGAATCGAACCCGAGACCTCAGCCTTGCAGTCGTACTGTAATACAACTACGCCACCGAGGCAGTCTAAGGTATGTAGGGTAAGTCGGTATGCAGCCTAAATATGATAAAATCCAACCAACAATATTTTGACTTTCTGCAATGAGGAACGAGTATCAACATGTCCCCGTCGAAACGGAATCCGCAGATTACACCACTAAATTACCGCCCAGGCACATGAAATTACATGGTATCTGCAACCGCATTAGATCGCAAATCATATTCTAAGCATGGATATCATATCGCACTCGTGTTGTGCACTGTTAAGCTGTTTGCATTGGTCATTTGTCGATGTAGCTTATAGGCTATTATTTGTCCCCGCCTTCTCAATTCAATTTCCTAACACGACCCAATATGTACTACATTGGTTTGACCGTGAATACGTTTTTGGATATCGTTTTCCTTTCAGTGGCTGTAAAAGTGTAAGCACTAACCAGAATACGTACGGGCGAATAAAAATATGATTGGCTTGATCTCTTTTCGATTTTGTCTGTGGAATCCAATCAAACTACTGTCCATTGGTATCTATTTTTATGTCGGTGCAGGCTTTCTGTTATTTAATGGAGTCGTATGTACTCACTATGTAGTTACTTTTTATAATTATAGTTCCATAGGTACAAAATAGCTGGAAGAGATATGAAAAACATACGTACATACATAAACTCACGCCTTTCTCCCATTGGGGTAGGTAGAGACTATGGAGCGCCAAGTGCTACGATCCAAGCATACCTCTTTCGCTTCTTCCACAGACATCAGTCTCTTCATACATGCTCGTCGGTTACGAGAACTCCTTATTTGGCCCTTCCTTAGGAGGTCGCCAATTTGGTCCATGAAGGTACGTCTAGGACGTCCCCGTCCGACACTACCACTCAGATAGGTATAAATTAGGTACTCCCATTCTGCCGAGATTTTCACTAATAAATATTAAGTCGAAATAATATGTAGCATCAACAAACTGCTGTCCCATTGTTGGAGCCTAATAATGAGAGGGCTTAGGTCTTTTGTCCAATACGCTGCATGTACAAATGACAGTTAGGACATAACTAATTGTTCTATTGCTGAATTCTATCCGGTTCAAGAAGAAATGAAACGACATGAAATGAGTATATATTAAGTAACAAAAAAACGCGATCGAATAGCTTTCTTCTAATAAAGCTAAAAAGAATTTTATTAACTTTAAAAGAATTTTCGCGAAACAGCGATATAAAATATTGCAGTGGATTTTTTTTAACTATTATTACCGTTGAGAAGATGTCGATTCCATGTTTAATTTTTTTTTTTATTTTTTTTTATTGCTTTGAATGACGAAATTTGAATTTCGGTAAAATTCAATCAGCCGCATTCCTGCGGTCGTCTAACAAATAAACCATCTATTTGTATTAATGGTCGTTAATTCATCAATTTATTTACAGCGTTTGCTTTGTTGTTACGTGAAATCAAAATTGTTCTTATAAATTAATTGGTATTTGTAATTTATTAATAGCATTTAAAGATTATAATCTAAACTGAAAAAATAATAATTTCAAAATTTTCAAAGCGATGTTAACATTACCAGTTTGTTTCCGCGAGCCCTTTTAAAAAATCTATATGATATGGGGCTCTACCCAAATATGGAGTCAAAAACAAATCGATGAGGACGAAATAAATAATATATTATTCAAACCTAAGGCACCCCTTGGAGATTAGTTGGCAGCCTCAGTCCTAAATAACTTAGGCAATATCCTGATTTCAGCCCACTTTTGTTTGGCTAACTTTTAATAGGTATAAATTCTTTATGCGTTCTCTTTATAGGCCCATTTTCTGTTCGTAATGGGATCACACTTAGGTGTTAATGTTTCCTTTTGAAGTTACCTCATCTAAGTTCAATGCAGTTTTTAATTGCTGCCTTTTCCTTTGGGGCGTCTGTTTGCTGGCAATTTCTTTGATCTCTAATTTAAACTAAAAATCTTCAGTAACTTGGATTTTAATATTACATTTTTTGTTGTACGAATGAGGTTTTTATTGATGATTTCGAGTCAATTCTTACAGAATATTGAAATAACTGTTGTTACTAGCTCTTGTAAGCAACTTACAGTACCTACTGTATTATAATAAAATGAAATATCAGCCTGGAGTCTAGATAAACGGCGTGAGTGGGTGTGTGTGTATATTATACTAAAGTAATATTTATTCAAGGGGCAAATTATATAATCTGTATACAACTAATTTATAAGGCTTATGACTTAACTTCTGTGACCTAGCTACATACAATTAGTATCAATGTTACGTGTACATTGTTGTCCTTTAGATAGGATTTGTCGCAGGCAAAGTAAATATTTCACGCATATAACATACCTAGATATTAAAGAGGAATGCTGGGCCTATGTAGGTATTGTGAGGAATATAATTATTCTGTTTTTTGTCTGAGGCACTCAATTGTTTTAGTACCCCGTGTTAACTTTTGTATGGTATGTTTCTGGAATTTTGTTATAAAATTTTCTGACAAACGCAAAGTGAAATTTATTTTTCGTTTGAGACGTTACATACCTAAAAAGAACTTCCAAGAATAAAACCAATCAAATAAAATACAGTTATATTACTCAAAGAGAGAGCAGCTTTTCTGAATCTTTAAAAGTATTTTTAGAATCGGTTCAGTAGTTTTATAGAATGCTTTTTATAGAAAAAAAAGCTTAAACATTTTATTTTTTTGTAACACTATAGATACTAGATACCGACATAAAATGTATAGGACAGTGTATAATAACACGGATTATAAACATTGCCGTCTGCAGACATGATAATTGTGCACAAGGAAAATTACAAATTTCATTTCATATTGTTCCAAACTGAGTCTGAAGTGTCGTCTACGGCTTTCAAGTCAAATAATCTAAACTTTCTCAACACGACTCCATATTGCTTCTCAGTAGATACTACATGCCTTAAATACAGATATTATAAGTACCTACTTTTTGGGCGAACAACTATAGCCACGCTGTAGGCTTTAGGCATACCTATGTATTTGTCTACCGGATGGATGGAGACCGGGGTAGAGCTACTGTCCTAGAGAAAATTAACGTAAAGGAGTTCGGAAGCCTAAAAAAAAACCCTTTCTCAAAGGTAAACATTAAAGATAAAGGAGAGCCTTCATACTTAATGTTTACCTTTGAGGTCGACTATTATTATTTTTTGGTATTTTGGGTATCTATGGGCCTTGATGCTCACTTATCATAAGATGACCCACCTTCTCGTTGCCAGTGTGTGCAATAAAAGAGTGAAGCCATGAACGGCAAGTAATCTACACTAATATTATAAAGAGGAAAGATTTGTATTTTTGTAACTTTGTAACGAATAAACTCAAAAATTAATGGACCGTTTTTAAAAAAAAAAAATCACCTATATAAAGTTTCATTATCAGCGAGTAACATAGGCTAGTATAGCATATATGGCATAGTAATATATGGAGCCCAGTCATGGACCTTTACAAAAACAATAGAACACAAACTAAGAGTATGTCAAAGGGCAATGGAGAGGTCGATGATGAAGGTAACAAGAAAAGATCGGATAAGTAATATAGATCTGAGATGACTGGAGTGGACGATGTCGTGGTGATAGCCAGGAAATTAAAGTGGTCATGGGCTGGCCACATCAGTCGTATGAACAAGGAAAGATGGGCAAAACTGCTCACCGAATGGGTACCAAGATATAACGTCCGCAGCAGAGGAAGACCGAAAGCTAGGTGGAGAGACGAGCTGGTAAAATTTGAAAAATTCTGGTGGCGAACAGCCTTAAATAGGAAAATATGGGATAGGTTGGGGGAGGCCTTTGCTCACAGGAGCTCCGATTAAGTATTCATATTTTGATTATTATTTTTAACTTTAATTATAATTAATTTTATGTCAATTGTCCTAATACTATAATATATTATATTACTAATTATTTGATAATGTAAAAAAAGCATGTAAAAAAAAACGGAATAAAAAGGCTATAAATAAATAAATAAAACATAGGCTATTTTTATCCCGGGAAAATATAAAGCGGGACTTTTATCCCGGAAAAACTCATTAACGCGGGTGTATCCGCGGGCAAAAGTTTAGTATTAAATAAAAGTAGCGAAACATTTTAGTAAAGATAGGCGCCGGAAGGTTTCAGACTAGCGTTTTATTCTGCGCGTATATGGACGTTTCGTCATACCCGCTTATACGTGCGCTTCAAGAAACTAGACTCGGGTACTCGGGCTTATTCCTGCATATGCATTCGAACCGGTAATGGTGAGTCAGTACCAACATGGATTCTGACGAAAAAACATTGCTATTTTCGTTACTCATTCTCCGTCGACGAAGACGAAAATGATGGTGGGTGTCACCCATGGTTGCATCAAGAATGACACCCGGTCAGTTCGATACACGTTACCTAGATCTGCGAAGTAATTCTACACGGTTCAAAAATTATTTCAGAATGTCTGAGCACTTTTGATAAGTCACTTTTCTCGCGTCTCGCGCTAATACGAGCTTATAAGCGTGTCAACGTTCGTACGAGTTGCGCGTGTGGCAGAAGGCGCGTCTATACACGCCTACATGCGCTTCCAAAAACAAGCTTATACGCGCATATAAGTCGCTGGTCTGATCGCCCTAAAAGCTGATCATGCCGTAAAATCCTTTTCATATTTTTTGGGAACGTTAAAATTGCGGCGAGGTCATGTAGGTCTTTCAGTCAGCATTCATCACGTACGATGCCTTAAGGGCGTAATTCCTTTGTCATTTATGTAGGATAAAATTTCTTAACGCTATGGTCATTCCGGTTGATTCATTCTTGCTCTGGGTGTCTATGTGACGACGCCATTACTCATATTACATTACGGGGCGCCGGGGACAAGGCTGTAACGACTGATTATTAACGACGAATAAAGAAGTTTAAAAGTTGTAAGAAGTAGGGGAGACCGGGGTAAGATGGGATACTTAAGAGAAAAAACGTCATAATATAAAAATCAAACTGTTTATTAAAAATCTCTTACAATAAAAGGAACAATTAAAGTTTTAATTAACATAATTATAATATTTTATGTCGCTAAATAACATATTTTTTTGGCAAATAATACCTAAATGGCACATGTCAAATATCCCGTCTTGCCCCATGATTGGGGCAAAATGGGAAACGCTATGGGGCATAATGAGTACACATTTTAATCTGGTTGGCAACGTTCACATATATGTGCCTCCTCATCGTCATCGTCTACACCTGCGCAGGAATTATGGGCCCAGCCATGGCACACGCTACAAATAACCCAACCTTCAGTGGATTGTGAATATAAATACCCACAATATATGCAAGGACAATCATTTTCATCGTCTGCATCTGAACTAGAATCCTTGTCACTTTCTTTTTTGCGTCTTTTGTTTTTATTCTTTTTATCCGGCTTCTTTTTTTCAGATCTTTTCTTTTCAATCTTTTTGTTGTCAGGTTTCTTTTTGTCAGTCATCTTACTTATTTTTTGTTTTTTATTTATATCTCTAATGAGATCATTCTTGTACGGAGAAGCTGTAAGTATTGCGGTTTTACCGCGTTTTCTCGTTTTTCTCTCTTGGGTTCTTACTTCCTTGGGTATGGCTATGATATTTTCTGGGGTCACGGAAAACGAAGACTTTGCTGCCTTCATTTGTCTCTTAGGGGTCTTCTCTTTAATGAAGTGAGCAGAAGTTGAAGGTAAAAACTCAGTGTTCATTGGTGCTGCAGCTGCAGGATAAGCAGAAATGTATTTTTGTGCCGGAATGGATGGTTCATCATGAGTAACTTCCGATATAGCTGGCGTTGAAAGTGTAGACTGAAATGTCGATTGTATATTTAGATTTTCAGGCGGTAAAGATTCGATGATTGATGTTCCAGCAGATATAGGTTCACGGGCGATCTCATTATGAGCTGGTGTGGACGATATTTGTTGGGTTTCCTCTAAACGAGTTGATTCAAGATTAAAATTTTCAGATGGCAAAGTCTCGGTGTTCGTTGTTTCAGCTGCTATAAAGTCTGCGTCTTTGAATACATTTCTGTCAAGTGGCCATATTCCGCATTTCCTAAAGCCGTTTATAGCTGTAAGCATCGTCGCCGCTTGCAAATATGCTTGCCCAAATAGCTTTGCCACTTGGTAGGGTGAAACGACGCGTCCAGGGTGGTCTCTGAGCCACTTTTTTACTTCTGCGCCATAGTATGTACTCAGCGGTCTCATAAATGCGACGTCCAATGGTTGTAATTTATGGGTACAATGGGGTGGTGTACACAACAGTATTACATGATGCTCCCTTGCGTAATCAATCAAATCAATATTTTTTGTGTGTGATGCATGACCATCCAGTAGCAACAAGACTTGTTTTTCTTTAGTGGGTTTTACGGTTTCTACAAACTTTTTGAACCAATCATAGAATATTTGTGAAGTTATCCACCCATTGTCACTACAGGTCCCCCAAAATCCCGATGGTGCATCATCCAGTAACTCTTTCTTCATTCGTTTTCGAGCGTAAATCAGCATTGGTGGTATATAAGTTCCAGCGGCGTTAAAACAGATTTCAGCCGTAACTAAATGTCCTCTTTCTGCCGATGACAAGCAGCCAACTTGCTTTTGACCCTTGAGTGACAATATCTTTGACTGACTTTTTGGCACAGTACTAACGCCGGTTTCATCGACGTTAAAAATTCTGTCAGAAGTAAGGCCGTGCTCGTCTACAACACTTTCCAACAATGTGAAAAACTCATTCACTGCCACTTTGTTAAAAGCCATAGCCCTCGCAGCAGAAGTTGGCTCTGGTGGTCTATATGAAAGTTCAGGGTGCCTTTTTAGAAATCCACTGAGCCAGTCTTCTCCTGCCATCCCAGTCTCTGCGTTGAATGGGTTCTTAATATGGTTTCTTTCAGCTAACTGGAAAGCTAAAATTCGAAGCTCTTTGCCAGTTATTCCGAAAAGGCGGGCTTCCATTGATTTAATGTACTGAGATAATTCTTTTTCCTGTTCTTTATTAAAAACTGTTTTGAAGCGTCCTAATTTCTTTTTCCCATAATCATTATCTGAATCAGTGTCAGCATCTTCGGCACATCGGGCCTTTCTTACTCGTCGTTCCAAGGTCGATTTAGGAACGTTATAGGCAGCTGAGGCTCGCAGAAATCCCATTGTCTCAGAAAGCACAGCTCGAACCGCTCTTCTCATATCGTCTTCTTCCCATGTTCCGCGATCTGTTTTACGATTATAAATTCGTACCATTTTAACTGCAAATAAAAAATAAACTTGTTTGAATAGGTATGGAAATTTTTCTGCTTACATATACGGGGCAAAACGGGAAACTATCCCATTATGCCCCGACCTTTTTGCCCCAACAGATACATTTTGCAAAAGTTACAACGGCTTCAATCTATAAAATTATTATGCAAAAAAAGCAATCTAAATTCGTTAGTTTTACACTTCTACAACAAGAACGTGGAAAAATATTACAATAGCATTGATACCTACCTTGGTGCCCATCGATTTAAAACAGAAAACTTCGTAAAAATCTTCCAAAAATATGTGTTCTCGCGCCGCGCAGCTAAAACACGTAGCGACACGCACGCGTCGCTCGGACTCGTGTGACGCGACTGAACATCGCGCGAATGGCGCTGTGCTATACTCCGTTGTGTTCACAATTCACTCACACAAGCACACTTCCCGTCTTGCCCCGAGCTTCGTCTTGCCCCGGTCTCCCCTATATTTATTGCCGAGCTCCTACATTTATATCACAATCACCTGTCTAAGTAGCGCGTTAATAACCTACCCACCTTTGTAAAGATCAAAACAGATTCATAATATTCAATATAAATTTCGTGGAAATTTCACTACAATCATCCTCAGGGACAATTGATTACGCGGCCTAACATCCGTTCATCAATTGTAGAGAGATAAACGTCAAGCCGAGTTTGCAAATGACAAATGTTTGCTAATGACTCGCCGGTGAAAACCGAATTTCGTCGAAAATTTTAAAGGGCGTCCATTGTAGCCAATGGTGGCAACAATTATGATTGTCATAGTTTCCATTCAAAGCGTCGTTAGTATGATTTCCATTGAATAATAACTAAATCCATAGATGAGATGAGTCTGAATACGTATAATGTTTGTGTCTTATTACCATTATTTTATTGTGATTGATTGAAATAGCTTTTGTATTGTAAATTGTAATTTGTTGAAATAGTGTGTATTGCCTTATAACAATTAACTTTTTTTTTTTTTTGTTTTCGCGGAGAAAGTGACTTATTACTACCGCCCAGCCTTCAAAGGGGACTGAGCGGTTATGTTGGGTTCACCGTGCCTTACGTCCCGGCGAGCCGCCCGGAGAGATGTAACCATCGGGCGACCGCCGGGCCGAGTCCCTAACCTATGTATAACGCACGGCATACCAACCAAAACTCCGCGGTGGCCATCTTCGGCGCATTAGGGACGGCTGCGGGCTTCCTCTGACAGGAGTATCTAAGTTCTCGCCCGCAGCCGCCCCTGCGCGTTGCCGCCTAGTGCGGCCCGTCTCCTGTTGTGGGGGGGCTCAGGAGCCCCTACGCACCGAAGGACGCTCTCGGCGTCAATGGCATCGTGAGGCCTACCAGCCACGCTGCCGTCCATCACAGGGATCGCTACAATGTGCTAATAGAACACGAAAATTAAAGACAGACAGCCCCCTGCCGCCCGCCTGCGACCCCCGGTGGCCCCTATTAGTCGCCTTTTACGACAGGCAGGGGAAACCGTGGTGGAATTCTCCAAACGCCCCCAATCCACAGGGCGGTTATAACAATTAACTGCAATTTTTTTCTGTAAAATATTATGAATTACTTACATACATACACACTGACGCCTTTTATCCCCGAAGGGATAGGCAGAGCCGCGACTAGTGCACCCACTTTTCGCCATGCGTATTCCGTCCCATGATGTGATAGGGGGCGAGCCTATCGCCAAATCGGGCATACATTTCAGACTCCGGGCATCAGCCCGCAGTCTGATATTTGTGCATTCAGTATCAACTGAAAAGAAAAAACTAATTAAAATCACTTTGCCCGACCCGGCAATCGATCCCGAGACCTCAGCATTGCAGTCCTACCGTAATTCAAATACGCCACCGAGGCAGTCTCTATGAATTATTTAGGTACTAGTTTTTGCTCGCGTCTCCGTTCGTGTGGAAATACCTTGGGTTTTGAGACTGTGGACCTTTGTCTCGGCAGTCCGTTCCATTCTTGGGAATTAGTTAATTACTTAGTTAGCTAAGCTATAGTGCACTTTTGCCTTATTTCTTTCAAATCTATTCACTAATTTATGCGTTTATCTCTTACGAATATATTCGCAAATTGCATTTAAAATACCACTTTGAGTAGGATAAAGAGAAGTTCTTGACTCATCAACGCCCGCGGCGGACGCCGGCGTCCGGGTATATAGGGCAACCACGTATATATCTTTATATTATTGGCATTGACGGGTTAATCGTACCAAAGTGGATACCAACCGTAAATCTGGAATATAGTCATCCCTACCAACAACATACACTAACTACTAATTCGATTGCATCATAATGTTTGATATGTGCAATGTCTAATATACCAGTTCGTAGTAATTGGATTAGGATATTCACGGACCTGATTTCCACACAAACGGAAATGTTTACTATCGCAAATATTAGTTTAGCAGATCTTGTGGGACGGTTCTGTGCGATTTCAGCTTAAAGTTTGTGCTTTGTTTGCTGATAATCTATGTTATAAGGATTTTGGAGGATGACCAGGCAACGTATTTTGGATATTATAATAAGAAGTAGTAGAGGGTACAAATTTTTATAAGGAAATTAATATTGCTTTGACTGGCTCGGTGGCGTAGTTTTATTGCGGCACGATTGCAATGCTGAGGTCTCGGGTTCGATCCCCGGGTCGGCAAAGCGATATTGGATTTTTCTATTCACTAAGTATCAGCCCGGAGTCTGCAATTTGTGCCCGATATGGCGATAGGCTCGCCCCCTATCACATCATGGGACGGAATACGCACGGCGAAATGTGGGTGCATTAGTTGCGCCTCTGCTTACCCCTCCGGGAATAAAGCGCGTGAGTGTGAGTGTGTGTGTAAAATTAAAATTGTTAAATAAAGTGTGGGTATAATTGTTCTAAATCCGATTTAATTAAAAATCTTTTTGGGGTTTTGATTTGGCGTTTACTTATATAAGTGGCGTGTATATAATGAAGGTAAACCACTAAGTAACAGATACACATCATACATTTCAAATATCTTTCCGACCTTCAAGACATTCCGAAATAAATAAAATAAAATACTTTATTGATCACGTAGACGAACATAGTTGCACTTATTATAAGTCAAGATACATTAAATTGATTATAATTATTATTATTAATTCCAAAAGTCACTTATACTTATATTAGATGAAGAAGGTACTATGCTCTCCTTTATAAACTACAGATACACTAGATACCAAAGACCGAGTAAATCTTGACTATAAAGAACATAAAGGAAATGTACTCAAATGCGACTTAGTGTATAAAGTTATCAAAGAGCGGCGCTTCAGGATTCAATCTCGCAAGCGATAACCCATAGTACAATGACATAAGTAGTTACGGCCCATAACTGTGGCATTAAAAGGGTGCTTAACACTACGGATTGCGCTGTGTGAATAATGGAGAAAGAATAGCTGGGGTAGGGTTGCCAGGCGTTCCGATATACCGGCACATGTCCCGGTTTGTAGCTTTGTTTCCGATAATGATTCAGTTTTCCGGTTTGAGATCATTTCTTTGAGATAGTGAGATGGGTGGGTGTAACATACACATAATTCGCGAATTCGACGAAATTCAAAAAAATATAAAAAACTGGGTTATCGCCATAAAATGCCTGGTCCCTTTTTTATGAAAATATAATAAAAAAGGGACCGATATAATAGTTTTTTCCTTTTCCCGCTTGAATATGGCGGTGTTTGAACTATTGTTGTATTGAAAATTTCATTTTGTGACGCTAACTCAATTTTCGATTTTTTTGAATTCTGTCGTTTTCGTCCTAAAGGTGCGATATCTGAGGTGTCAAATATGTCTCGGACAAACGACTATAAAGTACCTAACAATAATAATTGCACGAATTTCCCCATTTTTTCATATGGTTCGTAAGTAAAAAGTATATCCGTATTGATTTCGCAATTCATGGCAGCCCTAGGGGCACCATTTTTAAGGTCGGCTGAAAAGAATCGTAACCCGGTAGTCATTCAGAATAGTAATGTAAGTTACGTGAGGTCGTGTCGTGTATGTACTGTGTCGGTTCCAGGACCGTCAACTCTCAATTCTGTAGCGCGTTTTATTGCAAATTTCATATCTGAGAGCTTTGGTTTGTTGCTTTAGGTCATGGTTTAGGTTGAAGGTGAGATAGTAGGAGCATTGGTAACTATATCAGTCCTATATACGAGTCTATAGCTAAATCGTGTTAGGTTTGTTCATAGCCAACGGTATAGTTTGTGTAATCAATGTAAGCCGAATTTGCTTTTCGGTTCGGGGACGTCTGATGTTATATTATTATATATTATATAAATGTGTTTGAATCAATGGATCAGTTGACAGTTTGGAATTAAATTGCTACTAAATGAAAAGAAAGAATAGTGACTACACGGCTAGTCATAATTTCAATTATAGTTTTAGACATGCATGTAGGCTAACAAATATCACTTCATTAGGTCAGAGGGTGAGTTCTTGCCCCAATCAACAACGGTAACAAATGATTAGGAAATAATTCAAAGGACAATGGCAGGTCTCCATACATGATTTTAGTTGATGTAAATGTGTAGCGTTTAGAAGTAAAAAAAATATTTAACAATTCAGAAGCAATTCCTAAACAATTATGTATCAAGATTATTAGTGAAAAAAGTCTAAATCTAAAGATTTTTCATTTTAAACATTTTGAGGTTATGATTTAGTTGACATTTATGAATTGATTCTTACATAATAATATGAATAATGAAACTCATAAAATGTTTGGTAATCTGTCTATTGTCAAGCGAGACCCTCCCTCATCACATTCGAACCTAACATTTCACTAAACATGGAGAAGGGTGATCTGCCACACGGCATACTAGCGCGCGGCATGCACCTTCCTCAGCTATACAAGCTTATATATCAAATCATTTTTTATTTATAGATACTACTATAGTAAATGGTAAAGGTTTCTTTGTTTCTTTTTGTAATAAACTCTGAAACTATTGGGAAAAATACGTTCAGACCCTAAGTCCTAGACTTTGGGAAATAACAATTAAATAAAAACGAGTTCTGAAAAAAAATAAAACACAATTTGTTTTTTTTTTATGTTTATTCATCTTCTTCATAATAATTCTCTCTGATAAATATCTCATCTAAAAATTCTCCCGGGGCAGATACATTGCCTTGTCTGGCGGCCCAACCCAAATACCAGACAACTGTCATGGTATGAGCGCAGCAACCTACAGTACGGTTGCTCGACCAGGTACAGTATTTTCAATCAAAACATATTATCACACATTTTACAAAAATACTACATGCCAGAAACGAAATGTCGGAAATAGCTTTTTTTCTAAAATGATATAAGCAATGACCGTAACTATACAGCCAACAGGCAGCTGGTAAGAATGTATAGAATAGAATATACATAGTAAAAAAAATGTGGTAAGAAAGCTGAAATCTTTGTTGTTATTCCTAATGAACATTTTATAGTCAGATATATTTTTTGCAATTTTTAGAGACATGATGAAAATGATGTTTTGGTAGCCTAAATAATCTTATGTCATTCATAAAAAATGGCCGTAACACATTGCTAAAAAGTCAATTAGTTTTTTTAATAATTTATGCAACTTATACACACTTGTACAACTAAAGTTAGTATGCTGAAAAATCATACAAAATAATTATATTGAGATTACCATGTTTGGAATTTCTAAACGCATAATTTATTTATAAATACGATTTCGCCATTGTCCTTTGGAACATTTCCCTTGAGGTATTTGATTTGATACGCGTCACGAACCGTGAATCAGGGGACTCATGACGAGTTTTTGATTGTATATGGGTGGCCATTTACATCCGGGACACAAATATCCGACCACCAAGCACCATTTATTACTACGTATAAAATTTTATTTTTACAGGTTTTGGTACTAATTATTGTGGTATAAAATTTTTGTATTCGTATATTTTTGTACCAAACAAAATAACGTATACATGAATTGCATTCTTTAATTATCGATTTAAAAACTACTAACTTCAATATTGATATATAATTATTGCACATAAATATTATAAAGATGCAATAAGTGAAAAAAAAAACACTTGGAAAACTTTACCGTACAAAACTTTCCTTGTTACATATTTACTAGCGATCTGCCCCGGCTTCGCACGGGTAGCACTTATTTATCTCTAAGCAGATGCCGATAATGACACAAAATTGCCAACACGCAAAAAAACTTGTCGATCCGATGGGTATCAAACTTGAGCTAACCGGAAGATGACCTAAAATTTTTATTTTTAACCCCCGACAAAAAAGAGGGGTGTTATAAGTTTACGGTGTATATCTGTGTGTCGGTGTATCTGTGTATCTGTATGTCTGTCTGTGGCATGGTAATTCGTAGCTCTCAAACGAATGGACCTATTTTGACGCGGTTTTTTTGTGTGAAAGCTGATGTGATAGAAGTGGTTCTCAACTATAATTTATGAAGATCTGTTCAGGCGTTTGAAGATTATCAGCTCATTTCCAACTTTCACAACTCCGATTGATTTAAAATTTGGTGTACTGTGACTTCGGCGATATTTTTAAGACATGTTAACCTTGATCTGATGCTACAGCATCATGTAGTCTGCGGGATACCCAACTCTTTAGCAACTAATAGCAGATGTAGCGTGTGTGGGCTCATAAGAATGGTCTCAACGAGTAGGTGTTAGGTAGTTGATTATATCAAGGACACATGATGGAGAATATAGTAATTTAAAAAGTTTGGAATAAAAATTAAATTAATATTATGTAAATAACCCCCGACACAAAAAACCTCTAAAAAGTAAAATAATAAAAGTGTCTTTGTCGCTTAAGTACCTAGTAATATTTTGAGCCAAGCGTCCTCGCGTCGTGGGATCGAACTCCGGACCAGGGAGATGAAAATACTTCTTTAGCGGTCCCCTGAAGCGACAACGCTTGAGTCTACATATTACTAGGTACTTGAACGACAAGGACATTTTTATTATTTTACTTTTTAGAGGATTTTTGTGTCGGGCATTATTTTAATCGCTTCAGCCGGTTTGGAGCCCATACGGCACATACGGTGTGGATTTCTGAGTTCTTGAATGCATTTATTTTAATATATTTTGTAGATTAATCGACCCTGAATACAAAGTTTTGTTGAATACCATGTTTTAATGCGAACTGTATTTTCTACAGAAAGGTTTTTGCTATTTCTAACCTTAAAAGTAGTCAAACCTCTAATATTCACGTACAGTCTTTTAATCCTCATAAGCAACTGGATCTATTAGCATATTTTTTTTTGTTTAAATTGCTCATATTTTTATTATACGATCTTAAATGTCTCAAAAAATCATGGATAGTCTTGTAAGAAAATTTTCTTGCTGCCCTATCTCGAAAATCCACCCTGAATAGATAGATGACATAAAACCATAGATATCTAAATATGTTCCTTAATAGTACTTCGATAGACGTCATCGGCTATATATCAATATTCCCTTCGTAATGCTGTAATAACTCAGAATGGTCCGACATTTTTATTGAAAATATTTTCAGCGAAAAGCTTTGTCACAGAACGTTGACCAATGAGTACCAGTCAAGGCTTCCAATAGACATTCCACTCACGTATATTTGAAGGAAAATGCATTCAATGCCATACATTTATTCTGGTATTAAATCAAAATGGGTAGGGGTTTCTCTTGTATGGTCGTTTCGAATTTAAGATGTAGAATCTGCATTAGTACGATCCTTGGGTTTGTGTGGGACATTTTTATTTGGAAAAATACTTTTCATATTCTCTACTTTTAGACGTCTTTAGCAATATATCTTTGTACAGTTAATACTAAAGCTGAAGTTGCAGACATTATTCATCATAATATAAAACTTCGTCCTCGTCTGTTTAAATGAATAAATGTTAGTAGAAAAACTATTTATCAGCAAAATCTTTCTCAAAAAAGCATTAGTTAGTAAATCAGAACTGCAAAACTCATCGAATTAACATCAAAATAACACATTCGCCATGAGGTTTGTATGCTAAGTCTTAACATGCCATCATAAATTAATGATAGATTTTGCGGGATGACAATTTTTTCCCTACTTCAGCTGTCTACTGATATAAAACATACATCTACTATGTATTCAGAACACGTCTTCCATAGAGACATACACGGCGGTGATACTCTTGCGTAGACAAGAAATTGCCTCCTTACATGCTTCATGACGAAGATTTTATGTCCTCCACTTACGAACATTGACTTCCGAAGACAATTTTCCGTATTCTAAACGTGTTAAATTTCGTACTGAGTGCTGCCTGTGATTTCGGCGACATATTGAAACAAAGTCTCTGTACAGCCACTTGTGCTATCATAATACATATTGTCAAAAATGTGTCGAGAAGACATGTCTATGTTTTGTAGATATATTTCTGAATATTTTCCATTATTTTTTTAATCAAAATTGAGCTTTTGATAAAAGAAAATGTAAAGATATGTAAACGTGGAGAAATAAAAATGTTTTAAGTGAATAGTATTTTGTCCGTAGATGTCAATTTATTAGGTCTGGAATGACGGTATACATTACAAAGTTAGATACCGTAGGGTTTTGATTAATTTTCCACTATTGCAACTGAATCTTACAAACTACATTGATATATCTATACCATACCACCGTACCAGCCCTGTATTATATACTGACCACTGCTGAGCACGGGCCTCCTCTACAACTGAGAGGGTTAAGGTCTTAACTCACCACGCTGGTCTAGTGCGGGTTGGCAGACTTCACATACCTTCGAAATTCAGAGAACTTCTCAGGTATGCTGGTTTCCTCACGATGTTTTCCTTCACCGTTAAAGCGAGCGATAATTCACAAAGAATACACACATAACATTTTTAGAAAAATCAGAGGTTCGCGCCCTTGGTTTTTGAACCTGCGGACATTCGTCTCTGCAGTCCTTTCCACTCCCAACTAGGCTATCGCCGCTATATCTATAGGATATACGTATAGACATATACAACATGGCACATCCATTCTCGAACAGGAAGGTGGAATGAAACGGAAGTGTCCCACCCCACCTGTCGGTTCGAAGATGCAACAGTGTTTTGGCTCGGTTCGACTCATTTATCGCAATTCAAAGCTAATGATCATTGTTATTACATTAAAATCGTATTTAGTGTTCCGAAAAAACCATAGAGTTTCCAAGCGTTTTATTTATTGGGAACTAAGTTGGGCAATACAATCGAATAATAGGAAATGTTCATATACACTTGCTAGCTTTTGCACCTGCCTTTCGTGTCGAGGAATTTGATTTATCTATACACATAATAAATCAGTAGAACCGGTGTGTCTGTACATTTATAGAAATGTGAGAAAAAGGAAAGAGGGTGACTAAAGAAGAGAAATGGAACACAAATCAGCGATTTTTGTAGTTATTTTCTGTCTGTCTGTTTTTCTGTTTGTTTGTTACTGCACATCTCCAAAATGCCTGAACAGATTTAGATGAATTTTGGCACTTGGGTATTTCATGTCCTGGATTAACACAGACTACTTTTTATCCCGGGAAAATAAAAAGCGGGACTTTTATCCCAGAAAAACTTTTTCACGCGGGCGGTGCCGCGATGAAAGCTAGTAATAAATAGATCATGTCCTTTCTTGTTGTTTAAGCTCACACTTTAAGCTTACACTTCGTACTCAATTTCATCAATATCAATTCAGCGCATTACCTATAAAAACGTAACAGACAGATTAATATATATATATATATTTATTGCCTTAGTAGGCAAACGAGCGAGCGGTCCGCCTGATGGTAAGCAGCATCCGCCGCCCATGGACTAAAGCAATGCCAGAGGCACAGCCAAGCCGTTGCCTACCGGCGAATAAAAATATTTCTCATTTAGTACGATACAAATTTCGGTTTTACATCTGTATTTCCGTAAAATACGTATAATACTAAAAGCTGTAATGTAATAAATCTATACTATAATAAAACAATATATCCCGGTGTGTCTGTACATTGAAAGAAATGTGATAAAAAAGAAAGGCGGTGATTAAAGAAGAGTCATGGAAAACAAATCAGCAGTTTTTATAATTCTTTTCTGTCTGTCTGTTTGTTTGTTACTGCACATCTCCGAAACTACTGAACGGATTTCGATGAAATTTAGCACACGGGTACATCATAACCTGGATTAATACATAGGCTACTTTTTATCACGGAAACTTTTTCACGCGGGCGGAGCCGAAAGCAAAAGTTAGTTGAACAATAATTGCGTTGTGCTGTACTGTATATTTACAAAGTTTTGTAATTCTGTAATTTATTATAGGGCGTGAGTACGTACAAATTACGACTAAGCTTAAAATAAATAATAATAAATATCTTTGTTATCATGAGTATATTTCCTTGTTATTTTTTAGAGAAGCGTTATTTCTTTGTAATACCTTTTACCCCTGGTTTTCCAATCAAGGGTCTTAAAGCTGGGCAAGAGCAATCGTTCGTCCATGCAGTTCTTAGTATGTTCATAGTTGAATTCCCAGTTCTATATCTAAACTAAAATCGAATAAAAATGCTTGAAGCGACTCCCAGTCATTAGGTTTCGTTTTCATCTTACATAAAACCCAATATGATATTTCCTTTTGTACCCACGGCATGCGGTATTGGAAATTGTACCTCGCTTTTCGAAATTGTATCGGTTTTTTTAATCACGCTCGTAATTTTTGCAATAATAGCCGCTATCAATAATCTTTGGAGTATCGGACTGTTAGCAATAAACGGAACAAACAATCGTTGGACTGACTCCAATACAGTGTCTGGTTTCCGAGCCAAAATGAGGGAATAGAGGCATTGTGTTACTAAATTACAAATGATTCTTATTGAGCAGTTACTCGCGTTGGAGTGACGACAGTTTTGTCTAATCACTATTTGCTTTGTCACTACGTTTGATGACCACATAATATGTTATACATGGGTTTTATATACATGAAACTGGGCCAAATAATAAAATTTACTGCAACTATCATATTAAACAATATTTATAATTACCTTTGTATCACACAATATATTAATTTAGAAGATAAAGTAAACAGCGGCATATGGCCATTATTTTACAAAAAATACAAATAAATTATTGTATTCGTAAGTCAGGTCAGGTCAGCAGGTGGTGTTGCGACCCGGAGCGACCCAAAATATTTGGGCATTTTGTCCGTGCCGCTGCGTTTCAGTAATGGTTTAGTCGACTAGACGTTTCGTGAAATGTATTACAGTCGTAATAAAATCTTGCTACGAACAATATTGACTTTGTAGGAGTTAATGATTGCCTGACATAATTTGTTATGTGATTACTTTGTTTTCTGTTATTGTTTCGTGTGTTTTTTATTTATTACGGCATGCTGATTTCTTAAAGCTGAAAAAATATTTTCGTAAAACTATGAGTATTAATATATAGATAAAAAAGTGAAAAATAAATCCGATAAAATTAAATATATTGGGTCCCGTAATGTTAGTTCCCGTTGGTTAGTAAGAGTATATTGCTAGGAACTGAAGCGACTTTGATTTAAATAAAAATATCTACCACTGATTTTACACCAATATATTTAGCAGAAATACTTTTACAAAGATATAAGACTAAAACAGAGTCAAAACTGAGACCGAAAGAGCGCAAGTGGGCGCGACTGAGTGCCTACTTCGTAAAACGAAATCCGTAGTTTCGGGTGACGGATCACACGTTTTCTTACTACGAAGTGTTGCGGATCCGATGACGGTTTCGACGACGGATTCGATGTTCGGTTTTTGACACTAATGACATTTTTACTTTCGTTGACCCTACTTTGAAAACCAATTTGACGTAAAATACATCGTTTCTTCGTTCGGATCCTGGACGCGAATGAACGCGAATGCCGATACGGCACCCTTTTTATACACCCAACTGTCACTGCCACTACTAGTTCGATATCATAAATACCCTCACAAAATATTTAAATGCTAACAATATTGTAAATGAATTCAAATACATGCATAAACAAATGTTCATGTTCATTTGTTTACGCTTTATAAGTATCAAACGTAGATAAATGAAATTGAAAATATTTAAATTAGTATGAAATATTACAATAAATAATAAGCATACAATATTACAACTGCAATTAAAATGTAGTTGATCACATCAGTAAAATTTACTACAAACATACTTGAGTAGAAGAGTCAAGATTATTTATGAGATCCATTTCATTTAAGAAACTTGTTCTAAGAAGAAAACTGCAGGAAATCCCGACATTATTTTATTAGACGTTTGATTAAGGCTTTTTGCTTCCGTCCTAGTTCTTATCAACTTACAGTGTATAAAGTGAAGCTTTTCCCAAGTAGAGTGATTGCCTCATTACTTTATTTTTAGAAAAGTTGAGTCCTTGGGAAATCATTTGATTGTGATTGGTTTGTGGAAAACTTTCCACCTTTTTTTAAACAATCGTGGTTATAAATACAGAGTTCGTAAAAATATATCGGGGAAAATATAATGGTTGTTTTGAGTAGGAGAGGAGTAAAATTATAGTTATTCCTTACGTTTACGCGAATGTTAGACAATGAAATTAAACTATTATAACGGATTTTATTGCGGTTTTTTATTTTATTGTAAATTGTAAATTGAAGGTAGATTTGTAACACTAACTTTTCGGACCACCAACACCTCAGTCCGCCCCGTGACCACGAAGTGCTGCAAAGCCTTCGAAACGTAGAGAGAAAATAAAATAAAAAACCGCGATAAAATCCGATATAATTTCAAAATAGTTTTATTAAAATCTTTACTAATAACTCGGATTATATATATTGTAGGTACATTTAACATATTTAAGTATATATAGGTATGGGATGTTCACTTGTCGTTCATATATACGTAGTTTCGTAAAGAATTTGTGTTTATATTGTACGGGCTTGTTTATTTGTAAAACAGATGCCAGGTTCTATGAACAGTTAAAAGATAATTTTGATAAACTCATATTAACGTCGTAAATTTCTCCTTCGAGATATATTTGTGACAGATTGTACGGTGACGTTATACTTCTTTAAATATTTGTATGTATTTAGCGGATTAATATTTTGTATTCAGAGCGCACATAAAAAGAATGAAACATTACGCTTCAAGTCTTTCAGTGGGGCATTTAATTGCAGTTTCATACCACTGTAAAAACCCAAGTGGTACTCAAAAAGTCGTAATGCGTAGTTTGATAAGTGAGAAATAGTAAAAAGATATTTTATTCATCACACTTTGCTGAAAACCTCGACTTTGTGTTTATATTTCAAACCGTTAAGAGGAAATCCTTCAAATATACATTGCACAGTTGTGTTAACTTTAAATGCAGTTCACGGGATGTAGTTTTTCACAACCTTTGAGGAAAGTAGATAACGTTGACATCAAATGCTTTGCATTTTCGTCAGCATAGGCGAAGTATAAAAAGAGAGCGAGGCAACGTTTGAACTCAAAGGGGCAGTAGACCCAATTTAGGGAATCATTCGATATTATGTTGAGACGATTTCGCTACGTTTTGTACGTATTGTGCCACTAATTAAGCTACCAAAGTATCTGCGAGAAGTTCACTTCACTAATGGTAGTATATGAATTTGTAGGAACATACTTAATTGTGCAATGTATACTAATATTATAAAGAGGAAATATTTGATTGTTTGTTTGTTAGTATGTTTATAATGGATAAACCCAAAAACTACTGGACCGATTTTGAAAATTCTTTCACCAATAGGAAGCTACATTACTTATGAGTGCTATACTTTTTGGAAAAACTTTTTCACGCGGGCGGACCCACGAGCTGAAGTCTAGTAATTAATAATTTTATAGACTTCAATACTTCTTACTTGTACACTGCTGTTAAAGCTTATGATTAGAATATATCAGTAAAACTTTCGAATATTAATTCGAATATTATTCAAGATTCGATTATAATGAATTCGTTCGATATGAAATGCAATGAGCGATAACATGTCGCCCGAGTTTAAGAATTTATGTAGGTACAAGCCAGCAGCGTTAAAAACTGCCTGAAGTGTGTGCGTTGTTTTTGTCTCTTTGAACTTAGCAAATGAAATTCGAACTTTACATTGACAAACTTTGTTTTTGCGTCGGTTTCAGATTTTGTACGTGAATTTTCTTTATCACAAAACGTGAAACTTTTGAGTGAAATCCTTTGTACCTAAGTTCAGTGGCTATGTGCGTCTTTCTAAATTTGGTTGGAATTTCTGTTTGAATATTATGTGGTGGTTGTTATATACATTAGAACACATTGTATGCATAGATACGCTTTGGTGTCTTTTGTCTTTGGTCACGTGCTGTCAGTTTTATTGTCTTATAAAACGTGTCGTTACAAGAAGCTGTATTAATTAATACATTCAAATAATAACAGCGGTAATACACTTTTTGAAATATTAAAGTGCCTTTATAATATTAAGTCTTAAATGCACTTATAGAATAGACATTTCGATATGTACCTATGGTGCTAGGAAAGACAAATACCTTCTATAAATAATAATTTTAAGGTGAAAATCCATAGTTATTTTCATTGGCTTATAGTGTAGTGTAGAGTAAGTATATAAGTAGATGTAAGTAACAATATGAGTTTAGTCATAAATAAAGACTCTAAAACGAACCACCCTCTCATCAATACGTCTCAACATCAATCCTAACATTACAGGCTATGTCAAAATACTGGCAAATAAAAAAGGAATGTAAGTTAATAGAAACCTGTCGGTCTCACTTTTGCCTATAACCCATGTCAAATGTACAAATTTTCTCTATGGATACCTATTGTTTGGTGATCAAAGACTTGTACATGAAATAGGTTTGTATACTTACCCTTATTTATGGGCAATGGCTTCTTTGTTATACAATTTATATTTCTCTTTATTTTCAATATTCCTTTTTTTACATTTTTATATATATACTAAAAAAAACATTAATACATATTATAAAATTATAAAAATATAAAAAAGCGAATCACCCTCCGATGGCGAGGCTCAAGACCCAAGCCACCGGTGGTCAGGGATTCAAAGTGAGGAATCTCCTCACAATGCGTGCCGTGTACAGAAGTACTGCTTTCTGCATCTGGCTCTTGGCCCAACGACCAATTGAGAGTCTCTGGAGGTGTTGGTCGCGACTCTTTGGTATCAACCCATGAGCAGAAACGACAATCGGAACAATAATTGTGGAGTCCACCTCTCACATGTCGCTAACCTCGTGAGCCAAATATAAATATTTAGACATTTTGTCCTTTTCGGCCTTAACAAGGTTATAGTCATGCGGAATGGTGACGTCAACAAGTATTGCCCGGCGCGCCAATCGATCTACTATTACAATATCAGGCTTATTGGCAACAATAGTCCTGTCCGTGATAATAGATCGATCCCAGTACAGCGTTGCATGATCATTGTCGAGAACTGGTTGAGGCACATACTGTTAATATGGCACTTCAGGAGTCACAAGACCATACCGAAGAGCAACTTGCTGGTGTATGATCTTGGCTACAAGGTTGTGTCTATGCAAGTACTCGCCGTTAGCAAGATACGAACAACCGGAAATCACATGCCTGATTGATTCACCGGGACGGTGGCATGCCCGACAGATATCGACCGTACCGTCCTTCAGTCATGGTAGATAAGGATTTACCCCGCTTTCCTTGGCGAATGAGAACTGGCGAAAACCTAAGGTGATGGGCATTCGGGAACGTGTGGAGAAATGGAAGAGCAAGGAACTACACGGTCGGTTTTATCGGGCCCTTCACGGGCCGGATGTAGACCAGCTTGCATCCGTATCTTGGCTACGTTTTGGTAACCTATTTGGGGAAACTGAGGGTTTTGTCTTTGCAATTATGGACGAAGTTATGAAGACGAACAATTATACAATTTTATTATTATGATGTTTTATTTTGACTTCACATACCTTCGAAATCCTCAGGTATACAGGTTTCGCCACGATGTTTTTCATTCACCGTTAAAGCGAGCGATAATTCACAAAGAATAGACACATAACTGAAGAGTCAGAGGTTTTAGAAAAGTCAGAGGTGCGTGCCCTTGGGTTTTGAACCTGCGGACATTCGTCTCGGCAGTCCGTTGCACTCCCAACTAGACTATCGCCGCTGGACCAACTATGTTGGGGGTCATTTAAAGTTAAAGGAAGCAAGACAAAATTCAACTATGGCAGATTTGCATAACGATTGTCAGTAAAGCCTACACCTATGGCATCCTCATAAAAGTTAATAAACAACTTATTTCCTTACGGTTTAATTAAAACTCACATATTATTTTGTATATACAAAAACTTGTACAGACAGCCAAAGGGTGAAGCTTGAAACATAAAAGTCTTTTATTTAGAGCTCTAGTCGTTTATTAAAATACTGGAAGAAAGGTCGCTGTTGCCGCCTTGTTTACATTTTTATGCATACTTAAAAATGAAATATGCGGTCACGCGGTGTCGCTTAACATTATTAATAACATCCTACTCATTGTACCAAATGAAACATCTCGGTCAGACCAACGGTTTTACGACGCCCTGGAACGGAGTAATCGTTGTCTATTTAGGATGGTCTTTGAACTTTGCAGCGCTAATTGTAAGGAATTTGAGGCGATAATAATGGCAGTTTGTTTCTTTTTTGTGGTTCAGCTTTTATTCAGTTTGCGTTAAAAGGAGCAGCATGTTCTTTTGAAAAATACGTAATGTTAATGTAGATTAGGTACACACGTCAAGACAAATCATTCCAATCATAAGATTTTGTTCAACCAGGTATGATTTGAATTATCGTTCCATGATGTCATCATTGTTTCATTTTTACATGTTAAAAAAAATAATACAAACACACGAATTGATAACCTCCTCCTTTTGGAAGTCGGTTAAAAAACGTTAAAATGTAGCAATGATGTTAATATTTAATGTGAGCTTCTATTAATAAAATTGTAAAACTAACTATGACCTCACAATATTTAGGACATGCAAATACTTGAATACTATGCTATCTTTAACCTGTACTCGACATATTTATATCCAGAATCTAAAATATAAATACATTTGAATTCATATCTGCTCAGTTTGAAGTAATTAGCATTGTAGACAAAGTTAGCGTACTAGCTATAATTTAATTAACAAATGGAACCAACGCACTGATTGAAGTTTATCTTATCATTTTGTTTTACAACAGCAGATTGAAAAGGTTGTTGTCTCCCAAATATGTGTTAATTAATTTCATGTTTGTTCGTGTATCACAATGCACGGTTGTACCGAGTTCGGAACTTAGATTTACAAGTAACAAGTGCTGGAGGGAGCTTGTCTTAGATTGCAAGTAGCTAGGTTTAAATGGTTGGCATGCTATTAGAACTTAGACTTTTTTTATTGCATTGATGACGAGCTTGCCGTTCGCCTGATGGTAAGCGATACGACCACCCATAAACAGTAGCAACACCATCCAGCACCTTGAGTTACAAAGTACTGCGTGGCATTCCACTGCGCTCGTCATCCTGAGACATAGGACATAAAGACATAAGTCTTATTATGTTCAGTAGTTACACTGGCTACAATGTCCTTCAAACCGATACACAACAGTGCATGCACACTGCTGCTTGGCGGTAGAAATAAACATAAGTTCTAGACTCCGGGCTGATACTGAATAAGAAAACCCAATATCACTTTGCCCAACCCGGAGATCGAACCCGAGACCTCAGCTTTGCAGTCGTACCATACCATACTACGCCACCGAGGCAGTCGAAAATATATTATTAATATTTACGATATAAAGGACGCGGATTGAGGAATAAAATCAAGTGAATGTACTGATTACCTCGGTAGCGTAGTACAACGGCCGTACTGAGATCTCGGGTAATAAGTACCACCTCATAGTCCAAAATTTGTGTCTGATATGGTGATAGGCTCGCTCCCTATCGCATCATGGGACATACACATAACAGAAAATGTATGCACTATTTACAAATGCCTACCTTTGGGGCTATGAAACGTGAGTGAAGAAACTAATTATACGCATTTTATCCATACTAATATTATAAAGAGGAAAGATTTGATTGTTTGTTTGTAATGAGGGGGAGTCCACCAAGGAGTCCTCGCGCCAACACTAATGTATGGTAGTGAGTCGTGGGTGTGGCAGAGCAAGCAAGTAGGTAAGGTAAATGCAGTGGAAATGAGAGCTTTGAGAAGTATGTGTGGGCTGAAAGTAACTGATAGAGTGAGGAATAGCGTCATAAAAGCAAAATGTTGATTGAAAGAAGATGTAGTGACTAAGATAGAGAACGGAATGCTTCGGTGGTTTGGCCACATTGAAAGGATGGACGAAAGAAATTTATGTCGCGAAAGTAAGTGGTAGTGTCGGACGGGGACGTCCTAGACGTACCTTCATGGACCAAATTGACGACCTCTTAAGGAAGGGTATGTAATAAGGAATTCTCGTAACCGACGAGCATGTATAAAGAGACTGATGACTGTGGAAGAAGCGAAAGAGGTATGCTTGGATCGTAGCACTTGGCGCTCCGAAGTCTCTGCCTACCCCAATGGGAGAAAGGCGTGAGTTTATGTATGTATGTATGTTTGTAATGGATAAAATCAAAAACTACTGGACCGATTTTGAAAATTCTTTCAATAATAGAAAGCTACATTACTCCTGAGTGCTATAGGCTATTTATCCCGGAAAAACTTTTTCACGCGAGCGGAGCCGCGAGCAGAAGTCTAGTAGAAACTATTTACGGAAATATTTGCTTCTATTGTTGGATAAAAATTAACAGTAATAAAACATTTGCCTTTAATAAACAATATCACAAAATATTAATAAAATTTAATGAGCTTGTGAAAAGTGTAATGATTCTGTTTTATATAAACTAAGATAAAAAAGAGAAGACGTAAAATACTTCCCTTGAGACTACTTAAACAAATTGCAATCAAAATGTCAGCATTAAAATTCTTTATAGGCGCTTCTGAAAATGTTCTCAAAGAAGTGAGAAGTTAACTTTGTCATTTATTTAATCCGGCCATGCTGTATTATTTCAAATTAAATAAACGAATAGCGGTCCATTACTGCTGCCATATTCTACAACTAAATTAAAGTCTCCAATTTTGAACCCCTTGTCTACAGAAAAAGACACTGCGATCGACCTTTGTGCGGCATACATAACAATTTAGTTAGGTTAAAAGGGCGGTGTACCCAATTCCGTTTATTGCTTTAATAGTCACAAAACAACATTTGTAAAAATTACTCACGACACAAACTTGTTAACGAAATGGCTCGTAAGAAGTCAGCACAAAAAACTTAGCATTTAAAGCGACCTAATGTAATTACTTAAACGAATTAATGTGAGCAAAGAAATCGCTTAGTAATTTTTTTACGTATAAATCGCTGTATATCTTTACTTAGCTCAGCTAAATGGCGTTTAGCTTATGTTATGGATGTTAACGTTCTGCTTTGAATGCGCCAATGATTGCAGTAACTAATATAATATTTATTATTTATGTGCGTAGGTAATTTGTTATTAAGTTATTACAATAGTATATTTAGAAACTGAGAGACTAGACTGCCTCGGTGGCGTGGTTGTACTGCGTACGCGTTACGAGTACGATTTGCGCGCTGAGGTCCTGGGTTCGAATCCCGGGTTGAGCCAAAAATATTGTGACTGGGTTTTTCCATCTTAAAAATTACTCAGTCGCAGCTCGGAGTCAGGAAGTTGGCGGTGTGATACCCCCCGTGCCTCGGAAAGCACGTAAAGCCGTTGGTCCTGCGCCTGATCTCTCTCCGGTCATGTCGGATTGCCGTCTCACCGGACTATGAGAGTGAAGGAATAGCGAGTGCACTTGTGTATTGCGCACACACTTGTGCACTATAATATCTCCTGCGTACTTGGCTGATCTCCGTTGAGATTGGCCGCCGTGGCCGAAACTGGCTTGGAGGATTACGTTATATTTAGAAATTTCCTTTATCCTTAGAATTTTTATTGAATACACTGAGTTTTTGATTTAACACTAAGATTAGCATAATATATGGTTGCCAATTTAAAATCATAAACATATTTTAAAATAACCGACATGCCATATATTTATGCTTGCAGTATCAAATTTCCTAAGCGACGCTCAACAAATACGTTCATTAGCTTGCACATAATATTTTTGACGTCCAAAGGTGTTAATTCAGCAAGTACCGAGAGGTTTCGCTTATTTAGGGTAGCATCCATCAACGTCAAGTAAGTAGATAACTGAAGGCCGACGTATAGACGAGGAGGTGCCCCCGAGATTCTTGTATAGTTGTAAATAATGCCGTTTCATTTTGGGCCGGCACTTTGACTAGTGTTTTTTCAGCTCGTGTAAATAGATTTCGATTTAGATATTGTGACGAAATGTCTTGTTTAATTTTTCTGCTTAAATAAGGGGATTGGTCTGATTTAGGTGATTATAGCTTATATTCAGGTCGCGTCGTTTGATTGGAGTTCAAGATTTATGTTCTTTAAAAATATATACCTATTATGATAAGCATTTTATCTATACTTACTAATATTATAAAGAGGAAAAATTTTATTTTTTGTTTGTTTGTTTGTAACAGTTAAACTCAAAACTACTGGCCCGATGTTTTTAAAAATTCTTTATCTAATAAAAGCCACATTACCAGCGAGTAACATAGGCTACATTTTATCCCGGAAAAACCTTAGCACGCGTGTGGAGCCGCGAGCAAAAGTTAGTGTTTAATAAATTTAGTATAGATACATAGATACTTTGGTTCTTGTTGATTTTCGTGTGATAAAAATATCATTGTTAAAATACCGCTACCCAAATTGCATCTTTGCTTTCCTGGTAGGTATATACTAGCGAAAACGGGGTTACATTACTATCCAATCAATATTTAACGCAAAATTAAGGTAACTGAGTTATTTTTTAATCCTTTTAAAATAAAGCTTTATGAATAGATCATAATATGTTTGCACTTAAACTGATTTTTCTTTTTGCCAACTTCAGCCGGAGTGTTTGTGCCGGACTAATTCGGAATACGCTCCGTTTTATATAATATTGTTACGTGCTGGGGTTCGGTATAAACAATTAAACGCCGGTATTGCGATAAAAGTACCAATTAAGTTTTTATTAGCAAATAATTACAATTAAACTAACCAAAACACTGCACTGGATACTACGATATTCGAATACACTAATTATAGTCACTCACTATACGTTTACACAAATCACAATTCGCTTCGAAGTCGCTCGGAGTTATCGCTCGTAGTCCGCTTGTCGCTCCGCTCGCTAAGCAAAACTGAATCCCCGGCGGCGGCCGCGCGCCGCCTTTTATACTCGGTCAATGGCCTTGGTCACAAGGCCGCGGTCGCCGGCCGCGAGTACTATCGTAGTCTGTGGAACATTCTCGAAAGATCCGGAATAGTCGGGAACTCTCTCGCAAATATAGGTCAATAATCGCGTTTCCACGACATTCTGGAGACATCGAGATCTTTCGAGAATGTTCCATCGCCGAACTTTCCACATTCGGATAGTACCACTTTAAGCCAATAGATGGCGCTACTATCCGCGAGTATTAGCGCGCGTAACACTGCCCCCTCCCAAGACATGCTCGTCCCGAGCATCGTTAGAACCATAATAGCGCGCTAACCGATCAACGTGAACAATTTTGGGTGTACCTCGCTGGCCTTTCTGTATACGGTATGTGACGTCATTTATCTTGGTCACGATTCTATAGGGTCCATCCCATTTGGCTTGTAATTTAGGTGACTTGCCTTTGCTTCGAGCCGGATTGTGCAGCCATACCAGCGTGCCCTCCTCGAAACCGCTATTGTTCGCTTTTCGGTCATAACGGGTCTTCATCCTCTCAGACATTTGTTGACCTGATAGTCGAACGTGCTCGTATACGTCATTCAATCTTTTGCGCAGATCGTCCGCATAATCCGTTACACTGCGCGGAGTGTCAGGAGGAATGCCGGTAATAAGATCAGCAGGCAGTCGCAATTCTCGTCCGAAGTTAGCAAAAGCTGGAGTCACTGCCGTGTTCTCATGGACTGAACTTCTGTATGATAGGAGAAACGGCTGAATGTGCTTGTCCCAGTCCTTTTGCCTGTTTTCTACAACCTTAGCCAGGTATCTCTCCAACGTTTGAATAAAACGTTCCACCATGCCATCAGATTGTGGGTGATACGAGGTGGTCCTTGTTTTATGAATGCCCAATACCCGACATGTTTCCTGAAATACTTGGGATTCAAAATTACGTCCTTGGTCACTGTGTACTTCCAGGGGTACTCCAAACCGGCAGAAGACTTCATGAACCAATTTGTCCGCGACTGTTGAAGCTTCCTGATTGGGGATGGCAAATACTTCCGGCCACTTTGTGAAGTAATCCATGACCACCATAAAATATTTGTTGCCACTGTCACTTACAGGGAACGGTCCTGCAACGTCCACGACTATCCGCTCCCATGGGGCACCAACGTTATAAATTTTCAATGCCCCTCTGCTACGTGTATGGGGACCTTTCACAGCCGCGCAACTCGTGCATTTGCGACACCATTCTTCAACATCGTCTCTACAGTTGATCCAATAAAATCGCTCACGGGTCTTCAACAATGTTCTCTTGACTCCCAGGTGACCTCCTGAGCATCCACTGTGATAAAGTTGTAGTATTTCTGGGACCTTGGCTTTTGGGACCACCATTTGTAAATGACATCGATCTCCCTTGGCATTTTCCCATTTACGGCACAGGATCCCATCTTGCATTACCAGACTGTCCCACTGGGCCCAATAGCTTTTCGTTATGGAACTTAACGGTGCGATATCACTCCACTGGGGCTTCGTAGCACCGGCTTTTAGCCACTCGAGGATTGGTTTGAGGTCCGCGTCTTTATCCTGCGCTTCCTGTAACTCTCCTTTCCACTCGCTGCTAATGTCTGCCCTTATCGTTCTAACTGGCACTGCTTCCTTACCCTCTTGCCTGGTGCAGTGCTTACAGCTATCAGGGCACGGCCTTCTTGACAAGGCGTCTGCATTACCATGAGATTTCCCACTACGATGTTCTATAACAAAGTCAAATTCTTGTAGCAACTCAATCCAGCTCGCAACCTGACCCTCTGGGTTTTTAAAATGCAATAGCCACTTCAAGGCAGCATGGTCGGTTCGCAGATGGAATTTCCGCCCAATCAAATATTTGCTAAAATGCTGCAAGGTTTTCACCACAGCCAGTAGTTCTCTTCTGGTGACGCAGTAATTTCTCTCGGGTTTGGATAACGATTTACTGAAGTAAGCTATCACAACCTCTTTATCGCCTTTCCGTTGAGACAACACGCCGCCAATCCCAGTATTACTTGCATCTGTGTCAACAATGAACTCGTTTTCCGTGTCAGGATAACACAGAATAGGTGTGGCACACAGACGATCTTTTAACGCTTGGAAGGCGCCGTCACAACTCTCGTCCCAGCAGAATTGTCTCTTCTCTTCGGTGGGCTTATGCAACGGTTTGGCTATATCCGCGAAGTGCTTAACGAAACGCCGGTAATAAGAGCACAAGCCTAAAAACGCACGAACTTGTGTCTTATCTTTTGGGACTGGCCATTCCTTGACTGCTATCACTTTCTCGGGGTCTGTTTGAACGCCATCCGCTGAAATGATGTGTCCTAAGAAGCTAACCCGCTGTTTAAAGAAGGAACATTTCTTAGGACTGAGCTTGAGATTAGCCCCACGGATTTTCGATAACACATGACCAAGGTTTTTAAGATGTTCTTCAAATGTGCGGCCCACAATTATGATGTCATCCAAATAGACAAGACATGCGTCTCCAATCAATCCAGTCAGTACTAGCTCCATCAGTCTCTCAAAAGTCGCAGGAGCATTGCACAATCCGAATGGCATAACCTTGAATTGCCATAGACCTTTCCCAGTAGAAAATGCAGTTTTCTCTTTGTCTAACGGGTCTATTTCTACTTGCCAGTAGCCACTCTTCAAATCTAGCGTGCTAAACCACTTCATTCCAGCAAGCGTGTCCAGAGTGTCGTCGATCCTAGGTAGAGGGTAACTGTCCTTTTTTGTAATATCGTTTAATCGACGATAATCCACGCAAAAACGCGTACTGCCATCCTTCTTTTTCACCAAGACAACTGGAGAGCACCAAGGACTAGATGAAGGCTCTATGACACCATCTTTCAACATCCCTTCAATCATAGTATCCACCTCCTTCTCCCTTGCCACCGGCAATCTTCTTGGTCGCTGACGGACCGGTAACTCGTTGCCTGTATTAATTTTGTGCTGGACTAAATTAGTTTTTCCCATGTCCGCATCATTGCACGAGAAGATGTCTCCGTATTGCGTTAACAATTTATTTGCTTGGCTTACCTCTTCCTTTGACAAATGATGACAGTCCTTCAAAAGTGACGTCACGTCAAACTTCGCAAGTGTGATGTTCTCAGTGGGTGGATCTTGACATGTGCGCAACCAAGCCACTTCCTCGCAAGAACCCATTAACATGCCTTTTCTAATAACATGCTGCTCATTACTGAGATTCAGTACGCGTACGGCTGACTTATTAGTAGCTCTTACCAGGGTTCGCGCTATTTTCCATGGAAGGTCATAGTCAAGCTTCTCAATGAGAACGCACCGTTCCTTTGGGCCAGAGTTCCGTGGCAGACTAACAGGTACGATCACTTCAGATCTCGGCGGAAGAACTGTCTTCTTGAAGCAGTATACCCCCCCTGATGGTGCTCCTTCCACAAAAATTTCCTCTGAACCGCATTTTAGAACACCCTGCTTGACGTCTATCTCGCAACAATGTTCTCGCATGAAGTCGAGACCCAGAATGCAATCATCGACAATGTCAGCCACTATTACATTATGCAGATAAATTCTATTGCCTAGTTTTAATTGTACTACCTTCTCGCCTCGGACGGATATGTGCTGACCGGTGGCTGTTAGGAGTTCCACGTTCTCTCGGTTACCCTTGTAATCCCAAAGAAACCGATTTGCTAGTCGAGCACTGACAACTGTGCGAGAAGCTCCAGTGTCTAAAGTCAGTTTACAGACTGTTCCATTGACCTCGCCTCTGACGACCAAGCTGTTCCCATCATGAGCTTGCGAAATCGAAATCTTTAGGGCTTCATGAACACCGGCCAGCACTCGCCCCATCGTCCTGGCCTCTACTCGTTTCCCTGCTGCTGATGGGTGGAGCTAACCACCCTCTCGTCCTCAAGTCTATCTCCTCTTTCGATACGTTGTTTGCTACAATTCATGCGGAGGTGGCCTCTTTCCCCACAATTAAAACACCGAGGGCTGTATGCCTGCGGACGGTTGCGCGTGGGTGATGCTACAACCTCCCTAATTCGGTGGGCACGATGGTCTTGTCGTACGGCCTCTACTTCTAGTGCATGTGCCAAGGCGTTCTTCAATGTCTCATGATGCCCAAGCCTTACAGCAGCCCGTACTTCTAGATCTCGAATCCCGTCGACAAAAGCCTGCACTAGAATTCTGTTAATAAGCTCAGGTGCAGACTGGTGTGCTTTTCGTACCAGCTTCTCAACTTCCAGAGCCCACTGCTGTAAATTTTCCGAAATGCGTTGGACTCGGTCTTTTAGCTGAGCGCGATACACATGTTCCAAATGAGCATCACCATACCTAGATTCCAAGGCTTCAATCAGCTGGTCGTAGGTCACATCAGTACCAAGGGCCTCCAGGATAGTTAGGGCCTGCTCGCGTAAGCCCAAGGTGAGTGCAGTCCCAGCCTGTTCTTTAGTCCATCCATTCGCCCGCATGACGGCCTCGAGTTGCTTTCTATAAGCCGACCAGGAGGATGTGCCGTCAAATGGTGGCACCTTAAATCCTCGAGTTGAAGATGCCGCAACCACGGTCTCGCTACCGCGTGTTTCCATCTTCTTCTCAACGTCGGCGATACGAGCTTCCGCGTCTAAAATCCGATGCTCGTGCCGATCAACTTTTTCCTTCACTTCTTTGAGGTCCTGGTCAATGGAAGCCCTCAGGTCCTTTATCAGAACGGTTTGTTCTTCCTGACGACGAGCCTGCTCCTCCTGACGGCGAGCCTGCTCTTGTTGAAGTCGAGCTAACTGCTCCTCCTGACGGCGAGCCTGCTCTTGTTGAAGTCGAGTTTGCTCCTGCAGCATTGCCATAATCGCCGTAAGGTCCGTAGGTGCCAACGCTGGAGAGTCTCCAGATGGTCCAGGGGTAGGCTGCCTTGTCGGTTGTCCAACTACCTGCGCTGGGGAATCCTCGAAACGGCCCCGGTCCATCTCTTGCTGGCGCTGACTTCGGGTGCGGATACTAGCACCTTCTTCCTCCTTTGGTAATACCGGCATTGTTTATCCCACTTCTGACACCAAATGTTACGTGCTGGGGTTCGGTATAAACAATTAAACGCCGGTATTGCGATAAAAGTACCAATTAAGTTTTTATTAGCAAATAATTACAATTAAACTAACCAAAACACTGCACTGGATACTACGATATTCGAATACACTAATTATAGTCACTCACTATACGTTTACACAAATCACAATTCGCTTCGAAGTCGCTCGGAGTTATCGCTCGTAGTCCGCTTGTCGCTCCGCTCGCTAAGCAAAACTGAATCCCCGGCGGCGGCCGCGCGCCGCCTTTTATACTCGGTCAATGGCCTTGGTCACAAGGCCGCGGTCGCCGGCCGCGAGTACTATCGTAGTCTGTGGAACATTCTCGAAAGATCCGGAATAGTCGGGAACTCTCTCGCAAATATAGGTCAATAATCGCGTTTCCACGACATTCTGGAGACATCGAGATCTTTCGAGAATGTTCCATCGCCGAACTTTCCACATTCGGATAGTACCACTTTAAGCCAATAGATGGCGCTACTATCCGCGAGTATTAGCGCGCGTAACAATATATATTTTTTTACTTGTCTTTAGCTATCAAGTTTGAGTTATGAATAAGTCTCTCGAGAATTTTATCTCGCGCCGGTTTGTTTTCTAAGAGTATAATTAAAATCAAGTTTTTTCTTTGGTTTATTTACCACACAACATCAGAGTGAGTTATCGGTGACCTCATTTTAAGCATCAAATAAATCAGTAGCAACCACGCATGATCGACAACAAAAAGCGACACGAGTGACCATTATTGGTAGTTTGGTCACGTAATATAAAACTTGCCAAACTAGGACAGTAATAATAGCAGCTTAGTATTATATAGTGCCCACTGCTGAGCACGGGCCTTCCTCTACTATTGAGATTTGAGGTTTTTTAAGCCTTAGTCCACCACGCTGCCCTAGTGCGGGTTGACCAACTTCATATACTTTCGAAATTCTTATGGAGAATTCATACATACATACATACATACATACATACATACATACATACATACATACATACATACATACATACATACATACATACATACATACATACATACATACATACATACATACATACATATTCACTCCTTTTATCCCCGGAGGGGCAGGTAGAGGCGCAACTAGTGCACCCACTTTTCGCCGAGCGTATTCCATCCCATGATGTGATAGGGGGCGAGCTTATCGATAGAGGGCGAGCCTATCGTTGTGCAGGTTTCCTCGCGATATTTTTTTCGTAAGATCATACTTCTGTGCCTTGGAATTTGATTCTGCGGACTTTCGTATCAGCAGACCATTCAATTCCTAATTAAGCTATCATACACACGACTACTTACAATATTAGGTATCAATCCAATCGCATAAATAATATCTCACATAGCTACATCTAGAAAAATATCTAAACAGTCTAGTTTATAGCCAACTTTTACAACAACAAGAAGAAACAAAATGAATGCTTTAAAATGATAGCTCAACGACCTTATTCGTTGAAATTAAACAGACACATATATCATTAACGATACAGACCGAGCCGAATAATGATTGAACAAATAACGGCGTCGAGCACCCGTCTGCAATAATATACAATTTAACCCGGCCACAAATAAGCCGACACAATCGAACAATGGGGAGACAAATTGGGAAACACTGGCGAATCGACATATTCTTTTGTTGTGGATAATTTTTGCGTAATAATTCAAACAATGAATCTTTTTTACACTGGGAAGCTAACTTTTGTTAGCAATAATGCAGTGTCGTAATTAGAATTTAGAGGGCTACTTGAATGGTTAAGTAAAGTGAAGTAGACTATACCTTGTAATGATAAATCGCTAAATAAAATCGACTGCGGAATAAAACAGCGGCTTAAACCATTCTTGTGTTACAGTTTTATTATTATAGTTTTATTGACTGCCTCGGTGGCGTAGTTGTATTACGGTATGACTGCAATGCTAAGGTCTTGGGTTCGATTCCCGGATCGGGCAAATTTATATTGGGTTTTTTAAATTCAGTATCAGCCCGGAGTCTGGAATTTGTGCCCGATATGGCGATAGGCTCGCCCCCTATCACATCATGGGACGGAATACGCACGACGAATAGTGGGTGCACTAGTTGCGACTCTGCCTACCCCTTCGGGGATAAAAGGCGTGAGTGTGTATGTTTATTGATAAACGCTATACTTTGGAATGGCGTTACTATAGATACTAAAAAGAATAAAAAATCTATTGATTACAGTCTACTAAATTGTAATTCAAGATGTAAAACGTCGTAAATAATCGTATTTAACCGCGTTGTCGCGACTGGTGTCGTCTAGGCCAGTACATTATATGGTATGGCACTTTGCCAATTGTACTTTAGATTAACAGTATGTCTCAGATCATATAAAAAAATTGCCTCTTTATATTTTCTTATACAGACATCGGTCGACTTTTATAAATAAGGGCAAGTAAATTGAAATATTATACAATATTATTTCACATAAATCGGATGTAAAGTAAATAGTATGAAATAAAAATATATTCTGAAAAAAAAATTAGAAATGTAGGAAAAATAAATAGTGTTACTGACGGACTCGCCTTTTATTTGGGCTCACCACCCCGTTTATCCATAGGTCGTCAGGCTGCTCCTGACGCACCTAAACGTATATAAAGTTAAATTATTTTTAACCGACTTCTTAAGTTTGTAGTGGTTTTGAAGTCGGTTTTATTTTTGGCTAAAAGTTTTTGTTTGTTGCTTTTTTGTTAGTTAATCATGGAATGGTGTAAACAATACATCATAGATATACGATTGCAGCATTCACGGGTCATTTGCTCTTAGTTATTGATGAGTTCCATTGTCTATCCCGGTAGGTCTTCATCTGATCCTAATAAATTATATACTTAAACCTTCCCTGAAAAATATACATTTGAATAACGAAAACCCCATCCAAATAAGATCAGTAGTTTTTGAGAAAATCGCGGCCATACAAACTTAGTTACATACATCCATGCATACGAACGGGTCGAATACAGAACCTCCTTTTTTTGAAGTCTGTTAATGAAAAACATGCTGACGAAATTAGATGTGTAATCAAGCGAAAGGTCTAATAGGCAATGACAAAAATAAGGCAAATATCAAATGGCAAGCAAATACTATCTAACCACCCGCTCCACCCGCGTTCAAAAGTTTTTCCGGGATAAATATTATAGTAGGATTACGTACCGCACAGGTAATTTATTTTTACAAACGTCTACAATATTTTTAAGAAAAAAACTTCTGATGTAGCCTCGACGAAAAAATTTGGCGAGCCGACCAAACTTTTTAATAAGATAAGATTTTATAAAATTTTGCTTACTTCAGACTTAACTCAGATCAGGAATACTGTCAGATCTTGAGTATTTAATGGATTTCGTAAACTGCTTATGCAACTTCATCAAAGACTACTAACATTATAACTTTGGTTATTAGGGACACGTTTTTATGAAATGCTGACAAAGTAGGAGTTACAAAATGAAAAGATTGATATAAGAAATAAGTTTGCTACGAATATCACGTGATGGGTATCAGTAAATTCACAGATATTGACTGGTCTCACGTATGCGAACGGTCGTCTGACTCTAAGTCTGACTACCATAGTAATGTCTATTTCGTCCGCTAAGCAACAGAGTGCATGCACTGTTGTGTTTCGGTTTGAAGGACATTGTAGCCAGTGTAACTACTGGACATAATAAGGCTTAACATGTTATGTCTCAGGATGACGAGCGCTGTGGAATGCCACACAGTACTTTGTAACTCAAGGTGCTGTATGGTGTTGCTGTTGTTTATGGGCGGTCGAATCGCTTACCATCAGGTGAACGGCATGCTCGTCTCGTCATTCAATGCCATAAAAAAAACCCAAGTTGTAGAGATTGCGATATTATAATGCCTGCATTTGATTGGTTCTATATAAAATAGATCACTTTCAGACATTGAATTTATTATTCTCAGAATGTTGTCATTCGCTACATACCGAAGCTACGTTTGTGAAGGTACGTCTGCTTAAAATGTTATGCAACGGTACCTGAACTCAAGACACGTAGAATATACAAATATTTATTCTAAATCTGTACCTCAAACGAGTGTATGTGTAACGTTTGGCATATAAACCACATTTGAGGTATTTTGGTCCCGCAGAACAAATTACAGTTAATGCGAGGTTGTAAGGGAATTTACATATTATACTGAACTTTTTAGAAGACACTGCTGTACCGATCCAGCGGATTTATGCCGGTCTGTTCTGTTTGTATTTTCACTGTGGGATGTTCATGGACGGCGATCATCACTTATCATCAGGTAAACAACACGACCTTTCGCCTTTCTGCCAAAAACCCATAGATAGGCTTAAATTGTTTGTCGTGTCATGTTTTTACACAATATCTAGTTTGGCATGCCCTCATTCCGTAATGAAGTTTGGCGGTTATTGTCAGGCTAAAACCAATCTATTATACCATTACATAAACTAAACGCCTGCAAAATTTTCCGGCCATACATTGTTTGGTTAAACAGAAACAAAGTGACTAGCTTTTGTTTTGTAATATTTATAGAGGCCGGGGGTTCGATGGTGCCATTTTGTATTTGTTGGAAGTGCTGGCTCTCCTGGATGGGACACAAACACTTTTCTGGTGATAGGATATATTCTGTATCCGCCCGGATGGCAACCACCGTACATAACGTGTCATAAAATTTTTATTAAAATAACCCCCGACACAAAAAGTCAAAAGATAAACGTTTTGTTTATCGTTTAGGTACCTAGTAATATTTTGACTCAAGCGTCGGGGGACCGCCAAAGAAGTATTTTCATCTTCCTGGTCCGAAGTTTGATGCCCCGACGCGAGGGCGACGGGTGAAAATATTACATGGTACCTAAACGACAAACAAAGACTTTTATTTTTTAACTTTTTAGAGACTTTTTGTGTCGGGGGTTATTTTAATTACATTTTTATTTCAAACTTTTTAAATTACTGTGGTCTCCATCATAGTAATTTAATATATAATATCATATAATCAACTATCTATCACCTACTCATTGAGACCATTCTTATGAGCCCACACGCGCTATATCTGCTATAAGTTGTTAAAGAGTTGGGTATCCAGACGACAACTTGATATTGCAGCATCATCTCAAGGTTAACATGTCTCTAAAACATTGCCGAAGTCACAGTTCACCAACTTTTAAATCAATCGGAGTTGTGAAAGTTAGAATTGAGCTGATAATCTTCAAACGCCTGAACAGATCTTCGTAAATTATAGCTAAGAACCATGTCGATCACATCAGCTTTGTAACAAAAAAAGCGTCAGAAGCGGCCCGTTCGTTTGAGAGCTACGATGCCACAGACAGACATACAGATACACAGGCACACAGATACACAACCTAAACTTATAACACCCCTCTTTTTTGTCAGGGGTTAAAACATACTATAGTGTAGTTAGTGTGTAGTAGTTGACAACTACCCTTTATTTGAACAAATGGTAAGAAACAGAGGGAACTTGATATAATATATTTTGTACACAAATCGACAGCTACCATATACAGTTTCAAAAACCTATCACATTGGCTCCATCCACGGTTTTTCTTTTTTGTCTGTCTTAACAATTGGTTATAATTAAATACAATATTATCGATGTGTTTTCACATAACCTTCCACGGTTAGGCGGAGTGCATACAAGGCAGGCCGGCATAATGTGATCGTCGAGTGCCGCAGTCGATACGTTGATAGACATTATATCTAAACTACAACATTATTAATTCCTTTCAGGTGTAATGTTGTTAATTTGTTGTAATCGGATTGAATTCTGTGACCGGATTAAAGAAATATGGAATGAAACTTCATATCGTATTGATTTTGGTATAATTTTTGTTGTTTTTTTATCAGTTTTGTATAGAAAACATTTTTATGGTTCCGTACCTCAAAAACGAACCCTTGTTGGATCACTTGGTTGTCCATCTGCCTGTCTGGTTGTCAAGACCCTTTTTCTCAGAAATGCGTAGAGATATTAAGTTGAAATTTATATCAAATACTTGGGTCCATGGTGTCTTTCAGCTGTGAAAAAATTAAACTTGTAAGTCTTGACCGTATATGTCGCATATTTTACGAATTAGGGTACTTCCCGTTGACCAAGAATCATGAAATTTGGCAATATCTTACAGCACACGTCAAAGAAATAATGTGTAAACCGTAAATATCTACATAAATAACAATAAAGACTGGTTTGTACGGAATGCTCGGCGCGAATCCAACTCGCATTTCGGTTCTTTTCCTCATACAATGAACTTGTTCAAGTAGTATATTTCATTAATGACATGCCCAAATCAATAATTATAAAACTTATTTTTATCCAACCCTTTCATTAATTTATATAGTTATAAATCAGTTATATCAAATAACTTATTTAACTATAACTTATCAAAAACTTGCGATGCAACTTATATTCTTCTGTTTGTAATGTAATAAGATCCCGCAAAAGAAACGCGGCAGACGAAGTGACATGCGATAATTAAGGCCGCCGGGACCGTAAAACAATAAAAAAACCAGTTGCATTTCCTGAAATAACAGTATTTTGCGCTCAACTTTACCCCACAGACATTACCTGAAGTTGTAATGCACACCACGGTTAAATATATAATGGTTTAATTAGTTTGTGTGATTAACTAACTTCATGTTGATTATAATATGGATATGTAGGTTTTAAATCATAATAATATACCTAATATCAATTATTTATTATACTGTCACACTGCTGGACTCGATATCCTTTACAAATAACTTATTTCATTGAAAGGAGATACATTTCTCCTTTCTTTAAAGAGATAAACAATTCATCACGAAACAAGTATACTACAGTTTTATTTCAATGGATAACATTGGCGTTAATATAATTATTATGCTTCTCGTTCAGTATTCAGTATCAGTGCTACTGTTAATAGTTTGTAAGGTACGTCCTGATGCTTTTCACAGGTGAAATGCAATACACGCATATCTGACTTTCATATCAATGAAATTGTAGAGCAGATTCTGATTATCAACTTGCATAAAAAAAATCCTTACCGATTTTTACCTCGCTCTATAGAAAACAACGATTTCAATTAGGTGCAATACAATAAAACGAAAATGTTTGTTCGCAAGATGGATGCTTGTTTCACACAAGATAAAATCCAATTAACACCGCAGTCATTTGTTACAAATAAAAGGTAAATCTGTTAGTGTCCCCGACACAAATGGGGATATGTTTTTCTTGAACGTTTTCTTAGCAATGTCGACAACTGTTTTAAATAAAAAAGGAAATACAATTAACGTTCGTTCTATTCAGGACGTCTGGCTGTTTGACCAAAAATATTTTTTTTGGGTGTCCACCTACTATTTCGTTTATATTTTATCAAAGAAGTTTGTCAAAGATTTATGAGTTTTATAAGCATATAACATGAATATTCATCAAATTCAGACATGTTACTACAGAGTAAAAAAATATGCTAGACTTCTTTTTTTTTTAAATGCTAACCTAACTTTTCTACATTATTTATAGGTTTAGTAGAAAAATGACATTAATCCTTCATGAGATATTTTTATGTGAATAACAAAAGTAATTGAATTTTGTCTAGTCTATCGACCATTCGAATTTTCTTTAAATATAAAACTTTCTAGATATAACTATTAATAGAAACACATTTTCATATTACGTAATTTTGCAAATGTTTTCTCTAGAACATTTTATTTATTTCGTTAAGTTTTATTCTAGGTGAGTTTTATGTATTCATCTTGACCAATGACCATCTTCGAGCTCTAAGATATAATTTCAAGCCTGATCTGTAACAGTATGTCGTTAGCATAGTTTGAACTGGGTCTAAAACTTTTACAGCTCTCTCGTACTCTACGAATGAGCAGTACGAGTATAAGTGTTTTTTGTATTATTATTATTATTACTGAGTAGGCATTTTTTACTGCATGATAGTCTTTTTTCGATATAAAATCCCTCGGTGTAGAAACATTTCCGACATCAAAAGTGGCCTGTAAATTCAAGAATTATTATATCATAGACCGCCTTTAAGATTTACAGACGGACCTGTCAAAGCGGCCTGTATTAAAATTCATTTACACAGCTTAATAATTGCTAGCAATAAACGTCTTGTGAATATCTATCAAAACATTCCAATACGTCAACGTGGGCAAGAATTGCCTCTCCATTGTATATGTTTAGACGGGGTCAATAATTGCTTACGATTATTGCTAGCAATAATTGGTCCGCCTAAATGAGTCTTTACTCCATTTAATTCAAACAAACATCTACACAAACTTTTGCATTCGTAATTATCTTACTTCTTGTTAATATTATAAATGCGAAATATTGTGAAAATGTTTGGATGTTTCCATGTTTGAAGTATACGCAGAAACAACTAAACGGATTTGAATGAAATTCGGCACAAGGGAAGATCATTTCCTGGATTAACACATAATTTTTATCCGGGTAATTTGCTCCCATAAGAAATAATGTATATTTTTAATCTAATTCTTTAAGTAGATGGCGCTGGCGTGATATTGTGTTTTAAAGACTTTTGTAGCGGGAAAGGCTTTTCACGCGGGCAAAGCCGCGTACAAACACCAAGTAAGTAAGATAACATATTATGGATTCATCGCAATAGTTGCCGAAAAATTAAAACTAAAATTTAACGAAAACGTGTTTTGAATTCTACAGTTCTCTCATAAATATGACCAAGATTACCATATATTTTTTTGGCTGCTCTAAAATGTACAAATTTCGCTAAAAAGCTGTTCGAAGAAGCCTATTTTGACTATGCATAGCGCCTTAATAATACTACCGCATAGTGATATTACACTATATTGGCATATTCCGAGACTATTTGGGTCAATTTATAAAAATATTGAAATGTAGTTGTGAACTTTATTGCACTGAATAAGTACGTTCATTTCACTGCACCGGTGGGCGTGTTTGCACAGCGCTCGCAGGAAATTGTATCATTTCAACATTCGTGAACTATTGTGCCGTAAAGTTCAGTGTTTTCAGATGGTTAGCCGTCGCCGACTTTTGACTTTCAAATGAATTCATTAATATGATATATTAAATTAGTAAAAGTTCTTAGCTTTATTTTTTTGTGATTTAGAAATTATTATAGTTTCAATTATAGTTTGAAATATGGATGCTTTACAGATTGTTGGTGGTGAGTCTATGATCTACTAGAAGCTGAGTGTGCAATGACTATTTCCACCGTCAAGCAGCACTGTGCAAACACTGATATTCCCAGCACGAATGACGTTCTATCAATTGTAACTAGTGGGTATTATATGACTAAATTATAATGTACTAGCTGTTGCCCGCGGCTCCGCCCGCGTGAATGAGTTTTCCCGGTATAAAAGTCCCGCTTTATGTTAATCCAGGACATAATCTACCCGTGTGCCAAATTTCATCGAAATCGAAAAGATATAAAATTACTAAAATGGCTATTAAAAATAGGGGTTGATTGTAGAGGGTTGAAAATTTAGGGTTGTATGTATTTTTTAATGTTACATTATAGAAAAATAAAAACAAAAAATTATGTCCAAAAATTAAAAAAAAAATGTTAAGGGTGAACAACCCTTATCACTTAGGGGGATGAAAAATAAATAACAACCTATTCTCAGACCTACCAAGTGTGAATATAAAATTTCATCAAAATCGGTTCAGCCGTTTCGGAGGAGTATGGGAACGAACATTGTGTGTGACACGAGAATTTTATATATAAGAATAGGGTAACGAGCGGCGTGCAGTGCCTGGCCGAATAATATAATACAGGATTTTGGTTCATATTACCTATACGGCAATCGTAGTGCACGCCACCACCACCACACAAGCCGCTTGCTCGTCACATAATGTTGTGTTATATACCTATAGAAATATACGTACACATAGACATTGCACGGAAACACAATTTATTCGCTACATACGTAGTATTTTACTATTTTGAGGGTTCCGGACCTCAAAAGGAAAAAGGAATCCTTATGGGATCATTTTGTTATCCGTCTGTCTATCTGTCTGTCTGTTTGTCAAGAACTTTTTTCTCTGGAACGCGTAGAGATAATAAGCGAAAATGTATATTAAAAACTTGGATTGGAAAAATCAAACTTGTAAGTCAACGCGATCAAAAGATATGACCGTTTATGTCGCATATTTTGCGTTTTCGTAACGGCTTCAAAACCCGGTACGGTACTTCCCGTTGATCTAGATACATGAAATTTGGCAAGAAGCAAGGTCTTACAGAACAATATGTATAGGAAAAATCTGAAAACCGTAAATTTAAACTTTAATAACATAAAAAAGCAAAATTACAAGCTTAAATAAGCTTTGGTTAATTTATTAATTAATTTTGGCGAACTATTGAACTTATATAACTTACCTACAAGTTTTTTCGGAACCCTCGGTACGCGAGCCTAACTCACCCTTGTCCGGTTTTTTATGAAAGCACCACTCGTTTTTCAGTTGGATTTCTAAGTTGATTAATGTATTCTCACTGTCCACTCTACATAGCACTGGTCTGGGCGGACATAGCTATAAATTCTTCATTTTTTTTGTAAAAAAAATATTCCTCATACAAACGTAGGAATGATCCATTAAAAGTTGCAAAGATAAAAGTCACGATGAGACACGGATAAAGAAAGTTAACAGCATGTTTTGGTTGATATTAATACATCAAGTGGGGCGACAATTCATCAAGCGGACAGGGGATACAGTCAATATCTCCCGCTGAAATTACTTGTAACCTCAAGATATCCATCCGTCTTGTTGCCATTTATCAATCGTTTGTTAATAACGAGTCTTAGTAGTGACGCTTTGTTCAAATTATAATATAAAGGTGGAAGGCAATGTTTTTATTATTTCTACAAACTAGGAAAATAGTATTTTCATTATGAATAATGCTTAAATTTTGTTCGTAGATTATGTGTAGAGAAAAAAATACAGCACACAGTACAAATAGCCGTTATTTTATTTTAGGATTAAGCATTAAAATCTTATAAATAGAATTGGATTTCCAATCACACGTTTTCTCTTATTTACGAAATAATTCCAAAAAGTGTATTTAGCGGGAGCGAGTTTCTACTTTAATAAGTAGGAGAAAACTTTTGCTTTCTGAGTAAGCATTGTGCTAACGCGTTTTGCCGATAAGCAAACTTTTACTAGTAAGCACTATGAGTTAAGTTAATCCGATCTGTAATCGATCCGTTTTTCCATTATACCTGTTGAAAATTGTGTTTTTACTTCGGAAGTTATAATGCAAAAGTTTCTGAATAATGAAAATTATAAAACTGCAGTCATCATCATCAGCCACATCATGCCCACTGCTGAACATAGGCCTTCCCTAAAGGTTTCTAGATGGATCTATCAAAAGCCTACATCCAGCATGTTCCTGCGACCTTTATCAACATGTCTGTCCACCTCGTAAGTGGAAGTCCAACGCTGCGCTTGCCGGTTGCGCCATCTGCCGTCAGTTCTGCTATCAACAATATATATTCCGAATATAATTTACTGTTTAACTATATTTTTTTCATAGTTTTTCGATAATTATGAGTTTGAGTGTTTTAAACAAAAATATTTTAAGTAGGTCCTAATAAAATGAGCTAAAACGATTTTGATTTGAACTCTTACAATTCAAAATTTATTATTTTATTAAAAATAAATATTTTTTTACTATCAGAAAAGCTTTACTATAACCACAGTGGAACTTGGCTCAGAGTGGAACTTATAGATCCAAGTAACTACAATGCATGTTGTAGTAGCTAACAGAAAACAAAGGTTAAAATTTAAATTTTCAGTAAGACCTTCATAAAGATTTCGGTAAATATTTGAGTTTATAACGATTCCCTTCCTGTGATCAAAAATATACTAGAGCTCACGAATAGCTTTTATGCCCGAAGGGGTAGGCAGAGACGCAACTAGTGCACCCACTTTTCGCCGTGCGTATTCCGTCCCATGATGTGATAGGGGGCGAGCCTATCGCCATATCGGGCACAAACTCCAGACTCCGGGCGGATACTGAATTTAAAAAACCCAATATCAATTTGCCCGACCCGGGAATCGAACCCATGACCTCAGCATTGCAGTCCTACCGTAATACAACTACGCCACCGAGGCAGTGACATATTATATTTCATGATTATTCCACTGTTACAAACACACGAAGTAAAAGATCGTTGACGCGCACAGAAACCTTTAAATTGATTGCGTGCTCTGTTGACGCAGTCACTCCAAACGTCATATCATGTTTTTTCTTGTGTAATGCTGAAAACATTTTGTTACAAAATAACGAATACAAGCGGATGCCACGCAAAAATGGTACACATTTTGAAGTCATATTTTGCAATGCAATGCAATGCAATCAGCCCTGTATTATATACTGCCCACTGCTGAGCACGGGCCTCCTCTACTACTGAGGGGGGTTAGGCCTTAGTCCACCACGCTGGCCTAGTGCGGGTTGGCAGACATCACATATCTTCGAAATTCTTATAGAGAACTTCTCAGGTATGCAGGTTTCCTCACGATGTTTTCCTTCACCGTTAAAGCGAACGATAATTTATAAACAATACACACTTAACTTCGAAAAGTCAGAGGTATGTGCTTTGGGTTTTGAACCTCCGGACATTGGCTCGGCAGACCGTTCCATTCCCAACTAGGCTATCGCTCACTTTTAGTCATATTTTACTTACAAAAAATCATACCACGTGCTTACTTTGTGTATGTTAATTTAACCGGTGGTAATTTTTTTTTTCTGGTGGTAGGTCTCATATGTAAGAGGCCGCCTGGGTGGGCACCACCGCAATTTCTATTTCTTCCGCCAAGCAGCAGTGTGCATGCACTGTTGTGTTCCGGTTTGAAGGACATTGTAGCCAGTGTAACTACAGGACATAATGAGACTTAACATCTTATGTTTCAGGATGACGAGCGCAGTGGAATGCCACACAGTACTTTTTAACTCAAGGTACTGAATGGTGTTGTTATTGTTTATGGGTGGTCGTATCGCTTACCATCAGGTGAACGGCATGCTCGTCTCGTCATTCAATGCAATAAAAAAAAAAAAAAAAAACCTGTACTTGAAGTTGGGAGTGACAGTATTTAACAGTAGCACTTTATTAATGGTTTTTCTATAATCATTTTATGCCTCATTTAGACTATTGGCGAATAATTCGCCGAATAATCGTGGACGAATATGACTATGAATTATGAGTAACGAATAAACCCAAACAAACTGTTTACACATTCGTGTTAGTGACTATTCGTCTGTACTCAAGTATCTAAATCAGGGGTTAGAGTGTACCCTCATGAGTTCGAGAAATCATTTAATTTGTTCGATTAGAGAGTTAAAGTCAAAAGTGAATCTACAATAAAAACTATTACTACCACTTTATTAAAAACATAAATTAAACACTCACTAGCAAACGAAAACATAACACAATAACGGTAGGAACAATATTATTAAATTCTTTCTCTCCGCTTGAAAATCTTCGTCGCGATTCAGGTTTCCCCAGTGAATTCCACAATTATTTCCGACGGAATTAGATCTGCAAGTATGCAGCATAGGTATATCTACAACGTCTATTTTACACAAATAGTTTTGGTTTCTGTTTCATTTTCCAACTTATATTTTGCCTAATGTATATAAACAAAGTGATGATATTTTCATGATTTACTTGCGTTCTCTCGTTTTAATGTAATTTGACTAAACACCTTATGTGTTATATACAATATTTTTTTTGGGGTTTTGTCTTAATTTCAAAATTACAAATTACGTAATAAAATGAATTAAAAATCAAATACTCTGATATTATCATTTGATTGTGAAACGTTGAATAAATAACTTATTTTACAGAAAAATAGTGAATTAAATTCCATCGTGTATATATGAAATATACAAAAAGTAGGCATTCCGTGCTTTCTATACTATTCTTGTCACGTTTTGGTTGTGATGGAGTTCCAAGGTGATCCAAAGTATTTATTTGGAGCAGTAAAGATGACCCTTGAGGAAAATTACCTGTATTTTCGGTTCGCAAGGGATGCTATCGTAAGAAATAAGGTCAGGTCTACAGACTGTTATTTCTTTGTCATGAAAAGTTTAGGCGATGATTTTTTATTATGGAAATTTTAAGTAGAAATACGTACCTATGTTTTTTTACGCTACTGCTACAACGAAAAATAATGCATATTTTGAGATTATAAATAAAAGTATTGTGATAATAATCTTCTCATTTATGTTATTTGGTAGTCCCAATTCGCAAAGGTATTAGGTAAGTTTTAGCACGGTAAAAGTATTTATTTATACGAGTGCATACAATATCTATATATCACAGTTGTATCTGGGTATGATTTCAAAACGGAATATTCTAGTTTTATATTCTTCAGTTCGTTTTGTAATCTGGTTTTAGATACGTTCCTTTTGTTTCATCGAATAATGGAAACGTTTTTGTTCAGTGTTGTTTGTTAGGTTAAAAAATATCCATAAAAAATACCATGCATACAATATAATTTATTGTAAAATACACTTCGTCAAATCAATGTAGGTATATTGTATAATTACACACACATACTCGAGCCTTCTTGTCCCCAAAAGGGGTAGGCAGAGACGCAACTAGTGCGCCCACTTTTTGCTGTGCAAATTCCGTCCCATGATGTGATAGCGGGCGAGCCTATCGCCATATGGGGCACGAATTCCAGACTCCGGGCTGATACTGAAAAACCCAATATGACTTTGACCGACCTGAGGATTGATCCCGAGACCTCAGCATTATATTCGTACCGTAATACAACTACGCCATCGAAGCAGTCAGTATAAGCTTATACCTAACTTCAATAAACTTAATATGTTTAATAGCAACATCAAAATGTTTAAAATCAATTTTCACAATAGCAACACCTTATTTTTTATTTTTTTCATGGTATTGAATGACGAGCCGAGCATGCCGTCCGCCTGATGGTAAGCGATACGGCCGCCCATAAACAGTAGTAACACCATACAGCACCTTGAGTTACAAAGTACTGTGTGGCATTGCACTGCGCTCGTCATCCTGAGACATAACATGTTAACGCATCGCACGCATGCTCACGCCTTTTATCCCCGAAGGGGTAGGCAGAGGCGCAACTAGTGCACCCACTTTTCGCCAAGCGTATTCCGTCCCATGATGTGATAGGGGGCGAGCCTATCGCCATACCGGGCACAAATTCCAGACTCCGGGCTGATACTGAATAGAAAAATCCAATATCACTTTGCCCGACCCGGGGATCGAACCCGAGACCTCAGCCTTGCAGTCGTACCGTAATACAACTACGCCACCGAGGCAGTCAGTAACATGTTAAGTCTCATTATATCGAGTAGTTAGACTGGCTACAATGTCCTTCAAACCGAAACACAACAGTGCATGCACACTGCTGCTTGGCGGTAGAAATAGACATTGCGGTGGTACCCACCCAGACGGACTTTTACATATGAGAGACCTACCACCAGTAAAATGTATTCATTGTAATTTGTTTTATGACCAATTTTATAATAGCAACATTTATATTCCTTTATTGTTATTCCCATCTTGTTTGGAAACTCCGAAAAAGAAGCAATCCACTTACCAGCATCCGGTCGTGTGTCAGTTTCTCATTTCCTTTTAATTCTCATTGACCCGTTCGCATCCTCTATTAAAGATCCATTGGCTTCCATATACAGGAAAACCACCGTCGCTTAAGGTGATGGCTTAGTAATACGATTTTGTCCGTGCAATCACTTGTTTGCAACGTTATCAGTTCAGGCAAGCCTGTCAATATATCCTGTTTAATTGGGAAATGTATTCAAACTGAAGGCGGTGTGACGCTTGTGACAATATTTTAGGAATTATGAAGTTATTGTGTTTCGGAAATATTGATGCGTTGAATTTGACAGATGAATGATGAATGAGTAACATAATTGTTTACCGCTACACAGATCAGTCATCGAGATATCATCTTTGTTAGAAATGTAGAAACTTGGATTCAGGCTATACATTACAATAGTTAAGTAATTAAGGGTATATTTTACTGACTTCATGTACTCAAAATCCTAAATTAGAGGCCGTAGCCTAGATACTTAGACCTTACCTCAATCGTTAATGCTAATAGAAAACCAAAAAAGTGTATCTTCTTCTTCTTCAGCCGTTGGAAGTCCACTGCTCAAAATAGGCCTACTCAAAGATTTCCAGACGAACCTGTTAGAAGCGGCCTGCATCCAGCGGGTTCGCATTATAGGTCACAATAGGGAAGATGCAAATTTTTATTTTTGCTTTCATTTGAATGAATTTCATGTACGAGTATATAAAAAAATTCAAATATTTTAATTTATTGCTAAAAATTGCGGTTTGAAAATGACAGTTTACATTTTCGCGCGCAAACGGAGCTACACGCCCAGTGACGTCACTCCAGTCATATTTGTTCGCCGGTGGCATTTATAAATGCATAAGTTTGGATTTTCGATATGTTTTTTGAATAAATAAGTACATCAATGCTACTATGAACACACAAATACACACACACACGCCTTTTTATCCCCGAAGGGGTAGGCAGAGGCGCAACTAAGTGCACCCATTTTTCGCCGTGCATTAGTTTAGATTTGGATATAACCGATTGCATTGTCGCAATAAGAATTACTGCTATGTGTAGTTTTGCTGCTGAATGAAATAGGAATAAAAGTCCCACTATTATTAGTTCGTAGTAGTTTAGTTCCTTTTAATTTCTACACAGGAAAACTCTGTACTTTCAACAACAAAAAACTACAACCATGTGAACATTAACTTTTGGTAGATTTCTGGATTCTTCTTTTATGAACCCAACTTCAATTTTGATTCGAAAACCTATTAATTTTCGCAATTAAAGAATGTTTACCTTTACATCTTTAATCTTAAACAAGTTGCAGGTGTGATGTCACTAGAGGTAGATTGATATATTATAACACGTTCCTTTTCACGTTACTTTCAATACGTAATTATTTAAAAAAAAAATATTAATTAAAATAAAAACACTGCAGTGGCCCTTCTTTTGTGCTTTTTTAACATTTTAGCCACAAAATATTGATAAATATTATATTTGCATCTTCCCTATTCAAAGAAAAAAATCTTTTGCGCAACTACATATGATATTAAGCAAATCAAAACCCGCCATAGTGGTCTACGCAAGTGTGTCGCGTTCCGGGGTCAGCCAGTGTATATCCGGTTCAAACAGGCCGGCATTATTGTGTCGACTGACCACGGATAATCATCGCTCGTCAGTCGACACTATCTGGACCCCTCTCCGTTTACCATCCGGTGCAGAGAGGTCACTTTGCCGAGACAGTAAAAAAAAATAGCTGCCAAGTTGTAACGTAAATGTAAACGCCTGACGCGCTAATGTAGAATCTGTAGTGTTTAATGATAGTGGAAACAAGTTCCAGACGGGAAACAACTTTTAATTTGATTAGTTCTTTGTATAAGTTGTAACAAGAGATAGTTACCAAGTTTTTCTAGTTAGCCGTGTAACCTATGTTAACAAGTTCACTTATTAATTATGTTGTTTCAGATTTCGGGTACGGTTTTATCACTTTTTTGACTCGTCAACGTCCGCGGCAGACGTCGGCGTTCGGGTATATAGGGCAACCACGTATATATCTGTATATAAGTGGGCGTTGACGGATTAAAGACATTACTCTATATTTTTCACATGTATGAATTATTGACATAATTCTTACCGTCATGGATGTCCTCTTTCTGTTTCTTTTTAATTTTGTGGATAGATTCTTCAAGTGATTGATTTGAATTGAAAGGAGCAACACTAGAGTTCCCTGTCCCTCTTTCTTTGGTGGAAACTGCTTTTCAAACTCATGGTAGAGTTAAATTTTATTGAAGATTAGACATTATCTCCATAATGTTTAACATTTCATGGATTCTAAAAAAAAATCTATTTCATATTATGTATAGTTATTACAAAGTTTAGTAGTGTTTAGTGTGATATATAAATGAATAATTATGAAAACAAAACATAATTCCCTTACAATAACTTTGTACGAGTATTGTATAAAGAATCCTAAATAGGCAAGGAAATCATAATTTGCATTCGGGTTCACTTAAACATAAAATGCTCGTGATGAAATGCATGTTTAAAGCCGGTGTTTATGGAATATAATTCCATAAGAACACGGTAAGCAGAGTTTGTATGCATTGTTAGTACTAACTTGCACAATTACATTGCACGTGCCCGTCTTTTGTGAGAACAAAACTGTACATGGACTTATGCTTGCACTTAATACGCTTTTAACAGAACAGTGCTGGTTTTTAACGAGTTGCTGCCATGCTATAGAGCGAACATGCATTTTGTGCCTTATACACCAATTAAGAAGTTATAATATCTTTTCTCACAAAATAAAGGTTTTTTTTTAATCTGAAATAGTTACCCAGGTGACGGCCATACACGCTACGGTCTACCGGAGAGGTTACCAGACCTGTGCAGGTCAACCGCACGTCGGTAGCGTATATGGGTTCGTTCCGGTGTACCGGAGCGGTCTTTAGATCTTTTCACGACGGCATCGATTGAGGACGATGACGCGCTGGCTTTATTAGGCATTGATTTAATTTTCAAGAAAGAAAGAGGAGCGCGGAATATCAATATACATTCTTGAACTGTCAGTTCCTATAGAAGACTTTTTGAAGTGAAAACTTCTTTACCGGCGTTGAGCACTTTCGGGATGGGTATTAAATTTTAAACTCGTATCAGGATCACGTGACCGATCGAAAATGCGTAGGAGGTTTTACCATCCCTTACTAATATGAACCTTAAATACAATGCGTAGAAGCTATAACTCTTAAACGACTACATTTTTATTTATTTCCCCAGCGTTGGCACGGCACGAGTACAAAAGAGCGTAACATTCTTTTTTCAAATTGTGATTTATAAAGAAATAGTGAAATTGAAATTTTTGTGTACGATAGCGCAATAAATAAATATTTTATTTAACCACACAAATGCTAGTACTTTTATACTGATAAATAAAGCAATTCGTGCGAAATTATTTCCTAATCATTCCAAAATATTCAAAAATGCACAACGTTTATGTTCAAGTTTTCACTTCTACCGGCACTCCCGGAGTGCAACCCGTTGTTTTTTGTTCTGACATTACCGGGCGTGGACGGATTTTCAGAATCACGTCTGAGCGCCACAGACGCTAGAAAACAACTGACGCAACCTGCGCAGGCGACCGGAGTACATGCACACACGCACATGTACATCGTACACTACGGTGTCACTTAAAAGGATTGATTTTCGATCTTACGCCAGTCGCTTGCGCAGGTTTAAAAACGCACGGGTACTATTCTCACACACGTTCCGGTCTACTTGGACAGGCATACCTGCATGGGTAGACCTCTTCGGTGGGCCGTAGCGTGTATGGCAATCTGATTGATATCCAAGTCTAGTTTCGACTGGTAAGAGATGATTATCTCTCGCTAATTATGCCTACCAGGGACTGTAGAAATGCCATTTTACAGTCGTTAACGCTAACGCTCTGTGTCAGAATAACATATCCTAGCGATAGACTTAACGATACGATATGTCTTTCCCCGGCCTTTCGTCTATTTTTAACCGACTTCAAAAAAGGAGGTTCTGTATTCGACCCGTATGTATGTAAGTTTGTATGGCCGCGATTTTCTCAAAAATTACTGATCCGATTTGGATGGAGTTTTCGTTATCTAATAGCGTTGACGATTGTAGAAATGCATCTTATGGTGTCCTAAAACCCTACCGGTTTTTAGTAAGATGAATGACTTAAAAGGTATAATTTAAACGCTGATGATTCAAATAACCTTTGGATATAGGAGATTAGACAACCGACATTGCGGTCTGTATTTATCAATGTTATCTTTTATTTTATTGCAGTTAAATGATGAGACGAGCATGCTTTTCACCTGATAGTAAGCGATACGACCGCCCATAAACAGTAGCAACGCCGCACAGAACTCTGAGTAACAAAATACTGCGTGGCACTCCACTGCGCTCGTCATCCTGAGACATAAGATGTTAAGCCTCATGATGCCCACTAATTATGCTGGCTACAATGTACTTCAAATCAGAACACAATAGCGCTTTCACACCGCTGCTTGGCGGTATAAATAGACATTGCGGTGGTACCTACGCAGACAGCCCCTCCGGGTCTTCTACCAGTATATAAGTATCTACTTACCTATAAAATGCCGAACTAATAAACGATGTTATGGTATTTTAAGACGCATACGACTTACTCTTTGGCTTTGAAAAAGATGTGTCATAGAAATCTACAAGTTGGGTATACCAGGTGTACGCACACGGTTCCACCGTGTACATGCGTGATCCGAGTGAGGGAAGTAAGCATGCCGCGGCAGCAGCTATGGAACGCCAAAAATAAATATTTAAGCACAAAACTTTTTTACACACATTACCGGCTGTATTCGGTATTGTACAGAATGACTAGGCAAAGTATAAAATTATACTTCACCTAGCCATTCTATACAATAATATCTCATACATTATCTTAGCGTTACAGACATTCTACACATTACCTAGGCATTGTAGAGAATACCGGATTATATAGATTAACGGTAACATATTCACTGAATTCCAGTTTTGGTTTACTTTGGAATAACAGGTAAACAGCACGTATTTACTTGTGAACTTGGATTTAGGAAAATGTAAATATGATTTATAAGAATAACTTTGATTTGTTTTTTAAGAGTAAATTCTGTACATCAAATTATCATTCTCGCTCAAATAAGTTTACGATGTTTAATTTTATTTGATTCGAGAAAATACAATATATTTGGATAAACAATTACTAACCAAATATTGATTTATCTTTTCGCTGACATAAACTATTAATTTTGCTAATAAATAAACTAAAATCAACATTGTTAAAAGATATAAACCTAAAGCGAAGATATTATATTGGAATGGTAGTACTAGTATTCGCGAACTTCCTTTATTAAATAACAAAAGAATGATAAGCCGTGTTTAGATCAGCGAGTTCTCTCAGCAATATATTGCGCAAGAACTTCCAGATCCGTTTAGACTAGCGGCAGTACTTTAATATGTCTATGTAAATACGACTTGCCGCAAGTCCTACAGACTCCAAAATTTGCATTGTCAGCTTGCTGTGACTGTTTACACCAGTGGTTTCTAACCTGGAGGCAATTACCCCTGAGGGTAAATCAGCTTTGCTCTAGGGGTAACAAAGAACCTAATAATTAAGATCTAATTTATAAAGTTTATATAGGTACTTACTATCTAGGTTGGTATATTAAGTAGTTAGATTAAGTCTTAATTATTAGTATAGGTTCTTTGTTAATATAATACGTTATGATTGTAAGACTAATGTGCAATATGTGATTAATAAAGCTACTTTTATTTGCTTGTATTGATAACATTTTAACGTTAGGTCAAGTTAGTTTTCCTAATAGATCACAGAGTTAATAAATTTGAAAAGGTTAGGAACCACTGGTTTACACGGTTAAAATAGCTTGCGTAAGATAGTTGCTGCAAGTTTTCTTGCTAATTTAAACCCCGCATTAGAACCAAATGCGTCATTCTTACATTTAATAGTTCAGACAAGTACCTAAGTACTAAAATCATTTTTGTTCAATCCCCTCAGACCAGTAAGTTTTAATAATGATATAATAAGTTCGTAAAGTTTATTAACGTAATATAGGGTAACGTCGTCTAGGTAGGTGAGGGCCAAAGTTACCAAGACGTCACCAGCGAATGATTCAGGCCAACACCGAGTGTACTTGACGACTTTGCAATTTGCAAGTGTGCACTGTTACAACTTTCAGTGGCTTTTGCTTGAAAATGCAATCACTTTGAGACACTTTCAAATAATGAGGTGTGTAAGTGTTGGGTTTTTTTTTTTATTGCTTTGAATGACGAGATTAGCATGCCGTTCGCCTGATGGTAAGTGATACGACCACCCATAAACAGTAGCAACACCATCCAGCACCTAGACTTACAAAGTACTGTGTGGCATTCCACTGCGCTCGTCATCCTGAGACATAAGATGTTAAGTCTCATTATGTCCAGTAGTTATACTGGCTACAATGTCCTTCAAACTGAAACACAACAGTGCATGCACACTGTTGCTTGGCGGTAGAAACAGACATTGCGGTGGTACCCACCCAGACGGCCTCTTACATAATGAGAGACCTACCACTAGTAGTTTTCAGTTGCGTAACGATGGTGTGCGCATGCGAATAGCTATGTAAATTTCAATGATACAAAAATTGTTTTACACTTTCTCGATGGCGTAGTTGTATTGCGATAAGAGTACCGTGTGAGGTCTCTGGTTCGAATCCCGGGTCGGGAAAAGTGATATTAATTTATTCTAGTCAGTATCAGTCCGGAGTCTGGAACTTGTGGCCGATATGGCGATAGGCTCGCCCCCTATCACATTATAGGACGGAATATCCATGGCGAAAAAGTGGATGCACAAGTTGCGCCTCTGCCTTCCCCCTCGGGGATAAAAATCGTGAGTGTGAGTAAAAATTACTTTACAGAGCACGAATGTTTACGGAAACTATCCGAAATTGCAGCATTGAAACAGAAACCTCATAAAATTTTATAGATAACTGAAACTAGCGAAATGGTATGAAGTAAAAGTTTTGATTCAGTAATGGCACATTAAATGCCAGCAAAAGAACTAGTTCATAACGAAGCGGAAAGCTCGCAGTACGGTTATTAACGGTTCATTTTGAAGCAATCTGAAATACTTCGTTGTTTTTTAACGCTTTGATGAAAGTGGCGTCCTTTTCAGAGCCAAGAAACAATCGAGCTTCATCAATTTTTAATGTGCTAGTAATTTGCGCCTTCCTTGTATATCTTAATGAAAATATCTGGACGTGATATGCATAATATTTAAGTTTTCTTACTAGTAAATTGTACAATAAATTGAAAGAAAGGATTGTTTTATCTATTTTAATACAGCGATCCTTGAATTGATTATACCTACAGGTACAGGTACATAATCACATTATAAAAACATCTAGAAAATAAAAAAAAAAAAAAACACCTAAAAATAATACAAAATATTTCTATAGCTTTTAGGTATTCTATTTTTTCTTCATTTTATCATTTGAATATCTTGTATGTGTTTTGAAGTAAAATTTAATACTTGAAATCGAATAATACACCCTTTCGTGATAACAGCTGTTTTAATCGACAACAGACATTTTGAAAAAAGTAAATTGTAATTTTGGATAGTGTATTGTATGTAACCCTATGCTGTTAATAATATTGTGAGTAATGCCGGTAGTTTATAAGAGAACGATTGTAATACGTCAGTTGGAAATAAACCGTGCTATCAACTACACGCTGTGTCTCCTTACACACCTAAGACATTACAGATAGCATAATTTGACAGCCTTTTTTAACACGGGAAATCTATTTACTTATTTCTGCAGGACTCACTGGTCTTAACCGCCTAACCGACTAAAACCCCACCATGCCGCTCTCTCTCCCTTACAACGAGAGTCGCAGGAAGCACACGTGCATGTGCACGCAATAGCAAACCTCGAAGGAGTCGGTTTTTGGGCAGTCCGTCTCAAAGTCCCAAGAATGAGGCCTCGGAAAGGTCAATCAGGCGTGCACAAAACACTGCACCACAGCTTAAGTATTATTTGTACGGTAGCAGGTCGCTCGCTCGTCACTTGCAGGGCCGCTTACGATGATCTCAACTGTGCGAGGAGTCCAATGGAACGCTTCCACTCTCTCCGCCGCCTCTTTGGCGGACATAACTTCACAAAAAAGAGGCAACGGAGTTCCACCCATCTTCATTCTAGACCATGGCTGCCACAACTGTCGCAAGCAATCAGTTGTTTTCATGTTTGCGGATGGGAGACAAACGGCTAAAGTATACGGTGCCGAATCTTCGGCGTACTCACAGTGATTACACCCTAATGTCGACTCTCATCGAACCCAACATAGACACTTCCCGAAGCAGTCGTGACCCGAAAGTACTTGTGTCACCATAAAGGTTAAGGTATTGTGCCGCCTCTAAAGCCATTCTGCGAAGAATGCTTTCTATTGCATTGGAGTTATTGAATACTAATTTTGGGATTAAAAAGATCACATCTAGATGGTTCAACATTAATTATATCTCAAAAAATGTGTGAGCTAGAAATGTAACATTTATTCATAAGAAAAAAATGGAACCAATTTCATGATCTATCTACCTTTATTAGGCACTTTATTAGGCAATGAGGGTCGATTTATGAGGCACTTATTCATGTAGGATTATTATTCTGCAGATTGCCAATGGTCTATTTAACTTTGACAGCTGGTCAAATATACGGCGAGGATAACAAAGTGCAAACGTTGTAATTTTGCTGGATTATAACTATCTGGGGTGTTTATGTAATCGTGTGACTGCATTGAAAGTATAAGTGCGGCAAGAAAGTTAAGATATATTATTTGACCGCTTATTTATAGTCTTTGTGGTGAAAGTAGACGCGGGTATATTATTATATCCTTGTTATGGACTAAAGTTACTATATTCAATAGGTCCAACATTGCAAAAGCTATGTAAGAAAAAAACGTCTCATTTAAAAGCCGAGATTATCCAGTCTTCGTATTAGAATAACCATAATCAATAATCATACATAATTCAGGCTAGATGTACGCAAATTTGTTACACTTACAGTTTAGGTCACTCAAAAATCTGTACCTCCATTTCCAAGCGTTTGTTTAAAAATATTTACGATTCGATCAAGCGAGGCTATCTGAAGGTAATAAATCTAAATAATAAACGTGTTTTGGCAGCGAGTGTACCGCGCACTGGCAGCGTCGCGTCCGTTTCGCTTCGGCAAGCCGCAACGATACCAATTTCCTTTTCACGGTAAATTGGCTTCCGTGTATTTTTGCGTATTGACATTTACTTTAAGCATGAATGGTATTAAGTACAGGTTAACAATTGGATAAGTTTTGATAGTGATCGAGTTTGTCATGCATGTTGATGTATTGCAGTTTATACTGTATTGTCTTCATTTTAAAGTAATATTTGGGAGATACACACACACACTCACGCCTTTATCCCCGAAGGTATAGGCAGAGGCGCAACTAATGCACCCACCATTCGCCGTGCGTATTCCGTCCCATGATGTGATAGGGGGCGAGCCTATTTCCATATCGGGCACAAAAGGAGATAAATTGGTTATATTATCACCTCGCCATGGAATGTGATTTTATTTTAAATTTACATAATTTAACATGCATTTGAGTGATTTTGTTGGAACAAACTTTCTACGTTCAACAGTCTAAATGCGATACGTAAAACACGAAAGGCTTATTAGAATTGCAGTTCTGTAAAGTTATTTACACTGTTTAATACCCAATTTTTAGAAAGTTAAATCTGTTTTGGATAACTCAGCAAGATTTTAGCATCCAACTCCCTATTACGACTATATTAAATCACTCGATGTAATTGCGTATGTATTTATGGCCAAGTTAATAACAAGCTTCTATGCAAATTATATTCAATACAATTAATGGCTGTTGACAACAATGGAATATTCGGAGTTATTTGATTGATTGCATATTGCTTAAAAGTAATTAGATCGTCCATGGCTCAGTCATTAGTACGATACTAACATAATATGTATCTATTGGGGGTCTTTTTTTTTTTTTTTTTTTTATTTTTCTTTTAACATGCTCAAGGAAATTACAAGTAATTGGTAGTAGATAACATCTAAAAACCACTAAGGTTTGTACTAATGCTATCATGGTTGACGTAATAAATAGTATTCATAATATACAAAGATGAGTACTACAACACTAGTACTTAATTAGCTTTGATCATTTATGAGATGTCTGATAGTTTCAATTATGTACTAATTAGCGATAGACAATTACATTCGCTACGTTATTGCTGTGTAATTGACGAATAAACATTTACATAATTATATCATGTATGAAAATCGCGCGAATAAATGCACGGATAAACGGCGACGTGTCTCGAAATTATTGTGGGATATAATTGGTTCACTGATTCCATACGACCGTGTGAACGGTTCCACGACATTCGTCTGGGACAACAGGACATTTAATACTTTAATGGGTATGGAATACAATTGGAGATTCTATGACAGAACTCGGACTTGGGTGACAGGAAAATGATATATTTAAGAGACTTCGCGAAAGTGTAACAACGCTCGGTGTTTGCGTATAGTCGACCATCGCGCTGAATGAAAATCGGATACTCATGAATAATGATGGTCTGCGTTTGGCATTAATTTGTTGTTAACTCCGATTATCAAAAAAAATAGGAACGTTAAAATTATTAGCTAAAAATTCTCTTTTGATTGAGTATTTTAAGAATCCTGCTTTAAATATCGTAAATTCCCCCTCGAGGCAATTCTTTTGCGCTTAGTTTTCATACGAAATGCACGCAGGATTTATTCATCGCGGACCGAGACACGCAGTTCAGTGTGTATACCTTTTAGTAGTATCAACATACTGAGGTCTAAACGAGCCAGCGAACATTTCTGCTTCCTTTTCCCCACCTCCCATCCTGGGAACCTTTATTCCTTGCCGTCACCCCTTCTCTCCCCAATTTACCACCGCCATTCCCCTTCCGGGCCGTTGCATTTAAGCCGGGGTTTATTAACTTGTAAACAGTTAGCAGGGACATCTGGTGTTGCGGTACCACCAAAAAAATTGCAAATGTGAAAGATTGTGAAAGTGTTAGGACTTGGGAGGTTCATAATATATTTGGATTTTTGTTTTAAGTCAAAGTATAAACTACTGAATGGATTTGAACGAAATTGGATATTTGAATAGAGCTACTCTTGGATTAACACATAGGCTCTTTATCCTAAAGTGTACAGTAAGACTTTTCTGTCGGATAAGCATTTTCCTGCCGTGAGTAAAATCTGTGTTTAACATTATGAATGAAAGATAGACGTTATATACAGTACTTGCCACAAACTACACAGAAATATCCTGTTGTAGCCAGAGAAAAATATAACTTCCGTTGGTGGAGTCGATTGCGTCAAATACGTAAATGTTTCGTTTTAAAATCACGGTAATATGCCAAGACTCATCTTTAAAGGTTTAAATAACTAAAAATATAAGCATGCATCGCGATATATAAAGAGAAATTTCCAGTAAATATGTAATAAATCGCTATGTCCTCCTCTCCGTAAATCAGTGCTGGGATCTAATTCACCTATACCTAGACTCTGTAAATTGGTAAACAGCTGCGGTGACTTGATTGATATCCACGCGGATACACACACCAAGGTCCATAAAGTGATACTCTCACAACAGTGATTTGCGCTTAGACATAAGTTTGTTGTTGTTTTTTCTTACAATCTCTTACTTCTAAGGTTGTAAATTTATTGTAATTTTGTATGTGGTGTTTACCTATAATAGTGCATCATACCTGCTTTGTTACTGTTTGTATGTTGATTTGTAAGTGTCGGTGTGATAAACGCTGGTAAGCCAAATAAATAAAAAAAAAAAAAAAAAAAAACAAATAAAATTTTCTAAAGCTATGCTATTGTTGAGAAAGGCGTCTTCCAAATTCTTGTAAATAGAAAGGTCAGTTACTGGCGACTGTTGTTTCATCAATAGTTTCATGCCCGCTGAAATCGCATGGGTCGAAACTGTAAAGGGTGTAAGAACAACATTTAAATATACTGAAACATGAATAACGATTTCACCTAAAAATATCTAGATTCTTTCTTTCAAAGAATATTAGGAATTAAAACGTTTAAGAGTAGGCAAGACAGGAATTCTAATTTTCTCTATTTTACGTCGGAACCACAGCCTTATCTCCATAAAATATGCACAAAACATCGCCTTAAAATTACCAGTGACAAAGTTACGTCTTAAAAAGGAGGAAAAATTATACTAAACTTCCCGAAGCCGTGACATTAGCAGACGTAATCCATTCAATTTTATTCCACTCTATCCAAAAGTGGGTTTATCTCACTCAGTATTCCAGAATGGGCATAATTCGTGGGCATTTTACGCGATGTTTAACCTAGTTTTGCTTACGTTAGGGGCGGATCCCGCGACATTAAGTTACGTGGTTACGCACCATTAGTGAAGATTTCACGGATTCACCCCATCTCAATTCAGTGGACTATTAAACGGGAAATTTCATTATAAGAATGGTTCTCTCGAATAAGCGACGAAAGTCTCGTAAGGTGTCTGGGATATAAGGACTGTCTCTGATTAAAGATTACATAGGTAGTCTTGAATGACGTTAAATTTAATTTCCCTCCACGTAGATTATATGGCATAAGCCAGTTCGCGTTCGACTTGATTACTTATTTAGTCTGTAATGAAATTTGTAGAGAATACTGAATATCAGCCGGTATATTGTTTTATGGCAGGCTTAGTGAGTTGTAGTTAGTAAGGGAGCTAGAAACTCGTTCGTTTAGTAGATTGAATTCCTTCTAGTAACTTTTCAAGTGCGCTACCATGTATCTTGTCTCGTATCCAAATCTCAAGTAATATATATTTTTGTTGTTGTTGTAAATGAAGTAGTCAAAAAACGTAGTTTAAAAGATCAGTAGTGAATTATCGTAGGGATAAGATGATGATAATTTTAATTTAGGAACTAGGAAGGTTTACGGACATCGTGACAGAAACATTCATTACGATTTTGACTATTATTTGAAATAATGTATTGCAATGCAATGCAATCAGCCCTGTATTATATACTTGCCCACTGCTAAGCACGGGCCTCCTCTACAACTGAGAGGGGTTAGGTGTTAGTCCACCACGCTGGCCTGGTGCGGGTTGGCAGACTTCACATACCCTCGAGATTCTTATGGAGAATTCTCAGCTATGTAGGTTTACTCACGATGTTTTCCTTCACTGTTAAAGCGAACGATAATTGATAAACAATACACACGTAACTTCGAAAAGTCAGAGGTGTGTGCCTAGGGTTTTGAACCTCCGGACATTGTCTCGGCAGACCGTTCCATTCCAAACTAGGCTATCATCCACATGAAAGAATGTATTTTAATTCAGAATAAAAAAGAAAATATTGAGTACAATTCCAATACACAATGATTTATTCATATTAATGATTAGTTAGAAACGGTATATCTATATTTTTATTCCTTTGTTATTATAGTAGAAAAGTAACTACGATAATATCTCTTAGTTAAACATGTCTGGAATATTAGGGAGAGGTCTAATTCATACATTGTAATAGCACTTCATTATTCTGTGTGTACTTAGGCCACGGCTATTAATAGTTGGAGTTAATACGAGCTAATTTGCTTTAAATATTTATGTAAATTAAGTTTGTTACGTGAAAATGATTATCTTGTTTTTATCATCATCAGCCAGATGAAGTCCACTGCTGAACATAGGCTTCTCTAAAGTTTTCCAGACGGAACAGTCAAAAATAAGTTTTTATACATATATCGAAATAGGTACACCTTCATCCTTGAAGGCTTAGACAGAGGCGCAATTCGTACACATTTTGTTCAGGTTATATACGTTCCATGATGTGATGGTAGGAGGCAAGCCTATCGCCATACGTGCAACTCTATCTTTTTCAGATACACAATATTCATCTTTTTACACCGAGGTAACGTTTTTTATTAGTTGAAGAAGTTTTGGAATTATTTAGGTCAATGGTGGCAGAGTTTTACTCAAACTTTTGCAAACTGCACCTTTTAATGATGATAGTGTGGATACTAGATATAAGTACGGAACAAACATCTTCCTCATTAGCCACATGACGTCCACTGCTGAACATAGGCCTCCTTAAAGATTTCCAGACGCACCTATCAAAAGCGGTCTGCATCCAGCGTGTTCCTCCGACCTTTACCATACCATACCAGCCCTGTATTATATACTGCCCACTGCTGAGCACGGGCTTCCTCTACAACTGAGATGGTTAAGACCTTAGTTCCCCACGCGAGCCTAGTGCGGGTTGGCAGACTTCACATACCTTCGAAATTCCTATAGAGATCTGCTCAGATATGCAGGTTTCCTCACGATGTTTTCCTTCACCGTTAAAGCGAGCGATAATTGACAAAGAATACACACATAGCTTTTTAGAAAAGTCAGAGGTGCGTGCCCTTGAGTATTGAACCTGCGAACATTCGTCTCGGCAGTCCGTTCCACTCCTAACTAGGCTATCGTCGCATCTTTATCAAGTCGTAATAAAGTACGGAACATTAATGTATCCGTAAAAACATAGAATTGATGAGCAAGTTTATAAATAGTCCGAAAACAGTCTTATTATTACCGAAAGAAAATTCCAGATTGATTGAATTACCTCCCAAACGCAACGGTAATAAATGAAATCACGAGTTTCTTATATGAAAAGATTTATGGACAACTTGGTTTATTTGAGTCGATAAAAATGTAAAAGGAGTACGTGTGGTACATACTTACATTTGCTGCAGCTGTCTAAGAAAATGTTTTACCTGGCGTTGACCCCAACTGATGCTTCGTGGTTCTCGTTAAATAAATAATATACTTCGTGACGTACGTTTTTTTTTTTTTTTTTTTAATTTATTGTTTAAGTTTTTTACATTACAAATTTTACATTAACAACATCACTTAAACCTAGCTTGGTTTGTATGTGATGTTTAATTCACATAACCGACTTTCCACAGTTGTATAATTTAGTATGAATATAATTTTTAATGTTAAACATAATGTTATAAAGTCCCTTCAAAAGGGTAACAAGCTATTTGTTTTTAGTAATTTTACGCATACATGTATATGCACTATGCAGATATTTAATTTAATTTAAGAGTGCTGTAAATTGTCTAGAAAATATTGTTTTAATTTGTATTTTAGGGTGTGTTTAGTTAAAGAGTCTTTTAATGCTTTTGGCAAGTCATTTATCATTTTAGGAATTAAATATTCTTTTGTTCGTTTGCCATAAAAGTTGTTATATCGCGGAACCGGGAGATTGTTTGCAGTCAAGGACCGGGTTCTGATACTTCGGTGTGCTTGGTTTTGAGTGGTACATGTATTGTCCAAAAAGTTTTCTATCAACATTAAATAGCGCATTTTTTCTGATATGGGTAGAACACCACAATGTTTGTATAGTAGGTTATCTTGATTATGTTATAATTTTCTTATTTTTTCTGGCACTATAGTTTTCAATATTCTCGTTTGTAACGCATGTATGTTCTGTATATAGGTTTTAAAAGTTCTTCCATAGCTACTTAAACCATATGATATTACAGATTCTGCCATAGCTTTATGTAGTAATAATAGCATTTTGTACGGAATTTTACTTCTTAGTATATGCATTTTTTCTAAGAAGGCTCGTAGTTTAACACAGACATTGTTTATGTGTACGTCGAAGGAAAATTTGCTATCAAATGTTATTCCTAGGTACTTCTGAGATGTGCAAGCTTCTATTTCATCACAACTGCACTTATGGCCGTATTGTGTACTTTTGTGTAAGCACGAATGGTTGTGACCAATTATTTTTAAAGTGTGATTCGTTTTATTATGTGCTGAGTGCACATGAAGCAGTTTTGTTTTTTGCGTGTTTAGGACAAGACCCGCGTCGTGAGACCATTTCAAAATAGTATTTAAGTCTTCCTGGAGCTTACCTATTCAGTAATTTCCAGCAAATATGATAAAGGGCCAACGTATTTTCACGAAAACGTTAAATTATAGTCAGCATCTACAAATTAAATAAATTGATTTTACGGATTTCGATGAAATTTGGCATGGAGATAGTTTAAGACTCTGGAAACGGTTTAGGCTACTTTTTATCTCGGGAAAATACATAGCGGGACTTTTTCCCGGAAATAATCTTTAACGCGGGCGAAGCCGTGAGCAAAAACTAGTAGAATATAAATGAGGTTTGATCAATATGGTATTTTGGGATATCACAACTTTCCTGTCTGTTGATTTGTTTTTTATCCGCATGAACATATCGGATAAATCTTACAATCTTCCTTCAGTGTACCGTAAAAATAGCTGGAATTCAATGCGAATTTGTAGAGATTTTTGGCTATACTATAAACGGAAGCTGTTAATATAAGGGTTTATCTGCTGTATCTTATTGATTAAATGGAATGATGAGTTTGAAAATTGGTGAAAAACATATACTTATAAGTGTACGTTTGCATTATTCACGGATAGTAGTATAACTAGCGGATAAGAAATTAAAATCGTAAGCCGCGAGTAAACCTTCCGAGTTTTGTCGTGAGGCTTGCGGCTTGAAGCGTTAGACCAAACTTGACAGCGAAAATATTATGTAATCACAAGTTTCATTCAAAGCCAGGTGATTTTCAAAGCTATTTGAATTATTTAAAACTAGTTGTATGAGATATATATTGACTATGACTCTGTGGTGCGGCTTTGAAAGTTGGCATCGTCTTATACTCGGCTGACCATAATCTATACATGGGCACAACCCATTGCATTACCATAGAAATCATTTGAGACGTGTTCCTTTTCGTCGTGATTGTGATTCGTCTGGTCACATGCTACGATTCCAAGTTTAATATACACTATAAATATTTGGACATTTTAGTGTGTAAATTGTAATTTCTATTGGGTTCGATCTGCCAATATTGAACACATCGTTGTATTATTTGTTACGAATAAAATAAGCACACGCACCAAAACTGTAATGGCACAAAAACTCTCGGCAATATCCTCACATCAAATTGATATGACGAAGCACATTTCGGGAATGGGTGCTCAATTCATCAGATTTGTAAAAAGCCTATGCCCGTTCGAGCACGGGTACCCATTAGGTACCTCGTACGAACACGTGCTAGCCAGTATCAATAAAACCCAGTACAGTGAAATAAATCGCCGGTTTGACGCACTATTCACTATCAATGTTTCTCCTATTTTTGGTACAACTATAAAATATAGGTTGAAACATAAAGCCTCGGAACAGCCCGCATTCGTTTTTCGCTTTGCAAACAATAACTTTTTGTCGGGGTTAGCGTTCGTTAAAAATATATATTTGCAAGCATTATAAAGCTTGTTTGATTTCATGTTCGCATAAATTAACCAAGTTTTGACGCTTTTATAGTGTGGTTTGCTTGTGTAGTAAAAATGAAAAATGTTTTATCAAATTTCATTACAATAAAATACACTTTTACTTTATAGGCATCTCTCGCTATAAATCAATTTACTAAATCACAAGCCATTTTTATTTATAAAAGTTAAAAGATATTAATTTCACTACCGGCTGTGTTGAAATTGGTTGAAAAATCTCTCGTGGAATAGAGTGACGTCCTCCAGGTTCTGCTAATTAAAGTTCGTCTTGCTCCGGGCTTTATAACTTTATTTACGAGGTGACATAGATAACTTCTGAAAGAGTATAACTTTTGATATTAGAAAATAATATTACATTTTCGAGGCTTTAAGAAAAATCATATTTTCCAACATTGTACCTACGTATACTTAATAATTTAACAGTATAGATTATGAGAAGTCTGAGATTTGAAAACTACTTAAAAGTAATGAATGATAAACAGGGTAAGATATAACTACACACTAACAACCCGCACTAGGCTAGCGTGGTGGGCTAAGGCCAAAACCTTCTCAGTAGTAGAGGAGGCCCGTGCTCAGCAGTGGGCAGTATAATATAATACAATTCTTTTTTTTTATGGCTTTGAATGACGAGACAAGCATGCCGTTCGCCTGGTGGTAAGAGATACGACCGCCCATAAACAGTAGAACCACCATCCAGCACCTTGACTTACAATTCTTACAAAGTATTGTGTGGCATTCCACTGCGCTCGTCATCCTGAGACATAAGATGTTAAGTCTCATTATGTCCAGTAGTTACACTGGCTACAATGTCCTTCAAACCGAAACACATCAGTGCATGCACACTGCTGCTTGGCGGTAGAAATAGACATTGTGGTGGTACCCACCCAGACGGACTATTACATATGAGAGACCTACCACCAGTATTATCATCATCACCCTATATTTAATTCCAATACAGGGCTGGTATTATTATTTAGAGTAAGATAGATGATTTCAGCTTCAAAGTGTACTTAATATAATTATTGTAATAGAACTTAAAATTAAACTTTCCGTTTAAGAAGCAACTGAGCACTTAAACTATTCATCCCAAGAAATTTAAACTATTCCTAAGATATAACTGCGGACATTTTTGCATTAAGGAATGTAAATTGCGGAATAATCGCTCTTGTCTTGACGAGGTCGAATTTCGAGCTTTTAAGGTTCTTTATGTTTTTGAGACGTAAAATTTTCCTTTTGTGTTTTATTGTTAAAGAAATAAGATGAACAGGAGAAAATGTGAAGACAAATATTTCTCTCACAGAAGTCTTTATCGAGTGTTGCCCGGAACTGTTTCGTCCGTCGTTGTTCAATGATAGTGTCAATAGTTTAGTCCTTACTTATGGGGTAAGATATTTTTTAAATGTTACAAAAAAAGTCGGTTATAACTTGTAAATACTAGTTTGGTTCGCAGTTCCAGCCGCCTGAATATCCTTTATAATGATACATTCCAGTTCTCCACGTTAAAAGTAATCTATTTATGTTAACCGGCATTTGGCCTACCTGTATTCTCAATTACCTACAAATCTAGTTGTTTATGAATCTTTAAAGTCTTCATAGATATACACTTTTAATATTATGAAAATGAGATCCTTCTAGAGGAGATTGACTTTGATACTACTTTTTTGTACGTTTCACTAACGAACAAAACGCCGTTCTATTTATGAATATATTTCATAGACGCATTATATAATAGCTAATTAAAATCATCATTTAATGTACTCAGATCCATCCAATATTTAATTTCGAGTACAATTTCTTATTTTATACGGAATTCTGATTTCAAATGAAAAAGGTATTTATACTTGAGTGGCTTTTTCATTTAGTTGCTTTTACGGTCAAATGAAAATGTGCGGAACATTTCAAAATAAACGGAGAGAGGGTAAAAAGGAGTAAAAATCAACAGTCGACGATATAAATCACGTCACTTACACAGTTTAAAAGCTTGGTTTGACTAATGACTCTCCGCAAAGGCTTCAAATCATAATGCCAGTTATGATTGTCTCGCCTCTGCTCGTATATTTTTAGTGTCGGCGTGTGGCTTATAGATGTTGATGATTTATTAGCACTGTGGTTGTTGCAACACGTCTTTCATATTATTGGTTATTGTGTAAATTACGTCATAAGTTCCTTTAATACTGTACTCAAATTTCAGATTTTGTGTGACCTAAATTAATAGGATTCAAAGCTATGTTATGTATTATGTAGTTGTTTGATACGAACTTAAAAAAATAGGTCTGAAAATATAGTACTTAACACTAAAGGAATATAATAAGACTTTAAACCATTCAAGTTCCTGAAAATATAATAAAGATTACTCAAATACATTTCGCTTTGTAAGCGAAAAGTGGCTACATAAACCAAGGTCAAGTAAATCCGCCAGTGTTAAGCCACACCGCACCCTATAAGGTGGTATTATTGTGAAATTCAGCCTACAGAGGGTTTCCGTCAGACGTGGCGAGCGAGATAAAAACATAATTATGCAAATTGTGTACAAGTTACTCGTGCTCGTGTTTTTTTCACGATATACGTGTTTTTGTTGTTGAATTTGTGCATAAGGGTGATTTTGAACACGTTTTATATTATCTATGGATTGTTTTTAAACTCTTCTTGAGGTCCAAAATGGGTTGATTGATTCCTTATGTTTACGCGAATGTTAGACATTGAAATTAAACTATAACGGATTTTATCGCGGTATTTTATTTAATTTTTCTCCCGACGTCAGATAGTCGGACAGTCCGCCCCGTGACCACGAAGTGCTGCAAAGCCTTCGAAACGTGGGGAGAAAAATTAAATAAAAAACCGCGATAAAATCCGTTATAATAGTTTAATTTCAATGGGTTGATTGAGTTCGAACTAATGTTGCTTAGCAACTGCTCGGGATTTTTCAAACCAGTTGCTTGTTTTCTGACAGAGCCTAACGAGGCCCACGTAGATTGATGGATTATCGTGCTTTCTCTAGGGATTCCACGGCCCCTTAATGTAATCTCACAGACATAGATCCCAATTTGATACACAGCTAAGAGCTAGTCTACAGCATAGTTAAGTAAAGTTACCTAGTATAAATAGCGTTTATGAATCGCATAAATTTTCCACAAATTCAATGAAATCTGCAATATCCAGTTGCTAGCATGCAAACGGGTAGGTTGGAAATTTTCGTACTTTTTAAATACCTTGCATTTTCTTTCGGTGTTAATTATGAGAGAAACGAGAGCTCTGAGATAATTATAATTGTGCTAGCGGTTTTAATGTTACTGTTACATTTAAAATAATATTTAGAAACTACCTCCGTTTAAAATTTTGCCTTTAATTTAGGCCTTAAATGAAACACATTTAGTACGCGACTTTATACTTACTTAATAACCACGCACATCGTTTTGATAGTAAAAGTTAGCATAAAATCTTTAAGGTAGATATATACCAAATATTAATTTTTTAACCTATGCTCCTAGATAAGAGTGTGACATTTGTTTTTGGTCGGCTTATACATTTACGTGACAAATATCGTTTATCAACAAGCGGTGCATCTTACACTATTTACTAATTTGGTGATTAATTCTTGTCATTGAAGGGCCAATTTGTATTACTGCGATCGACATATCGAATTAATTCGTACTATCGGATAATAGCCAAGCTCGAAGTTTCTAACCACACATAAGGCTTCTGACTTATTAGCTTAGCGAGTGATATCAATTAAACTAATGTTTGTCTTTACTTTCGCAAAACTTGTTCTATAAGTACATATTAATTCGAATAGTTACAGGTCTCTCGTATGCGAGTGGCCGCCTGGGTAGGTACCACCGCAATTTCTACCGCCAAGCAGCAGTGTACATGCACTGTTATATTCCAGTTTGAAGGGCACTGTAGCCAACGTAGTAGAGTGCTACTCAGTACTTTTTAATTCAAAGTTATGTGTATTGCTTACAATCAGGTGAACGTCATGCTCGTCTCGTCATTTAACAGCAATAAAAAAACACTTTCAACTATTTTATAGAGATGGTCATCATGACGTTATTTAAACATTAATAGATAATGTATGTGGGCTAGAAATATTAATATGATTAGGGCCAAGTTGGAGATAGCTCTTATAGGTTTGATTGAGTTTGTTTCGAAGTCCGATACAGCTACACAGACAGTGTCATGAATTATAAGAATTCTGTTGGTAGCTGGAGTTTATATCTTTACATTTTATTAGGTTATTGAACAGTCACAACCGTTCATGTTCCCTAACAATTATTTAGAATTTAATCGTTAAGTATTTAAATTGTTAGTTACTGGTGGTAGGTCTCTCATATGTAAGAGCCCGTCTGGGTGGGTACCACCACAATGTCAATTTCTACCGCCAAGCAGCAGTGTGCATGCACTGATGTGTTTCGGTTTGAAGGAAATTGTAGCCAGTGTAACTATTGGACATAATGAGACTTAACATCTTATGTCTCAGGATGACGAGCGCAGTGGAATGCCACACAGTACTTTGTAACTTAAGGTGCTGTATGATGTTGCTACTGTTTATGGGCGGTCGTATCGCTTACCATCAGGTGAACGGCATCCTCGTCTCGTAATTCAATGCCATAAAAAAAAATAAGGTATTATAAAAATGTTTGCCCTTCAAATAGCTAAGCATATGAGAATGGGGTTGTGTAATCGCAGCTGAGCGTAACAAAAGCTATTTGAGGGAAGCGGATGTAAACAATCTGAATTGTAAGTGCTTTCCCCATTCAAGACAAATTATAATATGCGGGACGTAAACACAAAATATTCTATTTTGGAAGGAATCAAACTTTATATTTTTAGGTTGTTGACTTATGAATTATGATGTAGTTATCTGCCACAATATTTAATATTTAAATTTATTTTAAATACTGTTATTATCTTTTCAGGGTGAAAATCTTGATTGAGAACTCACTAACCTTGAAGGAGAAGAGTTGGCTATACTGAGCAGCAACCACCTGACACGCTTGTCGTCGAACCAACCACTGATTCTAATTCCTATATCAAGCTTACGGGTGCCGATCGATTAAAACATCCCACGGATCCTGTGAAAAACAAGAATTCAGACCGAACCTGGGGAATGTTGCATAATGCTTCCTTTCGCAGCCAGAAACTTTAGAGCTATTTAAAGTACTTAGGTTATGTAATCGAATTTTGGCCTACTCTCATAGCTCTACATTAAAACACGATGGTTTAATTTGTGGTCTTAGAAATCCGCCATAGTGACCCCCGTAAATGAGCCGCGTTCCGGGATCAGCCTGTGTATATCCGATTCAAAAATGAGGCAGGATTATTTTAAAACCCGCGATAGTAGCCCACGAAAGTGTGCCACGTTTCGGGATCAGCCTGTGTATATCCGATTCATACAGGCCGGTATAGTTGTGATGTCTTTCCGTACCCGTATAAAAAAATAAAAAAAAACTTCTTTTAGTATGTAAATATCACAATAGTATAGTAGGTATCTGTCGCTATATGTTTTGTTTGTACCGTGTTGGCTACACCCCTGATTTGATTTTGATTGTGAATGATCTATTCGATAAACATAGAGATGCGCATAACATTTACTTTATTATGTGTTGCGCACTTAATTAAAATTCATATAGATCGGATTATATGCAAATTGATGTTTGGACAAAATATCTATTTCAAAACTTTGCATATTTTAAACAATATTATTAATTAGCTGTTGCTGAATATTTTAAAGCACAACATGATATTATCGCATCAATAATTATAATAATAAATTGAAATACTAGGGAAGAAATCGGTTTTACTCAGCTCTATTTTAATTTTCATGTTCTAGTTTCTAAACATGCCTTCGACATTTAATAAATTTAACAGTTACAGTACACAGTAAAACTCAAATACCTAATTAGTGGTAGATGATATTATATAATATGTAATTAGTAGCCTATTTCCATGAGTTAGATTACAGTTAGTTATTAGTGCAAATATCAAATTAACAAGGTTTCCTTTATCCAATACTGCTATTATGGAACGAATCATATTCTAATTGGAAGATATACTTTGAAAGCAACGTTGACATTTGACGAGTTTGTTAATCCCTGAACAGTGGGATTCTGTTATCTCTATAAAGGACATCGAAGTTTGCGAACGGTCAAATTTAGTTCTAAAGGAGATAATCATCACAAAGTTCAACTTTGTAGTTTAATATAGACTAACTGTTGTGGCTTGGATCCAGCAAGTTGTATACTTTAACAAAAGACGTGCAGTAAGAGATTAACAATAAGTTATATTTAAGAGATTAGTCACTAAATATGAAACCGCAACTTCAACGGAAAGCATTAGGCAAGATTTCTACATTAGAATTTCGAAGATATGTGTAGTCTAAAACGACATATTTAATTAAATTATTAAAAATACCTACATTAAAAGAACGAACAACAAGCACCGGCTGATAGGTACAGAGGATACGGACATTGGGGACAAGATTAGGGCTAGGGAAGGAGAAGTGGAGCGAATATAAGAGAAAGTCTACTAACCCGCACCAGGCCAGCGTGGTGGATTATGGCCTAAACGTTCTTAGTGGTAGAAGAGGCCTAATTTCAGCAGTAGCATAAGTATATAATTAAGGATGATATCATTAGTGTCTTATCATTTATCTGTTTAGTATTAATGCTTGAAGGTTTTTAACAGAAAATAAATACTTTCTCATGACTTGCTTTATTCTAACCAAAATCACCGGACTGACGAAAACAAGAGTTTTCATGGAGACTATGTTTTGACGTTTGTCCGCTCATCAAGTTTCGTAATTATTCATAACTACGTTGAAGGGGCAAATTGCTGTACTGCCAAGCAGCCGTAGTGTGCACTGTAGTGTTTCGGTTTGAAGGACGTTGTAGCCAGTGTAACTACTGGACATAATGAGACTTAACATCTTATGTCTCAGGATGACGAGCGCGGTGGAATGTCAAACAGTACTTTGTAACTCAAGGTGCTGGATGGTGTTGTTACTGTTTATGGGTGGTCGTATCGCTTACCATCAAGCGAACGGCATGCTCGTCTCGTCATTCAATGCAATAAAAAAAAACATTATTCTCAATAGTGACGTGCAATCAGATTTATGGAATGTATAATTATACGACACAGCTCAGCTTTTGTTTTTCGAAATTCGAAATTAAAAAAAATGATATTTCACCCCACTTTTATAATGTGCCAAAACGGCCATCATAGCGTGCTGGTACTATAAACTAGATAATTAATTAACTAATCATTGCTCCAATATCATTCACGTTTGAATGTTTCGAATTAGGTATTGGTTAATTGAATTGATCATTGTTGGTCAAACAAGTTGTTTTCATGACTCTAATTTGCCGCCACTGGATATCGCGTCTAATTCGCGTATACGTGTTTCACATGTATAGTGAGCATTTGGTTAATTATAGTGAACGTAGTAAACTTGATACAGGTTGGGATTTAGAATTCAATTTGGCCATTGTGCGTGATACGTGTGTACCACATATAGATGTTGTAGAATTACTTTGATGAACAAAATGCGTAAATTTCATTTAGGCGTTGCGCAGACGCGTAAATCTTTTTTTTATCACGTAGTCGAATATGATTGCACTAGTGACAAGTCAATGTGAGTGTCGCTTTCAACTTTTAGCAAAAAAGACGACCGATTAGTTTCATATAATTAAGTGTTTCTTGTGAACAACGCCTGTGTAAAGTCTTATAGTTATACAATGTATTTTTAACCCCTGACAGAAAAAGAGTGGTGTTATAAGTTTAGGGTGTGTATCTGTATGTGTGTCTGTGGCGTCATCGCTCTCAAACTAATGGACTGATTTTGACGCGGTTGTTTTTATGTTCTATATTATGCCGATATGATAAGTACCTATTTCGAAGCCAAAAAGACATTATTTGAGTTAATCCGGACTTAAAGTCCTCGATATAGTATAGACACATTATATGACATCATGAGACGGTACCAAGCCAAGCGAACTAGATGCAAATCTTGCACTTAAATTTATATGTATGTTCGATAATAAATTGAACTCCAATAATTAAATGCCAGTCTCCCAACTAATACAAATTGACTTATAGATAAGTCTATGAACTTATGCATTCGGTTTATTTGAGTTGGTAACAAAGTTATCCGTCTGTCACAGAGAAAGATGTTTGCTGTAATAACGTTTTGTTACTATATATCTTCTCTAAGTCTTTAGTACAATAGTTTGTGCGAAGAAAGCTGCAACATTATTAATTGAACTCAACAGTAGCAAATAGAAAACAACATGTTTTATCTCGTAAATTTAAAGATTAAAGTCTTTAAGACTCTTGCTTGCTTTACATCGTTGAGTTAACAGTTTAAAGGAATTTAGACTTGACTGTTACTTGTTAGTGTAAGGTTTTTCAAGAAACTTCTTAAAATTTCATCATCAGTTTGCAGATTATCAAGCTTGATAAACGAAAAACGATTTGGAACAACGTATACGTAATCTCTTGCTTCAAACAGTGGAAATATTCTTAGGAACGATTTCACCGCTTACTGATAAACGCTATTCGTCATATAAAAATATAAGTCGACCAAATACAAAAGTTACACTCTAATCTATGCTCCTAGATTAGGGTGTGACATTAGTGTTTGATCGGCTAGAACATTTATGTGATGAATAGTGTTTATCAGTAAGCAGTAAAATCAGCTCTAAGACTATTAAAACCTGTAAGATTTAGGAACGACATCCACTCAGACATTCAAAGATGTATTATTAATGGAAAGCCATTGGAATTCCTTTCCTGAATCATGTGTGGTTATGGACATAACTATTTTCCTTTCTTTTATCAAATTACTTTTGATCGCGGCTTTGCCCGGGTGAACTAGTTTTTCAGGGATAGAAGTCCCATTGTCAATTTTCCGGGAACAAAAAGTAGCCTACGTGCTTGTCAGTTTCTCAAACTACCTGCATATCAAATTTGAATACCAAATTTGTTAAACGTATTTAAAGAATAGCAGTCAACTACCCCATCACATTCATTTAATTTAATTAGTAAAAGCCAGCAAGGAACCCACCCATCAAATTGAATCAAGCCGAGGTTCAAAGCAGACCATAACAATACGTTGTCCCGTGCTTTGTATGACGTATTAAGTCTATTTAATTATTGATAACAATATTGGGTGGGTACTGTTGCGGTTTCCATAGCTATTGTCACAATGTCTATTGTAAATGTTAGTATTGATTTGAAACATGACTCGAAATTTTATGAAACCTTATTTTACATTGCCGCTTTTTTGCTTAATCAGCCAGGTTTAAATGCAATGTTTCTTTAGTAACACCATATGAAACATAATAACGCGAAACAGATAAAAATAAAGGGTTTTTGAATGGTTATAAATTAATTGATATGCTGTAGGTAAAACAGAAATAGAAAATAATTCAGAGAGTATTTTACGAAATATTCGAATATGTTATGTTCCACATTATAGTGTTATAATCTGCAACCACGAACCAGGCATTTCTATGAATTAAAAATAATTGTGATAAGTAGTACCTAAGTAAGGCTTATCAATTTATTATAAAGAGGAAATTTATTTTGTTTATCTCTACAGGGTAATCTACGGAAACACTGCTCTAATTCTGAATAATCTAATATGAAGATACAGTTATAGTATCCCTGAGTGCTATATACTATTTGTTATCCTGGAACGGGTCAACGCAGGTGGAGCCATGAGCAGAATCTTGTAAAAACAAAGAGTATGTAGAACCTCAGACATCACTGTTTTGTTCAAACTATACATATAGCTACCTATTGTGATAGATCGATTACAAAAATATGTTTCATCAAACTATAGGTCGTAAAACCTCAAAATATCGACGGAAACGTGAAAAGCTCTGCGAACACGAGGCAGTTTTACTGGCAACTAGCAAAAACAGAGTTTCGATGCAGCATACATATTCAAAAGTATCGAACTCTGGCAAATTTGCATGGATTCGCGATGAAATAGAAACAAAGTAACTGAACGCGCAGACGTTGCTGTTTTGTGGTAAAATAACGGCATTTATGACAACAAAATATTTATACTGGTAACAATATACGCATATGATGCAAAATGGTGATCTGTTTGCGTGAGCACGCATAAAAAACGAAAGTCACCGCAATTTCTATTTATGTTATGTAAAATATTATTATTGAAGTTTTACGACCGAGCATTTTTATTACAATTACAAAATGTGATTTATAATGCAATATCCCATTCAGAAACATTTGCATTTATAACACAACGCCTACTCACGCCCTTTATCCCCGAAGGGGTAGGCAGAGGCGCAACTAGTGCACCCACTTTTCGCCGTGCGTATTCCGTCCCATATGCAAATATTTATACCACCTTCTGCGAACAGAAACTATACGCGTAATCGTTTTCTTGTCACAAGCTTAAATAATGATAACACAACATTTTGCAACATGCATAACTTAGAATCAGATGTAGACAAATTCCACAATTCAATCAACAAATTCAAAAAACTTATGCTTGCCAATTTATGATATTGTATGCAGCTTTACTGTAAACTTAAGTGTTACATTGTTTGATATTCGGGTACATTTAACGTCTCACGTTATTAGTGAACATTGATACTGCTGGAAACCGTTACATAATGCAACACTTCTGTTTTATTTTATTTTTCTTATATCCCTAAGATACTTATGTTTTGTTCATGGAGACCCAAAGTTTATCGTTGTAAATTGTTCTTTTATTCGGCACTAGAGGTTTATAACATTAGGTTATATTAGAATAAGTAAACTACTTACTTATAATTGTACTTAATATATTGTATGTAAGACTGTTTGTTGCCAAAATAAAATAAAATAAAAATAAATATGATGTGATAGGGGGCGATAATTTATAACATAAGTAAGATAAATAACGAAAGTACCAGTTCTATTGTCTGTAATGCATTAGGGTGGGGCAGGAGCTCATTCACTCCGCCTTGTTACGCCCATAAGTAAGTGAGAAAAATTGCAATTTAGTGAGTGTTTTTGCTACAGCCCGAGTAGAAGACAAGAAAATGCAAATACGCTGATTATATATTATTATGATTACGGAATTTTAGCTGAATATAAGTACCCTGGTGGTAGGTCTCTCATTATGTAAGAGGCCGTCTGGGTGGGTACCACCGCAATGTCTATTTCTATCGCCAAGCAACAGTGTGCATGCACTGTTGTGTTTCGGTTTGAAGGACATTGTAGCCAGTATAACTACTGGACATAATGAGACTTAACATCTTATGTCTCAGGATGACGAGCGCAGTGGAATGCCACACAGTAGTTTGTAAGTCAAGGTGCTGGATGGTGTTGCTACTGTTTATGGGTGGTCGTATCACTTACCATCAGGCGAACGGCATGCTCGTCTCGTCATTCAATGCATAAAAAAAAAAAAAAAAAAACATTATTTTTTGAGTCTGGAATTTGTGCCCGATATGGTTATAGATATGGCTCGCCCCTATCACATTATGGGACATACGGTGAAAAGTGGGTGCACTAGTTGCGCTTCTATCTACCACTTCAGGGATAAAAGGCGTGTTTGTGTGTGCGTGTACCTATTGCTTTTTGTCTATTTGAATGTTTGTAAAAAAGAAACACAGTAACCGGTGTACAGATTTGGATGAAATTTGGCACACAGATATATATACCTTATCCTACATTACCATAGGCTTCATTGTATCCTTGAAATACATTATTTGTGTGTCAATTAAAAAAAGCCATTTATGCATGAGAAGCCGCGGTCAAAATACTATTCATTACATTTCAAAGTTCATCATGTTCATCACATAATTCTACTCATTGTTCAGTATTACGTTAAAGTCATTACAATTGAGGCTATTTTGACGAGTCTAATTGATATGGTCACCGCGTTGTATCTGAAATTAACGGCGGTAGCAAATTACGTGTTTACAGCTCCTGAATACTAAACAAACCGAGGCCTTGTTTCTGTTCCAATTAAACAAATACGTCTTAAAGACCGGCATTTATTTACGGGATGTGATAAAAGTACAAATTGGTGTAAAATGTTGTCAAAAAAAATTGCTAGTATGAAAAATATTTAATATATTTAAAAAGCACGTATCGTCTTTGCCAGATATCACATGACCTTCTAGACATATTTAACCTTTCATGTCTCCATACTTAAAATTGGAAAATCGACTAAGTTATCAAAATACCTAAACGATTTTACAATACAATAAATACCTAATACCATAATGTGAGTGTGTATTTTGTGTTATCTTGAATCTAATTAATTCGTTAAAAGAAAAAAAAGAGTCTACCTATCTATAAATTATTTGTTTTAGATTTAGATTTTAGTGTTAGCATATTATTTATGTCGATCTATAACCTATGTAAGTAGTAGATACCTTCAAAAAGTAAACAGACGCTCTTATGCTGAATGGCTTTGTATTAAAAAATACTGTATGCGTTATCTAATGTTATCGTTATAAATAAAAAAAGAGACGAGCGTAGTATAAAGCTTCGCAGTGATTTTATTTTCAAGTTGGGAATATATCATTTAGATCATTAAACAAGTTAGCTTACAGTCTGGAATTTGTGCCCGATAGGTTCTATATAACATCACGGGATGGAACACATGTGTCGACATAGGGGTCCTGGGTGCATCTCAGCCTACCCCTTCGGGGATAAAGTCGTCATGTGTGTTTGTTTCAAGTAGTGGTAGGTGGTAGGTCTCTCATATGTAAGAGTCCGTCTGGGTGGGTACCACCCCAATGTCTATTTCCACTGCCAAGCAGCAGTGTGCATGCACTGTTGTGTTTCGGTTTGAAGGACATTGTAGCCAGTGTAACTACAGGACATAGTGAGACTTAACATCTTATGTCTCAGGATGACGAGCGCAGTGGTATGCTACACAGTACTTTGTAACTCAAGGTGGTGGATGGTGTTGCTGCTGTTTATGGGTGGTCGTATCGCTTACCATCAGGCGAACGGCATGCTCGTCTCGTCATTCAATGCTATAAAAAAAAAAAAAAAAAAAAGTAGCTTGCTCTCGTTATTCAATTGTAATAAAGAAGTCTTACGAACGATGAACGACTTGCTCGTCTTATAATTTGCTATAAAAATGGATTGTTATATGTGTATTGTGTATCATGAATGTTAATATCATGATGAATATAATCAATTTAATGTATCTTGACTTATCATAAGTGCAACTATGTTCGCCTACGTGATGAATAAAGTTTTTATTTTTTCATGACTAAAAGATATTTGGGTTTAGAGGAGAAAGCAATTTGTTTTAAGGTATTCTTGTATGTTAGCTCGACATTTTTTGTTGCCTGTGATAAAGAATTTTATGATCCCATTTCATATTTAAATAACAATGTTGTTAATATGAAATGTTTATAAATTTCTAGAAAGTTGAATATTTTTCTTATGTTCTGCTGCATATTGTAAATTGTGTAGTAATAAAATCTCTCTCTAAAATTATCAATTTATTACATACTAGCTTTTGCCCGCGGCTCCACCCACGTTAAAGTTTTCCCGGGATGATAGTGGCCTATATATATAATAAAGAATCAGATCATGACACCAGAGGATCCAGGACATGATCTACCCGTGCGCCAAATTTCATAGAAATCCGTTCAGTAGTTTTTGCGTGAAAGAGTAACAAACATATATTCTTAGAAACATTCGCGTTTATAATATTAGTAGGATATCAGGATTTTTATTATGAAAAATAATATCTCTATGGAAATCACGTTATCCTAAAAAAAAACACACAAATTAAAAAAAGCAAATGACCAATGTAACTCTTGTATTTATTAACCTTTGCCGCATTATATTAAAACACTGCTTGAATTTTTTAAGTCTTCTAAATCCTTTTTTACATGGGAAAATCCTCCGGGATCCCCATCCGGTAAGAGATAGGATTAGTCGATGTTTTACTGGCAAATACTATGTGATTGGTTGGGCGAATTAGAAAAAAAATTGGATAAGAAGTTGGTAAAATTGATAATAATTATTGATAATAACTTACTCCAAACTTGCATGGGCGTTAGTAAGGAGATAAGGGGGTGTCAAGGGATCCGGACCTCCCCCTTAGCTTGTAAAACGATCGGGCTACCAAATATGTCCACACTCTAATATATTACGTGACGGGGGGTATACGGTGTCATGCAAGGCAAGAACCCACGCCACAAAAATTGTTATATCGTAAGACCCCCCATTTGAAAGCTGTAGCTACGCCCGTGCAAACTTGTATTATCGTTTCAGTTACATAACATAAAAATACAAGACCATCTTTACATAATACTGTTACACTATGTTACGTATATAATAGTATATTTCTCTTTAAGTTAATATTCTGAAATAATTTCCTGTCCATCGATTTAAAGTATACCGGGGAGTTGTTTCATCTGCAAACCAAATAAAAACTTTTCTATCCACAACATAACACTTTTAGTAGCAACGGGCAGATAGTACTGGCTTTATTTTCGTGATTGTGCCGCGTCCGTTCCGCGAAACAAAGAGAAAAGTGGTATTTTTGTGTGTTTTGTCCCAGTTGCATCACGACAATTATGTTCTCAGATGTTTCACTATCGGAATTTGTCAAACACGACTTTCGATAGGGTTTACGTTTTGCTCTGCATTTTCATTTACTGCTATAGCCTGTGGGTTTTTTCTAACACTTCATCCTTGCTGTTAAATAAAAGCAATGAGAGGTGTCAAGGGACACCCGGATGGAACGAAGTTCCTTTCGATTAATTAGTGAAGGAATTGTAATAAAATTTTATTTATATAACAGAGTGTGTATATATACAAATATATAAATATTTTCCTATTTCCGTTCCAATACATAAGTTTCTAGATAAAAAAAACAAATAAATACGTGTGGCACTCGGAGACTACCGCGGTAAAGCTATTGCATAGCATTTTTATCACAAATTTTGATTGACTAAACACAAATTCGATCTTACGCTTACCACATAAAGTAGATTTTTAAACGCGAGCAAAGCACGTTTAGTCTTGTTATTGATAAATGTCAGTAACCAAAGTAGAATAAATCAACAAAATTTGAAAAAAGAATGTTACGTTCGATTCTTTTGTACTCGTGCCGTGCCAACGCTGGGGAAATAGCTTCTACGCAATGTACTTAAGGTTCATATTAGATTAGTAAGAAATGGTTTTAATGACTTTAATAAATAATATAAATACAAATATACTCGTTTCAAGAATTATAGCTTCTACGCATTGTATTTAAGGTTCATATTAGTAACATAATAGCAAAAAGTGTCGTGACAACTTTTCCGTCCAGCCCCCTTTCACAACGCGCAATAAGGAACTTCGTTCCAAAACATGGTCTTTTCACAGCAAAGGAAAACCGATATATCCTATGCGACGTAACATCTAATGTCTCAGGGTGGCGAGCGCAGTGGAGTGCCACGCAGTACTTTGTAATTAAAAGTTCTGTATGGTGTTGCTACTGTTTATGGGCGGTCCTATTAGTAGCATAAAAAAATGGGGTTGATTTCCGTCTGAATAGACGTTGAATAGTTTGACGAACGTCAAGCTTAGAGATGTGCCTAGTTGAGTGAAGGTCATTGCCTCGAGGCAAAGGCGAAAAAAATCATTCCACTCCAAAAATCAGTGTAAACAACAAGTCCTTAGTGAGACACAATGGGTCGTGACAAGATTGATCGCCTACGCGAGTTGGAATCCGATAGAAATGAGGAAATAATATCGTTAACATAGAATAGCTCCATTACACGTAGAAACGAGTTGTTCATCGCTTCTGGATATTTTATATATTTCTCTCTGAATAGCCGCTTGATTAGGGATCTTATAATGTTAAGAATATCCTTTAATATATTTTGTAATGTAATGTAATGTAATGTAATGATGACTAATGATAACTAATGTAATGGTGGTAAGTATATAAATTTATTATAGCTTAAATAGATAATAGAAAATATAGTTACGGTAGGTAAGTATGTTTAATAATAATAGATCGGTAAGAAAAATATTTAATCACAAATAATAAAATTATAATGAGATGGATTCTTGGTAAAAATACGGGATCGGAGATGTTAAATTATTTCATAAGAAATAAATCCGTCGTGATACACTTTTTGATACGTTTTATGAAAGGAATTTTTAAAATTACATATTTCCTGAAATTAATAGCTTTTTTTGGTATTCGATTATTTTTAGGGTTCCATGGGTACCTCAAAAGGAAAAAAGAACCCTTATAGGATCACTTTGTTGTCCATCTGTATGTAGTTAAGACCCTTTTTCTCAGGAACGCGTACAGATATCAAGTTGAGATTTGTATCAAATAAGTACTCGAGTCTACGGATTGTTTCAGCTGTGCAAAAACCAAACTTGTAACTCAACGCGATCAAAAGATATGACCGTTTATGTTGCATAATATTTTCGCACATTCTGCGACTAGCATTGCGCGCGGCTCCGCCCGCGTGGAAAAGTTTTTCCGGGATAAAAAGTAACTTATAGCAATCAGGAGAAATGTAGCTTCCTATTAGTGAAAGAATTTTCAAAATCGGTCCAGTGCTTCCTGAGATTAGCGCGATCAAACAAACAAACAAACAAACTCTTCGGCTTTATAATATTAGTATAGATTACGCAAGGGAATCGAGACCTATAGAGTACTTCCCGTTGCCCTAGAATCATGAAATTTGGCAAGAAACAAGGCCTTGCAGAACATGTAAAGAAAAAAGATCTGAAAGCCGTAAATATGTACTTCGATACCAAAAAAAATGAATTGACAAACTTCTCAAATTTGATTAATTTATTAATTAATTTTGACGACGCGACTTATTGAATTTATACATAATATACTTATAAGTAGGGACAAACTAATATAGCCGGTATGACATGACACGGTTTTGAATTGTTTGGGTAGACGTTCTCACAGAGTTATCGCGTTGGGAAAAAAATTGAATTGTCATACCGGCCAGCTTAGTTTGTCCGAACTATATATACCTTACCTACAAGTTTGTTCGGAACCCTCGGTACGCGAGTCCATCTCGCACTTGTCCTTGTTTTTTAATAAGGGAAATGACAGCAAGTGTCTTTGACGTTATGATAGGAAAAACATACTTCAAATATATATTACCAATTTTCACGTACTTTTATAATATACTATATGAGGTTTTTTTACATCAAAGTATCAATGCAATGCAATCAGCCCTATATTATATACTGCCCACTGCTGAGCGCGGGCCTCCTCTACTACTGAGAGAGGTTAGGCCTTAGTCCACCACGCTGGCCTAGTGCGGGTTGGCAGACTTCACATACCCTCTAAATTCTTATGGAAAACTCTCAGGTATGTAGGTTTCCTCACGATGTTTTCCTTCACCGTTAAAGCGAACGATAATTGATAAAAAATACAAACGTATCTTCGAAAAGTCAGAGGTGTGTGCCTTGGGTTTTGAACCTCCGGACATTGTCTCGGCAGACCGTTCCATTTCCAACAAGGTTCCACTTCACACATCCACACATCAATGTCTATATGTGTTATATTTTGGGACACATAATACTTTGAAAGTTAAGTAAAAATAACGCTTTCAAATAATATGAGTTTGAATCTAAGAAACTAATTAATTTGTATATAAGTAAATACAATAATTCGGTATTTACTTATATACAAATTAAATTCTATCGATTCAAGGCCTAAAATTCGCGTCGTGGCGTTGCGATCACGATAATTTTTCATAATATGGGGTTATGATGATATATACAGGATCATTTTAACATACCGTTACTAAATCAATATACACTTTACCTCTGCTAACATTACATGCCAAAAGTAATCCATGAATGACTAATATTTTCACCAAAATCCCGGTTTTACTTTCTGTTTTTTTGATCATTTTGTATTTAGTGCGGATATGGCGTGTGCGAGAGTATGTTTCTGAGTGAAAGTTTGATGTTGCCGCTGCGATTAAGTCTCTTAGAGTAAGTAGTGGCAGTAGATCGTTTATAATTTAAATTTATTTTTATTGATATTTATTTTGTACTAACTGGACAATTGTCTCGGTGGCGTAGTTGTATTATGGTATGAGTGCAATGCCAAGGTCTCGGGTTCGATCCCGGGTCGGACAAAGTGATATTGGGCTTTTCTACTCACTATCAGCCCGGAGTCTGGAATTTGTGCCCGATATGGCGATAGGCTCGCCCCCTATCACATCATGGGACGGAATACGCACGGCGAAAAGTGGGTGCACTAGCATTCACTCAGGCTCGTGCGCGTTAATATTATGACTGTAATAATAATACAATCACAATTTAATTGCGATGTGCGCGGTATTAATATGAGTACCTACTTTAAATAGTTTATTTTCGGGTACGTCGAATTATGTTTCTTGTCTTCACTCTTCATCACCTCGCTTAGAATTGCCAAGGCTGTTAAAACTCAGTACACAAGAATCGGAAGAAACAAGTTTGTGGACTGTTAGTAGTAAGGGATTCACCGATACTGGAGCAGGTTCGACGGCCGGTCCGCGGCGCTCCGGCGGCTGATGGCCGACGTTTTCGATTGCTCCAGATTCGGCCCGCGGCACCCGCGAATAAATCCGCGGATTGTTATTGACTTTCTACTTTCTATCGGCGACCCTTTTTTATTTGAAGGATGCAAAGGTCTTTGTCTCGTATTTCTATTAACTCGTGTTTCTACTTAAAAGCCGTTTAAAATTACTTAATAGTCGCCCTTTACGCATTACGGGCATTGTTTATTATAGATAAAGCAATCGTTACAATACACCATACCTTTCTCAAATTCTAGGTAAAACCCTTTGGGTCTTCTCATTGTCATAATAATTACGGTTCCCATTATTCACATTACCTGATATTACGTATTCAACGGAACATTTAAGGTGAAAGTCGAAACATGTTGGATCTTGTCTGCAAGGAAACAATACTCCCTCTCCATATAAAAGACCGACGCAAAATCACATGGTATCGTATTCCACTCTGTGCTCTGCTCGAAGTGTGATCTCCAGTTGTTTGTAACAGTGAAGTGATAGTAAAATTGTGAAATAGTTAAATAGTGAAAGTGTTATAAAAATGAATGTAAGTACCTTTATATACTTTGATCTAAAAGTGTTGTAACCAGATGTTTCATTAATTGTTTATGCCATGTGTTGTCCACCAGGTTAATACATTTTAGCTATCTTTGATGTCTTATTAATTTATCATTGTTACTAATGTGTACATGTATACTTCGCATACCTATAAGTATTTATCATACAGTACTTACTTAACCGATAATTAAAACAGTTTCATTTCATTTTGTTACAGTTTTCTGAAAATACTTTCAAAAACTACTATTATGCTGAAGAAATCGACGAACCTAGTGATGAAGAAGGTACACTCGCCTTTAAAGTCAAAAAAGCGATATTAGCAAATAAAAGACCGATCGAATGCAACAGCATTGATGAGTTCTTCGAAAAACCAAAAAAGAAGAAGACAACAACAAGAAAGTCATCCAGTGTTGGTCGATCGACGAGCGGTGGTGTTTCATACATCCGATCAAACAGCGATGACAACAGTTCTGCATCACATCTCATAAAAATTGAGGTGTATGAAGTGAATAAAATAAAAAACATCGCACCGACGGAACATTGGAAACACGCTGATGTGCGAGTTAAATATTACGCGGAAAACGACAGTGATAAGAACTTGCAAAGTGTCAAGGACACTATATACAATATAACCAAACAGTTGGCTAGTAAGGACGATTGTGTGAAATATTTTATAGACACAGACAAATGAACAAAAGTGCCAGTGCGTGTCAATGTTTTAATATCATAACTTTAATCATATGCTTTGTACTACTATTATTGAAATAAGAAACTATTATTGTATTAACTGTACTTAAGAATCTACCTGTTTAAATTTAACTTACATTGTATTGTATTTAAACTTTGTACTCTTTTAAGTTACATACTTAATAGATTAATTTGTTTTTGATTCTAGAACTCTTTGTGAATTGTGTTATTGCTAAGTATTATTGTAAATAGTTATAAGTCTTTTTAGTGTTTTTTCATGCTCATGCTTACGATTGTAAAGTTATTGGGAACATTCATAAATTGTTTGGAAGAATTATAAGTATTGTATGGGGTTATTAATCTTCAATAAAGAAAAATCATTCATTCATTTTCATATTTCATTTATTCACCTCAAAACATGATTTAAATAAACCATTTAAAAACACATCATTGCATATTGTATTATCACTAAATAATACTTGAAAATCTTTGAGACTCTTACCATAGTATTTATAATACAGATACATTAAACAGTACTCTCCACAAACTATAGTAAAGTCATTTTGAATTCGACTTGTATTGTAATTCCACATTCTAGAATTTCTCGCTAAAAACATTCGGTGGTATCCTTGAGGTGGTCGACCGTATGAATCAAAGTACTGTCCAAAACCATTCTTATCTATGTGTATGGCGACCCAGTGAGAACCTGGTTTGTTATCAGAGTCTAAGTTGCTAACTACGTATGTAGGAGTTACCACATATATTGGTAGACGATTGGCTGCATATACATTATATTCAATACTTGGATCAATTTTCTTTAAGTAATTCTGTATTTCTATTGTATTCATTTTTATTCACCGTATCGCTGCAGAATCTTATCAGGTCGAATGATAAAGTGGTAATGTCTTATATAAGGTTAACAAGACACTATTATGGTACTTATCAACCAAGTTGACTCTTGTTGTGGGGTTGCAAGGATTATAGTAAAACAAAGAACTTAATATTTTATGAATTCGTTTTATTGGTAACTTAAATCTAACAACAAATCTGAATTACATTATTCACGCTTAATCTAATCTTAAACAGTTAATTTTGTGTTCTTAACTACTATAATCTACTGAAATATTGCGGTTTTTATCTATTTCAATAACATTATCAAACTCCGCATAAACAATGCAATTAATAGTTTGTGATAAAGCTGTTTCAAAACGCACTTCTAATCTCACACTACCATGCTTTACAAGATTCCAATGACTTGCAGAGTTTGCTGATAAATCAGGTGTCAAATCAAACGCTAACATACAATACCCTTCAGCGTATTGTTCTCGGGATATCCCATTACCTTCATTGAGAAAGTGTATACCTGTTCCAGAAAACAATGTATGATATACTGAAGTAAAAATTTTGTTCTCAAATGAGGGTTGTAAAGCCTTTGATGGTATTTGTTGACCGTCTATATATAAACTAAAAGTATTGATGTCGTAATTTTGAAAGTTAAATGGGTTCTTAGTGAGGTTTCCATTGAAAGCAGCGTTATTTACAAATCCCACTATACACCTTTTAGGTAATTGTCCTAAGAAAATGTTATCCAGAGTTTTTCCTTGAACACCTGATGGTATTGTTAAAACTTTAACTTCAGCTCGAGTAATGGGGTATTTAGCTGTGGTAGAAGCTAAGACCTTTTGATGAGCAAGTAACACGCTGGGATTGATTCGTGCTCTACGAATAATCAAAGATGCATCCGTAATAGATACCTTTAATTTAAGGTCACCTGTAGAGGCCATGAGATTGAAATTTTCTCTAGAACGAATTAACTTAACACATATATCAACACCATTGATTAAAAATTTTTCTTGATTGAATAAATCACCATGTAAGTGACCAATCATTTCCATTTCTTTACTTTCACTAGCTAATTCTTGCCTCTTAGTAAATCCTTTATTAGTATCATCGGTGGAATCCATTTTTCCAGCTGTATCTTCATACCATAAACCACAGGTGAGGTGAGATTTTTTTGCTGCAGGAGCATAGTTCAATAAGTTTTCTATATACGCACGATAAGCATATGTGTTATTGGGTGGTGATACAAGTTTTTGATTTAAGTAGACATCAAGTTGACTGAAGAGTGAGTGCAACCAATTATTCACCGGAGCAACGACTGTAGATGCGGTTAGTTTGGTGTTATCTTGATTTACTATTTTCGCTTTCAAGTGAAGTAACGTATGAGATAAATCTATGTAGTCATCTCCTGCTCCAGGAATTTGAAATTCTATAGGACCATCATCGGCAAGAGATGAAATTGGTTTATAATGGATCCAAATTCCACTTTCAATGCTAGTTTGAGTTGACGGCAATGCAAACAAATCCAATTCGGACTTTATACATTCACAGGAATGACTATGTAAAAAAGACATTTTGATTAATTGTTAGAAAATATGTCCTTGATTTGTTTTTGAGTAATTTTTGATTTTTTTAGAGCTTTCACTTTCGCGGTCAACGACGGACTGACTCCAGGTAGACGTTTTCGTTTTGTTATATATCCGGATCCAGACATATTGATTTTATCTATTTTTTCATCAGCCTTGCGTTTCAAGTTGGAACCAACTTCTTTAAGACGTGCTTTTATTGAATCTTCCATTGGTCGCGCACTAACCATATCTGTCAATAGACCAACACCAGCGCTCAATGCCTCTTTACCAACAGCTCGAACACCGCTAGATAATAATGGTAAAACTGACCTAAACAATCCCCCAAGAAAACTACCAATTCCATGTCCTTTTTGATAAGGCGCCCCTTTATATACCACCCCTATACCTGAACCAGCCTGATGAGAATAATAGCGTTGATAAGGACATATCATGTTGGAGCGTTCAAAATGCATTATAATTTTTTAAAATGTAGTTTAACACACACCGTTCCAAATTGAAATGGTATCTTTTGTCCGGTGCTTGACCTTATATCTATTTCAATGGTATCGAATTCTCTTCGCATTACCGATAAGTAATGAGGAGGTGAAAATACATGCATTTTATTGGCACCATAGATGTATTTTGAAGGATCTAATGGTATTACTCTCAGAAGAGGTGTCATTACATCACCTACAATTTGAGGTTCAACTATATCACAGTAAACGAATAGTTGAGATGGTAACCCTAAATGTAAATTAGCTGGACATTTAGCTAAATTCTTTTCAACGAGGTTTCTGTTTGGTTCAAATCCCAACTGTAAGCCTAGTTTAGGAGATAATGTTACAGATTTTATTGATTCGTCTAACACAGAAACAGAAACGAATTTAGATATATTATCGTAGCGGAATTTGATTTTTTCTCTTATATTATTTAATGCTGATAAAATATGGTTAATATTATCATAGTTTGTGGCAGGTATGTGGGTCTTATAATAAACTGTAGATAGTTTGTCTTCATTGGGCATTTTCATGATTTTTGTTATGTAAATAACATTCTCATGATCTTGAACAGTAAACATGGTGCATGGATATTGGAATTCAACGATTCCTACACACCATTCTCCTTCCAATATTATGGGTTTGGGTAATTTTGTTGAAAAAATTGATGTTTTGTTCTCAGGAAAATATTCCATTGAACTATTGCTAAGTAAAGTTAAATAAAAATCTTTAATCATATTTTTTTTAAACTGGAAGCTAAAATCCAACTATTAAATTTGTTTGGATAACCTTTCCACTTAACTAACACTTGTTGTCTGCTGCCAGAGTAACGAGAGCGAATTATTTTATCAATCTTGTGTTCAATGGTGGGGTCATAAATGACCTTTTGTAATTCTCGTTCATAAAACGTTCCTACTATCTCCTCACCATCTAAATCTTTTATAGTATAAACGGGCCACGGAGTACGTTCTATTATAGAAGAAATCACAAATATTTCATCGCTCCAATTAGATTCATAACCTTTTTGGAATACATGTTTATATTTAGTTATTCTGACATGGTCACCGACATGAAACATAGGTAGTATAGTTTTGGATGATTTTTCAGATTTTTCATATAAATTACTCCAAACTGTCATTATATTATTAGAATTAACATCTGAAGGACACATTTTAATACTAGAATGGAAACTATGATTGTAAGAGTGTATCAAATTCTGCAAAATATCAATATATTTATGTGTATTCTTGTGTGTAAAATAGCGCCACATCTTCATTTTTAGCGTTCTTTGAAATCTTTCTACAATGCTTGCTTTGATGTCTGGATTATTTGTCGTATAGTAATTTATGTTTTTTGTTTTAAAGTATCTTTGAACATCTTTCGATACAAATTCAGTGCCTTTATCAGATTGAATGTGAGTGGGTGTAGTATTAGCTTCATTAAATATACTGTCGAAACACTTTTTTACGGTTTCTGAATTTTTCTTTTTCAAGGGTCTAGCATATGCATATTTACTAAAAACATCAATAACACAAAGAATGTAGTTGAAACCTTTATTATCTTTAGAATAAGTCCGCATGTCGCTTAAGTCAGCTTGCCAAAGTTCATTGAGATTAGAGAGAACGTATTTGTTCCGAGGGAATTTTCTATGTACTGGTTTGTGGAGTGTATACGTAGATTGGGATTGCAACCAGTTTTTAACTTCTTCCTTTTTCATTTTACCTTTCATAGCTTTTGATAATTTGTCGATATTGCTATATCCAGCTGGGTGTGATACATCATAATAAATTTGATCTAATTCTAATAAGGGGTCCATTTTTCCCAATCAATCTTTTTCTTAATTTTATTTGCGTGTTTATCTTCGCTCGTTGGCGTCAAATATACCTCTGTGTTTTGTGGCGGTTGTTCTTCGATGGCGTTTTGAAGTCGAGCTATGTACTCACGTCTTTTTGGATTGCCAATATATGTTAAAGGTACTTTTAAATCCTTTAACGCTTTAGCAAATTTTTCCCAACCAGGTGGGTCGTTGTTTTTTAATGGTCGCAGTGTATCGCTTACTAAATCGATAATGTTACTGTTAGGAATCACTTCATTATCTACAATCACTGTGCCAGCATCATTCCAATAAATTTTGTTTTTATTTAGTGACACCGAATTCAATAACAACTCACCTTTTTTTACATATGTTTTTGGTATTAAATTTAAAATTTGTTTTGTTGAGTAGGAAGGTTTTTTTTCGAGTGTAAAACTTTCTTGTTGCTTCTCTTCATCACTCAGTGTCTGACTGACAACTACATCTTTATTCTTGATATCATTATTTATATTAAAAAATTTCCAGCTTTCAGATGTGGGTTTAATGTTATCGTCATTTGAAGTTATTATAGGGAGTTCAATGGGACGACGATCTTCTTCCATAAAGTGAAGATATCTTTGTAAAATTTGTAAGTATAATTTACACTTTTTTCGATCATCCATATTACTGTCGAGTATTTTTTCCATTTCACTATCTAAACGAGAGGTAGGATTTTCATTTCTTTTTTGATTTAACTTATCTATTAAGCTTGGATCAACTAACAGCATTTTTTTGGCGTGTTCCATTTTTAAACTAGTCCACTTATCAATCCACTCAAAATAGAACCCAATATAATCGGAAGAAATGCACCACCTTTTTGAACTATAATATTCTTTCTTATTTTATTTGTACTTTTACGTACCAATTTTCGTAGTAGATTTTTATACTTTTTTAGTTTACTCTTTGATTTTTCTTCAAGTTTTATATTTCCTTGTAAAACGTTATGAATACATTCACATATAAAATTAATTTCGTTTTCGTTACAGACTTTTAAAAGAGCTTGTTGATGTTTTGGTTTAAGTTTATAAAGAGCATTTAATAAGTGTTCATGCGTCTTTAAGCGTCGATCCATCATTTGTAAATGACGGGTATTGGTTGGTTCTTGACATATTTAAACTCTTTTGTGGGAATGTACACTGTAGAATGACCATCACATGGAAATATCTTTGATTTAATTCGACACATGTCAAAAGTGTCTTGTTTTAGATCTATCATCAAATAGCCATGTGCTTCTTTTGTAGCATCTCTGTAAGCATCTTCTATGAATTTGCTATTTTCTGGTGATACTTGCCGTGCTAAGTAACGTATTTGAGTTTTATCACGTGGGTTTTTAAAATAAACTATGTAGTTTGAATTCAAAGAAATGTCTCTTTGTCCTTTACCTTGATGAAATAAATTTTGAGTAATGTAAAATACACTCAAGTTCCTATGATGACTACCTTTGGTAAATATATCAACAACGCGACCATCAGATTCCCTCATGAGATCGTCGATAATAATAAGGTTAGCTTCCTTTCCATCAAACATATTCAAATCTGGTATACCCTGATAATAGTTTACATTTGGTAAATTATATAAGGGCTGCATTTCATCAAAACACCAAGTAATTTGATGAAAATTGGTGTTGCACACCTCATTAATATGTTTAATAAAGTTTGTTACAAAATTAGACTTTCCACATCCACTTGGACCTGCAACTATGGCAGTAAAAGGATGATAAAAATGAAACATTTTTAAATACACGTGTGAACTCTAAAAGCGTTTCGGAATGAATAAAACCAGAAGTTACGATTGAATGTATTATATTTGATTTTGTTTAACATACAAAGATTACATATACAAATACTTTGAAAAATGATCACATACAGTTCATAGCTGTTTTGAAAAATATTACAGTAAGAAAATTATTATAAAATAAAGTTAAATCAGGTATAACAAATAACTAACTACATACATTAAAATTTACATCTAATTTTTCATGATATTATACAAAACAGTTGTCATAGTAAAACAATAAAAAAAAAAAGATAGTACATAATAAAGACAGAACTTTAAGTTATTAAAAACCACAATTAAAACACACACACACATTAACATACATATTTTCGTTGTACAGAAATCGTTGATAAAATCAAATGTCCTTTATTTTATAATGACCCCATGCAAGAGTATCTGTTGAATTTTCTATTAAATAACGTTTTGTGTCATTGTGTGATAAAGATATTTTATTAATTTTTTGTGTATATATAGCATGTTTAATTGATTTAAATCTTATCATTTCGCTGTATTGCGTTTTCTTTTCATATAAACATGATTTATAATCGGTAAGACAAAAATTTTTTGTTACACTTTTGTTAATCCCTTTTGCTTTACATATACATTTATTCTGCACATCCATTGCATACATTTTAGAGCGAAGACCTACAAACTCTTTAAGAATATTACCATTATTTTCGTCTTTAAAAAAACCTAATCGTTTTTTATTCAATAATGGTAAACCATATTGATTATTTGGTGGATAGTCGGACGTATCAAAGTAGTTGACTAAATCAAGTTTTATATCAGCATAATAATTTTGCGTAAATATTTGATATATTAAGCTATCGGTATCAGTATATAGTAACTTAATATTATCTTGATATTTCATTTTCATATAATCGTAATGGAAATCGTATAGTAATGTTTTAGATATATCTAAAATACAAAAACCGAGGTAAATTGGTTTATTATATAAAACGTTAGTTTTATTTAATTGTATTGCAACTAAGCTCTCTGAGAATATAGATAAACTATGGAATTCTGGTCTTGCTATCAAAGATTGAGCACCTTGAGTTTTGCCACGATTTAACCAATGATTAATTAATTTGACATTAACTCGTTTTCTTACATTTTCCATTGTTTTACCAAAAACAGAATTATTCATAAGTTTAAAAAAATCTTTCTCAAAATCTGAAGTGGCTAATGAACGCATATGAGTATTCAAGTCTATGTAACTTTTCAACCACGCGGATTGTTCAAATTTTAAAATTCTATGTACTTTAACCAATCGGAGACCATTTTTTAAACATTGCTTAAGGTTTCTATAATGAATGACGTAATTTTTTTTATTTTTTAAATTTGGGATCAGTTTCCTGTCTTTGCTGTTTCCTAAACATACGTTTTCTGGACAAAACGGAAAATCTGAATGAAAATCATGTAAATTTTTTGAATATTCTAAATCTACTTCCAAAATTAAACCATGTTTGGCATCATCGGCTATATTAAAATCTGTATTTATATCGACCCATTCAAATTTGCCTGTTGGGAGACATTGGGACATAGCCCAACCATAAAGGTTATTTGCGTCTAAGTACATCAAAAATGAAGATGGTTTATCTGAATCGTATTCCGACATAAACATGTTATTTGCCACTGCATGTCTATTGCTGCATTGTGATATACCCCCCCGAATATTATTCGCTATAAACGTAACCTTGTCGATATCTGTTAAAAGTTCCAAATTTATTTTGGTAAAATTTAACATAGCATCCCAACTTAAACCAGGTGCTGTATAATAGTGGGCTGGATCTAAACTGTATGTTTTAAGACAGACATCCCTAAAGTTTTCAAATATATCTGCTAACAACAATACATCTGTTTTTAAATACAGGTCTGAATATTCACCCATGTTTTTACAATTAAAATGATTCCACACGTCTTGAGCATGATGGTATTCACTTTCTGTAATGTGACTATCATTTAAAGAACTATAAAATTGATCGCGAGTGGGAAGAGAAGTTATTTTTAAAGAATCAAATGTCGTCATGTATTCGTATGGATAAACACCTTTTCTTATTAAACGTTTAAAATCTTCTTCACATGGATATTTTAATTTGAGTTCACGAAATTGTTCAAGTAATAAGTTCTGAGCTAATTTGTTAAGGCTACTTGACATAAATTTAAAAGAATCAAGAAATCGTAATTTTATAACTCTGTTATTGATTTGTAAAACTTTAGAAAAAGAAATATATTTTTCCTTGTTCTCAGGAATAAGTTCAATGTCACCTTTCTCGAAATCAAGACCATGCACTATGAAATGAGCGTCATAATTACTTAAATTATGTAAAAACACTGGCACAAAATTAGGAGCTTTGTATTTCTGAGAGCATACTCTATGAGCTACACCTTCATATGCACCAGTATGCCAATTATAAGATATTGTTCTATCCACGTTTAATTTAGTAGCACAAATGTAACAAGACTCACTTTGATTGATATTTATTTTATTTTCTTCAGTTAACGGTAATGGTGATTTGACAAAAGAATTCTTTTTACAAATATTTTCTAAATCTGCGTAAATGAATTGCATAAATTTTGGCGCACAATCTTGCCCTGTATAAGACCTATATACTGAAAGATTATCATCATAAGAACATTTAACATAATACCCAAAACTATACGTTTCATGTTTTTGAATATTAACAGTTGATGATTGATTTGGATTGTTAGAACAACTCTCTATTGGTTTTAAAAATGCTTCAAAGTCAGCATACACAACGAATGGAACTCTTAATTTACGTTCATAGTTGTTAAATGAAATGTGGTTTGATGGTATTAATTCATTAAACCAGTTTCTTTTTCTATCGTTTTCCGATGGTAAATTTGTGCACACATTGAAACAGTAATTTTCTTGGTGTCGTTTTAAATTATCTAATGACGTGAAATTTAATAAACACCCATCACAAATATGAACTGCATGTTCAGAAGTCGATAACTGTTTAGATAATAATCTCGAGAGGTTTTTAATATAACAGAAATGCCCTTTAGAACCTTGAGATATATACAATAAGTTTAAGTGAGTATTTTTACGGTGTTTCGTAAAGTGTAATGGACCCACAACTTTATTTGATTTGCTTATTGAATCATATTGTAATCCAAAAACATTAATACTTATACTATTTAATTTTTCAAACTTATGGATGTCATTAATTTTTATAGGAAACGATAGGTTATCAAATTTTAGTTTGTTTTTGTGTATTACATAAGATGATACCCTATTGGAACTATGAGTAGCTGGAAATAATCCTGACAAAACTGCCCAACGAAAACATTCGTGATCGTTATTTTGAACATTGATTACAGCTTTCTTATGTTTTATATCTAACGGTAGGTCTACGTATGAAGATCCACGCAATGGGTTAAATTTGTTGACATTCATATCCAAGTGATTTATTTTAACTAAACTCCATCCACTACCTTTTTTTTGGAAATTGGTCATTTTGTTTGTTATTTCGGTAATTATAGATGAGAAAATAATATCTTTGTCATCACCTTGACAAACAAGATAGTTTGAAATTTGAAAATCAAAAACATTGTGTAGATTTTTTGTTTCTTGTGTGAAATCCGCATTGAGAATAAAATTAACTTTTACAACAGAATATTCTAAGATAGATCGTTCTAGTAATGTATAAATTATTTTTTTAATATTTTCTAAAAATAATTCAGGTGATTCAAGCTGTGTATCAGAAACTAAACTAGATTTCACTCGATATGTAATAATTCTATTACCGAAAGCACTATCAATGAATTGAACATTAGGTAGATTATTATCTCTTCTAATTAAATTATTTTTATGTTTATTGCTCTTATAGTGACTGGTCATATATTTTTTTGATACATATATGTGACACTCAGGACATTCAATTTTATCATTATGCTGTTCTGTACTTACATTTAAAATGTTATCCAGCGACGATGTAGATGTCGAAGGAGCTTCAAGATGAATATTTTTTCTTCTCTTTAATGGATCCTCTTCAAACAATTCAGTTGGCGCTAATCTTTTCCTGCTGCCTTCTCCATTCTGCATAGATCTGATGGATAAGAAAACTGTTAAAAAAATGTTATCTCACGAAATAAATATGCTACTATGTTTCTATTATTTAAATAGATACTAACATTATTTGTTATTTACACTGCAAACAATATGATTTCATTGATAATACACCATCAATATCATCCTCATCGGATTGAGTTTGTTTTGAGATTTTATGTCCACTACATGGTGTATAATAAGGAGAAATATCAGGATCTCCCAACATTGATTCTGGCAAAACATTTAATATATACCAAAACCGTATGAAACGATGATATTTATGTAAAATTATCTTTTTATCGAAACTTGCAATCTCACTCTGAGATAAACTAGAAATATCAAGTGAGTGGTACATTTTGGTTGCACTTCAATGTTAAAAATATAAACGGAAGAAACAAGTTGAATGATTGTGCAAGATGTTCGAACCATTATAAATACTTTAAGTGTATCCCCTCTTCATGGATTCCCAAAACATGTTGCAACTAGTCTTAAAATAATAAAAAATGTTTTACTCACGTTTCAACTTGTCTTTGTTCCATTTTATCACAGAGCTCGTACAGTTCTTTGTCGTATTGCGATGACATCAGATCCATTGATTCGATGTTTTCGAGAAGTGCGACGAGTTCCATGTTGTATAAATCACAGCTTGTATCCATGATAAGGAATGTCTCAGTATGTTTAAAAGTTATTTCAACGCTTATATACTACCCAAAACAATGTAATTACATTCTAAGCTATCCACTTTTTTCCAAACAATTTATGAATGTTCCCAATAACTTTACAATCGTAAGCATGAGCATGAAAAAACACTAAAAAGACTTATAACTATTTACAATAATACTTAGCAATAACACAATTCACAAAGAGTTCTAGAATCAAAAACAAATTAATCTATTAAGTATGTAACTTAAAAGAGTACAAAGTTTAAATACAATACAATGTAAGTTAAATTTAAACAGGTAGATTCTTAAGTACAGTTAATACAATAATAGTTTCTTATTTCAATAATAGTAGTACAAAGCATATAATTAAAGTTATGATATTAAAACATTGACACGCACTGGCACTTTTGTTCATTTGTCTGTGTCTATAAAATATTTCACACAATCGTCCTTACTAGCCAACTGTTTAGTTATATTGTATATAGTGTCCTTGACACTTTGCAAGTTCTTATCACTGTCGTTTTCCGCGTAATATTTAACTCGCACATCAGCGTGTTTCCAATGTTCCGTCGGTGCGATGTTTTTTATTTTATTCACTTCATACACCTCAATTTTTATGAGATGTGATGCAGAACTGTTGTCATCGCTGTTTGATCGGATGTATGAAACACCCCCGCTCGTCGATCGACCAACACTGGATGACTTTCTTGTTGTTGTCTTCTTCTTTTTTGGTTTTTCGAAGAACTCATCAATGCTGTTGCATTCGATCGGTCTTTTATTTGCTATTATCGCTTTTTTTACTTTAAAAGCGAGTGTACCTTCTTCATCACTAGGTTCGTCGATTTCTTCAGCATAATAGTAGTTTTTGAAAGTATTTTCAGAAAACTGTAACAAAATGAAATGAAACTGTTTTAATTATCGGTTAAGTAAGTACTGTATGATAAATACTTATAGGTATGCGAAGTATACATGTACACATTAGTAACAATAATAAATTAATAAGACATCAAAGATAGCTAAAATGTATTAACCTGGTGGACAACACATGGCATAAACAATTAATGAAACATCTGGTTACAACACTTTTAGATCAAAGTATATAAAGGTACTTACATTCATTTTTATAACACTTTCACTATTTAACTATTTCACAATTTTACTATCACTTCACTGTTACACACAACTGGAGATCACACTTCGAGCAGAGCACAGAGTGGAATACGATACCATGTGATTTTGAGTCGGTCTTTTATATGGAGAGGGAGTATTGTTTCCTTGCAGACAAGATCCAATATGTTTCGACTTTCACCTTAAATGTTCCGTTGAATACGTAATATCAGGTAATGTGAATAATGGGAACCGTAATTATTATGACAATGAGAAGACCCAAAGGGTTTTACCTAGAATTTGAGAAAGGTATGGTGTATTGTAACGATTGCTTTATCTATAATAAACAATGCCCGTAATGCGTAAAGGGCGACTATTAAGTAATTTTAAACGGCTTTTAAGTAGAAAAACGAGTTAATAGAAATACGAGACAAAGACCTTTGCATCCTTCAAATAAAAAAGGGTCGCCGATAGAAAGTAGAAAGTCAATAACACAACGAAACAGGGAAAATGTTGCTTTATCTATCATAAACAATGCTCGTAATGCGTAAAGGGTAACTATTAAGTAATTTTAAACGGCTTTTGCATAGAAACACGAGTTAATAGAAATACGCGCCAAAGACCTTTGCATCCTTCAAATAAAAAAAAGGATCGCCGATAGAAAGTAGAAAGTTAAAAGCACAACGAACAGGGAAAAAGTACAAGCTTAAGGGAACCGTAGACCATGAACAAATTCGTGGTTCATACCTACCTCGCGGGTGATATGAAACGGATTCCGCGGACGATATAATTTTTATTCGCGGGTGTTATCAAAGTAATCCGCGGTCGATATCAAATTAATCCGCGGTAGGTATCAAGTTAATCCGCGGTAGGTATCAAATTAATCCGCGGTAGGTATCAAATTAATCCGCGGTAGGTATCAAATTAATTCGCGGTGGGTATTAAAGTAATCCGCGGATTTATTCGCGGGTTCCGCGGGCCGAATCTGGAGCAATCAAAAACGTCGGCCATCAGCCGCCGGAGCGCCGCGGACCGGCCGTCGAACCTGCTCCAGTATCGGTGAATCCCTTACTACTACTGTTACGTGATTGTGAACCGAAAATCCAATGTATTATGTAGTAGATATTTACGACAGGGAGCATATGACTTCAAAAAGTATTCATTGACATGGGTCATGAAGTAATGTTTATGCCATAAGCTTCAGGGCGGCATACTACGGGCTCTTGCGTGCTACCGTACATAATAATTGTAGTGCCTTTAGTGTATTATGTACATTTTTTATATTTTAATGTGTAGACATGATGTATTTGATCTTTTAGTAAATAATTATCAAGAATTTTGTACTGTGTTCCTTTTCACCACATCATTCAGAAATTTTAGACTGTTATTAAAAAAATATATATAGATATTAACAATGATGTGTTGATTACTTTCACTGTAATTGAAAACAAAATAAGTGCGAGTTATTTATATTTTCACTATGTTATTACAAATACAGAGTAATTAAAATTATGCTATTCTTCAGACAAAAAATGTTACCTTGTACCTTGAAATATAACCTAAACCTTTGAACTTATGACGGTAAATAATATTTTCGCGATTCACAAGATGATAACGGATTATAACATGCAATATATGGAACTTCTTAAATAACCAGGAGAACAGGCAAGGAAAATAATAATTGTACATATTTACTATATTTTGAGAAGTGTTTGCTTACTCCCAGTTTTTATAATAATAATAATAATAATCGATAGCCCTGTTTAAAAAAAATCACACCCTGGCTTAAATGTACAGAAATAATTTACTTATGACTTGGCAGCATAGTCTTTGACCTTAGCCAGTTCCTTGCAGAACAAATAAAAAATGTACAGAAATATAAATATAAAACTGTCATTACCGAAAACAGCTGATCGCACGAACGTTAATCAGCCGCCATATTGCTAACTGCTCATTCTTGAGTAGTCAAATATTTGACAATAGTAAGCTAACTAGGGCTGAAAATAAGCGGAAACGTCAAAATCGGTGGTTACATTAGATTTAACCTTAGAATAATAACACATAGAAACCGTGAACATACACGCTTAGTGAGGCAAGTAAAACTAGGCTAAATTAGCCTAGTAACCAAACATCCCGCGTCAGTGCTCAAGGCCGAATCGTAGCGCTATCAGCTCTCAATATTATATTTTAAAATGATGGTTTGTGCAATAAACTGATGTCATAGTTTCTCGGATAATTTTAAGAAACATTGTAACATAACATTTCACATGCAATTATTACGATTAATCTAATATTTTGACATAAAATAATAGCTAAAGCAAAAACAATAATTCAAAAATTTTATAGACGCCATTATATCAAAATGTTGCCAAAAAAAAAGAAAATTGATACCCCAAATGTTGATGTTCATATTCTAAAATTAATATATTTCTAAAATTAACTTATTTAATTGGTACCTTTGCATGCTTTGGAATTGTGTTGCCAGTATTATGAAAATAATATTTTTCTGTTGAGTTGATTTTAATTGACATTTCAAATTTTAACAAGCTTATATTATTATTTTAAATGAAAACAGTTCTAAAATAAGGACACCTGTACCTTTTCTTTTTTAGAAATTATGAAGTTATCATTTATAATTTTAACTTTTTTTTTCTTTTTTTCAGCAGACGTAAGCACTAAGCTTCAAATGACGTCAATTATACGGTTGAATGGCGAATGGTGATGCTGCCTTTTTTACTATGATTCGCAAAAAAATCGTAATAAAATAGAACCAGATACATTTGATATTATTGACATAAATAAAGGCATTCATTCATATCATCATCATAAAACTAGAATGGAGGCAAAGGTAAATACCGCATTCAACCGTTTAATTCACGTCATCAACGTAATTTGTTTTTAATTTGGTACTGTTTTGGTCATTCTAAGGGATTTATTTTATTATTTTTTATTTCAGATTTTTATCATTATAATTAAGGATAAAGTAATCCCTTACTGTGAACAATAATAATAATTCCATAATTAAATAATCCTAATTAAATAATGACTTAAGGTTTTGGGGAACATCCGATACCACTAGCAACATTATTTGCACCCTTGTGTGCGTGTGGCAGAACGTCAATACGTGTGGCCTACGCCTACATCAATGAGTTTTATGCTTCACACTTGACAGTTTTTTGATATGAAACTATCATTCTTGGCGTTATTATTCTATGGATTTAACAAATTATTAGATTTGAAAAGACGGGGCCTTAGTAAGTTTGATCAGCCAATGCCCGCGTCCTTATCCAAAGGATGCTTTACATAAACATATTCTATTCATTGGAGCACCGAAATTACAAATCCTTGAAAACTGGCATAATTACGGGATTTTCTCGCTTAAAGAAGTTTATTTAATAACGTCTACGAAAGAAAACAGCGAGTACGTAATGAAAGACATTCATTATACGATTTTATGAGAGAACTTTTTGTCGCAGAAATTCAAAGGGCAAATTCCATCAGCGGTCACGTAGAATCCGAGGCGGCGCGGCATGTTTGTGGATAAAAGTGTGTACCCTCCCAATTACTGCGTCAGCTATAAATGGGATGCGGATTCCGAAATATTGAACACGCTGTATACCCTGCAAACAGTTTCGGTTGCATTTTTCCCAAATATATTACGGTTAGTGTCGTAGGTATGCCGGGATCGATTTCCATCCGATGTCTACAGGTAGCACGGAAAAGGTGGAACGGCTTGCGGCCATCCTTTGTGCTGCATGACCTACCTTCTCGCAACGGAGTTCGGGTCATGTCTATTACCGACTTGCTTCGGTATGCAATACTTGATAGACTGTATTCGATATTTGAATGTATTTATTATATTCTACGTGGCGGTTACTTGTCAATGCTTAAAAAGTCTATGCTATTTCTAAATCAACGACTTAGAAAATGAAAATTGTATTCGATAATTAAAATAAAAATAATTTAGTGATTATATTTTTAATAGGTTTTGGTTTTATGAAGTTAGTACTCTTGACTCGTCAACGCCCGCGGCGGACACCGGCGTCCGGGTATATAGGGCAACCACGTATATATCTATGTATAAGCGGGCGTTGAACGGTTAATAAATTTCAAAATTAAAAACCAAAACATTTTATTTTAATAGGTCACGATTTATTTGTCTATAATAAGCGGCGATAGCTTCGTTGGGAATGGAACAGACTGCCGAGACGAATGTCCGCAGGTTCAAAATCCAAGGGCACGCACCTTTGACTTTTCTAAAAGTTATGTGTGTATTCTTTGTGAATTATCGCTCGCTTTAACGGTGAAGGAAAAAATAGTAAGAAAATCTGCATACTTGAAAAGTTCTCTGAATTTCGAAGGTATGTGAAGGCCCGAGCCCAGCAGTGGACAGTATATAATACAGAACTGGTATGGTATGCTATGGATTTCTTTGTACAATTATGAATCAATATCAAAATTAATAATAATATTAATGATTTCTTATATTTACGCGAATGTTAGACATTGAAATAAAACTATTTTGCGAATTTTATCGCGGTTTTTTAATTTATATTTTCTCCCGACGTTTCGAAGACTTTACAACCGTCATGGTCCGCCCCGTGACCATGAAAATATAAATAAAAAAACCGCGATAAAGTCAGCAAAATAGTTTCATTTCAATGATAATATTGTTTTATCAGTTAACGTTTTCCTCCTTTTCTACACAACTCAAAGGAACCTAATCAATTTGTGCGATACTATTGGCCCCGGGTAATGTGACTTCGATTAATGTCCACCTAAGCCGAAGTAAACCGACTGCAGGTCCTACGTTAATGTAGGTTTTGCGTGACAAATAAGCGGGCAATTCGGGTGACGCTTTCTTTTGCTTATTTTCCTTTTTCTACCACCAGTTCCGCTAACAAATGGCCTGAAACTATTCTGTGCCGCTTCAAAACATTTCTACTAGAATTTATTTCAGTGATATCAATCTGGTACGAATTTACAGAGGAATGAGATCGAGATAGGAAGTTTGGCTGAGTTTAATAGGAATTTAAGTTCTAATAAATGTTATGGCGTGTTATTATATAATGGGTTGAGTTCTTTAAAAGCTTGTATTTTTCGGTTTAAAACTGATTTGACGACATGTTAATCGGTGTTTTAACCAACAACTGTTATGTAACTTTCTTCTTTACGTCAAATATTTTGAAATAGACAAAAACTAGGTACTTAAGGGTATTTAAAGAAAGATAAAAAAAAAATTGTAAATCCCTAAATTCATAATTAGTATCAAAATGTTGTAAGTACTTAATCAATTAATTATACCCATATAAATCGTACCACTTATTTAGTAATTAGTAAATTTATATAGAAAACGAACTAAAAAAAACACAAATTAGAGGTTACATACAACTAAAACATTTTTTTAGAAATGTTATAATTTATTTCTTGCAAAATCTCTTTAGTGCCTATTTATGTTGCGTAAAAGCAAATGGATACATAAATTTGCGAAACAACAAATGAAATATAAAATTATAGATAAACTTTTTTCGTTTATGGGTGTTGTAAATTGTTTTTGGCAATATTTCTATTTTCATCGCTAACAAAAATTACTGTGTGGTTAAAGTGTAAAAGGCAGTAAAGTAATTTTCTGGTAAACAATATGATCATAAGAACATTATGGATATTTTGATGATCAAACTATAGAGTTAGTAAGGAATGTAAAGAAAAATGAATATTTACTAGTTATTTAATGCACTGAATAAGTTTGAATAACTTTTTGTTCTGTACCTACGTTGAATTCCAAAATTATGATTTCTTAACAAGTCTAGTAGCATCAACATACTTCGCTCATATATTATTTTGTTAAACGGTGAGATGGGGAGACTTTAACGAGCTGCGTTTTTATACTTAAATATTATTTATTTAAATTATATGTACCTAATTAAACCACATTCTCGTTCACCGTATACCATTTCGCAGTCGAATTTTCCACTGAAAACCAGTTTAAAAGTTGATTTTTGCAACACACAGTCCTGGTATGTAACAAAACTACACGGCTAAAGCGTTCCAAACTTTTGTCATGTATTCAACCAACGTAACAGAAACATTTCTTTTTATTTGGATGGTTTTCTGTAAAGTTGAGATTCAACTTAAGTTGGTCACACTTTACCCAATGGTGGATCGCGTAAGTAAATAAATGTTTAAGCGTCTGCAAGCTAACGGACTAGATTTACATTTGAAATGCGAGGGTCAGGCTTTATTAGGTTCTTTTGCGTAGGTAACTTGAGTGCGCCCTTCGCGGGATTTATCTGCGGCTATTTTTCAATTTCCCAAATGCTGTAAAGCGGCGTGTCTTATGCTATTTAATAAAGTAAAATTGAGTTGTTTTGAAGATGTATAATAAAATAAGATTTAAAAAGTGTTGTTCTACTTGTGCCCTCTATGCCCCGCATCAGAAATATGCAATAATAACTATCATTATCACTAGCTAGAAGATGTCCACTGTTGAATATATGCCTACGCTAAAGATTTCTAGATCGACCTCTTAGACGCGGCTGCTTACAGCGCGGTCCTCCAACCTCTATAATATTCAGGTCCTCCGTCCACCTTGTACGCGGACCTCGTATTAAAATAGTTCATACATATTATTTTGAATAGTGAGCTAATAGGGTAGTTTCCTATGTTTGATTTTGTAAATTAATTTGTATGTAACAGAAAATAATACGAAAAGAAATTCTTCTGTGAAATCTACATCAAAATTGGTTGAAAAATAAAGTAGTTATTCATATTTGAAATATTGTTGAACATTATTTCAAATATGAATAACTACTTTACAAAAGTGGGAACTTGGAAGGGATATCGCGCTATCTCTTTCACACGCACGCATGGCCGGCGACTCTCGGTGACGTCACAGTGTAATATTAGTGTTATTTGGCAATTACCCCTTACACCAAATTTCAAAGCTTTATAACTTACTAGTTATTGCTCGAATTTTGAAAAATGTTTTTTCGTTGGATTTTGGATGGCATACATTTTTGATAAATGTATTTAAAAAAGGTAGTCAACTACCCTATTGTAGATCCAGTTTGTAGAGACTTGGTGCCAATTTTCTTTACATGAATCTCGTTCTTAACTTTGATACTATACCCACTTTTTAGTTCACAGTTGTTCAGTATTTTTTACATAAAAGCCACTATATACATACTATATAAATATTTTTTGATCTAATAAAATTAACTCTCTAAATAAATTTGGGGTCTACCTAGAACGTGGACAGACGCTGGATGCAGGCCGCTTCTGACAGGATGGTCTGGAAATCTTTGGGGGAGGCCTATGTTCAGCAGTGGACTTCTAAAGGCTGAAGAAGATGAAATAAATTTGTACGTCACAGAAATATTTATTAATGCATAAAGTTCCTGTCCTTTTCAAAGAACATAGAATAAAGTAATAAAACATTGAAACCTAGAAAAGCAAAATTTATTCAGTGCTTGTAAAACTATTTTCTTTTCTCATTGCCTCGACTATCGGATGAAGCTTGTGATCGGGGATGTGATAAAAAGTTGTTCTCTTATGCAAGCAGGATTAATCTATCGGCAACTGTGCCAGGAGCGACGATTTAACACGAGATAAACCCTCGAACGAATCTTTCTTTTTCTATCATTGATCTTGTTGTTGGTCATTTGCTATGAACTGTATGTATATGTCATGTACTGTGTGTTTACTAACAACATTTGTTTATGGTCGCTTGACTACTTTTCACTGGTTTAAAGCCAGTATCATTTAAAAAAGAAGACCGAAATCAATCAGGATTGTTTCGCTGATAGGGACGCAGTAGTGTTAGAAATAGGTAAGGTTTGAGTAGTGACTATATTCTCTTTAAGGTATTTGTTTTTTTTTTATAGGAAATGTATTTATTTACAGATTACGATTATATTGAGTAGAATAGAGATCATATTAGGAATGTTACAAGTAATGTTGTTATTGTAATAAATAAAAACATATTATTTCAGAGCTAGTGTTTTATAGTATTACCCTTTGATTAATTATATACCTAGAGAGACACTAAACGTTTCAAACGTGTCGATAAAAATAGAGGCCAACTGTTCCCCGCTAAATAAGTTCGAGTGAATTATTTTTTGTTGTTTTTCATGGATATAATTATCTCTCCGTTTTAATAGAAACACACAGGGATACGCAGAATAATGCAGCGATAGCGTAAGAAACAGCTGTCACGCATACTAGCTTAAGAATAGTTGGCCTGTTTGTTTTAGTTTCATTGCAGCGCGTCACTCTATCTAGGTATATAGTTAATCAAAGGTATTACCCTATTTCAAAATTAAAGTTCCATCACACAAGAACCAAGAACAGATACAATTTAATGTAGCAAAATGTACCTTAAGTAAAAAAAGTAATGAAATAATATTACCCATTTAATATAATATTCAATAATTTGTTTTTGTCCTAATTTTTTCCTGATCTAACAATCGAGACACAAACACGAACAAAATGCGATGAAGGCAAACAGATAGTTGCATTTTTATCTCCCGACCGTTGCAAGATAATTTATGTAAAATACTTTCGCACTGAGAAGCCGAGATAGTTTTATCTAAGGCGTTCCAACAGATCCGGATATTTTCTTTGATTTATAATTTGCTATGCAGATACGATGAATTTAGTTAAGATTTGTAAAAGCATATCAATTTGTCAATTGAATACACCGATGAGCGATAAAGTAGTTATGTAGTTTGTGTAATAAAATTATTAAACACATGTATACGTGTTATGAAATACTGATGTTCATCAATTATTTTAATTAACAGCTCCGAGCAGTAAACAACTCTACATTCAAATTTGGGCTTTATGTCATGCATTAGAACATAGATTTTGTAATAAGATAAATGAGTTAGCGGCTCGCTGAAAGCACGCTTGTCGGAACCATGTGGTTGCAACGAGCGATGACTATGACCATAATCCAACTAAGAGTCTGTCACCTCTAGTTACTCGTCCTCGTTCTGCCCACATCAAAAGTGTCGAGTTCGTTTTTTTACTCTGTCGTAGCATATTAAAGGATTAATGTAAGCATACGATAAATAACGAGCAATGAGAGAAATTAATTCTCTTAACGGTCACAAGATTTATGCCAGTCTATCTTAATAATTGCATACCAGTTGACCCCAAGATTCAACTCGAGACAAGTCAATATAGCGGATTCTTTGTAATCTTTCTATTCTTTGATTCTTTCTTTTTATCCTAAAATGTGGAAGCAAAAAATATTCCTCATACTGCCCTAAAACCGTTTTTTATTTAGACACGATATAAAGATAAAGAAATAGAAATGCGTAGTAAATTCGGTAAGCCTCTACCACATTCTTTGTAGCTAAATAAAAACCAAAACTATTGTAATATTGACAATCTATATTTCCTTATTTCCCCTGGTGAATAGTCCCGATCCTCGACAACGTAAGCCCTTGTCCTTGAGAATGTGTTACCCGATAATGTAAAATGCAAATTGCCGCGTTCGTTGTTGTCATGCGCAAAGCGAATTGCTACCACTTCATAAAATCTTCTTCTTACAACATATATTGCATTACGAAGAAAATTAAAGTGTCGCCGGCGCTCGCACATCAGAGCCGCGAATTAAATTGCTTTGAATATTCAGACGAGTTTTGTGATTAACGACAACGTTTATATTTTGTTATGCATTGTGGTGTAACGTTTAGTTCTAATTGGAGCTTTGTTTGCCTTTCATGAGCGTAATGCAATTGTGCTCTGATTTTGTGGAGTTATATTTGATAACTAATTGCAGCGTTGATTATTTATGATTTTCGACGCAAATGTAAGGGCTGTTTATTCAGAGATGGTTTTGAAACAATTTAGGCATTGTTAAGTCCGATGTTTCACAGAGAATATCGACGTATAGTAGCAATATCGAATGTGCACGAGATACAGTCAGTAAAATGAAAAAAAAAACTAAATATACATGCTTTTCCTTTCTATACCTTTTAAGTTTTGGGAATGTTGATAAAGAATTGTTATCACTTACAACAAAATGACCCACTTATTCCTCTTCCAGATTTTAAATTTAAAAAGTAGATATTGCCATTTAAAATATTAAATGATATGAGATAGTTCTCAACGGAGAAGATTTGTCCGCCAGTGAATAATATTATGAAAAATCGGCATATTATAATCTATATCTACATATAATAAAATGAAATAATACAGGACGAGTACTATATGATTAGATTGCGAAATATGCTCTTAGTTTGTTTGTCCCATATAAAGTAATTTTATTGATTTAGGCGCGTTATAACCCTCGAATTGTGCTCGGAATTGGATATATTAAAATATGAATACTTAATAGGAGAAATATTTCTATTGAATCATCAGAAATTGGGTTTGTTACTTTAATTTATATAATTCCTGTTCAATCAAGTTTGCCGTAATCCTAATACCGCCTTCGTTGCTAATTCCTTAGAACAGATCACAAGCTCGGACGTGTAGAGGAGATATATGGCTTGAGAGTCTTAAACTTTGAATCGGAATATTCTACGATCATTGAAAACTAGAGTTCAATACTTGTTCAATATTCAATTGCAGTGGGTAATCTATTTAACAAAAATAGTAATAGTCAAAACATAGTCAGTTGGATTACTTTACTTATTATTATTACTACTATTACTACGATTGTAGCTAAGACAATAATGAATGTACAGTATGATTGATTTAATACTGTTATATAAAATTTTTCGTTTTAATTTCGGCTACTACTGATTATAAGATTTTATTCTGCGACTGTTATCTAAATGTAAACTTTATCATCTTATGTTAAAGTTCATGGTGGACTACTTTTTGATAGATAGAACTAAAACAAACTTTAGGAATAGTCGTATGTAGGTTAAGCGCCAAACCATGCCTTTCAACGTTAGCTTATCAAATTTTCAAGCCGCGGTCGTGTAAGTTTTAAATTAATGCTTTAGCTATTCATCCATCACGCTCTTAGGTTTTCTGAAGGAGCCATGTCTCAGTTCTGAAGACCGATCACTCATCGTAATAAATTTGAGTCGTGTGATTACGTTGTTTAATTTTCTTATATTAAATTTAAGACATTTTGTTATTTATATTTATTGAAACGACTGAGAAAATTATAAATTAATAATTTAAGTTGCCTTCTTGCACGTACATTTGTATATACATCGTGGCTCGAGTAATATAAAAAAAAATGTGACAATCAATACTTACTTTCTATAGTACGAGGTATTGCTCTTGTCACACGAATAATATAACGATATGCAATACTAAACAATGTCAGTTTTGCTTTATAATCTGATACTGATAATTAGAAAATATCTTTATTTTATTTTGAACCACATTTAAAACTACAGAAACAGAAGTGACTGATAACAGCTGCTGTAGTTAAAACTGTTACATTTATTAACGTCCTTCCTTAGGAAAAAATTAGGTTACATAAAAATAAAACTTAAACACACACACACACAAACTCACGCCTTTTTATCCCCCAAAGGGTAGGCAGAGGCACAACTAGTGCACCCACTTTTCGTAACTACTTAGACGTGCTTTAATACAACTACGCTACCGAGGCAGTCCAAACTAAAAAACTTTAATAATAATTATTATAACTTGGTAAAAGCATGGTCTTATTATTATAAAATAATGTGAGACTTCCCTTAGATATATGATGCAGATGTGCAACTTTTTTTTTATGGAATTTAATGACGAGACGAGCATGCCGTTCGCCTAATGGTAAGCGATACGACCACCCATAAACAGTAGCAACACCATCCAGCACCTTGAGTTACAAAGTACTGTGTGGCATTCCACTGCGCTCGTCATCTTGAGACATAAGATGTTAAGTCTCACTATGTCCTGTAGTTACACTGGCTACAAAGTCCTTCAAACCGAAACACAACAGTGCATGCACACTGCTGCTTGGCGGTAGAAATAGACATTGCGGTGGTACCCACCCAGATGGACTCTTACATATGAGAGTCCTACCACCAGTAATACCACCTGTTTTGGGTCGGTGTAGAATATAGATAATTAAGCTCAGTATCGCCCGGACCATGCATCTCAGTAATCGCATGCTACTGAATATTTCTGTATGAATAATTACATCATATTATATAATTTACACTTCCTTCCATAAATATTAATAATGTTATAAGCTATTCACCACTTTTATATCGCTTAGTTCAATAATATAAATAATTTTGTGTAAGGATTTGGTTTGAAAATGACACGCGAGATATCCAGATTTGGTTTTTATCTTAGAATAATATAATTGGACGGAAATTATAGTGGCGAACGGCAGCTGCATTCATAGCACACTTTCATTAGGGAATTAAATTAGAGAATGTTACAAAATTATGACGAAGTGAACGATGCTCTTTCTAAAACTATGCATTGTTTGAATTTAAACTTGTTACCAAATGCTAAAAAAACTAAATGCATTAAATTTACTATGCCCAATGTAAGACAAGTAAAAACCAATGAACAAATAAACGGGAAAGAGTTGAATCCTGTTGCGTCAACAACAGTTTTCTGGGCATCACAATAGGTCCGCGAGACTCTAGTGGGGACCGCATATAGCAAAGTTAGCAGGTAGACTAAGTTTAGCGGCTTATGTAGTGAGAAAAATAAGGCATCTGACTGATGTAGACATGGCAAGAATTCTTTATTTCAGATATTTTCATAGTATTTTGTCGTATGGTATTCTTCTTTGTGGTAATGCTGCGGATATTAATACAGTTTTCGTATTGCAAAAGAGAGCTATTAGAGCTATTTATTGTCTCGGACCTCGTGTTTCTCCAAGAGAAAAGTTCAAAGGGATACACATTCTTACCGTAATATCGCAATACATATTTGCACATCTTATATATGTTCGAAAAAATATTGCAAATTTTGACCGAATATGCGATATTCATAATAAAAAACTAGGAATAAAAATAAACTTGTAGTACATGCTACTCGTCTCCATAAAATAAGCAATTCTTTTGTTGGTCTATGCGTACGATTCTTCAATAAACTTCCTGTGCATATTGTTAATCTTACAATAAAAAAATTAAAACTACTGTCAAAGAACGTCTTTGCAAAAAAAGGATATTACAGTATAAGATATTATACTGAAGATACAAATGCTTGGGATTAGGTTGCTCAGATTAACACATGTTCTATAATTAGATTGTGTCTATTATGTTTTTTATCGATAGTATTTGTTATTTACAAGTTTAAAAAAAATGGAGGTACAGTGACCTTGTTGGAAAAAATATATATCATTTTGAGAGATCGTATTGCTGAGGGAGTTTCTTGCGCCGCTTCTTCTTCACAGCGATAACACGTTCCGAAGCGGTGGTAGATTCATGATGATTCTAAAGAGCTTGTAGAAGACTATTTGAATAAAAAAAAATGAGTTTGAGTTTAATTACTGACTAAAGGACACTGACGTTAGTATAAGTGTATAAATAATTGAAATTAAATAAATTCGGTTACCTATCCATCATGAAAACGTCGTACAAAATAAATGAAATCTGCATACAATTAAATTAGCGGCAATAAATTTAATAACGGTATTAATAATTTGTTAGTTGAATCACATTGTAAATTAATTTAAATATGTCCAAAACTTATAAGACGATTCTTAAATTAACCCAAATAAGATTGGAACAAAGCGAAATATTCGAGATTTGTTAATTCTTCCAAGTGTAATTCTCAAGACTATTATCTTGCGCTGGTAGCACCAGACGGTTTAGGTAATCTAGGTCTCAACATTGTTACAGTGCCACGGATCTAGGGAAATAACATTACAGAATAAAGTCTATTACACACAGCGGAAAACGATTAAGGCCTCTTTAATACGTTTTAGCTTGTTCAAAAGGGGAGAACAGGAGTGTTTGCTTTCTTCTAACCCGTTACATTGCAAATGTAAAGCGCTGAATAAATATAAAATCCTATTTGACGCTTAAAGAAAACGCCTTAAGACAACGTCGAGACCTGATGTTTTTGGCACGCTCCGGTTAAGTGCTGAGCCAAAAAAACTTACTTTATACGAAACCAGCGACCCGCCTGCCTTTGCTATTTGAAAGCGGTATCACATTAAGGAATATTTTTTTAGAACTTGTTCGATATTTCTGAGAGAACCTGTTTCGTATAAATTTAGTCAAATAACGTCGTCCAAACAGCAACCTTCTGCAAAATCACGAATCGTTGTTAATAACAACATATATATGAAGATAAATGTTGATAAATTGAACATTTTACTCATTTTTTCTAAGACAAATCACACCTAAAGTAATATGTGTTCTAGGAACTTCCTCAATATTATGTAATGACATATTGTTCTTATAGTGAATGGTGTATAAGCTAACACAATTCAAATTAGCGAAAGCTCTAAAATACATACTAACACAGCTGGCTGGAGACAAATCTGTACAGTCTAGGCACTTTACACAATGCTGTAATTGCGTTTGTTATTCCAATTAGTTGCACTATTCGGCAAAGTTATGCCATTATTTGAATACACAATTATTTAGCTAATTAACTTTTGTGCTTGACTGTACGTCACCCAGTGGTGTTATGAAGGATTCCCTCCCGATTTTCGCCCTAGTATAATTATAGTTGCTATCTTCGCCAACATGGCAGTCGTTAGTGAAAATTAGTTTAGTGAGCATCAGAATCTTAAGGGCTGTTGAGTATACTGTAGAGATAATTAATCAATTTGGATAATATTGTTACTGGTAATGGATTGCTTTCTGTAGTTAGTTTATAAGGTTAATTGCGGAGTTACTGATGCACTAGATGTCGTTTGTGACTTCGTTGGCATGAATTATCGTGGAATAAGTTTCTAGGCACTTATCTCCTTGTTTTATCTGTATGTCACAATTATTCCAGATCTATTCAGCGGTTTTAAGTGTATTTCTAAGAAGCAACCAAATACTATTTTTTTGCGAAACCTAGCTCGATTTCCAAACCATTACGAATTAGAAACGTTCAAGTACAGCCCATTCCAACTTTAGATAGCAAAGCACCGATCATTGCTATGGCATTGTGTACGTTTATGGGTAACAGAAAAAGAGACTCAACATTATACAGCTCATTTTGTAGTTTTATATGCTTTTATTTTACATCCTACGACAAAATCTTAGTAAGTATAAGGGCACTTCTAAGTCATTGACTAAAATTACTGGTATAATCCAGGTCTTTTAAGTCTTCAATAAAATGATAAAATCAAAATATATTGATGTGGAACCATTTCGAGAACCTACTTTACTAAATAAACAAGGAATAGTAATCAATGTAAATATATGCAATATGCAAAATGCGAGTGCAAAATGCCTGTGCCCGTTTTTGCTTCAATATACCATTGAGAGCACATGTCACACCTTATCTAAATAAACACAATATTTTAAAAATAAAACACAGACGCAAACTACATCTTGCATGTCTTCTCTTTGGGGTCTTGAAGCATAAAGCACCTAGCTATCTTCATACCAAGTTGTCGTGGACATCAAGTCGCAAGTCATATGGACTCCGCCAGTGTGTGAAACAGCTTACTACAAGAAGTCATGGCTCTGCCGCTTTTAGAGGCAGCTTCCGCCAAGTGTTGGAACAACATCCCTCCACCTATAAAGAATCTGAAATGTGTTCACAGTTTTAGGTTAACATTAAAATAAATTATTCTCAACCATCAATTAGCTCAGGAACAATTGAGACATGACACTAGTGCCATATAAAAATGTCAAATTTTATGCTATAATATATTTAAATATGCACCTTAGAATTAATTTTATTACTATATATTATTATATTCCACACACATACTTCTCATTTACTATTGCACGTCGGAAATGTTTATTTATTTATTTATTTGCTTTAATAGTTAGTACTCAAATTCATTTACTTACCTATTAGTTAAGTAGTACAGCCGCTAGAGAAGTTAAATGCGATGTAATATCTACAGGTAAGCCCACTTATTGGCCTACGGATACCCAAAAAATTCCAGATTTAATAGACTTCTTCATATTAAAAAATCTCTCCCTTAACTCTATTCATATTGAGGAGGGTTATGATTTGAGCTCAGACCATTCACCGATCATTCTGACTCTATCCGACCGAATACTCCAAAAGGAGAAACATCTCACACTGACAAATAAATATACAGATTGGGAAAGCTTCAAGCTTGATTTGGAATCCGCAATTAATCTAAAAGTTCCACTAAAAAATTCGGAACAACTAGAGTGCGACCTAAGACAGTTCATCGTGAACATCCAGCAGTGTGCCTGGCAAAACACAGCTGAGTCGAAAAAAAGAGTTAGAGGCAACTCTTATCCAGTAGAAATCAGGAATCTTATAACTGAAAAAAGGAAACAAAGAAAACAGTGGCAAAGAAACAGGTGCCCACAGGACAAGAAATTTTTTAACACACTCACAAAAAGACTCAGCAGAGAAATAAAGAGTTATAAAGAAGAATCGATGAATACCTACCTGCGTGGGCTTACTAGCAACCGTACGTCAGATTATTCACTGTGGAAAGCTACAAAAAATATTAAAAAACCCATTATGCAGGTGTCTCCAATCAGAGAACCAAATGGAAGCTGGGCCATCAACAACGAAAAAAAGGCAAATATATTTGCAAACCATCTGGAGCATATTTTTAAACCAAACGAAGGTGCTATACTGGACTTTGACCTAGACAACATAGCACAATATAATCAAGAAATACGACTCGTAACTCCCAAAGAGGTATTGAGAGAAATAAAAAAAATTAAACAAAAGAAATCTCCTGGTTATGACCTGATTACAGGAGAGATTCTGAATAACCTCCCGCGTAAGGCAGTCGTCAAACTGACTACTTTAATTAATGCCTCATTTAGACTGAAACACATACCTGACGTATGGAAATTTGCTGAAGTCATAATGATACCTAAGCCTGGCAAACCCCCTCATGAGGTTAAATCATATAGGCCAATCTCTTTATTGCCAGTAATGTCAAAACTATTTGAAAAACTTCTGCTGATAAGGCTTAAACCAATTATAGAAGAACGGAACTTAATCCCCGACTACCAATTCGGCTTTAGAGAGAAACACTCTACGATAGATCAAGTACACCGGATAACTAATATAATAGAAAGAGCTTTAGAAGAGAAACAAGTTTGTTCGTCCGTTTTCCTAGACGTGGCACAAGCATTTGACAAAGTATGGCACCACGGCCTCATATACAAACTAAGAAAAATGCTGCCAAAGCAGTTTTCAGAAATTTTAGAGTCGTATATTTCTGAAAGGATGTTTCGAATAAAACACGAAGACTCTTATTCAGAAATTAAACATATAGAAGCTGGAGTACCACAGGGAAGTGTACTAGGTCCGGTCCTGTACTTATTATACACCTGTGATATTCCTAAAATGGAAAACAATATCATTGCAACCTTTGCGGATGATACAGCAATTATGGCTACAGGTTCAACTCACGAAGAAGCCGTGGATAAAGTACAAAGAGCTGTCAACATCATCACCAACTGGACTGAAAAATGGCGTTTAAAAATAAACGAATCAAAATCCATTCATATAGACTTTTCCAACAAAAGACCGTCTTATCAGCCAGTGTTCATAAATGGTCAAATCATACCATATGAAAATACAGCCAAATACTTAGGCATGACTCTTGACGCAAAGCTTCGCTGGAAGGCACATGTCAAAAAGAAACGCGATGAATTGGACATCCGCTACAGAAAGATGTATTGGCTTCTTGGTAAACACTCTGCGTTGTCAATACACAACAAAGTACTTTTGTATAAACAAGTCCTGATGCCAGTATGGACTTATGGTATACAGTTGTGGGGTTGTACCAAACAAAGCAATGTACAAGTAATACAGCGATTCCAAAACAAAGTACTCAGGGACATTGCAAATGCCCCTTGGTACGTAAGAAATGAAGATCTCCATCGGGACCTTAAAGTGGATTTCGTTACGAATACTGTAAAGAAATACGCAGAAGCTCATGAACATAGGCTTCATCATCATGTGAACGTCGAGGCAATCCAGCTCCTTGACAACACGGGCCTAGTGAGAAGACTGAAGAGGACAAAACCCTTCGAGTTAGTGTAGTGAACATTTAGTGTAATATAGTGCAGTGAGTGCTAGTTAAAAGGAACACGCGAACAATGTGTCTTCCCCTTAATAGAGACAATAAGAAAAGTGTTATTGGACATATTCTTAGTCATAGTCTCATTAGAAGTTTAAGTTAAATTAAAATAACTTATTAGTCATAAGGCTAGATTGTTATCAAAATGATGTATTGCTCACAGTCGGTACATCATAAATAAAAAAAAAAAAAAAAAAAAAAAAAAAAAAACCTATTAGTTGTACTCCTTTGGCCTTTGCGATCTGGATGTCTACGCAGTGCATGTTTTGCACAGGGAATTCCTGATGCTCTCTAGTTTTCGTAGTATTATTATGCTCTTTGCCCTTTAGCTTTAGTTTTCTAAATTTACTATATGCCTTCTTCTTCTTCTTCTTTTCATTATGGCTTCCACCGATTAACTATCGGTGATTTCGCCAATGTCAAGTAATAATAGCAGACACAAAACAATAATTATAAATTCTTAGAAAAAAAAAAGTTGTCGCCATGTCAAAAAACAAAAGACGACCCCTAGTATATGCCTTGTTTTTTTTTTTTTTCTCTTTGGCAAGGCGCGATTTGCGCATCTGCCAGTGTCAAAGTTTTTGGAAGTTACATATATAATATTGTTTCTTTGTTATCCTCAGTAGTAGTAGTACTATGTCGAAGTAAAGCAGTGGCTACCTTACCAAGACTTTATCGAGGAGTTTTGGCGGCAACAAAACAAACACTTGACTAGCACAGTTATTTCAATTCACTTCATTTGAGCCCTTTAATAGAACTATATTGGATAATATACCACCATAATTATGCAATATAACACTAAGTATCACCAAAATAATGAATTAAAACAAGAGCACCTCATGACACTACCAAGTTCCCGCCAAAACTCATATGCCTTGTTGATTTTGGGTGATAGTTTTGACAGATGACAGATCACACTAAGAAGGAGGGAAGTGTACAATCGTTAATGTACTATTTCGATTATCGATAGTTGTTCACCTAGAACTTTGAATCGATAGTACAAATAATATACATTTGAAGTACCAAAATATCATGAGCGTGACCTGTCAGGATTGTCATCCTGGGTTTAACAGGGTACAATATACAATGTTTATGCCTTTGGCGCCCGTGACGTCACAAAACGGCCCAACAGAAGATCAGCGCTGGTTTTTACCAGCTTATGCTGAGTTGGGGTCGTTTTTGTAACGAGCAAATTTAATTTAAGTGTGTTATGGGATAATTTTGTAATCTTGCTTGTTACAAATAAATATGTTTCTTTCTTTCTTTCTTTCTTTCTATATAATATAAGAAAAAACATACAAACATTCGCATTGAGAACCTCATCCTTTTTGGAAGTCGGTTAAAAATAGTAGCACCCATAGCATTTATACCTACCCCCTTGGATATAAAGGCGTGTACACATGTTGATTGAATGACGGTGGTCGCAAGCTGCCCAGCTGCGAACACACTGGTTCACCATGCGTTATAATTAAGTTATTTCCCACATTTCACGCCCAGTTACCTCTTTTGAACAATATAGTTCGGTGGATGTCGGTATATTTTCGGTTTGAAATTTTTGATTTTATTGGTAAAATGCTAATCTGGGATATTCAGTTACTGCAATTCTTTGTAACAAGTTCAAATTATTCCATAATTATTGTAAATTACCTTTTGTTCTTGGCTTTGTCTGGGCAAATCTCATATGATTTTGTTTTGATAATTTTTGTGTTTCTATATATCGGGTAGGCACAATTATGTAAGGATTTATAAAAATCGAGACCAATTTCACATCTAAAAAATACAAAATAATTCTAAGAACTATCGTACTCTTTTCAGATAAAGTCAAAGCAATACACAACTCTATACAATAACACTTTCGCGTTTACGACACACAAGGTTCTACTAAACCGTCTTCGTGGGTAATATAATTAATGGTTCTGAAAATTAATTATTCCTTAAAACATTCGGTTGGATTTTGCAAACTTGACACATATGTAAATATTTCAGGCTTTACAGTAAACGCTCTGGCTACAATATGGTCATTACAATACGACATCGCGCAATCAAGGAAATTGTCTCGCTTGAAAGTGCTATTTTGCAACATCGCGTAATGTTCTGTAAACGTAATAAAGGAGATAAGAGAGTCTTCAAGGGCTGTATCCAGAGATCGTGTGCGTTTATTTGATACACTTTCCACTGGATTAAAGGGTTTCAAATTTTATATGGCAATGATTGTGACATAGTTAAGTGGTGCTAGTCTATAGATGACTAGTTTTGTTAGCGGCTTCGTTTGGAATTGGGTAGATTTATGTCCTTTTTTGAGGTTCTAGCTTCCTCCTTACCAAATTTCATCAAAATCAGTTCAAGGGTTTAGCCATGAAAACGTAATTGTTAGACAGGAGACAGTTAATTTCACCATTGGAAGGCTCATTACTTATTTTCTATAAAATATCTCATCGAAAAACAGTTAAAACTAGTAACAGGTTGAATGATTGTGTCAAGTTTTACATTTTCACATCATGCATTAAATATAGTCCAGAAGACCAAATTTCTTTGGTCGTTTCTAGTCTATTTTACAAGGCCAACGAATTAAGGTAGTACCTAAAGCCGCTAGTTTTTAAAAAGACTTTGTTTTTGGAAAGAACTGACATTGTACAAGGTTGTTCCTATTTGTTGTATGTGAATCAGATCCTCCACATGGACGAGAGCGGATAATTCACGCTGTAGGTATACAGTTCTTTGTATAAGATCATTTATTTATTTATTTGGTACTACATGTTGCTCTCGGCTTTGCGCGAGTGAGAAGGCTTTCCAGCTACAAAAATCCCTAAAATAGTGTATGAAACCAGCGCCATCTATTTAAAATCAGATTCTAAAGTTCCATTATTTCCCATGGGAGAAAATTACTGGGATAAAAAGAAACCTATGCGTTAATCCAGGACATGGTCTACCCGTGTGCCAAATTCATCCAAATCCATTCAGCTGTTTCTGCATTTACTTCTAACAAATATCCAAACATTTTCACAAATTTTCGAATTTATAATATTAGTAAGAAGTAAGATAAGATGACTAACAGTTGTACAACAAAATTTACAATAACAGTTACTGTAACTAACATTTACGTATGTACAATTAACCGGTAACAATTGAGCCGGCTTAATGAGGATGGTATGTATCACTGTGTCTTAGAAAAACAAAACTTTCTAAGATCTGTGAGAAAATTGGAGGCAGAATAAATAACGCCACTACGCCAAACCGCAACACTTTCCTCCAGTTCTGCATACTTCTTCCTAAAGAGCCGCAAATCGCAATACAAGTCTATTGGTGGAAGGATATTTTATATCCGCCCGGATAGGGACCACCGTACATGAGGTGTTAACACCGACCACAGTGGCCGATGTAAATGTGCCGCGTTCTGGGGATCTTCTTCTGCTTCAGCCTTTAGAAGTCCACTGCTGAACACAGGCCTCCCCCAAAGATTTCCAAACCAACCTGTCAGAAGTGACCTGCATGATTCCGGGATCAGCCTGTGTCTATTCGGTTCAAACAGGGTGGCATAATTGTTTCGACTGACGGAATAATCGTCACTCGTCAGATGACAGTCTATCTGGACCTCTCTCTGCTTACCATCAGGTACAGTGGGGTCACTTTGCCTTGGTCGTATAAAAAAAATCTCTGGCAGTGTGTGTGTTCACGAGTTAATGTGATCATTTACTATACACGATGATATTCTATTCAGCCATGTAGCTACTACCTACGTCTACAAAAGAAGTCCAAATACATTTGTTTTTAAATGGTATGCTATAGATCCAGAAATGGAAATATTATTTTCTCCCATCCTTTCACGTGCAGATTATAAGAAGACTCAGTGATCTTCTGAATAGATAACAATTAATTTAAATAGGATTTAAAATATATTTACTTCGGTGTGGCGATTGATGTTACTGCGTAGGCAGGCTTAGTAAAAGTCACGAGCAAAACAATCTCTAACTACGTACACATTTTACACTTGTGGATAAAAGCTCCAAATATGTTTTTTCATCGTAGGAAATTCGGTTAAGGCTGAATTGGTTTATTGTTCATCTCGGTGGTGGCGTATCGGTTAATGATCCAGTTATGAAACTAGAGACCACCTTTTTTATGTGATACGCGAATATCGCAAGACTAATTTATCATAAGAGTAATTAGTGCTCCCAGAGACTCGCTGAACTTCACCGATTGGTGTCATAAAATGAATGCCACTGCTTATCCTGGCTTACAGGGGTTGTAGTGGTGGGTGTCAGGGCGGGGTAGTCTTGTAAGATACGCGAATATTTTTTGTGCTTCGATGGCGTACTTGTATTACGAACGCGGTACCACTACCGCTTTGAGGTCTCGGGTTCGACACCCGGGTCGGGCAATGTTATTTTGGGTTTTTCTACACAGTATTAGCCAGGAGTCTGAAATTTGTGCCCGATATGGCGATAGGCTCCCCGTATCACACTATGGGATAGAAGACATGGAATACACACGCTGAAAAGTGCACTAGTTACACCTCTGTCTACCCCTTCTAAAACTAAAGGGGCAAACTGGGACTTTTTCAGCTCTTTATTTGCTAAACATGCCACGGACTTCACTCGCAATGACCTCTCACCTGAAACGTGTGCCGAAATTATGTCTGACACTTTCACCTACTGTGCGGATGTTGCTATCGGCCGAGGTTCCATCACTAACACTCGTAGATGTGATTGGTGGAACGATTATCTAGTCCACCTACGGCGAACATTTCGTAGGGCGCGTAGGAGATTTAATAAGCTTAAAAAGCGTCGTGACACTAGTGAAGTATTTACATCTGCTTTTAATGCACTTAAAATTGCCAGGTCGCATTATAGAGCAGCAGTACAAAAATCTAAAGGTAATTTATTGCGTAAAATTGCCGCGCGTTTGGATAAGGAGGGCCCGTGGTCTCCTTTGTATCATGAGTTTAAAGCAAATAGGTCAATCCATCTGGCTTACATTGATAACATTAAAATTAATAATAGCTATACGACTGGTATTGAGGAGACCACGGAAGCTCTATTAAATTCTCTTATACCCGATGACACTGTTAACGACAGCGAGTATCACAATCAAATTAGAATGTGGGCCGCAGAACTGCCAAACTCTCCTGTCTCAAACCTCGCAACGTTTGATGAATTTATTAGCATCGTGACATCTTTACCGCTAAACAAAGCCTCCGGAGAGGATAAAGCATCCAATAAGATGATTAAAGAAGCGTGTAAATCAGCCGGTGAGGCGTTACTAACTGTTTTTAACCGATGTATTGCTGAAGGTATATTTCCGCGAATATGGCGTTCTGGTTTCATTCGAATAATACCTAAAAGCGGCGATAAGTCTCCCGATGATCCCAAGTCATACAGACCTATAACACTGTTACCATCTTTAGGTAAACTTCTAGAACGTCTTATCATCCCTCGTCTCTTACCGGGCGGACCAGTTTTCCACAAAAACCAATTCGGTTTTACAATAGGTAGGTCGACTACTGACGCGGCTATATCGGTTAGAAGAACGGTGAGTACATCGGAACATAAATATGTACTTGGTATCTTCCTAGACATCTCCGGTGCCTTCGATAATGCTTGGTGGCCTATGATACTTCTCAAGTTAAAAATACGAGGTTGTTATAGGAATATATATTCCCTTATCTACACATACTTCTCGTACGGAACAACCAAACTGAAACTTGGCCACCACGCCGTGTCGAAGCTGCTGACGATGGGATGTCCACAAGGTTCGGTTGTAGGTCCTTATTTATGGAATTTGGGCTTCGATGATTTTCTTTCGATTCCTTTACCCGTGGGGTGCACTTTGACCGGATATGCGGATGACGGCCTATTACTCATAGAGTCAAATAGTAGATCGGGGCTCGAAAGTTTGGCGGAGACGTGTTTACAATTAATATCTGAATGGGGTGAAAGAAACCGTCTTACCTTCGCACCGCAGAAAACGTTCCAACTGCTTTTAAAAGGAATATTAAAATCACCGCCACGAATTAAATTTAATAATATCACCGTCAAAAGAAAAGAATCGGTTTGTTATTTAGGGTTAATCTTAGAGAGAAATTTTTCTTTTCTGGAACATATAAGAAACGTTGGAGAAAAATCAAAAAGGAACTTTTACGCTTTGACAAGGATATCGACTTCTACGTGGGGACTATCTTTCGCTACACTCAAAGTCATTTATGGAGCGACTTACTTAGCATGTATTACATACGGGTCACCTGTATGGGCCGATAGGGCTACTATCGGTGCTGTGCGCAGAAAACTGCTCCAGAGTCAACGTCTGGCGTTGATATTCTTGTGTAAGGCGTATAGAACTGTTAGTACGGAAGCTTTACCTGTCCTTGCGGGCGTACTCCCAGTCGATTTGGAGGTACAGCGTCGTGCCGCTATGTATTTCTCCACTAGAGAGGATATGGACAAAAGGTTTCTTACGGCGCGTGAGCTCTTAAAAATCAATAGATTATTTAAACCGCAAACTGATGTACACAATGAGCTGTTAAACGAATGGCAATATCGGTGGGACGTATCATCGAAAGGGCGTCATTTATATAAATACTTTCCGTGCGTTCGCGATCGTCTAACTAAAACTTGGCTAGAAATAGATCATTGTGTATCGCAATTTCTTACCGGCCACGGTAATTTTAAGGGCAAACTATTTTCATTTAGGCTGGTTGACTCTCCTGTGTGCCCATGCTCGACACCTGGTTACGTATATGAACAATCTGCACATCACGTACTTTGGGAGTGTGGTCTTTGGCATGATGAACGCAACATCATGTTGGATAGTATGCAAATAACATCTGGGGTTGTATACTACATGGACCTTGTAGAGACTAGACGGAATTTCCGTGCTTTCCGGCGTTTTTGCCATGCCTATTATTGGAATCAAATCTGACAGCTCATATGATAGGACCCTTTCATTCAAATTTTATCCGTGGTGCTTTACAACTGGCTTTTCTAGTTGTAAGCGTCTCTAAACTTGAGGTTAAAATACCTCCTTATTTCATTATTTTTGTCGCCCGTTTTGCTATGGAGGGAAGTGGACAATTAATATTTCCAACTCCTCCCTATCCTTCTATTTGATTAATTTCGTTGCGGGTTTAAGACATATTAGTGTTCCCTGAGACTCGCCGAGCTTCACCGCTCGGTGTCATAAAATGCGTGCCACTGCTGATCCTGGCTTACAGGAGTTACAGTGGCGGGTGTGAGGGCGGGATAGTCTCTACCCCTTCGGAGATAAAAAGTGTGTGTGTGTGCGAATATTTTTTTTTACCTACCACATCAGATGATATATCTTATGATATGGTCAGGACAATAGTATTATTTTAGATGCGTGCTACATTTGAACGTCGTAATAAGTACGTAATTTTCTTTGTAATGGGTAAATAGTTCTTCACCATCCTCCATTGAAATGAATCCAATGAAACCAAACATAAAACTGAGGTTAAACTATCATAAATGTGATTATTCAGCAATCAAATCTGAACTCAACGCACTGGACTGGTACACAGTACTATCTGCATCAGATATGAACCTTGTTGTAGAAGATTTTTATGCTACTCTCTATAAAATTATAAGACGACATACTCCCTTAATTAAAATAAAACCTAACGACAACCCTTCGTAGTTTAGTAGATCGCTCATTCGTTGCTTACGTGAAAAACAAAAATTTCATTCTAGATTTAAAAGATACAAAAACCCAAGAGATTATGATACATTTAACTTGCTCAGATCCCGTTGTAAAGCACTACTGAAAAATTGCTACGACTCTTATATCTCCTCCATTGAGGATAATCTATCATCTAACGTAAAATGTTTCTGGTCTTATGTTAAGTCCAAGCGAAATAGTTTATCAATACCGCAAACCATGCGCCTAGGTACCACTATAACATCTAAAGGTGCTGGTCCAGATGGAATTCCCCCAACATTTCTTAAATTATGTGCTGATGAACTTAAGACGCCACTCAATTTATTATTTAATCGCTCTTTGACGATTGGAGAATTTCCCATACAGTGGAAAACAGCCCATATTGTTCCAATTCACAAATCCGGCGATAGAGCACGTTGTGAAAACTACCGACCTATCAGTATACTGTCCTCGATAGCTAAGCTCTTTGAGCAAGTTGTATATGATTCAATATATAACCACATATCACCATTAATCTCGACTAGGCAACATGGTTTTGTGACTCATAGATCCACTGTGAGCAATTTATTAAATTTTAAAGATTATTTGTGTTCCAGCCTTTGCCAAACGCCAACAGGTTGATGTGATTTATACAGATTTTCGCAAAGCGTTTGACAAGGTGAACCATTCCCTCCTTTGTAAAAAACTTAGTGCACTCGGCATCTGTGGTGATCTGCTCCGATGGATCAACTCTTACCTATCACGAAGAACTCAGATAGTTGCATTGAAAGGGTTCTTATCATCTGCGATCATTGTGACATCGGGCGTTCCCCAAGGATCTCATCTGGGTCCTCTATTCTTCATAATATTTATAAATGATCTCGTAGCTAAACTGTCATGTCCCTGCTTATTGTACGCGGATGATCTGAAAATTTATTCTACAGTTGGCTGCGCTAAAGATGCCTCCCGACTCCAAAACGACCTAGACATTGTAGTCGATTGGTGCTCTAACAATTCCATGTCCCTTAATGGTGATAAATGTCTCGTCATTTCTTTCACGAAAAAACAAAACAAAATCATGTTTTTATACACAATCAACAACTGTGCGCTCCAGCGGGTAAAAAACGTGAAAGACTTGGGCGTGATATTTGACGATCATTTAACATTTCGCGATCATTATAACTATATTTGCAACAAAGCTTCAAAATTACTTGGTTTCATTCTCAGAACATCCAAACCATTTAAAAAAAGTCAAAGTGTACTATTGTTATACAACAGCTTGGTCAGATCGGTGCTTGAATATGGCTCTGTCATTTGGTCCCCCTTCATTCTGTCCATAATGGTCGCATTGAAAGTATTCAGAAAAAGTTGCTCAAGGTTCTGTGCTTTCGTATGGGGTTGGGACGTTCTCTATCTTCTTACAAAGAGCTCGTAACCAAATTCAACGTACAAAAACTTACACTAAGACGGAACTATATAGAACTAATATATCTCTATAAAATTATACGTTCACATCTTGACTCTCCTGAATTACTGGCCCTAATAAATTTTAACACCACATTCAGAATCCGTAATCCAAACGTCTTCACATTGCAGGCTTATAGGAACAACACCTCATTCTATAACCCGATGGTTCGTATGTGTCGCTCGTATAATGATTTGGCGAAAAAACACAAACACCTTGATGTTATGAATGGCAGATTTGGATCATTCTCAAGAGGTCTACAAAAAATATTTTTGACTGGTAATAGTTGTTGTTAAGTTACCCACATACTGTTGTTATTTGTTTTATTTTGATTGTTAACTGTATACAACTCAATACTTTTAATTTATCTTGGTTCGCACCTTCTGTAATTTACCCATATAAGGGCGCATATTTTGGAATGCAATCTAGTTTTAATGTAAGCGTGTATGTTATATAAAATTGTCATGATTGTACTCTGTTTTGCGTCTTAATTAAATAAATAAATAAAAAATAAAAGTTCTAAGTAATAACTAATTGTCCATACACGTGTTCACCGTTCATACTTAAAATACACTTTATTATAAGTTACAAAGATTTTCGAGGTATTTTGCTGAGGTAAAAATATAATATTTCATTTCCTTTAAATGTGTGTCAGTATACGAGATCTCTCTCTGGATTACTGAAGGTAATGCAAATATGAGGAAAAATGTATTATATGAGATCACCACATTTTACGTTATTACTTGACGATACCAAGTATTATAAGTTACATACAGCCAATGGATTATTTGACGTTGCTACGACATGTATATCACTATAAATATAGCTGTATCCTTGTAAAAATCTTGCGTTACATGAAATCACGTTCCTACGCGGATCTCTTACTTTAATATACGACGTAATTCGATTGTACTTAAAAGCTAAAAGTAGATACTGAACAAAAAAGTTAGAATCGTCACGAAATTTCGTTAATGGAATTTAATGCTTTCCAAATTAAAAGGCGAAATTCAGGATTAAGTGAGTTACTTGATTTGCTAATGACTCATTGAGCGATGTAGGTCAAGTGGGATATACTTACTTCGTGTTATATTCAACTGCGGTGACCTGCAACTGAGAGCTGCTCAATTTGCACACGTATTAAGTTACATGATATCATCTTGATTACAAACTGCAGGTATTATTACCTTTCCGCAGAGAGCTTTGGCGCAGCGGGCGATCAGGGCGTACCGCACGGTCTCTTTCGAGGCGGCTTGTTTGTTGGCCGGATTCCTGCCCTGGGATCTGGACGCCAAATCCCTCTCCGATGTCTTTCATTGGCGGGAGGAGGCGTCCAGTCGCGGGCAACATCCGGCCCTGAAGGAAGTGGAGGCCATGAGGGCCTCCCTACGGCGAGCCGCCGTGGAGGAGTGGCGTCTCAGGCTGGAGGCCCCGTCAGCGGGGCTCAGGGTCGTCGCGGCAGTGCGTCCTGTCTTTGCCGAATGGCTGGACAGGCGCCACGGTGCGGCATCGTTTCGCCTGACGCAGGTGCTCACCGGGCATGGTTGTTTCGGTGAGTTCTTGTGGCGGGTAGTGCGGAAGGAGGTGTCGGCCGTGTGTCACCACTGTGACAACTGCCCGCTGGATACGGCCCAGCATACGTTAGAGTTTTGCCCAGCCTGGGATGAGGAGCGCAGCGCTCTCAGAGCAGTCGTCGGAGGAGACCTCTCGCTGCCAGCCGTGGTCGCTTCCATGGTCGACAGCCGGAGGTCCTGGCGTGCGGTGGCACACTTCTGTGAAGTGGTCCTCTCGCGGAAGGAGAGTGCCGAGAGGGATCGGAGGCGCGGAGATCCCTCCCGCCGCCAGACGAGACGTAGGAGGCGCCGGGTGGACGACTGACCGGCGTCTTCCGCCCTGTGGATTGGGGGCGTTTGGAGAATTCTACCACGGTATACCCTGCCTGTCGTAAAAGGCGACTAATAGGGGCCACCGGGGGTCGCAGGCGGGCGGCAGGGGGCTGTCCGTCTTTCACTTTTGTGTTCTATTAGCACATTGTAGCGATCCCTGTGATGGACGGCAGCGTGGCTGGTAGGCCTCACGCTGCCATTGACGCCGAGGGCGTCCTTCGGTGCGTGGGGGCTCCTGAGCCCCCCCACAACAGGAGACGGGCCGCACTAGGCGGCAACGCGCAGAGGCGGCTGCGGACGACAACTTAGACACTCCCGTCAGAGGAAGCCCGCAGCCGTCCCTAATGCGCCGAAGATGGCCACCGCGGAGTTTTGGTTGGTATGCCGTGCGTTATACATAGGTTAGGGACTCGGCCCGGCGGTCGCCCGATGGTTACATCTCTCCGGGTGGCTCAACGCCGGGACGTAAGGCACGGTGAACCCAACATAACCGCTCAGTCGCCCCCCTTGAAGGCTGGGCGGTAGTAATAAGTCACTTTCTCCGCGAAAACAAAAAAAAAAAAAAAAAAAAAAAGGTATTATTACCTTCTCTCTACTATTATATTGTCTACCATCAAGTTTCACTTAAGCGTCTTTCGGTTTACTTAGAAAAACAGTTGAATACTTTTTGCTTTTTCAGAATGTCAGTCATCTCAATCTCAATTTCAAAGCTTATTAAAAAGTACTTTTTTTTTTCACTTCAGCATAGGCAGGCAAGCACTTAGGATATTGAAGTAGCGAAAGAATTGGAAACTCCAGTTTGAAGCCAGTTCTTTGGTAGGAATGTAATTTAAATTTTAACACGTATGTTTGAATGGCGCTGCCTTAGAAATGATACGTTTTAAATAGAAGTGTGAGTCTAACATTAGGTACAGTTGATAATCGAATGTTGTAGGCACATATAATATAAATTCCCCTTGTATACATTAACAGTTTTTCAGTGTTATGAGGCGCACATAGTACCTGGGGGCATCACACGAATAAATAATCAGATGTTACTCTAGTCACAAACTGTCAGAAGATTTAGTTTATTCAAACCTGGGATTTTAGAATCTTATTGGTTTCACAGATCAACTGCAACGCCATTAAACTAATGAGATGTTTTGTATTATTGTGCCGTCTCTAACAGTTGTTTAACGTATAGTTGTCCCTTACGCCACGATATACGTAGGCCGAAAATAATCGTTTATACTTAAATAATTTGATATTTTTAAAAGGCTTAACTTTTACAAACCAATTGTTGATACACAGGTTAAATATCTTAAACCTAGTATGCCTAATATTGAAGTATAATTTGTCGGCCACAGGAAGATGCAAGTCCCTCTATAGATTTATATAACTTGCGGTCTTGTGCCGCTTGCATCAAATTGCTTCGAACTTTATCAATTCAGCGATAACAATATCTATTTGTCGGATCTCAATATGGAATTAGAAATACAAACATGGCCATTATGATAAGACTATTTATTATTTTATAGGGCAGTAGTATGATCATGTAACTAACGCCCAAAAAAATTTCATTTCTTCAGAGGTCAAATTAATGTCATCTTTTGATGGCAATGAACACGATCAAGACACTTTCATAGCTAGCTCTTAATATAAAAAAGAATATGTACCCTGGGATTTGTTATATTGGATATGTTTTTAACCGATGAAAAAAAAACGGAGGTGGTTCTCAAGTCGACGTGTATATTTTTTTATATAAGTAGCCCGATTTTAATAATTCTTTTTTTATTGGATAGGGTATACTTCGAAATTGGCCCCATGTAAATTTGGAAAAAAAAATCTACCCTAAGGGTGGGAAAAAAGGGGTGATTTATTGTTTACTCACAGATTTTAATGCTGAGTTGTGTATTAAAAATTAAGCATGGTGTATATAGCCATAAAAAATTATAATTTGAGTCGTAACAAATTATTACTGTTTGGCGCCGACCCAAAATTACGTAGGTATTCTTACGTTAGTTTAAGAACTTAGTTATTAAGGTTAAATAAAAAATGTTTATTATTTTTTGCTTTGCAGTTTTTCGGCGGTTTAATTTTGTTTTTGTTAAAAAGCTTTATATGTCTTAGCGATAAGACCGCCCATTGTAAAACCGTACCGTAGTTGTTAACTTATATTTACTTTTCATGTAACTTGGTTATACCATAAAGAGTTTTGTATTGTATTGTATTGTCTATGTTGTCGCGATTCTTAGAACTACTTTATGCCCATATACATATACGCGAATTTCGTCCAACTAAGTCATAGTGATGTATATGTGGGCGCAAATTAATATTTAGTGATTATATTATTATGAAAATGTCTAGAATATTTAAATTTGATATTTAAATAGTTATTTACAACCACAATGCTGTTATTTATCAAATTTCAGTATAAGTTAGAAACTGTATTGACTATTTGAGTGTTTGGAAAACGTTGGATATTTATTTAATTCATTATTTAATGATTTAAACGTCTAAAATAAAATCAATTAGAATTGTTAATAATTCTAATTGATTTCTTTGTCGTTATTTTAATCTATAAGTAAAATATTCACAACTTGTTAATAGCTCTATCTGTTGGCAAGTTATGTAAAATAACGGAGTTTGCTTACTTAAATGTTATTTATGTAAAATATTATCATCTGGAGTTATGAAAAATTCATTATAATATCAATTTTAAATATTCAGCTATAACCCAAGATTTATTGTACAGTAATTTCAAAGGAGGTTGCAGTTATTGTAACATTTATATTCACTTTGAATGTCTATTGGATTAAAAAAGAATCCAGTCAGTTCAAGTGCTTGTTATAGTTCTGTGAGTTCAAGATTCGATTGACTGCTGTCCCAAAAGTCAACTGGGAAGAAAACTAAGCAATATTCAGTTTGTATTTTCATTACGATGGATTCCGAACACGAAAACCCTGGCACCTCGCCGACATATACATACTATCAACTAAAGGCTTTAAGTAAAATTTTGATCAAGATAACTACTTTGCACAATATAGTCCATTTCTTCTTGAAAACAAGCACAGAGCTGAATCTTAAAAAAAAAACGGTACAAAATGTTTCATTCAAGGAAAAACTTGCAATTTAGGATGCAATTTGGCGTAGTGTAGTGCGCTTAACGAGTCAACACAAAACAAGATTATACCGAGCGCAAGACGCGAATTGGGCGATTCGTTTACGCCTTACAAATGGGTCCGCGAGATCGCGTGGGACTTTAGAACAAAAATCACTAGTGAGGTTTGTCGTAGTGGGTTCTGGTGTAATGTTATTTATGAATTTACTGTATCGTGATGTCCTAATTTTTTAAACCTATGAGGTTTTGAGGTTTCGAATAAAAAAATATGATGATATGTCTATACTAATCTATACATATAAATAAAATTGGAGTGTCTGTTTGTAATATTGAAATAACCGTTTTTTACTACATGTATATGAATATATATACGGTACATACACAAAAATAACTTTTTTCAAAATTTTTGTCTGTCTGTCTGTTTGGTCCGGCTCATCTCTGAAATGGCTGGACCGATTTTGACGGGACATTTATTGGCAGGTAGCTGATGTAATAAGGAGTAACTTAGGCTACTTTTTATCCCGGGAAAATATAAAGCAGGACTTTTATCCCGGGAAAACTCATCTATACTAATCTATTATTATACTAATATAATATAAAGCTGAAGAGTTTGTTTGTTTGTTTGAACGCGCTAATCTCAGGAACTACTGGACCGATTTTGAAAATTCTTTCACTAGTAGGAAGCTATATTACTCCTGAGTGGTATAGGCTACTTTTTATACCGGAAAAACTTTTCCACGCGGGCGGAGCCGCGGACAATGCTAGTAATATTATAAAGCTGAAGAGTTTGTTTGCTTGTTTGAACGCGCTAATCTCAGGAACTACTGGACCAATTTTGAAAATTCTTTCACTAATAGGCAGCTACATTACTCCTGAGTGCTATAGGCTAATTTTTATCCCGGAAAACTTTTCCACGCGGGCGGAGCCGCGCGCAAAAGCTGGTATAGTATATAGGACATCTTATCTTACTAATAAGTGCAAAAGTTTGTGAAAATGTTTGTATATTTGTCAGGTAAATGCAGAACAGCTGAACCGATATGGATGAAATTTGACATCTAGATAGGCCATGTCTTGGATTAACACATAGTCTACTATCCTATAATTTGCTTCCGTTAAAAATGAATGAATTTTTAATCTGATCTTTTAAGTAGACGGCGCTGGCCGCGTATAGTTGGCGCCATGGATTACTACAGTGATTTAACGAATTTTGTAGTGGGAAAGGCTTTTCGCGGGCGACGCCACGAGCAATATAGCTAATAGGTAATAAAAGAGACGGCTCATTTAATAACTAGCGATGAAATGAAATTAAATTAGGGCTAAAAATAATAAGTTACGAAAACTAGGAATATTAATTAAAAATATTATCGCAGTTTATATAAATAGCGCACTTTCCAACACTAACTTTAATTGGTTCTAGAAAGATTTTGTTTCTAAGCCGGCTGCCTAAATGAAGTGAATATTACCGTAAAATTTTCAATTACTTAGATATTAGTCTGCCGTCGGATGGAAGCCAGCCTAGCTCCATGATATTGAATTTCTGTATAAGTAACGAGGGAAGTAGTTTATCATAATTCGCACCTTTAAAACGACAACGACACAATTCAAAAAAATCGAAAATGGAGTTATCGTCATAAAATGTTAAATTCATTTTATGACGATAACTCAATTCTAGTCACGTTTTCTGTCTGTTCCTGCATGAGTATCGCTGTGTTTGTACTATTGTTGTATTGAGAATTTCGTTTTAAGTCATTTTATGACGATAAGTCAATTTTCGTTTTTTTTGAATTGTTCGTTTTCGTTCTAAAGGTGCGAATATTCATAGAAATTACGATATTTTTCTTAACAAACATAATCACCAGTCATCGTAATATCACCACACGTTTTGCCAGCTATGTTAGGTCCCATATAGTAGGGGGCGGGCCTCGGTGGCGTGGTTGTATTACGGTACGACAGCAGTGCTGAGGTCTCGGGTTCGATTCCCAGGTCGGGTAAAGTGGTATTGGGTTTTTCGACTCAGTATCAGCACGGAGTCTGGAAATGAGCCCGGTGAATGGCATTGGTACCTATGTACTTTTTTTTTTGTTTTCGCGGAGAAAGTGACTTATTACTACCGCCTAGCCTTTAAGGGGGCGACTGAGCGGTTATGTTGGGTTCACCGTGCCTTACGACCCGGCGTTGAGCCGCCCGGAGAGAATTGAATTCCGAACTTATTTCCAAATATTATTATAGTTTTCCAATTTGAGAACCCAGAACCATAAGGTTTTAAGCTCTAAATATATAAGGCAATTTTAAAAAGTATTAGTAAGGTAAACATTTCAATTCGTAATTTATTGATTGTCGACCGTCTGCAATGCAATGCAATGCAATCAGCCCTGTATTATATACTGCCCACTGCTGAGCACGGGCCTCCTCCACTACTGAGAGGGGTTAGGCCTTGGTTCACCACGCTGGCCTAGTCGACCGTCGCGTCGACCGGTCGATCGTCTGCAAGAATGGAATTCACAACTGCATAATCATCTAGGTGCAATGAGACTTACTCAGGCATAGAAAGGTACTTTACCGGACACTTAATTTGATTCAAAGTTATAAAACAACTGAAGTATTGTTCTGGATTTCTCTCGTGAAACATCGTAGTGTCCAACTAAGTTAGATTTAAAGTTATTGTAGTATTTAAAGCTAGCGTTTTGTTAATTTAAAATGCAATCTTTAATTAAGATTGGTATTCAGAATAAAGGTCGCAGGAACACGCTGGATGCGGGCCGCTTTTGACAGATCCATTTGGAAATCTCTAGGGGAACATGACGTCCACTGCTGAACATAGGCTATGTTCAGCAGTGGACGTCATGTGGTTGATGATGATGATGATTCAGAATGGCATATCTGTTATATTCTCAAATAAATACCATGTCGATAATTTTATTTATTATTCCTTTTCATTTCGCCAACTTACTGTTTCTGTTTATAGGCGCAATAATGTTTCGTTAATGTTATTTTTCATAAATTGTTATACCGAGAATAAAGCAGTCAACATTTATTCCAATTTTATACGATAGAAAAGTGATTAAATTATTTCCTTCATCTAACTCATGATTCAATCAAAACTATTTATTAGCACCCAAAGGGAAATACAATTAAAGTGTAAAATGATTTATATGTACACAAGTTTTTTGCCTGCGGCTCCGCCCGCTTGAGTGAGTTTTCCCGGGATAAAAGTCCCGCTTTATATTTTCCCGGGATAAAAAGTAGCCTATGTGTTAATCCAGAACATAATCTACCCGTGTGCCAAATTTCATCGAAATCCGTTAAGTAGTTTTTGCGTGAAAGAGTAACAAACATCAATACATCCAGACATCCATACTTACAAACGTTCGCGTTTATACTATTAGTAGGATAGTAGGACTACGCAGAATAAATTCTTAAGAACAGCCTTTAACTACTAGTTTCGTTTCCAATTTCTTACTGAAAAGTCACTGTCTCAAGAGTCACGTTTAATGACATACTTATGAATATGAATTGCAATCTATACTTAAAATGAAATTGTTACTGCTTCAGGCTCATAATAGTCGGCAATCATTTCCTCACCTGTATAATTTTCAATGTACGTAACGAATACAATAGTATAGCTAAAGAAAAGCTCCCAAGTTGCAAAGTAAAAGCTTCTCTTCCTTAGAAACTGCCACCGGTATATTATCCACTTGTAAAAACGTTTTACAAAGCGTTTGGAGCGAGCCTATGCGAATTATTCAAATGTATTCATACGGCGGATGAAAAGCATTACTACATGCTAAGGCATGAATATGTATGTACATTTACTAACATATAATTTAAAGACGATCTTATGAAAATGGTGTAAGCTGGCTGTTTTGAAGGACACCCTGTAGCTTGTAGGTAATTTACAAGTCTCATCTTGCGTTAAATATTTCGTATTCCTGAGACACGAATGTATACTAAGGTTTGTTTTGGAAAGCATATTTTATTTTATCTAACTGTCGTACTGTTTTCTGGGTTGGCATATGAATTGCCTTACTATTTCCCCTGCCGACCTTACTGGCCCTTTGTTGTACATAGTTGGATGGCGTGCGCGTTACGAATATCGCTTTGCGGTTCCGGGTTCTAATCCGGGTCGAGCAAAGCGATATTGTATTTTCTGCTCAGTATCAGCCTGGAGTCTGGAGTTTGTGCCTGATTGTTTGTGATAGGCTCGCCCCTTATTACGATGTAGGACGGAACACATGGCGAAAAGTGAGTGCCCTGGTGTCACCTCTGCCTACCCCTTCGAAGATAAAGGGGTGATATGTGTGTGTTTCTTGGATACGTATGAAATTTTATGTTAGGTTGGCATAATAATTACATTGGCAGCGGTGGTTTGGATACAAAATTAATAGAGATATTTGTATTATGGGCCCAGTTTACATAACGTAAATACACAATAACTAGTAAACAATCGATCACCAAAGGTATCTAAAACTATCGACCTTCTCGGCATTTAAACGCTCATAGACAGGCAAACGTTGATTAACAAAAGAATAGTAATTTAAATACACAAAATGTATAAGTTGTTATTCCTTTCACTCATCTTGCCTTTGCATAAAATACTTTCACAGTGGATTATTTCCTCGTTGGGAGGGAGAAACCATCGCGATGTTTACTTGTTTGTCTCTAAACCAAGTGACGCGGACAAATATTAGGGGTCCCAGGAAATAATGGAAACACAATGTAATTTTACCAGCCATCTTATAATACAATCTAAAGAAAATGAACGAACATTTCGTAAATTTTTATTCTTGTTTTTATGTTTTAAAAAGTTCTTATACCGCACTTGGTAATTTTATATTTAAAAACAATCTTTAAGGCCTTTGTCACCAGAAATTTATTCCAAGTGTTGAACAAACTGATAAGTATCATCAGCCACATGATGTCCACTGCTGAACAAAAGCCTCCCAAAAATATTCCAGACGGACCTGTCAATAGCGGCGTGCATCCAGCGTGTTCTTGCGACGTTTATAAAATCGTCTGAAACTAATAAATAATTCAATAAACAAAATCAAAATACCTAGTATATCAACTTAATAGTGAAAACAGTGGGCCTGCGACTTAGTGTCAAACAGACATTGCTTGCTACGTACAAAAGGACAATGCCAGAAAAAATATCCGGAATATTTTCCTCTACGTCATTTCTCATAATAAGTATTCTTTTGAGGAGAGCTGGCACAATGAACACTGGCGTAAAACGGCGCGATGCGACTTGATAATGTAAGTTGGCGCTTAGAGAGGCTTATTAAAATTGAATCACCCTCTAAATGAGATTTTCACGTACATCTTCACAATCTTAAGACATTCCTCGGTTTGTGTTGATTTTTGGTGAAGATTGTGAATGCGCTAATGTGTTGTCTGTGATTTCGAAGACGACGACGAGAATACGACGACGAAGACGTTGACAATTATAGTAATGATATTTCAGTATAAAATGTACTATAAATGTAAAGAGTAAAAAAAAAATTGTTTTCTTGCCAATGCAACCAGCCCTGTATTATATATACTGCCCACTGCTGAGCACGGGCCTCCTCTACTACTGAGAGGGGCGTTAAGGCCTTAGTCCACCACGCTGGCCTAGTGCGGGTTGGCAGACTTCACATACCCTCGAAATTCTTATCGAGAATTCTCAGGTATGTAGGTTTCCTCACGATGTTTTCCTTCACCGTTAAAGCGAACGATAATTGATAAACAATACACACATTACTTTGGAAAGTCAGAGGTGTGTGCCCTGGATTTTGAACCTCCGGACATTGTCTCGGCAGACCGTTCCATTCCCAACAAGGCTATCTTCAATTTTTATGAAATTAACCCTATTATATGTTATTTAGAATAAACTGTTTTTTGATTATTAGTAATTAGCTTTTGATTACACGTGGCTTTTGCGTCATACGCCAACGAACACGGATGATCTTCAATTTTATTATGATATGTATAGCTGGATGCAGGCCGGTTTTGACAGGTCCGTCTGGAAATCTTTGGGGGAGGCCTATGTTCAGCAGTGGACGTCATGTGGCTGATGATGATGATTTATAGCTGTTTAGACCATCGTGTTGTCACTTGATGTCAGAAGTCCTTTTTACGCAAAGAATCGGATTGGGCCATAAAATGTTACTCTCAAGATAAATTGCTTAAAAAAAATCAGAAACCCAAATGCGCGTTATGAGAATGACTACGAAATTAACATTTCATTTTTCTTTAAAATTAAAACAGTAAAATATGACTGAGCATAATCAGCTACGATGTAGTTCCTCTTTAGATAAATTAGATCGTATCCTTTAATTTATTACGTCTAATAAATTTGGTGGCTAAATGTGATCTTGGCGTTCTGTTTATTAAAATTAAAAATTAATTAAAACTTCTGACGTTCGTTCGTTAACTTAATAATTTCATGTGATTTCCTCTTCGGGATATTTGGCGGGATAAAGATTGTCAAAATTTCAAAATTTTAAGAAATATACTTGTAGAATTTTTCAAGTGTGCGTGGTCGAAATAGCGACGAATAACCGAAAATACTTAAAGAAGTCGTAGAGGGATTTTGACGTTTGATAAAATTACACTCCCAGTTAGAAAAAAGAGTAGTAAAATTGTTGATTTGTCCTGAAATGCTCCTATTATGGCACCAGCTTTAGGTGTGACTTATAAACATCTAATGTGAGGAAAAAGCAAACTATAGTATAATTTTTATATGTCTTTCTAGACGTGAAAAGCGTACGGAACATTTTCATACGATTACACGTGCTTTTATATTTCTCGTCCCACAATTTGTTGTTGGTTTAGAGTCAAACATGTTTAAGAGATTCATTAAGTAAGGAAACGTCGCCCATTAATCTTCGGTCCGAATGGGTCCAAAAACCTGAAGATTTGTCTTGGTCATAAATTATGTTTTCCGTCAAATTCTCTTTGGTCATCAAATTTAAATACTCGCCATAACAGTGACAAAAAAATCAGTTAATCCAATATTCAGCCTTAATAAAAATGACCAGAATGCTTTATATGCAAATATTTGTGTAAACATAGGTATAACCTTGCGTACTTCACAGTTTAGTCACGAAAAAGAAAGGTGGATGCGAATTGGACTGTAAAAAATTTTGGTCTGAGCTCACGCAGAATATTCAAGTCAGGAGCAATAGACATTGAGGCGTTTGGATTAGAAGGGATTTGTATATATACAAAAAACTATTCTGTTGTTAAATATGGAATATAATTACGTAGTACTATTCAGTATTAGGTGATATAATTCTAAATTCAAATATTGTAAACTATGCGAGCTTTTGTATCAATTTTGAGCTAATTTAGCAGCGTGCGGCTAGAACATTCTTTTAAATCATGTTTTGCATATATTACTTTAGGTGAGGTAATGTAATTTCTAACTTATTTGAATATCCCAAGTGGCTAGTCCCAGGCGCATTGTGCGCTAAATAGAAACTTGTGCGCAGTTGAACGAAACAAAACTTAAAAAAAAACACGAGTTCCATCTTTGTTTGCTTTTAAGAGCAAATGGAAATAATAATAATTAAATGTATATTATTCATATTACAGTCCTTAGAACTAAGCTGCGCCAACGATTTGTGATATAATATGTTATCACATATTATTATTTGTTTTACAAGCTGTTCAATGTTGATTGTATTTCCTGCCAGTATTTTTTTTTCTTTTTATTGAAGTGGTTGTCGCCCGCCATAGTTTTTGTGACGTCACTGCTGCTCTATCATATTTATCAAAATGTTTAACCTGTTTATTCTACAGAAGATTATTTGAGACCAAAAACATTGCCCTTTTGGTCGTACAGGCATCAAAGAAAAAGTGTTTTTAAGAGCAATAGCATAATTTAGTGTTAGTGGTCACAGTCGCTCATGGACATCAAATATTCTATGGACTATGCCACAATCTAGCGTCGGCCAACTGCCAAATCTACATATTAATACTCGAAGAAAAAACTGTGTAACCCATCTTAAGCACATTCCGTGCAGGGAGTGTAATATTTGGCATAATTAAAATTCATATAGAGAAAGGGTGCACAAAAATTAATATGTGTTACAAAATATATTAAACTAGCATTGCGCGCGGCTCCGCCCGCGTGGAAATGTTTTCCGGGATAAAAAGTAGCCTATAGCACTCAGGAGTATTGTAGCTTCCTATTAGTGAAAGAATTTTCAAAATTGGTCCAGTAGTTCTTGAGATTAGCGCATTAGCGCGTTCAAACAAACAAACAAACTCTTCAGCTTTATATATTAGTATAGATTTGCCAGTGGAATTTTTACTACTGGACGACCACTCGTACCTTATTTATAAGCACCATAATATTACTGAAAATATTTTTTGTATGACTGCTACCTTTTATTTTTTTTATTTTTATACTACATTATGAATTAAATCTACAAAGCTGTTTAAAAAAAATACATTTACTCCTGCCAATACTGTTTTGCGCATAAATTAAATCCTAATACGCCGCCTTTACAAGTCTTTATTTTTATTTATAATTCTTCATATTCATAAACATACCTACTCAAAGAACTTGTCGAATTCAGACGTTTTGCGTTGATTAAATATGATTTTGTATAAGTCGTTCTGCGTATATAAAGAAAATAAATGAACTTTCATTTGAATGGAATATATTTATTAAAAAACGGCCAGTAAAAGTAATTACATTAGTAATACATAATGAGGCTTAACATCTTATGTCTCAGGATGACGAGCGCAGGGGAATGCCATACAGTACTTTGTAAGTCAAGGTGCTGGATGGTGTTGCTACTGTTTATGGGTGGTCGTATCACTTACCATCAGGCGAACGAGACATGCCCGTCTCGTCATTCAATTGCAATCAAAAAAAAAACAAATAATTCGGAAACAATTTCCCTGAATTGCTTCAAATGAGTGTATATATAAATTGCTATATGTGCATCTGATTACCGACGTCGAACTTAAGACTCGTGCCACTTATTATTATTTAGTATTATATATCCTATTCTTTCCCTATGTAGGTTCAAAATAGAAACACGGGGTTGTGTTATGTGTAGGTAATTTTAATGCCTACTAGAGCTAGCATCTATAAAACCCTAATTACAACATTATAATTATGAAACAAATAATCATTATACTTAATCTATGAAAATCAAATATTAGATCATATAAATAAAAAAAAAAAAATTAAATACAATTAATTCGTTTACAAATCCTATTGAACACTTTATTTGAAGCGGACCAAAATTTTTTACCTGTTACACTGAATCAACAATTTGCTGTTCATTATTGAAATAAAACTACTTTACGGATTTTATCGGATAAAATCCGTAAAGTAACATTCGCGTAAACATAAAAAATCATTTGCTGTTCTTTAAATAATAAACGAGAATTATTTCATGTTTTTGTTTGTTAATAAATGTGAAGATTATATTCTGATGGAAGGTATTATCTTTGCCCACGAACACTCACAAAATCAACGCATTGGGTTTGCGTTGGCGGTACTAATTATTTGTAGAGGCATTACATAGCACATCAGCACAACTGACGCTATTTTGTCACTCAGTGGTACTCTGGAATCCCCGAAAAGCAAGTGCAGTCATGTGTAGAATGAGCAAAAAAATTGCTTGCTGCGTGGCTCTTTCAGGTCGAATACCATCCTATTAAATTATTAATAATGAAACTGGCTAGCGCATATGTGATAAAACGGCAGCTTTATATTCTGACTACCCACAAATTAATTAAAAATGTGTTTACATTGAGTGACAAACGATGTAGTGGCCATTAAATTGGCCTTATAATAATTAATTGGTAGGAAAAAGCCTTATTAATTAATCAACGTGGATTATATTACGCACTAAACAGTTGAATACTGGATGCTGAGGTAATTGAAATCTGGCAAGCACATTAATTTTAAATTACTTTTAATTATTTATTTTTGGGCGTATTTGTGGTATCCAATATAAGTTGAAGTCATGTGCATATAGCTTTTGGTCCCGGCTTCCCTCTGGGGATAAAGACCACAAGTGAGTTCGTTTATGCGATAAAGTTAGCTGTAGCAGTCTAGGACAATTTCTAGAATCAAAACCCATTTCTAGAAGTAGTTTCAAAGATTCGCGCGTTCAAATAAACAAACTAAAATAGACCTTATTAATAACGTGTAAAGTACATTAGAAGACAATGAGCTACTATAAGGCTTTCTACTAATAACCATCATCACAATATTGAAATTGAGGAGGTATAGATTTTTCCTACATTGTGAACGTAATTCAACAATAGGGTATTTTCCTATTTTTGATTTTGTACATTATTTAAGATGTAACAGAAAATAATACGAAAAATAAATTCTTCTGTGAAATCAGCATCAAAATCGATTGAAAAATAAAGCAGTTATTCAATTTTGAAATATTCTTGTGAGCAAAAGTGGGGGCGTGGCGGGGATATCGCGCTATCTCTTTCCCAAGCAGGCAGCGTTATGGCCGACGGCGCTTGGTGACGTCACAACCCAGTATTGCTGTTTGACAGCTACCCCTTCCACCAAATTTCAAAGCTTTATAACTTACTATTGCGCCGATTTTGAAAATTCTTTTTCCATTAGATTTTGCACAGCATAAATTTTTCATAATTGTATACAAAAGAAAGTAGTCAACTACCCGATTTTTACACTTAGGCCTATTTTTAGAGTGGGTATTTTTGTACTGTAAGAATAGATGGCTCAGAAAAATTACCTCAAGCTAAAATAAAAGCATTATATAAAATGCACAAATATTTTTTTCACAACACTTTTTATAGCGCTATGTCCTTTGTGTTTATTCTTAGCTAATTCTAAGATTTACGAGTAGATATTTCCATCTCCTAAAAACCTTGGCTCGCGCAGCGCCGTAACTTTATAACTCAATTATAATTTATAATTAATATACCTTGAAAACATGGCTTCTTAACGGAACAAAAGCATAATAATATCTCCACAGCCTACACATAATCATCACAGTAATATAGACAATAAAAATTAATTTGATTATGGTTATTTATTTTTTATTCTTCTGCGATAATCAATAATCAATTCAATGCGCTCCATAACCAGCTAATAATAGAATGTACATTTTTTATTTCCTTTTACTTCGCTGCTTTTACTAGATCTAATTCCAATGCAACACAATTCCTTTTGTATAAGAAGAATCAAGTCATAAACAATAAAAACAAGTGAATCTCGAGTAGCACTTCTACTCTAACAAAGTTTCTCGGGTAACAAGAAAAACCCCTACTGTTTCTTTGAACAAATTGTGAGACTCAAGAGATTTCCCGTGCTAGTGAAATTTATAATCCTAGGAAACACTCTAGGAAAGCGCACTAAGCACAAGATTCTAAAGGGCTACAAAGAGCGTAGATTGAAAACAAATGTTTATTTTTTCTGTACAAAGTAAAAATGGGCAAACCATATATTATTATAGTGTAGTCTAAATACAAAGTATAGAAACGACAACGAGAAATGCTGTGCTACGAAAGAGATGCTATAGGTCACAGTTGAACAAAAAATAATTTAAGGGCTGATTTCAACACATCGCACATTTAGGACGAAAACGACACAATAAAAAAATCAAAAATGGAGTTGTCATAAAATTACTTAAAACGAAATTTTCAATAGAACAATAGTTCAAACACCGCCATATTCAAGCGGGAAAAGGACAAAACTATTATATCGTTCCCTTGTTTATTATATTTTCATAAAAAAGGGACCAGTTTCAAGTCATTTTATGACGAAAGCCCAATTTATGATTTTTTTGAATTGCGTCGTTTTCGTCCTAAAGGTGCGACATGCTAAATGCTAATAAAGTCCCCGATAGCCTAATCGTAACTTATCCATCATATTGACTACAACTTTTGGTTTCACTGGTCTCGAATAGAAATATCTGGCAGAAAAAGTCGCTAGTGTCAGATTTATTTCTTATATGTCAGATAGATGTCTGGAACTTTATCAGGAACCGGTAAAACGTTGAGTAATGTTAAGCAAAACCTGTAAAAGATTTTCGGTCAACCACTATACCTCTAAACTCCACACTAGCATCTTCCTCCTCTTATTTCTCTTGCAAAGCATAAATATGTATATGTATGTATTTATATATATATATTATAGTATTATTCTATTATATATTATGTTTTATATAATTGAGATTGTAAATATTTCACGTATTCAATGTTTAGTCATATTTAATAATCATATTTTTTGTTATTTCTTATAATATATAATTATATCTACGTATTTTGATACACACCTGCTTCTTCTCATCTCTACATCACCCAAAGGTAGACTGGTATATAATGCCTAAGGCATTAAGTCCGCCTATGTATATAAAGTTAAATAAATAAATAAATAAATACACCACAGTTATAGATTTTTATTGAATCTTTGCTAAGGTATATGAACGTATCCATTACATACACGACACGGCAATTTTTAATGATTTCCAAAGAGTTCTAAGATTATATAGAGCGAATATTGGGAAAATTGTCATACAAAAATTTTGAGCCTGTTCGTCAGTAACTCAATCTACCGTGAAATAAAAAAATACCTATGTAAAATTCATTAGAACATACTTTGACATGGTCGTAATGCGTATATTGGCATATTTCCTTCCAAAATATTGTTTTCTTTACAAAATTTAAGCATACCGAGACGTCTTGTTATACAGACATATCAGATAAGACAGCGACTTATTACCAATTGGTAATTTTGGACGAAAAATTTGGTCCTGATGTCCGGTCTATAGTATATAGTGTTTAATGTCTTTGATGATTTCTTACGTTTACGCGAATGTTACACATTGAAATTAAACTACTATTACGGATTTTATTGCGGTTTTTTATTTTATTTTTGTCCCTACGTTTCGAAGGATTTTCAGAACAAAGTCATTGTATTTCACGGTGTATGCCATTTAATAAGACTTTACGATTCGTATCTAGAAAATTTTCGTTCTTTGCATTTCATACAAGAGTTGCATTTACATAAAGTATAAGGAATGGTACCGTCTGTGACTTTAATCTAACTGGTGCAGTCAGCGACTATCATAATATGGTCGCTGGGTGCAGTATAGGAATTAAATGGTACCTTCTTTTCCGAACTGTCTCTGTCCGAATCTGTCAGTTACAACAAGTACGCTATATAGATATATATTATGAAAAATGATGACTAATATCACTGAACTTCGATTTGTCTTCCACATATATTATTCACATAAAAGTACTAAATATTATCAACTTAATAAAATTCTTTTATATTAAAACAGACAGACAGACGCATCAACGAATGGTGATACAGAACACAAAAGAAATTGTGTTAAATTGAACATAGATTCAAATGGTACAGGCGAAGGAACTGCAAACACAATGAGATCCCTTGATAACATTGAGGACGGTCCGAGAAAGGTAATATGAAATTCAGCAATGTCCGAAAAGGTGTCGATGGTACCACCGATAGCTATAAAGAATACCTTCGAATGTACCCACAGGTCACACGCATCGATAAAAATATCCTCTCTTCACTTCTCATACACTTTGAAGATTGCAACCCAAGATAAGTATTGAAGGTAAACGCTGACGAGCTTTCTTTGAGGGACAAGAATTTTTGAATGAAGAGAAACACTTATGATAGTAACAATTGTTCACGGATGATGTATAGCTGTCCCACTTCCAATATTTGTTAGGACATCTGCTACTTGGACTTGCGAAGGTTAATGTGACAAAACCTTACATCGCGTATACTTGGACATTATTAAAACGCAACGCAGCAACGCTCTTATATCCCAGTCAGCCTACAAATATGTAGTTGAAAAAAAGCATTTACTAAATATCATTGATATTACATTACTAATAATGGCAAGGAATATAAGAATTGGCTGGAATTAAGGAGAATAAATGGCTGTTGGAAACTACACTTTGGTAAATGATCGGACAATTAAATTCCGACAGTCCGGATACTTCTCACAAAGTTATTTTATGAGTACAAAATATTATAACTCTTTATTTACGCTGTCTTGGAAGTTTGCCACAGTATCGTTGGCTCCAATAGGTTTAAAACAAATCGAACATCCAACATAAGCTTGTATCTTTAATATTACCGGAAATTAAAAGAAAACTATTTCTGTGTATTGTTTAAACCGTGATGGTTTCTTCCCTAGTTTTCTGTGATTTTATAAATGCGATGTGTCAGTCAACAAGGTTTTGATGTAGGTTCCCGACGGACAGATGGAGTGACGGGTCGTGGGCCGCTGCCGTTTTTTTATCCTGTGACAAATGGCCTCCTTTCCCGCTTCAGTAATTGGTCAAATTTATATGATAGAAGAAAGCCTTCCTGGTATAGCGACGCCTGTTTTTAAGAGGACAATAATCATAACTTGCAGATTCCTACGTTGGACCGCGTCAATTATAATACTCCAAATATCTTACGTGGCATATTTCTATTACCTTTGAATAGTTGTTTATGTAGTATATCTATAAATAAATTAAACGGGGTCAAAAGAAACGAAATTTACATTGATATTATGCCACAAATAAGTTAAAAGCCATAGGATATGGTTTTATATAAACCGACCTATAATGCACTGAAACACAATAATAAGACTTTTTCTGGATTACAGTTAAATTGGTTTATTTGAGTTATATCTTGATCGAGTTTCATTTTGTTACATCACTTAAGTTCTTTTCGATCTGTTTTTCAATACGTGAAAATGTTAACGTGTAAAGAAATTACTTTTCTTTCATGTCAAACTAAATAGAACCAACAGACTAAAATTTATTGAACAGATGTAGATGTTTTTTTTATGTTCATAATATGAATATGGATTTACATAGTTTCAGTACAACTAGGTTAACTTATACCGCATTTAACACACACACATTCACGCCCTTTATCCCTGAAGGGGTAGGCAGAGGCGCAACTAGTGCACCCACTTTTTGCCGTGCGTATTCCGTCCCATGATGTGATAGGGGGCGAGCCTATCGCCATATCGGGCACACATTCCAGACTCCGGGCTGATACTGAATAGAAAAAACCAATATCACTTTACCCGAACCGGGGCCGTACCCAAGACCTCAGCTTTGGAGTCGTACCGTAATACAACTGAGGTAGTCCACATTTAAATTCCGTGAAAAAATTCTAGGAACTGTACTTTTCGGAAATGCGAATGTAGGTCGTCGCTTCAACACTTAAACTGAACAAGATATATTTCCTGCTCAAAAATAAACTTTAAAATACACTTTTCATTCAATTTAAACTAACATGAAGTTGGCTATGAACTGTCTAACTCGCTTCAACACCTTTTATAGAGTTTATTTGATTAATGTTCTGATAAATCGAGAACAGCTTACGAGGTAATATTATTATAATCTGGCAAATGGGCTATAAGAAAGATTTTAATTTAGATGAAGTGACATTTCGTGGATATAACCGTTAGATTGTATGAGCTTTGCAGATTTATACCTTTTTATTCCTTTGTAATTGTTTCTTTTCTACTCTTATTGTTATAGCTTATGCTTGTAGCTTCACCTTTGTAAAAAACCTATATAATATATTTCTTGGATAAGAAATTACATTAAGCCTGTACTATATTACGTAAATAGGCCTAAACCCTCTCAGTTGTAGAGGAGGCCCGTGCTCAGCAGTGGGCAGTAAATAATACAGGGCTGGTATGGTATATTAATATGAATATTACTATATTAAAATTTATAATTATTATATTAAAAAAAAAGGTTATGTCAAATATATTTACTGATGGTATTTTCTGAAACATATTGTTAAGGCGTGGGTTAAAATATCCTTTGTTATTTTTTTTTTTTTTTAGATTTGTTTTATTATGACAATAATAGTGATTCTGGTAACAGCAAGTTTTCAGCTCCAAGTGTAATCTCCGGAGTGCCGTGTTTAAAATATTCTTTTATGTAATGGCCGATACCACTTTAGAATTCTCGCACGTGACATTTGCAGTTGCATCTAGAAATTGTATGTATTTTATTATTACTGTCAAATTTTTGCAGACGTGACCTGTGGAGGTGCAAGCGTAAGAAATCTACTTTCGTAAATAATTTCACACATAGGTATATCCCAAACGACTGCCTCGGTGGCGTAGTTGTATTACGGTACGACTGCAATGCTGATGAGGTCTCGGGTTCGACCCCCGTGTCGGGCACAGTGGTATTGGATTTTTCTATTCAGTATCAGCCCGGAATCTGGAGTTTGTGCCCGAACTGGCGATAGGCTCGCCCCCATCACATCATGGGACGGAATAGGCACGGCGAAAAGTGTGTGCATTAGTTGCGCCTCTGCCTAACCCTTCAGGAATAAAAGGCGTGAGTATGTATATATACTATATCCCAAAGAGGTTGGCAGAGGTATAAGTAATAGTCACCGTGTACTGAGATTTTGTATTCCCATTTTATGTTCTCAATATATCGGGCACAAATTCTGATTCTGTTGAACCGAAAAATTTATGTTTCGAATGGCGAAGAAGCGACCCAGTACTCACCATTTCTTTAACAGTCTAAGTACAACGCTAAGAGATTAATGACGCCATAACTCAGCTAAGAAACTAAATTCTAATCATTTTTAACGATTTACAGTCACCAAGCATAGTATTCAAATTGCAAATCTTTTGCGAACACTGTTTCCTAAAGCACTGTAAAACTCCATTTCCGGTATTTCTGACAGTAAGTACTTATGAAAATGAGCTTCCGGAATGTGCCCCAAACGCCAGCACGCCACCATTTATGTTCCCAAATCGTAAAATATATGTGAATAAACCTACTTGTGGGTGGTTTAGTGTTTTTTGCTTAGGAAATATTCGGTGTACGAACAAGATTTGTTAGTTCTGAGCGAAATTGCCTTTTGTGCGGCCATTTGTAATGAAATTAAAAAGTTTGCGATTTACGGTCGTATCCACGCGAACAGATGTTAGTGTAATAATTGGGTGATTTTGGAGGAAATGTTTTTTGTTAAGGGAAAATAATAATGTTGTGTTGTATTGGAGTAAAAAAAAAATGAGAGGTGTCAAGGGACACCCGGATGGAACGAAGTTCCTTTCGATTAATTAGTGAAGGAATTGTAATAAAATTTTATTTATATAACAGAGTGTGTATATATATAAATATATAAATATTTTCCTATTTCCGTTCCAATACATAAGTTTCTAGAGAAAAAAAACAAATAAATACGTGTGGCACTCGGGGACTGCCGCGGTAAAGCTATTGCATAGCATTTTTATCACAAATTTTGATTGACTAAACACAAATTTGATCTTACGCTTACCACATAAAGTAGATTTTTAAACGCGAGCAAAGCACGTTTAGTCTTGTTATTGATAAATGTCAGTAACCAAAGTAGAATAAATCAACAAAATTTGAAAAAAGAATGTTACGTTCGATTCTTTTGTACTCGTGCCGTGCCAACGCTGGGGAAATAGCTTCTACGCAATGTATTTAAGGTTCATATTAGATTAGTAAGAAATGGTTTTAATGACTTTAATAAATAAAATAAATAAAAATATACTCGTTTCAAGAATTATAGCTTCTACGCATTGTATTTAAGGTTCATATTAGTAAGATAATAGCAAAAAGTGTCGTGACAACTTTTCCGTCCAGCCCCCTTTCACAACGCGCAATAAGGAACTTCGTTCCAATATTTGCTAACACTGCAAACGATATTACTGGAAGAGCACACATTAATAGATAACTTGTGGACAATTGAATTAATATAAAATGAATTTGATAGCAACGGTAACTTATGTATGTGAAGATTGTAATTCCCTTTGGTGTAATGAATGTAAAGTTTTAATTTTGTTTACCCAATGATTACCATCATTGTTTTGTTTTGATTTTGGTTTAGGTTTAGGTCTAGGTAGCTGTTGGACTTATAATTAGTAGGTAAGCTGTCACACAATACCGGCTCAGTTTTTAATTGCAAGGAAGAGTCACACCCCGGCTGAGACTCGCTGAGGGACCTGCACGAGCATACTGTGGTATGGTTCTGCAGCGTTATATTTACTCTGTTCTATTGATTCAGTCATAGCCTGAGTGTGATCTTCAATCTCCTTTTGAGCACTGTCATTAATTGGAGGGATGAAGATAAGTTTGTTATTTCCAGGTTCATTAAATCCACTATCAATACTAAAAAATTTGCTTATCTCTCATACAAAAATATCCATGTAAATGTCGCATGAAATGAATTCCCCATCCATAGAAAAAAAAACCTAAAAAAAGGAGCCCTAATTGAAGGATGTGTAGTACCAACGCGCTGTTATTCCTCTTCCTTTTTTTCCTAACGGGAGCGGACGAAATTCAAATTCAGCCTGGGATTTGTTAGGGAGAAACTCCATTAATCCATACGTAGTACGTAATGACGTATATTAAATCAAACGTGACCTATTGAACATACGCTATTGACGAACGCTGAAGATTGGTGGTAGAAATTACTCTTAAATAGACGGTTTTAAATGAAAGTTGCGCTTGAATAAAAATAATTACGAACTGGTAAGTCAATATTTGAGAATTAATCTTCGTATTAGTTGTCCACGGTGAATGTACAAATGAAGCACTTTTCCTTTATGTCAAGGGACACTTTATTATTCGCTTGGTTCTTGCATTATACGAGTACACTCATTAAAATGCGTTTGCTATTCCACTAGGACCCTAGTTAAAGCCGAGATAATATTATAAATGGCTGAGAGAAACGTATACGTTTATTTTCAGCGTTATAAATTCTTTGAAAGTGGTAGAGATTTTATAACTAGATTTTTTTGGACTTCTGATAATAATATCACTGATAATAATATGACTGCCTCGGTGGCATAGTTGTATTACGGTACGACTGCAAGGCTGAGGTCTCTGGTTCGATCCCCGGGTCGGGCAAAGTGATATTGGATTTTTCTATTCAGTATCAGCCCGGAGTCTGGAATGTGTGCCCGATATGGCGATAGGCTCGCCCCCTATCACATCATGGGACGGAATACGCTTGGCGAAAAGTGGGTGCACTAGTTGCGCCTCTGCCTACCCCTTCGGGGATAAAAGGTGTGAGCATGCATGCGTGATAATAATATACTTTAAATTAGTTATCTCAAAAAATGGATATTCAATGTTGTGTAATACTTTGCGACATGATGTCACTTCAATGTTTATATTAAACTAGTATATCTCGCGGCTCCGCCGGCGTGAAAAAGTTTTTCCGGGATAAAAAGTAGCCTATAGCACTCAAGATTAATGTAGCTTCCTATTAGTGAAAGAATTTTCAAAATCGGTTCAGTACTTCCTGAGATTAGCGCGTCCAACCAAACAAACAAACAAACTCTTCAGCTTCACAAAATTATAGTTTAGATTTCATTGACCTTAATTCATTATAATAGTAGTAGTCCAGTATTGAATACTATCCCACTCCTGGGAACGGGTCTTCTCTGCCTTTTTTGAGGCACGTGCTCAGCAGTGAGCAGTACCTATATATAATATAATACAGGGCTGGTATTTATGATTCCTTTTAAACCACAGGATTAACCACCATACCATACCAGCCCTGTATTATATACTGCCCACTGCTGAGCACGGACCTCCTCTACAACTGAGAGGGTTAAACAGGATTAAATTATATTAATGTAGGTACTGATACAACAAAATGGCAAAAACAACACAAAATCAAAAGGCCGTAGATCTTGATATGGCGTGCACCAGTTTCCTCGTCAGCAGAGCGCGAAATCGGGTTAATTCACAACGAAAATGTCCGAAACCGTAACCAGGGAGTTATTCTCAAACATGCGTTTTTAATTTTGTTTAATTTTGAACGTCCAGAGATATCAATGTAAGTAAGCGATCGTATTATACTATCGATGCGATTATGAAATTATCCGTTATTAAATTTGTCAAATTTTTTTTTTGAACTTTTATAAAAGAATAGGAACTTACAATATTGACAAATGTCCAGTTTGAACATGTCAAGTTAAATAAAAGCTTTTAAAAACGAAACCCCCATCTAAATCTAAATCAGTAGTTTTTGAGAAAATTGCAGATACACACTTACAAACATATATATACACCGGCTGGTTAGACCGTTACACGTTTAGTTATGTCGAGACTACCAACCTTGCAGTATAAGTATATTTCTAGTAATTCGAATATACCCCTTGTCTAACGATGAAGGTCTATTTAGATTCTGATGACCTATATTTTATCCCGTTACTACAAGTGGACTCCCACTGAGAAAATCTTGCAGAAATTGCCTTGCATTTATAGAGCTAAAATAAAATAAAGGAAGAAATGGTACCTATTCTGAACATAAGAATATGCTAATTCCTTAAATAAGAAAATCCAGAATGCAACCGTACCTGTAACCAATAAACGAAGGAAATCAAAATTGCAATTGATATTCCAAATTACTGGTGGTAGGTCTCTCATATGTAAGAGACCGTCTGGGTGGGTACCACCGCAATGTCTATTTCTACCGCAAAGCAGCAGTGTGCATGCACTGTTGTGTTTCGGTTTGAAGGACATTGTAGCCAGTGTAACTACTGGACATAATGAGACTTAACATCTTATGTCTCAGGATGACGAGCGCAGTGGAATGCCACACAGTACTTTGAAACTCAAGGTGCTGAATGGTGTTGCTATTGTTTATTGGTGATCGTATCGCTTATCATCAGGCGAACGGCATGTTAGTCTCGTCATTCAATGCCATATAAAAAGATGCGAAATATTTTATTTTTGTACTTTAAAACAGTTCATTATTTACTGTATTTAGACTAAAATATATAAAATAATACATCAATAAAACAACGATTTCTTTAATGTGATTGTTATTGGCCAGCGTTTGCCACGTATAATCATTGTCCTCTCTTTTATTCAAAGTTGGTTAAATACTCATAGATTAAAAGGTCAAAGGATACGTGTCCAAATATAATGTGGGATATTCTATATTCTGAAAAGCCAAATAAAGAACATAATGTTTACTATACAAATGTAAGTGATCCGAGAAAACACAAATTCTTTGGCAATAAAATTATTTATTATAAATAAATATATACATACATACACCCACGCCTTTTATCCCCGAAGGGGTAGGCAGAGAGGCAATTACCCATGATGTGATAGGGGGCGAGCCTATCGCCATATCGGGCACAAATTTCAGACCCCGGTCTGATACTGAATCGAAAAATCCAATATCACTTCGCCCGACCCGGAGATCGATCCCTACACCACAGCATTGCAGTCGTACTGTAATACAAGTATGCCACCGAGGCAGCCAGAGCAAAAACAAGGGTTCAGAATAAGCCACTGAGCCTTGACGTACATAACAAATATGTATAGATGGACCTAATTAACTTTGGATCGATTCCACCCATTTTGCTCACCAATATTTTTATTATGGCTGTAAATAATTGGACAAAGTAAAGCTTTTAAACGGATTGTTGTAAAAATGTGAGAGTACGTGTTGCATGATTTGGGATTTCACGAATAGTTCGCTCTAAATTTTAGATGAATCAGTCGTCAAATTGAAGTTCTATGTTGCATTGAAATGTGTTTTATATTTTATATTCTTTTTCATTTGAAATGTATATTTATTTTGGTTAGGAACTTTAAAGTTAACTTCGATGGTAATAACAATAAGACTTATACAAGCATGATAGATTCACTACACCTGATCGTAAGTGACGACCAGGGCCTGTAGCCAAGACGCTTTTCTACAAGCGCTAACGCCAATAGAATAGACACAAATGTATGGGAATGACGTATCCTTGCGCTAGACTTGTCGATAAGATATGCCATTCGCATACATTATTTTCTACGAGCTTTTGTCCGCGGCTCCGCCCGCGTGAATGAGTTTTCCCGGGATAAAAGTCCCGCTTCATATTTTTCCGGGATAAAAAGTAGCCTATGTGTTAATCCAGGAGATAATCTACCCGTGTGCCATATTTCATCGAAATCCGTTCAGTAGTTTTTACGTGAAAGAGTAACTAACATCCATACATCCAGACATCCATACATCCATACTTACAAACATTCGCGTTTATACTATTAGTAGGATTCTATTGGCGTTAACGCTTGTTGATAAGCACCTTGGCTACAGGCCCAGATAGTTTCGACTGACGAGGGATGATTATACCACTAGTCGACACAATTATGTCGGCTTGTTCGATACCTGGTATACTCACGCTGACCCCGAAACGCGATACACTAACGTGGGCCACTATGACGAGTTTTCCATCTCGTATATGGTGGTCGATATTCGGGTGGTGACAAATAACCAGAAAAATATTATAAATAAAAATATTTTAATTTATTTATTGACTAATTATAATTTAACAGTCATCAACTAATAACAATTGTTAATAATAGGTACCCTTTATTTATGTCAGCAAAGATCATTCGATTACCCACCTCAGGCTCTTAAGATACAGGCTCGCCTAGTATGAGAGTCAACGACCTTATACATATAAGTGTAACATGTCTTTGCCTAAATAAATAAATAAATTATTAATTACAAGCAATTTGTACTTAAATAGTATTAATTGTCATCCCAACAACCCACCATTAAATGAATAGTAGATTGCCGCTTTAATGTTAATTGATCTGGTGATTATACGTTCAAAGTTTCTCAACGGAACAAAATGAGACTCTCTTCCTGCTGCCACTTGACTTAATACTGGAGCTATTAGCGAAATGAATCGGAATTTTAATGAAATTGCAATAACTATCCTATGTTTCTTTGCAGTTCTACGAGGAATTTAAATAATCGTAGTATTGTATGCGTAGAATGCAATTGAGAAAAGCAAACATTGCTCCTTGTTGAGAGTGGAACGGACTGCCGAGACGAATGTCCCCAGGTTCAAAACCCAAGGGCACGCACCTCTGACTTTTCTAAAGTTATGTGTGTATTCTTTGTGAATTATCGCTTGATTTAACGGTGAAGGAAAACACTGCGAGGAAGCCTGCGAAGTTCGCTATAAGAATTTCGAAGGTATGTGAAGTCTACCAACCCGCACTAGGCCAGCGTTGTGGACTAAGGTCTAAACCATCTCAGTAGTAGAGGGGGCCCGTGCTCAAACAGTGGGAAGTATATAATACAGAGCTGATATTATTATTATTGTATTATAAACATTGCTTTGTGTGTAAACACATTTGAATGATGAATTACGTAAACGTACGAATGAGCTATGCGAGTGGTAATATCGATTATTCGATTGCTATGAAATGACGTATGGAAATGCATATATAGCGTTTTAAATATAATAGTGGAGGAAATAATGGTTGGCAAATTATTTACTAACAATTAAATATTGAGATATAATTGAAATTTTATTTGCCCTATTTTTTATACTTTTTTTTTTTAATATTTAATATTAAATTTATATAGTCAAATTTAAAGGTGAATGTTGTAAATATTTCCGCTTCGTCAAAGCGAAGTTATCTTTACATCATGCGACTCGAGATTCTAACACTTGTCGTAACTAGAGCGTATCTAACTCTCCTGCTAACGCTTTTAAACATTTTCAAAACAAGCTACAGCAAAATAAATACACAAACACTCACGCCTTTTATCCCCGAAGAGGTAGACAGAGGCGCAACTAATGCACCCAATATTCTTCCTGTATTTCGTCCCATGATGTGATGCGATATGGGATATGGGATACTGAGTAGAAAAACCCAACACCACTTTACCCGACATAGGATTCGAACCCGAGACCTCGAGAGAAGTGAAAGACATACCGTGTAAGCAAAACAATTATGCCACCGAAGCTAAAAAGAATATTCTTAGAATTACCGGACATGGAAGTAAACGGTATACGGTGATGAAATTATTCGCTTCTATTGAATAAATTATAGCTTATAACGCTTAGTACTCTTATCCTCAGTTCTCGCAGTTTAAGAATTTTCTATGTTAAATATTAAAACAATTACAAGAACAAAGTCGCAGTCAAAGTCTAGTCAAGACATAAAATATTCTCATGTTTTAAACTATTCCTCTGTTCTATTGCCTAATAAATATTAAGGAGGATATAATAGCTTCAAATTGCACAGAATTTATTCATGGAAACTAAACGTTTTAAGAAACGCCTCGTCGCTAAAACTATAACAACTGCAACCGGAAAATTCATAAGAAATTGACGTAGGCGAAGCAATATAAATTTTTAAACCGCTCCACGATTTACTGCTTCGTGGCTGGCATTAATATTTTATAGTACGTTGTTCATTGCGTACAAAATATCGAAATATCGTAAACCTACTTCTACTTCGATAAAATTATGGACTACTGCAGATTTATTTTACCAGTTATTTCATTTATATCATTGTCTCTACCAAATTGTCGTTTTTTAGTATTTTTATTTGCTCACTCAGACTAAGACCGGGTTTTTTCAACTGTAGTTAGGGTAATCCTCGGTGTGATTAAGCTGGACGCGCTCGCAGAGCTTCGAGTGCTCTAGGTGTTGCGAGTGCGTCCAGCTTAATAAGACCCTGACAAAAAGATAAATACAGTTGAAAAAACGGGGCCTAAAGCATAGCATGTTACTTTACCCAATAAACTTGCTAAAGATTTGTGCAATTTCGCACGATAACGTAAATTATTAATTGTGTAACGCCTAGATCTAACGAAGACATTGTCAACTTAAAATCTTATTTAATTTGATTAAGAAACGCAGACGATTCAATGAATTCCATCTTGAAACCTAAATTCAATTTTAATATCGAAGATTTTTGCTGCATACCTAGCTAGGTGTTAATGGCTTATCGAATTTTCAAGTTTTGTGACAACTTTGTATAACTTTTGAAGCATAGTCATGTCTAAGTTGCAAGTGTTGACTGAACTCGACGCAAACATTAAACCATTTATAATAATCTTAACAGCTGTGTCCAAATAAACTTACGGCACAGCCAAAATACACTGCAAAAATAAATTTTTAACAGTCAGTAAATGTGATCTAAAACCATGCTCGGTGGAATTACTCCAAAATTTGAAATTTTAATGCCGCCATTATATTTTGTTGCTAAAGCTTGTTAAATGTCTAAAGTTATTTTCGGGATCGTCATAAAAAATTACGAGTAACTTTATAGGAGTAACAGCGTTTACTTGGGTAAAGGTCTTGTCGTATTTATATTTAAATGAACTTTATTGTGAGCCTGGAATACAAATTTGTGATCTCGACACTCCGGCTTTGGAGGTTCAAATTTTATATAGCGACCACCTCGTGGTAATTATTGAGGTCCTACAACGTTGGGACTTTGTACTACTTATAGTGTTAGATCGATTTTATATTTTGAGCTGGGGGATAGTGAACATTGCCTTCCAAAAAAGAAATAAAAAGGATCTTGACTTTTTATATACTTTTTATTTAAGCTTTTTTTATTGCCAAGAGTAAGAGTGGAATGAAAATCAGTATTCAAATATACTATAGTTTTAGGTTTAAGGAGTCTCGGGTTCGAATCCCAGGTCGAGTAAAGTGATATTGGATTTCTCACATGTATAGTAAAAGCTTAATCACAGTCACATCATATGAAAGGTATACACATGGCAAAAAATGGGCGCACTAGTTGCTTCTCTGCCTACCTCTTCGAGGATGATAGGTGTGAGAAGATGAGTCTGAATGAATAATTTTACATTTTTGCCATTCACCGCTTGCTGATAAATGCTACTCGTCAAATAAATGTGTAAGCCGACCAAATACAAAAGGCACACTCTAATCTTCCTAGCCGATTTCGGCCACGGCGGCCAATCTCAACGGAGATCAGCCAGGTACGCAGGAGATATTATAGTGCACAAGTGTGTGCGCAATACACAAGTGCACTCACTATTCCTTCACTCTCATAGTCCGGTGACACGGCAATCCGACATGACCGGCGAGAGATCTTGATACTGAGTAATTTTTAAGATGGAAAAACCCAGTCACAATGTTTTTGGCCCGACCCAGGATTCGAACCCAGGACCTCAGCGCGCAAATCGTACTCGTAACGCGTACGCAATACAACTACGCCACCGAGGCAGTTAATATCTACATTAGCTGTTTACTAAGATAACTATAAAATAAAAATTAATTGTAACCTGTGAAACTGGCCCTTAATATTTTATTATGCTTCCTTTATCTGTGCCAAGTAATATTATGGAACAAGAATGGCTCAATTCTAACTGTTACAATACAAGGAAATACTGCATAAACGGTTATTACCCTCTCTTCGCTGCTAAGATCTTTAATGCACGGCCACAATGGGATATTTTGGACTAATATATTGTATTTATTGTGTATTACGTTTCATCTAGGACGATATACTAAGTCATTAAATTCAAGTATTTGAGAACCTCTAAGACACCTGCAAGGTGGACAGACGACTTGCTAAAGGTTGCAGGAACGCGCTGAATGCAGGCCGCTTTTGACAGGTCCGTCTGGAAATCTTTAGGGGAGGCCTATGTTTAGCAGTAGACATCATGGACTGATGATGATGATGAAGACCCTATAAACTAGTGGAAAGAAGTGATTTTTTATGGCATTGAATGACGAGACGAGCATGCCGTTCGCGTGATGGTAAGCCATACGACCACCCATAAACAGTAGCAACACCAACCAGCACCTTGAGTTACAAAGTACTGTGTGGCATTTCACTGCGCGCGTCATCCTGAGATATTAAGTCTCATTATGTCCAGTAGTTACACTGGCTACAAAGTCCTTCAAACCGAAACACAACAGTGCATGCACCCACCCAGACGGACTCTTACATATAAGAGACCTACCACCAGTAAAAAGTATGTATTATATTTAATCTATATTTTAGTGACTCTGACGTCATCCAACAGTCCTAATAATTTTATGAAGTTAATAGAATATGTGACTTCATTAACATTGCAGACTGCGGAATGGTGCATGCATATCCCCTTTTATGAATATGCAAAGCCAGCGGTTAAGACACTCATAATATTAGCTCGTAATTTAACAATTTACATGCATAATTTTAATGTTTTTATTGCGTAGCTTTAGTACTTGATTTACGCTACCTAGAAGTTTTAATTAAATTGAAAATATCTACTGAGATATACAGACTTCGCTTTAAATTTATCCAACCAAAGCAGTCTCTATTCCCAAGAGTGACTAAACTTCCAAAACAAACCAAAGTAAATAAAATGCATAAAAGTACCTCTAGTTGTGTATCTGGTAACAAAAATGTATGCGCCCAAAGACTTTAAATTCTTTTTAACACAACCATAACTATATTAGAACAATGTAAAGTATTGCGGCTAGGGATACAGAATATAATTTTTCTAGCGCTGTAAATTCGGACTCGGGGCCAGTTCCGGGAATGAAAAATGCTGCTATATTTGACTTTAATGTTTGAATATATTGATGTAATGACTTTCATTCGATATATCCCCTCTGTTTAAGGTAGATCATTTACATTGCTTGTGTGGACTAGTCTGCCCTTTTCGCTTACTATATCTAAGTATTAGGGGTATATCTTGAACTTAGATTAATAACGACATCTTGAAGATTTCAGATCAAATTATTACATGATTCCTGAGATAGTTATGCACTCGTGTTGGAATTTAAAATTTATTACCTATTTGGCGAGTATATAAATGAACTGCTCTAAACAAAAGCAAACAAATACAGATTTTTTTTTTCTCTACATAATGCATTGTATTTTATATCTTGAACTGATTTTGAAAAGATCAACACTAGAGTTTCTTACCCGTTCTTCTCTAGTGAGAACTGCTTTCCGAACTGGTGGTAGAGTTAATATTGACGGAATCTAAATAATGTATAACATTTTATGGGTTCGAATAAATTATTTCATTTCATTACATCATAATACAGTTATGACAGTAAAGGTTTAGATATTATTGTAAGATGTTTCCTTGTATCGAAGATATTGCGCCAATAAAACTCGTCTGTTATGGCAAGTGGCAACCTTACAATCTCTGAGTTTATTGCGTGACTAAAAATAGTAAGGATATTCTTTTATAGCTACATAATATTCACCCTACTTACTATTAATGTTAAAGTATGTGTAGTGAATGAAATTTTGCGCGTGCATTTTCAATTTGCAATCAAACCGTGTTTTGTATCCTACTTTATGCTACTCTTATAATACAAAGTGTATTAAAATAATGGAAGTTTTTCTTTAATATAATCACAATTCAGCCATGAGATCCCCCACCGTAGCAGCGGTTAACTTAGCTAAAAATGTGGCCTACGGGATATTTTCCGCCAATTTCGCACCTCTACAAAAAGATTTATACTCCCAGATAATTTCAAATTCGGAGGCGTTACTGCCGGTAAACATACCGAACAAAAGCCCCTCTGCGTGGAAAGTATTTGCAAAGAAAATTAATGTTTAATATTAGATCGAAATCTTAGCTCTTGGTTCGAGGGTCGGCTGACATTTTTGCATTAAGGATTCCCTGAAGTTAGTGATAAAATGATGAATTCATATTTCTAAGTGTGTTTTTTTATTTGTTTGAACGAATTTCCAAGACAGTAATCTTTATTACAAAAATATTTAAAAAAGTTTTGTATGAAATATAATTTAATCTTTGTATAACAATTGTCATTACAGACTTGAGATGAGTTTGCGATTCCTATTCTTTTCAACCGACTCCTTTATAAATGTGAGTATTCTCACGATGTTTGTGTATTAGAAACGCTCAAACGTCGTAATGGATTTGGATGATTTTCCGTATACAAATTGACTATATAAACCTAAAAAAATAGTTCATAAAAATTATTATAGGACTTTAATTCTTAGAAAGGACTTTTGCGAAGGCAGACCAGCAAGAAAAACTAGTTTAAAATACAATGAAACTACTCTTCTTTCAGATAAATATGACATTCCTTTCCACCTATATGAATTAAAGGTTATAAAAACTTAGAAACAAACAATACATTTACGTTTTTACTGTTAGCGAAACTGTTTTGCTGCGATTACCACAATCCTAACTGTCGTGTTTAGTACTCTCAATGTGACATTATTAGTGACAAAATAGTGTCCTGGGAGACATTTGCCTCGATACTATCCTCTGTGATGTTGTTAAAGTCTTCGGTAATGGATTGAGTTAGACGTGATGATACATCTGAAAATTACTTAAGTATACAATATACTAGTACAATATAGGACTTTTCTTTTTAGGGCTAGGCAGAGGGAAACACGCCCTTATTTTGCCAGCCATGTTAGGTACTTACCGGCCATAATTTAGGCTGATACCTACTAAGCAAAAATTCCAAAATCACTATCCAATCTGAGATTTGCTTTATGTCTATTAGTCGACATTAATAAATAGGGCATTATAACTTTTATTTGAAAAATATCTTAATTTGATCCTAAGGTGCAAAAAATTCAATCGGTAAGTACCATTAAAATGCATTTTAATTTTCCATTTTAAATTTTCGCGCGTAAATAGATGAAAACGCTACACGCCTAGGTTAAGTTGGACGTAATTCCTCAACGTCCACGGTGGACACCGGTGTCCATTTATATAAGGAAATTAGCTTATAGCTATATATAGAAGGGCGTTGACGGGTTAAAAGAAGTATATAATAACTTTATGATCTATAACTAATGATTGATTAATGATTGATAATTGCCTAAAGTATCTTATTGGTGTATTTTTAGATTTTTCTCGCATACAGTAAAATACTCTATTGCAAAAACCACAACTAATAGCGTCATCATAGATAATATGTTTATTACGTAATTAAAATATATATAGAAACGTGCTTAAATTCTGTTGAGATTTTAGCTAATCTGCCGGATTATCAGCCTCATCAGCCGGCTTACATGTATATGAGAAAACTGTTAGGTTACTTTCACACATGACTTGCAAAGTTGTATACCACGATAACACGTCTTATATAAATATGATTAATTCTTTTAAATCTTAGTGGTTTACACTTTACAATAATTATAATACATACCTAATAATACCAGTCTTGTATCACTTACTGCCCACTGCTGAGCACGAACTTCCTTTAGCACTGACAGGGTTTTAGGTATTATAATACATAATATTTAGTTATACAAAATGTAGATTTTACAATAAATGTTTCGTAAATTGTAATTGGAGACACTGTATTAATAAATACATACAATTGAATTTAAACACAATAGTAATTACTAGAAAAATAATAGACTCAAATCCGGGGGCCACGCTGACCACAGCTCCTCCGGCACGATGCCAGCATGGGCCCGGCAGCCCATCCCACCGTGTTTTATTTATTTATTTATTTAAGCACTTCATATACAAATGTATAAAGGCGGACTTAATGTCGTAGGCATCCTCTCCCAGTCAACCTTAGGGTGGTGCAGAGATTAAGCACGTAGGCTGATTTTTTTAAAATTCAATTGCATAGTATTAAAATTTTGAGTTAATTGTTGAACTGCTTGAGCTTATCTAGGGGGGAATTAACAAGTCGTAAGTAAGAGAAGGGCTCTTTTTGTCCCCGTAAGCTCAGTAAGTATAATGTAAGGAGATACCCCGAAGCGCACATGATTCTTGGACAATGCTTCAACAGATGGTCCAGGTTTTCTCGTGGTATCGTCGCAGAGGCAGGCGTCTGTAAGTGATAATTTAAATCGGTAGAGGCAGGACCTGTTGAAGCCGTGGCCGGTGAAGGCCTGGATGAAGTGAGGGAAGGTTTGACCACAGATCCCGTATATTATGAAGGCCAGGAAGGAATGTTCAGGTGTGAAAGTGCCAACAAATACCAGGGGAATCTGGCGTAACCGGGGCCTGGTGTAGACCGCAAACTGATTCCGCTATCTCATAAGGTCGGTATTGGAAAGTAAGTATACATTAAGATGAAAAAAAAAACAATGGCATCATTAAAGAGTGGCACGTTATCCTCGCCTTACATTACAGGTAAATCTGTGATCCTAGTAAACGTAAAAAGTCATGGCTAGAAACTTGTAACACGTAACCCATTTAACCTCGTTACGGGAGAGAGATGGTGATAGATATTTGTTTCATTCATCAGTAAAAATGTTAAGAGTACACTGGTAACAAAGAAAGAGTTTGGGGTCAAGTGTTCCTTGGACGAGAGCTGGCCGTACACCGCGCGCAGTTTACACCAAGGACTGGGTTAACTCTTACAAGGGCTCTGTTTAAATTGACATTTTTGTTTCAGAAACTCGTTACGGCATTTCTGTCAAGGCGATGGACTTACTTTTCTTGGCTAAGTAGACTTTTATGGGCTTAACTATTAGTATATATTTTTTATAACTATCATTACATATTTTTTTACCTTTAAAGGGGTAAGCAGAAGAGTATCACACCCACATTTCGCTAATGTTTAAATAGGGGAATATGAGGGCGAGGTTATTAAAAAATATAATCAGCCAGTAGCCTATCAGTGTTTTGTCTGACTTGAATCATTATTAGCCTTAATAACTAGCCCTAAGACTGGTGGTATGTCTCTCATATGTAAGAGTCCGTCTGGGTAGGTACCACCGCAATGTCTATTTCTACCGCCAAGCAGCAGCAGTGTGCATGCATTGTTGTGTTTCGGTTTGAAGGACATTGTAGCCATTGAACTACTGGACATGATGAGACTCAACATCTTATGTCTCAGGATGCCGAGCGCAGTGGAATGTCACACAGTACTTTGTAATTCAAGTTGTTGGATGGTGTTGCTACTGTTTATGGGTGGTCGTATCGCTTACCATCAGGCGAACGGCATGCTCGTCTCGTCATTCAATATCATAAAAAAAATAAAAATGAAAACAACAGAATAAATTATTACATTTATTTATTGTAGGTGCATATCCACAATAATCTACTGGCAGCGACTGCTTGTGAATCAGGAGGTTCACAAGATTCGATTCCCTTCTAGAACAATAATTTAGTTACGGATAATAGGTACGATGATTTTTCTACATTATTCATTGAACTGGGGTATGAATCAATGGAACAAGAAGTAAGTGTATACGTAAATAAATATATATTTAGTTAATATTAATTATTTAATTAATATTTAGATATCACCATAGCAATTCTGTTTCAGTTTCAAAAATCGTTTTTTTTCGAGCAAGCGGGTGATTAATCCACTATGCCTTAGTCCGTTAGTGGGGCTGCCACTTCAGAGCCTACGGACATGCTCGGTTTTGAAACGGGTTTCCTCCCAAGCTCAAGACCGATCGAAATGGAGAGTCACTGTGGAAGCCCTCTGCCCCATCCACGGGACATAGGAACTTAATGATGATGATAGCAATTAGAACTGATCAAGAGAAATATTAGGAATAAACATATAAACAGGTAAAATACACCAACAAAAGCCTTCCGGCAATTGGCGTTGAATAGTTCCGAGCGAGGTTATCAGCATTATCTCATTAATTGTATTAATTAACTAGTGTTATTAGATCCAATTGGTATATGATATCATGTCTATTTATCAGTGCACTTATGATGATCAATTTGTATGTTTCATCTTTCTCTGATTATATCGAGTTCATGCTAAAGTGATTGATGGGAAATTATGGATTTAAATACTCGAAGTGTTAGATTCTTAGTGAGTTTTTTTTTTGTATAAGTACATCAATATTTGAAAATAGCTCATTAGCTATACCCTTCATGCCCGAAGGGGTATGCAGAAGCGCAACTAGTGGAGCCACTTGTCGTCATGCGTATTCCGTCCCATGATATGATATCGCCATATCGAGCACAAATTCCAGACTCTGGGCTGATACTGAGTTTAAAAACCCAATGTCTTTTTGCCCGAACCGAGGATTAAACCCGAGACCTCAGCATTGCAGACCTTAATACAACTACGCCACCGAGGCAGTCATTGCACTGCTCTGTATAGACAATCTAATTTGCGAAAGATTCATACACGAATTTATTTGTCAGATTATAAACCAACGAGCTTTTACCCGCGGCTCCGCCCGCGTGAATGAGTTTTTCCGGGTTGAAAGCCCCGTTTTATATTTTCCCGGGATAAAAAGTAGACTATGTGTTAATCCAGGACATAATCTACCCGTGCGCCAAATTTCATCGAATTCCGTTCAGTAGTTTTTGCGTGAAAGAGTAACAAACATCCATACATCCAGACATTCATACATCCATACATCCATACTTACAAACTTTCGCGTTTATAATATTAGTAGGATGAGACGGTCCTTGCAACCATTGCAACGTGTCAGGCCTATCTCACTTATAATATACATCTGTAACGTTGTACGTCGAGTCGCATCCACATACTAAATCATTGTGCTAGTAACCGGCTTTGAATTCACACCTGTCTCTGACCTACACTATGTAGGGACAACTAAATCAGCAATGAATTCCAACTGAAGGTTAATAAATCAGTCCGAATAGAAGCAGAATTAAAGATAGTATATCTCAATAATCGTCTTGGTAACTCCTAGCCAATGTTTGTCTATAGATCTTCGAAGCGTAGCTACGGTTTGCCATCGGTACACAGTCGTGTAAATTGTTCTTGTAAAAGCTTGTGAATCGCTGGGGTTTGTTTTAATAATATAAGTAATAAATTAAACAAGCCTTGTATTATAATGTTTTAGCGTTAGGCACGGGCCTTCTTAACTTCTGACAGGCTTTAGGCCTTAGTCCACCATGTTGGTCTACAGGTTGGCAGTCTTCAAATTATTGGTATTGTAATAATGATGTCTACTGTTTGTATATCCTAATAATCAATAATTTGAGAAAACACTGCAAAATTTTCGATACGTCGGGAATAAAGCTAAAAACGACGATAAAGTCTGAAAACTACTTTTATTTTGATGTCTAACAATCATTTCATTACATTCATTATTACATTCGAAAATGTATTTATTAAAAAAGGCGCCGTTCTACGTGGCCCAATTATATTAATGGCACAGAATAAATTTCGTAATGCTCCACGGATGTTGTTTTCGTTTCGGTAAATGTCAACTATGAACAAACATTGTGTACTTATATTCTCATTTTAAAAGTTAGGTTACATTAATCCTGAGTTTGGTTTGGTTAGGTTAGGCGGCGATCCGCCCTATGGATTGGGGGCGTTTGGAGAATTCCACCACGGTATCCCCTGCCTGTCGTAAAAGGCGACTAATAGGGGCCACCGGGGGTCACGGGCGGGCGGCAGGGGGCTGTCCGTCTTTATTTTTGTGCGTGTTTAGCACATTGTTGTGACCCCCGTGATGGACAGCACGTGGCAGGTAGGCCTCACGCTGCCGCTGACGCTGGGAGCGTCCTTCGGTGCGCGGGGGCTTCTGCCCCCCCACAACAGGAGACGGGCCGCACCATGCGGCACCGCGCAGGGGCGGTTGCGGACGACAGCTTAGATACTTTTCGTCCGAGGAAGCCCGCAGCCGTCCCTAATGCGCCGAAGATGGCCACCGCGGAGTTTTAGTTGGTATGCCGTGCGTTGTACATAGGTTAGGGACTCGGCCCGACGGTCGCCCGACGTTTTCCATCTCTCCGGGCGGCTCAACGCCGGGTCGTAAGGCACGGTGAACCCAACATAACCGCTCGGTCGCCCCCCACGAAGGCCGGGCGGTAGTGGTAACGCACTTGCTCCGCGAAACCAAAAAAAAAAAAAAAGAGGATAGGCGGCGATAGCCTACTTGGGAGTGGAACGGACTGCCAAAACGAATATCCACAGGTTCAAAACCCAAGGGCACACACCTCTGACTTTTCTAAAAAGTTATGTGTGTATTCTTTGATTAATTATATACCTAGTAGTAGTGACGCGCTACAATGAAACTAAAACAAAAAGGCCAACTTTTCGTAAGCTAGTATGCGTGACAGCTGTGTCATACGCTATCGCTGCATCATTCTGCGTATCCTTGTGTACGCGCATAATGATACCAGTTATTACATGGTTTCTATTAAAACGGGGAGATAATTATATCCATGAAAAACAACAAAAATTCACTCGAACTCATTTAGCGGGCAACAGTTGGCCTCTATTTTTTTCGACGCGTTTGAAACGTTCAGTGTCTATCTAAGTATATAATTAATCAAAGTGTGTATTATTTGTGTATTATCGCTCGCTTTAACGGTGAAGGAAAACATCGTGAGGAAACCTGCATAACTGAGAAGTTCTCTGAATTTCGAAGGTATGTGAAGTCTGCCAACCGGCATTTGGCCAGCATGGTGGACTAAGGCCTTAACCCTCTCAGTTGTAGAGGAGGCCCGTGCTCAGCAGTGGGCAGTATATAATACAGGGCTGGTATGGTGGTATGGTGGTTGGTTAGGTTAAGTTTTAATTGTGGAAAATGATATTAATATTTTAAAATAAAACTCTTTTTCTTACGTTATGTGATTACAATTTATATAATTTATTTTTGTCGATAAAGTACTTCGGCGCATTATAAGAGCTTGATTGATGGGTAATTAAAATAAACGATTAAGAAATAAATGCATTGTTCCACTCCCACAGCTGTAATTGCTTAAACCTAGCATAAACCAAACCGTTTTGGTAAAAGTTATAAAAATATTATTGTTTATGAAATTCTTAATTTCATTATAGCCGTTTCCTAAATCTTATAATATACTAATATGATCTATGATTTACCAACATCGGGCCGTTAAAGTAATATATTATAGACGAAAGATCATAAACAAACCCAACCATTTAAACTACGAGACTTAAATGAAAAAAAGTGGAGAAATAAAGTTTTGTCTGTTTTATTCGTCATAAATGTTTTACCACACTTTATGAGCTTAAGTTTCTTTTCTATTTTTTTAATAACGCATATACACATTACTTTATAATTATATATTCTAATTCTAGAATTATATGCTTTGTAGATGCGTCTGAATTAAATTACTAATTTAGACTACAACGTAATTTGAATATTTATATTACATATATATTACACTTCGTAATATATATTACACTTCGTTTGTTTATAATTGATAATTTACGTACATAGATACATACACTCGCGACTTTTATCCCCGAAGGGGTAGGCAGAGGCGCAACTAGTGCACCCACATTTCGCCAAGCGTATTCCGTCCCATGATGTGATAGGGGGCGAGCCTATCGCCATATCGGGTACAAATTCCAGATTTTTCATGCTTCCAGAATTATTCCTTTGGGAATATTGTTCCGCGCTATTTGAATGTCTGCCTGCCTCGGTAGCGTAGTCGTATTACGGTACGACTGCAATGCTGAGGTCTCGGGTTCGATCCCCGGTGCGGCGTGCTCCGCCGCAGGTAGATATAGAGACAGAAAAGAAGAGAAACTCAGGGTTTTAGGTTCGTGGTACGAGCTTTATTTTGCACCTCCGCGTTACACTCGGTACGGTTTGCTGGTGGCATGCAAACGAGTCACTGGCCTGCGGAGACTCCGATTCAGGCGAACGGCACGACGCTGATGCACGTGGCTAGCTCCGGCGACAGCTCGCCGGGCAGATGGTAGCACGTGGTCTGCGCAGCGGTGGTGAGGTGGTCGGGGTTAGCACACCCGACTGCGATGGTAGTGGTGAGCACGTGGTCGGGGCCAGCACCCGCGACGATGGTGCACACGTGGCCGGGGTCAGCACCCGCGACGACGATGGTGGTGTGCACGTGGCGGAGTCAGCACTCCGCACGGCGGTCAGCACGGAGTCAGCACTCCGTGCGTGGAGCACGGCGGTCAGGACGCCGCACCGTAGAAAAACACGGCGGTCAACGCCGCACCGTAGAAAAAAACTGGAATCAGAATCCCAGCGGGTCGGAATGCAAGCTAGGCTTACACTCCGCGCCAGCGACTCGTTATAGCTCACGAGCCCAGATGCACAGAATACCTGGAAGCGGTTAGTAGTATTGGCACACTCACCCCAGCGGGAACAACGGTATGCGTGGCAACACGCAGTTAGTAGTAGAAGTTAAGTAGTTAGTAGGCGAAGAAGATTGCAAAAAGAGAGCGCGCGTGACATTGCACGCTTATTTATACGGGCGCCGTTCAGACGTACGTCAAAACTAGTGACAGTTTAATCAGCCAATACGATAAATTAACGGTTTCGATTGGTAGTTAAACTGACGTAAACGATAGCCCGTTTACGAAGAGAGTTAACGTTCCTAGCAACGTTACAGTACCCCGCCGAAAAGACCAGGATTTTACTAATACCTGAATATAAGTAAAATCCGTCTGTCTACCTAGCATTCTTGTTATTAGTCGGGCAAAGTGATATTGGATTTTTCTATTCAGTATCAGCCCGTAGTCTGGAATTTATGCCAGATATGGCGATAGGCTCGCCCCCTATCACATCATGGGACGAAATACGCTCGGCGAAAAGTGGGTGCACTAGTTGCGCCTCTGCCTACCCCTTCCGGGATAAAAGGCGTGAGAATGCGTATGAGTATGCTATTTGAATGTACGATGAAATATTTACAAAGCGCACTTCATTTGCTAATGTCGTTACCACACCAAATGTAACGTCAATACAAAGTGGAAACTTCAATTAACAGTCCCAACTCCCAACCCACATTAATAGCACGTCATTAGCCATTGAACGTAAACAATAATATAAAGATCTTATGGGACAATAAGGAAAATCCGGTACGATAAAATTTTTAGCGGTCCATTTTCTTGAAACAGTGCGGACGTACGGATTCATGGTTATAAAACTGCATTTAATATAGCTAATCAAAAATTTTACGCGCTCCAAAAAACTATTATGTGAACTGCGTAAAAATCAATACCTGGCGGGTAATTTGTTAAAAAAACTTTATTAGAAGCCTGAAAACAATAGCAATTAATTATAATTCGGAGCAAAGATGAATTTGATAAATCAGAAATTTATGCAATATGTTTCAAAAGCTCCTTTCTTCATTATACCACCAATGTAAATATTTAGAAATCTGTTGTATGCATTGACGTAAACCAACTCCAGCACAGTTCTTAAGTATTCTTTTGTTACATATATCTTTCAGGAAATGTGAGCTTCTGGGTTGCTCGTACGAAGCACGTTTCTATTGTTTCGAGCATAATTTACCACGTTGCTCCGCGGTGGATTGGTGAGCAATTTGTGAAAGAAATGAAAATTTTCTTATTACGTTACGTAGATGTAGGTCAATGAGAATGACTCGTGTGGAATGTATTGTCGCGGTACTAATTAAAATTGTAGATTGACGTCACTGAATAGTGACATATCAATGTAGGAATAGTGAAATTACTTACCTCTGTTCTTCAGAGATACTAAAATAGATCTGATGGAAAGTACAGTGTACAGTGGCGTAACTACACCAAAAATGTTATGGTTACTATGTTGCTGGTGGTAGGTCTCTCATATGTAAGAGGCCGCCTGGGTGGGTAGGTACCATCGCAATGTCTATTTCTACCGCCAAGCAGCAGTGTGCATGCATTATTGTGTTTCGGTTTGAAGCACATTGTAGCCAGTGTAACTACTGGACATAATGAGACTTAATATCTTATGTCTCAGGATGACGAGCGCAGTGGAATGCCACACAGTACTTTGTAAGTCAAGGTGCTGGATAGTGTTGCTACTGTTTATGGGTGATCGTATCGTAAGCGATACGATGGTAATCCATCAGTCGAACGGCAACCTCGTCTCGTCATTCTATACAATAAAAAAAAAACAAAGGGCAAATTAATCGTATGGAGCCCCTTCTAACATAAAAAATCTTTTAACTGTATACATTTTATCCGGTCTAATTTTTTTAGTAAAATCATATAATGTCTAGTTTTCTAAAAACCCATCCGCAATTTTAGAAAATTTTGGGGTCTCTGAAACCTATCTGCCTCTTATGCCATCCTAATGTGTGGCCACTAACACTGTAATCCAATCATCAAGCACGTAAAGCCGTTGGTCCTGCGCCTGATCTCTCTCCGGTCATGTCGGATTGCCGTCTCACCGGACTATGAGAGTGAAGGAATAGTGAGTGCACTTGTGTATTGCGCACACACTTGTGCACTATAATATCTCCTGCGCACCTGGCTGATCTCCGTTGAGATTGGCCGCCGTGGCCGAAATCGGCTAGGAAGGGATTAATCCAATCATCCTCCAATTAGAAATTTTGTTTTCTTAATCCATCGTCCAACTCGATATAGTAAAACTGTTAATTCCATAATAATATTTATCAGACGTTTTTTATAAAATTATTTTACAGTCATACCCGCGTATCACTTTATTTTTTATTAAGCGAACTATTGTCACGAAATATTATACCTTTTCATATTTGTGACATTTATATTCAAGGTCCTAAAACCCATTTCAATTTCAATATATTATATTCAAGTGTCACCCTTAAGAATTTCTTTCGCCATTCGATAAAGCAAGGCTTCCGAAAATCATATCAATACAAAATTGAGCATATTGGGGTCGGATATCAAGGTTCTCACGATAAGTGGGCAGGCCAGTCAACCCAATATTTGTCGTCGGCAGAGTACGAACAATTTGGTGAAATGAGATGCTTAATACGAGAAAGCAGGCTGATTTACACTGGCCGCCTGGGTTTTATTAAAACCGATCTTGGTCGAATATCATTTACATTTGTTCTGAAACATTTATATTTCACTGTTTTTGACGTAACAGCAATACCACATATCGGAAAGTATTTTAAGATAGCTATCACAGATTTTAGATATGTATTCACGTGAATATTTTTTTTATTATTGAATGAATGTCGTTACTTGTTTTAATAGAAGTGCAGCGACTTGTCACAATATTTTATTTTCGCTCGCGTGAATGAGTTTTCCCGAGATAAAAGTCCCGCTTTATATTTTCCCGGGATAAAAAGCCTATGTAGCCTATGTGTTAATTCAGGACATAATCTACCCGTGTGCCAAATTTCATCGAAATCCGTTCATTAGTTTTTGCGTGAAAGAGTAACAAACATCCATACATCCAGACATCCATACATCCATACTTACAAACTTTAGCGTTTATAATATTAGTAGGATATAACCTTGCTAACCTTGATATATTTACCCCTAATACGCTGCCATGAAAACAAGACCAATAAAATGAAGTTACATTTAATTTAAATATAACAGCAGCTGTGAGTAATGTAATACAGAAGACACTTTCAACACAGACACATTAAGAAAAAACTGTAAGAGAGAGTCAACAACTGAGGCAGAAACGGCGATTTGTGACAATATTGACAGACCTAAAAAAAGGGTCTCAAACCGCGTGATGTATTTGGCGAGATGCCAATACAAGTAATGGAAGTCAAAATTCAGCTTTTTATGAGTCTGAAGTGCTTCACAGGAGCTTACTTTGTGTGCTTTAATTTATATCTGACCCCGCTTCGCTTTCAACGATAGAAATTTAACTCAAATATCAAATTTAATTTCATGGAGCATAATTGTGCTAATATCTGAAATGAGCTATATTTGAGTTATATTCGCCAACAAAGAGCTTTACACAATAAAATAAAAGCTAAACAATTATAAATTGCCATTAAAGTCTTTAGGAATATACTACTGAAATTAATAATTGTGAATTTTAAGTGCAGAAGGAGAAATATAATATATTAAATTGCTACCTTAGAAAGGTTTTAAATCTAAGTATTGTTTATTGTTTTATCGTTAAACATTCTAACCTGTGTTATCATACGGAATGAAGGAACATCGCTTATCATTTTCATCCATTAAACATTTCACTCAAAGAAACAAAGTTTTAAAAATAAATCACAAACTCGGCAAAGTCGGTATCATAACGCAACTAAAGCATTCGCAATGTAAATAAACTCAAGATGAGTAATGAATAAGTTTGTTCCCCTTAAAGAAAAGTGGTTCGACAAACGCAGGGGCGTATGACTGAATACCTTCAAGAAATTGCTTGACTTGTGAATGGATCTGCCCGCACGTGGACAGATTGATGACAACCAATTTTTCAAACGACATTGCGTTTTGTCGACCCCTTTTCCTTATCCGTGATCCGTGGGTTTGATTCTTCGCGCGAGAGGGCTTATTCAGAATTGATGGTAATACACTTTCACATTCGTGATGATACTGATCATGTCGAAGGGATACTTTCTTTTATTGCATTTGATCTTTGTGTGACCTACTGGATATATTGTCGATGACTTGTAAGTTTAAAGTGATGGCACGGATTTACGTGAGATAAATTTCGTGACAATGTTGGATATTATTTGAGCGTCATGTGAATTTTACGCAGTGAAAAATTGATTTTTGGTACGAAAATATTCTGAGAGCATTTCTTTTAGTGAATATTAATGGGTAAGTATTATTTGGTAACCATCACCTATGACTATTCTCAAAGTCATGGATTGTAGCTCTGCGATTATTTGTAATAAATGTACGTCCATAATTTTATTTATCAGTTCTTTCGTATACGAGAGACCATCACAGGTCGTAGGTATCTTCAATGTAATTACTACGCATTATATCAAATAAATAAATATGTCAGGGGATAAGCGTATTGCCAAGCACTAATTAGTAATTAAAACTTTGTTGCCACTGCTTATGAGCAGTCATAACTTTAACCATCAACCGAACAGCTTGCTCATCTTATTCGGTTGTACAAAAAAGAATCTCAAACTGACATTAAATAACCTTCAATATTCAAGTTTCATTTTCTCAAATGGGCACTAACTTCAATACTAACGATCCCATTCATTATCAACACTATTGTAACAGAACGTGATAGTTTGAGAGCAACGTGTTGGACAAATTAGAAATTACTATTCTAACGGCTTGAAGGTGAGATACGTAAATACCGTTTACGATGTGGACATCCATCGAGGTTACACAAATTGGAATACAAATTGGATAGACCTTACCTGTCAAACGTACAGGCTCATGCTTATCCCTAAAGGGGTAAGCAGAGCAACACATTCACTGTTCGCTGAGATTATTTCCGTCCAAGATATGATATGAATTGAATATAAGGCAACATTGGACGCAAATTGCAATGCCAGGGCACTAGTGGCGTTTATCTAAACGAAAACTCAAGGCAATTTTATAAACTGAATTGAATTTCGAACCTGACGTAGTCATAATAAACTTCTATTTGATCAATGAGGTGTTACCAATCTAGCTGCAGTAGATACACTATGTGTAATAAACTTAAAGCAAAGTCAATCTTTAATAAGGATTTCTTTACGCAAATAGCCCGTTGAAACTATCAAAGCAATGTGTGTCTATCAACTGTCTAAAAAAATAAATTAATATATAGTATAAGTATAAGTCATACCGCATACGTATTTTGTTTACAAGAAACTATAAGTCCAACTAATTGATATGCGAGGCATATCGAAGATTAAATTAATTTTAGACAATACGAAAATAGAACCATTAGGTAATATTTGTATTTTGTAAATAAAGACTCTTACTGGATAACAGTCGTGCAAATGGTAGCGAAAATAAATTCGCGTCTCGCCAAAGTGATGGCGGTTCAAAAATTAATTATTTCATTTTTTTCTTAACTATGACATGTTTCGTTTGAAAGTAACACACTGTACTTTGTTTTCAGATTTTTAATATATTTTTACTAGCTTTTGCTCGCGGGTCCGCCCGCGTGAATAAGTTTTCCAGGATAAAAGTCCCGCTTTATATTTCTCTTGATAAAAAGTAGACTATATTACTCACTGATAATGTAGCTTTATATTGGTGAAATAAGTTTTAAATGAGTCCAGGAGTTTTTGAGTTTATTCGTTACAAACATACAAAAATACAAATCTTCCCTCTTTATAATAGTGTAGATGTGTACACATAAACGAATTGGCTTATACAAAAAACTTAAATAAATTATTCATTTTCTCTCATTGCCGATGGAAAGGCAATAACAAAATAGGGTAGTTTCCTATGTTTGATTTTGTACATTATTTTATATGTAACAAAAAATAATACGGAAAAGAAATCCTGTGAAATCAGCATCAAAATTGGTTGAAAAATAAAGCTGTTATTCATATTACAATATTGTGGTGAGAAAAAGTTGGGGCGTGGCGGGGATATGAAAGAAAGAAAGAAAGAAAGAAAGAAAAAACATTTATTGGCCACTAGTTGGGTGGTGAGTGGTGAATACATAATAATATATACATTATTATTGCAAGTACTAGATAGGTACTCACTCTAATGTGGATGGTATATGTCCCACCGCAACAGTGTCAATAGGATCTAGATCAGCATATGCCAACCATCAATGCTTGGCGCTGATTTTCATCTAGACCCTAGAGCAACGTCAGCCAAAAACAAATACACAGAACATCGTGCGTGCGCACCTTTCTTTGCGAGTGTGTGAGTGTGTATGTACGTGTAAGTGTGTGCATGTGTCGACGATAATTTATTAATAAAATAATAAAAATAATAATAAGAAAAACATATTTTACACATATGGCGAGGCTGTATGTTGTGATGTGATATCGCGATATCTCTTTCTCGCGTACTCAGCGTTATGTCCGGCGACACTTGATGACGTCACAGTCTGATATTAATGTTATTTGTCTTCCCCTTCCACCAAATTTCAAAGCTTTATAACTTATTTATTATTGCACCAATTTTGAAAATTCTTTTTCCGTTAAGTTTTGCATAGCATACATTTTTGATAAATGTATTTAAAAAAAAGTAGTCAACTACCGTATTCCCGATGTTCACAAAACTCATAAAGCACAAAGAGCGGTTTTCAAGTTCAATATTATAAACACGAAGGCAAGGGCGGTAAACCAACTGAAAGTGGCAGACCTCACCCCCATTTCGTACATGAACATTTGAAATTGTGTTTGGAAATGTTTCGGTAGGAAGGCACTCCGTTTTGGGGCCACTGTTAAATTGCGGGTTCAGCTTAATAGCCCGGTATTTACTTTTAAAACTTTCTCCAACCTCCAAATTTAAAATAGAACGCCTTAAAAGAAAATAAAATTACGGCGACGGTGAACATAGATAATAACCTCTCTTTACCCGCGGTATCTTAAAAAGACAAGCCACTTTCATAAATCTTCGAAGTAGTGATGCGACTCGAGTAGGATTTTATGACTCGAGTCACTCGAGTAATTTCAATACGTCACTCGATTTGTACTCGAGTTTTCGAGCCACTCGAGTTGACTATTTACACACCCTGTAACTCGAGTAAGATTTGTTTAATATTTTGATTACTAATATATATATATATTGAAGATGAAATAACATACGATATAATAGTTACTGATCACTAGCTAAATTGAATTTCTGCATGCTCTATCACGTCAAAAATGCTGAATTAGCCATAAAACTTATAAATTGGTAGCAATAACGTTCGCGACGTCGACAACGACCAATGAATTTTCGAATTTCTAGTGGTCAACGAGGCTATTTGGTGCGCCGAGTTGCCTCAGCAACTCGAGTGCAAATGGACTCGAGTCAATATTTTTTTCACTCGAGTACGAGTTTGACAAATTCACTCGAGTAAAAACACGACTCGAGTCGCATCACTACTTCAAAGTGGTTAACGCCTCGTCCGCAATGCGAGAAACAAGAGGGAATGGCTTCGAGCAACAACGAGGAAGGGTCTACAAAGTTTTAAGTACTCTTCAGTAAAATGCTTTCACCGAGTGATCCCTTCAAGAATTGTTGACGACCTTATTTACTTGTATAATTGTCGCGGATATGTAAGAATGTCCTAAACATTTATAGCTGTATACTGTGTGCTAGTTTATTCAATTAAAATTATATTTATCAATTCTAGAATGATAATTGATATTAAATTATTTCTTTAATATCCAATAAATATAAACATGATTTCAAATTATTTTTTACTGCATCGGTGGCATAGTTGTATTACGGTACGACTGCAATGCTAAGGTCTCGGGTTCGATCCCCGGATCGGGCAAAGTGATCTTCGGTCTTTCTATTCAGTATCAGTCCGGAGTCCGGAATTTGTGCCCGATATGGCGATAGGCTCGCCCCCTATAACATCATGGGACGGAGTACGCACGACGAAAAGTAGGTGCATTAATTGCGACTCTACCTCTGCGAAGTGGTAGCCCTTCGGGGATAAAAGGCGTGAGTGTGTGTTGTGTGTGGGTTCAAATTATTTACCGAGTCCAAGCGTGTTCAATGTAAGGCAAGAATGATTTTGGCGAATCATTCACCATATCCAAAAAAGGTGCTTTAATAAATGTCAAGAGACTAAACTCACAAATAACAGCTGGTTGCATGAAGTTAAATTTAAATATTTTTATATCAACGACAGAGTTGTCGACACAGCCGCAAACACCTCACTTGCAGCTAAAAGCCCGATACAGTATGATGGTGTACTTACGTCCCTTTATTGATTCACCAACGCTATTCGTCAAGACTGCGCGAACGGCAATCCAAACCATGAATAATTCATAGCTAAGGAACGCGTTCGTCTCTTTTCTAATAGTGGTTAGTGAGACAAGACAAGGATGGATCCCCATCGCTCATATACGAGGATTACGGCTGCGGGTAAAAATACACTAAGGGTTATTCGCTTTCATGACACGAACTCAATAAAATAAACGGACATTAAATTATCGACTCCTCTATCCAAGCTTCGGGTGTTTGAAATGGAACACTGTGATACATTGTTACTTTATTTGACAACTATTCTTTGAGCAAAATGTTGAGCAACATTTCTCAATAATGCTCGTCCCATAATGTTGCATAGTGAATATATCACTATAGATGCTTAGGCAATGAACTTAGTAGCAAGTTTAATTAATAATGTCATAACTTTATTTTCAAAACGTTGTTATGTTTACCTATGGATAAAAGCTGGATGAAGTGAATAAATATAATTTTACGAGGTTCTCTGTTGTCGTGGAGAACCGCAATATTATCTATGTTCATGGTAATTTTATTTGTTTGTTACACGCTGTTTTTTATGGGCAATTGTTTAAGTTGGGCCTATGATGTTTTGCTGGGTCAATATGTTTTCTCTGTTTCTAGAAGTGTTTTCCTTGAAGTGTTGTTTTTCAACATTGAATGGATGAACCATCTACGTTATTGCAGATAAAATAACTTCAGCCACAGAGGCTATAGATGACTATCTTAACCAAGAATATGCGCCTTTCCAAATCTTGTTAGCTGCCGCCAATTTCGCAGTATCTGTTTTGTATCCTTTGCTGAGTTGGTTGGATAAAAACGTTTTATATAATTCATGGAATGAAAGAGTCTAAATCGTAATACTGACTAGAATTCGGGTTAAGACCTGCTTCGACTGATAGATGGTGATAGTTTGTGAAATATTTTTAAATGTGTAGTTTTTAGACTATGGTTGATTAAATATGTATTGACTTCTAGCCTTTCTCTAACTGAGATAACAGCAAACCTATTTGCAAAGTTTTTCTATCGATCTAAACTTCGGATTATTGCGGGCTCAATAGCCCTTTAACTATAATTTGAAATTCGATCTAGAGGATTCTAATACCTATTTCAAGGATTAAATTGGTGGAACAACTGTTTGGATCGTGGATAACGCTGCTATGTTTGGCACGACATTGATTCGGGCTCTGCAGCATCTAGATAAAGATTTCTCTCCCTAAGGACGTCAGTCTGTTCGACTGATTCTACGCCGACGTCGAAACTATTGAAGCGTATTCACTTTGTCAATCTTTATAAAACTTGTCTGAATAATTGTGCGATCATAATAGCATAGTCTTGTTTCATGACAAACATGGCAGTGATTGACAAAGTATTATTGGAAATGCAGGTAGGTTATTTATGTTTTTTATTCTGTTCGTTATTAAATACACATGATAAGTTGATAAGATAATATTATAAATTATTCGCGTTCAAATATATATCACATAGGTTGATTAAAAATAAAATAACATATTGTACAAAAATTTTATGGACGTTTGTAGCTTCTTCATAACTTTTTTTTGTTAGTTTGTGAACAGTGGTGTTGGTTACATGTTTATTAATGTAATACTTATGTAATTTTATTCTTTGGTTTTTAATGTGTAACTGTTTTCTGTTCCTCTTGAATAAAATAAAGTAAAATAAGATTATGCTGTAGGACATACTACCGATACATTACTAATTCAATATCCTGTATCCTAAGCACATCGGCCTTACGTACATAGCCCCTAATTCCCCAAACACGAATTCGTCCCAACAAGTGAAAGAAAATATAATCCGCTTGAGTTGGAGTCGCCATCAGCCGAATCGTTCGTAATTCAATAAATCCTTCAATGAAAGGGATCACGCGTTTCGTACTCGACATTATATAGCATTCCACTCATCATAAAAACGGCACCATCAATCCACTGGATGCATGGACGGTAATAATTCACGTCAATATTCATTCGTGTCAAACAAATCGTAAAATGTGTTTCAGAACCAGGTTGCGTTTCGGCGCAAAATATATCATGTCTATTCAATACAAACATTTCATAGTTTAAATTGTGGATTTCACTTGTATGAATGACATGTCTAGCGCTTTAGTTTAGTTAATTTACGGGTGTTTTGAGGCTACTGTTTTGAATTATAGATTTTCAAATGCTGGTGTATGTCGAAAATAGTTACAAAATTAGTTTCTTAGCCTAAAACAATTATATACACTTTATCTTTATTAAATGATAACCATTTTCATTGTCATTTACAATATTGAAATATAATGTAACCGTTTTGAACTAGTCTAAAATAGTAAATCCAAATTTATAAAAGGAAAAGTTTGTTTGTTTGTTCTAAGTCTGCAACTGGACGGACTATTGCTAACTAATTTCGCTTGCGTGAAGTTGGTTCAACCGAGCGACGCATAAAATAATTGAAAACATATAGAATAGGTGGTTATTAAAAGCTTTCATTTAACTTGTAATCTATGTATGTATGTCTGTATGTAACCATGTTTGTTCACGTGGAATCTTGCAAGTCAATTTTGAAGCAGTTACCCTCAACCGATTGTGTTGAAATTTTGCATAAACGTTCAGTTTGAGTGACAATGCATTGTTAGCTGGTGACGTTATTCTGAATCTAATATGGCGGACGGACGAAGATGATGGACTAGTTATTTTTTGTGCACGTCCATAATATGGGTACCTATCAAATGAAAGCATTTGCTGAGAAAAATACAAAAAATGAAATGACCTCTCTAAATCCAATATGGTGGACGACCTAGATAGCGGACTAGTAATTTTTTACGCACTCCTATAATATGGGTATCAAATGAAAGGGCTTGCTGAGAATAACTCGAAACATAACTAAAAAGTAAAAAATAAATTAGGGTATTATTTTTTTTTAAAACTAGCTTTTATTTAAATGCTCTAAAAATAAAAAAAAAACAAACTTTGTTTGATTCAATTTAAAGTTATTTTTTTACTGAGTTACTGAGTAGGTTTAGGCCTTAATCCACTACGCTAGCCTAGTCCGAGTTGGCGAACTTCAAATACCTTTGAAACTCTCAGGCGCCAGGTATGTAGGTCTCCTCAGAATATTTTCCTTCACCGTTAAAGCGAGTGATAAATTGACGATGAATACACACGTGACCTGCCTTGGATTTTGAACCTGCGGACATTTTCTCGGCAGAACGTTCCATTCCCAACTAGGCTATCATTACAAAACCATATAGTGCTATCTAATTCAAAGTCCGGGATGGTACTGATGCTGATAGCATCAGGCGAGTCACATACTAGTCTCTTTATAAAATTGATGCTGAATTGATTGATTGACTTTTTCGTGTTGGGTAGTTTGAATTCAGGTGAAGCTTCACAGAAGGTCTTGGGCTAGTCGGGGTAAAGTTTTTGTCCGTCTTCGATCTGTAGGAAACGTGCTTAGACTCAAGATGATTTAGGGGCAAAAATAGCTTTATGCATAATTGATTTGCGAATCCCCACAAAAAAAAAATTGCTATAAACGGGTTTTACTTTTGTTCTTGGCTGGTGATCTTTTAGTGTTTTTCTGAAACAAATAATTGAAATCCAAATAAAATATAGCCTATTTTATTCCAATAGTTGCAGTAAACTCTGAGATTTAGAGAGATTGCCTACAAAATTGCTCATATATAATATTGACATTTCATTCAAAATCTTGTATATGCTCTTAAGATTCCACACATAGATACCGTAAATAATATAACTATCAAACAGTTACCGTTAGTCAAATTCCCAGCAAACTAATGGACTAACTTATAGCCCAAGTTTAGAATCACTCACTTTATTCAGAATCAGCAAATTCGTCCAGCTAGTCACTGGAGCTTTTGTAAACAATTGCAACATAGATTTGAATATCGCAGTTAAGTAACAGTACAGAACCACTACAGCCGTGCTTCCTGTTGAATAATGAATGATGCTTTGACAAGCGACTGATGACAGTATAATCATCATTTAAACTGATGCAAGCCGTTGCACCATTACTAATACTGAAGTGATTATTTGTTATGTATAGCTTGAAATGCTTAGTAAAATTTTGTCATCCTACGGAGCCTTTTTTTTTTTTTTTTTTTATTGCATTGAATGACGAGACGAGCATGCCGTTCGCCTGATGGTAAGCGATACGACCACCCATAAACAGTAGCAACACCATCCAGCACCTTGACTTACAAAGTACTGTGTGGCATTCCACTGCGCTCGTCATCCTGAGACATAAGATGTTAAGTCTCATTATGTCCAGTAGTTATACTGGCTACAATATCCTTCAAACCGAAACACAACAGTGCATGCACACTGTTGCTTGGCGGTAGAAATAGACATTGCGGTGGTACCCACCCAGACGGCCTCTTACATAATGAGAGACCTACCACCAGCCTGTTCCACAACTTCTGAGTAATTGTTACTCGTCACATAAATGTATAAGCCGACTAAATGCAAAAGTCAGTCTCCAATCTATGCTCCCAAATAAATGGCAATAAAATGAGTACTATTAATATTAGCTGTTTAATACGTTTTTTTTATTGATTTTATTGGTCACTGTCAAACCACAATTTACTTAAAACTTGTGAAACAGGCCCTAAGCTAAGTAAGTGTACAATAGTTTAATTGGGAATGCAACAGACTGCTGAGACGTAGGTTCAAATTCCGAGGCTCACGCCTCTTACATCGATATTCCTTGTGAACTGTTTCATCATCGTGAGGAAACCTATATACCTGAAAATTTTCCGTTAGAATTTCGGGGGATCTGTGACGTCTGCCTTTAACCTGAAACTAAGTTAATTGTTATTTCATCAATATTGTATAAACCTGACGAGATTGTTTCTTTGTTTAAACGTGTTAATCTCTGGTAGTGCTCTAATTTAGAAAATTATTTTACCGCTCCACAGTATCCCTTAGTGCTATACTGTATATAGCTATAGGGTGCTTAAACCCTGACATCGGTCTTATAAGCGGGTTGAGCGGCAAGAAATAACTACTTTTAAATAAGCCGAGCCGTGTCAAAGGCAAAAAGTAAACAATGGACTTAGATTTTGTTACTCATTTAGACCACTATCAAGGATCGTTAGAAAACAATATCGTTGTCTTAAAGACTCTGAAAACTAAGGATGCGGTATCTTTTGTTACTAAAAGAAGATCTTAAGACATTACGGTGCCTGTTGACATAAAAGCCAAAACTTTGCGCATTAAAGGGAAGTCAGTATCTAGTGTAGCTTGAAAGTTTAAAGATTCTTCGATTCTAAGTCGGTTGAAAGTTTAAAATTAAATTCAGCTCTTGTTTGGGTCACAAAAAAGGGAATTTCTTAGCAATTGAGTACGTAAGGAATACATTAATTAAATGTTGATATGGATAAAGGTAGGTATCACAAATAATATAACACTCAAGATTCTAGAATGTATTTAATAGGTGTATTATGCATATATAAAGATGTGGTGTTTTAGTTTATAATTATAATCCGTCTTGTATTAGTTTTCTTCATTGGGTATTATCTGTACTAATATTATAAAGATGAAATATTTGATTGTTTGTTTGTAATCGCTAAACTCAAAAACTACTGGACCGATTTTGAAAATTCTTTCACTAATAGGAAGCTACATTACTCCTGAGTGCTATAGGCTACTTTTTATCCCGGGAAAATATTTTTATCCCGGAAAAACTTTTTCATGCAGGCGGAGCCGCGAGCAGAAGTCTAGTTATTAATATTTCTATAATTACCAATATGCCAAGTCATAACGAAACTGATTGACTCGTCCCTTGGTTCATTATATGTCATATCCAGCCATGTTCTTCATTTTTAGGTACATTGTTAAGTATTTTTTTATACAAATGTAATTACGCATTTATTCACGAAAAAGTAGGCGGAGACGCAACTAGTGCGCTCACTTGCATTTGAATTTCGTTCAGCGAATTTCGTCTCATGATATTATGATAGGCGGCGAGCCTATCGTCATGTCGGGATCGAGCCCGAAACCTCATCACGGCATTCGTATCACCCCATGCCACCGAGGCAGTTGGTTTTAATATATGACATAATATTGCGCAAGAGTTCAGATTTTAATAAAAATATTAATATTTTTTGTACCATCTTTATACAATGACTTTATTGTCAATTTCTCGTTGCGAAATCAGCGAGGAAATCGAGACAACTGTATTTTACGCGGACACTTTTTGGAGCAAATCAATTTAGGCTATAAGTTATATTGAAACCAATTTCAGCCAATCGCCATTTTATAAAACATTGGCCTATTTGGCCCGATGAAATTACTTATTTGAATCTTTATCTTGTTTGTCGTTTTCAATTGAGGATTGAGAAGGGAAATATTTAAAAACATACATTTTAAATTTTGAGTAAGTATAGTTAATACACGCATACGTAGCTTAAAATTGTTTACTAATTTTAAAATCTTAAAGAACACTTCTGCACTGATTCCGTTAGAATAATGTGAATTCAAATCCTAGATTTAACAGCCATCTAAAGTATGTCAAAATTCAAGACTTTTTTAAACTTAGTGGAGTTAAAAAATCTCAATGTGACTTAAGTATTACACACAAAAGGGTAGCGTTAAGCTAAATATTAAAGTATTTAAAATACGAAAACAATACAATGAGATCTAAATTCAACACTTCCTTTATTTATTTATTTATTTATTATTCATAGGAACATCAACAGTTTACACATAACTAACATTGCTACAGTTTTCTTATTCTATAAGTACTATTCTTATGTGCTTACCAAATAAAGATGTACCAACATTCACAGTTACACTTTTACGAACAAACAGTTATAAACTAATATTTTGTTATCTAAGGTTGACAAATTTAAACATTTATATAAACTGTAAATAAATAACACACAAATAATTTATATAGACTAAGTTTTTAAAATGGAATAAAACATACCTAATAATACTTTAATAACATCATTTTTAACATAAGTACTATAAATATTATTATATGTATTAAAATCGAAATGTATAACTAATCCGTGTCAGTTATCGGTTCAGAGAAAAATAATTTTAACATTTTGTTTTTGCATAATTTTAAGGAATCTGAGAATATGTCTAGGTCAGGTAATTTTATGCACATCATACTATAATTACTGCATATCCTGTTTACTGGTGAATGGAGTCCTAAATTGGATCTGTACGGAGGGCCTTGAACGATTTTGGTTAGTGGGTGTCTGGGGAGATTGTGAGGAACAATTATAGAAATTTGTTCCAATAAATTTCTGCATTCGGAAGTACCATTAAATAATTTGTGGAGAAATGTAATGTCATTTATGGAACGGCGTGTACGTAGAGATAACATGCAGAAATGTTTTAGTCGTAAAGGGTATGGGCTTCGGTAAGAGATACCTGATGACGATAAGGCAAGGTGTCTTGTGAAAATGCGCTGGATACTCTCAACGCGTTGAGAGTGCTGTACATATACAGGATTCCATGCGGAGGAAGCATATTCTAAATGAGAGCGTACTAAGGCGTTGTATAAAATAATTTTTGTGCTTGATTTAAAGTCTTTAGAATTTCTTTTCAAAAAGCCAAGCATTTTGGCAGCTTTCTTTACAATAGCATCTATATGGTAATTAAATTTAAGTTTAGAATCCAGTGTTACACCTAAGTCCCGAATCTCTGCAACTTCTTGCAGTTTCTCGCCTGCTAGAGTGTAAGATGAAGCTATGGGATTTCTTTTCCTAGTGTATGTAATGTGAAAACACTTATTAGTATTCATCTGCATATCATTATTTACACACCATTGCCAAGTTCTATTCAAGTCACTTTGTAAAAGGGGAACGTCGGATAAGCATTTAATATTAAGGTATAATTTTAGGTCATCGGCGTATAATGAATATTTACAATATTGTAGCTGCAGGGTAATATCGTTTATAAATATGGAAAATAGTATAGGTCCAAGGTGGGAACCTTGGGGTACACCAGAATCAGCATAGTATACCCGAGACTCGAATCCTTGAAGTGCTACAATCTGTGACCGTTTTCCTAAATATGAAGTGAGCCAGGTTAGTAAAGATCCGTGAATCCCATAAGCCTCTAATTTAGCGATCAGAAGGGAATGATTTACCTTATCGAAGGCACTGCTAAAGTCTGTGTAGATTGCGTCAATCTGAGAACCGGAGTCAACTACCTGGGACACATCAGATACAAATGAAGTTAAATTTGTTTCTGTAGAACGACCGCGACAAAAACCGTGCTGTGACTCAGTAATTATAGGACCAAAGAAACGGGTAATGTGAGGACATATGAGTGACTCAAAGAGCTTCGAAAAGGAAGAGAGGATTGAAATTGGACGGTAATTAGACACAGCGCATTTATCCCCTTTTTTATAAATAGGTAATATTCTGGCTTTTTTCCATTCAGTTGGAAATATACCTACTTTTAATGACTTATTGAAGATAATGAATAAAGGCAAAGTTAAGGTAGATACACAACGTGTTATAAAAAAAGGTGGAATGTCATCTGGTCCAGGGCCTATGTTTATATTTAATTGTTTTATTTTCCTTTTAATATCTTGTTCACTAATATGCACGCGGCTAAGTACAGAAATGTTACCCGTAGTGATAGTGATATTAGTGAGATTACGACTTAATTGAGGTGTGTTTTTAGACGAAAAGTAGGTGGCAAAAAGATTGACAATATCAGATCCGGAACTAGCAGTTTGGTTACCGAGAGAAACTTGGGCTGGTATAGAAGATTCGGTCTTACGCTTATCTTTAATGTAGCGCCAAAAGGCCTTTGGGTTTTTCTTGATATTCGATTCAATTAAGTCCTTATAAGCAGTGTGGCACTTGCGAATAAATTTATGACAACGTTTGCGAAGAAGTTCATACTCAAATTTGTCTCTCGGATTTTTATGTAAACGATAATTTATGCGCAATTTATTTTTTTCAGATAACAGGGCTATGAGGTCTTTCGTAAACCATGGAGGAAACTTAGAATTATTACGCTTACGTTTTGGTACATGCTTTTCTATAATACATCTTAACGCATCATAAAATGCAGAAACCATATCATCTACATCGCTATAGTCTAACAACTTGTTCCAATCTACATTCTTGAGTAAGGCATTAATATTATTAAAGTCAGCTTTGAAATAGTTGTAACTAGTTCGAGATTTTTGACTAAGGAACTTCATGTTTGAAAGGGGTAAATGCAGTAATAAGTTCGGGTGTTTGGGGTCTAATTTGGAAATCAAATCCAGTGGGGATGAGACATTTGCATATGATATGTTAGTCAGAACGAGGTCAAGGACTCTACCATCTTCATTACTAATTGTATTCAGTTGGTGTAAATTATTTGCACTAATGAAATCGGTTAAACAGTATCCGAGTGAATTATTATAGTTACAGGGGACTGTGGATAGACCATCATTATCATTTCGCCAAATTATGGAACCTAGGTTAAAATCACCCAACACAATGACATCTTGAACGTTTTCTAAAACATTATTACAGTTATTAAGGAACTTAGATAAAGAATCTAATCTGGCTGGCGGCGGCAAGTAAACAGCGCAAATTGCAATTTTTTTCACGACATTGTTAATACTAATGTAAACTGTGACCCACAGGTCTTCACAATCACTCTCACATTGTTGCATACGATGAGATTCGTATTCCCTAGCAACGGCAATCATAATGCCACCACCATCCTTTTTAGACTCCGCAGTACAAAGACGATCTCTCCGATACACAACATATCTTTCGTCTATAAATTCCCTATCTGAGACATTTGAGTTTAACCATGTCTCCGTAAATACAATTATATTATAGTTAGATTGCAATATATTATTATAAATGTCATTAGTCTTTGTACGGATACCTCTAGTGTTTTGATAATATAAATCCATTAAATTAATTAAAGTAAGTCTCTATAACTTTGGCGAGGTTTCATAATAAAATATGTGTTATAAAACATATAATATGCTACGGAGCATATTACGATTTAGTTAAAAATTTAAGACTATCAGTATTGCGAACGTAAATAGCTTGGCTAAATTGATCTTTACGGATGTAGATCCGGCCATTTCGGACCCATATGAATTGATATCCCGCCTCCTTGGCCGTACGGCGTGCTTCTGCGTGCAGTGCCTTATTCTTGGGAGTGAGGTGTTCTGCTACGAAGACTGGGGTAGATGGCCCGTCTAGACAGAGGTGGAGTGTGTTCAATTTGTTTTGAGGGTTTTTCTTGTTGTAGGTAGCAACAGCCACAAGGAAGGCATCGCGATGAAGTGGACTTCGTAATTTCGCTATAATCGACCTCGGCCGGTTTGACTCCTTATTCAGCTTGGCTACTCTGGTAGCGTGCGTGAGGTCGTCAGCTGATAATTGATGACCAACTGACTTGGCAAGCTGGATGATGGTGCGGGCTAGGTCTTCGGTGCGGCGTTCAGGGATGCCGTTGATTTCAATGTTGCTGTCACGGGATTGCTGTTCCATCAAACTAAGCCTTGTGGATAAATCGTTAATTGAGGATTTCAGAATGTTGTTTTCTTGTTGTAGTAATGTTATGGTAGCCGATTTCTCTTCAATTTCGGTTTTAATGTCTTCATATTGTTTATTAAAAAACGACATGGAGTTTTGAAAATTGCTTATTTGTTCATTAATGTTCAACAACTCGTGCATAACCATATCTTTGATTGTTGCCCTAAGGGCAATAGTGATTTCTTGTTTTAAGATTTTTCGCAAGGAATCTTCGGTGACATATGTAATGTTTAAAGGTGCCTCTTCCATAGAAACTGTTGCGCTTTGTTTATCAATAAAAGAGACAGCGGCGGCATCCGGGGACACTGAGGGCTTTGTATTTTTGTAAGAAGTTACAGATGTGTCCAGGCTAATATTATTGTTCGGTTGCTTGTTCTTACACGAGTGACACTTCCAAGTACGCTTGTTTTCTTGTCTCATAACATTGAAGCGTTTAAGCGTTATATTTGCACATTGCAAGTCATATATAAAGGCGCAAGAGTAGCATTTAATCATTTCTTTATTATTTAAGGCTCCATGACATCCTGCACATGCATTACTAGTAGGTGCCATATTCGCATGCAATCTTAGAAGTTAATAAGGTTGAAATGAATAAAATTGTGATTGTCTTGTTCGTGCAGTTTGGCTAATAAGCAAGAGTAGGCATACGTTACATGAATGATGCGATGTGCGTACGAGACAACACAACACTAAGCCTCCCAGGTGCGAGCGGGATACGCAATTGCACTGTGAATGGAGCGACACGACGCGTGCGTGAGACAGCGCTACTGCAAGACCACGGCAGTGCGAGCGAGATGCACAATTGCACTGTTAATAACAGCCGTTTAAAGGATATTTTTGAATTTAATTTGACTATTACTCACAAACTAGATAGAATTCAAAATTCACATAAACACCATTGAATAGATAAGTTCATAAGCTTTCATTAATTGTATAGTTTGACTTGTAACGTTCACTTTAACCACTTTTTCGACAATTAAATTAAGGAGAGTAACTGTATGCGTCCGTTCCGTAAAGTTCCGTAAATATTCCTATATTTATATTCCTTGACCAACAAACTTCCTGTAAATTACAACAATTCTAACTTTAGGATAATTTTCTCGCGTGCCTAAAACACTTTGAATTTTTAATGAAACCCGCAAATCTATGTATATTGAAAAGTACGAAGATGGAAATACTTTTATGTCACCAGTCTTTGTTCAAAACACAATAGTTAAACCCGGTTTCACAAAAAAGGGAAATCCCTTTGCATCTTTTATTCCTCACATTGGTAGATAGAAGTCCCTTTTAACTTTATCCATTATGTTAATCTTAGGTCAACGGTTTATCGCTTTTTAAATGGATTACACCAAAATGATGCTTTTATCTTTTAATGTTGTGAGAAAAAATAACCCTTTGACATGTCACAAAGAAGTTATATGTTTGCGTGAAGTATGGGTCGCTTGAAGTGTAATTTGTTACAATTTAAAAAGGAAAATTTATGACAACGTTTTATCACGGCTTTTGGGTTATCATACAGCCGTATGATTCAAAGAATGTGCAATGTAGCCGGCCAAAAACAATTTGGAATCATGTACCCAGAAAAGGGCGCATTTTTATAATAGTAAAAAATTATGTTAATATTTTTTAAACTACACTACACTACTACTTATGGAGAGGGCAGATTTGAAAATAAAGCCTCATTTAAAAGGATCGATAATAATTGATTAATAATTATAATTTTTGCTATTAATAATCGTTCGTAATTATTGCTAAGAAACATTACAGTTACACCGATTGAACAAGAATAATGGTGCGGCGATTCTCGCCCATGTTAACGTACGAGGCTTTTGACAGATATTCAAAGAAAGTACTGCTAGCAATCACTCATCATCATCAGCCACATAATGTCCACTGCTGAACACAGGCCTCTCCTAAAGATTTCCAGACGGACCTGTCAAAAGCGGCCTGCATCCAGCGTGTTCCTGCGATTCTTATCAAGCAATCATTACTAGTGGCGGATCTTTTGTATCAAACGCCCCGCCTCTGTTACTGTGTTAATATGTATAAATATAATTAAATACAGTGCAGCGGTTGTGAATTATGGTCTATTGTATTGTTATTCCTCGAGTATGAGGGTGGAAAAGAATTCAAATTTAATTAATTATGTTTATTAGTAAGATAATTGTTTACATAGATACGTACTGATCGACTTAGTATCCGTATGTCACCTGGGTCCCTCATCGAAAATCAGGGCTACAGTATTGGTTATACCGTACTGTAGTAAGGAGCTGAATGAGGGGTCCTATTGTTGGTATAATATTGTGCTGTATTTTACTTTTTATGTTTAAATTTGTATATATTTTTTTGTCCCATCAATAAAACATTTTCTTTCTTTCTTACTTACAATTATTTCTAGCAATTATTGATCCGTCTAAACGAAGCTTCAATAAAATAATAATGATATAAAAGTACTCATCCGACAGCTATCGATTCTTTGTCATATTTAGCCGCGTCAATAAAGTCTTTTCCTCGGAAGTTTTCAAAACCTGTTTCGACTTTCATGTATTTTTAGTTTTATTTTGTATAATATACCACATCTATTTTAGACGTGGGTATAAAAAGTTAAATATACAAATAAAACTATAGCACCATAAACTTTTTCATTCGGCTTGATAGAAGGTAGGATCAATCTGCCTGATAGCCGGCAACCGACGGTCACGGATATGGGTAATTCCAGGGCACATTCAAGCCTCTTCTACCGTGAAATCCCTTTATTGGCGCTATGTTCCTGTACAATAACTGAAACGCACACATTAGTTAGATTTTCTAGACCAAACTAATTATTCTAAGGTTTACACAGCGGTTCTAGTGAGGTTACAATGCAATGCCTACATTGTTGGTCTTATTAGTTCGTGTAAGCATGCGTAGAATGGATACAATATTACTATGCTAAAGTAAGCGAATATTAAATCATGCTTTAATGCAATTGTTGCGAAATGGCAAGTGTAGACTTTAAATCTATTTTATTTTAAAACTGCGCTCTTTTGTCATGGTGTGTTGAAGACTGCCTCGGTGGCGTAGTTGTATTACGGTACGGCTGCAATGATGAGGTCTCGGGTTCGATCCCCGGGTCGGGCAGTGATATTGGGTTTTTCTAATCAATATCAGCCCGGAGTCTGGAATTTGTGCCCGATATGGCGATAGGCTCGCCCGCTATCACATCACGGAACGGAATACGCACGGCGATAAGCGAGTGCACTAGTTGCGCCTCTGCCTACCCCTTCGGGGATTAAAGGCGTGAGTATGCGTATGCGCGTGTTGAAGACGCCTAATGCTATAAAAAAGCAAAGCCTCTAGATTATTAGTATCTTAGACCATATAGAAAGGACGTGCCATGTGCGTATTAATGCGAATAAATAATTCCGTCACTTTCAGTGTCAATACTACGTTGAAAGTACAATACGCATCGTATTTTGTCGATATGAACGCTTGTCCGTTTTACGCACACTAATATTATGATTCTTTAAACTTGTGCATGATCATTTGACCTTACACCTTTCACAAAGGGAAAGATTATACAAGTCGCGTCCCTTATATATCGTCTAAGAGAAGTAGGTATAGATCGTTATAAAATCTAACAATGAATCCTTAATTAACAATTTCGAATTCTTTAGTCTAGCTTGCCTTGGATTTTTATTGTACTTGAGAGTTTTTATGAACTTGGGATTTTAATTTCACATAAAGAGGGTAATTTAATACTAAACTTTTTCACTTTATTTGTGTAAATTTACTTTTTTATTATAATAATTATCATTAGAAAAGTTTCACGGATCAATTTTGATTTTATATTGACGTAAATTATTTCGTAATAAAATCTTTAATGTGAGACTTACATAGGTTTAAAATACACGAATTAATTACTTACTTTAATTCTTATAAACAATCTAAAAGTTTTGTTTTACATGTTTAATGTTTTTGTCATGAATGATTAAGTTTTTTGTTTGTTTCTATTTGAACCAAATAGTAATACGAAATTTGCTCGAGCTAAAAAAAACAATCTTACATCATGCGCACTTCTGTGATGTAACTCAAATTGAAGTAAACAAAAGATACCTTCCAAAAAACCAGGACGTAATTAATAATGTATATTTTATTTCATCCAATGAATAGAAATGTATGTTGTCCCGTACGGATCAGAACTGAATAGAAGCTGCTCCACAAAAATAAGTATTGGCTTTTGCCGTCAAATAGAATATGGTAACTCTTGTTACCTAGAGTATCTTAATACCGTGCAAGCCAAATATACGAAATAAATACAGAATCTCCATACAAACGTTTCGAGTAAGAAAAAAGAACAACAAAAGTCAGCTCAAGCAACAGCCAAACTCACATTATCAGCGTTAAAACTGTCATACGTTTTTATTAGCGCCAAAAACTTTTTCCAATACTCCAGTGCTGTGCAAAATAAGCTAAATCTGAGCAATGAATTACCAATTTTGTTCATAAAGTCTTGACTTTCACGGTTTTAACCCTTTCAGTGGGCTAAGTTTGTTCATTACGCACCCAAGCGGGGAACTTTTTGCCAAGTATCGAATATTACTAAGTGACGAATGAGATTTCGAGTGTGTTGATCAAAGTACTTTGCTTTGGATGTGGTAATTGAGTTGAAATTAAATATAATGTTTTTTTTTTATTCGGGATTCTGTTGTTTTAAACAAGGTGTTGTTCGCGGCTTCGCCCGAAATTACTCACATACGAAATATTTGCTACACATATATCAATAGCCATTATTTTCTGATATTAAAATAATTAATTCTTCGCCTAATATTGCGTTTTTGTTAGGGATGAGAAACATAATCCGCGTTTCGTAAAATATTATCCGCGTTTTGCTTCGACGTCGTTTTATAAAAACATGTCTCGCATTTTTTACCATCCATTTATATTTTAGCATTACTTATTACCTTCATGTGTTTGATGTATGGTTTTGTACATGTTCACCGGCGTTCCGCTCGTTTCCTCCCGAACTTGCTAATGAGAACAATTTATTCTAATTATTCTGTACCCCCTTTGCGGTTCACTGAATGCTTTTACATAAATTACTAATATATTTTATCTTATATTTTAATAGCTGGGTGATACTTAATAATTTGGGTTGGGAGACATTAAACAACGTAACAAGTAGATAATAAGAGTAGAAAATATCATGAGGAAACCGGAATAAAGTTACTGCGACCTTCCCTATTCTCAGGCAATTTATTACGAGGTTTGGGATGTCGTATCTATGACCTAAATCACGGGAAACGATTAAATCCTTTTAATTATACGAAAAATTGCTGAAATTGAGGATTAGGTTGATGTTATCTTGAGCTATGACTTCATTACTACACACATTTAACTCCCGTATATAAATTTCGCTTAAAAAATTACATATTTTTTGTTGTTGTTGTCGTTAGCAGTATAAACTGAAAACATATTTTAAATAAACAGGGAAATAAATTATGTAAATTGTTTGTATCTAAAATAGGAAACCATTTATGTTATACTCTGCAAATCTTGTAATAAAGTTCTAACTCCTAGCCATGGCCCAATAAACATTGAATAGAAATGCATTTAGCGTACATAGCCGGAACAAACTATTGAGACCAACACTACGGCCGGGATTTGCGCTTTGTATAAACACTCCAATGGCTTTCAAAACTATTTGCTGAATGCTTATATACATCAGAATGGCGGAGCACCATAACTGCGCCGCAAACCAACCCGCGTCACAATACTGCGGTTAATCCGCATGATAAAATCCGCAGGAATCCGTATCGTGTGCGGTCATCACTATCAATGTTCTCTGACGACATTTGATAGCGTTTGCATTTATCGGTTTATAAAATCACTCTAGTAGTTGTATATCATATTGAATTTGAAAGAGTTGTAAATATTAATATTTTTATTGTGGTTTTATATTCATTAATTGGACGATTTGTTTCGCTTCAACTAATATTGAAAATGTTCACAATACGTTCAAATAACATAAAACCTGATGAAAATGTAGTAGGTATAAGATAACGTTTCAAAACGCGAAATCATAATGAAGGCTGAGTGGTAATTACATGGCAAATATAATAAACGAATTAGAAGCTGTTAACTACAGCATATTATGCAGATGTAAAATATTATTCCTCATTCGAATTAATTAACTCTGTTACAAAAAATAATTTCTAATGCATCCAAAATTACCTGCAGCAAATACTCTGCCTATATTATTAAGGGGTATTTAATGTTTTTCACACCGATAAGCCAATAAAAAAAATGGTGCCAGAAAAGCAAGTTTTACATATTCAGTCTTAGTACGTAAAACATGTAGTATCAACCCTAATTTTAATGACTAATAATGGCGCAGCAGTGTGAACTGCGGTTACAATGAGTGACGACTTTTACTTAAGATAGGTACTTACGTTAGCTTCCATTACACCACCGACACTCGAACAAACTAAGTCGACCTAGCCGGCAGCCGCTTATGACTCCATACTTACCCAAGTGAGGTCGTTATTACAAGACCTACAGTTGCATGCAACCTCAGCTATATTCTAGACTTCACGATAATTTCCGATGTATTCTTGGTTTCAAGCTTTTGTTATCGTTATAATAGGACTCAAATCTTTTAAGCGGGTTTTAGGTTTTTGTTGTAAACGATGTCCGCGTTCACTCGTCTAGCGTTATTTGTCTAGTTTTAAGCATACGTATGCTTATAGAAATTGCATTTAAAATAAATTATTTAAAATAATATAATTTGTGCTCCATTTTAAACATATAACTAATGCTTGACAATCTCTGCATGTACTACTTAACACATACACCCTTATGCCAAGGATCCTAGATCAAAAATATGCGTTTGTATATACGCTGTAAGTTGTGGTCCAAGGAAAGGTTGAGGGTGCCAGGCCACGAGGAAGAGCGCCTATGAGGTGGACTGACCAGATAAAAGCGGCAGTAAATGGCTCATCATCACTACTTCAATGCACGAGGAAGGCGGCCATCAGATAAGAGTGGCGGCGTGTTGTGAAGCTTGCCACCAACACCTGAAGTGATGACCACGACCACTCTGTCAAGAGTGATACCGACAAAGAAGAAGATACGCTGTAAAGCAGCTTAACTCTGAAAGAAGCAGGTGAAATGGCTGGTTCACTATAACGGACGAGTCAATGAGTGTCAACGAATCTACGAACTTACACGACACAGAATTGTACCAATTTTCCGCTATTGAAAAGCAAACGAAAATTCAATGTGCTCGTGTGTCACTGTCACCTAGATAATTTGGGTGCTCATTTTCAAATCACTCGCTGTCTGTACTAGTTTGGCTTAGCTAGGGTTGTTACCTAACTGAATAGCACACACAGTGAAATGTGAACAGTCTATTCAAAGTGGTGTTAGGCTTATTCAAGCCAGCTGCCACCGCAGCCCGCAGATTGTTTGCTAAATGTCCAATGACAATTTCAAACCAGAAAAAAACCAATGGATCGTCTATGTTAGGCAATTCATAGTAAATATATTTTTTATTAATAATTTACGTTGTATTAGGTAAGTACCTATATTGACTGCACTCGTGTTGCTTCGGCACGGCATTTAACGGCTAATTTAAACTTATGCCCTTTCGGTCCAATTTCGCCAATTTCTTATTTAACAGGCGTTAGGGCATCGGGCATTAAAATTAACGCGAATGATGAAATATCACGTGTCCTATGAAAGAATGCCTAGTTAAGGACGATAATCACCTGTTAGGGCATGGTGGGACACTAAAAAACCTTAAAAGTCCGTTAAGACAGTTAGCAGGATGTTAAAGTAACTAACAGAGCGTGGTGAAAACAGCCCTAAGTATGTTACTTTAGCTTCGTTTGTGTTTACAATTGCATTTACAAAGCAGCGCGACTGCAGCACTGCCGCCGCGCTGCCTCTGGGTGGCATTTAGCGGCATTTTTTTTGTTTTTTATGGCCTTGAATGACGAGACGAGCATGCCGTTCACCTGATGGTAAGCGATACGACCACCCATAAACAGTAGCAACACCATCCAGCACCTTGAGTTATAAAGTACTGTGTGGCATTACACGGCGCTCGTCATCCTGAGACATAAGATGTTAAGTCTGTATGTCCTGTAGTTACACTGGCTACAATGTCCTTCAAACCGAAACACAACAGTGCATGCACACTGCTGCTTGGCGGTAGAAATAGACATTGCGGTGGTACCCACCCAGACGGACTCTTACATATGAGAGACCTACCACCAGTAAAAGCCGCCGTTAGATCTTTAGGAGCTGCTGTAAAGACTGAGTTTGTTTTCATTTATGTAAAATATCAATTAGAACTAAGAAATTATAGATACATTACATAAATTCATTTGTGAACTGTCCCTAGTGAAACATAAATCTATCTGGTTTTACCATGGGAATTGGGAGGTGTTCCAAATTCAATGGTCATTTCATCAAACTTTTATGATTACATCTTTTGATTTTGACCACCCCATGAGACTCGTTATATCAAAAAAGGTAGAACTCACTTAATATTTATTGGAAAGCCACCATAAGGGATATTCTGAACTCGACTTTACTGTAGCCGATATGGGCACATATATCCCCTACAACACACTAGGGATTGCATATCAATGACTTTGAAGCGCTGAAAGTCAATGCTTTAAGGCTATATCTATACATGAGGCTTTGTGGATACTCTATCGTTTTATTTGCAACGTAGTAAGTTGAGAGAATTTAGGCCACTGTGTACAAACAGTACCACAAACCTACATACGTGAGTTCAAGCCTTTATTTTTGAAGAGTTTGTCAGAGAGGCATTTTTTGAAAATACCATTACCTCATAAATACGTGGGAAATGATTTTTATCTCTATAATGGTCAGGAGGCAGTTGTAGTTGTGCAGTATTGTGTTTATGAATTATACACAACAATTTATCCCCGAATCTGGAGTTTAAATCGATATGATTCAGAGAATAAATACGTGGGAAATGATTTTTTTCTCTATCATGGTCAGAAGGCAGTAGTTGTTTAGTATTGTGTTTGTGCAAAACAATGTCTCCCTAAGCAAACTAAGGCCTATGATGGTGACGATTTTCTGCCCACAATTAGTAATGGGAAATTATTGTCTTTCGTAAGCAGGCATGCATTTGTTTATACTTAAGCCTACGAGTAAAGCAGAGTAGATAACTTCGAGGTTATAATCTGAAATATAGTCTAGACTAGTATGTAAGACAGAGATAGGATTCAAAAATATCGTATTGTAGCAGCAAAAGACACACACACACTCACGCCTTTTATACCCGAAGGGGTAGGCAGAGGTGCAGATTAATGCACCCACTTTTCGCCGTGCGTATTCCGTCCCATGATGTGATGGGGGCGAGCCTATCGCCATATCGGGCACAAATTCCAGACTCTGAGCTGATACTGAATAGAAAAATTCAATATCACCGCCCGACTCGGGGATCGAACCCGAGACCGCAGTATTGCAGTCATACCGTAATACAATTACGCCACCGAGGCAGTCAGCAGGAAAAGATCTGCAAATTAAATTCCATCGATAAAAGAACAACAACTTTATAACCACTTTCTATGGAAAGTGAGGCCTGAACTCAATCGTAGGAAATTTTAAATTAGATTAATTTAATATCATTTGTATTTATATTTTATGAATTATGATAACGAGGAGAAATTCAAATTCAAATTCAAATCATTTATTCAGTGATTAGGCCCCTAAGGGCACTTTTACACGTCATTTTTTACAATGTTTTTATCATCTAAGATTCTACCAGTGCTTCGGAAAAGCCCACTGACCTGAGAAGAAACACCAAGAAACTCAGCGTAGGTCTTTTATTGTTATATGTATATTTTTTATATATATGTTTTACAAATTGCAAGTAACAATATATTAAATTTCAATTATTACTTATGTCAAAACTTTGAACAACTCAAACACGTAACAAAAAACCTAAATCAATCCTTTTCGGATTAATAATATGCTATGTGCAGAATGAAATGATCTCGAACAATTAATGAACTCCATTAAAATATCATGATATCCAAAACTGTTGAGTAACGACACTCCATTGTTCTTTTTGGACGATAGTTTTGCTCTGAATGTGTCGGCCCATTAACATTCCAGCGGCATTGTGCCGGAATTCCTGGCTTGGAGACACGACCCACATTCGCTTTCGGGTCATCAGCTATTGTATGTCAAATAGAAACTATTGTTTATAAATTAATATCCGGTGTTGAGAGACTAATACCGATGCGGTCGCAGTAACTTATGGCCTATGACGTGTGCTCCATTGATTCTAAGATTGGAATCGTCGATTCGAAATTCAAGGTTTCTAGGTACAATTTTGGGTCTATTTTGGGTGGAGAAGCAAAAGATGTGGCATATGTTATTATATCTATTTTGTACGACTGTGAATTGCCTGTCAACTTTTCAATTGGTACTAAAGTAAGTAAAGGTAAACCTTTATTACATTCAAGATAGTAAATAATACCTACAAACATAAAAGTAGTGTGCTGTAGACAGAATTTTCTTCAGCAATAATTTACTGTGTCAATCGATGTAGCACTATAGATGTTGCTGTTGATGCACTGTAGATTGCTGCCTTTCGTATAGGTATATTGTATAATATTTACGAAAAACCTAAACAAAAACTCACTCTCTAGGAGTATTAAATTCTATTTATCATAAGCTACAAAGTAAATAATATATAACAATGTCTTAACACAGGCAGGTATTCAACAAGCCTTACTTGAACTGGATCAAACTTGCAACGAAATTAATTCGAAGACTTACTCCGAAAGCTAAGTCGCGACGTAAGTTTCAGCACTAAGCTGAATTAACCTTGACAATCCTGTTAACGAAGGGTGGTAGTAGAATTATTATCATATTGAAATAAAACTAATTCTGCGGGTTTCATCACGATTTTTGTTTAACTTTTACGCCTGACATTTAGTACCCTTTCAGCCCTCGGTCGCAGAATGGAGTGAGGTGTTGGTTGCCTCAAAAGTTAGTGTTAAGTACTATCTTCTTTTTAATTAAATATAATTTTTGAAATGAAAAAAATCAAGATAAAGTTCGCAAAACTAGTTTTATTTCTACGTGTAACATTCGCGTTAAACTTCAGAAACCATTTTTAACACGTACCTACTGTGTCAAAGTGAACGCTGAGAGAATGTCGCGTCACGTACATTTAATCTGACACGTGCTCGCCGTCAATGTCAATCTCGACATCACGAAAGGGCCTCGATAAGTAGACGTCGTCATTTCTTTGTATATTGGAGCTTTTACCCGCGGCTCCGCCCGCGTGAATAAGTTTGCCGGGCATAAAAGCCCCGCTTTATATTTTCCCGGGTTAAAAAGTAGCCTAAGTGCTAATCCAGAACATGATCTACCCGTGTGCCAAATGTCATCGAAATCCGTTCAGTAGTTTTTGCGTGAAAGAGTAACACACATACATCCATACATTCTTACAAACTTTGTCGTTTATAATATTAGTAGGATGTCTTGATGCTTTGACAGTTGGTAGTGCAGAAAAAACAAATAGGGATTACAATGACTTGTATCTTGAAAACCAAGGTCACTTAATATAGACACTTAATATATTTGTAGCCAGTGTAACTACTGGACATAATGAGACTTAACATCTTATGTCTCAGGATGACTAGCGCGGTGGAATGCCACACGTATGGTGTTGCTACTATTTATGGGCGGTCGTATCGCTTACCATCAGGCGAACGGCATGATCGTCTCGTCATTCAATGCCATAAATAAAAAATAAAAAAAAGACTGTTTTGCAAAACCGAGTGTATTGTTTTGTAATGGAATAACTCCTAATTGCCTACTCTAATGAACTCCATAAGCATCTTTACGCATAAGTCACAAAATTTTGCTTGGTTTTTACTGACAGCCGCCGGCCTCACCTCAATCGTCTTTGAGGGTCCTAATCCGGGGCAAATGGTATTAGAAAAATCTACAAAAGTTTAACCCGACATGGGAATCAAACGAAACTGCAGTACACAGCCAATATTATTATATACTGTTGCAAAACCAAGAAGACAACTTCAAAAATAAATATAAATTAAAAATAACCAAGCTAAATTAATCATTCTAGGCTAAATGAAACAGTTTATTTTCGACTCCGTGTTAATTTTTTTTGCGAAATGTTAATACCGTAAATGATGAATCAAATGACGCGAGGCTTGACCGATAGAATAATAATGTTTTTGTACGAAGCTTATGTAATTCGCAAAATAATTTCTATCTTAATAACAAACCTTATACGTGCCTGTTTCACTGACCTCGTTATTTTCCATTTTGTATGATGTCGCGTACATTCTCATAATTGACATACGATACTGTTTTGTCAAAGATCTTTTAATAATGTTTCGTATTTTCAGCTTTTATAACGGCTTGATAAATTTGGATACATTAAAACTATATTAATGTTAATTCTTATAATAAATGAATGTATCTATCATGGACGTATATACGGGGGGTTGAGCGGGTCTGGACCCCCCCCCCCCCCTTAGCTTACAATAAACCACGCTACGCCACTGACAGCTGATATTTTGGGGATCCGGACCCCCCTTAGCTTCTGAAATGATCGGGCTCCCAAACGTGTCCACACTCTACGGGAGGAGGTTTGGTCATGCAAGGCACGAACCCACGCCACTAAATTTTTTATATCGTAGGACCCCCCCATGTAAAAGCTGTAGCTACGCCCGTGGTATTATAGTAAATTGTTAAAACCGATATAAAGCAGTCTCCACTCTATTATTTTTTTTTTTTTTATATTACATTGAACGAAGAGACGAGCATGCCGTTCGCCTGATGGTAAGCGATACGACCACCCATAAATAGTAGCAACACCATTCAGCACCTTGCGTTACAAATTACTGTGTGGCATTCCACTGCGCTCGTCATCCTGAGACATAAGATGTTAAGTCTCACTATGTCCTGTAGTTACACTGGCTATAATGTCCTTCAAACCGAAACACAACAGTGCATGCACACTGCTGCTTGGCGGTAGAAATAGACATTGCGGTGGTACCCACCCAGATGGACTCTTACATATCAGAAACCTACCACCAGTATTATATATTTGACATAGATAGAGACAGATAAATGATAATCTAAATCGTGGTTGCGTGAAATAAACTTTGTTTAATATTAGATACAATACACTGTCACCTTAGAAAACCACACCGACACCAGTCGCCAGTCGACACAATTATGCCGGCCTGATTAAAACCGGATGTTTTATACTATATTACTTGCTGATATTGTAGCTTTATATTAGTGAAATAATTTTTTAAATCGGTCCAATAGTTTTTGAGGTTATTGGTTACAAACATACAAAAATACAAATCTTTCCTCTTTATAATATTAATATAGATAGCTTAGTAATGATTTAATTATCTATAATATTTTGTAATCATGGTCCATAGGGAAAGAGGAATAAAAGATGTGCTCTTAGTAAATATTGGATACAAACCCTAATGACATCGAAACTAAGTTATAATAGTATAAATTACAATTTACTAATTTAATACATCTATAAGCGTTACTAAGGTAATGTAGTTAATTCTCACGCCCAATAGTTTGGGCGTACGTGAAATTGTAATTTACACTGATTTATGATATAAAATTTGTATTATTATCTATGGTACGCCTGGAAGGGGACGCCCGAGGAGAACGTTCTCTGACCAAATAAATAATCTTCTCCGAAAAGGGCAGGTCAGGAGTACCCTTAACCGACGAAAATGTATGAAAAGAACTATGAATGTGAAAGAAGCGAAAGAGGTGTGTCAAGATCGTAGCATGTGGCGCTCAATAGTCTCTGCCTACCCCTATGGGATAAGGCCGTGAGTGTGTACGTATGTATTATTATCTATCATAGTAATTTACATAACTTAGTCTATAATTTATTGAACTACTAAGTGACGCTCGCAGCATCGCCCGCGTGAAAAGCTTTTCCCACCACAAAAGTCCCGAAAACGCAGTAAGACGCCAGCGCCATCTATTCATAAAATCAGATTAAAAACATCCGTAATTTCCCGTGGGAGCATTTACTAATTACCGGGAAAAAAGTAGTATATGTGTCTACTCGTGTGTTAAATTTCATCCAAATCCGTTCAGCTGTTTCTGCGTTTATTTCTAACAAACATACAAACGTCCAAACACTTTCATAAACTTTCCCATTTATAATATTAGTAAGATAAGATAGTACCTATGACTGTTGGTTTACTCCTAATATAATGAGCCTTCTGTAAGCTATTTTGCCTTTTAGTAGCTTAGCCCATTTATATTCAAAAATGCGTGTGTGTATTTATAATGTACACACGTATGAAGTGAAAATTTTTCAATCAATTCGTTTTTTTTTATGGCGTTGAATGACCAGACGAGCATGCCGTTCGCCTGATGGTAAGCGATACGACCACTCATAAACAGTAGCAACACCATCCAGCACCTTGAGTTACAAAGTACGGTGTGGCATTCCACTGCGCTTGTTATCCTGAGACATAAGATGTTAAGTCTCATTATGTCCAGAAATTACACTGGCATGCATGCTGCTTGGCGATAGAAACAGACATTGCGGTGGTACCTACTCACTCAGATGGACTCTTACATGTGAGAAACCTATCACCTACCACCAGTAAAATAGAAAGAATACTTATTCATTTACAATAAAAAAAATATTATATTTCTTTTCTAATTACTTTAAGTTGAAAGAGTCTTAAGCTCAGGCAGATAAAATAAGTTTATAAATGGTAGTTCCATTAGCCCAGTTCTATTTCTGTAAACAAAACTCATTAAAGGAAAGTTCTTATAAAATTAGGACTCGCAAAGTCAAAAGGGGCGGGAAAGATAAGCAACACGAATAAAAGTTTAATTATATCCCGTAAATATGTGTGAAATGTTTACAATTAAATACAGTCTACGAAGTATCTCAGTACCGGATTATTGTTTTATAAATGTCCAATGAAAGACCTTAAAATAAATAAAAAATACGTGTGGCACTCGGAGACTGCCGCGGTAAAGCTATTGCATAGCATTTTTTATCACAAATTTTGATTGACTAAACACAAATTCGATCTTACGCTTACCACATAAAGTAGATTTTTAAACGCGAGCAACGCACGTTTAGTCTTATTATTGATAAATGTCAGAAATGCAATGGTCATCACAACCAAAGTAGAATAAATCAAAATTTGAAAAAAGAATGTTACGTTCGATTCTTTTGTACTCGTGCCGTGCCAACGCTGGGGAAATAGCTTCTACGCAATGTATTTAAGGTTCATATTAGATTAGTAAGAAATGGTTTTAATGACTTTAATAAATAAAATAAATAAAAATACGAGTATATTTCAAGAATTATAGCTTCTACGCATTGTATTTAAGGTTCATATTAGTAAGATAAAAAAGATGTCAGGTTATTTTCGTTACGGAATTTCTCGATTCGGTCTCCACAATCAACGCCCGCGATAGAAGCTATGCAATAGCTTAAAACTAAGATAAAATCTTTGCGATTGAGTTGTAGGATACTTAAGGGGCTATGTCGAAAAAATATCGGACGGTGATGGGCGTGGCTTAGCGTATTTCCAGTGCGAGGCGCCCCGCCGACCCGCTGCGACAGATCGCGCGCGTCGCACCGCCATCGCATCAGGTCGTTGCGCTCAAGCCCGCGAAAAGATCGTCATTCCAAATGCAAATACACAGCTGCGTTATAAATATTATAGTTAAAATTTCCAATAAATTCTATGTTTTATAACTTATAAAACATGTAATTTATTTTAATTCGCCTATAGAATCATTATTATGTCACTATACTACCTAATTACTTGAACATTATGTAAAATGACATTGTAAGTTATTTAAACTCATCGAAAGTATTATTCACTTTCTCGGTAAAATTTGGTATGGTGGTAAATAGGTCTCGGACGTACGTAGGTATATAAAAAACAGAGCAGTATGAAAATTCTATAATACATTTTAAATTATATTTTGCATCGTTTTGATTTATTTTTGTAGGCTTTCCTAGCTTTGATTGACACAAAGTAAATAATAATACAAAAAATGCAGTCACTATTTTACGGCCCGACTCTGGATTCAAACCCCGGACCTCAGCGCGGAGGCCGTACCGAGCACGCAATACAGCTACGAGTTACAACATCGAGGTAGTCTTGACTCTCGACAAGTCAGTCACTATGCTACCTCTTCCCTGGAATTCCGGGTCTATTTTACCGGGTTTTGCCGGGTCTAAATGATGCTTCACTCTTCATTGCCGCCATACAAAATCGAATTTTGGGTGTAAAGGTGTTCAAAATTTTTACACCATAAAATTAGTTTGATATGAAGTTTGAAAACATTATAATGGTTCAATGGTCACTAGATAGGGTATAAATGTTTGTAATGGTGAAGGTGGCCGTTACCAATCTAGAACATTTTTATTTAAGAACCAATTAGCTTCAAAATCCATACCTGGCCAAATTTTGGACAATAAAACATGTGTCTAATGTACAAGGTGGAATAAGTGGCTGCCATGTTGTTTTAATTTTTAAGGCCAATTCGCTTTAAAATCGATACTTTTGCGTCTTTGGTTACAAAGGTCAGATCCGATTTTATACCTATTGACCTCAAAATTGTTATCTAGGCATACTTTGGCCCCAGAGGGTGAGCCTAATCCCAAAAAAGTGACTGCCATCTTGAATTTGAGAGCGTACATGTCCGCTCGGGCCGATTTCTGCAAAATATATATCAAACTGAACATCTACAGGTTGTTTCTTCTTTCGCTATTTTTGGCTTGCCGTTGAAAGCAAGATCTTGACTTAGGTAATGTTAGAATTGAGAAAAGTGGCCGACATAGTGAGACTGATCCAATGTCACAATTGAAAAAGTAGCCGCCATTTTAAATTTCTTTGTTTTAAGGCCAATCGACCTCAAAATCGATATCTGGGCATTGTTTTGTGTACAAAAGGCAGATCTAATGTTAGAATTAAAAAAAGTGGCCACCATTTAGATATTTCTTGTTTTAAGGGCTATTTATTGGCTTTAAAATCTATGTGACCTTGCAGGTGGACGGCCGACGCTGCGCCGTGGCCTGGCCTTAAAAACAAATAAATTCAAAATGGTGGCCACTTTTTTCAATTCTGACATTGGATTAGTCTTAGGCAACTAAAGTTATAGCCAGATATCGATTTTGTGGCCAATTGGCCTTAAAATGAAGAAATTCAAAATGGCGGCCACTTTTTTCAATTCTGACATTGAATTAGTCTTAGGCAACTAAAGTTATAGCCAGATATCGATTTTGTGGCCGATTGGCCTTAAAATGAAGAAATTCAAAATGGCGGCCACTTTTTTCAATTGCTACATTGGATCAGTCTTTGGTAACTAAAGTTATAACCAGATATCGATTATGAGGTCAATTGGACTTCAAACAAGGAAATTCAAAATGGCGGCCACTTTTTTCAATTCTGACATTGGATTAGTCTTTTGTAACCAAAGTTATAGTCAGATATCGATTTTGAGGTCGATAGGCCTTAAAACAAAGAAATTCAAAATGGCGGCCACTTAATTCAATTCTGACATTGGATCAGTCTTTTGTAACCAAAGTTATACCCAGAAATCGATTTTGAGGTCGATTGGCCTTAAAACAAAGAAATTCAAAATGGCGGCCACTTAATTCAATTCTGACATTGGATCAGTCTTTTGTAACCAAAGTTATACCCAAAAATCGATTTTGAGGTCGATTGGCCTTAAAACAAAGAAATTCAAAATGGCGGCCGTGTATACCAATTCTAACATTGGCTCTGAATATTTTAGTGACTATTGATCCATAATAAATAAATAAATAAGTAATATAAAAATTCATACTAAAATAATTTTATGGTGTAAAAATTTGAACAGCCTTTGCACCCAAAATCCGAATTTTTCAAATGTATGACCGGCACGCAAGCGTCATTTACGCAAAATTGGCCCAGCATGGCATTCCAGGTATTACGCGTCCCTAGCTCTGGATTACGAAATATAAATAACAATACAAAAAAACCCAATGTCAATTTTTTTTCGTTCAGGGATTCGAACCCGGGACCGGGAGCGCGGTAGTCGTACCGATCACGCATTATAACTAAAGTAGGTCTCCGAAAAGAAATAATTTACAAAAGTGAAAGGATGTAATAATTACGCTTGCTACCTATCTCATAGATCTAATAGAGCCTATAATTTTATATTGACACACGGACGTGAGCTGGATATACTGTAAAATAGAATTTGAAGGGCACTTTCAAATTTGCCGCGCGGGTCACGGCGGCAGCGCGGCCGCATCCCTTATACCAAACGGGTAATTTGAACTTTGAAGGCGCCCAAAAATGTCGAGCGCACGTCCGTCGTCAGTAAAGATTCCGGGCGACTGAAGTCGGCACGGGCCACTCCCATGACAGTGATGGCGTATTTAGCCGTCGCGGATGAGAGGAAGAGACGGGAAGCGCACTCGTATGCCGAAATGAAATGGCGTAAGCGCCAAACCAATTTTCTTTTAATTGTGATTATACTATTCAATTTAGTTTCATTGCGTCTTTTTGTGACCCTAGAAAATATTGAGTTCTTGTATTTAAATCAAGTTACGAATGTATATATTACACCATTTAGAGATATAGCGTGTTTAAAGAAAATATCAGAGGTAACTTTGGATTTTTTTTCTATCGAGAAAATTTGTAGTAATTGTGTTTTGGCTTTCGAAAATCATTGAGTTATATGTTCAATTTACACATACCCAAAAATCAAACTTCCGATCTTAGTACTTTACGAGAAATTTGAATTTAAATAACCTTAAATTTTTCGACATAGCCTCTTAATTTAGAATGTGGTTATTTGAACAGATATTTGCTAACGCCTTGGCCCGCATAAAATATAGTTTATGGCAAATAGACATTTAAAAAAAGGAGTCTGTGGCTTTACGAGAAAAAGGTCTGGATACGTTCAGCTTACTTCCCATAAAATTTTATCGAAATTTTCTGATTTAATTAGTATTATTAGAATACTAAGTGGTGTTTTAAAGACAGGCACAAAATAATAGTACATTTTCATATTTTATACTTATTCTTTAAAGTATAATATACCCCATTAGCTTAGGTAAGTTCGCGTTGCGGGAGAAATAAAGTGGACGGTTTAAAATTAAAAATAACAAATCTACTGGGAAATGAAGAGGCATCTTGAAAGAGGGCTCGTTATCTTCGGCGCGGTGCCTCGAAGAAAATAATCAACGAAAAACAAAGGAAGCGGCAGGTAAGTTGAATAAATTCCAATCATTTTAAGCATTGAATGGAATTGTAAGGAGTGCCTTCCAACCAGGGCCTGAGGACATTTCTGAAATTGTTCCAAATGTTTGTAGAAATTTCCCCGTTTCAATTTGGATCATCATATTATTTTGAGTTAGCATACGTTATATATTTTTGTAGCGATCACTTTTCATAATTTTGAATATTAATGAGATTTGGAAATATTTTTATTTTTACTTTTTTGAATTGAAATTTATTTGAAGTCATAAAATGTCGAACATTATTTAGATTCGGTCTAAAGTAAATCTTATGAACAGAAGTTCCGATATTCATGTAGATGTTGTCATGTTTGTCAGTGTAGATATGCTACATTTAAGTATTCTTATATTTGTGATCTATTCAATCAGTCTATCTTCGTCCACTGCTTAACTTAGGCCTCGACAGGTGAGTGCCAACTATCCCGGTCTCAAGTAGCCTGCACCCATCCGCTACCCGCTGCCTTTTTCAAATCGTCGGTACATCATGCAGGAGAGCGTCCTACACTACGTCTACCAAATCGCGATCTACTCCAGCACCCGTCCGCTCCATCGACCGTCCGTCCGTCTGCAGACATGGCCGGCCCACTTCCACTTCAGTGTTTTGCGAGCGATGTCAATATCCTATGTATGTAGTAAATTAATTTATCTGGATTGACCACGATTGTAGTGGAAGCCTTTAGTTATCTTCATTTTCATAATCCACTGAACTAATTAAATAACATTTTACCCATTGTATCGGAAATTAAAAATACGCGCAGTTACTTGAAATGGTGCGCTATAGACCTTCTGTTTAATTAAATTTAGCACGTCCATTTTATATATCTGCAGACCGCTAGAAATTAGTGCGGTTCATCGGAGCTAATAACAAGAAATAACAGTCTACAAAAGCAAAGCATTAACGTGTCTAGGATTTTAATAGCAACTTTCCGAGCTGTATAAAAGAACAGAATAAAAATGCTCTCTTTCCTCGTCATATGCATTGTTCGCATCCGTGTGTAATATTTTCCTGTGAACTCATATTTAAGCAATGACGTGGCTTAGCTTTCAAAAATATTTTTTCTAGTCTAGACGTTTAATTTTAGCGTCCTTGATTTTTTGTGTCGCATATTTTAATACTTTAGATACTTTTTTAAATGTCTGATGAGACGAGCAAGATCTTTCACTTCATGGTAAGCGTCACAACTGCCCTAAATAGTATTATTTATTACTATAGAACCAAATGCCCAGTAATTACTACCAATTTAAGCGACGATTTAAAAAAAAAATTGAATGTGCGTATAAAAAAAACATGAATATCAAATATCAAAATTAAAATATTTTTGGTTTTCTAGTTGTTTTTGTTTTGTAAACGACAATGTCTACACACAACAATTTAAACAATGATTATTGCCAATTTACGTTGAAAAATACACGTTATTTTATACGCTAATACCTTCATTTTCTATTAATTTAACTTGTAGTAAGTACATCTTGGAAGCCGTGGTAGTCAGGAGCTACGCTGATTTCCCGCGGGCAGGGAATTTGTCACACTTTCAATCTTGTGTTCATAGCATTGTATGTTATTAAGAACTAAGAAGTAAAGCTAAGCAGGCAACGGAAATATCGAAACGATACACGCCGTGGTGTTAAGAAATATATTATTTTGCACCATTAGAGACGCATTTAGATTTATTTATTTATTAGAATACATATATATAACATCATATACATTACTAAAGTGGTATTAAAACAAAGTAGGTATTTCACAATTGGCTTCAAAACACCTGTTGGCACTTCTGTGAATTTCTGTAGATTGCCAAACATATCCACATTCTCGAAAAGAATGATAGATATTTAAGAGTAAATTCCGATAATGCAAACTGTAATCACGCGTGATAATTTCCAATTTAAATATGAATAAAAAATGTCATTAGGTATAATGGCTGTCGTTTTTAAAGGCATTGCGCTTAAAATTCAGCGCGATAATTCAAATTTATCGAGGTGCTATAAAGTACAAATTTCTATGAACTCCACTCGTAATTTTTCATACGTTTTGTAGACCGTTTTATTGCGGTTATAAGGCGCAGCAAACTTTGATGAATGAGAAGTTGAAGTACCATACTCACATTCAATATCCGCAAAACAATACTAAGCTCGGCAGCTGCTTGAAGAGTTTCGAATTAATGCGGCTTCAGTTTAAAATTCTTATTTCTTGGCACAGTTAGACGCGGCATCGGCCCGGAAATTCGATAACCCATAGTTTAGTGAAGCCAACTTTGATCTGCACTGGTTTTCTCGCGTTTATTAAAATTTTTATAGCCGGCCAAAGTTGTGGTTTGATTTCGCTTTTACTGCTTTTACTATTGTTTCGCGAATTTTATAATGGAACTAAACATACGATGAAAATATTATGCTCTTTATAAATACTAAAATAGTATTTTTCTCTGTAAAGTTCAACTAAACTAGTGTTAATTGATAAAAAAAACATATTATTTCATTATTTCCTCGTTTTGACTTTTGAAAAGCCAGTTCACAATATAAAACTGTATACGAACATATTACAGTGTGCCTGTTCACTGTTACGAAGCAAAACATACAATGATGATTTAGTAACTATTAACGAACTCTCAAAAGGTATTTTATACCACGCTACCATATATGGTACTTTGTACACACACATACACACACACAATCACGCCTTGTATCCCCGAAGGGGTAGGCGCAACTAGTGCACCCACTTTTCGCCGTTATTACATCCCATGATATGATAGGGGGCGAGCGTATCGCCATATAGGGCACAAATTTCAGACTCCAGGCTGATACTGAATAGAAAAACTCAATATCACTTCCCGACCCGGAAATCGAACTCGAGACCTCAGCATTACAGTCGTACCGTATACAACTACGCCACCGAGGCAGTACTTTGGTGGTACTTTGTATTCTTGGAAATTTATTTTAAACACTGATATACAAGTTCTTTCTCAATATTTTCCCGCAAGATGTTCTACGGTTTGACAGAACCCGCGACCTCTGTCTCGACAGTTCGTTTCTTATCGCTATTATTGCATTTATAATTATTATAAGTAATACCAGCTGACCCGGCAAACGTTGTTGTGCCATATAAATTCCATTTAGAGATTATTTTAGTAGAAAATAATGAATAATTGATCAGTTACCGACCGGAGTTAAAAGTTATTAAATTACTAACATCGCTATTAAAAAATAGGGAATGATAGAAAAAGGTAGAAAATTTAGGGTTGTATGTATTTTTAATGCCACATCATAAAAAATAAAATTCTACTCGAAAATAATTTTTTTTGGGGTGGGCTACCCTTATCACTTAGGGGGATGAAAAATAGATAACAACCTATTCTCAGACCTACCAAGTGTGAATATAAAATTTCATCAAAATCGGTTCAGCCGTTTCGGAGGAGTATGGTAACAAACACTGTGACACGAAATTTTTATAGATATAGATAGAAGATATAGACTAATAAGACACACTTTTGAATGAATAAGGTACAAGTAGACCATATCAAGCGCTGTCACGATCAATTCTTTTTAATTCGAGATCGGCAAAGTACAGTGCACCTGATGGTAAGTAAGGGCGAGATAGAGTATCCATTGATAAATCCCTCGCAAGTTGATAGAATTATGCCGGCCTATCCAAAACGGGATGAACACATTAGACAATAACAATAACAATTTAAAACGACCATTTCCAAATTTCGTACGTTTTTACGAACAAAACTCCCTAATTTCGTAGATGTAGAACACGAAACGGACGTCCAAAGCCCCGGGCGGTATTGACAGCATGGATTACACCGGCGCTTTAAAACTGAGTATTCCGGTTAAATTCTACACGACATGATCGACCTAAATGCATTTTGCTGCAATATTTTTTGATTCAGTTGGTGTATTCATGTACAGTCAGCCACATAAGTAGCTGAACAAATTCAAAATTTCAAATGGGCTCTACGCGTTAAGTTTAATTTAAATATTTTTTTTCTTTTTGTGAAGTAAAGATAATCCCCTTTATTTTACTTTTGTGAAGCGAAAACGAAAATTGGTGAGAACGCAAAAGTGCAGAGGCGATTCTAAGTTTTGAATTTGTTCAGCTACTTATGTCGCTGACTGTACATATAAATATTGGAAGCAATGGGCAGAGATTAATAAGTTTTAACATAATATGTTTGCTAACGTTTCCATACTTTTTCAGTGAGGTGTAGAAGGTATAATGGGTTGATACACTCAGGCCTTTTATATTCGAAAGGGTACGTAGCGGCGCAAGTAGTGTACGCACTTCTCGTCATGTCTGTATTCCGACCCATGATGTGATAGGGCGCAAATCTATCGCCGCATCACGCATAAAATCCAAACTCTGAGCTGATTTTGAGTAGAAATATCCAATATCAGTCAGTTGAATAGACACACGCACATATTATCCTCGAAGAGATGTACAAAAATGCAATATTACAATTATGCTTATTAGTAATTTCCGTTATTTTCTCTATGAAGTGAATACATGTCAATACATATAATGAAAGGCTGCAGCGAAGAGGTCTTCATTCTGATGCTATAGAGCGCCGTTCTATAGTGAAGAGTTCAATTCTGTCTTGAATTGCTCCTATAATTGCCATTAAGTTTTAAAATGGCGAAGCAATTCCTGATTTTAATTAAGAATTACCTCCCATAGCTATAATATTACATTTATTCTTGTAAACTATTATTCCTATTTCCATTCGTACCTTTGTATCTTTGTTCCGTAGGAATATGAATATACCAAACAGTTGATATTTTATAACCACAAAAGACATAGAGAGTCGTGAATATATAACTTCTTAAAATATATACACATACACGCTTTTTTATCCCCGAAGGGGTAGGCAGAGGCGCAAGTAGTGCACCCTCTTTTCGCCGCAAATATTCCGTCCCATGATTTGATAGTGGGCGAGCCTATCGCCATATCGGGCACAAATTCAAACTCCGGGTTGATACTGAATAGAAAAACACAATACCATTTTGCCCACCCGGGGATCTAAGCATCAGCATTGCAGTCGCATCGTAATACAACTGCGTCACCGAGGCAGTCAAACAACATCTTAAAACTTAACCAAATTCATAAGTAAGCACGTAGAATAAATAGTATGCACAATTTTCTCGCATTTAATACTAAAATTCGGCTCCACTTTATTATTCAGAAATGACGCGGGAGCCACTTGGCGTAGTGTATGTGGCAAAGCAATTAATTTGCATAGTTGAAGCGGTCTCACGTCAGCCACATATGGCCCGTTGTCTCAACGTGAATGCTCACTGTGAAATCTTCAGTCAATATCGTTTCATATTGTTTTGCTGTTGAAGGCCGTCTTGACTAATATATTAATTACCTCTCTATATTAACACAATCTAATTAGTTATCCGCCGTTTTAAATAAAACAGCACAATCGCTTTTTTCGATCCATCGCGAAAATCGATCAATCCTAACAAAGCTCTTTTGACATGATTACAAATGCCTTTAAATTAAGATTAGAATCATATATTAATAACGGCCGATAGTGCTAATGAAAATGAAATAGCGCAGAGCACACTTGAAAATTGGCAATTAATGGCAATTAAATGAAACTGATGTGTGGTTTATAAGAATCAACATTTACATTTAAAGAGCTCAAACATTATTCAAAAGATATTCGTTCACAAAATCAAATATAACAGTCATCAATCGCAGTAATTACATCAGCTACAATATCCTTCATACTGGAACACAAAAATGCTTTTCACTTGTTCTTGATGGTGTTGACGGATGGACTCACGAACTCATAAGAAACTTACCACATAGGTCCTAGGTAAACGTTATACTAAATTGATGAATACATGAACTGCTCTAAATAAATAAAAACGTAATATAATATAACTATAATAAATATCTACCTTATATAGTTCTTTTCTTTGTTTAAAAAGGTTTTTTATTTTATTATTGATGTATTCGTTTTCAATTTTCTTTTCTTTTGGTAACTGAGAAAGTAGCCTTTTAAACTCAGTTTCTAGGTTGTCGTATTGGTTTTGAACTCTTGGCGTTATACTAATAGCTTGTATTAATTTGTTTTCTTTTAATTAATCTTCGGATAGCAAAGGCGGTAGATTTCTAGTGTATTTATGTATTTCCGTTTTGGCATTCGATTTTGAAATAGCTCGCATCGTATCATTCTATGATCTGTATTAAAGTTTTATTTTATTTTCATTATATCTATCACTATATTTACTTTATACCTTGGATTTGAGACGCTTTTTTTACAATAAAATACTTTTTTTTTTTCTTATTTACTTATTTAGTTCTGTTCTACTATTGTCCAAGAAATGTCACTAAAAATATATAAATTGACAAAAATCTCATTTTGCAAATTGGATAATGGCATAATCTTATTAAATTAGTGTATTGTTGTAGTGGTGGTCCTCGACAAACCTACAAAGTTTGAATAAAATCTGACCGCTTAAAGTGGGTCAAAATCGCGCCCAAAGGAGTCGGAGTCGGAGAGTTACAAACATACAAACATACATACAAACATGCAAACATACAAACATACAAGTGAAGCATTAGCTTCACTTGTATGCATACTCTTTTTTTACACGCTTTATATTAATAAAGCGTGTAAAAAAAGAGTATGCTAATAATATATTTTTATCGATTCAAAAATAAACTTCCATTCACTTCATGGCCTACTTCCAGCGGTATAAACAAATAAACCATTTGAGAAACACACACTTGTAATATTATTAATAAAGGCTGAAATCAAAACGTTTATTTTGCAGATATTACATTTAATTTAATAAAGGGAAGCGAGGGCAGTAATTAATTTGCGCAGCTGATCGCGTCAGAGGCAATGTTACTTAATGTTTTATTAGACTGAAACAAAAACACTGCCGTTGCAAATTTTCAGTTATAAAAACAATTTCGTATGTAAATGAAGATTATTTTTCACGGATAACAAGTATTGCCTCGGTGGTGTATTTGTATTAGAGTACGACTGCAATGTTGAGGTCTAGGGTTCGATCCCCGGGTCGGGCAAAGTGATATTGGATTTTTCTATTCAGTATCAGCCCGGAGTCAGGAATTTGAGCCTAAATGAAAGTTTGAAAAGTGGGTGCATTAATTACGCTTCTGCCTACCCCTTCGGGGATAGAAGGCCTGTGTGTGTGTGTGTGTGTGGATGATAAGTAAAATGTCGCCATCTATTATTATTTTTTGTAAATATTTGTAGTTATATTGTAACAATGACTATAATGATAAATTTTACAGTTTTTAAATTTAGGAAATTGAATGAATTTAATTGAAACAAAATAATAAAATCTCTTTATAGAAAATATTAGTGTTCTATTCACACGACGTTTTTAAACAAGCTGGAGTTACCTACACGCGTTTTCTGCAGTTCATCAGCTTCCTTATTACCCGACTGCAAAAGAAGGAGGTTATTCTCTGACAGTGTTGACTCGTAACGCGGCCGCGTTAAGGCAACTTCGTGTAATTAGCGTTAAATGGTACTCTGTATGCCAATTTCCATAGTGATAAACGCGATGCGTTATGCGCTTGTTACGAGTGGAGAAAATAACGTGTGTCATAGAGAATCAGGGCCCTGTGCGCAGATTAAGTTAAAGTTCACAGTTAGAGCGTTGCGTCGCCTTTACTGCGCGTTTTAAGTGCGTCGTCAGCTTTTTAATAAAACGTCATGTGCATAGCCAATAAAAGGAGAATGATTATACTTATGAACTAAAAAACAGTTTATATACTGAGCCAAGCCTATTGTCAAAACTGAATTGTATAACTTTAACTTAAATTTATTGTTGTAGGTATAGATTTTATTTTTCTACCTGTGGAAGCTTCTAATTGGTATATAGTTATTTAAGTTTAAACTTATTTTGTAAAATTTGTCGTAAGCTCCCCGAATAACCAAAATAAAATAAAACAACTACATCTTGCTCGCAATTGTACGCGATCAAAAGTTAGTTCAAATATTTAGATTTACCGTAACATTTTAGCGGGTCCATGCAGACTGTAATCTATAAGCCAAACCACTTTCAAGGGTTTATGAATTCTAGCATTCTTTGATTGGTAAACCATTAAGATACTATAAATAAGCTGTATTTTTTTTAATTATAACGTATGTGATTGTTTTAATCAAATTGGAAATCGCATCCAGTGTTTACCGGTTTTGTAGCTCTAAAACTTTGTAGTAATTTTGTCACGTGTTAATGACCTATGTGTACATAAATTTCAAAGAGTTCTAAGATTATATAGAGCGGAAATTGGGAAAATTTTCATACAAAAATTTTGAGCCTGTTCGTAATGCGCAAATTAAAAATAAAAATAAAATTAAATTAAATTTATTCAGTAACCAAAACTTTCCTTATCTAGTAATGAGGTTGAAGCCTTCTATTAAGTACAAGAATACTTGTGTCAGAAGACTTCGCTCCTCCATAACAATAACATACTTAGTTTATCAATATCTTATATCAAAAGTGTATGTGTTTGTGTGTGTGTGTGTGTGTGTGTGTATGTGTGTGTGTGATTCTATTCCATAACTTGTAATAAAGCTTCGATCTCATCATAATCTTTGTTTATTAGCCATCTCGTCAGAGTTTTCTTACACTCGTATTCATTCAAATTGGCATATTTCCTTCCAAAATATTGCTTTTTGTACAAAAATTGCGCATACCGAGACGTCTTGTCACATCGATGTGTCAGATAAGTACTTATCACCAATTGGTAATCACTTTTGGACGAAAAATTTGGTCCTGATGTCCCGTCTATAACTATACTGTTTAGTGTCTTTGATAAATTTCTATATACATACTACATACATGTTAAAATTTTGTTCACATTTTATTCAAACGTTCAAGGCATAATATTGTGGTCGGAGTAAGATAAGAGCACGCTTTGATTTCAGCCAGTATTAACACTTTTGCGGTCTCAGTTTCGTAGTTCAACTAGTTTCAATGGGGTTGAATAATGTGCCGTTCCATAATAGTTCTTAGAGTACAGGGAATTAGCAAGTCATTATTAATTCTACGAATGCTATGAATTAAGTTCCTGACTTTAATTAATGAAGTTGATCATTCAAAAGCAATAGTGCTAATCTTGTTAAGAGAAAATATGGTGTGTTAATTTACGAATTAAATGTATCTAAAGGTGAGGCAATTACAGCATAATTAAGTAACAACATCCTTTTAAACTTTTACTCATATAAAACTAGCATAAATGGAACAAAACAACGTAGACAAGTTAGTATTAAACAGGAAATTTTTCAAAAATAATCCTTAAAAAGTAAGCGTAAATAAAACCCCGTTTTAAGACCACCTTTTAAGCAGACACCCCAGAAAGCTGTTAGTATATAACATTACCCAAAGCTCTCTTCTCGGGGAGCTAATTGCAGTTTTTCTTAACATTAATGAATTTAATAACCGTTGGGGCAGACAAAGTTAACTTAGTTCGCCACGGCTTACTGTTGTATGGATTAAATTCCTTTTTAAATTTTACTTTAGCAGATTTTCTTCAATATTTTAAAACGAATGAACCCGTTTTAGCTAGCCTTCTTTATGCTATCAATTACCTAATTAATTAATTTATAGTAAAAATTTATAAATTCTAAAACTTAATGGGCTGTCGTTGCAATAAATAGGCTTAAATAAATCCATTTTACTCTGCTAGCGCATTTTGCTCGAATAGCGGGAAATGCTAATCCATTTATAAGTTTTGGAATAGAGTTGTGTATTTTGGATTACATTTTGCGATTTTCAACCCTGTTAGGTCTCATCAATACTGACCAAGTGTGTCTTAGAGATTCAGTGCTTTTGTTTTGTGTATTTTTTAAGTATGATAAATTGTATGAAAAAAAATATTTTTTCAAGTGTTCATAAAAAAGCGCTAATCATTTTTTTATATCCATACTAAATAGTTTGTTTGTTTGTTTGAACGCGCTAATCTCAGGAACTACTGGACCAATTTTAAAAATTCTTTCACTAATAGGAAGCTACATTACTCCTGAATGCTATAGGCTACTTTTTATCCCGGATAAACTTTTCCACGCGGGCGGAGCCGCGCGCAATGCTAGTACAAATATCAATGTAATCAAAGCAAATTATTATTGATACGTTACGTAGGCCTGGGGTGCTGCTTTGATTTTTTAAAGATGATGATGCTGTTGTATTTTCTGAACTGGTACCGAATTTCTTGGTCGCCCAAATATTAGTAATGTAATTGGCCATTAACTGGTGAATCTTCAGACTTTGATTATTCCTATAATTTTTTTATTTGTACCAAGCAGATTCGTATATTTTATTAATATAAAACATAATTATATTATAAAAACCAGAAACTGGTTCGAAATATCACACGATTACGATTAATATGCCGATTTTAGGAAGTCCTTTACCAAATATATATACAATATAATACAAAACAATACAATTATTCCTACAAAAATAATAATAAAAATCTCAAATCTAGACCCCAACTGCCAGAAACCACATGACGTCAGAGTTCACTTCTTCCTACCCGCTGTGTGAAATATGCAAAGAATTTATGACACGGCACTCCCAAACTTGCTTTTTTTTAGCGTCGGCAGCTATGTTTCATCGAGAAAATCTCTGCCTCCAACTGAATATTTCTACACCCATATGGATGCAAAACTGTATGGCACTAATGAAATGGTTAAATTTGTCATTATTGTAATATGCCCATGATGCAACTGTGTTGAAACGAAAGATTATAATCAAAAGATGAATAAAATCAAATGTTTACTTTTGGATGTTTATAAAGATTTGGATGAAATTTGTCAGACAAACGCACTAATGTAGGTATAATATACTTAATTAATATAATAATATGGTGCCATTTATCTCGAAAATATACACGATAATATCTTTTTTACCTACTCTGGGACAAGTCCGCGAGCGGATCTACTTTTTTTATTGCTTAATTGACGAAACGAGCATTCCGCTCGCCTGATGGTGAATTATACGAACGCCCATAAGCAGAAACAACACCATACTTTACAAAGTACTGCGTGGCGCTCCACTTCTCTCGTCACTCTAATACATAAGATTTAGTCTCATAATGCGCGAAACCTAGTCCGTAATAAAACTAGACTACAAAAACGCACACTGACCCCGAAAAACCCACCTAATAGCTAATGGATTCCCGATGAGGGAAAAGGTCAGTATATTTAAAGGGAACAGCAGCTTGCTCACTTCAACAGTCATCGGCTAACATCCAATAAACCCGCTTACTCCGTGTTTGTTTACCGTACTTCGGAAAAGCTAACCTAACAAATTTGTTTTATTAAAGCTAATAAATATTTGAGTGTGACAAACAGAACGGCAATAGTTTTTAATCAATATTAATGTATGTATTGTAGCATTGTGTGATTTGTGGAACAAATGTAACTATTTATTTGTAAAAGAACTTTAGTCAGATTCAATTAGGTATGTTAAACCTTTTTACGCAGTATCAGAATATAAGCACTAAGCACTATAAAATGAAACAATATTTAAGTAAAAAATCCAAAGTAAAGGCATATTACTATTATTTTTAGTTTGTTGTATTTTCCATCCGTAAAAAAGGAAATATTCAAAATTCTTGAATTCCTGTAACTTCGCCATAAAATTAACACAAGAGAAAATAAATATTATCCAAATCATTAATTTTTACAGTATGTAATATAATATTTTCCTTTTGGCCTACCTTTCACGGAAGCAAAATGTAATTATTACCTAATTTATGGAAAGAAAATGCCTGAAACGATTACAAATTATGGTAGGTAGTAATTAAAGATTTCAAAAATACCTTTCGAGGTCCAACAAAGGCTTACAATATGTACATTTTGCTTAATATTAAAGCTCGTTAACAAAACGATCAACACAAAGTAGAACCATTAGTATATAAGTTACGCAATTACCTACTAATGTGGGTACTTCAGGCTCCTAAAATAATAAATATGACTAAAGAAAACATGATCATACTAACTCTTGCTTTAGGCTTTGCTTTCTTAAGTCTTCCAGTTTTAAAATATTCCAGAAAAGAGGCTTTCAAATCATAATGAATTTTAAACTGTATTGCTCAGGAATAGAATAGATTTCTGTGAAAAAAGAAAAATCAAATCTATACAACACCTAGTTCTAAACACATACATACAAAACAAACTTTATATTATTACTGTACTTACTATATAAATCTCTTATAAATACCACACCTACATTATTAATATAATCTCCAATATTCATTCGTAATTAAAACGCTTGATTTTCTTTGGTTACTTTTGATATCCGTAATTAAATTCAGATTATGTGTGGCTATTAAAGAAATATTACCAATAAACAATTCAATTGCCAGAGGAATCGTAAAAACGGGACCAATGTTTAAGAAAAGAAACAACAACCGAGAAGGAGGGATTGGAATTTGCGGCTATCTATGTAATTAATTAAATTAAGGACGATAGTCTAGTTGGGAATGGAACGGTCTGTCGAGGCAATGTCCGGAGGTTCAACACTCAAGGCACACACCTCTTTTTTTTTTTTATTAATTTTTTTTTGTTTTCGCGGAGAAAGTGCTTTACCACTATCGCCCGGCCTTCGTGGGGGGCGACCGAGCGGTTATGTTGGGTTCACCGTGCCTTACGACCCGGCGTTGAGCCGCCCGGAGAGATGGAAAACGTCGGGCGACCGCCGGGCCGAGTCCCTAACCTATGTACAACGCACGGCATACCAACTAAAACTGCGCGGTGGCCATCTTCGGCGCATTAGGTACGGCTGCGGGCTTCCTCGGACGAAAGTATCCGAAGTTGTCGTCCGCAACCGCCCCTGCGCGGTGCCGCCTGGTGCGGCCCGTCTCCTGTTGTGGGGGGGGGGGCTCAGAAGCCCCCGCGCACCGAAGGACGCTCTCAGCGTCAACGGCAGCGTGAGGCCTACCTGCCACGCTGCCGTCCATCTCGGGGGTCGCAACAATGTGCTAAAAGCAACACAAAACTAAAGACGGACGGCCCCTTGCCGCCCGCCCGCGACCCCGGTGGCCCCTATTAGTCGCCTTTTACAACAGGCAGGGGATACCGTGGTGGAATTCTCCAAATGCCCCCAATCCACAGGGCGGAAGGCACACACCTCTGACTTTTCGAAGTTACGTGTGTATTGTTTATCAATTATCGTTCACTTTAACGGTGAAGGAAAACATCGTGAGGAGACCTACACACCTGAGAATTCTCTATAAGAATTTAGAGGGTTTTTTTTTTTTTTTTTTATTGCATTTAATGACGAGACGAGCATGCCGTTCGCCTGATGGTAAGCGATACGACCACCCATAAACAGTAGCAACACCATCCAGCACCTTGACTAACAAAGTACTGTGTGGCATTCCACTGCGCTCGTCACCCTGAGACATAAGATGTTAAGTCTCATTATGTCCAGTAGTTATACTGGCTACAATGTCCTTCAAACCGAAACACAACACGGGTGTGTGAAGTCTGCCAATCCGCACTAGGCCAGCGTGGTGGACTAAGGCCTAACACCTCTCAGTAGTAGAGGAGGCCCGTGCTCACCATTGGCAGTATATAATACATGGCTGATTACATTGCATTGCATATATAATTAAACGAGGCAAGTGGCAAAGTTTTCGCGATGGTTTGCTATGAGACAATAGTGTCACCTCGATCGAGGCAGTCCATTCATGTAGACAACAGGGTATATAAAAGATCTACCAATTCCATTTGATGGGTCCCTAGTACTTCCCTTTGGTGTTGACTTACTTTATTTTCTAAGATTCCTTATTATGTACATGTTTGGAGTCCCGGAGCTCTATGAGTTGCATTAATACTAAAACAAATTCATATAGCTAAATAAAAATAATTTATGTCTTTATCTCCGAAGGATTAGCTAAAGTTGTAAGCAGTATGAAGACCGGAATTCGGGCTTAATTTCAGTTCATAGGATACCTACAGATTGTTAAATATCTTCTGTAGTGAAACTTAACACTAAATATCTGTATTTATAGGTCTCCTTTTTCTTTTTCTTCAGCTTTTGGAAGTCCACTGCTGAAAATAAGCCTTACCCAAAGATTTCCAGACTCTTAGAAGCGGCCTGCATTCAGCGAATTCCTGCGACCTTTACGAGGTCGTCTGTGCACTTTGTAGGAGGACGTCCCACGCTGCGCTTGCCAGTACGTGATCTTCACTCGAGAACTCTTCAACCTCATCTGTTGTCAGTTCTACGAGCTGTGTGCCCTGCCCACTGCCACTTTAGTTTACAAATTCGTTAGGCTATGTTTATAGGTCCTTTCGGGTCTTTTATTCCAAGAAAAAAACTGTAAATTTTCATTCCCAAGATCCCACCCGATCCTTAGATATGTTACCACTAGACTTGCTATTGTTTTAAACTCATAAACAGCTTAAATGCAGTTTTACTCATACAGCCGTAAAAATCTGCAGCTAACACCTCACATTATACGAGCGAGAGAAAATATATTATCTTGTTTCAAAATAAACGAGATCGCCTATGCTAATGTATCCAGTGAAAAGGGAATTTTACGAATTTATTACTCCTAGGAGAATCTAACCCGAAAACGGTGTTTCTGTTAATTAGCCAACACAGGTTAATCATCTTTCGCAAATATGAAATATACGTTTATAAAGTGGAAAATTCTACCTATGAAGTAGTACAGAAGTAGGTATTAGGAATAATAGTCATTTCAGGCGCATTCAGTTAAGTCCATTATATTTCGAGTGCTCTTTAAATGATAAAAATATAAATGTTCCAAATGTTAGAAAATTGTGCTCTGAGAAAGTGGCTTAAAGGAATATGATTTACTGGTTTGATAGCAATCATTTAAGATAAAAAATGCTCTCTGCCGTTTTATATAAGAATACATTTTTAAAAAAATATTCTATTTTAAATATTCAACTAGAAATATAGTGGTGGTTGAGAGTATTTAATATAAAGTTGGTCTATTCATGCAATAAATTAATCATATAATATATTTTTAATGAATGTGATTCACAAATTCAAGTAATATTTTCATTACACTCAAATTCTATTAGTTGCTTTTGGTTAGCACTTATCACTTTCAATATTTATCTCTTAAATTGTAATCCCCATTCAATTAATATAATTGAAGAGCAAAAAATGTTAAGCCCACCACTTGCACTTTTACTAGATTTTACGAATAAAACTTCGAGTATCAGGTCAGTAGAAACGCAAAGATCAGCGATTAAAAATACCGAAAAAATATATTAAGCGACATTATTTTACTATAACAGAAAGAAAGAAAGAAAACATATTTATTGGTCACAGCTTATGACGACGCGACGTACAAATGACATAAAAAAATATATTATATAAAATGTTACAAAAAAAGTAAATAAAGATTGCACGTCGCGTCGTGGCTGTGACAAGTAGGTGACCACTCAGCATAATAGCAAGGGCTTGTTTTACAACTGAGTAAATGCTATATGTTACATAAATGTATAAGCCGACCAAATACAAAATTCACAATCTATGCTCCCATATAAATGGTATTAAAAAGAATACGTAGATAGTTTTTGATCATTTAGCTGTTTAATATTATAACTGTCAAATAAAACTTGAAACAGAAATAGGCCCTTACACAAATAAACCGGAAATAATAAAAGTTGTTTGTCGGAGTCTAACATCAATGACCCATTATAACTCAAAGAGTTATAAGATTATACAGAGCGGACATTGGGAAAAGTTTCATACAAAAAATTTGAGCCTAATTGTCAGTAACTCTATCTAACGTGAAATAGCAAAACACCTACTTTCACATGATCGTAATGTGCAAATTAGCAAATATTTCCTTCCAAAATATTGCTTTCTTTACAAAATTTGCGCATACCAAGACGTCTTGTCACATGGATGTGTCAGATAAGACAGCCACATATTACCAATAGGTAATAACTTTTGGACGAAAAATTTGGGCCTGATGTCCGGTCTATAACTAACTATAATGATCACTGCCTCGGTGGCGTAGTTGTATTACGGTACGACTGCAAGGCTGAGGTCTCGGGTTCGATCCCCGGGTCGGGCAAAGTGATATTGGATTTTTCTATTCAGTATCAGCCCGGAGTCTGGAATTTGTGCCCGGTATGGCGATAGGCTCGCCCCCTATCACATCATGGGACGGAATACGCTTGGCGAAAAGTGGGTGCACAATTTGCGCCTCTGCCTACCCCTTCGGGGATAAAAGGCGTGAGTATGCGTATAATGATGAATGTTTTTGTTATAACTACTCAAATAGGCCACGTAACTCCAACACGTGTCTTGAGTGTCCACGCGCATATTTCAACGTAACTATTTAGATCCCTATGCTCCATGAATGTCAAATGAAGTGAAGTTTTGGGGATGACATAAAGGGGACTTCTTTCAGAAGTGATAAAGTAGGGAATTCTCCCTGAATACATTTCCAAAGTTACGTGTTTATCCGTCTAATAAATGTTCACCATCTTTGGGGTTAAGTGTTGGTTTTATGGCGCAGTTTTGGCTTTTTGTATATCGTTTTCTTATATCTATATTCAAATGAGTAAAGTTGACTATATTTTATCTTATGTTTATTCTGAAGTTTTGTTTACTGCATGAATTTAAATGCTGAAAATAATAAATATTTTACCTCACACAGAAGAACTTCATAAAGTAAGTACCTATGCCTAAGAAAACCTATAGATAACAAAATTCCCATTATTATACCTCTTGTTTATTCAGGATTCATATTTCTATGATTTCTATTCGTTTTATTACGATTTAGTTATTCGATTTTCGCAATCCATAAATACGTAAAAGAAAATACGAGAGATTTCAATTTAATTAAGGACTACGTTACTTCACGGGCTTCCAATAGGAAATTAGGCAGAGATGTCAGGGGAGGAAAATAAATTATTTGAAATGCTTATACATGCACATTTTCTGAATTATGTATTGTGTTTGCACTTAAAATGGATTATGGTACAGTCATAGGAATTTGCAGTTCGAAATAATATAAATTCATCGAAAACATAGAATCCTGAATAGGTAACAATTTGGTGAACATAATATTATCTTTATTATGAAGTAAACGATAGCCTAGTTGGGAATGGAACGGTCTGCTGAGACGGATGTCCGCAGGTTCAAGACCCGAGACACACACCTCTGACTTTGAAGTTACGTATGTATTGTTTACCAGTTTACTATCGTTCGTTTTAACGATGAAGGAAAACATCGTGAGGAAACCTACAAACCTGAGAATTCTCCATAGGAATTTGGAGGGTATATGAAGTCTGCCAACCCGCACTAGGCCAGCTACAGCTAGGCCACTAGTGGACTAAGACTTATACCCTCTCAGTAGTAGAGGAGGCTTGTGCTCAGCTGGGCAGTATATAATACAAGGCTGGTATTGTTATTATCTCCCTAATATGCTACCCGGATAAATACCCGGAAAACTGGTGTAAAACTTTGCAATTATATATCGCACCTTTAGAACGAAAACGACACAATTCAAAACTATCGAAAATTGAGTTATCGTCATAAAATGACTTAAATATATGGCAACGGCCCCGTCGTGCGGGGACATGTGAATGAAGAACTAATTTAGTGAGCGTTTCAAAGTTTAATTCTTTGAATGGCGTAAAAATTGACTTTCTGATAAAACATGAATAATCATCATTTTTGATAGCAATATGACAAATCTACGTTTTTTGCTATTTATTACTTTTTTATAAATAAATGGTTTTATATACCTATTTATCACTTACCATCTAGTGGAAGTCCCTGTTAATTCGACGCTCACCTTTTCACGAGAACTAAAAACAAATTTGGGTACTTTTCATAAAAGTAAAAACAAGTCATATTTTTCTAAGTAAAGCAAATTTTTATGTCAGACTATGATGGAAATAATAATAATGCATGTAATTTCACTCTGTTAAAACCTCAATTTTCTCTGGAATATAATAATTTGTCTCCCCATTCAAGCGTTCAAATCTTTCTTAGTTAGGCTTATTATTATTATTCCGTTGAACACGAAAACAAATATTCTATACTATTATTATTGAGAACTGAGAAGCCATTTTAATATTCCCTACACGTTTGTCGACCTTCGCGAATTCGGACGGAATCGGTGAAATTCAATTATTTTTTCGTCCCATTCAACGCAGTATTTAAAACTTCTCTTCTTTTACTATCATATTCTTTGGTAATAACTTATTTATTTTTAATAAAATGTTAAATTATTCAGTCCATGATTCAAAATTTGAACAAAATGTTCACTAATAAAGTTTTCTAACGTTGTTTGTGTTTTCATAGTAAAAATCGTATAGTGAACAAAAGCCAGTTCCAACAGAACAACAAACACCTAGTAAACGTTTATGCGGCATAAAAAATAATAATAATACCTACCAGCCCTATATTATATACTGCCCACTGCTGAGCACGGGCCTCCTCTACTACTGAGAGGGTTAGACAATGCGGCATAGACAAACACGAAATAAAAACGCTTTGAATTTTATTTTCTACATTCAAAGGTTACATTACAAGGTTTTTATCATTACGCTTAGTCTACTTTTATGTCTACGCTCTAAGATTTTATATCTTCTGCCTCACACCTTACAGCGAAGTTTGAATTAAAATGAATCTCTATTTATGTGTATAAATAAAAATGAATGCTTTTTCCTATGCTCATTTAGTTGTTCATTCGATACCAAAATATAAACGCAACCTTTTTTTATTTATTTGAGCTAATCTACGAAACAACCGTATTCAATGAGATTTTTATAAAAAATTGTCGACTTTTTTAAGAGTATTTTGCAAAGACTAGAACATATTCTATCCGGTAAAATGAATACAAGTTCACGCCATAATATATTTTTAAAATTATACAACGTTCATTTTAATATTTGATTTTAATGAAGTATACGTCTAAATTAAAGGATTTCATTACTATTGTTTCACACTATGTCCATTACACACGAACTTCACCCGAATGTATCAAAGTTTGAGGATAAACGAAACAAACCGAGTTCCGAGATTAATTTTAGTACCTATTTCAAGGAAATTGTTCTATATGAAGTTCTTGTGGTACACCAGAGACAATAAGAACTCCGCTCATAGAGACCCTATGTACACATAACCTGATTAAAATTCAACCGTTTTACTGGCTCTCGTACACATATGACGATATTAATGTCTCCATGTGTTTGTTACTGTCGTAAAGCAATTGCATTGCTATCTGTGGGTTTGGAAGTTATTATTCATAACTAAAGTGGTTAATTGTCCGGTTGTTACATTAATAATGACCGTTATAAATCAGACCGTTGCTGGCTATGTCACTCTATTAATGTAATGGAATCATTATGACCACCATGCTGGCCTAATACGGAATACTTCATGTAGGTTACCTAGTCAAGTTTTCCATCACCGTTAAATCGAGCGTTTATATAACAATACAACTTATTATAATAAATTAATAACAATGAATAAACACAGAACGAAAAATTTGGGATACGTGTTCAAAGGGTGGAATCAATCAAAAACATGCGACGTTTATTCGTCTATTTGACTTTTTGTGAGCTATCGTTGCTATGATTTCAGGAAGGAAGTATATCAATAAATATTAAATACCTTAAATATGAAGTTAGTGGCACATAACACTATTTGGCAACGTGTTTAGGTGGTAGTCTATTATTTAATCCGATAAGAGACTTCTCTGATCGCAAACTGGGAGCTTGCCTGAAACGGAACACTGTGGTATCGTAATGTCGAGCGCAGTTAGTATCCAAACTGGGTGGCTTTAATGCTTTGGTACCTTAGCGCCCGAATACTCAAACGCTACTAACATATTTGAAATGGCGTTGCGGATTTAAGCATTCGTTATTCTTGAAATTGGTATACCTACTGAAACGTTACTTATCTCCTAACCTTAACCAGTCAACGCCCGCTTATATATAGCTATTAGCTAATTTCCTTATATAAATGGACACCAGTGTCCACCGCGGGCGTCCAAGGATTAAATTTAAGGCGACTCAGTTTAAGGTCCGCTTATTGATTCAAACGGTATTCACAAAAACTGCTTAAAGTTCGACAGCTATGTAAGGCCTCCTCATATGGTTGTTAATAGAGATTAATTTGAGAGTGCTTCAGACTAGTCTCAAACCTTTACGTTCAAATCTATAGTAATATTATAAAGCTGAAAGGTTTGGTTGTTTGTTTGCATTGAATGGGCTCAGCAAGGAAACGGTTCTTCATTTATGTTCCTTAATTCAGGACCACATCCAGCCGGAACAAAAAAAAAACACGCAATCCAACCGATAGACCAAGGTCATCAGGGATATTTTCCACGGGAAACAACCAATGGTAGTACATCGTATTGTGCATCGTGTGGCGGTTGAGTTAGCACAACTAAAAATCTGTTTTATAAATATGACTATTTCTGGTGATAAAAACGAAATAAGGGTTATGAGTATCATTGTTGTTGACTTGCTTAGTTTTTTTTCAAAGTGGCTACTGTCAACACTTTTTTTTTTTTTTTTCGCGGGGAAAAACGCGTTATCGCTACCACCACTGGGGGGTGAGTGGAATGGTTATGTTGGTTTCACACAGTCTTACAGCCCAATGTCGACACTCGGGAGTATGGCATCATCCGAGCGAGCATTGGACCGAGTCCCTAATACTATGTACACCCTACACCGGCATACCAACCAAAACCCGCGGTGGCCTTCTTCGGCGCATACGAGACGGCCCCGGGGTATCTTGTTGCACTAAGATAGCTGCACGGGACCGTCCCTGCGCGGTGCCGTTGCGGCCCCTCTCTATACAAGGGGGCTAAGATGCCCCCGAACTCTAAAGGACGCCTTTGGCGTCTACGACAACGGGAGACCGACCACCCGCATTGTCGTCCACCTCGGAGTCGCTTATATTGGACTGAGCAGCCCCCCGCTGCTCGCCCCGCGACTCTCTCGAAGCCCCATTTAGTCGCCTCTTACGACAGGCAGGGGATGCCGTGGCGGAACTCTCTAAATGCCCCCGGACCACAGGGCACGAGGCGCCGGTCAGTCGTCCACCCGGCGCCTCCTACGTCTCCTCTGGCTACGGGCGGGATCGTTCTGCTCACGATACCGCCCGGCGCTCTCCTTCCGCGAGATGACGCACTCGCAGAAGGAGACCATCGCTCGCCAAGACCTCCAGCCGCCAACCATGGCAGACACCACGGCCGGCAGCGAGAGATCTCCTCCGACGACTGCTCTAAGAGCGCTGCGTTGTAGATCCCAGGCTGGGCACTCCTCGAGAGTGTGTTGGACCGTATCCTCGCGGCCGTTGCCACAGTGGTGGCACACGGCGGACTCTTCTTTTCCGATCCGACACAGGAACGAGCCGAAACATCCGTGACCCGTCAGTACCTGTGTCAGACGGAATGTCGGCGCACCGTGGCACCTGTCAAGCCAGCTTACAAAGACAGGTCGCACTGCCGCGACGGTCCTTAAGCCCGCATTCGGGCTCTCCAGCCTGGTATGCCACTCCTCCACCGCGGCGCTGCGGATGGAGGCTAATTGGGCCTTGACCTCCCTCGGGGCCAGTCTCCGCCCGAGCCGGGATGCCTCCTCACGCCAGAAGAATACTGACGAGAGGTATTTGGCATCCAATTCCCATGGCAGAGTACCGGCCAAGACGCAGGCCGCCTCGTGGGAGACTGTGCGGTAGCCCCTGATGAGTCGCTGCGCCTGGCCATACTGCCAAGTGACAAATATAAATAAGTTAGAATGTACTCATCACATAAATGTTAAGAATATAATAATTAATAAACTATTTCTAATAAGGAAAATGCCGAAGCCCTTATAGGTATTAAAAACTATTTTACGTACCGTATAATGTATACCGTATACCGTATGATGGTCATATTACATTCAAAATCCTTTTTAAACTGCGCATTATGTCATTTGATTTAATTCTTTTTAAAGTGTCAATAATTATAATGCGTGAAACGATACATAAATATCATTTTATTAAAATTATGTAATCGAAAACAAACTTATAATAATCTATAGCAAAATAACTGCTCCTCAACTGATTTTTCTTTTCCTTCAAATCTTTTAAAGTACGTTTGAGAATGCCATTTAAAATAAGAAGCCTGTTAAAATTAAGTAGGCCTCAGATAACTTGGTTGGTTGAGTAGCGTTTGAGTATTCGGGCATACGCCTTTGATTCTGTTACATTTCAACCGTATACATTAATTTGCACACACGTATGTGCACATTTACCTTGTTTTATACAGTTTTGACGACAGTTGGATGGTACTGAATTTTCTATATGTAGAATGACAAGACAAGCAAGCTGCTCGCCTGTTGGTACCCACACAGTAACAACACTACCCAAACTGAATTATATAGGACAGGGTTGCATTGCATTCATCATTCTGAGATTAGAGTCTCATAATTATTGCATTAAAGCGCATATACGACATGAAGCAATAGCTATTTTGCATGGTATAATAAGAAAACTGCCTTGGTGGCGTAGGTGTAATGCGGTACGGCTGCAATGCCAGGGTCTCGGGTTCGATCCCCGGGTCGGGCAAAGTGATATTGGGTTTTTCTACTCTGTATCAGCCCGGAGTCTGGAATTTGTGCCCGATGTGGCAATGGGTTCATGGGGCGGAATATGCATGGCGAAGGGTGGGTGCACTGGTTGTGCCTCTGACTACCCCTTTGGGGATAAAAGACGTGAGTGTTGACGTATAATATGTAATAAGAACAATATGAATGCTGGTGCCTCAAATCTCATACAGCCTTTACTTAAGGTCGGTAAAGTTCATGTCATTCGTCTGGTATTATCAGCGTTCAGAATATCACTAACCATTGGGTGGTTTGCTTAGTTGCAACCTTATTCCAACAAAAAATAACGTGCCAAAGAATTTCCATAATATGAAATGAAATGAAATAATTTATTCGAACCCATAAAATGTTATACATTATTTAGATTCCGTCAATATTAACTCTACCACCAGTTCGGAAAGCAGTTCTCACTAGAGAAGAACGGGCAAGAAACTCTAGTGTTGCTCTTTTCAAAATCAGTTCAAGGTATAAAATACAATGCATTATGTAGAGAAAAAAAATACAATTCAGTATTTGTTTACTTTTGGTGAGAGCAGTTCATTTATATACTCGCAAAATCGGTAATAAATTTTAAATTCCAACACGAGGGCATAACTATTTCAGGAATAATGTAATAATTTGATCTGAAATCTTCAAGATGTCGTTATTAATCTAAGTTCAAGATATACCCCTAATACTTAGGATAAAGTAAGTGAAAAGGGCAGACCAGTCCACACAAGCAGCACCCGTTCACAAGTATGACGCATGTGCCAGCCATCGGCCTCCTCAACCATATTACAGGGAAGTGGCCGACCCGGCACACGACGCCGCCGCAGGCACAGACAGTTAAGGAGTATGTCATACCCAAGCTGCTCACAGATTGGAAAGAAGAGAAACTTTATTGAAACGAAAGACATGACTCCAAAGAAAATCACATGAAAAAATTTAATCCCAGGCTTTTTTATCCTCTATTTATTCTGAAATCTTGTAATAAGCTTTTATCACATAATTTTCGCTTAATAGTTGTGTGGAATTTACCAATGTTTAAACACTTACTTTCAGTGGGAACTTTGTTATAAAAATGTATACAGTAACCCTTAAAAGATTTGCTGATTTTTTGGAGCCTTGTTTTATGATTAACTAGATTATTTTTGCTTCTAGTATTTAAGCCATGAATATCGCAAACTTTTGGAAAGTTTTCTATATTCTTATGTACGTACATTAAATTAGCGAATATAAATAACTCTTGAACGTCTATAAAATTGAATAAGGGTGAAAGGAAGCCAAAAATGAACTCAAAAATATAAACTCTCTCTACATCTCTGCATTGCGTTTTGGGCCAGAACAATGAATACTCATTAGACATTTTCCATTTTGCGATTAGCGAAACCTAGCCTACTTAAAATAAAGATAAGCAAAGACGTTTATTTGCATAAAACAATTTGTTAATCCATTTCCGCTCATACTTCATAAGTAAACGATATAAATTCATATAAAAAATTCAAGCATATTCCATAACAGTGCCAACAAAATCAGCGAAGTGAGCATTTAATTTATGATCAAAGTGAAGAGGATTACGCAGATGTAATGTACATGTACCCTTATCACAATTTTCGGCTCGACATATTCTCATTTCAACGTAAATGAATGGACGACGGACGATTTTCATGCGTTGAAATTTAATTATGTATTGTAAATGTGTAATTGATGTCACGCTTTCATTGGGGTCAACGAACATGCATTTCGGACACTTCCGAGTCATGAAAATTGAGTTACTGTAAAAAGATTTTGGCTATGTTTATGACACATTTATTTTTAAAATATGTTCTTTACTTGGAGTATTAAACCAATTGTATAATGACTTTAATGTTTTCTTTGACGGCCTCGGTTGCGTAGGTGTATTGCGTACGCGGTACGTGTACGACTATCACGCTAAGGTCCCAGGTTCGAATCCGGGGTCGGGACAAGAAAAGTGTCACTGAGTTTTTCCATATTAAAAAAATACTCAGTCGCAGCTCGGAGTTAGATAGTTACCCCATGCCTCGGAAAACACGTTAAGCCGTTGGTCCTGCGCCTGATTTCTCTCCGGTCATAGTGGATTGCAATCTCACCGGACTATGAGAGTGTAGGAACAGAGAGTGCACCTGTGTATTGAACACATGCTTGTGCACTACTTACCTATAATATCTCTTGCATACCCGGTTGATCTCCTTTGAGATTGGCCGGAGGGTTAGGAGGGGATGTTTTTCATAATTTAAAAACATAAAGATCAATTAATTAATCTAACATGTTATGAGAAAATTCATTTTGTTCTTTGTTATCCGTGTTTTTATAATTTTGTTGTTGTTTTTATGTGTGTAGTAATAAATGGTTTGATAAAAATCATTACATTATTTTTAAGAAGTGAAAGCGGAAATAAAGATTTTTTTACAAATTACATTTTCTTTTCATTTAACCAACTTCTGAATCTTATAACAAAATTCATATTCTTACGTTTTACCCGAATGAATGAAACGAAGTTATACGTACCTAAAGTTAAGTTCACATGTGCAAACTTGGAGTGCTTAGTCTTTCGTAAAATATGTTTACTGTTGCAGTTACGTGTTTACGTCAATCTCATTAAACGAGGTTTTGGAACATACATACACATAGAAATCACGTTGTATAGCTAAGGCTCCGATCACACTACGCGTTTTGTACGCTACAAACCAAATGACCTATCTTTGCCAATAAGTCGTTAACCGCATGAATCTCAATATGCGTAGTTTAAACTTGGAATGCTCTATTCGACATGCTATTGGGCCATAACTCAAAGCAGCGACCGCAAACAATTTGCTTAGTGTCGCAGCGGCTTAAGGAGTAATTTGTCTATTAAAGTTATTGTTATACCTATAAAGCTGTTTAAAGATTTCAAAATATTACGCAGCGCTACATAAGTTGAAACATGAGGTGACCTGAGATGTTGATAGAAAGGCTTTTCTCAAAGCCAAAATTCAGGTAGAAAATGGTGAATCTAGACTTTACACGTACTAGCATGTGCAATTCAATGCAATCAACCCTATATAATATGCTGCCCACTGCTGAGCACGCGTCTCCTCTACTACTGAGAGGGGTTAGGCTTTAGTCCACCACGCTTGACTAGTGCAAGTTGGCAGACTTCACATACCCTCGAAACACTTATGGAGAAGTTTGAGGTTTGTAGGTTTCATCACGATGCTTTCCTTCACCGTTAAAGCGAACGATAATTATTGATAAACAATACACACGTAACTTCTAAAAGTCTGAGGTGTGCCTTGGGCTTTGAACCTCCGGACATTGTCACGGCAGACCGTTCCATTTCCAACTAGGCTATCGTCCACTTACCGCAACTAACATGTACTGTAGACTAAATAGGTCAGCACTGAAATACAAGTGCAGTCAGAAAAGTTAATATCCCTTTTTTATGTTTTAAAATGTCTACCAGATTTAATTTTATGTTTTTGTACATAATGTTTGTGTTTGTGTGTTATTTGTCCATGGTATTTTTTAGTAAAATCGTGCTATATTTCCTGGTCTTTTTTTTCTTGAAACGCTACGTTTTTTTCGGAATGTGTGGGAGAAACTTTATCTTTCACCGTTATATTCGGGTTACATTAATTTATCTACATGTAAAACCAGATTGTGTTCAATGAGCTAAATATAAAATAAAAATATTCAAACCAATACATTTTCAGCTATACCTTTATAAATAGCAATTGCATTTGTCAGCAGTGAAAGTTTTGACCCCGTTTATGGCTTTGGTTTCGGCAAATTCATGAACAATAAGATGTTTATTTTTTTATTGATACATAATTCGCACCTTTAGAACGAAAACGCCACAATTCAAAACAAAACAAAAATTGAGTTGTCGTCATAAATGACTTAAAACTGTCCCTTTTTTATAAAAATATAATAAAAAAGGCCCGATATAATAGTTTGGTCCTTTTCCCGCTTGTATATGCTATCCCGGCTGTGTTTGAACTATTATTGTATTGAGGACTTCGTTATAAGTAATTTTATGAAGATAACTCAATTTTCGATTTTTTTTTTATTGTGTCGTTTTCGTTCTAAAGGTGCGATATGTACAACACCATAACAACTACTAACATAGGTAAAGCGGTGTTGTACATACAAAGTAGTTATTAAATGATTGGCCTCTCTACACCTGTGGGCCACTTCTGTGAATTCCTGCAGGTTGCAAACAAATATATCCATGTCCTCGGTGGCGTAGTTGTATTACGGTACGACTGGAGTGCTGAGGTCATGACTTTGATTCCCGGGTCGGGCAAATTTATATTGGGTTTTTCTATTCAGTATCAGCCCGGAGTCTGGAAATGTGCCCGGTAAATGGCAATAGGCCCGCCCTCTATTGGCTCTATCCTCTCTCCTCTATAAAAATTTCCTCAGCCATGCCAGCAGCTATGTAGCTTAGTTCTTTGTTGCATTATCTAAATTTATAAAATAGGGTGGTTGACTACTTTTTTTTTATACGTTTCTCCAAAATCTAACGGAAAAAATATTTTCTAAATTGGGGCAATAATTAGTCCTACTAATCCTACTAATATTATAAACGCGAAAGTTTGTAAGTATGGATGTATGGATGTCTGGATGTTTGTTACTCTTTCACGTAAAAACTACCGAACGGATTTCGATGAAATTTGGCACACGGGTAGATTATGTCCTGGATTAACACATAGGCTACTTTTTATCCCGGGAAAGTATAAAGCGGGACTTTTATCCCGGGAAAACTCATTCAAGCGGGCGGAGCCGCGGGCAAAAGCTCGTATTATATACGCGAAAGTTTGTAAGTATGGATGTATGGATGTCTGGATATATGGATGTATGGATGTTTGTTACTCTTTCACGCAAAAACTACTGAACGGATTTCGATGAAATTTGGCACACGGGTAGATTATGTCCTGGATTAACACATAAGCTAATTTTTATCCCGGGAAAATAGAAAGCGGAACTTTTATCCTGGGAAAACACATTCACGCGAGCGGAGCCGCGGGCAAAAGCTCGTAAGTTATAAAGCTTTGAAATTTGGTGGAAGAGATAGTTGTCAAATAACAGTAATATTATACTGTGGCGTCACCGAAAGTCGTCGGCCATAACACTGCGTGCGTGCGAAAGAGATAGCGCGATATCCCTTTCGCGTCCCCACTTTTGCTCAGAACAATAATTCAAATGAATAACTGCTTTATTTTTTAACCAATTTTGATGCTGATTTCACAGAAGAATTTCTTTTTCGCATTATTTTCTGTTACATATAAAATAATTACAGAATCAAACACAGGAAACTACCCTATTCACTGCGAGAACTCTAATTTATTCATCTGCAGACCTGAAGTAGTGAACGGAAAACAATTATGCAAAGAAAGGCGATGAAAGAGTTCCGTAAAACAAGTTGCAAACGGCAGGTGTCTAGAATAACTGCTAACTTCAGACTTGTCTTTCGCTCGTTCCGACGGATTAACATAAAAGAACTTCATTATTTTTGCCTAGTAAATATTATGACTATAAAATGTTTGGATAGATTAAAAGGAAATGAGGAAGTACTCCGACCATTATACTTTTCTTGGAATTTGTAAGCGATATATGAAGGACAATGTAAAATACCGTACAAAAACAAGGCTAGATATATCAACAAATTGGTCACGTTATGATAGTGATTTGTAATGAAATTTCATACTACTACGCGGATAATGTTTGGAATATATTTATAAACGGTTTCACATATCTCGTGCGTAATATTTTTGGGTTAATTTATCACCAAGTTTTTGTTAGTTTCATTATTGAAATTAAACTATTATAACGGATTTTATCGCGGTTTTTTATCGCGGCGGAGTCCGCCCCGTGACCACGAAGCGCTGCAAAGCCTTCGAAACGTCGGAAGAAAAATTAAATAAAAAACCGCGATAAAATCCGTTATAATAGTTTAATTTCAATGTCTAACATTTGCGTAAACATAAGGAATCATTAGTTTCATTATGTTTTTTTATAAAGTGCTGTAATACGCTAATATAATAATAATAATGTATCTTATAGGGGCCTCTACGTGTTGGATCCATATGCCCACGCAAGCCTTTCAAAAGGACCGGCCTTCGTGCCGTGATTTCCCGCAGGAAAGATACAACATAATAATAATATGGGTGGTCGTATCGTTTACCATCAGGTAAACGGCATGCGCGTGACGTCACTCAATTCCATAAAAAAAACATTATTCTTTATCATGACTTTATACAAATTCTGTAAAGGTTTAATTTTATAATTTGTTTGTTAACAGCGGCGATACCCTACTTGGGAGTGGAACGGACTGCCGAGACGAATGTTGGCTGGTTTAAATCGCAAGGGCACGCACCTTTGACTTTTCTAAAAAACGTTATGTGTGTATTCTTAGTAAATTATCGCTCGCTTTAAAGGTGAAGGACACACATCTTAAGGAAACCTGCATATCTGAGAAGTTCTCTATAAGACATTCAAAGGTATGTGAAGTCTGCCAACCCGCACTACGCCAGCATGGTGGACTAAGGCCTAAACGCTCTCAGTTGTAGAGGAGGCCCGTGCTCAGCAGTGGGCAGTATATTATAATGCAGGGCTGGTATGGTATGGTATAGTAATGGTTTAGAAACAAATGTGTCTACTAAAGTTCTATACTGCATTACTTTCCTGGAACTCATACATAAATTCATTGGAACTTATGATACTACATTTTTCTAATAACGGCGTCCCGCTCGCAATCCCTCTCGGGAACAATATTCTAAATTACTTGTATGAATGCGAAGGAGTCGTTTCCTATAATCTAAATGTCAGACAATGAAAGTAATAAACTACGCCACGTTTATATGCTCATACTGATAATTATTCAGGAGATAAATGACAGTACTTGATAAATATTCAACGTACTAAATCCTGGTAATAATGCGACACCTACTGTGAACAGTCTTGTTTTAATTAAATTAATGTATTTATTTCGTAAATATTTATTTGTTATTCCGTACCCATGAAGCCCAAAAACAGGTCTCAACACCTAATTTAGGTCTCACTGCAATTCGTGTTTAGTAATATTAGGGAAATCGTAATATTGTAAAGATGAACTTATTGTAACACCTGTTGTTTTTGGCAAATAAATAAATAAAAACTTCTTAAAAATGTATTGCTTATGAAAATATTAATATAAGATTGATGGTAGAATTTTAGATGATAAAAAATTGTAAAAATGACGTGTAAAAGTGGCCTTAGGGGCCTAATTACTTAATAAATGATTTTAATTTGAATTTGATGTGGAGTTTACTTCACCCACGGATTTTACTAATTACTTAAATATAATATTTTGAAAAAAAGACATCTTATTTGGCATTAAAGACAGGGTCATGTCGTTGGTTAATTCCCAGGTCAAGTCACGACTGAATTTTCACAGGAAAAACACAAGAAATATTATGTACGGGATTGCAATTTGTGTTCTAATATTATGTAGAGATATTTGCCATCAATCATACCAAGAAAAGAAAATATTATGTGGAACGTATTATAGTTCCTACTATAATAATATAATATTATTAAAACTTACGCGAGGCATATCACATTACTAGTTTACAAACACGGTTTTACTCACGTATTCTTGGTCAGAATCGCCGACCAGTTTCGACCTATTAAGTAGGTCATCTTTATAGGCGAGTGCTGAGAGGACGTCGCATCGCGGAGGCCTCTCGATCGCTGTCAGCACTCGCAGGTCGAAACTGGTCGGCGATTCTGACCAAGAATGCGTGCGTAAAACCGTGTTTGTAAACTAGTAATAATATAATATATATATATTAATATTATAAACCCGAAAGTTTGTAATATAATGTATAGGTGTTTATTTCTCTTTCACGCAAAAACTACTGAACGGATTTCGATAAATTTTGGCACACGAGTAGATTATGTCCTGGATTAACACACAGGCTTTTTTTAATCCCAGGAAAATATAAAGCGGGGCTTTTATCCCGGGAAAACTTATTCACGCGGGCGGAGCCGCGGGCAAAAGCTAGTAGTTCCATAATTTGTTTTCCTATGCACCTCTACGCAGCTAAAAGCTATTACTAGACTAATCACTACATTAAATGTCATCATTATCACCTATTTACATATATTTTAGTCAACGCACATTTTGCTAGAATAAACAAAGGCCGTAAAGGTAGAATCCATTAGGCGATTTGTACACGGTTCCGCGTACCGCAGCGATTCACGGTTCACCGGTTTTAGTATCGTACAACGCAGTAAGAAATACAAAATCATTTTATACACTGTGTAGCTGAAACCGCACTATTGGGGGGGTGAGTCGCGCTCTGTGATGTTTCTTCAATGTCGCGTTAGGTTAGTATTTTTATGTAGAAATGTGTATTCAACAGTATAATGGAGAAGCTAGAGCCCTAAGGCTTCATCATTAAAGATGAAATTTTGCTGTGTGTTCTTAAATGTTTTTTTAATACTGGTGGTAGGTCTTTCATATGTAAGAGTCCGTCTGGGTGGGTACCACCGCAATGTCTATGCCACTGCCAATGGAATGCCACACAGTACTTTGTATTACTCAAGGTGCTGGATGGTGTTGCTACTGTTTATGGATGGTCGTATCGCTTACCATCAGGCGAACGGCATGCTCGTCTCGTCATTCAATGCCATAAAAAAATAATAGTTAAAAGACCACTTTTTTGTGATAAACCCATATTCTGTCTACACAATTTTTGAATACAAATAGGCTGACTATACGGAAGTGGCATCATTATCTCAGTAAAAACGAACAACTTGGGTGTTACGATTTGTGCTATCAAAAAAAATCTCAGACGTTCCAAAAAATCGCCCATCCCAATCTCACTTCCTTATTAGATCAGAAACAACTTCACTTGATTCACGCATACCGAAATCCGTTCTATAGTCATAAATTACATATATTTTTTATATAAACCCAAACGTCGCATTTTCTCTGTTAGTAGGGTGTTTATAACAATGAGGGCTTATAAAGGGTGATCTAAAAACGGCAGCCTATAAAATAGCTGTACGAACTAAATTGAACCGGAAACTATCTCGTCTAAGTTTCTCATCACGTACGCATGTGGTAGGCACGGTAACGATGTGCGTTTTCCGCTTTATTTAAGAAAAACTCTAAATAGATTATCGGATTTTTCCTATCTTCAAACGGGCTGTGTGTATTGAATTTGTGCCGTGTTTGGAGATGCCTTTATTCGATAAAAAGGTTTTTGTAATCTAGAATTCTATTATGATTTATTTTGGGAGGGGTTGTTTTTTTCAAGTCCCAACTGACCAAAACGGATAGATGGAATATATCAGTCAGTTTGGTACATGTATTAATCCAGGACATGAGAAACCGTGTGATTCGTCCAAATCCGCTTAGTTGTATCTGCGTTTTCTTCTAACAACGAGGATAAAAAGGCCTGGGATTAAATATTTTGAATTTTTGAATCATGTCTTTCGTTTCAATGAAGCTTATTTTATTTCCAATCTGTGAGCGGGTTGGGTATGACATACTCCTTAACTGTCTGTGCCTACAGCGGCGTCGTGTGCCGGGTCGGCCACTTCCCTGTAATATGGTTGAGGAGGCCGATGCCTGGCACATGCGTCATACTCGTGAACGGGTGCTGCTTGTGTGGACTGGTCTGCTCTTTTCACTTAATTTATCCTAAGTATTAGGAGTATATCTTGAACTTATCAAATTATTATATGATTCCTGAGAGGGTTATGCACTCGTATTGGAATTCATTCATATAGATGAACTGCGCTAAACAAAATAAAAGTCCCGCTTTGTATTTTCTCGGGATAAAAAGTAATCCGTTCAGTAATTTTGGAGATGTGCAGTAACAAACAAACAGGAAAGCAGACGGACAGACTGAAAAGAATTATAAAAATCGCTGATTTGTGTTCCATTACTCTTCTTTAGTCACCCCCGTTCTTTAACCGATTTCCAAAAGGAGGAAGTTATCAATTCGTGTTTGTTTTTTTTTTGTATGTACATTGATTTATCTGAAAATTGGGAGCGTATTTCCTTGATTCCTTCTTTATTTAGTAGATAAGGGTCGCGAAGTGGTCCCATTTCAATATATCTTGGTATAAGGTTCATCATTTGGAACAGACTGAATAAACCTGAATCATATGAGTAATTTCATTCGACGACTTAAAAGTGCCCTTACGAAAGTCTATTAGCAACGCATAAATTTGAGCTATTTTTTATTGAATAAAAGCATAATAAAAGATAGTACATACATATTATGCATGGTGACCTATTATACGAATAACAGGGACTCCCACTAGATGGTAAGGGATAAATAGGTATATGAAACCATTTACTTATAAAAAGGTAATAAATAGCAAAAAACGTAGATTTGTCATATTGCTATCATAAAATGAGTAGGCGCTTTTTGACAAATTCAATAAAATGTGTCGGTGTCGGTCATAAAAAAATCGTGTTAGTGTAAACCAACCCGTCATACAAGAGCTGTATACGCAAATATACAAATAAAAATATTCTTATAATACACACATTAAATTGTAATATGAACTAGTTACTTACCAGAAGAATGAAATAAAAAATACTGGTCGAGTGCCAAATATTACAAAAAATCTGTCACCGACTCCAAAGATTTATTCATTCTACATTAATATAATCACACGGATGGCAGTGTATATAATATTGGTATTATTAAAATTTCCTTATAACCCACGAGCAAAGCACAAGTTATTTTTTTCCTTTTAGTGGGTTTTGAAGTCGGTGCTATTGTTTGTTACAAAGTTATCACATTTCTTTAAATGTACAGGCACACCGGTTCTGCTGCTTTATTATATGTATAGATATATTGTGAAACATTATACAATTTTAAATATATGCCTATTATAAGTGTACACAGCTTTGACCATAATGTGAACAAACAAGAAGCTATTAAAACTAAATTAAGAAAACTGTATTACATGTCATGCACTTTTTCTGGAATTGATACTGTAGCCACGGTTATATCCGTATACTGCCATAAACGCAAGCAATTAAACACGAACAAACAGAATTTACGATTTGTAAACGTTATTCGGTTACTCAGTGCGTTTCATTGCTCCGTGCTTGGTTAAACATTGTATTTATCGGACATAATCTATACATATAGAAGGCTTTGTCCTGAATGACTGACGGATCAACGCACAGCCTAAACCGCTGTTCGTAGAGACCCGAAACTTGGCGGGTGTGTTCTTTGTATGACGTAGGCGTCCGATAAGAAAGGATTTTTCGAAATTCTACCCCTAAAGGGATGAAAAAGAGGGGCAAAGTTTGTATGGGACAACGTGATTCCTTGGCCCAATCTACTTAAAATTTTGCATAAACCTTTTTTAACAGAATTGATAGAAGACGTGTTTCGTATTTCATTGAAATTCATCCCTCGACTGCCTCGGTGGCGTAGTTGTATTACGGTACGACTGCAAGGCTGAGGTCTCGGGTTCGATCTCCGGGTCGGGCAAAGGTGATATTGAATTTTTCTACTCAGTATCAGCCCGGAGTCTGGAATTTGTGCCCGATATGGCGATAGGCTCGCCCCCTATCACATCATGGGACGGAATCCGCTTGGCGAAAAGTGGGTGCACTAGTTGCGCCTCTGCCTACCCCTTCGGGGATAAAAAGGCGTGAGCATGCGTAAATTCATCCCCTAACGGGGTTGAAAAGGGGTAGAAAGTTATTATGGCATTGATTTGCTTCAAAGTTGACATCAATACTCCTTATTTTCTTTAATAAAGCAGTAGAATCGGTGTGTCTGTACATTTATAGAAATGTGATAAAAAGAAAGGGGGTGTCTTCAGAAGAGTAATGTAACACAAATCAGTGATTGTTGTAATTCTTTTCGGTCTGTTTTTCTGTTTGTTTGTTACTGCACATCTCCTAAATTACTGAACGGATTTCGATGATATTTGGCACACGGGTAGATCATGTCATGGATTAACACAAAGGCTACTTTTTATCCCCGGGAAATATAAAGCGGGACTTTTATCCCGGAAAAACTTTATCACGCGTGCGGAGCCAAGAGCAAAAGCTAGTGCAATATAAAATTCAATGTTTTTGTCTCGTTAATTTTATACGCAAATATGAAAGGGTGACTGGCATGTTATTTAAATTTATCACTTAAAAACTTTGCTCAAATGCCTTTAAAATGTACCATTTGTATGTGAAATGTATTATGTGTAAATGTGTTATTATAATATTAATTATTGTATGAAAATCGTGCAATAAATCTCATCTATTCAACAACAACCGCAGGCGGTTTTAATTTATTATCCCTCGGGTCCAATATTTACAAACTAATAATTCAAACATTCAATATAGTTTTATAATCAAGTGTAGGAAAGCTTTGTTACATGCCTGTTTTCGAAACTGTTTGATTCCCAAGGCGGGGAATGATTGGGATCGGCAAATTTTTATACACTTAATATCTTTAATGTGAAATGGTAAGGTTAACGGCTTAAGCCATTCGATCGTATCAGCTATCTCATTCCTTCGTATTTTAAAATATGCAGAAGCATAGAATTCATTGCAGAGGGACACTACAGGTAAATAAGGCTCGACTTTTATAGGTGTCCGTTAGGCTGGCCTGGCCCCCTGACTGATATTTATTTCATATATCCAACTAATGTACTCCTTTCTACAGATTTAAGTATTGCCTAAATTTTTAATCTACCGCTTTCGAACAGATGTACAATGTACTTATTGCTGGCTGGGCTCGACTGATATTCAGCCCGGCTCTTTCTGTATTTATCAAAATTAAACAAATGTGTTGCTATAAAAATAATATATTTTGTGAATTACGCGTTGTTACAGCTTCATTTAATACTAAAACGCAAAAAACAGGGTCGAGCCGGCCTGACGTACACGCATTATACAATATTAAACCATAAATAGATAGTTTTGCGATATCAGAGCCTTAAACTACGGAACCAAAGACTACCAATTTGTATTTGTTACTGTAATAGCCCATCGCTCTAATATCCATTAAAGTACTTTGAAGATAAAGTGGTCGGGAATGGCCCGTTACTAATCTATACTATAATAAAACAATAGATCCCGGTGTGTCTGTACATTGAAAGAAACGTTATAAAAAAGAAAGGGGGTGACAAAGAAGCGTAATGAAAAACAATTTTTATAATTCTTTTCCCTCGGTCTGCTTTTCTGTTTGTTTGTTAATGCACATCTCCGAAATTATTGAACAGATTTCGATGAAATTTGGTATTTAGATTGTTGGAGATAGTTTTTTATCCCGGGAAAATATAAAGCGGGATTTTTATCCCGGAAAAACCTTTTCACGCGGGCGGATCTGCGAAAAAAAACTAGCAAGTAATAGTTGTTTCTATGTTAAGTATCAAAGTGTGCCTTATTAAATAGATCATTCAGATGCATGTACAAGGTTATTTTTTGAGACAGGGTAGTAAGGACAAATAACCTAACCTTACGAAAAATCCGTAAATCCAGATTATAATATCATTAAAAGAAAGTTTTCTTGTAGCTACAGCGCGGCGGTAAGGTTTGCCCTCACTGCACCGTCTCAAAATATACCCCGTATACGGTACATTGATTCATTTGCGCTTAATCTGCGTTGCAAAAGAACCTCTTTGATGTTAATATTAAAACTACCACATCGAACTTTATATTTCACCGGCTAGTGCTTAGGATCTAATCTCCTAAATTTGTACGCTCTTGCAAACCGTTATCATTTTGCTGCGAAACTTTGGTAAACTTATTGAAAAGAAATATTACATTATAGTCTGCACATCGAAGAGATGTTTCAACAGGTCCAATCCCTAGATTTATTAGTTGACAGCGCGGAAATTTCAAAGTTATAGGAAATTATAGGCACGTTATCAACTAAAGAGATAAATTATATTCGGAGTGTATATTTTTATACATAATTAAATGACGAAAAAGCATTCGCATATTTTATAACCACGAAGGCAGGCGAGTGGATGGCCCACCTGATGGTAGCTAAGTGGGCATCGGCGTCCATGGACATCGGCAATTTCAGGGACACAACCGAGCTGCTGCTTGCTTAATTAACTGGTAAGGGTCACATTTGTATAAATACAACGGAAACTAGGATTTATATTAGGAAGTGCAGTTTCGCATAGCATTAAGATTGTCATTGTGAAGAGAAAATAAATGATATAGCTGTATACCCCTTATTTATCTGACAGACAGATATTTTGAATTTAGAGTAATGACCAAAGTTCATTTCCAAGATACCATTATAATTATAATTGATAAAAAAATGATACATAATAAAAAGGAATATTATAATTTAATGCCATCAAGTGACAGTGACAACAGATGTTATGTCTCATGAGAACCTGTTAATGTTAATTACGTGAATGTAATTAATCATTATGATTATTTAATAACTGTTCTGCCTCGGTGGCGTAGTTGTATCACGGTTTTTTTTTTTTTTAACTTAGCTCGGCAATGTGACTTCACCGCGCCTGATGTTAAGCGAAGTGAAGACTGCAATGACTGCAATGCTGAGGTCTTCGGTTCAATTCCCGGATCGGGCAAAGTGATATTGGGTTTTAAATTCAGCATCAGCCCGGAGTCTGGAATTTATGCCCGATATGGCTGTAGGCTCGCCCCCTATCACATATGGGACGGAATACCCACGGCGAAAAGTGGGTGCACTAGTTGCGCCTCTGCCTACCCCTTCGAGGATAAAAGGCATGAGTGTGTGTGTGTGTGTATTATTTAATAACAACTTTTTACATTGGAAAATATAATTAATGACGTATAAAAGTAGTTTACCTATTGTATAAGTAAAATAAATAATATAATATATGGAAGGTCTTTGGACCAAAAGGGGGTATTTAAATATAATATGTCGGTATAGCGGAGTTGATGACTGACTTCATGAGGCGTCGGGGAAGCCGTGTCCAAGAAGAGCCTGCATCGAGTCCATGGCTAACTTCGAAAGACGTTATGTTGTTTAATATTTTGTTAGAGAGCATGGGCTAGGCTTCACGCGGGTTCGAAACGCCATTATGTAGAACGCCTGGTAGAAGCTATGATGGGATATAGTGTGTGACCTCTCATGAGTTAAGCATGAGAAAGGTTGATGGAGTATTGTGATCATGGAGTTCTTATATGTTGAGTTGCAACCTCTCTACTTCGGTGTTTACTTTTTATTGTCAATTATGAATTTATAATGTCTTTTGTAAGCGAGATATCTCGCGAATAATATTTGCAATGGATAGTTTTAGTTTGGAGTGTCTTAAAATTATTTTATGCAGAATTTACAACTGGAATCTTGAATCCGCTGTTCCTTATATAATTGTTTTTCGAGGATAAGCGTGTTGACTGCAATAAATTGTATATCCAGTGAATACTTTGTTTTGTGCCTGTATTATCACGCCCACAATAGCCCACCGTAACCCAAGACGGCTCCTGATCACTTATGATGTCGATATTGTAGAGTGTTAATAAAATAAAAAAGTGACCCCACTGCACCTGATTGTAAGTGGGGAGGGGTCCAGATATAATGTCGAATGACGAGTGGTGATTACCCGTCGTCAGTCGACACAATTATGCCGGCTTGTTTGAACTTATCTAGCCAAGAATTTTGTTGCTAATATGCATAATTATATAAGTATAGAGTTTCTCATATTAACAAAGAATACTTTCGAGTAAGTACGAGAATTTATTAATAAAAAAAATCTAATAAGTGAATACCGTTATAAATAGCATATTAAATTCAAAATGGCGGCTTAATTAAGAGTTCGTAGTACTTAATACCATAACCATACCAACCCTGTATTATATACTGCCCACTACTGAGCACGAGCATCCTCTACAACTGAGAGGGTTTAGGCCTTAGTCCACCACGCTGGCCTAGTGCGGGTTGGCGGACTTCACATACCTACCTTCGAAATTCAGAGGACTTCTCATGTATGCAGGTTTCCTCACGATGTTTTCCTTCACCGTTAAAGCGAGCGATAATTCACAAAGAATACACACAATTTTTTTTTTCCAGAAAAGTCAGAGGTGTGTGCCCTTGGGTTTTGAACCTGCGGACATTCCTGTCGGCAGTCCGTTCGACTCCCAACTAGGCTATCGCCGCTTTCCGTACTAAATACAGTACTAAAATATATAACCAACAGTAATAATTAGAAACATCACTACCACTCATTTATCCTTCGATAATGCTTGGTGGCCGATGATACTTCTCAAGTTAAAAATACGAGGCTGCTATAGGAATATATATTCGCTTATTTACACATACTTCTCGTACGGAACAACCAAACTGAAACTTGGCCACCACGCCGCGTCGAAGTCACTGACTATGGGATGTCCACAAGGTTCGGTTGTAGGTCCATATTTATGGAATTTGGGTTTCGATGATTTTCTTTCGATTCCCTTACCTGTAGGGTGCACTTTGACCGGATATGCGGATGATGGCCTATTACTTGTAGAGTCTAATAGTAGAACGGGGCTGGAAAGTTTGGCAAATACGTGTTTACAATTAATATCCGAATGGGGTGAAAGAAACCGCCTTACGTTCGCACCTCAGAAAACGTTCCAACTACTATTAAAAGGAATATTAAAATCACCACCGCGAATTAAATTTAATAATATTACTGTCAAAAGAAAAGAATCAGTTTGTTACCTAGGGTTGATTTTAGAAAGAAATTTTTCTTTTCTTGAGCATATAATAAATGTTGGGGAAAAATCAAAAAGGAACTTTTACGCCTTGACAAGGATATCGACCTCTACGTGGGGACTCTCATTCACTACGCTCAAAGTCATCTATGGAGCAACTTATCTAGCGTGTATTGCATACGGATCACCTGTATGGGCCGATAGGGCTACTATCGGTGCTGTGCGCAGGAAACTGCTACAGAGTCAACGTTTGGCGTTGATATTCTTGTGTAAGGCGTATAGAACTGTTAGTACGGAAGCTTTGCCTGTCCTCGCGGGTGTGCTCCCAGTCGATTTGGAGGTACAGCGTCGCGCCGCTATGTATTACTCAACCAGACAGGATATGGATAAAAGGTTTCTTACGTCGCGTGAATTCTTAAGAATCAATAGATTATTTAAACCGCACACTGACGTACATAATGAGTTGTTAAGCGAATGGCAATGTAGGTGGGACGCATCTTCGAAAGGGCGTCATTTATATAAATACTTTCCGTGCGTTCGCGATCGCCTAACTAAAACCTGGTTAGAAATAGATCATTGTGTATCGCAATTCCTTACCGGCCATGGTAATTTTAGGGGTAAACTGTTCTCATTTAGGCTGGTTGATTCTCCTGTGTGTCCATGCTCTACAGCTGCTTTCGAATATGAACAGTCCGCTCATCACGTACTTTGGGAGTGTAGTCTCTGGCATGATGAGCGCAAGATAATGTTAGATAGTATGCAAATAACATCCGGGGCTGTATACTACATGGACCTTGTAGAGACTAGACGAAATTTCCGTGCTTTCCGGCGTTTTTGCCATGCCTTTTATTGGAATCAAAATTGACAGCTCAAATGATAGAACCCTTTAATTTAATTTTTATCCGTGGTGCTTTACAACTGGCTTCTCTAGTTGTAAACGTCCCTATACTTGAGGTTAAAATGCCTCCTTAATTCATTATTTTGTCTCCCGCTTTGTTATGGAGGGAAGTGGACAATTAATATTTCCAACTCCTCCCTATCTTTCTATTTGATTAATTTCGTTGCGGGATAAAGACAGACTAGTGTTCCCTGAGACTCGCCGAGCTTCACCGCTTGGTGTCATAAAATGCGTGCCATTATTGATCCTGGCTTACAGGAGTTGTAGTGGCGGGTGTGAGGGCGGGATAGTCTCATACCACTCATTTATTTAGTTTCGTGTCAACAATAAGCAGATTACAGGCCAGCTTTTTACTAAAAGCAAAGGATTCATCCTTAAAAGAACCCTTTCACAATATATTAAGTGTTGTATTCAATCCATATAAGCCTACCTGTGTGGGTCTATTGAACGTTTTCCCCGGGGCGAAACACTGATCACAATGACCACCGATATGGTGCCATTTTCCTTAAATATTTCGGACGTGCCCGTTTTATTTTTAGACAATTTTGCGTGGGTACTGTTATTTAGGATTTCTAAAGTTGATAACAATGAAAAAAGGTTTAAATATGTCTAGGGTGTAAATAAAAGGAATGTATTTAGGTGGTTATTTGTGAATCCTATTCAAACTAGGCGTTGAAAGGAATTATGCTAGTATAGATATTAGATGTTTTTATATACTTACTGGATTAAGGCCTAACCCGCCTCAGTAGTAGAGGAGGCCCGTGCTCAGCAGTGGGCAGTATATAATACAGGGCTAATAGGGAAGGCTAATACTTATTTGTGGTACTATGTGTTTTGTAGTTTTGTTAACCGATTGAATTCTAAAATTATGACCCATTAATAAAATTAAATATTTTAAATTGTGTTTTTCATAAATCTTTTAGCATTGCCACTATAGGCTACAATAATCATTTAATTATAATCAAATAAATAAAATAATAAACATGTATTTTTTTTCTACAAATTAAGCATTTTATTTACTACTAGACTTCTGCTCGCGGCTTCGCCCGCGTGAAAAAGTATTTCCGTGATAAAAATATTTTCCCGGAATAAAAAGTGGCCCATGTGTTAATCCAGGATCTACCCGTGTGCCAAATGTCATCGAAATCAGTTAAGTAGTTTTTGAGTTTATTCGTTACAAACATACTTACATACAAATCTTTCCTATTTATAATATTAGTATAGATAACCCAAAACTTGGCTTTATTTTTTTTTGTTATCAATACGTGGTCCAGCCTGCGTGAAATACCTATCCCGGAATGAAAATTCCCGAATTTGTAATTTTACGGTGTATTTTTATCTAGTTTATTTCTTTATTTTAAATAATTAAATTTCTGTATTTGATTTGATATTCATCCTAGTAAAAACTCAAAAGTAAGAACCAGATTCAATTTTAATAAACCCTTTAGCACATAAAGCGTCACCTTTGGAGGCTTACAAACACGTCCCCGCATCAGTCGAATCCCAAGGGTATCGACCGCCCTAAATCTCTTTATTGTGGATAGAAACATCAGAAATTGAAGCTTCTTTATCACCCTTTGAAGTCTGAGGTATAATTGATTTTCTGCATCGTCGAACGCGTTTCCCATTTTCTCGCTGAAAGGTTTTGGGTGATATTGTGCACTTTATAACGCCTAGTATTATATCGACATTGCATTACTTTGGCTCTCTCAAGAATTTGTTCAAGATTTTTTTTTTATATTTGCTATTCACCAGGACTAAAATGGGTTCTAGGGTTCGTTCTTATAAGAAGCTGAGGCTTTTTGTGTATTTTAATAAATCTTTAATCTTTTTTATTATAATATTTAAATATTTCTTTACTATTCGTAGTGAATCTACGCGTATACAGATTTGAAAACTAATAAAAATTAAAAGCCATGTTGCATTGACCTAAATAAACATTTTTCCAGTCAGGATTTTTTAAAACGTTTACGGGGAAAATTTTGCAATCCATATGTCTGACACAATCAAAATTCTCTCACGAATCGATTTTACTGGATTATCAGTTTAAGAAAAAAACTATTTGCTGGTAACACTGTCATAGAAGCCACAGAATATAAAAACGCTAGACCTAAAAAATCTCGGAGAGGAGCCAAACTAAAACGGAACTGACCTCGCTACATACAGTATGACTTATTAGCAAAAAGTGACGTAAAAGGATAAATAATCTGATTTGGAACCAGCGAGAACAACAAAAAAGTAAAAGTGGATGATAGCCAAGTTGAGAATGGAACGGTCTGGCGAGACGAATGTCCGCACGTTCAAAACCCAAGGCACACACCTCTGATTTTTCGAAGCTATGTCTGTAAGTTGTTTATCAATTATCGTTCGCTTTAACGGTGAAGGAAAACATCGCGAGGAAACCTAAACACCTGGGAATTGCCCAAAAATATTTTAAGGTATGTGAAGTCTGCCAACTCGCACTAGGCCAGCGTGGTGGACTAAGACCTTAACCCTTTCAGTAGAAGAGACGGACCGTGCTCAGTAGACAGCAGTATAAATATTAATGATTATTTTATAACCATACTAGTATTTGCCCGCGGCTCCGCCCGCGTCAATGAGTTTTCCCGGGATAAAAGTCCCGCTTTATATTTTATCAGGATAAAAAGTACATAATCTACCCGTATGCCAAATTTCATCGAAATTCGTTTAGTAGTTTTTGCGTGAAATAGTAACAAACATCCATACATCCATACTTACAAACTTTCGCGTTATAATTACTAGGATAGATACATTTTATAATTATGTCAAAGTAATATAAAACTAATAGCCATCAAGCATCACAGCTTTGTGAAACAAACATTTAAAACAATTGAATATTTTTTTGGAAGTTAATTTTAGTGCTGTCTCCAACATTTACCTTTGTTAACGCAATTAATTAAAATAACATTATGCTCGGACTGTATTATTTACGTGTGACTTCTTAATAATTATTTTATTAATTAACTCAATTTGTTTACTAGGATGATTTTACACTTCGAGTATCCGGGCATCCAAGTTCCCATTGTCTTTTCCTGAAAGCAGTGACACTTCTTCCTTTAATTGCTTCTGAAGTTGAAATAGTTATTTCGTGCTGCAACCTATTGGAGAGGAACTTTGTTAACTTTAGCAGTCTTATTTTACTTAAGTAAATTCGTATTACATTTTGCATACAATGATATAAGTACTGTTTTCAAGTATTTTTCCGCTAGAAGGTAATTATCAAGAAAAATGAGGTTTATTTATCTAAGAAATAGTTTTTGCCCGCGGCTCCGCCCGCATGAATAAGTTTTCCCGGGATAAAAGTTCCGCTTTATATTTTCCCGGGATAAAAAGTAGCCTATGTGTTAATCCAGGACTTAATCTACCCGTGTGCCAAATTTCATCGAAATCCGTTCAGTAGTTTTTGCGTGAAAGAGTAACAAACATCCCTACATCCTGACATCCATACATCCATACTTACAAACTTTCGCGTTTATAATATTAGTAGGATAAGAATGTTTTATTTCTCAAAGCAGTGTCTAATTATTTCGTGTGATTACGTTTGCTTTTTATACACATTTTCTCGAACACACATGTCTCGAAAAATGTTGTTGTTGGTAATTATAGAAAATAAATTGATTTGATTTGATTTGAAGGCTTCCTGTAATTAAAAGTAATTTGGGTACAATTTGATTATGTTGTTACAAGGAGAAATAAATTAAAGAGTATTACTTTTAAGAATATTTATTTTTACTTTATTTAGTTTTACAGTCATTTAACATAGTCTTTGTCTGTTTACAGATGAAATTTTTGTGTATTATTAACAAAAATGTGCAACAACATATAAAATATCTTAAAAGATTAATTGCTATTTGGCTTCGCCGTTATAGCTTACATCTATTTATATTACAAACATCTTTTAACTTACAATCAGAAATCACTTACTGTACATTTTGTATTTTAATACCGACTCGGATATTCGACAGAGCGCCGTGTAGACGCTTAAACATTGCCGAGAAACACTAATCACTATAAAATCAATAATTGCTGCAACTGATTTAACAACTTCAATTACTGACAATTTCATAGTAGTGTAGTGTTTCTCGACAAACGTTGACGTCGTGTGTTCATCGCCTAATTTTAATGTTGATTACTTTGAAAGTAAAACGATTAATGGAATGGTACTGTTTATTTACAATCTACATTTCTTATAAGTATTGTAAATGTAGCTTAAAGCTAAAAATACTTTATACGCGATAATATTGGCAGAGGTTAGGCTGTGATTAATGTATAGATGGACTAAAACATTTAAGAGATTACTTAAAATTTCTACTTTATGTCTTGATGAAACAAACTTTTGAAGAACTGAATGAGTTTTATATGTAAAATTTCGACTTATTAAGGACATAAATCTTATTTATGAGTACATGATCATATTTAAAAATGAAATCACTATTTAACTACCAATTACTTAATGTAGTTTTTATAAAAAAATAATATATACCTGAAAATATACAATTTCTATTGAGCAACTCAACATAATTTAAAAGAAAATACATTATTGGTAACGTCTTTTTTCAATATAAATCCATTTTTCTCTGAAAAGTAAAATTCAACATAAAAATACTTTTATAACACACTTTCATACACAACACAGTAAGATTCATAGAAATAGTAAATCCATAGCGATACACAGCTATATACTTACCATGCGCGGATTAATTCGAAATTTACATTACACCTAAGTTTCATGGTCGAATGTCTCAAGGTTTTAGCTACGTATAAAATCGTCCTAAGCCAATTCCGCAGGCTTGCTAAGTACGGAAATATTGTATTTGTTATAGAACGCGCACAATGTTTTTAAAGGTCAAATTTGCTTGAAGCGTTAAATGTCCACGTATGGCGAATTTTGATTCCGTATGCGTGGGCGTAGATTTATCGTAAAAAATATAGCCGCGATTCCAGTTCGCGGAATGAATTATGCAGTACTGTTTTCTTTTCTTTCTAGCTTACGAAACAAGATATTTCAAGAAAATTGCAAGGACAATAAGCAACTTACAATCACCAAATATTCTTCAGCATTGTTTTTCTCGTACGTTGAATATCATAATTTAAAACAGCCCTTAAACCTTTACATACTTCTTTTACAACATAAACTGATTTTTCTTATTACTTCTGACATTTCCATAATCAGAGAAATATAGGTCATTGCATATGACCGGAAAAGCCCTGGTCCGGACGGGGATTGACGCGCGGCGTTATTAAAGACCACGTCTCATCACGTTCATGTCCCTTTGCATACACCTGATATTTTTTTTATTTTTTTGTTTGTTTATTTAAGGTTATCCAACAGTGGTTTACACATATCATAACAAACTTAAATTATTTGGTTCCATTAATATGTGCAACAACCACTTAAAGGCTAACAGAGCATGCACAACTAACGGTTATAATATATAATACAAATTATGGCAAAATTAAAATGTTTTATACTGGAATATATTGAAAACATCCGTCTTGAAATCATTTTACCAACATATTTCACAATGTGTATATGCCATGTTTATTTCTATACAGCCACAGTAAAGTGCCACTGCAATGATAGTAAATAGAATGGCCGGAGTATCCATTGATGAGATGATAATCCTTCGTCCGTCGACACAATACCGGCATGTCCAATTAATTTAAGTGATACCTTTCAAAAACCTAGTGCGCGTACTATATTACAAAATTCAAGGATAAAACAAAATGATAGCGGTTATAGATATTAAAATAAATGCCTGCGGCTGCCAGAAAAGTGTCCCTTTGTTCCATGTGTCGTGGTGCACAGCAGCTTGGTTCTCGCCTGATAAAGAGCAATATTGTTAGTTTCATCAAGTTTTCAATACAACTCCATTGTTCACATACTATTAGCAAACGAAACTATCTTAGCTATTTCGGTTGAGGGTGATTTATTGCGATATTTATTCATTTGCGATACAACGGTATGTGAACCATTCTTGTTAGGTCGTTGGTGATACAACTACAATTGTATTTGAAAATATATTTATAGTAACTTATTCTTATAATTTTTTATGGCAAGGCACAACCAGTAAGTCAATAGGTCTGCATTGTGATTGTAGAATGTCAGGCAATTTGACAGCTAGATTAGCTTCGGCTAATTCGAATGCGCCCTCAGAACCTAGCGGATAGCATTTTCCTATACATGCAGCACAATACAATCAAAAATAAAAATGAATAAGTAATAAGTACTTTAAACATGTTTCTAGTAACTCTATTTACGATGTGTGAATTACATCAAATAGAATAACATAAATCATAGAGATGATTTTTTTTGGTTCCCTTCAATCTATTCTTTAGATACATAAATGACGTTAGGGACGTAGCCAAGATGCTTCTTCAATTCTTAACTCTAGCGTTATGAGAATGACGCCATAATATCCTAACGATAGACTTATCTATAGTATATGACATTCCCATTATTTTTTTCTGTTTTCTATAACTATTGTTTTTTTTAACGCGCCCGGCAAAATTATCCCCCTGCACCTGATGATAAGCGGAGAGTGGTTCAGATAGTGTCGACTGACGATGATTAACCTTCATCAGTCGACATAATTATGCCGGCTTGTTTGAATCGAATATACATAAGATAGGAAGACTTCTTGGCTACAGGCCGTGGTATAGATGCATGAACTTACCAATCAACACGTGCACGTTGATCGTGACCTGTGAATGATTCTGCAAATTGCAGGTGTAAGTACCGCTGTCATTCTGCGATGCCGACGACACGCTGATCGTCGCGCTAAAATCGATATTAATTTAGTACCTATTCTATTTGAATATAACAACAATCGTCCAATTATTAAATTGCTCTGTAGCCTTGGATGTTCTGTGAAAAGTAACAGCTGACAATAGTTAATTATTTTACAGCTTTTCATTTTCGGCGAATTTGTTTTGACCCTTGTTTCTATAGTTTCGAGCTTCCTAATTAGGCAGTCGGGGAAAACACTTACGCTTTCTTAATATTTTGCTATTTAAAATATCACATTATCCATTATATTTTTAATTAACTTTGTTTGATAAAAATGTTTTAAGAATATGATTTGATTTGGTAAATTTGTTCCAAGCACCAAAATTATAGTTTAAAGTCCGTATTATCAAATAATTATTAACACTACTTCATTATATTTCATATCAATTAAAAATTTCAATGGATATTAAATTATGAAAGCCTTACCTCAAATTGCGAAAAGTAACGTTATCAAAAAAATCCTTCCCCTGCTTTTTCCAGATTATTCCATAAATATTATTTTCGACCGGTGGTGCAGTCGGCTTCACTGTAGTTAATTCAGTTGTGGTCTTATCTTTAGGCTTCAAGGTTGTAGTACTTATACTAACAGTTGAAGTAAGCGTTGTAGTCTCAACACTCCAACTTTTATTCATCATTATATCTATTCTATTGAATAATGTACTCATTTTTGTAGTGAGTTCTGTTGTTGTTGTTGGTGGGGTTGTTGTTGGAGCCGGTGTAGTTATTGGGATTTTAGTGGGTAGGGTCGAAGCATATTCTTCTGATATGATACAGGATAATTTTATTGCACTTCCCGCTTTGTAGAATCTGTCTTTCATGTCATGACTTTGGTCACTGTTTATAGTAATGACGGGAGCTGTAAAATATTATAGCTTTAGTAAAAATGTTAGAATGATGATGATGATGATGAAAAGGTATGAATTAACAGGAGATTTCCATTTAATACATTTAAAAAATCCCAAACTTATCCCTAGAGAAGAAATAAAAACGAACGTTTTTAATTAAAACTACAACATTAATCAAATTCACCCAAGAACAATTTCACACCTGAATTTCTTAAATTGTGCTTAAAACATTTTTACTGAGTGGATTAAGGACGCCTAATTCTGAATAATTACGCCTGCTAAACGGAAATTTACTGTGTTATTTCACTTATTTCCCTAAAGACCATTTATTTTGTAAACTCAAAGTTCCAACATGATAATATTATTCAACATAAATATTTCAAATCAAAATTCGTCTTTAACCCATTCAATCAATTTTAATGTAGACTTTCAAAATCTTAACAATAGAGTTATTATAATGTTTTTCTATCAATCTGTCTCAATTAACTGATCTGAGAAGTTGCTGTGAATAATTTGAAATAATTTATAGTTTTTTATAATTTAAAATTTCCAGAAGTTTTAATAGTCCCCACCATTCCATATACCTTCCCTTTAAAGTCGGCATCGCATTCATGATTCTGTTAGAATTATTGGTGTTTATCCGTATTGGAAATGATATCGATGGGTGGAAGGCTAATTGTCTTAAGCGATTTTTTTTGCTACATTGAGTTTTTTACATATTTCTAATCATCACAATTTCTGTGTTATTCTGAAACTAGAACAAATATTGGAAAAAAGTAGCTTAATTCAATTTGCTTTTCACTGATATTTATATACTTACGCAATACAGTTAGATTAGTAAAAACAGTTCTAGGTGGATGAGTAGATATTTGGCACATGTAGTGGCCGGCATCGGATCTCTTCACTGGATTCATACTCAGCCTCCAATTGTTCGGATACTGGAACTTCATGGTGATCCGACTGTCTCCCGTGTGTCTATCGGGGCCAACTGTGAGTAGGATTTGGGCTAATTCTGTGGTGTTTCGCATCCATATGACCTGGTCAGGAAATTAAAAAAAAGCCTTATTATAAAAAATATACACACCCATACTCACGCCTTTTATCCCTGAAGGGGTACGCAGAGGAGCAACTAGTGCACCCACTATTCTCCGTGCGTATTCCGTCAAATTATATGATAAGGAGCGACCCTATCGCCATATCGGAAACAATTCCAGACTCCGGGTTGATACCAAGTAGAAAAACCCAATATCACTTTGCCCGACCCGGGGCAATAATATTATGTTATGTAATTAAGTTCAAAGTACGTAATCACTAGGCCTAAGAAAAAAAATCCGCATATTACTATTTTATTCCCCTGACAAAAAAGCGGGGTGTTATAAGTTTAGGGTGTGTATCTGTATGTCTGTCTGTGGCATCGTAGCTCTCAAACGAATGGACCAACATGACGCCGTTTTTTTTTGTTTGAAAGCTGATATGATCGCGATGGTCCTTAGCTATAATTTATGAAGATCTTTTCAGGCGTTTGAAGTTTATCAGCTCATTTCCAATTTAAAAAGCCAGATTGAATTTATAATCTCTGAAAAGTAAAATAATAAAAGTGTCTTTGTCGTTTAAGTACCTAGTAATATTTTGAGCCAAGCGTCCTCACGACGGGGGACCGAATTCCGGACCAGGGAGACGAAAATACTTCTTTAGCGGTCCCCCGATGCGACGACGCTTGGGTCAAAATAATAAGTACTAGGTAAACGACAAAGACACTTTTATTATTTTACTTTTCAGAGCTTTTTTGTGTCGGGGGTTATTTTAATTTTAATTTATTGATATGTATGTAGTCAGTCACATAAATGGCTTAACAAAATCAAAATTTCAAATCGTCTCTACGCCTTAAGTTTAATTGAAACATTTTTTTTCTTTATGTGAAGTAAAGTTAATCTGATTTATTTTATTTTTGTGAAGAGAAAACGAAAATTGGTAAGAACACAAAAGTGTAGAGGCGATTTGAAGTTTTGAATTTGTTCAGCTACTTATGTGGCTGACTGTACGTGCCTAAAAAAATTATAGCCCGTAAAAAATACATTTTAGTTGATATCATTTCAGTTAATATCGAATTTACTAAACAGCTTTATACAGGGTCATTTTTACATTGCGTTACTAAATGAAACCACATACACGTCTTTACCTCTGCTAACATCGTGCCAAAAATCATCCATGAATAACGAATACTTTCCTCGAAAATGCCGGTTGTAGTTTTCCAATCTCTTGATCATTTTGTAATTTAGTGCGAATATGGTGTGTGCGTAAATGTATTACTCACTGAAAGTGTACCTAATGTTGCTGCTGCGACGAATTCTCCTAGAGCAGTCATAGTGGCATTAGGGTGTGTACAATTAAAGTTACCTACTTTTTATCGATATTTATTTTGTTCTAAACTTACACTTTTTTATTTTACATCTATGGTTAAAATAACTTATTTTCTACAAGATAAGTATGTGGTTTCATTTATTAACGCAATGTCAAAATGACCTGTATACTATAAACAAAGATAAATTTCCGTTTAGGTACAAAAACAATATTCTTTTAAGCTTTTTACCGACTTCCAAAAAAAGAGGAGGTTCTCAATTCGTTTGTTTGTATTTTTTTTAGCTTTATAATTATGATACATTAATTCATTTATCTATAACTAAGAAGAGTGATAAGTATAAGAGCCAATATAATACAAGCGAGGTTGTTATTTTATTTGGCTGCGTCTTTCATCTGCTGCCTTTCAAAATCGCTAATTGAGCTCGCTACTTTACTACAGCTCATTACCAATATTTAATAACCTTCTTCTTGGGAGCTTTATTCAAAACCGTTAATTCAAAGCCGAATCGGCTTCTGACTATTAATTAGCACAGCGTCTCCACCTTAATAAAGTAAAGCGAAAAAGTAGCTATAAGATTTTATACCGATTATTATATTGTGTTAAATTACAGTGAACTCTTTCAATTTTCTTTGAAAGCGCACCGATGGACGTTTATTGATGATTGCGCCAGTCTGTACAATATTACTCGTAGTAATACCAACTTTGTTCGATTCAAAGAATTCTTTATATATTTTACACTGAACGTTCGAAAATCCACGTTAAGAATATACGTGGGCATTGCGGAGAAAAGGGAGTTTATTGAAAATAAACACATTGGCTGGCAAGTGATACCGCCGATCCGCGAAATTCGGCGCAGGCGAAATGATTACCGCTCAATTGTAAAATATTTCATTTATTTTCGATTTCGTGGCTTTGAATGAGAAATTCATACTTATTTACGATTGTTTTAGATAATGTTCTTTTATCTTACTTCATTCATCGATATGAGTGGCATTAAACGTCTCAATACTCAATAAAATACTTTACTTTAGATCTAAAGACCACGGCATAAAATATTAAACAAATTTTGTTCTTTATATCTTAGGATTACAGATTACTATGTGAATGTTTAGCGGCGTATAGGTCGTCACCGCTGTAGAGGTATAGAATATGGTTGCGTTCCTCTATGTAAGGGAAAGATTTCCAGTCAGGCAGACGTTGCGCCTGACCGGCCGCGGCCTCTCCCACGGTTCTTACTCGGAGGTGGTATATATACTGAGCTTCGTGAAAGTGTTGATATCGCTATCCACGATCGTGTGGTGCCATCTAGTGGAATTATTGGGCGTCATTTACTAATTGTCGATACCACTTCGATGTCTGATGGATGAGTGTCGGGTTTTCTAATTGATCACTTAATTTAGTAGTTCCCAGCCATGTTGATAGGTGGCGGTGTATGGTAATTGTGTCGCCACAAATGCATTTGTTGCAGAATAAGATGTATTACTCAAAAACTCCTATTTTGAGTAAGCTGTTCAGACCTTGTACTACTATTAAGGTCGTATCCTAATACGCAGTTACAAATACGTAAAGCTAAGTTTAGACTAGCAAGATCTCGCAGCAATATTACGGAAGAATTTCCAGATGTGTTTATACTAGCGGCAATACTTCAATTTATAATTACATACACATGGAACTCACAGCAAGTCCTGCAAACTTCAAAATTTGCAAACGTCAGCTTGCCGTGATTTCCATACTAAAAATAGCTTACGGAAGTCGACTTTTGCAAGTTTTCTTGCTATTCTAAACCTCCTTTATAGAAACATACCGTTTTATCTTTGAGCATCACAACTCTGCAGTTCAATAACGCCTCCGCCCCGACGTGTGCCGTAACTTGGGTGAAAGCATCCTCTTCGAAGTACGGGCCCCAGTGGTGCTCGTGGTGGTGGTCAAGATAGCTTTGGTATGGGACGTAGGGTCGCGATTCTTCTACCTTACCTATAGGAAAATTACATGTTATATTGGGCATCATTTCCATAGATGTTTGGGTTGATGTGTGCAGTAATTCTGGTCTGAATAACTATTTTTGCTTATTGTTTTCAAGACCATTACAGTCTTTTTATATAAACTAGAAACTAAATTAATGAAATACTATTAGTTTCATAGTTTTCAACTTTAGTGATAAATTACGATTGAACTCTTATAAATTGCCAATTTGAACAGCCTATATAACTATTTCTAACGCACCAGAAATTGAAGGAAACAAAACAATGACCCAGTTTATTATCACAGTTTGTAACCTATAAAATGGAAATGCGAAGAACAATATATCCCGTTTAAGGATTAATAAATAATTTGTTACAAACACCCGTCAGAATAAAGGCGTTCACAATAAATTTGCATAATTTAATTAAATAGTTAGCAGTGGCTAGTCCATTCGTTGACGATTCCGTTAACGAAACAATTATGCAAAACGGTGACCTTTCCGAAAGAGGACACTAAACCGTTATCTATTTTTAGCTTCCCGTATAAATGATTTTATTACTCGTTTTTAGATTGGGCCTGAATAAAATAAAATTCATTGCTTCGACAACGATGGGGGTAAATCTTAATTAAGATTTCAACTTTTATTACAAGAACTATTTTCAATCTCGTTTAAACAAAAAGCTGCTTATGTTTGATCTCGCGCCATTGTTATTTCGATGAATGACTTTTATTTGTTAAACACACATATTTTCATACTTTGATTGCGAGTTACATTCATTTTGTTTACTTTGTGAATTGAATTTAGACATCATTTAGAATTTAGGTATTTAGTCTGAAGTTAGTCTGAATAAGATCGTGAGTTGGTTTACTCTGCTGCTCGTAGCAGTGTGTGGATAGGTATTGTAATTTTTATTTATTTGTAAGTTGACATTAAGGCCAGTTTGTTTCTGCTGTGGTCAGATAAAGTTTAGGCTCTTATCACACAGGCGACTCGCGAAGGCGAAGGCGCTGCGCGCTCGTCCAGTGTAATAAGACCGTTAACTTTACTTAACGGTCTATGAAACAACACGGGCTAAAATTATTTTTTTATTCTAATTGAAATCTATTTTGTAGAGTAATAAGCGCAATACAGATCACTCCGTAATTCGTAAATTACAGCTCTAATTTGTTAGCATGGCGCATACCATCAGTCAAGGAACCTTTATTTCGTCATTGTTTCTACAAAACCTAATATCGCACTAGACAAATTCGTAACAACAGTTTTTACATCAAATATTCAAAACACAACGCTGTTCACCGATAAAACGAAAACGTTACAAATATAAAACCAAACACGAGTGTGAAAATCGATACTCACTCTGTAATAAATGATCGTTCCTGTCGGTGGCGCCTTCGCGCTTGATGTTCTCACGGAGTTGCTTCGTGATGTTCTTGAATATTTCCCTGGACAGCGCGAGGCTGTCCTTCTCATCTCTTCTGTGCCGTACATTTGTTTGGTAATCTTCTGGGAAGCGCAATGGCTCTGTCGAACATTTGTCTTGTGTAACTCGTGAATTTTGCATTGGTAAAATATTTTGTGAACTAAAATTTGAATATCAAAAATTCGTGGAAAGGGTTTTTTCGTATGATGATTTTTTTGTTCAATAATTTTGCATTAATACATTTTGTGGGAACTTTGGTTTCTAACTGAAAATCGGAAAATCATCGAAAGCAATGTTTTTTTGATAATGATTGGTTTTTTAGATAATTAATTTAAAGAAATGACAAAATGTTGTCAGATAGCAGTTTCTTACTAGAAATTCATTACTTCCTGTACAAAATGAATGTATAGTTAAAACAAAGTGATATAAACTTGTTCTAAAGTAACGAAAGTAAATTGTAGCCGACACAGATAAGTTTGTTATATAAACGAACTATAAAATAACTTCTTCGTCCTACTTTTCCCAACTTTAACTATTACTTTAAAGATAAACACTGGAAATAATGATAAAATTAAGGCTCTTTGACGATGTCTGTTACGTCCACTAGTACAACATAAAATTTAATTTTAAGTTCGTTAAATATCTGCCCAAAATTCATACTAAGTTTTTAGTTCGCTATAAAAAAAATTAGCTAAACTCTTAGAGCTTATTAAGTACATCGTAAGGTAGTTTTTTGTTTGTTTACCCTATGGATTTTGTCCCATAAACACCTATTAGAAATGAGGATACTGCGTTTTCTTAAATCGTATGTCTATTTGTAGCGCCAAGCAGCAGTGTGCATGCACTGTTGTGTTTCGGTTTGAAGGATATTGTAGCCAATGTAACTACTGGACATGATGAGACTTAACATCTTATGTATCAGGATGACGAGCGCAGTGGGTTGCCAAGCAGTAATTTGTAAGTCAAGGTGCTGGATGGTGTTGCTACTAATTATGGGTGGTCGTATCGCTTACCATCAGACGAACGGCATGCTCGTCTCGTCATTCAATTTAATAAAAAAAAACTTGTTATCAAATTAATCAATATCTCTAAGAGTACTATATTCATATTGGAAATTCAAAACGCATCTTTCAACGTTGGTAGATTTGAAAGTCAGATTATAATTAATTGATAAGCGTTTAATCTTTCGATTAGATCATTATTAATGTGAGCTATTAAAACTTAGTCGCTCTAAATTATTGCAAAGTTTGATGTCAAATCAAGATATAATAAATGAACTGTAGATGCGATATCATTTAATTTAAAATTATGTCTTATACCAAATACCAATAATGAAAAACTATTTTTATCGATTTAAAGTAAGAAGCCTAAGTAAGTTTATTAATATCGGTAGAAGTATTTTAATTAATGCAAATAACATCGTTCAGGAACTAACGACTAAAGGCGTGGTGGACTTAGGCCTAAAACTCTTCAGTTGTAGAGGAGGACCGAGCTCAGCAGTGGGCAGTATGTAATACAGGGCTAGTATGTTGGTATGGTAGTTTATTGGAATTGATTACTAATTTATCTAAGTTTCAGTGGATATAAAAGAGACACGTTTTGTTGGTATGTAGTCATTGGAGTCTCAACACAAAAAAAAAATTGTCATTGATTAACCTCATCAGTGCCTTTGACTCAATTAATTTCATACGCGGGAATATTTTTGCGTAACCCGGTTAAAAAAAAATGGTCCAGTAAATATTTTCAAAATTATTGGATGAAAGTAGTTCTGGGAAATGTGACATAACAATTAATTAATGTAGTAGCTAATAAGTTGTTGATATCTTGTTAATTTGATTTTTAATGTATATGGATTATGTAATCTGAATTAAATATATAAAATAAATAAATAAATAAATATCAATTAAATCCATGTGAAGGATTATAATAACGAAAACTATATTTTCATCATGTTGAATTTCATACAATCCAACAAAAAACCGATGTAATTTATTCATTTAGTCTGCAATATGTCGTGCAGGCGTCAAATGTATTATATTTTCTGTGTTAACATTAATTGTGACCGTGTACAGAGTGTTATTGCCTATTGAAAATTATCAAAAAACGGTAAAAACTGTAATTATTTTCATCGTTATCATGTACTCATTGTAGATGTCGAAATACTTATCATAGTTGAATTAAGCGTCATTTTTCTCGATATTTAGTTGTAGGTATAGATATATTTTGGAATCGGCTCGTTCTTCTGCGTCTTTTAAACCGTTTTTTTTTTAAATAACGCTCAAGTCTATTACTAATTAATAAGTTACTGGTTTATTAATTAGTTACTGGTGGTAGGTCTTTCGTATGCCAGGGGCCATCTGGGTAGGTACTACCGCAATGTCTATTTCCACCGCCAAGCCAAGGAGTACCTATGCATGCACCGGAACACATTCCGGTTTGAAGGACCTAGTAGCCAGCATAGTTACTGGGTATTATGAGACTTAACATCTAATGTCTCAGGGTGATCAGCACAGTGGAGTGCCACGCAATATTTTGTATTTAAAAGTTCTGTATGGTGTTGCAACTGTTTAAGGTCGGTCGTATCGCTTACCATCAGGTGAGTAGCTTGCTCGTCTGGTCATTCAGTAGAAATAAAAAAACCTTTCAACCGTCAATTGTATTTATTGTTTTTCAGCAGCGAGTTCATAAAATCTGCGCAGCGCCTTGTATTGCTTATTTCTATAAATAATTGCAGTTCGAAAGAGTTTAAATATATTGACAGCATATTTTTCAGATCACAGGTGTGTTTCAATAGCTTCGCGCGCCATTTAGAAAACTTTACCATTCACAGACCCAGTCGTTTTATACTACGCCATTAAAGTTTAAAACTAAATTTTGTTGTTTACGCAAAAAGTATTTTCAATCAACATCAACAAATTTCTTGGATAAACCGTGTCGTTGCTTCGGTTGATTTAGTTCGTAAACTAAACTCGAACCTTTCACGGGGGATTAAACGGATTGTGTACTTTGGATTAAGGATTATAAAGTATCCCAAAATATGCTTAACGTGAAGAGACGTGATGGGATTTTGATATAAAGGTCTTTGAATTTTATTTGGATAATACTTAAACAGATTGTGATTAAAATTAATTTAAAGTAGTTTAAAATAATTTTAAACTTAGATTGACGACTTTTAAACTATATAGTGTGATTAAATAGATTTGTTTTTAGATTTACTTAGAAAATTTATTTATACCTAAAACGTCTTTATTTAAAAAGTCCTTGCTTGCTACGAACAAAAATATTCGTGAAAAACCTTATAACTTAATTATAATCTGACATCAAATAATGAGTATTATAATCATCTTAGTACTAATAATTATTAAAAATATTATTATAATATTATAAACGAGCTTTTGCCCGCGGCTCCACCCCCTTGAATGAGTTTTCCCGGGACAAAAGTCCCGCTTTATATTTTCCCGGGATAAAAAGTTGCCTATGTGTTAATCCAGGACATAATCTACACGTGTGCCAAATTTCATCGAAATCCGTTCAGTAGTTTTTGCATGAAAGAGTAACAAACATCCATACATCCATACTTACAAACTTTCGCGTTTATAATATTAGTAGGATGTGAAAGTCTGTGAAAATTGATGTTTGTATGTTTGTTAGAAGTAAACGCAGAAATAACTGAACGGAATTGAATGAACTTTGGCACACTCGTAGCAGTCGTAGCCTATGTCCTGGACACATAGGCTATTTTTTTACCCGGCAATTTACTCCTATGGGAAATAATGGATGTTTTTAATCTGATTTTTAACCCCCGACAGAAAAAGAGGGGAGTTATAAGTTTAGGGTGTGTATCTGTGTATTTTTGTATCTGTGTATCTATGTCTGTGTATCTGTATGTATGTCTGTGGCATCGTAGCTCTTAAACAAATGGACCGATTTTGACGAGGTTTTTTATTTTATTTGAAAGCTGATGTGATCGAGATGGTTCTTAGCTATAATTTATGAAGATACGATCAGGCGTTTGAAGACTATTAGCTCATTTCCAACCTTCAACAGTCCGATTGATTTTAAATTTGGTGTACTGTGACTTCGGCAATATTTTATAGACATTTTAACCTTGAGCTGATGCAGCATCTCATGACCGCGTAAGAAGTATTTTCATCTCCTTGGTCCGGAGTTCGGTCCCCCGACACGAGGACGCTTGAGTCAAATTATTACTAGGTACTTAAACGACAAAGACACTTTTATTATTTTACTTTTAGAGGTTTTTTATGTCGGGGGTTATTTAATTTTTTTTTTTAAATAGATGGCGTTGGCGTCGTACTGTTTTAGGGACTTTTGTACCTGGAAAGGCTTGTCACGCGGGCAAAGCCGCGAGAAACACCAAGTAAATCATGATTTAAATAAAAACATAGTAGTATGGACTTAGAATGTGACACGAAGACGCAACTCGTAAAACGATGTCGTTTAATTTTGATGTTTGTGATTGATCGAGAGACCAATACGTCAGTCTCTCAACCAATCCCAATAAGACGAAACGGAGACGTGACGTGTTTTTTTGTCACATTCTAAGCCCACAGAGTACTTTTTGCTGACGCAGGTGCAGTATTGGCCCCTTTTCCAGATACATATTAACATTTTGTTTGCTTTAAAATATCGATTTCAGTGAGAACAAACTATATTTATAGTACAGTCGAGAGTTTGCCCCATAATTGATACAGTGAAATAGTTAGGAATATCCGCATTTTATGGAAAGATGAACAGATTAAGCGCGCGTGAAGCCATTTGCATTACAAGACCGCAATTAGTAATAATATATGGAATATATTTTCTACAACAGGAAATTTCATTTAGTTAATTGCGGAAACTATTATGTATTTCTTCTATAGTACTTAATTATGATCTGTGAAAGGAAATTAATTAAATAAACTTTACCTTCGAATACAATGAAAAGCCATCTACATAAACTATCGATACAAGTACTTAAACTTAACCGATTTTCACTATAAGTTGTTTCAAAACTTTGAAAATATTCTAAAGCCAAACTAGTGCGAAGGTGTTTTATGTGAAGAAGTTTAGGAGTTTAGATATACCGAAACCGTCCTGTTCACGCTATGAAGACGTGTTTATTGTCATGGTTCATGGCACCCGCTGGGAGCCCTCAATTTAATGGGGTCAGATTTGGGGGATAAATATTATGTCCTCTATGTGCGCATTGACTAATGATAGTTCTTTATTAAGTATAGCATATACGAGGTTAATATACAGGGAATTGTGCTTCTGAAAAAATGTACATAACGCACCTTTAGGACGAAAACGACACAATTCAAAAAAAATGATAATTGAGTTAGCGTTACAAAATAACTTAAATAGAAGTTCTCAATACAACAATAGCTCAAACACAACTATATTCAAGCGGGTAAAGGACCAAACTGTTATATCGGACCTTTTTTATTATATTTTTATAAAAAATAGACAAGTTTTAAGTCATTTTATGACGATAACTCAATTTCAGATTTTTTTGAATTGTGTCGTTTTCGTTCTAAAGGTGCGATAAGGGCAATGATGTTTAAAGAAAATGGTGTAGATGCGTTATAAACAGTCTCCAAATGGCACACTAAAATTGAGCCAATTAGCACAATCTGCCTTAGTATCGCGACAGAATCTGTTGAAGATAGACGTCTAAAGAATGTTCGATAAAATTTTCTATGTGATAATAATGAGAATTATGATATGCCGTAATACTTTCACGTGTCATATTATAATTTGTTATTGTAATATTAAATTAACTATGTGTGGGATAATGTGCCGTTTTTGAGAGCCGAGTACAGTATAGGTGCCGAATCTCTACACATTATTATTAAAATATTATTGACAGAAGGGTATAATATTGTGGGCATAATTTATCCAATGGTTTTCTTCTGACGTATTACTACGCTGCCATATATACGTAATATTATTTACATATTTAGATACCCTATAATACTGGCCACTGGATGAATATTTATTTGGAACAAAAACATACACGAAATATTCTTATGAAATTATTTCTCAAGATTTACATAATAATCAAAACAAATGTTGGTTACGAATAAACTACACTAATATTGTATTGGATCGAAATTACGACCTCACATTTTGCAAGAAGCGCAGGTAACCATTACGCTGACACTTTTTAATTACTCAACAAAAATTTAAATACTCAACTTATCGGGACACCATGTTAACTTCCATCGGTACATGAAAGCAAATCTAGTTCAGAAGCTTGATCGACCGGATACTATTTAATAAGCTAATAAGAGAGGCAATCGATAATACATCTAGGTATATAGAACATATTTTGTTGGTCGAAATTGGTTTTGGCTCGGCGCACTAAGTGGCGAATACGCCATTAATTCAGGAGTCGATAAGCTTTGTTCATTATTTGTAAAGATTATACACACGTCACGCCTTTATTCCCGAAGGGATAGGCAGAGGTGCAACCAGAGCACCCACTTTTCGCAAAGTGTGTTCCGTCCCATGATGTGATAGGGGCCGAGCCTATCGCCATATCTACTTTACTGTACTGAGAAAAATAACGCAAAATCACTGCCTGATCTGGGATTTTAAGCCGGGACCTCGTGTCCCGTGCGGCTCACGCAATACGACTAAGCCACCGACGCAATATAATAGATTTAATATACTGGCTAATTTTGTATGCGAGTGTGTGACTTGACTGGATTACTGCATGATGTTGAATATTATAATACAAGGTTTGGGTTCCCCAGAGTTGATGTCAAACAAGTAGTTGGCTCTAAAAAGTTTGTTGAAAACTAAGCCAAATACTTTTAGCAATATGGTTTAAAAAGTGTTGCCTCGGCTACCTATTAGAATGGCATGGGTAAAGATAGACAAAGATATTGGTTATAGTTTGTTATTGTAATTTATTTATTTATTTATTTATTTATTCTTATTATAATATCAAAAACATGGACTATACACGAAGCATATGATATAGGTTTCCAAATAAGCTTCCTCTCATTAATTAATCAATGCACAAACGTGGCATATTAAGTAATTTGAAAGCAATAAGTTTTCATTATTAAAATTCCTCACATTACAATTAACGATTAGCATTAAAATGCACTTTATTGTTGGGTTCAAATAAGCTCATTGGCTTTTTATGCAAATCTCGTTACTAATACATTGTGTTTAGGTTGATAAATTAGTTATCTGTGCAAGCGTGATAACGTTATCAGGTAGGATTCAGTAGACATCTCACGTTGAACGTTGCGTACCTAATTCTGTTTTATTCGGTAAAGGAAATAACAAATTCAGCATCTATCATCGAACAAAATAGTCCTAGAAATAGACAGTAACATATTATAGTATTTCATAAAGTTACTGAAGAGTATGAAACAGCATTTTTTGCATAAAGCAGTTCAATTCATAAATATTAGTCACATTGAACAGATAATATGATTTAATAAATATGTTTTTTTTTTTTGTCATGGAATGACGAGACGAGTATGTCGTTCGCCTGATGGTAAGCGATACGACCACCCATAAACAGTAGCAACACCATCCAGCACCTTGAGTTACAAAGTACTGTGGGGCATTCCACTGCGCTCGTCATCCTGAGACATAAGATGTTAAGTTTCACTATGTCCTGTAGTTACACTGGCTACAATGTCCTTCAAACCGAAACACAACAGTGCATGCACACTGCTGCTTGGGGGTAGAAATGGACATTGCGGTGGTACCCACCCAGACGGTCCCTTACATATGAGAGACCTACCACCAGTAAATTATGTCTCATGAGACATATATTTTAATACGAAGAAATCTGTTTCAAATTCCTCCTAGCAACGTTGTGGAGGTAAGTCTTAGTTACCAGTCAAAACCTAATGACCAAGTCCGAATACACCTAAACCATTTTGGACCTTGCTGCCTAATAAATAGAATCAAATATGTTCCTCACCTGATGCAGTATGCAAACAACACAATGCTAAACACACGAAGTAGAGGCTGCCCCACTGCATATTAGAGACATCACAGGCGAAGACACGTGACCCTCGCCGCTCACCTGCGGGACAAAATGTAATTGGTTAGATTAATACGTCATACTATAGTTCGCACAAACTAAGCTGGCCGGTATGACAATTCAATTTTTTTCCGGACGCGATAACTCTGTGAGAACGTCTACCCAAAAAATTCAAAACCCGAAACCGTGTCATGTCATACCGGCCATATTAGTTTGTCCCTACCATATAGGTCTGCCATACACGAGAATCCGTTTAAGGTGCTCCTCCCAGCAAAATGGCGAGCTAATCATATTTTAGAAGCTATCTATTCGAAATTTATAATACATATCGTCGGCGTAGAGGGAGAACTAAATAACTCGGATTTTGACGATTTTGAATTTAGATAATTTTTATACAACCTATAACACAACGCATAATATAGAAAAAAAAGTATCTTATTTCTACAATATATTATCTTTACTTTGGTTGTTATTTTTTTTATAAAGTTGTAATCGTGTCATTAATTTCATAATAAAAATGTCAATTAAATTGACGAGACAGTGCTTCTTTCGGTAGTTTAAATAAAAAAAACATAATATATAAATTATTCGAAAATCATTGCATATTCCCATCGTAATTCGTGCGTCAAAAATGTATGGAATGCACAAGGCCTAGTATATCAGTGGCTAAAATTCTCATAAATATAAGAGAAACAATTTCAACATTTAATTTATTTTTCTTATATACTTTTAGTAATTCGCAGTGGCTATTTATTCTTTGTAAAGGTAAGCTTTTTTTTTTTTTTTTTTTTTTCGCGGAGAAAGTGTCTTATTACTACCGCCCAGCCTTCAAGGGGGGCGACTGAGCGGTTATGTTGGGTTCACCGTGCCTTACGACCCGGCGTTGAGCCGCCCGGAGAGATGTAACCATCGGGCGACCGCCGGGCCGAGTCCCTAACCTATGTACAACGCACGGCATACCAACCAAAACTCCGCGGTGGCCATCTTCGGCGCATTAGGGACGGCTGCGGGCTTCCTCCGACTAATGTCTAAGTTGTCGTCCGCAACCGCCCCTGCGCGGTGCCGCCTGGTGCGGCCCGTCTCCTGTTGTGGGGGGGCTCAGGAGCCCCCGGGCACCGAAGGACGCCCTCGGCGTCAACGGCAGCGTGAGGCCTACCAGCCACGCTGCCGTCCATCACGGGGATCGCTACAATGTGCTAATAAAACACAAATATTAAAGACGGACAGCCCCCTGCCGCCCGCCTGCGACCCCCGGTGGCCCCTATTAGTCGCCTTTTACGACAGGCAGGGGATACCGTGGTGGAATTCTCCAAACGCCCCCAATCCACAGGGCGGAAGACGCCGGTCAGTCGTCCACCCGGCGCCTCCTACGTCTTGTCTGGCGGCGGGAGGGATCTCCGCGCCTCCGATCCCTCTCGGCACTCTCCTTCCGTGAGAGGACCACCTCACAGAAGTGTGCCACCGCACGCCAGGACCTCCGGCTGTCGACCATGGAAGTGACCACGGCCGGCAGCGAGAGGTCTCCTCCGACGACTGCTCTGAGAGCGCTGCGCTCCTCATCCCAGGCTGGGCAAGACTCTAACGTATGCTGGGCCGTATCCAGCGGGCAGTTGTCACAGTGGTGACACACGGCCGACACCTCCTTCCCCACTACCCGCCACAAGAACTCACCGAAGCAGCCATGCCCGGTGAGCACCTGCGTCAGGCGAAACGTTGCCGCACCGTGGCGCCTGTTCAGCCATTCGGCAAAGACAGGACGCACTGCCGCGACGACCCTGAGCCCCGCTGACGGGGCCTCCAGCCTGAGACGCCACTCCTCCACGGCGGCTCGCCGTAGGGAGGCCCTCATGGCCTCCACTTCCTTCAGGGCCGGATGTTGCCCGCGACTGGACGCCTCCTCCCGCCAATGAAAGACATCGGAGAGGGATTTGGCGTCCAGATCCCAGGGCAGAAATCCGGCCAACAAACAAGCCGCCTCGAAAGAGACCGTGCGGTACGCCCTGATCGCCCGCTGCGCCAAAGCTCTCTGCGGAGTGCGCAGGAGGGCGACGCAGGGGCGGTTCAGGGAGTCAGCCCAAACGGGGCTGCCATAGAGGGCCATGGACCGCACGACTCCGTGATATAACCTCCGGCAAGGGATGCCAGGACCTTCCAGGTTGGGCAGCAGGCTGGACAGAGCGCCCGCTGCCCGAGACAGTTTCGTCCCCAATTTCTTGAAATGGGCGCGGAATTTCCATCGGCTATCCAAGACTAAACCTAGATATTTCATCTCTTTGCCGATGGGAATCCGCACCCCCTCAACCACGATGTGGGCACCGGCCGGTGGCCCTCTCCGAGGCCCATGGAAACAAATGGCCTCGGTTTTCTCGAGGGCCACCTTTAAACCCAACCGTCGAATCCGACTTACTACTTGGCCGGTGCCCACCGCCGCCAAGGTAGCGGCGTCCCGGAACGTCCTGGCGGTCGCTGTGACCAATGTGTCGTCGGCGTAGCACGTCACGCCGACGTCCCAGAGATTTGCACCACGGAGCACCCAGTCGTACCCGATGTTCCACAGGAGAGGGCCCAAAACCGAGCCCTGTGGAACACCGCGCGACATCGCTCTTCGGTGCCACCCGCCGTCGGCGCCCGGATACACCACGTCCCTGTCAGACAGGTACGCGTGCACCAGACGCCGAAGATAGGGCGGCACCACGTGGTACCGCAGTGCCTCGTGAATGCAGGGCCAGGGCAGCGTGTTGAACGCGTTGGAGATGTCCAAGGACACCGCGACAACTACTCCGCCTCCGGCCACTGCATCCTCCGCCCGTGCCTTCACCCGCAGAATCGCGTGGACGGTGGAACGTCCCCTCCTGAAGCCAAATTGGCTGTCGGCCAAGTTCGGTCCGACCCTCTCGAGATGCTCGACGAGGCGAGCATGGACGATACGCTCGAAGAGTTTGGCGACCTCGTCGAGCAACACGATGGGCCGGTAGGCCGACGGCGACTCTGCGGGTCGTCCTTCCTTCTTCAGCAGGACGAGCTTCCCGGTTTTCCAACGCGCCGGGAAGACGCCCTGCTCCAAACAGGCGGTGAATAAACTGCGGAGCCTCGGGCCCAGGTGCTTGAGGGCTACCACCCAGGCTCTTCCTGGGATGCCGTCGAGCCCTGGGGCCGTTTTTTTGCTCCGCAGCCGAAGCACTACCGCCCGCAATTCTGCGGGCGAAACCTCTGGGATATCCCTTGCCGGATTCTCAATCGACGACGACGCCACATCCGGTGGCGCCATCGGTGGAGGAGTGGTCTCCACGGTGGCCGGGAACAAGGCCGCGACGACGTTGGCCAGTAATTCTGGCCGGAGACTCTGCGAAAGCGGGGGCGCCGCTGGACGAAGCTTATTCATTACCATACGATAGGGGCGCCCCCACGGGTCACCGTCGAGAGTCTCCAGGAACTCTTTGCGTGCCGCGACCTTGGCCCTGTGAACGGCCACCCGCAGCGCTCTCTTCGCCTCTTTGTAGAGGTCATAGAGCCGCCGCTCCTGGTCTGCGTGATCCCCACCTCGAAGCCTGCGACGACGAAGCCTGGCGTATCGGCGGCGCGCAGCGACGCATGACGCGCGCAACTGCGCTAGCTCTGCCGACCACCAGTACACTTGTCGCCGCGGCGAGCGTCGGAGGGCTCGGGGCATGGCGGCGTCGCAAACGTCCGACATTGCCACCCCGAACCACTCCACCTCTTGTTCGACCCGTACCGGCCCGTCCGGCACGGGGAGCCACGACATCACCAGAGCGGCCAACTCTAGGGCCTCTTTATTGAGGCGACGAGTTACCCACCGCGGGCCGTCCTGATTCGGGGCACTCGGTTCACCACCGGGCTGGATACTCGGAGACGCGGAGACGTCGAACCTGATGTAACGGTGGTCCGACATCGTCTCCACGTCCGCGAGGACTCTCCAGCCCCGGACACGGTGCGCGACGGCGGGACTTGCAAACGACAGATCAACGATAGACCCGCCGTTGTGCCGCACGCACGTGTGCACCGATCCCCTGTTCAGGACGACCAGGCCGACAGAGATCGCCCAGTCCTCCAGGACCCTACCGCGACCGCTCGTCGCCGGCGAACCCCAAGCTACAGACTTGGCGTTGAAGTCGCCGGCGACGACCGCCGGATAGGGTTGGCCTTGTTCCACCAGGGCCCCCAACCGAACAAGAAAAGATTCGAATTCGGCGAGGGGTCTGTTGGGAGAGAAATATACTCCTACAACCCAAACGTCTCCCAACAGAGCCGCCACGCATCCCTGGTCCTTCGATATATTTTCAAAGGGCGGGGAGCCAGCAGCACCCTGGGTGATTATGGCCACCAAACCGTCTGTGTCCCCAGCCCAGTTGTCCCGGGGAGGGACAAAATACGGCTCAGCGACCACGGCCACTTGTACCGACCACTGCGCCAGGCTTTGGGACAACAGGTCTTGGGCGCTGGCGCAGTGGTTGATGTTCGCCTGGAGGAACTTTAGGTCCATTATTGGGCGATCTCTTCAACACCTTCCATCTCGGCCTCTTGCGGTGGGCTTGCTGACTGCGGCTGGGTTGTGGCCACAGCAGCAGCAGCATTGCGTCGCGAAGGGCGGCGCCGGTTGCGGCGGGAGGAGGCGGGACACGCCTTCCCCCCGATTTGGTGCCCGGCAGGCTTGCCGGAGGCCGCGCAGACCACGCAGTTTGGCGCGGCGCTGCACTCACGGGCCTTGTGGCCTGTCTGGCCGCAGCGGTAACACAGCGCGCTACGGTCCACTGCGCAGTCGCAGCGCTCTCGGACGTGCCCTGTCTCCAGGCACCGGTAGCAACGAAGAGGCCGCGCCTCGAGCACAGCAACTCGAGCCGCGACCCAGCCGATCATTACACGGCCCGCCCCCCGCACTTTCTGGGCTGCCTTTATCGGCATCCGAGCCCAAGCCGTGCTCACACCAGACCGGTCAGGACGGATTTGCCCTACCTTAACTGCCGCCAGGGCACACTCACCGGCCTTGGAGAGGGCCATTGCAACTGACTCAGGAGTGGCCGTGTAGTCCAACTCCGTGAGCCGCAGTTCCGCATGTTTAATGGGCCGAGAGACCCGAACGTCCTCCGACCCATTGAAACACTCCCTCAGCCTTGCAGCGAGGGAGTCGGCCTTCTCTTCCGAGTTAGCCCCGGGCACCTCGTACATTGGGGCACCCGTGGCCGCAAACTTTGGCCTCAGCCTTGTGATGTCAAGGCCGGTGAGGTCTACTTTCTCCTGCGCCTCCGTCAAAACCCTGGCATAGGTGATTCCCCGCGCTACCGCCGCTGGCGTTAGGGAAATCATGACGGCTGCGGACCGCGGTGGGCGGAGCTTGGGCTCAGCCCGGCGCGGCGGTTGCTGCTGATTTGCAGCCGGTGTCGCGCCGGACCTGGGCTTCGCCTTCTTCTTGCCCACCACGACCGTCCATTCCCTGTCCAGAGACGCTGGTGCCGGTGGCAGCGGGCGAGGCTCGCGGGGAGCTTGCTGCCCTGAGGCATTGGGTTTGTTTTTCCCCCCCTTGATTTTGTGGTTCACCTTGGGTGCCGGAGGAAGCGTGGGGGCCGGAGCGACTCCCTTCTCCGCTCTTTGGTCCTTCTTGTTGACCGATGCGTGCACCCCAGATGGTTCCGCCACGATGAATCGGGGCGGAGCACTGGAGGGACCGGCAATTGGTATCAGGATGGGAGGACTGGGTTGGGCTACTCCCTTGCCCTTGCCTTTGCCATTGCCCTTACCTTTGTCCGAGGGCTGGGGTTGACCCCTGACATACCCCCCCTGTACCGGGAGCTCCACTAATTGGGCCCTGTTTTCATGGGCCAGAGGCGGTCTTATGGCCGGTCCCATGAGCAGGGACTCCATCCTTGCCCGCACCCTTGCCTCAATAATTTCCAGCATGTCCGCGGTTGGACCTTTGCTGGCGGCCGCCTCCAGGTCCTCGAGGCGGCGACGGAGTGAGGCATTCTCCTCCTGAAGCTGCTCAACTGCAGCCTCAAGGCGGGAACTCCTTTCCCGCCACCTTTTCGTCTCGCCTTCAAGGCCGGTGACCGAGGTCTCCGTTGCCTTGGAAGGCATCAGTGACCCGGCAGAGCGCAGCCGCTTTGGCACTACTTTCTCCGCCTTTTGGCGGGCCTCCGCACGCTTCCCGATGTTGCGGTCTGTCTTCTTTAGGCTGCCCACCGAAGGCAGACCCCCTCTACCGCAAGCAACGGTCGCCCTCGTCTTCGGCGCCGGCTCATCCGTGTCGGTCGACAGGCTCCTCCAGAATCGCCCGCCAAGCACTGAAGAGCCACTGTCGCTGGACTCCAAGTCCACGCACATATTCTCAGGCCGTGCGACATCGGTCACGACTCCAGCGAGCCTCTCGCCCACATTCCCCCTTTCTGCTTCTCCGTCTTTGGGCTTGCGCCCTTCGACCTCCGCCTCTCCAGCCGGAACTGGAGTAGGCAACCTCGTCGATGCGATTTTGGTTTTTTTTTTTAAATTTAAACTATTCATATTGATTCCCACGAGTATGGGGGAAATAACAGTCCGCCCAGGCAGTGCCCCCTGTACCTGGGTAAGCCTAGCGTAACCCGCACAGAGTGTCGGCCGGTACTCTGGCGGGGGTCGCACTAGAGACCGAACTACCCATCGGCCATGCATCCCCTCGCGGTGCGCCGCCGCTTGGGATTCGGGGTAACTTTTTATAGAGGTTTTCTCCCTCGCAGTCCAGGCGGTTAAGCCAAGACCCTCGGCCCCAGGAGTCGCTGCGAAACATGACCACAGTGCCCCCTGAGATTCCGAGACTAACGGTGGCCAAGGAGAACTAGTTCTGCCCCGGCCTGTTCCGCAGCAGGGTGAGTGCACACGGAACCCGTCCACAAACTCCTCCACTGCACCCTCTGCTAGTCAGAGGGAACGCGGAAGAATCCTCTTTGCTGGTTTTGGTCCACGCCGTTTCCGGTACCCCCCAAATTTGGGGGGCGTTCCCCTATCCGCCACCCAGGGAGACGCGCCCGATGGGAGACCAGCAACTCCGCACGGGTTGTAAAGGTAAGCTGGTACTGTAGTTGTCGTATTATAAGAACCTTCGCCGCTGTATATATACCTATGCCCTTGGAAATATTCTTGCATTCTAATTTGAAGAACATATTGCAATAAAGTCCAATATTTTAGGGTCACGTGCTCTCTTCTATGGCACGCAGAGGTTTGTGATTCGATGTTGTAGATCTCATTTCTACTGTTTATGAGTTTTAGTATTTATCATTGAGTAAGCTAAATACTCGTCTCTTCATTCCGTTCCTTAAAAAAATGATTACAAATACGTTATACATATTTTCAATTTTTATTAAAATTTAATTAAAATCGCTAACATCTGCGACAAAAATAATAACTTCTGCAATTTTTTCGATGTCTGCTTTTCTTCGTGGAATTAAAAGTGACCGGTGACGGCATATTGAGATTTATTATAAAGTTGTCGACGCGCGTTACGAGCACTCAAGCGCTTGATAAAGTTTTTAATATAAAGCGCTGCAGCGCTGCTGGCCATTCGACGCCCATACCAGCTAAGCCACGAGTTTCCGCTTTACCGCGCTTTTTATTAATCTCATAACAATTTCATTGTTCATTGTGAAAGTTATAACTAAGGCCAGTGAAATGTAGCCCATGGTAGTTACTTACAAACAGGATTTTAAAGTTAGTTTATAAATCATAAGTGAACAACATGGTTTTGTAGCTAAACGTTCCACGATAACTAATCTTATGGTATTTACAAATTATCTTTTACAAGTTGATGCTGTTTATACAGATTTTCAGAAGGCTTTTGACAAGATGGATCACACATTGTTTTTACATAAAATAGTCTTTAACGGTATACGTGGTAACCTGCTCCGTTCGTTTGCTTCATACATATACAACAGAACTCAGAAAGTAGTAGTCAATGGTTTTGAATCAGACTCTACTACCGCCAAGTCCGGTGTTCCTCAGGGTTCCATACTGGGAGCACTTCTTTTTGTCTTATTTATTAATGACATTAAATACTGTTTTCATAACTGTAATTTCCTTATGTATGCAGATGATTTGAAAATATATAAAGAATGTAAAAATATCAATGACTGCGCACTACTTCAAGATGACCTTAACAGATTATATACCTATTGTCTAAATAATAAATTATTCCTTAATATAAGTAAATGTCATGCTATATCCTTCACTAAAAACATAAATAAAATTAACTTTAATTACTCTATACATACTTCGTTCTTAAATAGGATAAACTTGGTGCGGGATTTGGGTATATTATTGGACTCAAGTTTACACTTTGATTCGCATATAGAATATATAGTCAACAAAGCTTTCAGTTTGTATAGCTTCGTCATGAGATCTCCATCCGAATTTGTGAATCAAATTTCAAGTTTAAATAAAATGTAATTCTCAAGTTGTCTAAGATGACTTCATAATATTTCGTAGTCTGTTCGTAATACAATTCTTAATTCTGTAATTATGTCAATATGTGGACAATGGTGTGGGTTATGTGTTTTTGAATTCATTTAGATTAAGATTAGTTTATAATATATTTTAGCATGTAACCGTTTATTGTTCCTATAAATAAAAATAAAATAAATATATCTGAATAAACCATCAAATTGAGTCGCAATATCCCGTGAAATTACAATATTCTTATCCATTAAATAAATATTAAGTTAAAGGCTGTGTATGCATGAATATTGGTAGCATCTGTCCAGTGTGAAAATATCCGACGTTATTGCATAACGTGACCATATTGCATCAAAATAAACCGGTAAAATACCTTGAATAATGCGATATGTCAGTCTTCTTACTGCAAAACGTTGTATTTTAAATAAACTGTAATATATTTTCATGGCTTAGCTCAAAATGTCATTTGTTAATGTTAAACTTAGAAGTAGGTAATGTTAATTATAAATAGTCGTGGTGCAACAACAATCTTACAAATTATATTGACTTATATCTACAGGAAAATAAGGGCTATTATGCAAAACTTTTAAGGATTCAAATTAAAATGATAATTGTGACATAATCAAGTCTTTACTTAAGATCGAACCAATAATAATGAGATTATGTAAATGTTCTTCAACGCTGCAAAAACTTGTGTACCATAATTTTGTAAATCTCTTATTTTGAATATTTTGAATCTCATGCAAAACTTAATAATGTCTTCAGTGTTTACGGAAAACTATTCTAACTCTGTCAACTAACGATTTTAATAATTTGTAGTTCTAAGTTTACCTTTGTAAAGTTTAAATATAGACTATTTAGCTTCAATCTCGCACGTGTCTTGATTTCAATACAATTAATTAAAACCAGTAGTGTTGATTTCATAACATCTTCGAATTGCCGTGCATATATTTAGTCATAAGACATAATAGGTGATTATAATAATTAGACATTATGTGTTGAATTTGAGAGAGAAATACTTTAAAATATATTGAATCCCTGCTCCAAATCTAATAATAAACAACAAATCGAAGCAAAGGAACTAATTAACAAAATTCAACATGAAAAGACGTATACTAATCAGTAAATGCGTAGCTATAAACTATCAACCCTTTAATAAACAAATCGGCTCTGTAGAGTTAACAAACTTAAATTAGCAACCCTTACGACGATACATAATGTAAATGTACGTAATTGGTTCATGCGTGTGTGAATAAGATATGCTTCCGTTGGTTACACCTAACTTTTGGCCTGCGGTTAGTATGCAGGCCGGCTTATGAAATTATTCTTGAGCAATTTCCATTTTACATCACATGAAGCTTAGGTCAGGTGGAATTAGGTTCGCCTAAGGTAATTTAACGTGTACTTAGTTAGTGCTATCTGTTGGTGGCATTAGTCTCGTATTTTCTATTGCAAGATTAATTATGGTATTAGTTGCTGGTGCTTGGATATGTTTCGTATCCGCCCGGATAGCGATCATCATAAAAAAAAATTTAAAACCCGCCATACTGGCCCATATACTGCCCGCCATACTGCCTCGGTGGCGTAGTTGTATTACGGTACGACTGCAATGCTGAGGTCTCGGGTTCGATCCCCGGGTCGGGCAAAGTGATATTGGATTTTTCTATTCAGAACATCAGCCCGGAGTCTGGAATTTGTGGCCGATATGGTGATAGGCTCGCCCCCTATCACATCATGGGACGGAATACGCACGGCAAAAAGTGGGTTCACTAGTTGCGCCTCACGCCTTTTTATCCTTCGGGGATAAAAAGGCGTGAGTGTGTGTATGTAAGTATAGTGGCCCACGTAAGTGTGCCGCATTCCGGGATTAGCCTATGTTAAATCATGCCGGCATAATTGTGACCACTGGCGAGGATAATCTCTCATCAATCGACACTGTATCTGGAGCTCACTCCGCCTACCATCAGGTGCAGGGTCACATTGCCGAGGCCATATATATTATAGTATTTTTTTCCCCCGACGATTATTACTTTGTGTTGTAGACCAGAACGAACGGAGGCTACTAATTTTTAGAAGCAGTGCAGGTGTAGTGTTCTAAACCTAGTGATCAATTGTTATGGACTCTATTTGTTAGCCGCACATCATGTGACCCATATAGGTACTCTTTCGACAACCTGTGCTGTAAAACAATTATAGTCAATCCCAACACTTTTCGCCGAAGTAAATTGACATATAATAATCCATTACGAATATCTGACAAAAAAACCCTCATGCATAAATGTAGGAACAGAAGAGGAAAAAACGAAATCAAATCTTATTAACATTTTGGCTTTATCTCATTTGTTTAGGCGCTCGAAATTCAAATTTTTTCTTCAAGATTGATCCCTAAAATGTAATCAGCGTATCGAATCGAAACAAATTGGGAGTCCTGAACTTGAATAGCCTTTGGAACATCAAGCTTCGTGGATTCATTGAGTTATCGAACTCCTTCTTGGTAACGGCACAATTTTTACAACTCATTTGGAATTCCGTTTTTCGACGTCAGTTCAAACATGAAAAGGTGTTACGAGGATTTATTAGAAGGCCTTGTGAGCGCCTGTTTTTTGACTTTGCTGATATAAAGGAAGTTGGTTCGTTTGCTATATTTAGATCTATAGCCGTGGGGCAGATTATTAACTTTGGTGCTCAAGTTGTTCAAGATGGAATACCTACTATATTATGGGGTATCCTACCTATTTTTCATACATATTCTTTTCAACTAAAATTGTTTAAGTAATTTGGAATTGTTAATAAAACGCTATCCGTGTATCAATTTTAATTCTTGGAATATTGTTTTACTAACTTTTAAATATACCTATTAGATAATTGTCACAAACATCATCTACAATAAAGTGATCCCCACTTGCTTGCACTCCTCTCATCAAACTAATAAATGAATTTAGAATAATCATATTTCTTTCATTTATACTACTATACGTCATTATTCAAAAATATCACGAAAACGTGTAGTAGTACATTGTATGGTCTTTTCTCGATGAAGTAAAACAATAGAAGATGGTAAGTGAAGTGGGATCTGGATAGAGTGCCGACTGATGAGAGATAATTTTCCCTCACCAGTCGAATAATTATGCCGGCCTGTGTGAACCGGATATACACAGGCTGATCCCGGGACGCGATACACTTACGTGGGCCACTGTGGTGAGATTTAACACCTTGTGTGCGACGGTCACTATCCGGGTAAATACAAAATACATCCTACCACTAACAAAATTGTAAAATATAAGCCAGAAATCACAATAGGATAGTGGACTACTTTTCTCAATAGATTTATCAAAAATGTATGTCACCTTAAATGTAACGGAAATTTTTTTTTCAAAATTCAAAAACAGGAAACTACGCTATTCTTTTTGCTTTAATACCTATTAATATGACCCCTGATAAATTATATTGCTCATTTCATCATTCCCAATTGCACCATTTGTGGTTAATAAAACATTTAGTGATTAAAACGAACTACAATTAATTTCTGCACATAATTATACAACGTTCACTTAAATGCGGTTCATTCACACAATACTGAAGCCATTACGATATTTGACACTGATTGATATGGCATAAAAAGGCTCTATAAAAGGTACAACCTAGGGCCTATTTACATTGAAAATCTATTTTCATCATCATCATCATCATCATACCAGCCCTGTATTATATACTGCCCACTGCTGAGCACGGGCCTCCTCTACAACTGAGAGGGTTTAGGTCTTAGTCCACCACGCTGGCCTAGTGCGGGTTGGCAGACTTCACATACCCTCGAAATTCTTATGGAGAATTCTTAGGTATGTAGGTTTCCTCACGATGTTTTCCTTCACCGTTATAGCGAACGATAATTGATAAATAATACACACGTAACTTCGAAAACTCAGAGGTGTGTGTGTGGTTTTGAACCTCCGGACAGTGCATCATTCTGCATATCCTTGTGTGCGCGCATAATGATACCAGTTATTACATGGTTTCTATTAAAATGGGGAGAAAATTACATCCATGAAAAAAATCAAAAAATAATTCACGCGAACACATTTAGTGGACAACTGTTGGCCTCTATTTTTTTCGACGCGTTTGAAACGTGCAGTGTCTATCTAGATGTATAATTAATCAAAGCCGTTTAGTATACAGAAAGTTAAAGTCATCTTTTTATAAATATTTTTTATTTATATCAATCAAAATATACACCCATGCTATCGATGCATCTCTGCCAGCGCAGTGGTAATTTTTTAATGCCCTTCTTGAAGAAAGGTGTACGGGAGCCAACAAACTCTTCAAAGGCAAACTTTCTGTATACTAAACGGAAATTTCATAGGTAAAGACCTAATACATTAAAAACTATTGTTTTATTTTTAGAACATGTTACACAACACCCACGAGACCATGAGATAATAATTATGGATGGGCTAAGTACCTTAATTTTTTAAAATAATCCTAGAATGTAAGTCACCATGCGAGCTGGAATTTAGCAAGCTAGTGGTCAAACAAGGAGTTCCAAACAGGCCGGCAGAATTGTGTCGACTGCCGAGTGGTAGTCGTCTCTCGTCAGCCGTCATTCTATTTGGACCCTATTCAAATTACCACCAGGTACAGTGGGACTACTTTGCCGTACTCATATATAAAAAAAAAACTACCCCAGTCCTTCTGATTGCATACTTTAAACATATAATATTATGTCCATAGCTTGACTGCTACTTTAAGCACTAATATAATGAAATGATCATCGTTCAGTGGTAATAAATAACCAATCTTGATATGACGCATGACTTTTAAAAATAATGCAGTTCAAGTTATTGTTACACTAAGAAGGTAATCGACTTCATAAATACACAACGAAATCAAATTTCGAAAGTAATCCTTCAACGCCCGCGGTGGACACCGGTGTCCATTTATATAAGGAAATTAGCTTATAGCTATATATAAGCGGGCGTTGACGTAAGAAAAAGTGTATTTTTTAATTCGAAAAAAAATCAACAAACTTAAATATATTATAGAGGCAAAATTCACCAAAAAATCTTAAAGGAAAAATATCTTGCAGACGCAATAAGAACACACTAAAAGATTACCTATAAAGCACATCCTTAATGATCTTGGGGTGACGTCAGCGTTATTAGAAACCCTTTTATCAGGCTAAGGAACCGTGCCAGCAGTCTAGAATTCGTAATTGCCACGTCTTTTGCCATATAAAACGCGATTTTTATTCGACCAATTATCTAATTTCACTTTGGCTGCGTAAAAGGAAATGGTGACTTTTTCTTTCCTTTTTAAAGAATTTCTATGAAGGTACTGCGGCGCTTTGCGTTTTTATTTTGATTTATAGCAAAAATCAAACAATCTTTTGCGAATATACAAAATGGAATAAAAGTTTTTGAACTACTTGTAGATATTACGTTATACGTTCCAATGTCTTTTTGAAAAACTAGGTCTCAATGGTTCAAACGACATAATATTTCGAAACCAAACGAATGTCCTCTAACCAGCATATGCAAGTAAATGTGAATTAGACTTTGGCAATGTATCAGCAAACGTTTGCCTAACGTGGCAAATATTTGTCCAAACCCCTGCCTTCCCAGGAGAGGATAGTCGGGACTTTGCCGTAACTAGCTATAAAAAATGTAGTTTGTCAACGTTGTACTACATTCCCAGCAAAAGTGGATGTAACAGAAATCCATTGATTTATTATATACCTAGATAGACACTGAACGTTTCAAACGCGTCAAAAAAATAGAGGCGAATTGTTTCCCACTAAATGAATTCGAGTGAATTAATTTTTGTTGTTTTTCAGGGATATAATTTTCTCCCTGTTTTAATAAAAAAACATGTAATAACTGGTATCATTATAAGCGCACACAAAGATACGCAGAATGGTGCAGCGATAGCGTATGACACAGCTGTCACGCATACTAGCTTAACAAAAGTTGGCCTGTTTGTTTTAGTTTCATTGCAGCGCGTCACTCTATCTAGGTATATAATTAATCAAAGCAGAAATCTTAATACAAAACCCGCGTACCTTATAGTTCAAGTCGTTCAATTTACTCGTATGAATATTTTATAGCCCACGGCAAAATAAATTAGACGCTGTTGACAATATTATAACAAGAGGTTTAAAAAGGACTTTAGATCAAACAGCTAAAGGTTGAATTTTGATTACAAAAATGAGTGAATGTTGCTAAATATTTTTGAGTGGGCGTTTTGCGTGGGTATATGTAATTTAGGGATAGAGGATTAAGCGAGCTAAACTTTTCTAGTAAATTAATAAATATATATCTATAATGTTATACTTTCAATAAAGCCTATAGTATTGAAGGTTTATATTGTTGCGTGCTGTATATAATATACAGGTTGGTTTGAATGACGTTAATAAATAAAAATGCACTCGTTTCAAGAATTGTAGCTTCTACGCATTGTATTTAAGCTTCATATTAGTAAAGGATGGTGAAACCTCCTACGCATTTTCGTCAGGGTCACGTGATTCTGACGCGAGTTTAACATTTTATACCCATCCCAAAAGTGCTCAACGCCGCTAAAGAAGTTTTCACTTCAAAAATACTTATCACAATATTATTGCAAATATAAAATAACGTTCAATATAGCAGCTTTTAATTTGTCAAAGAACAGGCTTTGTACAGATAATTTCGTTGTACAATCGTAAGCATTTTGGGTATAAGCTTCTTGATTGGCTCACAATAGAGACTTCTGTGAAGGTCGGTGACATGCGACAGAAATTCATTATTATTTCTACACATTTTTCAGCACTTGTCTTAGACATTTTCACAGAATTATAAAATTTCATACATTTTTAACATGGACCAGCAAATATCGTATGTCAATTTCTGGTTCAATGTTTTTCACAGTAAGATGAAATGGAAATCTTTGGAGGAGGCAATATTCAATAGTTTTTATTCTACGGTTGATAATAATAACAAATCATAATTACACGTAAATACGTCATTCCGTTAGTTACACAAGTAATCTCCATGTATAAGGTTTTAAAATTTACATAGTACATTTTGCCGGTTCACAGTCGAAATCTACTACATTTACAACTATATTTGAAACAGACAGCGGTTTGAAATGCAACACACATGTTTTAAGCCATGTTCTCGCCAAATTAGAGGGTCGAAATCGAGCTTGATTGAGATCGTCCACTTTGCATCGAGTTTAGGCAATTTCCGGCATCAAACCACATGGGCCCATTACGGTAAATTGTGAGCCAAACCGTGTCGATATGAGGGCTAACTTGTGGCAGATTTTGATATCTTGCCCTAAATGGCACAGAGTTACAGTTATCATTTTGTAATAGACATGCCGTGATTTTTTTTTTGTTTATTTACCTATTTGAGTGGATGTAGCCTCCACCTATTAACTGTAAGAAGTGACCCGTTAAGTTGAATAATTCTTTGTGTTAAGTTTTACTCGACTACTGCAAAGCATGGAATTGTAATGAGTTTAACACCCTATGTATATCATCATCATCAGCCACATGACGTCCACTGCTGAACATAGGCCTCCCCCAAAGATTTCCAGACGGACATGTCAGAAGCGGCCTGCATCCTATGTATATGTATGTATCCATTTTATGTTTTTAGATATGATTTTTTTTACAAAAAATAAAACCGACTTCAAAGCCACTACAAACCAAAAAGTAATTTAACTTAAACTACATACTAAAAAACCTTCCCTGAAAAATATATATTTGAATAACGAAATCCTCATCCAAATCGGAACAGTAATTTCGAGAAACTCGTGACCGTACAAACTTACATTCATACATAAGGATCGAATACAGAACATCCTTTTTTTGAAGTCGGTTAAAAATTACAGATCTTCTACTCGGGTTAGCATTTATGTCCAATATAAACTAGATACTATTTATAATTACAAATGCAATCGTTAAACGCTTGTTCACTCTTTTGAGATACAATAAACAAGTAATAATTGTTTTAGAACCACGTCACCAGCAAATAAAAAAAATAACGGGTTGCACTCCGGGAGTGCCGGCAGAAGTGAAAACTTGAACATTAACGTTGTGCATTTTTGAATATTTTGGAATGGTTAGGGAATAATTTCGCACGAATTGCTTTATTTATCAGTATAAAAGTACTAGCATTTATATGGTTAAATACAATATTTATTTATTGCGCTAACGTACACAAAAAAATCAATTTCACTATTTCTTTATAAATCTAAATTTGAAAAAAGAATGTTACGCTCTTTTGTACTCGTGCCGTGCCAACGCTGAGGAAATAAATACAAATTTAATCGTTTAAGAATTATAGCTTCTACGCATTGTATTTAAGATTCATATTAGTAAGGGATGGTAAAACCTACGCATTTTCGATAGGTCACGGGATCCTGACGCGAGTTTAACATTTTATACCCCTCTCAACGCCGCTAAAGAAGTTTTCTCTTCAAAAAATATTATTATTTATGGAATTTAGATTTTAATAAAGAACACGAGTAAGTTTATGAAACTCTTTTCAAAGAAAACGATTTGACGTTCACTGCGTAATTCGTTTTCTCCGAAGTAACTTTTCTTAGAGATTGCGGTTTTCAGTAGAAAATTAATATGACGTCAAAGTGAGGGTGTGATGTAGGTACGTTACCCAAGCCTTTTTCTGAATAAATTATTCTATCGGATTTGACGGCGTAGGACATAAAATTCCAACGTATACTATTCCTTTTCGCATTTCTTTAATGTTTTAGTATATTGCGAGGTTGACATAAATTACTTGAGAGGTTTTTAGCTTTGTTTTAGAATAAAATACGCTCACAAACACATATACACACATTTTGTATGTTACGTCTTGTAAAATAAAGTGATAAGTAAGTATTTTATCCTCTCTGAAGTGTAATCATACAAAATGTAAATAGTAACTATATTTCAAATCCATTAATGGTTTTATAAAAACTTTTCCTGACGTACATCTTCGTTCGGATTAATATACAACCACCATTTATAGACAAAATGTATTTAGCATTCAACTTATCTATGCTATTATAAAACTGAAGAGTTTGTTTGTTTGATTGAACGCGTTAATCTCAGGAACTACGAAACCGATTTAGAAAATTCTTTCTCTAATAAGAAGCTACATTACTCCTTAAGCTGTGATTCCGCAGAACGCGGCAGACGGCAGATGGCAGTGGCACACGGCAATAGTATGTGCCGCGACGGCAGACGGCACTACTATGCAGTATGAAATTGTATGAGACCGTTTCCGATACACGACGGCAAATGACGCGCGACAGGACGTCACTTGTTTTGACGCGTAGCGGCGGACGGCACTCCCGAACAAACACAGTACTGCCCAACGGCAGTTTTACATTATGGACGTGTTGACAGACGAAGAAAGCGATTTTTTTATTATTTTCACTAGTGTGTTTTTATCAAAGTTTTATAAGAGCCTTCTTCAAGTCTATCTATATAATATATAAAAGCGAAAGTTCACTCACTCACTCACTGATCACGAAATCTCCGAAACTACAAGTTCTTAGGAGTCTTAAATTTTGTATGGGGGTTCCTTTTAGGACGTAGGTGGTCACTAAGACGGATTTTGGCGAAATTCAACCCCTAGGGAGTAAAATAGTTGTACGCGATAAACTCGAAAAACTACCGAGCGGATTTCGATGAAATTTGGTATGAAGATAGTTACAGACCCTGGGAAGGTTTTAGACTAATCTTTATCGCCGGAAAATGTGAAGCGGAACTTTTATCCAGGACTTTTTATACGACGACAAGTGACGTCCGACAGCATTTGCTGTCGGCTTCAGAATCTATACGACGGCAAGTGACGTCCGAGAGCATTTGCCGTCGGCAATCTGCCGTCTGCCGCGTCCTGCGGAAGCGTAGCTTAAGTGCTATAGGCTACTTTTTACCCCCGGAAAATATTTCTAACTGGGAAAATTTTTCACGCAGGCGGAGCCACGGGCATCACCTAGTTAAAGATAAAAACAATACAAGTTACCACCCATTACCCCGTTCACAAATAGGCCACTTTGCGTAGACATAAAACTTGTTATACAATTTACTAATCGGCCTCAATTTGCTAAATGGCACGTTTACCGAAACACCGTCGGCCATTAAAGAGTTATAAATTATGAGCCATACCAAGATTTTCAGGAAAATAGCGGTATTTCGTCTTGCTTGTTAAGACGGAACTGAAATTGTTAACTGCCTCGGTGACGTAGTTGTATTAACGATTGCAGTACAGAGGTCTCTGGTTCGATCGCCTGGTTAGGCAAAGTGATTTTGGATTTTTCTACTCGATTTGACGATTGACTCCCCTATTACTTATCATAGGACGGAATATGCACGGTGAAAAGTGCTCTAGTTGCGCCTCTGCCTACCACTTCGGGGATAAAAGGCGTGAGTGTGTATGTAAAATTGTGGATTTTACTATTTATTAATAATTACACATTGTTTTGTATTCACAATAATCATTTACAGGTATTATTCATTGGTTTCGGCAATTTAGGCGATCAAAGCCTCTGGTGACGTAGCTCGTTAAATTAATGTATTGTTTATGAAACTAGAATATTTCCATTACTAAGCCCGAGGTTAAAATTTAGCACCCAGATAAATAAATTGATATTGTTCAAATATTTTGATGGAAATGTAATTAATATTACATAACTAATAAATTGGAGTAGCTCGAGGACGGATGGCCATACGGGTGACGGCGAAGAACGTCCGTGTCCTTTGCTACGTGAAGATGTATAAAAAACAGGCTGAGTTAGATCCAAGCCCACGTAGATGACGTTGCGGGCAGAGGATAGTACATCTACTATATGCTGATAATAGTAATTTGAATAGAAATAATTTTGAAATATCAATTTGGCCAACAGACGACCAGTATCCCAAAGTTTCAAATTTTTTATTTGATTTAAAAGAAATCAAACTTTTATTTTAAGAATCTAAAACCTCCATTCAACCTTTTAACGAACTCACAAATCAAAAATGTATTTATTCAAATCGGCTCAACATTACGTTTCCCGTTTAATTTTTAGATTGGTATTTAGATTACTGTGGAGAGTCCATTTAGGGAAATTGTTCTGAAATGACGGAAAGAATTACAAGGAAAGAAGATGCTAAAAATAGATTTCTGTCATTTGAGAGGGAATTTGCGTTAAGAATAATCAATTGTCTCCTGTTATATTATAGAGATGATAATTTCTTTATGAATTCTTTTTTTTTTATAGCATAGAATGACGAGACGAGCATGCCGTTCGCCTGATGGTAAGCGATATGACCACACATAAACAGTAGCAACACCATCCAGCACCTTGAGTTACAAATTACTGCTTGGCAACCCACTGCGCTCGTCATCCTGAGACATAAGATGTTAAGTCTCATTATGTCCAGTAGTTATACTGTCTACAATGTCCTTTAAACCGAAACACAACAGTGTATCCACACTGTTGCTTGGCGGTGGAAATAGACATTGCGGTGGTACCCACCCAGACCTACCACCAGTAGTTACCACCAGTTTTTGGAACTCGGATCAACGTCATCTTATTAACCAATTAGTTTTTGAAAGATTTTTACTTACCTTTTGTTCATTATTCTATAATTAACTCTTGTAAGTAATATTTTCTTTAGATCTCGGGAGAATGTGCAAGTTAAACATGCTAAGTCCATTACAATATAATAGGTCAATGTTGTTCTTTTGAATTTGCCTAGATTTAGGTAGTTCTTACTTTAATAAACGATTGATATTTATCTTCCGATGTCCTTATTGTCGTAAGATAGCATTAATTTATTAATAAATACAATAGAACGTTCTATTCAAAGATTTCTTGTTGAGATCCACTACATTTTTTCTTAATAAAAGCAAGATTATAAGTTGGCACAAAAGAGTCTGGGATCCTCACAAAACCTTGGACGACTTGAGGAATTCCGTCTATTGTTATCAATAGAAAAAAGTCGAATTTGATCCATAATATAGTATTATATATGTTCCATCGGTTTGTTACTAATGGAATCAGAGGACACATAAGAAATTTCTGAACAAGTTAAGATATATATTAATTTCACTATGTTGGAAATACCATTTTATTGTTGCGGGATATATAATTATAGTCTATACTAATATTATAAAGAGGAATATGTTTGTAACGAATAAATTCAAAAACTACTGGACCGATTTCAAAAATTAATTCACTATTAGAATGCTACATTATCCCTGAGTAACATAGGCTACTTTATATCCCGGAAAAGTTCACAAATCAGGACTCTTATCCCGGATTTTCGTCTCTCGCGAGTGGAGCCATCACGGCCAAACCACTGAACCGATTTTGGTGAAATTTAGTAGGGAAATAGTTTAAGACCCTGGGATCTAGGCTACTTCTTATCCCAAAAAAATATAAACCGGGACTTTTATTCCGGAAAATCTTTTCTCGTCAGTGCAACCGCGAACGAATATGTATTGAGATAGTTTGAGACCCAGGAAAGAACATGTGCTACGTTTTATTCCGGAAAAATATAAACTAGGACTTTTATCCTCGAAATTTGTTTCTTTCAGGTAGAATTGCGAGAAAATAAGTATGAACATAGTTTAAGGTCCAGGGGAGGACATGGCCACTTTTTATCTCGGAAAAATATTAACCGGGACTTTTATCTCGGACAATATTTTCGTGCGGGTGGAACTGCGAGAGAATAAGTGGAGATAGTTTGAGATCGAGGGAAGAACAGGCTGCTTTATATCTTTTTTTTAAGGATATGTCCTTTACATTACTATTTACATATTATATAACAAAGTCCCCATTGCATCTGTTTGTCTGAACGTGATAAACTCACAAACTACTAAACGTATTTGCATACGTTTTTCACCAATGGACGGAGGGTTTATGTATAGATCATAAATATTTTGTTCTGTTTTTACATCTAACAAACGTACGACCATCCAAACTCATTCACAAACCTTCGCATTTATTATGTTATGTTTGAGTAAGCTAACATTCAAATCAACATTCAATTCAAATAAGCTAACATTAGTAATAAATAAGATCACTGATAAGATAGGATGATCCTTTGTTTATACGATATTAAGGCGCGGCAAAAGCCAAAAATGACTACTCTATAAATGAAAAGCTATAAGCACATTTTCACGCATTATTTTCGCAGTCGCAACACGCTGCATTAAAAGTTCGCTACGTCACAGTATACATAGTAGATAGCTATACTTTGGTCCAGTGCTGTCAGGCTTTAATATAGTTCATGTATGAATAGAAACAGTGACACCACGTTTCACGATTCAGAGAGCTTTCATGTAACATTTTGGTATTTCGATATAACACGCAGTTCGTTATGTGACAAGTTATAAAAATTTTGTTAAAAGGAATCACAGAAATAGGCTCACAATTTTCAGAGAAATCAGTGTAAGTACGTACATAATAAAAAATATAAACCCACGAGTTAAGAACCTACACCTTTTTTGGAAATTGGTTATAAATATTATTGGAGATCGGATTTTTTTGAATGTTTTGGAATTTACTTCCGCTCACGCCTTTAATCACCGATAGCAGTCTTGCAACTGTAAGAGAAATGCACCTATTATTTGGCATGCGTAATTCGTCTATGACTATGACTCCAAAGGTTTATTCATTGCATATTAATATAATCACACGAATGGCAGTGTACATAATATTGGTAGTATTTAAATATCCTTGTAACCCATAAGCAAAGTTTAAGTTATTTTTTACATTATAGTGGTTTTTTAAGTCGGTGCTATTTTTTGTTAAAAAGCTTTTTTTTTTCATTTTTTACACGCTTTATATTAGTAAATAGGTAATGCAATATAGAGTTACATATTATAATTATTGCTATTATATATTCAAATTATTTAATTTATTATAATATATGGAATTCCCAAAGCTGTCTTGGTTCGATATTTTGATGATCAAACAATAGATACAAGCCTAGAAATACTAGCTCAAGAGTAAAAGACTTTTGAAAGTGAAAGAGTTTTTATAACATTTATATCGACACATAAAACTCTTAGAGTAAAACTGATAACGCATTTTTTTTAAACTAATAATTCTGTCATATTTCTTCTGTCAGTAGTAATATTTTTTTTTTTTTTTTTTTTTTTTTTTTTTTTTCGCGGAGAAAGTGACTTATTACTACCGCCCAGCCTTCAAGGGGGGCGACTGAGCGGTTATGTTGGGTTCACCGTGCCTTACGTCCCGGCGTTGAGCCACCCGGAGAGATGTAACCATCGGGCGACCGCCGGGCCGAGTCCCTAACCTATGTATAACGCACGGCATACCAACCAAAACTCCGCGGTGGCCATCTTCGGCGCATTAGGGACGGCTGCGGGCTTCCTCTGACGGGAGTGTCTAAGTTGTCGTCCGCAGCCGCCTCTGCGCGTTGCCGCCTAGTGCGGCCCGTCTCCTGTTGTGGGGGGGCTCAGGAGCCCCCACGCACCGAAGGACGCCCTCGGCGTCAATGGCAGCGTGAGGCCTACCAGCCACGCTGCCGTCCATCACAGGGATCGCTACAATGTGCTAATAGAACACAAAAGTGTAAGACGGACAGCCCCCTGCCGCCCGCCTGCGACCCCCGGTGGCCCCTATTAGTCGCCTTTTACGACAGGCAGGGGATACCGTGGTAGAATTCTCCAAACGCCCCCAATCCACAGGGCGGAAGACGCCGGTCAGTCGTCCACCCGGCGCCTCCTACGTCTCGTCTGGCGGCGGGAGGGATCTCCGCGCCTCCGATCCCTCTCGGCACTCTCCTTCCGCGAGAGGACCACCTCACAGAAGTGTGCCACCGCACGCCAGGACCTCCGGCTGTCGACCATGGAAGCGACCACGGCCGGCAGCGAGAGGTCTCCTCCGACGACTGCTCTGAGAGCGCTGCGCTCCTCATCCCAGGCTGGGCAAAACTCTAACGTATGCTGGGCCGTATCCAGCGGGCAGTTGTCACAGTGGTGACACACGGCCGACACCTCCTTCCGCACTACCCGCCACAAGAACTCACCGAAGCAGCCATGCCCGGTGAGCACCTGCGACAGGCGAAACGTTGCCGCACCGTGGCGCCTGTCCAGCCATTCGGCAAAGACAGGACGCACTGCCGCGACGACCCTGAGCCCCGCTGTCGGGGCCTCCAGCCTGAGACGCCACTCCTCCACGGCGGCTCGCCGTAGGGAGGCCCTCATGGCCTCCACCTCCTTCAGGGCCGGATGTTGCCCGCGACTGGACGCCTCCTCCCGCCAATGAAAGACATCGGAGAGGGATTTGGCGTCCAGATCCCAGGGCAGGAATCCGGCCAACAAACAAGCCGCCTCGAAAGAGACCGTGCGGTACGCCCTGATCGCCCGCTGCGCCAAAGCTCTCTGCGGAGTGCGCAGGAGGGCAATGCAGGGGCGGTTCAGGGAGTCAGCCCAAACGGGGCTGCCATAGAGGGCCATGGACCGCACGACTCCGTGATATAACCTCCGGCAAGGGATGCCAGGACCTTCCAGGTTGGGCAGCAGGCTGGACAGAGCGCCCGCTGCCCGAGACAGTTTCGTTCCCAATTTCTTGAAATGGGCGCGGAATTTCCATCGGCTATCCAAGACTAAACCTAGATATTTCATCTCTTTGCCGATGGGAATCCGCACCCCCTCAACCACGATGTGGGCACCGGCCGGTGGCCCTCTCCGAGGCCCGTGGAAACAAATGGCCTCGGTTTTCTCGAGGGGTCAGTAGTAATATTACTTTTTCGGATTAATTACAGCTTAAATTTATTTCAGCACGCAATTACATATATCATAAAATTGATTTGAAATTTAATCTAGATTTCAGTGTGTTCATGGATTAAAGGAGGTATAAGACAGGTCCATCTGGAAATCTTTAGGGGAGGCCTATATTCAGCAGCTGTGGACATTATTCATACAGCTTTCTCTCTTTTGTGTAGCTGATCATCATGATGATGATGAAAACAAATAATTTCTGGATGCTCTCACCAAAAAAATTGACCCGACCACTTTGAAAAATAACAATAGTTTTCATTTTTATTTCAGAAAATTATATGTATGCTTAAAAGCAAAATAATCCTGGAAGGAAAACTTAATTATTATGTAACACGGAATTTTACAGAAAAGGTGCTAGAAAAACTCATGGTTTGTATCTGTATAATCCAAGTCCAAAGAGTATAATATATACTACGGAAATCCAAGTCTTTCTAGGTATACTATTTGAATTTGTATTGAAAAATAAAATATTTTTTGTTAGAAGTGTTTTATTTATTCTTAGCGCATACCGCGAGAATGAGCGGAGCGGTCATATTAGGATGAGAATGGTCTTATGACACTGAACGTAAACTTATAAGATCGTCGGGGTAGTGTCACGCTAGGGCAACAGCTCAGGTCTGTATTATAATATAAAAGACTCCCATCATTTGGGTAGAACAGCCTGATTAGACTTTGCAAACCAAAGTCAAAAGGTATACATTCCCCGAGTTGCTTCTTTCGAGATGAATGATTTATTGAATCAGGAGTTAAACATTCATGTCCTTTACTAGAATCGTAAACTTGCATGGGCGTTTTGCGTCTCACACATATTACACGAATATACGTCCTGTAATCCTGTCACCAGGGGTATGTCAGTCAAAGTGATCTGTCAGATGCTTGTCATATTTAAATATAGTTTCTTTAAATTACCTGAAGATAGCACTAAACTTACATTTCAAAATGTGACCGTGACCACGAAGTGCTGCAAAGCCTTCGAAACGTCGGAAGAAAATATTAATTAAAAAATCGCGATAAAATCCGCAAAATAATTTTATTTCAATTTCAAAATAGTTCAAAACAGTAAAATCTCTTTTGTTGCAAACTTGTTTAGTTTTCCGGTTTTGACATTTTTAAAATTCTTTTCTTTTGTTTGTGTGCGCCAAATTGACACCGTCAGTCAATTAATTTATTTTACATATTTTGTTGTAATAAAAAATAATAATATTATTTGGAATGGAAATTACAAACATATTTTGCCTGTATTAATAATTACGGTAAGTAAATTATTTTTTGCTTAAATTTAATAGTTATAATATTATGTCAGTTAAAATAAACTCCTGTTTTGTTTTCATGCATTTGATTCTCACGCTATCGCTAAATATAATTGTGTTATTATTCTAAGTAAATATGTCGAAAAATACGATTACATTTTATTTGCAATACCTTTATTATTGATATCTTTCTTTACATGTAAGTTTTATTGTTTTAAATTGCATTTATTTTAAAATTTTAACAAATTTGTTTCATTTTATTACAGGCACAGATGCCCATCCATTCTCTTAACCCTAAAATAAAATAGAATTTTGACGCAAATATGTGGATAATAATACAGAAAAAGTGTTTGATACAGTAAAAAAACCACCACGAGTACACCAGAATATGTGGTTATGAGTTTATCCTGCACTCAGTTTGAATCTGGGGGCACGGCAGTGCCCCCACCAAGTCAAGCAAAAAAGCGGCACGGCCGGGACGTACCATCATTTTCTCGAAGCAGTTCAGGGCATTTTCGGCCCCTGTAACTTCGTTGTGGATAAAACTAGAATAAATCTTTAGACTGTGTGGGAATCCGATTTTTTGTGCCAAATAAAGCAAATCAAACATTGAGTAACATATTGACGAACATTCTTCCAACCAAAGGATTAAAAAGATATAATATTATGTCTTATGATTGTAAGTCATTGATGTATAATAAAAACAGCCCTTGTAAGTATATATATTAGGTAATATATCGGCGCCAGGCGGAGGTGCTAGATAAACATATTAAAATTAAGCTAAAATTTAATTTATATTTGAATTATCGTTTAGGAATTTTATAATGTATGTTTTTATATTATAAAACTCATAATAAAGATTTTTAGTAGTAACTTAAATCAATGCCAATTTATGCCATTCATTTATTTCGTTCATCGGAATTTTATAATAGGTTTCTTTTTTGACAACATATGGCAATCTACGAATAAGCCGATAATAATATTAAAATACAGTAAGTTTGTGGTTAACACGTTTGTATTTATCGTATAAATAAATAAAATATATGATTATCATGGTGATATTGCTTCTTTGAGTTACATTTTGTTCATAATTTATTATTACTCTATGAAAACACGCAATTAAACGCAGTCGCGTAAAATCATTTTGATAGTAATCAAGCTTTGTTTAACTAACCACCCTATTACTCTCAAAAGTGTATTTATGGTTAGTGATAGTGATATACTGTAAATAAGGGATCTAGGAGATTTCATTACGATGGCGCGGCAGATACAGTTTGCATTAATTAATGTTAACTGGAAATATAATTTTCTTTGGCTTGCTGTCACGTAATCTACTTTTAGAACCCTTATTTTGCAGTGTATTTAACAATCAATGTAACTAAAAATATTAAGCAAGAGATTGCAGTGCCACCTGCAGGATTTTAGCAGCAATAAAACATCATCAGTGGCCTCTGTTGGTAATTTTTGAAGACATGCCATAATTTGACAGTTGTTGATTGGCAGAAAAAGGGTACAAGTAGGTTCTCTATTTCAGTAGTATTATAATCAAAGAGAATTATAATACTACTGAAATAGAGAACCTACTTGTACCCTTTTTCTGCCAATCAACAACTGTCAAATTATGGCATGTCTTCAAAAATTACCAACAGAGGCCACTGATGATGTTTTATTGCTGCTAAAATCCTGCAGGTGGCACCACAATCTCTTGCTTAATATTTTTGTTTACAGTTATTGTTAAATACACTGCAAAATAAGGGTTCTAAAATTAGATTACATGACAGCAAGCCAAAGAAAATTATATTTCCAGTTAACATTAATTTAAGCAATCTGTATCTGCCGCGCCATCGTAATGAAATCTCCTAGATCCCTTATTTACAGTATATCACTATCACTAACCATACATACACTTTTGAGAGTAATAGGGTGGTTAGTTAAACAAAGCTTGATTACTATCAAACTGTTTTTACGCGACTGCGTTTAATTGCGTGTTTTCATAAAGTAATAATAAATTATGAACAAAATGTAACTCAAAGAAGCAATATCAGCATGATAATCATATGTTTTATTTATTTATACGATGAATACAAACGTGTTAACCACAAACTTACTGTATTTTAATATTATTATCGGCTTATGCGTAGATTGCCATATGTTGTCAAAAAAGAAACCTATTAGGTATAAAATTTTGATGAACGAAATAAATGAATGGCATAAATTGGCATTGATTTAAGTTACTTCTTACAACTAAAAATCTTTATTATGAGTTTTATAATATAAAAACATAACTTATAAAATTCCTAAACGATAATTCAAATATAAATTAAATTTTAGCTTAATTTTAATATGTTTATCTAGCACCTCCGCCTGGCGCCGATATATTACCTAATATATATACTTAAAACGGTTGTTTTTATTATACATCAATGACTTACAATCATAAGACATAATATTATATCTTTTTAATCCTTTGGTTGGAAGAATGTTCGTCAATATGTTATTCAATGTTTGATATGCTTTATTTGGCACAAAAAATCGGATTCCCACACAGTCTAAAGATTTATTCTAGTTTTATCCACAATGAAGTTACAGGGAGCCGTAAATGCCCTGAACTGCTTCGAGAAAAGGATGGTACGGCCGTGCCGCTTCTTTGCTCGACTTGGTGGGGGCACTGCCATACCCCCAGATTCAAACTGAGTGCAGGATAAACTCATAACCATATATTCTGGTGCACTCGTGGTAGTTTTTTCCTGTATCAAACACTTTTTCTGTATAATTATCCACATATTTGCGCCAAAATTCTATTTTATTTTAGGGTTAAGAGAATGGATGGGCATCTGTGCCTGTAATAAAATGAAACAAATTTGTTAAAATTTTAAAATAAATGCAATTTAAAATAATAAAACTTACATGTAAAGAAATATATCAATAATAATTAAGGTATTGCAAATAAAATGTAATCGTATTTTTCGACATATTTACTTAGAATAATAACACAATTATATTTAGCGATAACGTGAAAATCAAATGCATAAAAAGAAAACAGGAGTTTATTTTAACTGACATAATATTATACCTATTAAATTTAAGCCAAAAATAATTTACTTACCGTAATATTTAATACACGCAAAATATGTTTGTAATTTCCATTTCAAATAATATTATTTTTTATTACAACAAAATATGTAAAATAAATTAATTGACTGACGGTGTCAATTTGGCGCACACAAACAAAAGAAAAGAATTTTAAAAATGTCAAAACCGGAAAACTAAACAAGGTTGCAACAAAAGAGATTTTAATGTTTTGAACTATTTTGAAATTGAAATAAAACTATTTTGCGGATTTTATCGCGGTTTTTTAATTAATATTTTCTCCCGACGTTTCGAAGGCTTTGCAGCACTTCGTGGTCACGGTCACATTTTGAAATGTAAGTTTAGTGCTATCTTCAGGTAATTTAAAGAAACTATATTTAAATATGACAAGCATCTGACAGATCACTTTGACTGTCATGCCCCTGATTATAATTCTCTTTGCCTGTCACCCTCACATGGCGACAAAGACAATATAACTAGGGTAAATTTTTTAAATGGTTACTGGAAGACAGTAACAATAAATGGTGTATGGTTTCATACTAAACGCATTTACATAATGTCTAATAAGGCTAAAAAAAATATTCATGTGCATACAAGTATTTGTGGTGATATATATTTTATCAAATATTCAAGATCTCAAGACTTCAAAACGTTCGAATATTTTTTATACGGCAGCAAAGAAAGCAATCACTTCAATAAACAAAAAAGATATGTTTGAAGTTTAAAAATGAAGATATTACTAATGCAGTATCAAAAAGCATAGCATTTGCGATTCATAAGTGTATGAAATAGACTAATCTTTCAAAGCATGTATATGAAGCAACGCTTAACGTTAAGTGGAAACAAAGACAATAAACAGTGTAATTATCTTAGAACTCTGAGTGGAAACTACAAAGTAAGAGAAAACATTACATATAAAACAATACACTGTTTTTAAGTGCATTTCTCTTGTTTGTAATAAACAGTTTGTTAATGTAAATTACCAGTTTTGTCTCGCCACTACATTCAATTTAGTCTATTTTCGAAAAAGAGTAATCCATAATATTATAATACTCGGGGACAGTATATTGCTGTATGTGCTTTTTTCTTTTGGGAATTAGCTTAATAAGTATCTACAAATTACTTCCAAGAAATAGTTAAAAACGTTGCTTCTTCAAAATTACGGTGTAATTTAGAAAAAAATGTCGATCACGTTATAACTGAGAGAAAAATGTGCAAACCGGAAATTAAACGGTATATTGCCAGATCAGTAAAATCACCAATACTATAAAAATAATTTAGCGTACTTAAAACCCAACTTCGTTACATTGGTGCAGGGGAAGTTTTTGTAATTCTTTGAAAACAAATGAAGAATGTCTATCATGGAATTTTGTAAGCTTTGGATAAGTGCTTAATATCTGCCTATAGTGATTTTTAAAAGTGGTAGGACTGTCATATGTAAGAGTCCGTCTGGGTGGGTACCACCGCAATGTCTATTTGTACCGCCAAGCAGCAGTGTGCATGCACTGTTGTGTTTCGGTTTGAAGGACATCGTAGCCAGTGTAACTACTGGACATAATGAGACTTAACATCTAATGTCTCAGGATGACGAGCGCAGTGGAATGCCACACAGTACTTTGTAACTCAAGGTGCTGGATGGTGTTACTACTGTTTATGGGTGGTCGTATCGCTTACCACCAGGCGAACGGCATGCTCGTCCCGTCATTCAATGCAATAATTTAAAAAAAGTGTAGATACGCCTTACCCTAACAAATCAAATGAAAAAAGTGTTCCGCACATACACATTCTTATCATTGACATGTCGGCTGAAAGAGTTGACATATTAACCCAGTACGAAAAATTAAATTAAAATTTAAGTAGCCCCCGACATAAAAACCTCTAAAAAGTATAAAAAATAAAAGTTTATTTGTCGTTTAAGTACCTAGTAATATTTTGACCCAAGCGTCGTCACGTCGGGGGACAGTTAAAAAAGTGTTTTCACCTCCCTGGTCCGGAGTTCGGTACTTATAACAACCCCTCTTTTTCTGTCGGGGATTAATAAAAAAGACAGCTAGTATTTGTCATTTACGTGCCATGTATAAAACTCTACTAAAAATGGCGGCGATAGCCTAGTTGGGAGTGGAACGGACTGCCGAGACGAATGTCCGCAGGTTCAAAACCCAAGGGCATACACCTCTGACTTTTCTTAAAAGTTATGTGTGTATTCTTTGTGAATTATCGCTCGCTTTAACGGTGAAGGAAAACATCGTGAGGAAAACTGCATATCTGAGAAGTTCTCTATAGGAATTTCGAAGGTATGTGAAGTCTGCCAACCCGCACTAGGACAGCGTGGTGGACTAAGGCCTAAAAACCCTCTCAGTTGTAGAGGAGGCCCGTGCTCAGCAGTGGGCAGTATCTAATACAGGGCTGATGTGGTGGTGGTGGGTATAAAACTCTCCCAATTGGGTTACTTTCGAGCCTTCCAATTGCGATTGCTAAAATTGTTTTTGAAATAACATTGTCAGCCTACTGCTATTTCTAGAAAATTTAGAAAAGAACAAGTTGAACGTAAATAAACACTGCGCAAATCTCCACTACTGTTTAGAGGCAAATATAAACAAAACGATGATACCTATCAATATGAGCTTGCAATATTACACTCGAAAAGCGAATAATGTATTTTGATCAATGTGTTTTGATCATATTCGTTCTAACAACTCAACGTTGAGCAAAAATCCATTTCTCTAGACTACAGCTACACCACGAAATAGACAACATTTTAAAACACTGTTTTATATTCTAAGATGCAAGATATTTATTTTTAAAAATAACCCTGTAATGTGCACACACATACACTCACGCCTTTTATCTCCGAAGGCGTAGGCAGAGGCGCAACTAGTGCACCCACTTTTCGCTGTGCGTATTCGCCATATCGGGTACAAATTCCAGACTCCGGCCTGATACTGAATTTAAACAACCCAATATCACTTTGCCCGACCCGGGAACCCGAGACCTCAGTATTGCAGTCATACCGTAATACAACTACGCCACCGAGGCAGTCCAGTGAGACCATGTAATGTAAACCACTGTATATACCCACAAAGTTTATTATAACATAAAAGTTATATTTATTTTCTGGCAAGGTTTCAGACTTTAATCCTTCAACGCCCGCGGTGGACACCGGTGTCCATTCATATAAAGAAATTAGCTTATAGCTATATATAAGCGGGCGTTGACGGTTATATTGGGAGTCAATTATTAAAATGTGAGTAAAATTTATTTGTAATAGGCATTGATGATTAGGGTTTTTAATAAAAAAAAATTTTTTTATTGCATTGAATGACGAGACGAGCATGCCGTTCGCTTGATGGTAAGCAATACGACCACCCATAAACAGTAGCAACACCATCCAGCACCTTGACTTACACAGTACTGTGTGGCATTCCACTGCGCTCGTCATCCTGAGACACAAGATGTTAAGTCTCATTATGTCCAGTAGTTATATTGGCTACAATGTCCTTCAAACCGAAACACAACAGTGCATGCACACTGTTGCTTGGCGGTAGAAATAGACATTGCGGTGGTACCCACCCAGACGGCCTCTTACATAACGAGAGACCTACCACCAGTAAAATACATGAATGGTAATAGGTATAAAAAATATTAGGTAGGTATTCTTACATTTTTCTTACAGATATTTAAAACATTTTTCTAACACAAACTAGAAAATTGAACCTGTCTACGAATATGTACCGAAGATTATTTTTCAATTACGAGGCTCTACAAGACAGGTGGGATAGAAAAATATAAAATAACGTAGATAAGTTTGCGTAATATTTCAATAACGTCTAGCTTAAGACGTTTAAAAAATGGCAGAATTTATGGCTTTTCTGTTCAATGCGAATAACTGTTTTTCAAGAGAGCAAGGCCTTTGATTGGCCGCTATAATAATGTAAGTCGCGCAATTCAGATTTATGACACCGTCTATTATTATCGAGAGTGCTTCAGAAAGGGCTAAGTGGCTGAAATACGAATTTGTAGTAAATTTACTGTAGGCCTTGAAGTGTTTGAATTGACCTTTTAAGGAGAATTTACGATTTGCGTATACCCAAAGAGATATCTTCATTAATTGTTAATCGTCGTCTTAATAGCTCGGATGGCAGCCGTTATTACGGGAAATGATCTCTACGGGGTATTCGAAGATATTCTGTAATAGGAAAATTAAACATCCCTTATGTTCCTTAAGGCCTTTTATAGTATGGAGATATTGCGTAGCCAAATTATCGAACTATACGCCTACTATACTATATAACAATACTATTACTTTTTAACCGACGAAAAAAAAACGGAGGAGGTTCTCAAGTCGACGTGTATATTTTTTTTTATGTATGACCACGCATAACTTTTTACAGAGTAGCCCGATTTAAGAATTCTTTGTTGGATAGGGTATACCTCGAAATTGGTCGCATGTATATTTGGAAAAGATCTACCCTAAGGGTGGGAAAAAGGGGTGATTTATTGTTTACTCACATATTTTAATGCTGAGTTGTGTATTAAAGATTAAGCATGTATTTTATAGCCAACACTACGGAGGAATACTTACATTAGTTTAAGAACTTAGTTAAACCAAAAAATGTTTATTATTTTTCGCTTTTCAGTTTTTTCGGCGGTTTAATTTATTTGTTATTGCAATCAGCCCTGTATTATATACTGCCCACAGCTGAGCACGGGCCTCCTCTACTACTGAGAGGGTTAGGCCTTAGTCCACCACACTGGCCTAGTGTGGGTTGGCAGACTTCACATACCCTCGAGATTCTTATGGAGAATTCTCAGGTATGTAGGTTTCCTCACGATGTTTTCCTTCACCGTTAAAGCGAACGATAATTGATAAACAATACACACGTAACTTCGAAAAGTCAGAGGTGTGTGCCTTGGGTTTTGAACCTCCGGACATTGTCTCGGCAGACCGTTTTATTCCCAACTAGGCTATCGTCCACTTATTTGTTATAATATAGAAAAAATCGAGTAAATTGAGTTTTGTAAAACAGTATAGTTATTAACATATTACGAAATTCTATGACAGTAAACCGAAAATATTTAATAGTCTTACTCAAACTAAAACAAAAGTAAATTGAAGCGAATGGTCAACAATTATATTGGATAGTTCAATTTTATATGATACAGGTATAAAATGTAGAATTCGATAATATTACACGGAATAAAACTTAATATTTAGTGGTGGTAGGTCTCTCATCTGTAAGAGTCCGTCTGGGTGGGTACCACCGCAATGTCCATTTCTACCGCCAAGCAGCAGTGTGCATGCACTGTTGTGTTCCGGTTTGAAGGACATTGTAGCCAGTGTAGCTACTGGACATAAAGAGACTTAACATCTTATGTCTTAGAATGACGAGCGCAGTGGAATGCCACACAGTACTTTGTAACTCAAGGTGCTGGATGGTGTAGTTACTGTCTCGTCATGTAATGCTATAAAAAAAATGGTATGCTGAAGACCAGATGTTTATCAATGATACTCTTTAAATTAAGTTTTTATTCATGTGATGCGCACAATAACATTTTGCGTAAAAACTGAATAAAACTCAGAATTATCAATTTAAAAATAATATAAATGTTACCATTTCTCAAAGATGAATACCATAACATAATTATAAGAAAACATTATTTGAATTCAGAGACGAAATTATTCGTAAAATTATTTGGAAAATTGTACACGAATTCTATAGATTTATTAATTCGTTTATTAAATATTCTTCTAGCGAAATGCAGTTAGTTCTACACCGCTTTAAAGATACCGTGCTATCGTCTCGCTAGTATATTCTGATTGGCATACTTTACTCCGTATCGAAATGTAGGATTGAATTTAATCAAAAACTTCTTAGAGAATCTTCGTAACTATTTTGATATCCGCCGAGATCTGGGCCGTAGGTACAGACTTATTCACGGGGGAACGAAGTCGGAAGATTGATTTCCAAGATATATTCTATACCGGAGTAGAGTCTGCTTGGTAAAGATTTCCTTTTGAGTAATAAATGCAGGCAATTTTATAATTTGGAATTACTTATTTCATAGCCGCGGCTTACAGAATGACATTTTTAAATGTGTCACTTAATTATTCATAGCTTAAAGATTTAAGCCTACTAAAGGAATCAGGTTACCCAATTGGGCGTTCCGTAATTAAAAGCAAATTCTCAAGCAAATAATGTGTGCTGATTTTATTTTTTACTTTCAATATCGTTTATAATAAACACATTATAGCAATATTTTTTAAATACTCGACTAAAATACTTACATTTTTAGGACATGATCAAAAGTCCGAAAAGCGGGCGTTCATAAAACAAGCGCACTATTCTGAACACACACTGCACTCCATACGAAATTTATTCGTGATAGAACGTATCGACAAGGGCGTACGGCGCTGCGATGTGTACGCCACAAGAGGCTGCGTGGTACTGAGCGAGCGCGAGTGAAGCGACGGTCACGTCACTGGGCTATGGACGTTTTACAGTGCGTACTAATGTTTACTTTACTACAGTTATCATGGAAATTGGTGAGGCTTTTTGAATAAGCTCGCGTGTATTTTGTACGATTGTTTGGATGTTCTTTGTATTATCCATTTTTTTTTATTTAGGGGTGTAGTTTTACTGCAATTTAAACGCAGTTTTTTAACCACGATATATGAATAATATTTAATTAGTGCCCCTTGAAAAATATTAACTAAGATTTATTTTATAGGTGAGTACATTAATTAATGTTTGCTATTTAAGTTTGGCGCACAACTGTCATATTGGCAGCAGTTCAGCACCACATCACCCCAAAATAGAGTATTAAAAGTTGACATAAGCTATGAGTCATTTATACCTAGATATATCCACTAAATCGGTATGAGTTGATATATTATTAATTTTGAAAGTAACAACTACCGATATTTAAGTATATCAATATGAATAATGAAACAATGATCTATGATGTTTAATGGCTGTAAAAAACAAGTCTTGTGGAATTAATGCCTAGAGTGTTGACTGCCTCGGTGGCGTAGTTGTATTACGGTACGATTGCAGTGCTGAGGCTCCTAGTCGGGCAAAGTGATATTGAATTTTTCTATTCATTATCGGCCCGGAGTCGGGAATTTGTACCCGATATGGCGATGGGCTCGCCCCCTATCTGGGACGGAATACGCACGGCGAAAAGTGGATGCATTAGTTGCTCCTCTGCCTACCCCTTCGGGGATAAAAGGCGTGAGTGTGTGTGTGGGTGTGAAGTGTTGACTAATGTCGTTAGCAAGCCATCATCGTACTGTCAAGACTCAAGAGCCAATGAGACACTTCGAAAGTTAAGTAAGCTAAGCTAGAGTCATTGCGTTGTCTTGACTCTTGACAGAGAAATGGTAAAGCTTGGCGGTACTGATTGTGGGTACCAACCTTAAGGTTTTAATGTAGTTACTATTAATATAATCCATTTATTAAAATTAAATACAATAACTTAAATGTAATGTGTTCAGATTGAAAATTCTACAAAAATCGAATTTTGAAATTTGCATCAGTTATATTTCAGAATGTTAAAAACTATTAAAATATTGATGATTTATGTGCAGTTGTTATGAAAATTATTTGATATATTTCCAACAAGTTATTAAAAAAGAAAATTCAATGGAATGTGTTGCACACTACCTACGGTACAATAATAAAGGACTCAACGTTTTTTTTTTTTTTTTTAACCTGACTATTCTGCCAGTAGCCTGACGAGGGTCGGCTTTTCATTGATTTTGTTTATTATATAATATACTGCAGCGTTTCCCAAACTATGGGTCGCGACCCACTGGTGGGAGTAATAGACGAGCCGTGAAAAATAGGATGGATGACGGCCACTGATGAACAAAGAAGTAACTAAAAGCTTCATTGAAAAATCCCTCCTTTTGAAGCCAAGAAGTGAGTCCAGAATTTGGAAGTTTTTGTTAAGTGGATAGTGGTCTCGTCAACTTTAGGAACCACTGGTATAGTGTGTAATGGGTTCATTGTAAAAAAATATCAAAATGCATGAAGGTAGAAGAATTTATTTTTAATTACAAATTGTTTTTTAACTGTTTCATAGTTTGAAACTTGAGTGATTAACTGGGGTTTTAGATAACTATTAATTATGTTCTTATTAATCTTTTTGAATATGTACACCACGTAAGCGAAGTTTTGGACAACTCGCACCTTTAGAACGAAAACGAGACAATTTAAAATAATCTAAAATTGAGTTATCGTCATAAAATGACTTAAAACGACATTCTCAGTACAGCCATATTCAACTAGGAATAGGAAAAAACTGTTCTATTGGTCCTTTTTTAGTTTTATTTTTTTAAAAAGGGATCAGGTCTGTCATTTATGACGATAACTCAATTTTCGATTATTTTAAATTGTGTCGTTTTCGTTCTAAAGGTGCGAACTATACTGTGAATCTAGGGGTTCACAATTATTTATGAACAGACTAGGTTTTGCTCGCAGCTCCGCCCTTGTAAAAATTGGTTCCTGTATAAAAGTTTCACTGTTTACTTTCCATGATAAAAAGCTTATGGGTGTCAAACATCTAAATCCGTTCAGGAGTTTTTGCGTTCACTTATAATAGACATCCAAATCTTCATAAACTTTCGTATTTATATTATTAAGTAATATTTTGAGGTTAGGTATGAAAATTGATAAAAATCAAAAACGCCTCACGCCTTTTATCCCCGAAGGTATGGATACTAGGGTACCCACCTTTTGGCCCGCTATCCCATGATATGATAGGAGAGCGAGCATATCGCCTTACCAGTCACAAATTCCAGACTCCAGGCACCACTACTAACTATGAAAACCAAATATTATATACGCTGCCAGCATATGCAGAGTTCACCTTTTAAAAAGATTAAAATCGCCAGCACGCAGATATTCTTCGCCATTCTCCCAATGCAATATCGGAATCGTTTCGACTATTTGTTTTTTCTTCATTCGTGTTCGGAACAATACGCCAGTTTCAAAATTGAAAAAAAATGTAATGACTATTAGTTTTAGCATTTAGTTCATATTCTAAAAATGTTTCGATTGCTCTACACTCTACAGTATAACACGTTGAGTTTTCGATGTTAAGTATCAAATTTAACGTCCAATTACAGCGGGAGCAATTTCGGAACATTTAAAACGGGTTGTTTTCCAAAGTAGTTCATTTGCATACGTCTGTTTTCGGTGTAGTACAAATATATCTTTTTATGGGTGCTTTTGTGGCGTAGTTGTATTGCGTGCATGATACGATTGCTTTAGTGAGGTTCCAATCCCGGGTTGAATAGTGTTATATGCTGTGGACCTCTCATCCAGGACTCAATACTAAGTTTGAATACTCTGTGTCAGTTCTTCTAAAAAGATTTGCCCAAGATAGATAAGCCAGAACGAGAAGATGTCAGACACGTAGCTAAACGTAAAAAATAAGCCAAAATCCAGCCTGAAATATACATGAAAATGTTTCGCTTAACGCCATTGTAAATGGGAAAACGGCAGAATAGGTTAGTTGACTACTTTTTTTAATGCATTTATCAAAATTGTGTACCATCCAAAATCTAACGGATAAAGAATTTTCAAAATCAGCGCAATAATAAGTAACTTATTATAGAAAGCTTTGAAATTTGGTAGCAGGGGTAATTGTCAAATAACAGTAATATCAGACTGTGACGTCACCTGGTGTCACCGGCCATAACGCTGCCTGCGTGTGAAAGAGATAGCGCGATATCTCTATCACGTCCCCACTTTTGCTCACGACAATATTTGAAATATGAATAACTGCTTTATTTTTCATCCAATGTTGATGCTGATTTCATAGAAGAATTTCTTTTTCGTAATATTTTCTGTTACTTATAAAATAATGTACTAAATCGAATGTAAGAAACTATCCTATTATAATGGTGATGATAGAAACATTGATAGGAGAGAGTTTATTTACAGAATTAAGAAAATTGACGTCATGCAATAAATATCGAGCATGCGAGTTTAGTTTCTAAAAAAACCGGACAAGTGCGAATTGGACTTGCCTACCGAGGGTTCCGTTAGCCGTACAAACTTGTAGGTAAGGTATCTAAGTATATAAGTTTAATAGTTCGCTAAAGTTAATTAATTAATCAAATTTAATAAGTTTGTAGATTCGCTTTTTTTGTTATTACCAAAAATGTTACCAAAGTACATATTATATACGGTATTCAGATTTTCCCTTCACATGTGTTGTAAGAACTTGCTACTTGCCAAACTGCTTTCTTAATCTTCCTTTCTTACTTCATTGGCTGCTATAGCGAGAATCACCAACTTAACTTACCCTGAAATTGTTCTAGTCATAAATCTTGTTCTATTTGTAAATTGTAAGATAATCGAAACAGTGTCTCAGGTAAAATGACTTCTTTATACACGATGCAACGCTTTGTAAGTGATTTAGCTAGCGGCATGCTCGGAACCAACACTATCCATCAAACCGGTAGGATTCAGGAATGACAATACGTGCCAAGTTGGGTGCAAGAGTTACACCTGACTAGACTGTAGGTTTCTTTATGTAAAGGTTAGGTATCATTGCCTATTGTCACAAAAGCATTGTGAACTGTTGTGTTCCGTTTAGGAAATTGTGAAAATACCCAGTAATTACGCCAGCCACAATAGTAGCTAAGCAGAGAGTGCGTAAACTCACCTATTTAACAACAATGAAGGGCAATAAACATTCATGTTACACATTTAAGCCATAAGTAGCCGTAGCCAGTACACGTAAGTAGCTGACGATGCCACAGTAAACAAAATCACCGGGTCAAACAGAGAAAGTGATTCCTTGAGAGTCGAAACTTTACTATGGATTGTGGTAGTGATTACACAATGTCTTTCATCTGGCAATTTTGATATTATACTGCTTGTATTCACTTGATTTCGTAAATTAAAATGGTAATAAGAATTATTAATATGTAAAACTAGCTTTTGCCCGCGGCTTCGCCCGCACGAAAGAGTTTTTCCTGGATAACAATCCCGCTATACATTTTCCCGGAATAAAAAATTGGCCTTAAACCTTTCCAAGGTCTCAAAATATCTCCATACCAAATTTCATCGAAATCTGTTTGGCAGTTTTTGAGTTTATCGCGTACAAAGTTAGTGAACATCTGCGTCCTAAAAGACTAAATATAACCTGTATTTTCCGTAAATAAACACGATTTTTCACATTATTAATGATATAAAATTATTATTACGAAGTACATAATATTGTTGAACGCAAACGTCGGATTTTCACAAACAAAAGGATCAAAAAAGAACCATGAATACCTGAATCCTTTTGTATTTTAATAATTATTGGAATAATACATATTTACGTGAACTTTTCATGACAAATTCCTTTTAATTATTAAAAGGATATATTTAGTGTTTATAATTAAGTATGAACATGATAAACACGCATCAAACAGGAAGATTTATTATTTAATCCCACGGCAAATTACGCGTTCCCGTGTCACCCCGAAACAGATGATGGGAACAGGGAACAGAATTGAAACGTGTCCTTGTTATACATCTCCCAACTCGAGATTGAAGTGTTGGTGCGAAACTTTTGCTCAAGATTCCAAATAAGACAGCTGGATACGTATTCAGGCGTAGTATCGCTCACACAAGTTTTTTAATACTTGTGTGGCAAAACTTTGTAATTACCAAAACTCTTACCTACTTAAATGTGTTTAATGTGTGAGTTTTACTATCATGTAATCAGCCCTGTATTATATACTGCCCACCGCTGAGCACGGGTCTCCTCTACTACTGAGAGGGGTTAGGCTTTAGTCCACCACGCGGGACTAGCGCGGGTTGGCAAACATAAGGCAATTTTTAATATCTTTATCTTCTTCTAATATGTACCAAACCAGGATTTATGAGATAAAGACATCAAATTTTTTTGAAATTTAACTTGACAGTTATCGTATTAAAATAGCTAATGTAGATTGTGCGAATTTTATTACCATTTATTTGCGATCGTAGATTAAAGTCTGACTTTTGTATTTAGTTGGTCTATACATTTATGTGAGGAGTAGCATTTACTCAGAAGTACTGAAACAGGCCCTTAGTCTCCTTAAAAAATACGTGTGGCACTCGGAGACTGCCGCGGTAAAGCTATTGCATAGCATTTTTTATCACAAATTATGATTGACTAAACACAAATTCGATCTTACGCTTACCACATAAAGTAGATTTTTAAACGCGAGCAACGCACGTTTAATCTTGTTATTGCTAAATGTCAGAAATGCAATGGTCATCACAACCAAAGTAGAATAAATCAAAATTTGAAAAAATAATGTTACGTTCGAATCTTTTGTACTCGTGCCGTGCCAACGCTGGGGAAATAGCTTCTACGCAATGTATTTAAGGTTCATATTAGATTAGTAAGAAATGGTTTTAATGACTTTAATAAATAAAATAAATAAAAATATACTCGTTTCAAGAATTATAGCTTCTACGCATTGTATTTAAGGTTCATATTAGTAAGATAAAAAAGATGTCAGGTTATTTTCGTTACGGAATTTCTGGATTCGGTCTCCACGCTCAAGGCCCGCGATAGAAGCTATGCAATAGCTTAAAAAATGTATAGGGTTTGAATGTATGCCGTCTCATAGAACCTCCTCAAAAGTATTTAGAAAATAGCATAAATTCAAAAAACGTAGTTAAAGTTTAATAATAATAACATTGGGCTTTATATCGATTGAAGAACTACCACATGTAAACTGAATAGATTATTCAGCTTTACACACACACACTCACGCCCGTTATCCCCGAAGGGGAAGACAGAGTTGCAACTAGTGCACCCACTTTTCGACGTGCGCATTCCATCCCATGATGTGATAGGGGGCGAGCCTATCGCCACACGCGCACATATTCCAGGCTCCGGGCTGATACTGAGTAGAAAAACCCAATATCACTTTGCTCGACCCGGGGATCGAACCCGAGACCTCAGCATTGCATTGTTGTTGTAGTTTAATAATAATAACATTGGGCTTTATATCGATTCAAGAACCACCACATGTAAACTGGATAGATTATTCAGCTTTATGATAGTATAAATTCAAACACTCCTTTATCCAATTATATTATGAGTAAATTTTTGGACAATAATTCTCACAGACGTAAAAGAAATTTATTAGTAACTCCCCAAGAATACATTTATATCTTTAGTAGTCTAATTATTCAACTTGTGTTTCCAAGTCTCATTTCCACTTCTCAGCTTAAAAGAAACGGTACAAACAGTTAAACATGGATAAATGTTCAAGACAATTTGTTAACCCAAACTGTTACGAGTGTTCTAACAAGAAAAGATCCGGTACTATCCTTGGTAAGCCTCAAAATATAAATCTCTGTGAACGTGTCTTGTTATTCAAAAGATTGGTCTAAGCCGGTTTCTTTTGTGGCGGTTTTCAAATATTTACAATAAATCTTTTACATTTCAATACTTTGAAAGGAGTTTCATAAATAATGTTGCTTATTTATTAGTGACATGTCACAATTGACATATTACTAAGATTTCTGCCGTCGACTGTACGGTTTCGAACTTTTATTCTGTTTCAGCGCTCGCCGCTCATATTTCAAGTTGGTAACAATACAGGGTCTCACTTCATTTTGTTTGCAGCTGTTATAGAAGAATGCTTCTTTTAAATTATTTATGCTCATATTTCAAGTATGTGAATTTAGATGGACGTATTTATTATTAAACTATGTTGATGAAGGGAAGATTTAACCTTTTTAATGAATATCTTATGACAGCCACCATAAGAAGCAAAAAGTCATTCGCGGCGCTCGACATTTTTGAAACTGTTGCCACTAGTAATAATTTATATACGTAGCAAACCGTTGACTAAAATACACATCCCACTACATATTGCATAGCTAACCGAAGCGTCGACCACAAAGGACTTTGAGAGTGATTTCAAGTCTGACGTTTTCGCGTTAGGTTGTTGAAAGTGATGCTCAATCAGATATTCACAATGAACTAACGCGATTTTACCAGCGCTCAGTTTTGCGATGCTGTTGCATGGGTTTAAACCCTGTACTTATTTTTCCGTTTAGTGAAAGTGGACGATAGCCTAGTTCGAATGGAACGGTCTGCCGAGACAATGTCCGGACGTTCAAAACCCAAGGCACACACCTCTGACTTTTCAAAGTTACGTGTGTATTGTTTATGAATAATTATCGTTCGCTTTAACGGTGAAGGAAATCATCGTAAGGAAACCCACATACCTAAGAATTCTCCTTATGAATCACGAGGGTATGTCTTCCAACCCGCACTAGGCCAGCGTGGTGGACTAAGGCCTGACCCCTATCTGTAGTAGAGGAGGCCCGTGCTCAGCAGTGGGCAGTATATAATAGAGGGCTGATTGCATTGCATTGCATTAGTGATAAAGAGCACATACATAAATCTGCATATTCAATGCAAAATATTAAAGGAAAATTTAAATAAACATTAGGACCAATATAGTCTTCATTACTATCCTGACTTAGATGAAGTTTTTATTTCAGTCATTTATTAATAACCCAGAAATTTTCTCACTCAAGTAATTAAAATAATTTGCATTCTGAAATATGAACGAAAAATATACAGAAAAAAAGGTTCACATGTAAAAAGAAAGTAGAACTGAGTTCATTGCTATAGTTCTACGGATCTTGGTTAACTTGCATACATTTTTGTTTATTCTGGGCTTGTACGGTGGCGGCGTCCAAACTATCATTTTATATGAACAATGATTGATAACATTTGGAGTCCTGTTCATTGACATGTGTCATCACGCTGATATTATATAATTTATTACAGGGTTATAACCAAACGTGTTCTTCGTACATTAACATACTTGGTGACTGATCTCTGATACTTGACATTGGCGAAGAAGAAGAAGACCAAACGTTTTAGTGGTATCAACATTGATACAGAAAAAAACCCCGACAATAGTAGGTATAGATACATCATCCATCAAGCAGCTTCGTTGCTTCATATAGTAATGCTATTCCTGACTTCTTTCTGTAGCAGTAATTTTGCGCCACAATAATTTTTACTATTTTTATTGGAGGGTAATTAAAGAAGTTGTCTAGACAGCCGAAATCTGGTTAGCTCTTGAATTATAAATGGGAAAATATCGGCGAAATTTTCATTCCCAGTTAGCACACATGTGTGATAAAGAAAGGTTTACGTCTTATGAATAACACACATACACAGTCACACTCACGCCCATTATCCTCGAAGGGGTAGGCAGAGGTGCAACTAGTGCACCCACATTTCGCCGCGCGTATTCCGTCCCATGATGTGATAGGGGGCGAGCCTATCGCCACATCGGGTACAAATTCCAGGCTCCGGGCTGATATTGAGTAGTAAAACCCAATAACACTTTGCCCGACCCGGGAATCGAACCCGAAACCTCAGCATTGCAGTCATACCGTAATACAACTACGCCACCGTGGCAGTCTTATGAATAATTGCACGCGGCTCCGCCCGCGTGGAAAAGTTTTTCCGGGATAAAAAGTAGCCTATGGCACTCAGGAGTAGTGTAGCTTCCTATTAGTGAAAGAATTTTTAAAATCGATACAGTAGTTCCTGAGATTAGCGCGTTCAAACAAACAAACTCTTCAGCTTTATATATTAGTAAGTATATATTCTGTTGACAGAAGTGTGCCCGTGACATCGTCTTGGAAATGTAGTGTTCTATTATGAGACCTACTTTTTGAGGATTATTTTATATTATTATTGATTTTCTTAACAATTTGAGCTATTTTTTTAAATTTATAAGTAAAATCCTAACAAATGTTATAATTTACAAAATATTTAACCCATGATTATAATGATTATATCTTTAATAAGTTAACTGTTCCATATTTATTTATGACATAGCTACCCTAAACATCGGCCCCACAGAATAAATAAATCGGCCCAATACCACGTCTGTGTCACGGCAAAACGGAGACTGACAAGCTAACCGCTGATTTTATAACCTCTTTCACATCTGCGTGACTGCGACGCGAGATATCAATCGATTTTTTCTTTAAGTAATTTATAAATTGCTTCCTACATGTACTTTTATTTATTATATAGGTATACATACTGTTACGGACAATGAGCCGGCGAGGCTTGTCCCGGCTGCACCTTTGTAGATATTTTTATATTTCCTACCTAGCCCCCACTAGCCATAGTTTGTTGTTTTTGAATTGTATTATTAAGTATTAAGTAATGTATGTAAATATCGAAAACTAGCAATTTCGTTCGTAGCACACCCGCCACTCTTTGTGAGCTTTCGATGTGAAAGCGCGGCGGGGGTGCTAATAATAATAAAATGTACTAAGCGCTGATTGGGCTAGCCAAAATGTAAGGCGCCCGCGCTCTGTGGGAGGTCCGACTCCTATAATTATGATATAAGAAGGGCCTATTAGCCCGATAATTACGCTCAGAAAAAGCTCTCAAGATTTCGCTCGACTTCATACTGCCACGTGTTACCTTCAAAATTGTAACATCAAGAGCACCGGAATTCTGGCAGTCGCCAACCAACTCCTGTTTCTTATATATTATTATAAGGTGTACCTATATGTTACGAAGAGAAAATAAACTACAGTCCACTGACCAGCAAGGCGTTTTTTATTCCACACCCAGCGTGGCTACCCTCGAAAGAGGAGACGCCCTGAACAATTGCTGGTCCTTCGAGCCGGATAAGACTGCCAGAAGAAAATCCAGAAGAAGCGTCATCAAGCGTCACCGTGAAGATCGTTGTGCCATATGCGCGCACAACGTGAAAAAACCAAGCGTCATCAAGCGTCACCGTGAAGATCGTTGTGCCATATGCGCGCACAACGTGAAAAAACCAAGCGTCATCAAGCGTCACCGTGAAGATCGTTGTGCCATCTGCGCGCACAACGTGAAAAACCAAGCGTTATCGTGAAGATCGTTGTGCCATTTGCGCGCACAACGTGAAAAATTAAGAATAGTCGTGAAGATCGTTGTGCAGTCTGCGCGCACAGCGTGAAAAAACCAAGAATCATCGTGAAGATCGTTGTGAAATCTGTGTCCACAACGTGAAAATAGACCGCCACACAGCCGCTATCTGTGTGCGTGGTCGCCCCTCCTTTGTTCCGGTACGAAAATCACCCAACGGTGCGGCGTGCAATCAACGGGTTTAGTGAAGAACACGAATTGTGCGACGTGCAAGCCATCGGGTACGCCGGGACGAGCAAACAAGGTACGACGTGTGATTGTGAATAAAGAAAAACGTACGGTTAGGAGTCCTCAACCACCTAACGGTGTCAAAGGTTGAGAACTCAACAAACGCTGTTTTCACAGCAGAAGTGGTGTTTTGTGCGACATCACACGGCCGTACCATAACGCCCTCCCGTGCGTTGGCCGCATCCCTGCACGACTACGCCGGTAAGAGTGTCAGTGATACGGGGGCCAGACTGCAGGCGCTGCCAAAGGGGTCGGACATTCCAGCCGACTACCGAGCGCCCCGTACTCACTGATACCCCTCTGCCGGGTAGTACCCACCTTACCCATCCCTACCTTCCATCCCTGAAGGAGCGTATCCCGGTGGATACCGGGCCCTCCTGACGGACTGATAGGGCTGTTAGGGCTGTTAGGGACGTTAGGGTGTTAGGGATATTAGGGTGTTAGGGATATTAGGATTAGGATTTGTGTAGTTAATAATTTTTGAATTTTTGAATTTATTAATTTTTTTTGATATTGTTTAACTTTTTCTTAGGGGCTAGGTAGTCGTGTCGAAATGCCAACGACACGTAGTCAGGCAGCCGAGGACAAGTCGTTGCGGGTCTACGAAGATTACCCTGCTTCGCCATCCGGGCAAGCATCCGCGTCCGTACTCGCGCCGGGAGTACCGCGTACCATATTCCGCGAACCGGTTTCATCGGAACTCGCGCCGCCGGGCGAGCCTGCTACGGTTATACCGGGACGTAGGTCGCGACCGCCGTCGGTACACTCACATCAATCAACCGCGAGCGCGATAGCTAGGATAAGGCGGGCCGAGTTAGACGCGGAAGAGGAACTTGCCGAAGTCCGTCGGCAAGAATTACAGTTACAGGCTACGCTCATTAGGAAAAAGTTAGCAGCGAACGTCGCTACTATCCGCGAGGAAACGGATAGGGAAAGCGTAGGCGGCGACGATATTATGGACGCGAACCATCGAGTGAGCGATTGGTTGCAACATTCTCGAATACGGGGGGAGGGCGAGCATAGGATGAATAGGGAACACTCGCCGCGACGAACCGCCCCGAATTTGAATGTATCGCGTCGCGTACCGTCGCCGGAGCATACCGCGCGGGAAATTAGGGACCCTACGCCTCATAGGTCGAAGGAACGCGGCATCGAACGTTTAGCGGATACTTTAGAGCGAATGATGAGGCGACGAGCGCCGCCGAGGCAGACTCAAGACTTACCTCATTTTAGCGGAGCCGCAGGGGAATGGTTGCCATTCAAAGCGGCCATGAGGGAGTCTACGAGTCTGCACGGGTTCTCGCCGGCCGAGAACATGGCACGCCTCAGAACGTGCTTAAAAGGGGAAGCGCGACAAACGGTGTCCGCACTATTGTACACCGCCGCCGAGCCGTCCAAAGTGATGCAAACACTCGAGCAATGTTACGGGCGGCCGGAGGTGATCATAGACCAAGCTCTCGAGGATATAAGAAAATTACCGCGCGTAGGGACCTCCGCGGCGGAACTTAACAGCTTTGCCGTTAAGCTGCAAAATATCGTCACAGTGATTACGAGTCTGGACGATCGGGGTTACCTGATGAACCCCATGCTAGCGCGACAAGTTACCGAAAAACTTAGTCCGCACGTTAGATCAAAATGGTGCGATCATGCGGAGGAATTCCTAGGGAATAGGGAACCGGAGATCGTGGGATTGACGCACTTCCTGATGCGCGAAGCGGACCGCGCCGTAAAATACGCGTACTCGCCAACGACACAACCGGCAACGAGCACTCGAACCGCGACGGGCACGAAGCCCGAGAACCGACCGCGTCGGACTTTCGAGCGAAATCGCGGGGCGAATGTCTATACCACGACAGAGGCGCCGGCAAAAGAGAACGCGTGTTTTTGTTGCGGGGCCGCACATAGGACGTCACAGTGCGCCAAACTTAAGGGCATGTCGGTAACCCAGCGGTGGGAATGGGCTAAGGAGAGCCGTGTATGCTTCACGTGTCTAGACAGCAAACACCGACGTTTCCACTGCCGGGAGAAAAGATGCGGCGTAGGCGAATGCAAACGACCGCACCACGCGCTTCTACACACCGACAAGGCAAAGAGCGATACAGAACCGGCTCAAGAGGAGCGCGTGGCCGCGACGCTGACGTCACCACATACCGATAAGCGCGTATTACTTAAGATATGTCCGGTCACCATTAGGGGTCCTAAGAAAACGGTGAGAACGTACGCCCTATTCGACGAGGGTTCTACGATCACGTTGCTCGATGAAGCGATAGCCGGGGAAATCGGGGCACAGGGCCCGACGCGAGCATTGAATATCCACGGAGTCACATCGAGTCAACAAGAACCCGGGAGTCAGGTCGTCGACATGTCTATTAAAGGCAACGGTAGGCGCGAATATCACACCGTTAGGGCACGCACGGTTAAGAACCTTTCGTTGGGATGCCAGTCAGTCAAGTCCGATCTCTTAAACGCGAAACATTTAAGGAAGATATCTCCGACGGACGTATGTTATGAGAACGCGAAGCCTCGCGTCCTAATCGGAGCGGATAACTGGCACCTGATCGTAACACGAAAATTGTTAACCGGCGATAGGGGCCAACCGGCGGCCTCATTAACGCAACTCGGCTGGATCCTTCACGGGACCAGTGCGACACCGAGGAGCGTAATTAGCGCAGATAATGCGTCCGTACTTCACGTGCACACATGGCAGGAGGCGCGTCGCCTCAGTGATAATGATGAACTCCATGAGCTCGTGAAGTCGCATTTTGATATCGACGCCTTAGGCGTGAGCAAAATTAGGAAACCCGTAGCTAGGGAGGAACGCGCCAAGGAGATCGTACGGAACACGATGAGGCGCGTTGACGGCCGTTTCGAGGTGGGCCTGCCATGGGGCTCCGACGACGTCACGTTACCGCCTAGCTACAACATGGCCATGCAACGTTTGCGCGGGATAGAAAGGAAAATGGATAGATCACCGCAGTTTAGGCAAGCATATACGTTGCAAGTAGATACGTTATTAAAAAAGGGATACGCCACTCGCTGTGACGACGGTCACACTCAGGACGCGCGGGAATGGTACTTGCCGCACTTCGCAGTTACTAACCCGAACAAACCCGGGAAAGTGCGAATGGTGTTTGACGCGGCAGCGCGCACGAACGGCGTATGTCTCAACGACGTACTTTTAGATGGGCCCGATCTCTTACAGGCGTTACACGGCGTATTGTTTAGGTTCAGGGAAAAGCCGGTGGCCGTGACCGCGGATATTAGAGAGATGTTTCTCCGAATTAACATCCGACAAGAAGATCGCGTCGCCCAACGATTTTTGTGGCGCGGAGACGAACGAACTCGTCCGCCGCAAAAGTACGTCATGAATTCCATGATATTCGGAGCGCGCAGTTCACCTTTTATCGCCCACAGCGTGCGCAATAGAAATGCGTCGGACCACAAGGTCTCTTATCCGCTCGCATTCGACGCAATCACGAACAACCATTACATGGACGATTGGGTGGACAGTTTCGATTCGGAGGAAACGGCCGCGCGCACGATATCGGACGTAACCGAGGTCCACAGTAAGGCAGGATTCGAACTAGCGGGGTGGAGCTGCAATCGCCCACGGCTATTAGATGGGATACCCGATGAAAATCGGGCGATCGCACCCAAGGAATTGGGCGCGAACGCGGGCGCGTGCGGTAAAACGCTGGGATTACTGTGGATCCCGGAAGCGGACCAGTTGTCATTTAATATCGCCATGCACCGAGTGCCGGAAGAGGTCAAACGAGACCTGCGAACTCCCACGAAACGCGAAGCGCTCAGTGCCGTCATGTCAGTGTTCGACCCGTTAGGCCTGATTAGTCCGTACACGATTACCGCGAAAATAATGTTACAAGGTCTGTGGAAGCTAAAGCTGGGGTGGGATGAGGATTTACCCAGCGAGGAGGCGTCTGTTTTCCACGAGTGGAAAACGGACCTCGAATGCATCGGCAACCTCCGCTTACCACGCTGTTACGGGCTAGATGGGGACGCGGTTAGGACACAGTTGCACGTATTCTGTGACGCGAGTGAACAAGCTTACGCCACGGCCGCATATTGGCGTGTAGAGAGACGGGACGGTTCCGTCACGGTGATATTAGTCGCCGGCAAAGCGAAAGTCACACCGATGAAATTGCAAACAATTCCACGTCTGGAATTGCAGGCGTGTCTAATAGGAACGCGTTTAGCCGCCGACATCATAAAGGAACATCGCGTTAAGCCGGAGGTCGTGTTTTGGAGCGACTCAAGAACAGTGTTACAATGGATTAGAAAAGATTCCGCGCGATACACTCCGTACGTAGCACACAGGCTAGGCGAGATAGCAGAGACTACGCGAGTCGATCAGTGGCGGTGGGTTCCGACCGCGCACAACGTCGCGGACGACGCCACGCGGTTAGGTAATACAAAATTGACCGATAGTGATCGCTGGTTCGTTGGGCCGTCATTCCTCTATCGTGAGGAAAGGCACTGGCCGACAGAGCCGTCCAACGAAGCAGACACGTGCGAGGAGGTATTGACGACTCGCGTAACGGAGGAAGCGCGCCTCATAGATATCGAGCGGTTTTCGTCATATGAGCGGCTAATACGAACATTCGCGCGCGTACTGGAAGCAGTCGATAAACTGCGACGGCGCGCCCTGCGCACGCACTTAGAGTACGTAAAGGAGGCTGAGCGCCGACTGATCCGGCAAGCTCAGCTCGATAGTTTCCCTGAAGACGTAACTCGAGTGACCGATGGTAAGGCTGTAGGGCGCGCGAGCCGATTGTTTAAGTTAGACCCCAAGCTCGGCGAGGACGGAGTAATCCGCCTCCACGGCCGTATAAATGCCGCTAGAGTCCCCGAGGCGATGAAGGAACCGCCGATATTAGACGGCGCGCACCCGCTTTCCCGACTCATCATCCGCGCGGAACACGGTAAAGTTCACGTAGGACAGGAACAGATCGTAAATAATATACGACAGAAGTATTGGGTGATAGGAGTACGTCCAGCAGTTAAACAGGTCGTACGTAGGTGTGTAACGTGCCAAGTGCGTCGAGCAGCACCCGTTATCCCAACAAAGGGAGATTTACCGAACACTCGTTTAAGCGCCTACGTTAGGCCATTTGCAAAGTGTGGCGTCGACTGCTTCGGCCCGATGTGGGTGACGATTGGCAGGCGCCGCGAAAAACGATGGGGAATGCTGTTTACCTGCTTAGTGACACGGGCGATACACGTAGAAACAGTACCCAGCCTTAGCACCGATTCAGCCATCATGGCAATTAGGCGAATGGCCGCGCGACGCGGATGGCCTCAAGTATTCTTATCCGACAACGGAACAAATTTTCACGGTGCGGAAACGGAATTGATAAACGCATTTAAAGAGTGGCTCCCGGCTCTACGGGACGTCGCGGTCTCGAACCGCGTCGAGTGGCGCTTCATAGACCCTGGCGCGCCAAACCAGGGGGGAGCCTGGGAGCGCATGATCAGAAGCGTTAAGTCCGCACTATCAGTTACATTAAATGAACAAGCGCCTAGAGAGGAAGTGTTAGCAACGACACTCTCCGAAGTCGAACACACCGTTAACTCGCGCCCGCTCACGCACGTATCAGTGAATCCCGACGATGCGGAGGCATTGACACCTAACCACTTCTTGTTAGGCTCCGCAGTAGGCTTACCGTTCGTCGGAGATTGCAGCGTGTCTGATAAACGTGCATGGAGAGCCGCACAGGCGCTCGCAAATGTGTTCTGGGCGAGATGGGTGAGTGAATACTTACCAACGTTAACACCGCGCGGAGATAATAGGAAAAGGGCTAGGAACGTAGAAATAGGTGACATCGTCGTAATAGCAGACGGCCTTCTACCTCGAAACGTATGGCCACGGGGCCAAATAGAGAAAATCTATACAGGCCCGGATAACGTAGTACGTAGCGCAGACGTTCGAACTCGAGGGGGAGTATTCAGAAGGCCGGTACGAAGGCTCATCGTCCTGCCGATAAATAAGGGCGACGAGGATCGACGCCGGGGGGAGGCTGTTACGGACAATGAGCCGGCGAGGCTTGTCCCGGCTGCACCTTTGTAGATATTTTTATATTTCCTACCTAGCCCCCACTAGCCATAGTTTGTTGTTTTTGAATTGTATTATTAAGTATTAAGTAATGTATGTAAATATCGAAAACTAGCAATTTCGTTCGTAGCACACCCGCCACTCTTTGTGAGCTTTCGATGTGAAAGCGCGGCGGGGGTGCTAATAATAATAAAATGTACTAAGCGCTGATTGGGCTAGCCAAAATGTAAGGCGCCCGCGCTCTGTGGGAGGTCCGACTCCTATAATTATGATATAAGAAGGGCCTATTAGCCCGATAATTACGCTCAGAAAAAGCTCTCAAGATTTCGCTCGACTTCATACTGCCACGTGTTACCTTCAAAATTGTAACATCAAGAGCACCGGAATTCTGGCAGTCGCCAACCAACTCCTGTTTCTTATATATTATTATAAGGTGTACCTATATGTTACGAAGAGAAAATAAACTACAGTCCACTGACCAGCAAGGCGTTTTTTATTCCACACCCAGCGTGGCTACCCTCGAAAGAGGAGACGCCCTGAACACATACCATATACCATAACAGTTAGGTATCAAGTATATACAACAGGTACAACGTAGGGATTTAAAATTTATCCACGTAAATTATTATACCCACATTCTCTAATACACAGAATGTATCACGAAAGTGTTCAACTGAAGCAGGTCGATAGAGGACCTCAATGTGCATCGATTAAACCCCAATGTAGGCGCCCCCGAGGCAATTCTTGTGCTTTGGGTCTTCACACCCAATGCAAGCCCATGCGCGGGGGAACATTAGTCGCGGGCCGAGGCACACAGTCAGTGTGTATACCTCTTGGTTGTATAACACATTGAGGCCTAAAAGGGCCCGCGAACATTTCCTGGCACCCTTTTCCTTTCCGCCCATCCTGAGAACCTTTCTCCACTCCCCACCTTTCCTTCCATCATCCTTTTCCGCTTCCTTCCCAGGCCCCTGCAGTCGTTAAGCCGGGGGACTCCAGTATCCCATTCGCAGGTTTCCCCCGGTGTTGACTGCAGGATCGCCTATATAAAAAAAAACCCAATGTAGGTTGCCCGAAATTGGATAGTTTAAAAGTTATTTAGACTTTTGTAATTTTCTTATGAAAGTCGATTTTGCCACTTACTTCATAATTAAAGCTAAACTATTAAGTCTATAGTCATGATATTTTTACACAAATATGAGCAACAGGTGGCCTTTCGAATAAATATCCAATCCATATTTTTAATAGAAAAGAAAACAGTCCCTGCGGCATTACAAAAGCCAGCGTCCACAAACAAAATGAGCAGTCAATCTGTTCTGTTCAAACTTTGATACACACGCAGAAACAAAGGCATTGTTTTTCCTAATGTTCCCATATATCGTGCCTCGCTTTTAACCCACAGCACAAAATATACGTTAAGTGAAAAAGCATTTATTTCGTATTCTTTCTTTATTCTGCCATCTCAGTTCGAGTTCTTGCGGAATGGTTAAAATTGCATCTGATTAAAGTTTGGTAGTGCACACTCACATCACGCCTTTATCCCCGAAGTATTAGGCAGAGGTGCGACCAGGGCACTCATTTTTTGTCAAGTATGTTTCGTCCCATGATGTGAATGGGGGTGAGCCTATCGCCATACCGGGCACAAATTCCAGACACCGGGCTGATATTGATTAGAATAACCCAATATCACTTTGCCCGACCCGGGATTCGAACCCGGGACCTCAGAGCGGTAGTCATACCGCGTACAACGTCAACCGAGGCAGTCAACTATTGAGAGTTCGGTAGAGATTCTGTTATATCTTTTCTGCGTTATATTTATTTTGTTTTCGCTTTGTTAATACCAAAGTCATGAATGTAATTTCGGTGAACCTATCTGTGAGCTTTTATTGCAGTAATATTTAATAATTCAACTATTATTCAAAATAATCGCTGTTGGCATTTCGCCAAACTCTTCGTGTTCCAGTTTGTTCCGGTTCTGTTCTTGATCCCCTTCGTCATTTGTAATATTATCACTTGTTTTATCTTTTACCAGTGTTACATGATATTTTAATACACAAAATATTTCAGAAACATATTCTACTGTTATTTATGCACTGAACAAATTCTTACATTCAGAATTATCTTGGAACATTTTCTATCGATTGTACAATTTTACTATCTATTTTGAGTGGCCATTCTAAACAGAAATTTCCCCTGAGACTAGCTTTGGTACTTGATACTTTGATCGCAAGTAGATCTGTTCAGGATGAAACCACAAAAGGCGTTGTATAAGGTGAGACTTAGACTACAAAAGAAGCTCAACTCCGAACCGGTTTATCCAGTGAGACGCTGATACCGAAACTTTCGTAATATAAATGCAGTCAGTATTTATAAAACTGAAATAGTATTTCTATACTTTCTTTTTTGTTACAAGGAAAAGAAACCTTGTAATCAGCCGATCACAAGTCATTATAGCCATAATGACCGAAAAGGGAATTCAAATATATATGGAAAAAGATATACAATTATAATATTCTAGAAAATGGCTGAGTATTTTTGGTTATGAACCAAAAACCATTACACACACACACACACATACCCTTTTATCCCTGAAGGAGTAGACAGAGGCGTAATTAGTGCACCCACTTTTCGCCGTGCGTATTCCGTCCCATGATGTGATAGGGGGCGAGCCTATCGCCATATCGACACAAATTCCAGACTGTTACTGATTAGAAAAACCCTATCACTGCCCGACCCGGGGATCGAACCCGAGACCTCAGCATTGCAGTCGTACCGTTATACAACTACGCCACGGAGGCAGTCCAAAACATTATAAAATAAACACTATTACATTCATACAAAAACATTTACAAACAAAATAATTCGTGCATTTGAACCAGAAACGTAAATCCGATGCAATTAATCATATCATTTTCTCCCTCACAATAAGCACGTGGTAATGAATATTTACAGTCCTCTGAATTATACGTGAAACAAAATTCATTACAATTCAACGTCAACGTCAGTCGCAATGGAAAAAAGACTAGGAACAGAAGAACGATGAATATCGGTGTCATAAAATTTATTTTATCCCATACTCGCTCACAATGCATGATACGTCGTAGCGTATTATTTTCTATTGGATAAAGCACGCGCTAACGACGGTTGGTTTCAATATTAAAAATAGTTGACAGGTTTTTCTTTTAACGCTAGCATCCGACTTAAAATGACGCTAAGAATAAAAGCATTCTCTAGTTTAATAGACTGAGTCGGTTTTAATTTTCGTCTTTGAGTTCTGACATTAATTTATGACGAGAATCATTTCTTTTTATTGGAGGATGTTGTGTGGCTGGGGAAAACAGAACGATAATAAACTTGAAATGAATGAATATTTCAAACTATGAAAGTAAATCCAAGTAAATCACTCCATTTAATATATTTAAATACGCATTGGAAAGCGATAATTTAAATTATAATTATAGTAATGGTCTGACTGAATAGAGGATTACGTATTATTACGCATACGAAAAGTGTTCAAAACTTTCATAAATTTACTTAATTTTAAGGCGGGAACTAAAATTATCTGCTTTTTATTTAAGCCAAATTAAGAATTTTGCGTATTGGAGGAGGCCTATGTCCAGCAGTGGACCAAAATATAGGCTGATGATGATGATGATGATGATGAAGAATTTTTTAAAGTAATTAAGACAATATTGTATTGAATACTTACATATAATAATATATGGTAAATAGGGTATATAATTACTTGCACATTGCATCAGTTTTGTTACTGTCCATAAGCTAGAAAGTAGATCAAAAGTATGAATACTGTGTCTTTTTTTTTAATTCTTATTTTAAGGAGCTAATGTCGAATATTACGAGCAAGTCGCTCCATACGTCCACTTAAACTGTGTCTTTAAATTTTTCACATCTCATGCACCAAGCACTCCGCCCCATTACGCTAATGTCACGAACAGGGTGACTAGTCAAAAATAAAATGGTGTCTCGTGGTCTTTTGGAAGTACTGTCAACGACAAAAAATAAATACCAAAGTTTGTCTGTGTTTTTAAGGCTGAAATTAAGTGCACGGTATTTTAATTGAAGGCCAGAGGGAAGGAACGTTGTTAAGGCCATATTAGGTACTTATTGATTTTAAGGTGTGTCCAAAAGGTTGGTGTTGAAATTAGCTCGACAAAGTAATAAGACTAGAAAAGAACCTATATTGTACCTTTTACGGTATCATTAAGAAAGAAAGAAAGATTTATTACTAGCACAATTTTAAATACACACACAAAATATTATATACTAAAATTAAAACAAAGACCAGCAAAGAAAGCTCTCATTCCGCTGGATGCTACAGTACGACCTGAATGGTAAGACTTTTGTTAGTAAGTGTCCAGACCGGATGGGCAGCGTGGGACCTTGCAGATGTATAAAGTCGACATACCATACAGAACGATGTCCCACAGGACAGCTTTGGTGTGACATCGAATCGTTTTTATTTTGCCCTCATCCGGGTCATTAAACTCTGTTTTTTACATTTTCAATCTTTCTTGGGTCATCCGGTGTGTTTGTAGCAGCCAGTGATTATTCTGTATTGAGTATTTTTTGTTATCTGTGATGTTAAATTAACATAATATGAAAATCTATAGGATATGTTTAATGAATAATGTTATCGAATAAAAACCTATTTCTTACTTTATGAAGATCATTCAAGACGTGATTGGAATCTACGATAAGTATAATATAAAAATACTACATAGTAATCAAATTCATAAGAAAATAAAATGCGTCTTTAAGTAATTGGCGATCACCAATTTGCTACGTTTGCTTTATAACTCCATGAAATTATTACTCAGTCATCAAAACCATAATGCTTTTAGATAATTAAGTGGATAAAATTCTCATTTATTAGATTCAGTACTTGGAAAAACAAGTTACAATCAACATCAGCAATACTCAACTAAAACATGTTATGATTTGTCGTATAAAATCGAATCTCTCAACACGTTATTGTTGTTCTTCGTATACGTACAACGTACCTTCGTATTTGGGCAATGGACATGTAATTGACTAATAATAAATAATATTGGATGACAGGCGAGAAAATCTGGTTCGGTCCGACACGAGTGCCAGGGGCTGTCAACTGTTGTTAACTGGAACATTTCTTGTCGTTGGTTTCCTTCTATTGACAACTATCAACTAGTTCGTGGACACGTGCGCGGTCCCATCAAACGCGATTGGCGATATTTTATTTTTTATTTATGAATTTAAGGATCTCCAACAAATCGCATGTACAGAATATTCTTTCCCTTTCTCTTATATATGCTCCACTTCTCCTTCCCTATTCTCGTCCCCAATGTCCGTGTCCCCTGTACCGAATACCCCGTGCTGGTTGTTCGTTGTTTAATGTAGGTACTTTAAATGATTTAATTGGTATATGTACCTTTGTAAATTTGTTATTCACTACCTTGACATGACTTGTCATAAGTGCTTTTTATAAGCTTTTTTTTTTACAATGAATAATGATATGATACACATAACACGTAGCATTCAAATTACAAATTTAAAAAATAATGTATAATCCTCCTAGCCAGTTTCGGCCACGGCGGCCAATCTCAACGGAGATCAGCCAGGTACGCAGGAGATATTATAGTGCACAAGTGTGTGCGCAATACACAGGTGCACTCGCTATTCCTTCACTCTCATAGTCCGGTGAGACGGCAATCCGACATGACCGGAGAGAGATCAGGCGCAGGACCAACGGCTTTACGTGCTTTCCGAGGCACGGGGGTATCATACCGCCAACTTCCTGACTCCGAGCTGCGACTGAGTAATTTTTTTAAGATGGAAAATCCCAGTCACAATGTTTTTTTGGCTCGACCCGGGATTCGAACCCAGGACCTCAGCGCGCAAATCGTACTCGTAACGCGTACGCAATACAACTACGCCACCGAGGCAGAAAAAATAATACCAACCAACTAAATAAAATAGTTATTTTTCTCTTATTGTTACTGGATTTCCGTTACATTTTTAGTTTGATTTATATTTAAAAAGTCATTTTGGATGTATGTTATGATCATGACCATGAAAATACTTGCTATGTTTGCCACTTGGTCATAATATTATTATTATTTTTAATGTAATTGATAACAATATCATAACATTTAAGATAGAACAAACAGAGCATTGCATACTGCTAACAAGTAAGGCAATGTCTTGATAGTTATTATAGTTTTTGAGAGAAATGAGAATAACCATCAAAAAACTGTGGCAAGAAAATTATTCTAACGTTAATAGTTACTATAGTTAATACAACGACGAGTACCTTATAGCTGTGGACTGCAGTTACACTGGACTATGTTGAGTGTTCATTAGTTGTTCAGACTTTGGACACGAAAGCATTACTCGATCAATTCGGTTTGTTTGGCTAAATCTAACTGTAGGTCGCTGATCACTATTGTATTCAAGTTGATTTCCACTGTAATTAACTCTCAGATGAGTTTAGCTTTACATTTTAGAAAGGATGACTTTGAAGGAGGGAATTAGTACATTTATCTTGTTAACATTGAGTACGGGTGTATGTCTGACAATGACTTTAAGTTATTTGCTAACCGAATAAATACTAACCTGTTCATTTAATATTAATATTTAAAGGTCATTACTTGTCGTCTTCTGTATTCCTTTAATCTACGTACTTCCGTTATTATGGTATTATAATATAAACATAGGGAAGATTATGGTAGCAATTCAACACGCATTTGACTAAGAAACAACAAATGTATATATACAATGAATAAAAGTAAATTCACAAATAATAGGGTAGGTTCCTTTGTTCGATTTTGTACATTATTTTAGATGTAACAGAAAATAATACGAAAAAGAAATTCTTCTGTGAAATCAGCATCAAAATCGATTGAAAAATAAAGCAGTTATTCAATTTTGAATTAGCAAAAGTGGGGGCGCGGCGGGGATATCGCGCTATCTCTTTCGCACGTAGGCAGCGTTAAACCGACGGCGCTTGTTGACGTCACAGCCTAGTGTTGCTGTTATTTGACATTTGACAGCTACCCCTTCCACCAAATTTCAAAGCTTTATAACTTACTTACTATTGTGAAAAATTTTTAAATTCCTTTTCCATCAATTTTTTTACAATGGCATACATTTTTCATAATCATATTAAAAAAAAGTAATCAACTACCCTATTTTAAAACATACTAGAGTAGCCAAGAAATGATTTATTGCAAGAAACTTGTTACATGTCCATTAATAAACATATAACTCCAGAATGTAAGCTTCTTGTGGTACTTAACACAATATTGCACTTACGAGAAAGAGTGAGAACAATATTTTCTTATTAAATGTTGATGAACTTAAGTATTCGGTTTAGGACGGTTTATTATAAATTTTATAACCAAAGAATAATATGAAGTTTGTTTCTTAGAGAGGGTTGTCTAAACAACTAAAAATCTATGTCCAAACCCAACCTGTTTGCAGAAAACTAGCATAGCGTCGCAGCTTCCTGTTACATTTCGAATCATTGAGCTTGTCAGAGGTATAATAAGGGGGAAGACACTTACCAATGCCTATTTCTTTGTTTCCTCAACCAAATCTATACTAATATTATAAAGCTGAAGAGTTTGTTTGTTTGTTTGGTTGACCGTGCTAATCTCAGGAACTACTGAACCGATTATGCAAATTATTACACTAATAGGAAGCTAATTTACTGCTGAGTGCTAAGGCTACTTTTATGCCGGGAAAATATTTTATTTCCCGGAAAAACTTTTTCACGCGGGCGGAGCCCCGAGCAAGACTAGTTAATTTATATGATCGCACAGCTAGTCTCAATTAGGATTAATATTGGTATACTAGTTCTTGCGTGCGGCTCCGCCTGCGTGAATAACCTATTCTGGGACAAAAGTTACACAGGGTACTTTTCCGAGATGGAACGTAGCCTTTGCCCTTTCCAGCGTTACTTTAAGCGTGAATAGGTTACAGACAGACTTACTTTCGAATTTATAAGTATGGATTAAAACTGATATGCTTGTATCCTTTATAATACGTAACTTTTATGAATTTATTTTACAGATAGGGCAATAAAAATTTCTAGATTTCCTGTAACATGCACGTATCTCGGGATTTGAATAGTGCCTGGTATGACGCCTTATCTCGTCATGTGCCAGATAAAAGCCTGGCATAGTACGGGCGCACTAATTGCTCCACTGTCTACCCAGTCCGGATCAATTGCATTGCTGCTTACCCCTTCATGGTTAGGTAGATGTAAGCTTATGTAAAGCCCGTTGCCACACACCGTTCCTAATCTAACAGCCAACACGCATCAAAGCGATTGGACGTGGGCAAATTTGGCAATGGAATCGTCGCACCATTTGAGTATCTCTATTAGGGGGTCTCAGTAAGTTAAGCGTAGGTTGAAATCTATCAAAAATAACATGAAATATTTGAAAACATTTCTTTAATAATTCATCTTCTAATCATCGTATTCGTAAATGCAAAAGCTTACAAAGATCCTTAGATGCTAGTTAGAAGTAAACGCATACCAATGCGTTATAGTACATTATTCATTAGGGTAACAAAAATAACTTCCATATAATATATTGCTTATTTTTTTAATAATCGGTGATACATTTTGCTAGTTTAACATACAACACTTATTACTGACCCGTATGATACGGTGGTCGATAGTTATCTTTCTTTTTATCTCGACACCATTTGGAATTATTAGAAAACCTTTAAAACCAGAAATTTTCGTATTTATAATATAGATTCCTATATTCATACATTTTAAATATTCTGATACTGAAGTAAGCTCTTGGTTACTTTGTATGTTCCAATTTTACTTAGAATTATTATTACCTACATAAGATTATTATTAATTAAAAAAAATATCTACGCATGCTCACGCCTTTTATCCCCGAAGGGGTAGGCAGAGGAGCAACTAGTGCACCCACTTTTCGCCAAGCGTATTCCGTCCCATGATGTGATAGGGGGCGAGCCTATCGCCATATCGGGCACAAATTCCAGACTCCGGTCTGATACTGAATAGAAAAATCCAATATCACTTTGCCCGACCCGGAGATCGAACCCGAGACCTCAGCCTTGCAGTCGTACCGTAATACAACTACGCCACCGAGGCAGTAATTAAAAAAAATATCTATATATGTACTTAATTCCTCGGAGTGTTTAATAGCTTCATAAATATCGTTAAAAGATTCATGGCTGTCACTGTGGGTCGGTAATACAAACAATCGACTTCTTGACTTTCTATTTTTTTATTATGAGATTTGCTTTTATTTTTTTCTTTTAAAGGCAATAAAAATAAACTGTATACTAACATATAAAAGTAAGCAAGCAAATGTATAAGTAGCTCCTAGTACTAATAAATTACGTTGATTTAATTTTATCCGATGGTCGTTAATAGATGCAGCTACACACTTCAATATTGCAATAACTATAAATAAGAAAATTGCAGCACAATATTTCTCCAGGATAAAGACTCGCTAGGGCGATCTCTCGTTTAAAAACCAGATATATTTTTTTTATCGTTCAGTCTCGGTTACAGCGCAATCACAACAAGTTCTCATTAACGATGGAAATAATACAATTTCATGAAATGAGATCCGACTTACTCAGCAGTATAATCTAGAAGAGCGTTAGGGATTTACTCTTGAAAAATGAATAAAAATAAAATTAAAACAATATTACATTATTCTACCAAGATTTTATATCGTGGTTTAAAGATATAGGATTTTTGTCAGGTATCAACATGAAATGTTTTTGTAGTAAATGAGGAAAATCATCATTTCGGCGCTTTGTTGTATATTTTTTTTTGTTACTGATTTCCTCGATGGCTTAGTTTTATTACGGTACGACTGCTCTCGGGTTCGATCCCCGGGTCGGGCAAAGTGATATTGAATTTTTTACATTCAGTATCAGCCCGGAGTCTGGAATTTGTGTCCGATATGGCGATGGGCTATTCGCGCTATCACATTATGGGACGGACTGACGGCGAAAAGTGGGTGCAACTACTTGCGCCTCTGCCTACCCCTTCAGGGATGAAGGGCTTGAGCGTGTGTGTGTGTGTGTGTATGTGTGTGTGTGTAATTACATTTTTTTTTATTACCTTTGCTAATACAAAACTTATACCAAATATGTAAATAATTTAAAACTCTTTGTTATACTTGCTTAGTACGCTGCATATTATACCAATCGTTTGAAGTTTTTGGCTTTGATTAATTATATACCTAGATAGAGTGACGCCCTACATAGAAACAAACAGGCCAACTTTTCTTAAGCTAGTACGCGTGACAGCTGTGTCGTACGCTATCGCTGCATCATTCTGCGTATCCTTGTGTGCGCGCATAATGATACCAGTTATTACATGGTTTCTATTAAAACGGGGAGAAAATTATATCCATGAAAAACAACATAAATTAATTCACTCGAACTCATTTAGTGGCCAACAGTTGGCCTCGATTTTTTTCGACGCTTTTGAAACGTTCAGTGTCTATCTAGGTATATAATTAATCAAAGGTTTTTGGTTACATTAAGTGCCTTTCTCTGTTTAATGTATAATAATACCAATACCTTTTGGTGTTTATTGTAAGTTATCTTACTTACTTATATATGAAACTGGGTGTTGCTCGCGGCTTCACCCGCATGAAAAGCCTTTCCAGCTACAAAAGTCCTTAAAACACAGTATGACGCCAGCGCCATCTACTTAAAGAATGAAATAAATAATATTCATTATTTCCCATGGGATCAAATTACTGGGGTATAAAGTAGCCTATGTGTTAACCCAGGACATGATCTACCCATGTGCAAAATTTCATCCAAATCCGTTCAGTAGCTTCTGCGTTTACTTCGAACAAACATCCAAACATTTTTACAATCTTTCGCATTTATAATATTAGTAAGAGTAAGATATGTTTAAAGATCTATAGCGATAGCCTAGTTGGAAATGGAACGGTCTGCCGAGACAATGTCCGGAGGTTCAAAACCCAAGGCACACACCTCTGACTTTTCTGAAAAGTTATGTATGTATTCTTTGTGAATTATCGCTCGCTTTAACGGTGAAGGAAAACATCGTGAGGAAACCTGCATACCTGAGAAGTTCTCTGAATTTCGAAGGTATGTGAAGTCTGCCAACCCGCACTAGGCCAGCGTGGTGGACTAAGGCCTTAACCCTCTCAGTTGTAGAGGAGGCCCGTGCTCAGCAGTGGGCAGTATATAATACAGGGCTGGTATGCAAAGATCTCGCAGCTCTCTCTACAGCTCGTTCCTTAGGAAACCTCATTATCTGTTAAATTCCGAGAAATGAAGTTAAATATATTATATTCCAATAAATATACTTATCTATACTAATATTATAAAGAGGAAAGATTTGTATGTAAGTATGTTTGTAACGAATAAACTCAAAAACTGCTGAACGGATTTCGATGAAATTTGGCACACGGGTAGATCATGTCCTGGGTTAACACATAGGCTACTTTTTATCCTGGAAAAATATTTTTATCCCGGAAAAACGTTTTCACGCGGGCAAAGCCGCGAGCAGAAGTCTATAATTAATAAATAAACTGAATTCTACTCATAAACATATGAAGACATCATAATTTAACATTTCGCATGACCCAACACATAATTATAATCATTTGCAAGATTTCGTTGAAGTTTAAGAAAATAAATGCTGGTAATATATTAGTGTTACTTACATAAATTATAATTTATTGATAATAATAGTCTGAAGAATGTGTTATTAAATATAAAATTATCTATAGTAATGAAACTGTAAGAAAGAAGGATCTCAAATCATGTGTTTGTATTTATATTTTTTCCAATTTCCATGATTCCATTTTTATTGGTAGCGTTATTATAAGCTGATTTTTTTTTATTAGTTGACTCTTTATTAATATTATAAAACAATATTTTACTAAGAGGGTGGTAAACTAGGGATAGGAAGGAAACTGATTACAAAACTTTATTATGACAAAGTTATCAGTTATCGTTTCACGCTCACAAACACAATATGGGAGGTAGGGAGGCCCAGGTGGAAAAATTTACTTTATAATCGAAAAAAAATTAAACTACGTAACATAAAGCTTTTATTTTTATCAATCTTGCAAAAGATCTTATATAGTTAGATTACTTAGATTACACTGTCGCCCAAAATACAGCTTAAGCCTAGTTTGGGTGCCAGGGGACCAAAACATTATGTTAAAATATTTTTTCGGAAATAAATAAATAAACTCGTTTATCAATAATTATAATTAACTGTAATTAATTGTATAACAAAGAACTTTTTAAATAAAAATCATCACAATTGACAATCACTATAAAATCGGTTGGGATTTGTAAAGGAAAAACACTGTCAACTTGCTGGCGAGAAAAACTACTTTAATATAAAACTCACATTTCGGAAATTGTTGACGCAACCATCACTTTAAATTAGCAGTAGGCTAATTCTCCACAAGTTAATATTATAGTCTACGTGGTACCTTAAACGCACAAAATTCTGTTACGTGACGCCAACCCAAACATTAATTGTTACTACGTAGGTTTCGATCCGCAGCAAATTGTCAACATTCAAGTACAGCTGAACAGCAACATTGAAGTGTATTGCTGTTGCTCGATTCCGTGCCTTGTGAAAGATCCATCTGAAAAGTTAATTGCTCCAGCCCGCAATGCCTGTCTGTGGCTTGTGAGGGTTGACACTTGGACGATATTTTATGTATTACAATTTACAAAGAGTTGAAACGTTTTGTGGAAACCCTGTGTCCTTTGATGTTAATTTATAATGTATCGTCTGTACGATGTGGTTGACTTTTACGATTATACTCTAATGTTGAGAAATGTGATGCAAGCGTTGAACATCAGCATGATATAACAAAATTCAACCTATAATATAAATAATTTGGTTATGCATTGTGAGCTTGCATCGTATCGCATAACGCAAGTTACTGCCTTGTGTGTAATGGTTGGCAGTTTTTCAAATATGATAAACCCATGTACTACCTACCTTACAATCATTTTTATTGTTCTCGCTTATCTATACTAATATTATAAAGAGGAAAGATTTGATTGTTTGTTTGCATTGAATAGGGTACGAAACTACTGGATTGTTTTGAAAACGTTTTTTCACCAATATAAAGCTACATTATCAGCGAATGACGTAGGCTATTTTTTATTCCGGGGAAATATAAGGCGGGACCTTTTTTAAAATATTTCAAATTTTTTTCAAAGTATTTGAGTCTAAAAAGCACTCGTTGTTGTATGATCAGAAGAAAACTTACTTTCGAATGAATAGTGAAATAGTTGTCCACTACTATACTTAAACCAAACTAAACCAAAACTCTGATGCTAGATCAAGAAGATACGATTATAATCAAAAGCCTTCAAAAACCTGTCTTCATCATAAATAATATGTTTGAGTGATTTTTGATATAGGTTTACCCACGAGAACAAAAAAAAAAACGAAATAATATTGTATGTATAAAAAAAACGTTATAAAAAATTCGTCAACCCTATGCAGTTAGTACTCTCAGTATTCAACGTATGGAAATGTCGATGCAATGATATCGACAATTTTCTGCTTTCAATACTCTTCGTTTTGAGCGAGATAACTGGACTGTTAAGTTTTGCATCGTACGTGAAACATTAACATACATTACACCATTGTTTATTTTACTTGCAAAGTTGCGATAGCGATAGATTAAAGGCGTATTTCACGAACAATAAACTAACGATGTTTTTAGTTTTATATACGTATTTTAGATAGCTGTTATTGTCCAGTAATTATAGTTTTTGGTAGAACACAGAAACAGTTTTACATAATAATTACGGTTAACGACGACGATATTTTTATTTAGATATGTTGTAATTTTTTACCCCATCCACGTTGCTTTGCTTTGGATCCCGATACACAAAAATGGGTTAGCATGTTCATTTGTAGTTCCTGGACTGTGATTGGTGATCGAGGTTACTATGGGGATTTTAGGAAACATCTAGCATGTGCTTAACGGTAAATAGACATCCCATTAATGATATTCTCAATGAAAAGAACGAATTTTCGGTCATAATGTTGGCTGGGCCAAGATTTTTGAATATTATGAACAATGAAAAAGCTGTTAGATGAACTGGTATTCATTCTAGATATACTAAAATAGTTGATTGGGAGAGTATACTATAGTGTTAAATGAAACTCCGAATTTCATCCTTAATCTTCTAAGAATACAGTCTTCATTCATGAACAAATGTTAGTTAATATTCTCCGTATTAAAATAGCCAATATTACATCTCGCGGCGATTCGCGCAAAATTACAAGACTCGAGGAAAGTAAAACAAAAGCGAGATTGCGCCTACATTTACGCATACAAGGCTTATGTAAATGGAGTCAGCAAAGTTTAAAACACCTCTTAGGTATTCATAACGTTTGTTTATTACGTTTTTACTATCTTCGATAATGGGTGGAATGGGCTCCAACTCGCATAAATGGTAAACCTTTATTTATGGTTTCACATAAATAAAGACTGACTTATACAGTTTTTATTGACAAGATCAGTTTTAAGCAAAGCTATCATTCCCGTGACCTTTAACGGAACCTGCTTTGATGCTGTCTCAAGCACACATATCTTAATTTCCGACACGATCTTTTACAAACCATATTTTATCCGAGCTTAAGGCGTATTGGTTCCAGCCTATATTAAAAGAATAAAGTCACGTTTCGATTTCGCAGAGAATCAAGAAGCTTTCAGCGCTGGAAAAATTGTTTTATTATGGAAAAAATGTGATCGTGAATCAAAGGGGCCTATTATTGGCGCAAATTTAGGTGAAATATTTGGCACCAATCCAAAGAGGATGCTAAAAAAATTTGGGGGAAAATTATTGATATTTCATAAGGTATAAAATTTTATTCGCTTCGAGTTTCCGACAGAAGCATGCCTATAATGTATAAGATTTATCTCTGTACTGTATGTTATATGAAATGAAATAATTTGTTTTGTTCATTTATGAAAGGCTATCATAGAAGGTCATATTTTCTCAGAAGTACTTATCTCGCCCACGTGAACTTTGTATTTTCTTTTGTAATTTAGACTCTTTGTAATATGAGAAAATAAAAGGTTAGAACTAAAAATATTTTTTTTTAATCCTTATATTTTTTTTTATTGCTATAAATGACGAGACGAGCATGCCGTTCACCTGATGGTAAGCGATACGACCACCCATAAACAGTAGCAACACCATTCAGCACCTTGAGTTACAAAGTACTGTGTGGCACTCCACTGCGCTCGTCTTCCTGAGACATAAGATGTTAAGACTCATCATGTCCAATAGTTACACTGGCTACAATGCCCTTCAAACCGAAACACAACAGTGCATACACACTACTGCTTGGCGGTAGAAATAGACATTGTGGTGGAACCCACCCAGACGGACTCTTACATATGAGAGACCAATGAAATTTTATGGCAACTTGTTTTTTATATTAAAAGTACAACTACGTCCCAATATCATTAAACTTATATTAATATTGAAGTGATGGCACTATTTTTAATAAAAGATTTTTACGCTACCGATGGTAGTCTTGTCCGAGAATTTTTACATTATGTTTTGAAAATTTTACAGGTAAGATTTTTTTATACGAGCGCGGCTAAACGACTAACCACTGAATCTGATAGTAAACTAAGTGGGGCCTAGATAGATTATCGACGGACGAGAGATGGTTATCCCTTGCCAATCAACAATTTTGCCGACGTGTTCGAAACTTAACCGTTTTTTTTAAATAGTTCAACAACATATTATTTCACTACAACTGCAGTGCTGAGGGCTCAGATTCGAATTCTGAGTGAGGCAAAGTGATATTAGGTTTTTCTGCTCATTAACAGCGTGGGGTCCGGAATAGGGTAGTTTTCTATGTTCTATTTTGTACACTATTTTATATGTAACAGAAAATAAAACAAAATATAAATTCTTCTGTGAAAGCAGTATCGAAATTGGCTGAAAAATAAAGTAGTAATTCACATTTGAAATATTGTCGTGAATAAAAGTGGGGGCGTGGTGGGGATATCGCACTATCTCTTTCGCACACATGCAGCGTTATGGCCGGTGACACACGGTGACGTCACAGTCTGATATTACTGTTATTTGACAATTGCCCCATCTACCAAATTTCAAAGCTTTATAACTTACTTATTATTGCGCCAATTTTGAAAATTCTTTTGCCATTAGATTTTGGATGGCATACATTTTTGATAAATGTTTAAAAAAAAATAGTCAACTAGCCTATTTGTACCCGATATGGCGATAGGCTGGCCCCCTATCACATCATGGGACGGAATACGCTCGGCGAAAAGTGGGTGTCCTAGTTGCGCCTCTGCCTTTGCCCCCTGCCCTTTCTTTTTTATCACATTTCTTTAAATGCACAGACACACCGGTTCTACAGCTTTATTATAGCACTTAGTAAAATCTGCAAATATTTTAGCATATTGAATTTAATAAATGTAAAACAACTTGGATCTTTAAGGTCCTAACTGTTATTAGTGCTAATGACATTCAAGCACAAAGCACATGCCGTTAATCAAAATGCAATTTCACGACCGTAATGCAGTTGACTACATTGCCGCGCCAAAATGATAATTTAATAATAGAGCCCACAGTTTGTGCATTTCGCCAGTTATGGTTCGTTGTTCTGTGCTTTTCTTTTTGTTATAAATTTAAAACAGTTCGACGGTTTATAATTATTAACGAAGGATAGTAAATAAACGGGTTAGAAATGACAAGTTTTTATAGAGGTAAAAAGTGAATCGAATTTGAATGATTATTTTTTTTTTTAATAAATCCAGATTTTTTGTTGGCATTTACCTTATTCCATATATAACAAAGAACCAAGATGTCATATTATTCAGGCGTACTGGGATAGAAGTATTATATTTGTTTATTATATTATATTTTATCACTTACCATCAGGTGAACCGTATGCTCGTTTGCCCCCTATACCATAAAAAAAAAAAAAAAAAAAAGAAACTTTTACCGTTAGATTTTGGATGACACAATTTTGACACAAGTATTTTAAAAACATAGTCAATAACCCTTAAATCATACCATAAACATCATCTTTAATATAATATTCATGCAAGATTGTCACTGCTTCCCTACATATGCACTAATGCTCTTCAACTAGTCTCATCTTGAGGTTACGTAGACAGTGCAATGCATCTCGATCATTACAGTTCATGTCACTTAACATTTCTATGTAACACTGCATTGCGGCTTGCGAGTGCATATTTGCGACAGGGCCCCGGCCATTAGCGTGCGCGTCATTTCGCAGCCTCTGTTTGCTTCCATTGAATTAATGCTTATGATTAGTTTAAATCTCTTTGTACGGTTGAATGTGTTTTAATCCCTTTTACGTTGTATTTAGTGATTCCGTATACTGTTATAGTACGGAAAAAATAAGCAGGTACTTTAGGACTATGTATAGACATAAAATGTTTAACGGAAATTTTAATTAATTATAGGGAAAAATAAAAAAATATGATACGTTTAATTGGTATAGTAGTATTGTCTTACTACAATTTGAGACTAGAATAGAATATTCTAGATAATTACACAGTATTCTAAGTACCTACATGTTTTATTCTACTAACGATTCTGATTTACTGAAAATCATTATGCGTACAAGATATGTCTTATCTATAAATTTTAAAGGGTTTAATGAACATTATACGGTTTAAGATCTTTATTTCTCATAAAGAATTACATAAATTCACTTACTGAGAAAACTATTTATAAACTAAAATTAGGGTTAGCTACGAGCATACAGAAATTAAAAAGAGTAATACAAGAAATTATGTATGCACATATAAAGATTGAGTGGGTAAACATAAAAAATTTCAAAGACAAAGTGTCGATGCTAATTAATAATAACCGGCGACCACAGATATACAGTGCTGCATGAATGTTACAACTACTAGATCTGGCATAGACGACATTGATAATAAGATATCAGTTAAATAAGAATTTGATTATATAATATACTATACGGATTAATTTTACGGTAGTATTTCCTGTAAATATTTTTTTAGACGTTTTTTAAAGCTAAATATAGTTTTAGCATCTTTAACATCAGCAGGTAATTTATTATATATTTTAACGCCCTCATATTCAATGTTCTTTTTACCGTAGTTTGTTCTGGGTGCCCGAGTGACTAAATAGTTAGCATTTCTCAATTTAATTCTTTGGACTTGGCTTTTTTTAATAAAAGTTAAATCTGTATGAATTTCTTTGTTTAAAATTTTACGTATTAATATGCACGTAAAATACCTATATGTTTGTTCGACATTCATTATTTGCGTATCTTCGTATATTTTTTTCGTGGGTGTTCTAAATTTGTACTTAAATAATATTTTTATTAATTTATTTTGTTTAATTTGAATTTTTTGCAAATTGGATTTAGCTGCAGTGCCCCAAATTTCAATTAAATAATCGATATGCGGTTTTACTAACGAATTATATATAATGTATTGAGCTCTTCGAGGGAGACATTTTGCTAAATGATGCAGAACGCCTGCTTGTGATATCAACTTGGTTGTTATTTTTTCTATGTGCGGTTTCCAATTTAATTGATTATCCAAGATAATACCAAGATATTTCTCCTTTGTTTTTTTCTGAATTAATTTGTCATTAATTTTTAATTGTATGTTATCATTTATCTTTTTATTTTTTGGAGCAAATATAACATAGCTTGTTTTGGCAATATTTATTGTAAGCAAATTAGATTGGAACCAGTTATTTAAAATATTTAGATCGCTTTGGATAATAGGTAACATGGCATCGATTGAATGGCCATAGTAAAATACCGTTGTATCGTCTGCGTAAAGAGAAATGTCTCCTTTTAAACCAATTTGGCTTATGTTGTTAATGTATATTAAGAACAGAAGTGGGCCTAAAATAGAGCCTTGGGGTACACCATAGCTAATTGTGTTTGGGGTACTTTGGTATTTGCCAATTCTGACTATTTGTTTTCGATTTGCAAGGTATGATGCAAGAATTTCGAGAGCTTTTTCCTTGATTCCAATGTTCGATAATTTCCGTAATAGTATCTCCGGACTTATTGTATCGAAAGCTTTTTTAAGATCGATAAAAACACCCAAAGCTAATTGTCTTTGATCAATTTTGTTCTTTATTTTCGTTGTTAAATCAATGGTGGCTGACAGAGTGTTTGATCTGGGCCGGAAACCATACTGTTTGGGGTATAGGAATTTTATAGATTTCAAAAATACTTCCAAGCGTGTATATATCACTTTCTCGAAGATCTTAGATAAGACCGGAAGGACTGATATTGGGCGATAGTTGCTAGGGTTAGATTTGGCACCGGATTTATAGATAGGCACAACTTTAGCAATTTTTAAATTACTTGGGAAAGATCCCTGCTCAAGGCATTCATTAATACACGTTGTGAGTAGTGGGACGAGAATTTTTTTGATGCATAAAATAGATTTAGTAGTAATGCCATCAATGCCAGCTCCGGTGTTTGGGTCTAAATTAGCAATTATTTTATCTATTTCATCAGTGGTGGTCGGTTCCATAGATTTTAATTCTAACACATTACTAGTTTCAGGCGCTTGATGGCTTTGGTTTCGTTTGTAGGAGTCAGGAATCATATCTGCCAGAGACGAACCAATAGTTGAAAAATATGAGTTAAAGTGTTCGCATATTTCTGTTTTATCGGTGTAAACACCAGAATCTACTTCAAGTTTGTTAGGTCCGGAGTCTTCTTTAATTTTGTTTTTGGAAAGGTCGTTAATCAATTTCCACATTTTTTGTGGTTTAGTCATGCTATCATTTATGCGTTTAAAATAATAGTTATTTTTGGTTTTCTGAATCTTTTTTGCTACAATGGTCTTAACTTCTTCATATTCTTTTTGTAAGTTTGCATCTGATTGATTTAATTTTAGTTTTTGCCATAACAAATTACGTTCGTTTATGTTTTGTATGATTTCCTGTTTTATCCAATCCTGTTGAGGTGGATTGAGAGTTTTCATTTTGGTAATAGTACTCTTAGATATAGATGCCAGTATATTTTGTTCTAATTTTTGATATGAAGACACTGCGTCATTATCGAGATCCTCAAAACATTTGTGAAACGCAGTATAGTTTAGTGCCTGATATTCCACTTTCTTAATTGGGGGAGGACAATAGTTTTTAATTTCTAGGAACATCTGTTTATGGTCAGACATATCAGAATTGACCATGGTTATATGGTAATTGTGGTCTCGTAGATTAGAGCAGATATGATCTAGTATGGTTTTAGTTGTCGTTGTTTCCCGTGTGCAGTATTTCTTATCAATTTTATTTAATATTTTAAAGTCATTTTCTTTTAATACATCTTTATAGTCGTGGGTTGGTCGATCTGGTTTTAATAGGTCTAAGTTAAAATCACCAAACACTATTGCTCGTCTCTTGCTGTGTAATTGCTCCGAATATGTCTCAAGAAAATTGGCCATATTAGTTTTATCGGGTTTATATATTACACCAATATCCAAAGAAAATTTGTGTATATGTATCCAAAGGTAGTGTGTGTCATTGATGCACTGTTCTTCAATCAGGTTGTGTTTGAGATTATTATGAACAAAGATTGAAACTCCACCCCCCCTCTTATTTTGTCTGAAATTATAATAATGTGTATAACATGGTAATTGAATCCTTTTTGCCTCATCATCGTTTTTTATCCACGTCCCGGAGAGTATGATTAGATGTATTGTGGCTGGAAGTGAAGTAATTATACATTGCAGCTCCTCAAATTTTCCTGGTTTGACGATACTCCGAGCATTTGCATAGAAGGATTTCAAAGATTTTCTTCCAAAAGTACTGTCTGAATATTGGTTTATAATTTGGTAAGTAATTTTATCAGCGGACGTAGCTAGTTTTTTGTAGGTGATATCATAGTATTTTGTTTTTCCTGTTGGTTAATAATTTTAGGAATTCCTTTGATATATTTAATTTTGAGGTCAGTTTCTCCATTGGCGATCCGTCTGTTTAGTTCTTCTCTTAGACTTTGCACGTATTTCCGTTGATAAGTGGTTTGGTCAGAAAATATTTTAATGTTCTCGATCTCCTTAATGTTTTTATTGCGTAGTATATTTCTAGCAGTTGTTTTGGATGAAAAGCAAACTTTAATTGAGCGTGTGCGGTCCTGTTTGAATTTACCCAAGCGGATGATTTTTTCGGGGCGAGGACAGGCAATGTATATAAGTTTGGTTATTCTTAAAATTTCTTTCATATCATACTCTTGCCTTTCTGCCGTAGTTTTAGCCTTGGGTTCTGATACACCAACAATAATAATATTTTTAGATCGTATATTGCGATCTTTAAATTCACTATACATTTCTTCATACTGTATTTCCGGAATTGAGCTCGAAATTGTAGTACGTTTCAATTTATTGACATCGGTTTCTATGTCTTTGACCTTTTTTTCTGTGCTTACCGTGATGTTTGATAGGTTGGACACTTGATTTTTTAAATTAATATTTTCCGCAACGAGACTTGCTATAGTAGTGCTAATATTACCAACCTCATTTTTGATAGCAACAACATCTTGACAAAGCCTGTTGATATTTTCTGATTGGTCATTCTTAACTGAAGTTAATACAGACATTAATTCGTTCATTTGCTTTCGCAGTTCAGATAACTCAGTTTTGATCAAATCACTGTCGCCAGTGAATTTCCGTTTATTGCGAATAGTAATTTGTGGGATCGAGTCACCATAAGACATTTCCGAAAGATTTGGTTGAGATCCACCAGGGTTTTTACCGCTATCACTTCCAGTCGGTGAGCGTAGTAAACTCATTGTATATCGATGAAGCTAATTTACTCACGTCAATGTGCGCGTGTCGGTTTTTGTGCGAGTGATGCACAAAATAAGAGCCCGTCCTTTTTTGCCCAGGTGGTGAAGGGCCGTCACCGCGAAGTAGCTTCCAACTTGCACTAGTATTTAGAAGAATATTGACGTAACCAGATGCACAGCTGATTTGATGAAAACTGTTCTATGCATAAGCACTATGAATTAAAGTTGCTTGATAACTATTTAATTAATTTTAAAATAACTCGCAACACGTCTGTTCTGTTCGCTCGCTTGTAGATCACTCCCACATTATAGCCCACAAAATGTCGCCATGCATAACCTAAACTGCTCAGCCATATTATTATTTTCCGGATATAAATCATGTTATCTCCGTGTGGGTCACGACAGCCAATAAGCGTTTTACGCGAATTACCTCAAGATAAATTGCCTACTCCTGACATTAATGCGGAGTTTCATACGAAAATAAATTAGATGTATCAGCCTTCGATGCTACGTCCTTCGTGGCCGCAATAGATGAGTTTTTAAGGGTTACAAGCTAGTTGTGTCACTGTCTTACGAAAGTGCGACGTTTTTGGGATAAATTGCCTCCCCTATTAGGATGAATACAGTTCTTCTAGGAAATACAGAACTTTGTTTTTCATTATGCGTAAAGTAAGGCTCTAATGTGTTTAAGAACGGTAAATGATTCATATTAGAGTTTAATAGAAACTAGACCTTGGTCTGTGATGTGGACAATAACATATTACCCATCCCATTGAACAATCAACCTTAAATTCTTATCAATGTGTTGTCTTTACGTCGCAAATTATGTTAATATTGGGTCTTACCTATGAAATTACCCTTTAGTATACAGAAAGTTAAAGTCATTTTATAAATATTATTTATTTCTATCAATCCAAATATGCACCCATGCTATCGATCCATATCTGCCAGCGCAGTGGTAATTTTTCAATGCCCTTCTTGAAGAAGTCAGGTATACGGGAGCCAACAAACTCTTCAAAGGCATTTTGTATTGCCTCTCAGTTTAAGCGGTGATTAATAACATTAATTCGTAGAGTGTGTATTATGTTTTTTAACGGTGAAGGAAAACATCGTGAGGAAACCTACATACATACCTGAGAATTCCCCAAAAATAATTTCGAAGTTATGTGAAGTCTGCCAACGCGTACTAGGTCAGCATGGTGGACTAAGACCTAAACCCTCTTAGTAGTAGAGGAGGCCCGTGCTCAGCAGTGGGCAGTATTTAATACAGGGCTGATATGGTAGGGTGTAAAATTTTCCATTTCGTTATTATCGACTGCCTCGGTGGCGTAGTTGTAATGCGGTACGACTGCAATGCTGAGGTCTCGGGTTCGATCCCCGGGTCGGGCAAAGTGATATTGGGTTTTTCTATCCAGTATCAGCTCGGAGTCTGGAATTTGTGCCCGATATGGCGATAGGCTCGCCCCCTATCACATCATGGGACGGAATAAAAATGGCGAAAAGTGGGTGCATTAGTTGCGCCTCTGCCTACCCTTTCGGGGATAAAAGGCGTGAGTATGCGTATGCGTTCGTTCTTATTGAAGCTTCTTTGTTTCAAAACAGAGTTCATTTACTAAATCTCCACAACGGTTAGTTGGATGCTCTTAACAAAACAGTTGTGGTCGGTCATATCGCTTAGCGGCACGCAATACTAAGTTTCATCATTCATCTTGTAGCTCAACTTCGTCTTGTGCATTTATTTGTAGTGTTTGTTGGTCATTGCTCTAAGTTAGTCCGTTAAAGACAGAAGCCGTTCCTGTGCAACCGAGTGTGTTTGCTTTGCTTACAATTATTGTGGACATATGGAAACATAAGTAGTATTATACGTTTTTGATACTAGTTTACTTTACTTGGGATGCCTGGAAAGTTAAATAAATTACGTAATCGGAAAATTCGTTCACAGCTTGCATGTTTTATATTTGCAGTCAGATTACATCTTCAAATTCGTATATAGGTATTTAATAATATAAACTCACCAATCCCCATCATTGTTACAACAGTGTTAACTAAATAACAAGGTTTATGTATCACACGTACCTTCTCAAGATTGTTAAATAAATATAGTCGGAATAATATTGTCTTTCAATTATATTGTACAAATTTCACTGCGGTACTGGGTTGTATTGTCATTTTGAACACGTATTGGTAGTGGTAAAAAGGATAGTGTCAATCGGGGGTCATAATGGAGGTCGTTAGAAAGCACATCGCATTGGCATCGTCAATACACAAACTCTTACTACGGTAAAACTCGGATTTTTGTCGATTGAGTCGAGATTTTACGTAATTTGCTGTATTAATGTGTGTTATTAGTCTTCAAAAAAAAGGAGGAGGTTCCATGTTCAACTGTATAATATGTTTTTTTGGATGTTCACCGATTTCTCCCCTAATGGTGGACCGATTTTCAATAAAAAAATGAGCGGTGTTAAGGGACACCCGGATGGAACGAAGTTCCTTTCTATTAATTAGTGAAGGAATTGTAATAAAATTTTATTTATATAACAGAGTGTGTATATATATAAATATATAAATATTTTCCTATTTCCGTTCCAATACATAAGTTTCTAGAGAAAAAAACAAATAAATACGTGTGGCACTCGGAGACTACCGCGGTAAAGCTATTGCATAGCATTTTTATCACAAATTTTGATTGACTAAACACAAATTCAATCTTACGCTTACCACATAAAGTAGATTTTTAAACGCGAGCAAAGCACGTTTAGTCTTGTTATTGATAAATGTCAGTAACCAAAGTAGAATAAATCAACAAAATTTGAAAATAGAATGTTACGTTCGATTCTTTTGTACTCGTGCCGTGCCAACGCTGGGGAAATAGCTTCTACGCAATGTATTTAAGGTTCATTTTAGATTAGTAAGAAATGGTTTTAATGACTTTAATAAATAAAATAAATACAAATATAATCGTTTCAAGAATTATAGCTTCTACGCATTGTATTTAAGGTTCATATTAGTAAGATTATAGCAAAAAGTGTCGTGACAACTTTTCCGTCCAGCCCCCTTTCACAACGCGCTATAAGGAACTTCGTTCCAAAAAAATTACCGCAAACATATACTCTTGGAGCGGTCTCAGTGTCTTCAAATCGGAATCTGATGATAGGATCCCATTGAAATCAAGGGCAACCATCAAATATTATGGGCACTTACAATGTTTTCATGTACTTTTTTTCTTCTTTTACTAACATACTAGACTTCCGGTCGCTTCTCCGCCCGCGTGAATGAGTTATTCCGGGATAAAAGTCCCACTTTATATTTCCCCGGGATAAAAAGTAGCCGATGTTACTCCCTGATAATTCGTAAAATAAATCCTTGTTCAAATTTTTCGCTCCTGGTGACGGAGAGGTGAGGTGCACGCGTGACTCAAAATTGAAATTCCAGTTGAAATTACCTTTTTTGGTGCTTTTTTGCTTTGAGGCTCGGCACCCATACAAAAAGCGGATATCTCCTTTCTTTAAAATTATTGCAGCGGTATATTACCTCGGGATTTAAGCTATAAGTATCTTAGACATTAAATGCCAAATTATAAATATTTATGATCGGATTCGGACGCAAATGGGTTACCCATTAATCCTTTCGTATAAATTAGTGAATTCTCGTAGTAGTGTTTTGTATGTCGTTTACTGCGGCAGCGACGTTTATCAGTCCCATGTTCCCTTTCTGGTATTGGATATAAACAGGAATTATCATCGATACCCTTCGAGACAATACTGAACGACTGTTTATGGCGGTGACTCAAATGTTCCAGCCATCCAATTTCTTCAGAGCTTTTTTTGAGTTCGAGTTTGCTGTTTTATTGCTGGTTCTCTGCTCTAAGGTGTATTAGTTTAAATTTGTTGTAGTGTAAGTATGCTTAGGTGTTGAAGTTCGATTTGGTTCTGTGCTAATTTTTTTATGTACCTGTCCTTTTAGCATAATTTTTAAAATGACTGAAATTACACGTAAATGTAGGTATAATAACTACTTACGTAAATTTAAATATAAATTAAAAATCACACGGCTTCTTCTCAAAAAAAGCTATGTAACTAAAGCTAACTAAAAACGTAGCGAACAATTATTTTTTAAACATGTGAAAATTTCATCGAGCGCTGTTCAATTTCCGAATGTTTTGTTAAACGAGTTAAAAAAAATCTAGGTCAAGCCTATTGTAATATTATTTAAGGCTCGGGGGCCACTAGTCGTTATTTTACGCCACTGCAGCAATGTTTCACTATAGTTGCTACCACTTAATTTAGTCACATTCTGGTGGTCTCGTAAACATCGGCGATAATTGCAGTTTTCCTCATTTCCAAGTCATTATGGCGCATCGTTCATGTTAGGCCGTGTTGGTGTTTAAATTCTTTGAGTGTTGCATTGAGAGTATGTAATTAATTCAATGAAAGTCTGTAGTGGCTTCTTTCATCTATTTATAAAATCGAATTCAAATTCTAATCGAATTCTAATAAAGTAACAAATCAAAATGTCGTCAACTCGAGGAGGAAAATTGGCAACACGTTTAGGCTTATCATTTCTTACTATTCGACAAGTTCCCAAGTGCCATAACTCAACAAGTTAACTTTACAAACTACGTATTGGTGATCGGAAAGCGATTAATTTTCCACGGATGAGTCTTCTGTCGTTGAAAACTAATTTCAAACGGATTTATTGCAGTTTTCAACTTGTCCGCTCGCTGTTGCTCAATTCTAACTTTTCGTGTTATTGTACACTAGCTTTTGCTCGCGGCTCCGCCTGCGTGAAAAAGTTTTTCCGGGATGAAAGTCCCGCTTCATACTTTCCCGGGATAAAAAGTAGCCCATGTATTAATCCAGAACATGATCAAATCAAATCAAATCAAATCAATTTATTGCACTCCACAATTGTTAAATAGGTTTACAAATTAAGAGAAGTACATAATCGTGGACCCTGCAGGGCACGGCAACATAGAAGAGAGGGAGAAACTGTTTTCTTAGATAAAAGTCGTTGTTTATAGTAGTTACTATTATTTAGTATATTTAATTTTTTATTATTATTATATATTTTTTGTCTAGTAGTCGAGAAAAAATGTTATCTAGATGTCAATATTTGTAAAATAAGTAGTGAAATTAAATATATGACTATGTCATGCATTTAAATTTTACATAATTTTTAATTCAAACATTAGCTTATTCAGAAATACATAATATAATTATTTTAAAATAGGGTGTCAAAGTTATAGTTATAGTTCGTCGTTAAGGAAATCAGTTAAAGAGTAATAGCATTTTTCATATAGTAATGTTTTTAGTTTATGTACAAATATATTATTTTTGGCTTCTTCAGTTATTTTGTTAGGTAGTTTGTTATATACTTTTATTGCCATAACGTAAGGGCTAGAAGAGAACATGTGTAATCTAGACGCCGGTAGGTTGAGTCTGTTTTTATGTCGTAGATTTCTTGAAGGGTTGATGTCTTCGCGTTTGGAAAATAAATTTGGGTACTTTCTTACAAATTTACTTATCTCTAGAATGTATATCGACGGTTAACGGCCAAAACGTCGTAAGCGACATTTTTTACGAAATAGAGTTATATATACCGTTAGAATCGGCTTTTTTTTCTCCGTCGTTTGGTCTAAGTTTCATGACGCTACAAGATTTTTTTTGTCGCTTAAGCGGGCACAAATTTAGGACAATACCATTAAATTTGTCGTCGTAAACGACGGACTTATTTGTGTTTTTTTTTATTATGGTAGTTGGACGAAAACAGTTCTTCAAAATTGACAGTTATGCTATTTAGGCTTTATGTAAAATATTGTTTCTTGCACGTTAACCTGTTTGGGCTGGAAACATTTTTTACAAATAAATAGATTACTCCAATTTTGCTTACATATTCTTGGTCTAAATTTCTGCTTAGGACATTAGGTCTCATTCTTAGAAAAAAATAATTTTCATTTAATACGTTTAGACCGAATTTTCAAGACTTTATTTGGCGTTTAGTCCTTTTTTTTCGAGTCCCTATGTCAATTATCCATGACGCTTAATATAAATCGCTCAAACAAACCTCACCTAAAATATTGTCGCTTATCCTTTTTTTTCCCCCCGATAAATTTTAACAGAATGGTGGTTAGATAAAAAGGTAAAACGAAAATTAATAGTTAACCCAATTCGAATAAATTTAATCGTGAAGAATTTGGCGATTGGCTTGTCCAACAAAAATGAAACTCTTTCACTCGTTTGTGTTGGTTATGAAACTAAACGCAATCCATCTGTCAATCAAATGTCATTTATGTCATATTGATTTTGACGTTCCTGTTCCTCTCTCTCTCCGGTTACCGGTCGTTGTCTACACACTGTTGATTTTGTACCGCTAAATAAATCCACTGCAATCCAATACATGGTATGTTTATTTAGCCATAATCCATCAGGTTATGGGCCCAGAACGTGAATGCAGAAATACGCGACGTATTTTTTTGGTAAATCCACACAAATTTAACAACGATGACGGAGCACACCGGCCGGCGCGGCGAGGCGACGACAAAAATGGCAAACAACACACATCATGTCCAGACATCTCCTCATGTAAGCTGTAACACCGTTGAAAAACTCAAAGGCATCGAAAATTATGCCACATGGAAATTCTTAATGAAAATGTTATTGATTCACGAAGAATTGTGGGATGTCGTGGAGGATGGGGGGAAGGACTCTGACGAGAGAAAATCGTTGAAAGCTCTAGCAAAAATATGTTTGTCGGTGCAACCGGCTGCAATTCCCCACATTAGGAATGCAAAAACGGCGCACGAAGCGTGGCAAAACCTTGCCAAAGCTTATGAAGACAAAGGTTTGTGCAGGCGTCTCAGCCTCTTAAGATTGTTATTTGCAACAAGTCTCGACCAATGTGAGAGCATGGATGGCTACTTAAATAAAATATCAAATGTAGCACAACAATTATATGATATTGGGTCTCCAGTGGATGATGAATTCATCGCAATCATCATGCTGAGTGGCCTGCCTTCGCATTATGATCCCCTTATCATGGCCCTAGAAAACTCAAACTTAAAGCTAACCAGTGAAGTGGTCAGCGGCAAACTTCTTCAAGAATTTAACAGAATAAATCAGAGTGACCATGATGGTACAGCCCTTGTGGTGAAGAAAGGTCCCAAATGCTTCAAGTGCAAGAAATTAGGCCACTTCATGAAGGATTGTACGAAAGGGGGGAGCAAGAAGATGCAGAAAGAGCCAAAGAAGGCCTTGTTGGCAGCTCTATCAGCAAGCATTAAAAGTGATGAGTGGTACATAGATAGCGGAGCATCCAGTCATATGTGCAATAGTGAAAAGTTAATGTGTAGCCTAAGTACTGATAAGTCAATCAGTGTTAGTGTAGCCAACGGGCAAAAGTTTTTTTTTTTTTTTTTTTTTTTTTTTTATTGCATTTAATGACGAGACGAGCATGCCGTTCGCCTGATGGTAAGCGATACGACCACCCATAAACAGTAGCAACACCATCCAGCACCTTGACTAACAAAGTACTGTGTGGCATTCCACTGCGCTCGTCACCCTGAGACATAAGATGTTAAGTCTCATTATGTCCAGTAGTTATACTGGCTACAATGTCCTTCAAACCGAAACACAACAGTGCATGCACACTGTTGCTTGGCGGTAGAAATAGACATTGCGGTGGTACCCACCCAGACGGCCTCTTACATAATGAGAGACCTACCACCAGTAAAAGTTAATGACAAATGGTCTCGGGGATGCCAAAGTTCAACTAAAAGACTGTGTAAGGACAATAAGTGATGTTTATTATGTACCTGATCTTTCAGCAAATTTGTTATCTGTAAGCGCCTTGGTAAAGAAGGGTTATAAAGTAATTTTTGAAAAAAATAAATTTTACATTAGTGATAAGAGGGAAATTCTGGCCACTGCCACATTATCTAATGGCATTTTTCGACTTGATACTGTAACTAAGCCCCAATTGCACTTAAAACAAATAGATAAGGCATACAAAGTAGTGACAAGGTCATTGCAACAGCAAGAAGATGCAAGTGACACAATCGAATCTGTGTTGCCTACAGATTCACAGGAGCTCTGGCATAGGAGACTTGGTCACCTCAACTCGAAAAGCATGACTTTACTTAAAAAAGGTATGGTAGATGGTGTTGTTTATAATAATGCTAATTTTCAGCCTTGTACAGGATGTATTGAAGGTAAACAAACAAGATTATCATTTCCAAAAAAGTCATATAGTAGAGCATCTGAAATATTAGGGCTTATTCACACTGATTTATGTGGCCCTATGCCCTGCCCATCTTTTAGTGGTTCAAAATATTTCCTAACCTTTATCGATGATTATAGTAGGAAAACATTTGTTTATTTTTTGAAATCTAAAGACCAAGTATTTTCACACTTCAAACAGTTTAAAGCATTGGTTGAAAATGAAACCAATAGAAAAATTAAAATCATTAGAAGTGATAATGGTAGGGAGTATATTAATTCAGCTATGCAATCTTTTTTAATGGAAAATGGTATTAGACATCATACTACAGTTCCTTATTCTCCACAGCAGAATGGTGTCGCCGAACGGGCGAACCGAACTATTATGGAGAAGGCAAGGTGCATGCTGAAAGATGCCCAGCTTCCTAACAAGTTTTGGGCAGAGGCTGTAAACACTGCCGTATATCTGAAAAACAGATCTCCTACAAAAGCGGTAAATGGATTTGTTCCTGAAGAAAAATGGAGCAACAAAAGGGTGAGCCTAAGTCATATTCGTGTTTTTGGTTGTATAGCACATGCTGTTAAACAGCACAGAAATAAATTGGATTCAAAGACTAAACAATATGTTTTTGTTGGCTATAATGAGGAGACAAAGGGGTATAGATTATTAGACCCGTCTGACTCATTTAAATATATAAAAGCAAGAGATGTCATATTCATAGAGAATAGTTACTTGAAGCAAAGGTCATATGATGATAATAGTTGCCTTGATCAGTTAATAGTAACTGAAACTCAGCAACAATCCCAGGCACTGCCTGAGTCATCCACTGATGATCCAAACACTTCTGATGACCGGAGAGCAGCGGAAAGATTAAGTACAATCACAGTGAATGACTCTGACAGTGAGGGAAGTATTCCTTCAGACAATGCTTTGGATCCGACTTACATTCCAGAGGACTCGACCTCAGATACATCTGATGAAAATGAGTCAAATGAAGACTTCGAGTCATCATTAGAGACTGTGCTGTTGGTGAAAAAACTATGCAGTGAAGAAAATTATCCTGAAACTGTAAAAGAAGCCCTGAATGGACCAGAAGCATCACATTGGAAGCAAGCAATGTCAGATGAGTATCAGTCTTTTATTAAAAATGAATGTTTCACATTAGTTAAGAGACCAGTCAGCCAGAAGGCGATTAAATGTAAATGGGTATTTAAGAAGAAAACAAGTCTAGATGGAAAAATTCTTAATTACAAGGCTCGGCTAGTAGCCAAAGGATACACCCAAAAATTTGGTGTAGATTACCATGAAACATTTTCTCCAGTAGTAAGACATTCAACTATAAGGACACTCTTTGCTATAGCTTCAGAATATGACTTGGACATAAATCATTTAGATGTAAAAACAGCCTTTTTAAATGGAGATTTGGATGAAATTATTTATATGGAACAGCCGGAAGGTTTTATGAAAAAGGGTAAAGAATCTATGGTCTATAAGCTAAACAAAGCAATATATGGTTTGAAACAGGCATCTAAAATGTGGTATAACAAAATTAATGATGTTCTTTTAAAGAAGATGAAGTTCAATAAGACTTCTTCAGAACCTTGCGTGTTTTATAAAAGAACACAGGGTGAAATCATAATAATTGCTTTATATGTTGATGATATATTGTTTTTTTCAAGTAAGGGCTCTGTTACGAGTGTGGAAATAAAGCAGGACCTTATGAAAGAATTTGAAATGCGGGATCTTGGACCTGTTCATCAAATATTAGGAATGAGAGTTCGTAGAAGTAATGAAAAATTAACTTTGGATCAATCTGCATACATTATGAAAGTGTTAGATCGTTTTCAAATGAAAGACTGTAAACCTGCCAATACACCATTGGAAAAGGGATTAAAATTAGTAGCATGTGATAAAAAAGTCTGATAATATTCATTATAGAAATTTAATTGGTTGTCTTATGTATATTGCAGTGTGCAGCAGACCTGATATTGCGCATGCTGTAAGTGTCCTTAGTCAGTTCAATGAATCACATGGAGAGGTTCATTGGAAGGCAGCTAAGCGAATATTACGTTATCTTAAAGGTACATTAGACTATTGTTTATGTTTTCGAAGGGGAGGCTTAAATGTAACTGCCTATGTTGATGCTGATTGGGCAGCAAGTGAGGTTGATCGCAGGTCATACACGGGGTTCATATTTAAGCTTGGCCCATCATTAATTTCTTGGGAAAGTCGTAAACAAAAAACTGTTGCTCTTTCAAGCACTGAGGCCGAATATATGGCCCTCTCTGATGCTTGCAAAGAAGCATTATTTCTCAGTAATTTTCTTAAAGAGCTACTGGAAAAGGATTTCAATATATTAATGTTTAATGATAATCAGTCAGCTCAGAAACTTAGCTTAAATGTTATGTTTCACAATAGAACTAAACACATAGACATACGTCATCATTTTATTAGAGACTGTATAAAAAAATAATAACATTGATGTAAAATATTTGCAATCTGAATCAATGATAGCTGATGTTTTAACAAAACCTCTAACAAAAGTTGTTCATGATCGATTTGTAAAAGGTTTATGCTTATGTAATGGTTAACTTATATTTTGTGGCTGATGTAACCTAAAATTGAATAATGTTTACTTATAATTTGTGTGTAACAATATATTGTAGAAGTTTATACATGTAAAAGGGAGATGAACAATTATGTTGTGAACTATAATGTAGATTTTTTTTTGTATGGATTGGTTTAAGGGCCAGTGTTGGTTATGAAACTAAACGCAATCCATCTGTCAATCAAATGTCATTTATGTCATATTGATTTTGACGTTCCTGTTCCTCTCTCTCTCCGGTTACCGGTCGTTGTCTACACACTGTTGATTTTGTACCGCTAAATAAATCCACTGCAATCCAATACATGGTATGTTTATTTAGCCATAATCCATCAGTTTGAATCAAATGGGGTTATAGTTGAACAGCGAACATCCAGTGCTCACACGACTACGGCATAAGCACCACATGTGCGCGTGAGTCATTTTGGCACGCGGTCTTGTGTCTACGTAAACTGTTAAAAAGGTAAGTTCATAGTTTGTCTTATTGATAATAATTGTATGTAAGTATTGCCATTTATTTATTTAGATATAAATCACACATAATGTCAATATGAGTGGTTAAATGCGTATACGCTATATTAGTTTTTGAATGCTTTATTTGTTAGGTAGCTTTGCTATGCTTTGATTTGGTTGTGATCATCATTATTTTAGCTAGAAAACGAAATATAAGTGTGTGTATACTGTATCTTTAGAACAGGTGGTAACAGGTAGCGCAATTTGATGAAGACTAAGATTACTCCATGTTCAGGGGATCACGACCCTCAGCACTGAGGAAAACGATGCAAGGAGGAGGAGGAGATACAATTTCCCTGTGTTACTGTAACGATTTTATTGAGATAAAAAACATTCTGCTAGGAAGCTTATTCACTCATTTTGAACGCTTTAGTGTATTGGTGATGTAATGTCATTATTGTATTGCGGTACAACTCTCATGCTCAGCTCTCGGATTCGATTCCTGGGTCGAGTAAAATAATATTTTGATTTTATGCTCAGTATCAGCCTTTTTTTTTTTTTTTTTTTTTTTTTCGCGGAGAAAGTGACTTATTACTACCGCCCAGCCTTCAAGGGGGGCGACTGAGCGGTTATGTTGGGTTCACCGTGCCTTACGACCTGGCGTTGAGCCGCCCGGAGAGATGTAACCATCGGGCGACCGCCGGGCCGAGTCCCTAACCTATGTACAACGCACGGCATACCAACCAAAACTCCGCGGTGGCCATCTTCGGCGCATTAGGGACGGCTGCGGGCTTCCTCTGACTAATGTCTAAGTTGTCGTCCGCAACCGCCCCTGCGCGGTGCCGCCTGGTGCGGCCCGTCTCCTGTTGTGGGGGGGCTCAGGAGCCCCCGGGCACCGAAGGACGCCCTCGGCGTCAACGGCAGCGTGAGGCCTACCAGCCACGCTGCCGTCCATCACGGGGATCGCTACAATGTGCTAATAAAACACAAATATTAAAGACGGACAGCCCCCTGCCGCCCGCCTGCGACCCCCGGTGGCCCCCATTAGTCGCCTTTTACGACAGGCAGGGGATACCGTGGTGGAATTCTCCAAACGCCCCCAATCCACAGGGCGGACTCAGTATCAGCCTGGTAAATGGCAATTGACTCGCCCCCTATTACATGGGACCTAACATAGCTGGATGAAAAATTGCTGTGAGAACACCTCTGCCTACCTTCGAATGTAAGTAAGTATGTATACTATTGTATATGTGCCTATATACCTCGCTATTACATAGTATTAGTGACGTCTTGAAAAACACTTGATTAGTAATTGGTAGATTGTTAGGACACGTTATCTTCTAGTCCTGGAGAGCATCCTTGATGTTTCAGCACTTGTTAGATTGTGATATTGTACCTATTATATAATACTATACAATATTATATAGACAAAATAACCCCGACACAAAAATCTCTAAAAAGTAAAATAATAAAAGTGTCTTTGTCGTTAAGTACCTAGTAATATTTTGACACAAGCATTGTCGCGTCGGGGGACTGCTAAAGAAGTATTTTCGTCTCCCTAGTCCTGAATTCGGTCCCCCGACGTGAAGACGCTTAGCTCAAACTATTACTAGGTACTTAAACGACAAAGACACTTTTATTATTTTATTTTTTAAAGATTTTTGTGTCGGGGGTTATTTTAATTTTTATTAAAAAAAATTTAAATTACTTTATTCTCCATCATGGGGCCTTGATAATCAACTATCTAACACTTACTCGATGAGACCATCCTTATGAGACCAAACACGCTATATCTGCTATAAGTTGCTAAGGAGTTGGGTATCCCGCAGAATACTTGATGCTGCAGCATCAGCTCATGTTTAAAAATATTGCCGAAGTCACAGTACACCAAATTTAAATTTAATCGGGCTTTTTAAATTGGAAACGAGCAGATAATCTTCAAACGCCTGAACAGATCTTCATAAATTATAGCTAAGAACCATCGTGATCATATCAGCTTTCAAACAAAAACAACCGCGTCTAGATTGGTCTATTCGTTTGAGAGCTACGATGCGCCAGACAGACATACAGATACACATCCTAAACTTATAACAACCCGCTATTGTGTCGGGGGTTAAAAATTTAAGTACTTAAATCATAATGTATCGCTTTGGATAGTTATCTGTAGTAGTATTAATATAGGTATATACCTAATTAGTTTAGTTACATACACCCATTTAGTACGTAAACCCATAGAGTATAGATGTTGCGCGACTTCATCCGCGTGTAAGACATTTCACGGTGTAAAAATCCTACTGTGTACTTATCACTGTAGCTATCCATAGCGTTATCGGTACGACGCCATCAACATCACTGCCTCGGTGGCGTAGTTGTATTACGGTACGACTGCAATGCTGAGTCGGGCAAAGTCATATTGGACCTTTCTATTTAGTATCAGCCCGGAGTCTGGAATTTGTGCCCGATATGGCGATAGGCTCGCCCCCTATCACATCATGGGACGGAATACGCTCGGCGAAAAGTGGGTGCACTAGTTGCGCCTCTGCCTACCCCTTCCGGGATGAAAGGCGTGAGTATGCGTATGCCATCAACATCAATTACTATACTCAGATAAAAAAAAACAAATATTGCCTACGAGTGCAATTAACCATGATTAAAAGTAGCATAACATACGCTAATCTGATATGGTCTATGTCTGTGCCATATATTATGCAAATCCATTCAGCAGTTTGTGTTTATTTCACACATTAATTTAAGCTATGCATGATCTACCCGTGTGCCAAATTTCATCGAAATCCGTTCAGTAATTTTGGAGATGTGCAGTAACCAACAAACAGAAAAACAGTGAGACAGACAGAAAATAATTACAAAAATCACTGATTTGTGATCCATTACTCTTCTTTAGTCACCCACTTTCTTTTTTACCACATTTCTTTAAATGTACTGACACACCGGTTCTACTGCTTTATTTCATATGTATAGATTTGATTTACAAGTTGTTTCAACTTAATGTTTTTTTTTATGGCATTGAATGACGAGACGAGCATGCCGTTCGCCTGATGGTAAGCGATACGACCACCCATAAACAGTAGCAACACCATCCAGCACCTTGAGTTACGAAGTACTGCGTGGCATTCCACTGCGCTCGTCATTCTGAGACATGTTCTACTATTTTCATTATTTTTGTGAGGTATGAAGCTTAAAACATTAATTGTTTAGCATTTTCGTAGCATATTATTTACAGCGACATTTAAATAGAGTTCATGGGATGGAGAACACTTGGCGGAAATTGGGCCTGTTTGCAACTCTATAACCCCTTCGGCAATGAAGACGTAAATAGAGTTAATGAGTGAATTATAAGTCCTCTTAAGTAGCACAGATAATTTGTTAGCGTTAATAAATCTATACTAACATGACTGCGTCGGTGGCGTAGTTGTATTACGGTACGACTTCAATGCTGAGGTCTCGGGTTTGATCCCCGGGTCGGGCAAAGTGATATTGGATTTTTTTATTCAGTATCAGCCCGGAGTCTGGAATTTGTGCCCGATATGGCGATAGGCTCGCCCCCTTTCACATCATGGGACGGAATACGCACGGCGAAAAGTGGGTGCACAAGTTGCGCCTCTGCCTACCCCTTCGGGGATAAAAGGCGTGAGCTGCGCGTACTAACCTTATAAAGCTGAATAGTTTGTTTGTGTAGGGCACAGCCTCAGCCGTGCACTACATGTGCTACCACTGGATTGTCTTGGAATGGCTATGCCGAGTTACGAGGTCAAACACACAATTTGGAAACGAACGACGTTTATTTACACATACGCAGTATATTGAGCTTTACAATATTGTCAGGGGTCCCCAAACTAGGCCATGCCTGTATCTTGGGGTACCTGTAGTATCATGAGTAGCCGAGAATGTAAAATAATAAAACTGATCATAAAATTAAAAATTACGAAGACAAAAAATGTAAACAAAAAACTATTAATTCTAAAAACAAAATAAATAGAAGTTAACAAATGAAACATCCATTCTAAAAAAACAAACAAAATATTTTTTTTTTTTTTTTTTTATAATACCAATCTCTGCGCAGCCTTTCCTAGTTTATTGTAAAATTAAATAATTCAGAATTGAAAAGAGAAAAATATGTTTTTTAAAATAATGAAAAAAAAAATATAATAATAATAATAAACGAAGTAAATTTAAAATAAATTAAGAAACTAAATTAAAATACTGTACTACTTTAAAGTGTTGTCAGCTTTTGACACCAGTGAGATCATCTTTGTTAGTTAAGTTAAGCGGTGCCCCGCCCCAGGGGCAGTGGGGTTAAAAAATAAATAAAATAATAAAATAAAAGAAACACAGATACCTACTTTATGCGGGAAGAGTCACGTGAAGCCAAAAATTACAGTATGGCTTCAGTGTCATTATAGTCCAGTGTTATTAACCAATCGGTAAGTTTCTTTTTGGCTTCGCGCATAGAGCAGTGTTTAATGTTGCATATTTTGACAATGGTGTTATAGGTATGCGCTCTCATGAAAAAACCAAATCTGCGTGCGAAGGATGTGTGAACGTGTGGTAATGTGAATTTGAAAACCCTATCTTGAAGCATTTTTTTGTGAGTGTCGGTGCCGATGAGGTTTTTGTGCGTAGATAGAGTTAACCTGAGGATGAAAAGTTGTCTTACCGTGAGGATTTGAGCCTGGGTGTAAAGGTCAAAAGTTGGGTGTCTGAAAGTCTTTTTGAGCATTGTTTTTAATACAGACCTTTGTGCTCTTTCGACATCCAGCATGGACGTTTTTGGTGCACTGCCCCAGACTGTTATGCAGTAGCTTAATAACGGTTGACTGATGGCAAGATAAATGCTTTTAAGTAATTCTTTGCTGGCGGAGTCTCGAAGTTTTTTGAGAATCCCAGCTGTTTTTCTAATGCGTTTAGAAAGGCTAAGTATGTGAGCTTTAAAGCTACAGTTCTGGTCTAGCATTATGCCCAGGTACTTGATTACTTCAACGCGTTCGATGCTGTAGCATTCGCAGCTGTCTCGGGTTTCGTTGCAGCAAGTATGATATTTGATGTGTTTTTTTGTTTGAGGCTTAGAGGCAGAGGTTTTATGGAAGCATACGTATTTGGTTTTCTTAAAGTTGAGGGTTAACAAATTATCTTCTAACCATTGTATAATATCAGATAGTCCTTTTTCAGCATAATCATAGGTTTGGTCCCAGTCTTTGGCGTTAAACAGAACAATGGTGTCGTCTGCATAACAGATTATTTCAGCACATAGTAGTTTATAAATAGTGTAGGACCTAATATGCTGCCTTGGGGGACGCCGTATTCGATTGGGAGTTGTTGGCTCTTGTGTGAACCTAAACCAACTAATTGAGTTCTGTTTGACAAATAACTTTTGAACCAGCGGAGAGCTAAACCCCTGACACCAAAGTATTCTAGTTTTTTCAGGAGAATTTTCGAAGACATAGTGTCAAAAGCCTTAGCAAGGTCAAGGAAGACGCCTATGCAACAATTCCCGTTGTCCAGGTAGCCTGAAACTAGATCTACCAGTTGGGTAACGGCATCTTCGGTAGACCTGTTTTGTCTGAACCCAAATTGCCGAGATGACAAAATCCCAAGTTCTTCTATGAAATTAACTAGACGCCTGTTGACTATTTTTTCAAGTATCTTGGATAGAATACTGAGTAGAGAGATAGGTCTGTAATTTCCAGCAACGTCTTTTGGGCCTTCTTTGTGAATTGGTGTTACAGAGGATATTTTCCAAGAGTTTGGAAAAACCCCAGAAGACAGGCTAAGATTACAAATATGGACAAGGGGTTCGACGATTTGCCCTTGAATATTCTTTATTAAACGACTGTTTATGCTGTCAAGGCCGGGTGCGCTATCAGATTTCAAGTCACTGATGATAGAAAGTACTTCCTGTTGGTTGGTTGGTTCTAGGAACAAGGAATTAACTGGAGGATTGCTAAGTTTTGTTTTCAGTGCTAAACTTTCCTCAGTGTTGTTTGAGCGATCGAGGATGTTTTTTGCAAGATTGTGGCCAACGTTACAGAAAAAGTGGTTGACCATATTTAAAGATTCTGTTGGATCGTCTGTTAGAGAAGCTAAGTCTGATGTTGGTTGACGTTTAGTTTTTAGGTTGCAGATCTTTTTTATTGTACCCCAAAGTTGTTTTGTGTCCTTTGTGTTTGTCTGTAACTGATTTTGCTCATACTGGATTTTTCGTTTCCTGACTATTTCATAGTAAAAATTTCTATAGCGTGTGTAGATAGTTTTTATAGTATCATCTTGGGGGGTTGTATATATACAATAAATACAACCGTTACAATCTTCAAAATAGTGCGGCGATACGTGGCGACCCGTAGCTCTGCGTAGTAGCTCCGTAGGCGGCGCACCGTAGCACGTAGCAGTGAAATTGTGAGCGAGGGCGTAGCAACTGCATACGAGTGGTTCGCATCGCACACGAAAAATTTGCTGATATTGCGAATTAAATTTTTTGAATCGATTTTTTCCACGTAATTATAGAAAAAATAGAAATAAAAACCAAATGTTTTGGTGTTAAAGACACTTAAATCTGCCAAACAACTAAAAATATATTCACATTTATATTTTGAGTTTTTTTTGGGGTAATGATGTATGTCGCTACGGGTGTGAAATTCAAATTTTTGGTAATGTAGTTATTTTAGGGGAATGAAAAAACAAATATGAACGGTAATCTTATCACAGTTTTTTATTAATGCTTTGGCTTTAAAATAACTAAGAAAATAATAATAAATTATAAGTGATCAGAAATCTCTCCTTTCACACACCCAGAGCTTTTTTCTTGCTGAATAACCCCGCTACCTTAGAGGGGTAGGCAAAACCCTACGCTATCTTATCACACTCGGTTGAGTGCCAGTCCATTCATACTGCGCGTGTAGAGGTGCGATAACGTCGCGAGTGATAGTACACGATTTGATTCGTGCTCTAGCGCATTGTCCGTCTCACTCAGGGGGCGTGTGACACTTACTGCGTCGATATTCTGCGTATGTTCTGCGCATGCGTCCTGCACAGTTTGTTTGATTGTTTCTTTGGTTGAACGCGCTAATCTGAGGAACTATTGAACCGATTATGAAAATAGGCTACTTTTTATCCAGGAAAAACTTAGTATACTTAGAGCAATACTAGTAAAGTATAGGTGCCCTTAGGTCACATAGAGTACTAGTCTAAAGAAGCAGCTTTGTGGTAACCATTCGCTGAACAACTACTGCTTCTTAGTAATCGCCGTCGGACCGATATCTCCTTTGGTAATGTTGGGTACTACCAACCGGTGGTAGTCAGTTTCAGCTAGGTGATACCGCTTAGTCTGTTGTACGTAAACCGCTTATTATTCATGTAATAAAAATACCAAAACTATTATATAAAACAATAATTATATTTGTATATTTAAATGATCAAAATGGATCTTTATTGTTTATAGGTAGGGTTATATTAAGTAATAAAACGCCCTCAATATTTTGTGTCATCTAAACAATATATACACAGTAGTAAACACCCCCTATTTCTACTGGACGATATAAACGAAATAAATTTCCAAAACAAGAAGACGAATGATCGATCTATTGCGACGCGCTTACATTGTAGTTATCTTGTTTTGTGGGGATGCATTGGACCGAACGGGTGCACAGCGGAATTGTCTCTCAGTGTTTATGCTGTCAATATTGTTCTTTACGTTGAATAAAAACTTAAAAGGCCTTAATTATAATCGTACGTAATATCGTTCAAAGCGACACAAGAATTTTACAAGATTTAAGTAAATTTTACTTGTCAGTTATCATATTAAACAACTAATTTAGATAGTACTCATTTTATTACCATTTATTTGGGAGTACAGATTAGAGTGTGACTGTATATTGACTTTGTTTGTATTTGGTCGGCTTATGACGACGAGTATTTACTCAGAAGTTGTGAATAAGGCTATTAAAAAAGTTAAGTAGAAAATAAGTCTAATATATCAAGCGGAATATAGATGTCCAAATTGTTTTGAACAGAATATTTAGTGTCACGAGAAAGAAAGTAATCCGTTAAAATTTTTTTTTCTTTACCTAACAATTTGGCCGGAAACGGTCATTTTAACTCACGAAAGGCCGAAAGTATAATTTAACCATTAACGCATTACATATTTTAATGAATGCTGTGTACTTCTTTAAGTTGGTTGTTCATCAGAATATGACCATTGTTAAAAATCACCTGTGCACACTTAATGTACAATCTGCTGGAGAACGTTATAAATAAATAAATTACTGTTAGTAGCTTTCATTATTTATGACTAGCTGTGCCCTCAACACTACGTATACTTAGATCTATGACAGAACATTACTCCGTTTAAATGAAGCTTAAAGGATTTTAAGGCCGGACGAGTTTTAAAACCCATATTTTTGATGTACAAAATATTTGACGCAATCTGGCAACGAGATCAGCTACACAGCTTTACACAGTTTTCCGTTGCTTTACAAATAAAATAATAAAACTCGTGTTAAATAATTTAAAAGCATTCCGTATCACACATTGAATTTTGCTTTATAATTTATTTGTTTTTAGCCAGCAAAATACTTATTTATATTCCATTTGTGATAGTTAATGACCAAAGTGTGAAAATATTTTCACCACTTAGAAAAATTACAAACAGAATGTGATATATTACCTCTATAAACAATAGCACGAGTTAAATTGTTATTTTTTTGCGAAATGTATGTGCGGGCAGTAAAAGATTTATAGTTTTTGTAAGGTGTTGGAAACAAAGTCAAATGTAAATGGCTGCACTTCTATACTGGTTAGAGTTCGTGTTACTTAATAACATTAATTGCATACTTTGTTCCAGGGAGCAAGCATTATATTTCATAAGAAATGTAGGGAAAATATAAAAATTGTGGTTATGAGACCGTGTTTATTTCTTAATACATTATGCGGTAAAGATTTTCATAAGCAGAATATATTCGTTTTAAAACGTGTTTCAAAATGTTAAAGTACGTAATTTTTTGAACATTTTCTAATGTCGATTCAGTTACAAAGTAATTCTCCTTCAATAGATTTTCTTTCAATAGACCAGGACAATAAATATCTATGCTAAATGCGTCGATTGCCTCACATGAATTCCAAGTCATCAACCACGTAGATTTCTTCACGATATCTTCCAGTGTATGTATGATAAATGTAGATAATATATACCTAAGTATATACACATTATTTTATCTCTTAAGAGATAGATTCGCATCTCCTGATACATAATCATGGCGTAGCCGAATTTTATGATACAGAATGACGGGAACTGTCGTGTCCTCATGTCAAAATTCGAAACACTAATTAAGGCCCCGATTTTTCAACTGCAGTTATCTTTTTGTCATGATCTTACTAAGCTGGATGTCTTGCAGCACTTGGAGCACTCGAAACTCTGCGAGCGCGTCCAGCTTAATAACACCGATGATTACCCTAACTACAGTTGAAAAACCCTGTCTTAAGCCTCATTTAGATCGAGCAATTATCTCGCTGCGCACGTGCTATTCTTGGAAGAACATAAAAAGTTGCCCCGCGTGAACTGCGCAATGGAACTCTCGCCCGCGATGACAGGCAATACTTGCCTCGCCTAAACAATAATCGTATACGAGTGTTTTGACAGAGATAAAAAAGTACTCGTGTAAACAGTCATAGTGGGCGAGAAATTGCCTCGAGCGATTCTTGTATGACATAATCACCTGCTTCTGAAGTGTAATGCAATAATTTCCTGGCGAACTGTCGTACGAATATTGCTAACTATAATTGATTCGTCTCAATTAGGCTTAATATTTCTATTCAAATCAAAGCCGGCAACAAAGAGCAAGTTTTATTAAAACTATTCATCGCAAAAACAGGTCAACTATTTATAAACATGGGCTTAATAGCATCACGATGAAATTCGATTTATTCACAATTAACCGAACATTGTGTGTAGCAGTTATTTCATTACAAGTCATTAAGCAAATTGTACGCAAATTGCGATACTGTAGTAAAGGTGGGCATACATTCGTGCTAATGCAAAAACATCAGTAAAACTATGGAACTAATTAGAATAAATCTATTTTATTGATTTATTTAATTAAACGGTTTGTGTAGTACGACTTTTATAGGAAAAAATCTTACTTTGCGAACCAATAGCTATTCAGGAAAACTGTGCTGTAGCTACCGAGAACTACAATATGCAATACTTATTCAGATCCAAAATATTTGCGGATATTTTTCATGTATGTATGAATGGAGGGATGAAACCCACATACTCTTTCTTTACAATCTACCCAAAAACAATATTATAATAACTACAATATTTTTAACCACTACAAAAAAAAAACTACTGATTGCCTAGTTGGCGTAGTTGTATTACGGTAAGACTGCAATTCTGAGGTCTCAGGTTCGATTCCCGGGTCGGGCAAAGCGACATTGGATTATTCTGTATCAGCCCAGAGTCTGAAATTTGTGCCCGATATGGCGATAGGCTCACCCCCTTTCACATCATGGTACGGATTACGCACGATAAAAAGTGGGTGCACCTTTGCCTACCTCTTTGGGGATAAATGGCGTGAGTGTGTGTGTGTGTGTGTGTGTGTGTACAAGAAAATAACTTCCCAAATATGTTTGCTACTCATTTACATGTTTCGTATTTTCATTCCGCGAACAGATTGATTTCTCAATTGGTTCGTAGATTAAAAACCACTTTACAGACAATACATATTCCACCCATCCAGTCTTCACAATACGTACAAGTTGAAATATAATGAAATCATTTATTTGAATCCATAAAATGTTTCATTACTTAGATTTAGTCATGTTTTACTCTACTACCAGTTTGAAAAGCAGTTTCCAATAGAGAAGAACGTATTCGTGGCGTGTCAACGATTCGTCGGCACGATACGGTATATGTTGTGCAACTAGCTTAGACAAAATAGCGATTATGTTCTACTTTTAATTCCAATACAGAATATCCGTATAAAACTATTGTATTGCAATGCAATGCAGACCCTGTATTATACACTGCTCACTGCTGAGCACGGGCCTCCTCTTCTACTGAGAGGGCTAAATATGGTGTTATCACGACGTAAATTCTTATGAATAGTTAGCATTATCGAACAGTAAAGAGCTTTTTATTTTCCTACAGGTAAAACTTTGACTTGCCAAAGATTTATTTAATGTACGACAAACATTTATATGACTGGCAGTACATATAACATTGCCAACATTTATAATCTTATGTTTTTTACTATCTTACTTAATATTATAAATGTTTGGATGTTTGTATGTTTGTATGTTTGTTAGAAGTAAACGCAGAAACAACTGAACAGATTTGGATGAAAACTGGCGCACGGGTAGACTACATATTCCACCCGTGTACCAATGCGTTTCAACGACATTCTGGCTACTTTTTATCCCGGTAATTTGCTCCCATAGATAATAATGGACATATTTATATAACTGAATTTATTATTTCTAATTTCACACTGTCCGTTTAATTGGTTTTTTATTATTCTATTATTGCAACACGTCTGTGCGCTCTCAACGCGTCGGGCCCATGGAAGACCAGCGCCGCGTCTCACTCGCGGCATGTGCTGAATGGGACCCGCTTCGCACTCACACCATGACGTTCGCGACGATACACCAGTACTGCGTTTCTTTTTGTGTTATTAAATGCTATTTCATTTTATATGTGGTAACCTACTGGTGTTTGCTTAGATTTTTTGTTTTATTTTTTGTAATTTTTTTTAAATTTTGTGTGCTTCAATTTGTTTGTGTCATGGTGTTGTGCGAATAAATGTTTTGTATTTGTATTTGTATTTCATCTTAGTTTTTAAATAGATGATGGTGGCGTCTTAGGGAATATTGTAGCGGGAAAGGCCTATCACGCAGGCGAAGCCGAGAGCAACACGAGCGTGTTTGATAAATCTTGTGCATAGTCATTTATTTTCATATTTTTTTGTAACGGCATTCGAATATGTACGAAGTTCTTAGAAGAGCTATTTTAATATCTGTTTGGAGAAAGTTGTTTAGTAAACTTGTGTCCGTCGGACATATTTCTCGGAATCTAGATTGATCGTTAGTTCTTCTTCTTCTTCTCAGTCGTACACTCCTGGCGGAGTGGTCGTGGTTATGGATCGTCTGAAAATTTGGTTGCAGCTCTAGCGAGACTTCAGCATCTCTCTCTACTTATGGCTCTGCGTGTGATCGTTAGTTATCCAAAGTAAAAACTAAAATTGTGTTATCTATATCTGTTTTTGAGGTATTTGAGTTAATTTTAGAAACGCGCTATATTAACATATCTATTAATCCAAAAATCTTTCGCTCAGCACCAAACAAGAAACTCTCCATTAACATTCCAAGACTAACACCGCTCCATCAAAAGCCCTGATTGGCTAAATCTGCGCGAAATTTCGCTTATCTAAAGGTAAATCTCGTCTTATCACAGGCGTATCGGTCTTATTTTCCCGAATACCTACATTGTTAGTTAATTAGTTCAGAGACGTTACTCTCGGCTCAATTAGCGTCATTCATTGAGCTAGTGGCACCGCAAGCCATTGTTTAAAGTGGGTAGATGAATTACTCGCTAGTTACACACTACTGATTAATGTTATTGAACTAAGTAATCAAGCTTGCGTTGTTTGTTATTAATTATTTTATACAAGTTTTTGCCCGCGGCTCCGCCCGCGTGAATGAGTTTTCCCGGGATAAAAAGTAGCCTATATATTAATCCAGGACATAATCTACCCGTGTGCCAAATTTCATCGAAATCCGTTCAGTAGTTTTTGCGTGAAAGAGTAGCAAACACCCATACATCCAGACATCCATACCACACCATACTTACAAACTTTCGCGTTTCTAATAAATTAGTACGAAGTAGGATGTCAAACAATGATGACATTGTTTGTGAATAGGACAGAGTATTGTTGTTCTTGAGTTACTTGAATATGTAATTATGAATGGTTTTAATGTTGAAATATATAAATTAAAGTATATTTATGAAAAGGTTTTTATGAATAACTGGGTCGCGGTCGTCTTTCCTAATAATATAACATTGTTTTCTGTTTTGTATTGACTCTGTTCGAAATTTGAGCCTACAGCTGTTGTTAAGCTGCTTGATGAATTGCTACGAAATTTTATTGGCAGTTAATGTTAAATCAAAAACGAGTATTCGTCCAATGTTCAGAAGTTCCCGATCTTCAAATATAATTAAACTAGCTTTTGCCCGCAGCTTCGCCCGCGCGTAGGAGATTTTCCTGGATAAAAGTCCCGCTAGACATTTTCCCGGCATTAAAAATAGCCTAAAACCTTTCCAGCGTCTTGAACTATCTCCATACCAAATTTCATCGAATTCGTTCGGTAGTTTTTGAGTTTATCGCGTTCAAACGCGGCGGGCGTTTGCCATCCCTTTTTACCACCTTAGGGGTAAAATTTCGCAAAATCCCGCCTTGGTGAGCACCTCCGTCATAAAAGGAACCCCCATGCAAAATTTGAGACTCCTAGCACTTGTAGTTTCTGAGATTTCGTGATGATTGAGTGAGTGAGTGAGTGAGTGACCTTTCGCTTTTATTACAAGCTTCTACTTAACTTGCAATGTATGTACCTATGTTTGTTCGGGTGGAATCTTGCAAGTCAATTTTAAAGCAATTATATATATACAGATAGGTACTCAAGTAAGTATATGGACCCTAAGGTATGAATCAATTATCTCCATTTCTCACATGGTCTCATTGTAGCTGATTTTTTCTACCGAAAAATCATTTGTGACTAGGCTTCCTCAAATAGAATTTTGGTTATAGCGATTTCCGCGACATTGAGCTGCACACATCAATGGAAACCGCTCTACCCGTTCGATAGTTTGCCATGCTTGAATAAACTAACTGCCGTGGACAGACACACATACCGAATTTATTTACCATGAAAATATGTCTCGTCATTGTTTAAACATCATTCGTTTACGTTACGTCACTTTCTATTCAATTTATACATACATACATATACATACATACATACACTCATGCCTTTTATCCCCAAAGGGGTAGGCAAAGGCGCAACTAATGCACTTTTCGCCGTGCGTATTCCGTCCCATGATGTGATAGAGGGCGAGCCTATCGCCATATCGGGCACAAATTCCAGGCTTCGGGCTGATACTGAATAGAAAAATCCAATATCACTTTTCCCGACCCGGTATCGAACCCAAGACCACATTGCAGTCGTACCGTAATACAACTACGCCACCGAGGCAAATTCAATTTATAGGATCGTATTTTTTTATGTCGCAGGCCGGGTACGAGCATGCGGTTCACCTAATATTGCAATCAGCCCTGTATTATATACTGCCCATTGCTGAGCACGGGCCTCCTCTACTACTGAAAGGGGTTTGGCCTTAGTCCACCACGCTGGCCTAGTGCAGGTTGGCAGACTTCACATACCCTCGAAATTCTTATGCAGAAATCTCAAGCATTGTAGGTTTCCTCACGATGTTTTCGATAATTGATAAACAATACACACGTAACTTCGAAAAGTCAGAGGTGTGTGCCTTGGGTTTTGAACCTGCGGACATTGTCTCGGCAGACCGTTCCATTCCCAACTAGGCTATCGTCCACAAGTGATCTGTACTATCCATAAACCTCGATAAATCATGGATCGCGAGTGTAAGCGGTGGAGTACCTCGTGGTATTACACCGATCGACCCGATCCATTAATGCCTTTGCCACTTTTGTCTCTACACTCATCTTCAAATGGATATACATTAGTGATAAATGTATTATTTACCTCTCTGATAAATTAAATCAATGTCCTATAATTTAAAATTGTACGGTTTAGATTAAATTAATATAAATAGGTAAAATTTAATATCGAAATCTGCATAAACTCATACAACAATAAACGAATTAAACCCCTTACGTACCCCTTTGTTAATCTTCCTGACAATAAACACAGAATAATAATATAAACGAATTCAAGTAATTACACAGAAACATGTCGCGGGCAAGCATTAAAACCGACTGTTTCATAATACAATCTGTAAAAATAAGTATATTAACATTTTACCACGAGCGTAACCGTACACAAATCTCCCAGGATAATAAACCCAGGACACGTTTTCGTACTAATTTAACTTGCTCTGGCATTGCTTTTAACAAAGATATAGCGCGATGTAGAATCGATGGCTGGATGTGTTACATGAATGTGCGCAAAGCTACGTGGTCGCTATAATTTATACTTGTACTGGCTTTTGCCCGCGGCTCCGCCCGTGTTAAAAAGTTTTTCCGGGATAGAAAGCCTAAAGCCTAATAAAAGTAACATTTGAAATTAAATTCATGTAAGTGGTTATTATCTAATCTAATAAAGAGCTTTGAATAATACTTTATAATATAACTCGACTTCTGCTAGCGGCTTCGCCCGCTAGAATTTTTTTTCCGGGATTAAAATATTTTCCCGAGATCAAAAGTAGCCTATGTGCTAATCCAGGACATGATCTACCCGTGTGCCAAATTTCATCGAAATCCGTTCAGTAGTTTTTGCGTGAACGAGTAACAAACATACATCCATACATCGTTACAAACTTTCACGTTTATAATATTGGACGTCCATACATTCATACAAACTTACGTGTTTATAATATTAGTAGGATTAGATATTAGGGAAAATTTGTCAAAAATTGAGAAAGACCTATAGTTCCATATTAATTTATTTTATGGGAAAGTATGTCTGTCACGAGCAACAGCTAGTTTATTAATAATTACATATATACTTAATCATAATTTTATAGAAATTATTTATTAAATTGACTATTATTTGGACAATCGTATTAACATCTGATCACCGATTTGACTTTCTTTTGATAAGTTGCAATATTCCGATATAAGAAACCATACAGGACTCATAAACACAACAAAAAGCAACTTTGAAACACCACACCTTATACTTAGATCTACTGTGATGTTCGGAAGCAAATTTCCTGTTATTAAACCATAACTTTACTTTTACCTATAAATAAGAGTATAAAATATTCTCTTTAATATGAACGTAGGAAGAAAGACAAATAAAGACACGTATCCTCCGAACAGAAGTTATCAACTTGATACAACTCGTGTCAGAGCTACTGAATCTCGAAAACAAAGTTCTATTGGAACAATATTATATTCATTATAAATTTATTTGGAACGTGTGAAAGCTTAATTAATGCTGTGTATAAGGATGGAAGTTAAATAACCGTATATCGAATTTATAAATTAATATACGCACAAGTTATCTAATGTGAAGAACTGTATTTATGGCAGTGCATTGATATCAAATCGGTGGCGAGATGCTGATTGCCGAGTGCTGTGGTTGGGTGGAAGTTAAATAACCGTAAATCGAATTTATAAATTAATTTACGCACAATTTATCTAATGTGAAGAACTGTATTTTTGGCAGCGCATTGATATCAATTCGGTGGCGAGATGCTGATTGCCTACTGCTGTGGTTTGCAAACATAGTCCTAACTGCTACATCGAGGCGTCACTAAATCAAACAGACGAGTGAATCGGACGATTGTGATACGATTGATTTCGTTTCTTAACTATATACAATAATAATACATAATAATAATACCAGCCCTGTATTAAATACTGTCCCACTGCTGGGCACGAGCCTCCTATAATACTGAGAGGGTTTACTATTGTATACAATGCACCAACCATTTTTTTATATATATTATTAGTATTGTTCATTGTAAAGCATTTTTTTAATTAGTGGTCGCCCACTGGTCTTAATTCGACCGTAATTATAACATTTCATTTTTCTACTCTCCTATTCTATGAACTCTAATTATGTCCAATCTGAGACTTATCCGTGCGCGCAATGTGCGAAATAATATATAGATATACAATGTAATTAAACGATATAATGCCGCCATTTTGTTTCAGTAAACTCAAAACTTTATCTACGTTCCGTTGTATATCAGTGGATTTAATAATTGTACGTAAGAGCTCTTTGCATTATTGCTTGTGTTCCAAGTGTACGCTAATGCCACCACTTTGAGCACGCTAGGAGATTAATATATAGTATTAATACACATGTTTATTAATTTGCTTGCTTGTAAGCCTGACGGTTGAGATTGTGTTTTAAAATATTTTATGGCGTTTGTTTAGTAAATGAAAGTGTATAAGACTTTAAAAAGGGTTTTGAAGTGGGGATTTTTTAGCAGCTGTTGCCCGCGTTTTCGTTTGTCTGATCTACAGAAATAATTTAGAGAATTGTAAAATACATTATCGAACAGGCCGCTATAACTATGTTGATTGTCAAGTATTATCATCTCTCTCACCGGGCATGGCTGCTTCGGTGAGTTCTTGTGGCGGGTAGTGCGGAAGGAGGTGTCGGCCGTGTGTCACCACTGTCACAACTGCCCGCTGGATACGGCCCAGCATACGTTAGAGTTTTGCCCAGCCTGGGATGAGGAGCGCAGCGCTCTCAGAGCAGTCGTCGGAGGAGACCTCTCGCTGCCGGCCGTGGTCGCTTCCATGGTCGACAGCCGGAGGTCCTGGCGTGCGGTGGCACACTTCTGTGAGGTGGTCCTCTCGCGGAAGGAGAGTGCCGAGAGGGATCGCAGGCGCGGAGATCCCTCCCGCCGCCAGACGAGACGTAGGAGGCGCCGGGTGGACGACTGACCGGCGTCTTCCGCCCTGTGGATTGGGGGCGTTTGGAGAATTCTACCACGGTATCCCCTGCCTGTCGTAAAAGGCGACTAATAGGGGCCACCGGGGGTCGCAGGCGGGCGGCAGGGGGTTGTCCGTCTTTCACTTTTGTGTTCTATTAGCACATTGTAGCGATCCCTGTGATGGACGGCAGCGTGGCTGGTAGGCCTCACGCTGCCATTGACGCCGAGGGCGTCCTTCGGTGCGTGGGGGCTCCTGAGCCCCCCTACAACAGGTGACGGGCCGCACTAGGCGGCAACGCGCAGAGGCGGCTGCGGACGACAACTTAGACACTCCCGTCAGAAGAAGCCCGCAGCCGTCCCTAATGCGCCGAAGATGGCCACCGCGGAGTTTTGGTTGGTATGCCGTGCGTTATACATAGGTTAGGGACTCGGCCCGGCGGTCGCCCGATGGTTACATCTCTCCGGGCGGCTCAACGCCGGGTCGTAAGGCACGGTGAACCCAACATAACCGCTCAGTCGCCCCCCTTGAAGGCTGGGCGGTAGTAATAAGTCACTTTCTCCGCAAAAAAAAAAAAAAAGTATTATCATCTCTCGTTAATATACACTCCATCTGGATACCACAGATACCGTCAGGTTCAATGGAGTCACTTTGCCGTGATGGAAAAAATAAAACATAAATCTACCAGTGGTATTAAACGCACATGGGCTGCAAACGGCTTTAAAATCAATGATATTTTAATAAAATTGTGTAGATACGGCACCTATACTGTACTCGGCTCTCAAAAACGGCACATTATCCCACACATAGTTAATTTAATATTACAATAACAAACTATAATATGACACGTGAAGTACTACGGCATATCAACATTATTATCATATAGAAAATTTTATCGAACATTCTTTAGACGTCTAACTTCAACAGTTTCTGTTACGATACTAAGGCCGATTGTGCTACTTAGCTCAATTTTCGTGTGCCATTTGGAGACTGTTTATAACGCATCTACACCTTTTTCTTTACAAAAAATTGTTTAAAACGGTATGTCTTGAGTTCAATAAAGAAAACACTAGGATAAGTCTTTTCTTTTTTAAAATATCACTTCAATATCTTATTCTAATGTTGATGTGTTAGCTGCTGACAACCACGCGCCCGTGAACATCATCTTGGAAATCCAGTGTTCGGGTAATATTTGACCTACTTTAAAAGTTGTTTGTATTAAGTACAAATTTATGAACTTCCTAAACAATTTAGTATTTGTTAACTGCTTTTGATTATTATTTTTAAGCAAAGTTGAAGTTGATCCCTAACACATGAATATCTGTTTATTCTTGTATAAAAGTGTAATAAGTGTCAAAAGCCGATTTAGCGGATTCATATGGAACAATAAATTATTTAGCTTCGATGTGTTAGAATTCCTAATCAGCAAAAAAAAAATATAGTATTAGAAATATGGCACACTATCGTGACAATTCTTGATTTATAGTCCACATTAACCACGACATCGAAAGTCAAAACGTCACCAAGGTCTCAATATGAACTATTATTAAGGATAAAATGAATACGCATACGCATACTCACGCCTTTCCCCGAAGGGGTAGGCAGAGGCACAACTAGTACACCCACTTTGCCGTGCTTATTCTGTCCCATGATGTGATAGGGGGTGAGCCTATCGCCATATCGGGCACAAATTCAAGACTCCGGGCTGATACTGAATAGAAAAATCCAATATCACTTTGCCCGACCCGGGGATCGAACCCAAGACCTCAGCATTGCAGTCGTACCGTAATACAACTACGCCACCGAGGCAGTATAAAATGAAATATTTTGAAAATAGGTTTCGCAATCTATACTAATAATATTATAAAGAGGAAAGATTCGTATGTAAGTATGTTTGTAACAAATAAACTCAAAAACGACTGAACGGATTTCGATGAAATTTTGCACACGGGTAGATCATGTCCTGGATTAGCACATAGGCTACTTTTTATCCCGGAAAAATGTTTTTATCCCGGAAAAACTTTTTCTAGCGGGCGAAGACGCGAGCAGAAGTCTAATTATATTATAAAGTATTATTCAAAGCTCTTTATTAGATTAGATAATAACCACTTACATGAATTTAATTTCAAAAGTTACTTTTATATTACAGCACAAAAATTGTGTTTATTAATAATATGATCTTAAAAAACATTAAATAAAAGTCAAATACCATGTAATTTCAAAACATTCGATAAGTTAAAAAGCCAATGCTCAAGTAAATATAGCTTACATTAAAAAAAAATGCCGTAAATCGAATTCATAGAAAACATCTAGTTTTTACAAACATCGCCTTTATTAGAATTCATGCTCGAACCAACCGAGTATTTGGACCAATTCCAAATCGTGGTTTGTAGTCAAATTTCCATTGTTGATTTAATATTTGAATTGTTTTCATCGTTTTATAATATAAGTTAGGTATTGGTTAGCTAAGCTCACGTGACAGACCTTTTCCAGAATAATAAGTAGCCTTTGTTAATCCGGAACTATCTGTGTGCCAATTTTCTTGCTTATCCGTTCAGTGGCTTTGTTGATTACTGCTAACAAACACCCAAATACCTTAACAATCGTCTGTAACCTCACATATTATTAAAAAACAAAATCCCCCTCCTGCGTCTCTCTGTATGAATGCGATAAACTAAATAAATACCAAACGATTACGATGAAATTTGGTACGGACAGATTGAGACCCTGCGATGGACACAGGCTATTTATCCCGAGAAAATATTATATAGCTGTACTTTTATCCCGAAAAAACTCTCGATAAGTGATAAAAATGTATAGAAAACTGTTCATAAATCCCTATCCAAAATTAATTCGGTTTTTGGAAAGGCCGTTGATGTTGTTTTTTTTTTTTTTTTTTTTTTTTTTTTATGAAACTGAATGACGAGTCGAGCATGCCGTTCGCCTGATGGTAAGCGATACGACCACCCATAAACAGTAGCAACACCATCCAGCACCTTGAGTAACAAAGTACTGTGTGGCATTCCACTGCGCTCGACATCCTGAGACATAAGATGTTAAGTCTCACTATGTCCTGTAGTTACACTGGCTACAATGTCCTTCAAACCGAAACACAACAGTGCATGCACACTGCTGCTTGGCGGTAGAAATAGATATTGCGGTGGTTGCATTAGTTGCGCCTCCGACCCCTTCAGAGATAAAAAGCAAGAGTGTGGTTATGTTAAAAAAAAAATATTGTGTACATACATTAGATACATAAACACTCACGGCTTTTATAACCGAAGAGGTAGGCAGAGGCGCAATGAATGCACTTTTTGCATTTCATTTCATATCGGGCACAAATTCCAGACTTCGGGCTGAAACTGAATAGAAAAATGCAATATAACTTTGCCGATATCAGTTATGCAATAACTTTATGCTTATATTATTTATAGCCGACTGCTATACACGGGCTTTTCCTACTAATGCCATACAATTGTATGTAGAGGATGTAGTCACCAAAATTGAGAAGGGTATAGGGTATGGTTCTGGCATTTAGAGAGGATGGATAGGAGACTAACAAAGAGGATATGTAAGGCGAGTGTGGATGGAAGAGCCGGTAGGGGTCGACCGCACCGAACCTTCAAATGTCAGATATCTGACATTATGGGTAAAGGCCAGGTGGAAAATATCAACAACCGGCGGAAAAGCAGAAAAAGATTGATGAAGGTGGAGGACGCGAAAGTAGTGTGCCAGAATCGAGCAAAGTGGCAATCCATAGTCTCTGCCTACCCCTATAAGATAGATACGTGACTCTATGTGTGTATGCTTTAAAAATCTTATGTAGAGCCGCTATTCATGCAGATTTCCTCGCGACGTTTTCATTCATTGTTAAAACGAGCTACTTATAATAATGAATACACAAGTATCTAACTTTAATTCAAAAGTGCGATCAAACATTAGAATCAAACCCGGCGACTATGTCTCATATCCATCCTCTTTCCGGTGGATTATATCAATACTTTCTTTAACGATCTGTCTATGGTATGGAAATATATTATTAATAATAAAGTTAAATATTCTCCGCGCGCTTTAAACTTCTGTCCTTCCTAAATTCAAGTAATATGGGTTCAGAAAGGAAACTATGGTCGAACGACATTTCGGGATACCTTTTAGTGGCTCTCATTCTGAATACAAATTACTGTATGAGTTCTCAGTGTTAATGTAATTTCGACTTTAGTTTCATAATAAAGTTATTGAGTTTTGTTTGATAAAAACACATGATTATTGTTAATGTTCGGAAATATAGACAGGACATTAATATAACGAAAAGATCGAACTAATCTAGTATTAAATTTGGGATATTTAGAGCTGTTTCAAGTATATTTTTTTTTAACTGTTATTATTGTATTAAACAGCTAACGTAGACAGTATTCATTTTATTACGCCTAATTTGAGAGCATAGATTAGAATCTGACTTTTGTATTTGGTCAGCTTATACATTTATGTGACGAGTAGCAATTACTCAGGTGTCAAACTGGCCCTAAATAACTTATCTAGTACTAAATTTTGAAGATTTATTTAATTTACATTTAAGGCCACTGCCACAAAAAATACAAAAGACCCTTTCAAGGTTAAATCCACATTTCAAAAAGTTTTTTATATCGTTCGTGAATAGGTGCAAAAAGGTTTATCTTGTCACCGTTCGCAGAAATACTCAAGCCGAGGCGACATCTCGTGATTAATGTGCAAGGCGTATAACAAAGGGACTGACCGACGGACGCGACTAACTAAAGATTTATCTTATGTGACCAGAGCTCTGCGAACATTGCGCGCTCATTTTCATAATGGGTGCAGAATTAATCCACAAACCATTGGCAAATTGCATTTAAGAGTGGCTAATTGTGTACTTTGGTTGGAGAAAACGTACGTAGTTTAGTTATATTGACTTGAGATTAAGTTAACAAATTTAAGTTCGGTGTGAGGAATATAAGCAAAGGAAATTAATTTTATTATAAGTATGTACACCCTATACCAGCATACCACCCAAAACCCGTGGTGGCCTTCTTCGGCGCATACGGGACGGCCGGGCGCTGAGGTATCTTGTTGCACTAAGATAGCTACGCGGAGCCGTCCCTGCGCGATTCCGCATTGCGGCCTTCTCTTTCCCCGTTTACAGGGGGGCTACGGTGCCCCCAAACTCTAAAGGACCCCTTTGGCGTCTATGACAGTTGGAGACCGACCACCTGCAATGTCGTCCACCGTGCGGGGGGACATTAGTCGCGGGCCGAGGCACACAGTCAGTGTGTATACCTCTTGGTTGTAAATCACATTGAGGCCTAAAAGGGCACGCGAACATTTCCTGGCACCCTCTCATTCCGCCCATCCTGGGAACCTTCCTCCCTTCCCCCCACCTTCCCTTCCATATTCCTCCTCAACTCCCCTCCCAGGCCCCTGCAGTCGTCAAGCCGGGGGACTCCAGTATCCCATTCGCAGGTTTCCCCCGGTGTTGACTCCAGGATCGCCTATGCAAAAAAAAAATGTCCACCTCCAACTCATTATCCCTACAGGTTATACAGGGTGGATTTTTAATATGGGCCAGCTACCTTAACTACTGTATCTACAAGAAAACTTTCAAAGGAAACTGGCCATAAATTTTTAATACATAAAGATCTGCATTCATAAATTTAAAAAAATGGAAAACTTTTTTTGCAATTAATGACCTTAAAGGTACTCAAACCTCAGATGGTCTCATGGTCTTTTGATCCTTATAAGCAACAGGATCGATTGGCGTCAAAAAGCTGTGTAGTGTAAATTACCCATGTTCATGCTGACTGTAATGTTTGTTTTTTAAAAAGCTGTGAATTCGGATCATAATATTTAAAAAAATTATGCACAGTTTCCTAAAACACTTTTCTTGTAGTTACAAAGGGTTAAGGAATCTTTACTGCCACAAAATCCACCTGTATATGGCAATTCGCAAGCTTTTTGTAATTACCTTCTACTTGATAATATCAAACACGTACCACTGCAGTTCGGCCGGCACAAAACTTATTGGTTCAAAAACCTATAAAATTGCGGGAGCCAATCCAATGTATCTCACGCATTATCACCGTAATTTATTACTGTTCACGCAAAGAATATTACTTTTAAATCGTGACTTTCAGTTTAGGAAACGAATAAAGCGTTTAGATTATCAGGATAATCGCGAAGGACAAATTCTGTAGACATTGTGAAAAAATGGGTGACTAAGGAAAAGTATAAATAAGTAGATTTTATGTAGAATTTTCGAGTTGGTTAAACAATTTCGTCATCGTTCCCTTAATTCCGCAAGAGGAATGAAGTGAACCTCGAAAGAGATTTGTTTGAAATTATTTTCGACAGTGTTTATTTTAGTCTTGTATAATATAATTTACAACGTAAGTTGATTAGACCTATGATGTTATTTATAGAATGTATTTTATAAAATATGAAAGATACGAGAATCATTAAAAACACGCATGTTTTATGTCCAGCATATAAAGAAGCGAGCATGTTTTACCGACAGCCATCAATAAACGGACAGATTAGTAATTATAGAGTAAAAAAGAAAGCAATTATGGCTGTCCTGGGCAGGCGCGTTTAATGCCTCGATCGTCTCCTATAACGTGAGTCTATGATAAACTTATTTGACTTAACGTTGCATGTAAGCATAAGGTTCGGACTTCGAACAATAGCTTATTGGTACAAGTCAATATCTTGTATAGTAAATAGTTTCTTGCAGTTCGCTGGCCAGGGCCGTCGAAGAACCAATAACCATTAGGGTACCCGATTTTTAGAATGCAAATTCAATCGAAAATGTCTTTAGTTTGGTCGAAATTGCGGCAAAACTCTACTAAAGTTCAAATGACAATAGCTTGGGACTACAAAGTAATATTTATGGGGTCTGATATACTTACAAGATACCGAAATCAAGTAACAGATTTTGAGTGCAAAGTGAATGTAGGTGACTATTAGTAAAAGGTTGAGGAAGATATTATGAAAGTAAGAGTGGGAGGTAAACTCATGTAACAAGATAGATAAATAGAAGACATTTAACCAAAAAATAATAATACACCGTACTTACAGACTAAATAATTTTAATCATAACCGCTACATTACTCTTCAATGTAAAAATTCAATCACGCAAAAGGCAAAGAATAAATTGAAATCACTAAACAACAATAAGCTTTCAAGACACGTCCACAATATCTCGGGAACCACTGAATAGACGGAGCTCAAGTTAAATGGCCAGAAAAAGTACCTGATTCGTCCCATTGGTCCCTTTTAAATTAAGGTCCAAATACGTATCTCTAATTAAGAGGTAAGTTGCCTTTTAATGATCGCTTCACCGTCCCTATTTAGTGTGTTTCGGACAGTTTTCAATTAAACATTTCTTTTCATTACATTTATATGAATTACTCTGGGAATTAACAACTAAGAATTTACAATGTGATGTCGCTTTTACATACAGTAAGCCTCGAATTAATGTATATATCACAGATAAAGACCGAATCTATGAATTACAAATTCATTAATATGAATCATCTTCCTGTCACCGAATACATTTGGGCTGATCGTACATAATGAACGAAATTTTCCATGGGCTGTTTTTAAAAGGGAGCTATTACACCACAACTCGCAACTAAATTATATGGGGTTTTACTCTCGTCCGCGTAATCTTCTGCTATAAAAACGGTCTCACGTTGACCTGCGTAATTATAGCCACGGGAAACCTTCGTCTTTTTCGGAACATTCCTTAAAAGTTTTATATAATTTCAGTACGCTGGGTGGTTCAGTGTTACATCATGCTTTATGTACAGACATAAAATGATGATATGGATTATGATGAATGTGTTTACTCTTCCTAATACGGAATTCGTGTATATTGTGTACTTAGCAGTACTCGTGATACCCTGTTCCTGTTCTTCTGGTAAAATTATTTTGGGTCATCATTTAATTGTTACGCATTCGTTGCAGATTGATATTAATAAAATCTTTATAATATTATCAATGGATATTTCAATTACTCGAATGTTATTTTTAATAAACAAATTCGGATTAAAACAAGGAATAATTTCCCGTCTCATTATTAAAATCCAACACCCAATCTGTACTCAAAGGCTTATTTAAAAGTCGAAATAACATTCGCATCATTTGAAACTAAACATCAAATATTGAGACGAGCAACTTAAATAACAAACTCAATTCCTATAGATAGCACCAATATCTTTATAACAGCAATGAGAAAGACATCAGCAGTTGGCATTATTTCTCGCCTGCACCCTGTATCAAAGAGCATTCAAGGCGGCTTGGAATCGGCGCTGACGGGACACTGCGCCAGATGTTCCAACGGTATCCATTCAAAGTGTTTTCCATTTGCACTTTAATTCGTTTGAAGTCACTAGGTGGGGACGCATTAATGCGTCTGAATTACTATTTTATACGAATGTAGGCGTGCTGAATAAGAATTCTTTATATTTTAAAAGTGTATGTTGCAGTGTTAATTAAGTCTAATGTCATCGCAGGATCCTTAAGTGGTAATAGAACTAGAAATTACCATGTTTAGCAATCTAATGAAACATTGAGAATGAATGAGAACAAACAGCTGCTCGTTCAATATAAATCTGTTGTGGCAAAGAAAACTCACTCTTATTTGATCGAGCTGTGCAAAAAATTACAAAGCAATTTTTAGCCGTCAGTATGCATTCTTATAGAAAGATATCTACTTAAATGGGGACCGCATAATATACAAATAACATCGACTATGATATTACATCAATTTCGTGTCACAAGAATTGTGGATATTTTAAAAATTATCATAGACTAGTTAAAAGTTTCCTTAATATTCAAAGTTACCATATATTGTTTAAGAAATAATATAAAACTAACTAACGTGAATTCATTCGCGTGAGATATAGAAATATAATAAAGGGTTTTATAGTAGCAAATCTAACCAATATTTAATCACAATTGGATACATTTAGTTACGTATAGAAGATGTATACAAATAAACATTGTTTTTTGTTAGGTATATATAAATATAAACAATGCAAAACTAATACAATTAATGATCATGATACTAGTTACAAGTGGAACTGAGCCCGAAGACTGAAGGCATCGTCTTATTACAGATAATGAAGAAGCCGTCTCAAGCCGATCTCTGCATGTTATGAGAATCAATACTATAGTGTTTGTGTTTGATTAACCTGTAGGCTTATTGGAACAGTAAGTACCATAATCAATATAATGTTACGAAAGGAAATTGTAACTGTTAACTTAGAAAAGGTTATTAACATTACAAATATAACACGTCAATTATTAAATTACGTCTATATGAAGTATACCAAGAAATTTTCTTGTAATAGTTTAAAAGTATAGAGTTGTTGTTTCTTTATTAAATCTTTTAGTATTTCTCGGTAAAGAATTTGCCTATATTTTGACGGACTTTCATGCTTGAATAAAATTAGAATTGATTTTGAATATATTCCACGCAGCAATGGCGTAGACCGATAACGTTTTCTGATCTGATGAAATCTGCAGTTCATAAGTACGTCAGAGAGCATGCTAAAGTCGGTTCCGGTTATAATCTAATGGGAGCTGCCATAAAATTCTGCTAGATGACCACATAGCTTGAAAGTACTGAGAGTAAACTTACCCAGTAAATAAATAGTTAAGTAAATATTCCTAGCGTCTATTAACTTGCAATGAATTTGATGTAGTTACGAATTAAAATGATTACTTTCTGTGTGTTAGGTAAGGGGAATAATACAGCAATGTAGTTTTAGTTAATGTAGGTGCTTTATTTTTAGCCAAAGAATTCTAAAATTATATAGAGCGGACATTGGAAAAATTGTCATACAAAAAATTTGAGCCTGTTCGTCAGTAACTCAATCTACCGTGAAATAACAAAATACCCATGTAAAATTCATTAGAACATACTTTGTCATGGTCGTAATGCGTATATTGGCATATTTATTTCCAAAATATTGTTTTCTATACAAAATTTAAGCATACCGAGACGTCTTGTTACACGAACATGTCAGATAAGACAGCGACATATTACCAATTGGTAATAACTTTTGGACGAAAAATTTGGTCCTGATGTCCGGTCTATAGCTATACTAATGTCTTTGTTTTTAGCCAATAATGCGATCAGAATATCAGCGTAGTCACACAAATTCAACTCGAAGCCTGACATTCATAACAAAATTCTAAATGTCACGTTTCATTTATGTCGATTATTTTGTCACACCTACTTAATATTCTCGTCTTGTAGGAAAAGCGTCTTAGTAACTTTAGCAAAAGTAAGCAAATTATATTCTTTTGCTTTATTACGTAACCTTGGAAGTTCTGAAATATTATTGTGTTCATTTCTGACTTTGCTTGAAGATATATTTTACTGGCAGATATTATCATTATCGCCATTAACGTTCGAAATAAGAATTTATTGAAAGAGTTTCTAAACATGTTAAAGATTCTTGTTGTAAAGATGTAAAGTTGGCAACTTCTCATAAGTAAGTCTACAAAGTATAATTCATTACAATGAAGAAGGTATACCTACTGGTGCTAAAGAAAGTTAATGGAACTTTGAAATGTTTTCTTGCAAGAATATTATGGGCAGATCGAACAAAATAATTATTTCCGAATATAAGATAATAGCTATAATACAGGTGATACCAACCGATAATTTACTAAGTAAACCAAGTAACTCCAAGATCTATGCACCAAGTTTGTTGAATGTAAAGGAACTTGTTCTATGGACTTTGCACCAAGATATGAAAGTCTATTACATCATATAAGTATCATTAGTATATCATAGACGACATAGCCCAGCGGATTAGCAAGCTAAAGTGGCAGTGGGCAGGGCACATAGCTCGTAGAGCTGACAACAGATGGTGTAGAAATGTTCTCGAGTGGAGACCACGTAATGGCAAGCGCAGCGTGGGACGTCCTCCTACAAGGTGGACAGACGACCTTGTAAAAGTTGCAGGAACCCGCTGGATGTAGGCTGCTTCTGATAGGTTGGTCTGGAAATCTTTGGGGGAGGCCTATGTTCGGAAATGGTCTTGTAAAGGCTGAAGAAAATAAAGAAGTATTATTTGACCTCAAGACTTAGGTAACGTAAATTCACCCCTCATTCGAGGTAGCGACATAAACGATGCGATGTAACATAAATGCGAAAATGTTCTTACTTCTTATCTTACATTAGTAATATAATCTTCTTTTGCATCCTACTAATATTATAAACGCGAAAGTTTGTAAGTATGGATGTATGGATGTTTGTTACTCTGTCACGCAAAAAACTACAGAACAGATTTCGATGAAATTTGACACACGAGTAGATTATGTCCTGGATTAACACATAGGCAACTTTTTATCCCGGGAAAATATAAAGCGGGACTTTTATCCCGGGAAAATTTTTGCATGTTTGTTAGAACATAGAAGAAAACGCAGGATCTACTAAACAGATTTGAATGAAATTTGGCATATGGGTACACGTCCCGGATTAACACATAGGCTACTTTTTATCCCGGTAATCCTATGGGGAAAAAAATAGTTTTTTAATCAGATTTTTTAAACAGATGGTGCTGGTGTAGTAGTGTTTAAGTACTTTTGTAACGGGCAAAGGGTTTTAATGCGGACGAAGCCGCGAGCAACACCTAGTACTAAATATATTGTACCAAAGTACTCAAATAAACGGTGGAGAGTTATTAAAGAAATATACTCTGAAGCTTATCCGTCTTTTATACCTTCTGTCACTAAGACCATGAAAATATCAGTGGCGGTCCTTTCATAGAAGCCGAAAAGCCTGGCTTGCCTTAAAATTATTTACCTAAGTACTCAAAATCGAATATGAAACAATGACCAACATTTTACGGTAACAAAACGCTTCGAAATAATTTTCTTTAAAGTTTTAAAATTCCCGCGCTAAGTTTCGCTGAACCGGTTCGCCTCGAGCGCACCTAAAGACACACCACTACACCTACACACACAGAACCACATCCGCGCCGTACACTCATTTCATATTTAATACAAAACAGCTAGATGCGCACAAAATATACTCATCACTCTCTCTCTCGTTGGGTTTTACCTGGCTTTTCGCCGACATATTTTTCTCATTCGCACTAATGGATAAACTGATACCACATACGTATAGCTATAGTAAGTTTCTATAGCAATCAGTACTAGAAAATAATCCAGGCTTAATGCATCCATAGATACTGTATAAAATACAGGGTTGCCAATTAAAAGAATTACCTCTAATATGGTTGCATTATTTTGCTTATTTTAATGTGTATTTTTTATTTATCATGAATATGTAAAGATTTTAGTGATAATATAATTAAAATTACATATCTGATTATAATTATTTAAGGTATTGTACTATAATTTTATTTATCAATAAGTTTTTTCACAATTTTAGCATTCATTTTGTGGAGTAATTTTGATTCCAACTAGGCAACATCAGTTATTTGTTTTGATTGAGCCGGCGATCTACATTGTGAAGTATTTGTGTTTATTAAGTGGTTTTTGAGTTATTTTAAACTTTTAAGCACAATAAAGATGAGTGAATATATTTCTTTTAATAGTTTAAAGTGTGTGAAAGTTTTTATCGGCGAGAATAAGTTAAATTTGTTAGGTTATGATGGAAAAAAACAACTTTTAACGAGCTGGCGAATGGCGCGAAATGTGTCTGAAGAATCATAAAAGGTATTTAGATCAGTATACAACAAAACTTATTGTCTTATTGGATGCTCTAATACGTTATACGACGTATTAAGTTGCATTGTTGGTGTTTCATATTATTCTCGGACAAAACAAGTGTTTGGAATAGGTAGGTACAGACATCTGGCTAGTAAAATGATTTAATTAATCAGTGTTATCAAAAGTAATTCCAATTCACAAAAACATATGTTAAATGCATTCATTTCATTTCATAATTTCGGTAAACAGCGAATTGTAACCTGATTATCTCGTCCAATTAAATAGGTACAGTAGCTGTGACGAAATTTGAAAATTTCTAAACAAAATTTGTGCGTCAACACTCAACAGTAATACTGATGATTGTAGTCTTTTACTTTTTTAAAATTACTTGATACAGGTAAAATCTATGTAAATAGTTTATCTTTACAAGAACTTCGTTTAGAAGTCGCGATGGGTCAAAATTGTTTTTAAATAAAGGTACCTAATTTCGAGAGATAATTAGTTCACTCGATGGCGTTGTTGTATTGCGTACACGGTTCGAATATTGTTTTGAGGCCCTGCACTGGTTCGAATCCCGGTACGGGTAGTCATTTTTATTTTTAGATATTGCTTTTCTTTCTTATAGTTGCACATTTTATATGTATCGGAGGTGCGAATTTTTTTTAGGTCTGCTTTGGCTTGCCCTCATCCAAAACTCTAGGCACGCCACTGGAAAATATATCATTGCATGCTGTCGAATCTAACCCATAAACTTTTACTGCATATGTACACGACAAGAATAATATAGAATTGCATAACATGGTGATATGTCCATGGGCGTAGCTAGGGGGGGCAACGGTGCGGCAATACCCACCCTAGAGACATTTTTGCTCACCCTAGAAAAAATCTTGCGCTAACAGGAGCCTTGCGTGGTGCAGGCATTTGGGGTCGTTCAAGTATTACGTAAGCAACAAAGGGGGGTCCATGTTTTGCTTATTTTTGATGACATGATAGAAGGAGGGGTCTCAAAAGTGATTACGTCAGCAATATTTGTTTTTTTTTTATAAATAACAATAAAGGAATTTGAATAGATTTTGTAAATATCATACCTATTATTAGGGGGGTTGCAAAATATCAAAATTCTGCTTTCGTCCCCCTCTCCTAGATAAAATACGTAGATACGCTAAGCCCTCGTATGTCGCATATCTAAAGTAATGGCTAATGGATTGGATTAAGCAGATCAAGTATCACTTTCAAAAAAAAATCTCCTTTGCATGCCGCGTGGGGTGCATCATAAATTAATAACAATTCAATCATCTAGTAACAGGCATATTTGAACTACTACTAAATCCCACAAATTTCATATCGTATGCGTTTTACATTATGATGAACGTAAACGTTATCCTCATTTTTTTTTTTTTTTTTTTTCATTATTTATCATTTACACCTGCCTCCGTCTCTCTGCACCTCCTTAAGGTCGACTGGGAGAAAATGCCCTTAGGCATTAAGTCCGCCTGTACTATACATCTGTACAAAGTGTAAATAAAAATAAAAAATAAACGTACAATATGAAGCTAAAATAATGCTTCAAATTGTATGCTCGTTCCACGGAAGAACTATGTTAATTTTTAAATTAAATACTACGTAGTGCTGTTGGAAAGGCATTCGAGCGTTGGTTTTTTAGGTACTTTTTTGCACCAACGAATCCTATTTCACATGCTGCGGTGTTCTGTTTAAAACATTCTATAGAACATTTTAACGTAAATACTAACGCCTTAATTATGAAAGAAGTGTTGGAATGACGTACAATTAAAAATGTAATCTACAAAATAAGTCTTTAGAATAGTGCTTTGTTTGAAAAAATATCATTTCTAATTATTGATGAATTAAGGTGAAAGCATTAATTGGAAATCAATATTCAAAAGTTATTTTAAATAAAATATGTTAATTAGCGTTAACAGAAACAAAATACTTTATTCTAAGTACCAATCTATTAATTCTCGACCCGTCAAAATTCTTGTATAACCTGATTCGAGCAACCTACGCATTCCACGAAGTGTATTCGCTACACATATAACGACGCAAATTGAGTTATATTTGTTCCAATAATTTTATGTATAACTAAATTAGGACACGAGCACGTCGTTCATCATATGGATTGCCACGCCTGGTAAACAGTAGCTACATCATACAGATCTTTAACACATACGTCACTAGGCTACGGTTTAATGAAGGTCTCCCGTATGCGAAAGCCTGGTTGGGTACTTACGCGATGTCTATTGCCACCAAGCAACATTGGGCAAGCACTTCTTCTTCTTCTTCTTGTAGTGCCTCTCCAACTAGTGAAGGTTGGCAGTCAGCTCAGCATATCTTCTTTTGTCCTTTGCAAGGCGAAATAGCAATCGCAGATGTTCCGCAGCCACGATTTTTTCCTTCGACCAGTTTTTCTTTTGCCCGCTACTTTTCCCATCTGGGCAAGCACTGTTGCGTTCCAATTTAAAGAATATTGTAGCCTTACTGGGGCTTGTGAGACTTAACATCTTATGCCTCAGGACGACGAGCGCATCACATATTTTTGTTACCATTTAAATTTACCATTTATAAGCAGACTTGTAGCTTACCATCAAGTGAGCGGTATCCTTGTCTTGTAATTCATGTATAAATATATATTTATATATATAGCACTATGTTTGTCACTCTAAGATATCAGACATTTAATTAATTAGCCTTAGATTAGCCGAGATTAAATATTAATATTACAAAGCTATCAGGTTCTTTATTCCTTTTTTAAGTAAAAAGCAAATTGTTTTTGTTGAATTTGAAAAATAACATTTATCAAAAATGTTTAATACGTTTATTAAATAGAGAACAGAATCATAGTACCCTATTTCCCTACTGTTGAAGTTTTCAAATTAAAATGTATTAATAACTAGATAGTAGACACCTAGTAGACAATTCAGATGTTCCTGAAACAAATGATCCAATCAGACGCCCAAACCAATTGAATCGTCGGTTTTAATCATTACGTGCCGGTCTCTACAACGTCTCGACAATTGCGAATAAATAACAAAAACCTTACAAAGACGACTCCATCCATTTACGTCGGAATCCACAATGGTGCTCGAACCGACCTCGGGGTTTTAATCACGAATATCCAATCAAAGAGACAATAGGTTTATACAGTTAAGTACTGTTAGGAATGTCATTTCCTAGAGTACTATGATCGATAATTCTCATCACTAGCATATTACAAACAAAGTAAGCGCGCGTTAGAGTGCACGGTGCATACCATTTATCTTTGTGTCGTGTCGTGTGATGTATAGGATCTTGTAGATCTAATGATGATGAATGATGAGTGGACGATAGCCTAGTTGGTAATGGAACGGTCGGATGAGACGGATGGCCGCAGGTTCAAAACCCAAGGTTCAAAACCCAAACACACATCTGATTTTTCGAAGTTATGTCACACCTTTAGAACGAAAACGACGCAATTCAAAAAAAAAATTGAGTTATCCTCGTAAAATTACTTAAAACGAAGTTCTCAATACAACAATAGTTTAAACACAACCATATTTAAGTGGGAACAGGACAAAACTATTATATCGGTCCCTTTTTTATTATATTTTTACAAAAAAAGGACCAGTTTTAGGTAATTTTATGACGATAACTCAATTTTTGGTTTCTTTGAATTGTGTCGGTTTCGTTCTAAAGATGCGATGTGTGTTATTTGTATTGTTTATCAATTATCGTTCACTTTAACGGCGAAGGAAAACATCGTGAGGAAACCAAGGTACCTGAGAATTGCCCAAAAATAATTTCGCGGGCACGTGAAGTCTGCCAACCCGCACTAGGCTAACGTGGTGGACTAAGGCCTTAATAATCTCAGTAATAGAACAGGCCCATGCTCAGCAGTGCGCAGTATATAATACAGGGCTGGTATGGCATGATAAATCGTTAATGTCTAATGTCTATAGATCCAACTCTTCCGTATCTTTCTATTTGATTTATTTCGTTGCGGGTTAAAGAGAGATTGGTATTCCCTGAGATTCGCCGAGCTTCACCGCTCGGTGTCATAAAATGAGTGCCACTGCTGATCCTAGCTTATAGGAGTTGCAATGGCGGGTGGTAGGGGGAATAGTCTCTAATGTCTATAGACCGCTTCAGTGATGTAGTTTTATTGCGTGCGCGTTACGACACCGCCCTGAGGTCCCGGGTCGGGCCAAGTGATATTAGGTATTTTCTGCTCAGTATCAGCCCGGAGTGTGGAATTTGTGCCGGATATGGCGATAAGCTCACCCTTTATCACATCATGGGATGGAACATACAGACGAAAAGTGGGGCCCTGGTTGCACCTAGCCCTCTGAAAGTAAAGGTGTGAAGTTGTAAATATGTTGTTGTTTTAGAGAGTATCAGCATCCAGCTTAGGGACGAGATTTCTGGAACGAGTAGTTCTTTAAAAATATTAAGTGGCAAGTCATTTATATACGAATTCAAATCGAATTGTTCCTCTTCAAGTTCAGATATTGTTGTGTCCTAGTTTGATAGATATTGCCAATTTATGATATACTTACTGCATAGTAAGTTCTAGTTATTGAAATCCCGTTTTTGGCATTGTAACTTCATTCATTCTAATCATGTGTTCAATACAGTACCGCCTAAAAATATTCACGGGGTTTAGAATTCTTTTGAAGATATGTAATTCTAACCTTGCGCCGAGCGTACCGTCTATGCATTTACATATAAATAATATAGTATATAGTGCGTTTGTTACACGGACGGGCATTGTTTGGACGATGTCGTGTTTGCGGACAAACAGTGCCGGTTTGCTTGTAGACCTTCATCGTGGAATCAATGCTTCAGATAGCAATTCGAATGCGATACAAAAGGCGTCTCCTTTTGTAATATCGGTGTAATATCTCCTTTCGTGATATCGGTTGATATGATTGCCACCATGCGTCGTGAGTATTTAACGCTTAGTTAAAGATATAATTATTTCGTTATTATGTTCAAATGAATTGTGGAGATTTGTGACTGAACAATTCAATTTTTCTTTAGTCTGAAGTAAAGACGACTTGATAAAGGTACCAGGAACACGCTGGATGCAAGCCGCTTTTGATAGGTCCGTCTGGAAATCATTAGGGGAGGCCTATGTTTAGCAGTGGACTTACTGTGGCTGATGATAGTGATGAATTAAATTGAGAAGTCACTGGTTTGCTAACACAGCCGTTTATTGGTACAATAGGCAGATTAGGCAGTAATTAAAGAAAATATCATAAAACATATAGTATTACTGAATGCGTATTGTTGTATTAATAATTCAAAATCCAAATTCTCTATTTACGTGTTAAGATTAGCATCTAATTGTATCAAAATATTTACTTTCCCTCTGCCACATGTTATCAGTTAGGTAACCAAATACTTGTCTCTCTTCGACATCTCTGGTTTCTGAAGTGAATTTTAGCTAAACTATGTATCTTCAATTTTTGGAGTTCATTCGCAACGATTGCTAAGAGATTGTCAACAAAATAAATTTGTTTGTAGTACTTAATAAAAAAATTAATCAATTTTTCAAGTCCTTTTACGACTTAAAACTTTACTTTCCTAAACGATGAATACGTATATAAAATGTATCTATTATAAGCTGTTGAAAAGATTGACAATTTAACAACTTGTTTATCTGGATAAAATAGACTATCGCATATCACAAACTAAAAATCTACCTAAAACATATAATTTCTACTCGGACGGAGTCGCGGTTAACGAGTTAAAACATTGAACAGTAATGAAAATGGACATAGGCGCCAATTAATCATTAGACCTATTTTGGCCGTCATCCAGTGTGGCTTCTGCTCCATGTGCATTACCTCTGTCCATAGCGTCGCGTGTTTTCCCTGATGGCTGAGCCGGTCATAAATCACTGGATCTGAGCCACAACGGATATTTCACTAAGTCCTGTACACCGGTGTACGAAATATCGCCGAACATACCTTTAACGCGCACACACTCACGCCTTTTATCCCAAAAGGGGTAGGCAGAGGAGCAACTAGTGCACCACCTTTTTGCCGTGCGTATTCCGTCCTATGATGTGATAGGGGGGCGAGCCTATTGCCAATTGCCATATACGGCACAAATGCCAGACTCATGACAAGCTAAAAACAGAGACACAAGCATGCAAGCTAATTAATGAACTACTTAGCTTACTATTGTGAGTTTGAATCGTGCCTATCGTCACATTAGATTCCAGTTTCAATTAGAATCCATTACTGTGCACCTCCTCTATGTTTAATATGAAGTAATTTTAACACATTTTTCCAAGTTTACATCAGCATTTACATATCAATTTCTGAAACTGAAAGAAAGTATCGATAAAGTTAAATCGTGTCGTTAAGTGGACGATAGCCTAGTTGGGAATGGAACGGTCTGCCGAGACAATGTCTGCAGGTTCAAAAACCCAAGGCACACACCTCTGACTTTTCGAAGTTACGTGTGTATTGTTTATCAATTATCGTTCGCTTTAACGGTGAAAGAAAACATCGTGAGGAAACCTACATACCTGAGAATTCTCCATAAGAATTTCAAGGGTATGTGAAGTTTGCCAACCCGCACTAGGCCAGCGTGGTGGACTAAGGCCTAACCCCTCTCAGTAGTAGAGGAGGCTCATGCTCAGCAGTGGGCAGTATATAATACAGGGCTGATTGCATTGCAATCGTGTCATCGATATGCGCATTTTCAATTATTGATGAATGATTTATTTGTTTGTTATACGCTGTTCTGTAAAGAGCTAGTAATAAATAAAAGATGAGGAAGGTGAATAATCATATTTATCAAGATTCATTGCTGCAAAAACTAAAACTTTTATAATAAATGTTTCAAACACACACAAAAGGTGATCAACAAGAAGAATAATTTAGCTCAACTAAACAAAAGTGTTTCGCAATTAAGTACATATTTAAAATATTCACGAAAACCTTTAAGATGGTGAAGATTTCAATTAAGGGGGAGCAAAATGGTGTTTAAGGTAAATGTAAATTTTCATTACCTTTTCATTCCACTAATACCCGCTCAGAAATATTGTTAAAGACGCGTGAGACAGAAATGTCGACGGACTCTCATTTACAATTTTACTTACATTTCGTTAAATGCTTCAAATTGCATTTCAACGCTTCGAATTTAGTCCAAAAGATAAAATAAAATTTTATTTAGAAAATAGAACCTATATTTGTACGCTAAATCCCTGTTCATGAAACAGCTTTTAATTGCAACATTATGTAACAATTATTTAGTGCACATGGAAAAGTTTGTATATTGTGAGAGTTTTATATACATTTTCTAATTTTATTTTAGTAGATTTTTATTTGTATATTATTACAATGCTGTCTTTTTTATATTGATTGCGAATTATTAATATAATTATTAATATAATTCGCAATAGCAGAGCGTGGGTGAGAAAAACTTATGCCCGGCTTTTAATTACAAATTGCAGTATTTCGGGGATTATTAATACATATACGCATACTCACGCCTTTTATCCCCGAAGGGGTAGGCAGAGACGCAAGTAGTGCACCCACTTTTCGTCGAGCGTATTCCGTCCCACGATGTGATAGGGGGCGAAGCCTATCGCCATATCGGGCACAAATTCCAGACTCCGGGCTGATACTGAATAGAAAAATCCAATAGCACTTTGCCCGACCCGGGGATCGAACCCAAGAGCTCAGCATTGCAGTCGTACCGTGATACAAATACGCCACCGAGGCAGTCGAGGCGAGGAGATTATTAATATACTTCTATACTAGCTTCTTTCTTTCTTTCTTCTTTCTTCTTCTGCGCGGAGCTTCGCCCACGTGGAAGGAGTTGCTTGTCTTGCTGTATATTTTCCATGGATAAAAAGCAGACTATGTCATTTCCCGGTTCTCAAAATATCTCCATAACAAATTTCATTAAAATCCATCCGGTAGTTTTTGAGTTTATGGCATTCAGACGGAAAGAAAGACAGATGCTGCGGGATGACTGTTTTATAATATGTAAGGATAATAAAGGTGAACGGACGACTTGATAAAGGTCGCAGGAACACGCTGGATGCGAGCCGCTTTTGACAAGTCCGTCTGGAAATCTTTGGGGGAGGCCTATGTTCAGCAGTGGACGTCATGTGGCTGATGATGATGATGATGATGGTGAAGGATAATATAAGATTGCCTCTTTTCACATGAGGGGATAAGAATACCTAAGTATGTACCTTAGTTGATAATAATGCTGTTGTTAAGTGCCCATTTTTGTGGCGCTACGTACTATAAAAATAGATGGTATCTTCTAACCTTTATATAACATTAAGATAACAAGAAAGAAAGTGAACGTTTTATAACAATATTACAATGTGATACATCTTACTAATATTATAAATGCGAAACTTTGTGATTTTTTTTGGATGTTTGTATGTTTGTTAGTAGTAAACGCAAAAACTACTGAACGCATTTAGATGAAATTTGGGACACGGGTAGATCATGTCAGTGAAATTTTGAACTTTGATGTCAATTTGAAACAAAGTTAAGCAGAAATCAAATTATTCCCTAATTTTGATTAACATGTCTTCGACAATTTTTGTTCTGTTCATTAAAATGCTAACTTAGTCCTTTTAATGTATTTATAACTATGGATATTTCATGATTGAATCGTTTACGATAAATTTAAGAAAGAGCGCTTTTGTAACAAAATCCACTATCTCAATCTAACCTTGCAACCCTCGGGACTCGCTGGCATATCTCCGAAAGAAATCTCAAATCCTTTTGTACATAAACCTCGTATGGCCAGTAATTTACAAAATTGAGATGCGTGCCTCGCACGAATAGTGGGGATCAAGAGTTCACGACCCGTTTTTGGTTTATTTTAGATCATATGTGATGGGATCAGATTTTTAATTTATGTTGTAAGTTTAATAAGGAACTGTAAATTGTACTTAACGATGACACTTCTGGCAGTTTTTTTCCGACAACGTGTATATTTTTTACAATGAGAAAACTCGGAAAAAACTTTTACTGGTGGTAGGTCTTTCATTTGTAAGAGTCCATCTGGGTGGGTACCACCGCAGTGTCAATTTCTACCGCCAAGCAGCAGTGTGCCTGCAATGTTGTGTTTCGGTTTGAAGGACATTGTAGCCACTGTAATTACTGGACATAATGAGACTTAACATCTTATATCTCAGGATGACGAGCGCAGTGGAATGCCACACAGTACATTGTAACTCAAGGTGCTGAATGGTGTTTCTACTGTTTATGGGTGGTCGTATCGCTTACCATCGGGCGAACGGCATGCTCGTCTCGTCATTCAATGCAATAAAATAAAAAATAAAAAACTCGGATATATTGTTTTTTTTTTTTTTTTTTTTTTTCGCGGAGTAAGTGACTTATTACTACCGCCCAGCCTTCAAGGGGGGACTGAGTGGTTATGTTGGGTTCACCGTGCCTTACGACCCGGCGTTGAGCGACTAGGAAATGGACTCTAAAACCTCATGGCTGACAAGTACGCTGCCAATAGACCAATGAAGCGATGTTAAGTACGTTGTTACTTGTTATTGAGATTATTCCGTCTAGATCCAGATTCTAAGAAACATTATACACACACACACTCACGCCTTATAGCCCCCTAGGCAGAGGCGCAACTAGTGGACCCACTTTTCGCCGTGCGTATTCCGTCCCAAGATGTGCTAGGGGGCGAGCCTATCGCCATATCATGCACAAATTCCAGACTACGGGCTAATACTGAATAGAAAAAGAAACATTATGAGGTGCCTAATGTAGCCTTTGGATGAAACACAATTATGTGAAAATTTTATCTACGTCTATTATATTAAGCCGTATAATAATATTACAACACTCTGAATAAAGACAAAATTATGGCAAATATTTATACCAGTAATTGAATTTCCAGTTGATTAAATACCAAATTAATTTATGTATGCCTCGATAAGTAGTATCGTCTCTTGGGAATTATAATCATTGAAGATACAAGATATTAGCACAATCAATAATGGATAAAGATAATATTTATAGAATTCTCTGAAGAATAAGATAGAAAACAGAACTCACTACATTGTACAATATCGAAAGATTGAATACGCCAATACTTCCGAAGACTTATAAAAACGGAAAAGTTGGGTATTATTTTTCTTCTTGCTGAGAATTTTGATTAGTTATAGATACATAAATACACACACTCACGCCCTTTGTCCCCGAAGGGGTAGGCAGAGGCGCAACTAGTGCACCCACTTTTCGCCGTGCGTATTACGTCCCATGATGTGATAGGAGCGAGCCTATCGCCATATCGGGCACAAATTCCAGACTCCGGGCGGATACTGAATAGAAAAATCTAATATCACTTTTCCCGATACGGGGATCGAACTCGAGACACCAGCATTGCAGTCGTACCTTAATACAACTACGCCACCGAGGCAGTCATTAGCTATAAGGAGTTATAATAGTAATTGTTATATGAAGTATTTTGTATATCTGTAGGACACTAACTGAGGTGAGTGTTAAACGCATTATCACTTGGCAGTCGGTTAATTTTTTTTTTATCTAGCACGACAAAGTGTCTGCACCTCACCTGATGGTAAGCGCGATGCCATGCCGTCCAGATAGAGTATCGAATGGCAGTAGATGGTTATCTCATGATTCCGGGTAGATGGGTACCATTGCAGTATCTATTTCTGCTGCTAAACAGAATTGTGAAAGTATTGCAGCTTTCTTGTTTATCTTTACATCAGATGTCTCAAGTTTACGAGCACGGTGTAGTACAACGTGGTCCAGAATTCGATTCTCAGATAGGATGACCCTTTGATTGTATCCCCCAGAGCGTTTTGATGTCAGGTAAAAGGCTAGACATAAATATTAAGCCAAATCGTGTAACTTACGTGTACAATAATAAAAGAAAATCTTATGAAACATTATTTAAATTTTGTAACACCCAACCATTTACTTGAATGGGTTAACACTTAATAGCCTTCCTTCGCTTTAGCTAACCAACACATTTCTTTAGAATTGGTATTTTCAATACCCGTTTTAGCTTGTAATATGGAAATGTTATTTCCTGAACCATTTTTAAAGACAAAATAATATTAGAGGCCTGAGGTAACAATATCAAATGTTGCTTTACCTGCGGAGATAGTTCAATAACAATAGAATATAATATATGTCTTCAAAATTTATATTTCTGAAAGATATAACAATATTGTTTTAGATAAAATAATGAAAGGCAGTATAAGTATGAAGGATGAAACTATGTCGCTAACGATAAAGACCTACAGTTAAATGAGAAATGGCAATGTTACTAATTATATGTGTAATGTTCTTCTTCGCTACATCATCGTTTGTGTCCAAACGATCATAATCGTCGCGCGGTCTGTCTCCACCTGTCTCTGCTAGATGACAATCGGGTACATTCATTTACAGGGCGTCCCACTGCTGGATTAATTTGGTCGGACCACCTCATTTATGACGTACCACGAGGTCTATTTCTTTCAACTCTGCCCTGAACGTCTAGACGCTCTATGGAGTCATTATTTCACCGCGAGACATATACATGAGTCATAAGTAATACTCTACAACAATTCTAATACAATATACCAGTTGCACCAATCAACTCTGATTATCATAATAGAAAGCCTCAAAGCCCGCACGCTTGAAGACTAGTGATGCATGACGTTTATATCATGACAATGGATTGGTTTCACCGGCAAGGATTAAGTACTCCCTTAGAGATGCCAAATTAGACCAGCTTGGCGAACTGGCTTACTCGAGGCGATTGACCTCCTAAACGAGTGATGCATATCACACACTTTAATTATTTTTAACGTCCATTCCATGTTTTCAGCAGTTAACCACAGAACGAATACAAAGGACAGGTCCACAATGCCCCACAGCAAGCCGCAAAGAAAATTGTTATTCTAAATAAAACGTAAAAAATGTTTTGTAAAACCAACTCTCGTTAACAAAGACAAAGCTTTGTGAAAGTTACGGTTTCATCAGATTAGTGGCCGCCATTCAGGGGCGCACAATGGGGCGATGTCAAGATGATAATTGGTTGTCAAAGGCATATACAACAATCTCTGATCACTGGTGTTCTAGATAGACGTACCTTCAATTGAAGAAAATGGGACATGTTTGATTCGGTGAGTACTAATTGATTTAATACTTTAACATATAAATCATTATGTGGAGCTTTACGTATAAATAGAATATTATTGCTAATATGCTGCAGTCAATGTTTTGTGAAATTTAGAACGCGTTAAATTATCCGACTGCTAATGAATTCTCTTAGAGCAACTGTCAAATAATTACAATCAATGGTAATTAGTTTTATTATATCAATTGTCAGATTCATAATAATTGTATGAAAACAGAATGGTGACAGCTCGTTGCCGCCATTTTATTTTATGGCTGATGAAACGAATTGACAGCATCAGTGATCATCAGTGATATACTAGAATGCGTTTCAACTTTTAGTTCCGATTTCGTGATGTTGGCAGCACTGCATGTGCTGCTACATCACACAAAATGTGTTACCTTGAAATAAGGGAAATTTGGATATTTTTGTAATGGGAACATGTTTTTTTTTAAAGCTTTTATTAACTAATAATGTATATATGTTTGTACGGGTGGAATCTTGCAAGTCAATTTTGAAGCAATTACCCTCAACCGAATGTGTTAAAATTTTGTATACACGCGTTCAGTTTGGGTGACAATACATTCTTAGCTAAGTGACATCATTCTGAATCTAATATGGCGGACGGCCTAAGATGATGAACTAGTCGTTTTTTGTGCACGTCCATAATATGGGTATAAAATGAAAGGGTTTGCTGAGTCTTCTCAGCAATCATATATCATACAAAAAATATAATGACCTCTCTAAATCCAATATGGCGGACGACCCAAGATAGCGGTCTAGTTATTTTTTACGCACTCCTATAATATGGGTGTCAAATGAAAGGGCTTGCTGAGAATAACTCGAAAAATAGCTAAAAAGAAAAAATAAATAAAAAGTAGTACCTAGTGTTTAGATAATAAAATAATTATGTAACTTGATCTTGACAAAAGTAAATCTCGCGACAAGCTTTTATCTCTACATCGTATTAAACAAAGTTTGATACAACATAAAGTTCTTTTTTCTTTTTAGAGCGTTTAAATAAAAGGTTGTGTTTAAAGCGGACGACAGCCTAGTTGGGAATGGGACGGTTTGCCGAGGCAATGTCCGTCCGTTCAAAACCCAAGGCTTTTCGAAGTTACGTGTGTATTGTTTATCAATTATAGTTCGCTTTAACGGTGAAGGAAAACATCGTGAGAAAACCGACATACCTGCGAATTTTCCATAAGAATCTCGAGGGTATGTGAAGTCTGCCAACCCGCACTAGGCCAGCGTGGAGGACTAAGGCCTAACTCCTCTCAGTAGTAGAGGATGCCCGTGCTCAGCATTGGGCAGTAGGTATATAATACAGGGCTGATTGCATTGCATTGCATTGCATTGTGTTTAAAATATTTTTTTGCTTTTTATTTATTTAGTAACAAAACAAAAATATTTATAATCTAATTTTAAAATATATATCCATAAATTATGTACCCACTTATCAAATAATTTATTATTAGAATCTTTGAATTCTGCCGTAAGTACGTAATAATTAGCTAGCTACGTCATTTCCAATAAATGCTTCTTTTCCTTGCTAAGATGTGCAAAACTACAAATAGTTATATCACGAAATTACACAGTGGAATTAATCTGAAACTTACGGGAGTAACTGAAACACAATAGACATAATTGATGAGTGGGTAGATATTTAGCAGCTAAATAAATTTTAGTATGTTTATCTACTAAACCATTACTAACTACATTTATAGGTTTATGGATACTGTGTGATAAATAAAACAAGACGAATATTTCTGTATCATAATAGAATGGCATTCGTTTTTTAATGAATCATGGAGGTAAGTAATAATTAAAAAGCAATTATGACAAGTCAGCACAAAAAACACAAAACATATCTATTAGCATATTATAATACATTGTATCATTACACTGGCTATTTATTTATTGTTATTTTAATCAATGTTATACAATTATTGTTTTGCCCGCGGCTCTGCCCGCGTGAATAAGTTTTCCCGGGATAAAAGTCCCGCTTTATATTTTTCCGAGATAAAAAGTAGCTTATGTGTTAATCCAGGACATAATCTACCCATGTGCCAAATTTCATCGAAATCCATTCAGTAGTTTTTGCGTGAAAGAGTAACAAACATCCATACATCCATATATCCATACTTACAAACTTTCGCGTTTATAATATTATTATAGTAGGATTATTAAGATATCAAAATATGTTTTACATTTTATTTAAGGAAATACATTAATCCTCTAGTAACCCTATTTTTTTAAACTGAAATGGCGGCAATAGGATCCTTAACACATTTTAAAGGAATATGTGGGGTTTCTTTACGTTTTTTCACGCTCACATAGGTTCTTCACTTTCTACGCCGTCCGTCTTTCATTATTTCTTAAAAGGCCGTATACGAAATTTCAACTATTTCAGTCAACTTTTCATCGTGATTATTCAAAAAATAAACTGATCTGATTAATTTCTAATACATCATCGGAAAGACTATTTCAACACGAATAAAATAAACGAGCCACATTTTTCATATTAACTTTCTTTAATTTCAATCTATCCACCAAGTTACAATGTCTGTTTCAGAATTTTTGTTGTACGGAGACTCAAACATGTTGCCGTTTTCAATCAAAATCGTGCTTTAAACTAACTAACGTAAGTTACTTGTTATTGGTATAAAAGTCGCCTTAACTATGAAAGAGACAATTTCTGTATTTTCAATATAAAATCATACAAAATTAAAGTGTTAACGTAGGGAAACTTTTTTTGCGCGCTAGCCAGGGGATAGCTCGCGAAAAAAAAATCACTTGAATAAATAATCACGATGAAAAGTTGACTGAAATAGTTGAAATTGTGTATACGGCCTTTTAATGTTTCGAACACAGAAATTAATAAGATTTTACAAATCTGTATAGTTGTCTTCATAATGTCCACCATCTTAACAGACAGGGGTGCCAATATCACGCCATCGGAAGTATAAGTTGAAACGCACTCTAAAATATTTTATTTTTTATTTATTTCAACATAATATGAAAAAGATTTACAATTTTGAAAAAAGCAGCATTTACCTAATAGTTATAATTTTCCATTGTATTTAGAGTGCAGCTTTGTGTTCAAAACACAATTAAGGCGATTTTATTTTAACGTTTTGTGGATTTCAGAGACGTACAAGTATATTTCATGTAAACATTTAATCAATTAAATGCAAACACCCTATTTTTACCCTACTGCGAAAAAAGGAGGGTTATGTTTTTCGAGTGTATGTATGTATATTTCTTTAGCACGCCCTAGAGCCTAAACGGCTTGTCGTATTTTTATGTGATTAGTGTATTGACACTAATAAACGCAGCCGGAGGCATCTGCTCACTCCGAGATTTTGTTGCTCTACCTATATCACCAACCAAATTATGAGGAGTGAGCGTGTTATGCCTCCGACAGAGTTTGTGAATTTAATAAAGACGGCAGATATTGACGTAGTCGGGTTTTTTGTTATTATTTTTAATATTGTTTTTTATTGTAAATACATCATGACAATAAAATTCAATTTTTTTTGAATAAGAAGATATAAAATGCGGAATGAAATGAATGAATCGAATCGAATGAATCGAAAATATTAATATTATAATTTAATTGATGGTTTGTTAAACACATTTTTTTCAATTTAATTTTCATTTGAAGATTTTTTTTTCTCAAGGTACAGGGTCCCTTTCCGATGCGGGGCACCTAGGCAGTTGCCAACTTTGTCTTAAGGATTATTGGGCCTTAGGGCTCATACACATAAACACGACACGACGTCGCGTCGTGGGACGGCGCGACGTCGTGTCGTGTTTATGTGTATGAGCCCTTACTCGTGACTATCAGGCCATTGACGTCCAAGCTTGATCATTCAAACAGACGATTAAGATAAAATCAAGTATTACAAAGATTATTTTTTTTCCAAATGCCTGGTTTTAGTTTTACAAAGTTTTATTTATTTCCCAACTCTTATAGCGTAAACTACTTTTGTCAAATACATTGTACTTATTATTTAGTCTTGTCTTTTTATTTAAACATTCTCCGGGCTGATTTTTCAATGGATTCATAAGTAACGTATACCTACACATTTGTATCAATGTGTGACATGAAGAGCATCACGACTGAATATTACATTTAATGTTAGACAACATATTTTTCTTATTTTTTACATTCATACATACGCACACACTGACACCCTTTATCCTCGAAGAGGTAGATGGAGGCGCATCTAGTGCACTCACTTTTTGCCGTGAATATTCCGTCCTAATTCCCATGATGTAATAGGGGCCGAGCCTAACGTCATATCAGTCATATATTCAAGACTCCGGGTTGATACCGAGTAGAAAAACCCAATATAACTTTGCCCGACCCGGGGATCGAACTCGAGACCTCAGCACTGCAGTCGTACCGTAATACTACTACGCCACTTTTATCATACTAAAATAAACTACAATACACGGAGAATTCTAAATAATTTGATGAAATGCTTAAAATATTTTTTGAAGTCCATAGGATAAATAACGAACATAAAATATAAATATAGATTGCTAGTCATAAGTCTCCTGTTAGGGTAAAATAAGAAAAGATCACGCTACTTACCTACTGGCGTCACATGTAGCCATATTCCTATTAACTATCATCCATCAAAAGTATTGCGTTTCGGAAAAATATCGTAGGAGTTATGGTTTTGACGGGAAGAAGAGTTTTCCTCAAGTTTTCTCGTGAAAATGCTTGTTTCGAGCCTGTTGTGAACGTAAAAAATACTAGCTACAGTTAATTCTAGGATAGCTTTGAATATAAATGTGCCAGGCGCCAAACATTATTTTTCACTTGAAAGCGCAAATTAAGCGAATTACGTCGGTCTCATACAAAATATCGCGTATAATACTCATTGTATTTAAAAAAATATATAATATATTGTGGACTCATGTGGTATTAATAGCTTAGATAGTTATTTCGCCCATCGAGAAAAAAAGATGACAATTTTTATGTTTCGGGCGGATCCTTTTTGAAAATCATTCTAAATAAAATTTTATTATTAATGCACTTTTCTATTTTCCAGTAGGCTAAATCAATCCCGGCTTATTAGATATAATTTCAGCTTTTTTACGACATGCCTTTGTTGCGAATTAAGCTCCAAATGAGTTGGATGATATTTGTAAATAAAATTATGATGGTCATTGATGTATACCCTATACATCTTTTAAATCTTACACTAATAAATCTTTTAGTAGCTTATTTGTTCAAAACATCAAGTCTTCGGTAAGAAAGTGGAATAAGATTTATTAACAAACATTATTACATTGAGACTTACTTATATTCTGAGAGAAAGCAATAGAGACGTGAGTTCACGCATTTATAGACGAAGAGGTAGGAAGAGATGCAGCAAGAGGATACACGGGTCGTTTTTTGAAGTGAAAACTTCTTTAGCGGCGTTGAGCACTTTTGGGATGGGTATAAAATGTTAAACTCGCGTCAGGATCACGTGACCGATCGAAAATGCGTAGGAGGTTTTACCATCCCTTACTAATATGAACCTTAAATACAATGCGTAGAAGCTATAATTCTTAAACGACTACATTTTTATTTATTTCCCCAGCGTTGGCACGACACGAGTACAAAAGAGCGAAACATTCTTTTTGCAAATTTTGATTTATAAAGAACTAATGAAATTGACATTTTTGTGTACGATAGCGCAATAAATAAATATTGTATTTAACCACATAAATGCTAGTACTTTTATTCTGATCAATAAAGCAATTCGTGCGAAATGATTCCCTAACCATTCCAAAATGTTCAAAAATGCACAACGTTAATGTTCAAGTTTTCACTTCTGCCGGCACTCCCGGAGTGCAACCCGTTCATTTTTTTACATATCAACGATGACGGCACCTGAATGTCATGAGCACTCCATACAGTCTATAGAAAATAGCGTCAATAACATAATAAAAAGTAGCAAACATGACTAACGAAATTATTTTATAATGAAATTTTCGGAGTCGGAGTCCGCTCAATCAACTCACCTTTAACAGATTCGAAATGTGTAGTACTAATTTGTTTTGTTCGCCTTATCGATACTTGTTTGTGACGCGCAGACAATAGACTTCATGTTAATTGCTTGTCAGACACAATGCGATATTTGTGTTACCTTTAAAATTGTAAAGTACGAAACAACAAGAGCTCATTATTTACAATATCAATTCTGAAAATCCATAGAATTGTGACATGTTAGTGAAACTAGATCTCTTATACGTGCTGCATAATATACATAGAATACGTTATAAAAATGTAGCTTTATTTAAATTGATTATGCCCGGTAAATTACAATAGGCTCGCCCTCTAAACCTAACATAATCGTGTTTCATATCTGAAAAGAGAAAATACCGTAACGCCATGTTCCAATGTTTTTAATATTTAGATTCGAATATCATTGGTTGCGATAGGATTTATATGACATACCTAGCATCACACTTTTTTCCCTTTTCAGGTGTAGGCAGATATGTATCACACCCACATTTCGCCTATGTTAACTCCTATGTAATAGAAAGGGCCTATTGCCATTTACTGGGCACATTTCCAGACTGATACTGAGTAGAAAAACCCAATATCACTTTGCCCGATTGGGGATCGAACCCGAGACCTCAGCACTGCAGTCGTATCGTAATACAACTATGCCACCGAGGCAGTCGCAAGATTTATAATTGAATAGTATATTAATTGTGGTGCGTATATTTTTATACCTACCTAACTGACAATACACGGTATACACGAGTGGTTTAGGAAACATGCACTTTTTAAACGTTATAACTGCAAATTACAAAGTTATAGCGGGTCCGTGATGACTTATTACTTGACTAGAACTATAACACCGCCTTATTAATTGTACCTAACTATTCTATAAAAAATAAGATATGAAATATTTATAACTTATAGCTATCAACACAGAATATATTATTTTGTGGTTTTCAATCAGTTAAAGCGATTGCAAGCGACGAATGGTACCTGCCCATTCATGAATTTATAGTAGTTATTATAAATATGCATACTCGTAACAACCCTTTGCAGAATATTAAATATTGTTTGAAATGTAAGACTTTATTATATTCATAAATTGGTAATATTTCGCTTCTAGTGTTTTCATAAGGTTATTCGCGTGGGACCTATTAATGTATTTGAATTTGAAATAATTAGGTGGCCACTTTGCAAATATATTCATACATCACACTTAAAGTATCAAAATTAATTTTAAATACAAATGTAAATAGGCCATTAATTAATTCCAAATGTAATTAAAGATAAACAAATATAACGTAATATGAAAAAAAAAACATTGTCCAATTATTTAACTGTTAAAATTAATAGTAATAGGAACATTGTTCAAAAATAAGATTTGTTATAACTTTTAAAGTTATACATCGCAGTTAAAATCAGAAAGAAAATATTTATAGATTTATTCTCCATTAAGATTTTGCTACTAAAAGATAAATATAGTACGATTACGATCAATCAAGTAGTTATGGTCTTTAAGTATGATTCAATGCGTTCTTAGTGTCTAATAATATACTTGCCATTTACTGGTGGTACCTACAGGCCGGACTCTTACATATGACAGACCTCTCTCATGTATGTAAGAGGGTAGTATGGGTACCACCGCAATGTCGATTTCTACCGCCAAGCTGCAGTGTGCATGCACTGTTGTGTTTCGGTTTGACATTGTAGCCAGTGTAACTTCTGGACATAATGAGACTTAACATCTTATGTCTCAGGATGACGAGCGCAGTGAAATGCCACATCACATCATCGGACGGATCGACGAAAAGTGAGTCCTCTGGTCACCACCTCTGGACACCACTGCCTACGCCTTCGGGGATAAAGGGTGAACTGTTTTTTTTGGAAAGTAATATTTTTTATGTAACAAAGTTCGAGTGGTGTTACGGTTTGCGAACAGTCGTATCGCCAACGATCAAGTTAGAGGGTTGCTCGCCTCGTCATCCTTTTACTTAAAAAATTTAAGAACATTCAGTAAACTTACATTATCGAATTAAGTCAACCTAAATCGGAGATACGCTTCGTAGCAAAGTGATGACGGCATCTGTTTACCTTTTTGGGTAATGTCATTTAACTTTTTAGAGTGCTGCTTTATACACGATGATCCCTTTTTTACGATTATCCTTTAGGTAATTTTCTTTTTGCAATGAAAGATGTTTGATGGGTCTTAATGGAACATTTTACTTTTTCTATCTCTGGTATTGCTTTAAGTGTATTTGTTCCGATACAACATTTTGTTTTGTACATAGTAAGGTCAAAGATCTAAGAATATATTTATGCTAAGATTTAAGTACTTCACATTTGAATCCTTATGAAATAAATTTGTTCGCCAGATTGTTTTGTTTGAATGTCAGGCTTATTTTCTCAGAAAATCTTTTATTTGGTTGAAATTAATTTCGTATCCATGGTTCATAAGGCTTAGATTCCTGTATATTAGGTATATCTTATAGTTTAACATTATAAAAGACTATTCAAGATGTAACTTTAACCAACTAAAGGCCGTGTAATCTTTATTTTATTTTATTTTATTTTATTATTTGAGGATTGCCAACAAAGTTTACAATAACACAAACATAATAATAACAATCAGAAAATAAAGCTAAGTAATTGTAACTCAGACTACAGGCAACCACAACGTGCATAATATAATTTTACGATATAATTACTCAATTAAATATTATAAGGAACAAAACAAAAAAAGAAAGAAGAATAGATTTATCAGAATGTCCAAGTTAATTAATGTCACCTAAAAGAGTTTTCCTAAATGCGTATAGTGAATCATGAAATATGTCAAGCTTAGTAATTTTCTTCGATAGCTGATACTTTATATACTTTTTTATACTTTTCATTGCGGTGAAGTTTTGTAAACCAAGGAAGGGTCGCAAAAACCTACATAGGGACCTATTTTTAAAGGTTATGTGCATTTATTACGGGACAAACTGAGACTAATATTTCCAAAAAAATCTCTGTATTTCGCAACATTTATCATGCAATAAATCAAATAAACGTAATATATAGTTATTTGACTGCCTCGGCGGCGTAGTTATATTACGGTACGACTGCAATTCTGAGGTCTTGGGTTCGATCCCCGGGTCGGGCAAAGTGATATTGGATTTTTCTATTCAGTATCAGCCCGGAGTCTGGAATTTGTGCCCGATATGGCGATAGGCTCGCCCCCTATCACATCATGGGACGGAATACGCACAGCAAAAAGTGGGTGTACTAGTTGCGCCTCTGCCTACCCCTTCGGGGATAAAAGGCGTGAGTATGCGTATGCGTGTAGTTATTTCATTACTCGAATATGTTCCATGTACTCACAGCTAAATGCTGAATGTATTATTTCGTATCTCGTCACCGATATTAACTTACTTTTTGTAATTATGAATATCATTACAATTATGGGACATAAAATAATTAATGCTTATTACAGCACTTATACGAAATGAATCATTTGCCATACTTGCCTTAAAATCCATTAGTGTCGTGTAATGTTTTTTGGGCCTTTAAACGTTAATCATTGGTATCACGTTAAAAAATAACGATTTCGGCCATTTTGCGGGATTACTCAAATAGTTGACGATTTAATTTTTCGGGATTTAAATTTTGCGATGAGATTTCCATGTATGTTAGCGGCCAAATTTTTGTTCTTTGCATTTTATGCCATCATCGGATTTAGAAAGTACTTAATCCTTTGGCTAAACTATTTTAATACATTATAATCACCATATTTCATTATACATTGTATCACCGCTGCCTATATTAATTTTTATAATATTACTTGTATATACATACCGTGATATATTTGTTATCTCTGTTGGTATACAATAAAGATGTAAACTAAAATAAATTAATATAAGTGTTATTTTAAATTTAAAAAAAAATACTATTTTGATAATTACACATCTGTTTAATTAAATACATATTTTGTACACTCAACAGTTATACACAAATAAAGACTACGGGATACTAATATAAAGGTACCATTATCTTTTGTCATGGGTGTCAACACTGGCAGCCTTTTGCGTATCGCAGTACTCAGAAGTAAATACCTGGAGATTACATAAACATTTCCCTGGGTTTTCCCAACTTCTCGTTTCACAACCGGCTTATTTCCTGCTTCATCACTAATGATTTATTTATTAAACTCTCTAATCTTCAACGGCGATGGATAGATACATAGATAGTCAACTTTAAACATTCTATATTTAGGTTTAAATTTCAAATAATATTATACCAGTATTTCGTGTGAGGTTTTTATGTTGTAAATGTCAGGTGTTTATTTTAAATTAGCCAATCGAATTTAAAGGTACAGATAAACAGTTATAAACCTAACAGGATAAGTAAATTTGTACGTATAATATTTTATATCCCAAATAAAAGTAAACTGCCGCGTGTATTTGAGTTAAAACGATTATTTGTTCAGATACCGCAAAACGGCGCGCGATTTTATTTACGAGTCAATAAACCGGACGAAGGGAATACGAACATTTTAGAATGTATCTTTAAACAATTTCCACAGCAGCGATATTGAAGAAATTAGATATGCCATAAACTTACTACACACACACACCTTTATCCCCCACGGAGTAGGCAGAGGCACAACTAGCGCTCTCGCTTTTCGCCATGTGTGTACCATCCCATGATCTAATGACTATGGCCATTGATAGGCGAGCCTATCGCCATAATGTAATAATTAAACTCGTGTTTAAACTACGTCTAAAGTATTTTTTGTAATAACACTGTATGTATTTAAACCAGTATAGCTAGCAGGAGTTTACACTGTACGAACAATAAAAGAGCTAGTATTTGTCATTTAGATGTTGTGTAAACGTCCCAATTGGGACAATTTCGAGTCGTTACGATGCGCGTGCTATACAAATCTTATACTTTTTGAATATCATCGTTCACACGTATTCATGTTATTGATTTGTAATAAAACTGGAACACGCCGAGGTACATGGAACTTGTTGATCTAAGTTCGGTCGGTTTTTGGTGCGTGACTATTTGTGACAAATGTTGAGACTCTCAATACTTTATAGAGCACGTTTTGCCGACGATATAATAATTTAGACACATTGCCGACAATTTATAAGAGAGATGTAATTTTTTGTTGTGTTCTTTTATTTAAATAAATGGCATTATTAGTCTCCTAATATAAAAGCTTTAGGCCTTTAAATTTGCTTAATGTTTTCTTAAAAAAAAAATATAACACGGCACCTAAACTAATGTGGGTGTATAAATATCATTATAATATATGGAATGGAAGGTATCTTAAACATGCACAATAATTTACTACAAAATAAGATAAAAATATGTAATGATTAGTTCCGTATTACTGACTACCAGCTAGGCACAACCCTCTTGTATTAATCAGATGAATTAAAAACCTTCGTTCGTCGTGGTGACCTAAGGCGAACCATCGAAATATCTTAGTGTTGACTCTCAAGTATGGAGGTTTCTCCACTAGGCTTTCATTCAGCTTTAAGGCAAAGGTAGGCGTGCCTGGCGGTTTGAGGATCACAAACAGCATTGGGTCTTGGTGGTAAGGCTATATTGTTAATACACGCGGTTTTATGGCCTTATAGAGATTTCATCACATGTTGAATAAAAGAGATCAAATATTCATAGAATGAAATAAGTTTACTTATACGCAATGGTTGTAGAATGTAGTGATCCATTAATCTTCCACGGAATGCATGTACATACATATATAAGTAATATACTTTTTGCGTCGACACTTTTCAACACCAGATTAAGATGGATTGTGAGAGCTCCGTGACACAATCCCAAATGTAGTTTTGTATTTTCGGAAGTTTTGAATTTAATTTGCTTTAAATGTGGTTTGGTTCTAGTATGTGTAGGTATATACAATTGATTTGCCTATTTTTGCCACCTAGCAGCAGTGTTAAAGTTCTAGTCTGTTTTGATTTGAAACACATTATAAATAACTAAGTTATGCTCGCGGCTTCGGCGTTAAAAGCCTTTCCTACTAAAAAGTTCCTAATTCACTTAGCGATACAAAGCGCCAATAAATAAGATTAAAAAAGTCAATTATTTCCTTCGAGAGCAAGTTACCAGGATAAAAGCTGCCTATAAGTTAATCCCGGATATGTTCTGCCCGTAAGCCAAATTTCATACAAATCCTGAATCCAAACATTTCCACGAACGTTCACGTTTATATTATTAGTAAGACGTAAGACGTAAGCTTATATTATATGATAAGAAGTAAGATGTGATATTGTAGATATTATGAACTTTTCTCCGCGATAGACTTCATCGTTACACGAACATATTCTCAGCGTATTTAGTAATTGCAATATGTACTTTAAAATGAACGGGGCACAAGTAAATACAACTATAATATTTGATAAAAATAAAATAATTTAGTTCAAAGGACATGTCCGCTTTTTGTATGGGTGCTGGGCCTCAAAATTTAACCAGGTTCAAAATTAATGGATATTAAAGGGGAAAAAATATGGATCTTGGAACCATTAAAAACATAATTTTAGACCGCTCCAATTATAACTAACTTTTTTAAAAACGTTCATGTATAAAGTGTAGTTTTTAATCAAAATAAAATTACATAAATCTCAACATTGGTGGACTTTAAATTATACGATTTAATGCAAAGGCCTAGTTTTTGGGAGTACTATATAAATAAATATAAAATATCTTGGTTAGAATTTTAAGCCCGCTTTACGACATGTCTTCTTCTTTTAAAAATGGCTCCACCGTTTCATCGGTGATTTTGACAATGTCTAGTGGGTAGATGTTAAAACAATATCAACTTTTTTAGAATAATTTTCCACCCGAGATTTCGACATGCCCTTTGGCTCTATTTGTAAAAATCGGATCTACTAAAGGTGAACATTTTAGCTATTTTTCATTTCCGTATAGCAATATCCTACGCCACAGGATGTTTGGCTTAGCTTTTCCAATTTCCTTCGGAATAGGCACTGAGAGTTTCAAATTTTTCACGTAGACCCCTCCCATGCACATATCCTAAAATTGAAATAGACGTTAAATTCGTTTTTGAATTACAAATGCGGTTCTGAGATTTGATATAAAAAGCTAAAATGGACGAAAATTCTACAATATTTTTAGATGTTGAATTTATGCTAAATTATAGCATTTTATATGCACAAATCAACATTTGTGCATATAAAATACTGAAACATTGTATTTAATGTGGTATATAATATTTATAATCATAAAAAAACTATGTATGTATATTTAGTGGGGACGTATGCAGTCGCACAGATCAGTCATCATAAAATACTAAGTTATTTATTTCAATCAAGGTTATTGCTTATAATCGTTGCTCCTCTTTTCAAAAGATTTCGACATTTTTTTGCGTACTTGCAAAGCAGAAGGACGTACAGGTAGATTTCAGTTTTATTCGATAAAAATAGGAGAAAATAAAAATCATACTAGTAGCTAGTTGTATGCTAAATTGATACCTACCTAGAAAGTAACAAACCAAATAATTCAATCACAAGATATTTTTTTATTACGTAATATTATTTATAAAAACTTGCAAAAACCACCTTCTATTTATAACTCATATATTTTTTATTTAATTTTATTACAAGAACCAATTAATCACAACGTCGTGAACGGCTGTTACAGTTTATTACTTTTTTCATTGCGTGTTTTCTTATATCTAGTAAGAAAGGGTGAACCATGTTTATTTGTACACTTTTATGGTAGTAGGAAATAACTTTTACTGGTTATTTACTTTCATAAAACGTATTATATTAAGGGATGAAGTACAGCTTGCTTTTATGTTTGTACATGAAAAGGTACAAATCAGAAATTCTTTCTTTTGCGTTGGTACTTGTTATATTTTTTTTGTTTCGTAGGAAATACTTTAAATAATAAATATATATGAATAAGTTTTGGCTTTTTATTATTTATGGATGTGTTGGCCGTTGGTTTAATGATATCTAATCTGCTTTTAAAATTCCTTGGGGTTCTTAGGTTTGAGTTTAGTGCTCTTGATACTCACTCTATCTGGATCCCACTGAGCTTACCTACAGGTACAGTGGGATCACGTAGGCGTGCCAGAACATAAAATACGAGTGCGCTTTAGACCCCACACGACTGAAGTAAAACTTCTTTAGCTCCATCTATATGTATGTATATAGATACTTATATATCTTTATATATGTATAATGACTTCCTCGGTGGCGTAGTTGTATTGCGTACGCGTTACCAGTACGATTTGCGCGCTGAGGTCCTGGGTTCGAATCCTGGGTCGGGCCAAAAACATTGTGACTGGGTTTTTCCATCTTAAAAATTATTCAATCGCAGCTCGGAGTCAGGAAGTTGGCGGTGTGATACCCCCGTGCCTCGGAAAGCACGTAAAACCGTTGGTCCTGCGCCTGATCTCTCTCCGGTCATGTCGGATTGCCGTCTCAGCGGACTATGAGAGTGAAGGAATAGTGAGTGCACTTGTGTATTGCGCACACACTTGTGCACCATAATATCTCCTGCGGACCTGGCTGATCTCCGTTGAGATTGGCCGCCGTGGCCGGAATCGGCTAGGAAGGGATTATTATTAATACATATACATATACTCTCTACTCTCTACTCTCTTGCTATCTTCACTAACTTATATCTGCCTCTCAACTTCCGTTCGCCTCGCCCGATCACACTTTTCGTAACGCTCTCGTCACTCTTTCACCAGCTTACTCCCCAAGTCAAGCGTGCGTAAAGAAGTTTTACTTCAAAAAGATCATGGAAGGGTGATATTGGCCTGTACAATTATCTAGGATAGCTGCAAATGCATGTCCACTTTCTAAAATCAAACCGCCTTGTTCATGCTGTAGAAATATCTGCTACAGCGCGGATTTACTATTTTGAACCTTACGGCCATTGAAACAGCAACAACAGGGTAGTGATCGCTATGTCTACATATCTGTTAAGCATCATCTATAAATACAACTTCAATTTCAATGCACGATAAAAAATACATGATTCTTGAGGGTACGACCAGCTGTGCTTTATATAACCGTCTAGTAACTAGTTATCAAGTAATTATTTTACTTAACGTACTAAATAATCATAAAAAAATTGTGTTAATTTATTAGAAAACAGAAATATAATGTAAATAATATAATTTTAGTTAATTAGGACATTATCGCTGCAGTATTGGATTAAATTGTCTTGACTACTAATCCGTTATGGACTGATTTAATGCTTGGAATACATTCAAATTACTAATCTAAACTTAGGCCAGACTAATCAACGAATTATAGGAGCATCCGCTGTCAAACTAACCGTAACGCCTATAATTTAGAATGTAGAGTCAAATCCAGCGGAATTGGATGAATAAATTGGCATCTGATAAAAGCACATTGAACATTCACGTAGTTATCAAAATATAGCTAGGCTTATTATATGTTGAAAATGTTGATGGCTTTTTTATAGTATTTTTTGTGTTTCTCAAATGATTGACGTTCAAGAAGCATAATAGGGCTGTGAATAAATTAGAATTTCCTCAAATGTTTAACCTTTCTGGAGTAAAAAAGCATTAACCACAGAAAAATCTGTTCAAAAATATCTGGGAATCCATCCATGCGTCTAGTGGTCAGAATATGTTTGGTTTATTATTGCAGTTATATTTAAGACGTGCCATTCACGGGAAATAGTACATAATTTGTCCCTCATAACATTAAAAAACCCTGTATCTATGAGCTCTGCTCATTGAGAATTATTGTAAACACTTTAAGTAAATTACGCATACTCACGTCTTTTATCCCCGAAGGGGTAGGCAGAGGCGCAACTAGTGCACCCACTTTTTGCCGTGCGTATTCCTTTCCATGATGTGATAGGGAGCGACCCTATCGCCATATCGGGTACAATTTCCAGACTCCGGGCTGATACTGAATAGAAAAATCCAATATCACTGCCTGACCCGGGGAAAGAACCCGAGACCTCAGCATTGCAGTCGTACCGTAATACAACTACGCCACCGAGGCAGGCGTGAGTATGCGTAAGTAAATCTAACAAGTACTCACATACCATTTATGCTTGCATAAGTTCATAATTGTAACATGATTTGATCACCGGAATTCGCGTTTATAATATAAGTAGGATGGAGGATGCAAACACGAACCCTATTATAAAACTAACACCGTGTTTCTAAATCTACGAATCGAACCCCTGGCCTCCGGGTTCACAAACGCGCTGCCGCTAAGCCGGGGAGGCGAGAATTAAAACAATAACCATAATTGTTTCTGAGGTGTACTTATAAATAAAGCGATATATATTTAAGACTAGCTACGCCGACTTCTTCTGCGTGGACTTAGACTTCCTTAGATCTATTTTAGCCTATCTCATACACCTCCCCTTTACACGGGACACGCGCGACGTCTTTGGCCCGTCTCCCCTATCTGGCCTGTTTCCCTATGTGGCCATTTTACCCCGGTTTACCCTATATGTTATACACAGAATAATACTTAATATTTTTTAATAATGAGATTTTGAAACAAAAGTTGCAAATGTTGTTTTAGCTTCCATTATTTATTCCTTGGGACTCGAATAGAAAATCTACGATATTGATTAGAGTACTATAGATTTAATAACTTAAGGTTAGATTAATTATTGAGATAACCGTTAAATCAAAGGAATTAATAAATATGCCGCTAAGTAAAGTTTCTCCATTAAAAACCCATTTAGCGAGTTTACCTAATTAAATTAAGGGTCTTTAATGCGTTTTAGGACCCATTTACATATTCGATAATGTATTTATTTAAACTAAGCATTTATTTATAGTTGTCTACGATCTACTGATCTGATATACAAGTTAGAAAAGAGATACTAAATACCAATTTCAAGAGACAAGATAGAATCAACGCTATCATTTTTATTGTCTAGTTATCTTTTGAATAAATATCAATACGATTACGATATGCTACGCTAAAGTTATTTTAAAGTCGAAATATGCATCAATTATTATAAATAACAACCACAATTACATGCGGATACTTATCGAAAACAAAAATATTCAGAAAATCCAAAGAGAATCTTTGAACTAGTCTCTTCAGGAAAAAATCCCCATTAAGGTTTAATATTGAAATATTAGAGCTACAGTATTTTTTTTATCAAATATTATATTATTATTTCCGAATAGTAAAGAAACATATCAGGCCTTGTATTTAATTTGAATATTTAGTTAACAGTGTATTTGTTTTGCAACTAAGTATAAAATCAAAAACATTACTTTAAGCCGTACGTTATAACAGCAAAAGACCATTTTTATTTTAGTACATTGAATCCAGTGGGGCACAATTCACGCGCATTCGAATTCGAAAAATATCTCGGGTTCGAACATTTTTTCGAATGAAATTGACGTTGGTCTATTCTGAAAATCTCGGGCTCGACATATTTCGTACGTTGCTGGAATTAGTTAGACTGGTAGAGAGCCTTCGAAACATACATGTCGAATTCAAATGAAACATATCATACGTCAAACTAACGTGTGTAGTCATGGGACATGTTTTTTTTTAAGTTTTAGTATAACGGAAAGAGGGTGATCCATCCTCTGTAGTACGAAATTCGCTTTTTCGATACCACTTCCACCATTTGTACAAGAAAATGCTTCCGCTGGGCACTTGTTTAGTTTTTTATGGATTGCAGTCATTTTGACGACCAAAATGAACACATCGGGAACAACATGAACTTTGATAGTGTAAAACATATACTGCCTCGGTGGCGTAATTATATTACGGTACGACTGCAAGGCTGAGGTCTCGGGTTCGATTCCCGGGTCGGGCAAAGTGATATTGGATTTTTCAATTCAGTATCAGCCCGGAGTCTGGAATTTGTGCCCGATATGGCGATAGGCTCGCCCCCTATCACATCATGGGACGGAATACGCTTGGCGAAAAATGGGTGCACTAGTTGCGCCTCTGCCTACCCCTTCGGGGATAAAAGGCGTGAGCATGCGTAAAACATATACTATTATATCATTAATAATGTTAATAAGCCAGTTTTTTAATCCAAAATAATTAATAATCCGACCCGGTATGATATTATTTAAACAAACGCACTATCTGACATCCCGTCATATTATACCTACTTACTACGTTCCTTTACTCCAAAACTTGATAACTGGCAATAATTTATTAACTTATCTAAAATCTTCTCACAATGATTATCTCATGATATATGTTACAATAATATTATATTAAATACGTATATTACGTTCATTGTAATACTTTATACATCTAATGATATCTTTTAATACCTATATAACGGCGCGTGACATTTTCAAATAATTAAATTCGGTTAATTTTAGGAGTTATACATTATTTTGTTATTATTTTAATCATTGATTCTGTTATTATTATTTTATTAAGAGCGGGTAACACCGAATGGAGTTGCGTAGATCATGGCTGGTGAACGTCATGTTATATTCTTCTTGACTGGTTGACAGCGGTCGCACGTTGTGATTATTTGCAAACCCATTGGTTCTGAATTGCTTCTTATTATTGTATTCCATCTAATTATATAAACTTGAGTACAACTAAATAAACTTGAGCGCCTCCAAAATTTATGCATACGATTCATATTTGGACTGCGCAAATATGATCACGTGTCTGAGTTTCGCACTGAGCTCAAGTGGTTACCTATTCGTCTTCCCCGGAATGCCCACATTCTTTCCCTTCTCTATAGTATTCTATTCAAGCCTCTTACTCCCTGTTATCTTAAATCTAGGTTTCTATTTCTTCACGACACGCATGAGAGGTCTCTTCGTTCATCAGAGAACCTGATACTGAAAATGCCTGAGCATGCTACTTCTTTTATGGAAAAATCTTTCATTGTTGTCGCTGTTAGGTTATGGAATGCGTTGCCAGTAGCTATAAGACGGGCGCAATCACTACCTGTTTTTAAAAAAATTGTAAAAGAACATTTGCTCAGTTCCTAAAACTTTAATTGTGTGACATTGATTATAATTTGTTAAAGATTTTCTGTTATGCAATAATTATTTATATATATGTTTGTTTATTTTATACGTATATAAGTCATGTAAGTAATAAGTAATATAGATCTGAGAAAGATGACTGGAGTGGATGATGTCGTGGTGAGAGCCAGGAAATTATAGTGGTCATGGGCTGGCCACATCAGTCGTATGAACAATGAAAGATGGGCAAAACTGCTCACCGAATGGGTACCAAGATATAACGTCCGCAGCAGGGGAAGACCGAAAGCTAGGTGGAGAGACGAGCTGGTAAAATTTTAAAAATTCTGGTGGCGAGCAGCCTTAAATAGGAAAATATGGGATAGGTTGGGGGAGGCCTTTGCTCACAGGAGCTCCGATTAAGTATTCATATTTTGATTATTATTTTTAACTTTAATTATAATTAATTTTATGTCAATTGTCCTAATACTACCAATTATAATATATTATATTACTAATTATTTGATAATGTAAAAAAAACATGTAAAAAAAACGGAATAAAAAGGCTATAAATAAATAAAATATAATTCATCCCTTTTGTGTGTATGTATGTATATATTTATTGTATTATTGTGTATGTATGATCTGTAAGTATTATTGTGCTTTTAATTTTAAATTATATATATATTTCATATTTGCTTATATGTACGCCCTTTTCTTTATTTTCTCTTATACCATCCAATGGTTGTCTGTAAGAGATTGCCTCGAACGATAAGACCGCCAATTGCACTTGTTCTCTGTCATTGTTTTCTTAATCTTAAGTACATTGTTTTTGTTTTTGGTGTACAATAAAGCTTTAAATAAATAAATAAAATAATATAACTGCTTAAGTGAATAAATGCCTGTATAATTAAAATAGTGAAAAGTCAACATTGCAGTCTACTTATTTCAACGTTCCATGAAGTTTAACGCCCACCATGGATTCCCGTGCTGACGAGCGCACTAGTCAACAACCAGATGCGAGAGCGCGGCGTCTCGACGTCCCGACATATATTATTCATGAAAAAATATTACATGCGATTAAAAATCGCAGTACTTACCTTGAACGGAACGTCTCGAGAGCTGTGTATGTTTTTAGTGGCAACATTTTGCTATTCGACATTTTTCGAATTTCATTTAGACTGTAGCTTAGAATACCAAATTCGAGAAAATTACTTCAAAATTCGTAATTTTACAGTCCAAGACTGGCTCGAATTGTTAGTTGGAGTCGGAGATTATTTCGAGGGAACTGAGAATTGCCTCACAGGTACATAATAAACTACACTGGGTAAGTGGCGTTCATAATTTAATTACGACAACCCATCATCATATTGATAAAACTTTCCTAGATGACGAAATAAACGTGTGACTTCACCAGTATTTCACATTTTCCATTACCCTTTGTGCTCCATTCAATCGAGCAATAAAGGATCAGTCAAATGTTTCGATTGGACTTTTTACTTTTTGTTCTCTTTAAATGAAAAATTAAATAAAACATTCATTTGTTTCTCTTTCATTTCAGCTTCGCAAATTTTTCGATATTCCTATGTAAATTGTAGAGAATATAATAAAAGTTTCATTTATAATTTCATGTACCTATTTGGTATCAATACTTATGTTATGAAGCTGGAGAGTTTTTTGTTTGTATGTTTGTTTGGTTGAACGCTAATCTCAGGAACTACTGAACCGATTTTGAAAATGCTACTTTTTATCCCGGGAAAATATTTTTATCCCGAAAAAACTTTTTCACCTCGCCTAGTCATTTATTTATTTAACGTAATCCTACTTATAATATTATAAACGCGAAAGATTGTAAGTATGGATGTATGGATGTATGGATGTCTGGATGTTTGTTACTCTTTCACGCAAAAACTATCGAACGGATTTCGATAAAATTTGGTACGCGGATAGATTATGTCCTGGATAAACACATAGGCTACTTTTGATCCCGGGAAAACTCATTCACGCGGGCGGAGCCGCGGGCAAAAGCTAGTAAACAATAACAACAAGAACTTTTAATTACAGAGTACTGCATGGCACTCCACTACGCTTGTCATCCTGAGACATTAGATGTTAAGTCTCACAATGCCCAGTAATTACGCTGGCTACAATGTCCTTCAAACCGGAACACAACAGTGCATACCACTGGTGGTTGACGGTAGAAATAGACATTGCGGTAGTACCTACCCAGGCGGCCCCGCGCACACGAGAAACGTACCACCAGTAAGGACTGTAATAAATAAAGATCAAGTTTTTTTTTTATGATATTATGACCATCATTTTGATAACAATCTAGCCTTATGACTAATAAGTTATTTAAATTTAACTTAAACTTCTTATGAGATTATGACTAAGAATATGTCCAATAGCACTTTTCTTTTCTCTATTAAGGGGAAGACACATTGTCCGCGTGAACTTTTTAACTAGCACTCACTGCACTACGTTGCACTAAATGTTCACTACACTAACTCGAAGGGTTTTGTCATCTTCAGTCTCCTCACTAGGCCCGTGTTGTCAAAGAGCTGGATAGCCTCGACGTTCACATAATGATGAAGTCTATGTTCATGAGCTTACGCATATTTACGATATTCGTAACGAAACCACTTTAAGGTCCCGATGAAGATCTTCATTTCTTACGTAGCAAGCGGCATTTGCAATACCTCTGAGTACTTTATTTTTCAGTCGCTGTATTACTTGTACATTGCTTTGTTTGGTACAACCCCACAACTGTATACCATAAGTCCATTTGTTGTGTACTGACAACGAAAAGTGTTTACCAAGAAGCAAACACATCAGATATTGAATAGATCAAGAATGACACAAAAAAGTACGAAATATTGATCAAAAACGTTACCTAACAAACTTATTCAATTCACGCAATTTAAATTCATATAAATTGAAATTAACCGATTCACTGACGGAAAATGGTTCAACCGACGACGTAATTAATTTGTTAAGAAGATTATAATGGTCTCAAGTGGTATCCAGTTTTGGAACGATAATTCAGATTAGAAGTTTATGGTGTTAAAATCAAGTAAAGGGACTTTGTAGCGAAAAATTACTTAACACCGATTATTTTGACATGAATTGTATAGCTTAAAATTTCTACTTCAATTGAGGTATTTTAGGTGAATTAATTTAATGTTAAGTAACTTTAATATTTAGATAACACCAAGCATTTTTGTAAATATTGACAAAGTGAAAACATTTTATATACAAGGTTAAAAAAAATAATTGCCTCACAACATATTTGGTGATAAAATATCTATAAAAAAAAATTGTTATCTTTTGAGTCGGTTTTTAATTTATCTAACGAATGTTTTTATTTAAAGTTATAAATATATTTATTACACTATGCTATTTTTAAATTTAACCTAACTAAATTAAACCGAGTGAAAAATAGAAGGAACAGGATTGAATATACCGTAACGTACCACTAATCCTTAGTAAAGCTTTATGACATAAAAGTGGATATAAGAGCATTTATTTACAAAATGACAAACGTTGCAAACTTCCAGGCTTTATGGCTACTTAAAAAAAAATGTATTCTAAGCTGTATTTACTTTGAAAGCGTATAAAACAAACCCCTTGTCCCTCCTTTTTGTTCGCATGCCATATTTTTCCTCAAGCGAACATGTTTAACATTTAAAATTATTACGTTTGGCTAAAAGAGAAACAAATAAAATAACGCTTTTGTTTGTCAGTGGTTTACCCGTTTTTAGACATGTTACCCAAAATACTGAGCTACGTGTTATATAGTACCAATGGGACTTCAGCAAGATTGTAGAAGAGAAGTACATAAATCATTGTTTTTTTTTTATTGCATTGAATGCCGAGACGAGCATGCCGTTCGCCTGATGGTAAGCGATACGATCACCCATAACAGTAGCAACACCATTCAGCACCTTGAGTTACAAAGTACTGTGTGGCATTCCACTGCGCTCGACATCCTGAGACATAAGATGTTAAGTCTCACTATGTCCTGTAGTTACACTGGCTACAATGTCCTTCAAACCGACACACAACAGTGCATGCACACTGCTGCTTGGCGGTAGAAATAGACATTGCGGTGGTACGCACCCAGACGGACTCTTATATATGAGAGACCTACCACCAGTTAACATACACACACACACACACTCACGCCTTTTATCCTCAAAGGGGTAGACAGAGGCGCAACTAAAGCACCCACTTTTCGGCGTCCCATGATGTGATAGGGGGCGAGCCTATCGCCATATCGGGCACAAATTTCAGACTCCGGGCTGATACTGAATTTAAAATCCAATATCACTTTGCCCGACCTCGGAATCGAACCCCAGACCTCAGCATTGCAGTCATACCGTAATACAACTACGCCACCCAGGCAGTCTTACTATTCTTATTACTTTAATACATGTAGATGTAACATGTATAAAAGTAATCGCTCCAGTACTGATTGCAGGAATATTATTCGATGAGATCTTAACGTCGTCCCACTGCTATGGAAGAAATCTCGTTTCATCCTCTGAATATATATTTTCCTAGAGTAATATTTCCTTCCTATCTACTCAGATTACATTCACCATCAGCTAAATAATACGTCATGACACAGATTTCATTTCGTAAAAAACTAATCTTTCTCGCCACTGGAAATTCCCTAATTTAAGCTTAAATCCAAATAACTATTGGTTATTATACCGCAATAGCATAACATAAATAGTTTTAAATATACAAATATATTGATCAAATAATAAGTATATTTTCTTTAACTGTGGCAGGTATTTAAAATGCTACTATTCAAACAGTAATAAAAAAAAATTTGCAGTATTTCCAATATAATATATAATTTATAGGTAAATTAGTTCCCAGTGGCAGCCAAACTAAGCTGCGCTTGTACATACTAGGCTGCCATAATACAGATTACGGCTTAAATTATGAGCAGAATGCGGGATACATTTATTGGTAATGTCTAGCTCAAGAAACTAGTAAGTTATTTGTGCACTATCTCACTACACGTGCTATACATTTTGTTGAGAAAAAGGAAAGTTCATTGGATTTTTCGAGGAATATCTCCCACGCAAACTTCGATACAACAGCTGGCTTCTTATAATACATGGGTTTTGCTATATGTATATTAAATATTCAACAGAAAGATTGTATCGGCGAAACACTTTCCGGGATCCAATAAGATTACTGTACTATTCAAACTACAGAGTTTACAAAACTAAAAAGTGTTGGGCACTTATCACTAATGCAAGCTATTTACCGCCATATAAATGTTTGGTTAGGACCGGCAGCGATTTTTTTTTGGTGTGAAAGGTTTTCTTTCACTCAGCAATGGCACATATAGACGTTTGTTCGTATGACAATATTTATATACTTAGATCATTGATATATAAAAAAACCTTATACATGATTGACTTAAATGCAAAGATTCTTTCATAATTTCTATTACTAATGTATGGAGGTATCCAAAAAAATATTTGTGGCCTTAGTTTTTAGGGTATAATTCACGTAACTGTAAAAGAAAAAATATATCCGTTTTATAGCAAGAAAGAGAACAAAAAACTATAATAGTGTAAAGTTGAATCTACCTTATCAGAATGAATATTAAATTACATAGACTTATAATACAATTTGATGAAGCAATTTTGACATGAGCTTCCTTGTAGCCGGATGAAAGAGGGTTACCTAAAACAATGTGTTTAAGTAGCAAACTAACTGAAACCATTTGCTCAAAGAGAATCTACTGCCTCCAACGTTCATTTCTTTTGAGCAAATGAAAGTGGATTGCATTGTTCCTGTAAATTCAATTTTATTGTGTCATGAACAAAGAGTTCTCATTCGTGTAAAAATTACGTTTTACGTAAGTGAGTAGTGAAGCTTTGAATTCAAACAATTGAGTGAATTGTAGAATATTTGCATGTGCCATGTGTTTTTATATTTTATTGGATTTTATTTCACACGCTATGATGCACATACCTGCTTGACTTATTTTCTGTTTAACTTCATTTAAAATAATTGATATTCAGTCAACTCATAACTTTGAAATGTAAGTAACTATTTGAGACATAAATAAATGTACAAGCATTTTAGGAGTCACTCAATAACTTTGTTCGCAAATAGGTGTAACTTGTTCCCGATTTCTCAAAGTTATTTATAGTAAAAGTTATGAGATCTACTTAAACGTGGACAAGGAGATTCTCATAACAATGGAAGTATTTCATCACAACATAAAGTTTTCATAACATCTAATTTTTAAGCATGAAATTTACATATAACCAACGTGACATAAAACGGTCACAAGTAAAATGTTATTCAAAATTAAATTCTTTAACAGGCACTCACCAAATAGATGCTTTTATATTAATAACTAACTTAGAATGCTGTATGTTTTTCTTTGTACATAAACAAACTGAGCTTCCAGTGGCGAAAGAAATTTCAGAAGCAGAACTAAAATGTTGAATGGTACCGTACTAGACGTTCGTGTTTAGTTTATTCTTTAAAAACTCAGTTATATGATATAATGCTTTAATTTAATGGAAAATATAGAAAAACAAACAATCTAGTCACGTAAATTAAAAATGAAGAAGAGAAGTCTCTAGAAGCTATTTCTTGGATTTTTAAACTAATTTTATAGTAAAAGGGCCATATAAATATTAAAACTGTTGAGTAAATGCTCCTCGTCACATTAATGTATAAGCTGCCTGTATACAAAATTCACACTCTAATCTATTAAATTATGATCCCAAATACATGGTAATAAATTAATACCATCTAAATTAGCTATTTAATACGATAACTGTCAAATAAAATTTAGTTAAAACTTGGGAAACAGGTCCTAAGTGTTTTAAAGATGAAACATAAAAATAATTTTCTTTAATATTATATATAGTTTAACTATTCAAGTTTCACATACATTTTAAGATGACAAGATAATTAATGTTTGTGTTGATTTTATTGTAGTCATTGTTACAGAAAATCTCTCGTTATTTCTAATATCCATAATTATTATTTCTCAATTAGTTGTATTCGATCCAGGAAATCATTTCTCATTCAATCACCACGTACTTCTTAACAAAACTGCTTACCAAAATATATAGAATTTTAAGCGAAGAAAATGGAACGAGAAAAACGATGTTTGCTTACCCAGCCCGTTTGAAGAGCACTTACTTCGTGATCTACAATAATATTTTTTGACGGCAACAGTGTTTTACTTTTATGTGAATATAAAAGCATAGTAAAAAGCAAATATAAAGCAAAAGAGCAGTGATCCATAAAAAAAACGTCTTCGTATAACGTTAAGCGATGAGGTTTCTTATCTATACATGTAATAAAGCAGTAGAACCGGTGTGTCTGTACATTTAAAGAAATATGGTAAAAAAGAAACGGAGTGACTAAAGAAGAGTAATGGAACACAAATCAGCGACTTTTGTAATTCTTTTCTGTCTGTCTGGTTTTCTGTTTGTTACTGCATATCTGCTGGTTTTCAAGTGGACGTTGCCTACTTTGATTTCCGGAAAGCCTTTGATACAGTCGATAACGACGTTCTCTTATCTAAACTGGCTAATGTAGGCTGCACCCCACGCACGTTAACGTTCTTTGCCAGCTATCTGCGTGAAAGACGCCAGTACATCGATTGTAGTGGATATCTTTCCAAACCGTATGTAACGAGATCTGGCGTAAGCCAAGGGAGTAACCTGGGCCCGTTACTATTCATCATAATGGTAAACGATTTACCACAATCGGTTAATCGATGTACATCATTGTTGTTCGCTGATGATCTTAAGCTGGTTCTTGAGGTGAAGCGGAAGTCGGATCACAACATTCTACAGCAAGATATAAATAGGATTGTAGAATGGAGCTTAGATAATAAGTTATACTTCAATGTAGATAAATGTTCAGTATTATCGTTTACCCGCGCGAAATCCCCAAGTCACTACCAATACCACATGAACGGGATACCTCTCCAGCGCGTTACTGAGGTCAAAGACTTGGGGGTACACTTTTCTGCAAATTTGAATTTTAGGAAACATATAACTAACGTTACCAAAAAAGCATACCGTAACTTAGGGTTAATTTTACGACAGGCAAACCAATTTACAAATATTGGGGCTTTGAGAGCATTGTACGACGCCCTCGTCAGAAGCCAATTAGAATCCAGTTATCGCTCTGTGTACCACTGTAAAAAACCTAGGGTTACATATAGACAATACCTTTAACTGGCAAGCCCAAGTAACCTCAGTTTGCCAGAGAGTTACAGGCATCCTACGCGCTTTATATCGCCTGAAGAATTTTCTTCCCTATAAAACCAAGACGATGCTTGTGCAGACCTTAATCCTTCCTATCCTCGACTATGGCGATGTGTGCTATTTTGATCTGAATGCAGATTTACTCAACAAACTTGACCGTCTTTTAAACAACTGCATTCGATTCATTTTTAATCGCCGCAAATATGACCATGTTTCCTCTTGCCGCTCGCAGCTGAAGTGGCTACCCATTCGTCAACGCCGCAGCCTGCGCGCGCTGACCACACTTTTTTCCTTTATCACTTCCCCTACTCCTCCCTCTTATTTAATTTCTAAATTTCAATATTTGGGTTCTCAACACGAGAGAACCCTGCGCTCTGCCGGTAACCTTCTTCTCCAATGTCCTTCTCACAATTCCGACTTCATCCACTCCTCCTTCACTGTCCAATCTATACTACTTTGGAATACACTCCCCTCAGAAATCAGGGCTTCAACAAACAGGTTCACTTTTAAATCAAAAGTTCGGATGCTTTTCGCTAATAGTGTAGCAGATTCACAACTTTCATAGTTTCAGGAAGTTACTTTGTTTTAACCTTTCAGTATCGGCGTGGTCGAAATCGACCATGACGTCACCTGTCATCTCTGTCGTCCCTACCATTAAGGTTATAGACAAAAAATGATGTGTGCAGTGTTGCCATAAAATACGATATAACATATTTTATAGAATTAGTGTATTTGTATTTATGTAGGTATTCATGTATTTTAGTATGTATATTATGTATTTATGTATATATAGTATATGTTTTGTCTTATTTATGTTTTATATACACCCACTTTGTCTCATCTCCGCATCACCCAAAGGTTGACTGTTAGAGAATGCCTCAGGCATTAAGTCCACCTGTATACATTTACTGTATATAAAGTTTAAAATAAAAATAAATAAATAAATCCAATGCAGCAGTTTGGTCTCCACATGAAGACAAATATAAGTTAATGTTAGAGCGTATTCAAAATAAATTTACTAGATTCTTATATTTAAAACAGTATGGTGTTTACCCAGGTTACCCTTTACTATATCCTACATTATTTGTTTTAGGAATGACAAGTTATTATAAATTGGAAGTTCGTAGGGAAGTAGCTTTTGCCAAATACGTATTTAAAGTGATTCGCGGGAAAATACACAATCCCAGCATCCTACAAGCAGCTGGGTTGTGTGTCCCTGATGGGTGTGTGGGGCGACGGCGACGACCGCCATTGCTCTCGGTGCCGCGAGCTCGCACCAACTTACTGCAGCACGCACCGCTAACGCGCGCGCTGCGTGTGCTCAATGCGGTGTCCAGCCGGGTTGATTTATTTTCGTGCTCACTGACGGAGTTCACAGAGGCCGCTTGTATCTTAGTTAGTTATACTTAAGATAATGTAGTAAATGTTGGTTGCTGTATTTATTATAATGTTATATATGTCCTACACTACTGTATTGGGTGTAACCTGTAATTAGTAGTAAGTATGTGGAATAAATAAATAAATAAAAATAAATAAAAAAAAAAAAAAATCTCCAAAATTAAGAACTGAATGGATTTCGATGGAATTTGGCAAACAGGTAGATCACATCCCGAATTAAAACATAAACTACTTTTTATCCCGGGAAAATATAAAGCAGGACTTTTATCCCGGAAAAGCATTTTCACGCGGGCGGAGCTGCGAGGAAAAGCTAGTTCTTAATATAGAAAGACGTAAACCCGCTGGAGAAAAGCGGGCTAGATTGATAATATAATCAATTGCTTCTTGGTCTAATCGCTTGAAGCTATTTAAATTGTAAAATGGGATCTATTATCTACTCTCGTATTCTCCATTGAACGAGTAATTGGCGTTTATTTTTTAAGATTTTCTCGAGTGCAACAATCTATAAATTTTTTAAACCTTGAAGAGTAGGTACCCAAATTTAGTTACTGTATAAAAGAACGAACGACTGTAAGCCTCATTTATACGGATCAATTATTGCTAGTTATACCTACCTACGCAGCTTAAAAAATAAAGCAGTATTCAAATTTGAAATATCGTAGTGAGCAAAAGTGGGGACGTGGAGGGGATATCGCGCTATCTCTTTCGCACGCGCGCAGCGTTATGGCCGGCGACTCTCGGTGACGTCGCAGTGTAATATTACCACAGAACAATAACTAAAATTACTGTTATTTGATAACTACCCTTTCCACCAAATTTCAAAGCTTTATAACTTACTAATTATGGTCCCAATTTTGAAAATTATTTTTCTGTTAGATTTTGGATGCCATACATTTATGATAAATATATTAAAAAAGTAGTCAACTACCATATTGCCTCGTCTGTGCGCATATTCAGTCGGGGGTAATTTTTTGCAGTAATTGCTTACTTTTATTGCTTGCAATAGGTAATTGATCCGTCTAAATATGGCTTATGCGTTCATTCTATATCGTGTAAAGTGGTAAATTGTTTGGCTGCCTCGGTGGCGTAGTTGTATTACGGTACGATTGCAATCCTGAGGTCCTGGGTTCGATACCCGGGTCGGGATAAGAGATATTGGATTTTTCTATTCAGTATCAGCCCGGAGTCTGGAATTTGTGCCCGATATGGCGATAGGCTCGCCGCCTATTACATCCTGGGACGGAATACGCACAGCGAAAAGTGGGTGCTGCCTACGCAGAGGCACAACTAAAGCACCACTTCTGAGGATAAAAGGCGTGAGTGTGTCTGTGTGTGAAAAAAAATTACTTACATCTTTATTGATTTCATTGATACGACTTTAATTCTTAGTACATTATTTCCTCTGGTAGAAGGGACACAGTTTGAAAACGACTTTAACAATCATCGTACACATTTGATACCAAGGTTGCCGGCAGTACGAACGTGGTGAACAATTGGTCACAGTGAATCATTCTATTTGTGTTTCGCGATCAGCCATCACCGACCCTAATAATTAAATATCACAAATAAACATAATATAACGCTATTATGCGCGTTATAATAAGGAGGTCCACAGAGTCAGGTCGGCACAGTGATATTGAAAATGTCTGCCATCTATCGGTTATTACTGGAATTAAATGTTTCGAAGTATGCAGGTACTTTGTATATTATAAGCTTTAAATTAGTTCCAATATGAGACCAAAGATGATGCCTTATTTAAGTACAGTAGACCCGCGGTAAACCCACAAACGTTATGGAAGACGTCGAATAATCTAATTTGTCGGACTACATGGTCCTGCCAACGACCCCCTGTAGTCCGGAACTTTATAAATGAGTACCTTGTAATCTGACAAATTATGAACTTACCTACTTTTAAAAGTTAGATTGTACCTATGTTTATTAAGTATATTGACGAAAATGTCTGTCAAAGGCTTGTCGGATTATAAGGGGCGCCGGACTAGCCAGAGTCCGGATCACCGCGGGTCTACTGTATTAAAAAAACGCACTTAATTTATTTTACCGATTGATGTCATAAAAATAAACCACGTTAGTTTATTTATTGAAAAAGTAGAAACTGCTTAGAGGTTAACATCCGTTCATATGAAATACTTTAAACCTACAATGCCACCCAGCGATAAGTTTCTGAATTATGATTTGATGCCACGACCCACAATCAGAATTTGATTACATTTTCTACAGACATTCTGTTAAATGTTGTCGCAAAGTTTAACTGAAGTTCGCAAGATGGCGCTTCTATGAGAAAAATCTTGAATAAGATATTCATTTTTTATTTTTGGACTGAACAACAATTAGACATAATATCAAAATTGATAGGATATTAAGTTGTCATGATTTTTTTTTATAGTAAAGTTGGTAATTGGTTTTCCTAATATTTTGGTCTACATCATGAAGAAACCAGCCGAATACTGTTACAGTGTCACAGTGATACAACGATAAGTGAATACTTTGCTTTTATGTTTTGTATGCTTACGTTTCTTGATACTAATAGTCCAAGGCCCGTATTTACAAACGTAAAGGAGCAATTCTGTGATAATGAGAATGTTTGTTAATGCTTTCGGCATGACAGCCTTCACAGTTCGTAGGCATAGAGCCGCTGTAATTTGATATTGAGATACAACTTTACTTCACTTAGCTGTCGGATGAACTATGAAATTACCGGCAGTATGCGTTCGGGCGCACTGTGCGGCAAGCTTTTAACTCTTCATAGTATTAAAAAAAAAAAATATTTTTTTTATTTTTAGAGTATTTAAATAAAATCATCATCAGCCCTGTATTATATACTGCCCACTGCTGAGCACAGGCCTCCTCTACTACTGAGAGGGGTTAGGCCTTAGTCCACCACGCTGGCCTAGTGCGGGTTGGCAGACTTCACATACCCTCGAGATTCTTATGGAGAATTCTCAGGTATGTAGGTTTCCTCACGATGTTTTCCTTCACCGTTTAAGCGAACGATAATTGATAAACAATACACACGTAACTTCGAAAATTCAGAGGTGTGTGCCTTGGGTTTTGAACCTGCGGACATTGTCTCGGCAGACCGTTCCATTCCCAACTTGGCTATCGTCGCTTATAAAAGCTTGTTTTTAAATATATTTTTTTACTTTTTATTTATTATTGATTTAATTTCACGAGGTTCCATCCCATTCTCATAGCGCGTGGATTAAGAATACAAAGTTTTTTCTTCTCGTATCTTAATAATATTACAAGTGTGAAAACAATTAAAATGTTTGAATGTTTGTATGTTTCTTAGAAGTAAACGCAGAAACAACTTAACGGATTTGGGTGAAATTTGGCACACGGGCAGATCATGTCCTGCCCGGGAATTGGCTCCCATGGGAAATTATGGATATTTTTAATCAGATTCTTTAAGTAGATGGCGCTGGCGTCGTTCTTTGTTGTAGGGGCTTTTGTAGCGGGAAAGGCTTTTCACGCGGCCGAAGCCGTGAACAACACCTAGTTAATGTATAAATTTCTTCTACTAAAATGCCACGTTTTATAATAGGTATTGTTCACACCTGTTATTTTCTAATAATCAATCATCAGCCACATGACGTCCACCGCTGAACATAGGCCTTCCCTAAAGACTTCCAGATGGATCTGTCAAAAGCGGCCCGCATCCAGCGTGTTCCCGCGACCCAATAGAATAGAAATGGTTTTATACTCTGATTCCAAATTGCAAAAATATAATTATACCCGTAACAAAGACATTAAACAGTATAGTTATAGAACGGACATCTAACCAAATTTTTCGTCCAAAAGTTAATACTAATTGGTAATAAATCGCTGTCTTATCTGACATGTCCGTGTAACAAGACCTCTCGGTATGCTTAAATTTTGTGAAGAAAACAGTATTTTGTAAAGAAATATGCCAATATACGCATTACGACCATGTCAAAGTATGTTCAAATTAATTTTACATAGGTATTTTGTTATTTCACGGTAGAGTTGTAAAATAATATACTTCTTGTTTAATTTTTTCTTTTTTTTTATATTGGCATTTGTGTTCACATTTTGCCAATGTCAAGTTGGGTGTATTTTATTATCTGTAGTATGTCAAAGTAAAGCAGTGGCTACCTTACCAAGACTTTATCGAGGAGTTTTGGCGGCAACAAAAAAAACACTTGATTAGCACAATTATTTCAATTCACTTCATTTGAGCTCTTTAATAGAACTATATTGGATAATATACCACCATAATTATGCAATATAACACTAAGTATCACCAAAATAATGAATTAAAACAAGAGCACCTCATGGCACTTCCAATGTCCCGCCAAAACTCTCTTGTTTAACTTACCTATATTATGTAGTTTAAACTTGAATTGCTTGTAACTGTTACACATTCATTTTGTAAGGAAAGACTTCTTACCATTCCTAAGCATCCATGAATAATGGTGCTACTACGCTAAAACCATTCGCTTTAGCCTAAAACAGGCTCAAGCCGCATACAAATTACGCGGTATTTTTGTGTGTATCTCAGATATGATTATCCTTTTCAAGTCCTTTGTTCTACACCAGATTTAAAAGACATACACGTGAGTAAACAAAGGTTGTTGACATTAATATTTCATATTTTGTTCTTTGTAAGAAAGTAATTTTGTTTATTACGATTCGCCACTGAATTTGAAATGAGATTTTACGACAGACACAAATAAATTGGTCGTGTTATTGCGATTATGTGGAAACTTCGTAACCACGTAAAGTCTCATGAAATGGGATTAATATTCATTTATTACAAAAAGATCACTGGAGTAAGCAATGCTTATAAGCCTCATGACGATTCTATTTTATAATTTACTACACTCGAATCTTAGAAAAGTTTGTGCAATTAACAAATAAAGGTGGCTGCACTTATTCTTGTTTTTTTTTATGGTACTTAAGATAAATTGTCGGAGATAGAAGCCTGAGATCCGATCCATATCAGGAAGAACATAACACCTTTTTTTTTTTTTTTTTTTTTAACACGGGGAAATCCGTTTACGGATTTCTGCCGGACTCACCGGTTAAAACCGTCCTACCGACTAAAACCCCGCCATTCTGCTCTCTCTCCCTTATATCAAAGTTCGCGGGGTGCGCATGTGCATGCAACCGCAACCTTCGCAGGAGTCGGCTCTTGGACAGAGCCTCTCACCGTCCAAGGAATGAGGCCTCGGTTTAATCACGGGCGTGCATGGGAGCAGCACGCCAGCCTCTTAGGCACATAACACCAGGTCAACATAACACCTGGGGTAACTCGCGTCATTGTAGTTATATACATAAAAGTGTACTGCATGCTACGTGTGTATTAACATAAAATTGTCTATAATTTATAAATATCACAATAATATCGCGTAAATATCACAATAATAACAATATCAACAAATCTTTCGTAAATACCTACAGAATTTTCTCCCGTCATTCAACTAAAAACAATTTCGTTTTGAAAACAGGTTCATTTTCTAAGTAAATTAATTTCTCTCTAAATAAATTGTTCGCATTTCGCAAAAGATTAGGTAGGTTCAACCGGGTGGTATACAATTCGAGAGGCCGTTTGGAAAAGGTGATTAAGAAAATAAATTGTCGAGAGAAATGCGGGTCCATTGTCCAGCGTTATGTCATCGTACATTTAGAAATAATATTATGTCATGACCATTGCATATCAAGATGTCCTCAGAGTCGATGTGTTAAGAAATGACTATTCCATTCTTCCTTATATATACTTACAGAAAATCAGCCCATGTAAAATATTCAGTTTTCAACAGGTATCTTATATCTTTAAACGAGCAATATATATATATGTATATAATCTGAATCTCAGAAACGGCTCCAACGATTTTCATGAAATTTAGCATGCAGGGGGTTTTGGGGGCGATAAATCGATCTAGCTAGGATTCATTTTTAGAAAATTTATTTTATCCGTGTTTTCAGTAATTCAACTTAAACATTAACAGAAAAATATGGCTCTTCCTGACATCTATTAGCGAGTAATAAAACTACTCCAGTAGATGGCGTTGTTAAGCACTCTTCCTGACATCTATTGGCGAGTAATAATACTACTTTTTTTATTGGGAGCAACTAAATGCTTTAACGACACAACAACGCTAAAACTCCTCAGTAGATGGCGTTATTAAGCAACACTAAGCCAATGAGTGTTTGGTTTGAGGTTAGACCAAGAAAATCAACTGTTTACCTATAAAATTATTATTAATATTTCATCAGTATGTATTTCATATTTAAATATAATTTCTAAAAAACACAAATTACAAAAAAAAAAAAAAAAATACCGAGCAAAGCTCGCTCATCCAGGTACTACTAGCATACAGGTGTAATGATTGTCTATCGTCCGTCGATACTGTCAGGGCCGCCTCGACCCAAGACAGCGCCTGTGTGCGAAATCTATGAACCACCTCTGATTTTTGTCGTCCTCTTTCGACATTAATATTTTTTATTATTCAAAGTTAACCATTCTTGGCTCACTGTGGAGCGCGAGATATTTTTATATCAGTTTTAACTTAGTAATTTAACTTTTGTAAGGCGTTTGTAATAAGATATTATGTAGTTGGCTATTACAGCGACTGCGGTGGTCCTTTTGATTTTAACACAAAGTTCAAAATTTAAGTGGTGTAAAGTTAAACCACAGGCGTGAGTATTGTCTTGGGAGACTTGTACCTACTCATCTATAAAGAATATGTTGTAGTATAACAATTATAATTTCAATCATCAACGCCGGCATTTCTTCCTGATTTCGGCACCCCTATTGCTTTGCGTGCACCTGTGTGCGCCGCACACTTCGCACATGTAATCCTCCTAGCCAGTTTCGACCACGGCGGCTAATCTCAACGGAGATCAGCCAGGTACGCAGGAGATATTATAGTGCACAAGTGTGTGCGCAATACACAGGTGCACTCGCTATTCCTTCACTCTCATAGTCCGGTGAGACGGCAATCCGACATGACCGGAGAGAGATCAGGCGCAGGACCAACGGCTTTACGTGCTTTCCGAGGCACGGGGGTATCACACCGCCAAATTCCTGACTCCGAGCTGCGACTGAGTAATTTTTTTAAGATGGAAAAACCCAGTCACAATGTTTTTTTTTTGGCTCGACCCGGGATTCGAACACAGGACCTCAGCGCGCAATAACGCCACCGAGGCAGTCTACTTACTAGTACTTCGCACATAGGGACGGCGCGGCCCTGGATACTGTCTATTTAGACCACTTTTAACGTACCATTAGGTGCAGTGGAGTCACTTTGCCATTTCTGTGTGAAAGAATAAGTCCAAAATATTATAAATTTAACCAAAACATAATAATATTAAACCCATCGTTATCTGAGTATTTTATATCGATGGCAAGATATTATAACAGTATAGTGGAAATAGTTTTATGGAAGTTTGAACATTGTGTGTGAACATTGTACTGTGATCACGTATTTGTATCGTTCTGTCCAAAGAATGTGTATGTCAATTCATAGATATATTTATCTCTGATCTTGGCAAGCCTTTCCTGCGAATTCGATGAAGTATCGGTAAAATATGGAACAGTTTTTTGTGTTTGCTGCCAAAATATCCGGTCTGCTAACAAACTTTGGATATATTTCTTTTGTAGCACAAATCGGTATTGCAATTTATAATGGTCAGAAATTTAATCACATATAAAGCTTCATTTATTATTTTGATTTTTTAAAAACCGCACACATTTTAGCAATAGTAAATGTCTATGCATTATTTTTAAGTTATACAAAAACTAATTTCGAAACACAGTAATTATTTATTTCAAGTTTTTATTATAAATAAAAACGTGTATTTTGCCTGTTTATCTATTATGATGTCAAACTGTGTAAGAACTTGGAGAGTAGTATATAAGGGTGCATATTTTAAAATACATTCAAATTTAAAGTTTGTTTAATTATTACTTTATTATGTCATGACTGGCTCATTTTGCTTCTCGAATAACTGAATAACTAAATATACAAACTGAAAATCATGAAAACCATTCAAATAACCGCACCACCTCAGAATTATTGATTACGTCTAAGCATAGTTATGTCATTGACAATACTTTCTTTCGTATTGTAGTTCGTGCAAATAATAATGTGAACGAATGTAAACATTAAATTAAGTACACTAAAGTTGTTTTCGTCTAGACATCAGGATTGTCCTTTTACAGCTAGAACAATTTGTAAACATCCTGGGGAGTTTAAACATTCGATTTTTTATTTGAATGCATCGTTCACTTACACTTTAAGGTAAGCTTCTAGGAGATGGAGTCAATATTAATCTACACTAATATTATAAAGCTGAAGAGTTTGTTTGTTTTGGTTGAACGCGTTAATCTCAGGAACTACTGAACCGATTTCGAAAAATTTTTCACTATCAGGAAACTACATTTTTCCTGATTGACATAGGCTACTTTTATCTCGGGAAAGTATTTGTCCCGGAAAACCTTTCATACGCGGGCGAAGCCACGAGCAATACTAGTTATTTTAGATATGTGCATTAGAAATTGTAGCTAGTTATGCAAAAATGAACCTACTAAGTTGATAAAATTTAGTAATGAATGAATTTCACAACAGATTCTAATCACATATTTTATATTATGAAAATAAAGAATATAACTAAATAGTTAAGTAATTATATTAAAACATAGAAGACGGAAATCTAAAAAAATATTTGATAAATATTATTATCAATTTCATAGTTTATAGTTGATAAACATAAAAATGATTTAAATATACATAAAATCGATCAAATAATAGCATTTTCCACTATGATCCAGTTGGCGAAACGAGGAAATAATTATAACGGGAAAAATGATATATAGTTTTCCACGAGACTTTTACAGAGACACGAGTTTCGTCAATCTCATTAGTATTTCCCATTGAACTGTTAATGACCATTCTATAGATATGATTTACGGACTCCGTATAGGTTAATATACGGGCTTTATATATAATATTATATATAAATATAGTATTGCGGAATAGTTATGTACACGTAATGAGCTCTCTGGTAAGCTTCAAAGGGGTTGAAATTCTTAAGCTTCAGACAATGATTATTATTCCGTGTCAGATTTCTGTGAGGCAGTGATATCTAATTATTTATAATTATAATAAACCACTGCAGTTGCAAAATAAGACTTCTTCTTCTTTATTAGCCTTTTTCAACCTTTTCGGTGTAGGCCTCCTCTAACACCTTCCACTCGTTGCGGCATTGAGCTCTTCTAATCCAATTCAATCCGGCGACCTTCTTCACGTCGTCTCTCCAGCGCATTTGTGGTCTTCCTTGAGGGCGTTTATTTCCCCATGGCCTCCACTCAAGGAGACGTTTGCACCACGATCTATCATTCCCAGCAACATGTCCAGCAAAATAAGACATTAGCCTAAAATCTTATTTTATTTAAGTGACAATTTGATGATTGTTATCTCTTGTATAATATTTTTCTGTTCCAAACCTGTGTATTATAAATTGGTTATTTTCTTAATAATGTTCCCTCTATAGATGCTGTAGTTCTAAGAATATTTTTTTAAATTTAATTAACGGTTTGAAATTAATAACAGTCTTATAAATTTGCGTGTTTATAAAAATAACGGAGAATGTATTCATCTTATGGTATTATATTAATATACATTTAGAGGTATTCTTGTAGAAAGAACAACTAAGCTTTTCTCAATAACTAGACAGTTAACAGTTTAGTTAGAAAAAAAAACATGGTTAGGTATGTCGGTAATGTTCAAATACAATTTGACATAACATCGACGAAAAGCGAAAAAAAGCCAGGCATTTCACAAACTTTCCTTATCTAAGGACTGCCCAATGCTATGATCATTATCATAATTATAATAAGTCCATTCTCAGTGCTTTCGGCATGACTGATTTTGCAGTGCGTCGACAAAGAGGCGCTGTGATTGGAAATTCAATTTTGCTTCATTTGATTATCTGATAGTCAAACAAAGCTGAACAAGACCAAGGAAAGCTATGAAATTGCTGACACTGTGCGTTCGGGCGCACTGTGCATCCTCATAGTTTTGTTTGTGAATACGTGTGATAATTTCAAAGAACCATAAACAATATAAACTGTCAAATTTGTTGCCAAGAATCTATTTCGTGAATTAAAATTGTTCTGACCCAGATAATGTTATATAGCAGCTACTCCATATTATAATAAAATTTGATATTTCGATTAATAATAATATTCTATAAATATTTTTCTCAGACATAACTATTTTAATGATTATGCTCCAAACGTATGGTAACCATAATATAATGTTTAACATATTTACTCGGTTATGAATTAACTGTGGTGAAGCTCAAGCCTTCACATTCGTCTCTGTCTATTAGGATACGATATTGGCTCATATTTTTTTGGACAATCAATCGCTTTTTTAATGCCGATATCGGATACTTTATTATCAACCACACGATGTATTTCTGTGGTCAATTTTATATACGTTCAAAGGTTTATTGGAACTTCATTAGCAGATTATTTTACTATTAAGATTTCATAATAGGTGAATTTTCCAAGTGGGCATGGAGGGCGAAACAGAAACTATGAGGAATAGCAAAAAATGTCCAAAGGAGTCTAGGGGCCGATTTTGATGAAAACTAAAACTGCATCATTTGATTATTGAAAAGTCAATATTCCTAATATCCAATATCCTGTAAAGTGAACTAAAAGGTGTAAAATATGCTAAGTGTTTGTAGTATATGACGGTGTTGTGACAATTTTGGCTTTTATATAGCTATAAGCTAATTTCCTTATATAAATGGACACCGGTGTCCATAGCGGGCGTTCAGGGATTACGTAAACGTTATGTTTCTTAGTCACCAGCGAGGCAGTCTATTAGTCTAAATTTGGTATTGGGATACTTTAAGACCCTGGGAAGGATATAGACTACTTTTATCTCTTTTACTTTTTTACGTTTTTTTTTTAACCGGAATAAAAAGTAGCGATAATTTTATACCCGAAACACTCTTTCCCGCAGGCCAAGCCGCGAGAAAAAGTAAGTGAAAGTTAAAGTAATATAATAATATGTATCTATTATGTGAAAGTTTGTGAAGTCTTGTGAATATTTGGATATATCTATATTAATACGCATCGATTCAGGGATAGTAAGCGCTTTGTGTCACCACCGAAAGAGGTCGCTTTATCAACAAACATGGATGAAATAAAGAAATTGCTGGAAAACATGCAACAGGAAATACGACAACAAAAAACCGACATCCTAGAAATGAAAGAAGACATAAAGAATACAATTAACGAAAACATTAATGAAAAATTCAGCAGATTAGAATTGAAAAATGAACTTCTGGAGGAAAAAATACAACAGCATAGCAAAACATTAAATAATATAGAAAGACACATAAGGCGAAAAAATTTAGTCATGTTCGGAGTTGAAGAACAAGAAAAAACCTACCACGAACTAGAGGAAAAAATATTAAATATAATAAATAGTAATTTCGGCGTTCAGTATGATATCATCAACATTGAAGCCGTCCGGAGACTAGGTAAAAAAGGGGAAAAAATTAGACCTGTGGTCATAACATTCTGTACAGTCGGTTTGAAACTAAAAATACAGAAAAACAAACAAAGCCTATCAAACACCCCATATTACATCAAAGAAGACTACCCGTTGGAAGTCCTTAAAAGGCGCCAAGAGCTGCAAACTCAATTGAAAAAAGAACTAGATTTAGGAAAAACAGCTTTCATTAAATATGACAAACTGATTATACTAGGAAATAACAACAAACAGCACAACTCCCACCACCGCATAAATAAGAGAAATCTGTCCGAATCTCCGGAATCAACTGAGTCAACAAACTCAACTAACTATGGTCAAACTGACAAACACAATTTGAAACAAGCGCAGAAAAAAACTAAATCGACTAACATTAAAGATTTTATATTACAAAAGCCAAAATTAACATTCATGCAAACAGATACTTCTCAAGATATTACAAAAAACACACAGCATGACAAAATGTAGCAATCAACGCTGACACCTTCACCCTCCTCTTATCTCCCAGTACGGCCGGTCACCGCGGGAGAGTTCGACCAAAACCCTCCAAAGAAAATTAAAATCAGGAAAAGTATGTTTTACATCTGCTCTCTCAACGTTAGAACTTTATCTTCAGCGGTAAATTTCATTGAGCTGAAGGTAGCTCTACAACGAATTAATTGTGACGTGCTAGGACTGTGCGAAGTTCGCCGCTTAGGAGAAAAAATTATAGAAGAAGAAGACTATATTATGTACTATATAGGCCAGACAAAAGGGCTTTATGGCGTGGGTTTCTTAATAAAAAAAGAACACAAAAAAAGAATTATTAAGTTCACAGGCGTATCGGAAAGAGTTTGCATCCTGGAAATAGAGATAGAAAGTAAACACTTTGCAATTATACAAGCATATTCACCAACAGAAAGCTCCTCTCAAGAAGATATAGATAACTTTTATGAAGACCTAATAAAAGCTCACCAATCCATTTCAACTAAATATATAATTTCAATGGGTGACTTTAATGCTCAAATTGGAAATACAAAAACCTACGAAAATAAAGTCACTGGAAATCATGGTTATGGAAAAAGAAGCAAAAGAGGGGATAGATTGATCGAATACGCATATGAATTCAACTTAAAAATATTGAACACCATGTTTAAATTGAAAAGGAAAAACAGATGGACTTGGATCTCGCCAGATAAAAACACAAAGATCGAACTTGATTATATTATGTCATCAACTCCTCATTTATTTTCCAAGTACGAGGTGCTGACTTCCTTTAACTTTAGTTCAGACCACAGACCAATTAGAGCAACTTTAAATCTATCTATTAACACGAAAAGCAGAAAACACTTCAGCAAGCCAATACTTACTCTAAAAACACTAGACGAGCAAGAGACCTATAAGAAACACTTAACTAAATATTTACCAAATTTATTGTCAACACATGAAGGAAGCACAATTAATGAATACTATATGATGATTGTAAATTCCATAAAAGAGAGTATAAAAAATATTAAAAGAAAACCAAAACAAAATATATTGAGCGAGAGAGCTATGCAGCTTATTAAAAAAAGAAGCTCGCTTCAAAATAAAGCCATTTTAACCAAAAAAGACAAGGAAAACCTGAAAAGTCTATACAAAGAAACAAACAAGGAAATAAAAAAATGCTATCAAACTTACAGATCAAATACTTTACGGAAAAACCTAGAGTCCTCAAGAAGTGCTAAAAAAGCATTCAAAGAATTAGATAATTCAAAAGTTTGGATTCCATGCCTCCAATCCGGCGCTAACAAAACCAAATCGCGCGCGGAGATAATCAGTATAGCCACAGAATTCTATGCAAAGTTATATAGCGCACAAATCCCTACACAAGAGGTGACGTCATACAACCGGCTAAACACACAACAATTTCAGCCTAACCTCAAATTATTTGATGAGCTTGAAATCTTGAAAGAAATACTAAGACTAAAATCCGAAAAGTGCCCAGGACCCGATGGTATCACAAATGATTATATCAAACACGCCAAAACGATTATGCTGACGCCACTTACACACCTGTTCAACAAAATATTAATAGAAGAGCACGTTCCAGATAATTGGACTGAATCAGAAATTATTCTACTCTACAAGAAAGGTGACCCAGCCGACATAGGAAACTATCGACCGATTAGTCTTATGTCATGCCTCTACAAGTTATTTGCCTCGTGTATGTTAAATAGAATTTCACTTGATATCGACAATCACCAACCTTACGAACAAGCTGGCTTCAGGAAGGGCTTCAGCACAATTGACCACATCCATGTAGTTGAGCAAATAATAGAAAAATATCTAGAGTTCCGGAGACCACTTTATTTAGCTTTCGTAGACTACACAAAAGCCTTCGACTCTATCTCACACAATAGTATTTGGGAAGCGTTAACTCACCAAAATATACATATCAAATACATAAACATCCTGAAAGATATTTATATTAAAAGCACGAGTAGAGTCAGGTTAGAAAACACAGGTAAGAAAATAAATATAAACAGAGGCGTTAGACAAGGCGATCCATTATCACCCAAATTATTCATAGCGGTCCTACAGAATATACTAAAAGACCTTCCCTGGTCAATGCAAGGAATCAACATAGATGGAAAGTTTTTGAGTCATTTGAGATTCGCAGACGACATTGTGCTTTTTTCAGAGAGCCCTGCAAAAATGAATTGCATGATAAACGAACTACAGACAGCGAGCAATCAGGTGGGACTACAGATGAATCTCAACAAAACTAAAGTCATGACCAACACCAAAACTATACCCATCCTTGTAGATAACAGTCCACTCGAATATGTACCTGAATATATTTATCTTGGAAAACAAATATCTTTTAAAACAAAAAGTAATGAAGAAGAAATAAATAGAAGGATAATAATAACTTGGAAGAAATTTTGGGCCCACAAAGAAATATTAAAGTCTCAACTACCTATAAAAACAAAGAAAATTGTATTGGACTCAGCAATACTACCCTGCCTCACCTACGGTTGCCAAACCTGGTCATTTAGTAACAAAATTCAATCAAAAATCAAATCCACACAGAGAGCAATGGAAAGAAGTTGTCTGGGCATCAGACTAAAAGACAGAATAAAAATTGGGGACATACGCAACAAAACTAACGTGATTGACGCCTTGCTCTTTGCACAAGGTTTGAAATGGAAATGGGCGGGCCATATCGCTCGATACCCCGATGGAAGATGGACAACAAGCGCAACAATATGGAAAGGACCACATGGTTCTAGAGGCAGGGGTCGTCCGAAGGTAAGATGGCAAGATGAAATAACCGCTATTGCAGGCAAGAACTGGATAGAAACTGCAAAAGACAGGAAAAGATGGTATTCTTTGGAGGAGGCATTTACCCGCAAGGGGTCCTTACATCTTCATCATCTTCAATAAATTTTAATAATGTCATTTTAATTTTAATTTATATTGCCTATTGATTTGTTTTCATAAATTTAATAATGTAAGTAATGAGTATGTAAATTTATAAGATTGATTATGTACATTTAGAATAATTGTATGTGCATGTATGGAATAAAAATGCTTTATTATTATTATTATGTTGTATCTTTCCTGCGGGAAATCACGGCACGAAGGCCGGTCCTTTTGGAAGGCTTGCGTGGGGATATGGATCCAACACGTAGAGGCCCCTTTAAGATACGTTACTCTAGTTGGGGTATGTGCACCTTGTAGGTACTCTCTCTGTCTGTACTTATGGAAATACAGCCAAAGACAGCGCCCGCAAGGTGCAAGGACTATTGCGGAGAAGATGGGAGTTATACCGGGTCTATGGATGGGATCTAGCTGGACTGGTTGCTGGGCTATTGATTGAGACAACGGGACGCCTGCCAAGTAAAATGTCTCAATCATTTGTAATCAAGGCAGACGGTGACTTGCCCCCCACTAGATGGGCATCCCTAAAAGCGGCGCATGCCAAGGACGCAACATCGGTGTGGGTGGCTAAAGGGTGTCGAGAGGTGTGCACCGATTTCACCATCGCGGGTCGCTAACGCGTCCCGGAGCGGGTTTCCTCGCTATTACGCAGCTTGAGCACTTCCACCCTGGAGCTTCAGGTTTTAGCTCTTGCGATTTCCACCCCTAGCCAGCCATTTAAGGCAAGCCAAGGGTCAGGGGGTCTCATTTAGCCCCCACGGAATCGGGGTACGCGGTGTCGCCACTCACCGACGGCTCGCCACAAAGCCGCCCCTGCGGGTTTATTATTATTATTATTATATTAATACTAATCTATACGCATACGCATGCTCACGCCTTTCATCCCCGAAGGGGTAGGCAGAGGCGCAACTAGTGCACCCACTTTTCGCCAAGCGTATTCCGTCCCATGATGTGATAGGGGGCGAGCCTATCGCCATATCGGGCACAAATTCCAGACTCCGGGCTGATACTGAATAGAAAAATCCAATATCACTTCGCCCGACCCGGGAATCGAACCCGAGACCTCAGCCTTGCAGTCGTACCGTAATACAACTACGCCACCGAACTAATCTAATCTATACTAATATTATAAAGTGAAATGATTTATATTTTTGTATGTTTGTAACTAATAAACTCTAACTCTAAAAGACTAGTTTAAAAAAAATCTTTCACCAATATAAAGCTTCTTTATCAGCGAGTACATAGGCTACTTTTTATCTCGGGAAAATATAAAGCGGGACTTTTATCCCGGAAAAACTCATTCACGCGGGCGGAGCCGTGAGCAAAAGTCTAGTGAGTTATAAGTTAACGCCGACGTTTTCCATCTCTCCGGGCGGCTCAACGCCGGGTCGTAAGGCACGGTGAACCCAACATAACCGCTCGGTCGCCCCCCACGAAGGCCGGGCGGTAGTGGTAACGCACTTTCTCCGCGAAACCAAAAAAAAAAAAAAAAGATACCACTGAACGGATTTGACACAAAGATAAGCAAGGAATTATAAATAATAATTATATACTTACTTGGTTAAACACTCAAAGACTTACAGACTATTTTTTATCCGATTACAAAAACGGAGGAGGTTCTCAATTCGTAGATTATTAAAAAAAATTGTTACCTCAGAACTCCGTCTTTTATTAACCGATTTCGATTTCATTTTTTATTTGAAAGGATATACTTTCAGATTGGTCCCATAGGATTTTATCATTAAAACCGGGTCAGCAGCTTGGTCTTTAAATTAAATTAACTAGAATAAGTATGTCATATAAGTAAAAAAATATTGCGTATTTTACTTTCCTGTGACTTTTTCAATGGTTTTTGAAGGCGGATTAATTTTTAGGTCACAAAACACAACGAGACATACAAGATAGATACAAGCGGAGCCGCAAACAACACTTAGTTATAAATATCTTCTTTAGCTTCTACTAAGTGGAAATGATAATATTTCATAGCTACATACCCGGAGATTAGGTGTCATCGCCATGTCGCGTTCTACTAGAACCCTCTCCACTTATCATACTGTTTGAAATTGCAGGACCCAGACCCGCTCTACTGGTTTCAAATTTAGAAAAATGTTACGAAGACACAAAGTTTAGTTTAGTTTCAAAACTAGTACTTTCAGAACCCACAGTCGTATCGTTCGTGCAGATAACTTTATACATAGTCGCAGTTTTATTTACACGGTTCTTTTCTTTTATCGAAGCCACGGCAATGTGGCCACGCTGCACCTGATTGTAAATGAAGAGAAGCCCAAAAAGAAAAACATATCGACAGGACGGTCGAAATAGTGATGCCGGCATGCTTAATTGCTTCTTCAGTCTCCGCTTCAAGAACCCCAAGTTGTAGGAAGGAGGGAACACTTATGCTGGCAAACTGTTCCATAGTAACTATTGGCTAGTGTCGTATCAGTAATCGATAATTATATTCCCAAAGTGGTTGAAAACTGCTGCCACCTAATATCTTAAGCGCTGCTTATGCTCTGAGCATGATTAACTTTAATGGTTCCTTTTCCGCTGTATGATTTTGGTAGGATTTTCGACCGATTTTAAATCCGTTCGGTAGTTTTTGAGTTTATCGTGTTCAGACAGAAAGACAGACGCGGCTGGGGGACTTTCTTTTATGATATGTAAGAATGTAAAGATATGTAAGGATACATTATCATAGCTCATACTTCTATAAGCAAGCGGTGAAATCGTCCCTTAAACTTCAAAGACTTGTTTTTCTCATACACACACACACTCATGCCTTTTATCCCCGAAGGGGTACGCAGAGGTGCAACTAATGCACCCACTTTTCGCTGTGCGTATTCCGTCCCATAATGTGATAGGGGCGAGCCTATCGCCATATCGGGCACAAATTCTAGACTCCGGGCGTGTACTGAATAGAAAAATCCAATATCACTTTGCCCGACCCGGGGATCGAACCCGAGACCTCAGTATTGCAGTCGTACCGTAATATAACTACGCCACCGAGGCAGTTGTTTTTCTGTTGTTCATAAAATCACTTTTGATTCTGTCATGAATCTAAATAACCGAGAATTGTAACGGTGAACTCAATTAAACGTGTAAAACTTCCCTGATTATTAGATCCTGAAAATTTTCCCTTTGTCAGACTTTTAAATGGTGGGATGACGTAATTAGTTTTTAACTTCAACTTCTTGTTTTACATTACTTTTAAACAAAAAACATGCCCTTAAGTCCTTCCAACTATAAGGAACTTAAATAGAGATTGGTCTTAGAGTAGAATTATTTGAATTTAGAATTTTAATTCAGAAAGTGTTTCTAATTTAATTAACAATTTTGTAAGAACTATTAAGAGGCTGCAGAATGTTATCCGCGAAAGTTTAATTAATATATTTTAAGAATCATAACACTTAAATGACAAAACAACATAAAACAAAAATATATTAATAATTTGATTCATTAATTTTGAGTTTGAACAAACTAAATAATTAGTATGCATTTAAATAAAGCATAATCTATTTCATCCACGTAAATCTAAATATATAATAACTTACATTTCTTTATAAAGAAAACATTTATGGTTGATTCTGCAGATATTTTTAGTTTACGAACTATATATTTCATTTTAGAATTTTTGTAGCGTGAGCTGTTGGGATAAATGGATGTAAACGATTTTTTTTCGTACTTACGTCATTAAATGTACTAGAATTAATCACGATATTAAATTATACATATATTTGGAATCAGTGTATTTTTCTCGGTATTTTAAAACTAGTATATTTTTTTTAAATCCCATTAGCCTTAAGTCGTCGAACTATTTCTTAATAAACTTTTTCTTCGTATGAATTATTTCTTTATGACCTATCTCATAATAAATTATTCTCTCAAAGTTACTATTTTGTGGAATTTTCTTACAATCATTTTGGATCTACAAGATTTCAAAGTTTGTGCGGAATTTTCTTAAGGTATAAACATTCCCCGATAGTGTGAGGGACGTTTGCTCGGTTCATTGTTGGGTCTTATCCGATAACGGACAGGCTACAACTGCCCACATAGATGAGTTGTACAAATTTTAACAAGAATTTAGGTCTCATGGCTAGACGATTTATAACCACTATCGGGCTCCAAGAATTTTATCTCTAACAGGCTATGAAAACGTAAAAAAACAATGTAAACTTCGTGTTTTTTATTAGAAGGTACGAATAAAAATCTCCCACTGAAAATTACCGACACAAGTTCATACATTCAAATAAAGTAACCAAAAAATATTTCAATTACAAGAAATGTGCTTGTTTATATTCATGGATGCTTTTTTTATGTTAGCTAATTGCACAACGTGAACATTTATTTTAAGTTAGATTAACGCAATGTGCGATCCTAGGTTCGAATCCTTGGTCAGGCAAAGTGACATGAGTTTTTCCGCTCCCGAAGTCTGGAATTTGTGCCCGATATGGCGATAACCTCGCACTCTATCAAAGGGTACACACTAAGCATGGTAAGAATTGGGTGCCCTGGTCGCACCTCTGCCTACCCTCTCGGGGATAAAGACATGATGTGTGATTTTATATACCTACATAAATAATAATAATAATAATAACCCCGCAGGGGCGGCTTTGTGGCGAGCCGACGGTGAGTGGCGACACCGCGTACCCCGATTCCGTGGGGGCTAAATGAGACCCCTGACCCTTGGCTTGCCTTAACTGGCCGGCTAGGGGTGGAAATCGCAAGAGCTAAAACCTCAAGCTCCAGGGTGGAAGTGCTCAAGCTGCGTAATAGCGAGGAAACCCGCTCCGGGACGCGTTAGCGACCCGCGATGGTGAAATCGGTGCACACCTCTCGACACCCTTTAGCCACCCACACCGATGTTGCGTCCTTGGCATGCGCCGCTTTTGGGATGCCCATCTAGTGGGGGGCAAGTCACCGTCTGCCTTGAATACAAATGATTGAGACATTTTACTTGGCAGGCGTCCCGTTGTCTCAATCAATAGCCCAGCAACCAGTCCAGCTAGATCCCATCCATAGACCCAATTAATTCCCATCTACTCTGCAATAGTCCTTACACCTTGCAGGCGCTGTCTTTGGTTGTATTTCTTCCATAAATGCAGACAGAGATAGTACCTGCATGGTGTACATATCCCAACTATATTAAAGTATCTTTAAGGGGCCTCTACGTGTTGGATCTGTATCCCCACGCAAGCCTTCCAAAAGGACCGGCCTTCGTGCCGTGATATTCCACAGGAAAGATACAATAATAATAATAATATTTCTTTATTTCCATAAGCAAGGTGAACAAACACTAAAATAAAGGCATAAAATATGTACATAACAATTCGGAATCAAGGTGTTACTGAACTACGGTATCCAAATAAAGATTTAACTTGTGTTATGGATACCGTTGCTCTACACATCTTACAAGGTTGAGCTAAAAATGTATGGTACATAGTCAAGCTAAGAAGGATACTCCTTTAAAATGTCTATGAGAACAGTGAAATACAAAGAATAAAAAAGAAAAAAATATATATATATTAGAAACTGAATAACTTAACAATAATTTTGAGTTGTGAGTGTATTTGTGTGGTGTGTGAGTGAGTGAGTTTGTGTGTGTGAAGTGCAAATGTATGAAAGAGAGAGATAGTTTCATTTGTGTGAAATAAGTGTTAATTGAAAAGGTTCTCTATGTCATTATAATCCTTTGTCAGTAGCCATTCCGAGACTTTCCTCTTACACTCATACCGACTAAGGGGATAAATATTACAGCTTTTATTGATTATATTGTAAATGTGGCCACCGATATTTTTATGATTGTATTTTGCGAGACTAGTTCTTATAGCAGTTTTAGGGCAAACTTCGTAAGCGCGGCGTTTTTGTAACAGAGTTTTATCAAACTGAATGGAAGAGTGCTTGCGTAAAACGGTATAGAGAACAAACAGCTGTCTTACTGTAAGGACTTTACAGTGCATGTATAATAGAGTTGTAGGATATCTAAAAGGTTTAAAGAACATTACCTTTAGAACAGCTCTTTGGGCGCGCTCCAGGGCCAAGAGATTTGTTTTCAGAGCGCTGCCCCAGACCGGAATACAATATGTCAGAATTGATTGGCATAGACCAAAATAAACAGTTTTCACTGTGTCGTAATCAGCAGAATGCCGAAGTTTTGTAAAGATAAATATAAGTTTTCGCACCCGACCAATTAGTGTATCTAGGTGGATTTTCCAGTTTAGAAGACTGTCTATGTGCACGCCAAGATATGTAACACTTCTTGCATACTTTAAATTAAAACAGTGGCAGGGGGTAGCTAGATCTGGAGAGCATAAGTGCGCCTTGAGTGTGAAACAATCAGTAGATGGAAGAGACTTAGCCTGAAGGGAAAAGGGTACATAGCTGGTCTTATTTAGGTTTAGGGTTAGCAAATTGCGGGAGAGCCAACTCATGACCTGACGAAGAGCATATTCGGAGTGTATGAAGGTGTCATTCCAGTTTTCGCCATGGATAAGCAACGCCGTGTCATCGGCATAGGTGAAAATAGAGCAGAATGGAATGCCAAGACGACAGAGGGGGTTAATATATATTAAAAAGAGCGTAGGGCCTAGAATAGAACCCTGGGGGACTCCATAAGAAAGAGTGACTTCATTGCTCATGTAAGAACCGATTTTAACAGATTGGGTTCGGTTCGTGAGGTAGTCTTTAAAAATATCAAGACAAATGCCACGAATCCCAATCTTTTCTAGATTAGACAACAATAGTGGAACTGAGACTGTATCGAAGGCTTTGGAAAGGTCAAGGAAAATCCCTAAACATTTCTTTCTCGAATCTAGTTTTTCAACAATGTGGTTTGTGAGAGCTACGACAGCATCCTCTGTGGATTTATGTTTTCTAAAACCAAATTGATTGGGTGCCAAGATATTGCGTGTCTCTAAGTAGTTCATTAAGCGTTTATTTATTATTTTTTCCAGTATTTTAGATAAGCATGATAAGACTGAGATAGGTCTGTAATTATTAATAGTATCCCTGTCACCATTTTTAAAAATTGGATGGACAATAGCTTTCTTGAGTAGAGTGGGGAATATTCCAGAAGAAATTGAGATATTGCAAATGTGGGTAATTAACGGTACTAAAATACGTGAACAAGATAGAAGTATGAGAGGTGAGATCCCATCCCAGCCGACTGCGGAATTTGGACGCAAATTACGGATTATAGTTTGTACTTCAGCCTCATTAGTGGGAAGGAGTATGAAAGAATTACTCGGGCTCAAATCCTGATTGGCTACAGGGCAAGGAATGGATGTAGCGTTGATGTTTTCAGCTAATTCTCTTCCGATATTAGAAAAGAACTCGTTTATACCATTTAACGAAGTGTTTATATCGGTCGATGGTTTTAGCAGTTCAAGAGGGGGAGTCATTATAGGATGAGTGTTCGTAATAGTTTTAATAACTTTCCAAGTCGCTTTAGGGTCCCCCTTTGATTTTTCGAATTCCGATTTTTCATATGCCCACTTAAGTTTTTTTAGAAGTTTATTACAAAAGTTACGGTATCTTACGTAAGTTACTTTAAGCACATAGTTAAGGGGATTTTTCTTAAGTTTCCTATACATACCGTCTCTATTACGAATGCAACGCAACAAACCTTTGGTTATCCACGGTTTAATGATTTTGCATTTAGAGGATACCTTAACTAATTTAGTATGTTTTTTGATAATACTATCAATAGTGGATATAAAAATCTGAGTGGATTGGTTGGCATCAAGGGTTTGAGTTACAGAGCTAAAATCAATATTACTTATATCCTCAATGACGGCAGAATGATCTATTTTTGCTCGTAACGAAATCGATGTACGAGAGGTCCGATTATTGTAAATATTTAAAATTACAGGAGAATGATCTGTAATGCAGGTGTCAACCACATAAGTGCTAGATTGGTAGTCTGATTTAAGAAACGTGTGATCTAGGCAATTCGTACCGCGAGTCGGTAGAGTGTGTGTAGGTAGGAGACCATGGGAGGCAGTTAAATTAAGGTATGTATGTGTTTTAGGATTATTATCCACTATATTAATGTTCATATCACCCATCATGACTATGGTATTGTAAGCTGATAACGAGATTAGCACATTGTCCAAGCTACACATGAATTTATCTATATTTTGGAAGGATGGTGAGCGATAAATAGCAACAATAGCCAGGTTGTTGGGTCTCATTGCACAAACCAGGCAATTACCATCGTCAAACTTTGGTTCAATAGCTTTGTGGACTAAGTTAGATTTAATATACATAGCGACACCATCATTTTGAAATTTATTCTGTGAGGATGAGTATGCAACATATCCATCAAGAGGAGGTATGTTATGTGATTTCTTTAACCAACATTCGGATAGTATTATTACATCCGGCATATATTGGATATTTACAAGAAAAACCCTCAGTTCATTGAAATTATGGCTTATACTACGAATATTAAGGTGTAGCAAAGATATATTAGTACCAGAATTTCTTAGAAGCATAGCGCATTGATCTGGTGAACAAATACGCGAATGGGTTGAACCGAAAGAGTCGATTTCACTAGAGATAAGATTTAAGTCTTCCATTTATTAATTAAAGGACCAAATATCATACAGTGGTAAAGTATTTGAGTTACAAGCGTACGCACCATTAGTATACGACAAGTTATACTTAGGATTAATAATACTCCATTGGGAATAATAAGGTAAAAACACCTACATAATAATAATCGTGTAAAAAAGTTATGTGTTGTAAAATGTGTAAAGTTGTGTATAATTTGTGTAGGAGTTTGGTAAGTGTAAATGAATTTGAATATAACGGGACGGAACCAGATAACTACAAAATATTTCAATAAAAATTGACTAAAACAAAACCTATAAGTAGTAGTACACAAAAATAAAGTTTTTAAATGTAAATCATTATTCAGAGAGTTGAAGTTGTTTGAGTTGTGACATGATATAATATTCACATTCTCATTTTCTGCTTCACGAAGAAGAATTTTTTGAGTTTGTGACCAACAATACAGATTCAGGTCGTTGTAGCTGCTGAAGTTGAGATTTCGACGTAACGATAATAGGCCTCTTGTCATCCGTTTCTCGAAGAAAAATCTTTTGATTTTGAGTCCAGCAATACTTGTATTTGTGCGTCTTCGCAAAATTTCGTGTCTCGTAAAACAGCTGCCTCAAACTGTTAGGTAAGTGCTCCGCTACATAAATGGGGCACTTTTGACCGCTAATACCAATGTGTACTGAATTTAGTTTATCGGCTAATGGCAGACCTTTGTTGAAAGCACGGGAACATTCGAGAACTTTATTTTTAAGTTGGACTGTTAAAAACTCTGCTACGATCGGTCTGGACTCACCTTTTTTTCCTGGCAGGCGGTAGACATCACGAAAATCACTTTGGATGACACCGCATTGTACAGCCGAGCATGTGTTTAAAGCAATTGACATAAGATCCTTATATGATTCTTTATCCCCTGCGGGGACATTTCTTATCTCAATTTTTGCAGGGCGAGAGCAGTGTTGCAGATCAAGAATCCTTTTCTCAAGGTCAAGAATATAGGCACGTTGCTCGAGACGTTCTTTTTCCATAATATGTACAGTTGATTTTATGCTATCATATTCTCTACTAATATATTCTAATGATTTTTCAATTTCAGATATTTGATTTTGTGTAGTAGAGGAAAGCAGCTTCAGTTCAGCGATATCCGACGTTAATTTCTTTAAAGTACTCTCCTGTTCGGACTTCCACGAGGTGAGCAGGTTCATAATTCGATCTTCAAAAGACTGTGCTGAGGGGTCCGGGGGGGAGATAATAGCACGCGTTCGCTTGGTTCTAGGTACAACACTTGTCGCATCAGCTCCAGTCTGAGGGACTTCTGAGTTCACCACTTCACACGTTTGCATCTCTGTGTGGGGTGGAGATGGTGGTGTACGACGAATTTTCGGCATCTTACGCTTAATATGTAGATAACTCTGTAGTTATGTTTACTGCGATGACGTTTCGATGCAGAGTACGTAGACCCGTTGACAGAACTCGCAGCGGCAGTGTGACGTCAGTGCTACAGTATTGCACGTATTATTTAGTTACTCGCCGCAACTAGAGCGGTAGCCGCGCACGCAGGGGCACCCCTCCACAACGACGCCCTCGAGTCCGCCGGTTCAAAACCAGCTAATGAGAAATCACTTTGCACTTTATGATTTTAGTGAAATTACAAAAATAATTGTGTCTCTTTCACGGCCCACCCAGTGGGAGTGGTCGGCAGGTAAGAACACTCAAAGAGGAACAAGGAATCGTAATTTACTACGGTTGACCAATCAGCGAATTTAGCAACACTAATTATTGAAAGCGACTGACACACGTCTACACCGGGCAGCGCCAACGATCAGAATCCTGATACGTCGAGATAATTAGTTAGTTATTAATATAAATAATTAAAATCAATAAAAAAAATTGTTCCGGCAACCATATTGTATATTTTCTATTTTTCACCCATTTAAATTTATTCTCGTTCCATTTTGGTGACAGTATTCTGTTTTACATTTCAAATAAATTGAATGCTTTCCAGCCTTGCTATCAGCTTAAATGGTGTATCACGACGACACCATTTGTCTTGGTCTACCTTGCAATATTCTTCTTGAACCAGCTTTCGCTTATGTTTTTTAGGGTTTTATAGATATTTTATTTGGACGCCACTCCACGAACCATCAGATCTAATGGAGTAACTTAGGCATGCCTGGAGAAAAACTGGACTGCTGCTCTTAAAGCCCAGCAGTTTTTTAGCTTCTGTCTATTTACACGATGTTGAATGTTTATTTATATCCCTCATATAAGAAGTGACTTTATCTTCACTAAGTTTCGAAAGTATTTGACGCTTCTTGTGAAAAAAATGCGAGAGATTAATGTGAGCAATTGTGTGGCGATGCAGAAGCAATATTTTAAGCGTTCAATGCTCCACTTAACTTGAATTTTCAACAGCATTACGGTTGTCTCTGGTCTCAGGATGTACCTATAATTATTTATCGACTTCATCAAGAGTAATTAGTATTTTTAATGTTTGTTCAGCGATAATTTTTTTCTCTTGATCCGATTTAAAAAAATATTTTTGCATTGCATTTCGTATAATTTCGAAATGGTCCCATTTTAATTTTATTGGACGTAAAAGCTACAGATGGGAACTCCTCAAAATCAAATAGGATTAAAATTATATTTTTTTGTGTTCGATTCAGTATTAATGCAACATTCTACCATATTAAGAATACTGTTGTTTGCCTTTGAATTTCGAAGACAGAGCAGGGAGTTCCGCAGAATCAAAAAGATGATAGATCATTATTTTGTTTTAGGTTTCATTAGATCTGTTTTTGTGCTAACAAATAATCAAAAATAAAATCTTATTAGTAAAAACAAAACAGAGTTCCAAAGAAAAATAACACAATAAGATAAATAGCTAAAGAATCGTTTGTGTTTTAATAACTTCATATGAACTCTTATATAAAGTTAAATGATATTTAAGTTTATAAAGGTCAGTGAAGTCGGTTTTATTTTTTGTTAATATAGAAATTTCATGTGAACTGAAGCTTACCACTAACATTACCATTAAAAAGTCTCAGACCTAAGCCACTGTAAATAAATTGGATCACAAATAAAATTCTAATAACTCTACTAATCTCTTTATTCTTACATTCTCAAACGACTACAAAACATTGTTTTTTATATACAAAATTGTAAAATATGTACACTCAGCTTGTTTACTATACATACAGGCAATTATGAAGATAGTTTAGTTGACTAGATTTGATTTGACAGAATTTTTAGCGTTTTGATCTTATTGTAAAGGTTTAAAGCTATTAAAATAGTTAAATGTCACCATTGAGCCTGAGGTCAGTTTCACGGTTTCAAGAATTTCATGTCACAGTAATCGTATTAAGCAGCTAATGTAGATAGTACTTATTTTATTACCATTTATTTGGGAGCATAGAAGCGTAGATTACGTGACTTGTATTTAGTCAGCTTACTGGTGGTAGGTCTTTCATATGTAAGAGTCCGTCTGGGTGGGTACCACCGCAATGTCTATTTCTACCGCCAAGCTGCTGCTTGCATGCACTGTTGTGTTTCGGTTTGAAGGACATTGTAGCCAGTGTAACTACAGGGCATAGTGAGACTTAACATCTTACGTCTCAGGATGACGAGCGCAGTGGAATGCCACACAGTACTTTGTAACTCAAGGTGCTGGATGGTGTTGCTACTGTTTATGGGTGGTCGTATCGTTTATCATCAGGCGAACGACATGCTCGTCTCATCATTCAATGCCATAAAAAAGAAGCTTATACATTTATGTGTCAAGTGGCTTTTATCAGGCAACGGTGAAATCGACCCTCCGCCCAGTAATTTTTACGTCAAGAAAGCATTCGAAAGATTTTTTCTAAATCAAACATTTAATGCGTTAAACATTAATTTTTGTCACAGTTAACAACTTTAATTTTCATTTACACAATATTTCGATCTCGAAGTATGTTTAATATTTACTATGTAATGTATCCGCATATGTATTAGTTTATCAATGTAAACCTAAGCGGATTTGAACTTCTCTAGTAATGTTATAAATTTGTATGTTTGTGTAAATATCTCTATATTTAGATGTTTGCTATAAGTTAATGTACAATACTTAAATAGATTTGAATTTTTGGAGTAAATATACTTTATTAGCATAATGCATGGCACTTTTCATCCCGAGAAAAGACGCGGGCGTAGCCACGAGTAAGTTTTATATATTATGTAAGCAGATGAAATATCTTATTCATAGTACAAATAATTATAATTTTGGAATTCTTTACATATCTGTAACATTTAATATCATCACTTATTTTTAACTTAAGGTCTGAAAATGTTCTGTCAGCCACTAATTATCACAAACTTCCCACTTATACACAATAGTCTCTGTAGTTTAGCTTCCTTAGTCTTTGCCTCTCCAAACACACTGCACAGTCTATCCTTCCAGTGGTCACATCACTATGAGCGAAGTTCTCTTCGCGTATAGATCTGTCCACTTTGTTCCGCACTGGTTATAACAGACTTATGTTGTGACCGTTTGAGTATTTCGCCGAGGATCGCAAAGAACGGATGGTTGTCAGTCGAATTGATGATGTGTTGTTATCTCCACGTCTGAGCAGCGATGCGTGATGACCCCCGGATTCCCTGAAAATAAGAATAATTTTGAGAAACCGTCCGCCGATTATATTAATATAGTAACATAAATTTCAACCCTGTATATATATTATACTTTTAATATTTTATTAAGAAACTTGGGACAGCATTTTTAAATCTTTGTTTGCCAAAGATAAAGTTTCTAAGGACTGTCTTGTCATGGTTAAAACAAAAACACCAGAAATTAATGTCTTTAACTGTAATTTTCAGGCCGCTTTAATTAACTAAATGTTTTCGTAAAACGCGGGTGTGATTAATCATTATGGAATGAAAAGGTTACTGCTAAATGTACAATTATGATGATAAATTGTTTTCAACTTTTATTTTTTTATGGTATTGAATGACGAGACGAGCCTGCCGTTCGCGTGGTGGTAAGCGATACGACCGCCCATAAACAGTAGCAACACCATACAGCACCCTGAGGCACAAAGTACTGTGTAGCATTCCACTGCGCTCGTCATCCTGAGACATAAGATGTTAAGTCTCATTATGTCCAGTAGTTACACTGGCTACAATGTCCTTCAAACCGAAACACAACAGTGCATGCACACTGCAGCTTGGCGGTAGAAATAGACATTGCGGTGGTACCCACCCAGACAGACTCTTACATATGAGAGACCTACCACCAGTAAACAACTAATAAATATTTAAAAAATAAGCTGATATAAACTAATAATCGTCATTCATCATCAGCCATATGATGTCCGCTGCTGAACATAGGCTTCCCCTAAACTTTAGGGCCTAAAGGTTTCCAGACGGACCTGTCAAAATTAATAATGAATTGAAGAAATCACATTATTATAGAGTTAGACCACTTCTAAATGTCAATCCATAAAATACCTCTTTAGTTGTTATCAGATAATAAGAAATTACAATTATAGCCTTGTCCCTATGTATTACATTTTGCATACTGACTTTCAAGGCACAAATATTTAAATAAGACACGAAGGTGGTGTGCCGTTGTATGTATTCTCGACACGTTTATATTTTATGAAACTCTCATAGGTTTAAGGATTACGTTGGCGGGAATAGACATTTTAGAGATTAGGGACCGTTCAAGTATTATGTAAGCAGAATTGTAATATTTTTAACCCGCGTACTCATGTCAGCAAAAGTAAGCAAAGTACTATACTTACGTAAGCGTAAGTATGAATATTTACAAAATCTGTTCAAATATTTTTATTGTTATTTATTTATCAAAAATAACCCCTCCGTCCCCCATGTCATCGAAAATAAGCAAAGCATGAACCCCCACTCCCCTTTGTAGTTACGTAATATTTGAACGGCCCCTTACTGGTAAGATTTGGAGCTGCAGTGGTGACGGAAAACCTTCAGTTTGCATTATGTGCTTGCAATTATCCTTTAATTCTAAAGAATATTTTCTAATAAGTTATAATGTGCATAAATACAATTTTAAAACAATTTTTCAATTTTTTTTTCTTTCTAAATTAGATACCTGAAATACAACGAAAACTATATTTGACTGGTCGTTTTCGTCGCCCAGGGATGCAATACTTGCAAATAGGACTATGGTAGTACGTTCTGTAAACCCTTTTAACCCAATTCTTGTATACTTGTGCTAAAGTGGTTTATCACGTTATTGTACGATATTTTTCAGTCGGTCCGGGAAAATTGCGGTCCCCACTGACCTCAGAACCCCTACGTTATGGTGTTTTGCTCAAGTGCCAACATACGCAAACAATATAATATCTGGACGCATAAATGGGTACCCAGAAGCCCGAGGGAGAATTTTTATATTTTTCATTTATGATACTCTATGCTTTATTGTTGTTATATAATGTAAATCCGAATTCGGCTGTAAGATGTGTCATACTTGTTTGTATTATTTTATATTAGAGAGCTGTGGGTTTTGTAAAATAAATAAAATAAAATTTATAAAAGTTGTAAAATAAATTCCTTAGATTTAGCACCTGGTTCACAATGTTAAAGTAAAGGACATGTCCCAAAACGAGCCTAAAATTGTAACCAAGACATTTTACATATATTTGGATAGAACTCCTAAAAACTAGCTTTTTACAATCAAACGTTTAATTTTAAAGACCTCCGATGTTGAGATTTATGGTATTTTATTTCGCTTAAAAACTACACTTAATATGAACGTTTTAAAAAAGTTGTTATAAATGGAGTGATCTAAAAATGTTTTTTTAATGGATCTAAGATCCCTATTTTGCCTTTAATATCCCTAAAGTTTGAGCCTGGTTAGATATTGAGGCCTAGCACCCATACAAAAAGCGGACATCTCCTTTTATTTAACAGTTATCATATTAAACTACTAATGTAGATAGCACCTATTCATTTGATTACTATTTATTTAGGAGCATAGATTAGAGTGTGACTTTAATATTTTATCGGCTTATACATTTATGTGACAAATAGCATTTATTCAGAGACCGTGCAACAAGCCCTTAGTGTTCCAATTTAAAAAATAAATACATTTATTGATAGCTGTAATAAATGAGGTAACTTTTTACACGAAAAAATCCAATTTGTCGCAGATATTTCGATTACATTTTTTTACAAATGAGCACAGAATCCCACGTACGCCTATTTGGCGACCCACAATGCCAACGAAAAGGTTACTTTATGTCTCAAAGGGCATTGGGAAGCAATTTCCTTGATCTTATTGGCTTGACGAGAGATTGCATCGCATCAAGCAGTAAGTTCAATGTTGCTTGACAACATATTATAATCATCCTTGTTTTTTTTTTATTCGGGGACGGCAACGTGACCCCACTGCACCTGATTATAAGTGGAGAGAGTCGAGATAGAGTTAGAGCTATATATTTAGAGCCAGATTATTATATTCGATTTTAGCTTTCGATTCTAAATAATTAGTCCTGGATTGTTGCGCCCGTCGTTTTGTTTTGTACCAGAATGAGTTAATAAATTATTTACAAGCGATATTTAGATTATAGCAAGAAAAATTCCAGAAGTGGACTTCAGAAAAAAATTTAACCGTTTAAAAAATTACGGCAAACTGATCTGAAAATTTTGAAACTAGCAAGTCGTATGTTTGTAGAATTATTGATGTCTTAGGTGTTTCTCGCGGCTTCGCCCGCGTGAAAAGCCTTTCCCGCTACAAAAGCCCCTAAAACACAGTACGACGCCAGCGCCATCTACTTAAAGAATCAGATTTAAAATACCTATCCATTTTTTCCCATGAGAGCAAACAATAGGAATAAAAAGCCTATGTGTTAATTCAGGACATGATCTACCCGTGTGCCAAATTTCATCCAAATATGTTTAGTTGCTAATGCGTTTACTTCTAACAAACAAACAAACATCCAAACATTTTCACAAACTTGCATTTATAATATTAGTAAAAGTAAAACAGTAAAAAGTAAAATTGCCGCTAGTGTAAGCACATCTGGAATTTCCTGCGAAATATATTGCTTAGAGAATTTGCTAGTTTAAACTTGGCTCTAGCGTTGGCGTAGACTTTGCAAAATAATATTGAAGGCATCTGTTATATAGACACCAAAACCACTACTAGCACGGATGAAGGAACGCTCGCTTGGAGGCAGACAAATAGTGAAGAGCTGTTTACACGGCACATAATTACTTGGAAGACAAAATGATTCCTTACGTTTACGCGAATGTTAGAAATTTAAATTAAACTTATAAGGATTATATGGCTCCTCGTGGTCACGGGGCGGATGGATTTGTAAGGTATCAGTAATATAAGTTACAAGGTGTCAGTGCAAGTTTTTCATTGATCCAAGGCTTCACACTCGGTAAAGTAATACACTATTTTTCCATAGAATATATTATTGTCAATTGTAATCAGGAGGTAATTTAGTGTAATTTACAAGTATGCGGCGATAGCCTAGTTGGTAGTGGAACGGACTGCCGAGACGAATGTCCGCAGGTTCAAAACCAAAGGGCACATACCTCTAACTTTTCTAAAAGTTATGTGTGTATTCTTTGTGAATTATTGCTCGCTTTAACAGTGAAGGAAAACATCGTGAGGAAACCTGCATACTCGAGAAGTTCTCTGAATTTCGAAGGTATGTGAAGTCTGCCAACCCGCACTAGGCCAGCGTGGTGGACTAAGGCCTATATCCTCTCAGTTGTAGAGGAGGCCCGTGCTCAGCAGTGTGTAGTATAGGTATAATACAGGGCTGGTATTGTTGTTGTTGTTGTTACAAGTAAAAAAATGTTTTAAATTCAATACATACGTTTGTACCTCAGACGGAGACGAAAACGGGATATTTCTATAATTAAAAGCGGTTCTACAAAAAAGGTTTTACGTAAAACTTAGAACTTTAAGTCATGCTTGGTACGCTCGTAACTCTTAAAAATAATTATCGTAATACTGTATAATTAAACTGGTCAGGAGAGTAAGCCACCACAGTTGCTTAAATACAGTCTTGATACCATTGGCGTACCAACGGATTTTCTCAAGGTTTGGGCAGCTCGTGTGAGCTAAAAAAAACACAAAAAGCCTGCACGAGTAAGCGCGAGGCTTTTGTAGGATGAGCACAAAAATCATTCTAGGGTGGGTAATGGATATCGCCCACCCTTGCCATCTTAAGCTAAGCATAAGGCTTTTTCTGGAATGGGCAAAGATGTTTATAGGGTGGGCATTGTCTCCACCTTTGCCCTCCCTCCCAGCTACGCCCATGTCTGATACTACAAGATAACGGAGTTTACGTCCTACAACAGCCAGAACCAATCCGAAACCAATATGATTTAATGAATGAAGAAACGTTTATTAAAGCGCTGAATAACTACTTGTATTCTCTCTTTGCACAACCAGTTACTCGACGTGTGTTTAATCGGGAAGTCGATATGTAAAACAAATATAAACTCTTACTCCTGATTACTATTATAAATGCTAAGGTTTGTGAAAATCTTTGAATGTTTGGTAGAAGTAAATTCAGAATCAGAAAGATTTGGATGAAATTTAGTACACTGCAAAATCGTGTCCGGGATTAACATATTTGATGGGATAAAAGTCCATAGTGGAACTTTTATCTTTCGCGGATCAGCTTGCACACACACGCGCTTTTTATATAGATATATAGATTCCAGATCGAAATAATACAAAGATACGTTAAGCCTTCTAACATTCATAGCATAATAATATTTTACGGTCCCGGCGTATATTTAGCCGAAGGATGCTATTATGTGATCATTTTAAAATACAAGATGCGAGATAACAGCAATTTTATGGACAGTGGTAACCGAAGATCCACTTTATGTACGTCGTTTATATGCCTATAAAACGAAGGGTGTTTCGCTTATCCAATTGCCTTCTTATATTTCCAGTTCTTGTATAATTTCTGTGGCATTTAAACAAATCTCAGTGTTGTATATACTTACATTCAAAAGCATAACGGTACTACGAAGGGAATGAAAACAATTGTAATCAGTCCTCAAAAAATACGCATGCTCACGCCTTTTATCCCCGAAGGGGTAGGCAGAGGCGCAACTAGTGCACCCACTTTTCGACAAGCGTATTCCGTCCCATGATGTGATAGGGGACGAGCCTAACGCTATACCGGGCACAAATTCCAGACTCCGGGCTGATACTGAATAGAAAAATCCAATATCACTTTGCCCGACCCGGGGAACGAACCCGAGACCTCAGCCTTGCAGTCGTACCGTAATACAACTACGCCACCGAGGCAGTCCTCAAAAAATACATTTAGATAAAACAGGAAATTGAGTGTTCCTAACATCGAAGTTGTCACAGCCAATATACAAGAGAATTTGACATAGCGTGCACACAGTTTATAGCGACTAAAATCGAGCAAGAGGCAAATCGGTCAACAAAGTCTGCTAGCCGCGTAACATTTTATTGCGACAAATGTAATTAATTAAATGTAACATTATAATATATTGGTGGAAATAATAATAAATAAATAATTTCCCGAAACAGTAACATGGCTCAGTATTCAGTATTCTCCTTTCTTTAAGTTGACTTGGTATTTTGGTCGCGGCTTCGCCCGATGAAAATGTTTTCCCGCAACCATACCACACCACACCAGCCCTGTAATATATACTGCCCACTACTAAAGAACTTCTCAGGTATGCAGGTTTCCTTACGATTTCGACTGCCTCGGTGGCGTGGTTGTACTGCGTACGCGTTACGAGTACGATTTGCGCGCTGAGGTCCTGGGTTCGAATCCCGGGTCGAGCCAATAATATTGTGACTGGGTTTTTCCATCTTAAAAATTACTCAGTCGCAGCTCGGAGTCAGGAAGTTGGCGGTGTGAAACCCCCGCGCCTCGAAAAGCACGTAAAGCCGTTGGTCCTGCGCCTTATCTCTCTCCGGTCATGTCGGATTGCCGTCTCACCGGACTATGAGAGTGAAGGAATAGCGAGTGCACTTGTGTATTGCGCACACACTTGTGCACTATAATATCTCCTGCGTACCTGGCTGATCTCCGTTGAGATTGGCCGCCGTGGCCGAAACTGGCTTGGAGGATTACGTTTCCTTACGATGTTTTTCATTCACCGTGAAAGCGAGCGATAATTCACAAAGAATACACACAACTTTTTAAAAAAGAGCTTGGCCCTTGGGTTTCCAACCTGCGGACATTCGTCTCGGCAGTCCATTCAAATCCCAACAAGGCTGTCGCCGCAACAAAGTTCCTAAATCACCGTAGCAATCCATAGCGCCATCCGCACCGCAACAACGCAATTTACTTTAGTTATCAGACTAAAATGCAATTATTTCCTAAGGCAGCACACTACCGGGATAATCTGGGTGCCAAATATCATCCAAATCTGTTCAGCGGCTTCTGCGTGTACTTCTAACTCCATCACGATAATTTGCTCTCATTGGAAATAATGGATATTTTTTATCTGATTCTCATTATCGTCGTACTGTGTTTTAAGGACTTATGTAACGAGAAAGGCTTACTACACAGGCTAAGCCGCGAGCAACACCTAGTGTTAAATAAACTAAACTAGATTCGCAGAATCTATATATGTTTATTTAGGTCTCATAATTCATCATCAGCCACATAAAGTTCACTGCTGAACATAGGCTTCCCCTAAAGATTTATAGACGGACCTGTCAAAAGCAGCTTGGAACCAACGTGTTCATTTAGGTCTCATTTTTATTTGTGTGTATTTTTTGCAATATTGTTCTTCAAAACCAAAGACATTAAACAGTAGGTATAGTTATAGACCGGACATCAGGCCTAAATTTGTCGTCAAATAGTTATTACCAATTGGTAATAAATCGCTGTCTTATTTGACACATCCATGTGACAAGATGTCTCGGTATGCGCAAATTTTGTACAGAAAACAATAATTTGGAAGGATATATGCCAATTTGCGCCGTACGAACAGGTTCAAAATTTTTGTATGAAAATTTTCCCAATGTCCGCTCTATATAATCTTAGAACTCTTTGTTCTAAACCAGTAATAACCTAAGTGGTATGTAAGGGTTCAATATCCTCTATCTCTAAATTCAATAAACACACAATACATTAAGAGCCTGTTTCACATCTTCTGAGTTAATGCAACTCGTTACATAAATGTATAAGCCGACCAAATACAAAAGTCACACTCTAATCTTTCTTCTTTCTTCTTCTTCTTCAGCCTTTAGAAGTCCACTGCTGAACATAGGCCTTTCCCAAAAAATTCCAGGCCAACCTGTCAGAAGCGGCCTGCATCCAGCGGGTACCTTTGCTCCCAAATAAATGGTAATAAAATGAGTATTTTCTATACCAGCTGTTTTATACAATAACTGACAAAGAAATTTTACTTGAAACTTATAAAACAGGCCGTAAATGTGCTAAAATCTTGAAGCTCCTTTTATTTTTTGAATTCCCCCTATTATTAAAACTTTAGAGTGAGTGCCTCGGTGGCGTAGTTGTATTACCGTAAGACTGCAATACTGAAGTCTCGGGTTCGATCCCCGGGTCGGGCAAAATGATACTGGATTTTTCTATTCAATTGATATTGAATAGAAAAATCCAGCATCATTTCGGGCTGATGCCCGGAGTCTGGAATTTGTGCCCGATATGGCGATAGGCTCGCCCCCTATCACATCATGGGACGGAATACGCACGGCGAAAAATGAGTACACAGCGCCTCTGCCTACCCCTTCTGGGATACAAGGCATGAGTATGCGTATTAAAACATTTAACTTAAGAAAATTTATTTTAAGTCAGCTTATTGCTGTAATGTAAGAGTTCTGGCAATGGATCCATCATCATCATCATCAGCCACATGACATCCACTGCTGAACATAGGCCTCCCCAAAAGATTTCCAGACGGACCTGTCAAAAAAGGGCCCGCATCCAGCGTGTTCCTGAGACCTTTATCAAGTTCTTCAAACTGAATGGATCCATAGTACGTAATATTTCTGGGTAAATAAAGATTATTAAACGTGACTGAGAAGTGCAATGTGAAGATAGCGACCTTCATTAATACTTAAGGGGTTTTATGAAGTGATAATAACAAGTACCGCCAAATACTCCGGGTCGTTTCCTAAGATTTAGCAACATACACATGTCACTTATTTTGGATGCTCACAAAACTATCATTATGACATCAGAGAATTCGTAATTTCTTTACTTTTAATTACTGATTTTTTATTTATGTCTACATCTATGGAATAGAGAAAGCAGGCTCATAATCCCTGAATATAATTTGCATTTCCCATAATTATTAACACATTGAAGCCTTTATAATAATCTTCCTTAATCGGTGATTAATTACATCGTGTTTTGGATTTTTGATAGCAAAATTACTTGAATGAAAAAGTAACGAAAATAAATTAATACGTTCATTAGTAACGTAGGTTGCTAAAGGCAAAGATTATCAAAATATGTGGTTGCAATTAATATCATTTTGAAATATCATTTACCTGTCGCTGTGTCTATGTGATCGTTTCTTCTTTGGCCACAAATGGAACGCTCCGTATATCACTGGGTTGACTAGACTGTTTGACATGCCGAAGAAGAATATCCCGGAGAGAAGTTCTTCACTTTGCTGAAAAATAAATACATTGTTAACAAGTTCATTATAAAGTTTATGAGGGAACGATAGCCTAGTTGGAAATGGAAGGGACTATCGAGACGAATGTCCGCAGGTTCTGCCAGTCTGCCAGCGTGTTGGACTGGGGCCTAAATACTCTTTTAGGTTTAGAAGAGGCCCGATCTCAGCAGTGCGCAGTATTATAATACAGGGTTCGCATTTCTATTGTTAGGTAATTAAGTGCATGTTATTCCAAACGAAATAATATGTGACTGCATTTTCTGTTTTGTTTTTGCGTTTACACGAACAAACAAAGAAGAAATAGTTAATTAAATATCTAAATGTTTTTGATTTGCAATCACAAATACATAATATGTAAAGCAAACACTTAATACCCAAAGGAATATACAAAAACTACAGATTGTATGGAAAATTTTCCTTTTTTGCGTTTGTGTGGAGCCTGTTGTCTATAGTCAGAAATTCCAATTGCCAATAATTCCCACGTGTTTTAACTTTCAAATTGATATACATTATTGTAGTCATTGATGTAAACCTCAATTATTGTAATATATAAATTTTACCTACCTACATTTATAATGAGTTCTTATATTTACGCGAATGTTAGACATTGAAATAAAACTATTTTGCGGATTTTATCGCGGTTTTTTAATTAATATTTTCTCCCGACGTTTCGAAGGCTTTGCAGAACTTCGTGATCCCTACTGTTTCTACCTACATTTTTAATACCATTCACTAGTCATATAATATACCTGGCTATGTATACAAAGCACTAATTTAGCTCCATCTGAGTGTTTGATGTTACATCAGTCTATTTCGCTATAAGCTCTGTATTAATTACAGTGTAATTGCTTTAGTCTGGATAGACTCGGAGACAGTCCACGCATATAATGTTCGGATGAGTATAAATTCTAAAAATATTAGATATTAGTATACTACCTGCTGCTTGTAGCTCCGATCTTGGTAAACTTAAAAATAATACGGCTTCCTATAGGGAGATTTTATTTACAATCGAAGCAGTTGCTCCAGAGATTAGCGCATTTAAATACACCAACATGAAAACTTTATGGTACAAAAGGAAGCCGTAAAATCTTTTCTACAAAAGTTAAAATGCCGTGCACGTCTCTATCAAATTATATTAAATGTATTTCCAGTAAAGCAGTTTCTTATGTTTAATAAATAATAAATTGTATTAAATATGTGGGGCAAATAGTACTATAAAGACTATTAATGTTTAACTTTGAGAGATTGTCGTGGAATTGGACGTTATCTCTAACTGTACGAATTTGTATAAATTATTTTGTGAATAAGTTTAAGTCTCGATGATTTTAATAACAAATTCGAGTCAACTACCTCGTTATGCGAATACAGTAAAACGTGTCAAAATGTGGGCTCTTTATGTAGCTACCTAAATATCTACAGGATTTAATCAATACTAATATATAAAGCTGAAGAGTTTGTTTGTTTGTTTGAACGCGCTAATATCAGGAACTACTGGACCGATTTTGAAAATTATTTCACTAATAGGAAGCTACATTACTCCTGAGTGCTATAAGCTATAAGCTAAGATATTTTTATCCCGGGAAAAACTTTTTCAAGCGGGCGGAGCCGCGAGCGATACTAGTACCCAATATGTTTCAGATGACCAGTCGTAAAATGGTAAAATAACTTAAGCCTTTCTTTGTCATCGATAAATCCACGCAACCATATCGTCCACTGTACGTAATGAAGCACCTGGAAAGGATAATATTCTGATGTAACATAGTTTAACATATTCAAATATCTCCCCTGCATTTCAACTAGATTTATTATTCATGACATGCTTGGCTCACCTCCTTAGCACATTATGTTTAAGACGACCATTTTTTACCTTCCTGGCTTGATGCTTGTATCTAGTATAGTAATAACTTTGTAGGGAAAAGTATAACATTTATGTTTTACTAGCTTTTGCCCGCGACTCCGACCGCGTCAATGAGTTTTCCCGGGATAAAAGTCCCGCTTTATATTTTCCCGGGAAAAAAAGTAGCTTATATGTTAATCCAGGACATGATCTACCCGTGTGCCAAATTGCATCGAAATCCGTTCAGCAATTTTTGCGTAAAAGAGTAACAAACATCCACACATACATCCATCCAGTCATCCATACATCCAGACATCCATACATCCATACTTACAAACTTTCGCGTTTTTTTTATTTTTATTGCATTGAATGACGAGACGAGCATGCCGTTCACCTGATGGTAAGCAATACGACCACCCATAAACAGTAGCAACACCATCCAGCACCTTGACTCACAAAGTACTGTGTGGCATTCCACTGCGCTCGTCATCCTGAGACATAAGATGTTAAGTCTCATTATGTCCAGTAGTTACACTGGCTACAATGTCCTTCAAACCGAAACACAACAGTGCATGCACACTACTGCTTGACGGTAGAAATAGACATTGCGGTGGTACCCACCCAGACGGACTCTTACATATGAGAGACCTACCACCGGTACACATTAACATTTAACTCAATCCTACTAATGTTTATAATATTAGTAGGATTGAGTTAAATTAATTATTATCTATTTTGAGATATATTCATTACGATATTATGTAGTTTAATCCCGATTTATTCATATGAAGAAATCTTATGAGCATCGCCAACGTATTGAAAATTTACTAACAGATACCTACTCACTTCTATAATAATTTCTATTCTCAAAACTTGAAATTTTCCCAGACAAACCAAGTTACTTGAAATTGTCAACAACTTTGCTGTTTTGTACGTATATTAGCTGTAGGTACTTGTAAAACAGCTGATCTAATAAACAGAAAGCCTCCGAACAAAACAGATGGAATTCATTGGCATAGAATAAATTCCCTTATCGCGATTCACGTCACACAGAGATGTGTAATAAGTCTGGATTCAGTTCTCGATAAAACTTTCTCATAGGGAAGGAATCGATATCCGGGAAAACCACATTTTATGCAGCTAATATATAAGCTTACTAGCTTTTGCCCGCGGCTCCGCCCGCGTGAATGAGTTTTCCCGGTATAAAAGTCCCGCTTAAAATGTAGCTTATATGACACGTTCGTAGATTTACCATAGCAGCGCCATCTATTGATTACTTACTCAACCCAGTCGAAAGGTATCGACATCTGTTAGAATCATTCATAGCAGCGCCATCTATTGATTACTTACTCAACCCAGTCGAAAGGTATCGACATCTGTTAGAATCATTTGGAGTTAAGATAATTGTGACTGTCAAATAATAACAGACAAATAATTAGCAATAAATTAAAATTGCGACTATAATTTGAGATTTAAACTATCCTATCTCTCAAGTTGGATCGAACTGCACATGGTGTGCGAATTTTATTATCATCGGTTAAGTGGTTTAGGAGTCCATTGAGGACAAACATTGTGACACGAGATTTATATATATTAAGATTTGAGACTTATACAATGCATGTATTTAAATATTATTTTGTTTAACATGAATGTTGCCTGGAGTATAAATATTGGTAAAAATACAGTCGCTGGATGCAGGTCGCTTCTAATAGATTGGTCTGGAAATCTTCGGGGGAGGCCTATGTTCAGCAGCGGACTTCTACAGGCTGAAGAAAAAGAACATTAACGACGAAACGAGTATGCCGTTAGCCTAATAACAAGACGTAACCTTACCTATAACCACCTTAACTATTTAAACTCTAGGTAGTAGATTTCACGATTGAACTATATATGAACATTTATAAAGAAAATTATGATTAGAAATAAGCATCTAGAAGCTAGCCTAATAGTAAGGCGTAGCTTTACCTATAACTATCTTAACTATTTAAACTCTACCTCGTAGATCTCACGATTGAACTATATATGAACATTTATAAAGAAAACTATGATAACAAATAAGCATGTTGAAGTACTTATTGTAGAAAATAATATGAAGGTCTAAATTACCAATTTATTTAATGTATGCCACGATACACGATTGGTACATCGCGCTCCTTTATGCCAACGAGTTTCATGTGCAAATTTGAATACTACGAAAACAAGCTCAATAGTCTGGGCATTGACCTTGTATACTACTTTGTTATATTACTGTCTTAAATGAGTATCAACGACTGCCTCGGTGGCGTAGTTGTATTACGGTACGATTGCAATGCTGAGGTCTCGGGTTCGATCCCTGGGTCAGGCAAAGTGATACTGCGTTTTTCTACTCAGTATCAGTCTGGAGTCTGGAATTTGTGCCCAATATGGCGATAGGCTCGCCCCCTATCACATCATGGGACGGAATACGGACGGCGAAAAGTGGGTGCACTACTTGCACCTCTGCCTACCCCTTCAGGGATAACGGGCGTGAGTGCGTGTGTGTGTGTGTGTAACAAGTATCAAAGCGCTTTTGTCTTAAAAATCATCATAAAGGTTACATTATTTTAGAATAAGGGTTGATGTTGGACTGTCTCGGAGGTTGGAGGTTGGAATCATGGGCCGTGCAGTCATATTAGGTTTATCTGCTCAGTATCAGCCTGGAGTCTGGAACTTTTCTCTGATACATAGGCTCATGCCATATCATATTATGGAACGGAAAACACACGCTGAAAAGAGCACTAGTTGCACCTCTGCCTACTCGTTCGGGGATAAAGGCGTCATGCGTATAGTATAGTTTGTTTTGTTTTGAATTCATGTTTTTCGAATGTTTGTCAGGAGAATCAGAATATTTTATTTACATCGAATATAGGTACAATCATAGGATGAAATATAATTTATAAGTAAAGATACCTTCTGCGAGATGCAAGTGAAGCATTGCGTATTGTTATTGACATATGGAATAAGTGACACGTCCCAAAAATTACGGCATAAAAGTCACGAAAATGAACTGTCAATACAGATTTCAGTAAAATAAATAAATCATAGCATTCATATATTCATGCGGAATAATATAACAGTCTATCTTTGTAAAGTAAAACTATGTTTAATGTTATATCAATGTGAAAATTGTAGAAACTTCTTTCGATAATGGATAAGTTTTTATGTAGGTGCAAATACATTAAATAGTTATAATCTTAGAACTCTTTGTGTAGGTGAGACGTCAAGTCTAATGGTCGCACTTTATGTACGCCTAGAACCAGTTTTCCGCTTTTTATATGGGTGCTGGGCCTCAAAATCTAACCAGGCTTAAAAACTTTATAGATATTAAAGGGGCCAAAAATATAGAGCCTCTATTTATAACTAACTTTTTGAAGTGAAAACTTCTTTAGCGGCGTTGAGCACTTTTTGGGATGGGTATAAAATGTTAAACTCGCGTACTCGCGTCAGGATCACGTGACCGAATTCTGACGAAAATGCATGCGGAGGTTTTACTAATATGAACCTTAAATACAATGCGTAGAAGCTATAATTCTTGAAACGAGTGCATTTTTATTTATTAACGTAATTAAAAACATCCCTTACTAATATAAACCTTAAATACATTGCGTAGAAGCTATTTCCCCAGCATTGGCACGGCACGAGTACAAAAGAACGCAGCATTCTTTTTTCAAATTTTTATTATTCTACTTTGGTTGTGATGACCATTGCATTTCTGAAATTAACCAAAAACCAGACTAAACGTGCGTTGCTCGCGTTTAAAAATCTACTTTATGTGGTAGGCGTAAGATCGAATGTGTGTTTAGTCAATCAAAATTTGTAATTGTTTGTTTCTTTTTAACCGACTTCCAAAGAGAGGAGGTTATTTTAGTTTGACTTATCGACGATACTTATTGATGTGTTATTTGCAAGAAACTGTGCATCTTGGGTTTTTTAATACATCAATGACGATAGCGCAATAAATAAATATTGTATTTAACCACATAAATGCTAGTACTTTTATACTGATAAATAAAGCAATTCGTGCGAAATTATTCACTAACCATTCCAAAATATTCATAAATGCACAACGTTAATGTTCAAGTTTTCACTTCTGCCAGCATTCCCGGAGTGAAACCCGTTCTTTTTTTAAAAAAAACCTACACTTTTAGTATAGTTTTTAAGCAAAATAAAATCTCAAAATCGGACGACTTTAAAATTATACGATTTATTTAAAAGGCCCAGTTTTTGGGAGTACTATCCAAATATATAGAAAGTATCTTGGTTAGAATTTTAAGCCAGTTTTTGATATGGCCTTTATTATCTTTTAATATCAGTGGTGGCAAAATATATTACAAATATATTGTATGTAACAAGATTTTCATTTCACCGTTTCTTTTCAACCCCCGATGATAACTGATTTCGATATGGCTTTTTTGTTTGAAAGTTGTTGTATTGTAATAGAATTATGGATTTAGAAGCGTAAACATATTTTATGTACCCCTGAAGTAAAAAGAGGGGTGTTATCTCAGCTTGAACGCAGGCGTTGTCCAGTTATTAGTAAACTATAATAGTTTGTGGGCTATCGTAGCATTTACTGGTACTGCGAAGAGTAAAAGGTCAATGTTCTCGCGGCCGCATATCCACAAGATCGACAGACCTCATTAAATCGTATAGGAAGTGTTCCGTTACCGAATTTATACGCAATGTATACGAATGTCACAAATAGAGAAAGATGGAGAGGTCTCGCAAAAGCCGCAACCAACTTTTTAGACGATAATGATCACGGCCACTCAGGAGTGTACGACAGAGAAGAAGCATTTACTAAGGTGCGTGCATTTCCTCGTCTCATTATTCAATTTATAAAAGGTTTTTATCGAGAGTCATTTTCATATATATTTTGTTATAATAATGTAATATGGAATTGAAAATAATCCCGTTCGGGTGACCCATTTTGCTTCTTTTTAAATAAGTAAACCATGTTTCTTTCCCTGATTAACCGTCTATCGTCGTTTTAGGTTCCCTCATTTCTGAACGTGATATAACACTTTCTGCTTTAAGATGCGAGAAATGTTGACTTGGATATAAATTAACATTATACGCATAAAAAACTGTAGTCAGTATTTCAAAAATGTCTTTGAATATCTATAGTATTTATATGCGAATCTAGTTTAAAACAATATAGATAGATGACTCATAAGTAGGAACTTGATGTTGGAAGGAACTTTGATTAAACTCCAATTAAAATATACGAAATAGTCGTAAAATATAATGTCTTGCATAATATATACCTATCGGATAATAATTATTGATGTAAATAATACTGACTGCCTCGGTGGCGTAGTTGTATTACGGTACGACTGCAAGGCTGAGGTCTCGGGTTCGATCCCCGGGTCGGGCAAAGTGATATTGGATTTTTTCTATTCAGTATCAGCCCGGAGTCTGGAATTTGTGCCCGGTATGGCGATAGACTCACCCCCTATCACATCATGGGAATACGCTTGGCGAAAAGTGGGTGCACTAGTTGCGCCTCTGCCTACCCCTTCGGGGATAAAAGGCGTGAGCATGCGTTGCGTTGTAAATAATATTTACATCTATTTTTATACGAATGACTTCATCCTCTGTCACTACTCATATTTTTATTAAGTTTCCTTATATTTTAATCTAAACAAAGTGAAATATAAAAGAAATACTATATTTCTTAGTTTATATCTTTACATTCGCATACGCCTTGTATCCCCAAAAGGTAGGTAAGAGGTGGAACTTTTCGCCGTGTATGTTCCGTCCCATGATGTGATAGCGAGGCTAGCCTATCGTCATATAAGCCTTAAACTCCAGACTGGGCTGATATTGAGCATAAAACTCAATATCACTTTGCCTGACCCGGAATTCAAACCTGACACCTCAGAGTGGTAGTACGTAGGCATCTAGGCAGGCCTTTGCAGGTTCATTTAACCTAAGAAACGACTATATAGGTATGTATACACAATCACACTTTGTAACCACCTACCCCATATACATCCGATGAGGAATATTTCAAGGAGACTCATTATCCACTCTCTTATTAATCCCATTTCCCAAATTCTCAACAAATATGAATTCGAAAGATACCGACTCAAAAATAACAGCACAAGAAATCATCTGCTGTACAATATGGACGATCTGAAAGTTTATGCAAACAGTAAAACTAATCTAAAAGTTCTAATAGACAGCACAGAAATATTTATTAGGGACATATAAATGTAGTTCGGACTCAAAAAATACAATATTCTGCATTTGGGGCAGGAAGGAGAAAAGAACAGCAGGGTGAGAGACATATTCTACTAAGCGGACAATAACATAATTTGTTTAAACAGATAAAAAAAGTAGGGCTTAACGAAGCAGGAAAAATAGGTCACGGAGAAGTCAGGCAATAGACACAACAATAATATTTCCGAAGAGTAAACAATCTAGCAGCACCTTCATGTCTCAATGCGCGAAATCTCTTTAGAGTGGTTAAGATCTACGCAGTACCGGTTTTATTGTACACTTGGAATTATCAATTATAAAACAATAGGTTTAAAGAAAAGAGACGTAAAAACTAGGAAATTATTAGCAACGAATAAAGCACATCAGAAGAAAGTAGACGTTGAAAGGTTATACTTGCCAATAGATGAAGGAGAAAGAGGCCGAACCAGTTTAGAAACTCTACACAAATAATTAAATACAAGTCATACTTAGCAACAGAAAAGGATTATATATTAAGAGCTATATTAGAACATGATAGAAATAAAGATAAATACGGTATAGAGGAAAATGTAAAGTTTCAAAATAATAAGTTTAACTTAAAGAATAGTGTTTAGAATATTACTAAAGATGTCACGGTTTCCTAGGTACAATGTACAAAAATAAATATAAGGAAGTTTATTTATTTATTTTATTTATTTTTCTTTTAACATGCTCCATTACTGTAATAGTAAAGAAAAACTAAGATTCACTACAGTTTATTATAGGTACCTACCGCCTAGTATATAATAATATCTGAACTATAGGTTTCATTCCATAAGATTAAGGACTTTGGGGATTCTAGAGGCGAATTTATTATCCGTCTTATGTTTAATAGGATCTAGTGGATAATATAATCTGGTGACTCGAAATTCAACGACTATTTTCTATATTAGATATGAACTATCTATTTAGTAGTATTTTTATGGAAATGTTGTACGGAATTTAAATTCAAGGCCCCATAAACATAAGCTTTGATGTTGTTATTTTACGGTTTATTAAGTTAATTGATGGCAAGGTAGTTAAATTATTATGTAAATTCTTTCCTCGAGAAAAAGTGTGTAGTATCTAGTTTTGTTCACAGGATTTTTTCCCGTGCCATTAGTGTTTTTAATATGAATCGTTTATCGCACCGTATTAATTATAAAAAAGCATTATGTTTCATAACCAATTACACTACTCAGTAAGATATATACTTCTAGAAATAAAATTTAATCAGAACTTCTTCTAAATATTTTAAAACTCTTCAAATGCAATAAATCTTTCAAAGCCATTTTAATTAAGATTTACGAAGGGATTTCGATTAACATATCCTCGAGGACATCTCAGGCACTCCGGACAAAAGCTATGAAATAATCATTAAATATGAAGACTTTCGGAAGTTTTAATTGGTTTCATTTAGCCCGTCTTGCACGACGGACAACGGCTTCGCACAATTAATTTATACAAAACAAAGCCGTGGCGTGATTAATGTTCGTACAAGCAATTACTAGACATAATATGGTATCTAGATCAATTTCGGCGGTGACATAATAATAAATATACCGATTTTAAGGAATCTCCAAGTTTTTCGAGCATAATTTTAATTGCTAACAAAACAAACGTTTTTTAACAACTGAAACCCGACTACGGATAAAAAACTGCAAAGAACGAAATAAAATATAATCCAACTTAAATGAAATCATTACCTAAAATATATATTATGGTCCAAAGCAAAACTTCGCCATACTTGCATGCATGTACCCAGCTGACATCAAAGATGAACGATAGACAGCTCATTTGTCAAAATCGGCTCACTAGCAGCGACGCTATAGTAGAACATCGATAAATAGTGTGTTAAAATCATTACCCATCTTACGTATACTTACGTCTTTATCAGGGTTGAGGAATGTGAAAATAATCATCATGACGTAATAAGGAGTCCACCACACCAAAAAGGCGGCGACTATAACCACCGACATCCTCAGGGATTTCATTTTCGCTCTGTCGATGAGCCGTCTCCTATTCATATCAGGCGTGAAATATTTTTCTTGTCGTCTTACTTCGGGCTTGAATACTTTTTCGCTACCTGAAAAGACATTTTCATTAATTATTTCCACGAAAAGACGTGTAAAAGACACATTTCAAGTAAGTAATTATTGATCAAAGATAAATTAAGAATTCCGATAGATTTCAGTTTTTCCCACGGATATAGTTTCTAGTTGGCCTTATCTTGTACTAGTATCGCTCGCGGCTCCGCCCGCGTTAAAAAGTTTTTCCGGGATAAAAATCTTTTCCCGGGATAAAAAGTAGCCTATAGCACTCAGGAGTAATGTAGCTTCCAATAGTTCCTGAGATTAGCGCGTTCAAACAAACAAACTCTTCAGCTTTATAATATTAGTATAGATTATTGTTTATTGTAATGATACAAACAAGTTACTAACAGATAAAAGAGCTGCAAGTTTCTGTGATTTTACCCTTGACATTGTATCTGTCCACGAGGAATGGTGATCAGTGATCACTTATTAAAATGGTTCATTGGTTTCTTTTGAATACTGTATATTCAGGTACATCTTTAAGAATACAATACGTACTCAATCGATGTTTGTAGAAAACGAGTGAAAAGAGTAAAGTTAAACAGATTTGTCAAAAATGTAGAAATAACGATACAAAACCAGATTAACCATAACGTGTTTACAAGTACATAAATTACTTACGTAGGTAATTCAAAAATAATTTCAAAGTAAACAGTTTCCACGAGAAACCAACTATGAAATATTTCTAATGCAGTTCTTTGCAAAGGTAAATTATAATGCAGGGGCGGTTTATTGGAAAAAAGCATTAACACAGTTGAACTGAATCCGATTTAGATCAGTATTGATTCCAAAGCCATTTTTGAAGTTATACTTCTTTTGGCGCGTTAGGGGAAAATGATGAGAGTAAATTTTTACGATGCGCGTGCACACCGTCACGAAAAACCACACCCTGAATTTAGCTATAGTCAACATTTTAGTTTTGAATTTTGAACGTAGAATAAGGCGAAAGATATTGAAGATATACTTCTTGTGGTGCGTTATTTAAAAAAATAATTATCTTGTTACGCCAAAGAAGTATAACTTCTAACACGTATATGTCGGCGAAGGTGCCAGGGTTTTCGTGTTCGGAATCCATCGTAATGAAAATACACGCTGAATATTGCTTAGTTTTCTTCCTAGTTGACTTTTGGAACCGAAGTCAATCGAATTTAGAACTGACTTGATTTTTTTATAATCCAATAGACATTCAAAGTGAATATAAATGTTATAACTGCAACCTCCTTTGAAATTACTGTACAATAAATCTTGGGTTATAGCTGAATATTCAAAAAAGATATTATAATGAATTTTTCATAACTCCAGATGATAATATTTTACATAAATAACATCTAAGTAAGCAAACTCCGTTATTTTACATAATTTGCCAACAGATGGAGCTATTAACAAGTTATGAATATTTTACTTGTAGATTAAAATAACGAGATAGAAATCAATTAGAATTATTAACAATTCTAATTGATTTTATTTTAGACGTTCAAGATATATAAATCATTAAATAATGAGTTAAATAAATATCCAACGTTTTCCAAACACTCAAATAGTCAATACAGTTTCTAACTTATTCTGAAATTTGATAAATAACAGCATTGTGGTTGTAAATAACTATTTAAATATCAAATTTAAATATTCTAGACATTTTCATAATAATATAATCACTAAATATTAATTTGCGCCCACATATACATAAGTAAACACACACACTTTTTTTTATATAGACATGGTAAAGAGAACCCACTGCACCTGATTGATGGCTGATAGTAAGTGGAGTGGGGCCAAGATAGTTTCGATTGACGAGAGCTGATTACCCATCACCAGTCGACACAATCATGCCGGCCTGTTTCAAACTGGATTACCGCTACGGGAACATAATGAGACTTAACATCTTATGTCTCAGGATGACGAGCGCAGTGGAATGCCACACAGTACTTTGTAACTCAAGGTGCTGGATGGTGTAGCTACTGTTTATGGGTGGTCGTATCGCTTTTAGGTAGGCGATCCTGCAGTCAACACCGGGGGAAACCTGCGAATGGGATACTGGAGTCCCCCGGCTTGACGACTGCAGGGGCCTGGGAAGGAAGCGGGAAAGGATGATGGATGGAAAGGTGGGGAGTGGAGAAAGGTTCTCAGGATGGGCGGAAAGGAAAAGGGTGCCAGGAAATGTTCGCGGGCCCTTTTAGGCCTCAATGTGTTATGCAACCAAGAGGTATACACACTGACTGTGTGCCTCGGCCCGCGACTAATGTTCCCCCGCGCATGGGCGTGCATTGGGTGTGAAGACCCAAAGCACAAGAATTGCCTCGGGGGGCGGGGTCGTATCGCTTACCATCACGCGAACGGCATGCTCGTCTCGTCATTCAATGCTATACAGTAAACCAGCATCACACCATTCCCCCTTTTCAGGGGTGGGCAGACACGTATCACACCCACATTTTGCCAGCTATATTAAGTCCCATGTAAAGGGGGTGGGCCTATTGCCATTTACCGGGCACATTTTTAGATCCCATGCTGACACTGAATAGAAAAATCCAATATCACTTTGCCCGACCCGGGTTTCGAACCTGAGACCTCGGCGCGATTGTCATACCGCGCACGGATTACAGCTACGCCACCGAAGCAGTCAAGTCGAAAGTTATTTTTTTGACATACGAAATTTGTACTAGAATACAAATTGCTTAGATAAGTTATGCTCATGTAAAATACCGTTAACGGAATGAAAATGCCATTGTGTAGTTTTCCGGAATTTCCGAGATTAAAAGTATCCAACATTCTAGCCCGGAACATGATCTATGTGCCAAACATCGAATTCCGCAGAGCGTTGTCGACGTTTAATAACTTGACAACTTTTGCACTTATATACAAACTTTTGCTTGCGGCTTCGCTTGCGTGAAATTTTGTTTGGAACAGATGTTTGTAAGTCAAGGTGCTGAATGGTGTTGCTACTGTTTAAGGGTGGTCGTATCGCTTGCCATTTGGCGAACGGCATGCTCGTCTCGTCATTCAATCCAATAAAAAAAAAAACCTTTCTTAGGATTAAAGGTTTTATCGTTATATTGTACTAAGTGGTGCTCGAGGCTTCAATCGTGTTAAAAGACTATCCCGCTACCACCATACCATACCAGCCCTGTATTATATTCTGCCCACTGCTGAGCACGGGCCTCCTCTACAACTGAGATGATTTAAGCCTTAGTCCACCACGCTGGCCTAGTGCGGGTTGGCAGACTTCACATACCTTCGAAATTCCTATAGAGAACTTCTCAGATATGCAGGTTTCCTCACGATGTTTTCCTTCACCGTTAAAGCGAGCGATAATTCACAAAGAATACACACATTTTTTTTAGAAAAGTCAGGGATGCGTGCCCTTGGGTTTTGAACCTGCGGACATTCGTCTCGGTAATCCGTTCCACTCCCAACTAGGCTATCCCGCTACAAAAGTCCCTAATTCACTTTACCGATCCATAGCGCCACTTGAACGACGCCAGCACCATCTCCTTAAATAATCAGATACACATTTCCCACAGGAAAAAAAACCTGGGATGAAAAGTAGTATTTATGTTAATCCAGGACATATACTCTCCGTGTGAGAAATTTTAACGAAATCTGTTCAGCGGTTACTAGTGTGAACTCAGCTATAGCATATTAAAAACAGTTGACGGTATGGATTTTTAGCCAATCAGACTGAGACTGCACATACTGTAAGAAATGCACAAACATGATTTACATATAGGTTACATGTTAAAATAAAAGCAAACGTACTTTTATTCATGGAAAAGTCAGGTCAGCTAAGCCGCAACCAAAGGCTAAGCATTCATGAACTGAATTATACTTACAGATTCTGACATAATATATGATATGACCTTATTCCTATTGAGAAACAAACATTTACCGTAACAAAGAGACACAGAAAGCGACACATCATTCGAAATTTATTTCAAGAAATCATTCATCAATTATTGTGTCGGTGAAAAACTTTTCGATTTAAGTTTTCCAGGGACTTTTTGTCTTTTATGTGTGGAAAGCTGACATCATCGCTTATGAGTTATTATCATCGCACAACTTATTTCAGTAAAGTTTTCAACAGCTCTTAACTATTCCAGCCAAAAAAAACTATGTAACGAAAAAACTTTACTGCGAAACTATTTTAGTCTGGTATTTCTGCTTCTGTATTACACAAATAACGTTTAACTAAGATTAAAATAGTTTTGTTTTATGCATTGATGTATGGTTAATACATCAATTGTTTTATGTCAAAAGTTTATATTAAAACGTCTGAAAACCGGTAAGTCTTACTTTGTCAACTAATCGCATTGAATCATATCTATTCGTTCTTTTTTTGTCTTGTGGTGTAAAAGGGGTAGACCAATTCTTAAACCCCTATTACTCCATCAGAATCCTACTAATATTATAAACGCGAAAGTTTGTAAGTATGGATGTCTCGATGTTTGTTACTCTTTCACACAAAAACTACTGAACGGATTTGGATGAAATTTGGCACACGGTTAGATCATGTCCTGGATTAAAACATAGGCTACTTTTTATTTATTTTACATAGGAAAATACGCTTATATCTATATATAAGCGGGCGTTGACGGTTTAATATAATATTCAGCAATAATTGTGTTTGTTTTCAGATAAAATATTTGCAGTAAATGTAGAAATAGGGTAGTTTAACTTATTACCATTAATTAATTACTTCTTGACAGCGACATTTTCCTCATCGTGGCACTGAGCCCAGTTTTCGCTTCGCTTCACAAACATATTATCAGAGCTTGGAGCTCTTAATTAAATAAAATACCTCTATAAGGATATCATACAAGTACCGTGTTTTGTAAACGACTTTCTTTGTCCTTTTGTAACTACTTAAAACCATCAAACGTGAGATCCGAAACCGCTAAACAATTGTATTGCAAGAATAGTTAGCTTCAATATGCATGTTATACAAATCCCGTGCTCTATTCAAAATTCTGTATATTATTCAAATTGAGGTATAATATACTGTCTGTACAATGATTGTGTCACCCATTTCCAGGGTACTTAGGAGGAACACTCAAAGGGGTATGATTTTGTAATTTGAACGTGGGCTGTGTTTCAAACAAGAAGTTGAAGTATTCAATATATTCTGATAGAATATACGCATGACCAAATTTACAATTCGACGTTTCCGGCTTTTAATTCTACGAAATGTTCCGGACGGAACCTTGTTCAAATACGAAATTCACACGTAAGTTCATCGGGATTTGAATTTGTGCATCATAAAACGATAAATTCTTCCCCTGATATTCATACTTACTTTTTTTTATTATATGAGTATGCCTACTTTGCCGACCATGAGGTCAATATTAACTTGGCGAGGGATACACTAGTTGGCTTTTGCCTAACCAAAAATTGTTTTCAATGCAGCAAAAATTGCCTTTAGTGGACGATAGCCTAGTTGAGAATGGAACAGTCTGACGAGACGAATGACCGCACGTTCAAAACCCAAGGCCCATACCTCTAATTTTTCGACATTATGTATTTATTGTTTATCAATTATCGTTCGCTTTAACGGTTAAGGAGGAAATCGTGAGGAAACTTACATACCTGAGAATTTCCCAAAAATAATAATGAAGGTATGTGAAGTCTGCCAACCCTTACTAAGATAGCGTGGTAGACTAAGGTTTTAACCCTCTTAGTAATAGAGGAGACCCATGCTCAGTAATGGGCAGTATACAATACAGGGCTGGTATGGTATGGCAGCAATAAACAGTAATCTGTGTTATATGAGCTCTATAAATGTATGCTCAAATAAGGTCGCAATATCTACCACTCCGACCCTATATTTGTTTGAGATTCGTTTTTGGAACCAGTCTGTATGACGTTATTACCCTCTAAGGATTCTAAGCCTGGAAAAACCCACATAAACTGTTGCCCGACCAGGGAATCAATCAACTGGCTCCAAAGTCCATATACTCAGTTACTAGGAAAAAGTGAGGACGATGTACAGTCAGCAGCATAAGTAGATGAACAAATTCAAAATTTAAAATTGCCTACATACTTTTGTGTTCTTACTAATCTTATTTTTCTCTTCACAAAAATGAAATATAAGATATTTGTTTTACTTCAAACGAAGAAAAAAATATTTCAGTTTAACTTAATGCGTATAATGTATATAGGCGAATTGAAATTTTGATTTTGTACTGATATTTATGCTGCTGACTGTACATTATAATTATAAAAACAATTTTGCCGCTGACAACTTAACAATGACCATTTTCTCTTTTTCAATTCCTAATTGTTTCCTTTTAGGCCGTTAGCGTATCCGTGATTCATCTTATAAGTATTGTACAACGTACCGATAGAAAAGTTACGCTCGACCACCTTAAGTTCCTAAATGAGTTGCTTGCGCGTCGTCTGATAGCAACATGCAACTTACTACTAAAGTAGACAGTAAGAGTTATCTGCTGTTTCCTTTGTACATCTCTGAAACGATCGCTCCTGCTTGGTAAAGTATGAAAAATGTGCGTTTTATCTTGAGAAAGTGTAGTAGCACCAAATTGGGTGATTGTACATAATTTTTTTTAAAGCCAATAGAAATCAATTTAGTTTGGGATTTGTACTCGATATGGCGATAGGCTCACCCCATATCACATCATCGGATGGAATACACATGGCGAAAAGTATGTACACAATTTGGGCCTCTACCTAACCCCTTCTGGGATAAAAGACGCGTGTGACTTATAAAACCACTTAACACCATAGAATAACTCACTTGCTTATTTCTCGACCTAAGTTTAAAAAATATATTTCTATTGGCTTTATTATTTAATACTAGCTTTTGCCCGTGGCTCCGCTCAAGTTAAAAAGATTTTCCGGGCTAAAAGTCCCGCTTTATATTTTCCCGGAATAAAAAGTAGCCTATGTGTTAATCCAGGACATGATCTACCCGTGAGCCAAATTTAATCGAAATCCGTTCAGTAGTTTTTGCGTGAACGTGTAGCAAACATCCACACGTCCATACTTACAAACTTTCGCGTTTATTATATTAGTAGGATTCTATGAATGTAAAGCAATCACCCTATAATATTCTTATAAATCTAAAAACACGTAGTCACCATCCTGCTATTCTCCATTATACATTTTCTTAAAGGACAGCTATGTCGACGATTCTTTTCGTACAGATTTATTTATGGATGGTATTTTTCAAGTAAAATTATTCGATATTGAACAAAAAGCCTTAAAATTCTATCTTAAAACATTATCTTATATTAAACAAACCTTATCATATCTGAGTGAATATTATCAAGCGAAGATCAAGTACCTATCTCCTCAAATATATACAATCACACAGTAAACTTCAACTGAATAATGTTTCAAAGAGATAGCGAGATAAGCTTTGACTCAAAGTTCACGATTAGAATTGTAATTTTCTTTTTCATATGTGCGTGTGAAACGTGATTCTGCAATTAGGAAACTCGACTCTCCTAAAACTCTTGTGAGTCACTTTGAACATGTTTTGTCCTAATTACAATGTACAGTCACCCACGTAAGTAGCTGACAAATTCAAAATTTTTAATCGCCTATACAGTTTTGTAGCATGCATGCTCACGCCTTTTATCCCCGAAGGGGTAGGCAGAGGCGCAACTAGTGCACCCACTTTTCGCCAAGCGTATTCCGTCCCATGATGTGATAGGGGGCGAGCCTATCGCCATACCGGGCACAAATTCCAGACTCCGGGCTGATACTGAATAGAAAAATCCAATATCACTTTGCCCGACCCGGGGATCGAACCCGAGACCTCAGCCTTGCAGTCGTACCGTAATACAACTACGCCACCGAGGCAGAAATTCAGAACGTTCCGAATCCCATACAAAACAGGGTTATCTCACACACATGCTGATTTTTTTCCGTGAGTGAATGATATATTTTGTATTGGATCCGGAGCGTTTTGGATTCCGATTCTTAATTTAGCAACAAAAAAACGGATGTATAAGCCCGGCCTAAGACTTCATAAATTAAAAGTGTTCGAAATATCGTGTTATAGTTAAAAATGTTTTTAATAAGATGAACAATAAAATTGTAGGAATTTAAAGCTTCGGTTAATATAAAGCGTGTTTTAGACGAAGTAATTTTTAGACGCGCACGTGCGATTCTTGAAACTACAAAAAACATTACACCCCGTCTACTATTTAAACAATCGCCGACGTGGATAGGCAATATTAGCCTTTTTTTTTCGCGGGGAGAAAAAAAATACGTGTGGCACTCGGAGACTGCCGCGGTAAAGCTATTGCATAGCATTTTTTATCACAAATTTTGATTGACTAAACACAAATTCGATCTTACGCTTACCACATAAAGTAGATTTTTAAACGCGAGCAACGCACGTTTAGTCTTGTTATTGATAAATGTCAGAAATGCAATGGTCATCACAACCAAAGTAGAATAAATCAAAATTTGAAAAAAGAATGTTACGTTCGATTCTTTTGTACTCGTGCCGTGCCAACGCGGGGGAAATAGCTTCCACACAATGTATTTAAGGTTCATATTAGATTAGTAAGAAATGGTTTTAATGACTTTAATAAATAAAATAAATAAAAAAATATACTCGTTTCAAGAATTATAGCTTCTACGCATTGTATTTAAGGTTCATATTAGTAAGATAAAAAAGATGTCAGGTTATTTTCGTTACGGAATTTCTGGATTCGGTCTCCACGCTCAAGGCCCGCGATAGAAGCTATGCAATAGCTTAAAAAAAAAAACTCGCTATCGCTACTTCCACTGGGGGGTGAGTGGAACGGTTATGTTGGTTTCACATAGTCTTACGGTCCAATGTCGACACACAGGAGTATAGCATCATCCGAGCGAGCATTGGACCGAGTCCCTAATACTATGTACACCCTACACCGGCATACCAACCAAAACCCGCGGTGGCCTTCTTCGGCGCATACGAGACGGCCCCGGGGCAATATTAGCCTGGCTTAAACAATAATCGTATAATATGAATAATTTGGAAAGGATGGATGATAGGAGAATGACAAAGAGGATATATAAGGCGAGTGTGGATGGAAGGGCCGGCAGGGGTCGACCGCACCGAACTTTCGAATGTCAGATATCTGACATTCTAAGTAAGGGCCAGGTCAAAAGTACCCTGAACCGGCGGGAATGCATGAAAAGATTGATGAAGGTAGAGGAAGCGAAAGTGGTGTGCCAGAATCGAGCAAAGTGGCAAGCCATGGTCTCTGCCTGCCCCTATGGGATAGAGGCGTGATACTATGTATGTATGTATGAATAATATGAGTTTTTTGACAGATAGTCGAAACAATTTTTGTTACACGTTCTATATTGCGAAAAAAAAAATGTCATCGTGTTATCAGCTGTAGTGGGCGAGAAATTGCTCGATCGATTATACACGACATGATCACATGCGAGTTTTTAGTTCTCACCTTGAACAGTGTGATGCAATAATCGCCAAGCGATTATTGCTAACAATAATTGCTCAGTCTAATTGAAGCTTTAGCTTATCAGAAACGTCATTATAACCCCCGACAAAAAAGCGGGGTGTTATAAGTTTAGGGCGATGCAATAATCGCCAAACGATTATTGCTAACAATAATTGCTCAGTCTAAATGAAGCTTTAGCTTATCAGAAACGTTATTTTTAACCCCCGACAAAAAAGCGGGGTGTTATAAGTTTAGGGTGTGTATCTGTATGTCTGTCTGTTGCATCGTAGCTCTCAAACGAATGGACCAATCTTGACGTAGTTTTTTTTTGTTTGAAAGCTGATATGATCGCGATGGTTCTTAGCTATAATTTATGAAGATCTGTTCAGGCTTTTGAAGATTATCAGCTCATTTCCAATTTAAAAAGCCCGATTGAATATAAATTTGGTGTACTGTGAATTCGGCAATATTTTTAAACATGAGCTGATGCTGCAGTATCAAGTAGTCTGCGGGATACCCAACTCCTTAGCAACTTATAGCAGATATAGCGTGTTTGGGCTCATAAGGATGGTCTCATCGAGTAGGTGTTAGATAGTTGATTATCAAGGCCTCATGATGGAGATTAAAGTAATTTAAAAAGTTTGAAATAAAAATTAAATTAAAATTAAAATAACCCCTGACATAAAAATCTCTAAAAAGTAAAATAATAAAAGTGTCTTTGTCGTTTATGTACCTACTAATATTTTGGGCCGAGCGTCCTCACGTCAGGGGACCGAATTTTAAATTTATTATTTTAATTTGATTTTTATTCTCATCTTAGTTAACAAAACGAAACATATCATATATGGCTACATAAGATCCTTAAATTTTTGAGATCCCATTTTCCATTTTCCATTTTCCATTCATCGCTCCCACGGGACCCCACCTGACGTTCACGAGGCTTTATTATACTTTTCTCTGATGCATCTCACCAATTATCGTTTGAGTGGAATAATTGACCAAATTTTGACCTGGCTCAGGGGCTATATATTATATCTATAACAAATTTAGTAATCTGTCAGTTGTACCGGCACGCTATGATGGCAGTTTTGACAGATTACAATAGTGAAGTGAAATCTCAATTCATTATCTGAAAAATATACTAGCCAGCGATCCTAAAGCGACGATCGTATTAAACTTAATTATTTTAAATTTCGAATAAGAAATGCCGTGATTTGTTGTAAAATTATACATTCCAATAAATTTTACTGCCCGTCACTACTGACAATAATGTACAGCAATTAGCTCATGTATGGCATATAATCATCAGACAAAAGAAGACGAATCGATAGAGTCCTTATTTGTCTAAATCTGTGCATTCGAAGCGACGCTAGAAAGGACCGTAACATGGATACACACATGGGTTGTTCAAATCAATAGGGTAGTTGCCTACTTTTTTAAATACATTTATCAAAAGATTATGCCATCCAAAATCTAACAGAAAAAGATTTTTCAAAATTAGCACAATAATTAGTATGTTGTGAAGCTTTGAAATTTGGTGGAAGGGGTAGTTGTCAAATAACAGTAATATTACACTGACGTCACCGAGAGTCGCCGGTCATAATGCTGCGTACGTGCGAAGGAGATAGCGCGATATACCCTCCACTTTTGCTCACAGCAATATTTCAAATATGGATAACTGCTTTATTTTTCAATCAATTTTGATGCTGATTTCACAGAAGAATTTCTTTTTCGTATTATTTTCTGTTATATATAAAATAATTTACAAAATCAAACATAGGAAACTAACCTATTACCCTTTGTTGCTTCACCGCAGTCGGGTAAACATAAATACGGTAAAATAACCACTCGAGGCCAATAACAATCGGTGGAGTATCCATTATGTTTGCCTATATCAAAAAGGAAGACAGCGTTTAACAGGCGATATTACTCTCGTATTGATTGATTGCTTGGGTATCAGGTTAAGATTTATTCTCTCTTTTTCACGGATACCTGAAATCTTTTGAGCATTTGCGTGTTTTGGTATTTGAAGTAGTATTGTTGGATCTTTAAAATCTCATACATGAAATCCTTGTTTATCACTCTCTAGAAAATAGAGAAATTAATCATAAATTATTTAAGAAAAATTGTCAACTAATAAATATATTGTTTTAATATATGTTTTTATTCAAGAAGAATTATTATAATCTTTATTTATTAGATTGACTATGGGCATCAATTATACACAATTTAAAATTGTTATAAAATTGGAAATGTTGGAAGATGATTATAATTAAAAAAAATCTCTTTGGTAAACCCTATGGCGTACAAAAAATTATCGTTTATCAATTTATTGCTATATTGCGTAGTTTTGATATTTTTCCGACCTTGCAACCGTTCATAAATCATGTTGAGCACGCGTAAACCATTTTTTTTACCAATATACTCAATTATCTTTCGTATTTGGTATCTGATTTATCGATCGTAATCCGAATACAGTTAAAACTTAGTGAGCGAGAACTTGACAAGCGAGAAAACTCTATAAGAGTAATTGCCAAGTCTCGTCATATTTATCCTTTGAAACCTCTAAAAGTGAGAAACAGAAACATCTATAAGCGACAGCAGTGGCGAAGCGTCCATATAACCCGATTCCTACCGGCTTCCCTTTTAGGTTTTGGGCACTTCACAATATATTAGTTAGTAAATTATAAATTTAGGAAATACTAAGCTAGGAACAATAATAATAGTTACAACTAACATTAATGATCACTTAATAATGACATCTATCGGCCATCTGCCTGTTGTTTGTTAATATAATCGATATCGATGTGTTATATTAATAAACAATGTTTAATTAACGTTAGATGGCGCGCCTTGTATTTTTTTTCCTAGAAATTCCGTTACCAATATGAAATTGTGGAGCCACGGGCGCGAGGTAACCCGTTGGCCACCGGGTTCATGTCGTAGTATGTTATTGGACAGAGGTGGCAGCACTTTCTAAGACTTTCTATGACTTGGTATCTCTCTCTGTTCGTCGGAATCGCGCCAAAGATATGGGCAAAGGGAACCCGAGCCTGCTCGGCTTCACGTTAACCGACTATGTATTGTTGTCACTTTTTACGTCATAATTCATTATGATACCGATTTACCATGTCTGTGAATTGTCAAATTCAATTTATTTATTGACAGTTATGTGTTGTTTAGAAGTTGTTTTTTAATATTAGTAAATACAAATTAATGTAGTGCATTGTTATGGAAATTACTGTTTGTGATTAGTGTAGCGTCTCCTTTCACGTAAGTATATTATTTGTTTGTAAATCTGATTAGTTTTTAATTTCAGACATGAAATGTTTGTTAGAAGTAAATAATTATGATAATTTAATGAATTTAAAGGGCACGCCGATACCAAGTAAAACTTTACGAATAACGTTGATTATTTATATAGATAATATGAGGTATTTATTAACTGCTGGTCTGTTTGACGAATAACATATATTTTGTTTGTAGAAATTACATTTACTTAGAAAGTTATAACAAATTAATAAACAAATGTAAGTATTAGATATCGTGATTATATTTTTATACTTATGCTGTTATTGTAACAATTTAGATTGTTGAATTAGAATTAAGACTAATCCGCTGTCGAAGTTTTAGTTTTCCGTTAAATTGACCTATACCGTGAATACCGTGCGATATGTTAACTGAGGCAAAAATAGGTTGCCTCCGGTTCCCTTTTGAAAAATTTCACCCTTCGCCACTGAGCGACAGTCTTTTTTCCCTCGCGGACCTCTATAACTGGGACTGCTACTTATCTGTACCTTTATAAGTGTAGTCGTGTAATGCTGTGCGTCGACTATGCACACGTCGCCGAGTTGAATAGAATCGAGCCGCATGAATTCGGCTCCTATACATTTATTATGAAACTGCGTCCATTGGAAATTCCAGCCCGAATCACAGTGCATTTTATATTACTTCTTATGTTACTAATTATCTTAGTTCTTAGGTACAAATCTTCATTTTATGCATATGAAATGTTCGTTAGTAAGTAAGTTTAAGCTGAGTTTATCTTGCAGTGCGCAGTTCAGAAACGCAGTTTCGTGGGTTATCGAACCAATAGCACTAACAAATAGATCAACTGCCCATAAAAGTACTTCAGAAATCGAGCATAAGTAAGTTTTATGGGATTCAGATAGCTGATAGAGTATCGACTGACGAGATATGATGACCCCTCGCCGACTCTATTACGCGGTTTTTTTTTATGGCATTGAATGACGAGACGAGCAAGCCGTTCGCCTGATGGTAAGCGATACGACCACCGATTTTCTATGTGTGGTGGCTCGTGATTGGCTTATTGTATTTAGTTCTTGTTTTTGTTTATTTATTGTTATAGTTAGCTGTGAGCCAACCAAATAAACTAAAATAAAATAAAAATAAACAGCAGCAACACTATTCAGCACCTTGAGTTACAAAGTACTGTATGGCATTCCACTGCGCTCGTCATCCTGAGACATAATATGCTAAGTCTCATTATGTCCAGTAGTTACACTGGCTACAATGCCCTTCAAACCGTAACACAACAGGGCATGCACACTGCTGCTTGGCGATAGAAATATACATTGCGGTGGCACCCAACCAGACTGACTCTTACATATGAGAGACCTACCACCAGTACTTATCTGAAACCGGATATATACAGGCTGATCTCGGAACGCGACATACGTGGGATCACTATGGGTTTTACACCTTGTATACAGTGGTCGCTACCCAGGCGTATACAAATACTCTACCATCAGCATAATACGTATATTCATGAGAAAATAATACAAGAGAGCTATTCATTAAAGTCTTTCAATTAAATGTTACGTTGTTAAACTCTATGTTATTCGCGTCACTGAAAACTCTACGGTCATTAATGTTGGAACTATTAGCTTGAAGTAATGACTGTCGAGACGTAACAAAACGAGAGCTAGTAGACAAGATGCTTTTCTGCAAGTGTTAACGCTGATTGAAAATAGTACCCCTCTTTTTCTGTCGGGAGTAACTAAAAAAAATATGAAAATTACGTATTTTTCCGATAGACTTATCGACAGGATATTATTTCATTCGCATAATTTTATTACTTTCTATCAGCATTAACGTTTCTAGAAAAGCGTCTTGAATACGACCGCTGTATGTTGGTATGCAATTGGTTCACTGTATCAAACCATTGAAATAAAACCATTTTGCGGATTTTATCGCGGTTTTTTAATTTATAATTTCTCCTGACGTTTCGACGTTTTTTTTTAAATGTATAATTAAAAAATGAAGGTAGATATTGTAACATTAACTTTTCGGACCACCAACACCTCAGTCCGCCCCGTGAACACGAAGTGCTGCAAAGCCTTCGAAACGTCGGGAGAAAATATTAATTAAAAAACCGCGATAAAACCCGCAAAATAGTTTTATTTCAATGTCTAACATTCGCATAAATATAAAAAGCCATTATCTTATTTTATTTTTCTTTTAAAACTACGCTTTAAATAAACGATATTAAAAAGATAATTATAAATGGAGGGGTCTAAAACTATTTTATAATGGATCCAATATCCATATTTTGCCCCTTTAATATCCATAAAGTTTGAGCCCGGTTAGACTTTGAGGCCTAGCACCTATACAAAAAGTGGACATCTCCTTTTACATTTCATCCCGGGCATGAAGTTTTCTGCTGTCTGTATACAGGGTCATTTTGTCATTGCGTTACTAAATGAAACCACATCTTACTTGGCTTCCTGATAATAACGAACGAATATCGATAATATCGAAACGTAGATGTAAAATAAAAAAAGTTTCAAACAAAATATCAATAAAAAGTAATTTCAATTTTACACGCCCTAATGCCATTACTACTACTTTAAGAGAGTTCGTCGCAGTGACATCACACTTTCAGTCAGAAATGCACTCACGCACACGCGATATTTGCAATAAACTGCAAAATGATAAAAAAAAAAACAGGAAAGTAAAATTTAGATTTTTGGTGATATTATTAGTTTTTCATGGATGATTTTCGGCATAATGTTAGGAGAGGCAAAGACGAGTATGTGGTTTCATTCAGTGGCGTGCCTAGTGTTTTGATGAGGGCAAGCCAAAGCTGATCTAAAAAAATGTTCGCATCTCCGATTCATATAAGATGTGTACATATAAAAAAGAAAACCAACATCTAAAAATAAAAAATTACTGTCCCTATCGGGATACGAAACCTCGGCCTCATAGCAATGTCCATACCGCGTACGCGATACAACTACGCCATCGATGCGCCTCGTCACACAGAAGAAATTGGGTAGCTTTATTTAATAACGATTTTGACCCATCGCAAATCTGAAAAAAAATCTTGTCCTAAAGATAAACTACTTAAATTATACCTATATACTAATATAAAAAGAAGTAAAAATAAAAAAAAAATTTACGTCGCCGCTCACGATTTGTTTAGAAATTTTCTAATTTCTTCATAGGTACTGTACCTACCTATTTAATTGGACAAGATAATCAGGTTACAATTCGCTGATTACCGAAATTATGAAATGAAATTAATGCATTAAACATATGTTTTTGTGAATTGGAATTACTTTTGATAACACTGATAAATTAAATCATTTTATTAATCAGATGTACCTATCTATTCCAAACATTTGTTTCGTTCGAGAAAAATATGCAAGACCAACAATACAACTTAATAAGTAGTCGTATAACGTATTAAAGCATCCAATAAGACAATTCGTTTTGTATACTGATCTAAATACCTTTTAAGTTTCTTCAAATATATTTCGCGCCATTCGCCAGCTCGTTGAGAGTTATTGTTTACCATCATAACCTAACAAATGTAACTTATTTTCGTCGATCAAAACTTTCGCAAAGTTTAAACTATCACAGCGAATAATTTCACTCACCTTTTTTTTACTTAAATGTTTATAATAACTCAAAAATCACTTATTAAACACAAGTACTTTAAAATGTGTCACCGGCGCAATGTAAACAAACAATTAGTGTTGCCAGTAATTCAGCATAAAATGTCTACTACAAAATTAATGCTAAATATAACGCAAAACTTTATGATAACACTGTCCTTAAAATGATAGCGGATAAACCAGATTGCTTTTATGTCCGGCACTGTTGTGACCAACATCTACCATATAGTGCCGGATAAAAGTTTGTATTTAGTATATCTTAATATATATAAATCTCGTGTCACAATGTTTGTCCTCAATGGACTCCTAAACCACTTAACCGATTATAATAAAATTCGCACACCATGTGCAGTTCGATCCAACTTGAGAGATAGGATAGTTTAAATCTCAAATTATAGTCGCAATTTTAATTTATTGCTAATTATTTGTCTGTTATTATTTGACAGTCACAATTATCTGTTAACTCCAAATGATTCTAACAGATGTCGATACCTTTCGACTGGGTTGATTAAGTAATCAATAGATGGCGCTGCTATGAATGATTCTAACAGATGTCGATACCTTTCGACTGGGTTGAGTAAGTAATCAATAGATGGCGCTGCTATGGTAAATCTACGAACGTGTCATATAAGCTACATTTTAAGCGGGACTTTTATACCGGGAAAACTCATTCACGCGGGCGGAGCCGCGGGCAAAAGCTAGTAGTATATAGTATTTTAAGTAATGTCTGTAATATTATAAAATGTCTGTTATGGGTCCTTTGTTACCTGATAGAAACAAATAAATAAATAAAATAAATAAATAAAATTATAGTGCAATACACTAGAATAATTATAATAATTTTAGTATAATTATAATTAATTTAAATTCATTACATATTCAAGATAAATTAATAGATTATGCTTTTAAATATGGAATATTATGTAGAATTATTGCAACCATATTAGAAGCAAATTCAAATACTTGGCAACTCTAAATCAAAAGCTTGGATTATTTTCTAGTACTGATTGCTATAGAAACTTACTATAGCAGCTATACGTATATGGTAGCAGTTGATGCGTATTCTATCTAAGTGTGAATGAGACAGAAATATGGAGGCGAAAAGCCAGGTAAAACCCAACGAGAGAGAGAGTGGTAAATATATTTTATGCGCGTCTAGCTATGTTTTGTATTAAATATGAAATACATGTACGGCGCGGGTGTGGTGGTGTGTGTGTGGGTGTAGTGGTGTGTCTATAGATGCGCTCGAGGAGAACCGTTTTGACTGTAAAATTTTGGTTATTGTTCCATATTCGGTTTTGAGTACTTAGGTAAATAATTTTAGGGCAAGCCAGGCTTTTCGGCTTCTATGAAAGGACCGCCACTGGTTTCATTTATTAACACAATGTCAAAATAACCCTGTATATGCAATGCAATGTATGCAATCAGCCCTGTATTATATACTGCCCACTGCTGAGCACGGGGCTCCTCTACTACCGAGAGGGGTTAGGCCTTAGTCCACCACGCTGGCCTAGTACGGGTTGGCAGACTTCACATACCCTCGAAATTCTTATGGAGAATTCTCAGGTATGTAGGTTTCCTCATGTTTTCCTTCACCGTTAAAACGAACGATAATTGATAAACAATACACACGTAACTTCGAAAAGTCAGAGGTGTGTGCCTTGGGTTTTAAACCTGCGGACATTGTCTCGGCAGACCGTTCCATTCCCAACTAGGCTATCGTCCAAATGCAATGTATATACCTTATAAAAACATGTACTCACGTGCTATCGTCCGCACAGTGGACACATACGTGGATATGAGTATGACCAGAGGTAAAACGAACATGAAGACCAATGAAAGAGTTGTGTACGCTTGTTCCTGCCATCGCTCGGTGTAGAAGCCATGGGTGACGCACTGGTAGAACTCTTCAACAAACGGTCCTTTCGCCACTCGGAATACCACCGTCTGAAAAAAATGTCGTGTTATAGTATTTGCCAACAATATGTGACAGCGGCAGCGTAGTTGCATTGCGGTACAACTTGTGTTGTGTTGGGTTCGATTCCCGAATTGAGTATGATTTGTTAGGCTTTAGCTTAGTATTCCGGAATATGATATTTGTGCTTGATATGGCGATAGTGTCGCCCTTTATTATAGACTAGCTGTTGCCCGCGGCTCCACCCGCGTGAATGAGTTTTCCCGGGATAAAGTCCCGCTTTATATTTTCCCGGGATAAAAAGTAGCCTAAGTTACTCCTTATTACATCAGCTACCTGCCAATAAAAGTCCCGTCAAAATCGGTCCAGCCATTTCAGAGATTAGCTGGAACAAACAGACAGACAGATAGACAGACAGACAGACAAAAATTGTAAAAAATGATATTTTGGTGTATATACCGTATACATATTCATATACATGTAGTAAAAGACGGTTATTTCAATATTACAAACAGACACTCCAATTTTATGAGCATTAATTGCGCCATACTTCAGTTCCTCAGTACCAAAGTTGAAATTTCATACAAATTATTCCTCGTTCCACGAACATCATCGTGTTTTTTTTTTCGTCCCAATTTGGCGATAGCCGCATTTTATGGCTGAAGTTTGAAGATTAGTTTAAGACAAACGCTAGAGTGGAACTCGCCTACAGTGGAACGCTGAGGAGAAAATTGTTGTCATCAAATCAGATGTCTTAACAATGAAATGGATTTATTTACCTCATAAGATTAAGTCTTTTTAACTCTTGGTATTTTACAGGATTCCTTACCTTCTTATTCCTTATTGATACCCTTCGGCGATAAGAAGCGTGGGTATATGTGTAGCTGTTAATGTGAAAGAATTGCAATAAATAAATAAAATGCTGGTGGTAGGTCTCTCATAATATGTAAGAGTCCGTCTGGGTGGGTCCCACCGCAATGTCCATTTCTACCGCCAAGAAACAGTGTGCATGCACTGTTGTGTTTCAGTTTGATGGACATTGTAGCCAATGTAACTACTGCACATAATGAGACTTAACATCTTATGTCTCAGGATGACGAGGGCAGTGGAATGCCACACAGTACTTTGTAAGTCAAGGTGCTGGATGGTGTTGCTACTGTTTATGGGTGGTCGTATCGCTTACCATCAGGCGAACGGCAAGCTCGTCTCGTCATTCAATGCCATAAAAAAATGTCTAAGGATTAGATAATTCGATTTCGTGGAAAAAAGACTTTGTGGGTCACCGAATATAATTCATTTATTAATGCCGCGTATTACGTTCACCCTGCCTGCGACAATATTTCCATGAATCGTTAACATGGCTGTACACAAAAATACTTACGATCACTTAAAAAATATATAGAAATAAAAATTATGTAATTTTCGTCAATCAGCTACCTACTCTATCAAACAGTCTTAACCCTTAAATTGGCATGAATTTATCGCAATTAATTTCCAAATTGGTTATTTTGATAGACAAAAAGTAATAGAACGAAAACCACAAAATGGCTTTAGGAATATACGAAGGCAAATTCAGGTAAAAGTTTATTTTGTTCCAACTTATTTCCGGTTCAGGTAAAGGGCTGTACCATTTCGTGATGTCGTAAAAGTTAACTAAAGAACATCTTACACGAGAGCACTTTGCTAAATGTAATCGACAGTTTGCTCCTGCAAATGCGACTACAAGCAGAGAGGTTCTTGATCACAGTCGGAAGTTGCTTGACCAAAAATTGTTCCTAAGGAACATAGGTTTTGTTCTTTAAGTAAGGAGGCAGTATTCAACATATAAATTTTATAAGGTAAAAGTTATGGCAATTATTTTCTTGTCGTCTTTTTTATTATATTTTTTTTTAAATTAGCACAGTTTCCATTAAGTGATCTACTGTTTTATCTGCATCTTTGAGTTTTCCTTATCTGTCTTAACCTATTTTAGAATAAATTTCAATGCATCTATCTTTTCCGGAAACTTAGAATGAAAGAAAAAAAACTGTGAATTAATTTTTCGTGCCTCCTAATATTCATTAATAAGACATGATCGTAAATAATGAGTACCTTACAGGCCATGATGTAAGTGGCTATAAAAAAAATATGGAAACCAGAATTCCAGAAAGCACAAATCAGGAGTTATGTCAACAAGGATGAATAAAAATAACATTTATTGAAATGCATTTGCAAATTTCTTGTTTTTTTCCTCACTGAAAAACACAACCTCTTATTATACTTATGCATTCAGCACTGTCATGACATACTCATGATTTTTTTATAAAACCTTGCATTTTTTAAAAACGAGTATTTTAAGTAACTATTCGAGTTGACACTTCAATTGCATGTGCAATTTTTGCAATCAATTACCCGAATACCAGAACAGAACAATGGTTCAGAACCATTCGGTGTTTAAATGGAATTTACTAAACTTTTCAGGGTATATAAGAATTCGTTTATCACTTGTCATACATCAATACGCAGATAATAAATATTTCCTTAACTGCAACACTACCGAACTCATAATAAGATCATTTCACAAGTTAACGAAGTAGAATCATTTCCAGACAAACGCATGTTTGGTTTGGAAATTGTTGCGACAAGTATGTAACTATTTTATTGATCATAGAAACAACTTTTGCACCAGCATTTTATTTTTATAATTTGTATAGGATGCATACACTTAATGAGGCGAAATAAACTTAGCGAAAAGTGGGTGCATTAGCCTCTGCCTACGACTTCAGGGATAAAAGGTATGAGTGGGTGTATGATATTAAATTTGTATGGGCAGCTGTTTTCTAAATATTTCACCAACGGCAATTCATGTTTAAAAAGTACTTACGTCACAGAATATTTGATTTACATTATTTTGAAAAGAGATGATACCTTTTCAAATTTAAATGAAACACATTCTTCACATGTTTCGAATTTTACCTTTGTAAAGAGAATAAAAACCATATTATAATATATATTACATTTGCGCAATTTCGCGAAGGGTGGTTTTATTCCCAAGAAAGTCGTGAAAAAATAATATGTAAAGTTTTCCAACAGCCGCAGCTAGTCCTCAATATCATCCAGAAAAGACGGGTCGAGACTGGCAAAAAATGGCGAGAACGCATAAACAGATTATAGAAACTAGATAAAGTAAAATCCGGATCGTGCAATGTGGTTAGCAGATTGAAAACTATGTTAACTAAGCTATACTTAAGTAATGATTAGATCATCAGGAGCAAAATCTAGTACGATATAATCGTAATATTAAAATTTTCTAGCAATAAAGTAAACTATTAACGTCACCAACAATATGAATCCAGTAATGTAGTAGAAAATAAACTTCTTTGTGTTATTTTTCCGGCTAGTTAATCTTCTAACGCACAGACGGTAATAAAAAGTGCATATAGGTAAAAAAATGGTAGTAATAGTGTTGCTTTAATAATTTCTAATTCATATGCACGCACGGTATTCCACATTTATTATAATCATTGAGTTAGAAAAAGAAATTACTTTCCCAGTATAAAATATCTAATAAAGGTCCGTAAAATTTTAATATTTAAATTTCGTTAGTATCGGTTTCCCAATATTTCGCCAATAATTTAGTCGCAACGGTGAGTACAAACTTTGCTGTTGCTGGTTCATTACGCTTCCAAACCATAATTGCGTAAACAGATGTCGTACTTAATAATACGATATTATGTTTTACTTACATAATCTATACTTATAATGAAACAACTGGGTGTGACTGTGCATTAAAAGAAAATTTAAACATATAAATATTAAAACAACAGAACCCGATGTGCATTTACATTGAAAGTTTGTTTTTCATTACATTGATAAAGTAATGAAGAACAAAGTAGGTGATTAAATAAAAGTAATAGAACACAAATCAGTGATTTTTATTATTATGTTCTATCTTTTCTGCGGTAAACCACGGCACGACGGCCGTTCCATTTGGAAAAATATACACCGGGACTTTTATCCCGGAAAAACATTTTTCTCTGATGAAACTCCGAGCAATTTGTTATGAAGATAACTTGAGGCATTTGAAAGGATAAAAGCTACTTTTTATTCCGGAAAATTATAAACCGATATTTTTTTTATCGCGTAAAATCGTTTTCGTTAGTGGAACCACGAGCAAATAAGTATGGAGATATTTTGAGACCCAGGAAGGACATAGCTTACTTTTTGTCCCGGTAAAGTATATAGCGGGACTTTTATCCCAGAAAATGAAGCGCGCTAAAGCAGATACTACTGCAGAATAAAATGAAAACCTATTATGTTCTGCTACCGAGGTGAAGCTGGGATGAGTCGCTAATAGATATCTATACTAATATTATAAAGAGGAAAGATTTGACTGTTCGTTTGTGTGTTTGCATTGAATAGGCTCCGAAACTACTGGACCGATTTGAAAAATTCTTTCACCAATATAAAGCTACATTATCAGCGAGTAACATAGGCTACTTTTTATCCCGGCGAAATATAAAGCGGGACTTTTATTCCGGAAAAACTCATTCACGCGGGCGGAACCGCAAGCAGAAGTCTAGTTAGGTATAAAACAAAGTCGAACGCTTAAAAACTACCGAACGGATTTTGATGAAATTTGTCATGGAGATAATTTGAGACACTGGGAAGAACATACTAGGCTACTTTTACCTCGGAAAATACGCGGGCGAAGCCTGGAGTAAAAGCCAGTAAAATTATAAAAGTAGAAAAATTTCAAAGTAATAAAAATTGAAGCGAAGTTTTTATAAAATTGAATACGGAGCAATGTCAGGAAGCTACGTAATGTTAAAAATTAAATAATTTTCCTTTGAAAATCTTGAAACAGCAATAAAATGATCGAGATTTTTACGTTTATTTCTTGCATTTACAGACTTTTATTATTTATGGCAAGAAATGTGTTTTATTTTCCATTTGCCTCTTAAAGATGAAATGTAACTGAGTGTGAGGTTTTACCGCCAATGAATATGTAAAACAATATATCTACTTTAGTCATCTTTTATGGCACCTCTGCTTCTAACCTACGGCACGATTCCACAAATGCATTCCAAAAAGATTAAACGGTTCACCTTCCATTCCTCTTCAAGTCTCAACTTTAATTACTTCTGCAAACACATCGTGACATAACCTCGAGTAGGTAAACGTCTTGGCGGTAATAACTTTATTAAGTATGTAATAATATGTAATAAATATGTAAATTCTTACCTGCGGAATGCTCAGCACTAAACTCAAAACCCATGCAATGACGACGAGTCTTCCACTCCTTGTTGCCGTGGCCATACTCTTCATAGGATACTTTACAGCGAGCCATCTATCAACTCCAATGAGAACCAGTATAAACGTGCTTTGGTACAACGCAAACATTTGCAGAAATTTGAATATTTTGCATGCTATATTTCCCGCGTACCATTGCACTGTGAACGACCACGCCGCTTCTCCTGCTATACAGAATATTGTCACTAACAAATCTGCTATGCTCAGTTGGAATATCAAGCTGTATATCGCAGTCCAAGATGGCCTCGCTCTCCCCCGCCCCCTCTTGCCCCTTTGTATGCTGATGATCGTGGCCAAATTACCGAAGAAGGATAATATGGCCATCGCTGAGAGAACACTGGCTCTGATTACAGTACTTTTAGTGAGAACAGGAGCGTGCTCCAAACATGAAATAAGAGATCCATTGTACATGTACATTTTGGATATATCGATATTGGAGTCGTTGATGAGATGCTCGTCTATGCATTTCTCTATGGGCCATGCGACTTGGTGATTGGTGTATATGCTCCCGTCGACAGAAAAGTCTTGGTGTAAGGTGAGCTCGCTCGTGAACAGTAGGTCACTATATAATGTGGTATTGTTGCCTCCGTTGGCCATGTTTCGTCATGCGTGGATCACAGATAGCAGGACAGCAGACGAGTAATCTGGAATGAAAATAAAATTGTATTAATTCTTTTATTCTTGTTCGCTTTGTTAAATGGACTGAATAAATAAATTTAAGCGCTGGGGTAAATCAGAGTAGAAAAATACACTGATTGAAGAGGTCAATATCATTTCACAAAGTAAACACGCCTAATAGCGACCCATCTTACTGGTGGTAGGTCTCTCATTATGTAAGAGGCCGTCTGGGTGGGTACCACCGCAATGTCTATTTCTACCGCCAAGCAACAGTGCATGCACTGTTGTGTTTCGGTTTGAAGGACATTGTAGCCAGTATAACTACTGGACATAATGAGACTTAACATCTTATGTCTCAGGATGACGAGCGCAGTGGAATGCCACACAGTACTTTGTAAGACAAGTTGCTGGATGGTGTTGCTACTGTTTATGGGTGGTCGTATCGCTTACCATCAGGCGAACGGCATGCTCGTCTCGTCATTCTATGCTATAAAAAAAAAAAAAAAAAAAAAAATCATTTTGGGTCCCAAGCACGCTGTAATTGAATTTAGTTTATTTCTACCCTCGATGACCTTTGTCCTTTACGAGGACTTATAATAAATAAAAATACATATTTTTAGCAACATAAAATGCAAATTTAGTACAAATATTGTTTCGGAGCTATAGAGGACATTACGTTATACAGAATTACTGACGATTTACCGTTTCTCATTAATACGCTTGATATAAGATAGCATGATCATTACTGTCGTAATTTATAATGAAAGTAAAGGTGTAAGATAATTTCTATTGTATGAAGAAAATAACTTTATTATGCCTTTACAATGATACTCATTACTCAGCAAATAAAGATGCAACGTTCGACAATCTTCTAGCATTTTGAATGCATCTTCTATTGTTTGGGAGCATAGTGCGAAAGTAGAATATTTTTCTTTTATTCTGTTATGCACAGTCGCCATAAAGGCTTGTTCCGGCGAGATGCGTTCCGGATTCAGTGAGTGTACTTCCAGTAAGGCAGGTTGGCATAATTATAGTAACCACAAAGGGACACATTAGCCGCATTTATTTTTAATATGTCGCCGTAGAGGCACTATTTTAAATAAACATAGCTATATATTAAAGATACTTGTGCACATTAGCCAGGGGGGCGATATTATTCTAACTATATTTTTGGTTTGACAAAAACGTATAGGTGCTGTAGACTAGGTGGCCCCAGGGTTAAATTACCAGATCGGGCATTTCTGTGATTTTTTCCTAAAAGGACTTGCTCAGTATTTTTTCTTCCCAATGGGTTGATATCAGCATATTCGTCGCCAAAAAACACAGTGACTTGGAAGTTATACTTTCGTCTAACCGCACATTGACCCCGACTTATAGTCTACCACTTTACTGAGTTTAAATTATGATAAAAACAAGCATTAGATTTTTTGTCTTCAGCTTGGTATTTCTGTGGACTAATGGCCTTTTTAGTAATTGATGCCTATTATGCAAGCGGCCGCTTATTTAGTTACGAACAAATGGCTTTAAACACCCAGATAGTTATTGAGCTACAGTGAAATCAAACCCAAGACTTCCCAAACCATATTATATATTTTACTACCAGATCGAGAAGGCAACAGCGGGGACAAAAAGTCATGAAATACTAAAGCTTTATTTCAGTACCTACCATTATTTTCGACGAACAATGCCATATTCCCAAACGATTCTTAAAGTGCACGTAGAACTTTCGATAACACTCTTATGATAAAACTTTAAGAATTAAATGAGTAGACTTTTAGTTAAAAAAATGCAATAAAAACAATATAATAGTTTCGAGGAAAAACTATCAGAATTTAATCCAAATTACTTCTACTTGCAGCAACTATTAGACACAGCAATTTTCGGTTTATAAGGTACTAGACTTATGCTCGCGGCTTCGCCCGCGTGAAAAAGTTTATCCGGGATGTAAATATTTGCCCGGGATAAAAAGTAGCCTATGTGCTAATCCAGGACATGATCTACCCGTGTGCCAAATTTCATCGAAATCCGTTCAGTAGTTTTTGAGTTTATTCGTTACAAACATACTTACATACAAATCTTTCCTCTTTATAATATGACATTTTGACATTAACATAATTTGCATGTTATTGTCAAAAAGTAGGTAGGTTAGTTCACTATGAACCTACGATTTCTATGCTCAAAACATTCTAAGCTTTACAGATAAGCGAAGATCATCGCCTAAAGGTAAATTGCGTAATGTTAAGCTACTATAGCTGTATCTCTTTCTAAAAACCAACTTTCTTGACGATTTCTTTACGAACTCTTCATTAGGTTATGATAATTTGCTAAATAAATATTCATCTTTATATCAAAATAAACATGTAGTAATACTTCATTGTTACAATATAATTTGAGTGCGGATGGAAGGGCCGGTAGGAGTCGACCGCACCGAACCTTCGAATTTCAGCTATCTCACAGTCCGGGTAAAGGCCAGGTGAAAAGTACCCACAAACCGCGGGTATGCATGAAAATATTGATGAAGGTGGAAGAAACTGGTGTGCCAGAATCGAGCAAAGTGGCAATCCATAGTTTCTGCCTACCCTAAGGGATAGAGGCGTAATACTATGTAGGTATAAAAAAATTTAGGCTCTCTTAGAAATGGGATGCAGATGTTTGGAGCCGCTTACTGTAATTTTTTTAAATATACCCTAGACTTTTGCTATAGGTATTTGAATTTACTACACTTTTGACCAAGTCACCAATTGCGCCAATTAAAGTAACCACCATTTCTCCGAACAATCTTGACTGATAAATTTAATTGATCTATTTCCTTACAAATTCCAGACAATCAATATGAACTGAACTCAACCCTCACCTTTGATATTGTGAACAACAAACACTTGGAACTACAAACGCTTACTTATAAAGCACTTTGTTGTCACATTCATGAATGTAGCTTCGTTTTAAAGGAACCTTTGTACTGTTGCTCCGAATATCATGTCAGTTTCAGGAACAGAAGAGTTTGTCTATTCTAATCTTATAAATGCGAAAGATTGCGAAAAATGAATTGTTTGTTAAAAGTAAACGCAGTAAGCGCTGAACAGATTTGGATGAATTTCAACATACGGATAGATCAAGGCTGCTCAACCCCAGGCCCGTAGTTCATATTGTGGACCAAGGGGGCATTTTATATGGCCCGTGCAAGAAATTGGCGTTGGGGAGGGGGGTCTGTCTTGCACTATACGGGGGCCTTGCGTTTACTCGTCCTAACGTGTAAGCGCAAGGCCCCCGGCCTTACGCTGTGAGTAAGATACGCTAAGACTGTTAAAGTAATCAAAATCGCCGGTGGCAACCCAAAAATATCAGACTGTTAAAACAGTTGAGCAGCCCTGATATAGAGCATCTTTAAATCAAAATATATTTTTATTCCAGAAAGTATTCAGTGAGTATATTATTGTAGGAATCGTCGTTTAGATAGATAAAGCTGCGAGAAATATAACAAAAATAAAAATCAAATACAATAAAAGGGACGAATAATTAATTGATCACAAGCAATTATATCAACGATGTTAAATGTTGTTCAAAATAATAGATGGGCAGCTAACCCTACAAAAGTACAACTGGTATGCATTTTTAAAACATATTCATATATATTATTGCCCTAACTCGGCAAATCTGACCTCACTCTAATCCTGAGCTTCACTCATATCATTTTACTTCTTAGAGGTGTTACTATAGCTGTAATATGCTCACGGCAACGAGACTTATTTAAAAAATGTAGTGTCCTTAAACACGTAAAAAGATTTCTCTACGTAAACAAGAGTTAGGACTGGTGGTAAAATACTGGTATTCGCCTCGATAGCGACCACCGAACACAAGGGGTAAAACCCACCATCTTTGATTAACTATATACCTGGATAGAGTGACGCGCTGCAATGAAACTAAAACAAACAGGCCAACGTTTCTTAAGCTAGTATGCGTGACAGCTTTGTCATACGCTATCGCTGCATCATTCTGCGTATCATGTGTGCGCGCATAATGATACCAGTTATTACATGGTTTCTATTAAAACGAGGAGAAAATTATATCCATGAAAAACAATACAAAATAATTCACTCGAACTCATTTAGTGGACAACTGTTGGCCTCTATTTTTTTCGACGCGTTTGAAACGTTCAGTGTTTATCTAGGTATATAATTAATTAAAGCCCACTATAATCGCTCATGTAAGAGCGTCACGTCCGTCAGGATCAGCCTGTGTATAGCCAATTTAAAGTAGACCTGCATAACTTGGTTGACTAGAGAGGTATAAACATCGTCAGTCAACACTTTATCTAGACCCCTAATCTTCCCACCAGGAGCAGTAGGGTCGATGTTCCGAGCCTGTATGAAACACATATTTAGTTTCTTTCTTTTCTTTACGTTCGGGTATAATAGTTTACAATAAATTATCGCGCAACAAGAATATTGACTTAATAGGGTCAGAGCAGAGCAGTATTGTTAACCGATGACGCAGATTTTATTAAAACCAATGTCAGTTATAAAATTCAATAAAAATACATGAGCTAATTTATTCAATTGAAACAAATGGAAATAAGTAAACCACATTGTCTCAATTTAAAGAGTTTGTGCCAGTTAAACAAACATTATTAGCAAATTAGGGAAAATTCCGATTTTACAAGGATTTTACATTCGTGAACAAATGGATTACGCCGACGAGCCATTCAAGACTCAATGGATAATTTCAACGTTGAATGATTTCTACAATATGGACAAAGATTGAATGATAATTTATAATTATGAAAACTAAGAAATTATCAACGTACCTCTAGTGAACATTCTTAAAAAAAAGAATTCTTTAGTTGAGTTGACTATTCTGGTGTTCGATGTTACATTGAACACTAATATGTCATTATCATAAAAGTTCCATTGAGCACTTTTCCCTTATAAAAGTAGCCTGTGATAATTAATTAATGCCCGATTTCTGAATCTCCCAGTTAAACTTTCAATAACTATTGATCCATTAAAGTTAAACTTAAGATAAACGCCGGTTGACTTTCAATGTGTTTCTGAACATATATAATGCAGCATTCGATAACTATGAAGCCGACAACCAGTTCCTTGTTTTGCTACTAGATGGCTATTTTTTAGCAATCGACTTTAAAATGGATTTTATTACTAAAATTCGTAACTAATAATTATTTTATATACAAAAATAACTTATTTTAACATAAATCAACGCCTAAACATTATTTTAATTTTATTTTGTGGTAAATTGCCGAATTAAAAAAACGTCAAACAGTTCAACAAAATGTCTTACGTCATGCTAGCACTAATATGCTAATTTGTGTTTTATGTCGTTTTATTTAGAATTTGAGAATTTATAACACTACTGAAACTGTTGTGATTGGCCGTATCAATTATGCTCCTGTATATTGTAAATAATATCTAACAAGTTGCCGTCGTTTGTCACAAAATGACACGTCAAATAGTTATGGAACAGATAAACGGCAAAAATTGGCCAGTTAAGTTAAAGTAAGTTTAAACTGAGTTTATCTTGCAGTGCGTGGTTTTTTTTTTGTCGGCGACCCTGCAGTCAACACCGGGGGAAATCTGCGAATGGGATACTGGAGTCCCCCGGCTTGACGACTGCAGGGGCCCGGGAAGGAAGCGGAATAGGATGATGGAAGGAAAGGTGGGGAATGGAGAAAGGTTCTCAGGATGGGCGGAAAGGAAAAGGGTGCCAGGAAATGTTGGCGGGCCCTTTTAGGCCTCAATGTGTTATGCAACCAAGAGGTATACACACTGGCTGTGTGCCTCGGCCCGCGACTAATGTTCCCCCGCGCATGGGCGTGCATTGGGTGTGAAGACCCAAAGCACAAGAATTGCCTCGGGGGGCTGCAGTGCGTGGTTCAGAAACGCAATTTCATGGGTTATCGAACCAATAGCGCTAACGGATAGATAAACTGCCGTCAATAGTACTTCAGAAATCGGGCATAAGTGGTTAATCTATGAGAAATTCATTTTGCGCTTTATGTGTTTACTTAAAAAATATAAACAATAGTATATAATCTTATTATGTACACTATATTTGACTATCTATAAATATAACATTAGAAATAGATTGGATTTGACTGCCTCGGTGGCGTAGTTGTATTACGGTACGACTGCAATACTGAGGTCTCGGGTTCGATCCCCGGTCGGGCAGTGATATTGGATTTTTCTATTCAGTATCAGCCCGGAGTCTGGAATTTGTGCCCGATATTTTGATAGGCTCGCCCCCTATCACATCATTGGACGGAATACGCACGGTGAAAAGTGGGTGCAATAGTTCCGCCTCTGGCTAAATCTTCAGGGATAAAAGGCGTCAGTATGCGTATGCGTATGCGTATTCGTAAATAAATTAGATTTCCGAAGCGAGAAGAAATGTGATCCCCGTATATTTATTGTTGTGGTGTTAGGGCTGTGTATGGGACCATGAAAGGTATTTATGTTCGGCAAACGCTATGTATCCATTGTGGAACAAAGGCCCACCCTTACTTTATCGTTGGGCATTTGGAATTTAATTTAAAATGTGGTCTTGTTTCAATAAAAAAATTAGATGTAGTCTAGCTAATCGTTTAAAAAGTGGCGATAGCCTAGTTTGGGAGTGGAACGGACTGCCAATACGAATGTCCGCGGGTTCAAAAACCAAGGGCACGAACCTCTGACTTTTCTAAAAAGTTATGTGTGTATTCTTTGTGAATTATCGCTCGCTTTAACGGTGAAGGAAAAACATTGTGAGGAAACCTGCATACCTGAGAAGTTCTCTATAAGAATTTTGAAGGTATATGAAGTCTGCCAACCCGCTTTAGGCCAGCGTGGTAGACTAATGCTTACGGCACTCTCAGAAGTAAAAGAGGCCCGTGCTCAGCAATGGGCAGTATATAATATTGGGCTGGTATGGTATGGTAATCTTTGAACTACCTTTTACTAAATTGGTTTTGTCTCATCCAATGTCAAATAAAGTTGACGATCTTATTACACTAGACGAGCTTGCAGCGCATTCGCCTTGCTGTGAATTCGCTTGCCATTTGCCAGTGTTATAAGAGCGTTAATTGTACCTGACTACTGCTGAAATAAACTGGCTTAAGTGACCTGTTCAATAACACCCTTCTGTAATTATATTATTAATGCACATAACATAAAGAAACCAATTATTATCATCGGTGTAGTAGTAGAAATATAAAATAAATAAAAAAAATCCTTTCCTAGCTGATTTCGGCCACGGCGGCCAATCTCAACGGAGATCAGCCAGGTACGCAGGAGATATTATAGTGCATAAGTGAGTGCGCAATACGCAGGTGCACTCGGTATTCCTTCACTCTCATAGTCCGGTGAGAGGGCAATCCGACATGATCGGAGAGAGATCAGGCTCAGGACCAACGGCTTTACGTGCTTTCCGAGGCACGGGGGTATCACACCGCCAACTTCCTACTTCCTTCCTAGCTGAAATATATTAAAACGGTAAATCCATTTTGTCGCATAACGCATTTGTATAATATGAGATTATCAGATTATTACATATAAAAAGCTGTTGTAAAATATGTGCATTTTTTTAACATTTTGGTTGGCGCGAGCAAACATCATACTACAAAGTTCGTAGTACAAACGTTGTTCAAACCTATACAATTCTGGTAATTTGTAAATGTAGATTGAAGATAGTCTTGTCGTGATCAATGAGGCATGATTCCTCGATATATCAGCCTATAAACCTTGGAACCTTCCCCAGAATCTACGCAAGATATTCGTTATACTTACAAGCGAGCCTAGCGATATTTATGAACACAATCATGTCACATACATAAAGAAAGATGTACAGAGAGTTAAGATTTAACATCGAGATTTCTATTAGAAATATGCAGATGAAGTAATTTATTTTAATGTTTCGTGGTCTAAACCAATCTAAATTTACTTAATAAATATCAAATCTAAATAATTTTGTAATTACGTATCTTGCTGATGGTATTATTTTTTTTAAAATACAAAGACATTTCAGAACAAAGTTATAAGATCAAAGTTTATTGTAATAAATCTTTTTTACATTTGATATTTATTGATGTTATTTTTTTGAGTGAACTCAACTACTTTTAGGCCCCGTTTTTCCACTGTAGTTATCTTTTTGTCAGGGTGTTATTAAGCTGGACGCGGTCGCAGCACCTGGAGCACTCGAAGCTCTGCGAGCGCGTCCAGCTTAATAAAACCCTGACAAAAAGATAACTACAGTTGAAAAAAACCGGTCTTAATATGAAACAAAATAAAAGAGAAACTTTCCTCGGTGGCGTAGTTGTATTACGGTACGACTGCAATCCTGAGGTCTCTGGTGCGACCCTCGGGTCGGGCAAAGTGATATTGGATTTTTCTATTCAATATCAGCCCGGAGTCTGGAAATTTTGCCCGATATAGCGATATGCTCGCCCACATCATGTGATGTAATACGCACGGCGAAAAGTGGGTGCATTAATTGCGCCGCCTACCCCTTCGGGGATTAGAGGCGTGAGTGTGTGTGTGTCTGAGTAAAAGAGAAGCTTTATTGTCCGATACAATATCACTATGAAAGACGTTTCAAAATTCATGGCTTTCAAAACAAGAAACAAACATCTCAGCTTTATATAATATTATTATGACAGACTTAATTAATTTCAGTGATTAATCCCAATGAGCAATTTGATGGGGCTGATACCAGGGACCTTTGAAGCATATAAATTGCTCTATTTAAATCTACTATTCTGAACTAATATTGATATATAAAAAAATACGCGATGCTGCTACATTTTTAAAATGGATTGTCTCCAGGAAATTTTTCTTACTGAATTATAGAGTAAATTATGCACATACATACACTCACGCCTTTTATCTCCGAAGGGGTAGGCAAAGGCGCAATAAGTGCACCTACTTTTCTCCGTGCATATTCCGTTCCATGTCGTGATAGGGGGCGAGCCCATCGCCACAGCGGGAATAATTCTAGACTACCGAGTCCGAAGCAAGTCTGAGTAAATTATAATTAGTCCACTATTATTAATGATGAACATAAAATAGTTACGGTTTCAATAATTACTATAGATTTATTGTCTCTAATCTCGTACTTTTTGAAAGATGGCATGTTACGCTACACCTGGACTACACATTGCAGTATAGACATCAAATTGTGAGATACTTTTAGAATATAAAACATTTATAAATAAATTTAGCTCTGGACTCAAGGCATCTATCACCGTCATATAAAGGTTGTTATTGTCCTTTATTACTACTATTGTTGATATATTTAGAACTTTATTGGAATATTTTATTGTTATTTTTAAGGTCGAAGACTTACTTCGAAATTCATCTAGACAACATAAATCATGTCCTTTGTGAGATATTGGCGACTTTATTCGTAAAATATTGGTATTTTTTTATTTTAGTTTTTGAGAAAACCTACACACTGTATGAAGTCTAAACGTTCCAGACAAAGCCGTGACCGTTATTGCCGTAATAATAGTTACTCATAATAACTGATAATAATATAAAGAACATTCACATTGACGAAGGTGGCAGGCCTCGTTTTCGGAGACGCGGGGCGTCGCGCGGCGCCTATGGCGTGGAGTTTTGCGGCGGGTTGGGCGATTATTCCGTTCATAGAGAGGCGGCACTTGCAGCGACCTGCGTCATCGCACGCGTAAACACAAATATATGGCAATGCACTATGATGGTTATAAAGACGCAGGGTGTTCAGAGTGTGGTTCCACCAGCCGGAGGTGCTGTCCAAGCTGCAACTGTTAGTGCCCAGTGGGCGCGTCAGGACTAGGTTCTGCCCGCCCTGTTCCACCTCCGAATACCAAGGGCAAATTTGTCTGTGTTGGCGCACTTATTTTTTTTCGGAAAGAATGATGGCAAGTTTATACCTGATTGTTTCAGTAAGCGTCTAAGATTAAAATATGTAAAAACAAATATAATTTAAATAGCTAATATTTATCACAGTTTTAGTTTTACTGTTAAAGGCCACAAAGTAATGTTTATAATTAAAAGTTAATCATTTGTACTTCCGGTTACGTTATTTGTGATTTGTAGTGATATATAAAAAATGTTGCCACTTGAGAATAAAAGCGGCTGAACGCGGTAAATATATTTATGTTTTATTTTAATAGTAAAGAAGTGGTAATAATATGTAATAATTATTTTTAAATACTAATAATGTAATAAAATAAACACCAATCGCCTTTTTGCTATTAAGTGTCAAGTTCGCATAAAAGATTGTTCCATTACCCAACCTACTAAGGTAATTATAAAAAAAGTAATAGCAACCCAGCCGATGACAGCGAGCGTAACATTATGACGTTTATACTGTTTATTACTGTTTGTGTTTGCGAAACATGTTTGGAAATCGCAATGGCTGCAGTAAATCAAAATCTTCAGCAAATACTAATACTCCACAAGCTGGAACAGGCCAACTAGGCTATACTAATGTTTGTATTTTGTGTGGCTGTTCACTTGCACGACGGCAAAGTGATAAAGTATTGAAGGATAATCCCACTGACTTGCAGCAGACTATTATTCTGATAATTCAAAGCCAGAAAGAACCACAACAGGTGTGTAGTTCCGTTTAATTTAAAAGTCTAAAAGATTACTTTATGATATAATATTATGTGAAGTAGTTTTGTTACCTGGTATGTTTTGTTCAATGGGTTACATTACATAACTGTAATTTTGTTTATTACTATGGACGTTTGTTTTAAAATATTTCCTTTATCTAGGACTGGATTTTGTATCAGAATTATACATCTTATTTCTGTCACACAGATAACATCTACAGACTAAGTATGCCATGTTGTTGGTTGCATACCAAAAGTGAAGCTGTCCGTAATATTCAGGCTACCGAATTAAGATTACGCGATGGAGCAATAGATCAACATGAAGATGTTGACGATGAGGAACATATCTCCGGGCTGAATGCAGGGAGTTCAATAAAATAGAACCAACCCAGTGAGGACTCTCATGTTGTTGATGATGCCAGGGCATAAGGATCACAGAATATGGAGTCCAGAACAATATTATTACCTAACTACAAGAGAGCGGCCAACACCGGTAACCACTGTCTTTTTCCTGACTGCCCAACTGTTGGTACTTTACAGAGTGTGACTGATAAACTATGAGCCATCAAATTATGTAATAATATGTTTTATGTGCCACAATTGGCCCGTGTCTGTGGAGTCCATTTGTTTAGGAGTTCATGGGATGAATTATATTAATCAGAAAATAGCATTAATGTATTTATTGTTGATCAAGTGCAACACATTTTTTAATTTGTGAATGCATTCAACCCTACATTAGATTTCGAAAATGATGAGGAATAAATAAATTGTCAATAAGTCTAAAGCTAGTTTTATTTAACCGAAAGCCTATCTATCAATGGAATTCCATTTTTTTTTACCTGAGATGGACCATGACAAATGAATATAATACATACATAGATATTTATGATTTATTGTGATGTAGATCACTATTTCAGAAATTAAGGTCTGGGTGTAGTTTAACATTGTAGAACTCGGCTATTAAATATTAGTATTTGTATTTCAAGTAACCATGATTCAAATAATTAGTACACATGAAAACTTATTCTATTTTAGTGACAATTAAAGCTGTGTTCTAATAAACATCCAATTTCTAATTAGTAAGAGAATCATAGTATGTTTGAGTGTTCAAAGTCAGTGACCTAGCAGTGGGAGTAGAGTAGCCCAACCTCAAAATAGTTTATTAAAATATACACCTACATATTGTTTTGATTAGAAAAATCATTAAGTAGTTAAGTATTCATTTTTAAGATATATTATATGGTATTAATTAAATACAGTCTATATCTGCTGTCATATCTCATTGATAGGTAACCTCTAAGTATGAAAATGTTAAATAACGAATAAGATTTTTTTGTGGCCTAATAGAAAAATTCTTATTGATTTGGTTCAGGAAAAGTATATTCTATGGTTCTTACATTTTTTCATTCCAAGACGCGTCAAATCGATATCAGGTAAAACGTTGTATGGAAACTTGCCATCATTCTTTGTATGGAGTCCCAGAGACGGAACGTGCTCGCCAGGACGTTAGTGTTCTCTTCTCGGAGTAAATAATATTCTACTACTATTTCGTATACTTATATTTTTATGTAGCTATTCATCTATTCTACTCAAAGGGATTGATTTTATCAAAGCGCCTTTGATGTTAATTTTGCCATTCAAAATATTTTGCTAGTTCGTTGTCAAAATCTGAAATCTTATTGCAATGGGTTGTTTTCTTAAATATAACGTTTCAGTTACTTTAACTTTCAAAGAAACACAGATTTTAGTAAATCTCTCATTATCAAGTAGCTTCTTGATATCAATCAACAAGGACTCAATTTGGAAATTCAAACTAGTTTTCTGAATTTTTATTTCATTAGCATAATTAGCTTCATTAATTCTAAAAATGTATCTTTAAAGTAAAGGTTAAATGTTAATTACTTTCAAGTTTCAAAGAGGCCGGCATAATTGCGTCGACTGGCAAGAGACAAACATCTGCAGTAGGAACACTTTGTCGTGCCCGTATAAGAAAAGAACTCTTAACTGAATTTCTTTTAATTATAGCATTATATACGTACGCCTGTTTCCATTTTCAAGGGTAGCCAGGGGTATAACACAGATCCACATTTCGGCAGCTCGTTAGGTCCCATCTAATAAGGGGTGTGCCAATAGACATATTATGCCATTTTTAATCAAATCAAAGTTAAACAGGTATGATAATTTTATATTCGGTTTTTGTTCAATGTAGGTAATTAGATTCTTGGTATCGTAAGCCATATTATCAATAGCTTAAATTTGCAAATATGCTAGTTTAAATTAGCATGATATTATTGGAACAGCTATTTTTAAGTGTTGTTCAAAATCAATGTCAGAATTTCAGAATTATTATTACCGAATGAAATGTGAAGTCCGCCAACCCGCACTAGGGCAGCGTGGTGGACTAAGGCCTAACCCCTCTCAGTAGTAGAGGAGGCCCGTGCTCAGCACAGTATATAATACAGAGCTGTTGTGGTATGGTTGACACACGGATAGACCAAGTCCTGGATTAATCAACAGGCTACTTTTTATTCCGTTAATTAGCTCCCATGGGAAATAATGGATATTTATAATCTGATTCTTTAAGAAGATGGCGCTGGCGTCGTACTATCTTTTAGTGTCTTTTGTAGCGGGAAAGGCTTTAAACGCTTGTGAAGCAGCGAGCATTACCTAGTTCCTAATGATTTTTTTCTATCGTTTCACTATTTGAACCTTTTGTTTAGAGTTCAACCTTTAGCGCAAAGGCCCTTTCAGTAACCATTAACCTTAATATCTTTAAATAACAAGCTAATGGTAGATATTGATATTTGAATATTCAATGGTTAAGAAGCTATCAATCATATTAGTTTGCTTACTACCAATATTACTTAGATAAGCATAGTAACCTAGCAGATATTAATAAATTAATATCTGGAAGGTGTATTCAGAGTCGTTATGTTAGCAAGTAAGATACACGTCCTTTCATTGGACACGTTGACAATATTAAATTCGATTAATTTGATTTACATTAAATAAATATCTGGAATTTTTATGGGACTGCCTTGGTGGCGTAGTTGTATTACGGTACGACTGCAATGCTGAGGTCTCAGGTTCGGGCAAAGTGACACTGGGTTTAAAATTTAGTTCAGCCAGGTGTCTGGAATTTGTGCCCGATATGGCAATAGGCTCGCGCCCTATCACATCATGGGACTGAATATACACGGCGAGAAGTGGGTGCACTAGTTGCGCCTCTGCCTACCCCTTCGGGGATAAAAGGCGTGAGTGTATGTGTGTGTGTGTGTGTTTTTAGGGGAGGCCTGTGTTCAGCAGTGGACATAATGTGGCTGATGATGATGATGATGAAAATAAATAAATACAAATAGATTAATGATTGAAATATATTTAATTGTTACTTAGAATGGTTTGTTGGATAATTTAGTAGATGGAAGGTAAGGTGATAAAGCTTTGAAAAATGTTTATAGATTCCTGAATATAAATTTATAAATAGTGCAAACTCAAGGCTATGCTACTCTTTAGATGTAACATATGTTTAAAAAAGTAGTTTGCGTGTATAAAAGAATAAATTTAATGTTACTTTCTATTGTTCCAAAATGGGTCGTGATTATTAGCATCATGGGTTATTACATAGTACATACTTGCAATATTTAGCCCTGTTAATACAAGTAAAAAACATTTTCATAAACGACGAAGCTGTCGCTTTTTAACTACATGAAATAGATAAACAGTGCTGCCAGCTTTCAAAAACGTACTATTTGTATTTCTAACATGAAAAATCTGTATCCAATTTTCCGGCGATATTTTTTTTTCGTCCCAGTACTAATATTTTCTTTTGCATAACCTATCTTCTAATTCTGAACTGAAAAATACATAATAATTGTAAAAAATATGAATTTTGCATACATTCCATATGTATATCGTGTGTTAAAAATCTTTATAAATAACGATAAATTTTTATATTAGACAGCCCTGGTGGACGCATATCTAGACTTTTGTTCATACAGAATATGTAGGTATGAATGTAAAATGTAATTAGAGACTGGAGGTCAGTCAAAATATTTGTGGAGAATGTTGATTCAACAGTTCTAATAAGGAATCTATTGTAAACAATGCAGACATTAGTTTTGAATCTGTTCATTTGAGTGTAAATTATTTATCTAAATAGATAGAGCATACGAATAACCCATGAAAGTAACAAAATATATTTGAAATAATTTTTAGTTTGTTATGTTGACTGCCTCGGTGGCGTAGTTGTATTACGGTATGACTGCAATGCTGAGGTCTTGGGTTCGATTCCCGGGTCGGGCAGTGATATTGGGTTTTTTAAATTCAGTGTCAGCCCGGAGTCTGGAATTTGTGCCCGATATGGCGATAGGCTCGCCCCCTATCACATCATGGGACGGAATAACGGCGAAAAGTGGGTGCACTAGTTGCGCCTCTGCCTACCCCTTCGGGGATAAAAGGCGTGAGTGTATATATGTTTTTTTTTTTTTTTATTTTTTTATTGCCTTAGTAGGCAAACGAGCATGCGGTCAGCCTGATGGTAAGCAGATCCGCCGCCCATGGACTAAAGCAATGCCAGAGGCACAGCCAAGCCGTTGCCTACCGGGAGGAGAGCACTCTTTTTAAGCCTCGTTTAAAGAAGGACAAGTCATAGCGCTCGGGAAACACCGATGCAGGGAGTTCATTCCAAAGTTTGCACGTGCGCGGCAGAAAAGACCGCTGAAAACGCACCGTGCTACTACGAACAGAGTCCACGTAGTACGGATGAACTCCACTGCGATGGCGAGTGGTGCGATGGTAGAAAGGTGAAGTGGGCACCATATTAAACAGTTCCTCAGAGCACTCCCCATGGAAGAGGCGGTAGAATACACAGAGAGATCCAATGTCTCTCCGCATACCCAGCGCCTCCACTCTGTCCGTAAGATTGGGATCATCGACGATGCGAAGTGCCCGTCGTTGTAAGGAGTCAAGTGGGTTAAGCAAGTGTTTGGGAGCCCCTGCCCAGAGATGTGAGCAGCACTCCACGTGCGGCCGGACTTGCGCTTTATATAGCACCAATCTGTGGCCGCACGTGAAGTACCGCTTAGCTCGGTTCAGGATTCCCAACATTTTGCTGGCCAATTTGGCTTTGTCCTCCAAATGACTCCTAAACTGAACGTCACTTGAAATTTCGACACCGAGGATCCCAATGCTTTCCGACATGTGAAGAGTAACTCCTTGGAACTGTGGCGCCATGACGAATGGGTCCTTCTTAGCAGTGAACGCGCAAACTTGTGTCTTCGACGGGTTGAATTGGACGAGATTCCTTTCACCCCATTCAGAAGCCCGCCCCAGAGAGCTTCCGACTTCAGACACAAGTTGTGACCGTCTTTCTTCAACTGAGTGCCGAGGGACATTCTGATGGCCGGTGTATCGCGCATGACACGTACTATCATCTGCATAGCAATGCATGTTGTCTGAGGAGTCCAACATGTCATTGATATGCAGAATGAAGAGCGTGGGCGATAGCACCGAGCCTTGTGGAACACCAGCATTAATGGACTTGGTCTCAGAGTTCCAGCCGTCGACTACGACCTTAATGCTCCGACCATCCAGGAAGCTGGCAATCCACTTGCAGAGTCCCTCGGGGATTCCATAGGAAGGTAATTTCGCTAGAAGAGCTCTGTGCCATACCCTATCGAACGCCTTCGCTATATCCAGACCGACAGCTATAGCCTCGCCCTTGCTCTCCACGGCCTCCGCCCAGCGGTGTGTGAGGTACACCAGAAGATCACCAGCCGAACGACCACCACGGAAACCGTATTGACGATCGCTAATCAGCTGGTGATCCTCAAGGTACCTCAGGAGCTGAGTATTAATAACTCGCTCCATGACTTTGGAGAGCAAGGACGTAACCGCTATCGGCCTGTAATTAGCAGGGTCCGACCGGTCACCCTTTTTGGGGATCGGATGGACACGAGCGGTCTTCCACGAAGATGGAACCCGGCTAGTGTTATAAGATAGACGGTACAGACGCGTTAGAACGGGAGTCAACTCAGGGGCGCACGTCTTAAGAACCACTGCGGGAATACAGTCGGGCCCACTCGACTTATGGACATTGAGAAGCCGGAGCTCCCGCCTGACAGCACGCTGGGTGATGCGGATTTCAGGCAGGGAGCACTCACACCGGGGAATTTCCGGAGGTTCGGCTCCACCATCGTCCAAAGTCGAGTTTAAGGCAAAGGATTCAGCCAAGACATTGGCCTTCTCCCTTGCACTATGAGCCAGACTGTTATCAGACTTACGCAGTGGTGGGAGACTGGGCTGGCAGAAATTGCCTTGTACAGACTTGGCAAGCGACCAAAAAGCCCGACTACCTGACGGATAGCTCTTCAGACGCTCACCAAACCGGCAAATGTGGTCTGCCTTGGCCTTAACGATAGCCCTCTTGTTGGATCTGGAGGCGACATTGAACTTCCGCTTCTCCTCTTTAGTGTTAGGAGCCCGACACCTACTGGCGACTTGCCAAGATAAGTATGCGGACTGCTTAAGGCGCGCAGTGGCGGCACAGGCACAGTTGTACCAAGGCCGACTACGGCGCCCCATCGGTATTGTGGTGTTGGGAATGAATATTTCCATCCCCAATATCACCACATCCCTGACGCAGTCCGCACAGGTGTCGGAATCATCAGAGGAGAAACAGTATCGCCTCCATGGGAAGGACGCAAAGAATTCACGGAGTCCATCCCAATCTGCTGACCCATACCGCCAGACCCTGCGGGAACCAGACGCTTGTAGGCGGCCAGGACAATCCACAGGGGCAGACGTGCGGACCAGGCAGTGGTCAGATGATCCTAAGGGGGCATCGACCACGACACTGTATCCGTCGGGGTTTGTGGTCAGCAGAAGATCCAAAAGAGAGGGCTCATGGCCCTCAATATCTGGCACACGGGTGGGCTGTGTCACCAGTTGTGAAAAGCCATATGTCAAGGCCAACTCGTAAACAGACCTACCCCAGAGGTCGGTAGTCCGAGACCCCAACCACTCTTTATGGTGAGCGTTGAAGTCACCAAGGACCACCACCTCCGCGGCTGGGTACTGTTCGAGAGCACGGTCAGTCCCCACTTGGACGCTCTCAATTAGTTGAGAAGATCCCGTTTCACTGGCATGGGACCTGTAGAGGCATGCGTAGACGCGGGTACGACCTCCTTGGTTTACGCATAGCCATATGTATGTATGTTGAAAGGATAATTTATTATGTGAAAGAAGAATGCCCAAATCTGGTCCCATTCTTTAAAGGATGTGTTTGGCCTTGTGAAATGAATCGTAACTAACGAAATATTTTTGAAATTACTTCTACTTATTTGAAAGAAATCCTTTACGGGGTTTATTTTTCAATAAAAACAAGACGTTTTTGATTCCGTGTCCGCCATATTTATTGACATCGCCATTCCCGTTAAAAATATTATTCACTTAGAGAATTGGATAAATTCTGTAAGGTATTCATAATAATTCATTAATATTTTTAGAAATAACTTATATGTGTTCGATACAAATCCTTTTCTGGATATAATTTTTCAGTTTGATTGGACGATATTTGATTCTATTTCCGCCATGTTTAATGTCCTTGACTGTTGTTAACAGCGGTATTCCCAAAAATCAACTCTGGTTTTTGACAACGACATTTATGTCAATAGCCTATCAGTACTAGGGTAAGTAATCAATATAGTGAAAACATCGATATTAAGGGGCTATGTCGAAAAAATATTGGACGGTGATGGGCGTGGCTTAGCGTATTTCCAGTGCGAGGCGCCCCGCCGACCCGCTGCGACAGATCGCGCGCGTCGCACCGCCATCGCATCAGGTCGTTGCGCTCAAGCCCGCGAAAAGATCGTCATTCCAAATGCAAATGCACAGCTGCGTTATAAATATTATAGTTAAAATTTCCAATAAATTCTATGTTTTATAACTTATAAAACATGTAATTTATTTTAATTCGCCTATAGAATCATTATTATGTCACTATACTACCTAATTACTTGAACATTATGTAAAATGACATTGTAAGTTATTTAAACTCATCGAAAGTATTATTCACTTTCTCGGTAAAATTTGGTATGGTGGTAAATAGGTCTCGGACGTACGTAGGTATATAAAAAACAGAGCAGTATGAAAATTCTATAATACATTTTAAATTATATTTTGCATCGTTTTGATTTATTTTTGTAGGCTTTCCTAGCTTTGATTGACACAAAGTAAATAATAATACAAAAAATGCAGTCACTATTTTACGGCCCGACTCAGGATTCAAACCCGGGACCTCAGCGCGGAGGCCGTACCGAGCACGCAATACAGCTACGAGTTACGACATCGAGGTAGTCTTGACTCTCGACAAGTCAGTCACTATGCTACCTCTTCCCTGGAATTCCGGGTCTATTTTACCGGGTTTTGCCGGGTCTAAATGATGCTTCACTCTTCAGTGCCGCCATACAAAATCGAATTTTGGGTGTAAAGGTGTTCGAAATTTTTACACCATAAAATTAGTTTGATATGAAGTTTGAAAACATTATAATGGTTCAATGGTCACTAGATAGGGTATAAATGTTTGTAATGGTGAAGGTGGCCGTTACCAATCTAGAACATTTTTATTTAAGAACCAATTAGCTTCAAAATCCATACCTGGCCAAATTTTGGACAATAAAACATGTGTCTAATGTGGAATAAGTGGCTGCCATGTTGTTTTAATTTTTAAGGCCAATTCGCTTTAAAATCGATACTTTTGCGTCTTTGGTTACAAAGGTCAGATCCGATTTTATACCTATTGACCTCAAAATTGTTATCTAGGCATACTTTGGCCCCAGAGGGTGAGCCTAATGCCAAAAAAGTGACTGCCATCTTGAATTTGAGAGCGTACATGTCCGCTCGGGCCGATTTCTGCAAAATATATATCAAACTGAACATCTACAGGTTGTTTCTTCTTTCGCTATTTTTGGCTTGCCGTTGAAAGCAAGATCTTGACTTAGGTAATGTTAGAATTGAGAAAAGTGGCCGACATAGTGAGACTGATCCAATGTCAGAATTGAAAAAGTTACCGCCATTTTTAATTTCTTTGTTTTAAGGCTAACCGACCTCAAAATCGATATCTGTGTATAACTTTAGTTACTAAAGACTGATCTAATGTCACAATTGAAAAAGTAGCCGCCATTTTAAATTTCTTTGTTTTAAGGCCAATCGACCTCAAAATCGATATCTGGGCATTGTTTTGTGTACAAGAGGCACATCTAATGTTAGAATTAAAAAAAGTGGCCACCATTTAGATGTTTCTTGTTTTAAGGGCTATTTATTGGCTTTAAAATCTATGTGACCTTGCAGGTGGACGGCCGACGCTGCGCCGTGGCCTGGCCTTAAAAACAAATAAATTCAAAATGGCAGCCACTTTTTTCAATTCTGACATTGGATTAGTCTTAGGCAACTAAAGTAATAGCCAGATATCGATTTTGTGGCCAATTGGCCTTAAAATGAAGAAATTCAAAATGGCGGCCACTTTTTTCAATTCTGACATTGAATTAGTCTTAGGCAACTAAAGTTATAGCCAGATATCGATTTTGTGGCCGATTGGCCTTAAAATGAAGAAATTCAAAATGGCGGCCACTTTTTTCAATTGCTACATTGGATCAGTCTTTGGTAACTAAAGTTATAACCAAATGTCGATTATGAGGTCAATTGGACTTCAAACAAGGAAATTCAAAATGGCGGCCACTTTTTTCAATTCTGACATTGGATTAGTCTTTTGTAACCAAAGTTATAGCCAGATGTCGATTTTGAGGTCGATTGGCTTTAAAACAAAGAAATTCAAAATGGCGGCCACTTAATTCAATTCTGACATTGGATCAGTCTTTTGTAACCAAAGTTATACCCAGAAATCGATTTTGAGGTCGATTGGCCTTAAAACAAAGAAATTCAAAATGGCGGCCGTGTATACCAATTCTAACATTGGCTCTGAATATTTTAGTGACTATTGATCCATAATAAATAAATAAATAAGTAATATGAAAATTCATACTAAAATAATTTTATGGTGTAAAAATTTGAACAGCCTTTGCACCCAAAATCCGAATTTTTCAAATGTATGACCGGCACGCAAGCGTCATTTACGCAAAATTGGCCCAGCATGGCATTCCAGGTATTACGCGTCCCTAGCTCTGGATTACGAAATATAAATAACAATACAAAAAAACCCAATGTCAATTTTTTTTCGTTCAGGGATTCGAACCCGGGACCGGGAGCGCGGTAGTCGTACCGATCACGCATTATAACTAAAGTAGGTCTCCCAAAAGAAATAATTTACAAAGGTGAAAGGATGTAAAAATTACGCTTGCTACCTATCTCATAGATCTAATAGAGCCTATAATTTTATATTAACACACGGACGTGAGCTGGATATACTGTAAAATAGAATTTGAAGGGCACTTTCAAATTTGCCGCGCGGGTCACGGCGGCCGCATCCCTATACCAAACGGGTAATTTGAACTTTGAAGGCGCCCAAAAATGTCGAGCACACGTCCGTCGTCAGTAAAGATTCCGGGCGACTGAAGTCGGCACGGGCCACTCCCATGACAGTGATGACGTATTTAGTCGTCGCGGATGAGAGGAAGAGACGGGAAGCGCACTAGTATGCCGAAATGAAATGGCGTAAGCGCCAAACCAATTTTCTTTTAATTGTGATTATACTATTCAATTTAGTTTGATTGCGTCTTTTTGTGACCCTAGAAATTATTGAGTTCTTGTATTTAAATCAAGTTACGAATGTATATATTACACCATTTAGAGATAAAGCGTGTTTAAAGAAAATATCAGAGGTAACTTTGGATATTTTTTCTATCGAGAAAATTTGTAGTAATTGTGTTTTGGCTTTCGAAAATCATTGAGTTATATGTTCAATTTACACATACCCAAAAATCAAACTTCCGATCTTAGTACTTTACGAGAAATTTGAATTTAAATAACCTTAAATTTTTCGACATAGCCTCTTAAGGGCGCATTTACAAATTTCCATGGTTTTGAGGTACCATTTATTGAATCAGGAGTCACGCTTATGAGGAGATCTTGGTATATAAATAAAGATTAAACATTCCTCTTTGCTTATAGCATATAGAAATTGTATGCTCCCATACAACATTATCACGGAAATACGTTTATTCTGGAGCAATAATCGCTGAAAATGACGAAAAATAGGGTCTGAATCGGAACCATTATAGCTTAAACTAATGAATATTTTAACATAAAACCGAATTAATATGATGGCTTATATAGTCTTCTCGCTTTATAGCTAATTATTTTTAAGTCAATTTAAATACTTTTCCAGTTATGAGAAAAAATATAAACTGAATTGAATTTCTTCATACATTTTCCAATTTCGGGCTGTCATTCCGCGCTGAGACGCGGCCGAGGAAGCACGGGTGTACAACTTTTTTTCAAAAAATAAATACGCAATAAATTTATCGCGATGTCATTATACTACGAATAAAATAGTTGATACTATTTAAAATTATTATTTTTCAAAAAGCAAGTATGAAAATTGAATATTACAATAAGTCAATGCAAGTTTGATTTAATTAATAAAACATTCATTTATTTTAATGCGAATATTCAAATTTCATAATCAAAATGGCGGATGTATTTTTATATATTTACAAAATCGACAAGTTTTGCAGTGTATGGTATTTACTATTTCTCTATTTATGATTTTTAGTATCGGTGATTATTATTTTTAAATTTTACTAGGTTTAGTTCGCGTTTTTGTCCACGTTCAAAGCTTTTCCCGCTACAAATATATCTAAACACTCACTACTACAGTTCAGCCACAACTTTTTTTTTTTTTTATAGCATAGAATGACGAGACGAGCTTGCCGTTCGCCTGATGGTAAGCGATACGACCACCCATAAACAGTAGCAACACCATCCAGCAACTTGTCTTACAAAATACTGTGTGGCATTCCACTGCGCTCGTCATCCTGAGACATAAGATGTTAAGTCTCATTATGTCCAGTAGTTATACTGTCTACAATGTCCTTCAAACCGAAACACAACAGTGCATGCACTGTTGCTTGGCGGTAGAAATAGACATTGCGGTGGTACCCACCCAGACGGCCTCTTACATAATGAGAGACCTACCACCAGTAAATGGGCATGGCTGCTTCGGCGAGTAGCTGTGTCGTATCGTAGGTTTGGAGGTTTCGGCTGTGTGTGCCATTGTGACAGTTGCCCGCTGAATATGACTTAATATACGTTTGAGTTTTGCCCAGCCTCGAATGAGGAGTGAAGCGCTCTCAAACCAGTCGTCGGAGGCGGCCTCTCGTTGCCGGCCGTGGTCGCTCCCATGGTCGGCAGTCAGGAGGTCTGGCGTGTGTGGCCCACTTCTGCGAGATAGTCCTCTCGTAGAATGAGAGTGCCGAGATGGATCTGGAACGCGAGGATTCCTCCCGCCGTCAGAGGAGACGTAGGAGGCGCCGGGTGGACGACTGACCGGCGTCTCCCACCCTGTGTGGATTGAAGGTGTTTGGAGATTTATTTATTTATTTATTTATTATCCCCTGCCTGTCGTAAAAGGCAACTAATAGTTGCCACCCGGGGGTCGCGGGCGGGTGCCGTCTCTAGTTTCGTCTTTTTAGCACATTGCTGCGACCCCCCTGATGGACAGCAGTGTGGCAGGTAGGCCTCACGCTGCCGTTGACGCCGAGAGCGCCGAGATGCGCGGGAGCTCCTCAGGATAAAGCGTGGTATATTCCAGGGTCAGGCTACAGGGTACAGCCTGAGACCATTGTGGTTCTGCATCGCCCTGAATCCTCTCAGTGCTCTGTTGTTGGATTCAGGGTTAGGATACCGTCTATGGAGAGGGAGTGAGCCTATATCTCACTTGCTGTACATGGATGATCTCAAGTTGTTTACATCAAAACAAACAAAATTGATTGAGTCGTTAAAAATAACTGAAAGATTTAGCAACTCAATCAATATGAAGTTTGGTGTAGATAAATGTGCATATCCATGTGAAGCGAAGAGAGGTCGTGGTCTCTGGTGACATACAAGTCTTAGAGACTGTAAGACTTAGATCCGTTTTTGAGACGGAAACTTAAAAATATCTGGGTATGCCTGAGGCACTGGGTATTATGAGTGCCGACGTAAAACAATCGGTGAATGACCGTTTCTTCGGCCGCCTGACAAAAGTACTTAACAGTTTTTTGTCAGGTGGAAACAAGATTTGTGCCTTCAACGTTTGGGTTATGCCTGTACTCATGTACTCTTTTGGTATACTCAGAAGGACTCAGACTGAATTGGACGCCCTGGATCGAAAGGTCCGGACCCTACTGACTGCATATCGTATGCATCACCCACGGTGGTCAGTAATGAGGTTGTACATCCCGCGGAGATGCGGAGCCGAGGCTCACTTAATGGACTTGCATAGCCGCGAGGTATGCAATCTCAGGGATTATTTCCTTCACAGCGAAGTGGGCATGTATAAGATTGTAGTCATGGTGGATAAGGGATTTATCCCACTTTCCTTGGTGAATGAGAGCTGGCGAAAACCTATAGCGATGGGCATTAGGGAACGCGAGGTGATATGGAAGAGCAAAGAACTATACGGTCGGTTCTATCGGGGCCTTCAGCTTGCGTCCGTATCTTGGCTACGTTTTGGTAAACTATTTGGGGAAACTGAGGGTTTTGGCTTTGCAATTATGGACAAAGTTATGAAGACGAACAATTATAGGAAATACATCCTGAAGGACGGTACGGTCGATATCTGTTGGGCATGCCACCGTCCCGGTGAATCAATCGGGCATGTGATTTCGGGTTGTTCGTATCTTGCTAACGGCAAGTACTTGCATAGGCACAACCTAGTAGCCAAGGTCTTGTGTCTTCTGAAGTGCCATATTACCAGTATGTGCGTCAACCAGTTCTCGAAAATGATCTTGCAACGCTGTACTGGGATCAGTCTATTATCACCGACAGGACTATTGTTGCCAATAAGATATTGTATTGTAATAGTAGATCGTAATAGTAGATCCTGATATTGTTATAGTAGATCGATTGGCGCGCCGGGCAATACTTGTTGACGTCACCATTCCGCATGACGATAACCTTGTTAAGGCCGAAAAGGACAAAATGTCTAAATATTTAGATTTGGCACACGAAGTTACCGACATGTGAGAGGAGGACTCCACAATTATTGTTCCGATTGTCGTTTCTGCTCATGGGTTGATACTAGAGTCTCGACCAACACCTGCAGAGGCTCTCAATTGGTCGTTGGGTCAAGAGCCAGATGCAGAAAGCAGTACTTCTGGACACCGCAATGTCAATGTCTTTTTCTACCGCCAAGCAGCAGTGTGCATACATTGTAGTGTTTCGGTTTGAAAGACATTGTAGCCAGTGTAACTACTGGACATAATGAGACTTAACATCTTATGTATCAGGATGACGAGCGCAGTGAAATGCCACACAGTACTTTGTAACTCAAGGTGCTGGATGGTGTTGCTACTGTTTATGGATGGTCGTATCGCTTACCACACGCATTGTGAGGAGATTCCTCACTTTGAATCCCTGACTACCGGTGGCTTGGGTCTTGAGCCTTACCATCGGAAAGTGATTCACTTTTTTAATATTTTATATGTATTAATGTTTTTTTGTATATATATAAAAATGTAAAAAAGGGAACATTCAAAATAAAGAGATAAATATGTCTATTACATGATGAAATTACAATAATTTTTATTATTAAACATAATTGTAAACATTCGACAATTCCAAAAAAATAAATATGAATGAGTAAAATAATAACTTCAAGTATTAAGATTAGCTCGTTCAAATGGAAAATCTAGTTTAAATCGGTTTCGATGTGTGCGCGTGTAGCAAAGCGCGTTCTTGTCATTCAAATATCTAAAATCGAACATGTCAAAAATGTAATAGCGTCCTTAATTGATTATCACAAAATATCGATATTGGTGAAAATATTTTTTTATTACGGTCGTCGGTAATTATGGAATTACTTAAATAAAACAGTAATATACAGAATGGTCTATATGATATTATATGGAAAAGAGATAGATCATTTATTATTTTGCTGTTGCATACCGTGGTCGTAAGTAAGTAAGTGGACGATAGCCTAGTTGGGAATGGAACGGTCTGCCGAGACAATGTCCGGAGGTTCAAAACCCAAGGCACACATCTCTGACTTTTCGAAGTTATGTGTGTATTGTTTATCAATTATCGTTCGCTTTAACGGTGAAGGAAAACATCGTGAGGAAACCTACATACCTGAGAAATCTCGATAAGAATTTCGAGGGTATGTGAAGTCTGCCAACGCGCACTAGGCCAGCGTGGTGGACTAAGGCCAAACCCCTCTCAGTAGTAGAGGAAGCCCGTGCTCAGCAGTGAGCAGTATATAATACAGGGCTGGTATTATTATTACTATATACCGTGGTCATGTCCGATATTAGACAATATTATCATAATAAAATATAATATTAGGTATAACCAGGAAAATATTACAATAGCGATGTTTTTGTTTTTATTAATTCTAATAGACGTCGATCATCGATATAATATATTAAAATTAACAATTTCCAAGCCCTGGGGAAAGCTAATTTTTTTCATAGGTAACCCCAAAATAAAAATGACAATATTTAATTGTACGAAAACCCCACAATAAAATAGAATGATTTTTGTTTCATTGGGACCTACGTTATTCGTTCTATTTTGTGTGTAATTTTTACTATCATACAAAATTAAATTATGCGGGACGGACTCCCATACACAGATGGGCATTCTCTTTTATAGAATCGTTAAATGACTAGAGGCACTTGTACGCAATGAAAAATTGGCCTATGTCTACATTTTTGCTTTTACCAAAAAGATTGACCGCGTTACTAAACATAGATAATAATGCTGATATGCCGAAGGTTAGCTATTTACAACATTTTTATTTATGATCTCAAAGTTTTCACCATCATTTTAGACCTATATGTTGTGAACTATTTGCTTGAATTTTATAGGACTATTCTTTAAATGTTCCGCGGCTGGGAATAGGTATCAACAGAAAAAATAATTGTTAAGATTACAACATTCCACGTTCTTTAATTGAAGACAGTCTTTAACACACGGCCATCTTAGGGTTATGAAATACTAAATGTGATTTTAACTACGTAGGTTTTTAAATAATTATATTAAAAAGTGAAACAGTGAAAACATTCTACAGTTTTCATTGCGTGCGGGCAGATAAACAAAGGCATGGCGTATTATAGGGGTTCATTATGCATAATCCCATTACTAAAGTACATTCTGCATATATTTGACGACCTATTAATATCAGAAATAATTGTGGCCCCGTTACTAACAAAATATATTTTCGTGGTCAATGCCGGTATTGAATTCTTTTCCTTTAATTTAATTTAATACTAAGATTGTTTTGATCGTAGCATCAATCACTTTCTCAACCAAATATTTTCTTCTTAATAATATCATAGAATCAAGCATAAGTGAATATTTTTGGTGTATCATTCTATTAATAGTTGTTATTTTCTTGATTTTATTGCTATACAAAATTTTGATACAATGGTTTGACGCGTGAATTTATTCGATTCATGAAACTTCTACAATATAATATATACCGTTTGTTTGTCACTGAAAGTCATATCTTGATGAGCAAAGGCTAAACGTAAGGACCGCTTTACGCCAATGAAATGGTAATAATGAACTACTTAATTACATATCTGACTGCTTAACCACGTGCGCTTGCTGGTCGATATTCCATTTGAACTATTCTGTACGCATCAAACACAGATCCTTGTTCTAAGTATAAAGCAGTTTGATTTATATAGTACTAGACTTTGTTCGCGGCTCCGCCCACGTGTAAGAGTTTTTCCGGGATAAAAATATTTTCCTGGGATAAAAAGTAGCACTCAGGAGTAATGTAGCTTCCTATTAGTGAAAGAATTTTCAAAATCGGTCCTGTAGTTTTTGAGTTTATCCATTACAAACAAACAAACAATCAAATCTTTCCTCTTTATATTATTAGTATAGATAGGAAATTTTGGAGTTAATATTGATATCACTACCGTTAGTACGATAGCCTAATTGAGAATGGAACGGTCTACCGGTCTACCTTTGACTTTTCGAAGATGTATATTGTTTATCAATTATTATCTCGTTCGCTATACCGGTGAAGGAAAATATCGTGAGGAAACCTACGTACTTGAGAATCCCCCTGAAAATAATTTCAAAGGTATATGAAGTCTACCAACCCGCTAGGCCAGCGTGGTGGACTAAGGTTTAAACCCCCTCAGTGGTAGAGGACGGCCGTGCTCAGCAGTACTACAGGATAGTAATACAGGGCTGGTAATATTCATTATATTACAAAGAGACACTCCAATTTTATTTATATGTATAGATAAGAAATTTTAGGTAAAAATTTGCTGGTTTGCTCGTTAAAACATTATAATAACCTCGAAAATACATATTACATATTCATCGACTTACAGTACACGTAACACGTTATGCATTAATTTCAATGACGAGCGATTTTCTTCGTAACCCTTTTATAAAGGTTGATTTTTAAATAAATACGCTTCTATTATACAGTTCACAAGTTTTTTAGCTAGTCTTCAATAACAAAGCAGTTTTTAAGGTTATCTAATCATGATTTATTTTTCTCCTGTGTTTGTCTGTGGGGTGAGGTTAAAATATTTTGCTTCTTTATGAATAGAAGTTATTTTGACAGCTGAATCAAATTGGTCTATTTTGGGCAGCTTAATGTTTGAACTAAATTTTCTGGAATTCACCTTTCATACGTTGGAAATTTATTTAACGTTGTTAGTTATAGTTAGTTAGCTTATAGTTAGTTCATTTTATCGTTGAACGTAGATCACCGAGAATAATGAGAGAAAATAGGACATCGGGGATTAAATACCCTAAAAAAATTGTAAACATTACACTAAGAACTAAAAATAGCGATTGTTTTCGCATACGAGTAACAACACAATTCAAGTCCTTTAAGTCTGTTAATTAAAATTATTAGCCTCAAACCAAGATGGGACTGGGGATGTTATGGGACCATTTCGAAACCCTACTTTACTAAATAAAGAAGATATCACGGGAATACGCCCATGACTGTCAGAGAAAACAGTGTTAATATCTAAATAAAAACACAAACAAACGAATTGAGAACCTCCTCCTTTTTTTGAAGTCAGTTAAAAATTAGAAATTGCTTCTCTAATAGTTTTGAATTAGCTATTAGTTTGTAGTTAGTTAGTTAGCAAAATTTCAGGACATCTTTTCCGAGCAATTATTTTTATATCCTACGAACTTTTACCCGCGGCTCCGCCCGCGTGAATGAGTTTTCCCGGGATAAAAGTCCTGCTTTATATTTTCCCGGGATAAAAAGTAGCCTATGTGTTAATCCAGGACATAATCTACCCGTGTGCCAAATTTCATTGAAATCCGTTCCGTAGTTTTTGCGTGCAAGAGTAACAAACATCCATACATCTAGACATCCAGACATCCATACATCCATACTTACAAACTTTCGCGTTTATAATATTAAAATAGTAGGATGCATTTTTATGGAAATATAGGGCACTTATTCACTGTGATTCAGTAAAATTGTAACAGCTGAAAGGTAAGTATAATAGCTCTTGTATTATTATGAATAATTGCTGTTTTTACTTAGCGTCCAATTTTTTGTTAATAGCTTTTTTAGGAAGACCTTGATTTAGACTGTTTTGCATCCATTGTCTTTCAATCTGTGGCTATTATAGTATTGTGTTGTTTTTATTTCGCCCGCTTTCTTTTTTTTCCTAACTTTAAGTGATTATATAGCTGTCCATTATTAAAAAAAACGATTTTTCCTTTTTACAGTGAAGCATTAGGAATATATCGTTTTTATAATAATATGAAGAGTATTAAACATTAATGTGTCTTGAAACATCTTATCCATGTATAGTGGACATAACAAATTAGGGGATATAATTCCAAATCGTTTTGTATTTATACTTACACTTTTTGGTTTGGAAATTGGAACAAAACGCGTGGGTGTTTAGCTGGTGAAAGTATTCGCTAAATTAAGAAAGTTTCTAAGTCTGAATCCTTTTACAGGTTCTTATCCCGTAAGTCCTTTTTATGTGAACGATAAGAATAAAAATATATGTACATTGCTAAACTTAGTTAATATATTATACGTATAATATTAAAGCTTATTGTAATTGGTAAAGTTTGACCAGTTCATAAAAGAGAATTTAATAATTCCGGTAATTATTCTGTGAAATTATATTCTAACTTAAATCCATTTTCATAAAGCATTTAAATAATTACCTATGCTCGAAATCCGTTGTACATATCTGTAACAGCAGAAAATTACGTTTTTTTTTTTTTTTTTATTGCTTTGAATGACGAGACGAGCATGCCGTTCGCCTGATGGTAAGCGATACGACCACCCATAAACAGTAGCAACACTATCCAGCACCTTGACTGACAAAATACTGAGTGGCATTCCACTGCGCTCGTCATCCTGAGACATAAGATGTTAAGTCTCATTATGTCCAGTAGTTATACTGGCTACAATATCCTTCAAACCGAAACACAACAGTGCATGCACACTGTTGCTTGGCGGTAGAAATAGACATTGCGGTGGTACCCACCCAGACGACCTCTTACATAATGAGAGACCTACCACCAGTCAAAAAAAAAAGTCAAAATCAAATAAGACTAAAAGCCAATTCAAGAGGCTGCTTTTTGACTTGCGACAAATGGAATAATTATGTATTATGATCGAAAGACATTTGTTTCACTAAAACACAATTTTCAAAGGTTTTATAAAAGGTATTGCTTTTTCAGTCAATCGGATAAAAAGGGATGGAAATTTTAAAATGCGAATATTGCTTGACAATTCTTAAACAGTGTGCAGCCGATTCAGAAAAAGAGAGATCGATCAGACCCTAATAATTACTGCCCATTTGCCGTAACTTTAGTGATGTGCAAAGTAATGGAGCGGGTAATAAATCAGTTGGTTCTGCCTAAATAATAGTAAAATAAACTGGACCAGAACAAATTTAACAGTTGTAAATTAACACATGTGTTACCTTTGCATTTTAAAAGATGATTCAAACTAGACTAAGGCTGGCTTACGCAACGACTAACTAAATCAGCTATTTTTATCATAGTGGTTTCTTTGTCAATTTCATATCCATTTGCACACACACACGGACACCATGCCATTTGGAACAATGCACCCTATAATAGTTATAGTATATAAGTTTGTTCTTTATTTTGTTCCTGATTTTGATTGTTTCTTTTTTTCCGTGTAACTGTGTGTACTGTGTGCAGTAAATGTTATTATTCAATGTTTTTATTTTTATAAAGGTTGACAGTGACAGCACGAGGTTTTAAATATTTTTAGCGCTAAACATATTAGTACGTCGTGGTGCAAGCCAGTCCAGTCAAATGTTTTTTCGTTTCACAGCTGATTCAACATAATGTAGACGCGTTTTACTTTTATGACCATAATTTCTTTCTGGGTTATTTTGTATCATAGTTTCTCAATCTATTTATAAGTTTATTAACTCTACATTGACTGCCTTGGTGGCGTAGTTGTATTGCGTACGATTTGCGCGCTAAGGTCCTGGGTTCGAATCCCGGGTCGAGCCAAAAAAACATTGTGACTGAGTTTTTCTATCTTAAAAATTACTCAGTCGCAGCTCGGTGAGGAAGTTGGTGGTGTGATACCCCCGTGCCTTGGAAAGCACGTAAAGCCGTTGGTCCTGCGCCTGATCTCTCTCCGGTCATGTCGGATTGCCGTCTCACCGGACTATGAGAGTGAAGGAATAGCGAGTGCACCTGTGTATTGCGCACACACTTGTGCACTATAATATCTCCTGCGTACCTGGCTGATCTTCGTTGAGATTGGCCGCCGTGGCCGAAATCGGCTAAGAAGGGATTATTATAACTCTACATTATATTCATTCACGAATGTTTGTCACAGAATACGAAAAATACCCCAAAAATCATTTTGTTGCAAAATTATTCATATTTTTTCATGTTGTTTTTCATACGAAAATCACTGACGTTTTAGAATTATTCGTTAGATTGAAACGTTGCCATTTTGAACAAAAATTCTACTGAAATCTGCTCCAAATATTTACATGTATAATTTGTCTTTACATTATGAATTTGATATCCGAGCGTATGTAAGCGATGATCGTTGGAATTTTATTAGAGGTAAACGTAGAAAATGTTTCCATTTCCGAAAAGTACGTGTTCAGTAAAAGGGGATGTGAAAAATTTGAATCCCTAATATGTAAACAGAATAAATGAGTGCAATTATGTTTTTATGTTTTTACTGGTGGCAGGTCTCTCATATGTAAGAGTCCGTCTGGGTGGGTACCACCGCAATGTCTATGTCTACCGCCAAGCAGCAGTGTGCATGAACTGTTGTGTTTCGGTTTAAAGGACATTGTAGCCAGTGTAACTACTGGACATAATGAGACTTAATATCTTACGTCTCAGGATGACGAGCGCAGTGGAATGCCACACAGTACTTTATAACCCAAGGTGCTGGATGGTGTTGCTAATGTTTATGGGTGGTCGTATCGCTTACCATCAGATGAACGGCATGCTCGTGTCGTCATTCAAAGCAATAAAAAAAATGGTGTATACTTAATATTATAAAGAGGAAAGATTTGTTTGTAATGGATAAACTCAAAAACTACTAGACTGATTTTGAAAATTCTTTCACTAATAGTGAGCTACATTACTCCTGAGTGCTTTAGGCTACTTTTTATCCCGGGAAAATATTTTTCTTCCGGAAAAACTTTTTCACGCGGGCGGAACCGCAAGCAGAAGTCTAGTAATTGTTAAAAGTAGGAAACACACGAGCAAGCAATATCAACTAAGAAGCTACACATAAAGAATTTATAAGAACTCGGTTGCGAACATTTAATAAGCCTTTGTATGGCATGTGTATTTGATCTTTAATAAGAGTCTCTAGAACGTTCATATAGATAGAGATTCTACGAAAGGTAGCTCGTCTATTTATTTTGCTCCTGAGTGAGTATATCTATAGACTAGGTGATGCTCGCGGTTCCGCTCGCGTGAAATAGTATTTCCGGGATAAAAATATTTTCCCGAGATAAAAAGTAACCGTGCTAAGCTTTATAATATTAGTATAGATAGTATAGATATAATAAATGTACATTATAGGTACTGAAGAAAACCTAATATGGAGGTCTTTATTAGACCAACAGAAGCTAAAACAACAGTTTTTAGAATTTTTGTCTGTCTGTGTGTTTCTACACGCATTAAGCAAAACTACTGCATGAAATTGATTGCAGTTTTCACCGATGTGTTGCTAGAGATACTTCCATATTACCACTGGAAAATATTTTATTCCCATTGTTTTAAATTAAAAAATTGCCTGGACCACATGTTATTCAATGAACTTAATGTTAAATTAACAGATATTGAGGAAACTAGCGCCGGACTAATATGAATAGATACTTAACTATCTATACTAGACGCGTTTTACTTTTATAACCATCATTTCTTTCTAGGTTCTTTTGTATCGTAGTTTGACAATCTATATATAAGTTTATAGCTTCTGCGCGCGGCTCCGCCCGCGTGGCAAAGTTTTTCCGGGATAAAAAGTAGCCTATAGCACTCAGGAGTAATGTAGTTTCCTATTAGTGAAAGAATTTTCAAAATGGGTCCAGTAGTTCCTGAGATTAGCGCGTTCAAACAAACAAACAAACTCTTCGGCTTTATATAATAGTATAGATAAGTTTAGATAAACTCTACATTATATTCATACACGCATGTTTTTGACTGTTAATGTTAAATTATCAGATTTTGAGGACATTAGCGCCGTATTTATATGATTAGATAATTAACTATTCTATACTTCTATACTAATATTATAAATGCGAACGTTTGTGAAAATGTTTGGATGTTTGTATGTTTGGATGTTTGATAGACGTAAGCGCAGAAAGAACTAAACGGATTTGGATAAAATTTGGCACACGGTAGGTCATGTCCTGGATTAACACATATGGTACTTTTATCCCGGCAATTCGCTCATGGGAAATAATGGATATTTTGACTATCGATTTCCCTCATACCTGGATATAAAAACTGATAATGCACTGATGAGACAGCAAAATTCATTTCTAAGAACAAATTTCTATGTGAAAACAACTAAGAAAACAAGTCAGTCGCACGTTTTTCGCCTACAGAAAAGGAATAGACGAAGATAAATTGCCTGCAAACACGTAAGTAAGATCACTTACGCAACATTTTTAATCTATTGAATAAATAAAAAGATGCAGGGCTGGATTTTTAAGTACGGTTTTTTTTATTGCTTTGAATGATGAGACGAGCATGCCGTTCGCCTGATGGTAAGCGATAAGACCACCCATAAACAGTAGCAACACCATCCAGCACCTTGAGTTACAAAGTACTGTGTGGCATTCCACTGCGTTCGTTATCCTGAGACATAAGATGTTAAGTCTCATTATGTCCAGTAGTTACACTGGCTACAATGTCCTTCAAACCGAAACACAACAGTGCATGCACTCTAGTGCTTGGTGATAGAAATAGACATTGCGGTGGTACCCAACCAGACGGACTCTTACATAATTATGAGAGACCTACCACCAGTAAATTAGTGTGGCATTATACTTTAAGTACTTAACTGAGATATAGTTGCAATAAAACTACAATTCTGAATGACACAAATAAAAGAATATACATGCAATTTATCGAGACAAAGAGAAAAATATTTTAGTGCAATTATATTACATACACTGTATACTTGGAGCCAACTGTCATATTTTATCGATAGTCGAACAAACTTCTCCTTTGTGCATTTCATGTTGTCATATCAAGTCGTGCGTATGAGCGTCTCGACAGAATAAAACGCTGAATAGTCCCCACCTTTATTTTAGCGACTTTAATTTGTATTGCGATGGAAAATAAGTAATCATAAATGGAATTATCTAGAAAAACATTCCAATTTAGCTTAATACTGAATATGAATGTGTTAGCTGATTTTCGTCGTTTGTTGAAGCTGAAGATATAAGATAATCAAAAACATTTGCAACTAGCACACAGCATATTGTGTGCTTGCACTATGCTTTTTTTTTCAAATAAAATAATGAATCATAATCAATATAAATTAATAGAGAGGCAACTACATCGATAGTACTCTCGATTCTGCAGAAATTATTATCAGATTTTATGCCATTTAAAACCGTATCTATTTAAAACGTTTTTCAATTAATCATCGCTACTAAAAAGTAAATAATTCTAGATATATAATATTCCCAACCAACCTGATAATGAATGATGAGTTTGTTGTCCTCAATACGTTCATTAGTTTGAAATTTAATTAAGGGAAGGACCATCGCGCAACGAAATAACTCCCAATAAAGTTATAAAGATTTTGAGTTGGTCTACTTTCTACTCAAAAATAATTTAAGATCAAGTCACGTACACATAGATGATATTACAAACTTTCGGGAAGTATAAGTTATGTTACGACGACTTACGATAATATATAATACTTTAAAAGTCAGCGCATTCTTGATAGAAGACTTCTCTGAAGTCATTGATCTCATTTGAGAGTCGCCTTCGGAAGCTAAAGGAATTCTATCTTATGATTCATTATGAATTCCATGTACGCGAAACTTCATCGGTATTCGATTTGTTGAATGTTAGGGATTTTTTTCCATTATAGTAAGACAAGAATAACTTTCTATAAAGTTCTATAATTATTGAAAGAATTTTTTTAGGGTCCCGGACCTCAGAAGGAAAAAAAGGAACCCTTATAGGATGACTTTGTTGTCCGTCTGTCTGTCTGTCGGTCTGTCTGTCTTTCTGTATATCTTTCTGTCAAGACCCCTTTGCTCAGGAACGCGTATATATATCAAGTTGAAATTTATATCGAATGCTCGGGTCTACGGTCTCTTTCAGCTGTGAAAAAATGAAACTTGTCAAGTCAACGTGATCAAAAGATAGGACCGTTTATATCGCATATTTTGCGATTTCGCAAGGGAATCAAAACCTATAGGGTTCTTTCCGTTGACTTAGAATCATGAAATTTGGCAAGAAGCAAGGTCTTACAGCACATGTAAGGGGAAAATCTGAAATCGCAAATATGTACTTCAATAACAAAAAAAAACGCGAATTTACAAACTTTTTAAATTTGATTAATTAATTAATAAATTTAGGCGAACTATTGAACTTATATACTTAGATACCTTACCTACAACTTTGTTGGAACGCTCGGTATGTAGGTACGCGAGTCCAACTCGCACTTGTCCGGTTTTTTTAATCTATCCTCTGGTCAATTTTGTACTGGCAATTCAAAACAACAAAGATTAGGGTGCCAATCACCACTGTCGGATTATTATAGTTAATTATTGTTATAATTTATCAATTTCTATAGAGAATGGAGATTTCATTACTCAGTTGATCTGTTATTACTGTAATGCATTATTTGTAAGAATTTTGACGAACTAGGGCAAAAAAATCTATTCTATAACGTAATGTGCCAGATATCACAATGATGTTGGAACGGAGTCATTTATAATGTGCTTACTAAGCCCCAAGTGTTGTTTCATTCACTGGACGAGCATGGAGAACCTCCGCCTCGTTGGGAGTTGCAATTCGCCAGTGTGTTAAGAGCTTTAAGTTTATCTCACCACGCATGGAACAATTCGGCTTTAGACGATAAAAAAAAATTATACGTGAATAATACAAAAAGTCATAAATGAAGAATATGCAGCATGACGCCAAAGAATTATTTTTATCTATACTATAATAAAGCAGTAGAACCCGATATGTCTGTACATTGAAAGAAATGTGATAAAAGAGAAAAGGTGCCTAAAAAAGAGTAATGGAAAATAAAACAGTGATTTTTTTATTCTTTTCTGTCTGTTTTTCTGTTTATTTGTTACAGCACATCTCCGAAACTACCGAACAGATTTCGATGACATTTGGTATGCAGATAGTTTGACACCCTAGAAAGGACATAGGCTACTTTTGTCCCGGAAAAACGTTTATACGCGGACGGAGCCGCGAGCAAAAGCTTGGAAAATAATAAAAATAAAATCTACATTAAACCAGCCTATGATTTCAAGGCAAGCCATTTCACGTCAATATCCCAGTTATTTTATTTTGTTTCAAAATTGTCAAAGTAGTTTTTGTTACTTTATACAGTTCAATATGCTTAGGGCCTGTTGCAGAATGTTCAGTTAAATGTTATATTAGTTCAGTAAAATATGTTATCGACCAGTTAAAGTATGTATAAGACAGTTAATGCTAAAAGCCACAGAACAATAAACCAAAAGCATAATAGTTACTCTTTTTTGTATGACTACAATGCTGAAGTCTCGGGTTCGACCACCACCCTGGCCTAGTGCGGGTTTGCATAATTCACATACCCTTAAAAGCGAACAATAATTGATAAACAATATTCACGTAATTCGAAGTCAGCGGTGTGTGCCTTGGGTTTGAACCTGCGTACATTGTCTCGGCAGACAGTTCCATGCCCAACTAGGCTATCGTCCACTCGCATTTGGTCTACTTCAATTATATTCTACGATAAGCATTGACTTAGCCATCGTAAAACAGCCGCTGTTATCGTGAAGTTAGTTTAGCTCAAAATTTTCAAAAGACAAGGATTTTATGAACATGAATAATATTTTTTTAAAAGAAATGTATAATTTAGTCGTGTATGTTGTTGTCATTGTTGGTTGACAAAGCACTAGGTACTAACTACTTAAGAACAATTATCTTCTTAAGAACAATAGCTTTCTCCTATTGTTCTCGTTAAGTCGAACTACTAACCCTCGTCTACCAGTCATCTCACCCTCATCTACCGGTCATCTCACCTAATTACGGAAAGGAAAATTGAGTATTGTTCGTAAGCTCCGGTCATCTATCGATTTGCTATAAAGTCTGAAAAGAGCTATGTCCAATTCTAAAATCGTTTATGCAATTCATAATATTAAACGAAAAAAAACATTTTATTACCATTCAAAGACCTTGTTGACTTCTGAGGCAATAAAATAAAGATTACTAAAGAAATAAAACAAATAGCCAGCATCAAAACAATAAAGCGTATTTATCATTTCCTAAAAACCAAATACAAAATAAATAATAGTTTAAAAAAACTAAAAAACACGCTTTGTAGAAAATCCAACTAAAAAATAGAAAATAAATTTGAATTAAGAATAGTGTAAATAAGAAAAAAAATTACTTTATTGTAAAAAAAAGCATGGCGTGCTTTTTAAGATATTATCAAAATGATATATAATACTTCTACTCATATTATCTGTCAATAAAATATTTATAACTATTCTTAATTCAAATTTATTTTCTATTTTTTATTGGATTTTCTATAAAGCGTGTTTTTTAGTTTGTTTAAACTAATACATTTCAGATTTCAAACAATCTGGCGCATGTAATGAAGCAATAAGTTACTTTGATCTGGAAACATGATTTTTGTAATAGTAATAATATATTTTTTGAATGTATGGGGCGGATATTACAAAATAAAAACCGAACACTCGTTTTGCAATCGATGTAGACTGTAAAAGATGTTATTGTGCCTTTCTCATTTAGACCTCAGACGCGACGGTTCTCTTCAATGATTAAAACTTTAAAATCAACGAACACCTCTATACACACAGTATTAGATTTTATAGTTCTTATTTGTATTTTAATCAATAATACAATATGATTACTTATTATAAAGAGGAAAGATTTGATTGTTTGTTTCTATTGAATAGGCTACGAAACTACCGGACCGATTTGAAAAATTCTTTCATCAATATAAAGCTACATTATCGGCCAGTAACATAGGCTACTTTTTATCCCGGGGAAATATAAAGCAGGACTTTTATCCCGGAAAAACTCATTCACGCGGGCGGAATCGCTAGCAGAAGTCTTCAGTGATATTTATATCAACATAACTTATGTATGCAAATATTGATGATTAATATTTATGTTATTAGAAAGTTTTCAAAAGCAGTAATTTATTCATTATGCTAACCAATGCCACAAAATTTATATTATCAATAGAAATCCAGGAATTATTCCTTTGATCTCGCTATTGTATAGATTCGTTGATATGTCTTAGATGTTATTTTAATTATTTCAATCCAAGTTTATGCTGCTAGACTTGAGTAAACAATGTCGTTTGTATGTTTTATTTTTGTCATATTTACATTTTTGCGCCGCGCAAACTTAGCTGCGTTCTTACTATTAGTAGATCTACTATCTGTGAATTGCGTGCGGCACCGGTGCAACCAATTATATACCTTTACGTTGTGAAATAAAATTAATAACATTGATTTAAAATTAAAAAAATATTAGTAGTCGTTTAAGGAAATGGTAAATTTTATTTCGGTATAAATATTTTGTCAATGTGATGTAAAACTCCGATTTTAAATTTTCTTCCGAAGCCATTTTTCTCGAAAACTAAAATGCTTAAAAGTTTTTATTTTACTGTTTAAAAGTTAATTATATTTTTTTTTTCTGATATTATGTAAGAATAGGGTGTTAATTGTGGTACAATATTTTTTTTGGTAACTTATATTTAACAGAATTTGCAAATTGGAGCTCTCAAGTCAGGTCTCTTGTGTGTTTTTGCCGAAACAGAAACCTAGACATTTCACGTGAATATCTCTTTTGCCCAGTACAAATTAAAGCTTAATATTATTTGGGGAAATAAATTATTACATATGTGAAAAAAAATAAAAAAACACATCCAAATATACGTATAATTTATTCGTATCATTTCCCTATAGTTACTTGAGAAGTAGATCAGAAAAACATGGTATCATATATCGAATGTCGAATCACAATTTTAGTTTCCCTAATACGACGCAGTTTCTCCCAATATCCATAAACAAAATTTCTTCAGCAAACCGAAACGGTAACCGATCTAAAAAATATGTAGTCCTAAATAAACAGCCAGACTTTCCATTAATATCACGTACTAAAGGGCAAAACGATTCTTTTGTGTCTGGAAATTATTTTCGTACATTCTGATAGTTTACATAACGAAATGAGACCATTGTTTGGATTGACAAGATTAATTGTCCGCAACACGTTCTGAGGTAATATGACTAAAATCCACTTATTTGGGTGTCACAAATAACAAAGAGTTATTACAATAGGTAAGCTGAACTTAACTACTTTAGGTGTACGAGGGTTTTATGTAATGAAATACGTGTGTCATTACTCTAAGGCTTCTTCTAATTGACGAAAGCGTAACCCTGTAAATGGGTATCACATACTAACTGTTGCTCGCGGCTACGCCCGTGTACAAAAGTTCCTAAAACACTATAGCGATTCATAACACCACAGGTACACCAGCATGAATTATTAAAAAAATCAGATAAAGCAAAATATATTCCATGGAAACCTAGGTGTAAATCGAGGATTCGTGTGCCTTCATACCCGAAGGGGTAGGCAGAGGTAACCAGAGTTCCCACTTTTCGTCATGTTTGTTCCGTATCATGATCTGATAGAGGACGAGCTCATCGCCATATCGGGCTCAAATTCCAGACTCCGTGCTGATACTGAGCAAAAAAATCCAATAAAACTGCCTGACCCAGGATACGAACGCGTGAGCTCAGCGCAATGTCGTACTGCGCACGCAATACAACTACGCCGAGGTAGTCAAGTTAATTACGTTTTTAAAAATCCCTCTTAGAAATTTCATAAAACGTACAAATGCATTTTAATACAATAATGCGAAAAAAATAGGAAACAAAGGTCAGCGGTCAAATAAAAAAGTTTGTGTTCCAGATTATTGTTGATCCGTTAAACTATAGCAAGAAATAAATTTTATAGAAGCATCTTTCTGAGCAGTAATTAGCAAAACTAATATTTACGCTCGTGAACGTTGAGAAAAATATAGTTAGTAAGTAATAAAGAACAGCTGGTAAGGTAAAATTTAATTGCATTGTGCTCCGACAGCATTGTACAAAGAAATATTAGCCGAGTAGTTGTTAAATATTATGTTATTAATTAAATTTTATTTTAGGTATAAAGAAAACACTTTTCAGTGTTACAATCACACTTGAGAAATTATACATAGTGCCACACTGTAAACTTGTTGCTGTTTTGAACTAAAGACTTGTTATTAAAAATGCGAAAGCTTGTGAAGATGTTTAAGAAAAATGAACGCATAAACTGCTGAATGGATTTCAATAAAATTTGGCACGCAGACAATCTTACAAACTACCATCTTTCCGTAGATTAAGGTACAGATTTATTTTTTGCCGGGAAAATTACTGGTGCTAATTTATTCTGGAAAAGATTACTTAGGTAAGCGAAGCTAAGAGCTGAGCTCAGTAGCTATTTATAAGTATTTTTTTAAATATATTTTATAACTATATTGAAGAACTGAACACTTTCCATTCAATTTTTAAATATATTTTTGCAGCGTCGTTATTGAAACCGTATGTTATTCAAGTCTTTCCGAAGCGAAGTTAAATCGAGTTTTATCAAGCTATCGAATGTCATTCGAGCTAGTAACTAAGAAGCAGTTATTTGGAAATCTATTTTATCTATCCACAGGAAATTAGTGGCATTACTTTTTCGTAATGTACACATTGATTTAAAGAATATATCCTATCTTATTATTATGTGACCATGAAGTCCAGGGGCCGTAGCTAAGATGTTTTTTTCAAGTGTTAACGCTAATTGAAAACAAAAAAATATGGGGATTGTCCTAATGCATTCCTTAGGGCTAGTGTAGGTTGCAATGCAATCAGCCCTGTTTTATATACTGCCCACTGCTGAGCACGGGCCTCCTCTACTACTGAGAGGGGTTAGGCCTTAGTCCACCACGCTGGCTTAGTGTGGGTTGGCAGACTTCACACACCCTCTAAATTCTTATAGAGAGTTCTCAGGTGTGAAGGTTTCCTCTACCATACCTCTACTATTTTCCTTCACCGTTAAAGTGAACGATAATTGAAAAACAATACACACGTAAATTCGAAAAGTCAGAGGTGTGTGCCTTGGGTTTTGAACCACCGGTCATTGCCTCGACAGACCGTTGCATTCCCAACTAGGCTATCGTCCACTAGTCCAGTGTAGGTTAATGTTATGGAATACCGTTACGGACTATTGAAAGCAGGTGGCGATATACTTATTCCATATAAATTGCTCTGTACCAGTGGCGAAGCGTCCATATAACCCGATTCCTACCGGCTTCCCTTTTAGGTTTTGGGTACTTCACAATATATTTGATAAGTAAATTATAAATTTAGAAAATACTAAGTTAGGAACAATAATAATCGTTATAACTAACATTAATGATCACTTAATAATGACATCTATCGGCCATCTGCCTGTTGTTTGTTAACATAATCGATATCGATGTGTTATATTAATAAACAATGTTTATGTAACGTTAGATGGCGCGCCTAGTATTTTTTTTCTTAGAAATTCCGTTACCAATATGAAATTGTGGAGCCACGGGCGCGAGGTAACCCGCTGGCCACCGGGTTCATGTCGTAGTATGTTATTGGACATAGGTGGCAGCACTTTCTAAGACTTTCTATGACTTGCTATCTCTCTCTGTGCGTCGGAATCGCGCCAAAGATATGGGCAAAGGGAACCCGAGCCTGCTCGGCTTCACGTTAACCGACTATGTATTGTTGTCACTTTTTACGTCATAATTTATTATGATACCGATTTACGATGTCTGTGAATTGTCAAATTCAATTTATTTATTGACAGTTATGTGTTGTTTTTTGTTTAGAAGTTGTTTTTTAATTAGTAAATACAAATTAATGTAGTGCATTGTTATGGAAATTACTGTTTGTGATTAGTGTAGCGTCTCCTTTCACGTAAGTATATTATTTGTTTGTAAATCTGATTAGTTTATAATTTCGGACATGAAATGTTTGTTAGAAGTAAATAATTATGATATTTTCTGAATTTAAAGAGCACGTCGATACCAAGTAAAACTTTACGAATTACGTTGATTATTTATATCGATAATATGAGGTATTTATGAACACGTTAACTGCTGGTCTGTTTGACGAATAACATATATTTTGTTAGTAGAAATTACATTTACTAAGAAAGTTATAACAAATTAATAAACAAATGTAGGTATTAGATATCGTGATTATATTTCTAATACTTATGTTGTTCTTGTAACAATTTAGACTAATCCACTGTCGAAGTTTTAGTTTTCCGTTAAATTGACCTATACCGGGAATACCGTGCGATATGTTAACTGAGGCAAAAATTGGTTGCCTCGGGTTCCCTTTTGAAAAATTTCACCCTTCGCCACTGCTCTGTACCATGTATCTAGTGTTTAAAATGTTTACTACCATACATAACAGTCAACTACAGAAACTGGACATTACCGCACAAATTTATCAAAAGCGTTAACTGCCCTGGAAATAACGCTATAGCTCGGGTCTTTCAATTACATCGGAGGGGTTCAGCGCTTTATTTACGTACTTGCGGCTACGTTTGCGTTTCTCATGCCGTCGAGAACTCATAGCGAAATTACTATACCTCCCCAACAATTTATGAATCGGGAACTGCTGGGACTTTCCAATATATGTTAACAGCCTCTTTCACAATGTTTGACTAAATTTTATCCGCCAATCCAAAATCAAATTCAACATTTTCTTTATTCAAATAGTCTGTCACAAGCTCTTTTGAATCGTCACGAATCTACTACCGCTTTGGAAGGTGTTATCGCTGTGAAGACGAAGCAGCGCAAGAAACTTCCTCAGCAACTCGATCTGTCAAAATCCAACATTATCATAGCACCTCAATTTGTTTTATAAGTTGACATATAAGCCTATTTCACAACTTCTGAGTAAATGCTACTCGTCACGTAGATGTATACACACACACACAATAACGACTGTTATCCCCAAAGGGGTAGGCAGAGGTGCAACCAGTGCACCCACCTTTCGCCGTGCGTATTCTGTCCCACGATGTGATAGAGGGCGAACCTATCGCCATATCAGGCACAAATTCCAGACTCCGGGCTGATACTGAGTAGAAAAACCCAATATCACTTTGGCCGACCCGGGGATCGAACCCGAGACCTCAGCATTGCATTCGTACCGTAATACAACTACGCCACCGAGGCAGTTACATACATGAATAAGTCTACCAAATACAAAAGTCACACTCTAATCTATGCTCCCAAATAAACGTAGTTATTTAAAAGGATAGCTGTTAAATAAAAAATAGTTGAAAACTGTGAAACAGGCTCTTAATACATATAGTTGCTCTTTTGTTTATTATTTATTTGGGAGCTTGACTTTTATATTTTGTCCCCGTATAATATATCCAACGATTAGCATTTACTCAGATATTATGAAACAGGCGATTTAAAACTACTCGAAAGAAAAATCTGTGCGTCGAACTCACGATTTCCGTTTTACGGATGATCCCGTGGTCCTAAAACCCCAGAAAGCGTTTTGGCGGTATAAGCGTATTGGCGGTATATTAGACAACAATATGTCCAATTATTCTAGTTCAAACATGCGAGGTCACTGAAAAAAATGTATTAAAATATAAAGCTATATTTTTCTCAGAACTCATTCCGTATGAAGTCCTGTCGTTCGTATGAATTGCAAGTTCTTGCTATGACTGTTCTCACTTATTGGTATAAAGTTATCTAGTATGCAAACGCTTCGAACGCGTGTAACGGATCGTATCAATATTAATTTATATTTATTACTTTCATGCATATTACTGCTCGGTACGTAATTTTCAAAATTTATCCAAAGTGAAGTTACTAATAGTACAATTATGGGTTTTTATATATCAATGACAATTATCTATTAGCAGTTTAAAATAAGCCGTTATGATCGTTATATTTTTATAATTCTTGATTTAGAATTTTCTTATTACGCTGTATGGATTTTTAATCTCCTGAATAACTGAAGCTGTTCTTTCAGTTTTGGAACATGGTTGGATTTAAAGTTTATCTTTTAAGACGTAGTATAATATTTTATTTAAACCACTGACCAAAGTAGAGGGTAGCAGGGTATTTTATGTCCAAGCAACCTGCCGTCGAGGTCGTCAGTCGTCGTTACCGTGAGTCCACTAAATCCAGTGTCATCAGACTTAACTAGATACGAAGTTTTATAGTATGATAATAAAGAATGTTTACTAGTGTTAACATGTTTTTATTTATGTTGCACGAAGTTTTATCGTGTGTGCTTATGTTTAAGACCTTAGAGAATCCTTATTAGAGGTAACGTGATTGCATCAAGGATGAGTTATTGCATCAAACATATTAGAAGCTATAATCTACAAACTTCATAATGTTATCATCCGCGCGCGAATAGAATGGGATGGAACCTTGTCACAGTAAATTAAAAATGACAATTCCCGAGCGAAGAAGCGTTCGTAAATTACTGAATTTAAATTCACGAATTAAATTTTCTTGTCCTTTTTAATTATTATTGTTTTGTAAAACCTAAAACATTGTGGTGATTTCAGTAGATTTTCTCATCCTATACTATTTACATTTGTACAAAATACGCATATTTGTATTATGTAATTATAGTTATATCCATAAAATCTTTTCGTATTTATTTAATTTGTATTTCTCGAGCATCAGCGTGAGTTTGCCGACGCTACCGTGCGGTGTCAGTTCCAAAAGGTCGCATCCCATTCTGATCGCGCGTGAGTTATATCAGAATTAACTATGTTGTGTATAGTTTCTTCGTGTTTGTGTTTAAAACCGTAAACCTTGTTTAGTAGACAGCGTTTGTGAACACTGTCAACTAAGATTATTCAAAACTAAAATAAAATATTCAAATTAAAATCTTGTTTCTATCTTTTCAGTTCTTCAATGAATTTAATAAAGATGGCAGATATGACGCAGTCGAGTTTTTGTTTTTCTTATTTTCCGACATTCATTGCGATGGATTTTATAGATAATTTCATTCACGATGACGCGCGCTACCAGTTATTGCGCGTGGATTTGGAGAATTAAGAGGACTTTGATAATTATTCTGCGCAGTATGCCTGTGCACTCGGACGTATTTGGTGTGTATTAACAGAACTAAAACACAAGCGGAACAGCATACTTAGACTGTAAGCGATTAGGAAAATTAGCGTGGCACGTCATAGTCGATGGTTTTATCTATAAAATTGATACAATTGTAAACCAGTGGACTTTATTCAAGAAATTACTACGGTGACTTCATATTATTCTTGTTCAAATAATCGTAGGTACTAGGTACCATTAGCGAATTAATGCGCGGTGTTGTTTACATTGCAAATTTACAAATCTCCGTTTAATTATCGTTCATCATTCGTCTTCATTCATAGTTTCGTATAAACCCTTCAAAGCATTTAATTACCATAAATAATCTATTTCTAAGCAGTGGGTTTTATGATAGAGCAAATCGAAATTTTTAGTCTTTATATTCGAATAAAGAAATAATTATGGTAATTTAAACACGATTATTCATTGTTAAATATTTATCAAGTTAGGCGTGTTTTCATCGAAGAATTCTCTAGACCAGGTGATAAATAGCCTTAAAGTTGGGATTAAGTGTAAGTTTATTCAAGCTGTTATAGAACCCGGGATCTCTCAAAATGACCGACCTTGTTCATAATAGCGGATTTGTGAAACGAAGCCACATAAAAAATGATTTTAAAATATATCGGTAATTTTTCTAATGAGACATTAATCAAAACACAGGCTGTAAGCGTAGCTACGCAGATGGGATCGTCAATAACTATTAATTTTAAAAATCTTTTATAATTGCTAAATGTAGGTAGATACTTATTGTAACTTTTACGTTTTGAGCAACCTACACCTCAGTAAACCCCGTCACCATGAAGGCTGCAGTCTTCTAAACGTCGGGAGTAATAAAATTTCAAAAACCGCGATAAAATCCGAAACCTAATTTCATTTCGACAGTCTCTAAGGTAAAAGGTTTCCGTTCTGTTCACACAACGTTATAGCATTTTCAAAAGAAAAAAGCCAATACAAAGTATGTAGGTATTATACCCAGAGACGACGGCTAAAGCTCTCCGTAGATGAAAGAAAGAGAAAATATTTAACTAAAAAAACGTGTCGCATGCATTTATATGTTTTCTATGGTTTATAAATATATTACGCACGGCGAAAAGTGCGAAGTGGACGATAGCCTAGTTGGGAATGGAACGGTCTGCCGAGACAATGTCCGTCGGTTCAAAACCCAAGGCATTCACCTCTGACTTTTCGAAGCTACGTGTGTATTGTTTATCAATTATCGTCCGCTTTAATGGTGAAGGAAAACATCTCGAGGAAACCTGCATACCTGAGAATTCTCCATAAGAGTTTCGAGGGTATGTGAAGTTTGCCAACCCGCACTAGGGCAGCGTGGTGGACTAAGGCCTAACCCCTCTCAGTAGTAGAGGAGGTCCGTGCTCAGCAGTGGGCAGTGTCTAATACAAGGCTGGTATTATATATGGCGAAAAGTGAATGCACTAGTTCTGCCTCTGTGTATCCTTTTAGAGATAAGTGTGTATGTATGTATTTTCTTAAAAAGAAAATAAATATTTGTATAGCTACTATGATACGTTTGCAATTGGCTATTGAAGCAATATAATAATTTACTAAAACACTACGGCGTCGTTTAGATACAAAGAAATTCAACAGTATAGTTAGTTATAGACCGGACATCAGGCCCAAATTTTTCGTCCAAAAGTTATTACCAATTGGTAATAATGCGTTATCTTATCTGACACATCCATGTGACAAGACTTCTCGGTATGCGCAAATTTTGCAAAGTATGTTCTAATGCATTTTACATAGGTGTTTTGCTATATCACGGTAGATTGAATTACTGACGAACAGGCTCAAATTTTTTTTATGAACATTTTCCCAATGTCCGCTCTATATAATCTTAGAATTCGTTGTTTAGATAGCATTTTATCACGTCACTTACGCGGTATTACCCAGTACTAATTACACGTCATTGCTCTATTCTCGATGATATCCCGCACGACGGATAATATCTACAAAAGTTTGAGGTTATCTTATTTCTCCCAAGAATAAGGTAGTACATACTATATTCAAATTCAATGATGTTTGAATTCATATTACATCAAGACGTATAAATGTTAGGAACTTGTGATATCTGCCCCCCGAGGCAATTCTTGTGCGCTGGGTCTTCACACCCAATGCACGCCCATGCGAGGGGGGACATTAGTCGCGGGCCGAGGCACACAGTCAGTGTGTATACCTCTTGGTTGTAAAACTCATTGAGGCCTAAAAGGGCCCGCGAACATTTCCTGGCACCCTCTCTTTCCCCCCATCCTAGGAACCTTCCTCCCTTCCCCCCACCTTCCCTTCCATATTCCTCCTCCACTCCCCTCCCAGGCCCCTGCAGTCGTTAAGCTGGGGGACTCCAGTATCCCATTAGCAGGTTTCCCCCGGTGTTGACTGCAGGATCGCCTATACAAAAAAAAAAAACTTGTGATATCTCACACAAAACACTAGATAATATTTAACACGGGAAGACGTTACCCAGACTAAAGTCACACTGATTACTTTTCCACGGTGAAAAGGAGTAATATTATGTTAGTCACGGGCGCGGTTTATCAGTTTTCCAAATTTCATCCAAATCCGTTCACTGGCTTCCCCGGTTACTTCTGACAAATATCGCAACTATTTTCATAAATTTTCAAACGCATAGCTTTATAGTAATGTGCACATGATCTAAGGCAAACCGTACATTTAAAATATGTTCTCAGTAAAATTATACGTTTAGCATTCATCACGCTTATATTATGACTTTCGAGTTAATTCAATGCAAGTTTTGCCACTAGAGTTTAATATTTCACATAAAACTAAAGTTTAAAACATAAACGTGCCATATTGACTGAATTGTTCGTACATAAAACAAATCCTATGCCGTACCGCATATGTAATACAACTACGCCAGTCGTACGTATTCATGACTAGTTGTTGTTCGCGGCTTCGCCCACGTAAAAAGTCTTTCCCGCTGCAAAAGTCCCTAAAGCACAGTACGACGCCAGTTCCATCTACTTAAAGAATCAGAAGAAAATATCTATTATTTCTCATGTCTGTGCATTACCGGGCTTTATTATTAGGGAAATTAGCCTGTGTGTTAATCCAGGACATGATCTACCTGTGTGCCAAATTTCATCCAAATCCGTTCAGCTGTTTCTGTATTTATTTCTAACATCTAAAGATTCATAAATATTTACAATCTTTCGCATTTGTAATATTAGTAAGAAGTTATTGCATCGAATGACGAGACGAGCATGCCGTTCGCCTGATGGTAAGCGATACGACCACCCATAAACAGTAGCAACACCATCCAGCACCTTGACTTATAAAGTACTGTGAGGCATTCCACTGCGCTCGTCATCCTGACACATAAGATGTTAAGTCTCATTATGTCCAGTAGTTATACTGGCTACAATGTATCTAAGTAAGATATGATAATCTGAGTTCATGAACTATGTGTATGGCCGACCGATGTGTTTAATTATCCATATATAGACTGAGACTCGTCCTTGGAACCCAGTGTACATTTTATTTTAATTAGGTTAATGTCAGAATAATATATGTCCATACTCATTTGGCGTCTCGAAATTTTTGCTACCCTTATTGTTGAAATAATTAAAGACTACTAAAATTTTATCTGTAGTGCCCAATCTACTAGTGTATAACTTACACATAGTAGTTATCAAAATATAATAAACTATAACATGTCAACAACCTAGAAAATATGTATAAGTCTTGAGATACAAGCTAAGCTTAGTTCAAGACTCGCAGAATTGTGATGTCAATATTACCTACCTTTTGATAATAAACGTTTATTTATTATTATTTTATCTTTGCTTAGACTAAGCGAAGATCATAATCAATGAAAAGTTTAATCAAAATAAATTAAAACTAAACATAAAATAAATATTATCTCGTAGCAATTTTTTAAGGTCCGTCAAGCGTTTCTTTTGTATTTTGAGTTATGAACTCTGATTTGATGGTTGAGTAATAAAAAATAATTAGTACGTATCTTTTGAGCCTTGTAAATTGTTCTGATGAAGGTAATAAAGAGAGGCTAGATTCAAAAGCTTCTGAATGTCTGTAGCCTTTCTCGTGAAGAAGAAACGCGACAGGGTTTTTTGTCGTCATAATTTAGTCAAAAGAATATGTTTAATCATCGTAATCAGCTAGATGAAGTCCACTGCGGAACAAAGGCTTCCTCTAAAGATTTCCAGAACAAGTTTGCGACATTACAAAATTATTAGTCAATATTTTACTGGTGGTAGGTCTCCAATATGCGCGAGGCCATCTGGGTAGGTACCATCGCAATGTCTATTTCTACCGCCATCCAAGCAGAATTGTACACTGTTGTTTTCCAGTTTCAAGGACATTTTAGTCAGCGTGATTACTAGGTATATGAGACTTATCAGCTTATGTCTCAGTATGGGGAGGCACAGTAAAGTACCACACAGTACTTTGTTATTCAAAGTTCTTTATGGTGTTGCTACTGTTTATGGGTAATCGTATAGCTTACAACCAGGCGAACAGCATGCTTTTCTCGTCATTCAAATGCAGACAAAAAAAATCTACATGACCCCATTTCACATCCATGTGGAGTTAACGCAATACATGTTCAACCATAATATCAAAGTCATTAAGTTTTCGTTTCTTCACGCATCTGAAGTCAAATCCCCCCTCACGGGCACATTTAGTTAGAAACCCCCGCAAAACGCGTTGCACGAGACGGTAATTGAATCTAGATCCTCCACAAATACCAGGGCCCATCCACGGTGCTAACGACTAAACAGAAGTCACGAGGAAAAGCTAAATAATTATTTCAAATATTATAATTTTTCGTAACAAAATAAAGCTGTCAAATCGGACGGCAAATTATTTTTATCGTAAACTAAAATACATTGGGTTACATTTTTACATAACCAGTTTTGTATTACGATACAAAACAACGTATCGGCTTTAAAAAAAAAATGAACTTGGTTATAAGATCGTAAGTAGACGGTGGATCAGGTACGAAGCCCGGTTTTAAACGCAGTGTATTCGGATACTGATGCAAATGAGCGTACTGCATAGGCACAGAGAACAGGACTATCAAAAACGCGCGTAATCGGCGCGTAAACACGTATCTATGATTTCATTTCTTTTTATAACATAATAGCTTTTGCCCGCGGCTTCGCCTGTGTGAAAAAGTTTTTCTAGGAGAAAAGTCCCGCTTTATATTTACCGGGATAAAATGTATCCTATAACACTCAGAATTACGTAGATTCCTATTAATGAAAGAATTTTTAAAATCAGTTCACTAGTTACAGAAAAATTTAATTCATGAATTTAAATTGAAAAATTTACGAACGTTTATCGCTCGGGGATTATCATTTTTCATTTACTTCAACAAGGTTCCATCCGATTCTGAATGCGCACGGATTATACCTACGGACGACGCGTCGTCTGGACAGGTTATAAGAGTAAATGAATTTAGTTACCTGCATTAAATGTGTTATCCCTTGTCTGACCTTTTAATATAACTACATTTGATTCTTGATACCTTCTGAATTGTTCTTTGAAAGGGGGCTCCACCGAAAAGCAGGTAACAACGCTGCCAAAGATGTCACAAACTTTGATATGATAAAAAAGGTAAACTGATTGATCTAGTAAAGAGAATACGTAACACAATTTTGACGATACAATAATTATTATACCTATTAATAGATAACGTCAAGGGTGAAAGGCTATTTGGCTTAAGCGACATTTTTGCGCATATTAAGCTATATATTTATTTGGATTCAGTATATTTTTCTCATTCTAAATATACATAACCATATACATAATTTTATATCGCAAAAAAAAGACACTTTAGCTAAATATTCTTTCACCCATCGATGTGTATTTGACTGTATTATGATGTGGGAAACATTTTACCGATTTGACATTTTTTATTCCTTGACGTAATAAAAATCCTCATGAGAAACAAGTTTAATGGGCATCTAAAGAAGTTTTTTTTTTTTATAAATTGCGCATTTTGCTGACGTCAGTATTTATTTGCCTATACCTATGAATGCCGACAATATTTAAAAAAAGGATAATGTCCCAATGCCCATTTAACTGCGCCTACAAATGAAAAGTCCAAACTATATGATATACTTAAGTACTATACATAATAATAAACCCTGACTGCCTCGGTGGCGTAGTTGTATTACGGTACGACTGCAAGGCTGAGGTCTCGGGTTCGATCCCCGGGTCGGGCAAAGTGATATTGGATTTTTCTATTCAGTATCAGCTCGGAGTCTGGAATTTGTGCCCGATATGGCGATAGGCTCGCCCCCTATCACATCACGGGACGGAATACGCTTGGCGAAAAGTGGGTGCACTAGTTGCGCCTCTGCCTACCCCTTCGGGGATAAAAGGCGTGAGCATGCGTATAATAAACCCTTCATTCGTCATTTACTACCTTGTTGACGGGTATAGTTAGCAGTAATTTGCTGTGCCGTGTTACTCAAATTGACGTTCCAGCGTGCTTAAACCCTCTCAGTAGTATAGGGTTAAGCTGAGGGTTAATTATAATATAATGGCACTGTAACTAGCAGTGTCATACTTATTCTTCTTCTTCAGCCTTTAGAAGTCCACTGTTGAACATAGGCCTCCCTCAGGATAGTTGACTACTTTTTTTTAATGCATTTATCAAAAACATATGCCATCCAAAATCTAACGGTAAAATAATTTTCAAAATTGGGGCAATAATTAGTAAGTTATAAAGCTTTGAAATTTTGTGGAAGGTGTAGTAGTCAAATAACAATAATATTACACTGTGACGTCGCCGCGAGTCGCCGGCCATAACGCTGTATGCGTGCGAAAGAGATAGCGTGATATCCCCTCCACGTCCCCACTTTTGCTCACAACAATATTTGAAATATGAATAACTGCTTTATTTTTCAACCAATTTTGATGCTGATTTCACAGAAGAATTTCTTTTTCATATTATTTTACGCATACTCACGCCTTATATCCCCGGAGGGGTAGGCAGAGGCGCAACTAGTGCACCCACTTTTCGCCGTTCATATTCCGTCCCATGATGTGATAGGGGGCGAGCCTATCGCCATGTCGGGCACAAGACTCCGAGCGGATACTGATTAGAAAAATCCAATATCACTTTTCTCGACCCGGGGATCGAACCCTAGACCTCAGCATTGCAGTCGTACCGTAATACAACTACGCCACCGAGGCAGTCAAATCATATTATTTTCTGTTAAATATAAAATAATTTACAAAATCAAACATAGGAAACTACTAAGTGGTGTTGCTATTTGTGAACAGTCATGGCGCTTATCATTATGCGACCGAATTGAAACGTATTGCAGTTGATTTATAACTGTTTAGTTAATTACACAAATACCACCGGCGCAAATGAAATATTTATATTGTGATGAAAAGAGATTCCGAGATTAGCTGAAAATAAACACTGCGATAAATCCAATACACGAAGATTAATGACGTTTAGATTCTATAGTGTTTCTATTTTTAAATTACAAATTAATACGGTTTTATTAATAAAACATTCGTAGCATTGGTTCATTAATCTTGCAGTTTTAGCGCAAGAAGTTATGTAAGTTTTTCGTTTGGGCTAAACACGAAGTTGCCTGGGTTGGCATTTCTTCCTTTACACCATCGAACCCAATCCCATCTTAGTATGGAAACAAGTTTGGTTGTAGGAGTAATGAAGGTTTAACTAGTAAGTTAAGTTGCCATTACTCCTCCAAAAATAAGGTGTAAATAAAAGATACTCTATTCTAATCTCATTGCCGCCTATGTAATAACTGGGCATTATGAGACTTCACATAATATTCTAATGTCTCAGGGTGACGAGCGCAGTGGAGTGCCACGCAGTGCTTTGTAATCAAAAGTTCTGCATGGTATTGCTACTGTTTATGGGCGGTCGTATCGCTTATCATCAGGCGAGCGGAATGCTCGTCTCGTTATTATACAGTTAAAAACTGATTCAGCTATACGCAATAAATAAAACATTCATCACCATCACATCACACCAGCCCTGTATGCTATACTGCCCACTGCTGAGCACGGGCCTCCTCTACTACTGAGAGGGTTTAGGCCTTAGTCCACCACGCTGGCCTAGTGCGGGTTGGCAGACTTCACATACCCTCGAAATTCTTATGGAGAATTCTCAGATATGTAGGTTTCCTCACGATGTTTTCCTTCACCGTTATAGCGAACGATAATTGATAAACAATACACACGTAACTTCGAAAAGTCAGAGGTGTGTGCCTTGGGTTTTGAACCTCCGGACATTGTCTCGGCAGACCGTTCCATTCCCAACTAGGCTATCGTCCTGAATGTTTATACAAATATAACCACTACAGTCTACAATAAGTTTTGTTTTTAATGATGCAGCAAAATATTTTTATCGTTTACGTTAATCTCTAGTATTACGCGTAACACGTAACCTGGCTAACCTTATCTTCAAATCGACATATTGTATTTACAATACTAAACGAGAGTGCATGTTAAACAACGTAAATGGAATTTCGTTCGGCGGAGATAAAAACTGTGTGTATTACGTTGAACAAACAACCTTTTTGTGTTTTGGAGGTCGTGTTATTTCGTATTTTGTTACAATGGTTGAAAGTTATTTTATCAGCGTTTTTTTATGTCCCACTTCAAAAGAAATGGCTATATACCAGGAAATTAACAAACGATCAGATGCATTAATATTGATGATGAGCGTGTAGTGTTGTGAGAAGTGTAGCAAATAATAAAGTGTTTAATACTACTATGTACTATAAATTTAATAGTTTCTTAAGTATATCAAATATAAAGATGCAACTAAGAAAGATACGATGGGTTAAAGACAGAATTAGGAATAATTCATTATAATTATTAAACTACACTTCTAACAATTTTCATATTCACAAATATTTTGGTTGCAAACGGTGATTTTTTTTCCATTTTGCGTTAAGGTCACGCGTTCGTCTGCTCTAGATTAAAATATTGTCGCGCACCCATATAAAATTACATGTTCATATTAGTTATTGTCACACCCTTGCTTTCCATCCATGTTTTCGCTACAAAATTATCTAGAAACCTGGAATGCAATGCAATCAGCCCTGTATTATATACTGCCCACTGCTGAGCACGGGCCTCCTCTACTACTGAGAGGGGTTAGGCCTTAGTCCACCACGCTGGCCTAGTGCGGGTTGGCAGACTTCACACACCCTCTAAATTCTTATAGAGGATTCTCAGGTGTGTAGGTTTCCTCACGATGTTTTCCTTCACCGTTAAAGTGAACGATAATTGATAAACAATACACACGTAAGTTCGAAAATTCAAAGGTGTGTGCCTTGGGTTTTGAACCGCCGGACATTGCCTTGGCAGACCGTTCCATTCCCAACTAGGCTATCATCCACTTAGAAACCTGGAATAATAAATAGATTTTAACAATATATTTCCCGCAAATAAAGAATATAATTCTCAATAGTATTGTGTCTATGAACAATTTAAATAGTTAATACTCAATTTTAATAATTACCTACTCCCGTTACTTTAGATAACTCTCGTGACTCTGTCAATACTTTGATTCTTTTCCCTGTCACAATGAAGCTGAGCCAATCCACTTTACAACTCAATTAAAAGTTATTTCCGTGTAAGTTATGCGTTATAAAAATATTGTAGGTGAAATATTCTTTATAGGTTTCTTTTATTATTTTAAAGTTTACTGCAGGGACTGCCTTAGTCCCGTGTGGAGTTGCTGGTCTCCCATCGGGCGCGTCTCCCTGGGTGGCGGATAGGGGAACGCCCCCCAAATTTGGGGGGTACCGGAAACGGCGTGGACCAAAACCAGCAAAGAGGATTCTTTCGCGTTCCCTCTGACTAGCAGAGAGTGCAGCGGAGGAATATGTAGACGGGTTCCGTGTGCACTCACCCTGCCGCGGAACAGGCCGGGGCAGAACTAATTCTCCTTGGCCACCGTTAGTCTCGGAATCTCAGGGGGCACTGTGGTCATGTTTCGCAGCGACTCCTGGGGCCGAGGGTCTTGGCTTAACCGCCTGGACTGCGAGGGAGAAAACCTCTATAAAAAGTCACCCCGAATCCCAAGCGGCGGCGCACCGCGAGGGGATGCATGGCCGATGGGTAGTTCGGTCTCGAGTGCGACCCCCGCCAGAGTACCGGCCGACACTCTGTGCGGGTTACGATAGGCTTACCCAGGTACAGGGGGCACTGCCTGGGCGGACTGTTATTTCCCCCATACTCGTGGGAACACAATGGTTCTATTCAAAAATATTAAAAATAACGCTGAGAAGGAGAGGACATCTTTCCTGGGGGACGATTCAGAACCCAGGGAGACAAATGACGATGGGCGCATGCCCAAGAAGGGGTTAGTCGAGACGGCAGCCTCCGATCCGGTCGTATCCGAGCCAGGACCGAGTGGCGTTAGCTTGCGGTCAAAGCGAGGACGGCCTGCCCGCTCGAATAAATTTATTTTGAGCGACAGTGACTCCGAGCCGGCAGTAAAAGTGGTCGCCGCTTCTGCTCCAACAACGGATGCAGAAGAAGACCAGATGGAGACGGAAGCGCTGCCAGCCACCCAGCCAGACTGGCGTTTACGGCTAGCAGAAATGGTCCGGGGCGTGTCCCAAAGGTCCCGGAATCTTAAAGGGACGGAGCAGCGGAAGCTGAATTTAGCGGCCAAGGAACTCCTTGAAAGGGCCGAAGAAACAGCTTCCGCTGAGGTGACACGTCTTGAGACGGAAAAGGCCGCAATGGCCCGGCGTATTGCTGCGCTCGAGGCATCTCTTGCGGCCCAGGGGAAGATACTGGAGGAGGTTCTGGCGTCTGTCCGTTCCTCGGAGCAATCGCGGTCTGCAGTAGAAACAGGTGCTGGCTCTGAAATAGGGGATCGCCAAGATCAATTCGAGCGCCGTCTTATCAATATGATGGACGCGCGCTTCGAGGCGATTCATATGCGGCTACCCCCAGAGCCAATTGCTCGTCCATCACTGGCCGCTGACAGGGCTAGAATGGAGAGGACCGGGCAACCGTTGCCCGCCACTGCTGAGCCTCCGACAGGCAAAGGCAAGGGGAAGGGCAAAGGCAAGGGGACGACCCAGGTCGCACGGGCTGTCAACAAACCGTCCGCGGCTGCCATTAGTGTTGCTCCGTTAGCTACGCATGCTGTTAGCAAACTCATTCCCCAGCCAATCGCACATAAGGGGAGGAAAAAGGAGAATCAGGTTGGACCTCCTGTCCAGCCTCGGACAGAGTCTCGTCCGCTGCCTCCGCCCCCTCTGTCTATGGACGAGGGATGGACGGTCGTGGCGAAGAGGGGCAAGAAAAATACCCGGACTGTGCAAAGCGTTGCAGTGCCGGCCGCACAGGCGCAGTCACAGCCACAACCACGGCAGAATCGTAGGCCCGAGCCTAAGATTCATCTGCCCCGTAAGGCTGCGGTCACCTTGACTATAATGCCAGTTGCTTTGGGCCGTGGTGTAACGTACGCTACGGTCCTAAAGGAATTACAACGGCAGGTGGATCTAGCTGGTCTTGGTATTGCTGAGACCCGAGCGAGGCTAATGGCCACGGGTGGGTACCTTTATGAGGTACCTGGCCCAGATTCTGAAGCGAAGGCCAACTCCCTCGCGGAAAAAATGAGGGAGGTGTTCCGCGGAACGGAATTGGCGGAAGATGTACGTGTCTCCCGTCCGTTCAAGACCGCGGATCTGCGAGTATCCGGGTTGGATCCGTCCGCTGACCCGGAAATGGTCGCAATGGCCCTCGCAAGGGCTGGTGACTGCGCGGCGGACAATTTTAAGGTCGGGGAGATCCGCTCCGACCGTTCACGCCTTGGCTCGGTGTGGGTGCGGTGCCCAGCTAAGGCAGCCGAAAAAATTATAAAGACCCGACGAGTCCTGATTGGTTGGGTGTCTGCACAGGTCCGGCTCCTTGAGCCCCGGCCCATGCGGTGCTTCCGCTGCCTCCTGAAGGGGCATGTGCGGATGCGCTGCACCGCAGAGTGTGACCGTAGCGGGATCTGCTACCGCTGCGGTCAAGAGGGCCATAAGGCCAAAGGGTGCTCCGCGGACCCGCACTGCACAATCTGTGCTGCGGCGGGTAAACCCGCAGGGCACCATGTGGGCGCCAAGGCATGTGTCGCCTCCTCCCGTCCCCGTCGCGTTAATCGCGGAGGGGGCGCCGGGGTTGTGACTCAGCCGGACCCGTCCCACCGCGAGACCGTCATGGAGATCGCCCATTAATATGGCGCAACGATTCCTCCAGGCGAATATCAACCACTGCGCCAGAGCACAGGACTTACTAGTTCAGAGCCTGGCGCAGTGGTCGATTCATGTGGCTGTGGTGTCTGAGCCGTACTATGTCCCTCCCAGGGAAGACTGGGCAGGGGACTTGGACGGCTCGGTGGCCGTCATCACCCGGGGCGCTGCCGGCTCCCCACCTTTCGAAAAAGTAGCGAAGGGCTCGGGATGCGTGGCAGTTCTGTTAGGGGGGGTCTGGATTGTGGGAGTATATTTCTCCCCTAACAGATCTCTGGCCGAGTTTGAGCATTTCCTCACTCGGCTAGAGGCTCTGGTGGTGCAAGGCAGTCAGCCTCGCCCCGTTCTCGTCGCCGGTGACTTTAACGCCAAGTCCTTGGCTTGGGGCTCGTCGGCGACGAACACGCGTGGCGTGGCCCTGGAGGAATGGGCGATCGCGTCCAGGTTGGCCGTCGTGAATCGCGGGTCGGTGGACACCTGCGTGCGGTACAATGGTGGCTCGGTGGTGGACATTACGTTCGCCACCCCAGCACTAGCCCACCGTGTCCGGGACTGGAGGGTCCTGGTGGGCGAGGAGACGTTGTCGGATCACCGATACATTCGGTTCGACGTCGCCTTGTCCCCTTCTCCCCGGTCCCGTGGTGGCTTGATCGTCCCGCGATCGGACGGCCCTCGTTGGGCACTAAAGCGCCTTAATGTAGAGGCCCTGAAGGAGGCTGCTCTGGCCCAGGCGTTGATTCCCGTGCCGGAAAGGCCGGTACGGGTTGAAGAGGAGGCGGAGTGGTTCGGGGCAATAATGTCGCGTGTTTGTGACGCGGCCATGCCCCGAATCCGACGCCTCCCCGAGAAACGCCAGGTGTTCTGGTGGTCGGCGGAGCTCACGCGGCTGCGCGCATCGTGCGTATCTGCCCTCCGTCGAGTAGGTAGGCACCGTCGTCGCCGGATTCGTTTACCCGGCGACGAGGACCAGGAGCGGCTGCTGCACGGCCTCTACAAAGAGGCCAAGAGAGCGCTGCATGTGGCAATAATGCGAGCAAAGTCTGCGGCACAAAAAGAGTTCCAAAGTACTCTGGACAGCGACCCGTGGGGGCGCCCGTATCGTTTGGCAATGAAGAGATACCGCCCATGGGCGCCTCCGCTGACGCAGAGTCTTCGGGGCGAGCTGGTTGAAGAGGTCGTCGCGGCTTTGTTCCCCGCCACCGAGAATGTCATTCCTCCACCGATGGCGTCACCTTGGTCGTCGCCATCGTCACAAAGTTCGGTAGGGGATATTTCGGAGGTTTCGCCCGCAGAATTTAGGGCGGTAGTGCTTCGGCTGCGGAGTAAAAACTCGGCTCCGGGTCTGGACGGCATACCCGGTCGTGCATGGGTTTTAGCCGTCAAGCACCTGGGTACGAGGCTCCGCGGCCTCTTCTCCGCCTGCATTGAGCAGGGCCTTTTTCCATCTCAGTGGAAAACTGGGAAATTGGTCCTGCTCAAAAAGGAGGGTCGACCCGCAGAGTCGCCATCGGCCTACCGGCCTATCGTGCTGCTCGACGAGGTCTGCAAACTTTTCGAGCGGATTATTCACGCTCGCCTCGTCGAGCATCTTGAGAAGGTCGGGCCGGATTTGGCAGACTGCCAATACGGCTTCCGGCATGGCCGATCCACGATCCATGCGATTTTGCGGGTCAAGGCACAAGCGGAGGATGCAATCGCCCGGGGTGAAGTGGTCGTGGCGGTGTCTCTTGATATCGCCAACGCATTTAATACACTACCTTGGGCATGCATACATGAAGCACTGCGGTACCACGAGGTGCCACCATATCTTCAGCGCTTGGTGCGATCGTACCTATCTGATAGGTATATTGTGTATCCGGGCGCTGATGGGTGGCACCGAAGAGCAATGGCCTGTGGTGTTCCACAGGGCTCAGTACTGGGCCCACTCTTGTGGAATATCGGCTACAATTGGGTGCTCCGTGGTACCAACCCCCAAGGCGTCGCTGTTGTCTGTTATGCGGACGACACACTGGTGACAGCGACGGCTAGGACCTTCCAGGACGCTGCTCTGCTTGCCTCCTCTGGTACGGAGCAGATGGTGAGCAGGATTCGGCGACTGGGCCTCAGAGTGGCCCTTAACAAAACCGAGGTCCTTTATTTCCACGGGCCTCGGAAGAGGCCACCTTCGGAGGCCCATATCGTAGTGGAGGGGGTGCGGATTCCCATCGGCTCCACAATGAAATATCTGGGCCTGGTGTTGCACAGCCGGTGGGACTTCCGTGCCCACTTTGAGATGTTGTCGCCGAAATTATTGCGGGCAGCAGGCGCACTCGGACGCCTGCTGCCAAACTTGGAAGGTCCCGGTAACCCTTGCCGAAGTTTATATGCTGGAGTTGTGCGGTCCATGGCCTTATACGGTTGTCCCGTTTGGGCCGAGTCCCTGAATGCTCGATGCGCCGCTCTACTGCGCAAGCCGCAGCGTTTAGTGGCGCAGCGACTCATTAGGGGCTACCGCACTATCTCTCACGAGGCGGCCTGCATCTTGGCTGGTATTTTGCCATGGGAATTGGATGCCAAATACCTCTCATCAGTATTTTTCTGGCGAGAGGAGGCATCCCGTCTCGGGCGAAGACTGGCTCCGAGGGAGGTCACAGCCCAATTGGCCTCTATCCGCAGCGCCGCCGTGGAGGAGTGGCATACCAGGCTGGAGAGCCCGAGTGCGGGCTTGAGGACCGTCGCGGCAGTGCGACCTGTCTTCTCAAGCTGGCTTGACAGGCGCCACGGTGCGCCGACATTCCGTCTGACACAGGTGCTGACGGGCCACGGGTGTTTTGGCTCGTTCCCGCCCGCAGCCAGAGGAGACGACGGAGGCGCCGGGTGGACGACTGACCGGTGCCTCATGCCCTGTGGTCCGGGGGCATCTAGAGAATTCCACCACGGCATCCCCTGCCTGTCGTAAGAGGCGACTAAATGGGGCTTAGAAAAAGTCGCGGGGCGAGCAGTGGGGGTCTGCTCACTCCAATTTAAGTGACTCCGAGGTGGACGACAATGCGGGTGGTCGGTCTCCCGCTGTCGTAGACGCCAAAGGCGTTCTTTAGAGTTCGGCGGCATCTTAGCCCCCCCGTTTATAGAGGGGCCGCAATGCGGCATCGCGCAGGGACGGTTCCGAGCAGCTATCTTAGTTCCGTTCCGCATGCGCCGAAGAAGGCCACCGCGGGTTTTGGTTGGTATGCCGGTGTAGGGTGTACATAGGGTTAGGGACTCGGTCCAATGCTCGCTCGGATGATGCTATACTCCCGAGTAACGACATTGGACCGTAAGGCCGGTGAAACCAACATAACCGTTCCACTGACCCCCCAGGGGTGGTAGCGATAACGCGTTTTTCCCCGCGAAAAAAAAAAAAAAAAAAAAAAAAAAGGGACTGCCTTAGTGGCGTCGTTGTATTACGGTACGAATTCAGTGCTGAGGTCTCGGGTGTGATCCCCGGGTCGGGCAACGTGATTTTGGATTATTCTACTCAGTATCAGCCAGAAGTCTGGAATTTGTGCCCGATATGGCGATAGGCTCACCCCCTTTCACATCATGGGACGCAATACGCACGGCGAAAAGTGGGTGCACTAGTTGCACCTCTCCTTACCCATTCGGGGACAAAAGTCGTGAGTATGCGTATATACAATTTGTGTCATATAAAAAAGCATGTTTCCACCAATCTATAATAATATTATGGTGCTCGATACACAGTCGTGTACTGTTACAGAACAAGCTCACATAACCCAAAGTATATCATAAACGGATTATACTTCAGGTAAAGTTTCGCCGCAAGCCGAATTATCCGAACTACCCACGAGGTTTCAGTCATTAGGTACAAATTGCTTTAATTTGTTATTGTCCATAGTAATGCTATATAATGGAGACTGGAATTCATAACTTTAAACCAAGTATTCTATTAAATTTGATTGATGTATTGCAATTACTTATAACTGGTAGGTATTTGATTTTAACATTAGTTTCGGCTGCATATAACTATGTTTAAAATGTAATATTTTTTTCCTAGGTAGGTACTATAAATCAAATAAATAAAAAAATCACGATGTTTTTATTTAAAAAAAAAACCTGTCATAAACGAAAAATTCATGACTTTTTCACCCTGTGTGTGATACGGTATATAATATGAAGGACTACTTAATTAATAATTATCACATTGTTAAAACAAATTATGATAGCGGGTCCGCTAAAGTCAATTTCCCGGAATAAAAGTAGCACTCAAAAATACGTAAGCCTTAGCGCTAGATCCAAACATAAAAACTGAATCTCTTTATAAGATCTATTATTACAGATTTCGCTTCATTTAACCGCACCAACTGAGCACGGGCTACGCATGCTTCTAAGAGATAAATAATCGAATGTCGCGTCTGAACTAATAAATCTTTTAGTAGCTTATTTGTTCAAAACATCAGGTCTTCGGTAAGAAAGTGGAATAAGATTTATTAACAAACATTATTACATTGAGACTTATTTATATTCTGAGAGAAATCAATAAAGACGTGAGTTCACGCATTTATAGGCGAAGAGGTAGGAAGAGATGCAGCAAGAGGATACACGGGTCGTTTTTTATTGATTCTGAAGGACGAGACGAACATACCGCTCGCCTGATATTCAGCGATGCGGCTGCCCATAGACAGTTGTAACACTATACAGAACTTATAATAAGAAAGTACTGAGTGGCACTCCAGTGCGCTCGTCACCCTGAGACATTATAAGTTAAGTCTCATAAAGCCTAGTAACTACGCCGGCTACAATGTCCTTCAAACCGGAACACAAAGTGCATACACACTGCTGTTTGGCGGCAGAAATAGACATTGCGACACTGGTACCCACGACATTGGTATTGGAATACTTTTGGGTTTGGGTTTAGAGAATTTATTCACTCATAAAAGACTTAATGTCCACTTACAATGAGTGTTAGTAAATTAAATTTAAAAACTATGGTTAGCTCAATCAATCTTAAAAAAGAAAACATAAGAATAGGTAATAATAATTTAAAATATTTCTTGGCTCACAAATTTTCTTAGTCTTGTTTTAAATATCTCTATTGATTCACATTCCTTTATTTCATTTGGTAGATTGTTGTATAATTGTGCACCCTCAAACATTATATTTTTCTTGCCATAATTGGTTCTGTGCTGTCTTAATTTAATTTTATTAGTGTTCCTTAAATTGTGATGGAATATTCTTTTTGTAAATTGAATATCTGATTGTATTTTATTGCTTAATATTTTTTTAACTAGAATGCAAGTTGTATATGTGTATAACTGTTTTAGATTGAGTATATTTGTTTTTTTATATAGAATCCGTGTGTCAGTCATTTTATTCAATTTAAAAAGTGTTTTTATTATTTTATTTTGTGATATTTGCAGCTCCCTCAGGTTTGTTGCAGCAGCTGAACCCCACACTTCTATGAGATACTCTAGATGTGATTTGATTAATGAATTATATATGGACATACATACTTGTTGTGGTATACATCCTACTGATTTACGTAAAATTCCATTTAGTGATGAAAGTTTGGACTTTAATAATTGTATATGTCCCCTCCAGCAGAGTTTATCATCTAGTTGCAGGCCTAGGTATCTTTGATTATGTGAGCGCTGAATAATTGTATTGTGAATAGACAGTGGCTTATAGTTAGGAAATTTTTTGTTCTTTGCGTGGAATATCATATAGGAGGTCTTTTTTGCATTTACTGTGAGTAGATTACTGTGACACCAGATACAGAATTTAAATAAGTCATTTTGTGCACTCTCTAATAAGTTATCTAGGTTAGGTCCGAAATAAAATAAACAAGTGTCATCCGCGTACATAGTTATGTGTCCTGTCAATCCTATTTTATTTAGGTTATTCACATATATTAAGAAAAGTAATGGTCCCAACACAGACCCCTGAGGGACACCACAACACAATTTTTGTAGACTGCTTTGATATTCACCTATTTTTACCACCTGAAATCGCTGTGACAGATATGATTGAAAGACTTTGAGCGCTTCTTTTTTTTATACCCAAATCACTGAGTTTTTGTAAAAGAATTGTATGGCTAACAGTGTCAAAAGCTTTTTTTAAATCAATAAAAATACCTAAACAGAAGTTTTTTTTATCTATATTGTTTTTTATTTTAGTTATTAAGTCAATAGTCGCAGAGAGAGTATTTGAATGCGGTCTAAAGCCATATTGATTCTTGTCCAAAAAATTTATGTGAGTTAAGTGCTCATTAAGTCGATTATATATTACTTTTTCAAATATTTTGGATATAACAGGAAGAACAGATATTGGTCGGTAGTTCCCAGGATCAGTCTTTGGGCCCGATTTGTAGATAGGAGTTACTTTTGCAATCTTTAAGCTGTCAGGAAACATTCCTTCTTTTAAACATTTATTTATACAATTAGTTAAATGTGGAGTAACGATATTACTAATGCATTTTATGCTTTTAGTGTTAATACCATCTATACCTGTGCTAGTATTTGAATCTAGATTACTAATTAGTTTATGTATTTCATTTAAAGTGCAGGGCCTCAATTCGCTTAACTCAGTTGCCGCTTTATTATTCATGTATGTTAGCGTGTATAAGCTATTATTTTGACTGGTTTTAGATGTAATAATATGATTATAGCAATTAAATTGAACCTAAATATTTTATTGACTTGATTTTATCTACACGGCGAACTAAGCCGCCAAGAAGATTGAGTCAAGCTGTATCTAATCTTTCTTTTTATCAATTTAGCCCCTCATGTATATTCCCCGAATCAGCGTACTTAGTTTACAAGCATTAAATTTTTTTTAATTTTGGCAATGTTGAATTTACCACTAAACTTCCTTATTAATACTACAGTCATCTATTTTTACTCAAATAAGTATTTAGTTATTAAGTATGTAAGAATGAATAATAATCCCGATGTCCGTGAATTTTGTAATTATACTCGAATGTGGGTTAATTACATTTATTTACAGAATGTAAACAATGATGAGTGCAGCAAGATATAAACCAAAAACTGATGCTCCATTACACAGTTGTAAACATTAATTAGTTTTAATGTAAATATCTCAACGATCCTTTAATCTAACCCAGTCAAACAACACGTCCAAATATTTACTTGACAATGGAGAAACTTGTATAAGAATTTAATTATATTGTATTCAGCTTTTCATTAAATAAAATGACGTGGGTAGTCGTAAAAAATACACAATATCAAATATTTTCTATTTGTTCGACAGCAAACATCTGTTTGCGATTTAATTCATTCGATCAGAAAAACGCAGTATTATACAGTACATCTTGAATACGTCTGACTGATTCCTTGGGAATGACAACTTAATTTGATATGCACTAACAAAGCAGACTCGCGTTTAATACTTCAGAAAGCACGTCATTAAACATCGAGAACATGAACATTAAACGAGAAATAAAAATATTTTTTGGCTGCCTTGAAGTTTAAGCGAGGAATGAAAGAAATATCTTGAACGGCAAAAAAAAACGTCGACTAGAATTTCTGAAATAAAGTTTTGGAGGTACGAGCAACTTTCGGGTGGACGGAAATCAACCTTGTCGAAATGGAAAATATTGTATACTCTGCTAAACTGGGTTTAAGGACGTTTTATCACGGGAATAAAGTCCAACGGTGCATTTTCCGCGATAAGAACCCGCGGAAGATACATGCTAATACAGAGTTTGATTAAGCCGTGTGCAGATAATTTCATCCACGACGACGCGCGATTCCAATTTTCGAGCGCAGATTTTGCGGGTGTAGAAGACTTTAAATCTACATCGTAGTATGTATTTGCACTCATTGGTATTTAATGTGTATTAACATAACTAAAACAAATGAAGAAGGAAAAATGGCGAAGTAAAGAGTTACATGGTCGACACATTCACGACTTAGAACAGCCCCACATAGACCTCCAGGCCTCAAATAAATGGTTAAAACTAGGTTCACTCTTTCCTGAAACCGAGGGATTCATGATAGCTATCCAAGACCAGGTAATCAACACGAAAAATTACAGAAAATTCATAATAAAAGACTCTAATGTCCAAAACGACAAATGCAGAAATTGCCACCGCCATTCTGAAACAATCCAGCATATTACCGGCGCCTGTCCCAACTTAACCCAAACAGATTATACACATCGACACAATCAAATAGCACACATAATCCATCAAAAACTAGCAATTAACCATAAACTCATCCCAAATAAACCCACACCTTATTACCAGTACACCCCAAAACCTGTATTGGAGAGCACCAACCACAAGCTATACTTTGACAGAACAATATTAACTGATAAGACCATCCACAACAATAGACCCGATATAACTCTTATAAATAAACATAGTAAAACAGTATACCTTGTCGACATTGCAGTACCTAATATACATAACCTCCATAGAAGTATTACCGAAAAAATAAACAAATACACGGAACTAAAAGAAGAAATACGTAGAATATGGAAAATGAATAAAGTCTATATAGTGCCGCTGGTGCTGTCCAGTACGGGGGTGATTCCTAAGCATCTACTCCAATCCCTTAAAATAATTGATATAACAGAAAATACATACATGACCATGCAGAAAGCTGCAATTCTAAATACATGTCGCATAGTTCGCAAATTTTTACAGGAAGACCTAAATAACCAAACCGTTACAAATCATGAAATTCACTTGGCTTAGGCCCGTGATTTCATTATATTAACTGAAGTGTCCTATACACTTTGAGAAAAAAAAAGAATATAAAAAAATAATAATAAACCCGCAGGGGCGGCTTTGTGGCGAGCCGTCGGTGAGTGGCGACACCGCGTACCCCGATTCCGTGGGGGCTAAATGAGACCCCTGACCCTTGGCTTGCCTTAACTGGCCGGCTAGGGGTGGAAATCGCAAGAGCTAAAACCTGAAGCTCCAGGGTGGAAGTGCTCAAGCTGCGTAATAGCGAGGAAACCCGCTCCGGGACGCGTTAGCGACCCGCGATGGTGAAATCGGTGCACACCTCTGGACACCCTTTAGCCACCCACAGCGATGTTGCGTCCTTGGCATGCGCCGCTTTTGGGATGCCCATCTAGTGGGAGGCAAGTCACCGTCTGCCTTGAATACAAATGATTGAGACATTTTACTTGGCAGGCGTCCCGTTGTCTCAATCAATAGCCCAGCAACCAGTCCAGCTAGATCCCATCCATAGACCCAATTAATTCCCATCTACTCTGCAATAGTCCTTACACCTTGCAGGCGCTGTCTTTGGTTGTATTTCTCCCATAAATGCAGACAGAGATAGTACCTGCATGGTGTACATATCCCAACTATATTAAAGTATCTTTAAGGGGCCTCTACGTGTTGGATCTGTATCCCCACGCAAGCCTTCCAAAAGGACCGGCCTTCGTGCCGTGATATTCCACAGGAAAGATACAATAATAATAATAATAGCCTTTATTAACAATCTTATAAGTTACATTTTATCTTTCTATCTGTTTATATATATATAGGTACACACACTATATTATTATGTAAGTAAGTAAATGTACTACTGTTTGTATTAGACACCGGTTTCTTGATTGTCTTGCCTTCCAGCATAGGCCTCCCCAAGTGTTCTCCACAAGAATCTATCTTTTGCTTTCCTCATCCATAATGTACCTGCCACTTTTTTAATATCATCTTCCCATCTACAATACTGTCTACCTCTGCTTCTCTTTTTATATCTAGGGCACCATTCCGTCACTTCTTTGGCTACTTTCCTGTCTTACTTATTATTAAATGTCCAGACCATTTCCATTTTAGTTGTTGATTTGGTATTTTATATTTATAATCTTAGTTTGTTTTCTTATTGTTTTTAACCGAACTTTGTCTTTTAATTTTATGTTAAGTATGCTCCTTTCCATTCTGTGTTGACAAGTTTCTAGTGATTTAATATTTTTCTTTGTACAACTCCATGTCTGACATGTGGCAGCATATATATGTTATGTATGCTGCCACATAACGCAATAGTAAGTCTTTATTTTGTATACTATAGTTTGTGTCCATCAAAATTGATGTGTTGAAATGTCATGGGACTTTACTTGAGTATATCGGAGATGGCAGTGAGTATAAAGGCAAAATAATGGGCTCACTTAAATTATTACAAAAATATTTTCCACAAAAATAATTTATTCAAATCTCCACGGAAACTCCTCCATCAAGCTGAGGACTGTGTGTCACCATGTGTGCATAATATGAATTTATGTCGTGAAATCTGACGTCAAATACTAATTAGCTTACATTGATGTAATATTTCTGCAAAGTTTGTTTATATAGCGTACTGAGCTCTTAAATTTCAAGAGTTTAATGGAATTTGATTGTATATAGTTATACGTTTGAACTTTGAGTATTAAGTAATCCAGAGAGAAACAAAGCAATTGATGCAGTATGACGATTATGTTACTATACTTAATGATAACAAAAACAGTGTAATAATTATATTCTACAGGTGAGATCAATCCGAATATGTAAAAATCTCATTTGTTTACATAATTATGTTAGCGGTCTGTCTCGCTGTATCATTCTAAACATCTAACGAAAATGATGACATTAAAGTCATTGGAGGTATGTTTGCTAGTAAAATTACCTAGCCAGTGAGCTACCTCACGGTAAATTGTCTTCGTCGCATTTGAATATTAGCCGCATGTTTGGTTTTTCATCTACGCGTATGTTTTTATTAAAAAAACAAACTGTGTGTGTACTTATGTACACGCGTTAGAAGTTATACTTCTTTGGCGTAACAAGATAAAAATCTTCTTTAAAATTTTATCTTTCGCCTTATTCTACGTTCCAAATTCAAAACTAAAATGTTGACTATAGCTAACCTCAGGGTGTCGGTTTTTCGTGACGGTGTGCGCGCGCATCGTAAAAATTTACTGTCATCATTTTTCCCTAACGCGCCAAAAGAAGTATAACTTCAAAAAAATACGGCGGTATTATTATATTCTGGAGCCTTTTTATCTTTTCTGATTTAGTTCTTTTAATTATTGTACCAATCATTTCTTTCTTTCTAAAATGTTATCACATACAGAATATCACTATCAAATGTTATCACATATCGGATACAGAATTTTTTAATATTGCTGCTTCCTGGAACGAAGTTACCTTGTTATAATGGCAATTCAATGCCAGGCAAAGGCGAATTTCCCACGGGGTTGCTGACTCTACTTAACGACTCTTGTCATGCCGTGGCAACATCTGATCGGTATATAATTTAACCGAAATTTGGAATGGTACCAAATGATCTTAACGCTCTACTCATAGATATATATACAAAAGTATGGTTCAATGACTTTAAGACATACCATACCAAACCTGCATTATATCCCGCCCACTGCTGAGCACGGGCCTCCGCTACAGCTGAGAGGGTTAAGGCCTTAATCCACCACGCTGGCCTAGTGCGGGTTGGCGGACTTCACATACCTTCGAAATTTAGAAAACTTCTCAGGTAGGTATGCAGGTCTCCTCACGATGTTTTCCTTCACCATTAAAGCGAGCGATAATTCACAAAGAATACACACATAACTTTTCGAAAAGTCAGAGGTGTGTGCCCTTGGGTTTTGAACCTGCGGAAATTCGTCTCGGCAGTCCGTTCCACTCCCAAATAGGCTATCACCGCTATATGGCAACATCTGATCGGTATATAATTTAACCAAAATTTGGAAAGGTACCAAATGTTCTAAACGCTCTACTCATAGATGTACCTATATAGAAAATTATGTTTCAAAGACATTAAGACATATAATACTTATTGTACGTATTTAATTAGTTTCGCAGTTTATTAACATTCAACTATTTTTGTATTTCTTGAATACTACAGCTAATTGTCTAATGTATTTTTTTGTTTCAATATATTTTCTCAGGCTGCAACAAACAATGTCACCCCAATCTTATCGAGTAAGTACGATACTCTGGTTAGGAAAATCAAATTAAAACACTTATTGTTATAGATCTTTTCTGATAAAATCTATCAGCACTTTTAATTCTCTTGAGATACTCAATCTCGTGCCACAATCTTAATGATGCTGTTGATTGACTGAGACGTGCGTGTAGGTACGTAGTACTTTAGACGCATGCTTTAGTTCTCTAACTAATTAAATACTCAATTGAGGAATGTTCTCTAACATTTTTCTACTGAACGATAAGCTGTATATACTTGCTACTGGACTATAAACAGATCTATGTTGTGTTTAAAAAACATGATGCATGTTGCTGTTTTTAATGTTGAATCTATACTGCTTATCTATATTATCTATATTCATATTATAAAGCTGAACAGTTTGTTTGTTTGGTTGAACGCGCTAATCTCAGGAACTACTGAACCAATTTTGAAAATTATTTCACTAATATATTACTCCTGAGTGCTATAGGCTACTTTTTATCTCGGGAAAATATAAAGCGGGACTTTTATCCCGGAAACACTTTTAAACGCGGGTGGAATCGCGGGCAATAGGTAATGAGCAATATATTATTATAATTAATCCTATGTGTTAATCCAAGACATGATCTACCCGTGTGCTAAATTTCATCGAAATCCGTTCAGCAGTTTTTGCGTGAAAGAGTAACAAACATACATCCATACATTCTTACAAACTTTCGCGTTTATAATATTAGTAGGCTTATAATGCTCACAACTGGGTGTAAGCCGACTTACAAGGCATATCCTTTTTAAAGATTTTATTTAGCAAGTAATATTTCGCTACCAATATTTACTATCATTGCCTTATCGTTTGGGTAATTAACATCAGCTGCGTAATTTAATCACTACTGGGGATCTTTTTATTCAACCTCGCTCGCTATTCTTACTTCCCATGCAATCAAATTTCTACGTAGAAGTGCTCAGCCAATCACGGTTTCTTAGTTTCCCGTTGCTCGCAATTATGAAAGGCGCTAAAATTATACTTGAAAGGGTCACTTTACCGTCGCGGGTTGTATTCATCCGGATTTAGATTGCCCTTGTTTCTAAAACTGAATTAGTAGCAAACTAATTCAGTTAAACCGCAGATTTCAATGAACAGACCCAACCGCTCTTTTTCGACCGATCTCGAAAATGGACTAATCAGAATAAAGGTTTTTGACATGCTTATCTAATTTGATAATTAAAATAAAACTACCTAAGGCAGTGTCCCCAGTAAAATGGCGCGCTAGCCATATTTTTGGAAGCTATCAATTCAAAACTTATAATAAACTAGCTAGTGCCCGAGGCTTCGCGCGAGTGAAAAAGTTTTTCCGGGATAAAAGTCACGCTTTATATTTTTCCGGGATAAAAAGTAGCCTATGTCCTTTCTAGTGTCTGAAACTATCTCCGCACCAAATTTCATCGAAATCCGTTTAGCAGTTTCGGAGATGTGCAGTAACAAACAAACAAAAAAACAGAGACAGAAAAGAATTATAAAAATCGCTGATTTGTATTCTATTACTCTTCTTTAGTCACCCCCCTTTCCTTTTTATCACATTTCTTTCAATGCACAGGCACACTGGTATGTAGGTACTGCTGTATTATAGTATAGACAGATAACTTTTTCTCTAAGATGTTGAAGACTACATATTAGGCATAAATCTAAGTTTAGGTAACTTTTAACAATTCTATGAATGTATTTTGTAGACCGTTGTCATAATAGGTATAGTGATGAACTATATACGAAGTCATTTTGATATTGCGTTAATAAACGGAACCACATACTTACTCGTCCTTACCTAAGCTATCATTGTACCAAAAATTATACATGAGCTATGAATAGTTTCCTAAAAAATCCCAGTTTCTTTTTCTAATTTTTGATCATTTTATAGTTAAGAACGAATATGGCGTGTGCGTGAGTATATTTCTGTCTAAAAGTGTGATGTTGGCGCTGCGACGAATTCTCCTAAACGATGTTTGCGATGCTACTTTTCCATCATTCTAAATTGTGGATACTTTTGAAGCAATACACGTAAAAATCAAATGTATTCTTGGCAATGCATTAAGGTTTCAAATTTCAATGTTCTGGAACCAAGTCAACTTTTATTTAGAAGTGACGTGGTAGTGTCAACGTGTTCATTCAAATTGAAATCCACAATGACATGATGTATTTTTTTTGTGGATGCTCGTAGAATAGAATCTCAGTTGCCGTATTTGAAAGTGATTTAATCATTTTGAACAATTTGATGAAAGGAAAGTATTCGTTGGCATTGTTTACGATATTCATAATTGTGCGCAACTAAAGATTGCGTAAGTGCGTGTTTGTACAACTTAAAGTGTAAAAGCTACTTACTACTACTAAACTACGAGCTACTAACTATGTAAATAATATAGCTCGTGGTTTATGTGACTGTTGAATTAATCTATTTTTAGATGATTTTTAGTCATATTATTTCGTGTATTTCTTTTGGTATACATATTATAATCTGTATAATTGGCTTGAGAAATAATTGAGGTAAAAAAAACAAATTTAGATTTTGGGTCTTTGTCGATTGGAATAAATTTGTTGACAAGATACCCTAATGCTACACTAACGAAATTTGGAAGATTAATTTTCAATGAATAGGTACAGCCAGTTTTAGAAATAGGTTCTAGAACAAAAAAACCTTTAAAGTCCTTTAAAGTTAGGGGAAAATTATGAAGTTCATTAATTTTTGTAAAGATTATCTATTGTTTATTTCTAAATTTATAAAACACTGATTCTAATGTTATTTTTATTCAAATGGCCTAGTATTCTGATTTTAGTAAAAATGTAATGAATTTGGACCGTATAGTTTAGCTTTTGGATGCAGGCTGCTTCTGACAGGTTGGTCTGGAAATCTTTGGGGCAGGCCTATGTTCAGCAGTCGGCTTCTAAAGGCTGAAGAAGAAGAAGAAGAAGTTTAGCTTTACATATGAAGTTAAGTGGTAAAGTCGAATTTCATAAAAAATTACAAAATTCTAAGATTTTTTTAAACTATGCTATTTTGGGAACACAGGTACATACATGGAGATTAAATCGATGCACATTGAGACCTTCTATCGATTTGCTCAGTTGGACAATATCGTGTTACACCCTGGATATTGCCTAAGTTTTACGTTTATAATATTTACACCATTATAATAATAATAAACTATTTGCGTTGTGAACTCTCGATAAACTCAGCCGTCTAGACACAAAAACCTTTTTTCTCGTTATTAGTACATTGAATATTCATATAACCAGTTTAAATCAAACAAAATATGGACTCAGCTTCGATATCAAAATTACAGGTATAATAACTACAAAAACATAAGTTATAAGTACCACCGAATATCGAAAAAGTCGTTTGATGGAGACTATAAACAGTACCAATACCAGGGAACATTTAATTACAAAGCACTGCGCTACACTACACTTGATATTCTAATTATTTTCCTATCTGTGGTGGCTCGTGGTTGGCTTATTGTATTTAGTTCTTATTTTTGTTTATTGTTACAGTTAGCTGTGAGCCACCCAAATAAACGAAAAAAAAAACATTATAATCAGTAATTAAAACAGCTTTACCCTAATGCCCTTCTAACAAAGCACAATTCACTGGTGGTAGGTCTCTTGTATGCAAGGGGCCGTCTGGGTAGGTACCACCGCAATACCTATTTCTTTCGCCAAGCAGTGCATGCACTGGTTTATTCCGGTTTGAAGGACATTGTATACAGCATAACAACTGGCCATTATGACACTCAACGTCAACGAGATATAAGTAGGTATCTCAAGGTGATGAGCGCAGTGGAGTGACACGCAGTACATTGTAATTCCAAGTTCTGTATGTTCTGTGTTGCTACTGTTTATGGGCAGTCGTATCGTTTATTATCAGGCGAGCGGCATGCTGGTCTCGTAGCTTAAGGGCAATAAAAAAAAATCTCAAAACTGGGTGTACGTTGCTGCTTTGTAGACAATACCTGATAAAATTAATATATATGAGTTTTACTTGCACAAGAATGCAGGCAAAATTATTAAGAAGGTCTAAGAAGACCACAGTAAAAAGTGCGTATCCCTTCGAAGATTAAAGACATATGTCTGTGTGTATGTATGTGTAAAAATAATGACTATATAATAAACAATAAACAGTTCGACTTATCCGCATGATATACATTTACATAATTTTGTGTAACAATTAAAATTTAAGGGATTAGTTCTAGTAATACCATTACATGTTGTTTGCTCAATTAATTGGAGTAACGTTACGTACCAAAGTGGCTGTTTATTACGTTGTCAACCCAGTTACCTAACTGTATCTATTTTTGATTAGATTAAGTTGATATTGCGTTTACGATTGGTTGGCTCGTGTCCAAACTAATTTCAGAACGATACATAGTCTTAAGTTTATTAGAATGTGATGAGGCATCATTATTGCTAGACGGTTTTCGGTATTTTTTTTATAGCTTGACAACGATTTGATCACCGGATGGTATTCGGTCATCACCATCTAAATTCTTAAAGGAATCGTAAATGCAGTGCTGGTTTTTATATCATTAAAGAGGTGTTAGGTGTCAATTTGGAGAACGCTAATATCTTCTAAAATAATTCTTATTCACTGACATTAAAACTGTTTATTGATCGTTGAAGACTATGTTGAAGTTAATCTTATGTTAATCCAGTATGATATTGATTTGTTTTTAGTACAAGCAGCTGCAGAAAGGTATGCTTTTCACATATTATTTATAGGCTAAATACGGATCACGGGGTGATTCCTTTGTTCAAGAAGACCATATTTCCTAATACACAACGCGGCCTGAAATGCCATAATCCAAAAATCTTAACACAACGGGCTTACGGATACACTACTTTTTAATTCATAAACATGCAAGTTTATTTTAGAACCGAGATTCTGAAAATAGACACATGATTGACTAGGATTCAAAATAAATTATGCTATTAAATCAAGACAAAAATTATCTATTTATTTAATAAATCATAAATAAATAAAATTTGACAACTTGTTTAGTCTATGTCGGAATTTACAAATCTCGTTGTAAATCTCTGGCTTTGATCAACGATGTACCTTGATCAATAATCAGAACAACCGATTAAAGTGTTACTCGGGATTTGCAGGGTGAAAACAGTATTTATTATTTATTTATTTAACACTTTATTGTACATCAAACTAAGGTGAATGTATAAACATAAAATAAAACTAAGGTGATAAAAACACAAGTACAATTGGCGGTCTTATCGCATTCCGCAATTTCTTACAGACAACCTTTGGATGGATTGGAGATGATAAGAAATTTAATAGACAGTAATTCTTTTACAAAAAATATTCTCAGTAACTCTTATTATGAACCTAGTACTACAGTGTCTCAATGTAATATAATCTACTACCATTACATCTATATCAGTTACCTGATAAAAAATTATAAAATATTTTTGGAGAGCCTCCAAAATAATGTTAAACAGCGCTCGACCAATTTTGTACATCAATTAAGAATGAAACGGTTTCGTTATATTACACGGTGGAATTTAATTCACTGTTTTCCCGAAACATACGTTGTCAGTAAATGACATAGAACAATTCTGAATTTATAAGCAAAATAAAAATTTAATCAATCAATCAATTTATTTTGCAAATATGGGTACATTATTAGGTGGCGCATTTTACAACAAAGTATCTTGTCATATTTAGTCAAATGAAGTGCAAAAATTATAATTCATGTTTCATAGAAGATGCAAACATACGAATTGAGTACTTCCTTTCTTTTTATGGAAGTCGGTTAATAAAACAACAACTACAACTATCAGTGAAGTCAGACTTTTTCTATGATGTGAAATTTACTGTTTGTCGCCGCTACATGCCGCATTGTAGGTCTGTATGTCTGTCTGTGGCATCGTAGCTCTCAAACGAATGAACCGATTTTGACGCGGTTTTTTTTGTGTAAAAGCTGATGTGATCGAGAAGGTTCTTAGCTATAATTTATGAAGCTCTGTTCAGGCGTTTGAAGATTGTCAGCTCATTCCCAATTTTCAAAAGTCCGATTAATTTTAAATTTTTGATGTACTGTAACTTCGGAAATATTTTTAAGACATGTTAACCTTGAGCTGGTGCTGCAGCATCAAGTAGCCTGCGGGATACCCAGCTCTTTAGCAACTTATAGCAGATATAGCGTGTTTTGGCTCATAAGAATGGTCTCAACGAGTAGGTGTTAGATAATTGATTATCAAGAACCATATAAAAAGTTTGAAATTTAAATTTAAATAACCCCGACACAGAAAACCGCGAAAGAAGTATTTTCATCTCCCTGGTCCGAATTTAGGTCCCCCGTCGTAAGGACGCTTGGGCCAAAAATCAAAATATTGTTAGGTACTTAAACGACAAAGACACTTTTATTATTTCACTTTTTAGAGGTTTTATTTTTGCATCGGGGTTTATTTAAATTTTACCTATTTTTGACATTGCGTCAATAAATTAAACCACGTTCTGGACAAGTTCTCGACATTATTGAACTAGTACGTAAATACAAGCGCTCGGAATTCGTACACGGAAGTGATGCGCCTGTGTTCCGAATACACAATAAGGACGTTAGATAAATAATCGCCTACTAACTTAGCAAAATTTGCGGGAATGGGGTGAGGTGAAAATAGGGTGTAGCTGCCGCGCACGCCCGATCGAGCGGCAGTCGCTCGCTAGTCGTCCTAGTAGTCCCGACTGGCTAGATGCGCCGGCGTTTGATCGGTAGGTATTCGAGTTTTTTTATTGTTTTAGTTTTGAAGTTATACTTCTTTTGGCGCGTTAGGGAAAAATGATGAGAGTAAATTTTTTCGATGCGCGCGCACACCGTCACGAAAAACCGACACCCTGAAGTTAGCTATAGTCTACATTTTAGTTTTGAATTTTGAACGTAAAATAAAACGAAAGATAAACATTTTTAAAATATTTTATCTTGTTACGCCAAAGAAGTATAACATCTAACGCGTGTACATAAGTACACACACACATTTTTATATTTTGAAATGTAGATTAATTCTACCCACTTATGTCGTTTTGAGTAGGTACAGTCACCCACATAAGGAGCTGAACAAATTCAAAACTTTAAATCGCTTATAAATTTTTGTTTTATTACCCAAGTTTTCTTTTCTTCACAAAAATATATGTTTCGTGGAAACAGTGAATTAAATACCACCACGTATATAGATAGGGTCATTTTAACATTGTGTTACTAAATGAAACCACATACTTTGAAAATAACACTTTCCAATAAGTTATTTTAACCATAGATGTAAAATAAAAAAGTGTAAATTTTGAACAAAATAAAAATCAATAAAAAACAACGGGTTGCATTTCGGGAGTGCCGGCAGAAGTGAAAACTTGAACATTAACGTTGTGCCTTTTTGAATACTTTGGAATGGTTAGGGAATAATTTCGCACGAATTGCTTTATCAGTATAATTATCAGTATAAAAGTACTAGCATTTATGTGGTTAAATACAATATCTATTTATCGTACACAAAAATGACAATTTCACTATTTATTTATAAATCAAAATTTAAAAAAAGAATGTTACGCTCTTTTGTACTCGTGCCGTGCCAACGCTGGGGAAATAAATAAAAATGTAGTCGTTTAAGAATTATAGCTTCCACGCATTGTATTTAAGGTTTATATTAGTAAGGGATGGTAAAACCTCCTACGGATTTTCGATCGGTCACGTGATCCTGACGCGAGTTTAACATTTTATACCCATCCCAAAAGTGCTAAAGAAGTTTTCACTTCAAAAGTAACTTTAAGTTTACACGCCCTAATGCCACTACTACTCAAAGTATTAGTCACAGCGGCAACATTACACTTTCAGTCAGAAAAACGCTCACGCACACGCCGTATTCGCACTAAAATACAAAATGATAAAGTAATCAGGAAGGTATAATTTAAATTTTCGGTGAAAATATTCGTTTTTCATGAATGATTTTTGGCATCATGTTAGCAGAGGCCAAGGCGAGTACCTATGTGGTTTAATTTATTAACCCAATGTCAAAATAACCCTGTATAATTTAAAACCATGTTTATTTCTTAAAGAAATAAAAATAAAACTGTAACGCTCTTTTCGCTAATTAACCAAGTTTGATCTTTTAATATCACAGTCGCATAAATTAATTATCTACGCGTAAAACAAATAATAAATCTGAATGTTGATATTGCTCATGTCATTAAATATTAAATGCTGCGATATAAATAGAAAAAAATACCTTCAGAATATTTTTATTTTTTTCATTTTTATAGCATTGAATGACGAGACGAGCATGCCGTTCGCCTGATGGTAAGCGATTGGACCACCCATAAACAGTGGCAACACTATCCAGGACCTTGAGTTACAAAGTACTGTGTACTTTTGATATTCAACTGTGTGGCATTCCACTGCGCTCATCATCCTGAGACATAAGATGTTAAGTCTCATTATGTCCAGTAGTTATACTGGCTACAATGTCCTTCAAACCGAAACACAACAGTGCATGCACACTGTTGCTTGGCGGTAGAAATAGACATTGCGGTGGCACCCACCCAGACGGCCTCTTACATAATGAGAGACCAGTAATTTTAAAACACTTTACCTAACAAATTTTATCACTAAGCTGGATTTAAAATTCTATTACAAAACTTTGTGCGGTAAACAAGCTCGTGCAACCCGCATAGGGACCGCGTAGGCATGTCCTAAATCCAACCCATAAAAGACCTGACATTATCGCTGCACAGGTGGGTTGTAACATAAATGAACATGATGATGTAATATTGTGTAGATATTTGCGAATTACATAGTGAACTCGCTTTTGCTCACGGCTCCGACGTGATAAAGGTTTTACGGGATAAAAAAAAATGCATTCAATTCGATGCAGTAGTTTTTGCGTGTAAAAACATACAGACAGACAGATAACAATTCTTAAAACTGTTGTTTTTGTTTCTGTGGTCTAACAAAGACTTCTGTGGTCTTATATCCTCCTAATTTTAATGGTCAGATTAGTCCAAACATTATAATGTCAACAAACGACAGGCGTTGGGACTAGGGTTGGTCTCTCGACGATCGCAAAGTTCATACTAGCCAGACATGAGGTCATCACATTTTTCTTTCCAATAAGACAGGCCACATGATAGGGGGAGACATATTTTACACTCGGTAAATTTTTAATCAATAGCCACATTTAACATAGAGAAGTGAAAAGCTATTTGGCTTTAGCAACGTTTTTTGTTGCGATATTAAGTTATATATATTTAGAATCAGAAAAAGACACTGATTCCAAATATATACCCTATATACCTGAATACCCCAAAAAATGTCGCTTAAGCCAAATAGCCTTTCACTCCTCGATATGATTAATAATGTAAGTGACTCACACCCTTCTCCTAGCGACATCTGGTGAATGTGGAAGTATTTCCCTCATTTCTTTACTTACGAATTCAACCCTTATATTTTAGGTCGTTAGATCCATATTGAATTTGGAATTGATGGAATAGATACGGAGCGATAAATTGCCACTTAGCCAGCCTACAAGATCATCGATTCTATTTAGATGTTTACGTCAGTCCGTCGTAACTGCATTACCAACAAATTTATTTATCTCTCTTTAACAAAGCATTTTTTTTCATTTCGCCTTTACGTTGATATTGATAGATTAATATTGGTCATAATGAGACAGAACACCGATTAGGAATAATCAATGATGATTACTTTTTCATTGGTTCTTACGGCCATAGTTTATAAAAATACACATACATACATAGAATCACGCCTTTTTTCCTTTCCAGAGGTATATCACAACTACATTTCGCCAGCTATTAGATCCCATGTAATAGTGGGCGGGCCTATTGCCAAATACCGGGCACATTTCCAGACTCCGGGCTGATACTGAATAGAAAAATCCAATATCACTGCCCGACCCGGTAATCGAACCAGAGACCTCAGCGCTGCAGTCGTCCGTAATACAACTACGCCACCGAGGCAGTCAAACATAATACCTAAAATCCTTACAATATCGTAATCAATTAGTATTTCTTTTGCATAATCTCACATGCATTCATGAGCACGTTTTCATTTTCTCATATTATACATTGTAAAGATTGACAGTTTTATTAGCTTATTCATAATAATATGATTGCGTGACCTCCTGACTTTCAATGACAATATAATGGCAGCAGATGTCTTTTTTCTATTGTTCTAATTAAAGAGTGTTCATTCACTCCCGCATGAAGAGAATCTACTTATAGTCTGCTTTTCTCACACTATTCAAAGAGATTGTACGTGTCGAATTGAAAAATATATTGCCATTCTTAATGCAACCTATTGTGTGTGCTTGCAATATATCAGAATCAGTCCACGCCTATATTTCCTTAGGATTATGGCGAAGTGAAACTTATGTAGTGTACTGTTCGCCCAAATTGCAGACATTGTTTTATTAGAGTTTATATTTTTTCGAAACCAGCATAAATACTTTGTATACCGTGTGTACAAAGTGTAGAGAAATAAAATAAATTTATATTTTTTTTAATTTCATTTTATTGACGATAGAAGCATGCCGCTCGTCTGATGGTAAGCGATACGACCGCCCATAATGAGTAGTAAGGCCGCACAGAATTTAGAACTACAAAGTACTGCGTGGTACTCCACTGCGGCCATCATCCTAAGACATAGCTTGTTAAGTCCACAATGCCCAGTAATGGAGCTGGCTATAATGTCCTTCAAACAGAAACACAACAGTGTATGCATACTAGTGCTTGCCGGTAGAAATAGACATTGCCGTGGTACCTACCCAGACGGCCCTACCCATACAAGAGACCTACCACCAATATCGAGTAAGTTTAGTAAACATTTCTGGTTTATGACGAAACTCGAATTTCCCTAAATGTTTTCAAATTTAAAGACAAAATGAAACCCCAGATGGTAAATCACATGAATTTTTAAGACGTAGCGTTTGCTCTTTCCCAAGCCAATTATTAAACTTTCAGCAATTTTGCAGCAACTTTAAAAGGAGACAATTTCAACACAACTGGGCCAACGTTTAACTGAAGATAATACTATATTTAATATTGCAAATGCTTGTTATCTCGTGTATTTCTAGTCTTTGTTAAGGCTATATAAAAAAGTAACGTTGGAATCTTTGAAACAATAAGTGCTCAAGACAAGGTGGCAAAGCAAACTAGAACGCGTGTCAACTATGTAGTATGTAATATAGAAAGGATGCCTCACTTTTTAACGTGGGGTAATGTATAGCCCACTTTAACATAAAAATGGGGACAACCTCGGAATGAGAGATAATGAGCTGAATTTTCGTATATTCAGTATACTTACTTCCATTTTGACGTTGTCTCAGAAGTCTCATTAAATTTCGTGTCTGCGTCGTAAGTTATTCAAGGTCAAAGTTCCCAAAATCGTAATTTTGCATATATCTCGCTTCCTATGGGTTTAATGCTATTTGCATTTATCATGAATATTGTAAAGAAGAAAATTCTCTACAACTGGAGTGTCTAGTGGTTCCTTAAATGGGATGGTTCTCAGAAAATGCTCGGTTATGTAGCAGTCATTTAATGGTGATCAAGAAATCAGAATTTTAGGATAATTTTAATTTGTTCCTTTTACACACACACCATCCCATGATGTGACAAGGGGCGAGCCTATCGCCATATTGGGCAGAAATTCAAAACTCCGGGCTGATGATGAATAGAAAAATCCAATATCACTTTGCCCGACCCGGGACGCGAACCCGAGTTCTCAGCATAGCAGCCATACCGTAATACAACTACACCACCGAGGCAGTTGTTCCTTTTAATTGAATAAAAATCACATAAAGTTTTAGGAATGATTACCACTATATAAATACTTGGTTTCCGACTATGCCACGTAAACAGGATCTGATATCAACGCGGCGGTTGAAACTCTGGATTATACAGTAATAGGAAATGTAGAAAAGTTTTGGTACACCGGAGAATAAAATTTAATTTCGAACTTTGGTTAGTTTGTGACAGTTGTTTATTTAGTCAGGAAGTTGATCGAAACGGATACAAGAATATACATTTCAGTTGGAGTGAATTTATCGGTTTCTTATTTGAAATTTTCATGTGCATTTAGCTCCTGAAGAATATTTGTCTTGTAGTCATTGATATATAACACACATACACATACTCACGCCCGTTATCCCCGAAGGGGTAGGCAGAGGTGCAACTAGTGCACAAACTTTTCGCCGTACGTATTCCGTCCCATGATGTGATAGGGGGCGAGCCCATCGCCATATCGGGCACAAATTCCAAACTCCGGGCTGATACTGAGTAGAAAAACTCAATAGAACTTTGCCCGACACGGGGATCGAACCCGAGACCTCAGTATTGCAGTCGTACCGTAATACAACTACGCCACCGAGGCAGTTAGACAGTTTTTTTTTATATATCAATACTTGTAGAGAATAAAGTTATCTGTTTGAGCTATATGTATTAAGCTATCAATACTAACTAATAATGATCTCTTTGCTATATTTTTAATTTGCGTCTTTGCCTGATGTTACACGATAAGTTCTGAAGTCGATACCCAGTTTAGCAACGTTTACTGTAATTTGGTTTTTTCTTCTTTGCATGATTTGTTTGAATTTAACGTCGCTTTTAGGATGGATTACGCGATTGGCAACCATCCGTACCTAATGCAAAAACTGGCAAGTAAAAACACTGTAATTCAAGTTGGATAAGATAAAGGCTGAGAGATAAAGCCTTTACGTTTGGCTTCCGTGTCTTATCTGCAGGATAAAGCACCCTGAATGCACGTATATGAAATCAGAATGTTTAAAATCGTTTTAAATTTAAAAATAAAGCTTTAAGAATTACTGTTAGACCTTTAATACATCAATGGTTAGACCACTCGTCAACGTTATTTTTAAAGTTTTATTTTATACTTAAGCCTTTTATTTTTATCCTTATATAATTAATTATTATATCCTTATATAATTTTTCTAGCGGAAAAAAATACAGATAATGTTTCCTGCTTATTCTTATATCACTGTTTGATGAGAAAAACTTTCTGTCAACATCATAGCACATTAATTGCAATCATTACTAATATTCGTGCGGATAGTTTGTTAGCCAACTTGTTAGTTGTTAAAGTTAAGTGAATCGTAGTTTAATCACTTTTGTTAACTATTCCGGTACTTTTAATCATCACTTCCGCGTTACGAAAAACTCATTTATATGCTCACTTTGAGCGTCAAGAATAAAATAACCTGGGCGTTCTACGTAACTATTTTGCAGAATATAAGTAGTTTTCCCTATGATCTTGCGCACGGTATACGGACAAAAGTGGAGGCGTGGTGCGGATACCGCGCTATCTCTTTCGCACGTACGCAGCGTTATGGCCGTTGACACTCGGTGACGTCACAGTATGATATTACTGTTATTTGACAATTACCCCTTCTGCCAAATTTCAAAGCTTTATAACTTACTTATTATTGCACCAATTTTGAAAATTCTTTTTCCGTTAGATTTTGGATGGCATTCATTTTTGATAAATGTTTAAAAAAGTAGTCAACTTGCCTATTGTGTCGACTGGCGAGATGTTATCATCTCTCGTTAGTCGACATACTATCTAGACTCTACTCCGATGACCGTCAGGTCCAGAGGGATCAATTTGCCGTGTCCGTATAAAAAAAAACAACCTAACCACAACACTTTTGTGTTAAACGTGACAGAATTTTGACACTTATATTAATTGTAACTATTACCTGCTTGGTATATGCTGCTATGAAGTACTAAAATGCTAGTTATAAGGCTTATTATGGGAATAGAGAAATTTCAGATGGTTACCGTAATATACGAACGCTGATTATTATAATTATAGTGTCTATCAATTGTATACATTTCTCAGAAGCTCTGTCACCTAGGTGATAAATTGAGCGACGTATAGTGACTAATTGTGTTCAAACAATTAATTGTAATCAACATTATGAAAGCCGTCTCATATCACAATAGTAATTATTCAAAGAAAAAATTAAATTGTGGTTTCACTTAGCAATTAGCTTATATCTGTACACGAACATGATCCATAACGTCTAACATAAAATTCAAATCACGAATTTACATACTGATGGTAGTGTCCTCGTATGCAAGGGCCCGCCTGGGTAGGTACCACCGCAATCTCTATTTCTACTGCCAAGCAGCAGTGAACATGCACTGTTGTGTTCAAGTTTGAAGGATATTTTAGCCAACGTATTTTAGACAACTGGGCATTATGGGACTTAGCATCTAATGTCTCAGGGTGACGTGCGCAGTTGAGTGCCACGCAGTACTTTGTACTATAAGTTACGTATGTTGTTGCTACTGTTTATGGGCAATTTTATCGCTTATCATCAGGTGAGCGTTATGCTCGTCTCGTCATTCAGTAGCAATAAAAAAATATGAATTCAACATACTCCACGCACCTGGTACCTATAATGTTTAACAAACTATAATGTTTCGTATGGTATATGGTAAACAATAACCGATTCCAAACAATATCAATATTTATAGTGTATTCATTAACCGCTTCCAGGAATATAAACAAATATCCAAACACTTGAAAAATAGTTTTTTTTTATGGCATTGAATGACGAGACGAGCATGCCGTTCGCGTGATGGTAAGCGCTACGACCACCCATAAACAGTAGCAACACCAACCAGCACTTTGAGTTACAAAGTACTGCGTGCATTCCACTGCGCTCGTCATCCTGAGACATAAGATGTTAAGTCTCATTATGTCCCGTAGTTACACTGGCTACAATGTCCTTCAAACCGAAACACAATAGTGCATGCACACTGCTGCTTGGTGGCAGAAATATACATTGCGGTGGTACCCACCCAGACGGCCTCTTACATAATGAGAGACCTACCACCAGTGAAATAGTGAATAGTATATTATGTTGAATCACTATTTCTTATCGCTTGGGGATTAGTATGATAAGAGAACGTTATACATTGAAGGATGATGTGGTGACTTAAATTAAAAGAAGTATGCTGAGATCATTTGGGCACGTAGATACGATCGTTGAAAGACGAGTTATGAAAGGTATTTATCAAACAAATGTGGATGGTACTGATGGAGGGGATACCCATAATCGGCGAAAATCTATGTTGAGAACTATGAACGTGGAAGAGGTGAAAGAGGTATGTCATTATCGTGGCATGTCGCGCCCAAAAGTATCTGCTTCTCACTGTCTCTGTGTATAAATATATGACTTTTTCATGTTGATTTTTGTATATTTGTTGAGCCTAATTAATTTAATATTATTAAAAAAACAAATAAGCTAACACAACATTCATTGAATCTGAAGCGACACGAAGTTCGCCGGGGCAGCTAGTATCAACATAAAACCTCTTTTTATCGTGAAATCCATCAGCCATTGTCACGCATTGTCATTGTATTTTAAATCACGCTACTTTTTTTGTACAAGATAAAGTTCTCAGCCATTTCTTTTTTGTGAAGAACACGTGTAACATGAATTAAGCGTGATTAAATAAAAATAAGTTATTGCCCTTTGGGGAGCCCCTGTAGAAACATAATCTAAAGGGATAAGGTTTTTTTTTTATACGGTCATGGCAAAGTGACCCCCACTGTCCCTAATGATACGTGGAGTAGGGTCCAGACAGTGCTGACTAACGAAAGATGATAAATGACCCATCGTCTATCGAGATAATTATGCCGGCCGGGTTGAAACTCTATATACATAATATTACGCTGAACCCGGAACGCGGCATACATCAGCCGTCGAGTGGCTATCCGCGTGGATACAACATCTTACCACCAGTATACAAATAATTAATTCTCATGACATTACTGTTTAGCTACTCTCCAAAATAAAAAAAAGATATAATCAAAATTTAATGTTGTAAAAATTTAATAATTATACGTTATAATAATTGTATGTCGTATGATTTACAAGCAAACCTCTAATAAACAGTTGCATTTGTTTTAAAGTATAATATGTCAATGCCCCTTGTTGCCACGTTTCTGATTCTTATAAGTTATACTCACGATCGGTACTGATTTTTTTAAGTCGAAGTAATAAAAACCTTTAAGAGCGTTAACCTGCCTACATACTTTTGTGATACAGCATTCAATTACAGGAAAAAAAGCGTGGATACCCTATCATTAATGTGTAATCAGAGGCCCAACAAGTTCGTGTTCTCAACGACCAACCATAACAGATTTATATAATTTCCTTACATAATTAAAAAATATATTTAAGAAAAACAAAAAACCCGACTGCGTCAATATCTGCCATCTTTATTATCTGCGTTTGTGAGCACAGTCAACTAAGATTATTCAAAACCAAATTAAATATTCAAATTAAAATCTTGTTTCTATCTTTTCAGTTCTTCAATTAATTTAATAAAGATGGCAGATATTGACGCAGTCGGGTTTTTTGTTTTTCTTAATCTTAAATATTTTTATTAATTTCCATCTTTTTAGTTCTCAAGCACTTTTATTAGCATTTCCTATTCCAAACTCCAATAAAACATATAAGTTATACATATATTCGTAATCACTGTTAAAAATTCTTTATTTTGATACCACACTCAATGTATTTTGAAAACATTTTTTTTTTAGATTACTTTTTGCTGCTAAAATCCTTAATTTTGTTTTTTTTTTATTTTGATGTACCCAGTGTCACTCTCATGACTAAGACGAATCTATTGACACCACTCACATAAAAATACGACAAGCCGGTTAGGCTGTAGGGTGTGCCAAAGAAATATACAAACATACATACATACACTCGAAAAACATAACCCTCCTTCTTTCGCAGTCGGGTAAAAAGGTGCCCTAATAACACGATAAATATGTTAGATGAAAAACATTGACACAATCGTAACATATAATTTTTTATTGCAGCCGTACAGCATAATAATTTAGACACCCACAACATTGATAAACTACCAAAAAGTCAACGCAAAAATTCATTAACCGATTGTTTTGAATCCGCAATATCTGTCTCAGTTAATTGTCGTTTATGTATCAAAAAAGATATATTTCCATAAAAATGACATTTAATCAGCAAGCGTCTAAAATTTAATCAACTCAAATGACCATATAGAATCTAAAATAGTCTCGACCTTCAGTTTTTGGCGCAACGACACGTTTACAACAAGTTTTCGATTATTATGTTATTTATATTGATGTAAACGACAAAACAATCAGATATTTACGATAGTGATATTTTGTAGATATCATAATGATGTCTATTATGACAGTATGAGTGTAAAAATATGCGATTTTAGTCATGATACAATCATGAATTCTGTGTATATAAACACGTAATAAATATACGTGTTTGGTGTGAATTTTACTTTTAATTCTTAACTAGCTTTTGCGCGCGGCTCCGCCCGTGTGGAATTTTTTTTCCGGAATAAAAAGTAGCCTATAGCACTCGGGAGTAATGTAGTTTCCTATTAGTGAAAGAATTTTCGAAATCGGTCCAGTAGTTCCTGAGATTAGCGCGTTCAAACAAACAAACAAACTCTTCAGCTTTATAATGTTAGTATAGATTATCGTTACATAACGTAGATACGTGTATGTAGCTTTACATTATAAAGGCTATCAATCATATAATTTCTTATCCCATTCAATAAAGTTTTTCGTTCAAAATTCCTCTCCTATTCCACAATAACAGTGTCGACGCAACATGTTCTTTATAGTATGTTACATAAGGGATTTAGGTAAGCTTTTAAATTTTAAGACCGGCCACCTGCCTAATATCAACTCCCTTGGGATCTTATCAAGGTTAAATAATGTTATAAACGCACGTGAATACAGGGCTCAGGACTCAAATATTAAGCTGTCTACAACTCGTACAAATTCTCTACACACACACACGCTTTTTATCCCCGAAGGGGTAGGCAGAGGCGCAACTAGTGCACCCACTTTTCGCCGTGAGTATTCCGTCCCATGGTGTGATAGGGGGCGAGCCTATAGCCATAGCGGACACAAATTCCAAACTCCGGGCTGATACTGAATTTAAAAAACCCAATATCACTTTGCCCTGGAGTATATACCCTATACCCGGGAATCGGACCCAAGACCTCAGTATTGCAGTCATACCGTAATACAACTACGCCAGCGAGGTAGTTTTTAAACCCTGACGGAAAAATAGCGTTGTTATAAGTTTAAGGTGTGTATCTGTTTGTCTGTGTGTGGCATCGTAGCTCCGAAACGAATGGACCAACTTCGATGCGGGTTTTTTATACCTAATTTAATTGAGATCTTGTTTTAAAGCATTCAGAGACTATTCATGTTAAAAACTCTACCGATTTCAATACTACATTGATGTGTTTTTTTATTGCATTGAATGACGAGTCGAGCAATCCGTTCGCCTGATAGTAAGCGATACGACCACCCATAAACAGTAGCAACACCATCCAACACCTTGAGATACAAAGTACTGTTTGGCATTCCACTGCGCTCGTCATCCTGTGGCATAAGATGTTAAGTCTCATTATGTCCAGTAGTTACACTGGCTACAATGTCCTTCAAACCGAAACACAAAAGTGCATGCACACTGCTGCTTGGCGGTAGAAATAGACATTGGGGTGGTACCCACCCAGACGGACTCTCACATATGAGAGACCTACCACCAGTACCTTGACGTGTTGAAAATGCAGACTGCCGCGGTGGTTGGCGATAGGTTCGCCATCTATCACATATGGGACGGAACACCACATCGAGGATGCGGAACAACCTCATCGAGGATAATGCATGATGTGTGGTTTTTTCTTTAAATGATGAAGAGAAGCCAAGTTAACTCAAAGAAGTTATCTAGTTTATACTGGAACCGATATGGCCGCAGTAAAATAACAGCTCCGTAAATATGTCGCAAATTCTTTGCCTAGAAGTTATCTACTCTAATATTATAAAGCTGAAGAGTTTGTTTGTTTGTTTGGTTGAACGCACTAACAGGAACTACTAAACCGATCTTGAAAATTCTTTCACTAATAGGAAGCTATATTACTTCTGAGTGCTATAGGCTACTTTTTATCCCGGATAAACTTGTTCACGCGGGCGGAGCTACGAGCTTCACCTAGTCTGATATAGAAGGCAATACAGTTCCAAAATTTATGAACTTAAGCCAATCTCTGTTCGATGTCTGATACATTTTTCTAAGAGACTGGCATTAAAAAGTTTACAGGCTCAGTTCTCTATTACCGTTTATTAAGAGGCTATTTAAAACATTGGAATACTAATAAAAGTGCTATAAAACAATGCTTGAGGGATAAGTGTTTATTTTTGTAATGGGTTTTTACGACACATCGTCGTGATGTTGAAATCAGTATTGATAAAAATACAGTCGATTATAATCTATACTCTTATTATAAAGCTGAAGAGTTTATTTGTTTGAACGCGCTAATCTCAGGAACTACTCGACCGATTTTGAAAATTCTTTCACTAATAGGAAGCTACATTACTCCTGAGTGCTATAGGCTACTTTTATTATTTTTATCTCGGAAAACTTTTTAATAATAAATATGATGCAAAGTATTTCTGTCTGTCCAACATATTACGAGATGACTCTCGACAAGCATTCAATGTACTGAAATACATGTATGGAAATTGGACGTTTTCAAGTGCAAAATTTAACACAATCATATTCCAAAAATATAGATATGTCTTTAGCAATCGCAATCCGAAGACTCGAAAGTGACCCAATTGGGAGAGTTTTATGCAAGTAAATGACAAATACTAGCTGTACTCTTTATTCGTACTGAGTTAACATGCCAACTCTTTCAGACGACATGGCAATTTCAAGAATATTTATGTTTGCGTGCGGAACACTTTTCTCATTTGATTCGTTAGGGTATGACATATCTATACTTCTAAAAAAATCATTAATCAAACATGATGGATTGTTTATAACGAGTTTCGATCCAAAACGCACAGTTGTTCGGGATTGTATTTTGTAACCCTTATCACAATAAGGGGTTCTTTGACGTCACGCGTCGGAAAATATAAGAACTTAATCGGTGGGTTCACTTGTGACGCCTCCCTGTACTTCTTCGAGGAAAATTACGGGAGCATAATAAACGTCTTAGTATTTTGGTACTAATATAACGTTTATATATATCGTAGAAACATTTTTTTGTCTCATTCTTTGCTGACATATTTTATAAGTATTCTATTGGTCTTTCAAATTATAAACAAATTAAAGGTATTTCCCAGTTTTATATACATACATATGTATGTATATAAAAGTGATAATATGTATCATCACGCCTTTTTCCATTTTTAGGCGTAGACAGAGAAGTTTGACACCCACATTTCGCCAGCTGTTAGATTCCATGTAATATTCTATGGTATAAAATATGGAAAGGTAAATAAATAAAATAAATTCTATGAATGTCACACGAACAGAAACCTAAGACATCCTTATTAATGTATACACAAACACTATCAATAGCCTATAGAAAAAAAGTGAGAATGCGCCTTTAGCTCCTATCGGCATATTATGATTTATTGTTCCGCGATCATAATACACTGAATGGCCTTCCTAGTCTTATCTATTCGCCTTCAGCCCTCGATAGTTTAGTTGGCGTTAAAGGTTAATATAGGGTTAAATAGAAATTGAATAGCGACGACTGGAAGTCTCCAAAACCCATGAATAGGAGGTATAGTTATAGATAAAGCTTTGATTAATTATATACCTAGATAGAGTGACGCGCTGCAATGAAACTAAAACAAACAGGCCAACTTTTCTTAAGCTAGTATCCGTGACAGCTGTTGTACGCTATCGCTGCATCATTCTGCATATCCTTGTGTGCGCGCATAATGATACCAGTTATTACATGGTTTCTATTAAAACGGGGAGAAAAATATATCCATGAGAAACAACAAAAATTAATTCACTCGAACTCATTTAGTTAACTCGACTGTTTTGTCTACTTGGAGTTTTAGAGGAGAGAAATCCTACTAATATTATAAACGCGAAAGTTGGTATGTATGGATGTCTGGATGTATGGATGTTTGTTACTCTTTCACGCAAAAACTACAGAACGGATTTCGATTAAATTTGGCACACGGGTAGATTATGTCCTGGATTAACACATAGGCTACTTTTCATCCCGGGAAAATATAAAGCAGGACTTTTATCCCGGGAAAACTCATTCACGCGGGCGGAGACGCGGGCAAAAGCTTGTAATTCAGTACCACCGTTGTTATGAACGCTTAAGTATAATTATATTTTAGGTCGATTATAGTTTATAGTTTTACATCATTCAAATGGAAAATCGAATGTCGTTATCTACCCACTTGGCCATAAAATTAGTTTGACCATAAAACCTATGGAATTGTGTTCGTTCCTAGATTTTTTTCTGAGTTGCCAGGGAGATTTTATTGTTTTCACGTAAATTGATTAAATTGACAGGAATCTATAGATCTTAAGTCCATTACTTGGGAATAAGTATGAACGTAATGTTTATAACTATAAGCTTATTCGGATTTCGTTAAAGCAATTTGAAGATATATTTTTACCAACGTAATATTTTTTCATATAAAGTAATCGCATAAATAAAGTTTATTTTAATACAATTTTGTAGATGACCCGAAATGTAAAATTGTTTTTATAAAATTGGGCTGATTTCGAAGAATTAATTTCGTTAGAATTCGTCGTTTGGCCTTACAATTAAATTTTGAGAGAGACCTCATTTACACTGTATTTTGAACTAAAGGTGCCAGATAAAACTTTTGCATTGATAAGATATTATGAATAAGTTTAAAGTACAAGATTTTAATTGATAGCTCCTAGCTTCGTTCGAAATAATCGAATTGCGCATTACATTATTGATATAAAACTGTTAAAATAACTTTAAATAGTTCGTTATTAATTATGATTTATGACTGATTCGAAAACATTATTCAAGTATTTTATTTCTAGGTTATAAAAAATAATTAATGCCAAATATCTTTAAGAAAAGCCCCCAAAATATTATTTTAATGGCATTAAAATTCTAAACTGTTTAGAATATAAACTCTTTGATCTTAAAAAATATTCATACAAATATGCTTTATAAAGCATTTACGCTGAAAAGAATATAAAAATAAGTTATGATTTAAAGCTTAAATTGAAAGATAATCTTTGCAATGTTATAACAAAATAAGGGTATGGTGTGGAGGTTATTGCCCTTTAATTAAACGTCGTGTTTGATATAGTCACTATATAATTATTAATATTCATGTCGTAAATTAGATTTAGTATCTATTTATGGGTATACTTAATGACAAGTCATACAACGTTATTATCGATATAACGAAATTATACTCTCGATTTTTTCTAAATGATAAAAATTATAAATAACTGCACTTGGGAAAATGTATGTTCTATTTTTTTTTACAAATGGTAGTACTTATAAATGTAATATCTTTATTGTGCTAGACTGCCTCGGTGTATTGCGTGTACTGTACGACTATCGCGCTGAGGTCTGGGGTTCAAATCCCGGGTCGGGCAAAGTGATGTTGGATTTTTCTGCTCAATATTAGCTTAGAAATATATGGACCGCGAAATGGCAATAGGCCCGCGCCTTTTTACATAGGACCATACATAGCTCGCTAAATGTGAGTGAGTTACACAGAGGTACAAGCTCTGCCTACCCTTGAATAGGGAAAAAGGCGTGATGCTATATAATTATATGAATATATTAAGTCAAACATAGTAAGTACTAGGAAAAGTGGCAATGATAAAAGTATTTATATACTAGCTTTTGTTCGCAGCTTTGCTCACGTGAAAGAGTTTTCCGGGATAAAAATCCCACTATATAATATTTTCCCGGGGTAAAAAGTAGCATATGTCCTTCCTATAGTCTCAAACTATTTCCTTACCAAATTTCATCGGAATCCGTTGGGTAGATTTTGAGTTTATCGCGTTCAGACAGACGGGCGGGGCTTTGTTTTATATTAATACCAGCTTTTGCCCGCGGCTCCGCCCACGTGAAAGAGTTTTTCCAGGATAAAAGGCCCGCTTTACATTTTCCCGGGATAAAATGTAGCGTATATGTTAATCCAGGACATGATCTACCCGTGTGCCAAATTTCATCGAAATCCGTTCCGTAGTTTTTGCGTGAAAGAGTAACAAACATACATACATACAAACGTACATACATCCATACATTCTTACAAACTTTCGCGTTTATAATATTAGTAGGATGTAGTGATGTAAGGATTGATCTAGTCATTATTTAAAGCTCAACAATAAAAAAGTATACTGTAACATAAAAATTTTCAAACCCCATACCCTAATTATTTTAGTAAAACTTTAACTGATTGAAGGCTGTATGTTTTTTGTACCGTGGCCTACAAATCGTGTGTTAGACGAGTGCGCGTAGTGTTGCCAGCTTTCTAAACGCTCGTTTTGTTTTTATGCGATAATAAATGCTACACCCGTAATAAAATTATGTCTGCGTGTGCAGTATTTGTAATAAAAATCGTTTTATTTGATGCGTAATTTTGAGAATTGTGAGTGGTCGTATTCTAAATTCGGTTATATAAATTTTTGTTCATCTCTGACTCGGATTGCAACCCTACCGGTGCACGACCTCCCCTCGGCCTCTTGCGCGGGAGCACCAAGTGTGTGAGCACGTAATTTCGATGTCGGCTAATATGTGCCGATAAATTACGAAGGCTTGGTCAAGGACCCCGCGGAGTGTTCGCCGTGATCAGCTGGAGCCGCTTTGCCGTCCTATACGTGTCGATGACCCGATGACGGCGAGGAGCGTTTTGTTCTAGTGCACGTGAGTAGTGGTTGTCATTTCAATTCGCCGGTTTGTGCCGTTAGTCCATGTTTTTATCCATTCACGTTCTTCGTTATAGGGTGAACATATCGGGAATCCTCCGCGGAAGTTGACAGGAGAACACTCGCCGGCCTGCCGACCTTGCGGGTTCTCTATTCCTTCCCGGTATGTTTTTTTATTACTAGCTTAGCGCGACCACTATAACTGTTGTTAATATTAAAGTATTGTGTACTAATCTGGAGCACTGTCCTTGTTCCAGGGGGTTTTTCCTCAGGGGGTTGTTTCTTTTTAGAACATACATTTTCGTTCATTTCGTCTCTCGCGGGTAGACTTAAAACTGCCTGCATCATCAGAGAGGAGGCTAATTTCCCTAGTTGGATGAAGCCTCTGTGATTCCTGACCTGTATTGGAGGACCCAGGACACCCTCTCAATGGTATTTTTATGGAAATTAGACAAAAGTATGTAAATTTATTATTTTGGGTCTGACACCCTATTTGTCAGTGGCGCCCTTATCTTAATTTAATTGGTGTTTTTTTGAATAAATTACGAGTAACAAAGTGATAAAAGAACAGCTCTCCAGTAGGCTCACGTCCCGCTCTCCGACCTTAATTTATTAGCCGGAACCCGGTACTTTGTGATTTGTATTAAGTAGCAAGTAAGTAAGTGAACACAATATATGAATTTAAAGTCTGTGTACCGTTTTATTCCACCCACTTCTGCTACACCATACACACCATCGGGTCATACATGCAACAATACGTATAATAAAGTATGAGGAAACCGACAATATACTCATTATAATTTCTTCTTAATCATTTAAATTACAGGCTGATTCTATAACTTAATTACTAAACAATAAGCCAGATAATTGAGAGGCATTGAGTAATTATTTCTCTTGTAAGGTCGACACGTGTCTACTAGTGTAGTTGATAATATTAAAGTGTTATCGCACAAGACCAGTAACGCGGTATTAGTTCTACGAGCACGAAATTACTGGTCATCTGAGAAAATGTATGAAAAGATTTATAACCTTGTTAAGTATCAATTATTCGCTATCATATCGTTTTCTTGGTTAAGTAAGTGTCTATTTACTATATTTTATTAACGTAAACCGGGAGTGTTGGGTTCAAATGACAGATCAGCCAAAACTTTGTGAGTTTCTAATAATGCATGGGCATAGATGAAATTGACGTTCCATAGGCTGTCTACATAGCTATTTAATATTTTTTCATGTGATGAAAAGTGAAGATATTAAGGTTGCAAAATGATTGGAAACTTTATGATATATTTCCCGTTTTGTTAGCTTGGGGAAATAGGAACGCCGAAAAACGTATATCTGGCCTGACATGACCGCTTTGTCTAAAATGAGATTTGAAAAATTGTTGTCGCTTAACTCGTTTCCGGCGAATACCATCACTTTAATTGAAATTGGGAACAGTAACGGTTAGCAATAATTTATTTTATCAAACCATCCCTCGAGAAAACATAAACAAGGTATATTATACAAATTTTCTATCACAATGAAATAGGTAGCTTCCTCATTGGTGAAACAACGCAATCATATTATAATATTATTAACCTCCGACTAAAAAGAGGGGTGTTATAAGTTTAGGGTGTGTATCTGTGTATCTGTATGTCTGTCTGTGGCATCGTAGCACTCAAACGAATGGGCCGATTTTGACGCGGTTTTTTTTTGTTTGAAAGCTGATCTGATCGAGATGTTTCTTAGCTATAATTTATGAAGATCTGTTCAGGCGTTTGAAGACTATCAGCTCATTTCTAACTTTCACAACTCCGATTGATTTAAAAGTTGGAGTACTGTGGTGGTTACTTCAGTAATGTTTCAAAGACTTGTTAGCCTTGAGCTGATACTGCAGCATCAAGCTGTCTGCTGGATACCCAACTATTTAACAACTTATAGCAGATATAGCGTGTGTGGGCTCATAAGAATAGTTTCAATGAGTAGGTGTTAGATAGTAGATTATCAAGGCCCCATGATGGAGAATATAGTAATTTAAAAAGTGTAATATTAAAATTAAATTAAAATAACCCCCGACACAAAAATCCTCAAAAGTTTCAAAATAAAAGTCTTTGTCGTTTTAGTACCTCGTAATATTTTGACCTAAGCGTCGTCGCGTCGGGGGACCGCCAAAGAAGTATTTTCATCTCCCTGGTCCGGAATTCGGTCCCCCGAAGCGAGGGCGCTTGTGTCAAAATATTACTAGGTAGTTAAACGACAAACAAAAACTTATATTTTGAAACTTTTAGAGGCTTTTTGTGTCGGGGGTTATTTTTTTAAGCTATTGCATAGCTTCCATCGCGGGCCTTGAGCGTGGAGACCGAATCCAGAAATTCCGTTACGAAAATAACCTGACATCTTTTTTATCTTACTAATATGAACCTTAAATACAATGCGTAGAAGCTATAATTCTTGAAACGAGTATATTTTTATTTATTTTATTTATTAAAGTCTTTAAATCCAATTCTTACTAATCTAATATGAACCTTAAATACATTGCGTAGAAGCTATTTCCCCAGAGTTGGCACGGCACGAGTACAAAAAAATCGAACGTAACATTCTTTTTTCAAATTTTGATTTATTCTACTTTGGTTGTGATGACCATTGCATTTCTGACATTTATCAATAACAAGGCTAAACGTGCGTTGCTCGCGTTTAAAAATCGACTTTATGTGGTAAGCGTAAGATCGAATTTGTGTTTAGTCAATCAAAGTTTGTGATAAAAAATGCTATGCAATAGCTTTACCGCGGCAGTCTCCGAGTGCCACACGTATTTTTTTTTATTGCTATAGGTTATAGCTATCATTAAAAGTTAAGCGTGAAATACTATTTACATATACAAAATTACATATACTCTGTAAGTGAATTTCGCACATTAATCCATAATGTGAACGTGCCCTTACAAATCACTGGTAATTAAAAGGTTCGTTCAAACAAAAACGATCTCTATCAATCCGTCCATTCGCATAGAATGTGGAATTCTGTTATTTCAGCGTACACAATTTCAAAGTTATTCGGGCCGTAAATTACTTTATCCATTCCGATTGTCCATTGACGACAATTTCGTGCTGACCCTTTTTGTTTCCTAAAGCATTTTGACTGACCCGGATTAAGGCAACCCTGGTATTGCAATTATTGAAGTGAAACTATTGGATGGAGTTCTAAATCGTTACTTCCTTTATTGCTTTGTTTCGCTGTACAACTGCTAAGTTCGTTCGTTTTTGTTGGTTACTTTTTATCCCGGGAAAATACATACCAGGCTCTTTATCCCGGACATAACTTCGTTCTCTCTCATTCCATATTATTTTGTGCGACATTTAATTTTTTGCCATTTGAAACGACGCGCGACGGATCCAAATAAATCGAATAGTATTTCTTATTCAAAACTATTTTCGTTCCACTAAAAAGGGCATGCGGTTAGATATCCCTACTTGAGCTATTAGTTGCCGCTGCCGATTCTCGAGGTTTGACCTTTCCCTGCCCTCTGAATAATACCATGAAGATATAAATCTGAGTGGTCTATATAAATGATGTTCCGCTATATCAAAGGCATAAAATACTCACATATTCCTTTTTGAAGTTATACTTCTTTTGGCGCGTTAGGGAAAAATGATGAGAGTAAATTTTTACGATGCGCGCGCACCCCGTCACGAAAAACCGACACCCTGAAGTTAGCTATAGACAAAATTTTAGTTTTGAATTTTGAAGGTAGAATAAGGCGAAAGAGAACCGACATCCTGAAGTTAGCTATAGTCAACATTTTAGTTTTGAATTTTGAACGTAGAATAAGGCGAAAGAGAACCGACATCCTGAAGTTAGCTATAGTCAACATTTTAGTTTTGAATTTTGAACGTAGAATAAGGCGAAAGAAAACCGACACCCTGAAGTTAGCTATAGTCAACATTTTAGTTTTGAATTTTGAACGTAGAATAAGGCAAAAGATTTTTTTTTAAAGTATGTGTGTACTTATGTACACGCGTTAGAAGTAATACTTCTTTGGCGTACCAAGATAAAAATCTTTTTAAGATGCAAATTTTAAATTTTTGCTTTCATTTGAATGAATTTCATGTAGATAGATCACGAGTTTATTAAAAAATTTAAATACTATAATTTATTGCAAAAAATTGCGGTTTGAAAATGACAGCTTACATTTTCGCGCGCAAACGGCGCTACACGCTTAGTGACGTCACACCGCTCATATTTGTTCGCCGGTGGCATTCATAAATGCATAAGTTTGGACTTTCGATATGTTTTTTGAATAAATAAGTAGGTACATCAATGTTACTATGAACACACACACGCCTTTTTATCCCCGAAGGGGTAGGCAGAGGCGCCACTAAGTGCACCCACTTTTCGCCGTGCGTATTCCGTCCCATGATGTGATAGGGGGCAAGCCTATCGCCATATCAGGCACGAATTCCAGACTTCGGGCTGATACTGAGTAGAAAAGCATTACTTTGTCCCACCCGGGGATCGAACCCGAGACCTCAGAATTGCAGTCGTACCATAATACTACTACGCCACCGAGCCAGTAGAATCAACTAGAATTAATTTAGTATTGAACTGTGCTTTTACGTAATGCTATGTATACAAAACTCTTGTCGTAGGTGCTGCTCAAAGCAAACCAATTAACAACTTCAATTACAAATCAGTTAACGTTGACGTACCCAGTATATGGTTTAAATGTAGGGATTCCGCCACGTGTCCGTATTGCTTAGTAAAATACATAATAGGTCGGCGAAAAAGTCTTTTCGCATCTAAGCATATAGTATGTATAAACTTGTAATAAAATCTCTTTGGCTGTACTATTTATATCTGGCTGGTTTTGATGACATTAAAAAGGTTGCATTTAAAAAAAGAAACAAACTAGTAAAATGTTGTTTTCAGCTATTTCATTTATTTTCCTCTGGCCAAAATGAGTGAATGTAATGAATAAATTCGATACATTTTAAAAAAAGCAATGAGAGGTGTCAAGGGACACCCGGATGGAACGAAGTTCCTTTCGAATAATTAGTGAAGGAATTGTAATGAAATTTTATTTATATATATAAATATATAAATATTTTCCAATTTCCGTTCCAATACATAAGTTTCTAGAGAAAAAAACAAATAAATACGTGTGGCACTCGGAGACTACCGCGGTAAAGCTATTGCATAGCATTTTTATCACAAATTTTGATTGACTAAACCCAAATTCGATCTTACGCTTACCACATAAAAAAGATTTTTAAACGCGAGCAAAGCACGTTTAGTCTTGTTATTGATAAATGTCAGTAGTAGTAAAGTAGAATAAATAAACAAAATTTGAAAAAAGAATGTTACGTTCAATTCTTTTGTACTCGTGCCGTGCCAACGCTGGGGAAATAGCTTCTACGCAATGTATTTAAGGTTCATATTAGATTAGTAAGAAATGGTTTTAATGACTTTAATAAATAAAATAAATAAAAATATACTCGTTTCAAGAATTATAGCTTCTACGCATTGTATTTAAGGTTCATATTAGTAAGATAATAGAAAAAAGTGTCGTGACAACTTTCCGTCCAGCCCCCTTTCACAACGCGCGATAAGGAACTTCGTTCCAATTTTATTATAAATAAATTAAAATTTTAATAACCACACACAGCACACACAAAAAACGCTAAAAAGTTAAAAAAATAAAAGTGTCTTTGTTTGACGTTTAAGTACCTAGTAATATTTTGACCCAAGCGTCGTCGCGTCGGGGGAACGCTGAAGAAGTATTTTCATCTCATTGGTCCGGGGTTCGGTCAGACTTCACAGACAAAACCTGGGTTAACTGCCCCCCGAGGCAATTCTTGTGCTCTGGGTCTTCACACCCAATGCACGCCCATGCGCGGGGGGACATTAGTCGCGGACCGAGGCACACAGTCAGTGTGTATACCTCTTGGTTGTAAATCACATTGAGGCCTAAAAGGGCCCGCGAACATTTCCTGGCTCCCTTTCTTTCCGCCCATCCTGGGAACCTTCCTCCCTTCCCCCCACCTTCCCTTCCATATTCCTCCTCCACTCCCCTCCCAGGCCCCTGCAGTTGTCAAGCTGGGGGACTCCAGTATCCCATTCGCAGGTTTCCCCCGGTGTTGACTGCAGGATTACCTACCAAAAAAAAAAATGTATTAACTCGCAACAAGGTGATGCTATGTTTATGGTGCGATTGGAAGGGCATTGTTCATTATGAGCTTTTACCGTCGGGCAGAACCAACGATTTGGATCTCTACTTTCAACAACTAATGAGATTAAAGTAAGAAGTTGAGAGAAAGCGGCCGGAATCAATCAATAGAAAGGGTGTCTTTCATCACGATAACGCTAGACCACACACATCGTGTTAATGCATCCACCATATAGCCCTGACCTTGCACCTTCGGATTTCCACCTGTTTCGGTCTCTTCAGAATTCTTTAGACAGGTTAACATCAAGAGAGGACTGCCAAAACTACTAGTAGCGTTTATTTTATCCGAAGTCCCAAAATTTCTACAGCAAAGGGATTATGGCACTACCTACAAGATGGTAGAAAATCATCGAACGGAAAACGAAAACGGAAACGGAACCTATCCTATATACTGTAATTAAATGTAAATAAACTCTGACAAAAGAAGTCCTGAGTTTTCATATAAAATGCCCCCAACCAAAAATTTATCAACACAATATTCATGAATTTTACTTGTAAGTATAGACGAATGCATATAACTAGATTCAAATATCACGTTGAATATTTAACTATAATTACAATACTATGTTTTATACGCTTTAAATGTTTTACTTTTGATACCTTTTTTGTCACTAATAGTCTCTTTTATCATCAAGAATAGACAGGTCTCAGTACTTACGTGCAAAGGTTTTGTACCAAACTCATTTTCCGTCCCGTGATGTGATAGGCGGCGAACCTATTCCATTACACGTATTCCATTTCCAGGCATCTCATTGTATTTTTTAGATTTAAAATCACCATTATTTTCTTGTGGTAGGTCTCGCACATGTAAGAGTCCGTCTGGGTGGGTACCACCGCAATGTCTATTTCTACCGCCAAGCAGCAGTGTGCATGCACTGTAGTGTTTCGGTTTGAAGGACATTGTAGCCAGTGTAACTACAGGACATAGTAAGACATGCTCGCCTCGTCATTCAATGCCATAAAAAAAATAAAAAAATCCGAGTCCTATAATAAGTGTACATTTGTCTGCTAAATAAATTAAATGTGATGTATAAAGACATTTTTGGTCCGCCAAAATGTTTGTACTTAACTCAGTTGAAACATTTTAATGAACACGTCGCATCTGGAATAAAATAATAGCTCCTTTTAACCATATTCCCCTCAAGAAGGCTGAATTCTGTATAATTAATCTAGCTAAAGGGGAAAGACGTGTCCAATGCGCGTTCCGCCCTTGGAGTCGTCACGTTTTGTATTATCTGCGCTACCTGATTTCGTTTTTCGGGAAGTCGTTTCGAGTTTTATATTCGTTATTTTTAGTAATCGGGTAAAGGAATAAAGGAAGCTCCTTAATATTCCTATTAAGCGGCATTGCCCATATTTGAATATCCTTAACCAAGCGTGTCAGTTTTTCGGTCAATATTGTCAAGTTATTCGATTTAAAGTATAGAATAATTCAATTTAAAATATTGATTGATTATCGCCACCGCTTTTCTTTAGTAGACACGTATAATGAGCAGGGGATTGGAAGGTCCTGGGTTCGTTTCGATGTAGAACAAGGAACACTACGTAGATTTTGTAACATAATTTGCCTGGGATTAGAGCCCCCAGAGGGAATTGATATTATGAGATTCGTGTTACTATTGCTTCAAATATAAACTAAACCGAACGGCTAAACGGAAACCGGAAACGTTTCGGAGATGAGACTAAGCATTGTTACAAAGGTTAACTGGAAGTCCTTAATAATATTTAATAAATACTGCACATATTAATTAATAATTAATATGTGCAGTAATAATTGATAATTCTTAATAAAATACTGCACAATTTATCTGAGCCATCTATTACTGTGTAAAGGCTAATTAAATGAAAATTTAGAATTTTATAAACGTTAATAACATTATTGCTCTAACTAAAAGGCAAAATAGGTTAAAGGACAAACTTAACTTTGCCGTTCGATCCCTAGAGACGGTTATTACACCAAACGCAAATAATAAGTTTGTAATAGGTAGTAAATTTGCTTTTTTTTGTTATAAAGCACATATTTACGGTTTTGAGATTTTTTCCTTTACATGAACTGTAAGACCTTGCTTTTTGCTAAATTTCATGATTCTAGGTTAACGGAAAGTATCTACCCTATACTCTATAGGTTTCGATTCCCTTGAGAAATCGCAAAATTTGCGACAATATGTGAAAAAAATGGTAATTTTTTTTCATCGCAATGACGTATAAGTTTCATTCTTTTACATTTCATTCGTCTCTTTTAGGGTCATACCATTATGCGTTCCTGAGAAAAAGGGTCTTGACAGACAGATAGACGGGCAAGAAAGTGTTTCTCTAAGGTTCCTTTGGAGGTTCGGAATCCTAAAAACAATAAATATTACAAAAAATCATCATAAAGTGTGTAAAGAACACTGAAAGTTATAAAAATCTTTTTTCCAAAAAAAAATCGCCTTTAAAAACTACAATCTCCAAACTTGGTAACCCATGTATAAGTAATGTTATTTTTATGGTTTTTAGTGCTTTATGCTCCTTTTTTAAAGTCGGTTAAAAATGCAACTCTATTAGATGAGTTGATCTTGTTGAATAGTAAATATCACTCAACTGATTCGACAGGCGAAGGGCCAAATGCCACGCGGAATGATAATGAAGATGTCAGTCGTAATTATTATTTTCTTAGAAAAGTAATAACATGAGGTATATTTTTTTTTATTACTAACAATGAATTTCTTTGAGAATATTACGTTTCTCCAGAGGCGATCAAGATCTTATTATTTGTATGAAAGTATTGTTGCCAATATACTAAATTGTCCGCTCTAGGAGCAGATTTCGATGAACCTTATCACGACAACATAAATCTATACATCGCATCTCATAAATAACGTTTTAGAATTTCAATTTCCCTTTAAATTCACACAGTAAACGCGTTTCAGTGCTTCGCACATAGAGTGGCGGCCATTTGCAACAAATTGTCCGCAGTAGCACTCAAGAACACAGTACAATTGTCTTCACTTAAAATCACGTTACAATCAAGAAATGTTGTGACATTCTGCAACATTTATATAATACAATAATGGAATAATAATTTTGTAGAATAATGAAACTTTTGTCTGTTTGACTAAAATTGTACATTTATTATATCAGGAGTCATAATAAACACCTTAACCAGTTTGATGGTATCTCTCGGAAAGAGTATACTGTCTTGTAATTTTGAGTAAAATTTAATGTATCAGATAGTAAAACAGAACATTGTTTATACCAGAGCTAAAACACGAATTATGATGCAGGGTGTTATTCCTTCCCGGGCGTAAATGTCGTTCCAGAAAGGTACAATACGTAGATATACGCCGAATTATTTCATTACTAGTTGTTGCCCGCGGCTCAACCCGCATGAGAAGCCTTCCCCGCTGCTAAAGTCCCTAAAATACTATAGGACATTAGCGCCATCTATTTAAAAAATCATAAGTTTAATCTTCCCATGGGAGTAAAATACCGGGTTAAAAGTACCCTAAGTGTTAATGCAGGACAGGGACTACCCGTGTTCCAAATTTCATCCAAATTCGTTCAGTTATTTCTGCGTTTACTTGTAACAAACATATAAATATCACAATTTTCACAAACTTTCGTATTCATATGTCGGAGACAAATAGATGGCGCTTCATTAAAAAATAAGTTTGTATCAACTGACAACAGATGGCACCACATTCGGATGATTATTAAAACGTCAAGCGAACTAGTTTGACAATCAAAATGTCAGCTGTGAAGCCTATATAATGTCTAGCTCTCTGTGGGTTGGAGGATGGTACTATTGACCATATTTTCTTTAATTGCCCTTTATCTGTTTCCCTGTATGATTTAATCCCCCCTTATATTCCACGCCCTACAAACTCTATCTGTTTGCTTTCTCGAGTTCACTCCCCATTTATTGAAATTTTATCAAAATTCATCCTTATTAATAACATAAAATTATAGTATTTTATACTTTTATTTCTTAAGCTCCACCCCCTTTCCCTTTTTCTCTCTGTCTCTCTTTTTCTTATTCTCTTGACCTTTTTGTAATTTTAGATGTTCGTCTACAAAGTCATTAAACAGTTATAGTCTTAGAACTCTTTGTTCATCTTTCTGCATCTTGTTTGAATGTTGTTGTTTCTCAGTGTTTTTGTTTCTGTTTCGTCTGGTCATCTGGCGTAGTAATTTTTTATTTCTTCTGTGTATGTATCCGCCTCACTTGACATTGGCAAAATTGTCCTAAAGGACAGAGCCACATAGGAAAAAAAAAAGAAAAGAAAAACGATCAGTGATCGAGCGGGAACGCTAAAGAGAACATTGGATTCGCCTGTCTCGTAATGAACTCGCTGCGTTATCCGTCCTACGTCATGGATGAAATTGTCATAGTACCAGCTTTCTTCGACACATATATTAGGAAAAAATAAGATAAGATTTATGATCGTCCCCGAACTTTCGTTGCGGAACGCCGCGCCGGTACACAACACACTGAATATAAACGAGTCAAAACGCTTGCTCGGGCAATAAGGCGTCGATTCATTGAAATCACCTTACATGTCTGTAAATATTGAACATAATTATTATAAGTATGGGTGGCAGCAGATGTTTACAACCGTGTATCGTCATCGCAAATAGAAACCATTTACGATCGCGTGGTTCCAACAAATTTTTGTTTTGTGTTTTTGTTTTTTTGGGAAAAGTATTCAATATTTTCTATTTATGTTATTGCAAATTGCTTTCGAACTCCATAATCTACGCGAATAAGTCGTAATTTTGCAAACTGTCAGATAGCCTATTGGCTCGAATGTCACCTACAAATACTTTCCAATTATATTTTGAGCACATCCAGCAATAAAAAAAGGAATTAAAATATCATAATACCCATGCTCCATGAAATACACGAAACATTTGGTTTCTTGAATTTTCTCTTCAGCGTTTCTAGCTATCTTCCATAAACCAAATTTCATCGAAATTTCATTAGTTTTGATTTCGAATAGGTATCGCGTTTAGACAGACAGACCGACACACAAACAGACAGACGCAACTTGGTGACTGTTTATATTATGTAGTGAAAGATAAGAATTACCTACTATGCTATGTCTACATTACTAAGTTGCATAACTATTTATATAAATTTGAATATTCAATTAAAATAAGCTTGGACTGAAGGTGTAAGCTCCAGATAAATACGGCAACATCGCAATGGTCAGTAGCAACCGTATCGTTCACAAAAATAAACTCACTTTTATGTAGCGAGACTATTTTTGAAATGATCCTCATGAACTTTTTACTTTAACTCAATAAATATAGAGTGTATTTCTTTTACTGTTATTGGATATAGCTATAGGTACTTTCATTCTCTAATAGATAAATGGAAGCCAAATAACATCTAAATTTCGTCATATTTGCTATCTTTCCAACCCGTTTTAAAAAAATGCAACGACATGTCACAAATAACAGTTGATGGGTTTTGCGTCCACGCGTACTAATCGATTTTTCATTCATATAAGATTCACATAGTCGGATACTAGCTATATTTATGAAGTAATCTTAGAGTAGTAACCCCATTTCGCGCTAATATTGGGGTTTTCAATGACTGTGAGATAAACTCGCCCTTAAGTGTTACAAGGAAATTGCGAAATAAACGCCCAAATGATTCCAAGCAGCACTCTTCACTAAATGTAGTGGTCGAGGCAATGGCCTCGATTGCAAGAGTCTGTCTTGATAAACACACATCCAATATGCTCATTTGTAATGCAGAAGCGCAACTAGTGCATCCACTTTTCGCCGCGTATCCCATCCCACTCTGAGATACCGAGCCGAAGAAAAACACATATTTCGTGACCTCAGGGGGGTAGTCATACCCAGGACAGATTCCACTACGCCACCGAGGCAGCCACTTCTAAATAAACGGTTTTTAACCCCCAACGCAAAAAGAGGAGTTTTATTAAATTACGTGTGTATTTGTATCTGTCTGTGGCATCGTAGCTCCCAAACGAATAGGCCGATTGTGAGCGGTTTATTTTTTATTTGAATGCTGATGAGGTCGAGACGGTTCTTAGCTTTAATTTATGAAGGGCTGTTCAGATGTTTACTGGTGGTAGGTCTCTCATATGTTAGAGTCCGACTGGGTGGGTACCACCGCAATGTCTATTTCTACCGCCAAGCAGCAGTGTGCATGCACTGTTGTGTTTCGGTTTGAAGGACATTGTAGCCAGTGTAGCTACTGGACATAATGAGACTTAACATCTTATGTCTCAGGATGACGAGCGCAGTGGAATGCCACACAGTACTTTGTAATTCAAGTTGCCGGATGGTGTTGCTACTGTTTATGGGTGGTCGTATCGCTTACCATCAGGCGAACGGCATGCTCGTCTCGACAATCTATGACATAAAAAAAAAGTGTGAAGATCATCAGCTAACTTTTACAGTTCAGATTGATTAGAAATTTGGTTTACTGTAACTTCAGTGGTACTTTCAAGATGTGGCAACCGTGAGATGATGCTACAGCATCAAGCAGTCTGCGAGATAACCAATTCCTCAGCAACTTACTTAGCATTTATCAGTAAGCGGTTAAATCGGCCCTTATTATTTGTTTATAATAACTGTTTTATTCAATAATAATGTACTATTTATTCGACATAATTATAATCGCTTCATTGGTATCGTAAGAATACCTCTGCTATCAAATTATGATATGAACATGATATGATGTATAAGTTGTGCTCCTGTCTACCCTTTTGGGGATGAAGGTGTGCGCTTATTAAAGTATTTACTACCTCGGCAGAACTTAAATGTATAAAGGTATTAATATAATGATAAATGTTATTTCATAACAAAGTAAAATCAATAAATTTTAATAAAAAGGTGAATAGTTACTGGGATTTACATCATCATCATCATCAGTCACATGAAGTCCACTGCTGAACATAGGCTTTCCCTAAAGATTACTAAATGGACTTGTTTTAGATGATTGTATTATATCCGCATCTCGAGCATAGCGATATTAATGATCACTTATTACTTAGTGGAGTAGAAATTTATTTTTTACATAATATATTTTTCCTGCAAATACTCTTCCATTGTGTTAAACTCAAAGAAAGATGTTAATTATTAATCTTTACTTACTTATATATATATATATATTTCCTAACCAAGAATCCAAATAAACTTATCAGTAGTATTATATCCGAATAGTAGTTGTATGTTTATGCAAACATCACAAAAATCGATCATATTATTCACTCATCAGTGTTATTATGAGTTCTCCATCATTGCCTAAATTAGAAGATGGAGCGATCGTTGATGATAATTACGAACAATAAAACATACCGATTTTGTTCGTAAACCACGGCTATTAAATAGAATTGGTCGTAATTATACCATTTTAGTGATCACTGAGCCTTAATTGTCAAATCGTTGCAGAAATCCGAACAGGGAATTTCGAAATCTAAAGATTTCCGAATTCGGAATCTTGAAGGATGAGACCAATGTTTTCTTTCTGAATCATTTTATTGTTTTTGTGAATGGTACGTAGTAAATTACTTCAGATAAGTACCTATACACATATTTTTTAAAATCTTGGCACTAGGAAGTGTTCAGCTCGTCGCGCAGTCAATTTTAATGAGGTACGTTTTGGAAAATGTGAACTTGATAATAATCTACTGGTGGTAGGTCTCTCATTATGTAAGAGGCCGTCTGGGTGGGTACCACCGCAATGTCTATTTCTACCGCCAAGCAACAGTGTGCATGCACTGTTGTGTTTCGGTTTGAAGGACATTGTAGCCAGTATAACTACTAGACATAATGAGACTTAACATCTTATGTCTCAGGTTGACGAGCGCAGTGGAATGCCACACAGTACTTTGTAAGTCAAGGTGCTGGATGGTGTTACTACTGTTTATGGGTGGTCGCATCGCTTACCATCAGGTGAACGGCATGCTCGTCTCGTCATTCAATGCAATAAAAAAAAAAAAAAAAACCTATATACGATATTCCTTAATTATAGGTACATTTGCAGTTGTTGAGTAACTAATTATTCACAAGATACTAAAAACACCTATGCAAAAGGTAGAAAAATATAATGGCATGATTTGGTTAATTTGGAATGTTGATTCCTGTCTCATTTACATACTCTTACAATATTTATTATATTCGCATTCAATAAATAATTTAACAAGATTACCTTGACGAATAACTTTTAAATCTAAACACCCGTCTATAAAGCATTATAATACTAAACATATATATGCTGTAATATCAAAATCACTAATAAATCAACACTATCGTAGTACTCCAAATTCGCGCGATTAATTTTCCAATAAAAAACACGCAACTCTGTGGAAAGGCTGGAAATAAATCGCACTAATAACACAACTTACTTTTTAATTCCTTACTCCAAGAAAAAAGTTTGATATTCACAATATTCACTTTTCACGAATGTTACAACCACATAAAAGTTCGTGCGATCGCGCGTACATTTCGACGCACGACAAACCGTGCCGAAGTTCAAACAGAGACTGCTTACAATCAGTTCGAAGCTGAAAATTTTCGCCTAGCACTATACGCCTGTATGTTTTCGCAGCTGTTGCGGAGGTGTACTGTGAAATAGTTTCGTATTAACTAGTGCTGGTTGTTTGTTATAGTTTAATAATTTTGCTTTGATTAGAAATTTTTCAAAATAATAATAATTAATTGAAATTAACCATCATTTAATAATATGACTGTCAATTTAGCAGACAATAATATTAGAATAAATAATAATAATAATTTGACCGTATTAATGGATTACAGTAATTATTATAAGAACAGTGAAAAAAAATAATTGATTGGAAAAGTTTCACTTCATACGTATGTACATTAATACACACACACACACTTTTTTATTCATCTTGACAGTATTAGTGTATACAGGGTCATGTTTACATTGCATTACTAAATGAAACCACATATTCGTCTTTACCTCTTCTAACATCTTGCCAAAAATCATCCATGAATAACGAATATTATTGCCAAAAATCCCGGTTGTAGTTTTCATGTTTTCAATCATTTTTTGATCATTTCGTAGTTTAGTGCGAATATGGTGTGTGCGAATGTGTATTTCTGAATGAAAGTATAATGTTGCCGCTGCGACGAATTATCTTAGAGCAGTAGTCGTTGCATTAGGGCGTGTAAACTTAAAGTTACTTTTTATTAATATTTATTTTCTTCGAAACTTCCACTTTTTTATTTTACGTCTATGGTTAAAATAACTTAATGGAAAGCGTTTTTTTTGACGAAATAACTATGTGATTGCATTTATTAACGTAATGTCAAAATGACCCTGTATATAAGGATCATATTAATATGCGACGTTTCATGAACGTGATCAAGTTTGTCCGTAATTCTCAGAAAGCTTCACAATTTTCCAGGATAAAGTTACGTTCTGTGCTAATGATAGGCTTTTGCATTTACTTGGTTTATTTTTAACCGACGTCCAAAAAACGAGGAGGTTCTCAATTCGTGTGTTTGTATTTTTTAATATAGTAACATTACTTGGATGAAAAGTTGGAATAATTATCCTTTTGTATTTAAACTTTTTTATGACTAAGGGTTTCTATAAATACTAAAATATAAAAGTTGGTAATATCTACTTCCTTGTCATGCAGAAAATTGTCTTATTAGAAAGATTGCGCATAAACAATTGTAAAGGTCATGAGTTTCCCATGACTGAGGCAATTTGTTGAATCAATAGAACTAATAATCAGTTCATTCACGAGTTTTTATTTACATAATGGAAATAAACTTGGAATTTTATTTCTCTCTTCTATAATTAGAATCAGAAACGATGTGGCCTTGGAGAGGCGTAAGGACGGTGTAAAAAATCACCTTGCACACGTGAATACGGGCTGGAATAGATCTACGTGCGATTAACTTCGGAAGTTTGCGCACCCTTCAAAATTCCAAATATAGATGTTGGAATAATGTTTATGTCTGGAACTGGATGTGTAGTTTTAAATATTTTTTTTAAATATCAGCAGATACTAATTATTAGCAATATGCAAAGAGTTATAAGATTATATAGAGCGGACATTGGGAAAATTGCCATACAAAAATTTTGAGCCTATTCGTCAGTAACTCAATCTACCGTGAAATAACAAAATACCTATGTAAACTTCATTAGAACATACTTTAAAAAAATACCCTTTCTAGCCGATTTCGGCCACGGCGGCCAATCTCAACAGAGATCAGCCAGATACGCAGGAGATATTATAGTGCACAAGTGTGTGCGCAATACACAGATGCACTCGCTATTCCTTTACTCTCATAGTCCGGTGAGACGGCAATCCGACTTGACCGGAGAGAGATCAGGCGCAGGACCAACGGCTTTACGTGCTTTCCGAGGCACGGGGGTATCACACCGCCAACTTCCTGACTCCGAGCTGCGACTGAGTAATTTTTAAGATGGAAAAACCCAGTCACAATGTTTTTGGCCCGACCCAGGATTCGAACCCAGGACCTCAGCGCGCAAATTGTACTCGTAACGCGTACGCAATACAACTACGCCACCGAGGCAGTTAACATACTTTAACATGGTCGTAATACGTAAATTAGCATATTTTCTTCCAAAATATTGTTTTCTTTACAAAATTTAAGCATACCGAGCATTGATGTATTAGGATACATCAATGATACCGAGACGTCTTGTTACATGCACATGTCAGATAAGACAGCGACTTATTACCAATTGGTAATCATTTTTGGACGAAAAATTTGGTCCAGACGTCCGGTCTATAATTATACTGTTTAATCTGTTTAAAACGCGGGACGTCCTCCTACAAGGTGGACAGACGACCTTGTAAAGGTCGCAGGAACCCGCTAGATGCAGGTCGCTTCTGACAGGTTGGTCTGGAAATCTTTGGGGGAGACCTATGTTCAGCAGTGGACTTCTAAAGGCTGTAGAAGAAGAAGAATCTGTTTAATGTCTTTGGCAATATGTTTATTACACCTGCCAAACAATTCAATCGCCTGCGAACTATACACCCTTATAAAAAATTATAGCATCATTCACAACTCTAAAATAACAGGTCAATGACCCAAATCGGTAATTAATAAGTCAGGTCCATATTTTGTAAAATTAATGGTACCGTCAAGTAATGTTTATTTAATTTAAGCTGCTGACCACTTCATGAGTCATAGTCGGAACCTCTTCAAAAATGATAGCAGATTTTTCGTTTTATTAAACATTCAACTGAATAGTATCTGCTGTATTCATAATAAAGAGCTCCATAATAGCTACCAGTAGATGCAGACTGTACAGTCACTCACATAAGTAGCTGAATAAACTCAAAACCTTAAACCGCCTATACATTTTTGTTTTATTACCAATGTTTTTTTTTCTTCACGAACATAGAATTTAAGGCATTTACTTTAATACACACTTAGAAAAAAATGGTTCAATCAAGGTTAACGTGTAAAGGCGATTTCAAGTTTTGAGTTTGCTACTTTTGTGGCCGCCTGTACATATTGCACACCGGCACAATTCCGATGACCATTGGGAAATACTACCTAGATATTTTATTGATCAACATTCTATAGGTACTGCACTATTTGCTATCACGTGCCGTACTGTTTCCACACAAGGATATAAAAATGCATCGCTGACCTTCCGAATAATAAATAAGAGACTTTATCGATCCTTTCTACGCTATGTATAGTGACGGAAGTCCGAGAACGTGGACCATCCGAATTGGTTAACGCTATCAACATCATACGTCTCAACGATAATTTATGTATGTTCCGGTGTCACTACTGGTCAAAACTCAAAACAGGTTGCGGCAGGGCAATCCGGCTACCGCGCAACGCGTGTAATTAAATAACTTACATTTTTTAATGCTCCTGAGGAGTTTTTTTATAAATATTTCAACGGTAATTTTCTATGAAGATTATTCCAAACAATATTTCGGTCTAATTATCGCCTAAATATTTAAGGAAGTTATGCCCTTTGTAATACGTTCTGTTCCTGTTGGGAAATGGAAGATACCACATTATTATGAGATATTAAAAGCCCCTTGAGGTATTGTAAAGTAACTTCGTAGCTAATTGCGTCTAAAGGTACTGTTAATCGACTGGGGTGTTTCCGTCTTATACATACACACTCACGCCTTTTATCCCCGAAGGGGTAGGCAAAGGCACTACTAGAGCACCCATTTTTCGCCGTGTATATTCCGTCCCATGATGTGATAGGGGGCGAGCCTATCGCATAAAATTTTAGCAAACTTGGTATAGTCTCAAGAGAGCTACACTACAATGACATTGAAATTTAACTACTATAACGGATTTTATCGCGGTTTTTCTTTTATTTTTCTCCCGACGTTTCGAAGGCTTTACAGCACTTCGTGGTCACGGGGCGGACTGAGTTGTTGGTGGTTCGAAAAGTTAGTGTTACAAATCTACCTTCAATTTACAATTATACAATTTCTTACATTCGCGTAACGTTACGAAATCATTATAAAATATAATGAGTTCTATTATTAACCCTAACGGAAAAAGAGGGGTGTTATAAGTTTGAGGTATCTGTATGTCTGTCTGTGGCATCGTAGCTTCGAAACGAATGGACCGATTTTGATGCGGTTTTTTTCTTTGAAAGTTGATGTGATCGAGATGGTTCTCAGCTATAATTTGGAAAAATCTATTCAGGCGTTTGAAGATAATCAGCTAATTTTCTGCTTTCACAAGTTCGATTGTTTTGAAATTTGGTGTACAGTTACTTCGGTGGTATTTTCAAGGCATGGCAACCTTAAGCTGTGATGCTGTAGCATCAAGTAATCTGTGGAATACCCAAATCCTCATTAACTTGCAGATATAGCGTGTTTGGGCTCATTATAATGGTCTCAATTATTTGATAGATGATGATCGAGGCCCCATGGTGAGAAAAAAGTAAATAAAAAGGTTGAAATAAAAATTAAAAAAAAAAAATAACACCCGACACAAAAAGTCTCCTAGAAAGTTAAAAATAAAATGTTTGCTTGACCTTTAGCTATATTATAATTAAGTACCACGTAATGAATTGACCCAAGTGTCGAAGTCATTTAAATTTTCAATTCTTTTCTATCAATGTTTAACACAATGAATATAATTCAACATAATGCCGTGATAATAGGAGGCCATTATGACAAACATAATCGAGAATTCGTTGGTTGCCGACCCACATTTATTTTAGTATACTCCTATTATGCAATAAAATAGCAGAATAATTAATTCGCCGAGATAAGTAAAAAATAAAAATTCAATACTAATGGCATAACGTGTTATTTGTGAGTGCATTTAGGTTTTATATTTATCAACTTCGAGAAATGTCGCAGCCAGTGCCACTATTGGCAGTTTTATAAAAGTTAAAGACCGTGGTTAAAGTTTTAATTTACGTTTCGTCCATTATATATTATTGTACATGCAACATATTTATGTTGCATGTACAAAAATATATTTTACCATACGGTCGCTTAAGCTTGTAAAAAAAAATGAATTTATTACTCACTCTATCAATGTTGTTATTCTGTAAATAGGTACTGTAGGTATCGTACCTGGCATAAGTATAATGTAAAACATGTTATAAAATTAATAATATAAATGTAATGTAAGTGTATATACAATATCGTTCTTTATATTGGAAATACATTACTTATTAATAACTGGTTTGGATATATTTATAAATGGCTCAAGAGTCACTGGATTTTTATAATAATGTTTGGTAAAAAAGGAGTAATAATATTGTGATACAATACACAAAGGCACAGCCCAAACCTAATTAGATTGCGCATAACGCGTTTTTTTATACTTTCCTATACCATACCAGCTCTATATAGAATATTGCCTACTGCTGAGCATAGGCCTCCTCTGCAACTGAGTGGGTTTAGGTCTTAGTCCACCACGCTGGCCTAGTGCGCGTTGGCAGACTTCACATACCTTAGAAATTCTTATAGAGAACTTTTCAGGTATGCAGGTTTCTTCGCTATGTTTTCCTTCACCGTTAAAGCGAGCGATAATTCACAAAGAATACACACATAACTTTTTAGAAAAGTCAGAGGTGCATGCCCTTGGGTTTGGAACTTGCGGACATCGTCTCGGCAATCCGTTCCACTCCCAACTAGGCCATCGCCGTTTTTTTAGTTTCTTATGGTACATAGAATTTACCACTTACCGAAGGTCTCCCCTTGAGAAATCCAATTTCGTGCAAATAAAGTTAGGAACACTCAAACTGCTACTCAATTTGACAACTGTATACAAAAACCAACCCACTAACAATATTGGATATGGTACATGTAGGTAACTAATTCCAAACTCGGTAATTGTACATGACATGTTACAATTTAGGTGGCGTATAAATAAACAATAACAACTCCATCGAAACACAAAGTTCGTTAACATTTACTTTTATTGTTTTATCACTGAAATTTATGCAAATATAGTGAATAAACATTAGTAACGGGCGCTAACCTTGTACCTTTATTATGTATAGTTTTTGTTTTGCCTCTATTCGGCAATTTGGTTAAATTTAACGTTATGAAACAAAATGTCTGGAATCGTGAGTTATAAAACTGCCGAATTATTATTGGTCATTACTGATAATCACCATCTCGTAAACAGGTTTTAGAGTTAAGAATACGATATGCAAATTGAAACATTACCCTGAATATTTTTACTGCAAAACAGTAGGTGAACCAGTTGGTTAATATTTACTTTTATTTTATTAATAGCAAAAATGCATGCAAGTCCTGTTTTGTCAGTGTACAATGACATGAAAGTCTTTCAGCTTTTCAATGGTTCCTGCTGGTTGTTTTTGGCCTTTAACTATATCTTACTCCATACAAATAGGTAAGCAGAAATCTTTATGACCCAAAAATAAAGTAAAGTTCGATAGATTACTAACAGAGAGCCGTAAATCCTAAAGTATTTAAAACTTTTCTCCCTTCGAAATTCACGTTATTCGCCAAAACATTTGAAGCATCAATAAGTTGTGGACAATAATTTGTTTTTTAATATCACCTAAATACTTCCTGGGTTTATGCTTTCTGATTAAGCTACTGAATATTTCATATCATAAATATTTATAAGTTAAACACATGTAAAATACAATGTATATTATTTTCAAAGAAATTTGTGTTCAAATAATATTTAACTAAATACTTTTATTATATTTTGATTTGAATGGTGTTGAATTATCATTTACTCCATGAATATTTGTGGTAAAAATAATAACCGATTAAAATTCTTAAGTATAAAGGCTTCATCTTTATAACCAAACTTGTTCTTAAAGTCAAAGTCAAGGATAACTGGTATAAAACCAAGTTCCACGATTCTTACTAATTATTGTAACAAACATAATATTTTTTATGATTTTTTTAATACTAAAATAGTTGCAGAAATTATTATAACCTCCTCGCACGCCTCGTAAACTGTGGGCTTAGAATGTGGCAAAAAACACGTCACGACTCCGTTTCGTTTTATTGGGATTGGTTGAGAGACTAACACGTGACTGACGTATTGGTCTCTCGATCAATCACAAGCATCAAAATTAAACGACATGGTCTTACGAGTTGCGTTTTTTTGTCACATTTTAAGCCCACAGTCTAGTGCTTCTTAGTAGTCTAGAAACAAAGAATACACTTAGCTCTTTGTTGTAAGAAGTAGCGTATTAAGACGAAGCAAACAATGCATGAACATACAACATTTATTTCCACACTCGAATGAACTTCGAGTTTGCATTTAAAAGTTAAGTCCCAACGATGCCTTTGCTCCTCACGTACAGAAATAATTTTACAAATCAATTCTGAGAAGCTTCTGTGGATTTATACACTAGAATGTCAAATTTGCAAGTTTTTTATTTGATACACTCAGATAAACTCGTTATGTTTAATCTGGTTATTTCAATCATAATTAATTTTGACATGTATTAACGTGGTATGTTTTACCTATAGTTTTTCTGCATTATTTTTTTATTGCGTTAGAAGACGAGACGAGCATGCTGCTCGCATTGCGCTCGTCACCTTCAGTCTCATAATTCCCAGTGCGTCGCTGGCTACAATATCATTCCAACCGGAACACACTCGCACTGTGTTTCGTGACAGAAGAATTATATCAACCTCATTGTATATACAAAATTAACTTACACTCTATTATTAAAAACCAGTATTAAATAGGAAACTGGTGGTAGGTCTCTCATATGTAGGAGTCCGTCTGGGTGGGTACCACCGCAATGTTTATTTCTACCGCCAAGCAGCAGTGTGCAGTGTGTTGTGTTTCGGTTTGAAGGAAATTGCAGCCAGTGTAACTACAGGACATAATAAGACTTAACATCTTATGTCTCAGGATGACGAGCGCAGTGGAATGCCACACAGTACTTTGTAAGTCAAGGTGCTGGATGGTGTTGCTACTATTTATAGGTGGTCGTATCGCTTACCATCACGCGAACGGCAAGCTTAACTCGTCATTCACTGCCAAAAAAAAAAAAGTTTTGCGGGAAAGATATTGTACGTACAACCCAGTGAGGGGAACACTAATCATAGGAACCTGATAACTTTCCGCCACTACACATTCAATTAGGGGGCATTTTGTTTAATTTGATAGGTATTTTTGAAGTGAAAACTTCTTTAGCGACGTTGAGAACTTTTGGGATGGGTATAAAATGTTAAACTCGCGTCAGAATCATGTGACCCTGATCGAAAATGCGTAGGTTTTACCATCCCTTACGAATATGAACCTTAAATACAGTGCGTGGAAGCTATAATTCTGGTACGTTTACATTTTTATTTATTTGCTTCATTAAAACCATCTCTTACTAATATGAACCTTAAATACATTGCGTAGAAGCTATTTCCCCAGCGTTGGCACGGCACGAGTACAAAAAAAGTAACATTCTTGTTTCAAATTTTGATTTATTCTACTTTGGTTGTGATGACCATTGCATTTCTGACATTTATCAAAAACCAGACAAAACGTGCGTTGCTCATGTTTAAAAATCTACTTTATGTGGTAGGCGTAAGATCGAATTTGTGTTTAGTCAATCAAAATTTGTAACTGTTTGTTTCTTTTTTTACACGCTTCATATTAGCTTCACTTGTTTGTATGTATGTTTGTAACCGACTCCTTTGGGCGCGATTTTGACCCACTTTAAACGGTCAGATTTTATTCAAACTTTGTAGGTTTGTCGAGGACCGATAACAATACACTAATTTGATAAGATTATGCCATTATTAAATTTATAAAATGAGATTTTTGACAATTTATATATTTTTTATTTTTAGTGACATCTGTTGGACCATAGCAGAATTACAACTAAACTGGCTACTCTTATGCGTAAAAAAATCCTACTTGTCACAAGATGGCGCTTCCGTTTATTTTTAGTGACATCTGTTGAACAATAGTAGAACAGAACTAAAAAATTAAAAATAAATAATAGTTAAAAAGCGTGTTTTTTAATTAAACAATTAAAAACACGCTTTATAGAAAATCCAATTAAAAAATAGAAAATAAATTTGAATTAAGAATAGTGTAAATAAGAAAAAAATGTATTTTATTGTACAAAAAAGCGTGGGGTGCATGATGTCAATAGTTATAAATATTTTATTGACAGATAATATGAGTAGAAGTATTATATGGGGCATTTCACGTGAAGCGGGCAACGAAAAACATGTCAAGTTCTGGATTTTGTTCATAATTGGGTCAATTGGACTTCTATGGGACCTGAATTAATGTCCATCATTATTTTTATTTTTTTTAGCCTAGTTACGAATTAATGCGACTTCTAAGAATTGTAAAAATTTGAGGAACGGATTTTTCGATAGCCAATAAGTTAGTCAACCAAATGGATTAAGCAATAAGTAAACAGTGTTTATTAGAGAAGATTCAATGTTTCTTTTAGAAATTGATTAAAATTTAAAATAGGACTATTTTTTCGTATAGTAAACCAGAAGTTAATATTAAAAATAATTTTTTTTTCAACGTCGAATTTTAAATATTTTTTATTTTTACCTAAAAACATATCTTGTAGTATAGAAATATCATGTAAAAAATGTAGAATGGTATCTCGATTCGTTTAGAAGATAGATGAACTAAAGTACGAAGGTGCCGCAAGGCGCATGTACTGGGCGGTTCGGTTAGTGTGACTCGCTTCGTAAAGTTTATATCTTAACTAATGAAAGATGGTTAAATAACCATAATTAAAAGCTTACAAGTCATACCATGAGCTATAAATTTGTTAAAATTATAAAATAAATAATGTCTGGCTCGGTGGCGTAGTTGTATTACGGTACGATTGCAATGCTGAGGTTTCACTGGTGGTAGGTCTCTCATTATGTAAGAGGCCGTCTGGGTGGGTACCACCGCAATGTCTATTTCTACCGCCAAGCAGCAGTGTGCATGCACTGTTGTGTTTCGGTTTGAAGGATATTGTAGCCAGTGTAACTACAGGACATAGTGAGACTTAACATCTTATGTCTCAGGATGACGAGCGCAGTAGAATGCCATACAGTACTTTGTAACTCAAGGTGCTGGATGGTGTTGCTACTGTTTATAGGTGGTCGTATCGCTTACCATCAGGCGAACGGCATGCTCGGCTCGTCATTCAATGCCATAAAAAATGCATGAGTTGTAACATTACTAAAATATATCGAACGAAACAATAGCAAAAAAAAACTACTTTCATTCCAAATCCTCAGGATGAGGACACAAATAATATGTTTATTTTATATCACATTTCTTTCTTTAGCAAACGATTTTTACGATATACCAAGAATTCGATATATCGTTTGTTAATGCAATTCCCTAGCCAATAAATACGTGAATATAGATAGATCAGTTAGTTGGCGTATGGCTGTTGTAAAATTATATTATTCATATTAACAAAACAGCTTGAAATCTTTATTTATCATATTTATTCTAAGAGTTTTTCTTTTATCAACGCAGTCAATTGGTTTTTGTTTTCGCTGCTGATTCACTATTCAATGCTTATTTTTTAAACCATAAAAATCGATTTCAGAACCGTTTTTTTAAGTCATTCTATGCTTTATTATTATATTCGTAGACAAGAGACTGCCTCGATGGCGTAGTTGTATTACGGTGTGACTGCAGTGCTGACGTCTTGGATTCGATTCCCGGGTCGGGCGAAGTGAGATTTTTCTACTCAGTATCAGCCCGTAGTCTAGAAATGCCGGTAAATGGCAATAGGTCCGTACCTATTACATGGGACCTAACTTAGCTGGAGAAATGTGGGTGTATTATACCTCTGCCTACCCCTGAAAAGGGAAAAGGCGCGATGCTATGTATGTATGTCCTAGACAAGCTAATACCTTTTCAATACACAGACAGAATTGCATTATCCCAAGTATTGCAAATCTTTATCACGAATCAAGAAGGCTTTATTACAAAGATCAGTTACTTACAATTCTCTCAAAGGCACTTGAGAGACTAAAGTCTGGGTTGTGGTTTTAATAATCAATTGCGCCACTATATAGGTATATTGCAGAGCTTCTTCTACACTATGTTAGTCTATTTATCCTATAAATCACGTTCAAACCGCTATTAAATACAATTTATTGTGATTAGACATTCAACTTGAGATGCTGAAAAAATACGACAATCTATAACAATTAGTACTAAGACAAACAATAAAACTACAATTTATTTTTTCGTTTTCCCATTTACATAAACATTTATCTTTATTGGTATGTAAAAGTAAATAATCTTTTAAAGTTCGTTTTTGGACAGGCGCTTAACTATAAAAACAGAGTTTAAATTATGGAGAAATTAATTAATTTTTTTATAGACAAAAGTGCTCATAGTTGGTGAACCACATTTTCTGATAAAACAAAGATATGATTGGTATAAATACCGTATGTTTAAAGGGGATAAATCATTTATAAATAGACACTATTTATATGACTCGATCAATCGGCAGCGTTGTTTAATCTATATAGTGTTTTTTTTTAACTGGTACTGTATGAGGAATCTAAAACGACTGGAGATACAGGGAAATTGTCTTCAAACGTATTTGTAACAATTGTTTGCAGCTAGGCAATGTAGATACTATGAAATAATAATATCAATCCCGTATAATGAGACTTAACATCTTATGTCTCAGGATGACGAGCGCAGTGGAATGCCACCCAGTACTTTGTAAGTCAAGGTGCTGGATGGTGTTGCTACTGTTTATGGGTGGTCGTATCGCTTACCATCAGGCGAACGGCATGCTCGTCTCGTCATTCAATGCTATAAAAAAAATAAAAAAAAAGTATTATATACTGTTCCACTGCTCGGCACGGGCCTCCTCCACGCTGACCACATGCGGGTTGGCAGACTACACATACCTTTCCGCGAGAAAAAAAAAAGACTTCACATACCTTTGAACACTTTACGGCACTTCCCAAATATGCAGGTTTCCTAACGATTTTCCTTCACCGCTAAAAAAGCGATAATTTACAAATAATACACACATATCTCTAGAAAGTCAGAGGTGCGTTTGGGTGTTGCATAGACCTTCGTCTCGCCAAGGTCCGTTCCACTCCCAATTAGGCTACCGCCGCTTTTCCGGATTCTAACTATGGGTTAGATTTGTATTACTGAAAAATAGCTACTAATGTAACGGGACCCTTAATGACCCATCTAATTCAAAAATATTTATAAAATCGTTTCTTGAAGAAATATAAAGAAAAACCTTTAATAAAATTCCAACTTATTATCACTAAATGTTATAAAATTTAATAATAAAAGAACTAACAAAAACAACTAAAAATATATAAAGCATCGATGGAGGGCCATGTTAGGAACCGGGTTATGTTTGCTCACACTACCTTGTATTTATTCTTTTTCCCGCATAACAACGCTATATTCAAACAAACAACAATCAAATTCACTTGATTCAAAATATAGTTTAAAAATGTTGAACCATAAAATATTTATCAAAAGAAATTAAAATTAGAAGAAAATGTATACGGGGAATATATTAATAATGTCGTTTGAGAACACAAATATCGTTAGAAACTCGAAACTTCACAGAATTCAGTTCTGCGAATTGCAGCGCTTTTATCGCGTTGAGTTTTATTTATAATGTTACGAGTACACAATACCGGACACATACTACAATGTACAATTTCCACTAAAACGGAGTGTGAACTCAGAACAAGAAACTTAAATGAAGTTAATAGTTCATACATTGGGAATGAAACTTGATTGTAATGAAATGTGTCTCGGTGGTGTAGTTGTATTGCGTGCAGGGTACGACTATCGCGCTGAGGTCTCGGGTTCGAATCCCGGATCGGGAAAGGTGATATTGGATCTTTTTCTCTGTATCAGCCCGAAGTCAGAAAGTGACCGGTAAATGCCAATAGGCCCGCCCCCTCCGACATGGGACTAGACAGAGCTGTCGGAACATGGGTGTGTTACATCTCTGTCTACCTTTAAAAGGGAAAAGGCTATGCTATGTACATATATAATGAAATGCTGGTATAATTTTGTTCTATCGCGTAATTGAAAGTTATTAACTCGACCAGTGACCTCGCTTGCATGTTCTCGTTTAAAAGTTGTCCCTTGAGATGAACTTTTAACGTGATAAATAAAGGTCTGTTTTAGAGTCATTAAAGTTCGCATAATATTCTAGGACTTTTGTATAATAGAGTGACTAGCTGTTGTATACATACACGCACGCCTTTTATTTCCGAAGAGGTAGGCAGAGGCACAACTAGAGCGCCCACTTTTCGCCATGTGTATTCTCTCCTATGATGTGATAGGGGGCAAGCCTATCGCCGAGCTTATACTGAGTAGAAATAAAAAAAAATAGCAACGACTTCAAAAACCAGTCTAATGTAAAAAATAACTTGTACTTTGCTCATGGGTTATAAGGAAATTTAAATACTACCAATATTATATACACTGCCATTCGTGTGATTATATTTAGGTGCAATGAATAAACCTTTGGAGTCGGTGCCGGTCATAAAAAAATCGAACTGCCTACATAAATATGCCATGGTTGTATCTGTATAATCCAAGTCCAAAGAGTTGGTATAATATATACTACGAAAATCTAAGTCATTCTAGGTATACTATTTGAATTTGTATTGAAAAATAAAATATTTTTTGTTAGAAGTGTTTTATTTTTTCTTACCGCATACCGCGAGAATGAGCGGAGCGGTCATATTTTTTTTTAATGAATTGAATGACGAGACGAACTTGCCGTTCGCCTGATGGTAAGCGATACGACCGCCCATAAACAGTAGCAACACTATCCAGTACCTTGAGTTACAAAGTGCTGTGTGGCATTCCACTGCGCTCGTCATCCTGAGACAAGATCTCTCATTATGTCCAGTAGTTACACTGGCTACAATGTCCTTCAAACCGAAACTAAAGTGTATGAACACTGCTGCTTGGCGGTAGAAAAAGACATTGCGGTAGTACCCACCCAGACGGCCTCTTACATATTAGAGACCTACCACCAGTAGCAGTCATATTAGGCTGAGAATGGTCTTATGACTCTGAACGTAAACTTAAAGGATCGCCAGGGTAGTGTCACGCTAGGACAACAGCTCAGGTCTGTATTATAATATATAAGACTCCATCATTTGGGTAGAACAGCCTGATGCTCACTGTTAAGTTGTTAATCTAATCTCTAGAACATCACACGCAGTTAGATTAGACTTTGTAAACCAAAGTAGGTATAGATTCTAGTAGATCCTGAAATCAGGTGAAAATCTTAATGCTCCATTATGTAGCAATGATGAATGATTTATTAAATCAGGAGTTAAACATTCCTTTCCTTTAGTAGAATCGCAAACTTGCATGGGCGTTTTGCGTCACACACATATTACACTAATATACGTACCTATTAAAAGAATTCTGCAAGTCATTATAATATATTCGTACTCAAGGCTAAACAGCTTATATTTATCATATTTTGAGGTCAATTAGAAGTCTATAGATAGATACTAACTACATTCTATCGAATCTGTCGAAACGCGCCTACTCATTTTTTACAGCAATATGACAAATCTACGTTTTTTGCTATTTATTACTTTTTTTATAAATAAATCGTTTCATATACCTATTTATCCCTTACCATCTAGTGGAAGTCCCTGTTATTCGCATAACGGGTCACCATGCATATGTATTATCTTTTATTATGCTTTTATTCAATAAAAAAATAGCTCAAATTTATGCGTTGCTAATAGACTTTCGTAAGGGTACTTTTAAGTCGTCGAATGAAATTACTCATATGATTCAGGTCTATTCAGTCTGTTCCATAAAATGATGAACCCTATACCAAGATATATTGAAATGGGACTACTTCGCGACCCTTATTTACTAAATAAAGAAGGAATCAAGGAAATACGCTCCCAATTTTCAAAGAAATCAGTGTACATACATAATTTAAAAAAATACAAACACACGAATTGATAACCCCCTCCATTTGGAAGTCGGTTAAAAAGCATCGGTAATTAACAAACCCAAAATTAAAGCATGGTGCAAGCAGAAATCGTTATAGATAATATTATATTACGGTTTCTTTTTGCTATTATTAAAAATATTTTAACGGTTATATACCAAATATATCTTCCGATAAAATCTTACGCCCTTATTCATAAACAGCTTATAAACCTATTTTAGTTATCGTATGTTACGTTTTTTTTATTATTTATTATTGTATTGAATGACGAGACGAGATTGCCGTTCGCGTGATGGTAAGCGAAACGACCACCAATAAACAGTAGCAAAACCATGCAGCACCTTGAGTTACAAAGTACCGTGTGGCATTCCACAGTGCTCGTCATCCTGAGACATAAGATGTTAAGTCTCATTATGTCCAGCAGTTACACTGGCTACAATGTCCTTTAAACCGAAACACAAAAATGCATGCACACTGATGCTTGGCGGTAGAAATAGACATTGCGGTGGTAGACAGACTTTTACATATGAGAGACTTCCTACCAGTATATATAAATATGAATATATTCATTAAAATCTACAAATATAAAAGCGAGAAGTCACTCACTGGTGGTAGCACCAGTAAAATGTCTTCTTCGAACGAACTTTTAATTGAATTTAAAGAAAGAAGACAACCATTCTACAACTAAAATAGGTTTATAAACTATTTATAAATAAGGTCGTAGATATCTAAGTGCATTTTATAAAATCATAATTGTATTATCAAAAGCCAAGCACATCCCTTGATTTAATATAAGACAGTAGTTGAGTCAACGGTCTATGGTGAAAAGTTACTTTATTGACTTACAAAAGTTTGTTACTTCGAAATTAAACCAAGTTTCTGTTCATGTGTTGCAAACAATAAGGAAAAGGACTGCTTAATAACAAAATTCCTGTATGAAACTTCGTCGGGGGTTAAAGCATTTTGTGCATATGACGGTGATGAATAATATCTGGAGGTACAAAAATCAATAATTCTTTGATGTGATTGATTTATACCATCATAATTTATTCTCCTTTGTAAAAAAAACGTATTTCGTGTTTAAAAAAAACGTATTTGAATGTAAATAATATTAAATTAAGAATATTAGGATAATATCTAAATATTAATACATGAAGAGAAGATCGTACTCCTTTCTTTATAAGCACATTGCGGTACGGAGGATGAGTGTGAAATTTGACATGATTGAAGGTCATATAGATTAAAGAGGAGTAAAGAAAAATAAATGTGTAATATGTTATAAATATATTAAATTCGATGGTTGAATTTCGACCGCCAGATGAGCGCTAGTTATACAAAATTCGGCACATGACATACAAAATTTAAATAATTTATTATTAATTCGATTTAAATATTTCGTTTAAGTTAATTATAATGATAAAATATCGTGTAACATATATTATTGTGCTATTATTGTAATTTTAATGAGCCAATTTAAAAAGAAACAGTATCGGTAGAGGTTGGTCTGAAAATAGATATTAGAACGGTCACAAATCTGAATATATCCGTCCTCTAGTCCAAGTTCGTCGCTTAATTTAGGATATATCGAATCGTATCTAAAATAAATTAGACTCGGAGGGATCTGGTCTATACGCGCTAATAAAACCTGCAATAAGAGAATAACTAAGGTGCTCCACTTTGTAAATGACTGTAGTTATTTCAAAAAAACGCTTAAGCCCTTTTTTCGCGTTAAAAATTCCCTTTATCGCTACTGCCACTGAGAAGCTACTTGGTACGACTATGTTGGTTTCCCCCACCTTAAGACAGGACCCAATGTCGACGCTCGGCGATATAAATCATATGAGCGAGCATTGAGCCGACTCTCTGACACTATGAACACCCTACACCGGCATACCAACCAAAATCCGCGGTGGCCTTCTTCGGCGCAAATGAGACGGCACCGGGATATCCTGTTGCACTAAGATAGCAGCGTGGGACCATCCTTGCATGATGCCGTTCTTCGGGGGATAAAGATGCGAACTCCAAAAAACGCTCTCATGTCTACGAGAGCGGGAGACCAACCACTCGCGTTGTCGTCCATCTCGGGGTCACTTAGTTATTAATTAAGTACCTTAAGGTGAGTGAACAGCCTTCCACTGCTGCCCCCGCGACCTCCTCAAGTCTCCATTTAGTCGCCTCTTACGACAGGCAGAGCATACCGTGGCGAATTCTTTAAACACCCCCGATCCACTGGGTACGAGGCGCCGGTCAGTCGTCAACTCTTTATCTCCTGCTTCTCCTTTGGCTATGGTCAGGATTGTTCTGCTCACGATCCCGTTCGGCACTCTCCTCCCGCGAGATAACGCAATCGCAGAAGGAGGCCGCTGTTCCCAATGACCTCCGGCGGCCAACCATGGCAGATATTTTTGTCTGATGGCAACAAAACGTCGCCTCCGACGACTGCTCTTAGAGCTTATGTCTCAAGCTGGACACTCCTCGACAGTTTGTTGGACCGTATACTCGCGGGCTGTTGCCACAGTGGTGAGGCACGGTGGATTCCTCTTTTCCTATCTGATATAGGACCGAGGCAACAAAACCCGTGACCCGTCATCACTTGTGTCAGACAGAATGTCGGCACACCATGGCGCATCTGAAGCGGACTTCTGAAGACAGGTCGCACTGTCGCAACGGTCCTCAAACCCGCATTTGGGCTCTTCAGGCTAGCAAGTACTCCTCTACGGTGGCGCTGCGGATGGAGGTCAATTGGGCCGTGACCTCCCCGGGGGCGTCTCCGCCCGAAACACGAAAGGCACGCCAGAGGCACGAAATTAATGAAAAATATAATACTACTGGCTTCATTTGTGATCCTTAACTCAACAAGATAGAAAGAAATGTCTTCGCGCTTCGTAACTTAAATCTTATGAGTAGACAGAGGGACGGCCATCCGTTTATATTTCGTAGACTGTAAATATATTTAGGTTGGGATCGTCGATAAAAATATTGTTATATATATTTCTTACTGATGTTTCGAAATTCCTAAATAAAATATCGCTCAATATTGATTTAGGATGCAACCAATATTTTTGTGGAATATTTTTTTTTTCAACTGAATGATACGACGAACAATTACTCAACATAACATTAAGCGTCAATTCTGCCCACATTAATATAGTATTAACAATAGTAATAACAGCATACATGCAGAATTTATAACAATGCTGTACGCTACTGAACTAATCTAACCCTTTTATTACATTAGTTACCTTTTAAACATACAAACTTCTTCACAAATTTTCACATTAAAATATAGAATACTAGCTTTTGCGCGCGGCTCCGCCCGCGTTGATAAGTTTGTCTGGGATCAAAAGTAGCTTATAGCACTTAAGAGTAATGTAGCTTCCTATTAGTGAAAGAATTTTCAAAATCGGTCCAGTAGTTCCTGAGATTAGCGCGTTCAAACAAACAAACTCTTCAGCTTTATAATATTAGTATAGATTAATAGGATTCAGTATTTTGGAAACTTTATTTAATCTCTCTTTGTTAAGTATACAGCACTAATGTCGGCTCATGTCTACGAATTGTAAGGTTGTCTGGCAGAGATCGCTCTTAGCGATAAGACCGCCCATTGTAAAACCGTACCGTAGTTGTTAACTTATATTTACTTTTCATGTAACTTGGTTATACAATAAAGAGTTTTGTATTGTATTGTATTGTATTGTAAAACTTTGGAACTAAGTAGTTACTAAAAATGTGAGTGATTAGTAAAAATAGTCGTTAAATGAACATATTTAAGTTTGACTGCCTCGGTGGCGTTTTTTTATTACGACTGCAATGCTGACGTCTCTGGTTTGATCCCCGGGTCGGGCAAAATTATATTGAGTTTTTCTACTCAGTATCAGCCCGGAGTCTGGAATTTATGCCCGATATGACTATAGGCTCGCCCCCTATAACATCATGGGACGGAATATGCACGGCGAAAAGTGGGTGCACTAGTTGCACCTCTGCCTTCCCCTTCGGGGACAACCGGCCTGAGTGTGTGTGTGTTTAAGTTTCAATTTCTATTGAAATGGGTTTTCAGTTTAAGACATCAAGAACGAATATAATTATATCGAGCTCATATAATATTCGGGCTAAGTTGGAAATTCAATTTTAAAAGCTTTTAGATGATATTCAGACATTTAATGGCGTATTAGATATACTTGAAACAACCTATATTTAGAATTATCTCCCATAATATTCAAACAAAAATGCTAATAGCGTTTGTCGTTAACATAAGCTTACAAATGGTTTGGTATTTTCAGAGTTGATTCTTCCTACAGCAATATTGTGTGAACGTTTCGAGTGGCCTTTTGTGTCGCACCCTTCACTTTATTGATTGTTATTGCTTCCCTTAATTTCGGTTTCTTTGTTTTTTTCGTTCTTTTTATATCATGTTTACCTTTCGACATATCGCTAGTCGCTACAAGTGTACAAATAATTCATAAAGGTTGTGTCACATCGTATTTTGTTGAAAGATTCTGAGCTCTTACTATACCGTAAATCATTTGTTGACTAGATTCTAGCTGGGTAACTAAAAAATAGTCTAAACTTGAACTTCTACATGTATTGTGGAAAAAGAATCCTGGAACGACCTTATAGGGTTATGGGATGAGGCAAATACATACACAACAAATATCATTCCTGCATTCGTCCTCAATAACATCAATAATTATAAAAAATATATGAAAAGAAGAAAATTCAAAACTTGAATCACATACATACCTATTATATACATAGCTTCACGGCTTTTTCCCTTTTCAGGGGTAGGCAGAGGTGTATCACAAGTCACAACCACATTTCACCAGCATTGTTAGGTCCCATGTAATAGGGTGCGGGCATTTGCCATTTATCGGGCCCATTTCCAGATTCCGGGCTGATACTGAGTAGAAAAACCCAATATCACTTTGCCCAACCCCGGGATCGAACCCGACACCACAGCACTGCAGTCGTACGTCCCCATTTTTGCTCAGAACATTATTTCAAATATGAATAACTGCTTTAAATTTGAATCAATTTTGATGCTGATTTCACAGAAGAATTCCTTTTTCGTATTATTTTCTGTTACATATAAAATAAGTTACAAAATCAAACCTAGGAAACTACCCTATTAAACAAACAATATTAAGTTTGATTTTTAATATCAAACACATACATATTATCGAAACAAACGCCTCGATCGCCAATTTCCTTAAGGGGCAACGGCTTCGCAACAAGACCGTCTTCAACCTTCATTTTATTTAACAGCCCCATGGGCATGTTATTTCGTATTTTTCGAGGGAACTTGTATCAAGTGATTTTTTCCAAGGCATTGGCAATTGAGTGGACAGATTGAAATCAATTCTTCCTTTCGTGCGATTAAGTTTGTTAGTCGACTTTCGATGTTACGGCTTATTGGTACAGTATAAAGTAAGCTGCTGGTGACTTAAATAATGTAAGTTCTACTTCGGTATTCTGGTCTCTTTCATTTTTCTCATTTTAATTTTGAAGTCGTAGGAAGTCTGAGATACCTACTAAACAAAGGATTGCATTTAACAATGATTGCATATAACAGCTCCATTCGACGGCGCTAAATGGAGACGGCCGCGTTCAGTCTTAACCGATCCAAAGGACGACATCACTCTGGCCATCCGTCGTAAGAACGAGTTTTTAAAACTCTTACACTCTATACGACCGCAGTTCCGTCATCGCCGTCGAAGACCTCGCTGCTTTCCCCGTCGCCTCCCCGACCCCGACCCTAACAGTTCCGGCCCGCGTGCCGACGATATAAATGGATAGGATTAGGTTAAACACCAACCTTCCACACTAATCGTTGATGTGTCATCCTTTCCCAGTGACCGTCCTGAGCCGAGGTTCGTAACCCGTTAGTGGGTTGCCCTCAGCATGGTCACTTAATTTAAAGGGTTGCGAGCACCTAAAGCGTTCACTCTAAAGTTGGGTGTGGCCAGAAAAGCCGACTCGCGTCAGGCTACTGGCAGTAGGGCCAATATAAAAAAAAAAAAAAAATTACAAAAGCGATATGTTTGTCCTGTACTTTGAAGTGAAGCGGTCTTGTTAATAATGCTGATTGCATTGTATTATATACTGCCCACTGCTGAGCACGGGCCTCCTCTACTACTGAGAGGGGTTAGGCCTTAGTCCACCACGCTGGCCTAGTGCGGGTTGGCAGACTTCACATACCTTCGAAATTCTTATAGCAACTTCTCAGATATGCAGGTTTCCTCGCGATGTTTTCCTTCACCGTTAAAGCGAGCGATAATTCACAAAGAATACACACATAACTTCGAAAAGTCAGAGGTGTGGGCCTTGGGTTTTGAACTTGCGAACTTTGTCTCGGCAGACCGTTCCATTCCGAACTAGGCTATCGTCCACTTTAAATAATATTCATTGTAAAACAATTGTTTACGAAGTAAAAGAAATGTGTATAGGTATGTTTAGAGAGAAAAAATATAAATTATTTTTTTCTAATATTAATACTTGTTAAGCTTTTTGAAGAAGGCATTGTTTCTAAGAAGATAATTATTTGAGAATAGTACGTCCTAACTTCATAAAAAGGATCATTATTTAATTAACGTATTCATCGCAACGTAAACACTAACGTTGTTTTTGTGAAAACAATAATTTGTTTCTTAAAGACCAAAATAGTAACAAAAAAGTTGTCTGAACTCCGAAGGTAAATAGCTTTAATTGAGCGTTACGCTTCATATAAAAAGTGCTGAACAAAATATTTCTAAAATATGTAGTAATGATCTCAGATTTTTGTATAATAATATGTTTTGACGAAAAAGTTTAATGTCCCAGAAAATAGCAAAAAAGTTTTATTTGTTGTCGCCTTTTATATAAATACTCATTTCGTTCCTTTATTATTATAATATCAAACTCGTCTTACCATACAACATTATATAAAGAAAATTCATTTCCATATATAATATTACATTACCTTTACTTCCAATACCAAGCCATTTATATTCGAGTGGAAATAATGCCAGCGAAGCTTTGGCACGACTTTGCGAGTAAAAGATAATATATACAATATGCTAATGTAGGTACTTATCTTACATGTTGTATTGAATGTTACTATCAAAGAAAACCCTATAGAAATTTGTAGCTCAGTTGACCATGCGTTCTAATTATAGTTTGATATCGATTCCTAAATAGGCCACTCTAAATAGCCTCGCAGAAACTTGGGGCAAGTAAATATAGATTTAGATTTCATTTAGACGGATTAATTATTGTACGCAATTATTGAACGCCGTCTGAACTTGCACAATGGTGAAGCAATTCTCGCTCACGTTGACGTACGCGAGAAACAAGTCTTTTCATAGAAATTCAGTATTCAAAAACAAATATAGCTAGCAATCTTTGCCTACGATTACGATATGGCACGGAAAAGTTGCCCTACTGCACGTGAATTAGGGTCCAAATAGTGTCGAGTGACAGTTCCATGCCAGTCGACACAATTATGCTGGCCTGTTTCTTTCAAGTCGAATAGCTCATCAACTCATAAATGTATTTTAATTAACCTGGAAATAGAAATATTATGATCAATTAACCGGTAAAGACTCAAATACATTTTCACTAGACCAATTAGTTCAAAATTCTTTCCTGCATTACAAGTAGATAAATGTTTTTGTTAGACACGACATGACTAAGTTAGTTATATTTAGTTTTATGAAACCAGTTTATTGAATCACTTATTTGACGAAAGAAATATATTAGATTAAACCGTAAAGCGATATATGTATTATAACAATAGTGTTATGATAAAACGTTTTGCGAGGGTATTTGTGATATCGAACTAGTAGTGGAAGTAACAGTTGGGTGTCTAAAAAGGATGCCGTATCGATGTGCACTCTCATTCGCGCTCTCTTTCGGTCTCAGTCTTGGCTCAGTCGTAGTGTTCTATATCTTTGTGAAAGTTTTGCTGTAAACTCTTTTAAAAAATCTTGTAAAATTTTATCCCCGAAGGGGTAACGGCAGGCGCAACTATTGCACCCACTTTTGGCTGTGCGTATTCCGTCCCATGACATGATAGGAGGCGAACCAATCGCCATATTGGGCACAAATTCCAGAATCCGGGCTGATACGGATTATGAAAACCCAATATCACTTTGCCCAAACCAGGGATCGAACCCGAGACCTCAGCATTGCAGTCGTACCGTAATACAACTAAGCCACCGAGGCAGTCATAATAAGATACAATAATACATAATATTATGTAGCTATTTAAGTCATTGATGCCGATGTTTTTACATCAGTTCTTAAAGAAACAACACAGTAATTTACGGACAAGGAAACATCATAAAAAATGCCTAATGTAAAAAGGATTCAAAACAATCATCAAGCAATTTTTATGCGCCTTTGTTGCAAAATGAGCAAGATTTGAACAAGGAAAGAGTTTCATTCGTCGAAATTAAGAGGATATTATTTTGGTAACAAAGAAGTGTATTTTAATATCAAGGATTCTCAGAGTTTACGCATTTTGGGGTTTTGAAGAATATGAATCGGTTTCCGTGGATAAATTTTGAGTAATTCGCAAAATAAACTATGACAATATCAAAATATATCAGAAAACACAATTACTTAAAATCTAAGTTTACGTACAAAATACAATGTAATATCGAAATAAATCATCCAAGTTATTTGCAGTAGAAACACTTCGGTATATGCGAGCAGAATTTATTTTCTATACAATACTAACATGTAACCCAGACGAAATATTTCCTCGTAAAATAAGGTATAAATATTATATCGATGCTCAGAATATGGATGATCACTATTCACTATATTAGAAAACAGAGAAAATGTATTGATGTTTGGTTTTAAAAATTGTTTGAACTCCGACCTCTGATTAATACAAATCTAGACATAAATCCTAGATTATTTATTATCTTTTTTTAGTACCAATAATAGTGGAAAAGTATACAAATGATTTTTTGACAAACCTCAATTGAATTTGTGTCGTGAGTGATTTTAAACAACTATTCACCATTAGTAATTGTTGTATTGATTGCTTTTTCAGAATTAATTATTTGTCATTGTAAATTACGTTCGTACAGTCCACACGGGCAGTTATAGTTAAATAGGGAGCCAATGTTTATGTTAACTTTAAGTCTATGTTCTAATGTATATATTGATTAACAACCATAAATATATATGGGAAGAAAAACTGCTTCATTGTTTCATTTCTACGAATCCCGAGAGTAGTCTAAGAATATATTTCCGTGACAACAAAAACAAATCGGTTGATTTAATTTATCCCACCTGATAAATGAAAATTGTAGATAACCCCAGTTTCAATTGCCAGCTGCTTAATTAAGCGAGAATTTCAATCTCTCAAATTGCAGGAGTCTGTCGTGTTATGCTGTTGAATAAGGCTCGTTTTGGATCATTATGCCGGGTTAATTAAGGATTATTAATTACTTGAATTTCTTAGTTTATAAAATATTAATGACATTTGTATCATAATGTTGTGGGATTTGACCCTAAACACAAACTAACAAAATCTTCAAGAGACACTACAATTCTTGAAATTACTAATATTAATGTATGTCATGTTGGTGGTTCTTAAATTAATAAATACTTTTATATGACACATAGTCAAGGTATTTTTATTTGTTCCGTAAGCCTTATATTACTTATAATACACACACACTCACGCCTTTTATCCCCGAAGAGGTAGGCAGAGGCGCAACTTATGTACCCACTTTTTGCCGTGCGTATTCCGTCCCATGATCTGAAAGGTGACGAGCTTATCGCCATGTCTGGCACAAATTTCAGAATTCGGGCTGATACTGAATAGAAAAATCCAATATCACTGCCCGACCCAGGGATCGAACCCGAGTCCCCAGCATAGCAGTCGTACCGTAATACAACTACGCCACCGAGGCAGTCTAATAATATTATTTTATTTAGTACCACTATCATTGCAGTACAGCTTAAGTATGATGCGGTGTCATCAGCTACATAAGCCCACTGCTGAACATAAATCCCCACTAAAGATTTCCAGATGGACTTGATAGCGGCATGCACCCAACGTGTTACTGCGACCTTTATCAAGTCATCTGTACACCTCGCAGTTGGACGTACAACGCTGCGCTTGCCGGTACGTGATCTCCACACGAGAACTCTTCTGCCCCATCTACGGCTAGTTATGCGAACCATGCCCCCCCCCCCCCACTGCCACTTTAGCTTGCCAATCGTCTGCTTATTTTTTTTTATATAATACTACTAATTTATAGAGTTGCTGCATTTTATTTCTTCGATAAGGTGAAAGTCATTCTTCGCCGATCACAACATTATCTATAGTTTAAATATTTTAAAAAGTATGATAGTAACAGAATCGTAGCCCTTCAACCCTTATCATTCTTCAAAGTGAAGTTAGAAACAATTGGCTTAGTTTTTGTAAGCGTTCGCCTGCCTGACGTATCTGGAGAATTCAATGCCAGGTTTTTTTATACGGGCTTGGCAAAATGAACCTTCTGCACCTAATAATAAGCAGAGTAAGGTGCGAAAACAGTGTCAACTGACGAGAGATGGTTATCCCTTGCCAGTCGACATAATTCAAATTCAAATTCAAATTCAAATCATTTATTCAGTAATTAGGCCCCTAAGGGCACTTTTACACGTCATTTTTACAGTGTTTTTATCATGTAAAGATTCTACCAGTGCTTCGGAAAAGCCCACTGACCTGAGAAGAAGCACCAAGAAACTCAGCGTAGGTCTTTTATTATAATTTTTTTTATATATATTTTTTACAAATTGCAAGTACAATATAATACACAATTTAATTATAGAACATGTGTGAATCTGAGCAACCTAATCCCAAGCATTTGTATCTTCAAGATAGTCTCTTATACTGTAATAACCTTTTTTGCAAAGACGTTCTTTGACAGTAGTTTTAAATTTTTTTATTGGAAGATTAACAATATGCATAGGAAGTTTATTGAAGAAGCGTACGCATAGACCAACAAAAGAATTGCTTATTTTATGGAGACGAGTAGCATGTACTATAAGTTTATCTTTGTTCCTAGTGTTTTTATTATGAATATCGCATATTCGGTCAACATTTGCAATATTTTTTCGAACATACATAAGATTTGCAAATATATATTGCGATGTTACGGTAAGAATGTTTATCTCTTTAAACTTTTCTCTAAGAGAAACGCGAGGTCCGAGACAATAGATAGCTCTAATAGCTCTCTTTTAATAATAGGGTAGTTGACAAATTTTTTTTAAATACACTCATTAATAATATATGCTATCCAAAATCTAACGGAAAAAGAATTTCTAAATTAACGCACTAATTAGTAAGTTTTAAGCTTTGGCATTTGGTGGAAGGGGAAGCTGTCAAATAACAGTAATATCAGATTGTAACGTCACCAAGTGTGACTGGCCATAACGCTGCGTGTGTGCGATAGAGATAGCGCTATATCCTCGCCACGCCCACTTTTGCTTACAACAATATTTCAAATATGAATAACTGCTTTGTTTTTTAACCAATTTCGATGCTGATTTCACAAAATAATTTCTTTTTTGTATTATTTTCTGTTACATATAAAATAATATACGAAATCAAACATAGGAAACTACCCTGTTATGTCGGCCCGTTTTAAGCCGGATATACACAGACTGATCCCGGAACGCAATATACTTATGTGGGCCAGTATGGCTGGTTTTACACTTTGTATGGTTGTCGCTATCCAGGCGGATATAAATATCCGACCACCAGTAGCAGGTAAATGGTGTTACAAGCACTAACTCAAAATGCTTTGACTTCTGTTGCAACTGTTTAAGGTGCTTACTACACAATATATTATGGCATTTATTATTATAAATTACTAGGATTCTGCTCGCGGCTCCGCTCGTGTGAAAAAGCTTTTCCGGGATAAAAATATTTTCCCGGGATAAAAAGTAGCCTATAGCACTCAGAAGTAATGTAGCTTCCTATTAGTGAACGAATTTTCAAAATCGGTCTAGTAGTTTTTGAGTTTATCCATTACAAACAAACACAGCTTACCTCTTTATAATATTAGTATAGACAAGTACAACGAACATTTAGAGTGTACCAAGGTTGAAGCAATGAATATAACTTAATAAATTATTGGCACTATCGGCCATTATTTGAGGACGTAGGTCTTTCAATAAAGCCACACACGCTTCAATCGTAGTCGATTATTTTTATTGTCTCTCAAACAAGTGGGCCGACAGCGGGCGTATCAAACAATATTTGACAATTAAATCTTGCTCATTCAGATGACATAGACAGTGCCAAATAAAGGCAGGCTCACATGGCTTAAATTTTATTTATTTTTATCCTTCATATTATACGCAACCATAAAATGTATAGGGCGAAACAGGTGGGTGAATTTAAAAACAAACCATCGCAGAAAATTGTGTAAATTATATCACAAACTCTTAGGGCGGTAATATTAAATCTATCTCACGTTTGAGTAAAACCTCAAGTAGACATTTAATTTATTGAACTGTTTAATAAACTAAGCTTAAGCTGTAGTTTAAGACCTTGTTCGCAGCTGAGTAAGCGCTGCTAGTTGCTACAAAAACAAAACTTAGCTGTCAAATACATATCAATCCCATATTGTAACTTGAGATGCCATTTGAGCTGATGTTAAACATGGGTTTATTAAATAGCAACAATCTTAAGATGCTGACCTTTTTCTTCTTTTTTTTGTGGCTTCCACCGTTTATCAATGATTTCGCCAATGTCAAGTGTACGAAAGAAAAAAACCTTTTTTTTTAAGAATTGATGTTTAGAGAAACGCAAGGAACTATAGAATTTCAGCCCGAAGTTACCTAGCTAAATGAAGAGTAGGATTATTTCAAAGAAGACTACGGAAACATTATTTTCTGAGAGATTTGTATCTACACTACAAACAATAACAAACCTAGAAGAGCGAATAGAACATAGAATACACATATTCTATGCACATATTTATATAAATAAATAAGAAGTAGAATAAATAAATAGGAAAGTTTATATCATGAGTATCAAATAAAAAAAAAAACAATGACACGTAAGCAACTCTGAAAGTGTTGAGTTTTGGCGGGAACTTGGAAGTGTCATGAGGTGCTCTTGTTTTAATTCATTATTTTGGTGATACTTAGTGTTATATTGCACAATTATGGTGGTATATTATCCAATATAGTTCTATTAAAGAGCTCAAATGAAGTGAATCGAAATAATTGTGCTAATCAAGTGGTTTTTGTTGCCGCCAAAACTCCTCGATAAAGCCACTGCTTTACTTCGACATACTACAGATAATAAAAAAAGACAACCCAAACTTGACATTGGCAAAATGTGAACACAAGTGCAATAAAAAAAAAAACTCTGAAAGTGAAATGCGCCATTTTCTATTGACTTATAGGAACATGTATTTAACACTCCAAAGAGTATTATAATAGTACGGAAATAATACTCAAAAGGATGCTGACCTTAATTTCATATGTTTAACATTTTCATAGGTTCTCTCTCAGCTGTTATGGAACTTCAGAGCGAAATTGAGTTGCTTCTATTAACACAGCACAATAAAAAAAAAGTAATAGATATTTAAACGAGAAACTAAGTCATTAATACATTATATTATATTGCTGACACTACGTAACACCATATATATTTATTTTCATTACCGTAAATGACTATGTGTGGTTTTATAAAAACATTTGAGAAAAAGATGCTTGGTTCCGAACGCATCTAATTATTTTCTGCGTATTAAAGCGGTAAATTTGGGCTGGTATAACATCAGTTTTAATTATATTTGTTTATGTGATGACGTGGTGAGTAAATAGTGACCTTCATGAATGTAAAAGGGTCGCAATGGGCCGCCGCAGCCTTGATGAAAGTATTTTTTTAGATATACTTTTATATGTAGAAGAGAGAGCAAACGGCAAGTAATTACTGTCGCTCATAACAACTAAAAAGCCGTTTAAGTACGACGTAAGGAGATTTTTTGTATTTTTAAGCATTTCGCATTGTAGACTAAACGACCGCCTTGTACAAAATTTCAATGAATCTTTAAAATCATTTCATTCTAATTTACATAATTTATTTCAAACAAAAATTATTTAAATTATTTAGGGGGGTAAGTTACGTTAAATAGCGGAACCTCGCGCCCTCCGACATCCCCATGTGAAACACAAAATCTTTTGTGAACCATTATGTAATCGTCGCGAAAAAATATTTACTATATCGATACCTCCCACGTAAGTTGTTGTATCCCCAAAATCACAATTTTACAGTAGAGCATTTTAAAGATTCAAATTGGACTAAAAACTTCATTTACCGTGGTATCTTTGTGAAATTTGGTATGTGTGTGTAACTTATAGTATTCTTGACTATGTTGAAACATAATTTAAAAAAATATGTATATTTTCTGAGATATCGTTCATACAACATTTTACTGTGGAGTACAGGCTACGCTAGATGTTGTATCTCATAATTACAACACTGTACCGTGGAGTTTAGGTGTCGTCAATTGTTGTATATAATATTTACAACAATATACGCTGAAAAATATAAGCCTCATTCCATTGTATGTGATAATAATAATACACATTGGTTAAAAATTATGTGTGTATTATTATATGTGAACAAATGTAGGTTAAGAAATAAGAAAGAAATATTATAAAAGATAAATTTCTTTATTTTTTTAATAGAAATAACACATACTAGAAATAAAACAATTGAAAAAATAAAATAATGAAAATTTAGGTATACCTACATAACATACATTTAGGTAACAGATAATGTCTTCCATTACTAGGTAATAAAAAAAAAGCGAAAATAAAACAATCATAGTAAGGTTACTTAGAAACATAATAAAAAAGACAAAAATCGAAACATAACTCACTCTCCACGATATTTTAAAACCATTACAAATTCTTATTAAAATCTACATAAAATAGAATAATAAAAAGTATTACAGAATTTAAAATAAAAACAATAACCTACTTCTTTCTAAGAGATCAACTGAAAATCAGGATAACAAGAAATTAGGTACCTAATCTTTTATAATTATTATTGTCATTGTATGTATATTTGATTTTATTCGAAGTTAAAAAAAAAACATTTTCACACGCACACATACTCTCGCCTTTTACCCCCAAATAGGTAGGCAGATGCGCAACAAATGCACCCACTTTTCGCTGTGCGTATTCCGTCCCATGATGTGCGATGTGCGCATGATTCTCCCCTATGAGCGAGCCTATCGCCATATTGGGCACAAATACCAGACTCCGGGCTGATACTGATTGGAAAACCCAATATTACTGCCCGACCCGGGGATTGAATACCGAAACCTCAGCATTGCGGCCGTACCTTAATAAAACTACGCCACCAAGGCAGTCGAATACAACATAGCAGTCGAGAATTTTCAAATTCATAATTAAAACAGTTGAGTTACTTTTAATCAGATAAACCAAATTTTTGGTTTAATTTGAGCCTTAAATAAATCAATTAGCTTGTTGCCGTCCACTGCTAAACGTAGGCCTCCCTAAGTGAGCGCTAACCATGCCGGTCTTGAGCAAACAACTTAAATCAATAAAAAACTAATATTAGTTTTATGAGAATCTATAATAAAATGATGATACATAATTACAAGATATTTAATTATGTTAAAAAAGAAAAGACTAATTTATGTACTAGGTTCTTAAATAATTTACGTCATTATGAGAGCCAGCAACAAAAGATATACTCTTGAAAAAGTCGTGATATGTGGCTGGAATGATTCCACTGTGACAGACTCATTAAGTCATCATATTTTGCCTTTGTTAAGTGAAGATGGTTGGAATAGAGAGGGCACAGCTCAGCCATACCATTTATTTGGCGTCTTCGGGTATTGATATTAATGGCAATCGTCATAGCATTAGTTTATGCCAAATCGGACTGCCTCGATGGCGCAGTTGTATTGCGTATGCTTTAAGAGTACGATTTGCGCGCTGAGGTCCTGGAATTCCGGGTCGGGCCAAAATCATTGTGCCTGGGATTTTCCATCTTAAAAATTACTCAGTTACAGCTCGGAGTCAGAAAGTTAGCGGTGTGATACCCTCGTGCCTCGGAAAGCACGTAAAGACGTGGGCTCTGCGCCTGATCTCTCTCCGGTCATGTCGGATTGCCGTCTCACCGGACTATGAAAGTGAAGGAATTGCGAGTGCACCTGTGTATTGCGCACACACTTGTGCACTATAATATCTCTTACTTATTTGGCTGATCTCTGTTGAGATTGGCCGCCGAGACCGAAATCGGCTAGGGAGGGATTATTATTATGCCAAATCGTACCGATATTAAATTGTAAAAGGATCTTTTACGCATACCCACACTTCTTTTATTTAACGAATATACACATAAAACGAAAATATTATGCGATTGTGGTTCTGACCAGCACAATTATCAACAAGATTTGCTGTATCAGAATCTATTGCTAGTTCGAAGTTATTGTCAAAGACATCTCCATCTATTATATTTGCTAACTATTCATTGAAACTTTTTGGTAATGAACACTCTGAAACAGTAATTTTAAATAATTTAATTTCGGGAAATCCTTTTTTATCGAATGCTTAAAGAGTATAAGGACAAATCCACCAAATTTAACATCTCAAGGACCAGCGGTTTAGGCTCTGCGTTCATAGATCGCTCACTAAGTCAGTCAGGCAGAACAAATCATTTTGTATATTACTTTTAAGACCCAATTTTAGAATAGATTTTTAACATACAACATTGAATTTGAGTTAAAAAAAAAGTAGTAACAACGTATAATATAGCATTTTACTATACAACACAGTTTAGAATAACCATTCCCGAAGTAAAATGTTTTATTTATAACATACAACAATATTTTAATTTTAATGTAAACGTAAAATGTTGTATGTATTACGTATAATATTTTTAATGAATGCACAACGACGTCTAATATTGTAACTAATCTATACAACATTTTAGATTGGTATCACCATAAAAAAGTAACATTAATCTAATAAATGTCAATAAAATATTACAAATAAAACATATCTGTGATATTTCGGAGGCTTGAATCACGAAAACTATTTAGTTCTATTTCATCTAAAGAAACATTATTATTTTGAAAGGGTGTCTCGGAATTACTATTTTGTGTACTCGTATTATTGACCAAAACACATAGTCTACGCCTTCTTGTTATACTTGTACGTTTCATTGTTATAATATATTTTAAGTAATTAAATTACGTGAGTTAATTTTGAGAGAACTTAACCGCTTCCTTCCTTCCGCGTGCGGCCGGTTGAAACTCCGGCGTTTTCTGTTGTATGTGACCAATACGATACGCGAGCGCGTGATTCTCCCCGTCCCACACCCCACGTAAACCATTGCAAAGGTCTATACACTATTGTAGTCCGTTCTCGTTCGGAAGTTACAACAAAATACGTCTGGAAAATCCTTGAAAAAATCGTGTTTTCGTAATTTTTTCACTTTGAATGCATTAAATAATGGAAATTAGGATAGTTTTCAGTAAAAACGCTAAACGGCTTTTTTGTGGCATACAACAACTTACGTGGGAGGTATCGATATTATTGATTTGATTAATTCTGCTTCCCTTTATATTTTGTTAAAAATACAGTATTTCAGGTTTTAGGTCAATCAAAAATAGCTCTTCTGGTTGATCTACAAGAATAGGTTCTTTGATCGACGATTTTACAATGAAATTCTATAAATAACACGGAGCGTCGCGATATTTAGCTTCCTTGAGAAAGATGATTTAGGTCGAAGAAACCACAGTAATTAGAAATGATATCCACGAAACCAGTAACTAACAACGTTCCTTACTCACAAGAAACATTAACTTCAGATAGTAATTTATAACTAGCTTGCCTTCACTTCGTGACTGGCTCGTATAATGGACACACACACACTCCCGCGTTTTATCTCCGAAGGGGTAGGCAGAGGCGCAACTAGTGCACCCACTTTTCGCCATTATTCCGTCCCATGATGGGATAGGGGGCGAGCCTATCGCCATATCGGGCACAAATTCCAGACTCCGGGGTGATACTGAATAGAAAAACTCAATATCACTTTGCCCGACCGGGGGATCAAACCCGAGACCTCAGCGTGGCAGTCGTACCGTAATACAACTACGCCACTGAGGCAATCGTATAATGGAATGCGTACAAATCTATACTAATCTTAATATATATAAATCTCGTGTCACAATGTTTAAGCTCAATGGACTCCTAAACCACTTTACCGATTATAATAAAATTCGCACACCATGTGCAGTTCGATCCAACTTGAGAGATAGGATAGTTTAAATCTCAAATTATAGTCGGAATTTTAATTTATTGCTAATTATTTGTCTGTTATTATTTGACAGTCACAATTATCTTAACTCCAAAGGATTCTAACAGATGTCGATACCTTTTTTTTTTTTTTTTTTTTTTTTTTTTTCTCTTTGGCAAGGCGCGGTTTGCGCATCTGCCAGTGTCAAAGTTTTTAGAAGTTACATACTATATAATATTGTTTCTTTGTTATCCTCAGTAGTAGTAGTACTATGTCGAAGTAAAGCAGTGGCTACCTTACCAAGACTTTATCGAGGAGTTTTGGCGGCAACAAAACAAACACTTGACTAGCACAGTTATTTCAATTCACTTCATTTGAGCCCTTTAATAGAACTATATTGGATAATATACCGCCATAATTATGCAATATAACACACATAAGTATCACCAAAATAATGAATTAAAACAAGAGCACCTCATGACACTACCAAGTTCCCGCCAAAACCTGTCGATACCTTTCGACTGGGTTGAGTAAGTAATCAATAGATGGCGCTGCTATGAATGATTCTAACAGATGTCGATACCTTTCGACTGGGTTGAGTAAGTAATCAATAGATGGCGCTGCTATGGTAAATCTACGAACGTGTCATATAAGCTACATTTTAAGCGGGACTTTTATACCGGGAAAACTCATTCACGCGGGCGGAGCCGCGGGCAAAAGCTATATTATATATTTCTTCTGTGCGTGTGTATGTCACTGAACTCCTAAACGGCTGGACCGATTTTAATTAATTTTTTTGTGTCTTCAGGTGGATTCGAAAACGGTTTAGATTTACAATTGGATCCGGTATATAGCGCTGTACTCGGGTTCTAGGATTTTATTTCCTTTTTAGGGCAGGACAACGTCTGCCGGGGCCGCTAGTAATAATATAATAATCTATACTAATATTATAAAGCTGAAGAGTTTGTTTGTTTGGTTGAACGCGCTAATCTCAGGAACTAATGAACCGATTTTGAAAATTCTTTCAATAATAAGAAGCTACATTACTCTTGAGTGCTATAGGCAACTTTTTATCACGCGGGCGGAGACGCGTGCAATACTAGTTATATATACAATTGGCAAATCCGTTTTAAAAATTGTCTTTGTGAGATGTGCTAGCAATAGGTACGCTACACTGTCGGTTTCGATGTTTGGTTTGAGATTGTGGTCACTGAGGCTGATTGGTTTCTTGGTTTAATGGCGTCGTATATAACTTGTTAATTGGGGGTTCTGGGTTCGATTCTCATATCGAGTGACATTTTTTGTAGTACGATTTGCGTTAATTGCAAGCCCTATAAGATGACGTTGGGTGGCGTGGTGGCTGGTCGTAGTCATTATGCTAAGTCGTTTTTGTGCCGTCCTTTAAAGTTTAGTGCATAAGTATAACAATTGAAATTGTCTTGTGAGCCTTTTTATGATTAAAACCTCATTTAGACAAATCAATGATTTCTAGCAATCATTTCACGCAATATTACTTAAAAAAGTTACACACGCAATGGCGAGGCAATCCTCGCCCGCGGTGATGAATACGATAGTTTGTGAAAACGTTTGGATGTTTGTATGTTTGTTAGAAGTAGGTGAACGCAGAAACGGCTGAACGGATTTAGATGAAAATTGGCGCACGGGTAGACCATGTCCTGGACTAACACAAAGGCTACATTTATTCCGGTATTTTGGTCCCATGGAAAATAATATTCATTTTTCATTTGAGTTTTTAAATATATGGCGCTGGCGTTTTAGGGACTTTTGTAGCGGGCGAATCCGCGAGCAACACCTAGTATTCAATAAACGCATATTTCTAGCAATAGTTGCGTGCGATTATTCGTAGCAATCATTGAGCCTTCTACAAGAGGCGTAAGAAACAAAAAGTAATTATACGCAGCAATAATAGTAATTATTGATTCCGCAGCTTATTCGTCCATGTGAACTCATCCTAAATGGACGATACACTAAACATTTTGGGAGCGACTGTTTTCTGTGAATTGGTGCCTGATATTAAATTGGATATAGTATCCACTCTAGGAGCGAAGAACTTTGTATTAGAGCGTTGTGATCGATTAAAATCGTCTCGAATTACGGTACTCTATCCCCATCTGATATTTTAGTGTATAATATGATGTTTATTACAGCTTTGTGAAAATGAACCTTATTTAGATGGTTTCATTGGCACGAGAAAATAAAAATATTGGATATTGTTTATTAAAATATGGGCTCTTAACGCCATAAGATTAAAACTTAGTGATGTGTTTAGAATTCTTCATTAAAACGTTATTCAGCAGTTGTAAGAGAATATAAGTATAATTACAAGTATAATCCTTACATATTATAAAAACGGCAGGGGTGCCGCGTCTGTCTGACTAAAAATAAACTCAAAAACTACCTATCGGATTTCGATGAAATTGTGTGTGGACATAGTTTAAGACCCTGGGAAGGGCAGGATTACTTTTTATCCCGAAAAAATTTATAGCGGAACTTTTATCCCGGATAATTTGTGACGCGGGTGCAGCCGCGAACAAAAGCTGTAATAATAAAAAACACTATTAACAATAGCGTATTCACTGTCCTTTCATTGCAATAATGTTTTAATAAAATATCAGTTAAGCATCAAATACGTTAACACTTCCTCAACATTTTCAACCGGAAATGGTTTAATATTATAAAAGCCTGTTCATAAGTTGCGCCGATTTGCGGTCTTGCCGACGGAGTTCTAATGGATGTTTACTGCCTCCTTCAGTTTAAATCATCCGTTTGTTCAATTCAAGCAAACATTGGTTTAGTTAGCTAGTTTCTGATTATAATCTACTAGGTTTTGCCCGCGGCTCCGCCCGCGTTAAAAAGTGTTTCCGGGATAAAAGTCCCGCTTTATATTTTCCCGGAATAAAAAGTAGCTTATGTGTCAATCCAGGACATGATCTACACGTGTGCCAAATTTCATCGAAATCCGTTCAGCAGTTTTCGCGTAAAAGAGTAACAAACATCCATACATCTATACTTAAAAAATTTCGCGTTTATAATATTAGTAGGATATGTATGCTCAATATTGTTCTTATTCATTCATAAGGATATTATATATATTTCTAATTAAGTATTTATTGCTCGTGGCTTTTCTCGCAAGTGATTTTTTGGGATTAAATTACCACTGATTACTTTTTCCAGACAAAAAAGGTAGCAGATAATCTACGACATGGTCTATGTATGTGGCAAATCTGTTCAAGAGATTCTTGCGTTTATTTGCAACTAATATTTAAAATCAATAGTGGGTGCCCTGGTGGTGGGTAAGCGGCGATAGCCTAGTTGGGAGTGGAACGGAATGCCGAGACGAATGTCCGCAGGTTGAAAACCCAAGGGCACGCACCTCTGACTTTTATAAAAAGTTATCTGTGTATTATTTGTGAATTATCGCTCGCTTTAACGGTGAAGGAAAACATCGTGAGGAAACCTGCATATCTGAGAAGTTCTCTATAGGAATTTCAAAGGTATGTGAAGTCTGCCAACCCGCACTAGGCCAGCGTGATGGACTAAGGCCTAAACCCCCTCAGTTGTAGAGGAGGCCCGTGCTCAGCAGTGCGCAGTATAATATAGGGCTGGTATGGTATGGTAGTGGGTGCCCTAGTTGCGCCTCTGCCTACCCCTACGAGGATAATGCTGTGATGTCTGTTGTTAATTTAAAAAAAAAAGAGTTTAAATCTGAGCATTCATAGCTTTAAAAAAGATTATAATTTTACTAAATTTATTTCTATGAAACAGAGGGAATATAAATTTTAAAAGTCTTAACACCTTAGTGTGGCAGCACGCAATAGTACGAGCAATAAAGTTAGAGCAAATACTGGGAAAATGTTCTTTAAAAATAAATATTGTCGAACACACAACTTAGTAGTTAATCGACAGACCTTGAGGTTTCTTATCGGGCTCAGGCATTGTTAAGTTTCATTTGTAAGTTCATTTAATTCTCACATTAAATTAATAAAATGTATGTACAGCAATTCAGTATTAAATTTTGACTGGTCCGTCACATAATCTTAGGGGAGGCCTATGTTCAGCAGTGGACATCATGTTGCTGATGATGATGATGATGATGATGATGATAGCAATACAAAATTAGAGCTATGTATGATTACGCGTGTATACGATATCTCCGCAGAACCATTAGTCTCGCAATACGTACAAGAAGATATCTTTCACACAAGTGACCTTATAATAGAGGCACAGAATACTAAATAGTAGTACTTAATAGAGAGTTGTATCTATGGGATACGTAGCTGTATTGCATACGTACAACTTCCGCACCGAGTTCCTGGGTTCGAATCGGTATAGCCAAAAAAATGTGACTCATTTTTTTGACATGAAAATTACTCAGTCGCAGCGAAGAGGAGGCACGTGAAGCCGTTGGTCTTGCGCCTGATCTCTCTCCGGTCATTTCGGATTGCCGTCTCGTCGGACTATGAGAGATAAATAGTGGAGTGTGCACCTAATTGCACACACACTTGTGCACTATAATATCTCCTGCGTACCTGGCTAATCTAAACTGTGATTGCCTGCCACGGCCGAAATTCGGACGCAATTATTATTAATACCTATGCATTTCTAGCATATCAATTTCTGCCACTATACAATTCGTATGCAAACAGTATTGGGTGTTTCTTCGTATACGAGTGTTTTTGACTCATTCATTTGGCTCAATTTTTACACGCTTTATATTAGCTTCCCTTGTATGTTTGTATGTATGTTTGTATGTATGTTTGTGACTCTCCGACTCCGACTCCTTTGGGCGTGATTTTGACCCACTTATCGACGTTTACCAAACGATTCCGCGATGCAGAGGCCGAAGCGCGCAACACTCCGCCACACGCGCAACATACAACGCGCGACCTTTTATCATATGTTGAGAAAAATATACAGAATTTAATTGTATTTTCAAAAAATATATATTTCTTTTTTTTATTGAGTTATGAACGAAAATGTGAAAATTTTATGCTATACTAGCGCCATCTGTTGGTGGGTTTGTTGAATGGACAATAGTGTACAGAACTAAAAAATTAAAAATAAATAATAGTTTAAAAAAACTAAAAAACACGCTTTATAGAAAATCCAACTAAAAAATAGAAAATAAATTTGAATTAAGAATAGTGTAAATAAGAAAAAAATATATTTTATTGTAAAAAAAGCGTGGGGTGCTTTTTAAGATGTTATCAAAGTTATATATAATACTTCTACATATATTATCTGTCAATAAAATATTTATAACTATTGTCACCATGCACCCCACGCTTTTTTTACAATAAAATATATTTTTTTCTTATTTACACTATTCTTAATTCAAATTTATTTTCTATTTTTTAGTTGGATTTTCTATAAAGCGTGTTTTTTAGTTTTTTAAACTATTATTTTACAATTATATCCTCAAGAATGTATTATATAACTTTGTTAAGGTCTTGTTTAATACTAACATACATCAATTGCACTGATTTGCTTCCAGTGGTATATAGTTAAAGGTATAATTGAAAAAAAAAAAACAATTGAGCCAGATGAATGAGTCGCAAGCACACGTATACGAAGAAACACCCTATTGTGTTTAGTTTTAAAGCTATTACAGTCTTCTTGGCTTTATGTGATTTGACATATGTCTCGTGGTGAAGAGCGCAGTTCAGTACCATGCAGAACTTTATGATAAGGTAGGTTGGAGCCTTTGATTAATCATATACCTAGATAGACACTGAACGTTTCAAACGCGTCGAAAAAAATAGAGGCGAACTGTTCCCCACTAAATTACGCATGCTCACGCCTTTTATCCCCGAAGGGGTAGGCAGAGGCGCAACTAGTGCACCCACTTTTCGCCAAGCGTATTCCGTCCCATGATATGATAGGGGGCGAGCCTATCGCCATATCGGGCACAAATTCCAGACTCCGGGCTGATACTGAATAGAAAAAACCAATATCACTTTGCCCGACCCGGGAATCGAACCCGAGACCTCAGCCTTGCAGTCGTGCCGTAATACAACTACGCCACCGAGGCAGTCCACCCACTAAATTAGTTCGAGTCTATTATTTTTTGTTCTTTTTCATGGATATAATTTTCTCCCCGTTTTAATAGAAACTATGTAATAACTGGTATCATTATGCGCGCACACAAGGATACGCAGAATGATGCAGCGATAGCGTATGACACAGCTGTCACGCATACTAGCTTAAGAAAAGTTGGCCTGTTTGTTTTAGTTTCATTGCAGCGCGTCTCTCTATCTAGGTATATAATTAATCAAAGGTTGGGGCGTTTGCTTTTGTTTACAAGTAGTCGTTGCATACATAATGTGTATAGTACAATCCGCGCGCGACGAGAATGGGATGGAACCTTGTCATGGTAAAACAAAAATGACAATTCCCGAACGAAGTAGCGTTCGTAAATTTATGAATATAAACTCATGAATATAATTTTCTTGTTCATTTTAATTATTATTGTTTTGTAAAACCAAAAAGAGGTGGTGATTTTAGCAAATTTTCTCCTCCTATACTATAAACATGTATACAAAATATGCATATTTATATTACGTAATTATAGTTATAAAAAAATTAACAAAATCTTTTAATGTTTATTTCATTTATATCCCTCGAACATCAGCGTGAGTTTACCGACGCTACCGACCGGTCTTAGTTCCGAAAGGTCGCTTCGCATTCTGATCGCGCGCGGATTATAGTTATGATGACGTATGTCTCATATCATTATAAATATGTTCTGCTGCTGACACCTCCCACTAATGCTAATATATTTTGCCCATCCAAGCGTTATTATGTGCCGTAATTCAATTCGCTAACTTTAAACGGCCAATTATTGGAACCCTTAATGGTTTTCTTTATTCAATTTTGGCAATAGATTAAATTAACATGCTAACGAAAATCTATGAATTGAATATTAATTATTTTTCGCTATTATTATTTTTATTATTTCGTAAATTTGTACATATCTTATTATACTTATTCGTGTTATTGACAAAACCTTGGAACATTAAAATAAAACTATTTTACGGATTTTATCGCAGTTTTTGAATTGAAAACTTCTTTAGCGGCGTTGAGCACTTTTGGGATGATTATATATTATATTATAATTCTTAAACGTTTACATTTTTATTAATTTACTTCATTAAAACCATCCCTTACTAATATGAACCTTAAATATAATGCGTAGAAGCTATAATTCTTAAACGACTACATTTTTATTTATTTCCCCAGCGTTGCTACGGCACGAGTACAAAAGAGCAACATTATTTTTTTTCAAATATTATTTATAAAGAAATAGTGAAATTGTCATTTTTTGTGTACGATAGCGCAATAAATCGATACCTCCCACGTAAGTTGTTGTATGCCACAAAAATGCCGTTTTGCGTTTTTACTGAAAACTATCATAATTTGCATTATTTAATGCATTCAAAGTGAAAAAATTACGAAAACACGTTTTTTTCAAGGATTTTCCAGACGTATTTTGTTGTAACTTTCGAACGAAAACGGTCTACAATAGTGTATAGACCTTTGCAATGGTTTACGTGGGGTGTGGGACTGGGAGAATCACGCGCTCGCGTCTCGTATAAGTCACATACAACAGAAAACGCCGGACTTTCAACCGGTCGCAAGCAGAAGGAAGGAAGCGGTTTAGTTCTCTCAAAATTAACTCACGTAATTGAATTACTTAAAATATATTATAACAATGAAACGTACAAGTATAGCAAGAGGGCGTAGACTATGTGATTTGGTCAATAATACAAGTACACAAAATAGCAACTCCGAGACACCCATTCAAACTAATAAAGTTTCATTAGATGAAATAGAACTAAACAGTTTTCGTGATTCAAGCCTCCGAAATATCACAGATATGTTTCCATTTGTAATATTTTATTGACATTTATAAGGCTAATGTAAATTTTTGATGATGATACCAATCTAAAATGTTGTATGGATTAGTTACAATATTATACGTCGTTGAGCATTCATTAAAAATATTGTACGTAATACATACAACATTTTACGTTTACATTCAAATTAAAATATTATTGTATGTATTGTTGTAACTATTATATACAACAATTGATGATACCTAAACTCCGCGGTATAATGTTGTAATTATGAGATACAACATCTAGCATAGCCTGTACTCCGCAGTAAAATGTTGTATGAACGATATCTCAGAAAATATACATTTTTTTGTAAATTATCTTTCAACATAGTCAAGAATACTATAAATTACATACATATACCAAATGTCACAAAGATGAATGAAGTTTTTAGTCCAATTTGAATCTTTAAAATGCTCTACTGTAAAATTGAGATTTTGGGGATACAACAACTTACCTAGGAGGTATCGAAATAAATATTGTAAAACAAAAATGCTAGTACTATTATACTGATAAATAAAGCAATATGTGCGAAATTATTCCCTAACCATTCCAAAATATTCAAAAATACACAACGTTAATGTTCAAGTTTTCACTTCTGCCGACACTCCCGGAGTGCAACCCGTTCTTTTTTTTTATATTTTCTCCCGACGTTTCGAAGACTTTGCGGCCTTCATGTTCACGGGGCGGACTGAGGTGTTGGTTGTCCGAAAAGTAAAAATTACAATATCTTAATTATAAAACCGCGATAAAATCTGTAAAATAGCTTTGTTTCAATATCTAACATTCGCGTAAACATAAGAAATCAACCTTGGAATTTTAATATGTTGGCCACAACCGCTACTTATTAGTTTTTTTGTAAATCTATGTTCCGGTTTTCTTACCTTCCAAATTTTTGCCGACTTCCAAAAAAAGGAGGAAGTTTCCAATTCATGTGTTTGTATTTTTTTAAGTATGTACACTGATATCTCTGAAAATAGTGAGCCTATTTCCTCGACTCCTTTTTTATTTAGAGATTAGGGTTTCGAAATGGTCCCATTTCAATATGTCGTGATTTAGGGTTCATCATTTTATGGAACAGACTTAATGGACCTAAATCATTATTAATACGTATGTACCTATTGTGTAATATGCCTTACTAATATTATAAATGCCAAACTTGGTTTCGATGTTTGTCAAACAAAGCAAATAGAGAAGCTTCTAAACGTATTTGAATGTAGTTTGACATACATATTACGCCATGGCCTGGCTAAAGGCTTTTCCAAAAGTACCCAACGTGACATTTATACCGGTAAAGGTCATTTAAGTGGACGGAGTTGTGAGCAAAAACCAGTACCTATATTAAGGACCTCCCCCGAGCAAACGACATCGAGCATTTCGTTCGCGAATAAGAAAAAAATTACGAATAATTTACTTAAAAATTCAATTGTAGGTCTTTTTTTAAGTTTTAAACTACCAAAATATTCTTCTGGTAGTTTTAGTTGTAATTTAAAATGATGTGCAATTTAGAAGAAGATGCACGGTGTCAGCAGTTTTAGTGGCATTTCCATTATGAAATTAACGAAACAATATCGACATTATAAAAAAATTAAACAACTGAGGTAACCATAACAAATTGCACTAATATATTATGTTTTTTTTTTCTGTATAATATTATGTATTTCACATAGATAGCTTCTAAAATGCAGTTAGCGCGCCGTTTTGCTAAACTAAATAAAGCTATCAATTGAAACTGTTATTGGACTTGGCTTTAGAATACGGTATTTACGCTTCCAATTTCATAAAGTATAATTGGCTAAATGCCGTTCATATTTTTTGTGATGTTCTTTATTTTTTGTCATTAAAGTCGACACGGTTTGATTTTATTATTTTTTGTTGACGGATATACCTCGCTCAGGGGAATTACTTTTCAATCCGGTTAGATGGATTACCATAGTCGTTTTAATTGTATTTTTTATTGTTTTCTTTAAAATCAATTATAATAAGAAGGAATTTTAAAATATCACAACAATTTAGAATACAATCGGTATTAATATTATGGGATTTTGTGTTCACAGACTTTAGCATTTCCTCGACTATGAGGAGCTGTCATTGCGAAATACAATATTTGTATCAGTTGATACTATATATAACTCGAATTGCTCGGTCGCGTAGTTGTAGTGTGTGCGTGGTACGACTATCGCGCTGAGGTCTCGGGTTCGAATCCCGAGTCGAGCAAAGTGATATTGGGTTTTTTACTCAGTATCAGTCCGGAGTCTAGAAATGCGCCCGGTATATAGCTATATGTCGGGCTATATGTCCGCCCCCTATTACATGGGATCTAATACAGCTGGCGATAAACGGTTGTGCTACATATAATTATTATTTGTATCTAGGTAGGTAGGATTTAATTTATAGGTAAATTTGGATGCTATAAAACCGTGAAACCATTTACTTGTTTCAATTATTCTTGCAAATAAATAAACAAAAAAGGCACATCTGCCTACCCCTGAAAAATAAATAAAGACGTAGAGCCATTTATGTTTGTATGTTATATATACTATCTTATCTATATTTATAGAACTATGTCTTCCAAGCTAGACTTTAATTTTCATAATACAAGGGTTTTTGCAGCTCCTCCTAAGCAAATCTATACTAATATTATAAATCTGAAGAGTTTTGTATGTTTATTTGAACGCGCTAATCTCAGGAACTACTGGACCGATTTTGAAAATTCTTTCACTAATAGGAAGCTACATTACTCCTGAGTGCTATAGACTACTTTTTATCCCGGAAAACTTTTCCACGCGGGCGGAGCCGCGCGCAATGTTAGTCTCAGATATTTACTAAAATACCAGTGTTTTTTATACAATTCATCACGTAGGCTCTGGGTTTTGTCTTAAGGTTCACAAAGACGACACAACTAAACATTTCTTGTGGGATTAAAATGGTTGACATTAGAAGGCAGCTATAACAAAGCCTGTTCTCGTTGTTTTGCTGTACAACGTCCTTAATAGTATGCTTAAGTTAATGTTGGGGAGATATAATAGTTGTAACTTGTATATTGTGTGACGCTTATTATCTTATACACTGGTTTTGTTAACGTCATGTACAGACAGCCACATAACGGAACGTACTCATACTACGTGACGTATTTTTGACAATTGTTTACCCCCCAGCGCAGTGGAATGCCACACAGTACTTTGTAACTCAAGGTGCTGGATGGTGTTGCTACTGTTTATGGGTGGTCGTATCGCTTAGCATCAGGCGAACGGCATGCTCGTCTCGTCATCCAACGCAATAAAAAATAAGACTACTAGTGATTTTGTGTATAGCAACTATTAAAATAGTTATGTAAATAAAAGAAAACTTAAATTGGACGTTAACGCGATTATCAATGTCGAATCAAATTTCTAGCTTAGCAACCTCTGGTATTAATTTCGTAAAACATTCGTGTGGTCGTTGTTTTATGTTGGCATGAACAGTGATTAAGTATATTTATTAAGAAATATATTTTTATTACGTGATTTCTTTAACGGCTCCAATTTATTATAATAAAATATTGTTGACCTTTATGTCCCTTGAACAAAATTTAATCAAGGCATATTATACCCTCTAAGGAACAATTTTAATTAAAAGGAAAGATATTTCGATGTAATGAATGTACAGATATGTAGGAGGTATATCTTATCTGAATAATATTTATTTTCCCAAAAGCTTTATAAGAAATAAAGTAAACACCATAAAATTATATTCATGCTGTAATTATTCGTCCAAAAATGTTCCGAACTACAAATGAAAATATAGAGTTTGTACATACTTAGTTATATAAAACACTAGCTTTTGCCCGCGGCTTCACCCGCACGAAAGAGCTTTTCCTCGATAAGAGTCCCACTTTATATTTACCCGGGATAAAATGTAGCCTAAAACCTTTCCACTGACTCAAACTAGCTCCATACCAAATTTCATCGAAATCCCTTCGGTTGTTTTTGAGTTTATCGCGTACAAACTTTGCCACCCATTTTTTATCCCCTTAAGGGTGGAATTTCGCAAAATCCGGTCTTAGCGAGCACCTACGTCCTAAAAGGAACCCCCACGCAAAATTTGAGACTCCTAGCACTTGTTGTTTTTGAGATTTTGTTATGAGTGAGTGAGTGAGTGACCTCTCGCTTTTATATTTGTAGATTTTAATGGATATATTATAATTTATTTATTATAATAATAAAATTGATTGAATTTGCTAGAATTGATATACTTAATTGTCACATATAATACCACAAGAGCTTCAAAATTATCGGGTATTTTCCGATAGGTTCGTTGCAAACAAATGAAGGAGTTTTCAGGTTAAAAAATCACGAGCGCGAAGCGCGAGTGATTTTTCCTGAAAAACTTGACGACTTCATTTGTTTGCAGGGAACCTTGAGGGAAATGCCAGATAATTTTGAAGCTCGTGTGGTATTCGGGGGATTATTTTTCCGTCCCAAATGTCGGCCAATAGAATTGCACCATGAGATGAAATGAACAGTCAACAAATAAGAATTTCATAATATATAGTAACGACCAGAGAAAATATTCAAAAAAAATTGTTTCTTATTATATAGTAACGACCAGAGAAAATATTCAAAAAAAATTGTCAGTATAATACCATGTAGGTTGTACCACGTGACGTCGAATGGTGCAATTCTATTGGTCGATATTTGGCTCGGAAAAATAATCATAATTATTTTCAGCTAGCGTAGGATTCCGCACGAAAGAATTAATTTTTCCGGGAATAAAGATATATATTTTCTCGGGATAAAAAGTAGCCTATGTGCTACTCTAGACTATAATCTTTCTGCGTGACATATTTCATCCAGATCCGTTCAACCATTTTGCGTGATGGAGAGTAACAAACACCCAAACTTTCTCATTTATAATATTAAAGTGTATATTATCAGATTAACAATAATGTCCTGTAGTATTATATCATAATTTTTATAGTATTAGAATCATATAATTTTTTCATGACTAGTTTTATAAAATTACGTTGTTTAATTTTTGTATGATGGCCTTTACGAACTCTAAAGTCTTAAATTTGTTGGCGATAACGGAATAACATTTAGAAGTGTTACATAAACTTAAACTTCACATAAATCAAGCAGAAATTTCGAAATCTAATCAGATTTCTGTATCCACGTACCATTAATACGGCACGTATAACATTAATTTAATAAAGTGCCCTTGATAGATTCACAAATCGAGACCCTACGTAACACCTAGGTATAGGTTACTTTAGATTTAAATTCAGTACAATAATTTACAATACAAACTAGCTTCATATTTTATCCTTATAACATAAAGATAACTTTTTAAATAATAGTGAAAATAAACATCTTAAAGATAAGGATACGCATGCATGCTCAAGCCTTTTATCCCCGAAGGGGTAGGCAGAGGCGCAACTAGTGCACCCACTTTTCGCCAAGCGTATTCCGTTCCATGATGGTATCTACTGGTGGTAGGTCTCTCATTATGTAAGAGGCCGTCTGGGTGGGTACCACCGCAATGTCTATTTCTACCGCCAAGCAACAGTGTGCATGCACTGTTGTGTTTCGGTTTGAAGGACATTGTAGCCAGTATAACTACTGGACATAATGAGACTTAACATCTTATGTCTCAGGGTGACGAGCGCAGTGGAATGCCACACAGTACTTTGTTAGTCAAGGTGCTGGATGGTGTTGCTACTGTTTATGGGTGGTCGTATCGCTTACCATCAGGCGAACGGCATGCTCGTCTCGTCATTAAATGCAATAAAAAAAAAAAAAAAAAAAAAAAAAAAATGATGTGATAGGGGGCGAGCCTATCGCCATATCGGGCACAAATTTCAGACTCCGGGCTGATACTGAATAGAAAAATCCAATATCACTTTGCCCGACCCGGGGATCGAACCCGAGACCTCAGCCTTGCAGTCGTACCGTAATACAACTACGCCACCGAGGCAGTCAAAGATAAGGATGACGTGAAGAAATGAAGTAAAACAAAGAGATTTGTGGCGTTACTTTTTAGCTGCCACGCAGTATCTTAGTATTCTGGTTGGAAGTAAATGTTCGTGTCTGGTGAGCCTTATTTATATGGGCAACTAGAATAGACACTCATATACAGATCCCATAAGTTTGATCTATATCTTTATCAGTCATACTACATAATTTGGTAAACTAAGTGTTTATCTAAGACACAAGACTATCCGTGTGTCAAATTTCATACAAAGAGACGGACTCTTACATATGAGAGACCTACCACCAGTAAACCAGTAACCACCAGTTTAGTTGCACCTCTGCCTACCCCTTCGGGCGAGAGTGTGTGTGTGTGTGTGTGTAATTTATATGGATTATGTGATCCGAATTAAATATATATAAATAAATATAAATATTATATGGTACTAGGTTTTGCAATTTAATTCTTTGAATTCGCATTTATAATATAAGTATGGATTTTGTGTTTTTATAGAAATTAAATTAAATAAATTTATAATTTAACGTTAAATAAATTTATTATTATTAAAAAAAAGAAATCAATGTTTTTCTTTTGTAACTGTCCTTTAAAAATATACCATAAATACTATTGAATTAATAAGTGAAAAGCCTCTCCAGTAAAATGTGCGAAATGTATACGATGTTCTTCCTGAAAAGGCTCGGAAAGTGTGCCTCAACATAAACATCATAATGTCAGGTAACAATAACTTTGACTGACACTGACAATGCCGTCAGTAGTTTATAATGCAATGCAATCAGCCCTGCATCATATACTGCCCATTGCTGAGCACGGGCCTCCTCTACTACTGAGAGGGTTTAGGCCTTAGTCCACCACGCTGGCCTAGTGCGGGTTGGCAGACTTCACATACCCTTGAAATTCTTATGGAAAATTCTCAGGTATGTAGGTTTCCTCACGATGTTTTCCTTCACCGTTAAAGCGAACGATAATTGATAAACAATACACACGTAACTTCGAAAAGTCACAGGTGTGTGCCTCGGGTTTTGAACCTCCGGACATTGTCTCGGCAGACCGTTCCATTCCCAACTAGGCTATCGTCCACTAGTAGTTTATAAAATGTGCCTAAATACAATTTGTTGTAATAACTTCTTCCTTGTATATAAATTACTTAAATGCATTTTAGGTTTTAAAAACTTTACTGAGTAATTAGAGATTATCAGTTTATAACTAGGCTGTCATTTTTCTAACCGGTTCCATTACGTTTGGTATCTAGATAAAATATGAAGTATTTTAGCATTTAGAATTATAGCGGAAATTATTGAGGATTTAAATAATTTGGAAGCATTAGTACCGAAATAAAATATGACTGATATTTTAGTATGCAGTAGTGTTTAAAAAGACCTGCAATATGCATTTATTAATATAAAAGAGTATTTGCATTTATTAATTAAAAATAAATTGTTTATGCAGCAGAATGTGTAAAATAGAGCACAGTATGAGACTTTAAGATATTTTAACAAACAGTCCACAACTTGATAAAGGAAATTACATTATATAATGGTGGTTTATTAACTCAATAACTCTGTGTAATTCGTTTAATAAATTTTAAACAAATTAATCCTCATTAAGATGGATCAATTATTGCTAGCAATAATTGTACGCAGTTATTGCTTTAAAAAGTTACAAAAGTTACCTAGTCTGAACATGCGCAATGACGAGGAAATACTCAGGTCCACGTTTTACGAGTCTTTTGACAGATCGTCGAAAGATAATTTTATAGAAGATAATTTTTTAGATAATTACTAGCAAAAAATGCGTGCGATAATTGCTAGCGGGTTACAAATTGAAATAAAAATCACCCTAAAATCCGTCTTATTATGTTGGGTCATTAAACCAGTATAGCATATCGAGAAACTTATTTACCAAATTAAGCCATAATGAAGGTAATCTTTTACAAATCTTACTGAGTTCTTCTAAAACATACGCCTAAGGACAAACAATTCGTAATTACTGGCATTGTGATAGTAATGAAGGGTTCTTGCTTCTTTACTTTTTCTGTTTCTTTTACTTTATCTATACATATAATAAATTAATAGAACCGGTGAATCTGCAAATTTAAAGAAATGTGATAAAAAAGAAAGGGGGTGACTAAAGAAGAGTAATGGAACACAAATCAGAGTTTTTTAATATTCTTTTCTGTCTGTCTGTTTTTCTGTTTGTTTGTTACTGCACATCTCCATAATTACTCAACGGATTTCGATGAAATTTGGCACACGGGTAGATCATGTCAGCACATACATTTTATCCCGGGAAAATATAAAGCGGGACTTTTATCCCGGAAAAACTTTATCACGCGGGCGGAGCCGCGAGCAAAGCCTAGTATTAAAATATGGTTTGCTTGAGCCGATACTTTTTTTTTTTATAAAAGCTCGGCTTTGTGACTGCACCGCACCTGATGGTATGCACGGAGCAGTCCAAATAGAGAATCGAATGGCATTGGACGATTATCCCATGCCATTCGACACAATCATGCCGTCGCCTGACCAGCTGGTTCTTCACGCTACGGCGGAAGGACCCAGGATTGTAGGAAGGAGGGAACACGTGTGCCGGCAAACTATTCCACAGCCTGATGGTGCGACAGAAGAAGGAATTATCGAACCTATTGGTTCGGGTCGTAATGGTTTTCACCATCAAACTGTGGCTAACTAACCATTATTACTTTTAAGCACACAATCCAAATCAACGAGTGTGTGTATTAAAATAAAAAAACGAATTGTTTAACAACAGTATATTGATTCCCAAACACTCAACACTCCAAGGTAACTATATAGATTATAGAGTAAAAGGCGCCAAAGGAATACAAAAAAAACTTAATGTCAAGGATGTTTAAATAAGCATTTATTACCTTCATCGCAATAATTTTAACATGTCGACCCGAAGAAGTTTATGTATAAGTTTTCAGATTAATTTCCAAGTGCGACATGATTTCAGTATTTATTTTTGGAATACTGTTACCGTATTTATATATACTGCTAACTGTATTGTTGGTATGATTATGATTATAGAAAGAGTTTTAATCAATGCTATGATTAGTGTAACAGCTATAAAAAAGTGTTAAATATCTACGTTTACAATTTCGTTAATCCATAGAATCAATATCGTACCCTTGTAATTGACACACAGATGATCGCTATGAGTTAGAATTATCACTTAAGCAAATGACACTGGGTCACCTGGAGTCAGGTTATTGGAAAATAGATAAGCTGCCATGAAAATAAGTTATATTAGCTGATAAACACTTAATTATAATTAGCAAGATAAAGAAATGCGGTGAAAAATTTATCGAACATAACTTTTAAAGCACTAAGAGTTTTATAGCATATTTACAGGATTCCGTTCTGAAAGGGAAACGTACTTTGACATTTGAGCTATTAAAGTTGTTCAACATGACAATACTCTACTAAATGGATATAATCTTTAGTCTCTTGTACATTGCTCTTGAATGCTATAGGCTACTTTTATTCCGGAAAATGTACAGCGGGTCTTTTATCCTGCAAAAACATTTTCACACGGGCGGAGCAGCGGGCAAAAGCTAGTATACGAATGTTTGGATGTTTGTTATAATTTAAGTCAATGACTACTGGACGGAATGGGTTGAAATTTGGCACACAGATGTCCTGGTTTAACGTGATAAAGGTACGCTACTTTTATCGTAATTGGCTCCTGTCAGAAATATTTGCATTTTATCTTTTTTTAAAAAAGATGGCGCTGGCATTTTATAGATGGTGCTATAGATCGCTGAAGAAGAAGAATTAAGAATTTTTGTAGCGAGAGAGACTTTTTACGCGGGCAAAGTCGCAAGCAAAACCTATTTGAGAATATGTCTCCAGGCAGTAAGCCTTATGTATTATATTAAAATAAACTTATTTATGTTTAAAATTATATTGTTAAAATCACAGACAAAACATTTTATGTATTGGTTTTAAACAAAAAGGTAGTATACAAATATATAATATACAGAATACATAGTAAAAACAATGTAAACAACGCCCGAAGGTCACCATAGTAGAAAAGCAACGTTCTCTTAGCTTTCACAGGTTTGACATAATATTAAGAGAGTGCATTTGCGTGAGTACCGTTCACGATTCACTGTATGGAAGATCTGTCATACCCGAACGTTCTGGGTACCTTTGCTGTTTAATTATGTCTCTAAATTATTGTGCAAGTGCACGGATATGGCAGACATTTAAAATGAGATTTCTGTTAGTGAACAATTTTTTATGAAACTAATTAAAACAGATATTTATATGTCTATGCTATGCTACAAGACTATGAAACCAGACATATATTATCATACATCTAATAAAAAAATACTGCAAGACTTGATGTCAACAATACATGTTATCATAAATACGAAATCAAGGTTATAATAAATGCAATTGCTAGTACACCGACCTTTCTGAAGTCATACCTCATTATGTATAATATAAATGGAACTGTATGGATTGTTTATATTGTACACCTACAGTGTATGAAAGGCTATGAAAACATAACTTTTCTAGTTCACCAACTGAACAAATATTTTCTGTATCAACTTACTTTGTGTCTTTTGAGTTTACTCATAACATTAATATGAGTACAAATGATTTTATTTCACTCTATGCATTTCATCATCATCATCATCAGTCACATGACGTCCACTGCTAAACATAGGCCTCCCCTAAAGTTTTCCAGACGGACCTGTCAAAAGTGGCCCACAACCAGAGTGTTCCTGCGACCTTTATCAAGTCGTCTGTCAATGTTCATATTATTGTGTTTGAGGATTAAATCTGTTTTTAATGTTTCGCATTGTATCCTTAATTCATATTTCTGCCGCACCATTAAGCTGTGGAATAGTTTGCCAGCATAAGTGTTCCCTCCTTCCTACAACTTAGGGTTCTTCAAGCGGAGCGTAAAGAAGCAATCATGCAGGCCGGCATAACTGTGCTGACCGACCAGGGATATTTATCTCTTGCCGGTCGATATTTTTTGGTGAACTTACCACCAGGTGCAGTGAAGCCACTTTGTCGAGACATCGATAAAAGAATACCTGATTTATGGGAAAAGGATTTAATTGTACTTTTATCAATATGAGCCAACTACAAAATTTAATTTATTAGTTGCACCTCTGCTAATTCTTTCAACTTGATACTTAATTGGTATAGAACATAGATGTACTTTTTCCACGAAAAACATTTATTACTCGTTGCAGATTGATTGCAGTTTAACATTTTTCAATCTCTTAGCTTCAAAATGGAAAAGAATGGAAATAATTTGCGAACAGAACTACGCTTTTTCAAACTGCAAATTGTATTCGGCATTGCTTCTACATTATTGATTTAATTACCAAACAATAACTCTTAACACCAGTACCTATAATGACAATAGTTGCAATATTTTACTAGATTTATGGCTTTTTAATATTATTACAGATTTAAAGCAGTGTATTATTAAAACAAATTTAATTTGAACGAATCTTCCCTCTAGATATACGTAAGTATTTACTGTTTTTCCATCCTGAACCAAACTGATTCCGATCAAAAAGAATTGGCCATAAAATTTTAGAACCCTGTTATTTTCCTCCGGTCCTATCAATTTTGGATTTTATATACAAAGTAAGTTTTGTGTTAGTGTTTCAAAGTCTTTCCTGCTAAGAAATTCCCTACATTACTGTAGCTAACAATATAGCATCAGCAGTACTATACCACCGCCATTAGTTTGGTGCTGGATGGTGTTGCTACTGTTTATGAGTGGTCGTATCGCTTACCATCAGGCGAACGGCATGCTCATCTCGTCGTTCAAAGCCATATAAAAATAGTATAAAAAATCTTATTTAAAAATTCAAATAGTTACTCTGGGACGAAATTACCTGCTAAGCCAGGACATGGTCATCAGTGTGCCAATTTTCATTATTTAACTGTTTTTAATGACATACAGTTTCAATAAATTTACTGTCTCATTTTAAAATAGCATAGAAAATCTAGATTTATCTCTTTTATATTTTAATGCTTTTATATTGTAGAATGTAGATTTTAATAAACTACTTATAAAAATAAATACCTACACTATTTATTTTTATAGAACCATGCCCGTTCTTAACTCTACCTACTATTCATTTCGTGTGCAAATATTAATCAAGGTGAACTTTTATCTACGTTCTTAATTTGTCAACTAAGCATATATTCCAGACAATCAATTTTAATTAACGCTATAACTATTTGAATCTGCAAGTTAGCTTCTCTAGAGGCATCTAAAGCTGCGGTCCCACGGCCTGATTTATCCCAGGCCAGATCGCACCAGGTCAGGCTGACAGGCCGTGGGAACCGTCGCATCTGATGAAGCCCGAGGTGGCCTTATGTCGTCCATCCGATCCATCGAGAGTCGGTAAGTTCGAAGGCGCGGCACGACACGGCGCGATGGCGCCTGTCGTGACCTGCAAGGGCGCGTGCGCGCGTCGCTTAAAACTAACAAACAAAACAAACAATGATAATTGTCTTATTTAGATCACTAGGGTCATAAATAACATGGAAAAAGTACATGAGCTCTCTGATAACAATGTAGATAGTGATAATAGTAATGGTCTAGTGAATCATTTCTACTTCTGGGTAGGTATATAATATGTAATTGAACAAAGACCATCTATCTAATACATATGTTTTATCGGATTTGATTAGAAGTTCCCGCTATCATACGCCCGCTTTTATATAATATCTATAAGCTAATTTCCTTATATAAATGGACACCAGTGTCCACCGCGGGCGTTGACGGGCTAATTACACTTTGGTTACGAAATCGTACGTAATTATACTGGATGTAAGGAATACGTTTTAGGAGAAGTCAGGCGGTAAAGTTAGTGAATCGAAACTTCATAACATTATGTTTTCCTTTATAGTTATGATATAAATGGTATGATGTATGTGGGGGTCAATGGCCTAGAGGAAATAAGTCTGTCAAGCTGCTATGCTATTCTGCAAAAACTCACTATCGAACTCACTTCTCAATCCGCAGTGTAATCTACACTAGCGCCATAAGGTGAAAATGTCGGTGAAGCGAACGACACTCACTTATTAATAAGTCAGATCTTACGTGTAGGTATTACACTTGTCGGATTCTGTAAACAGAGATTTCGAACGTCACACTGGCTTTCACCTCACTTCACGCTAACTGTGTTTCTAGAGAATTTCACCGCTGGTCTAATTTAGCAATCGTGGATTAGGAAATGAATGAAAAACAGCGTATGTACTATGTAGACACAATATAGAAAACGCGCGTATCAAATATAAAATACATCGTCTGCAAAGGCTCTTACATCCTGAATATATTATATTATTTACGTTAGTTTCATGACTTGATTATGCTACACAGTAAATCTCACCGTAAAGTATTGAAATATTGTCATAAATATTTTGATAACGTAACGGAACCATTGTAAAGTCTACATAAATTTGTTTCATGAAGATATATAAAGAAAAACTTTAAATAAATTGCAACTGAAAAAGTCCTAATTTACGATCAATATTGCTCGTAAATGGACATCTCAATTCTGATCTTATCAGATCTAAGATCGCGGTCACCCCGACTGTGCTAGTTCTAAAATATAGAATAACAAATCTAACGTTTATGAGAAACTAGGTGTTGCTCGCGGCTTAGGCCGCGTGATAGGCCTTTCACGCTACAAAAGCCCTTTAATGACTGTAGCAATCCATAGTATCATCTGCACGACGCCAGTGCCATCTATTTAAAAATCTGATTTGAAAAATGTACTATTTCTTATGGAATAAAAGTATCGGGATAAAAAGTATTTTAATTCTGTACATGGAAAATCTATGTGGTAAATTTCATTCAAATCCGTTCAGAGGTTTCTTCGTTTACTTCGAACAAACTTCCAAATATTTTCACAAACATTCACAATAGTTTATTATTATAATAATTATAATATTAGTAAGATAAGATCCTAATACATAATTATTCACGATTAACCATACGAAACGCCCCTCCAAACTAAGACCTGAAAAGATAGAAATTTCCGGATCAATCAGATATTTCATGGACTTCATTTATACATTATACATTTATCGGTCAACTATTTTCAGACGTCTGAAATTATGTAAAACTACGATTTTAAAGAAACTACAGAAACGAATATTTTAGTGAATAAAATATTAATAACTTTAGATAAACAGCACTGATTTCCGATTGTGGTTCCAAGTTCCAACAAAAAGTTTGGTAAAATCAAAGAGTTCTAAGATAATACAGAGGGGACATTGGGAAAATTTACACACAAAAGTTTTGAGCCTATTCGTAAGGCGCAAATTGGCATATTTCCTTCCAAAATATTGTTTTCTGTACAAAATTTGCACATACCGAGACGTCTTGTCACATGGGTGTGTCAGATAAGACAGCGACTAACAACTTTTGGACGAAAAATTTGAGCCCGATGTCCGGTCCATAACTATACTGTTTAATGTCTTTGGGTAAAATAAAGATAATAATAATAATAATAATAAAAGCTTTATTTAATTCCACAATAATTAGATAGATTAGATAGAATTAATTAATTTGAAATTGAATAATTATATTACTAAGTTACCATAATAAATCTACTGCTCGTGCAATTTAATCTCCTTCTAATGTGGACCCCCTCAGGGTAAAAGCCTCCTCCAAAGAATTCCATTTTTTCCTATCTTTAGCAGTGGTCATCCAGTCTCTTCCTGCGTTGGATACAATCTCGTCCTGCCACCTGGCGCCCGGGCGACCTCTACTTCTCACGCCATGCGGTCCTTTCCATTTTGTGGTGTCAATTACACAGATAAACAGTGCTTAAAATCACTAGGATCATATGAAATAAAGATAGTCTCACTAATATAAATGTGAAAGTTAGTGAAAATGTTTGGATGTTTGTTAGAAGTAAACGCAGAAACAGCTGAACAGATTTGCACGAAATTTGGCACACGAATAGACCATGTCCTAGATCAACACATAGGCTACTTTTATCCCGGTAATTTGCTCCCATGGGAAATGTATTTAATTAATAATAATAATAACATTTATTGCACAGAGTACACACAGTTACACGGTAAAAAAAGAAACAATCAAAATCAGGAACAACATAAAGAAAACAAGCTTATATACTATAACTATTATTGGGTGCATTGTTCCGAATGGCATGGTGTCCGTGTGTGTGCAAATGGCCCTATTCAGCATGGCGCCATCTACTCAATTAGATTTTTTGAGTAGATGGCGCTGGCGTCGTACTGTGTTTTAGGGACATTTGTGACCGCAAGCATCACCTAGTACTGAATAATTATGAATCTTTTAGGCTTTAAGCCTTAGCTGTAAGCATACTGAGCGATGCACTTAAAAAATAAAGTAAATGATGTTATTGATTCATTCAATAAGTAAACAAAGTTTGCAACATTAATTCTAAAGTTCAGGCTTATTATTATTAAGTTTACTTATACGGCGATTTAGAAGTTAATTCATGTGGTTTCATCAAAGTTTTATATAAGTTTGTAAAGAGTATTGGAACAATCATTTTATTCGAAATATAATATAAATGGAAGATTCTAGGCCGCAATTTCTTTATACTGTTGCATTTATAAAGAAGTTTTAATGAATGCCTTTGTTCTGATGTTAAGCTATTTTCGTTCATAGAGAAGAAGATTAAGAAAACTTCGCTGTATCAGAATTTATTAAAATACTTTTTCGTTATTATTATTTGTATTATTTCATAAGCTGGTAGGAAGGCACCGCGTGATCGCTTAGATATATGTATAAATTAGTATATATGTATATGAAATGTCCGCATCCAGCGTGTTCCTGCGACCTTTATCAAGTAATCGCGTTAACTTACAAGTTTGATTTTTTTTCAGCTGAATGAGACCGTAACTCGAGTATTTGATATGAATTTCAACTTGACATCTCTACGCGTTCCTGAGAAAAAGGGGTATTGACAGACAGACGGCCAACAAAGTAATCCTATAAGGGTACTTTTTTCCTTTTGAGGTACAGAACCCTAAAAATAACCTCAAATTTGTCGAAAACAAGGATTATACACTAACTTTCCGAGATAGCTTAAATTCTCGAGTAATCGCTATTCGCAGTAGCCTAAATAGCGACCGGTCGCCATTCGCGGTCGCCCCAACACCCTCCGAGATAGCATAACTGGCGAAAAATCTCCTAATCTGGCACTACTGATTACAGCCTTAATTCCTTTGCACTGAATAACTAAACGGTTATATGAAGTCAAGTCGATTAAGGTCTATCTAATATAAGATCTAGTAACTAGTTATGTGTATTGTGATCCTTGTTCAATTCAAATTTATATTTATATTAATACTAAGCGTCTAGCGTAGTCCCGTACTGTGGAGAATTGTGTTTTAAATTCGCCTATATCGAGCTATTGCCAATTTGAGGCAGATTGTGAATGTTTAAAACTTGAAACTGAATTCGATTACGCATACGCATGCATTTTATCCCCGAAGGGGTAGGCAGAGGCGCAACTAGTGCACCCACTTTTCGAGGTGCGTATTCCGTCACATGACGGATAAGGGGCGAGCCTATCGCCATATCGGGCGCAAGTTCCAGACCCCGGGCTGATACTGAATAGAAAAATCCAATATCACTTTGCCCAACCCGGGGATCGATCCCGAGATCTCAGCATTGCAGTCGTACCGCAATACAACTACGCCACCGAGGCAGAATTCGATTAAGCTTGAGTAAATTTCCAAGTATAAAATATAAAAATCTCATAAATAATTTTATTGAGTCATGAAAAAAAATTATGGGCATAATAACTCTACTTCAGCTGAAGTTTCTTTTCCGCCTGTCCTTATGGTACAAAACACTCTTGGAAGCATGTTGAAAAAAGTTAGGTTAAATTTTTGCATGAATCAATGGAAATAAAATATACAAAATCTATTACTAATCCGACCGGCTGTCCCATACAACCAATTTGCGTAATATTTTCTTTTAAATAAATGGTATTGATTCACAGATTTGTTATCAAGCATTGGAATTCGCCTAAACACCCTTCTCAAGTTATACTCAAACGCGATTTCCTTCTATAGGCACATTTCTTAATGATTTCTAAATTCGCGTAATCATATTACGCGAATGTTCGTACATTTCATATGTTTTCATAGCTTTCTCTCTGTATCTCCGGTTCTAATTGAAGTACGCGGATTCTTTTGCTAAGAAAACTCGCTGGAACGAGTTCTTTTATTTGAGCTTTTGCCTTCTTAAATTGGTTGAGTTGGAGGAAAACTATATAATATGCGTTCAATTCCATTTTACTCGTATACAACTTAGATTAGTTTACAATAATTCATAATATAAGAGCGTAATTTTTGAATTATGTTATTAATACAATGCTGCAACACGGATCCTCTAGTAAGGACTTAAGTTTTATTAACTGAGCTCTCCTATTGTGTAAACTTTCTAAGAATTTCATTATACAATTGATATATCTAATACCATACCATCCATGTTAGCTCTGTATTATATACTGCCCACTGCTGAGCACGAGGCTCCTCTACAACTGAGAGGGTTTAGGCCTAGTCAGTCCACTACGCTGGCTTAGTGCGGGTGGGCAGACTTCACATACCCTCGAAGTTTTTATAGAGAATTTCTCAGGTATGCAGGTTTCCTCACTATGTTTTCCTTCACTGTTAAAGCGAGCAATAATTCACAAAGAATACACACATAAATGTTAAAAAAGTCAGAGGTGCATGCCCTTGGGTTTTGAACCTGTTCGTCTTCGCAGTCCGTTCCACTCCCAACTAGGCTATCGCCGCTTACCTAACCGACCTAATACCGGCAAGTTCTTTTTCACGTTCATACTTATTAGTATTGTATAACATCTGTCGCCTTGGCAATGATTACGAGAAATCAAATATTATATATTAAATATCTACAGCAATGGAGATATTATATTTGCTTTCCCCAGAAATTGTAATTACGATACTAATAAGAGATATAAACGCCTCTCATTCAACTTAATTGCTATTGCGGTCTATATTTTGAATGCTTTTGGTATGCAACATTACCAGCGTATTTATTTTTGTGCTACTTACTATATAGTATCTATATTAATACTTCAAAGCTTTGTATTTCCTCATTCCTAATGCACATTTGTTACCACTGACCATAATGTTGAAATAACTAAGTTTAATAAGCTTTATTAAATGAATTTGTCTTGTCTAGGACCTTCAAATCGCGTACCGTAATTAATACTACATAGTTTAATTATGCGATGGGTAGATAAAGTATCCAACATTAATACAGAGTTAATTTATTTTGACAGCAGCAACCACAACTATATGTGCCGAAACCGCAAAGTTATCCAATAACTTCGGATCAAGTCACACGTAAGAACAAAGAAGTTTGTTGGATAAACAAGTATTTGATTTCGAAACTTGCTGTGTTGGAGTGCTGATCTCAAGTTTACAAAAGGCTCGAGTGGTTGTGGTCTTAATTTATTATACGTAATGTAATTGCATTACAATGAAAAGTTAATGATTATAAAGACATAATAAAAGACACATACAGTCTCTTTGAAATCTAATATTATAGGAATGAAGTAATTCAATTTTTTACTGGTGGTAGGTCTCTCATATGTGAGAGGCCGCCTGGATGGGTACCACCGCAATGTCTATTTCTACCGCCAAGCAGCAGTGTGCATGCACTTTTGTGTTTCGGGTTGAAGGAGGTCGGGCTTTCTTTCTTAATTTCTTTCTTAGCCAGTTTAACTACTGGACATAATGAGACTTAACATCTTATGTCTCAGGATGACGAGCGCAGTGGAATGCCACACAGCACTATGTAAGACAAGGTGCTGGATGGTGTTGCTACTGTTTATGGGTCGTATCGCTTACCACCAGGCGAACGGCATGCTCGCCTCGTCATTCAATGCAATAAAAAAAAAAACATTTTTTTTAAAGAGGAAAGCAAATGTTTATAGTCGACTTTTTTACAAAACACTAAAGTAAGCGTAAAGCTATTAACCAAACTCTTTATTTTTTAACTTGTCTGAACTGTTTATTATAGACTTGCACCGATTTACAGTCCAATGACGCTGAACTTTGAATATTTTTTTTACAGGAAAAAATAATCTATAATTTATTTGACTATACGAATTTGCCCCGTAAAAATATTCAATGATAGCAAACAAAATTATCGTGTCGTTACCATTGATGTATTAAAAAACCCTAATACATCAATGGTCGTTACCCTTATAATTCTAAGATTTTTTGCTATAATATATATTTTCTTTGATTCTGCAAATTAAAACAATCTTTCAAATTAAACTCATTATTATGAAGAGACTATTAAAGTACGGGCGTAGTATTTGGTTTAACATTAATTTTATTTTTCGAGTGAAATATGTTCTGGCTGCCTCAGTGGCGTAGTTGTATTACGGTACGACTGCAACGCTGAGGTCTCGGCTCCGATCCCCGGGTCGGGCAAAGTGATATTGGGTTTTTCTAATCAGTATCAGCCCAGGGTCTGGGATTTGTGCCCGATATGGCGATAGGCTCGCCCCCTATCACATTATGGGACGTAATATGCACAGCGAAAAGTGGGTGCACTAGCTGCGCCTCTGCCTACCCCTTCGTGGATAAAAGGCGTGAGTGTGTATGTAGCTATGAAATATGTTCATAAATAAATAAAAGACTGAAACAGTAAAGGGAATAAACTAGTTTTCATGTTTCTCGTTGTAATTACACAGATGCAAAAGTCTCAACCCGTGAACATTCGCTACAAGTTGTAGCCAAATTTGTATTTTTACCAACGAGAATATACAAAACTCATAATTTGAACTCAATCCTTTTATTTTTAAATGAATTACTTAGTACAAAATTATGCTAAATCGGAAAGTTTGATAACAATATAGAAATAATAATTATATAAACGAATTTGTGTTAATTGTAAGCAGACAGTAGATACCTATTAAAATTTTGCATAACGTTGAAACGGTAAAACATGTTGTACATATGTATTATACATCTATATTATGTTTAACACCTTTGTTACATACCATGTTTATAGCAAAATAAATTGATTTGAATATGTTCTTATATTTTTAGCGTAATTCCTCATTTACAATTATTTTAATTTGAAGATAATGGCAGAAGGAACGGGTACGTTTAACATACTGCGGCTAGTGATGTTTTTTGAATCGGAGTGGAGCAATAAAGATAATGGATGCAATTATAAGAAAAAAATAAGCAATATTTTTGTACGTAATATTTTTGACTGCCTCGGTGGCGTAGTTGTATTACGTTACGACTGCAATGCTGAGGTCTCGGGTTCGATCCCCGGGTCGGGCAAAGTGATATTGGATCTTTCTATTCAGTATCGGCCCGGAGTCTGGAATTTGTGCCCGATATGGCGATAGGCTCGCCCCCTATCACATCATGGGACGGAATACGCACAGCAAAATGTGGGTGCACTACTTGCGTCTCTGCCTACCCCTTCGGGGATAAAAGGCGTGAGTTTGCGTATGCATAATATTTTTGTACGTTACTTGTAGTGTTCAATATTCTAAAGAATCATAATGTATTATGATTTAAAGGGTATCGTGTTTTATTGTTGTAAAAGCATACAATAAATGGTAATAAACTGAATATGTAATTTAATAATAGTAATGCACCTATGCTCTGACCTCTGCTGTACCAAGTAACCGACAAATATCCATATATTCATATAACGGAGCATCATCAACATAATTTTAATGTTACCAAGCGTCTGAAATTAATATTTAACACGCCAAGCGTCGGGTAGTAACATATTACATCTTCAACATGTATATTACCTCATTAATTATCCCTAAGCTACGCATAATATTACATAACACTTATTTAAGATGTTGTAAATGAAATCAATTAATCTTGTGTTTCTTACCTACGAAATCGTAAAAGTTGTGGACCAAAACAGTCATTATTTATCATATTATAAAGGAGATGTCCGCTTTTTGTATGAGTGCTGGGCCTCAAATCTAACAAGGCTAAACTTTAGAGATATTAAAAGGGCAAAATATGGAACTTAAATCCATTTTAAAAAAACTTTTAGACCCCTCCATTCATAACCAACTTTTTTAAAAACGTTCATATTAAGTGTAGTTTTCAAGCCAAACATAATTACATAAATCTCAAAATCGGAGGTCTTTAAAATTAAACGATTTATTGCAAAAGGTTAGTTTTCAGAAGCTCTATCCAAATATATATAAATTGTCTTGTTTAGAATTTCAGGCCCGTTTTTGGATATGTCCTTTGCTGTCGCTATAAGACAGTTGGCAAAAGTAATGACAAACACTATTTCTTTTGGTATAAAGATATAAAAGAAAGTTGAGATTGAAATTAAACTATTATAACAGATTTTATCACGGTTTACGCTTCAGGATGTAGCAAATCTTGTCGGGGACTCCTCAAGATACATACACCAGAAGAGAAAGAAATCTAAGAAGAAGGCTAAGAAGATTAGTAAATTTTTACCACCTGTTAAGTGCCATATACCTCTACAAGAACCGGGTGTATACAAGATAGATTGCGACTGTGGCCTCTCTTATATTGGACAAACAAAAAGACATATAGGGACCCGCGTAAAAGAACATATAGCTGATGTTAAACACCGACGCTCTAAGAAGTCTGCAGTAGCCGAACACTCAGAAGAAGGCTCCAACCATTATCTTAGATTCGGCAAGCCACAAATCCTTGCCAAAGAACACCGATTCCTGCCTAGGATGATTCGCGAGGCTATTGAAATCAACAAACATCCTAATTTCAATAGAAAAGATGGTTGAAAACTTGCACAAGCCTGGGACCCGGTAATAAATCTAATTAAATCGGCCCCCAAAAGACCTGCTGCCAGACCTCAAGACATTGTGAGCTCTTTCTGCGTAGACCGGACCGAACAATGACTAACACCTTAAAATATATAATTGTTAATTGAAGGTAGATTTGTAACACTAACTTTTCGGACCACCAACACCTCAGGCCGCCCCGTGACCACGAAGTGCTGCAAAGCCTTCGAAACGTCGGGAGAAAAATTTAATAAAAAACCGCGATAAAATCCGTTATAGTAGTTTAATTTCAATGTCTAACATTCGCGTAAACATAAGTAATCATTATTGAAAGTTGAGATACAATTTGTTTGTTGAGACCTTTGATTAATTATATACCTAGATAGACACTGAACGTTTCAGACGCGTCGAAAAAAATAGAGGCCAACAGTTGCCCACTAAATGAGTTCGGGTGAATTATTTTTTGTTGTTTTTCATGGATATAATTTTCTCCCCATTTTAATAAAAACCATGTAATAACTGTAATCATTATGCGTGCACACAAGGATACGCAGAATGATGCAGCGATAGCGTATGACAAAGCTGTCACGCATACTAGCTTAAAAAAAGTTGGCCTGTTTGTTTTAGTTTCATTGCAGCGCGTCACTCTATCTAGGTTTATAATTTATCAAAGGTTGAGATGAAATAGTTTATAATTTAGATCAAAAAGGCAGTGTTAATTCAAAACTAGTAAGGAGGATTAGTAATACAAACTACAAAGCCAGACGAGTTGAAAACCATGTAAAGTTCTGTAACTCTGATGTGCTGCATAAAAAGGAATATAAAACCGCAGAAAACCCACGAATCCAAAAACTACTTAAAACGTGCAACTTATTTCATTAAAGCCACTTAGAACGAAAACAAACAATGGCACTTTACATAGTGTTAAAAGTTGGTGAATTTGGAAATCTACCTTAATGCTGGAATTTGACTTTAGATAATTACTCCTTACTAAATAATCACATTGTTAATTAATATGTAATAAGCATTTGCACAATTTATTTGATTAACTCTGTTAACAGAAATAAACCCTTTGGCAAATTTAACATCCTAAAAAAAGACGTCAAATTTTTGTTCAAATAGGCCAAACGTACCAAGTGAATCAAAAAGCTTTGAGTTCCTCTCATAATCAATACAACGTAGAAAGTTCGAGACCAAAAATTAAATGTAAAACTGAATTTCATTTGGATCTTACACGAAATACGTATTTTTACGGCAAAAATTTCTCCGTGGTCGAAAAAGATTCTTGTGGCTTTTAGAAGATTGAATAAGTTTTCATTTTCTAGCGGTATAAAGGTGGCTGAGAATTATAGAATGCTGTGCCATATATCGATTATTCTTCACTTACGAATATACTGATGTAATAAAACACGATTGCAGAAATCCCAATAAGTAAAATAAATTTAGTTTAGATGCTAGTGAATAATTCAAAGCTTATGCTATTCTACGATTTAAGATAACCGCCTACATAATTTTTTATTAAGTAACACCTAGTAAATAAAATTCGCGGCTTAATATCAGTATCTAAAAAGTATAACACTGTAGCGTGTATAGCGACACCAGGACGATGCCAGCGTAATCTGTTTAAAAAGTTCCATTAGCTCCCCTGGGATCAGATTACCGTGATAAAAAGTAGCCTATGTGTGAACCCAGGACATGGTGTATCTGTGTGCCAAATATAATTCAAATCAATTACGAATATACTAAGGAAAATTAAAAAGAAATGTTGTTGTAATGACTGTGAACAAAATCAATATGAGAAATAGAACTAAACTGCAAATTATAACTAAAAAAGTATGTTCTCGATGTATCATATATATAACTTTAGCTAAAGACGCCAGTTTATTAAATGCAAGTAGGAAATTAATAAACAGCGGCCTTTCAATAAACTCTTACTTCCAGGTAAGAACTAAGCTACCTTGTTTATTTGTATTACAAAACACGTAAATTCACCCTTTCACGTAATACTATTAGTCAAATAATAATGTGGGTCTGATACATTACAAGGCAATTAATTTGCTGCCTGCATATAAAAGTAATGAAATGTAATTGTAACTGTATACCAACAGCATACATATTGTCTGGTTATACTGCTCTTTGTTGCTATCGTTTTTTAGTTCACTTTGAGTCGAAAATTATTCTAAAAAAGTTACGATATTATTTTAACATCTACCCACTTGACATTGGCAAAATCACCAATAAAACGGTGGAGCCATTTTTAAAAGAAGAAGAAAAGGATTTGACAACCAGCGGCTTTTTGATTACGCTATTCATTATACGGAATCGATTTCCACTGAGCAATATCTTATCTGGCAATATTTATTTATTTATTTGCACTTTATATACATAAGTATATCGGCGGACTTAATGCCAAAGGCATTCTCTCCCAGTCAACCTTAGGGTGGTGCAGAAATACATAAGGTAGGTGCATCAGGTACTTAACTTGATATTAGAGATACGAATAAACGTACATAAAAGTAAACAAAGCAATCAATCATAAATATGTAAACTAAATACAAAACATAATATAAGTAACATTATAAATATAATAAATACATAAAATACAAATTATAATTACATAAATATATATGTAAATAATATCATATTATAAGTTAGTGTAGTGATTCTTCTGCATCGTTCAACAACAACTGCCGCACTCTCCTTTTGAAGGCAAACCGAGAGGTAGCCGATCTGATTTCGAGGGGGAGTGAATTCCAAAGAAGAACAGATTGGATAGCGAAAGAAGAGTGAGTGAAGTCACAGCTATGAGGGGGACATTTGAGGAGAAGATTGCTAGAAGAGCGGAGGTTCCTATCGTGGCTACTGCAGAGATATTGAAATTTAGAAGAAAAGTAAGTAGGAGGGGTAGGGGAGGTAAGGAAAGAGAATAAAGTGGTAAGTGCCCGCAAAGAACGGCGCTGACGTATGGGTAGCCATTTTAGTTGAAGACGATAAAAAGAAATGTGATCATACTTGCGAAGATTATACACGAATCGAATGCAGTTATTTAGAAGTCGGTCAAGTTTGTTGAGCTGATCTGCATTCAGATCAAAATAGCACACATCACCATAGTCGATTAAAGAAAGTATGGTATATGGTACTCTCACTATACTGAAATTCATAGTTTCTTGATATATGTAATGTAATTATCTATGTTCATAACATGAGCAACAGTCAACCAACTATCGATTTGTCATATAATGTATGTTGTGATATTGCAAGAAGAAGATTAATAAGATTATTGACTGCCTCGGTGGCGTACTTGTATTACGGTACAACTGTAGTGCTGAGGTCTCGGGTTCGATCTGTTTGAAGAGGCTGAATGGATTTAATAGTTTGGCACATAAATATAATACAATAGATGTTGCTCGCGGCTTTGCCGGCATGAAATGCCTTTCCCGCTACAAAAAATCCCTAGAACACAGTACAATGCCAGTGCCATCTACTTAAATAATCGGATAATAAATATCCATTATTTCCCAAGGGAGCAAATTGCCGGGATAAAATGTACGCTATCCTGTGTGTTAGTGCAGGGTACTGTTATATCTACCCGTGTGCAAAATTTCATCCAAATCCGTTCAGTAGTTTCCGCGTTTACTTTTAACAAACATACAAATATCAAAACATAATAATTATAAATAACTATAAAGTGGGTGCGCCTCTGCCTACCCCTTCGGGGATAAAAGGCGTGAGCATGCGTATAAATAACATAATTAAATACTTAGTTGGGGCCCCTTGTCTGGGAAATACTTGTACTAAAGTGAGGCAACGCGACGCAAGACTAAAACTTAAGTTGTTCCCGTCACCTAGCTTTGTTTAAAGACTCGTTAACAAATGTCTGTTCGGGTCAGATGATTTGATGGTGTTCTTGATTATTTTATTACCATAACACATTTCGAAAACACGTACACAAAATATAACAGTATTTAGAGACAAGTATATAAAAAAAACTTTAGGAAATTTTGATAAAATCCAATGCAATGCAATCAGCCCTGTATTATATACTGCCCACTGCTGAGCACGGGCCTCTTCTACTACTGAGAGGGGTAAGGCCTTAGTCCACCACGCTGGCCTAGTGCGGGTTGGCAGACTTCACATAACCTCGAGATTCTTATGGAGAATTCTCAGGTATGTAGGTTTCCTCACGATGTTTTTCTTCACCGTTAAAGTGAAGGATAATTGATATACAATACACACGTAACTTCGAAAAGTCAAAGGTGTGTGCCTTAGGTTTTGAACCCCGGACATTGTCTCGGCTGACCGTTCCATTCCCAACTAGGCTATCGTCCACTACTTTAATCTTATATCTTTAAACGAGCAATGCTTGTATATATAATCTGAATCTCGGAAACGGCTCCAACGATTTTCATGAAATTCAGTATGCGGGGGTTTCGGGGGCGATAAATAGATCTAGCTAGGATTCATTTTTATAAAATGTTGTTTTATCCATGTTTTCATTAATTCAACTTAAATATTAACTGAAAATTATGACTCTTCCTGACATCTATTGGCGAGTAATAATACTATTTTATGTATGATTCATGTCTATTCAGTCTGTTTCATAAAATGATTAACTCTTAATCAAGATATATTGAAATGGGACCACTTTGAGACCATTATTTAGTAAATAAAGAAGGAATCAAGGAAATACGCTCCCAATTTTCAGAGAAATCAGTGTACATACATAAAAAAAATACAAACACACGAATTGATAACCTCCTCCTTTTGGAAGTTGGTTAAAAATGTATGTATAAAATGATGCCAAACAAGTCTATATGTATGGCTGACAAAGAATGTCGTCACAGACGCCCCTAGAACTAATTTACGCGGTATAGTATCGGTTTCGTAGTTAATTTTTGTATGGAAATTGCTTGAATCTATACATAGGCTGATTCTGGAATGCGGCTCACTTAAGTTGGCCAGTGCTTATTTTTTAATTGCAATTGTACATTGCAATAAAAAAATCCAGGTGTGGCAGGTTTTAACACCTTCGTAGGAGGCGACTAATAGGGGCCAGGGGGGGTCGGGGCGGTCGGCACGGGTGCTGTCCGCCGCAAGATAATATGTGTGCCCCCACAAGAGGAGACGGGCTGCATTAAGCAGCACCGCGCAGGGGCGGTTGCGGACGACAACTTAGACACTTTTCGTCCGAGGAAGCCCGCAGCCGTCCCTAAATGCCCCGAAGAAGGGAAAAAAAAAAAAAAAGGTTTTAACAACTTATGACGGTGGTCACTATCCAGGCTAATACAAAGTGTAGCCTACCACCAGCATACTACGATATACTACTATACTTTTATTTATTTCTAGGTTTGAAATATAGTATGTATATACTATGAATGTAGTTACGAGTTATGACTTATGGTCATTCATTATATTAGTAACTAGCGTTTGCGCGCGACTCCGCCCGCGTGGAAAAGTTTTTTCGTGATAAAAAGTAGCCTATAGCACTCAGGAGTAATGTAGCTTCCTATTGGTGAAAGAATTTTCAAAATCGTTTCAGTAGTTCCTGAGATTAGCGCGTTCAAACAAACAAACTCTTCCGATTTATAATATTATTTTTTATTTTTTTATTTTATATATTTAATTCAGATTACATAATCCATATATATTAAAAATCAAATTAACAAGATATCAACAACTTATTAGCTACTACATTAATTAATTGTTATGTCACATTTCCCAGAACTACTTTCATCCAATAATTTTGGAAAGGACAGTCAAACCGCTCAGCAATCACGTTTAGCATGGCGTTACTACTGTTTCTTAGGCGCTGCAGCATGGAAGACGATTTTTTGCGAATTATGGCTAGAAAGCCATCCGTTCGCGTTTCCGCAAACATACGAGACGCACTGCATCGCCACGGCAGACAAAGAAAGAAGTAGAAAAGAAAGTGTAGATTTCTGTTTCTCGCGGCTTCGCCCGTACAATTTTTTTCTTGTATAGAAATCTCACTTCGTACTTATCTAGCGTAACAATATGCTAAACCAACTGAGCGGGTTCCGCGTTTACTTCCAATAAACATTAAACAAACTTGCGCATTTACGATATTAGTAGGTAAGATTATTATGCACCGAGGACACGTTGCTTGTAATACTATAGAAAATGCAAAAAATATGTTTGGGCGTTTTTCCTGTTTATTGTACCAACCAACGTTGGGACATCATTTGCATAACTATTGTTTTATGACCTCTATTGTAAAAAAATATCCCGGAAGAACACATTATCCACAGAGACCTTTATCCCGGGAAATATCATCCTGTAGGGAAATTCGCAAGCTCATGTTGGTATTACTATAACTTGTAATAACTTGTTATTATATTGTAGTGCAAAAGGAGAACTCAATACTATTTATTTTAATAATCTTTCTGCGAGACCTGTTAAGTTTTTATACGATAAATATAAAGGCGCCTCTGGCGGAATAAATCGGCAGTTCAATTGGTAATTGTGAAATTATACAAAGGGAAAAAAAAACAAGTTAGCCTTTTTGTTTGTATTTTAAATAGGAACCATTTAAAGGTTATATGAACCTTTTATACCTTACTAGCTTAAGTCCGCGGCTCCGCCCGCGTTCAAAAATGTTTCCGGGATAAAAGTCCCGCTTTATGTTTTCCCGGAATAAAAAGTAGCCTATGTGTTAATCCAGGACATGATCTACCCGTGTGCCAAATCATTCATTGAAATCCGTTCAGTAGTTTTTGCGTGACAAACAGTAACAAAAGTGACAAAAGAGTAAAAAATATACACCCATACATTGTTACAAACTTTCGCGTTTATACTATTAGTAGGATTGTTTTTTTTTGGTCGTATGAGTAAAATTACTTTTGAGTGTCTTTAATGAATGTTATTTTAGACTTGCGGATATGGAATGAATATAAAATGTAATATAATTATTTATTATACACTTTACATAAAAATGTGTATAGAATTAAGGGCGTAGACCCTTTTTCCTTTAAATATGCAATAATGGTAAAATAGATTAAACTTTTAATACGTATGTATGTTAGCATAAAACATAAAGCGTAATGAATTCATTCCATACTACTAGTAGCATAAAGTGCATTTATATTCGAATTTATTAATACACACACACACGCACTCACGCCCGTTACCCCCGAAGGGGTAGGCAGAGGTGCAACTAGTGCACGCACTTTTCGCTGTGCGTATTCCGTCCCATGATGTGATAGGGGGGCGAGCCTATCGCCATATCGGGCACCAATTCCAGACTCCGGGCTGATACTGAGTAGAAAAACCCAATATCACTTTGCCCAACCCGGGGATCGAACCCGAGACCTCAGCATTGCAGTCGTACCGTAATACAACTACGCCACCGAGGCAGCAATTTATTAATATTGAAATATTATTCAGGAAATGATTTTAATTAATAAGGTACTTTCACTATCTATTTGTTTTATTTATTTCTATCTTTGAAATATAGTATGTCTTAAAGCAAAATAACACGACCCGAAGGCCCTGTTTCACAAGTTCCAAGTAAACTTAATTTGACAGTTATCGTATTAAACTGTTGATGATGAGACATCAACGATTAGTGGGGAAGTTTGGTGTTTAACCTAACCCTATCCATTTATTTCGTCGGCACGCGGGCCGGAACTGTTACGAGGGTCGGGGGGGCGACGGGGAACGCGGCGAGGTCCTCGGGGGCGAGGACGGAACTGCGGTCGTGTGGACTGTAGGAGTTTTAGGAACTCGTTCTTACTGCGAATGGCCAGAGTGATATCGTCCTCTGCATCAGTTAGGACTGAACGCGGCCGTCTCCATTTGGCGCGGTCGAATGGTCGATATTGCGGTCCGGGATCACCTTTGTTTATCCGATTTCCACGGGCGTAGCTATAGCTTTCACGTGGGGGTCCTAAGATATAAAAAAAATTGTGGCGTGGGTTCTAGCCTTGCATGACACCGTATACACTCACCCGCCTCCTTCCCGTCACGTAATATATTAGAGTTTGGACATGTTTGGTGCCCCGATCGTTTTAGAAGCTAAAGGGGGGGGGGGGGGTCCGGATCCCCTGAACCCCGTCCCTTATATACGCCCATGCCGTTAGTCATCTCTCCTCAGTCGACACTGAACCCCACTTTACTTACCATCAGATGCATTACGGTCACTTTGCTACTGTAAATAGTTTTTATAAACTCTCAGACGAGTGACTTGCTCGTTTTGTCATTTAATGACACGTAATAAAATTGTCCACTATTTTCGACAATGTTCAGTGGAGCGTACTGTGCCAGGCAAGGCGACATGCGATTTATTTTTACTTTTTTTCTCAAATATTTTTCCTACATATTTCTACCTGTTCAAAAGTAATTTTAGACTTATTTATTACTTTTTTGAGCAAAAATCTCTCAAGTTATTGATACATTTCCTTTTTTCAAGAAACTATTCAATTATATTATTCGATTCGCCAATTTAGTCATGCTGCGAGAATCACAATGAAAAAGGCTAAAAATATTTTTTACCAGATGACTATAAATTTTTGATAATACAGTAGGTACAAAATTCATAATGTTGGTTACAAAATAAAAGGTAAGCAATAAAGTGAAAAGACAGTAGTAAACGTCGAAATAGAAATTGCCTAATTTCATATGTATTAGAACTAAAATACTTGTTGCCTTTAAAATTCAAGGGACTCATAATGTCATAGCAACTTGCGAGCTGTCTGACCACCAACAGAGTGACAAGGGTTTGAAGTTAAATTCGGGATAAAAAGTAATACACAAATACTAAAATATGAAATTCTGCTTGGGATACAAATTGCATTAATCCTTACTAATATTATAAATGCGAAAGTAACTCTGTCTGTCTGTCACGCTCTCACGTCAAAACTACTGAATTTAAATAAAATTTTGTACTCAGATAGTCTAGAGCCTGAGAAAGGACATAGGCTACTTTTTATTCCGCAAAATAACTCATTCACACGGGCGGAGCCGCGGGAAAAAGCTAGTCATATTATAATGCTTTTGGTTCCGCGATGAAATAGAAACCTAACAATTTATTATACGCTTCATGGAAAAACAGCGAATTGCACTTCAAAATTCAAATCAAAGTATACTCAAATTGTCGAAATTGTCGAAATCGTTTACAATCTGTACCCCTAGCACGAATTTACGCATGATCGTATCGTCTTCATATCGAGTAAATTAATGTATTTAGTATTCGTTAGACGACACAACACAACAAAAAAGTGACACAGGCTGCCATTTTCGTACATTTGGACATTGATACATATTGACACGATTTACTATTCGAAGTTTTCACGTGCACAATGATCACGCTGTCGTATTTTTGTTCCAAATACGCTCACCAGGGCGCTATTAAAAGTACATGTCAAAAAATGGGCTTAAATCCTACTAATATTATAAACGCGAAAGTTTGTAAGAATGTATGTATGGATGTATGTTTGTTACTCTTTCACGCAAAAACTACTCAACGAATTTCGATGAAATTTGACACACGGGTAGATCATGTGCTGGATTAATACATAGGCTACTTTTTATCCCAGGAAAATATATAGCGGTACTTTTATAATGGAAAAACATTTTATCGTGGGCAGAACCGCAGGCAAAAGCTAGTATAATATATTTGGATAGTACTCCCAAAAACTAAGCCTTTGCAATAAATCGTATAATTTTAAAGTCTTCCGATTTCAAGATTTATGTAATTTTATTTTGCTTAAAAACTACAGTTAAAATGAGCGTCATAAAAAAGTTAGTTATAAATGGAGGGCGGAGGTGTATATAATTTTTTTTTTAATCCAAGATCCATATTTTTCCGTTTTAATATCCATGAAGTTTGAGCCTGGTTAGATTTTGAGGCCCAGCACCCATACTAAAAACGGATGTCTCCTTTCCATTAAAAAATAACATAAACGATTACGTTAACGATACGATAACGCGTAATTGCGTGCAAGGGGTACAGGCCTCTTGCTCGTTTCATCAGTCTATAAAAAACCCTTTTGTTTAAATATTAGGGTCTCTTTTAACTGGTAATTAACAACTTCAAGTTTATAGGGTAGTTAATTTGAGTATAAGTTCTTAAACCGGGATTGCGTCTCAAGGTCAAACACAATATTACCAACGAAATAAAATTTTTATTACTAAAAATAAATTAGGAAATGTAGGTAACATTTTAGATATCACGACTTAGTATTTTCTTTTAAGGTTAATTGTAACAGATATAATATTAAGGCCTCGTTTTTTCAACCGTGGGTATCTTTTTGTCCGGCTCTTATTAAGCTGGACACGCTCGCAGTGCTTGGTGCTCTCGAATAACACCAGTTTAATAACACCGAGGATTACCCTAACCACGTTTGAAAAACCCGGACTAAGTAGGTATTGAACTAGTTAACTTTTGCCTGATAAGGTCAGTCGGTACATACGTCCATTAAAGCAGTGCACATCTAATTCTACACAATTTGCTTGGACTAAAGTCTACATATCATCAGGCATGGCGTACCTACATATTCACTTTTTCGTGGCAAGCAAAAACGCAACACGTATTTGTTACACTAAATTTAAATAATATAACTTTTCTTTTCCTGGATATATTAAATACGGTACGCTGAATTTACTGATTTTTATGGTTTATAAATAATAATTTTGGGTAGGTATAAATACATAAGATAGTAGACAAGTCAACAGTAATTTAACATTCCGGTACGCTAAAACTATTCAAATCTAACTAAATTGCTGTTTAGAGAACATTTGATAAAGTCTAAGGATTTAAAGTTTTGTTATCGAAATACCATCTAACTTAAAGCCAACTATTATTTACTCAAGTTTGACCTTAATAATAATGAAACCCACGGTCTTGGCCAAGAGGCCTAAAGTAGTCCAAAGTTGGATCAAAATATATTTCAGATATTCGTCTAACCTTGACGTTTTATGACGGAGACGCTCCGCGTTAAGTTTTGAAATGAAATTCAATATCAAATTTGTTGTGAAAATTAAAGACTGGTATTCAGTTTGATTTATAAATAGTTATAAACTTTTATTTACTAAAATAGAAAATAAATAAATATGTAACAAACCTGTCCTGCTAATAATTATAAAAAATATCCGCATTTGGTAGTGTTGTGAATTCAATTACTTGATATATTGAGTTATAGACGCATATTTTTACTAATATTTTACTCATAATCAACTTCTTCAGAAATTGGACGTGAGGTGAGTGGTGGTGTGCATGCACTGTGTGTTTCGGTTTGAAGGATATTGTAGCCAGTGTAACTACAGGACATAGTGAGACTTAACATCTTATGTCTCAGGATGACGAGCGCAGTGGAATGCCACATAGTACTTTGTAACTCAAGGTGCTGGATGGTGTTGCTACTGTTTATGGGTGGTCGTATCGCTCACCATCAGGCGAACGGCATACTCGTCTCGTCATTCAATGCCATAAAAAAATGTTGAATTATTCTCATGAAGATCTTAAACAATGTTTGCAAATAAGAGACGATGTTTTTATGATTCCTTTATTTCATTATTTATTTCCTCAGTTGTCGCACAAACAAATCCAAGGGTAAAACGATAAAACATTAATCTTATAAGTTATAGCATATCCCCAAAAATAGGTCGCGTCAGGACACACCATGAGATTGCCGCTTATCGTTTGGTAGATTTAACATTTACGTGATTTATATCTTTATCCATGGGTATTGTTACCATTGCAGCAGAAAAACATATTGGCAATCTTAATTCACATTGTTTTGTTGTGAAATTGAAGCACCGCTCTTGTCTCGCAACCCATTCAAAAGTAGACAAAATTGACTATAATGCAGTTCTTTAATCAAAGAGATTCAATAATTATTTTCTCATTTGCCCTTACTTATACTCGATTAAAACGATTATAGTTCTTGCTAATAATAATTCAGTTACGCAGAAATTCAGTCACTAAGTGGTAGGGCTTAAATGCGAGGACCGTCTGGATAGGTACCACCGCAATGTTATGTTCCGGTTTGAAAGATATTGTAGTCTGCGTAATTACTGGGCATTACATCTAATATCTAGGGGTAACGAGCACAGTGGAGTGCCCCGCAGTAATTTATAATTAAGTTCTGTAGGATGTTGCTACTGTTTATGGGTGATCGTATCGCCTACCATCAGGCGAGGGGCATGCTCATTTCGTCTTTCAGTAGCAAAAAAAAACTTTCTGGTAAACATTAAAAAGGAATTCCCTAATAATATTAAATGTGAAAGTTTCTCCTTTTTTATACGGACATGGTAAAGTGACCCCACTGCAACTGATGGTAAGCGGAAGGGGGCCCAGATAGTGTCGGCTGACAAGAGATGATTATCTCTAATTTCTGTCATAATTATACCCTGTTTGGAAGACGATATACACAAGCTGGTTCCAGAACGCGATGCACTTATGAGTCACTATGGTGGGTGTGACACCTTTTTGTTTACGGTGCTTGCTATCGGGGTGGATACACATATCCTAATTTGCAAAACAGTTTGTAAAGTTAATAGATATCGAAGCAAAATTAGCACATATAAATATTTACCAGTTTTACGTTATTTACACAGATTGTGAAAACAAGAAGTCGATCAGAGTCCTTTTTTAACTTGGTTAATTATTTTTACCATTAATTATGTATTATACCACTGGTGGTAGGTCTCTCATTATGTAAGAGGCCGTCTGGGTGGGTACCACCGCAATGTCTATCTCTACCGCCAAGCAACAGTGTGCATGCACTGTTGTGTTTCGGTTTGAAGGATATTGTAGCCAGTATAATACTGGACATAATGAGACTTAACATCTTATGTCTCAGGATGACGAGCGCAGTAGAATGCCCCTCAGTATTTTGTCAGTCAAGGTGCTGGATGGTGTTGCTACTGTTTATAGGTGGTCGTATCGCTTACCATCAGGCGAACGGCATGCTCGTATCGTCAATCAAAGCAATAAAAAAAAAAAAAAAAATCTTCTTGATTCGCATTAAATGTGCTCTTTATGTAACTCTTTAATCAGCGGACACAGCCAAGTATTTTGAAAGTGTCAAAAAGATTCGTACAAGTTACAGATATGTCGGAAAATTATTATTTTTAACCGGACTTCGTTCAGAGAATGCGAAACAACTAACTAACACAGGAATGTGGTTGTCATAATTTTAATACTGGGTAGTTTCAATGTAAGTATTTTTAGTTTCAACAGAATATTTAAATCCCAAGAAATTAAAAAATATCATTACTCCTTATTCACAAATGAATTAGTACATTAGCAATATTACAAGATGTAATATTTTGTAGATAGTGATTAGAATCCTATTTAATATGGATAAGAGGCCGTATCCAAGATCCCTTTCTACAATCCCATCTGTGGCCCACCATTCAAGTTCGATTCATTGGCTGTCAAAGTGGTAGGTATCTATTACCCGGCAATAAGGTTCATGGTCGTGGTGCAGATGTTTTGTCGACATTGAATGCTTAATCAATGTACTGTATCCCTAGCACTAGTTTACGCATTATCGTATAGTATTCGTATCGAGTAAGTGAACCCATGACGATACTGTAGTACCATACGTCAAAAAAGAGACACGTGCTGCCATTGTCCATACATTTTGAAACAATATGCTTGTCTGTGGTTACTCGATTTACTATTGGAAGCCTACACGCGCTCAATGTTCACGCTGTGGTATTTTGGTTCCACATACGGTCACCGGGGCGCTGTTCAAATTTCCATACAAAAAATATTTATTGGAAACCATAGATAGCGCGTAAACTCGTGCTAAAGGTACTAATTTCATAAGTTTCATAACTCAAGTATATTGATTACAATCATTACACTTGTAAGGCAAACAATAAAAACATTTCTACTTATTATTCAATAATTTATCGTCCAAATTATACACACACTCACGCCTTTTATCCCCGAAGGGGTAGGCAGAGGCGCAACTAGTGCACCCACTTCGCCGTGCGTATTCCGTCCCATGATGTGATAGGGGGCGAGCCTATCGCTATATCGGGCACAAATTTCAGACGCCGGGCTGATACTGAATAGAAAAATCCAATATCACTTTGCCCAACCCGGGGATCGAACCCGAGACCTCAGCATTGCAGTCGTACCGTAATACAGTTGTAATACGGTACGACTGCAATGCTGAGGTCTACTTCGCCACTGAGGCAGTCCAAATTATACGTACTAAGTAGTTTACGAAAGTTATTAATTTATCCAAATTTATGAGAAATATTTGTATCAATAAGCAATACAAATGAAAACCTAAAAAGTCAGGCTTTTGACAAACTTACTCGTGATATATTTCTAGTAAACAAAAAGCCTTAGCAATGCCTAGACAGTATTGTTATTTCTGCTTTTAGAAGATTTTTTTTTTATATTATGTTGAATACACGAGTGTGACTTGGCCGCGTTTGGAGACGATAGGGTTAGTGAGGCAACTGATTTTAAGAATTATTCATAAATTTTGATAAGCTTATTAGCTTATCAAAATTTATAAAATATGAGCAATAATTTTAATTGATATAATTATTGGTTTATAGTTGAGCTAGGAGTAGAGAAAGTCTGTTTTACAGCTTTTATTTAACTTGCAATTTTTGTATGCATTGGTCAAATCTTGCATCTCGATTTTAAAGCCGTTCAGATCAGCAGATCTTTAACCGATTAAGATGAAATTTTGCATACACGTTTAGTTTGGCTTGACAAAAGTAAATCTTGCGACAAGCTTTTCTACATAGTATACAACAAAGTTTTATTCAATTTAAAGTATTTTTTTCTTCTATTTAGAGCATTTAAATAATTGTATTTATTTAAGTACTGCCTTGGTGGCGTAGTTTTATTGCGTGGGCGGTGCGACACCGCTCAACAGTGCCGGCTTTATGTGTGTGTGTGTGTGTGTGTGTGTGTCTGAACTTAAAGAAACATACAGTTTTAGTCTAGGTGTACAAAAATAAGAAAAAAAGAAAAAAAAAATGTTATAAAATTATAGCACATTTATCGAGTGAAGATTATTGCAACGTATGCCTTGTATATAAAATAACTTTTCTTCTAAAGTTTTTATATGCCTTAACTAAATACTTCTCAATCCGAAAACAAACTTTGTAGGTTCTCCCAATATAAATTACGAAAGAGTAAGACCTTTTTCGTGTTTACCGAGCTTAGTGGAATTGTAACCGGAGCCCGTAACTTCGTGAAATTTGAAAGGATTTAATCGAAAATTAGCCTTAATTTTATACGTTAGGTAGGTGCGAAGTATAAAATGCTTTTAACTAAACTGGAAGAGAAAGTACAATAGAAATAAAAGAAAAACCGGACTAGTGCTTTTTTTTTTTTTTTGTTATGGACATTACGGTCAGTAGCCTGACGCAGGTCGGCTGGACTAGTGCGAGTTGGACTCGTGTACCGAGGGTTCCGACAAACTTGTAGGTAAGGTGTCTAAGTATATAAGTTCAATAGTTCGCCAAAATGAATTAATAAAATAATAAAAAATTTTATTCGCTTTTTTGTTACTAAAATAAATATTTACGGTTTTCAGATTTTTTCCTCAACATGTGCTGTAAGACCTTGCTTCTTGCCAAATTTCATGGTTCTAGGTTGAGGGGAAGTACCCTACAGGTTTTGATTCCCTTGCGAAATCGCAAAATATACGAAAATATGCGACATAAACGGTCATATCTTTTGATTGTGTTGAGTTACAAGGTTGTTTTTTTCACAGCTGAAAGAGACGGTAGATCCGAGTATTTGATATAAATTTTAACTTGATACTATGTCTACGCGTTCCTGAGAAAAAGGGTCTGGAAAGGCAGACAGACAAACAAATAGACAGACAGACAGACAAAAAGTGATCCTATAAGGTTTCCATTTTTTTCCTTTTGAGGTACGGAGATCTAAAAATAAGATATTGTTCGTGCTACATCATAGAAAGATTATTTTGTTACATTTTGTGATGATTAGACAAAACATGTCTAACCAATGGTATACAAGTAATAGTTTAATTCTTATATTTATATTTTTATGAAAAATAATAATTGAGAGATGTGTGTTGAAATTAAGTTTTTCTTAATTGTTTCTATATTAGAGCCACACACACACACACACACACACACACACTCACACCTTTTAATACCCGAAGGGGTAGGCAGAGGCGCAACTAGTGCACCCACTTTTCGCCGTGCGTGTTCCGTCCCATGATGTGATAGGCGGCGAGCCTATGCCATATCGGGCACAAATTTCAGACTCCGACCTGATACTGGTGGTAGGTCTCTCATTATGTAAGAGGCCGTCTGGGTGGGTACCACCGCAATGTCTATTTCTACCGCCAAGCAACAGTGTGCATGCACTGTTGTGTTTCGGTTTGAAGGATATTGTAGCCAGTATAACTACCGGACATAATGAGACTTAACATCTTATGTCTCAGGATGACGAGCGCAGTGGAATGCCACTCAGTAATTTGTAAGTCAAGGTGCTGGATGGTGTTGCTACTGTTTATGGGTGGTCGTATCGCTTACCATCAGGCGAACGGCATGCTCGTCTCGTCATTCAACGCAATAAAAAAAATAAAAAAATAAAAAAAAATAAAAAATACTGAATTTAAAACCCAATATCACTTTGCTCGACCCGGGAATCGAACCCAAGACTTCAGCATTGCAGTCATACCGTAATACAACTACACCACCGAGGTAGTCCATTAGACCCAAAGTTCTAAAAAAGATAAACCAAAAAAGGACAAGATTCGAACAAAATAAATATCAATAAAAAGTAACTTTAATTTTACACGTCCTAATGCTAGTAGTACTAGTCTAAGAGGATTCGTTGCAGCGACAACATCATACTTTTAGTCAGAAAAACACTCATGAACATGCCAAATTCGCACTAAACTACAAAATGTTATAAAAAAAACAGCGTTGGGATTTTTGGTGAAATATTCGTTTTTCATGGAGGATTTTTGGTATAATGTAATCAGAAGCAAAGACGAGTATGTGGTTTCATTTATGAATGCAATGTCAAGATAATACTGTATAATTAGTTTGAAAATGAATAGTTCCAATCACACGGACTACACTTCGCATGTTCCTACTAACAATGCAGTAACTGCAATTCATAATATACTTTTCAACGGAGGCAATTAAAGACGGTTTCATGCATAATTTTAATAATTATTTATATTTATTAATAATTTTATTTTTTGTAAAATCTCAGAAGATATAAGTATCTCAGATACTTACATTATTTGAACCATAAAATTTATCGTAAATTATCAATTTATTATTGAAATAATTCAGATGATGATGTAAATTTTTTGATCCTACATTATTTGGTCATTAATAATATAATATATAGTAAGTAGTAGTAATTGGGACATGCGATTTTGCCACCGAATTCAAACGTGTGCGCAATATCGACTACATCGCAACCACTTCTTTCTTTTTTTTTTTTCTGAGCGATTAAGTTGGTTTGACCTTGCCTTACGACCCGACGCGACATTGAGCCGCCCGGACAGATGGAACCATCGGGCGACCGCCGGGCCGAGTCCCTAACATATTATGTACAACACACGGCATCCCAACTAAAACTCCGTGGTGGTCATCTTCGGCGCATTAGGGACGACTGCCGGCTTCCTCTGACGGAAGTGTCTAAGTTGTCGTCCGCAACAACCCCTACGCAGTGCCCCTAGTGCGGCCCGTCACATCGCAACCACTTCTGTACCACGTTTTATCACTGTGATGTGGTGTGGTTGTGATACGTGTGAATAGACCCTTATGAGTATTCATGAACAGTTACTATCATATAAATGCTTACTTACGATACACAAAAACTTTGTCACACGTGAATCAATATTATTTACGCCGCCATTTTTATAAACGAGTATTTAGCCAGTTGAATCGATAACTAAATTCTAAATGTACATCAAAGTAAATATTTTTTTATTTGAAAATGATTTGTTGTGGGTTATTATTTGCAATTGAATACGAATAAATTGCGTTCTTTAGTTTAGAATCCATTTACAATTTTGGGATAGGTTCCTAATTTAAGCTGCCAGCTAAGCTAAGTTAATCCACAAAGAAATGTAAGAAAATAATATTCAAATTAAATTAGGCACTGACTTCAATAATATTGAAAGTGCATATAAATATACTAACACGAATTACAAAGCTGATTACATTGCACATATTTTAACACTGTTTTAGTAACCAGTATATAATGCTAAAATTTTTTTTAGTTTTTTTGTGGTATTTTAGAGGTTCTTGTTAAATACATAATAATATTGTAATTGTTTATATTACGTCAAATAATCGCGCAAAAAATTTATTATTGAATTTATTTTCATCTAACATAGATCGTAACGACAGATCTGTCGGACTTGCTAAAATTAACATCATCAACGCATCTCTGTGCCCCCTGGTATTGCAGATGTTCATGGGCGGCGGTGATCACTTACCATCAGGTGAACCGTATGCTCGTTTGCCCCCTATACCATAAAAAAAAAAAAAAAATTTAAAAAATAATCCTTTTCGTTTTATGGAAAAGTTTTTTCCGCGACAAAACATGTTATCATTTATCACAAATTCCTCTTTAAAAAGTTCTTTACCAGCCACTGGGCTGTTTATTTCAGTTCACATTATTATGTTTAGAGGAGCACCAATTCTAGCTTAAATAAATTAAATTTTAAAGAGATTTCACTTTTATGCTGCCGTCTTTTAAAGCAAACCTCCAATAAACCCAACCATTAAATAGGTTAAAGGGCAACGTTGAATACGATCCATTCAAAGCAGCGAAGTTATATAGATTCAAAGAGATATTAAATAAATTCGTGTTTCGATCGTAATCAAATTTTAGTTATATATTTGTATTTCTATTAATATACTAATATTATATTGATGACGCAATTATTTGAATTAGTTTTCTAATGCTATGAATAAATTAGTTTATCTAAATGAATAGTATTTAGTCGTATTATTCGTTTTTGGATTTTTAGTTAAATAACAATATTGAATAAAATTTTAGTATTTTGTGCTGCTATTTCGTGTCAAATACAATGTCACAGTTCATGATCATCATCAGCCACATGAATTTCACTGCTGAACATAGGCTTTCTCTAAAGATTTCCAGATAAACCTGTCAAAAGCGACCTGCATCCTGCGGTGCGCTTGCCCATACGTGGTCTCCACTCGAGAACGTGTCATAGTTCATTTATTAATTTTAGCAATGACTGTTGTTACCTTAACCATACCAGCCCTGTATTATATACTGCCCACTGCTGAGCACGGGCCTCCTCTACTACTGAGAGGGTTTTAGGCCTTAGTCCACCACGCTGGCCTAGTGCGGGTTGGCGGACTTCACATACCTTCGAAATTCAGAGAATTTCTCAAGTATGCAGGTTTCCTCACGATTTTTTCCTTCACCGTTAAAGCGAGCGATAGTTCACAAAGAATACACACATAACTTTTTAGAAAAGTCAGAGGTGTGTGCCCTTAGGTTTTGAACCTGCGGACATTCGTCTCGGCAGACCGTTCCACCCCCAACTAGGTTATCGCCGCTTCCGTTGTTACCTTAATTGTGTGTTAATAGAAGGAAGGATAAATTCAACATTATCATAAGCTATTTTCACATAATATATTCATCACGCCTACGTTTCTGAAAGGGTTAGATAAAGCTTTAGGTATCGCTCCCGCGATTCGTCAAGATTAACCTGTCAGACAATGTGATAAGGGATCGATTTCATCGGTTAATCTTGCTTAGTATCGTAATTTACCTTATCTTATTACACACACACACACACTCACGCCGTTAATCCCCGAAGGGGTAGGCAGAGGCGCAACTAGTGCACCCACTTTTCGCCGTTATTCCGTCCCATGATGTGATAGGGGGCGAGCCTATCGCCATATCGGGCACAAATTCCAGACTCCGGGCTGATACTGAATAGAAAAACTCAATATCACTTTGCCCGACCCGGGGATCGAACCCGAGACCTCGGCACTGCAGTCGTACCGTAATACAACTACGCCACCGAGGCAGTCGACCTTATCTTATTACTAATATTATAAATGCGTTTGAGTATGTTTGTATGATTGAATTTTATGTATGTATGAAATTTAGTACACACATAGACCGTGTAATTAACACATAAGCTAATTTTATCCCGGTGACTTACTCCCGTCGAAAATAATTTACGAATGTTTAAATTGATTGTGTTGGTGTCGTACAGATGATGCTATGGATCGGTACTGTGACTTAGGAACTTTTGTAGCGGGAAAGGCCTTTAACGAGGATGATTCCGCGAGAATCACCTAATTAGGAATAAATCCAATACCAGAATCGTTTCCAGATAAACTGGCGAATAAATTAAAAACGTCTCACAAAACATAGAATGAATTGCCGTTACGGAAGTTACGGATTCAATACATCTATATTTTGTGTCATCATCATCAGACACATGACGTCCACTGCTGAACGTAGGCCTCCCCTAAGGATTTCCAGACGGACCTGTCAAAAGCGGCCTGCATCCAGCGTATTCCTGCAACGTTTATCAAGTCGTCTGTCCACCTTTATTTTGTGTATTATTTGCTAATTATACTTGTTTAAATGATGAAGCAAAAGGTGGTAATGAAACTAACATAATAATATATTTACAATTTATTTATATTTATTTACGCTTGGCGAAAAGTGGGTGCACTAGTTGCGCCTCTGCCTACCCCTTCGGGGATAAAAGGCGTGAGCATGCGTGCGTACAATTCTCCATATGAATTTCAAAAGTGTGTAAAAATTCAAATCTAGCCCTCATTAAATTTAAAGACACCACCGCGAGTAAAATTTAACAACGTAACAGTTAAGTAGAAGAAAATAATCGGTTTGCTACCTTGGTTTAGTTTTATAGCGTATTTTCGTTTATGCATAATATTAAAAAAATCTGGGAAAAAGCCAAAAAAAATTTATGCTTTAATTAGGATATCCACATCGACTTGGGGTTTATTATTCAGTACACTTATGGTCATTAATGGAGCCAATTACTTGGAGTCTATCCGTTATGGATCACCTGTATGGGCTGATAGGGCTACTATCAGCCCATACAGGTTGGTTTGCCTCTTGGTTCTACTTAACTGTTCTGTAAACGTCTTGCACAAGAATATCAACATATTTTTGTAAAAAATGAGTTAGATATTTTTAAAAAATTACACATTTCATACTCGAAGAAAGAAAACGAAGATCTCCAAAGTAAATAATTTAAACCGTAGCACTATATATTTATGTTTCAGTACACACTGGTAATTATTTCTTTGTAATGATTAATAACCAATTTAAAAGTTATGAAAGGATAATCGTGAAATTTTATCGGAAAATCAAAATGAACGACTAACAATAACTAACTATTGTAATAAAAAAAGACTCCTGATTGTAATGTGTAAGATTTAATAATAATCTAACTCTATTTACATACGATAATAAAATCCTTGAATAAAAAATCGATTGCATTAAAAAACAGTTTTTTGGTGCAACCGATTTTTTGTTCTCTTCCCTACACGCAGTATTCCGTGAAGTGTCAATAAATTGTCATACCGGCCAGCCATGTTTTTCCAACCTATAAGGAGTATTGATATCAACTTCGAAGCAAATCAATGGCAAAATAGCTGTCTACCCCTTTTTAACCCCGTTAGGGGATGAATTTCAATAAAATACGAAACGTGTCTTCCATCAATTCTGTTAAAAAAGGTTTATGCAAAAGTTGAAGTAGATTGGACAAAGGAAATGAAAATGTTGTCCCATACAAACTTCGTCCCCCTTTTTCATCCCCTTAGGGGTAGAATTTTGAAAAATCCTTTCTTACCGGACGCCGACGTCATACAAAGAACACACCCTCCAAGTTTCAGGTCTCTACGATCAGCGGTTTAGGCTGTGCGTTGATCCATCAGTCAGTCATTCAGGACAAAGCCTTTTATATGTACCTATAGAAGATTAATTAACACGTTGTCAACGTGAAAGGTCACTAGGATTTAAAAGATTATCCTCAGTATTCTAGAATATGTAAAAAGCTAGCTCTTAGCCACGACTCTAATATGGGTATCGTCACGTAGGTATAAGTTAAATTGAAGCTACTTTTTTTTTCTGCGTGTTTGTAATTGATTATCCTTTATAGAATAAATAAGATTGAATGATAGCCTAGATGGGAATGGAACGGTCTGACGAGACGTATATCCGGAGGTTCAAAACCCAAGGCACATATTATATAAGTACTTTTGGCTTTGAACCCACGTGTGTATTGTTCATCAATTAATTATAATTATCGTTCGATTTAACGGTGAAGGAAAACAGCGAGGGTTCGAGGAAACTTACATTCTCGAGAATTCTCTATACGAATTACGAAGGGTTTTGAAGTCTGCCATCCCGCTATAGGCCTGCGTTGCGAACTAAGGCCTAAACCCTCTCAGTAGTAGAGGAGGCCTGTGCTCAGCAGTGGGCAGTAATTAGGGCTGGTATTATAACAGACTAAAAAATGCCTGTCAAATGAGTTTCCAATATATTTATTGTCAATAAATTTTCCAATATATATTTTTTACTGCCTCGGTGGCGTAGTTGTATTGCGTACGCGTTACGAGTACGATTTGCGCGCTGAGGTCCAGGGTTGGAATCCCGGGTCGAGCCAAAAAATTTGTGACTGGGTTTTTCCATATTAAAAATTACTCAGTCGCAGCTCGGAGTCAGGAAGTTGTTGGTGTGATACCCCCGTGCCTCGGAAAGCACGTAAAGCCGTTGGTCCTGCGCCTGATCTCTCTCCGGTCATGTCGGATTGCCGTCTCACCGGACTATGAGAGTGAAGGAATAGCGAGTGCACCTGTGTATTGCGCACACACTTGTGCTATAATATCTCTTGCGTACCTGGCTGATCTCCGTTGTGATTGGCCGCCGTGGCTGAAGCTGGCTAGGAGGATGAGGAGGATACTTATTTTCATGGGGAAGAAATAGGATGAATAAATAAAAATAAAATTCAGTTTAAAAAATACTACAGCTCATATAATCAAAGTTACACTTTCATTTCGTCAACAATGATCACAAATATTTCATATCCATCTGTTTACACACCGCATAGAACATACCATTGGCATACAACACAATAGTTTGTTATTACAATTGAACATAATTTAAAATAGCTTTACTGGAACTGTATCTTTCATTTAATTAATTATTTACATTAAAATTCGCAAATACATCTGTTTATTTACATAATTAATTTACACATAATGTCTTAAAGATTTTATCGCTTAATATTTACATGTACGTTTATCAATCTTAAACAACATTTTTGGTCAATTCTTATTATAAATAAATAGATTTTACTTTAAAATGTAGATAAAAACGAGTTATAATTGCAAAGGAGTTCAGTAAAGTAGAACTAAATTGGTGCTTAGGCAATATTCGATTACGGTCTAAAATACAAAATATTACGCAGGATGCCTATGTACCCAATGTAGAGTACTAAAATTATAGTAAATATAGGATACCTTATTTATATACAACATAAGTGTCATTTTTGTTTTTCTTTTGATCATAGGTACTTGGGAAATTCGAAAATTGCCAAGGCGCCAAATTACTTCCGCTCCACTATAAAAGTTTCATTCAACTATAGTTATTTCCATAAGCCAACTATGAAAAGGTCTAAAAGCAATTAACTTAATGACTAGAATGTTCTAGATATTTAATGGAGTCCATTTAGGCGTCTTTATGACCGATTTGCCTAGCTATACTACGTTGCCACATTTGAAACGAAGTTCATTGTGCGTATTCATTTCATGAAATACATGTAAATCGAATATTAATATAAATAAAATATATAACATAAAAAAAGAAAAAAACTGCATTAATTCATAAATATAATGAAATTCGGTGGCAGTTGATGTTAACATTGATATCCTGATATTTATGAGTGTATAAATTTCGAGGTAGTTACAAACACTAGGGAAATATAGAAATTTTAAAACACTGATTATGAAAAATGTTAGGATTTTTTTTAATATGAAGGATAAGGGTAAATGCAAGAAATATTAAATACTACACTATCGGTCGTATTTCTAATATATTCTAATTGGTGTTTTGTATAATATTACGAACGATTCGGTAATAGGATTATTTTAGACCTATCTACTTGATGCCTAATAATTAGTGAAAAAATATTTTTTATATAATTTGGTACTGAAATCAATTCACTGTCAAACCAACTTTTGTAAATGAGAAATGGAAAAATTCAAATTATTTTGACTTTAATTAAAATTACCTCACAATTCATATATTATTTAAATATATTTAAACTTTTTTTTTATATTAGGTATAAGTAAGTACTTCTTATTTCAACCTTAATTATTTCAATTTAAAAGAAATCTATGGTTATAATTCGGTCACTTCAAGTGTTTTAGAAGAGGTTATTCTATAATTCATGTAATTTTGTTGAGAGAAATAAGTGGAGTCATATTTTTGTTTCAAAATGAATCATATTTTTTGTTAAAACCTCAGATAAATGGACTAAGTCAATATTAGCTGTCATTTCATTGTCATCCATCGAAAAATATGTTTTTTTAACTGGTTAATTTGATATTAAAACAAAACCTATGAAAATAAATCGTGAATTGAAATCAGTGGCCCAACATACATTTCCTAATCGAATCAATTTTACATACATAAATATTACGATATATTATTTTACTCAATTTTCATGTAACAAAAGTCACTAATAATGTAATGTACAAATAACAGATCGTTTACAAACTCAGTAATTACCAGTGGGCTTAGAATGTGACAAAAAAACACGTCACGTCTCCGTTTCGTCTTATTGGGATTGGTTGAGAGACTAACACGTGACTGGCGTATAGGTCTCTCGATCAATCACAAACATCAAAATTAAACGACATCGTTTTACGAGTTGCGTCTTTGTGTCACATTCTAAGCCCACAGAATTATTGTAATATTTCTCCTCAGTTACAACTTTAACTTTACATGTGAAGACGATACCTCAAGGTAAGGTACTTATTTACATGGAGGTGAGTAAAACAAAATGTACAAACGAATTGTTCCCATTACACGTACATTTACAGCTAAAGTTCAGATATACACTAAATATTATACTCTCAATTTTTTTTATTTTACCTATTTACATATTCATAAGTTATTCAAGATATTAAAACTGAATTATCGAAATTTCGTAGTGTTTTAGGCACTATTTAGACAGCCATCAATCTTAATGTCTTATACAAAGCTTTACCTAATACTATTCTTAGAAAAACCGTTTACAATCTACATGTCAATAGGCAGGTAGTAACAATTCAATTCACCTATTATCTAAATAAATTGTGTATACAGGTTTATTATAATAAATGTGAACATGTGAAACATCAAAAATTTTGAAACATGTTCAAAGACTTGAATGTTTAACATTCACAAAAGGTCTATCTTCGATGGAGTATATTGTATAGTCCATTCTCTAAATCTAAGTCTGGCAAGTGATATACTTTTCCAAATCGTGGCGTCACTAACTATACTCGCAAAATCCATATACAAGGAACTGAAACCAATCTATACATTGATATCTGCTATATTGTATACTATATTAACGCAGTCAGGATGCATCTAATTATAATTTTTAATTCAAACTTATGTGTATGTAACTATATTTTGGATTTACAAAATTTTACTTCACACTATTTCACTATTCTAGATACATCGAGAAATCTGTGAAACCTGATACTTAAATAAACTAATTTCGGATTTTCGTTGTTCCATAAGATTTCTCAACGTACTAAAATCACAATTGTCAGTGGTATTCACAAAGCTTAAAAACACATCCAACCTATGAAACAGTGTAACTTGGTTCTTTGAACATCAGATAAAACGTGAACAGACGTGACGTCACTAGTCTCCTAGGCTAATGTTGATAATGTATTCAAAATATCATCTAACGTATTAGCTAAAGCGTCTATCGATAAAGCATTTTGTATAATCACAACAGCAAGTCCTTTTCACCATATTTCATTCACTATCTAAACAATAACACTAAAGAACAGTCTGGCACATCCGAAACTGGGGAACAGCGAAGAAAACTACGGCTGACCTTTTCTCGCACCGCGGCGTGGTCCATCGGTCCACCGGAAAAACCATTTTACTTTTCGTTTGATTTTAATTTTAAATTTAACAACATAATTCTAAAAAACGAAAACATCTAGTGCAAGTACCACTATTTATAATTTAAATTTCATTGTGTACTCATAAGGTAAAAATATCAAGATAAATAACGTCAACAAATGGTGCTTTTAACATAATAAAATATATTCCCTATTAGGAAACTCGTACAAATTCATGTTACAAAAGTCTACAATAATTCTAAGGAGAATTTGAAAAAGATTCGACAATATTAGTCCTGCCTTTATTTAATATTAGCTATTTCATTACTCTAACGTTACTTTATCTATAGAGTGCAATAATATTTGGCAATCGTGACATTAATATTAGTATTGTCAAATTGATGGTTATCAGTGTAAAATAATTTTCCCGGTTACCTCACTGGGGCGTAGTCGTGATAAAAGGGGGGTCAGAGGACGGGCGCCGAGTTTCGTCGAGTTCAGCACAGGAGTTCGGAGTTGGAAGGCGGTACTCAGCTGGGTAGGGGGGGTCGAGACGCGTGGGGCGCGGGGCTGGTGGGCTGCTGCTGCACCGGCGTTGGCGAGCGCGCTGTCGTGCTCTCAGGGGCAGAATGCGTCCTGCCTGCGGGTTGTAACACTGGACTTGGAGGCCACGGGTGGGATGCTGACGCCATCGTCCTGGAAATTTAAAATTTTGTATTAAAATATATTTTTTCCTCAAGGGCAGTTTTATCGTTAGAGAAATAAGTGTAGACATAGCGCGGTGGTCTCTTAAGATCAAATTCATTCCATCATTCATTAATTCATTCAAATAATGCAGACGTACCTGGCATAAGGAGTAATAGTAGATGATGGTGGTGTAGGCACGGCGGCTGTATCGGGATGAAGGAAATTCCTTCTCTGCTCGGCTCGTTCCCAACATTGTTGGAGACACCGAGCCATTACGTCAGGTAAATTATTTACCTGCTCCTGTAAATTTGCGATACAAATGTAAGAATTGTAACTACGAATTGTTTAGCGGCTTGCACAATTTAGGCTCGTTAAATTTTCATCGTATCACCCATTTTAGGAAGAAGAAACTATAGTTTTCCCAAAAAATATCTATAGAGTTATGAATTCGAAACAAAATTTTGTAAATAAATGTTACAGTTTTGTATTTATTAGTACGTAGGATATCAAATAATAAATTGGGTTTAAAAATAATAGATATTACTTGTAATGAAGTTAGTTTTTCTTCTAAACTAGTCAGCCTCTCTTCTATAGTATCTTGCCTCGTGCTCATATCCGAGACTATTTCGTAGACAGTGTTCTGCGTCTGTAAAAGGAAGGGGTCCTGATTTCAATGGATTTGTAGTTCTAGCTTCACTGATGTTTCTAATCACTACGCAGTTTGTTAGTTGTGTGTTTGTGTGTATGTATAAATTCATTTCATTTCATATCGTTTTGAATTTCGTGTGTTGCATTTTATTGTGTCTAATGCTTGTTCCAGTATTGGAGAGTTCGTTTTATTTTTTTGTAGATATTATCTAATTCATGCATATCTAATTGCATTTGATACTTAGTATCATGCGCCAAGCGAATGGGGATGAAATTATTTTCATGCTAGCAAATATTTATTTTGGAACAATTGGCTTTATAGCGTGTAAAATTTTGTAATTTAGAATTTTGCTTTCTATAATTGAAATAATTTAATTTAAAAAGGTAAAGGGAATTTGTAATAAATAATTCTAATTTCTAGCAATCCTATAGTGCTATCTAATTTAGCTTCTAATGAGTGTATACTTATGAGTGTAGCATTAGCATTAAAGGAGTATCCTAGAAATTAACATACCTTTGCCATGTCTGTTATTGTGTTGGCATTATCCATGAGTTTTCTTTGATCCATTTTAACTTTTCGTAATCTGTAAATATCATTATTACAAATGTACTAAGCGTCATTAATAATACCGTACGATATCACATTCTATTTTTATTCACATTTTTAAATCTAACAATTTTTTATTTGGATTCTTATTTCAACAAATATTTTGAAACAGTTTTAATGAAATATTCATGTTATGTCATACGATCATTAAATAAATAACATTACTTACGCATAAATAGCTAACAAAAACTTTCTTTGATGCGTCCTGACCCGACCGGGGTGCACTCTTTTTACGAGCCTTGTGTGTTTATATATCAACCAAGTCTCTCGGAGCACGTTGGCCGCTGCATTTTTCAGCTAAAACCATAAAGATTTAAGTAAGAATTGATTACTGTTAATAATCATAATAAATAATTTAAATCAAACGCTTCGAGCTTCGTATAACGCAAGCAGATTATGCGAATTCATAGGTTTGTTAGACAGAATTAATATGGAAAGTAAATTTATGCTGCCACTATTGTGCTTAAAACAAACTTTTGTTTCATCTATGTGAGTAATTTAGCATGGACATCACAGGAAAGACAGAAAATACTTTAATGCTTTAAACATATATTTAGCATTGAGTGCCCTAGCTTTTGTACTTCTTACCTTCAACGAGTCCGTTCCTGTTACTCAAGTAACAGTCACCTTACCTTTTTAGTTAGTTGGGTTTCCATCATGAAGTTATGCACATGTTTCTCCGCTCGAGTTAACTCTAATTTTCTCGAAGCAACCGTCACTAATAATGCAGTACATCCCGCCCCCTGTTAATTAGATTAACAATAATGATGAAGTTACATCACAATCAATACTTACTCTTTTAGTAAGTTGTGTGTCCATCATGAAGTTATGAACGTGCTTCTCGGCTCTAGTTAATTCTAATTTTCTTGAAACAACCGCGACTAATAACGCTGTGCATCCAGCTCCCTGTTAAGTGAATATCTTAATGTAAAATGCAAGCGAACGTGTAGAAGCATTCAAGAACTTTCATTCCAATAAAGGCAATTTTGAAGGCTAAAAATCAAAACGAACTCATAATATTTTCGCTATGTGCTAATCATTAAAAAATTAATTAAATTTTATAGTTAGCAAGGGTAACAGATAGCAGAAATTTTGAAACTTTAAGCGTTCTAATTACTCTGTTACCCCCTTAGTTTTTAGAAAACCAAAATAGTCTTATTTATGATTTATGTTAAATGACTTTATGTTATATTTATTATTCTTAATTATATTAGTGCTAAAATGCTGATAATCAAACCGAGACAATGAAAGCAGGAAAATATAATTTTTCAAGGTTTTTTTTTAATGAGCTGCCAATAAAATTCCTACTTTCATAATCCTTTATCTGTTACGACAAAAGGTTATGCATATCGTTCAATAACAGTGAGAGATATTTTTCCATTTAGTGCATTTCCATCAAAACAGTGCACAAAACTTGTTTTTTTTAATGTAATCTTTTGTTATTGTTTAAGTTACAACATATAAACAACTCAATTCTTTCAACCTTTTACACAAACACTATTTTAGGTGCATTAAAATTTATTGTACACTTCTGTAATAAAATAATTTTAGGAAAAGTGAGCCATTTTAAAACAAACGTATTGTGCAATCCAGTGAAATATTGAAGTGAAGAGATAACTAGAAACAGTAAGGAGAAATGAAGCATTCCATACTACAAAATATATAAATTCTAATAGCTGGTTTTAACAGGGAAATGGACGTATGTTTTATTAAAAAAAATATTTAACATCGTACTTATAATATTTTATATAAGGATTTTAAATATTGTAGCCTGCAGGAAGTACTCATAAATATATTATCACGGCAGTTGATCCTATAATATAATACAGTAAACATCAAGTGTGAGTTACAGATTTGTGATAAAATTATAGGGTGTGTACATAAATACAGTACTACAACCGTATTTCGCATAGAAGACCATCCTGATAAATATCTGTGAACATTGACATAATCCAAAACACTTATAACATCAAATACATCGAACGTTGTAACTTTAGCGTATCAACTCATCCATATGTGTAAAGCAACTCAGTGTGAAGTGTGATTTGTTTATTACATTGAATCATGAGTGTCGACTGACTGCAAATATCATCCAATTACTAACGCGCATGAGATCTAAGCAATGCTGGAGGTCGAAACTCCATCAGTTCACTCAAATGCAGACCACAAGCACTTGCATAAAACCCATGCACGGAAACAGTTCAAAATATTTTTTTATTACAATATCTTTAAACGATGTCAGTCAACACAAACAACCAAAAATTTTGTTTGTAAGGAACTTACCATAATGCCGGTGCTAACGGCGATACCTCTGCCGCAATAAGTGTTCGGTACTATGTCACCAAAACCAACGGAGAGAAACGTAATGGCAATAAGCCACATCGCATTCAGTAGGTTAGCATGTTCTTCGTCGTGAAACCTGAATTGTCAATAAATTTCAGCGCTTTACTCATTGACCTGTATGTCTACTTTAGAGTTCGAATCAACCTATTTGTTCACTGATAAGCCCTATCTGCCCGTTAACTGCACGCATGCCGACGCCCGATAAACAATCGTCGTAAAGAAATTAAAACAAAAGTAGGAAAATAATTGAGAGATATATCGAAGAGTTTGACTTTGATTTAAATTCATAAGTGAAATTGCTTCAAACACTGTGAAATTGTTAACAACACATAAAATGGCTCACCTTTACCGACCTACGCAATATGACCTCTAGACCTTGCAAGATTTTTTGAATTTGTACAAAATAATTCTTGCGAAGTCTAGCAAGTGCAACTGATTTCCAAATATCAAATCAGGTGAGTGATGTAAACCTCAGTTAAAGAAACCCAAAAGTCCTACTACGTATTGATACATACCACCATACCGCAGGTGAGGGTAATGCCACGGCCGCAGTAAGTGTTGGGGACTATATCACCGTAGCCGACACAGAGGAACGTTATAGCTGTCAGCCACATTGAGTTTAGCAAATTGGCATGATCTTCATCATGGAACCTGAGAGCCAAAACGCCCAACAAGAACCAAAAATAACCACTTGTTCTATCATATTCAACACAAATTATTATTATGCATGTATGGATAACAGTTTTGGTATAAATAAATTTGAATAAAATTCATACTGTGGCAATAGCTGTTAGATATACGTATAACTCGAACGTACATAAAAACCTAAGCACACAGAAATACAACTGTATAAAATCTGCCATGCCTATAAAATGTTGGAAATTAAATCTCACTACACAGATATTTACGAACTAATATTGTATAATAAAGAATCTCAAATACAACGTGCAGTCTAAACATTAATCTGGATTGATTACCAAATAATTATACTTATAGCCATGCGTGAATTGAATTCTCAATTAACCATAGGTGTAGAACATCATGATAACACAGATAATACTTAGTAGATAGATGGGCAAGAAGAGAAAGGGAAACACGTAGAAGTGAGAAAGATTCACAAGCAACTTGCTGAGAACAGTAGGAAGAGGTAACTTGTTTTGATGCATGATTATGGTATTGTGCAATGAATTTGTGCATGTCGTCAGAGATTAGAAGCTTGCCTAAATATTTCGTGCCCTAGAGCCATTTTGTGCGTATATATATTTTCTTTAAGACACTTATTCTTTTATTTAACAGTGTAAAATTGTTTTATCAAACAGATGAAGTAACAAATAGTTGCCATTTATTATCGTGCTGTGGTGATTTCATATTTTGATAGTGCCATCATCTATCTAAGTATTACGACAAAGAAATAGTGTCGTGGCACTTAGTGCAAGCCATTTAGTTTTAGCGCAGTGGTAGTACCAGATCCTTTTACATGTATAATATCACAACAAGCATCCTCTTTTGATAACATGTTTGTCTCATTTGCTACATCTAAACACATATACTAAGAAAATAGAAATCATAGCATGTATGTTATAGAACACCTTAAGAAGCTTAATTTTGCGAAAATAGTCAAAGTCAAACTCTTGTATTTTTTTGTGATGATTATGAACCTAGCAACTCTACATAAACTTTCCGTAAATATTTTAACGTAGATCGTAAACAAAAAAACAGTGGGTTGAAGAAGCCAAAACAAACATTATTTACAACGCCACAATACAAAAGCAATAGCATGCCCACATAGGCAGTACACGGGTGTATTTTTCAAAATTGGAATATTTAAGTGTCAAACATATAGTGAACATCAAACTAAAACGATGAAAGCAAAAATGTCGACAGAATAAAACAGGAACAATTCGAATGAACAAATAATGAACTCTTTCATATAAATGAGCACATATCACCGACGTTCTCATTATCCTGATAAAGAACTTGACTAAATTATGCAAATTAAATATTGTATCACCCACAACATTTAACATCGATACTAACCTCTCGCACTGCCGTAACGTCCAGCTCGCGATGATCCAAAGAGATACCATAAATACTAATAAAACAGTACCAGGGCAAATTGTCATCAGAGTCTTCAAGACAAATCTGCGAACAAAATTATTTATCCAAGAGACATTAGAAAATATTTTCATATTTAAAGTTGGTTAGATGAATATTTACCTTGTGTTAAAATTAATCCTGTTTAAAGCACCTATACTTCTTGAAGAAGCGTCGGTGAATAGCTTGCTATGAAGTAACATGACCCTGCATATAAGATAGAGCCTGAAGAACATAGGCAGTGACAGAGTGACGTCATACGGTACCTGAAATCAGAGATTACATAATATATGAGAATTTTGAAATATATTACTTATGAGGTTTAATTCATCGTACTCAAAGACATTAAACAGAATAGTTAGTTATAGACCGGAGGTCAGGCTATAATCTTAGAACTCTTTGATCGTACTGAACATAACGCAATAATTTATTTTGTTTTAAATCTTTGTGGTCTAATTTAATTCATATATATTAACATTAATGAAACAAAATATAATACAATAATATTAAACCTTAAGTATAGTAATATTGTGCCGTGTGCTGTATTTCAACTCATTGACAAAACTAAAATGTGATCACTACGAAACGTTTAGTAGGAAATTCCGCAAACCTACACTTTTTAATTAAACATACATACATACTTATACACTCACGCCTTTTATCCCCGAAGGGGTAGGCATAGGCACAACCAGTGCGTCCACTTTTCGCCATGCATATTCCGTCCCATGATGTGATAGGGGGCGAGCCCATCGCCATATCGGGCACAAATTCCAGACTCCGGATTTTAATTAAACATGCATGTATTATTCCATTAATATGCTTAATGATTATGTAGGTATGTATGAATCTAATGTTTTTGAATACGCGACCCGTCATTATGATATCATACTATTTTATGTTGTAAATAGTTCATCACAAATACTCTAACTCATTAAGAAATACTAAAGTCATGTTTAAATCACATAAATTCACTAACGTACACAACAGTGAGGTAAAAACATACTGTTCATACACAAATCGGTTGCATGCTGCGACAAAAACGCTAACAATATTCAAAACTTCAAAACATTTGAATTTATTGAATACAGACCTGAATTTGCTTATACACCGTGCCCTAAGGAGAAAATTTATGAAGAAGCATCAGTAAAAACAAATGTATTACTTGTAACAAAGCCGCGAACTCCACGCGCATTTATAATCATTCTCATACGATGTCGTGAACCAGATTAATGTACTATAATAATAAGAACGTCCCCAAAACTAAAAATGTAGCGTATATAAATAATATATAAATGTTGGTAAATGCAGATATTCTTATAACTGATCAGGGTATTACAAAAAGCTGTATTTATAAAAGCGATAAAAAATTGTAGCAAAAGATTTGAAAACAAAGGCAATCGATCGATATAATAGTGGTCTCACACCATTTCTAGCTACGTTCTAATGAAAATATACTTACAACTTCCACGCCTATAACACCACCCTTGTTTGCCAGTTTGGTGGTCCAAGTGAAAGTGTACTGTCCTGGGATCGGGTGGACGGCGCAAATGGCGAGCTCTAACCCGATCTGAGCTATCCTCTGCCATGTCATCGCTATCCGCCAGTCGTCAGCGCAGTTGTCTATCATAAATAACTGAAATCAAACAAAAAATTATTAAATTGTATAAAAATGACACGAAATATTTATTTGGGATAACATATTTACAAAATAGTTGTGATTCTTGAACATAATTAACGTAGAAGTATAGTTATTCTCGAAGATATAAGTTTCATAGCAAATTCTACATTTAAATGTATTAACTCTGACAATAGAATATATTTTAAAAACATTCTTGCCGAAGAAAATGTAACATATGGGACTGAGCAAAACATGAGACACAAATTCAACTTTCGTCTAACAATGCCATGTGAATCGGAACACCTGGGTACAGCTCGTGCATCGGGATAAACATTTACACAATATTCTTTTATACGTCTGGATTCTATTATTACTTGAAGATGTTAAACTTTCACAGACAATTTCATTATAAACTTGTCCACCACGATTAAGTTTCGTTAGGTATTCTTGACAAAACTTTAAACTAAGTAAGTTAAATTCAGAGACCTTAAATTGCATACCTGTACTTCTAAAGCGTGATACGCGACGATTAGGCCAAGTAAAATCACAGTCGACATTGATATTAGCGTCTTTAACGCCTGCGAATATATTGATGCCTGCAATAAAATGAGCTATATGTATTTACCTATCTAGTTGTTCAAAGGAATTTTCTCGTTTAGTAATGTTTATCTCACCTTAGTATATACACCAGCACTGGAAAGTTCATTTTCTACAACCATAATAATAATACCAAACATTCCCATTACTAAAGCGTAGTCACTTATCCGTTTCCTCTTTTCAAATAACGCCTTTCTCCTACCTAACCTGGAATTTGAAAAGAAACATTATTAGAATAAAGATTATGAGATGGTTCTGTATTATTTGATTATATAATAGTATTTTTACGATAAGTTCTCCAGTTTATGTAAGTTATGTTTTACAGCGAACATATTCATATAACTTTGCTTTTTTCACTTCGTAGACTTAATGAACGGTGAATCGATCGTTCTTTCGGAGGCAAACTACGTTTGCATTGGAATAATTTATTGATTTCAAATGTGAGTTTCATATGGGGTTACAATGTTATAATGGCGTTTATAAAAATGTTCATGTTGTGTTTTCCATTTCTTTACGAATAAGATTAAAAACACCATACCTTCTCCATGATATACATCAATAATAGGTAGGTGAACTAAGCCAAATAGGAATTGTTAATAATTAATATACTTAAAGATGATTCAAGAATGATTTCTTATGTTTACGCAATTGTTAGACATTGAAATAAAACTTCACATTCCGCCCTGAGACCATGAAGGCTCCAAAGTCTTCAAAACGTCGGGAGAAAATATAATATAAGAAACCGCGATAAAATCTGAAAAATAGTTTTATTTCAATGATTCAAAAACTTTTTAAAACTGATACATAATTCCCGCGTGAAAATCATACGACTTCATTCATACTGAAAAATTTGGGACATTACAAAAATTGATTTGAATTTCGAGCAAGCTGTACAAGCTTGATATATCTTTCATAATTTGTTAAACACTCAGCATTCATATTTGTCCTGCATGAAAATTGGTTTCGATTCGGGCACGGATCGAAGTTTCCGTGCCGACATCCCGTATTTTGAGATTAACTTTATTGATGGGATGCCCGAAGCCGTTGATTGCTGCCTTGCGCAATCTTACAGAGTGATTTATGTGCTAATTCATAATTGGTCTTTTAAAGATTATCATCGGGTTTTGTGTACCACAACGCCAGGTTTAATTTACATTCTAATTACAAATTTGTGCCCGATATGGCGATAGGCTCGCCGCCTATCACATCATAGGACGGAATAACGGCGAAAAGTGGGTGCACTAATTGTACCTCTGCCTACCCCTTCGGGGATAAAAGGCGTGAGTGTGTGTGTGTGTGTTACAAATTGAAGGAATAGCTGATAGTAGGATATATTTTGTATTCGCCTGGATAGTGACCACCGTACAAAAGCTGTTAAATCCCATCACAGTGGCCCACGTAAGTGTGTCGCGTTCCGGGATCAGCCTGTGTATATTCTGTTCACACAGGCCGGCATAATTGTGTCGACTGACGAGTCATAGTCATCGTCAGTCGGCACTTTATCTGGATCCCACTTCACTTACCATCAGGTGCAGTGGGTTACTGCCGAGCCAGAATAAAAGAAATATATAGAACCTACTTCAATAGTTACTGAGTTAAAAAATGCATTGACAACAATAAAAACTTGGATTGTCTGATGACTGCACTTAATAATTCCGGAGAACTACAAAATCGATGCGGCCATGATCCAAGTTATTTTCATTCAAGGCCGTATAGCCATTGTTAACTAGTTCCTGTTTACTTTGCTATGTAAAATGGTAGGAATTTGGGAATAGAAATTAGTACCTGTTCTAATGTTTGATATTGAGTTTAATATTAGAACTGTGTATCGCAAAACTAATTCTGTAATTGAAAAAAAAATTGCTGACAATTTATTCATTACACGTGTAATCACTTAATAAAAACAAAAGTACAATATGTATTTATGTGTCAATAAAAAAATGTACAACGTCATCAAGTATAAGTGTAATGACGCTTCATTACCCTCTTCTTTTTAAGTAAACACGACAAACGAGGTAAAATGATGCTCATCCTCGTTAGAAAATTGACGCTAGTCTCGTAACATAATGAGCATTCAATATCCAAGGTGAAAAGCGTCCCATGAAAAAATAGCTTTGCATATAATATTCTATTGTGCCTTGGGAAAGGTCCCGTAAATGGGTTCGCGAGGTTGATAGAACGCTGATAAGAGTACGCTCGAAACCCATAAACTACGCAAATAACGTGCCAGGAAGATTTTGTGACGTCACAGTCGGCCTTTCATTGAACGTTGAAAAGTTGAGTATAAAAGTTTATTACAAGCTTTTATTTAACTTGCAATGTATGTATTACTTTCAAAAATAAATTAGGTGTATTTTTTAAAAAAACAAGCTTTTATTTAAATGCTATAAAAAGAAAAATAATATCTTTAAATTGAATCAAACCTTGTTTAATACTAAGTAGAGATAAGAGCTTGTCGCGAGTTTTACTTTTGTCAAGATCGAGTTACTTACATAATTATTGTATTATCTAGTAGATAATACTCAGATAATATCTACGACAAGCTTTTATCACTACATAATATTACACAAAGTTTGATTGAATTTAAAGTTCATTTTTTTCTTTTTTGAGCATTGTTTTACTTTAATTATTGAGTGTATAAAGTTAGTTCCAACCCATGAATTAATCGTAATACTATTTGATGTCGTTTAGTCTTTCTCAAGATAATGTAACAAAAATATTGTTTGTGTAACAAAACTTGAATAATGTTCCAAATTGAACGACATTGTACTATTTTTTTTAAATTAGTTTTAACAACAAATTAGTCAAAATAATCGCTTACATTTCTCATTTGTAAAATTAATGAGTTTAAGGCGTTACTAAGTGTTAATGGACCTTGATATATAATAACTATACTAGCTTCATATCCGGATTAATATTAAGCAACCACTTATAGCGGGATCGCGGATAATTCTTAAGGGATTCTCTTATTACAAGTACGCAGTAAAAGCAAAATTGGCCAAACTAAGTTACAGAAAATTAATAACCATCAATATCGAAAATTATATTAACCAAAATCCAATCTTATCCTTTGACAGCTTAATTAATATTTCAATGATATATTATATATATTTTGACTTGAAAAAGGCGACGGGTAGCGGATGGATGCGGGCTGCTCAAGACCGGGATGGTTGGCGCGCACTTGGGGAGCCCTACGTTCAGCAGTGGACGGCGACAGACTAATTGATTGCTTGATTGATAAAAATAAAATTAAATTTTAAAAAAATATATTTTAATAATATTGTTCGTAATTATTTTGTTATCAAATAGTTTTTTTTTGTGAAAGTATTTAATTAGTTGGACGCGTTGTTTGAATATTTTAGTGACAAATAACTGTTTTTTTTTCTTTTTCAACCATCCAAATTCAATTGTTTTTATGTCGTTTTATTAATACTAGAATTTTCATGTCTCTACTAATAAAACTAAAGTTTCCGTGTGTTTGTTTTCACGCGTTAATCCCCATAACTACTGCTATGATTCAGAAAATGATATTATAGATAACAGGATGATACATTATCTTTCATTGCTATAAGCACTTTCCTTGATTACCTGTTATTTTTTTATTTTAAAGGTGGTTTTTATGTGGTCGTAGTTGTGAGTGTGATATTTTACATTTAAATACTACTAGTAGTTTGAAGTCTTTACTTTTGTTTCAAGAAGTGATCTGCACTAATCCATACTAATATTATGAAGAGGAAAAGTTTGTGGATTTGTAGATTCGTAGGGGCTAATCTCTATAACTACTGAACCGATTTAGATTTTTTTTTCACTTATAAGAAGCTACATTACTCCTGAGTGCTATAGGCTGCTTTTTGTCCCGGGAAGTATTTATCCCGGAAAATATTTTTCACGCTGGTGACGCCGTGGGCAAAAGCTAGTGCTTAATTTTTTTTTTTATGGCACTGAATGACGAGACGAACATGCCGTTCGCCTGATGGTAAGCGATACGACCACGCATAAACAGTAGCAACACCATCCAGCAACTTGAATTACAAAGTACTGTGTGGCATTCCACTGCGCTCGTCATCCTGAGACATAAGATGTTAAGTCTCATTATGTCCAGTAGTTACACTGGCTACAATGTCCTTCAAACCGAAACACAACAGTGCATGCACACTGCTGCTTGGCGGTAGAAATAGACATTGCGGTGGTACCCACCCAGACGGACTCTTACATATGAGAGACCTACCACCAGTAAATGTTTAATTTTCTATGTGATAATAATGCGTATTATTTTCTCTTTGCTTATTAATCGTGCATCGCTCAAATGACGTCATAAGACTACTTGTACCAATATTCCAGGATACATTGTTTCAGTATTCGCATCTCGTGAGAATAACTCGTGGGCCACTCGGCTTTCGACCCAGAATTGGATCTTAGGTTTATTACACTGTTTATTGGTTTTATATAACCCGAGAGACATCATAGAAATTGTGGGATTTAAGGGAAACAATGAATTACATTGTAATGGACGCTGTTGTTGCTTTAAGACATTCTCCCTTGAGAGATTAAAGAGGGCTTAATAATTTAGGTTTAAAAAAATTAATTTACTGGTAGCCGAGTAATCAGAGACGATGAATATTCCATCTCTATAAAAGGCTACAAATCTATACCAATATAATACAGGGAAAAGTTTGTGAACTTGTAGGTTTGTAGGTGCTAATAGCTGGAACTACTGAACCGATTTTGAAAATTCTGCCACTCATAGGAAGCTACATTACTCTTATGCTATAGGCTACTATTTATCCCGGAATTTTTTTTTTACGCGGGCGGAGCCGCGGGCAAAAGCAAGTTATGAATAATTATGTAATCGCTTTAAAATTGGAAAATAAAATTGCACAACAATTTTAATGTTGAAAAATAATGACATAATTAATACACGGCACAGATACGCCGCGTGACGATAAATTAACTATGGAAATACTGTCTATAGCTGTTCCGACGATTCGTAGCAGCGTTTTTCAACCTACTTATATGAATGGGTGGTTCGGTTTATGCATTTGACCAAATATTTGATCAGATCGAAAAGATTGTAACTCAGCTGGATTAGAGTAGGCGAGACAAAAACTTATTTGTAGAGTTGTAATTATTTGTTATATCATTTTGAGAAACTATAATACCTTACTCTATTTCTTATACTTGCTACAGTTATAGTATATTTTGATATAAAAAATATTATTGCAATGCAATCAGCCCTGCATTATATACTGTCCCACTGCTGGACACCGCCCTCCTCTACGATTGAGAAGGTGTAGGCATTAGTCCACCACGCTGGCCTATCGCGGGTCGGCAGACTTCACATACCTTCTAGATTCTTATGGAGAATTCTCAGGTATGTAGGTTTCCTCACGATGTTTTCCTTCACCGTTAATAATATTATTATACAAGCTTTTGCTCGCTTTTTCCGGGATAAAAATCCCGCTTTATATTTTCCCGGGATAACAAGCCTATTTCTATAGCCTATGTCCTTACTATGGTCTCAAACTATCTCCATACCAAATTTCATCGAAATCCGTTCAGTGGGCTTAGAATGTGACAAAAAACACGTCACGTCTCCGTTTCGTCTTATTGGGATTGGTTGAGAGAATAACACGAGACTGACGTATTGGTCTCTCGATCAATCACAAACATCAAAATTAAACGATATCGTTTTACGAGTTGCATCTTTGTGTCACATTCTAAGCCCACAGTACTTTTGGCTATGTGCAGTAACAAACCAACAAAAAAACAGACAGAAAAGAATTATAAATATAGCTGATTTTTTTTCCATTCCTCTGTTTATTCACCCCTTTCTTTTTTACCACATTTCTTTAAATGTACAGACACACCGGTTCTACTGCTTTATTATATATTTTATACACGAGAAAAATATTAATAGGAGTTAACGTTTAATACAATTATGAAATCATTTTGGAGAGTAAAATCACTCAGAATTTTTTTTTAATTACATTTACGCGAAGTAGGTACTCTCTAAAATTGTTGAAATTTCGTTATTATACTATCCGAACCGTGAAAAAACAAACTCCCTTTATGGCAATAGTTTTAAATGTTACAGTTTATTTGCGCCTCACAAACGTTTACCGGTACACCAGCACGCGACCCGTGTTAAATGGAAATTTCATATGGAAATCCCACCGTAATGGTCGGGTTTATAAATCCACCCGTTTTGCGGTTTGAATCGTGGTTGATCAGATAGTTCGTTACATTCACTGGTACATTGTATAAGCGCGGGAAAGTTTTGGAGCGAAAAATTATTATCATGAGCATTTGAATGCACACTCGTTTTGCATTTGTAAAGGAATTTTTCACATTTGAATTTTCTAGGCTCGCGGAATTGGGCGACAGCGAATATCGACTTGATGGCGAATATGTTTCCGATTATTTATAGTTTAATGTGTGTAAAACTTTTAAATGGAATAATAATATGCGTATTAAACTAACCTTAAAGATAATTGTGATAATTCTTGTCTAGAGCCTTCCCTACAAAAGAAATAAATAAATAAAAAGTTATATGACTAACCCAATTAGTGATTTGTTCCTTACATTCATAAATGATTTGATGTAAGTATTCCAACATTGATTGTGATTAGTTAAAACGTTGACTAGCGTTTATTTTTAAATGTTAGACCTATTGCCACACATGTATAGTTCAAGCTCGTAAAGGGTCAAATCTGCAATTGAATGACAAAGATTGGCCCGTTTGACAGGAACCTCCGTAGCTTCACTTGTTTACCGTCCATACGTCACGACCACTCCAATTACATCAGTGGACTAACCTATATCCTATATTGGGTTTGTGCTTGGCTGCGCCCCCGCCTTTGTATGTGCCGCCACCGAGCGCTCTCTCTTCTCCGAAGCGCGGGTACTCGCTGTGGACTCCGACGAGCGCTACGCCCGCCTCCTCGCCTCCCGCGTCCCTCCCGCCGCCGGAGTAAGCCTTCATCGCACCCGGGATCGAAAGCGTCGACACCGGCTTTCGCAGCTGAAATACACCGAAATGTTCTGTTATTATAGAAAATAACTACCACACACCTAAGGTATTGTGTAGAAAATCGAGATTTACGTCACCGTAATTTAATTAAACTGTGATTAATATTTGGGGACTTAATTAAAAGGAATTCTGTAATTTGTCATAAATTGTAGAACTCCTGTGGATGTTATTTGGTGTATATTGCAAAGGATGCCTATGTCTATAAGACTTTGCACATTTATATGCCCTGCAAGGCTTATTATTATTAAGTAAATTAGTTCAAATTAAACATGATAATATTTAAATTAATCACCCATTTTTACTGTGAAACATTCAACATTATTCATGTATAAGACCATACACCACTCGCAAAGTCCACAAAAACATTACTAAATTATCTCTCCCTTAGAATTACAGAAACAACCTTGACCTTTTGTATTAAAGCACATACGCAATGGAAGTAAGCCCTTGGACGTGGTCGTTAAAATGACGCCTTCCTACGCGCACCGAATGCTTGATCAACCATTGAATTGGCCCCACTCTAACTATCTCATCACGTAGAATCGTACAGGATCAGATGGATCCCTTACTGGAGATTATTGGACGATATCGCTGCATCATACTTGAGGTTTAATGTTTAAGGAACACTTATTTTTATTACAGACATGATACACAATTTCCAGTACGTTTATAGACTATCAGCCTTATTCATAAACAGTTTATAAATCTATTTTAGTTATCGAATGTTTTGTCTTCTTCCTTCAAACTCAATTCAAAATTTGTTCGAAGGAGACAAAATATTCGATAACTAAAATAGGTTTATCAACTGTTTATGAATAAAGTCCTGTATCTTTAAATAGCTACGTGGCGAATTAGAGTTATGAATTCGGTTATGATTTTATTCCTTCTGCTTCTTTGATTAAACATAACATGCAAATCTCTTGTACGCTTTTAGCTAAATATAAAGTATTCTAATCATTATTTGATTTAATATCTTGATATTTAATAAACGTACAATTAAGATAAAATTTATATGCTTGGCTTGAACTAGGGTGCCGGAAAAAAAATGTTGCTAATATCTGTAATAATTTTATCTAAATTTAAGTCAACCAAAAGTATATACAATATTATAGCAAAAATACAATATCATGATATAACAGAGGTGAATTGTGCTTCTATAACAACTAACAAGTACTATAACAAACACAACACAAAGATTAACCCAAAACTATAAGGAAATATAATTAATGTTCACAGTTCCTTCGGAACAAGCAATTTCGAAACGAATTGAGAAAAGTTATTGAACTCTTACAAACTTCTATTGGGACTGAAGTGCCATAAGTGGTTTATTTTATAACTAGCTTTTCTTCGCTGGTTTGCCCCCGTGAAACACTTTTTACGGAATAAAAGACCCAATATATTTTCTGGGTTAAAAAGTAGCCTAGTATGTGTCATTCCAGACTATAATCTATCTCCGTGCCAAACATCTAGATCTGTTCAGCCATCCTCATTTATAATAGTTTATAGTAGTCAGATAAGATTAGCATTTGCATGCGATTCCGTGCGTGTAAATCTTACCTAGCATAGAAAGCACTTTTACCTTTTCTATATAAAGATCACGTACGTATATGTTAATACAGGACTTTGTTTATCTGTAGAACAAATTCCATCCAATTAAGGTGTTTGTATCAACTTACTAACATCTTCAGAAACTTTATTGGTTCGCCTGATGGTAAGCATTATGTCAACTAGCCCATAAACAGTAGCAGTAGACGCCGGATCGTAAGACACGGTGAACCCAACATAACCGCTCAGTCACCCCCCTTGAAGGCTGGGCGGTAGTAACAAATACTTTTTCCGCGAAAAAAAATATCAGTAGAACGAACTTTCAATTATAAAGCACTGTCAACCTGAGACATTAGATGTTAAGTCACACAACCAAGTAATTACACTGGTTACAATATCTTCCAAACGCATTAACAGTGCTCGTATAGTGGCTTGGCGGCAGGAATTGATATTGTGATGGTAGCTACCCAGCCGGATTATCGGATACTGGATACCTACTACGGACTACCTAGTACATTTAAGCATCTAATTAATCAAGTTTAAATATAAATTGTTCATTTCATAACGTATCGATATAGAAAAATTCTTTAAAATTGCATGTCGGTGTTTTCAGTAGATATTTTTAAAACTTAATTATCTCGGATGTTCCACATATCGAACGCAGCTTTTAAATTACTATCATATTAATAGTATTGTATACAAAGTAGCAGACCGTAGCTTTATTAACTTTATTTTCAGGTCATCTTTAGCATCTAAAACTATCTAACAGTCAGGTTCTTTATTAACTACTAGACTTCTTTAACTATAAAATTAACAGCTGAAGTAAAAGCTATCAGAGTTATTACAACACAATTGTAATTATGAAGATAAAAGTTAACCTAACTTAGACTGTAAATTAAAGAAGAAAATATCAATTAATTGTTTTTATATAATTCTAAAAACTTAATATGTGCACAAACCTTTGAAATACCCACATGCATACCTAGTACCCAATTAAAATTTTTCGTTAGCTCAAAGCAATGCTTTAGATAGGTATAGAAATATGTTTTAATACATAGTTCGTTATTCGTATTGTGTGTTCTTTACGCCAAAATGAACAATCAAAATAAACAGAACACGAAATAGACACTAAATATTCGCAACAAATCTAAAATATAAATAAATTGAAACGTTTGTTTGCTATGAATTAAGTTCGGTTAGTTTGCATTCAGAATATTCTATATGCAGATAATATGCATAGTTGAACAAGTTTTATTAGATTACGGACAGATTTTCTAATATTCCATGTTTTTATCCAATAGAAAATGAGATAGGCGCTATAAATCAGCGCTGCAATATTGGTTAGAACGTACTGCAGTAAAGAGCTGAATGAGGGTTCCTACTATTGGTACAATATTATGCTATATTTTAATTATATTATATTTGTAATTTGTATCAGCAATAAATCTTTGAATCTTTCACAAGGAGTTCGATGGCTTGATAATACGCGTTATGTATGTCCGAAATATTATTAGCAATGCATCTAGAATAGCAATTTGTAACATGTTGGTAAAATACCGCGGTCGTCGCACTGACAAATTAGATGTAGATCGGTTGCAGATCGAAAAATAAGCAAAGTTTAGCTAACTTCACATAGCTAAGATACATTTTTAACTCGTGTGCAAACCACTAAAAATGTAAACTAAGTTGTTATGTAGCTTGCGACCCACTCCGGCTTTATGCGGGTAGCACTACCTATCTATAGCTAGACGCCGATGACGACACAACGTTGCCAAAAAAAAATGTTGATTCGATCGCTAACAAACTTCACAAGATCACCCGCTGGGCTAATTTTAAGATTACGTAAAGAATATTCCAGCTGTTTTGGAGTCTATAGAGAACATACATACACATTCATTCTTAATATAGATACATTTCCTCAGCTATTCGAGCTAGGCTTCTCTAACTTGGCCTAGTATTTGTCCCTTTTATTTTTACAGTTTATTAATCCCAGGACAAGAAATTACAATGTTCTTTCAAATCAAAACACAAGCTAACATACTGCCATTTGCAGAAATATAATCCTACTAATATTATAAACGCGAAAGTTTGTAAGTATGGATGTCTAAATGTATGGATGTTTGTTTCTCTTTCACGCAAAAACTACAGAACGGAATTCGATGAAATTTAGCACACGCGTTGATTATGTCCTGGATTAATATATAGGCTACTTTATATCCCGCGAAAATATAAAGCGGGACTTTTATCCCGGGAAAACTCATTCACGCGGGCGGAGCCGCGGGCAAAAGCTCGTCAGCTATTCTTAGATAGACACTCGTATACGAGAGTGTATGTCAATATTTAAGTTATGATTCAGTGTGATCCTTTTCTGGTACATTTCCTCTCACATAATATAAAACAGAATTGGGCTTCGTTGCCAATTCAACCAAACTCGTCTATTTAATTGTGATTGTACCGATAGTATAAAGAAGTCCGAAAATCCATAGGTCAATAGAAGCCTTATTGAAAGATGGAGATGGATCACCATACAAATACTAAAATTCCAAATCAGCACTCTTTTGTGTCCAGAATACAATATTGCTTTAAAGTTATTTTTCTTAATTCATTATGATTAAAAATATAACTGGTTTTATCTCGAGCTAACTGGATTTCAGTTCTCATCTTGTATTCAAGCGGCATTTACAAAATCTTTCCTGTTATGCGTCTGGAATCCCGAAAAACTTTTCCATTTCGTCGAGTTTCTTTATTCAATTAAAGATTCCGTGGAAAATATATCGACGTCCATTACTACGGAAGGGAATAATATATTTCGGCCTTGACCAAATTTAGTTTAAAACAAACTCTAGCGATCTACGCAATTTATTGAGTATAAATTATATTTTAAAGTTTGTAAAAAATATTATAATTTTATTAAAATTATCATCTTTGATAGCTGCAATATGCGTGTTGAATTTCAATAAATATAGATTAAAGAAAACAACTAAATGACCTACTACAATCAACTAAAATACAACTAAACCTATTTTTATTAGTATCCACCTTATGTAAGCATTAACTAATATTATATTTTAAACAGTACTTTGTACTATTAATAACTGACCTGAAAGTAAATTAAAAAGTTCAAAGTCCGGTTCCCTACTGACCGTCCCCTGATCTAGAATTCAATCAAAAGAATTCCTACCTGCGATAAGAATTCACTTCACCTTATCCTTAACAAATGGTTGGTACGTTTCTAAACGAAATTACTGTTAAGGAGAAATAAAATTACCAAGAAGTATGTTCATTGGGTGTTCTAAAGGGCATAGAGCAGTTTCGGCACATACTGGTAATAGGCCTATTTCATTTCGACACGACTAGAATAATTGATGCAACTATTAGTTTTTTTTTTTTTATAATGGCATTTGTATTCTCATTTTGCCAATGTCAAGTTTGGTTTTTCTATTTTATTATCTGTAGTATGTCGAAGTAAAGCAGTGGCTACCTTACCAAGACTTTATCGAGGAGTTTTGGCGGCAACAAAAAAAAACACTTGATTAGCACAATTATTTCAATTCACTTCATTTGAGCTCTTTAATAGAACTATATTGGATAATATACCACCATAATTATGCAATATAACACTAAATATCACCAAAATAATGAATTAAAACAAGAGCACCTCATGACACTTCCAAGTTCCCGCCAAAACTCCCAACTATTAGTTAATCGGCTAAAACAGAGACCGGTAGGCCCAATTTCACCATAGTCTGTTAGATATTTTAACATCCTGTTAACTGTCTTAACGAACTGTTAAGGTTTTGTTTGTCCTATAATGCACTGACAAGTGATTATCTTCCTTAACTAGGCGTTCTTTCATGGATCGCGCGATACTTTAACAAATTTAATTTTATCATCCGATAAACTAACGCACGTTAAATAAAATAATGGTGAAATTGGACCTAAAACAGAGATCTTTAACAGCCAAATACGTTTAGAGAACTCTAATAAATTTAAGGCAATATCTTAACTGGCTTACCTGCCTGGACTATTTTATAAGAAACTTTTGGATGTTTTTTTTTGTATACTGGCACGGCAAAGTGATCCCATTGCATCTAATAGTAAGAAAGTGGGGTTTAGATAGAGTGTTCACTGAGGAGAGATGTTTATTCCTCCCCAGTCGACACAATTATGCCGGCTTCTTTAAAATATTGAAATCCTATTTGTCGATAATTTAATCCTATTTCTCGCAGAAACTTCAGTCACAAATAATTATAGGTGCATTATTTACGTGAAGTACTAAATATAAGTTACTAAACTTTCGTCTTCGTTTGGTTTGTTACAAACATATACGTACACACGTTTTATGCCCCAAGAGGATAGGGGGTAGGTAGAGGCGCAAGTAGTGCAATCATTTTGCGCCATGTATATTGCGTCCGAGGATGTGCTATGGGGCGAGCCTATCGCCATATCGGGAACGAGACTCCGGGTCAATAAGGAACAGAAAACTTTAATGAAGAAGAAATACTCTGGATAATATCATCACCCACGTGAATTTCATTGCTGAACATAGGCCTCCCCTAAAGATTTCCAGACGGACCTGTTGAAAGCGGCAAAGTGGGCCCAAATAACTTAGACTTAAATAATTCAAGAAACATGTAGGAAATTGTACTAGTCTTGTCCTCGATCCATCATCCAAGATTTTCGAGGGTCTTATTTGCTTGACATAAAAAGGGCTAGATGTACTGGAGAAGGCAATATAAATTTACATGTCCGGACTAATGTGGTTATAATTACTGTTAACCTTGACTGTACTTTGAACAATTTTAATTAAAAAGGAAAATTATCAAAGCGTTACTCAAATAACATAATGTATGCATGAGAAAGTGTAAAGTGGACGATAGCCTAGTGTAAAGTGAACGATAGCCTAGTTGGGAATGGAACGGTCTGCCGAGACAATGTCCGCAGGTTCAAAACCCAAGGCACACACCTATGACTTTTCGAAGTTACGTGTGTAATGTTTATCAATTATCGTTCGCTTTACCGGTGAAGGAAAACATCGTGAGGAGACCTACATACTTGAGAATTCTCCATAAGAATTTCGTGGGTATGTGAAGTCTGCCAACCCGCACTAGGCTAGCGTGGTGGACTAAGGCCTTAACCCTCTCAGTAGTAGAGGAGGCCCGTGCTCAGCAGTGGGCAGTATATAATACAGGGTTGATTGCATTGCATGCATGTGAAATTTAAAACATTGCGTACGATTGCATGAAATAATTATTTTGTTGAACATTAAACTACGCTGCACCTAAACAATTTCGTAATGAGGTATGTAATTCCAGTGCCATAGAGTATGATTAATTATGGCCGTAATTTTAGAACGAAATACTTAGATATTACGTGAAAACATCCATGAATAAATTTAACGCTCACGGAGAGAAAATTTATATTTATATTATGTTAATGCGGCGATCTGAATATACGTATTTCGTTGTCGTATGCGAAAAATATGAAATGCCATGAGATCATTAACTACTGAATGCCACGGAAAGATGAAATTTCGTTATAATTATAATATTTAACGCAGTTGAACAACCACTAAGAGTAATGCTAACGGCTGTTTTTTTATGATGGCGGAATGATAATGATAGACCTAGTGTGGCTTATCATTATTTGGCAGTGGCCAAGGAAAGAATAGCCGTTGAAAAAAGGAAGTTCTAAATTTGAAAGCATTTCAGAATTTTATATTTAAAGCAGGTTTTAGTGTCCCCAAAAATATCAATGTCACTAGACTTCAAATGTATGTTGTCATTCACAATTTCGAGACGCGCTGGACAGAAGCCGGTGGAGGCAGATCGTCCACTCCAGATGCAACCCTGATGCTCACCGCTATCTCAGACATGAGGGACCGACAAGAGAGAAAGAGAGTTGTCATTAGCAAATACCGGGAAACCATAAAACTTGTACAATTTTTATGAAAGCCCGATGCGAAGACAAATAAACTTGAAAGTAAAAAATAAATGCGGCTAGATTGTTTGCACGTGTTCTAATTTCTATTGAAATATCAATAGCATTTCCATCGATACTTATAAATAAGATGTAATTAATCGATACTACCGTATAAGAAATTAGAAAACTTCTAGGTAATGTGAAGGCACTCGTTGAGCTGCGTCTAAATTGCAGTGTGCAATTTCTATTTTATTGAAGAAACGACAACAATGCCGTAAACCTTTAAGGATATTCCCTTGTTATTTTTATCAATTTGAGCGCAACACGTTTCGGTATTGTGTCATAATCGAATAACATTTCGAGGGAAATACAGCTTATAGTGTATCTTGTTGTTGGAATAATATTATTGAATCTGTTATAGTTTAGTTATCGGCTCGAATGGATGAGGTTATACACCGCTGAGCGATTTATTTGGATGAATTATACACACAATGTTACGACTTCCACGCAATGAAGCAACAGGTGACTAAATATTCAAGGTGTATTAAAAGAAAATAGAAAACATGTTCCAAAATTAATTTTGAACCAAAGCAATCCTATTAATGTTATAAACGCGAAAGTTTGTAAGTATGGATGTCTGGAAAACTACTCGACGGATTTCGATGAAATTTGGCACACGGGTAGATTATGTCCTGGATTAACACGTAGGCTACTTTTTATCCCGGGATAATATAAACGGGACTTTTATCCCGGGAAAACTCATTCACGCGGGCGGAGCCGCGGGCAAAAGCTAGTACTTTATATAGAGTACATAAAGTAACACGTTACTTTAAAACTTATGTATTCACAAATACCTCGTTTGAAGTAAATAATTCGCAGGATTCAAGTTTAAAATCAATACTTAGATCTCATTGAACTTACACGGGCAGTTGCGATAATAGCTCGAACAATGTTTAATGAAATATTTAAAGGTAGCAATCTTTGATTAATTATATACCTAGACAGGCACTGAAAGTTTCAAACGCGTCGAAAAAAATAGAGTCCAACTGTTACCCGCTAAATGAGTTCGAGTGAATTATTTTTTGTTGTTTTTCATGGATATAATTATCTCCCCGTTTTAATAGAAACCATGTAATAACTGGTATCATTATGCGCGCACACAAGGATACGCAGAATGACGCAGCTATAGCGTATGACACAGCTGTCACGCATACTAGCTTAAGAAAAGTTGGCCTGTTTGTTTTAGTTTCATTGCAGCGCGTCACTCTATATAATTAATCAAAGGTAGCAATGTTCAATCAAAGGGAAGTGTGAATAGGTTAACAAACTACAAATATATACGCTCCTATAATTACAATTTGGTTTCATACATAAAAAACTTAGCACCTAAGTATTTGGTTCATCTAACCTTGATTATACTTGATAATGCCATCCATCCTTGTCCAAGGGAAGAAAACATTGTTCAAAATAATATGAACCCTCTAGTTCCCAAGTGGATGATGGATGAGTAATATTTGTATGTTGAATAATGTTATGAGTTCGAAGTCGCCAGTCACAGATGAGGGGTGTAAACGTGTAGAACTTGAGTTAGTACTCAAATCCATACAATTTGAAGGGGAGATATACAATACACAGTCTTGATGAGTGGTTTAATTATGCTCTGTGTTAATTAAATATGAACATTCATTACACACATATATAAAAAAAAATTGATATCACAATAAGTTTTATTTTCACTGACATGCATAATAACTAAAAATAACCGTAGAAATACATTGTAGCAATTACATTGACGATAGGAAATGACGCGGTAATTTCAAATAAATAATGCACGTTCATACACATAAAAAGGAAAAGAGAAACATAAAATTACTCCACGAATGTTCCCCTAACCTTATATGGTATTTTGGACTTACATGGTCGTTAACAAGGGCTGTCCGATAAGCATTACCTTCACTGTAACTATCTAAAATTTATAAGGTTTATTGATTACAAACGTGGTAGAGGAAACGTTGTTATTACCGTGTTCATTTTTTACATCGACGTGTTTGTTAGCACAGTGAATGCAATATTGTGACTACAAAGGGGCTTTGAGGTAGAACATTACATGAATACGTTGCAGCATATTTATGATTTTTTTATTTGGTGACAGAATGTTCAAAGGCAGCTTATCGTAATTTCATATTCATTGGCTTCACGATTCTAGCTCATCAAACGTCCTTTTCCTCGAGATTAATCTATTTTATTATTTTTTGTGGTCGTTGGTACAAAGTAACTTTCATAATTTTTCATCATGTAATGCTCTTTAGAAATCAATTTCCTTTTAGTTTCCGTTACTTTTATTGTTTCTTTGAGAATAGTTTGACTCAAATTAGTTTTGTAGCAAAAATACAAATTACAAATTACTATAAAGCACTTAATGGGATTATAAAAAAAAAGAGGTGCAAACAGATAGTTTAGTGGAAGTAACTAAGTTTGAACCACTCTTAGAAAAGAAGAAGTAGGAGGAAAACGGTCTTGTTTAAACAACGTCCCACATTTCACAGAAATTCTTACTTCGTTTAATTTGATACTGTATCGATTGTGGTCACTTTGGTTGTAACCTAAGAAGAATTTTTACTATCTAGTATCTAATATCAATTCCAACTTATTGTAAACAATAAATGTAATATAATTTACCGTATTGCTTCGAGCAACCTATTACATATTAGGTTGGGGAAAAAGTTTCTTCGCATTTTATATGAAAACTCAAGACTTCTTTTTTTAAGTTTATTTGCATTTAATTACAGTATCTAGGTGACATTTTGTTCAATGACTTTCTGCCATATTGTAGGTAGTGCCATAATCCGGGTGCTGTAGAAATTTTGGGACGACTGATCAAAAAAATGCCTCAAGTAGTTTTGGAAGTCCTCTCTTAATGTTAACATGACACTGACATAACCTAGTTTACGAATTTATGAAATTTTCCATCGGTTAATTTGATAAAAAATACACTTTTCACTATGTTTCATAACTACGACATTTTGGTTAAGAAAATTTCGCGTAAAAACTAGTAGGCCTGGTTGAAAATTTATGTACTGTGAAATTTGAATTGCCTCTTTAAAGCAAGCGTAAAAGAAACTCACAAAGAAAAGTATTCCCGCAATATATTATACGAGAATTTGCACTCTCGAGACTGAGCGATAAAAATGTTTTATGTAACTATGTATGAGCCCGGTAGTAGGTCAGTTGGCAATGCAGTATGAGACCAATGCGATGGACTCCCATATAATATATAAAGTGGTTTAGATTCTACTATGTGAATGAATACTGTCAATATATATACTGGTGGTAGGTCTCTCATTATGTAAGAGGCCGTCTGGGTGGGTACCACCGCAATGTCTATTTCTACCGCCAAGCAACAGTGTGCATGTACTGTTGTGTTTCGGTTTGAAGGACATTGTAGCCAGTATAACTACTGGACATAATGAGACTTAACATCTTATGTCTCAGGATGACGAGCGCATTGGAATGCCACACAGTACTTGGTAAGTCAAGGTGCTGGATGGTGTTGGTACTGTTTATGGGTGGTCGTATCGCTTACCATCAGGCGAACGGCATGCTCGTCTCGTCATTCAATGCAATAAACAAAAAAAAGAAAAAAAAACTATTAATTCAGGATATTTGAAATACCTTCAGCATTGCCCATAGTAACTTTTGTAGAAGATCTTCTGAGGAGTGACTTTCTAGGGTCAGCCTAACTAAACAGTGGGCTTAGAATGTGGCAAAAAAACAACCCGTAAGACGATGTCGTTTAATTTTGATGTTTGTGATTGATGGAGAGACCAATACGTCATTCACATGTTAGTCTCTCAACCAATCCCAATAAAACGAAACGGAGTCGTGTGGAGTTTTTTTGCCACATTCTAAACCCACAGACCGGCATATACTTAGCAATCGTCAAGGGAGCAACGACATTCATTGATTGAGTTTATATTTGGAGAATCCTGAACTTACTGTCAGGTCCAGTCTTTGTTGTAATATTGTGACAAAAAAAAATATTATTTTTACTGCTTCTCATATTCATGGTCAGTGATAGGAATGTAAGATTCATGCGTTTCTATTAAAAATCACTGTTCAGAGCCATTAATTCCGTAGACTGCTTGCTTTAATGCAAATGTTTATTGCCCTCGTTCTCTTCTCCGAACAATTCATCTGTCAATGTCTGACCCGGGCTAATTAATTGATGTTTCGTAAGGATTTTATTTGTTTTATTGTTCCACTATTGGGAACGTATTGTTGGAATTTCTAATGAAACGTAAACGATTGCTTAGTTTGTGAATTTAAATTTGCAGGATTCCGGTTAGTCAAATACTTCTTCTTCGTCAGCCTTTAGAAGTCCACTGCTGAACATAGGCCTCGCCTAAAGATTTCCAGACCAACCTGTCAGAAGCGGCCTGCATCCAGCGAGTTGAATACTACAAACATTGAAAAGTTTTGTTCGGAATAATTATTATGATTTTACCCATATCAAAATGGAATTTTATATGAACTACTTATAAACACATCAAGAATAATTGAAGACATCGCTACAAAACTACAGAATACGACATTACATGAGGAAACACATCTTATTCGTCCCCATTACATTCTCACAGCCCTACATAAATACAACTTGAGGTCTTGCCGCAGCAATGAATCATTGTGAAAAATAACAAGGAAATGTACCATAAATCTACTGGCAAGTATCGCCTTATACGATCAACCACTATTATAGATACCTCGTAAACCGGGCTGTGTGCGAAATGCTCCGAGAATTCCTCGCAACGTCGTGGAACGTCACGGCTTGTAAATATAAACAGAAAAAATGTAAGTTGACAGATAATGCGAAGTGGAGCTACCACCTGTGGAATTTATTGGATTTGTATCAAAGGTGTTTTAAAAATATATTTACGTGCCATAAGTTTTAATGGTGAAATATTTAAATGTATAAACACCAAGAATATAGGGAATATACCTACGCGTTGTTGATAATTGTATAATGTGCCAACTTTTTATCGCGGCTTGGCCTGCCTAGCATGTTCATTTTACCGGGATTAAAAGTATTTCTTTACACAAGAATGGGTCTATCTTTTTGCCAAACTAACAAACATTCAAACATCTGCATAGATATTAAAATTTGTAATATCAGTAGTGTTCGCAATATTTTATATAATATAATTATTGTTTTAAAATATGACGCAAAGTATTATATCAACAAATTACAATATTCTATAGAGAAACTCAAACGTAATTTATTAATCCGTAAATGCTCAAACTATTTACAAGAATACATGAGTCTGTTTATATTACTAAAGATTTATTATTACATTGAACTCTACTATTACCACGGCAATTCAGTATACAGCGGTATATATTAGATTGTCAGAAATATTTTGTGAAGGAAATAACATCTCATCTATCTTTATAACTGCACCATCCTTCATCAGAACTGCGAAACACTGAATCCACATTGGAACAAGTTTATAACAAATGAACTGATTTTTGGATTGGAGCCAGATTCAAGAAATCCGTTAAAAACAAGTCTGGAATTCGAAATTGTCAACGTCCATCAAACACTGACTTTGCATATTATTACTTTGGGATCTAATCAATCAATTCAATCTAAAAACGTGCCGGTTTAATAAATCAAGGTAGTGGATGCTTTTGTCAGCGGCGCTTCAAAAAATGTTATCCGTTCGCGTCCAGTATTTATAAAACGTAGAAATAAAATCAATCGGTTTTTAACTGGTATTGAATAATATTTAGGTTCCAAATTCAAATACGGATATTAAATGTCGAACATTTAAACAATCTATATTTGGTATAAATAACAATCACCAAGTGCAGTCAGCCACATAATTGTCTGAACAAATACAAAATTTCAAATCGCCTATACGCGTTAGGTTCAATAGGAACATAATTTTTTCTTTGTGTGAAGTAAAGTTAATCCCCTTCATTTTATGTTTATGAAGAGAAAAAGAAAATTGGTAAAAACATAAAAATGTAGAGGCGATTTGAAGTTTTTAATTTGTTCAGCTACTTATGTGGCTGACTGTACCTAAATAGAAATCCAAAACAATACTAAACATGTGTTTTTCTTTTCTCAAATTGTCCCATACTTAATTATTATTTATTATCATTACATCACTACATATTATAAAACAAAGTCCCCTGCCGCGTCTGTCTTTCGGTCTGAACGCGATAAACTCAAACACTACTCAACGGATTTCGATGAAGTTTTGTAAAGAGATAGTTTGTGACCCTAGAAAGGATAAATGTTACTTTCTATCCCGGGAAAATAATATAGCGGGACTTTTATCTCGGAAAAATCTTACACACGGTCGAAGTTGCTAATAAAACCTAGTGATTTATAAATGTTCAGATTACATCTGAACAAGACTAAAACCCGCGGTGGCGTAATTGTATTACGGTACGACTGCAATGATGAGGTCTCGGGTTCGGTTCGTCGGGCAAAGTGATATTGGATTTTTCTATTCAGTATCAGACCGGAGTCTGGAATTTGTGCCTGATATGGCGATAGGCTCACCCCCTATTACATCATGGGACGGAATACGCACGGCGAAAAGTGGGTTCACTAGTTGCGCCTCTGCCTATCCCTTCGGGGATAAAAGGCGTGAGTATGCGTATGCGTACATCTGAACATAATATTGTGAAATATTGTAAATGTTGTATATTTTGAATACAAACCCGAATCTCTTTTTGTTCCGATGACCTATTTTATAAGCGACAAAAACTTTGACAAGGGACTTTATAATCTAGACGCCTATCCTTTGCCCAAGGCTGCGTATTCCGTATTAAGATAGTCATAAATTCGTGAATACAACATAGCGTTTATATATACCCATATTTTATCCTCAAGTAGAGGATATAAGAACTTATTTCGGTGTCTTTCGATTTGAATAAAATATACATTCCTATAACATGTTACTTCTACAAGGTTAGAAGCACGTCTCTAATAAATTGTCTTTTTATGCCCAGTTTAGAGAACATCTATGGAAGTTGTTATTTTTATCCTAAGATATAAGTTTTCACAATTCCAGTCTCGATTTTCGTTATTAAAGTATGTGCTATTATTTGTCTTATTCTTTCTCATCAATATGGTAGATTTTTTTTATTTTATTTATCTCCGCTTTGTGTAACATAGGTAATTCAAGTATTCCAATGTAGATTTTAGTAATATATTATAAAACGATCGTAAGTCTTCAAGAAAATCTTATAATATATATAAATCTCGTGTCACAATGTTTGTCCTCAATGGACTCCTAAACCACTTAAACGATTATAATAAAATTCGCACACCATGTGCAGTTCGATCCAACTTGAGAGATAGGATAGTTTAAATCTCAAATTATAGTCGCAATTTTAATTTATTGCTAATTATTTGTCTGTTATTATTTGACAGTCACAATTATCTGTTAACTCCAAATGATTCTAACAGATGTCGATACCTTTCGACTGGGTTGAGTAAGTAATCAATAGATGGCGCTGCTATGAATGATTCTAACAGATGTCGATACCTTTCGACTGGGTTGAGTAAGTAATCAATAGATGGCGCTGCTATGGTAAATCTACGAACGTGTCATATAAGCTACATTTTAAGCGGGACTTTTATACCGGGAAAACTCATTCACGCGGGCGGAGCCGCGGGCAAAAGCTAGTTAATTTATAAGTAATATGTGTGAAAATAAACAACAAATACTAAACGGTACATTATTAACTCAAATTTCACCCTAAAATACATCGTAGTTTCACCAACGCCTACAACTCTTTATGAACAACTTAATTTTACTGTCAAACTCTGATTTACGATTCTGCGAAGTTCATCCACATATCTGCTACCAGATAATTTTAAGTTTGCGAACCGATGCTTCAAATTGGAAAAGTAATCTAAGTTCTTCCCGACGAATTAGTTTTACAACTATTCGGGTGTTTTCGATTTATGCATTTAGGCATCGACTCCAAATCTATACTATAATATTATAAAACTGAAGAGTTTGTTTGTTTGTTTGTTTGAACGCGCTAATCTCAGGAACTACTGGACCGATTTTGGAAATTCTTTCACTAATAGGTAGCTACATTACTCCTGAGTGCTATAGGCTACTTTTTATCCCGGAAAATCTTTTCCACGCGGGTGGAGCCACGCGCAATGCTAGTATACGAATATAAAGTTAAATTATTTTTGTTTTGTAGTAGTTTTGAAGTCAGTTTTATTTTTTGTTCATAAGTTTTTAGTTCTATTGTTACTGAGGTGGTTTTGCAACAAAGAAAGTGCTGATAAATCAGGATAATTGCATACCATTTTACGAGTGGTCATTATCTTTACAAACACGAAATCCTTCTGTTTTATGATATCTATAAAAATATTTTATGTATTTAGTTTTTGCATCAACGAAAGTTTTATATGGCGTGTGTTAATCACAATAACACTAATCACAAATGTGTTTTTTGACCAGTCATATAGTATTTAGGCAAATACGCAATAATTAGACTTTTAACTTGCTAGTTGCTACTATGTATTTATAAAAACAGTAAGTATAACTGTTATCTACATGAAGATTGTCAGGAAGTTGTTCAGTACTTACTGCAATTCTTAAAAAAATAATTAAAACTAAATTAAATTTAAAAATCATTCTCTGCGCAGAATGCCTACTAAAAGGCGTCACAAAAATTATATTATGTAAATTTATTCTAATATTATAAAGAGGAAAGATTTGTATTTTTGTAACGAATAAACTCAAAAACAACTGGACCGATTTTAAAAATTATTTCACCAATATAAAGCTACTTAGGCTACTTTTTATCCCGGAAAAAGTTATTCACGCCAGCAGAGCCGTAAGCAAAAGTCTAGTAAGTTTATAACTTGACCATTGTTTTCGTATACCCAGTTCTAGCATAGTAACAGTATTAAAAAACACTTTAGAATCGTGAGCTAAAATTGAAAGGCTCAAAAAAAGTCTTACGTTATTAATGCAACGTCTCTACCTTCTTTTATTGTAAAATAAAAGAAAATTCTGAACCCAAAGCAAACTGCAACATAAAATTCTGAACGCCAAATTTTTGTGCCAGCCCTATTTCTCTGGCTAACGAACCGTGACGTTAAGCAAGCTATTTTTGTGCAAGGCATTCTTTACACTTTAAAGTTTCCTGGCAAAAATTGAGATGGTAGTTCCATAGTGTAGGAGCAATTTATATAATTTTTTGTTTCTACTAGGTGTTTGTCGCGGCAAAGCCTTTCTCGCTAAGTAAAATACAGTAGGGGAGACCGGGGATAGTTGACCAATTTCAGCTTGGACGCTTATATTTTTTTGTTTTATTATAATAATGTGAAAAAATCCTATAAGTTCGATAAGTGCACTAATAAGCCTTCAAAAGAAATACCAAAAACCTCGCGATTGTTTATAGCATAGTGTACAAAAGCCATTTTGTAGAATGAAAAAATCAAGTCAACCTACCCCACGCCTGGGGTTGGTGGATTAATTACTTGGGGTAAATTGACCTACGAAGTAATTGGTATAAAATACGGCAATTAAATAAAAGAAAACATCACAAGTACTTGTATTTATTTATTATTATCAATGTGCCTTATTGAAACAAAATATCATTAACATTTACATAATAAATATATGATTTGTTACATTTTGTACAATATTCGTTATTGGGACGGAGACGAAAATCGGAGATAAAAAAGTAGATGGTTTACTGCTTTGATTAGTTATTCTTTGGTAAATCCAAATGGTTTTGAAAGAACAAAGTTATGATAAAATTGATAAGAAACTCACTTTATTTCATGTAAAGAATAATTCGATTACTACGTACTACATTTTCTAGGTAGTCAACTAGCCCCAATATAAAGTTTGTCCACCAGCCCCAAACACCTTTTCTAAATTTTCAAACACACCGTGGCAAAATATTTAAAAAAATACACTAAGATAATCATCAATAACCAAACTCATCATTTAAATTGCATGCAAGTAAATAACATCGAGTATAAAGGCTTCAATACAAATAATATTAAGCGATAAATAATTACTCATAGGTATCATTTTTCGATAAATCGCTTTTTCTCCCGGATTACGTGCGCCCGCAATGCCGCGTTTGCGGTGAACATTCGGAAACAGAATTCAGAATTCGGAACAGGTTTTTCGTGTATATCAAGACGACGCAACACATTCAAATAGCTCGAGTTTTTGACTGTTATTCATCCTGCCCTTATCGCTAACCATCCCTGCCCCCTTATTCTCTATGACAGTCTTAACTCGTATCGCGGCCGTGTAACGTTAACTTTGTGTAATTAGCGTTAAATGGTATTCTGTATGCCAATTTCCATGGTGATAAACGCGGTGAGTTACGTTACGCGCTTGTTACGAGCGATAAAAATAACGTGTGTCATAGAGAATAAGAGGGCTGGTTTCCCCTACGACGCCAGCGCCATCTACTTAAGGAATCAGATTAAAAATATCATTTTTTTCCCATAGGAGCAAATTACCGGGATAAAAAGTACTCTATGTGTTAATCCTGCACATGACCTATCCGTGTACCAAATTTCATCCAAATCCGTTGAGTTGTTTCTGCGATTACTTCTAACAAACATAGAAATATCCACACATTTTTATAATCTTCTGCATTTATAATATTAGTGAGAAGTAAGGTTAGCTTGTACGTGTGCAATGCTTAAAGAATTATGGTTACTAGAGTCAGTGTTGCACTTAAAGAAATATCCAACATTTGCAAGAACTTACTAAAGGAGTTTAATCTGTAAGAAGAAGTCGCTTATCAAGCACAATCGAGTTAATACATTTAATTTAAATATATTTCACTTGCATAGTAATTTAAAACTTTTAATAAACTTGTGCTTACTAAGCCAATAAGATAGAAATCCAATTGAACATTCGATTCCAAATTTTACCCGCGGTCGCCTTGCACTTTGATACTGCACTACGCTCTGATTTGCATACTAGACATTGTAACTTCTAGAAGACCGTAAAGTTTTGTATTGTTAAAAATAAAATTGTATTGTTCCGCTGAATAGTGCGAAATTTTTCATTTTGTAAAAATTTTATATTTAACTTAAAAACTTAATCCTAGGTGGTCTATATTTAAATACATACACTAACGCCTTTTATTCCCGAAGGGGTACGCGGAGGCGCAACTAATGCACACACTTTTCGTCGTGAGTATTCCGTCCCATGATGTGATAGGGGGCGAGCCTATCGCCATATCAAGAACAAATTCCAGATTCCGGGCTGATACTGAGTAGAAAAATTTAACATCACTTTGCCCGACCCGGCGGTCGAACCCGAGACCTCAGCACTGCAGTGGTACTGTAATTCAACTACGCCACCGAGGCAATCTCTATCAGTGATCTATATTTGATAACTTTTTTCATATAATATAAATTGTGTCCCGATATAGGCCAATTTAGGTCGTCATTCTATTTTGATTTATTTTATGAGAATGAATAGAGTTGTGAGTTTAATTGACCTACACAATAGATTCCATAGGTATTATTACTTTAATATTCCAATCTATAATTTCATATAAAGGCTGGAAAAAGTTTCTATTAATGAAATTACAGCTACCGTTAAATCACGATTTATTTAGTCCTGTTATCTTCCCCAGTAATTACTGCAGCGAGGTCATTGCTTCAAGAAAACCACCATCCAAAATTAGCTTTTATTTTCTCAGTAGCTAGGTCTGACTTTGTTGTTACAGTTTTTCGTGTGCGTGACCACAAAATTTCCATGTCATTTTTGTCATGGGTGCGGAGCCAAATATGGCGATGAGTCCCGTATACAACGAAGATTTTAATTTTAAACGTTAAAAAGGAGGCTAATATCATGGAAATACGAATGTATTTTGCATAAGTGAGTAATAAGTTTTATATTCGCGCTAACTAGCTCGTTAGTTCTATTTACTTGTAGATTTGGCTTGTCCCAGAAAATGTTCTGGAATGTCGCAAAATAGACAAATGGGGTGAGGCGCCACGATTCTTTTGGTACTCTGGGTATATATTCTTAGAAGGTGGTGATCAGTTAACATCACGTGACTCATTTGCTCGTCCACTGGACTGTCGTATATATGTTTTTTTATTTCGCAGTTTTAGCCAATAGTATTTAAAAAAAAATTGTCATATATCATACACTCAGAAATCAAAAGAAAAAAGGCATCATACGCACATATACATACTCTTGTCATACGAAAGAGATGACGTAATTAAACCAGCACGAACATTAAATACAGCTAGTACATGACATTTACATGTAGTGTCTTCTAATTGCGCGTTCTCATGGGATATTTACCTCTATTAATACAAAACACCATTAGTTCCAGCTCACTATCGTGCAGCCTTATTCTCTATAATACACATTTTTTTCACCGCTCGTAACAATTCCGTAACGTAACTCATCGCGTATCACTATGAAAATTGGCGTACAGCGCTAATTACACAAAGTTAACATAACGCGGCCGCGTTACGAGTTAACACTGTCATAGAAAATAAGGGAGCAGTATACCTGCCACAAGATACTTGCAAATGTAACCACTAGAGAATCCGTGAGTAGAATTCATTTATTCGAGCGTACGTGTATTTTGCGTCATAGCTACAGACATCCAATAAAATGTAGAATACCATGTCAATATTCTATGCAGAAAGAACACACAATTTTATTAATACTGTATTGAATGGTATAGACGTTCGCTTCGTGGAAACTTATTTAAATAATAAAATATCTATCTATGCATGCTCATGAATGACATTCATCGAAAATAATCGAAATACTTGAATAAAAATATATGCATGCAATAAGGTAAATTGTGCAATAAACAAAAATTCGTTCAAGGCGTAGTCATCAACGCAACGCGTCGAGCCCTATAATCATCTTTATAGTGTCGAATTGGGGCACATTCTGCATGATTTGCAAATTGTTATAGGATGGGCAATGCATTAGGGATGGTGAGTAAATATAAATTTTCGACTTTCTTCTATAGTAATAAAGTATATATTTTAATAACGGTTGCGAATAATAATATTTTCAACATATTTGTAATGTAACCCAATTAGTTATGTTCTTTTATCTGAGTAAGGCACATTACGGAAGAGTTGCAGTGAGACTCAACGAATCCAAACAAACAAATCCGCACTAGTGGACAAAATTATTAGCTATTAATAAGTCGTGGTGAGGCTTGGTTATAGATAAAGCATATCATTCATTCTAATAAAAAGGAAATACTTATTTACTGTAAGTTGTTCTAGGGCTTAGTAAGAAACCTGCTATTTCTTACTAAGCCCTAGCACAGCTTACACCATCATCTATACTAATATTATACAGAGGAAAGATTTGTATTTTTGTATATTTATATGTCAAGTGGACGATAGCCTAGTTGGGAATGGAACGGTCTGCCGCGACAATGTCCGGAGGTTCAAAACCCAAGGCACACACCTCTGAGATTTCGAAGTTACGTGTGTATTGTTTATCAATTATCGTTCGCTTTAACGGTGAAGTAAAACATCGTGAGGAAACCTACATACCTGAGAGAATTCTCCATAAGAATTTCGAGGGTATGTGAAGTCTGCCAACCCGCACTAGGCTAGCGTGGTGGACTAAGGCTTAACCCCTCTCAGTAGTAGAGAAGGCCCGTGCTCAGTAGTGGGCAGTATATAATACAGGGCTGGTATGATATGATGATGATGATGATATTTGTATGTTTGTAACGAGTAAACTCAAAAACTACTGGAGTGATTTTAAAAATCATTTTACCAATATAAAGCTACGCTATCAGCGAGTAACTTTGGCTACTTTTTATCCTGGGAAAATATAAAGCGGAACTTTTATCCCGGAAACACTTTTTCACGTGGGCGGAACCGCGAGCAGAAGTCTAGTTCATAATAAAGAGAAACTAAGCCTTTATAGTAGCTACCTTCTCCACATAATGGTATGTCTGAACTATAGAATTAACATATTTTTAATGTTTTAAAAAGAACAAAAAGTTTTCAATTCTACGCGTTTGTATTTTAAAAGCCAATAAAATTGGTGTCAGTGAAATAATAGCAATTTAATTTTACAATGATATTCATAAAATGTGTAAACACGTAATGAACTCCAAGTAAGTTTACTAGAGGGCAACTCATCAGTGAGTGAAGTGGCATGGCTCATAGAAACGAGAGCTTGGGCTGACAAGATTTTCGAGTAGTTACAACATACTGGATGATGGAGTATATCTTACAGCCTGCCTGGAAACGACAGCGAATTCGATACATTGTGGAAATTCAGTGTTAGAAGTACCTTTTTCTGTATCTAGAAAAAAGTGAAGATATGTTTTGAAAAACCGTGGTTAATTTTTTAATGAAACATACTAATTTAATCATAACTAAAAAATTACTTTTACATATATTTTCAAAGGAATTACCAATTTTACATCAATCAAATAAGAAGGTTACGTTTTTATAACATTAAATTAAGTATTAATAAAGAGCTAGAGACCCTCTCGTCCGCAAGTACTCATTAAGTGATATACTTCAAGCGAATCAATTGCCAGAGGAATACGTTTTATTTCTCATCTAGGTCCTTTTAGGTCGGTGTCACGACCCCGGCCCGGTCATCCCCACTAATTACTGTCAGTCCGAGACCCACAAAAAGTAATGACCGCTAAAAGTGGCTTTAGTCGTTGTAAAACGTATTTCGGGATATACTTTTATACGGGCAAATAAGGTGACGTGACCAATGGATCGGAGTGGTATAGTTTTGAGTTTTAGTTTTCAATTTGATGTAGTTTTTAAAATGTCCAGCGTAGAATTTAAATCACAAAGTTTTCATTAAAAATTACTTGTATAACACGTAATCATACTCATATTTCTTATACACTACTGCCTCGGTGGCGTAGTTGCATTACGGTACGACTGCAAGGCTGAGGTCTCGGGTTCGATTCCCGGGTCGGGCAAAGTGATATTGGATTTTTCTATTCACTATCAGCCCGGAGTCTGGAATTTGTGCCCGATATGGCGATAGGCTCGCCCCCTATCACATCATGGGACGGAATACGCTTGGCGAAAAGTGGGTGCACTAGTTGCGCCTCTGCCTACCCCTTCGGGGATAAAAGGCGTTAGCATGCGTATTTCTTATATTTTAAATTTATTTATTTACACTTTATTGTACACCAGAGACACAAATCATAAAAACAAGAAGAGAAAAAAAAGTACAAATGGCGGTCTTATCGCACAAGGCAATCTCTTACAGACAACCATGGGATGGAAATGAGAGAAAACGGAAAGATAATAAATAATATGGGGCAGCATAAGGTGTACAAATATTTTTAATACGATTAATACCTATAGTTCCTTGAATATTTTTTCAGTCTATCCAGTCTAAACACAATCTTACTGCTTTATGAAATAGTATACTTTTCCCACACGAGCATCTAAGATTTAAAACAGACAGTATCACAAATTGGATTGTTCGAAACTTAATTCCGTTTCAAGAGTGTTCTTGCATACAAATCTTGGCGCGAAGAAGCACCGTGTGCTAAGAACGCTCGTTTCACTATGAAATCGTAAAACACAAAAGCGACTCATGCAAGGCGTGAAAAATGGCACGTCGTAATAATGCACTTTAACACGTTCACTGCGCAGCCGTTTTTGCCTAGCTGTCTTTCAGCGCGATACAAGTTAATTCCGACTGGTACCTTGACTTACAGTTGGGGCGCTACCAGTCTTAAAAGACTGGTACAGATACCTTCATTTAAATGGTTATATTTTTACAGTGGAAATGAGAAATTCTTTTTCAAGGGCGTTAGAGGTTAATATATGAATGAAGATATAACAACGTACCGTCGCCCAAGGATATTATATATATTTTTGGAAATACAAGCTTTTGAAAATACCAGTCATTTATACCCGGTACAGCACCGGCATAAATAGCAAATCGAAAGAAATTAGTAATGGGGCAATGATTAAAACAAAAATATCGACGTAAAACGTAGATATATATATTTTTTAATAAAAGAAATAGTTCGAGTTTTATATTACTAAAGTAAAAAATAAAATTATTTTTTTTCTGAAAAATATGTATTTTTCTGTTAATTCTGTTTTGATATTATAATTTAAGTTCTTTTTCATAAATTTTGTATTAATGATTCTATTTATTTATTTATTTTTCATGTTATTTTTTATGTACACAGATCTTATGCTTATTGGCTTTTTTATTATGTTTACGCATATAATCTTTAATTCATAATTAATTATATCGATAACTCGTATATGCATGTACCGCCCTGTCTCTCTGTCTCGTACCAGCCACTTGTGACTTGTATCGCACAGAACGACAATTTTTAACGTTCAGTGCGCACCAGACAAATATGTCTGGTGTACTTTAAAACACGTAAATAGATAGTACTTAAAGAATAAAATCGTTATATATAATTAATTCCTTCCTACCATCAAGATTTAATAAAAAAAAACCCTGCGCACCACGGGTAATACCGCGGAATCGAGTCCGCGCACCAACTGTAAGTCACGTACCAGTCAAATTTAACTGGTAGCGCAGTGAACGTGTTAAGCTGAACGCAGAATGGGAGGATTTTTATGAACAATGTGTGTTCGCGAAAGTTAATAGGGATTTAAACGAAAATTACCCTATAGTTTGCGTTACGATACAGAATCTGTGTCATGGCATTCTTTTTATTTGTTCTAAAATGGTGCATAATTTTCTTCGCCTAAATTTGGTGTGCCGTTTTGCCCTGCTTGGAATTTGTGTAGGTACTGAAATTATACTTCATACTGATTTAATATAATATATTATACTTCAGGAATATTCCATATACGTTAGTAATGCTTTTATAACAATATTTACGATGTGGTGTGATACTTTCGTGAATTATATTCAACTTACCATAGGCTACCGAATGCAAAATATGACAGAAGAATTTTACTCCGACAAAAAATCAAAACTATGCGAATAATAAGTAAATCATCATCATCATCATCAGCCACATGACGTCCACTGCTGAACATAGGCCTCCCCTAAAGATTTCCAGACGGATCTGTCAAAAGCGGCCTGCATCCAGCATGTTCCTGCGACCTTTATCATGTCGTCTGTCCACCTTGCAAAATAAGTAAATGGGTAATTAGAAATTATCTGGGAAAAAGTCAAATGTTATATATACAAAGCAGATTACCAAACGTTGATTTCAATGATTTTATCAGGTTTAAGGTAAAGACGGTCAAAGACACGAATGTAACAATTTTGTCAGACCGTTCCACACTTTGATATTTACAAACATTCATTCAGCCAAATCCGCACAAAGTCCGTTTTACTGTTGAGATTTATCGTGGCGATTTTAAGCTATAAAATTTGTGTCCAAATGTCCAAATGTTTACTGGTGGTAGGTCTCGCATTATGTAAGAGGCCGTCTGGGTGGGTACCACCGCAATGTCTATTTCTACCGCCAAGCAACAGTGTGCATGCACTGTTGTGTTTCGGTTTGAAGGACATTGTAGCCAGTATAACTACTGGACATAATGAGACTTAACATCTTATGTCTCAGGATGACGTGCGCAGTGGAATGCCACACAGTACTTTGTCAGTCAAGGTGCTGGATGGTGTGGCTACTGTTTATGGGTGTTCGTATCGCTTACCATCAGGCGAACGGCATGCTCGTCTCGTCATTCAATGCAATAAAAAAAAAAAAAAAAAAGCACAGTAATCCACAAGCTCTGCAACAATGTGTAAAGCGCAATTCTTTTCAAGCGACATTTACGAATCATGATGGATCGCATTATAAAAATGCTACTACATCATAATATGACCTAGTCTCACTGAGGAGGTGGATATTTTTTACAAAACTTTTGACCTCATCATTTTTGGTTGAAACAAAAGTTGTAATATAAGTATCTATCACGAATTTCTATGGACCCAAAAACACTGCATTTACAGAGTGCATAACAAGACATAACACGGGCGCTTGGCTTTTATACATTTTGTATGAGATCGGCGGTATCATTTCACGCAACGTGCCGAGCATCGTTTACATTTGCCGAGCATTTTTTAACAAGACTTTTTGTTGAATCTTTTTAAAAATGGCGTATAACATCGAAAACAACGGCACTGAAGTTAAGCAATGTCAGGCGCGGTCAGCGTTTGGATGGGTGACCACCAGGGAATACTACGTAAGGCCGTTTTTACAACGTCACGGTCATATTAGTAAGGACAACAACTAATCCATAGTGCAAATTAATTACACCATTGACCGACTTTGTACGGGAAAGTTAACAGAGTTTTTACCTTCATAATACTTGTGCCATACTTTTGTAGGTTTAAGTATGAATTGTAAAGATACATTGAACTTCATGTCGATGCGCTTTAAGTCTACTGTTGAATAAAATCTATAAGTACATCGCACGCACACACTCACGCCTTTTATCCCCGAAGGGGTAGGCAGAGGTGCAACTAGTCCCGTGTGGAGTTGCTGGTCTCCCATCGGGCGCGTCTCCCTGGGTGGCGGATAGGGGAACGCCCCTCAAGATTGAGGGGTACCGGAAACGGCGTGGACCAAAACCAGCTAGAGGGATTCTTCCGCGTTCCCTCTGATTAGCAGAAGGCACAGTGGAGGAATAAGGACGGGTTCCGTGTCAACTCACACTGCCACGGAACAGGCTGGGGTTGAATTTATTCTTCCTGGCCACCGCCAGTCTCGGAATCTCAGGGACACCGTGGTCATGTCTCGCGGTGTTTCTTGAGGCTGAGGGTCTTGGCTTAACTGCCCGGACCGCGAGGGAGAAAACCTCTATAAAAAGTTACCTCGAATCCCAAGCGGCGGCGCACCGTGAGGGGATGCATGGCCGATGAGTAGTTCGGTCCCGAGTGCGACCCCCGCCAGAGTACCGGCCGACCCTCTTGGCGGGTTAAGCTAGGCTTACTCAGGTACAGGGGGCTCTGCCTGAGTGGACTTCTAATTCCCCCATACTCGTGGGACGCAAATGAATACAACAAAAAATAATTTAAAAAAAAAACCGACGGAGTTGCCTACTCCGGTTCCTGATTTTAGGTCTGGGGGGGCGGTGGTAGAAGATGAAACGCAGGAGAATATGGGCACAGTACCCAAGCAAACGACAGCAGAGAAAGGTCCAGTCGTTGACGCGGAGCTCGACTACGAGTCTGGGAATAGCCATGCCTATTCGTTACGTAGCAACAAAAGAAGGCGCCTTTGGAAAACGCAAGGCTACATAGTTTCCAGCGAGTCTGAGACTGGATTGGAAGTTCCAAAGTCTCAAGACTCCTCACGAGGGAAAGGTCGCCAATCATTAAATGGCAAAAGATCGGGACGAGGGCAGAAGGGCGCACCTGCTCGAAATCGTGTGACTGAATGTCTAAAGGATGATGCAGAGGTGGTGGATAAGGCTCGCGCCTTTATGAAGTCCCCGCCACTACAAAACATTGTACCTATGGAAGGCGTGGAGGACAAGATCATTCTACCTGATGCCTTGAGGGAGGCTGGCAGGATTGCCAAACTGGCCAGCCAAAAGTCTGGCACCCTAAAGGGAACCATGCAGAAGTCGCTAATGCAGGTCCATGAAATCATAGAGACCTATCTGGACCAGCCTGAGTCTGCCGTTGTGGTTCTGCTTGAAGCAGAAGTAAAGCGCTGGAAGGAGCACAGCGCCCGCCTCGAAGCAGACATTGCTCGGCAATCTGAAGAGACTGCCTCCCTACGTCGTCGTCTCGATGAGTTGGAGATGACTTCCAGCACTCGTCCGGCTGATGATGTGTTGGAGCGTTTAATAGCGAGGGTAGAATCGGCTCTCATCGGCCCATCGCAGAGACCGTCGTTGGCACATGAAAAGAGGGCCAATGTTATGGAAACTCCACTTCCCGTGCAGGGTGGGTATGTGGGGGGTAACACCCAGCCCCCTCCATACAAGGGTAAAGGCAAGGGAAAGGGGAAAGCGAAAGGATTTGAACCTGTTCACCCTAGTTCACCACCGCGTGCTATAGCCGGGCCCACCAATGTTCTAACCCCTATTTTCGTTGAGCCCCCAAATAAGGAAAAGCCATCTACTTCGTCCTCTGTTGTGCCCCTTAATAAGCATCAGAATGCCAACAAGGGGAAAAGAAAAGATGTGTCCCGGACCCATCTAATTCAGGAGCCCCGCCCTTTACCACCGGCCCCAGAGTCCATGGACGCAGAATGGACGGTCGTGGTGGGCAAAAGAAATAAGTCCAAATCCGGCGCAGCTGCAGTTGCTACTCAAAAGAGACAGCCGCGCCGAACCGAGCCGAAACTTCGATTGCCACGCTCCGCTGCGGTCGTTATTTCACTAACGCCGGCGGCGGTGGAGAAACAACTCACTTATGCTCAGGTGTTGACAGACGCCCAGCAAAAGGTAGACTTGTCGGGGCTTCAGATAGAAAGACTTAAGCCTAAGTACACTGCCACGGGTGCTCATATGTACGAAGTACCTGGGGTCAATAGTGAAGAGAAGGCCGATGCCCTCGCTGCAAGATTAAGTGAGTGTTTTGGGGATACGGGGGACGTCCGCGTCTACCGGCCCACCAAGACCGCGGAACTGCGGCTGTCAGGGTTGGACTTTACGGCCACCCCTGAAACGGTCAAAACGGCCCTTTCTGTCGCTGGTGGGTGTGGCATTGATGCTATAAAGGTCGGACAAATCCGCTCCGACCGTTCGGGCATGGGATCTGTTTGGGTTAAACTGCCTGTCAAGGCAGCTCAAAATGTGAAGGCAGCTCGTATACGCATTGGCTGGGTGGTTATCCGAGTCACGGTTCTGGAGGCGCGGCCGTTACGATGTTTCCGCTGCCTGGAAGCTGGGCATGTGCGGGAGCGCTGTGAATGCATAGTGGACCGCAGTGGCCTTTGTTACCGCTGTGGACAGCCGGGTCACAAAGCCCGGCAGTGCGAAGTCAAACCGAGCTGCGTCATCTGCATTGCAGCCGGCAAGCCTGCCGATCATCTTATGTGGGGAAAGGCATGTACTGCCTCTTCCCGCAAGACCCGGCGCCACCCCACAAGTAGACCAGCTACCACTAGCGCTACAAGCCAGTCACAGCAGGAAAGCCCATCGCAGACAGAGGTTGGGGAAATGGAAATTGCCCAATAATGGACATAAAGTTCCTCCAGGCGAACATCAACCATTGCGCCCGCGCCCAGGACCTGTTGTCCCAAAGCCTGGCGCAGTGGGCGGTGCAAGTGGCCGTGGTGGCCGAGCCATATTACGTTCCGCCCAGGGATAATTGGGCCGGGGACCTTGATGGTTTGGTCGCCATTATCACCCGGGGCGCCGCTGGCTCCCCTCCCTTCGCAAAAATAGTCAAGGGCAGGGGATGCGTCGCGGCTCTGTTGGGGGACATTTGGGTAGTGGGAGTGTATTTTTCTCCCAACAGACCCCTCGCTGAGTTTGAGGCTGTTCTCGTTCAGCTGGGGGCCCTGGTGGAGCAGGGCCAACCCTACCCGGCCGTCGTCGCCGGCGACTTCAACGCTAAATCAGTAGCTTGGGGCTCGCCGGCGACCAACGCTCGTGGTAGGGTCCTGGAGGACTGGGCAATTTCTGTCGGCCTAGCCGTCCTGAACAGGGGGTCGGTGAACACGTGCGTGCGGCACAACGGCGGCTCGATTGTTGATTTGTCGTTCGCGAGTCCTGCCGTTGCACGCCGTGTTCGGGGCTGGAAAGTTCTTGTGGGCGTGGAGACGTTAGCGGACCATCGTTACATCAGGTTCGACGTCTCCGCGTCCGCAAGTATCCAGCCCGGAGGTGTACCGAGTGCCCCAAATCAGGACGGCCCGCGGTGGGCTTTACGTCGCCTCAACAAAGAGGCCCTAGTGTTAGCCGCTCTGGTTATGTCGTGGCTCCCCGTGCCGGACGGGCCGGTACGGGTCGAGCAGGAAGCGGAGTGGTTCAGGTTGGCAATGACAGATGTTTGCGACGCTGCCATGCCTCGAGCCCTCCGCCGTCCCCCGCGGCGGCAGGTGTACTGGTGGTCGGCGGAGCTAGCGCAGTTGCGCGCAACTTGTGTTGTTGCGCGTCGTCGATACGCCAGGCATCGCCGTCGCCGAGTGAGAACTGATGATCACGCAGACCAGGAGCGGCTGCTCTACGGCCTCTATAAAGATGCGAAGAGAACGCTGCGGGTGGCCGTTCATAGGGCCAAGGTCGCGGCAAGGAAGGAGTTCGTGGGGACTCTCGACAGAGACCCGTGGGGGCGCCCCTATTGCTTGGTGATGAATAAGCTTCGTCCAGCGGCGCCCCCGCTGTCGCAGAGTCTCCGGTCAGACCTTCTGGCCAATGTCGTCGCGGCCTTGTTCCCGGCCACCGTGGAAACCACTCCTCCACCGATGGCGCCACCTGACGTGGCGTCATCGTCCATCGAGAATTCGGCAAGGGATATCCCGGAGGTTTCGCCCGCGGAAATACGGGCGGCAGTGCTTCGGCTGCGGAGCAAAAACACGGCCCCGGGGCTCGACGGCATCCCCGGCAGAGCCTGGGTACTAGCCCTCGAGCATCTGGGCCCGAGGCTCCGCGGTTTGTTCACCGCTTGTCTGAAGCAGGGCGTCTTCCCGGAGCGTTGGAAAACCGGGAAGCTCGTCCTGCTGAAGAAGGAAGGACGACCCGCGGAGTCGCCGTCGGCCTACCGACCCATCGTGCTGCTCGACGAGGTCGCAAAACTCTTCGAGCGAATTATCCATGTTCGCCTCGTCGAGCACCTCGAGAGGGTCGGACCAGATTTGGCCGACAATCAGTTTGGGTTTCGTAGGGGACGTTCCACCGTCCACGCGATTCTGCGGGTGAAGTCACAGGCGGAGGATGCAGTGAGCGGGGGCAGAGTGGTGATTGCCGTTTCATTAGATATTGCGAATGCATTCAATACGCTGCCCTGGCCCTGCATCCACGAGGCACTGCGGTACCACGCGGTGCCACCCTATCTCCGGCGTCTGGTGCACGCGTATCTGTCGGACAGGGACGTGGTGTATCCGGGCGCCGACGGGTGGCACCGAAGAGCAATGTCGTGCGGTGTTCCACAGGGCTCGGTTTTAGGCCCTCTTCTGTGGAACATCGGGTACGACTGGGTGCTCCGTGGTGCTAACTTCTGGGATGTCGGCGTTACATGCTACGCCGACGATACACTGGTAACTGCAACTCCTAGGACTTTCCAGGACGCCGCAATCTTGGCAGCGGCGGGCACCGGCCTAGTAGTAAGTCGGATCCGCCAGCTAGGTTTGAAGGTGGCTCTTGAGAAAACCGAGGCCATATGCTTTCATGGGCCTCGGAAAGGGCCACCAGCCGGTGCCCACATCATCGTGGAGGGGGTGCGGATTCCCATTGGCCAAAACATGAAATATCTGGGTTTAGTTTTAGATAGCCGGTGGAAATTTCGCACCCACTTCGAAAAGTTGAGGACGAAACTGTCCCGGGCAGCGGGCGCTCTATCTAGCCTGCTGCCCAACCTGGAAGGTCCTGGCATCCCTTGCCGAAGATTGTACCACGGAGTCGTGCGGTCCATAGCCTTGTACGGCAGTCCCGTTTGGGCCGTCTCCCTGGGTGACCGCTGCATCGCTCTCCTGCGTAACCCACAGAGAGTTGTGGCGCAGCGGGCGATCAGGGCGTACCGCACGGTCTCTTTCGAGGCGGCTTGCTTATTGGCCGGATTCCTGCCTTGGGATCTGGACGCCAAATCCCTCTCCGATGCCTTCCATTGGCGGGAGGAGGCGTTCAGTCGCGGGCAGCGTCCGGCCCTGAAGGAGGTGGAGGCCATGAGGGCCTCCCGACGTCAAGCCGCTGTGGAGGAGTGGCGTCTCAGGCTGGAGGCCCCGTCAGCAGGACTCAGGGTCGTCGCGGCAGTGCGTCCAGTCTTTGCCGAATGGTTAGACAGACGCCACGGTGCGGCAACGTTTCGCCTGACACAGGTACTCACCGGGCATGGCTGTTTCGGTGAGTACTTGTGTCGGATAGTACGCAAAGAGGTGTCGGCCGTGTGTCACCACTGTGACAACTGCCCGATGGATACGGCCCAGCATACATTAGAGTTTTGTCCAGCCTGGGACGAGGAGCGCAGTGCTCTCAGAACAGTCGTCGGAGGAGACCTCTCGCTGCCCGCCGTGGTCGCTGCCATGGTCGACAGTCGAGAGGCCTGGCGTGCGGTGGCCCACTTCTGCGAGGTGGTCCTCTCGCAGAAGGAGAGTGCCGAGAGGGATCGGGAGCGTGAAGATCCTTCCCGCCGCCAGAGGAGACGTAGGAGGCGCCGGGTGGACGACTGACCGGCGTCTCCCGCCCTGTGGTTTGGGGGCGATTGGAGAATTCCACCACGGTATCCCCTGCCTGTCGTAGGAGGCGACTAATAGGGGCCAGGGGGGGTTGGGGCGGTCGGCACGGGTGCTGTCCGCCGCAAGATAACATGTGTGCCCCCTACAAGAGGAGACGGGCTGCATTAAGCAGCACCGCGCAGGGGCGGTTGCGGACGACAACTTAGACACTTTTCGTCCGAGGAAGCCCGCAGCCGTCCCTAAATGCGCCGAAGAAGGGGAAAAAAAAAAAAAAAAAAAAAAAAAAAAAGAGGTGCAACTAGTGCACCCGCATTTCGCCGTGCATATTCCGTCCCATGATGTGATATGGGGCGAGCCTATCGCCATATCAGGCACAAATTCCAGACTCCGGATTGATACTGAATAGAAAAACCCAATACCTCTTTGCCCGACCCGGGCATCGAACCCGAGACCTCAGCATTGCAGTCGTACCGTAATACAACTACGCCACCGAGGCAGTCAGTAAGTACATCGCACTTGAATTTATTCCCAATCAACAGGTAAACGAATTCAATTGGTTACTCTTCATTTCCATAGCGAGGATACTGTTCTAGTGCTTTGTAAAAAATGTTGAGTACTAGTTGTAGAACAGAAATAAATAAGATAGTTTTTCAATATTATAAGTTTCAAAAATTGCATAGAATTATAATCTAGTTGAGAATGAAATGTTAGATGCAATTGTGACATAGCGGTTAGTAATAAGGAAAATATTATGCCTATCAATGCATACGACGTAAGTTCAATGGTGAAGGAAGGTAAGACAGAAGACTAGCGAGGATACCATTAATAATTTATAGGGAAGACTTCTACTTGTGACGGCATTAAGAAAATAGGTTATTTTGATACAGCCGTAAAATCATAGTTGCATTGATTAGCTGTTTAAGCTTCATAGAAAGGACTCCATTCTCACCTTGGTCCACATTATAAAAATGATGATCCACGTTATTTGTTACACCGTCTGTATTGATGCCGTAGATTCATAATATTCGCAAAACGTGAGATATACCGTGAAGTGCGGTTATAAATTTATTAGAACATTTAATAACAAAACTAATTCATTCTAAGAAATGTCGTCAAAGGTAAGAAAAGTTGGACTTATGAAGTGTTATAGAATTTGATGAGGAAGAAATCTAATTTAAAAAGTCGTTAGCTACAAGACGAGTTGTCTAAGTTTAGTAGCTGTTTTAAATTACTCTTCAGCTGAACTACTGAGCTAAGCTCGATATCATTTTCAAACCAGCATTGTAATTCAATAATGTTATAGCAATTGACCTGATTTCTCGTAAATATGAAGAATTTATTTTGACTGCCTCGGTGGCGTAGTTGTATTACGCTACGACTGCAATTCTGAGGTCTCAGGTTCGATCCCCGGGTTGGGCAAAGTGATATTGGGTTTCTCGACTCAGTATCAGCCCGGAGTCTGGAATTTGTGCCCGATATGGAAATAGGCTCGCCCCCTTTCACAACATGGGATGGAATACGCATGGCGAAAAGTGGTTACACTAGTTGCACTTCTGCCTACCACTTCGGGGATAACAGCATGGGTGTCTGTGTGTGTTGTGTGTATGATAAATTTAACGGACATTAGAAATGGCACGGAATGATGTGAAATGCAGAACATTAAAAAATATTGTGTAAATTACCGATATTTTCGTTACATTTAAAAACTCTATTCAATTACTTATATATTATAATATAGGGCATCATTATTATTAACATTCAACCTCTGTCGTAGCTATTTACGTATTAACAACGAATGTTAATTGCATATTTTAGGACTAGCTCACGTGCCAATAGCTCAATTTACATCCAGAAATAAATTGATAACCCGTTCTAAATATCACCCGCCACCACATTAATGTACGTAGGTAAATGCTAATTTATTTTGACAGGCTTATTGGTTTGTGAGTGACGGCTTAACGCCCTGACATTATCTGCCTTTATATAACTGTCGTTAAAACAATTTAACGTGTATATTAACTCCACCGCCCCTTTATTGCAAGCGGTTGTTAAGATGTCATTAAAGACGTTTCACTGAACATTATGATTCTTGTGAACATATTTGATGGTAATGAGTTTTGGGTTTGTGTCGAAATGTATAACGGACAGTTTTTAAGCTATTGCATAGCTTCTATCGCGGGCCTTGAGCGTGGAGACCGAATCCAGAAATTCCGTAACGAAAATAAACTGACATCTTTGTTATCTTACTAATATGAACCTTAAATACAATGCGTAGAAGCTATAATTCTTGAAACGAGTATATTTTTATTTATTTTATTTATTAAAGTCATTAAAACCATTTCTTACTAATCTAATATGAACCTTAAATACATTGCGTAGAAGCTATTTCCCCAGCGTTGGCACGGCTCGAGTACAAAAGAATCGAACGTAACATTATTTTTTCAAATTTTGATTTATTCTACTTTGGTTGTGATGACCATTGCATTTCTGACATTTATCAATAACAAGACTAAACGTGCGTTGCTCGCGTTTAAAAATCTACTTTATGTGGTAAGCGTAAGATCGAATTTGTGTTTAGTCAATCAAAATTTGTGATAAAAAATGCTATGCAATAGCTTTACCGCGGCAGTTTCCGAGTGCCACGCGTATTTTTTCATTGACAGTGTTCTAGTTATAATTGGGAATGCGTGAGCGTTGTGTTTTTTTAAGCTAATATATATATCTCGTACAGAGCACTGGTGTTATTTTGTGTTACATCGCTAACTGAGCTAGGTCAAAGTAAAATAAACTTTATTACGTCAACAGACAGTAACAGTAGAAGTTAACTACTGTTACTCTGTAAAAATGGTGTAATATTATAGTTTTGCTTTTACAGTTTAAAGAATCTGGCTGTAAGTCGAATTTTCGATTTCAGTAGCTACTCAATTGTTAGAACGGGATTATACATTTTTGAAGTGAAAACTTCTTTAGCGGCGTTGAGCACTTTTCTTGGGATGGGTATAAAATGTTAAACTCTCGTACTCGCGTCAGGATCACGTGACCAAACCTGACGAAAATGCATGCGGAGGTTTTACTAATATTAACCTTAAATACAATGCGTAGAAGCTATAATTCTTGAAACGAGTGCATTTTTATTTATTAACGTCATTTAGGCCCCATTTTTTCAACTGTAGTTATCTTTTTGTCAGGGTCTAATTAAGCTGGACGCGCTCGCAGCACCTCACGCGCCACGCGTCACGCGTCACACTGCGCCGGAGCACTTGAAGCTCTGCGAGCGCGTCCAGCTTAATAACACCGATGATTACCGTAACAACAGTTAAAAAAACCCGGTCTAAAACCATCCCTTACTAATCTAATATTCAATGAACCTTAAATAAATTGCGTAGAAGCTATTTCCCCAGCGTTGGCACGGCACGAGTACAAAAGAATCGAACGTTACATTCTTTTTTCAAATTTTGATTTATTCTACTTTGGTTGTGATGACCATTGCATTTCTGACATTTATCTGTGGCGGCATAATTAACAACACCGCTACCTATCAATATTGGCTGGGAACTGCTACATTAAGTAGTCAACTAGATGACCCGACACTCATCCATCGGACATCAAAGTGCAGATAACCCCCAATAATACTGCTTGATGTCGACACTCTACCTGGACGATAGCGCAATATATAAATGTTGTATTTAACCACATAAATGCTAGTACTTTTATACTCATAAAAAAAGCAGTTCGTGCGAAATTATTCCCTAACCATTCCAAAATATTAAAAAATGCACAACGTTAATGTTCAAGTTTTGACTTCTGCCGGTACTCCCGGAGTTCAAACCGTTCTTTTTTTATATCTGTAACAATTAACGAAAATTCGCTGTAGTAACGAGTCCTTTCTACAACCACATGTCTCCGGGCTTGCGTAGTGGTGAAATCACGGGAACCCGAGTCCCACAAACCGTGCTAACACGTCGGGATCCGTTGTGGTCAAGAGGCGTCAATCCACCAATGAGTAACTGGTTGGAAAATTCTAGCGCAAGGCCGGTTGTTGACCTCAACTCACTCAATAATAAACATTGTAGAACAATTTTCCATTTAGTTAGACTGCTTCAGAACTCTGATAACACTTTTAAACAAGGACTGAAGGTTCAATTTGTTGCAATTTTTTTATACGGACAACAGGAAAGGGCAAACCTGATGCTAAGTGCTACTATTAGTCGTATACACACAGGAAACCTGCGGTTAATTAACTCAGAGTATCTCCGAGAAAAAATCGACGTGTATTCTTCCTCTTTCAAAGCAATAAAAGCTCACATTAACCTATTTATAAATGAAACGTAAGCCATTCTTTAGAGGTAAAATGGCGGGTTGCAAACAGATCCTCTTTTTCACTTAAGATCAAGTTGATACGGCGCGTTTAATAAAGCCGCTTGGCTGCCCCCTACTCAGAAAAGTTTTGACTAGACAAAGTAGGTTGCTGAAGTGGCACTCGGCGAGAATGCTAAGTGGAAATTTTCCCCGCGATCTTCCCACTTCACTTACTACCATTTTATTCATACGTTAAAAAGCTATGGTTTCAGAAAGATTCCTACCTATCACTTTACGAAAAATAGGGCTAAAATAGAATTAATTTCTTGTCAAGTTTCGAAGGATAGATTAAATCGACAGAAAGGTGAGATGATATCGAAAAAGCTTAAAGGAATTTAATTAAGTTCTCCTGTCATTGTGGTTATGATTTGGGACTAATTCGATTTGTGTTCAATTCTCATTCGTCTATTAAACGTTGAGCTTTCTACTTTCTTATGTACAAACATCCTTATTTTACTATGCAAAACGATTTACTGCTTAGTATAAATTAGTGCCTCGGTGGCGTAGTTATATTACGGTACGACTGCAACGCTGAGGTCTCGGGTTCGATCCCCGGGTCGGGCAGTGATATTGGGTTTTCCTACTCAGTATCAGCCTGGAGTCTGGAATTTGTGCCCGATATGGCGATAGGCTCGCCCCCTATCACATCAAGGGACGGAATACGCACTAGTTGCACCTCTGCCTACCACTTCGGGGATAACGGGCGTGAGTGTGTGTGTGTGTATAAATTAGTGTTGAGGATATGAGTTACTACCAATCAAGCATTACGTACGCCTTTCAGATCCTTTGCAGCAGACTAATTTCTTTAACTGTAAATTCGTGATTCGTGATTATATAATTAATTATCCTAAATATTAAAACCTCAGTAACAAACACACTCAAAATATACTAACCTACTAAAACGGTCGTAAAAAAACGTACGGCCCTCAACAGACAAAAACAAGTTGAGAGGGATAACTTTAGCGATTCAGATCTTCAACCCACTTGTGACAAGAATAAAGTCCGGGCGGTCGCAGGGACGTGCACTGTCAGGGAAAAATATCTGTGTATATCTACACTTTTACAAAAACAAACGTGTTTGTTGAAACACTTTTACCTACGTAAAAAAATGATTTTTGTATTGAATGTGGACGGAAAGAGACGAGACGTAGGCTTTGTCACAGATAAACAGGAAGAAATACACTTTTCTTTTAGAAATATTATTCCGAGAAAACATGATTACGTACGTCAAAATAATTCTGTTGTGATTTTCATAGGTACCGGTTCAAATAAAATGACACAGTTCACCCTTTAAAATGCATGACTGTAAATGACCAAAAGTATTCGTAAATTCCTTCGGTTTTTACATACATACACACTCATGCCTTTCAACACCGAAGGGGTAGGCCAAGGCGCACCTACTGCACCCACTTTTCGCCGTGCGTATTCCGTCCCATGACGTGATGGGGGGCGAGCCTATCGCCATATAGGCCACATATTCCAGACTCCGGGCTGATACTGAATAGAAAAATCTAATATCGCTTTGTCCGACCCAGGAATCTAACCCAAGACCTCAGCATTGCAGTGGTACCGTAATAAAACTACGCAACCGAGGCAGTCTTGCACGCAGGCCTGCCGTTTTTCACAACACTTAAGCAGCTAATACATTACGGCTTAACATAAGGATAACATCAAAGGAGTTTATTAAAGTTGAGGTCTCTTCGAGCAAAGTTTCGCGGAACTCGACGATAAAGCGTGGTCTCAGTTACAAACAGGGACGAATCTTCACCGAGAACATCTCAGTTAAGTCATTTCTAATAATAAGCATAAGAAGTTTTGGAACGTACATGGTAGAGAGAAACGCCACTAGACTAATCAGAGACTAAAGACTTCATCATCATCAGCCCCATGATGTCCAATGCTGAACATAAGCCTCCCCTAAAGATTTCCAGATGAACCTGTCAAAAGCGGTCTACATCAAGCGTGTTCCTGCAACCTTTGTTAGAAGACTTGAATGAAATCAAGTGAGATGTACTGTATTGAAATTATATTAAAAGTTGTTGAAATTATTGGATCCGCTCATTTGCAAATTCCTTATCCTTGTCGGGTAAAATTATATAATGTTGAAAAAATATTAGATGGTTATTATTTTCAGTGAAGAAAATATTACAGATTGGAAAAACCAGGGCTTTTGATTCAGATTTTAATCTATACTAATATTATAAAGCTGAAGAGTTTGTTTGTTTCAACGCGCTTATATCAGGAACTACTGGACCGATTTTGAAAATTCTTTCACTAATAGGAAGCTACATTACTCCTAAGTGCTATAGGCTACTTTTTTTCCCGGAAAAACTTTTCCACGCGGGCAGAGCCGCGCGCTAAAGCTAGTTTATTATATTTTAATTACGTGTCTGATGTGTCAATAGACAAACTATTATAATATGGCATGTATAAAGAACTAAATTGCGGTCTTTAAACAAATATATTAGACACTTTTTTGAATAATTTATCTTTGTGATTTATCTGTGAAAATTAATCGGTACAATGATTTTGGAATTGAGCTAAAATTTTACCACTGCTAAAAGAGGAAATTATTACTTTAACGCACCTGGTATTGACCAGGATTCCCCAAAGTCCAATTCAGAAAGATTCACAGTGTCACAACACTCATTCTTCAACCGTGTTCCAAAGAAAGTAGTTGGATATTGTCAAGATAATTTTAAAACAAAGTCCAATTACACTAACCAATACTAAATTAGTTCTATGATGGACGACTAGATGCTTGTAGTGTTTTATTGCTGTGGGCAAAGCGTCGACAGGCAGCTTTCATCGGAGGCTTACAAGACGTGCCCGGAGAAGTAACTGCATGTAGTTTATGATTTTCTATTACATTGGACACAAAGTCAGCCGCAACTTGGGCTTTTAGTTTAAATTCTATTGTGGCCAAATTGGCGGAACGACCTGTTTTGTTTCCCGTATTGTAAGATAAATTCGATAAGAACAAATTGTTGATTATAATATTTAGCTTTTAATGGAAAAAATAATTGTTTAGAATTATTGTGATTATAATTATGCATGGCTTTCTTGTTTTCAGATTAATTGCGGCTGGTGTTCCTTCTCATACTGGGCTGTTTAAATTTCAATAAAGTTAGTGAATATATTCCATACTCGTCTTATTATAATAATTTCGTTCAAAAAAATAATACCAAGTTACTCATAAACCTTGTTTCTTTTTCGAAATATACGTAGGGCATAATCTGTAGTACAATATTAATATTTCCGCGTACTGGTAACCGAATCAACCTTTGAATTCATTTAGAAAATATCGCAGGTGTGGTTGATGCTCCGCATTAGCGTATAGGACCCCTTCGCTCGCAGAAAATTGGAAGGTTCCGGAAAAGAACGATATTTTTACGAATTCTGTCAACATTCTTATCTAAATCGATTCATTATCAATGATGCCATGGACAAATTGAATAAAGTAAATCACGTTGAGTACATTTTCCTAACAAAACATTTATTTATGGTGTGTGTAGAAATGCCACAAATATTTCTTGATTAAATCTTGAACAACTTTTTTGTTGCTCAGACTTATCATTCACCTTTCCGGATATTACGTTACAACACGCGAATGGCATTATGAATAAAATGAAAATGTATATGTTCCAATACACTTATTAGGGTTTCCACGAAAAGTCAATATTATAGAAACTTTTTATTTTGTTTTATATACGTAATTACAACGCAATCGAAAGTATATTTGATATCTACGCAGTGAAAATTGTATGCAAGTAAAAATTGCTATATAGTAGAACTTTTTTCGACCTTATAGATTTACTACGAATTCTAATATTTCGAATATAAGCAGTCATTACCGCATACTACTGAACTAAACCGTCACCATCCCCAATTAATCCAGAACAAAGATAGCGTTCGGCTCCGGGAAATTAAACGTTCCCTAAGGGCAAGTATCACTAAGCCCCTAAAACCGCAGGCAACAACCAAGTTTGATAAAATCAGACGCTAATCTATCCGTTGATCCGATCTCAAACTTATAGGGTAAATCAACCTCGGCAAACAAAAAGTTCCCACTATCATGCATTAAAAGCGAAACGACGTAGCTCATTAAAAAGTCTGGCTCCGATAAACACAACGGCACTCATGACGTAAGCTTCACTCGTAAATAAAATCCTCTTTTAACACCCATAGACACTTGAGACGCGTGATGCACATTCGCTTTAGCGCATCTCCGTGTCGTGCTTTTAGGTCACGCTGTTTGTCATGAATTAACCGATAGTCATTTTGTTTTTGCTCGAAGTATTGGATAAGTATTTATACTATTTGATCCGGGTTGATTTGTACGTGGATAAGTAATGTTAATGGTCTTTGTACACTGGACGACTGCGTAGCGTCTCGCATGGCTGTGAATACGCCTGCAATTCGCCAGTGTGATAAAAAACCTTAACTTTGCCTGCTCACGGATGGAACAATCCGGCTTTACAGACGATTGCCCTCCTCACTGAGACCTCATATGATATTAGATATTTAATTTTTAATAACATATATAATACATAACGCGATCAAATCAGAAATGAGAAGATCCGTAGAAAAAAAAAATCGGTGACATAGCCCAGCGGATTAGCAAGCTAAAGTGGCAGTGGGCAGGGCACATAGCTCGTAGAACTAACAACAGATGAACAGTAGAAAAGTTTTCAAGTAGAAACCACGTACTGGCAAGCGCAGCGTGGGACATCCACCTACAAGGTGGACAGACCTTGTAAAGGTTGCAGGAACCCGCTAGATGCAGGCCGCTTCTAAAATTGGTCTGGAAATCTGTGGGGGAGGCCTATGGTTAGCAGTGGACTTCCAAAGGCTGAAGAAGAAGAAAGTTTAATATGACTTCTAGTTAGTAAAACGAGAAGTCATATGAATTAATTTATAGTAAATAAAGATCAAAATTGTTTTCTTCTTCCAATTAATAAATAACTCACAGAGCAAGAGTCTAAATTGGATTTTCATTAGTATATTCAACATCTCTATCTTCAACTTAAAGCAATTTGATATAGCTAATCAAAGATCAATTTACGTTCCTAATAACTACCAAGCAGAATACTTTGATTTGGTTCAACCAATTCTTTTTCGCACTAACTTTTATTACAAAAAACGTTTTAACAAAAAAAATTACCGCCTTCAAAAAGCATTAAAACCTGAAAACGGACGATTGACGATAATGTAATTCCATTATATTATTATAGAGTAAAACAGTTTTTGCTTCAGTTAATATTCTAAAATTAAAAGGCCTTGGGTTTCAAACAGATACGGTAGGTAGTAGTTATTTATGAGAGGTTTAAGTTTTCTAAAAAAAAAATGCCTGGGATTGCATATATTTCTTCATGAACTCCTACCACTACTTTTGATTATTTAATTTGATTTGCGAAATACCCTTCGCAAATCAAATTTCACTGCAGATCGCAAAATCCTCGCAGGAAATAAGCGTGACGGCTTTTTATTTTTTATTATTGCTACTGAATGACGAGACGAGCCTTCCGCTTGCCTGATGGTAAATGATACGACCGATAAACAGTAGCAACACCATACAGAACTTTTAAGTACAAAGTACTGCGTGGCACTTCACTGCGCTCGTCACCCTGAGGTCTCATAATGCCCAGTAATTACGGTGGCTATAATGTCCTTCAAACCAGAAAACAACAGTGCATGCACACTGCTGAATGAGCAGAAATAGACATTGCGGTGGTACCTACCCAGACGGCCCCTCGCATACGAGAGACCTACCACCGGTTTTAGATTTAATATCTATGGAAGAGAAAAACAGCAGTTATGTGTGCCTGTAAATATATGACGCAATAAAACTCTACGACCACGCATAAGCCGAAGTATTAGACAGATTTATTATCTGGCTCGCCACAGATTAATATTGTTTCACTTATGTACCCTGTTACACGAAATAAAGGAGTAAGCATTTAATAAAAAAAGTGATTCAAATTATTGTACACCAGTGTATTGAAATGAGTGTATACGACGATGAAATATATCCTTAGAAACAAGAAGTAATTCTTAACTTTATTCATTTTACGGCTGCATACAAAATATTTGACGTCGTTTTGGTGCTTGTATCTAGAGACCCGACAGCTAGTAAATATTGTCTACTATTATTGCTGCTTAATAAATTCCATACGAAAATAAATATTCTGGCACAGTACTCCGAAATAAATGAGATGAAGGACTAGTATCAAATTATGTTCTGTATCACATAACATGAAATTGGCTTTATTCGTCTGCGCCCACAAATGGGAATCAAATTTAACCCTCTGCCTGGCCGGGTCTATATCCGATTCCGATTCTACTAATTTTGAACATGAACGGACAGAGTAAGTGAGAGAGAAAAAGGTACTGTGTCATTGATTTTCCATCTATGAACAACGCGCTGCATTGGATTTCAAATTGACGTCTTACGACATTTGAAACTAGATGAGCGGAGTGTTTTGAATAATTGATGCCTGAGAGATATTTTCCGCAGGCAATTATGGGCGTCAGTTCTTCGGGTGAATGGAATATTGAACTCAATTCTAGATTTTGAGGTGATTAGTTATACTACTATAAATATTTTTTACTTAATGTAGCAGATTTCGTAGCGCAGGGAGAAGTAGTCAGCTGCATTTACAAGAAGCCACAGATTTATTTCCCAATATCGGAACAAAATATTTGCGTGATTTTTATTTATACTTCGAATTTAGGTATTCTGGAACGAAAAATCCGTCATAGATTATACCCAAGACGCCAGTCCATAGTACGTTATTGTGGAATAAGGTTCAAGATTTTGTTATAAACCAAAAATTACTGACATTTTTTAACATAATATGGAGCATTCTCATAAGTTGTTTGCAAAATACAATTATATGAATAGTTTATGTACATTTAAGTCAATATTACAAATATTTCATGCCATTGCCTATATTCACTTTCAACAATATTACAAACAGATGATGTGGTGATTTAATTACACTTTACGAGGCGAAATAAGCACCAAATGACTGAGCACCTAATAATAACACCGCCATTTTATTATTGTAGGTGCACCAAGTGTGAGGACATCTGTCGTGTACAACGACATAAAATATGTAATAAAACTCCGTTTGTAGGCTATCTTTCACATAAATCTGCTTGTTTTTAATACGCGTACGTCCGCGGCTATTGTCACATTGAATCATTTCTCACATTGATTTAACACTGGTAGATAAGCCTTTGAATACCCCAAATCCGTTTGAATGGAGTCAAATATGAAAGCAATGGATTATTTTGTAATATGTTTATATCCGCGTTTTATTTGATTTCAAATTTGGGTTTGTAAATGTGTCAAAGGTTTATGAAGCTATTGATTCGCATTTTACGGATAATGTATGTTTAATATTTATGTGAATAATCATATAACGTAATCCATAAAGGCTTGTGTGAAGGTGCGACTATTATCAATTATTAAAATTTAGACGGGATTGGATTTCATTATGATAAAATCAACAACAAAAATTGTTTCACCCAGAAGGAACAGGTAATTAAGTAAATAAAAGCAGAACTCAAACCACCGCTGTTCCTACGCTTTCAAATAACAAGCTAATCTCTGGAGAAAAAATATTTCAAAATGCAAAGATACAACAGCAATTACATTTAATATGATTGTTTGTACTGTATGAATGTTTTTTGTGCAATTACAATTCGTTGTTCTGAGCTTAAAGCTTGTTTAAGAGACAAAACGATGTCCACAAAGTTTCCCGTTGAATGGGTGAATCAGAAATGAGCGTAGAAACCTCACAGGATTTATATCCCCACCCAAAGAATAAAATGAAGATTTAGTTATGTAAAACATAGTAAAGAATTTTCTGAAAATCAACGTACATTTTTAGCCTTGATAATATACATTTCACTCTTGTAAATTGTGCGAAAACCGCACAAAGTGATGAAAGGAGAAATTCTTATTATAATTAAATTGAAATTTCGACCCTTCAAATGTCTCGAAAAGTCGGGAGGGTAAATAAAATTTTACATTTCCAGCACGAGGGGTCTCACCTTCATCTCCTTGCCTTTCACGAATATTAAACGCAAGAAGAAATATCTTGGTGTGAATTGTTTGAAGTGACATAAAAATGTACAACGCGGCCGTAAGACGATTGTGTCGACATTGGGCCGTAAGACTGTGTGAAACCAACACAACCGTTCCACTCACCCCCCAGTGGTGGTAGCGATAACGCGTGTTTCTCCGCCATAAAAAAAAGGCTTGAGATTTGACAGCGAATGTACGAATGCGATTGCTGTCAATCCAACTGTTAAGCTTTGATTAATTATATACCTAGATGGAGTGACGCGCTGCAATGAAACTAAAACAAACAGGCGAACTTTTCTTAAGCTAGTATGCGTGACAGCTGTGTCATACGCTATAGCTGCATCATTCTGCGTATCCTTGTGTGCGTGCATAATGATACCAGTTATTACATGGTTTCTAATAAAACGGGGAGAAAATTATATCCATGAAAAACAACAAAAATTAATGCACTCAAACTCATTTAGTGGACAACAGTTGGCCTCTATTTTTTCGATGCGTTTGAAACGTTCAGTTTCTATCTAGGTATATAATTAATCAAAGCTGTTAAGCATAATTGTCATGCACATTTTTGGCTTCCTTTTAGTCGGCAGTTGTGGGAAACACAAAAAGTGCTTATGCATTGGGAACTGTTTCCATACTGTGTATAAAACGTGGCTGAAAATGGTCTCTAGAGAGTAAATCGATGCGGGCAACCCCAAAATAGTGTAGAGAATGTCGCATGCCAAGTTTTAAGCGATATAATATCTTCCCTGTGCGAAAATATAAGGAAACAGTATTTTCAGTGTATTTATTTTAGCATAAATTCTGTGCAAAATGCTGTGTTATAGCATTTATTTTTAATACAAAATCAATATGAACCTTGGGTACTTTTATTTGTATAATTTTGTTATTTTAGGATTTAAGGTAGCTAAATATATACCTATACCTATACACCACAAGTGGACGATAGCCTAGTTGGGAATGGAACGGTCTGCAGAGACAATGTCCGCAGGTTCAAAACCCAAGAAACACACCTCTGACATTTCGAAGTTACGTGTGTATTGTTTATCAATTATAGTCCGCTTTAACGGTGTAGGAAAACATCGTGAGGAAACCTACATACCTGAGAATTTCTCCATAAGAATTTCGAGGGTATGTGAAGTCTGCCAACCCGCACTAGGCCAACGTGGTGGACTAAGGCCTAACCCCCCTCAGTAGTAGAGGAGGCCCATGCTCAGCAGTGGGCAGTATATAATACAGGGCTGACTGCATTGCAAGTATATACCTACATACTTCCAGTTTCTAAGCCACCTGATGGTAGTACATCTGTCTCACAAAAAGTGACAGTAGAGCTAAAAAATCTAAGTAAAAAATCCACTAACAAGACCTCTGCTGTAAAAGGTTTAAAGTGCTGCGATCTTCTTGAAGAGAACTATTTACGACGTAATATTACTCAAAATTCAAAATTTACAATTAACATTGAATTATATAAATGAAGAAATCAAACGTCCCAAAATAGAATTCCTTATTCGACGCAAATACATCGAGACCGTGCAAGCATTTGCCCTAGTTTCGGAAAAGAAGCCGCACCTTTACGTTGGCATGCGCCTTTACAGCGGCGTATCACGGAAGTGCGTATTTAATACATCAGATACTTGGTAGCTTAGTGCACATCTAAACCTGTATCTACAGTTAATTTCCAAAGTTTATGAAAACTAGTTTTATTAATCTTTAATGTCAAAAAATTTAGAAAGTTATTTATGTGAAGAAGTTCTCTTAATAAATCTGTAAAGTAACATAATGAAAATAAAAAATATTATTTTGCAAATACTATTGAATTAGTTTGGACACAACGACGTGGAATCGGGCAGCGGTACTGTGGGCTGTCACAAACAAAAAAAAGTAATATCGTTACCTATATTTCATGTGAACGCGACCACGTTCGCCACTGTTTCGATGCTTGTTAGTGAGCTGTCAGTCACTATTCATATTAGTAGAATTTTGGCATGTCCTAGCTACGAGCCAAGTATCTATTTGAACCCCGACTATCTTTAAAAAAAATGTGTATATTTTTTATGTCTTAAGAAATTCCACATCTTCAATCCAAAACTTCATATGCCATCTTGAATATGTTAGCTTGAAATTCCCTAAACTAAGTTATTCCTTGTTCAAATAAAACCATTTTACATATTTAAAACAGTCGAGTTTTTAAAACATATTTTAACGAGCGTTAAAATAAACGTAACCCCAACAAGACGTAAAGTTACGTACTCAACCACTTGATACAAAATTTAAATCATGCGCGGGGTGCATTTGCATACAATTTTCATAGCATTCACATATTCGACAAAAAATGTTCGCAAGACGTCGCTTGGATTTCAACCACAGCGTCTCGTTTCATAGTTTTATTTTAATTTGCTGCGCATTTCATAAAATTCTCTTTAATTTCAGAGAGACAATTTTAGAAAGTTAAATATTGAAATTTAGATAGCACGTGCATGAATAATGTACAATATAAATATATTCTCAAAGAATCTGTGAAAGCTCGTATTATTTTAATATGGTTATTAAACTGAGGCGAACTTGACGGTGAGTGTTTTTAGCGAAAAAAGAAGCTAATATTCAGAAAACAACGGGGTGGTTTAGTGCAAAATGCCTATTAATACTCAGTATAAAAAAAATCAACGGCTTATAGAGTTATTTTTCATCTTTTACTCATCATAATTAACAAAATCAACTGCAAGTACTTCATAGTTTGGAATAATCATTAATTATTTATTCGAAGACATATGAAGGAAAATAAAATATAATATTCAAAATTACATCATTTAAAATAATATGGTTTCATGATTTACTGTTATAATTTATGTGTAGTTTTTACAATAATATTTTTATAACATATTAATTCATAGATTTCTTTCGTTCCTCTTCTTTCATCCATCCTTTCAATGTGGCCAAACCACCGAAGCATTCCTTTCTCAATCTTAGTCACTACATCTTCTTTCGATCCACATTTTTCTCTTATCACGCTATTACTTACTCTATCACTTACTTTCAGCCCACACATACTTCTCAAAGCTCTCATCTCCACTGCATTTACCTTACTTACATGCTTGTTTTGCCACACTCACGACTCACTTCCATACATCAGTGTTGGCACCAGGACTCCTTGGTGAATAGTTAACCGAGCGTTATTCGAAATATTTTTGTTATGTCGCGAAAGTGAGTGGTAGTGTCGGACGGGGACGTCCTAGACGTACCTTCATGGACCAAATTGGCGACCTCCTAAGGAAGGGCCAAATAAGGAGTTCTCGTAACCGACGAGCATGTATGAAGAGACTGATGACTGTAAAAGAAGCGAAAGAGGTATGCTTGGATCGTAGCACTTGGCGCTCCATAGTCTCTGCCTACCCCAATGGGAGAAAGGCGTGAGTTTATGTATGTATGTATGTAATAATTCATAAACCAAATCCACCTAACCCACCCCTATTTACAGAAAAGTAATTGATAGTCTTCAACAGATATTTATGAAATTATTAAAATATTCACAAACTAAACACACACACACACACTCTCACGCCTTTTATCCCTGAAGGGGTAGGCAGAGGTGCAACTAGTGCACGGTGCACCTACTTTTCGCCGTGCGTATTCCGTCCCATGATTAGGCGGCGAGCCTATCGCCATATCGGGCATAAACTAAAAAATCTATTTTATTCGCGGTAGGTATATTAGCAGCAATGGGGTGAAATCCAGCTAAGGCATGACACTTGAATGCGGCATTATCAAATCCGGACCAAGGAATAACAAAGACCAGGGATCGGCCGAGATGTCCACCTTTGTTCTATAGCTTGAACTCTATTGGATGACAATTAGAACGTACTATCTGTGATCAACAACGCTTTTACATTCAACGCTGGTATTTTTGCTTCGATTTTCCAATTAAGGGTTTTTTAGTTACTTATGTGTTAATTTGAATGATTCATATCAATTAAATCAAATATTTAAAAAGTAATTTATAAAAATCTTAATTATTTAGTAAGAAATAAAAGAAGACTCTGTAATCTGAATATTAGCTACATAATATTATATTATACAATATGTAGCCCAAAAATATTGCTACATATTAAAACAAAAACAAAAATATTGTTTTCTATCTGACGACTACGACATTTTCAGTCGTTCTAAGGGTTTGAATGTCAAGTCAGCTGAAAACACATTGTAATGTAATTTGCCAGATCTGCAAATCGAACTCGAAACTCTACGTAATGTAGCTCATAAAGTAGTCATAATCTCATGGGCAACTAGTGTAAATTTACGAAAACCCTAATAAATTCATAATAAGCTGATATTATTGCAGACATATTAATAAAATATATTTTACAGCTAGTACTCAAGTACTTAAGTTAAAATTGCGATACGTGAACAGTATTTTAAATTATTTGCAGTAATATATGCAAAACAATTACAATTATTGAATTGCTCGATAATTCACACGTACTTGGATATCTAGATCACGTAGCGAAAGTATATTCGGTTTGAATATTTTACACAATTTAGCTGAATCGTATTCAATAATGTAATTGAACAAGGGATTTATTTCGCTATCTTAGACTTACGGTATAATGATGATAATAAAGCGTGATCAGTGATATTTAACAAAATATTAATAATATACATCCACTAATTATAGAAATCAAACAAAGGATGATAGATTTACTGGAAAATAATTTTAAATTTGAACTCATTTGGATCCCAAGTCATCAGGGGATTAAAGGAAATGACATAGCATATAGAGAAGCCAGGAATGCTACAAATGAACATGAAGTTGATATGTCAATTAAATCATGCTCAGTTGAATTAAAAAAATATTTTAAACATACAATTAAAGTTTTTTGGGACTTAAAATGGAAATCTAATAATACAAGTAAGTTATTTAATATTAGGAATTCTATATTTGATAAATCTCCTGTGTCCTTCGTCAGTAGAAAAGACCAAGTTATTATCACTAGATTACGCATAGGTCATACAAATATGACACATATTCATTTAATAACTAAAACTAACAAAAATAAATGCAAATGTGGGCTGGATTTAACTGTGTTACATCTTTTAGAAAATTGTTCTACATATAATGATGAAAAAATTAAATGTAACTTACCAAATACGATCAAGGAATGTTTAAGTGAGGAAGGATATAAACAAACAATTTGTTTTTTAAAATTAATTGATGTTTACAAATTAGTGTAACCTATTAATTGTACAAATTATCTGCTGTGGTCGCTAATGACCTTAGATGTTAAAAAGCGACCTAAAATAAATAAATGAAAAAAAAAAAAAAAAAACTTATTTCAATTACCTTAAGAAGTATATTGACTGCCTCGGTGGTGTAATTGTATTACGGTATGACTGCAATGCTGAGGTCTTGGGTTCGATTCCCGGGTCGGGCAAAGTGATATTGGGTTTTAAAATTAGTATCAGCCCGGAGTCTGGAATTTATGCCCGATATGGCGATAGGCTCGCCCCCTATCACATTATCGGACGGAATATGCACGGCGAAAAGTGGGTGCACTAGTTGCGCCTCTGCCTACCCCTTCGGGGATAAAAGGCGTGGGTGAGTGTCTGTTAAGAAGTAAATGATGGAATGCTCTCTAGATGCCATACCATACCAGACCTGGATTATATACTGCCCACTGCTGAGCACGGGCCTCCTCTTCAACTGAGCGGGTTTTAGGCCTTAGTCCACCACGTTGGCCAATTGCGGGTTGGCAGACTTCACATACCCTCGAACTTCTTATAGAGATCTCTAGATGCAAAGTAGTATAAACCGAATTTTCATAATAAATGTACACGTAGAAGTAATATTAGTAGTTGGGCGACTACTACACAGGTTGTTACCTGAAGTCACAACTAGAACCAAAGCCAAAGCGCTGAGGTGTTAATGAATGCGAAGAGCACTTTATGTACTCGACAGGAATCCCTACCATTGGAATAAAACCAGTAAATATTAAACAAACGCGGTGAAAAAATATTTTTATTAATAAAAGGATTTCGGAGTTCCGTATAGTGTATCTAAAATTTATATTTAAGGCTATAATTAATGCAATAATTGAATCCAATTACTGCATTCATAATATGATTGTAGTTAAATAAATAATTAAAAAGGACACATAACATATTAAATAGTATAAGTGTATTGCCATACATAATAAAAAATCATTACTATGAAAATGAAGACATCATCAATGAGCACGATAAGCATTATCTCTCGTCCATAGAAGACTAAACTATCACAGGAAAGTTATGAAATCTACGTCCATTCATGAGTTCGCGTATTACCTAAGATCTATATCTTTAGTAGATGCCTTTATTGCCTTATCGTGTTTCCCTGTAGAAAATTCGCTGTGTGTAACCTACGGAAATACGACATTAAGTTTGACAAATGTTTCACCGCTTGAAGTTGAAACCCATATCTTTATCGCAAGAAACACCTTACGTGGCTACAGTTCAGTATCAGAATCTTGAAAAATTGCGGATTTAAGATACATGGTTTTGCCAATTGGATACATTTGTATGGTTGAGATCGCATTCGTACTTTAACTTTTATCATAGTTTAAAAAAGTTGAATGTAAGAATTTATATTATTTACAAGTAAAAGTATGTGGCAGAAAAAATACGAGCATTTATGACATTAAAATTCGGCGTAGCTTATAATATATTATGAATTGTAAAAAAAAAACACGAATCAATACCAAGACTCTCAATAGATTTTATATTTAAATTTTATACAAGTCAAATTGAATCTTGAATCAATATACATTTTTTACGCATGCTCACGCCTTTTATCCCCGAAGGGGTAGGCAGAGGCGCAACTAGTGCACCCACTTTTCGCCAGGCGTATTCCGTCCCATGATGTGATAGGGGGCGAGCCTATCGCCATATCGGGCACAAATTCCAGACTCCGGGCTGATACTGAATAGAAAAATCCAATATCACTTATATACATTTTTTACCTTACATTAATAGATTTATAACATGTAGCTATATATGTATTTGCTTTCAACAGGTCCGTCTGGAAATCTTTAGGGGAGGCTTGTGTTCAGCAGTGGACTTCATGTGACTGATGATGATAATGTATGTACTTTCTATGTTTGGGAGTTGGGACCAAAGTGAGACCAATTACTTTTTCAGCAAGAGAATCAGATTTATCTTGTGATGTTAAAACTATGACCCAAAAGTTTGGACAATTTATGTCTTTACCGTACTAAAATTATAGGAAGCTCTTCCAGTCACGTGTTTCTTCATTCCTATAACATCAAACCCTTTGGAATGAGAAATTTTATTGCCTATTTGGCGATAGATAGCCACCCGTTCTTTGGCATAGCTCTTGACCTACCTTAACTATACGTATCTGGTTCATTACTTTCTATAAGATCGAGTAAAAAAAGCAATGAGAGGTGTCAAGGGACACCCGGATGGAACGAAGTTCCTTTCGATTAATTAGTGAAGGAATTGTAATAAAATTTTATTTATATAACAGAGTGTGTATATATATAAATATATAAATATTTTCCTATTTCCGTTCCAATACATAAGTTTCTAGAGAAAAAAACAAATAAATACGTGTGGCACTCGGAGACTACCGCGGTAAAGCTATTGCATAGCATTTTTATCACAAATTTTAATTGACTAAACACAAATTCGATCTTACGCTTACCACATAAAGTAGATTTTTAAACGCGAGCAAAGCACGTTTAGTCTTGTTATTGATAAATGTCAGTAACCAAAGTAGAATAAATCAACAAAATTTGAAAAAAGAATGTTACGTTCGATTCTTTTGTACTCGTGCCGTGCCAACGCTGGGGAAATAGCTTCTACGCAATGTATTTAAGGTTCATTTTAGATTAGTAAGAAATGGTTTTAATGACTTTAATAAATAAAATAAATACAGATATACTCGTTTCAAGAATTATAGCTTCTACGCATTGTATTTAAGGTTCATATTAGTAAGATAATAGAAAAAAGTGTCGTGACAACTTTCCGTCCAGCCCCCTTTCACAACGCGCAATAAGGAACTTCGTTCCAATAACAAATAAAAAAACATGTATTTTTCCATTTCTTTTTTTAACTGGTAGCAAAAAAGAACGCTATAGTTTGGGCTGTATTACGTAGTTAAAAAATAATGTCGATATACAGTGGTAGTCGGTATAAATTATATTCGATAACCTCTGGGCTCTGGTTGACATAATTAAAGCGAATATTTACCTTACTACGGTGAAGCAAGGAAGGTATTACATATTATGAATTTCACTGTTGCAAAAGTTTACCCTGACAATTCTGCACTTGACTTGGTTTATTAACCAAGGTCGGCTGAATAACCAAGTCACGAGAGGTGAGATTTGCAACACTAGCGGTCCAAAGGGTGACCGCAACAAACGTTGGGTGCCTCGTAAATTGTACTTAATGCTCTTCCACAAATTAGCTGGAGTCTGCGTAATAAAGAAGGAACATGACAGGTATGTTTCTTTTATTACACAAATTTCTTTTATCGCATAACAGGAAGGCACACGTTCTTCTTTTATTATACGTAAAGCCGCTGAGATTATTAACTTTACTATATTACTTATTGACCTATTTATGTTTTTTTTTATTGAATTGAATGACGAGACGAGCATGCCGTTCGCCTGATGGTAAGCGATACGACCACCCATAAATAGTAGCAACACCATACAGCACCTTATGTTATAAAGTACTGTATGGCATTCCACTGCGCTCGTCATCCTGAGACATAAGATGTTAAGTAACATTATGTCCAGTAGTTACACTGGCTACAATGTCCTTCAAACCGAAACACAACAATGCATGCTCACTGCTGCTAGGCGGTAGAAATAGACATTGCGGTGGTTCCCACCCAGACGGACTCTTATGGGAGACCTACCACCAGTAAACAAAACACATAAAAAAAAGGTATCGCCAGGAACATTTCATTTCTAGATTGTGGTATAAAAGTAAACACGATTACATCTTTCGTATACGCCAGAATTTGAATCCCCCAATGCTTAAGATAAGGTAATGTTTAAATCATCTTGGCTTGTGTCTAGCCAATATGGTTTCTCCCGAGCAGATGTAGTTATGACCTGCGATAAATTTTGAGTAAATGCAGTTTATGCATTTACTCAAAATTGTAAAAAAATATCAAGTCGAAAATAAATTGATGAATCATGATATTCGTATTAAAGACGATTAAATAAGAACATATTATAATGAGTGAAATATATCGACGAATTGTGCCGTTTTTTCCAAAAAGTTACAATCAAAAATTTAAATTTTTTAACATTTGCCGTTAATAATAGAATATTAAACGTCGGTAATATCGATTGTTATAAAATCATTCAAAGTTGATGGATTAATAAGTTACCTATCAATTTCTACTTTTAGTAGGAAGCCAATTCAATTAATAATTTATAGTTAGATTAAAAGTTCTGCACCGAATACTGCTGCGTTAAAGTTATTTGATGTGTCGAAAAATGCAGCACCAAAAAGTAATATAATGTAAAAAGTTTGTCATCGTTACGTACGCAATTAAGCGTCCTTTACAAAATTTATATGCGGAATAAAATGAAAATTCACGTTGATGTTGATTCAATGAAAATTGAAAGATGCATACAATTTGATTATCCCTAAACGTAGTTATTTTCTCTCAGTACTTATCTACAATGTCTTGTCTTTGATTTACATAAAAAATATTATACCCTAGTTTTCGAATTTGGTTTTTAATTAAAATATAAAAAAATATTTGAATAGGCCGTACCCGTATTGTATTAAGTGCCTATATCAAAGTTCTTTGATGGGTCATTCATAGACCTCAAGTAGTAAATTTGGCCAAAGACAGAGTATACGTTAAATAATTCTTGAAATATTCCAACCTCGTCTAAGCAAAGAAAATCTCTTATAAAATGTAAATATCTCAACTTGCATTTTATGGGCCGATTTCACCGCTTGCTGATAAACGCTATTTGTCACATAAATGAATAAATAAATAAATAAATAAAATAAAATAGTTTATTCATCACGTAGGCGAACATAATTGCACTTATGATAAGTCAAGATACATTCAATTAATAATAATAATTATTACAAAAAGTCACTTATATAACTACAGACATTTTTATAGGGAGTAAAATCAATGAAAAATAAATAATGAAGCCAAGCTCGGGCTGGCAGGAAAGAGAAGATAAAAATAAAATAAAAAAAAGAAAATCATTTTTATAATAATAAAATAATGGAAGGAACGCGTCGCGATCCTCACCGGTGAGGATGCCCTACTACAGGCCCTAACCTAGCTAACCTACCAGCCTTTCACTAGCTACCTAAGCGATGACTACCCGAAGAAGAAAGGCAGAAAGAAACTCCGGGCTTACTTTTTTGTCATCATTTGTCCATTGAATCTTTATAATATTCTTTTTTTTCAAGTCTTTTGCATACAAAGTCAGATTAGTTATATAAGCTAATGCACACACATCACCGTTAAATTGAGATAAAATCCAATTGAAGGAATTTAAAAAACACTAAACTCTACACCTAAAAAAAAAAAAAATCATAATTAGAGCAGAGAACACAAATAAATAATAATAATTAAACGGTGTACAGAGTGCATACGCCTACATTTACAAACATAATTTTTGAATTTTATTTGGTTTTCGAGCAATACGCACAATTTAAATAATTTATAATTTTAAAGGCAAGCGCAACACAATGATCGGTCGGTCGTCATTAACATTAAATGATTATATATTAACGCGAGGATAATAAGCCGACTATATTATATTCGACCGACCGTATTCTTTCCGATCGGCTTGATCCTTTGGCTTTGCGTAGAGATGTAGCATCGCTCTGCATTCTCTATCGCATTTACCACGGGGAGTGCTCTGAAGAATTGTTCGGACTTATCCCTGCTGCTGAGTTCCATCACCGTATATCGCGGCAGAACTCCAAATTCCATCCACATCACCTCGGAGGTTGGCAATCCACCACTGTACGTTTTAGCCGTCATTTTTTGCCACGTACTACTAAACTATGGAACGAATTGCCGCCAGCAGCATTTCCGGACAGATATGACCTGGCGATCTTCGAAAAAAGAGCGTATTCCCACCTAAAAGGCCGGCAACGCATCTTTGTATTGCAGATGTTCATGGCCGGCGGTGATCACTTACCATCAGGTGAACCGTATACTCGTTTGCCCCCTATATCATAAAAAAATATACAAAAGACACACTAATGTATGCTCCTTGATCACAGTGTGACTTTTGTGTTGGGTCGGCTTATATATTTATGTGACGAATAGCACTTTTCAACAAGCGGTAAAATCTGTCCTAAGATTTAAAATAATTTCATACCAAATCCAACAGCGTGAAATATGTTCGTTTTCGCTTTACGATGCCTTTGTAAATTGTCGCTAAACGTCTCAAGTGAATGCTAGATATCGAAGGTTGGGTCCAAGAATCAGTTGAGCCTTAACAAATGGGAGGCCATAAAAATAAATAAAACTTTGGGTGCTGGCCTGCTTTTTATCTGACTCTTTAGAGGTGACTAAGGAAAAATACGCGAGGTCAATTCGAAACCTTTTCTCACTTCCGTTCCAAGGGACAATATATTGATTCGTGAAATAGCGGTCTCTCAATTAAAGTGTGGACTTAACTTACAGGTACCTTTGAAATTTCCTTTTTTAAATTGTTAAGACCGTATTACACTGAAATTATTTTGTTTTTAGATCAATTTTTAAATGCGTAATCACAATTCATGAAGATTCAAAGACCATTTAATTAGTAAAAACGTAAATATGCGATAATTCGTCAATGCTTTGTTATCTAAGTTTGGCATTAATTTATTAGGAATTTTAAAATTATAATTTCATTGTTTGTATAGTTAAAACGATTAGATTTATCGTTCGAATTTCCATGTCTTGTACACTGTTTTAGATTGAAACGCAAAAAATTACATATAAAATGAAAAAACCTTTTAAATAAACATATAAAAGTATATATAGTTTCGCAAAAATCATGGAGTATATATTATATAAGGTTCGAAGTACCTTAAGTAAGTTTAAGATCATAGTTTTTTTTTACATTTACTAACGAACTGAGAAAACCGCTCAACCGATGGTAAGCATTCCTGCCCAAAAAGAACAATAACAGCATCCAATACTTTAAATTACAATGAACTCATCATCCTGAGACATTAGATGTTCCTTCTCTAATTATATCCTTAAAATGTATTTATTCTGAATATAAATATTCGATAAAAGTAGAAGAGAGTAAATTACAAGGCTTCTACATATAAATAAAATGAAGAGTTGTTCCACTAACACGTAAATATTATGTCATGATCAATGTTTTAGGTTTTGTGAGTCATATACATAAACTAGGTTATGGATTATTCTGTAATTCGTATACAAGTTTTGCACACAAACAAGCGACGCGCCGCGCGAATGAATTTATTAAGCGTATACTGAGATGAACGAGTGTGCATTTGAATATTCAAAATCCTGCTCAGAGCCATTTACGCGTAGAATCTATTTTAGACACTGAAGTTTCCTCAGAATTTCCTCAATTTTATTTGAACTGGTGAAGGTTCTAATTTTCTCACTGAGTTACAATGTTATTCCGCGTAATTTTGCCTAATGGTATTTAAAAGTTATTTATTGTTTCACAAACTATGAAACCTACTAATAATGTAAGTGTCGTCTATTTCATTTGCAATCGCTGCTCACTATTAATCAAGAACCTTTGTTCAAAATGCCTTAAATCTCCTCTGTATCTCATAAAACCAAGGTCATTGCTCTATACGGTTAGTAGGTTCCCAGATAATTAGCACCGCGAGCCATGTGCGTGATATCAACGGCTTAACATAGTTTTGATTCGAAAATAAGGTTTACTCGGAGAACTAAAATGCTGACCCAAATGTTTTTGGATTACTGATCATTTTCTAAACGTACGTTTATTAAACTCCAATGTGAGTAGGAAAATATATTTTGCTTAGTTTTTAATACTGCCCGTCTGCCTGACGTCAAATCACTGTAGGGATCCAGTCCAGGTACACCGTGATCGAAGAGCCCACACGAAGTTGCCCTTCCTTGTATTGAATCCACTGTCCCAGTTCACAGTTCAGTTCCAGACACTCGGGAGTATAGCTTTGTCCGAGCGAGCACTGGGCCGAGTCCCTAACACCATGTACACTCTACACCGGCATACCGAACAAAACCCGCAGTGGCCTTCTTTGGCGCATAGGAGACGGCCCCAGGATATCCTGTACGTGTTGCTACTAGGCCAAGTCTTGCACTATTAAAATGTTAGAAACATATAGCGCTATATAGTACTTTACATTCCATTACATTTTCAGTGCGATGTGTGTTATTTATGGGTTTAGTGCCCGATACGACAGTATTTCGCCTCCCATTCACATCATGAGTAGGGAAAGCTGTTAGTGAAACGTGAGTGCGATTCCACTATAAATATACAAGAGCGTCACATTGCAAGACCGGAGATTTTATACTTCGGCTCCACGTAGGTATATTATCGTAAGGCATAAGTAATAGCTTTGTGTGGATATCGACTGCCTCGGTGGCGTAGTTGTATTACGATACGACTGCAAAGCTGTGGTTTCGGGTTCGATTCCCGTGTCGAGCAAAGTGATAATGGGGTTTTCTATTCAGTATCAGCCCGTAGTCTGTAATTTGTGCCCGATATGGCAATAGGCTCACGCCCTATCACGTGATGGGACGGAATACGTACGGCGAAAAGTGGGTGCATTAGTTGCGCCTCTGCCTACCCCTTCGGGGATAAAAGGCGTGGGTGAGTGTCTGTTAAGAAGTAAATGATGGAATGCTCTCTAGATGCCATACCATACCAGACCTGGATTATATACTGCCCACTGCTGAGCACGGGCCTCCTCTTCAACTGAGCGGGTTTTAGGCCTTAGTCCACCACGCTGGACTTATTTTTATAAAGTAGAATTTAGGCAGGTGAGCAGAGGAGTCACCTAAATTGTGCGTATTGCTCGAAAACCAAATAAAATTCAAAAATTATGTTTGTAAATGTAGGCGTATGCACTCTGTACACCGTTTAATTATTATTATTTATTTGTGTTCTCTGCTCTAATTATGATTTTTTTTTTTTTTTAGGTGTAGAGTTTAGTGTTTTTTAAATTCCTTCAATTGGATTTTATCTCAATTTAACGGTGATGTGTGTGCATTAGCTTATATAACTAATCTGACTTTGTATGCAAAAGACTTGAAAAAAAAGAATATTATAAAGATTCAATGGACAAATGATGACAAAAAAGTAAGCCCGGAGTTTCTTTCTGCCTTTCTTCTTCGGGTAGTCATCGCTTAGGTAGCTAGTGAAAGGCTGGTAGGTTAGCTAGGTTAGGGCCTGTAGTAGGGCATCCTCACCGGTGAGGATCGCGACGCGTTCCTTCCATTATTTTATTATTATAAAAATGATTTTCTTTTTTTTATTTTATTTTTATCTTCTCTTTCCTGCCAGCCCGAGCTTGGCTTCATTATTTATTTTTCATTGATTTTACTCCCTATAAAAATGTCTGTAGTTATATAAGTGACTTTTTGTAATAATTATTATTATTAATTGAATGTATCTTGACTTATCATAAGTGCAATTATGTTCGCCTACGTGATGAATAAACTATTTTATTTATTTATTTTTATTTTATTTATAAAGGATCATTCTAAGTGGCTTCCACTAGCGCTAATGAAACTCACGCAGCTAGAGGAATTGTAGCTCCATTCGATAATGAAGCATTTTTTAAAGACCGGTGTTTTTATGGGGGAATAATGAGATTAGGAAAGGAGAACCAATTTTTGGCTACTGGTGATATGACTGAAATTTCAAATCTACCCTTTTATGTTGCAGACAAAATAATCTGCAGTGTTCGACTATCAAGCATAATACTAATACTTAAAAATAACCTAGAGTAATATCTACTATTGTATTTTTGCATTTTTCTGGCTCCCATTTTGTTAAACAAAAACCCGGACCGACGGATTAACGTCCTCTGAGGAACGGAAATCTCATTAAAGTTGAGATTTCGACTACAATTAACCACTTCGCCCGCGGGCCTTACTAGATGCGCCAGGGGTATTTTTCAGGCTTCCTAACCCTTAGAAAATAGACTGCCCTATCACATTTATGTATCTTGTTTTGGTGTAAGCCGACCTTCAAAAGCTTTTCAGATCTATTTTAATTTCCTTGAAATAAGTAGAATTTTTGAGTATGGTCAATTTAGTTCTAAAAATGTAACACACCACATAATACTATCATAAATTCGAATAATCCATGAACAAAACTGAAAAAGAATGCAAGCCGCGATCAACTTTCCCCCATCTCTAATACTATCTACAGACGCTTCAAGAGAATCTGTATTGTTAACATCTCTTCGGTTTGGGGTAAGTACATCGAGTGAGACGTTTTATTAATTAAATGGTTTTAAATTGTCAACATAAATAATTCTGTAGGGTTATTTATTTTTATTTTTTACGATTATTTTTTCCTTATTTAAGGAGCTTTGTCGTTTGTTACGACAATGTAAGTCCGTAGCTCCACTTTGATAGACAACTACTAATTTCCCCTCATTCCCTTAAAAAAAAAAATACCAACCACTCCTGACGCAGGAGCTGACAACATACTATTAATGTACCATGTTTTTAGGATTACGTGCTAGATTTAATGGATTTCCCTGTACGATTGTTTTGACAAAGTGATATCGAACTTCATTCGCTTAAGTTCTTCGTAATAAAGAGATCCTGTTACATCCTTATTGTTGTATTTGCTGTCAATTAGACACCGAGGTCGAATGCCAACTGTTTTAATATGTTTCATAATAATAGTCTATGCCTATACATAGCACTCCTCCCTCCTTAATTCTAACAAAACAATAACCACTGCTTCTTAAGAAAAGTAAACATTGAGCATTACCAAACTTAACAAATAACTTAACCAAAGATATGTTTTCTTAAACATAACACATGAATACAAAATATTAAGATCAAAATCAATCTGCATTATTTTTTAATTTCTCTAGACAGCGTAATGCGCCCGTGCGGAGTTGCTGGTCTCCCATCGGGCGCGTCTCCCTGGGTGGCGGATAGGGGAACGCCCCCCAAATTTGGGGGGTACCGGAAACGGCGTGGACCAAAACCAGCAAAGAGGATTCTTCCACGTTCCCTCTGACTAGCAGAGGGTGCAGTGGAGGAATAGGTAGACGGGTTCCGTGTGCACTCACCCTGCCGCGGAACAGGCCGGGGCAGAACTAGTTCTCCGTGGCCACCGTTAGTCTCGGAATCTCAGGGGGCACTGTGGTCATGTTTCGCAGCGACTCCTGGGGCCGAGGGTCTTGGCTTAACCGCCTGGACTGCGAGGGAGAAAACCTCTATAAAAAGTTACCCCGAATCCCAAGCGGCGGCGCACCGCGAGGGGATGCATGGCTGATGGGTAGTTCGGTCTCGAGTGCGACCCCCGCCAGAGTACCGGCCGACACTCTGTGCGGGTTACGCTAGGCTTACCCAGGTACAGGGGGCACTGCCTGGGCGGACTGTTATTTCCCCCATACTCGTGGGATTCAAAATGAATACATTAAAACAAAAAAAAAACACGTTGACGAGGTTGCCTACTCCAGTTCTGGCTGGAGAGGCGGAGGTCGAAGGGCGCAAGCCCAACGACGGAGAAGTAGAAAGGGGGAATCTGGGCGTGAGGCTTACTGGAGTCGTGGCCGATGTTGCACGGCCTGAAGACATGTGCGTGGACTTGGAGTCCAGCGATAGTGGCTCTTCAGTGAGAGGCGGGCGATTCTGGAGGACCTCGAGCGACACGGACGAGCCGGCACCGAAGACGAGGGCGACCGTTGCTCGCGGTAGAGGGGGTCCGCCTTCGGTGGGCAGCCTAAAGAAGGCAGAGAGGGAGCGCAACATCTCGAAGCGTGCGGAGGCTTGCCAAAAGTCGGAGAAGGTAGTGCCGAAGCGGCTGCGCTCTGCCGGGTTACTGGCGCGCTCCAAGGCCACAGAGACCACGGTCACCGGCCTTGAAGACGAGGCGAAGAGGTGGCGGGAAAAGAGCTCCCGCCTTGAGGCTGCAGTTAAGCAGCTTCAGGAAGAGAATGCCTCCCTCCGTCGCCGCCTCGAAGAGCTAGAGGCGGCCGCCAGCAAAAGCCTAACGGAGGAAATGCTGGGGATGATAGAGGCGAGGGTGCAAGCAAGGATGGAGTCCTTGCTCATGGGACCGGCCGCAAGACCGCCTCTGGCCCATGAGAAAAATAGGGCCCAAACAATAGAGCTCCCGGTACAGGGGGGGTATGTCAGGGGTCCACCTCAGTCCTCAAACAAAGGCAAGGGCAAGGGCAAGGGAGTAGCCCAACCCAGTCCTCCCACCCTGATCCCAATCGCCGGTCCCTCTAGTGCTCCGGCCCGATTCATCGTGGCAAAACCATCTGCGGTGCAAGCGCAGAAGAGAGTCGTCCCGGCCCCCACACTTCCTCCGGCGCCCAAGCCGAAACCAAAAGACAAGGGGGGGAAAGGCAAACCCAGTGCCCCAGCGCAGCAAGCTCTCTGCGAGCCCCGCCCGCTACCGCCGGCTCCAGTGTCCCTGGACAGGGAATGGACGGTCGTGGTGGGCAAAAAGAAGTCGAAGCCCAGGTCCGGCGCGACACCGGCTGCACGTCAGCAGCAACCACCGCGCCGGGCCGAGCCCAAGCTCCGCCCACCGCGGTCCGCGGCCGTCATGATATCCCTGACGCCGGCGGCGGTAGCGAAAGGACTAACCTACGCCAAGGTTCTCACAGAGGCGCAGGTTAAAGTGAACCTCACCGGCCTTGACATTACAAGGCTGAGGCCAAAGTTTGCGGCCACGGGTGCCCCAATGTACGAGGTGCCCGGGGCTAACTCGGATGAGAGGGCTGACTCCCTCGCCGTAAGGCTGAGGGAGTGTTTCAATGGGTCGGAGGACGTTCGAATCTCCCGGCCCATCAAGCATGCGGAACTGCGGCTTACGGAGTTGGACTACACAGCCACTCCTGAGTCAGTCGCAATGGCCCTCTCTAAGGCCGGTGAGTGTGCACTGGAATCTGTTAAGGTAGGGCAAATCCGTCCTGACCGATCCGGTGTTGGCACGGCTTGGGCTCGGATGCCGATAAAGGCAGCACAGAAAGTGCGGGGGGCAGGCCGTGTAATAATCGGCTGGGTCGCGGCTCGAGTTTCTGTGCTTGAAGCGCGGCCCCTTCGGTGCTTCCGGTGCCTGGAGTCCGGGCACGTCCGGGAACGCTGCGACTGCGCAGTGGACCGTAGCGCGCTGTGCTACCGCTGCGGCCAGACAGGCCACAAGGCCCGTGAGTGCAGCGCTGCGCCGAACTGCGTGGTCTGCGCGGCCTCCGGCAAGCCCGCCGGGCACCAGGTCGGGGGGAAGGCATGTCCCGCCTCCTCCCGCCGCAACCGTCGTCGCCCCTCCCGACGTAATGCTGCTGCTGCTGTGGCTACAACCCAGCTGCAGATAGCAAGCCCACCGCAAGAGGCCGAGATGGAAGGTGTTGAAGAGATCGCCCAATAATGGACCTAAAGTTCCTCCAGGCGAACATCAACCACTGCGCCAGTGCCCAAGACCTGTTGTCCCAAAGCCTGGCACAGTGGTCGGTGCAAGTGGCCGTGGTCGCTGAGCCGTACTTTGTCCCTCCCCGTGACAACTGGGCCGGGGACACCGACAGCCGGAGGTCCTGGCGTGCGGTGGCACACTTCTGTGAGGTGGTCCTCTCACGGAAGGAGAGTGCCGAGAGGGATCGGAGGCGCGGAGATCCCTCCCGCCGCCAGACAAGACGTAGGAGGCGCCGGGTGGACGACTGACCGGCGTCTTCCGCCCTGTGGATTGGGGGCGTTTGGAGAATTCCACCACGGTATCCCCTGCCTGTCGTAAAAGGCGACTAATGGGGGCCACCGGGGGTCGCAGGCGGGCGGCAGGGGGCTGTCCGTCTTTAATATTTGTGTTTTATTAGCACATTGTAGCGATCCCCGTGATGGACGGCAGCGTGGCTGGTAGGCCTCACGCTGCCGTTGACGCCGAGGGCGTCCTTCGGTGCCCGGGGGCTCCTGAGCCCCCCCACAACAGGAGACGGGCCGCACCAGGCGGCACCGCGCAGGGGCGGTTGCGGACGACAACTTAGACATTAGTCAGAGGAAGCCCGCAGCCGTCCCTAATGCGCCGAAGATGGCCACCGCGGAGTTTTGGTTGGTATGCCGTGCGTTGTACATAGGTTAGGGACTCGGCCCGGCGGTCGCCCGATGGTTACATCTCTCCGGGCGGCTCAACGCCAGGTCGTAAGGCACGGTGAACCCAACATAACCGCTCAGTCGCCCCCCTTGAAGGCTGGGCGGTAGTAATAAGTCACTTTCTCCGCGAAAAAAAAAAAAAAAAAAAGACAGCGTAATGCGGCTTTCCGTTTTGGGCGTGAGTTATCTGAAGCAAGCTCCTGCGGCTGCGTAGGAATTGGCGAATTTAACTCAATCCGACTCGGCAGTAACTCAGTCTCCTCTGCACTATCGAATCTTTCCTCTGTCTCACCCTCCTCCTGAGAATGTTCCTGCAAACTAGTACCAGCCCTATCTAACAAATCTTCATGAACTTGACTCAATGAATGCCGCGATTTCCGGCTCCCCAATATTTGATCGATGTGACGTTTATGAACGTGACCATCGCTGGTCTTTACTTTGTACGTCACTGGACTCGATCGCTCGAGTATTTCAGCCTCAGCCCACTTATTTCCGAACCTTGAATAATCGCGCATTAACGCCTCGTCACCGACCCCTACAGCACGCATTCGCGCATCACTGCAGTTCACGCGCTTGAGCTGAGTGTCACGCACCGTCTCAGCAACATCGGGCCGCACCAAATCTAATCGTCCGCGCAAGCGCCGCCCTAATAAAGCTACAGCCGGTTCAATTCCTGTGGTACTCTGCTCAGTATTACGATATGAAAATAAAAACTTACTCAGCGCAATATCGCTGTTTTGATTTTCTAATTGTGCCTTTTTCAATACTCGTTTAATAGAACGCACAGCATTCTCTGCAGCGCCATTACTCGCGGGATGGTAAGGGGCAATTAACGTATGTTTGATACCATTCTTTTGTAAGTAGATAGAAAATTCTGATGATGAAAACGGAGGACCATTATCGCTAACTAATCGCTTTGGTAAACCAAAACGAGCAAACAACCGCCTTAAACAATTAATTACTATTATTGCTGACGTTGATTTCACGTTTTCAACTTCAATCCACTTAGAATGTGCATCAATTACTATGAAATAGTAATTATTATTAAACGGACCGAGAAAATCCAGATGCAGTCGCGACCACGGCTCAGCTGGCCACGGCCACGAGTGTAGCGGCACGGGAGCAGGCACGGCGCGCTGCGACCGACAAGCTACACACTCGCTGACTATACGTTCTATATCTGCATCTATATTTTCCCACCATACATAATTTCGAGCAATTTGTTTCATTTTTACAATACCCGGATGACCGTCGTGAATATCTTTTAAAATCGTCTCACGTAAAACTTTTGGGACCACAACTCTGTATCCCCAAATTAAACACCCTCTTTGTATATGTAAACACTCTTTTCGGTTAAAATAAAACTTCTCTAATTCGTCATTAACTCCGTTAACTGGCCAACCGTACATAACATAACCATATATCTTTTTAAGTAAATTATCTTTCGCAGTTTCATTTTTAATATCCTTAAAATCTACAGGAAAATTCTCTTGCACAAAATTTAAATAACTAAATTCTTCACTCTCACGTGAAGAATTTAGTTATTAATATAATGGATGTTTATACGCTTGTGACATATTCATATATCAGTATATCTAGCAAGTTTACAAAAATCATTAACAATAATATTGAAATTTCGTCCACAGTTTGTAGTAAATCGTCATTAGGCATCGTATTTTATTCATAAAGGGTTTACCTATACAAGTGTTCCATCCTACGTCATTAATAGAACCATAATCACAAACTTTTCAAATACATTACCAAAAAAAGTAACATTTACCAAGACAAATGTCACAAAGTTGGCCGCTAGGCGCAATTAAGTTTTGAATGTACAGTCAGCCGCATAAATAGCTGAACAAATTCAAAATTTCAAATCACCTCTACGCGTTACGTTTAATTATGCAGGCCGACATAAATGTGCCGACCGACCAGGGATTTTTTTTATCTCTTGCCGGTCGACATTATTTTGGGCTTCACTTCATTTACCATCAGGTGCAGTGAAGCCACTTTGTCGAGCTATCAATAAAAAAAAAAAAAAAAAAAAAAAAATAATTACAATATTTTATTTCTTGGTGTGACGTAAAGTTAATCTCTACTTTTTTTTGTTCAGAGAAAACGTGAATTGGTATGAACACAAAAGTGCAATGGGGATTTGAAGTTTTGAATTTGTTCAGCTACTTATGTAGCTAACTGTACCTAAAAAAATTCGTAACTCTAAATCCTATAAATAAAACTTCAAAAAGGTTTTATTTTATCAGCGTTGCATGTATCAAAGCGGTTAGTACTTATATTGTTCGAAGCGCCAACTTTATCTAAAGAGATATTTCATACATCCTTAAAATTTTATGCATGAGTATTGATGACTTCGATCATATTTAAAGGGCTTTGTATGATACTCTACGCCAGGCGATCAAAAACATTATTGTAATGAGGCTATTAATACACATTTGGGTTGAAATAAATCTGTCGTTATCGGCGTGGATTGTATGCGTTTGTGGAAATAAAATAACTGGATGATTTATCATTCGTTTTTACGAATGATCAAGTGTACATTAACATAAGATCATGCCATAGATGCCGAAAATTTGGGCATAAGTACAACTAGAGCACACACATGCCGCCAAACTTATATTCGTCCATTACATATTCTATCGTATCATATTTCATATCAAATTAGGCAAAAATTCTAATACAAATAATGACTGCATTGCTAAAAACTATACTCAACAAACTGCGATAAAGCTTATTTTTTATCACGTCCAACGAGAATATAGTACATCATACCATACGCAGTAATTTAAATAAATCTCACGTATTCAGATTATACGACGCTTACATTGTTTTCGCAAAACAATAAAACAAAGAATACCCAATGCAATTATAATAAAAAAAGATAGATCGTGGAGAACGGTTAATCCTGATAGCGGAAAGTCTGCTGAAATGACTGGCGCGATGGAACAAAAACAAAACCATAATTTCCCAGCACACATATTTGGATGAGATGTACTATATTATTTATCTGAAGTGACATTCGTAAGGCAACAAGGATACGGTCTGGAATATGTTATGTGCGTATGAAAAGAACATTTCGCCGGTCCTCGTGTAGATAGCGCTCTATCGTCTGAGATTGTGAAAGGGTTGAAATTGTTTACTTGGATAAATTTGACAAGGATTTTGCTATTGTTACAATTTTCACTGGAATCGAAAGCCCGGAAAATGAGATTATACTGTTCCTCGACGAGTAACTGCGGGATATACGAGTATAAAGCGAAACCGTTCTTTTTTCTTGTCAAGTGTAAATTACTTTGATGCGGCTGTTTTATTTCTTACGACTTATAAAACAAAATCTGGGACGAGATTTTCTGGGACAGAGATTTATCAGCACACTTAAAGAGGCATTACACTCTTACTTTTTATTCAATTTGACAAATATTTTGTCATTCATATTAAATCAATTTTATGAAGAAAAAGAGTCAAAACAGTGAGTAATCAAAACGCAAAATCATTTTTTATTTGTAACCAAATTAATCGTTTACACTTTTAAAATGTTACGTTCTTATTCTTTTGAAATAATGTAACTAAATTCCTGATTTCTGTTCGGCCATAATGGTACAGTTTTTCGGTAATGGTTCTAGTAATCCAACAAAAACCAAGACATTTGGATTGATCAGTCCGGCTATAAAGAGCAATGTAAACTTTCTTAAGAATTTAATCCCTTATTGTGACTTTCCGTCTCTATTAAAAAACGTTAGTGATCCATTGCTCAGTGCTCTACCTATATAATAGTATTATCAACAACTAGACTATGAAAATATTCTCAAACTTTGAAGTACTTTAAGACTTTAATAATAATACCAACCCAGTATTATATACTGCTTACTGCCGAACATACGCCTCCTCTACTATTGAGAGGGTTTTTGGCGTAAGTCCACCACGCTGGCCTAATATAGGCTTGCAGACTTCATATGCCTTCGAAATTCCTCAGGAGAATTCTCACGATATTTTCCTTCACCGATAAAGCGAACGATTATAATTGATAAACAATATACTTGTAACTTCGAAAAGTTAGATGTGCCCAACTAGAATAAGATATTTTTCAAAATATTTTCACCAAGAAATAGGTAACTTTGTGCATTCTACAAAATAAATGAGAAAATAATAACTGCCCACAACATTTATTGCCGTGCCTTAAACTTTATGTTACCCAACAAGACTTTTCAGTCTGAAAAATGTAATGCCAACGATAAAATTTTTGCTGCTGCAATCATTCAAGATATAGGAAAGCTATTTACTTTAAACCAGTATCCAATTTAATAGAGCTGCTATAAATTAATTTTATTTTTCTAACACGCTAATGTAATTGAAGAGGTTAACGCTCAGCAAATTAGGGCTCGATAATAAATTCACTGGTGATAGGTCTCCCATATGTAAGAGGCCGTCTGGGTGGGTACCACCGCAATGTCTATTTCTACTGCGAAGCAGCAGTGTGCATGCACTGTTGTGTTTCGATTTGACGGACGTTGTAGTCAGTGTAACTACTAGACATAATGCGACTTAACATCTTATGTCTCAGGATGACGAGCTCAGTGGAATGCCACAAAGTATTTTGTAACTCAAAGTGCTGGATGGTGTTGCTACTGTTTATGGGTGGTCGTGTCGCTTACCATCAGGAGAACGGCATGCTCGTTTCGTCATTCAATGCAATAACAAAAAAAACTCTAATGTAATTGAAGAGGTTAACACTCAGCAAATTAAGGCTCGATAATAAATATGAAATATGTTTTGAAGCTTGCAATTAGTCTGTGTATTTTAATTTTAACTAACCCTTCACTATTCAAAACGTGATAAATCAACCCATTGTGTACGTAAACGTGACACAAAGTCAACTTAACCCGGATATTTTACGTGTCATTAGTCGAATAAAGGTTAGTTCACCTGTACACTTCTATATCATGCAAAGGCGTACGTTCATTGCGTACAACGGTAATTATTTTGTTTGAACTAGCTCGCATGTCAGGCTACGTATGTAAAATATCCGTATGAGTACAAACAGGCTTTGTCGAATGTACAGTCGGCCACATAAGTAGCTGAATAAATTCAAAAATTCAAATGACCATACACTTTTGTGTCCTTACGAATTTTTATTGTATCTTCACAAAAATTCAATCAATGTAAAATAATGTACTCAGACACCTGCTTCTATTCCTTATATTTTACTTTCTTAATTTGTTGATAGCACCAATGTTTGTTCACACCCAAGCAAGGGTTTACAATGCTACTTAACCACTCCTTTTCTTCTCAAGTTGATATACCTTTTCAATGACGTAAATAAATTAAAATGCCTGTTATAGGTGTACAGTCAGCAGCATAAGTAGATGAACAAATTCAAAATTTAAAATTGCCTACATACTTTTGTGTTCTTACTAATCTTATTTTTCTCTTCACAAAAACGAAGAAAAAATATTTAAGTTTAACTTAATGCGTATATAGGCGATTTGAAATTTGGATTTGTACAGATATTTATGCTGATGACTGTACATATCAAAATATTTTTATATGTTATGACAACCATGTTATAATCCACATAGAAGTATGATTATGTATATATAAATATGTTTGCTGTTGGCGTTTCTGAAATACATAAATAACAAAAACCAAAAAGTATTCACTTTATTCCACACACAGAAAAAAAACAATTAAACTGAACGCGTATAGGCGATTTTAAATTTTGAATTGGTTTAGCCATTTATGTGTGACTGACTGTAGTTTATAGAGGTCATAAACATAAAAAAAAAACGTTGAATGGTCTAACCGGCAATGGTAATGACATTTGCGTGCAGACAGCGTCAAACGCTCTACATTTAATACTGAAATTTAAAGTTTTCAAACTAATATCGTTGCTGTTCTCCAGCGAATAAAAGTATTTCTATTTATTTCTCGTTGGAACGCCTATGATATACCACGGTTTAATAATACTAGAGTTTATGGAACCAATCAAAACTTATCTCGAATCTCGTAAAAGTTGTATGTATTTGAAAGTTGCCATACTTTAGTAGTGCGTTTACATTTTTAGAACTAAAATAGACTTCTAGCTAGTACTGAATATACTTGATTATAAACTAATAAAAAAGCTGCGATAGCCTAGTTGGGAGTGGAACGAACTACCGAGACGAATGTCCGCAGGTTCAAAACGCAAGGGAACACACCTCTTTTCTAAAAAAGTTATGTGTGTATTCTTTGTGAATTATCGCTTGCTTTAACGGCGAAGGAAAATAACATAGGAAACCTGCATACCTGAGAAGTTCTCTGAATTTATAATGTATGTGAAGTCCGCCAACCCGCACTAGGCCAGCGTGGTGGACTAAGGCCTTAACTCTCTCAGTTGTAGAGGAGGCCCGTGCTCAGCAGTGGGCAGTACATAATACAGGGCTGGTATGGTATAAACTAAGAAGGAAAATATATGAACTAAAGGTGAAAAGCGACTTCCATAAATGTGATTGTTATGGTAGGTACTTACGGTCGGCAAAAAAAGCAGTCTAAACCGTGAGGGCGCAAAAACATTTATGCCTTATGGAAATTTTAGTACTCGTCATCAGCTTTAGTGTTGTACGCTAGTTTTTGCTCGTCATTTCTCATGAATAATTCTATGATACTAGTGAATGAAAACATTTCGGTTTGATTTGTATTCGGAATAAACTTTGCGCTAAGGAAGAAACGCTCGCTATAGTTTTACAGCCCTTGAGACACATGTTTAATGTCTCTACCAAACACGCCACCAAATGTAGCATCAACGAACATATTAATGTGCTTTCATATTTTATGAAATAGTTAAAATATTATAGATAGTTTCAGGAATTAAATAGAATTACTTCCATATTGAAAATAAGTGAAAACTTATATTTGACTGTTATCTCACCATCGGATCAATAAATGTACCTTAAAGTACAATGTGACCCAATTTAATAAAATTGAGTCACGTTTACAAATGTCCAAATTAGAATGTTACGGGAACTTTGTCAATGCAATTTTTATGTTCGGGTACTGCGGTTACTGTTACATTTTGTCATGGAGTGTCCCTAATGACTCGATACAATTTTTTTTTTTTATGTATCGTCCAGAAATATAATGACACCTAACGATGCCCAATAAAATATTCTTGCCTCATCTAAAATTTAAGATGTTTGGGGCAATATTGTGGAATTGGTCTATGCTATGAATTTATTATCCTAATCCTGCTAGCCAGTTTCGGCCACGGCGGCCAATCTCAACGGAGATCACCCAGGTACGCAGGAGATATTTTAGTGCACAAGTGTGTGCGCAATACACAGGTGCACTCGTTATTCCTTCGCTCTCATAGTTCAGTGAGACGACAATCCCACATGACCGTAGAGAGATCAGGCGCAGGACCAACGGCTTTACGTGCTTAATGAATTCATTATTATTATATGGAGTAACTACCTGATTCCAATTCTTCTAGAAAACACCTTTGAAGTATATCATGTATAATATACCCATGTTGACACGCGACAATTGACGTGCAACAGAAGGGAATTAACGTGCAAAATACATTTTTATATGTAGTTTTATTTGAATAACATTTTAAACTTGCAACATTCACAATATCGCGAATAGTTATCCAGTATATCGAATAACACTATTAAAAAATAAATATTAAATGACAACAGTTTCTACTATTTCTCGCATATGTTGCCTATGAAGAACACCTAACAATGCAGATTAAACTTATTCAAATTTTCTACATCCTTCCTAATAATATTATAAACGCGAAAGTATGGATGTATGGATGTTTGTTACTCTTTCACGCAAAAACTAATGAACAGATTTCGATGAAATTTGGCACATTGGTAGATTATGTCCTGGATTAACACATAGGCTACTTTTTATCCCGGGAAAATATAAAGCGGGACTTTGACCCGAGAAAACTCATTCACGCGGGCGGAGCCGCGGGCAAAAACTAGTAAAATATATTTTATCGAAGCTGCTAGAAATTCTGAAGGTATAACTTGGAAACAATGAATTAAAGCAAGCTGAGCTTCAGCCAGATATTAACGCTTTACGACAGTACTCGCCTTAATGAAGCAGGTAATGAGCCTCCAAGAGTCAACAGCAAACAACTCGAGGACGGTGGAAGCCTAAATGGAATCTTTCAGACCGGAGAATTTTACATCACGCATCGTTTAAGAGCACTATTACGACAAAATAAACTTGATAAATAGTAACATCCATCTCCTTTCTATTTGACAACAGTAATAAAAACCGTATTATGTATTTTGAAGATAATACATTAATCATGTAGGTATGGGATTTTGAAGACACAATTTTTGTTTTGAAAAACAGATTAATGATTACACATAAAATAAAATAAACATAAAGGGAAAATTTTAACTTTACCTATTACTTTTTATATAAAATAAACATAAAGGAGAAATTCGGATGATATTTGAGGATGACCTTTACTGGAGACTCAAGTCCAAACCACTTCAAAGGGTCGTGGGATATGCATGTAAAGAAATTCTCATTTTTATGTACAAGCTTAAATCATATTCGCTAGTTTCCAGTATGATACGATATGTTTACGTTATATTCTATCGGCCAAAAAGGTGTGAGAATTAATCACAGGAAAGGATATGTCAGACTTCACATACCTGCGAAATTTAGAGAACTTCTCAGGTATGCAGGTTTCCTCACTATGTTTTCCTTCACCGTTAAAGCGTTTGTGAGCGATAATTCACAAAGAATACACAAATAACTTTATAGAAAAGTCAAAAACTAGCCTTTTACAATAAATCGTTTAATTTTAAAGACCTCCGATTGTGAGATTTATATAATTTTATTTTGCTTAAAAACGACACTTGATATGATCGTTTTAAAGAAGTTAGTTATGGAGGGGTCTAAAAATATTATTTTAATGGATCCAAAATCCATTTTTTGCCTCTTTAATATCCCTAAAGATTGAGTCTGGTTAGATTTTAAGGCCCAACACCCATACACAAAGCGGACACTTTTACATCTGTTTTAATTTAACATGGCGAAGGCTGGCAATTTGTCATTTGTAAGTGAAATATATTTCATCATATTACATGTGATAATTTGTTTGTACTAACAGATGTATAACAGTAAAGTCTAATGGCCTTATTCATTACTGTAGTCATCGAATGTTTTGTCTTCTTCGAACAAATTTTGAATTGACTTTGACAGAAGATGACAATGCATTCTATAACTAAAGCTATACCTACTAACATTATACAGGGAGTTTTGGCGGGAACTTGGAAGTGTCATGAGGTACTCTTGTTTTAATTCATTATTTTGGTGATTCTTAGTGTTATATTGCATAATTATGGTGGTATATTATCCAATATAGTTCTATTAAAGAGCTCAAATGAAGTGAATTGAAATAATTGTGCTAATCAAGTGTTTTTTTTTGTTGCCGCCAAAACTCCTTGATAAAGTCTTGGTAAGGTAGCCACTGCTTTACTTCGACATACTTCAAAATAGACAAATCAAACTTGACATTGGCAAAATGTGAACACAAATGCCATTTAAAAAAAAAAAAAAAACATTATAAAGCTGAAAAGTTTGTTTGTTTGGTTGAACGCGCTAATCTCAGGAACTAATGAATTGATTTTGCAAATTCTTTCACTAACAGGATGCTACAATACTCCTGAGTGCTATAGGCTACTTTTTATCCCGGGAAAATATTTTTATCCCAGAAAAACTTTTTCACGCGGGCGGAGCCACGAGCAATACTAGGTTTATAAACTGTTTATATATAATGTCGTAAGTATTGAATTTTATAATAATTGTTTTTATTTATCAAGTATACTTTGTGGTTCAATTTATATTTGAATATATTGCTTCACAGAAAGTTCTTGCAAAGCCATATTATAATATTGAACTTTCTGTTTTTAGGAAAACTTCATAGAAAAACTTTTCGCTACTGTAGATTTTTATCCCTGGAGGAACGAACTATAACAAAGTTAAAGTAAATTTTATCGTCGCATTAGTTTTAAGCTGTCTCTCTCTGCAAAATGTTCTATAGAAGTTATTTCATGCGTTTCGTATGGTAAAATGGTTTATACAGGGTCATTTTGACATACCGTTAATAAATGATATCACATACTTATCTCGTCGAAACTAACGGTTTCCATTAAGTTATTTTAACCATAGATGTAAAATAAAAAAGTGTAAGTTTCGAACAAAATAAATAATAATAAAAAGTAACTTTAAGTTTACACGACCTTATGCCACTACTACTGCTCTAAGATAATTCGTCGCAGCGGCAACATTATACTTTCATTCAGAAATACACTTTCGCACACACCATATTCGCACTAAACTACGAAATTATCAAAAAATTTGAAAACTACTACCGGGAATTTTGGCAATAATATTCGTTATTAATGGATGATTTTTGGCAAGGTGTTAGAAGAGGTAAAGACGAATATGTGGTTTCATTTAGGAATGCAATGTAAAAATGACCCTGTATAAGACTTTGATAAAATACGGAAAAAATACTCAAGTATATATAATACAACATTTCTACATGTTACCAACTCTAACTCGGTATTTAAATATATTAAAATTGTATGCACCGAGATTTTAAAATTTCTGTACAAAACACGACTGAGCATTGGGGCAAAGACCTCACAGTAAAAAGTTTGTTATATTTCAGCGTTGACCTAGTCCGGAATGTCAGACTACACTTAAATACTTAAAACTGTAATAATAAAACATGATTAACTGCATTGACGCGACTGTTTTGAATATTGAAGTATACACACGCAATAGCGCCATATATAATTGTAACCTCACACAGTGGAATACCAGGGATATCGTCACAAAGCAGCGTGTAACTGAAGCTCTCGGAAACATTCCGCTTAATTAAATAAATGTTCGCGCAGACTGACATTTTGTACGATACGAAGTCTTATTAGCGGAATAAGTCTAACTTTACAACGTTTTGTTTCTAAGACGCTGAGAAAGGGATGTGCGTGTCTTTGGTTAAAGCCTGAGGGTGTTACAAATTTGTTTTGCGAACAAAAGGAAACTGTGAAAGTAAGCACGCATTAAAATCTGCATTCAAATGTGTCACAATTGAAATTACAAATTAAGATTAAACGTTTGAAATTTTCGCAATTGTGCGTACAATTCTCCTATTCAACCAACCTAACATTACATCTAAATAGGTAGCTAACATTATTAAACTTGATCAAAGGACATGTTTTTCACGCTTCGCTTGATATAGCAGTATATACGTTGATTGAGATCCCACGTAGTACATTAAAATAGGCCTAATTATGATATATTATATATTCGATATGAACCGTAATATAAATGTCTAGCTTTTGCCCACGGCTCCGCCCGCGTGAATGAGTTTTCCCGGGATAAAAGTTCCGCTTTATATTATCCCAGGATAAAAAGCCTATGTGCTAATCCAGGACATGATCTACCCGTGTGCCAAATTTCATCGAAATCCGTTCAGTAGTTTTTGCGTGAAAGAGTAACAAACATCCATACATCCATACTTACAAACTTTCGCGTTTATAATATTAAGTAGGATACATGAATTACAAAACAGTTCAGAAAGCCAAGTCTCTCTGTTTCACGCAAAGGCCTTTTGTGGACTCAATCTACTATGTTATTAGAAAGACGAGATTTTTCGGTTTTCGTATCGAGTAGGTAAACGCGACTTGTTATAGTAACTACTAGCTGTTGCCCGCGGCTCCGCCCGCGTGAAATGGTTCTTCCGGGATAAAAGTCCCGCTTTTTATGGAAACTAAAATAAATGTAGCCTAAGTTACTCCTTATTACATCAGCTATCTGCCAATAAAAATCTCGTCAAAATTGGTCCAGCCATTTCAGAGATTAGCCGGAACAAACAGACAGACAGACAAAAATTGTAAATAATGTTATTTTGGTGTATGTACCGTATATATATACATATACATGTAGTAAAAAACGGTTATTTCAATATTAAAAACAGATCCAATTTATTTATATGTATAGATCAGCACTTCTAGTAAATATTTTAGCTGTAAATTAAATGTAAATACTACTTTTTACGGTGCAATACTGATTACAAGGCTTTAAAAGTATACTTTCATTTGAATAACAAACAGGATTTATAAGCCTTTTGGGACATTATAAAAACTAAGGACAAAACACTGAAGGGTGAAAAAACACTGTCCGCGCATGGTAAAAACTTTTATCATGACACAAGCCCAAACATATCCTAAAATATTCAAGATAAGGTCACAACGAGCACGCACGACGCCCTAACGTACGTGGGTTGGACACGAAACGCAGTGATGTATTTTGAAGAGGATTTCAAAAATGTATTACCGCATTTCATAATTATTTCGTGACTGAGTCTTGTTAGTAGACTTACTGGTGGTAGGTCTCTCATATGTAAGAGTCCGTCTGGGTGGGTACCACCGCAATGTCTATTTCTACCGCCAAGCAGCAGTGTGCATGCACTGTTGTGTTTCGGTGTGAAGGAAATTGTAGCCAGTGTAACTACTAGACATAATGAGACTTAACATCTTATGTTTCAGGATGACGAGCGCAGTGGAATGCCACACAGTACTTTGTAACTCAAGGTGCTGGATGGTGTTGCTACTCTTTATGGGTGGTCGTATCGGTTACCATCAGGTGAACGGCATGCTCGTCTCGTCATTCAATGTAATAGAAAATTAAAAAAAAGAACGGGTTGCACTCCGTGAGTGCCGGCAGAAGTGAAAACTTGAACATTAACGTTGTGCATTTTTGAATATTTTGGAATGGTTAGGGAATGAATTCGCACGAATTGCTTTATTTTTCAGTATAAAAGTACTAGCATTTATTTGGTTAAATACAATATTTATTTATTGCGCTATCGTCCAGGATTGAGTGTCGCCATCTAGCAGTATTATTGGGCGTCATCTACTAATTGTCGATACCTCTGCACTTCGCTGTCCGATGGATGAGTGGCGGGTCATCTAGATGACTACTTAATGTAGTAGTTCCCAGCCAATATTGATAGGTGGCGGTGTTGTTAATTATGCCGCCACAGATAAATGTCAGAACTGCAATGGTCATCACAACCAAAGTAGAATAAATCAATGTCAAGATGGGCTATCGATTGATGGTAATCCCTCGCCAGTCGACATAATTATACCGGCCTGCTCAAAACCGGATATACACTGGCTGATCCCAGCACGCGAAAGACTTAAAAAGGCTACTATGGGGAGTTTTATCTTGTAGAAGTCGCTATCCTGGCGGATAAAATATTCTACCATCATTTTAACTAAAGCGAAGCCATAAAAAATGGCTTGAGATTATAATTCTGAGGATTACATTTCAATAATGTACGTAACAATACGGTCGAAGCTTTAAAAGTTCGAACAGATTTAAATTTTGACACAACTTTGACAAAAATTCAATCAGGAAAGTAAATTCCATTAAAACCTTACGGTAAAAATATTTCTGCACTGTGTCTGATTTATCAGAACTCATGTGTATGACGTACGCGTTATCCTATCGCAAAATGTGTAAATCCAGTGACAAAAATGACTACAAAAAAAAACATTTTGAAAACATTATATTTTACCTCACCAGTGCACAAGTTTTGTTACCAATTGAAATATGCAACTTAAAATTCATACTACTTTATTGCTTGAATCAAATATACCATTGGATATGTAAAGAGAAAGAAAATATTCTGGTTCAAAAGTAAACGCAACACTATCCCATCTGAATTTATACAGCAAAATCCAGTTTTAGAGCTCTTTGTTAACTCTAGTAAAATTCTAAACAAATGTATCCAGAATTTACAATCCAAACACAGACGTCTCTTTCGTCTTTGCATCAAATAGAAAAAGTAATTTTATTGATATAAAAAATACACATTTTAGCTAATTTAGATATTTTTCGTACTTGGCAACAGTAAAGAGATTTCCAAATAGACGGGTGAAAGGAAACAAATTACGAAATACCTAACAGCCACTCAATCTTTTAAAGGCGGATGTTTGATTTTTTTTCTGCACCATGATCACGGGTCTAATAAATTGTTCACCTTCAGCAAATACCATTCATCTTGCTGTCAGGAATGTACACAGTATCTTTATTCTGCGGCTTGAAAAATGAATGAGTGAATCAAGTATATTGGTGTAAGAAATCCATTCTGGATGATTGTCCTTTTATCACTGTTTTCGTTTGCGCCATTTCTTTCATTTTTCTTTGTTGGAAGAGAAGTCGGTTTTTATTTTGATAAGCTTTGTAAAGACGGAGATTTAAATGTAAAAAATTTACAAGATAGAACCCATAATAATCTGGTCTGTAAGATTTTGTTTTAGTGCTGACAGCGAGGGAACAATAAAAATGTCTGTCCTTATCATCTATTTGTCATTTCTTTTGGCTTTTTTTAGTATCATTGTTGTGTTTTATGTGAACAAAATAATCCCTTGCAGCAAACTTTGCATTTTGATTACGAATAAATGACGCTCTAGAAGGAACTATTGTTTAAATAATAAACAAACGACTTGACAAATCGCACGAAATCCAGTATTCGATAATTAGCGCCCATGAATAATTTAAACTTTGCCATTTCGCTACCATGGCGAGTTACATTCATAATTTATTCAAAGGGCAAAAAACTTAAGTCGTTTCGAAGTCTCGTAAGAGAAGGCTTATAAATCATGTCAAAGTACCGGGCCGGTAGGCTTTTCTCCTCTAATGAAAAACAACATCGTCACAGCAAGTGACGTCATAAAATAAAGTTTCTACGATTCCACTTTTATCGGTTCAGACTTCAGGTACCTACGTGAATGTAACGACCAAAACGAATTTAATTTAAAAAAAATCGAGAAAAACGATTCTCGATGTCAACAGTTTACTATAATAAATTAAGAGTTAACTTTTAACACCGTGAGGAGTTGTTTCATAAGTCATTATATTTTTCTCTTTATAAGCGACTTCAATCGGGATTCTGCATTCGGCCCGTATGTCTGTATGTTTCTATGTCCGCGTCTTCTCAATAACTACTACTCATCCGATTTGAATGGGGTTACATTATAAAAATTATCATTTTTCAGCTATGGTTTTAATATAATATATTAGGATCTTATAAACATTTTCGAAGATAGACATTAGAACTCTTCAATAACTAACAGCAAATGACCTGCCACTGTTGCGATGGTAATACATGTAATGTTAACAAACAAAAATACATTTTTAAGGAATGTAGAGTGCAAAGGATGCTAAGTCAGCGTTTAAAACATTTACAGCGCGAGGTTAGCCGTTTTCTTATCTTTTGTAGAAGCCAGGCAAGAATAAAATGAGACGTCAATTATTTTGATGATGCAACAAAGCTTTGAATACTCCAGTTTTTATGGATGTTTCTACTATGTCATCGTTACGGCTATTATTGCAATGGTATGTAGCACATTTAATTCACCTGGAAAGACACTAAAGGTATAGCTAATTGTTTATTTGCATGGTGGAAGGAGATATCTGAATGCTATTGGGTTTTTCTATTCAGTATCAGCCCGGAGTCTGGAAATGTGCCCGATATGGCGATAGGCTCGCCCCCTATCACATCGTGGGACGGAATACCCACTGCGAAAAGTGGGTGCACTAGTTGCGCCTCTGCCTACCTCCTTCGGGGATAAAAGGCGTGAGTGTGTATGTGTATGTATATGTATATTAAATTGTATTAGTAGATTGGAGTATACTATTTTAAAATAAGATCAAATGTTCGCATGATAAACTTCTTCTAAGTTGTTGCAGTAAACTGCAGTGGGTGCACTAGATGCACCTCTGCCTACCCCTTCGGGGATAAAAGGCATGAGTGCGTGAGAAGGAGATAAGACTGTTATTAATATTGTCATGAGGTTTTAATGCGAAAAATTACATTTATATTTGCGTTTAGAAGAAATATTGTAATGTTATTAAATTAACCGTACGTGAAATGTTTTGAAAAAGGCTAGCTTCCTTATTTGTTTTGGTCCCCTGTAGCTCTTTAATTAAATAGAGGTAAATAAAATTACCACATCTCACTTATAAAACATTACGAAGCTTAAATTTTACAAAAATACTAAAATAGGTAATAACAAATATATCTATAGCATTACTTTATAATGACATTAATCAATGTTTTAAATTATTTTCGGATGTAGATCTGTTGATCAATAGAGATAAAGGTAAGAAAATAAGAAAAATAATCTGAAAAAGGGTATCAAATAATGTCAAATTCAAAAATTGAATGATGGTTTTAAAAACAACATACCTGAAACGAGGTGAACTCAGCGACAAAGTAGACTATCATCGACTTTTTATCACTGCATCAGCTAGATGTATAAAAATGTCGGCGTAGGCGTCGACTGTTCATTCTGTTGAGCATCGAGCGTGATCTTCAACTCTCCCAACATCCTCGGTACACAGTACAACTGTACATATTTCGGACACTGCACTGTTTGTGTCACTGTTTTAATGTTATCTATACATTTTTATACACTACTGTTATGTAAAATCAGTTCGCAACTACGGCAACAAGATTGTAGAATACCTTGAATACACTGTTAAAATTACTTCAATAGTATGACTGGTATAGTGACTGCCTCGGTGGCGTAGTTGTATTATGGCACGACTGCAATGCTGAGGTCTCGCAGGATCAGGCAAAGTGATATTGGGTTTTTTTACTCAGTTGATACAGGCTGATGCCTGGAGTCTAGAATTGTGCCTAATATGGCGATAGTCTCCAACCCTATCACATAATGGGACGGAATACGCATGGCGAAAAGTAGCTGCACTGGTTGCGCCTCTGCCTACCCCCTTGGGGGATAAAAGGCGTGTGTGTATGTATTAGTATATTAAATAGTATTAGTAGATTGGAGTATACTATTTTAAAATAAGATCAAATGTTCGCATGATAAACTTCTTCTAAGTTTTTGCAGTAAACTGCTTCGTGATGGTCTTACTGTGTAAAATTCTACTATCTTGTGAATTTAATTTTGTTGGTGGTTATCCATCACACGATCCCCGGCTATAACAAGATATTACACGGTCCGACCCACGTGCTCCACAATGGGTACCCCATCGATTACATTCAATAGAACAATGCCGTCTATTTTACGACTTTGTCCCTTCGACCTCTATTATGCTCAAGATTACGAAAGCAGGCAAAATTAAACTTTAAAACATCTCCGATAAACACTAAATTATTAATTCCAATATCTGTCTGAATTTGGCATTAGCTCGCTAAGAGCACTAACATCGCTGACTGATCTTATAGTTTGCTCGCAACAGAGCGGAGAGATAGTGCCAACAGCCGGTTTACAAAGCGCATCGATCAACCCCACTGCCGAGCTTGACTTGTGTACGGGTACATATTGTAAATTACTTAGCGCTTCTAATTTGATGCTTTCCTGGTAACATATTTAGTCTATTACTATGGAATTGCTGTTGGGTCTTAATTGGATTAGTTGAGACAGGGTCTGATTTCGTGCAAGTGAGTATTTAATCTATATAGGTATTTCAATTTTGTATTAAGATCATTTATGTTCTTTTTTTATTTTATGCGAAAAGTTAACGCATCTGTGTACGCCCTGGTATTGCAGATGTTCATGGGCGGCGGTGATCACTTACCATCAGGTGAACCGTATGCTCGTTTGCCCCCTATATCATAAAAAAAAAAATCTTGATTAAATATAATGTAGTAAGCCCACAGATTGCATCTTTAATGCCTAGGATTAAGGCTTAATTTATTCATTAGGAACAATAATAATATATTATCTTTCGTGTGCAATTATCCTATAAAATAGGAGTATATAAGGTTCACGTTCGCATAATGCATAATGTATGGTGCAGAAACGTATTTTCCTATAGTTTTACGACCGACCTATCTCACGGAAACCCTTTCAGGGAATTTTATTCGGTGTGAATCGAAAAATTCATTATCTGACCTAGAATTGCAAACAAAGACCTTATATTTCCCAAGAGACGCGCCTGGTACACTATTATTAATGGACGGACAAAATAAATAACTTTCAACCTTGCACGCTAATTTAATCCATAGAAAATAGGTTCAAATTCCCAAAGCTGTTCCACTGAGACGTTATCTATTATCTGGAAGTAAGCATTTTAAGCCGTCAGCAAAATTTTTCTTGTCCAGACTTGGCAATAAGTCGGACGTAAACTTGGCTTAGCTCGGACCAAGTCGCAAATAGATGCAAATGCGCAAACCCACATTATATAATAGGATTAGTTGTGTTTAAACGTTACACAGCACAAGTAAATGGTTAACATTTTTTAGAATAAAATTACAAATGTTGGTCGTATTACTTCCAGACTCTGAACAAGTTTCATTTCGAAATGTTCAATAGGTCCGGAATTGTGAATGTTGTTCTATTGACTGAACTTCAAACAGTTTGGATATCACCACTGGGGTGTTAAGCTTGTGTGAACAACTCCAACGCTGTAATAGTAATTTATTGATGTAACTAACGCTTGGGAACAATAAAGTTGGAAATTCCATTTAATACTTTCTAAACATTATCATCAAACAAGATTGGCACACTCGGGTTTCAAAGGAATCGATTATCAACAGTGAAAATATAATTAACGTTAAAGCAGACTTTGAGATAGCTTGAGAAAATATTAATTTAGAAGATAAACGTTCTAAAAGAAAAATCACTACATTTGACTAAAAGAATATAACATTATCTATAAAATTCATTGCACTACTAGCTCGGGGCAGATTAAACTTTCTCGCTAATTAAATCGACAAAAAAATATCTACATTCTTTATAACTTATAAAGGTTCAAAACTTTTGAAGAACACAAGTTTCACATTAAGTTTCAGAGCAAAAGTCAAGAGAAAAATCAATACGTCTTCCCCAAAATACAATAGAAAATTTTCGTAAGCAAAACTTCGTGAAGGAACGTGGGAATATTCCATAAAAAACTTTGTAATATTTTATTCATTAAACATGTTTTCCGATGTCCGTAAAGTTTTCTGGTCATCCAATGTGTAGAATTTGTTATTGTTTTAAACATTATATACACGTAGTGAAGTGAATTTATCGGAGCTATGTTAAAAAGGCTGTGGCTTAATGGATTTATTTAAGGCTTTGTCACCTGCGTTAAAAGCCCGTTATTTGGTATTTTCAATACGTCTTTTAAATAAATATTTATGATGAATTTGATTGAAGGGTTTTTTTAGTATCTATCTTCTCATCATCATCGTCAGCCACATGACGTCCACTGCTGAACATGGACTCCCCTAAAGATTTCCAGAGGGACCTCTCAAAACGGCCTGCATTCAGCGCGTTCCTGCGACCTTTATCTAGCGTATACTAGATTTTAATAAGCTCATAATTGTTTATCATTTGAGGGTATATAGTGGCATCAAGCTATCTTAACAATGCATAATAAAGGAAAAATGTTACTTTAATCAGTTTTCTCTATAGCAGAGGTATAACCTCAGTCTTGTTGTTCCAGTCTTATAGACACAACTGGGTATACCCGACTCTATTATTTAAAATAAATTATTAACTTTAATAAATATCTCGTCGCACTAAATTAAGTTCAAGAATGTATAAAATAACCGCAAAAATTATTAAACACGTAATTTTTATTGAGACGTTATGATCAATAACGCTTAATAATGTAATGAGATCATTCGATCAAATTCCTATGGGAGGAATTTGAGTGCCCGAAACTCGGGCGTTTTTATTATCTTATCATGAAAAATACATAAAACATTCCAGTTTGTTTTTGTTTATCATAACTGCTGAAGCAATTAAGAAACTGCAAAGAATACAACAGAATATAAGTAAATAGTAAATACCTATTGAAACCAACAATATAATGATTTAATTTTATGTGTACCAAAATAATACGGCTTAAGTCATAACAGATAAGCCAAATAGTATTTATTTTATATTTGATCTAAATAAAGAGAATCATAACTAGTTAATTATATTATGTGAAAACTAAAGAATTTTTCATACGTCCGTACAAAGTTCGTAGCAAATGTTACTACGGCTTTGTGACGGCGGCATCGATTTTCCACGTTGAATGTAAATCAAAGCTACAAGATCTACACGTGTTCCATGTGAGGGTTTTACTATTTTTTGTTTACGTTTTCTTTCTCTTTTTTCTTTGTTTCTTTTTGTGCCGAACTGGAGATTATCTTTGGCTTCGAGCTTTCCAACACAAAAGCGTTTCTTTGTTAGTATTCTCTCATTATGGTTTGTCAGAAATATTGTAACTTACAATTATGTTATAAATTAATAATTAAATTAGCATTTGGAAAGATAATGATTTAATCAATTCCTTTGACAACATATTATTTCTAGTCCGAAATAGTCGAGAGAAAAAGAGAGAGAACAATGGAGTGTAAAGCCAGTGAGAACCACAAAAAGTTAATACATCTTTTAGCGGCACATCATTGCTACTCAAGGAAGACATTTGCAGCAGGATATGGCACGGAAATAAAATTGCTGCGTCAATCGTATAAATTCGTCCATTTTACTTGCTATAAACATTTACGTTACAATTACAAAAGTAAAAATATAAACCGCATTTACAGCGGTTCAATTTCGACGTCAGTGAAACGTGCGAACGGTCCGATGTTCGCAAACAAATTTATCTATGCCCTCACCCAATTTGCTTACTTGTACTTTGGCGCCAAGCTTTTATTATCGGCAAAGAGTAACGCCCACAGAGTGTTTACTCCTCTTCAAGGTAAATCTATTGTAGGCATAATTAGACGGTATAGTTTTTCAGACTAATGTTTATATATATATAAATAAAAAGAATTACTGTGCTTATAACATACAATTCATAAAAATATAATTTTTACGATACGGGTGAAGCTAAAAAAAAAATTTGGCACCAAAAAAAAAAACATATTTTGACAATCCCTATGAGCCGTATCGTTACATTTTAGTGGCGTAAAAGATTTTTTCCTTTGCCAAACTGCCTTAAAGGCTGATAACTTTTCATTAAATAAGAAAACAACATCTCCAGCTCATATTATTATGGTTTGGTTTGGTTTAGTATGGTTACTGCCTCGGTGGCGTAGTTGTATTGCGTACGCGTTACGAGTACGATTTGCGCGCCGAGGTCCTGGGTTCGAATCCTGGGTCGGGCCAAAAACATTGTGACTGGGTTTTTCCATCTTAAAAATTACTCAGTCGCAGCACGGAGTCAGGAAGTTGGCGGAGTGATACCCCCCGTGCCTCGGAAAGCACGTAAAGCCGTTGGTCCTGCGCCTGATCTCTCTCCGGTCATGTCGGATTGCCGTCTCACCGGACTATGAGAGTGAAGGAATAGTGAGTGCACCTGTGTATTGCGCACACACTTGTGCACTATAATATATCCTGCGTACCTGGCTGATCTCCGTTGAGATTGGCCGCCGTGGCCGATATCGGCTAGGAAGGGATTATTATTATTATTATTATGGTTTATTATATCAAAAAGAAAAAAATGCTGTGATTAAATAGACAAAAAATATCTTATTTAGTCATGTAAGTAATAAAAACAGAATGTTTATAAAAATGTACTAAAGAAAATATTATTCATTAAAGTCAACAAAGACAACCAAACGAACGACGATCTAATCACGATGCTATTTTAGCTATCGGGTTTTATAGAATGCTATTAGGTCGCACGTCTGTTTGTATTAATCTATGAATTTATTGTAGCAATCCAAGATAGCGGGAGACTACGCGGCGTCAGCGCTCGGTCGATGCACGCGTGACGCGTCACAATACAAAAAACTTTGAACTCGTCGCCACTTTTCCTGCCTAATTCTTAGACCTCGGAACTTGGATTATTTTATTTTTCGATCTCTATATGGGTTTCGAGAAATCTCTGGTTTACGATGGATTATTTTTTCATTAATATATCATCTCTTAATTTTGTCGATGCTGTACTTTAAGCTATGTAGTTTGTGTCTTTAAAGTTTATTTTAAGTTATAGATATAATAAAGTATTATCTCGTAGCTAAACGAAGCTAAGTCAATACCAATTTAACAAACCTTTCTTGAGACATATCACAAACAAGAAATTTAATTATCATAGCCACATTTTTCTTCGAACTAAAAAGACAAACAACTTAGCCACTTTAGATAGTTTACATAGGCATTATTATAGTTCGACGGCAACAATTTATCATACCTCAGATAGAGAAGATTGATTCAATCCTATTCATATTCATGACGGAATGATAAAATGTAGGTCAAAAATCACGATGTCTGATATGGTTTACGCTATAATGTTTATATTGAGATAGTTTTCCCGTGTGAGTTTATACTATCAATAAGCTGGCCTCACGTTACTGTTTTTTTTTATTTTAACTTTTACAAATGAATAGGAACTTATAATTAACAAATGTCCAATTAACAAACAATTGTTTTATAGATTTTAGTTTAATCTTGTCTTTTAGCAATTTTTCATATTATAGTTTGTCTGCTACATTAAACGTCACTAAAATTATGTTTCAAATATGTTAGAGTCACACCATACATGTCTACGGCATAATAGGGCCAACTTTACAAGAGTGAGTGTTCTGCGTCACAGAAAATCATCGTGAAGTTTCTTGTTGTTACGTTTCGTATGGTAACTGAGATATCTAAAAGCTACCTCTCTCACTGCCACCATATCTATTTCTAAACTTTGATACCGGGAATGGATCCAGTATTATTATAATCTTATCTTTCTATTTAAACATGGTTATATATATTTGTATTATATTATATTATTCTGAAGTTCATTTAATATACACCAGGCCCACCCACTAGGTCGAGTGACGTATATTGCAAAACATAAAAAAAAATACAAACACACAAATTCATAACCTCCTCCTTTTGGAAGTCGGTTAAAAAATAAATAAACTTTCAAATTAAGAACGGTAGTACAAAAGTACCACATTTCAGTCTCTTGGTACGAATGCAAGAAATGATAAGTAGAGCTCAGTATTTGTTTACTGATATTCTGCAGTCACCAGTAGTAAAGTGGCTCGTTAATTATAACTGCAGTTAGTTGACGTATTTTACGTAGGCATATTTAGATTACGTAATGACGGTATCTTTGGTGTATAAACTCAGAGACAGTTAGGGGAGAGTTACATCTCAAGTAGACATAATGTATTGAACTATTCATACATTATGTCTACTTGAGATTGATTTATCACTACCGCCCTAGGTCTCTTGAGCTAGAATGTTTTCAAAAATTGATCATTTTCAGAGCATAGGAAAATAGTAATATAGATACCAAAATATGTAAATACAAAAGCCTAACTTAAAGTAACGTGCCCAAAATAAACGCAGTGATAATCTAACATAATTTGTACAAGAAATGAAGAAAGGATTATGATTCATGAATAAATCATACAGAAAAACTCTATAATTAGATAAGCAGTCAAATAAATTGCGTCGGTGTAACATTCAGTTATTTACAAAATGCTTGCAGTGTGACTAATTTAGGGTCGTTGACTCACAAATATATGTACAATGTCAGTAGATTTTATCAATACGATGCATTGTAGTCGTTATTTCTCCGCAGCAATGTAACTTGAAGGGAGCGAGTAAAGATAGCTTGTACGAATTTTATAAAAAGTTTCTATTCAGATTTCTAAAGGATTTCTTTTATTGCTTTGAATATCGAGACTAGCATGCCGTTCGCCTGATGGTAAGCGATAAGACCACCCATAATCAGTAGCAACACCATCCAGCATCCTGAGTTATAAAGTACTGTGTGGCATTCCACTGCGCGACATAAGATGTTAAGTCTCATTACATCCAGTAGTTACACTGGCTACAATGTCCTTCAAACCGAAATACAACAGTGCATGGACACTGCTGTTTGTGTAATTCAATACAGAACAATGCGTTGTGAAACATATGACATTGCATTGCTTCCATATGTGTTGTTGGTTTTCTAATGTTAATATGTGGCTTAAAGATATTTAAAATTACCGAGGGAAATATAAAAAAAGCCCTACATATTCAACACATACTTTTAAGATATATAATATTACTAACTAATTTGACTGCTCGGTGGCGTATTAGTTAGTGCGTGCGACACTGCTCTGAAGTCCCGAGTTCGAATCCCAGACCGGAAAAATGATATTGGGTTTTTCTGCTTAGTATCAGCCAGGAGTTCGGAAATTATGTCGGATATGGCGATGGGCGCCCTATCACATCATGGAACGGAATACGCACGCCTAAAAGTGGGTGCACTAGATATACCTCTGCCTTCTCCTTCGAAGATAAAGGGCGTGAGTGTGTATGTATCTGTATACATGTATTAAACAATAAAGCAATAAACCGCATAGTAAAAGTAACATACAATAACTACATCTATATCGTGGTGTACAACCAACAAAATCGTTTGGTTTCATTTATATTTTCTTTTTTGAATAATAAATACTGGCAGCTCTATTTATCTCAACAGTCGTATCTATTTATTTGTCCCTCCTGTCTGTCTGTTGAGTTCACGAAATATAAAGAACGTTTCTGAAATGAATTTCCATTACTATCTTATGATTAGGCAACAAAACTGTTTTTATCTTGTGTTGTTTCAACGAAAGCTGATTTTTTTTAAATATTCATTTTAAATAACTCTTTACTGAGTAAACGCTTGAAACCGAACCTTTGTATTTTAATGAATGCTAAGGTTTTATCAAAAAAAGTTCGTAAGTTAACAGAGCGTGCTGGAATTCTGAATTTGGCTTTGATTGATAAACAATATGGATAAATGTGGGGCCTTACGGAATGTGTGTAAAATACCTTTATAATAATAAAATCTTTATGTTCATTGGGTCCTTATTTTTCAATTATGTATACATTTACACACATACAAATAACAAGTATATATAATACTATGGTAATCCCACTTAAAGACGAATAGTTATTTCTCTCTTAAGATTATTAGAAACTAAACTGTATCGTTTTATAGGCGCCATTTATCTGAACTATCTAGGTCGTCTTTACGTCATAAACTAATTGGAAGTACTCTATCTAACTAACAATGCTTGTAGAGAAATATTGTTTTTCACTGAAATATATAGTATAATATTCTGAAAAAATATATATTTTAAGGAAAAAAACGTGATGTTTAAGTATATTATATTGATAAGTTATATACTAATACTAATCCAACTTTATTTAGTATTTTTTTTTAATGGTAAAAATAACTCGGTTACCTATTCATGCTTAAAACATTTCTCTCCTTCCATATTGAATTTGAATTTTTTGACAAAATTATTAATAGAATATTTTAGTGACAATAATATTACGTATCCAGTTCATCATCATCATCAGCCACACGATGTCCACTGCTGAACACAGGCCTCCGCTAAAGATTTCCAGACGGACCTGTCAAAAGCGGCCTGCATTCAGCGTGTTCCTGCGACCTTTATCAGAATATTCAGTAATTCACGGGATAGAAATGCATTCAATTAATTACCGTTACACTTTAGAACGTAAATAATCAAATATAGCACAAGTGAAAGAGATACATTTTTATACAAATGGATCAAATGTAAATATACTTTTTCAGTAAATTGACAGGATGCAGCGTTTGGAAATTTGTTCCTGATACTTTCATGGTTTCGATATTGGAATTGAACTATTTTGGCAGGAGTGATTTAAATGTTGCTATCCGATACATGCATTTGAATAACACGATTTTGAGGTACACTGTGTGGAACGGTTCTGTTCTCTCGGGAAAATTGTTTCCATATTTTACGTGAATAAAATTGAAAAATTTTATATGTAACCAATAATGATGATTATGTAAGGAGACATAAGTCTTTTAGAAGGGAAACGTTAATCTTACCAAGTTACATGAACCTTTAATATTTTCCTAGGAAAAGAGAATTAAAAAATAGAAAGATTTTTTTTGGTCTATGTTAGTAATAAGTAATTAATTACAGTGCCATTAGAGTTACTATTCATATTCTTCAACTACATATTGTATATGACAATAATTTTGTCATAACATGTTTTATTCAAAGATAGAATTTAGGGCACATTTTTTGTCATCAACCGAGGTCCAGAAAGGGAACAAAATTTTAAAGCGAAGCCTCAGGATTGTTTTGGGGTAGAATACAAAAGGACTTTATTAACACAATTTCTAACTTTTCATGTGAATTCAACGCGGCATATTTTTAAAGTTACCAGAACGCTGCAAAAAACGTTCCCCATTTTATATCTAACTTACTAAACCAAAAGTCTTGTAATTACATTTTGCGGGAATCAAATAATGTTAAATTTTATTTTTGCTACGATGTCTAGGTACACGGATATAAATCTTTAGAATTTTTTTTTGCTTACACAATAAAAAAAATATATTTAAAGTATGTAGTACTTATATGTATTATATCTAGGTGATATTATCCTTACTAATATTATAAATGCGAAAGTAACTCTGTCTGTCTATTGCGCTTTCACGCCAAAACTACGGAACCGATTTAAATAAAATTTAGTACACAGTCTAGAGCCTGAGAAAGGACATAGGCTACTTTTTAATGCGAAAAAAGGGTTGTAAGGGGTTGATAGGGGGGGGGGGGCTGTGAAAAGTTGTATTGAAGTATCGTCATTTTTAGAGCTACTAGCTTGAAAGTTATTTTTTACGCTGTTGATTCGATATAAATAAACGTTACATTCAAAGTTTGTAAAAGTTTAACCCTCAAGGGTGTTAAAGCGGGACTTTTATCCCAGAAAAACTTTTTCACGCGGGCGGAGCCGCGAGCAAGATCTAGTACTAATATAAAATAAATATTATTGATTTTACATTCATCAGATTATAAATTTTAAATTACTTTTGCGACCTTTTTAGAATTATTATAGGATATGACAAAAATGCCAAGCGTTACTAATATACCATTACTCATTAGTAGAATGGAATGTAATTAAAAAAGGGCATAAGTAAACATATTTCATGTGCATGAGTAATCAAAAAATATTCATCCTACTTCTTTCAGCATAAGAACAACTTAATTAAGAGAAAATCACCCCAGTATTGTGTCATTATCTGAGAATGTCATAATTTTAATAAATTTTTAGTGTATCGGTTTCACGACAGCCTATCCGTCTTACGTCATTGCGTCCACTTGACAATAATGTTTTTCCATACACGGTGAAGTGAGTACCTACACTAGACGTGTAATACAGTAGTTCAAAGATACCTAGGAACTGTGTGACTCATGACGTCAGAATTATGCTTGCTCGTCTTAATAAACGTATGCTTAACACCGAACTGAACACTAGAAAAGAGTCACCATGGCCAGTTTTTCACCCTTTACGTAAAAGATTATACAATAATAAAGAAATTTTTATAAAGAGTCTAAACTGTGCGTTAATTTCATAACAATACGTAGAGAGTTAGAGATACAATGTATATGTATGAACATGTCATGTAGAGTAAAACCGGGTTAGATGGTCGTACGGAAGAGAGAATCCAAAAAATATATACTTTTCCAGTCACTAGATGGAACTATTTTCTTTTTAGTTCACTTTGCGTAGTGTTTAAAAACGACATTTCGTTCAAACTCCGACTGAAAAAACTAAAGTTTGCCTATCTACATTTATATAGTTTCCTATTATGGCCGTTACGTGTTAGTTTGGTGATAAGACATAATTAAATAAAGTGGAGAGTTTATCTAAGTACTTTATTTTAATGTATGCTCAATATGGCGCCTTGGAAAATTAATACATTTTACAAAAAAAAAATGTCACCTACTCCGGAGAAGAGATATCCATATTAGATCTGGATATAATGTCCATAGAAAATGAGCATAATAAAGACAATGTAATAAGAAAATTAAAATATTTATTTATTGGAATTATCCTTAAAAATCTCGATTCAAGCGTGGTATTATCCATTGTGTCACAAAAATCTGACGCGAAGTCCCAGTTTGATGTTACGTTTCGTGTGATGAGTAAGATTTCCAGAAGCTTAATACCTTCCCTATTCTTTATTCGTTTCCTTTAAGGCTGGCAACGCGTATTTATATAGCTTATACAAACAATGGAGTGTCCAGAAATAAATTTAAAGGAAAATAGTGGTCAAGCAGTGGCTTCACAAACTGACAATCTCTCCCTTGTAACTATGGCCATCTCTCCCAGGCACAACCGTGAGGGATGGCCAATAGTAACTAGAAAAAAAATTATTACGTGGCACATTCCGCTTTAATCATTTCTTTTCTTATTTTCTGAGAGTTTCATGTTCATCGTTAATTAAAATATTGGTTTTTGTTAGTCAATTATAGTTTTAATTTCATTGCCTTTTAAAATAGCTATGGTCATCACCCCTAACTTACCTATATAATATGTATAACCACGTAGGCATGTGTGAAATATTATGGTCCTAATTTTCGGGCATCTCTAGATTATGTGTTAAGCAGTACTGTTAGTTACGCCTTAGATATTGCTTAGCCGCAGCAGTATCCACAAGCATGTGGTTAGTAGAAAAAATACGACATAACATATTATTGTGTTAGTCCTAGTTGGAACGCAAAGACAATAAATTAAGTCATCCAAGTATTTAGTGACTACATTCATAAGATTTTATTTCCACTTTACTGATTAGTTGTTTGGCAAATTTGAAGTATTAGTTCCTATATTATAATATAAAGATACGTATTAAGCACTCCCAAATATATGTAGGTGCCTCCTATGCAAGAGTTTGCCTAAGTAGGTACCGTAATGTTGTCTATAACTGCCGCTAAGCAACAGTACAAACTCAAGTGCAAGCAATTCGCTGTTCTAGTTTAAAAGATAGTGTTACCAGCCTAATTACAGGATATTATGAAGTCTCAAACAATGAGCGCAGTTCTGTACCTCACAGAGCTTTATTATTCAAAGTTCTAAAGGACATCCTCAGCCTTGAGCATGGAATTAGTGTCCGATATGGCAAGAGGTCGCAGCGGAGATAGCCTAGTTGGGAGTGGAACGGACTGCCGAGACGAATGTCCGCAGGTTCAAAACCCAAAGGCACACACCTCTGACTAAGGCCTAAAACCCTCTCAATTGTAGAGGAGGCCCGTGCTCAGCAGTGGGCAGTATATAATACAGGGCTGGATGGCAGATGGAGGGTATGGATGGCAATAGGCTCGGCCCTATCATATCACGGGACGGAAAACACATGGCGAAAGTAGGAACTTTGGTTACACGCCTGCCTACCCATTCGGGGATAAAATTTTGATATGTGTATTCTGCTTTGTAATACGACCGACTTGAACGTCTTATTATACAATTGAAATAAAAACAGTCACAGTAGGTCTATTCATGAAGAAAAACTAAAGTCGAGGTGCAACTACTAAATCTATAGATCACATTAGAGGACTTATTTATGTCGGATTATACAGGGATAAATGTACAATTGCATTCGCACAGAAAACAATACCGTAAAAACTACGTGTGTTTCCAAATTACAAATCTTGTGAATTTTCATCGCCCTATCTAAGAATTTAACCTATGACATAACTATTTCTAGAGCTGAATTATGCTGCGAATAATCTTCTGACAGGACCAATATATCGAAATATAAATATCAATATATTCAAGAGAATTAATTACATAAATTCTAAAGGAACATAAACTAATTTTAATTAACAAAGATCTAAATCGTAATCATCTATACAATAAACCATACACATACTGACGTATATTGACGACATATTGTTTCTATAGGTTATGATCACACTAGAAACGTTTTCACCATTTTCACACAGACAACCAAATTACTAACATTTAATAAAGAGTAGATTTCATTAGCTGACAACTGCTCTCAAGATAGTTTCACTCGAACCAATTTCTCAAGCTACAATTTATTTCACATGAAACTATAAATATGTAGGTCGTAGACGTAAGTGAACGAAACAATTTTTACGGTCAGTAAAGTGGCCACACTGCTAATTGGTGAGCGATGATACTATAAAATACAATGACGTATAAAGCCGTCATGAACGCTTTTCATTGTTGATTGGCATAACTTGTTTTCAGTTTTCAAATAAATAGAGACAAGCAAGTATGGATCGTTACGCTACGCTTCGAAGCAATAATAACAGTCACGCAGTCTAATGACCAAAATTTTACCTACTTCTTCAGTTTAAACTAGAAACAATACGTTTTTGAAACTGTACAACCACTAAGCTCCTTAAACTCAAAACGTCAATCCTGGTACACGAGATTACTCATATGAACATCGAGTCCGTCTCTATTTTTAGCGTGTCATACAAAACGACGGGTGGAAATGCCATGTGACATTTAAATATATTTTCACATACGTCAAATCTTGCGTATTCTACCAATAATACATCCCAGATGTTTTCGTCTTGCCACCCGGTGAGCAAAATAAATACACTCGAGTTTCATTTTTGTTACTATGCGGATTTTTATTCGAGGAATAAGTATTTCGTTATTATAAAGGCGTAGTACGTAGCAAAACGTTTTTAATTATAATTAACTTTAGAAGGTGAAATGTTGGTAATTAATAGAATTGTATTAAGTGATCTAATTATTCAAAAATAGTGCAAAGACAAAATTCAGTATTGAATGTTTTCTAATTCGATGTGTGTTCTAGTTCTGTGCTATTAGTGGCATATAAGAAATATTATATTTGCCTATTCTTATTTGATGTATGTGCAAAATTAATTAAAAAACATTTTTGTATTATCTTAAATTAATGTGTTTAAAAAAATATAATAGTGTCAAAAAAAATATTGTGAAAATACGTATAACTGTTTTTCTACATAAGCGTTAAAGCAAAAAGAAAAATTTCAAAATTTTCATTATACCCAGCGAAGAAAGTTTATATCACAGCCATTGCAGATGCACTCCGGCATTAGGTATACCCATTCAAGATATTAAGATACGACCACTTTTAAAAATCTTAAATTAATTTTATATCTAAAACTGTTAACACTAGAACTCAAATTCAAATAACACTAATATCAGTCTGTTGTTGAAATATATCCAACAATATTGTTGCCGAATGTCACGTTATTTGGATTGACTTCTACATTTGTTATGGCCGGCCGAAAACTGGGTAATAAGCTGGTCCGTAATGTATTATTAAAACTGGCACTGTCATTTTAAATAATGTTCTGATTGGATGGACTGTGAGGTGTCATCTCGGAAGGTTTGATCAGTGATTATGTATCTTAAGGGGCGCGAACGCGATACTACCCCACACACGGCGCGTTTCAAACTGAATCACCCTCAATTCAATGCCTCCGCCCAACATAGAGCGCTTGCTCGACTCACCGCCTAGAGAGCTTTGAACCGTAACACTCCAGTTTAAGGTTCGCATTAGCTCGTCGTCTTGTTTGTGGTGAAGAAGATTCGTGCTTCGGTTCGTATAAGCGGCCAATACGCATGTCCACGACAATGTACATGTATAAATTTGTATAGAGGGCATAGTTTCCCTATACATTTGGATTTTTTAGAGTTCAAGGACTTCGTGTTATCTATTTGAGTTTTGGTGTTAACATATTTCTATTATCAAGTTACGGAGGGTATACACATCCTTTAGGAAGGATTATTCGTCCGTAAATAAACAGCCTTACCACACTTATTTTCGTCTTACAAATTTTTTGTAGAATGCAGAGTAGGAATGTGTTTAGAAGCTTGGCTTGTAATCTTAGACAATTTCGTTCTTTTTGTGATGTTGCAAGCTTGTGACTAAGGTAACCATTCTTATTATATATATATTTTTCCTTGAAATATTTTAGTTTATATTCATTTTTACCTTGATATTATGAAATCAGTGGATAGATAGGTGAAGTAACAAACGTTTTGCCAGATGTTATTCATTATCATTACCAAGGATCACCGATGTATTACAAAATCCAGAATTATATAGATGTGTATTGTAATAAATAAAACATTTTCTATATTCACACAACATCGATAAAACATATATAACGTTACGTAGTAAACTAACATGAGATTTATAGGATAATCAGGGAACTATAGTTGCGTACACTCAAAGAAGGAAAACCGTACGATGAAAACTCGTGAGATACAACTTGTATATCGATAGCACGTTCATTACTCGATGAAAGATCGAACCAGATAAACATAGTTGGCGACATAGTTCGGCGATTTAGCAAGCCGTGGAGTCTACGCAGTCGATCGCATCTTCTCGAAGACTGGAAGTTCTAAAATCTAAAGTGCAGATCATGTTTCGATTAACTTTGTACTAATATTGATTTTACATATTTGGTGAGACTAACGAAAGTAGTAAGAATCTGCGAAACATTTGCTGCACGTTTGTGAATTTATCTTGAGATGTTGGGTAAAGCTGTATATAAATGGGAAGTGAACCTAGGAACGTAGACTAATACCCAACTGAGTCTAAAAGGTGAATTCACTTAATTATTAAACTTCATCATCGTAAGCCACGTGACGTCTACTGCTGAACATAGACCTCCCCTATAGATTTCCAGACGAAGGTGTCAAAAGCGGCCTGCATCCAGCGTATTCCTGCGACCTTTATCAAGTCGTCTGACCACCTTGCAGTAGAACGTCGGACGCTGTGTTTGCCAGTACGTGGTCTCCACTCGAGACTTTTTTTGCCCCACCTTCCGTCAGTTCTTCGAACTATGTGCCCTGCCCACTGCCACTTCAGCTTGCTAATCCGCTGGGCTATGTCAGTGATTATCGTTCTTCAACGGATCTCCTCACTTTTGATTCGATCGCGTAGAGAAACACTAAGCCCTCTCCATAGCTAGCGAGCTATGGAGAGGGCTATGCTCCATAGCTTAATTAAAGTTTAAATAAAAAAATGCGAAATAAAGCCAATTATCATTCCGTTATTACAAGAACTACAAACATTCAAATGTTACTGAAAAGGTCAAAACGAATACCTTTCATTATCGAAGTAAACAAGAGAAGGGAAAAAGAAATATTAAGACAAGGTCAAAGCTAAGGTCCACTCCTACAAAATATCATAAAGAAAGGCCACCCGTGATTCTCAGTTGATCAATATTAATGCATTCGGTACCCTGAATAAGCATTATATTACGGAACCTTTCAACATAATGAATATCTCCACAGCTATGTGAGAACTTGCTAAGTTCTTTTGTTTGTATTCGAAAAATTACGTTCCTATTATGTCTGGCAACGCCCATTCGGTCTATTTTCCTTTCTGATCAGATTTTCTGTCGATGTATAATTTGTTTAACATTCCTTGAGATCAGCGTGCCAAATATTTTGTCGCAGCTTACCTAGGTATTTCTGAATCACGTCTTCTAAAGTTTACAGATTTATTTTCAAACTTTATCTCTGCTATTCTAATAATCTCTTCCAAGGATTGAGTTATGGGTAATTTAGTTGAAAATAAATTATACAGATTTCTTTGACAAAGCGAGTGAGAGGTACTCACGTAGTCTCTCAATTATTCCAAATATTAAGTGGTCTTTGATTCGTTCTAGGAAAATTAATAATGTTTGTCGTTTATCAGCAGTCTATACCATTAATCGTGTTTCATTCATGTTTTCTACGTGTCAAATGCAATAACTTAGTCCCGATATTATATTATCGACTCAGTATTACATTGTACGACACTGGCCTTGCTTTATATCAAAGAAGTTGAGGTCGTAGTCTATTACACTGCGAGTGAATGAACGGATAGAAATAGACCAATGACCGGAATGTTTTTTTAAACTTAGAATTGTGGTATGTCCATGCAGCTATGATATGTTTGTAACCGTCAATTAGAGTTAAGTAACAACTTTAGGTATGTATAATGCAAGCTGTGTTTACCTATAAGTTGTTTTGTCACATTTAGATTTGCGATCTTATTTATAAACCTATTTTAGTTATAGTATGTTTTGTCTTCTTCCTTCAAACTCAATTCAAAATTCGTTCGAAGAAGACAAAACATTCGATAACTAAAATAGGATTATAAACTGTTTATGAACAAGACCGCAACACTATAGCTATAATATAAGACAATGTAATAATGTGAAAACTGTTGGTAGATCTAATAAAATTAATAAATAAATGATCTTCTCTGTAAAGGTCAGGTCAGGAGTACCCTTAACCGGCGATAATGTATAAGAGGAACTATGAATGTGGAAGAGGCAAAAGAGGTGTGTCAAGATCGTAGACATCTCAATAGTGTCTTCTTACCCCTATGGGATAATGGCGTGAGTGTGTTATGTATGTATAAATTATATCTATTCGCGGAACTGTCAACTTGACTGAAATCGTAACTGCTGGACAAGCCAGTGTGTGAACGTAGTGGAGCATGTTCAAATGGTATTATATACGGCCTTTCCCCTACAGACGATAGGCTTATTATATAACGAGTAAGGTTTCCAACATGGCTTGTCACTCTGCTATTGTGAATGGAGGACATGTACAGATTTTCGCCATTCAATAGTGTAGGAAAATGTATGGTTGCAAGTGCTTCAGATCTACATCATAGACATTTTTGAGTTATTAAATAAGTAATAACAATGTATTCTTACGTATATCTTAATATTCTCTGCCTACATCTTCCGGATAAGGCTGTACCTATATGTTTGTACTAAAGTAAAGAAATTCGAGAGATTAAGAAGGATTGTAAAAACTGACACTGCCCAGAAGTCTTTTTTTTTTCAAATACAAATCATTTATTAAGTAATTAGGCCCCTAAGGGCACTTTTACACGTAATTTTTTTTTACTATAGAATAACGAGACGAGCATGCCGTTCACCTGATGGTAAGCGATACGACCGCCCATAAACAGTAGTAACACCATACAGCACCTTGAGTTACAAAGTACCGTGTGGCATTCCACTGCGCTCGTCATCCTAAGACAGAAGATGTTAAGCCTCATTATGTCCAGTAGTTATACTGGCTACAATGTCCTTTAAACCGAAACACAACAGTGCATGCACACTTCTGCTTGGCGGTAGAAATAGACATTGCGGTGGTACCCACCCAGACGGACTCTTACGTATGAGAGACCTACCACCAGTAAAGTCTAGACAAATATCATGATTACAGAAAATAACTAGCTTTTAAAACTACAAAGAATATCTTTTTTCATTCCATTTCTAAAGACTGAAGGAGCTGCAGTCGTGTGTACATTTGATTCTATTGGAGTCATCTCATTACTCAGCGGCCGTCGATTGTGAGATAGCGCACGCATTATGCTCTAAGCTTTTGTTAGCTACCTGGGTCCATTTCCCTTTTAGTGGCGAGCTGGCATTTCAACTCCATATTTACACACAGATAAACAGCACAGTAATAATGAAAGAATTGTGGAAGCTCGAACAGGATCTATGCAAAGATTTTTTAATAGAAAGGTTCTCGCAAATCACGATCACAGTTGCTATCTCAAAAATGTGACAGAAATAAGTTTTATATTTTTTTTTATATTACAACCTCATCCAAAACTTGATACATAGAAGTAGGAGCGCTTCGAAGGACAGAAGAACGACTACTGGGTTATCTGGGGTTTTTAACCCATACTAAGACGAGGTTAAAATATCATAGGTTTTTAGCCGAAATCGGCTAAGAAGACATAATCACGTACAATAATTATGTAAGCAACATTTTTAAAGTAATATACGTCTGAAAGGTAATAATTCATACTATTCGTTCAAGAGTGATTTCTCTACTGAGCGAACTCGTTTCATTTTGGATAGTTATGAGATGTGTATAGCCACATTCGTTAAAAGTTATTCTCTTGCGTTATGCGGGCTTCCACAGAAATGTTTCGTTTGAATTCGCACTAATTTAGTATTACGTATGTAAATATTATGAATTTCGTAAAATTCTTACGCAAACTTAAACGTAAATCTTCTACTTTAAATATATTAATGAAATGAAATTATTTACTTTATTTCATTTAAATGACTAGTATCGACTTGGAGCAATTAAAACCGTTGTACGCTTTTTAGTAACTAGGTAGTTTATAATAATTTCTTATGTATTTTATGATAATATGAATAAGTATCAAGGAGAAGAAAGTCATGGCTTCGCAATATACGGGAGTGGACCGGAATAAACACGGTTGAAGAACTATTCCGACTAGCCATAGACAAGGAGAGGTTCAAGAAACTGACTGCCAACCTTCAGTAATGGAGAGGCACTTGAAGAAGAAGAAGTATTCTATGATAAATTACATTTCTCCCGAAATGTTACTTTAACTGTGCAAAATACAGAACAAAATAGTTTTAAAACAGGAACGATAATATACCCATTAGTAGTTATTTCACACAGGAAATAGAATAAATACAAAAGCGATCAATTTTCATTGTCAACAAGCAATATAAAACATTTAACTAAAACACTGTCAATATTATTACTGTTTCCAAATTAGTTTTCAAATCGTCGCCCATACCAGTAATTGTAGTTCTATTAACAACATAATTATGCAACAATTGTTCTAATTAAGTGTTTAAATTTGATATATTCAGTATTATTTTAGAACGTACTATCCATACATAGAATTATTTTAATCATAAAATTGCAACGTACGAGAAAAATACGCTGAAACAAACTGAAAAAAGACTCAAACGAAAAAGCCTTGAAATTAGCAAGTATGATTTAGAAATTCACATCAATAAAGGATATTATGGGATTACGCATACGCATACTCACGACTTATATCCCGGAAGGGGTAGGCAGAGGCGCAACTAGTGCACCCACTTTTCGCCGTGCGTATTCCGTCCCATGATGTGATAAGGGGCGAGCCTATCGCCATATCGGGCACAAATTCTAGACTCCGGGCTGAATACTGAGTAGAAAAACCCAATATCACTTTGCCCAACCCGGGATTCGCACCTGAGACCTCAGCATTGCAGTCGTACCGTAATACAACTACGCCACCGAGGCAGTCATTATGGGACTACGATCATATAAAAACTGACACAGTGTGTGGGAGCACACTTAAAACAATGGATACGCTTGCCAAATCTCGGTAATCCTCACTTCGAATGAAAAAAGTCTTCAATCCACCAAATGGCATTTGTTCATTGTAATAAATTAAAAATGTACGTTTCGCTGTTAGATTTGGCCGCGGTTTGCCGACTGGTTAAAAACTCGAAACCCGGTAGCATCCTGATTTCAGTCCGGCTTGCGGTCAGCCTGGTCTGGAGGGAAAACCCCTGGATTTCCTGCGGCAGAATTTCAGAGCAAACGTTGATTTTAATTTAGGCAATTTAGAACTTACGTACTCTGGATGGAGTAAAGGTTGAGTTTTCAGTACACGATGACGTCATTATACTTTTATTTTCGTTAGGTATATATCTGCATAATATTTTTTTCGAAGTGATACCTTTAACAAAATTATACTGTTTTTTTTGTTCAGTATCAGCCCGGAATCAGGATTTTTTGCCCAATATGGCGATAGGCTCGCCCCCTATCACATCATGGGACGGAATATGAAAAGTGGGCGCACTAGTTGCGCGTCTGCCTGCCCCTTCGGAGATAAAAGTTGTGTGTTTTATATATGTATGAGACCTTTACTAAATCATTATATTGAAATAAAACTATTTTACGGATTGATCCTGAAGGCTGTAAAGTCTTTGAAGCGTTGGGAGAAAACATAAATAATAAAACCACGATTAAATCAGTAAAATAGTTTTATTTCAAAGTCTAAAATTTTGCGTAAATGTAAGAAGTTATTATATATTACAGTATTCACGTCGAAAAATATATAATGTAGAACAAGTAATCGAACTAAATGCTGCAAAATTTTCACTAAAGCCTTCTCTACAGTGCACTCATACAAAAACCGCGTTAACCGCCCTCAGGCCTTACTTTACCAACGTGTAAAGACGTCTTCTTATTAACTTTTCCCGTGGATTACACGACCCAGAGCGGGATTTCGTCACCTCTAACCGCTATTACTACACTTGCAAACTCTCCAATGTTTTGATGAACAGTGATTAAACAGAAATAATTTTCGTTGCAGTAAAAACTACGTAATTATTTTGTTTGACTAGTGCGCTAAAATAACATAATAATATCGTTTGCATTTATTAACAATGATTACACGAATTTTAATATAAATTACTGCTTTAGTTTCTCGGTGTGATTAACATAACAAAACTTTTGAGGTTTCAAAATTAATTCAGTTAGGAGTTTAAATGAAACGTGATGTTTATTCAACATTGTTCCATAACGGAATATAAATATGATTTGACACAAATATGTAAAATAACGAGAAAACTTAATTGTTATTGCCTACTTAAATATGTACATAGAAGGTAGTCATAAATTTATTATAAAATATTTATACAAGGGGCTTTTTAATACTTCAATGTATACAGGGCATTCTTGGCAAGCGTAGCGTGGGACGCCCTCTGGCCAGATGGCGGGACGACTTGCACAAGAGGGCCGGCAGCGACTGGATGCATAAAGCAGTAGACCGGGCTCTGTGGCGTATCTTGGGAGAGGCCTATGTCCAGCAGTGGACTGCAACGTGTTGATGATGATGATGATGATACAGGGCATTGATACAGGGTCATTTTCACATTGCGTTACTAAATGAAACCACATATTTATCTCCTTGAAAATAACATTTTACATTTAGTTAATCAAACAGTAGACGTAAAACAAAAAAGTGTAAGTTTCTAACAAAATAAATATCAATAGAAAGTAATTTTATATTTACACGTCCTAATACTACTACTCTAAGAAAATTCGTCGCAGCGGCAAAATCACACTTTCAGTCAGAAATACACACAGGCACACGCCATATTTGCACTAAACAAGAAAATGATCACACAAACAGAAAAGTATAATTAGGATTTTTGGTTAAAATATTCGTTATTCATTGATTATTTTGGGCACAATGTTAGCAAAGGTAATGATGAGTATGTGGGATTTTTTAATACATCAATGTTATGTGGTTTAATTTATTAACGCAATGTCAAAATGACACTGTATAAAAAATGCAATCGTATGACGAGACGAGCTGCCGAGCAAGGCTCTCGTCTGATGGTAAGCGACACGACCACCCATAAACAGTAGCAACATCAATCAGAACTTTGAATTTCGAAGCACTCGGTGTCATTCCACTGCGGAGTTAGCTATTCTATTCCAATCATAATTATCTTATTTCCATCAATTGTCTTTTGAAGATCCAGAATGCAAGGATTTTCCAAGCAATAAATTAAATATCTACTCAAGGGTGTCGCAAGGGGGGGGGGGGGGGGACAAGGAGGGGCAGCTCCCCGCCACTAGAAATTCTAAAAAAGTTGCCAAATACCTATTATTTATAAGTTTTATTTACTGTACAGTCAAGAATTCATGAAGCTTTACACGTTGGACTCTGTACTCTTATTATTACAATAAATTAACAATTTGCCCAGGGGCCATCGGCTGACGACGCTCTTGTATCTACTATAATAATTTCTCTTAAAGCTTATGAATTAAATTTGTAAATACATCTGCTACTCACGTTTACGTTATTCTATAATATTGTCACGTCATTATTTCGAGAATCTAATGGCATGTTCCACAGTTTTCAAGTATACATTTATTTTTCAGTTAACGTATTAAACAGCTATTGTTGATAGTATTCATTTTATTTCCATTTATTTAGGAGCATAGATTATAGTATGACATTTGTATTTGCTCGGCTTATACATTTATGTTTATAATATTTATTTAAGTATAATGTTTATTTAGGTTAAGCGGCGATATCGTAGTAAAGCGGCGATAGCCTAGTTGGGAGTGGAACGGACTGCCGAGACGAATGTCCGCAGGTTCAAAACCCAAGCGCACACACCTCTGATTTTTCTAAAAAGTTATCTGTGTATTCTTTGTGAATTATTGCTCGCTTTAACGGTGAAGGAAAACATCGTGAGGTAACATGCATACTTGAGAAGTTCTCTGAATTTCGAAGGTATGTGAAGTCTGCCCACCCGCACTAGGCCAGCGTGGTGGACTAAGGCCTTAACCCTCTCAGTTGTAGAAGAGGACCGTGCTCAGCAGTGGGCAGTATATAACACAGGGCTGGTATCGTATGGTATACATTTATGTGACGAGTAGTATTTATTACGGTGAGATCGGCCCAAAATCAACTTTTCAACCATTATTAAAAAATAATAGCTTTCGATTAGACTCCATAAATTGCATAACACAATGAGATTTCTGCATACCGTACCCTGACCGGAACAGTAGAAGACAGGTGAAACGAGCTTATCGGATATTCCGGTAAAGCTCTTAGTCTGGATTATTTATAAACGACTCGCTGATGACCCAGTATACATTTGAAAACAGTATATTGCTGAAACGGAAAACATTCAGGTAAATATTCACTTATAATACCACAAGAGCTTCAAAATTATCGGGTATTTTCCGATAGGTTCGTTGCAAACAAATGAAGGAGTTTTCAGGTTAAAAAATCACGAGCGCGAAGCGCGAGTGATTTTTCCTGAAAAACTTGACGACTATTTGTTTGCAGGGAACCTTGAGGGAAATGCCAGATAATTTTGAAGCTCGTGTGGTATTCGGGGGATTATTTTTCCGTCCCAAATGTCGGCCAATAGAATTGCACCATGAGATGAAATGAACAGTCAACAAATAAGAATTTCATAATATATAGTAACTACCAGAGAAAATATTCAAAAAATTATCAGTATAATACCATGTAGGTTGTACCACGTGACGTCGAATGGTGCAATTCTATTGGTCGATATTTGGGTCGGAAAAATAATCATTGTTATTTTCAGGATAGACGCTCCGAACATCGGGGAAATAATAGGGTAGTTAACTATTTTTTAAATACATTTAACAAAAATGTATGTCTTCTAAAATCTCGAGGAAAAAGAATTTGTAAAATACAAGCAATTATATGTGAGTTATAAAGCTTTGAAGTTTGGTGGAAGGGGCATCTGTCAGAAAACGGAAACAGCAGAATATGATGTCACCGAGCGTCGCCAGCCATAACGCTACGTGCGTGCGAAAGAGATGACGCGATATCCCCACTACGCCCCGACTTTTGTTCAGAACAATATTTCAAACATGAATAACGGCTTCAGTTGTCAATCAATTTTGATTCTGATTTTAAAAAATAATTTATTTTTCGTATTATTTTCTGATATATTTAAAATAATGTACAAATTCAAACATAGGAAACTACTCTATTATAATTATATCTATGTGAAGGGAAACGGTGTTTTTAATTTGCAACTATTATTCAGTAGGACTATATTTGTATATATAGGTTAATGTTAGAATTATTGAACGTTTTTGTAAAGACGTTTTATTAGAGCTCATTCGCAGAAACATGAGTCATCTACGTAGACTAATAAATGTATCAAATTAAAATATAAAATGTGAAGCTCGCGTTGCATCTAAATATACATTTTTAATTTCATATTCTAAGTCTGATTGTAAACTATTCTTTGACGAATTAATTTTAACAACGAATGAGCACTTTTCATAAAGTAAACATATTATTTAGAACAGAATGTTTAATATTTCAACAATTAGGCTATCTTTGGACGTAGAAAGTGTATTGTGTATATGACAAATAATGGATAACTTAACTTGATTAATAGAAACGGACCCAAAAAGGTAACAATACCCAAATTTCACTGCACGCATGGTAATTCAAACCACATGAAAGCATTTGTTTTATTACAAAGCCCCACCCAAGTGAAACATTTATCCATTGTTTTGTAATAAGTTTAACCCATTACATTTATTTTCACGTCAAAATAACACAAACTACAATTTATTAGAGTTGATTTTTTCCTGTAATGACGTGACTCTAACGACGTTTTAGTATTAGGAAATGTATTCAGGAATAAAATTGTAAATTAAATTGTGTTCATTAAATGCTAAGTTTTCACAGTTTGTTTGTCGGGAAGGTATTATTCCTTTTGTTTTGTGTTTTTTTTTATGGCATTGAATGACGAGACGAGCATGCCGTTCGCCTGATGGTAAGCGATACGACCACCCATAAACAGTAACAACACCCTCCAGCAACTTGAGTTACAAAGTACTGTGTGGCATTCCAATGCGCTCGTCAACCTGATGTTAAGTCTCATTATGTCCAGTAGTTACACTGGCTACAATGTCCTTCAAACCGAAACACAACAATGCATGCACACTGCTCCTTGGCGGTAGAAATAGACATTGCAGTGGTACCCACCCAGACGGACTCTTACATATGAGAGACCTACCACCAGTAAATTTATTAATGTGTTTTTAATGACTTTACCATTTATAGAACATCAAGGTAATGAAACAAGTTGAATCATCTGAAAAATAAAACAAACGTAACTTTTCTTGTTTCTTGTATTTTATAAGAATTTGAGTCTTGATCGTGAATAGTATAAGTATGCAATGAATAATTATTAACGACTAATGTGCCCATAACAAAAGCGGCGATAGCCTAGTTTGGGAGTTCAAAACCCAAGGGCACGCACCTCTGACTTTTCTCAAAAGTTATGTGTGTACTCTTTGTGAATTATTACTCGCTTTAACTGTAAAGGAAATAAATTGTTAGGAAACCTGCATACCTGAGAAATTCTCTGAATTTCGAAGGTATGTGAAGTCTGCCAACCCTCACTAGGCCAGCGTGGTGGACTAAGGCCAAAACACTCTCAGTTGTAGAGGAGGCCCGTGCTCAGCAATAGGTAGTATATAATACAGGGCTGATATGGTATGGTATGGTGCCCACAAGGTCTCTGTACCCGTCTCGATAATTCTCCTCGTAACAGAGAACAGGCACCTACGCGTGTGGCCCGTCTCCTCTGCGTGTCCCCCTGTCCCCCACCTACCTTATATGTTACACAAAGTAAAGCTTAATATTTCAGAAATTTGTTTTTGAATCCAATTATTAGTTTTCGCGTGATCCGTAAACGAACATTTGAGCAAATAGACAAAAATCATAAGTTGTTTTACGTAAACTATTTCTCGAGTGTTCCAGGTAAGTACTTTATACATACATACATACACTTTATCCACCTATATATATAGCTATGTACCTACATATATGTATCACTTTCTCATTTTATTATCACGGCCGAAGTGAACGCAACATATTTAAATTGACTGCCTCGGTGGCATAGTTGTATTACGGTACGACTGCAATGCTGAGGTCTCGGGTTCGATCCCCGCGTCGGGCAAAGCGATATTGGATCTATTGAGTATCAGCTCGAAGTCTAGAATTTGTGCCCGATAATGCGATAAGCTCGCCCCCTATCACATCATAGGACGGAATAAGCACGGCGAAAAGTGGGTGTACTATATGCGCCTCTGCCTAACCCTCCGGGTATAAAGGGCGTGGAGTGTTAGTGTGTGTGTGTATGTGTGTATATGTGTTTGTATGTAAATTTAGAATTCAAAAATATTTAAATTTTTAAAAATCTTCCAAATAATATTAGCTCTGTATCTATAAAAAAATCTATAGTAGGTTAGTAGACTTCCTAAACCCAAACAAATATAGTAGAAACCTTTCCGGTGTGTAAAATTTAGAAAAAAATACATTACATTTTATGATAATCTTCAAAATAAACACAAACGTCTAACCCTGATATTTATTTTATAAAGAGCAAAAACCAATGTAATATTATTTTCAAGTAACCATACAGGTTAACACCGCTTTTCATTTTTGATGGTACTTTTCAGAGGAGATAATAAACCTAACTGAAATTTTAAAAGCTGGCTGTCTACGTCCCTTTGTTTCTATCAAAACGGATTTCAACGGATTTTGGTTCGAATCTCAGTTTGTTGTCACATTTTATTAAATTGAAATTTACAGGAAACTAATGTTTATATATTTTTGGCGAAATGAACTTTTGAAATGCATGTATGCAATAAATAATTTTCTTAAAGCTTATCATCCTTTTTGAGTGCGAGCTTAGCGAAACCTTATAATTATTAAACTTTTGTTTAATTTAAAATTTAAACACATAATTATTCATGAAACCAGTAATCGATTTTTTTATAGGTAATTTTATAGAAACTAGTTAAAAAAATCATTAGAATTTCATCTCCTATAACTTCTTTCCTTTATAGGTCATAGAGTATTACAGCTAGTACAAATATAGGCCCATTATGCTTAGAAATTGGGTGCTTACCTTTTCCATAGAAAAGACAAAGAACCTATTATGAAAGGCAAAACCATTCATAGTTCCATTCACCCAAAATTTATCAACATGTTTGTTCCGTTCGGTCATAAATATGTAAAAGTAGTAAACAAATAGTTTCGAATATTTCCCATATATCCGGATACGATAGACGACAAATAAATACTAATTTATTAAGCTCGAAATGGATTATTGAAAACTACTCATGCAAACGTTCAATCCAGTTTACTCACATCATTCAATACTTTTTATGGGAGACGATTTTCTCATTGACTAAGTATTTCGTTCTTCGATTTCATTATTGATACCCGCTTTGATTACGATTAAATTGTAAAACATCAATCTTTGATTGGAGGTCATACTTTAACGTAATAAATTGCTCAATCCGAATTTGCAATTCATTTACCAGACCCTTAACATTTTTCAAGTCTGACTGAATGTAAAATTAGCCAATAAAATATATTAACATTAACACATTTATTTATTTGAGTTTTAATAACATATCACATAATGTTTTTTTTATTTACTATTTTAAAACAAAGGCTGGCTTATATTTACAGCAAAACCGAACCGTATTTTGCTTTAATGTAAACAAATCCGAGTTGAAATAAAAATGCAGGATTTTAAAATAAACCTCGGTTTAGTCGGATACGTAACAAAAAAATCATGTGCCAAAATAGCGTGTTATTTTAGTTTCCGATACAGCAATAAAATTTACATATAGAGATCGAAGAGTGATTCATAACTTACAGTATATTCAAACTGGAGGCGAAGACCCTTGCGTCATTGTATCAGTGGCGCAAGGAGGCGTTGGCACGAAACGTTCAACCAGCGCCCCGAGAGTTAGCTGCTGAAAGAACCCGGCTCCAACAAACCCTGGAGGCGGAATGGGAGCAACGCCTAGAGTGTCCCAGTTTTGGCGCCGTGACAATTGAAGCCATTCGGCCAACATTTGCGGAATGGCTTCGGAGACGGCATGGCATCCTGACCTTTAGAATGACACAGATACTTTCGGGTCACGGCTGCTTCGGGAAGTATCTGTGTCGGATTCGTCGAAAGCCAACATCAGGATGTCATCATTGTGAGTGCGCCGAAGACTCGGCCCAGCACACTTTGGCTGTTTGTCCCGCATGGAACTCATCGCGCCAAAACTTAATCTCGACCATAGGCAGCAACTTGTCCCTTGCGACAGTTGTGGCAGCCATGGTTGAGAATGAAGCTGGGTGGAACTCCGTTGCCTCGTTTTGCGAACAAGTCATGTCCGCAAAAGAGGCAGCGGAGAGAGAGAGGGAACGGTCCATTGGACTCCCCCCCCGTAGCAGACGTCGGAGAGACGACCTCCGACCTCCCTAAGCAGGCCGGCAGGTGGCGGGCAGGCATCCGGCTACCGGGGAAAAAAAAATAATGCCCAAGAGGCTGGCGTGCAGAATTACATGCACGCCTATGATATTACCGAGGTTTTGTTCCTCGGACTACGAGAGGCTCTGGTCAAGAGCTAACTCCTGCGAGGGTTGCGGTTGCATGCTCATGCGCACCCCGCGACTTTCGATATAAGGGAGAGAGAGTAGAATGGCGGGGTTTTAGTCGGTAGGACGGTTTCGACCGGTGAGTCCGGCAGAAATCCGTAAATGGATTTCCCCGTGTTAAAAAAAAAAAAAAAAGTATATTCAAACTGGATAAAACTTGTGTTCAAAAATCAATATCTATTTGTAAATTGCTACATGCTAATAGCTGTCTTACTGGTCGCGGCAGTCACGATGCTTACGTACTTGAAATGGCAAATACATATAGTCGGGAATAATGCAATACCGCGTAAGTGACAAAAAATGGTAAATCTTATCCATTCATATTATAAAACACTGTCCGCGCCGCACCAACCGTCTGTTTGTACGCAGTAATCTTAATTAATAATAAAATAATAATAATCAAACGTAGTCCGATGAAATTTGTTATGGAGATAGTTTTAAACCATAGGAATGACATAGGCTATTTTTTATCCCGCGAAAAACTCTTTCACGCGAAGCCGCGAGCCAAAACTAGTTGATACATAAAATGAAAAGTAACTATCGACACTTTCATTTTACTTTGTTAAGCTCTTCCGTGAAAACCTTTTTTGAAACTTACGCAGTACATATTTACGAAAGCTAGTTACGCGGTATCCTACTATCGCCGAGGATATGAATTTTGCGAGTATAACATGTAACAAATAAGAATTGTAGCAAGAACTATTGCGTAATAATTTGCATTTGTACAGTTTTATAGAGTATAGGACTAATTTGTAATTTATGACATATTATCATATTTTCGAAATGAATCAAACTCTGAAACTAGTATGTAAAGAAAAATAACCCAACCAACTATTGTTTAAGGGTTAAAATTTTGTATTTTAAACCCTGAGAGCTAGGACAAGACATGTTCGTAACATAAACAACGTTAAATATAAAATTCAATGAAGCGTTGTAGTGGTGTCTTTGAACCCTCGCCTTTAACCTGCAAAAGGGTATTTATTAAGTTGCAGCTCCCGTAGTCTTTTTTGTTTTTATTGCATCCAATGACGAGACGAGCATGCCGTGCGCCTGATGGTAAGCGAAACAACCACCTATAAACATTAGCAACACCATCCAGCACCTTGAGTTACGTACTGTGTGGCATTCCATTGCGCTCGTCATTCTGAGACATAAGATGTTAAATCTCATTATGTCCAGTAGTTACACTGGCTACAATGTCCTTCAAACCGAAACACAACAGTGCATGCACACTGCTGCTTGGCGGTAGAAATAGACATTGCGGTGGTACCCACCCAGACGGACTCTTACATATGAGAGACCTACCACCAACAAAAGGTGCTAAGCTTATTACTAAAATTGAGCGGGTAAAGATATAAGAACTACCCTAAGGGAGTTATTATTCATCGACAAAGGAGGGAAGCGTAATACCTGCGTAATTACGCTTAGCTATCGCATGTGCCTAGCGTCAAATAAGATTATGCATGTACTAAAGAACGTGAAGAGGAAAACAGTAATTACATTGAGCTACTTTTTAATAGAAATATCCGTTTTATTCTTATACATTGTAATGCAACCATATTAAAACAGTATTTGAAAATAGTACTAGTTGATAGTAAAAAAGCTTTGTTTTTGAATCTTTATCACATCGTCAATTCCATGCACTGCTTTAATTAAGTTCTAAATGCTGTATCTATTTTATCTAGGTTGCTTACCCACAGTGCTGAACGTAAAACGCGTTGCGCTTTGTTTGTCAGCTAAGAAATAACGCGGACTGATACTGGATAGGTCGACGATCCGAGATGTCTCACTGTAATTGCATTTTTCTAGACTAAAATACTAGAGACTTTAAGTACTTTCCCGTACTTTATATTTATCTTGCAGTTGCTCTCTCCAACTGAGACAAGTATCAGTTAAATATTATTCAAATACCTACGCATGGAACTTGTGCTGGTATCAAAAGGGGGTTAAACTTTGATGACGAGCAGTACCGAGAATGTTACTATACTTATATTATAAATATATATCTATGTATAAAATCCTAATGATAGAATCGTTTTGATTTCGATCTTTAAAAAATCGTTTATGGACCCTTCTGCGCCACGCTCAATTCTTAAAAAATAAACAAGTGAAAAATTTTAGGAAAAAACGGGTCGTTAGCAAAACGTCTGGTTTAGAAACAGATGCTACTACGAAAATTTAGAACTAATAATTTCCACTTTAACGGGTCCAGACTGTTCACTAGAGTGTAACACTAAGCATGCACAAAAAAACTGTATGTTCTCAGACAAAGATGACTGTGAAATAGAACTTGGATAACATCCAAGTTTGACACTCGACACTTAAGCCCGTTTCCATAAACATGAATTCGATATACTGTGGGACAGCGGTTCTGAAATAAAGGTAAGGGAACACTCATAAGCCCTTTTAATTTTAGGAACACCAAAACAAATTATAGTAAATGAAAGCCATGGCAAGTTATTAAAAAACAAGAAAATAATTGTTATAGATATTTTATTATTTAATTGACATCTATTCTTGGCTTCAGCTTTTAATGTAATTTCGCTATCCCATAGAACCCTTCCGCGGAATCTACTTTGGGAATCATTGGTCGACGACAGTAGCATTGTCAACACGGCTTGTCAGGGTTACATAACGTATTCTACCGACATTCGATGTAGCCAGAATACCGTAGTATCGGCAATGCCTTCGGCAAACGAATGATTGATCGGTAGACCGACGGCTCACGTTCCATTTTCTGTTCGTTTGTACATTGCCCTAACTTTCTTAAAATCGCATTACTTGTTAATGACCAAGGACATTTATATTGTTTTAAATATTCTCTAAAACGATTATTTGAAAATTGAAAGAAATACTTAAAATACTCGCTATCTATCGATAAATTTAAATTTAATATTGATTGTCAATTATCTCAAAATTCAGTAAAATCAGATTTAATATTTTTAGCTTAACGTTGTAATTAAGTGGTTGCAATTTATTGGGACAATTTGTAAGTCATGGTTTTAAATTCAAAACTGTAGAGCTTATCTTGTACCTACCTACTTCGCAACTATAATTGAATTTCATATTACCTTCAAATTACTTCATTGACAAGATTTTAATAAAATAAGTAACTCCATATTTCTCGAATAATTTAACGTTAAACGAATCCAGGCTGAATAACTTCAAATCTTTAAAATCTACCACCGCTTTAAAGTTTCAAGTTTCGATCCTAACAGTTGCAGATTCCAAACGTCGAGATAACATAAAATTCATGCGATAAAAATTATTTAAAGAATTTCTTTTTACCCTCATTTCGTGGCTATTTTTTGACTGCCTGACCCCCAGCTTGAAGTCTGGATTTTGTACCCAATATTGGGATAGATTTGCCCCCCATCACGTCATAGGACGGAATAAACATGGCAAAAATTGATGCACCAGCACCCTCTAGTTCATTATTTTGTCTCCCGCTTTGTTATGGAGAGAAGTGGACAATTAATATTTCCAACTCCTCCCTTTCTTTATTTGATTAATTTCGCTGTGTTCCCTGAGACTCGCCGAACTTCAGCACTCGGTGTCATAAAATGCGTGCCACTGCTGATCCTGGCTTACAGGAGTTGCAGTGGCGGGTGTGAAGGCGAGAAAGTAAAGTAAACCACCGTTACTTTTTTATTTTTTATTTCATTGAATGACAAGACGAGCATGCCGTTTGCCTGATGGTAAGCGATACAACCACCCATAAACAGTAGCAACACCATCCAGCACCTTGAGTTACAAAGTACTGTGTGGCATTCCACTGCGCTCGTCATCCTGAGACATAAGATGTTAAGTCTTATTATGTCCAGTAGTTACACCAGTGTAACTACTGGAGTCTGGACATAACTAAAGCCAGCTATAATATCCTTCAAACCGAAACACAATAGTGCATGCACACTGCTGTTTGGCGGTAGAAATAGACATTGCGGTGGTACCCACCCAGACGGACTCTTACATAAGACTGACATTAACTGGTGGTAGGTCTCTCATTATGTAAGAGGTCGTCTGGGTGGGTACCACCGCAATGTCTATTTCTACCGCCAAGCAACAGTGTGCATGCACTGTTGTGTTTCGGTTTGAAGGACATTGTAGCCAGTATAACTACTGGACATAATGAGACTTAACATCTTATGTCTCAGGGTGACGAGCGCAGTGGAATGCCACACAGTACTTTGTTAGTCAAGGTGCTGGATGGTGTTGCTACTGTTTATGGGTGGTCGTATCGCTTACCATCAGGCGAACGGCATGCTCGTCTCGTCATTAAATGCAATAAAAAAAAAAAAAAAAAAAAAAATAAAAAAAAAAATAAGAGAGTACCACAAGTACCTTACCTTACATACCCCTTCGGCGATAAAAGTATGTATGTTTGTGCTTAGTTATTCTTTGAGGTACTATTTTTCCGTTAATGAAATACGAGTACTGTCGTAATCCACTTTGTTCGCTTATTGGGAACTCGGTGACACCTGCGAAGCCCGACAAGAATAAGATGTTATTAAGGTAATACCGCTATTGGTTATATCCGCTTTCTTTATTTGATTGACCTAATATTATCCCTAATGCGCATTTTTGTTATTTTTTTTCTATACGTGACTTACAATTCCGTGGATCTAATAAACAATAAAAAAATAAGTCTTCTCTGATTACGCATTAATAGTTATTTTGGGTGTTGGTTGCCTTTTATATTAATTAAATTATAATCGTTAAATACAACTATAAAGAAAGCAAGGTTTTTGTAAATATATTAAAATCTTATTGTACCTAATTAATTTATTAAGGGTCAGTTTCCAGGTGTCAAGTAAATTTTATTTGACAGTTATCGTAATATACAGCTTATGTAGATAGTACTGATTTTGTAACGTTTATTTTTGAGCATAGATTAGAGTGTGACTTTTGTATTTGGTTGGCCTATACATTTGTGTGACGAGTAGCATTTATTCAGTGTTTCAAAAACGTCACAAAAACATACAAGTATTTCAACACTCAAAGATCACAAAAACAACTCCAATTTGCAAATTCGTCACATACACCTCTAAATCTGTGAAGCGAAACATTTCTAAAAACCCTTTCAATCATACTTTGACGTCAAATCAACAAACAGCCTCACCAATACTCTAAACAAACAAAGCGGGTATCAATTAAACTTAGGTGACAATTTGCTTGACAGCCGTATCAGCCGTATTGGAAGATCTAATATCTCAGAAATCGCTCCTCATGCCATTACCTCAAAAAGCGATTATAAGCCATAATAATTATTCTCAAAGCATAATCTACGATAACACATTCAATATAATTATTTAGTTTACCTGTGCCATCTCCCGCGGTCCTGTACAGGCCTAAAACAGAATTTAAACATACTTTGTATAATTTTATTGCGATCGATATTCAATTTGGTTTCCGCTTCGAGCGACGCAGGATTGTTAAAAATAATATGGGCGGACGTAATATTTAAATTTAATACAAATAGTACATATAATATGTATAATAAACAGTCAGATGGTCAAATATTTACATAGTGAGATGCATATTGTATGACAGGGGAATTTGTTAATTCGTACAGTATGATTCCGCGTTTGAATTTCGAAATCTTCTTACTATTAATCTCTAGTACACATGATAACCAGTTTCTGAGTAATTAAAGCATATCGTATGTTAAAGCATTAAAGTCTTTTTTATGACGTAATGGCAAAGCATTAAGCAATACTATTCGGGCTTCTACGTGCTCTCGCCAAATCCAGGCTTGGCAAATCTTTGTCAATAACTATGCAATTACTTGCAGCAGCGGCATTATTTTTAGATATAATTTTACTCAATTTAAAATAGTTTTGCTATTGATATTAGAATAATTAGATATGAGTTAAGAAACTTTTAATATTACATTATTAATTACTTGTTTCAAGGTAGTTACGAAAAACGCTGTGAGACATAAAAATAAACTTATTTGCATCAAACCCTTTACTGAGTGGATTTCATGACATAATATTGTAAAGGGAAAATTTTGATTGCAGATAGAATACATACATCTTGCAAAGTGAATTTTGGAAATTGAGTTTGCATAATAAACTATATTCAAATCCCTTGAATCTTCCTTCGGGAATTATATTACCAATTGTTTTTGAAAACTTAATAATCCCGAACAATTCAGAGGCGATCTGGAACAATATGAAAGTTGCAGTTTTAACGTTTGACGTTAAGTGTTTCTGCACTACTGCGCCCCCCTGGCAACCCGCCAGTGGAACACAATGGGCTCGCAGATTTCTCTTATATCTCTTACTGGTGTTCACGTATTGTTATAATATGTTGTCTACTTAAATTTAAAATATTAAATTTTTACACTGTCACTTTCATACGTAGGGCAATACGGTAAGATTTATGGGAACGTTTGTCTCACAGCCAGTTCAGAACAGGAAATGTTGCGAAGATCTGCTATTTTGTTTTAACATGTGTAATGTGATTTTTAAAGCTTTCAGATTTGTATTTAGATCAAAATAAAATCTTGAAAAATGTTTACACAAGTAACAATGGATAATTAATTTCTGTTCCTACTGGCATACCTATGACTACCAAAATTCATAATTTAGTAATTAATATATGAGTATAATAAAAACTATTAACATAATGATTTTGAAAACCATAGATAAATTTTAGACGTTATGAACAACTATGTGTATAAAATCATCAAAAATAAGTTAATATTTCAACGTTTTCACCCAATTTAAACGGAATATTCTGGGAACAGAAAATGCAGACCAGTTAAAAACTAGGCAACTATAGCGAACCTCTTTTGTAGCCGATTCGTAGAACAGCATGTTCGAAAGAGTGTCAACGACACGATGCAACGTTAAGCTTCGTTGGTTCAAACAACGTGGAGGCATGAAAAACGAAAAAGAAAACTACGAATGTGGGGAACAAACATACAGGGCAAATATTTTTAAACAAAATGAAAAAGTTGATGGCCAGCAACAAAGGTATTTTGACAAGTAAAATTCAAACATGGAATACAGGAATAGTGAATACAAACCAATTTGAAGTGGAGGTAAAACGCAATTTATTAGGACTTTGTAATTTTACTACTTTAATCGATATAAAAAAGAAATTGTTCATCCCAATAATTTATTAAAGTTTGACAAGTTTCGATGTAGAATGTGCACAGTTATTTGATATTTCCCATCATTAGTTTCTTATCACATCAATACACAATATTATGTATTTCATTGTTGAGTTCATTAAAGCTTTGATTATAAATTCATGTCAGCTCACACGTAAAAAAATTGTTACGTATTAAATAGAATTATAAAAATACATAGAGAGACCGACGTGGATCGGATATATTGGAATAATTTTATATCAGTTGCTTACGCTAAAACTAAGTTTACATAAAACCAATGCAACTTCAGCAAAAAAATATTTAAATCGAAATGTACAAAATGTGAGACCAATTTACAAAATCAAAAGCACGGCAAAATTTTCTACCGTATATGTTACTTTAATGTCGTGAATTTTCACTGGAAGCTTGCAACTCTAGACAATTGTGTTCTATCGAACATATTTACTATTCAGTACATTTTCAAAAAATGCATTTTATATGTAGAAGGAAGGATACTTTCTAGTCTTCAGACTTTATATTGTACCTAATATATGAGCAAAACATGCCATGACTGCCTCGGTGGCGTAGTTGTATTTCGGTACGACTGCAATGCTGAGGTCTCGGGTTCGATCCCAGGGTCGGGCAATGTGATATTGGGTTCTTCTGCTCAGTATCAGCCCGGAGTTGGGAATTCTGTGCCCGATATGGCGATAGACCTGCCCCCTATCACACCATGGCATGGAATATGCACGGCGAAAAGTAGGTGCACTAGTTGCGCCTCTGCCTATCCCTTCGGGGATAAAGGACGTGAGTGTATGTGTGTCTGTATGTATGTATGTATGAGCAAAACAATCTAGTAATAAGCCAAGGTTTAGTCTAGCGATTAAAATTGTTCCACAACTAAGTCGTGCTAGTGACAACCGCAACAGAATTGTCCGACAAGTTAATGAAATTAATCATCACTTTACAGTTACAAAAGTTAGCAACGCGAGTAAATATATTACTGGATTTTATGCAAATGAGTTTCTTGTTAAGATTGAAAGTGGACATCCTAACGAGGGAAGTTTGTTTTTGTATAAAGGTTTTAATTGGCAATCATGAGAAGTTATATTCTATTATTTAATATTTTATTAGACAGACGTTGAAGTTTTAGTTGTGGTTAGTTTACCGACTCCACCGTGACTGCCTCGGTGGCTTAGTTGTATTGTGTGCGCTGTACGACACCACTTTGAGGTCCCGAGCTCAAATCCCGGATCGGGCAAAGTGATATTAGGTTATTTTGTTCAGTATCAGCTCGGAGCATAGAATTTGTGCCCGATATGTCGAGAGGCTCTCCCCCTATCATACCATGGGACGGGACGCACAAGGTGAAAACTGGTTCTCCTGGTTGCACTACACCTTCAGGGATAGAGTCGTGATGTGTGTAGTCTACTGTCTCCTATATTATTATTAACTAATAAAGACTTCAATTGTTGAAAATACTAGTTTTAACCCAATAAACAATAATAATCGAATTTACTCCTAATTTTCATTCAAAAAGAAGCAAAATAAAAACAGTCTCAAATTTAAAAAAAAACATAGTTATATTCAGAAATATTCTGTGTAATAAAGTCTTAAATATTTGAGTTATTTACGAAGTACGACTATGAAATTGTTGAGAACAGTCTATTGCAAACATTCTAAATTTCAGCTCAACTTCGCGGCATTGTTATCGGCACTGAATGAAGCTCTGCCGAATTATGGCCTAGTTTATTGCATATTTCGTGAAAAAGAAATCACAATCGTTTGAGTCGGCACAGTGGGAGTCGACAATAAGTCGTTAATGGAATGATGCGGAACTCCGGCACTCTCGGATTTCATAAGAATTTCTTGTTTATTACAAAAGTATTTCTAGGTTGTTTCTATGGCTCGAGCGTTTTGCACAGTATAAATAGCCGGCTTATTTCGTCGCCTGGCAGTTGCAAATTTAATATAGTGGAGTATCTTGAGCCCTGTGTAGAGAGCTAAATCTCAGGATGTAGTTAACACAACAGGGGTAAATGTCTATGTATACACACCCACACACAGAGACACATAAAAAACACGCCTTTTGTCCCCGTTCGCCGCGCCTATTCTGCCCCATGATGTGAGCCTATCGCCATATCGGGCACAAAATCCAGACTCCGGGCTAATACTGAATACTAGAAAAGACCAATATGTCTGCCCGACCCGGGGATCAAACCCAAGACCTCAGCATTGCAGTCGTACCATAATACAGCTACGCCACCTAGGTAGTCAATTTCTATATATTACATCCGAGTATATTTATGCTTTTCGATTATTTCGTTATAGATATATTTAAAATATTATTTTATGCTAATCAAATTGTCCAAACCCTGTTATAATTATTTTACCAGTAAAGTTAAGGTATTCTTGTTACAAAGGTATATAAAATTATAATTTGCGACTTTGCTAAAAAGAAAAACTATTAACACCGAAAAACACGTATTTATTAACACGAAAAAACCAATATACTATAAACCATCGATAATTTATGAGAGGAAAACAATATATTAACGACATAAAATATGTGCTAAGCTTCCCGACGTCGGTTATAAAATCTAGCAATATATCATATTTTACAGCGTTCCATTATAAATTATGACGTTATTTGCATCTATAACAAAGCCTTTATTTATACACTATGGATGCGGTATTCATGACTTCATTACGCGAGTAACTGCCATCGAACTTTCAGTTATATAACAGTTAATAGACGGGTCGCTTTAAGCCTTTTAAACGAAGGGTTTTCAAGTCACGAGAATGGAATACTTTGTTCAAATTTCGTTGTTTCTTTATTATGAACTACGTTGATTAATGATGGCTTTTATCTCTTAAAATGCGAGGCGTCGGTGTTTTTATGTTTTTAGGCGACATTGTTATTAAAACTCGAAATATATTTGGAACCTTTATACGCTAAAATAATTAAATATATTGCGAAAATATTAAGTTATATATTAAAACAAAATACCACCAATTTGTAAGCATAATTGGTATTTTTAACACATTTGAAATTAGAATATATTTTCAATGCTCCAATAAATTAACTACTATTTAACCAATACAACACACACATACAGTACTTTGTAAGACAAGTTGCTGGATGGTGTTGCTACTGTTTATGGGTGGTCGTATCGCTTACCATCAGGCGAACGGCATGCTCGTCTCGTCATTCTAAGCTATAAAAAAAAAAAAAAACATACACACACTCACGCCTTTCATCCCCGAAGGGGTAGGTAGAGGCACAACTAGTGTACCCACTTTTCTCCGTGCGTATTCCGTCCCATGATGTGATAGATAGCGAGCCTATCCGCCATATCGGGCACAAATTCCAGAATCCGGGCTGATAACGAATTTAAACCCCAATATCACTTTGCCTGACCCGAGACATCAGCATTGCAGTCATACCGTAATACAACTACGCCACCGAGGCAGTCCTATTGTACAATTTGTACTTAACCAATACAAATTGTATTATAACATCGATCTAAGTAACAGTACTTCATTTAAACCTCTGAACATACAACAAAAAGTCACAGTTTCAATGGAAAGATACATCAAGTTATATTCAAGTTAAATGTACTTAGAGACGGATGTAACAGACGAGTTTCGGACGTCCGCTTGGCTTGCCGAATATCGTCCGGAAGTCGTTCGGCAACTTTCAAAGAACGCCATCTTGCTTTTACTGAGCCTACAATGCCCAGGTATTAGGGCAATTTCTAGCTTACCAAATTTAGCTTCCAAACAAAATATGTTTGGTTCATTCTATTTTAGGAATGTATATCGATGTTTTTTTTGCCTGTTGATTAGTGATTCTTTAAATCAATAATTAATCGATAATAGTAATTTTTTTGGAAAATTAGGCAGTATTGTTAGAATGAACCATTACGAGAATGTCCATGATACTCGGTCTAAGCAATGACTACAATTCTTCAAAACTTTTATAGTTCCAAATTATATTACCACTGCCATTCGGATATTATATTAAAATTTTGAGTTCATAATTTCCGGCCGAAAAATAAATTTATCATAGAACTTTTTAACCCGTATGCTTAATTACAGTGTGAGCCAGTAAGTTTTAAGACTATTAAACAGAGTAGTTTATTGACATTAAAATAACTGCAATAGTTAGCAATATGTACCCTTAAAAAATCATAAATTGGTTGCGACATAAAATACGGTCTAACAAAATATTAGTGGCAAATCGATTTACAGGTCGTAGGAAATAATATTCTCGTAAATGTCCAAATGGACTTGACGTGCTACGCCATTTCCACCTCTATAAAGTTTCTTTATTTGTAGTTTCCGAGTGCGAATATTCTTAGATATTTCAAGTTTCCTCCACCTAAATTTCATACGCTATCTCCGATTCCGAGCAAAACATACTAGGCGTAGAAACGTACAAATGTAGTCCGAAACTTTAAATTTGAGCCACAAATATTTCAATAAAAGACGCATTCACCGAAACTTTCAGCGAACCGTTATCAAAACAATTCCGAGAGCGTATACCCGAGTTCTTGTGCACGTTCAGAGTATTAAATAGATTGGAGAAACTAATAATGAAAACTGGGTCTATACAATCACGTGGTTTGTCGAAATTTCTCAAGTTACCGCCGCGTTATTTGTCCATTTTATTTTCATTTATTTCTCTTTCGATGACTCTTTCGTATTACGCTTTTCAGATATCAGAAGTGGAGCGGATCTAAAATTATTTGTCTAAATACATAATTTATAAACACGTTTAACATAATTAATACCATGAAATTTATGGTCAGTTTATTGAATATTGGTTTAGTGAAATTGCATTGACGAATTTATTTTATGTTGGAATTGGGTGCATACACATATTTTTACAATTTTATCCAAAAAAACACCTGAGTTTTCCGGCTTTGAATTTGTACCCAATACAGTTAGACTCACCCCCTATCATTGGACAGATATAATATCATTTATCACTTTGCCAATAAAGCCGTGAACTTGTGTGTTCCATTAAGTTTATAGTCCGCAGTCATGAAAACTTTAGCCACATTTAAAAAGGTTTGTTGAACATTAGCGTCCACTTCGATATAATCCGACGTCGTTTGTTAGCAAGTGTGCGATAATAGTTCAGATTTCAGAACATTTGAAAAGAATTGAACTGTTATAGCCGCTCGCGATGTTATCGTTTTTCTTTTTGTTCAATTTGAAATTAATATGTTTTTTAATATTTATATTCAGCTAGGCTCATGGACTATATTTGGAAATATTTAATCTTCGTTTCACGTCCATTCTTACATCTTACTTTTATCAGTCTGAATTTTGATGTTTTAAAATATGATTTGTTTGTGAGTAAATTGAACCATTGTTCGTGGTATTATCTATGGATATTATATATTTAATTTTGAGCAGCATCAGGAGTTAAACAGTATTATTAACATATTACCGTTATAGTCTATTCATTTGAATGCCAAGCTGGAGTTTAAGCTCGCTAATGGGACGGTAGAGAGTATATACTGGAGTTCATGTAGGGTTACAGTCCATAACAGCTTTATTTGGATTGTGGATTGATGGTAAATAACTTCTTAAGGGTCTATTTTAGTTATTTTGTTTTATTTTGCCACTAAGTCGAATGAAGGACAGGCAAAGAATCCTTTGTGATCGTTTTAATACATTTATTACAAGAAAATCCAAAGCCACAAGTAAAAATCAGTCACTATAGCGAGTTTATTTAAAATTATTACTAGCTTTTGCTTGTGACTTTGTCCGCGTGAGGTTTTCTGGGACAAAAGACCCGCTATATATTTTCCGGATAAAAAGTAGCCTAAAACTTAGGGAATTAAACTATCTCCATGAGTAGTAAGGGATTCACCGATACTGGAGCAGGTTCGAGGGCCGGTCCGCGGCGCTCCGGCGGCTGATGGCCGACGTTTTCGATTGCTCCAGATTCGGCCCGCGGAACCCGCGAATAAATCCGCGGATTACTTTAATACCTACCGCGAATTAATTTGATACCTACCGCGGATTAATTTGATACCTACCGCGGATTAATTTGATACCTACCGCGGATTAACTTGATACCTACCGTGGATTAATTTGATATCGACCGCGGATTACTTTGATAACACCCGCGAATAAAAATTATATCGTCCGCGGAATCCGTTTCATATCACCCGCGAGGTAGGTATGAACCACGAATTTGTTCATGGTCTACGGTTCCATTAAGCTTGTACTTTTTCCCTGTTCGTTGTGCTTTTAACTTTCTACTTTCTATCGGCGATCCTTTTTTTTATTTGAAGGATGCAAAGGTCTTTGTCGCGTATTTCTATTAACTCGTGTTTCTACGCAAAAGCCGTTTAAAATTACTTAATAGTTACCCTTTACGCATTACGAGCATTGTTTATGATAGATAAAGCAACATTTTCCCTGTTTCGTTGTGTTATTGACTTTCTACTTTCTATCGGCGACCCTTTTTTATTTGAAGGATGCAAAGGTCTTTGTCTCGTATTTCTATTAACTCGTGTTTCTACTTAAAAGCCGTTTAAAATTACTTAATAGTCGCCCTTTACGCATTACGGGCATTGTTTATTATAGATAAAGCAATCGTTACAATACACCATACCTTTCTCAAATTCTAGGTAAAACCCTTTGGGTCTTCTCATTGTCATAATAATTACGGTTCCCATTATTCACATTACCTGATATTACGTATTCAACGGAACATTTAAGGTGAAAGTCGAAACATGTTGGATCTTGTCTGCAAGGAAACAATACTCCCTCTCCATATAAAAGACCGACTCAAAATCACATGGTATCGTATTCCACTCTGTGCTCTGCTCGAAGTGTGATCTCCAGTTGTTTGTAACAGTGAAGTGATAGTAAAATTGTGAAATAGTTAAATAGTGAAAGTGTTATAAAAATGAATGTAAGTACCTTTATATACTTTGATCTAAAAGTGTTGTAACCAGATGTTTCATTAATTGTTTATGCCATGTGTTGTCCACCAGGTTAATACATTTTAGCTATCTTTGATGTCTTATTAATTTATCATTGTTACTAATGTGTACATGTATACTTCGCATACCTATAAGTATTTATCATACAGTACTTACTTAACCGATAATTAAAACAGTTTCATTTCATTTTGTTACAGTTTTCTGAAAATACTTTCAAAAACTACTATTATGCTGAAGAAATCGACGAACCTAGTGATGAAGAAGGTACACTCGCTTTTAAAGTAAAAAAAGCGATAATAGCAAATAAAAGACCGATCGAATGCAACAGCATTGATGAGTTCTTCGAAAAACCAAAAAAGAAGAAGACAACAACAAGAAAGTCATCCAGTGTTGGTCGATCGACGAGCGGGGGTGTTTCATACATCCGATCAAACAGCGATGACAACAGTTCTGCATCACATCTCATAAAAATTGAGGTGTATGAAGTGAATAAAATAAAAAACATCGCACCGACGGAACATTGGAAACACGCTGATGTGCGAGTCAAATATTACGCGGAAACCGACAGTGATAAGAACTTGCAAAGTGTTAAGGACACTATATACAATATAACTAAACAGTTGGCTAGTAAGGACGATTGTGTGAAATATTTTATAGACACAGACAAATGAACAAAAGTGCCAGTGCGTGTCAATGTTTTAATATCATAACTTTAATCATATGCTTTGTACTACTATTATTGAAATAAGAAACTATTATTGTAATAACTGTACTTAAGAATCTACCTGTTTAAATTTAACTTACATTGTATTGTATTTAAACTTTGTACTCTTTTAAGTTACATACTTAATAGATTAATTTGTTTTTGATTCTAGAACTCTTTGTGAATTGTGTTATTGCTAAGTATTATTGTAAATAGTTATAAGTCTTTTTAGTGTTTTTTCATGCTCATGCTTACGATTGTAAAGTTATTGGGAACATTCATAAATTGTTTGGAAAAAAGTGGATAGCTTAGAATGTAATTACATTGTTTTGGGTAGTATATAAGCGTTGAAATAACTTAAAATATACTGAGACATTCCTTACCATGGATACAAGCTGTGATTTATACAACATGGAACTCGTCGCACTTCTCGAAAACATCGAATCAATGGATCTGATGTCATCGCAATACGACAAAGAACTGTACGAGCTCTGTGATAAAATGGAACAAAGACAAGTCGAAACGTGAGTAAAACATTTTTTATTATGTTAAGACTAGTTGCAACATGTTTTGGGAATCCATGAAGAGGGGATACACTTAAAGTATTTATAATGGTTCGAACATCTTGCACAATCATTCAACTTGTTTCTTCCGTTTATATTTTTAACATTGAAGTGCAACCAAAATGTACCACTCACTTGATATTTCTAGTTTATCTCAGAGTGAGATTGCGAGTTTCGATAAAAAGATAATTTTACATAAATATCATCGTTTCATACGGTTTTGGTATATATTAAATGTTTTGCCAGAATCAATGTTGGGAGATCCTGATATTTCTCCTTATTATACACCATGTAGTGGACATAAAATCTCAAAACAAACTCATTCCGATGAGGATGATATTGATGGTGTATTATCAATGAAAGCATATTGTTTGCAGTGTAAATAACAAATAATGTTAGTATCTATTTAAATAATAGAAACATAGCATATTTATTTCGTGAGATAACATTTTTTTAACAGTTTTCTTATCCATCAGATCTATGCAGAATGGAGAAGGCAGCAGGAAAAGATTAGCGCCAACTGAATTGTTTGAAGAGGATCCATTAAAGAGAAGAAAAAATATTCGTCTTGAAGCTCCTTCGACATCTACATCGTCGCTGGATAACATTTTAAATGTAAGTACAGAACAGCATAATGATAAAATTGAATGTCCTGAGTGTCACATATATGTGTCAAAAAAATATATGACCAGTCACTATAAGAGCAATAAACATAAAAATAATTTAATTAGACGAGATAATAATCTACCTAATGTTCAATTCATTGATAGTGCTTTCGGTAATAGAATTATTACATATCGAGTGAAATCTAGTTTAGTTTCTGATACACAGCTTGAATCACCTGAATTATTTTTACAAAATATTAAAAAAATAATTAATACATTACTAGAACGATCTATCTTAGAATATTCTGTTGTAAAAGTTAATTTTATTCTCAATGCGGATTTCACACAAGAAACAAAAAATCTACACAATATTTTTGATTTTCAAATTTCAAACTATCTTGTTTGTCAAGGTGATGACAAAGATATTATTTTCTCATCTATAATTACCGAAATAACAAACAAAATGACCAATTTCCAAAAAAAAGGTAGTGGATGGAGTTTAGTTAAAATAAATCACTTGGATATGAATGTCAACAAATTTAACCCATTGCGTGGATCTTCATACATAGACCTACCGTTAGATATAAAACATAAGAAAGCTGTAATCAATGTTCAAAATAACGATCATGAATGCTTTCGTTGGGCAGTTTTGTCAGGATTATTTCCAGCTACTCATAGTTCCAATAGGGTATCATCTTATATAATACACAAAAACAAACTAAAATTTGATAACCTATCGTTTCCTATAAAAATTAATGACATCCATAAGTTTGAAAAATTAAATAGTATAAGTATTAATGTTTTTGGATTACAATATGATTCAATAAGCAAATCAAATAAAGTTGTGGGTCCATTACACTTTACGAAACACCGTAAAATTACTCACTTAAACTTATTGTATATATCTCAAGGTTCCAAAGGTCATTTCTGTTATATTAAAAACCTCTCGAGATTATTATCTAAACAGTTATCGACTTCTGAACATGCTGTTCATATTTGTGATGGGTGTTTATTAAATTTCACGTCATTAGATAATTTAAAACGACACCAAGAAAATGACTGTTTCAATGTGTGTACAAATTTACCTTCGGAAAACGATAGAAAAAGAAACTGGTTTAATGAATTAATACCATCAAACCAAATTTCATTTAACAACTATGAACGTAAATTAAGAGTTCCATTCGTTGTGTATGCTGACTTTGAAGCATTTTTAAAACCAATAGAGAGTTGTTCTAACAATCCAAATCAATCATCAACTGTTAATATCCAAAAACATGAAACGTATAGTTTTGGGTATTATGTTAAATGTTCTTATGATGATAATCTTTCAGTATATAGGTCTTATACAGGGCAAGATTGTGTGCTAAAATTTATGCAATTCATTTACGCAGATTTAGAAAATATTTGTAAAAAGAATTCTTTTGTCAAATCACCATTACCGTTAACTGAAGAAAATAAAATAAATATCAATCAAAGTGAGTCTTGTTACATTTGTGCTACTAAATTAAACGTGGATAGAACAATATCATATAATTGGCATACTGGTGCATATGAAGGTGTAGCTCATAGAATATGCTCTCAGAAATACAAAGCTCCTAATTTTGTGCCAGTGTTTTTACATAATTTAAGTAATTATGACGCTCATTTCATAGTGCATGGTCTTGATTTCGAGAAAGGTGACATTGAACTTATTCCTGAGAACAAGGAAAAATATATTTCTTTTTCTAAAGTTTTACAAATCAATAACAGAGTTATAAAATTACGATTTCTTGATTCTTTTAAATTTATGTCAAGTAGCCTTAACAAATTAGCTCAGAACTTATTACTTGAACAATTTCGTGAACTCAAATTAAAATATCCATGTGAAGAAGATTTTAAACGTTTAATAAGAAAAGGTGTTTATCCATACGAATACATGACGACATTTGATTCTTTAAAAATAACTTCTCTTCCCACTCGCGATCAATTTTATAGTTCTTTAAATGATAGTCACATTACAGAAAGTGAATACCATCATGCTCAAGACGTGTGGAATCATTTTAATTGTAAAAACATGGGTGAATATTCAGACCTGTATTTAAAAACAGATGTATTGTTGTTAGCAGATATATTTGAAAACTTTAGGGATGTCTGTCTTAAAACATACGGTTTAGATCCTGCCCACTATTATACAGCACCTGGTTTAAGTTGGGATGCTATGTTAAATTTTACCAAAATAAATTTGGAACTTTTAACAGATATCGACAAGGTTACGTTTATAGCGAATAATATTCGGGGGGGTATATCACAATGCAGCAATAGACATGCAGTGGCAAATAACATGTTTATGTCGGAATACGATTCAGATAAACCATCTTCATTTTTGATGTACTTAGACGCAAATAACCTTTATGGTTGGGCTATGTCCCAATGTCTCCCAACAGCCAAATTTGAATGGGTCGATATAAATACAGATTTTAATATAGCCGATGATGCCAAACATGGTTTAATATTGGAAGTAGATTTAGAATATTCAAAAAATTTACATGATTTTCATTCAGATTTTCCATTTTGTCCAGAAAACGTATGTTTAGGAAACAGCAAAGACAGGAAACTGATCCCAAATTTAAAAAATAAAAAAAATTACGTCATTCATTATAGAAACCTTAAGCAATGTTTAAAAAATGGTCTCCGATTGGTTAAAGTACATAGAATTTTAAAATTTGAACAATCCGCGTGGTTGAAAAGTTACATAGACTTGAATACTCATATGCGTTCATTAGCCACTTCAGATTTTGAGAAAGATTTTTTTAAACTTATGAATAATTCTGTTTTTGGTAAAACAATGGAAAATGTAAGAAAACGAGTTAATGTCAAATTAATTAATCATTGGTTAAATCGTGGCAAAACTCAAGGTGCTCAATCTTTGATAGCAAGACCAGAATTCCATAGTTTATCTATATTCTCAGAGAGCTTAGTTGCAATACAATTAAATAAAACTAACGTTTTATATAATAAACCAATTTACCTCGGTTTTTGTATTTTAGATATATCTAAAACATTACTATACGATTTCCATTACGATTATATGAAAATGAAATATCAAGATAATATTAAGTTACTATATACTGATACCGATAGCTTAATATATCAAATATTTACGCAAAATTATTATGCTGATATAAAACTTGATTTAGTCAACTACTTTGATACGTCCGACTATCCACCAAATAATCAATATGGTTTACCATTATTGAATAAAAAACGGTTAGGTTTTTTTAAAGACGAAAATAACGGTAAAATTCTTAAAGAGTTTGTAGGTCTTCGCTCTAAAATGTATGCAATGGATGTGCAGAATAAATGTATATGTAAAGCAAAAGGGATTAACAAAAGTGTAACAAAAAAATTTTGTCTTACCGATTATAAATCATGTTTATATGAAAAGAAAACGCAATACAGCGAAATGATAAGATTTAAATCAATTAAACATGCTATATATACACAAAAAATTAATAAAATATCTTTATCACACAATGACACAAAACGTTATTTAATAGAAAATTCAACAGATACTCTTGCATGGGGTCATTATAAAATAAAGGACATTTGATTTTATCAACGATTTCTGTACAACGAAAATATGTATGTTAATGTGTGTGTGTGTGTGTGTGTTTCTGTCTTTATTATGTACTATCTTTTTTTTTTTTTTATTGTTTTACTATGACAACTGTTTTGTATAATATCATGAAAAATTAGATGTAAATTTTAATGTATGTAGTTAGTTATTTGTTATACCTGATTTAACTTTATTTTATAATAATTTTCTTACTGTAATATTTTTCAAAACAGCTATGAACTGTATGTGATCATTTTTCAAAGTATTTGTATATGTAATCTTTGTATGTAAAACAAAATCAAATATAATACATTCAATCGTAACTTCTGGTTTTATTCATTCCGAAACGCTTTTCGAGTTCACACGTGTATTTAAAAATGTTTCATTTTTATCATCCTTTTACTGCCATAGTTGCAGGTCCAAGTGGATGTGGAAAGTCTAATTTTGTAACAAACTTTATTAAACATATTAATGAGGTGTGCAACACCAATTTTCATCAAATTACTTGGTGTTTTGATGAAATGCAGCCCTTATATAATTTACCAAATGTAAACTATTATCAGGGTATACCAGATTTGAATATGTTTGATGGAAAGGAAGCTAACCTTATTATTATCGACGATCTCATGAGGGAATCTGATGGTCGCATTGTTGACATATTTACCAAAGGTAGTCATCATAGGAACTTGAGTGTATTTTACATTACTCAAAATTTATTTCATCAAGGTAAAGGACAAAGAGACATTTCTTTGAATTCAAACTACATAATTTATTTTAAAAACCCACGTGATAAAACTCAAATACGTTACTTAGCACGGCAAGTATCACCAGAAAATAGCAAATTCATAGAAGATGCTTACAGAGATGCTACAAAAGAAGCACATGGCTATTTGATGATAGATCTAAAACAAGACACTTTTGACATGTGTCGAATTAAATCAAAGATATTTCCATCTGATGGTCATTCTACAGTGTACATTCCCACAAAAGAGTTTAAATATGTCAAGAACCAACCAATACCCGTCATTTACAAATGATGGATCGACGCTTAAAGACGCATGAACACTTATTAAATGCTCTTTATAAACTTAAACCAAAACATCAACAAGCTCTTTTAAAAGTCTGTAACGAAAACGAAATTAATTTTATATGTGAATGTATTCATAACGTTTTACAAGGAAATATAAAACTTGAAGAAAAATCAAAGAGTAAACTAAAAAAGTATAAAAATCTACTACGAAAATTGGTACGTAAAAGTACAAATAAAATAAGAAAGAATATTATAGTTCAAAAAGGTGGTGCATTTCTTCCGATTATATTGGGTTCTATTTTGAGTGGATTGATAAGTGGACTAGTTTAAAAATGGAACACGCCAAAAAAATGCTGTTAGTTGATCCAAGCTTAATAGATAAGTTAAATCAAAAAAGAAATGAAAATCCTACCTCTCGTTTAGATAGTGAAATGGAAAAAATACTCGACAGTAATATGGATGATCGAAAAAAGTGTAAATTATACTTACAAATTTTACAAAGATATCTTCACTTTATGGAAGAAGATCGTCGTCCCATTGAACTCCCTATAATAACTTCAAATGACGATAACATTAAACCCACATCTGAAAGCTGGAAATTTTTTAATATAAATAATGATATCAAGAATAAAGATGTAGTTGTCAGTCAGACACTGAGTGATGAAGAGAAGCAACAAGAAAGTTTTACACTCGAAAAAAAACCTTCCTACTCAACAAAACAAATTTTAAATTTAATACCAAAAACATATGTAAAAAAAGGTGAGTTGTTATTGAATTCGGTGTCACTAAATAAAAACAAAATTTATTGGAATGATGCTGGCACAGTGATTGTAGATAATGAAGTGATTCCTAACAGTAACATTATCGATTTAGTAAGTGATACACTGCGACCATTAAAAAACAACGACCCACCTGGTTGGGAAAAATTTGCTAAAGCGTTAAACGATTTAAAAGTACCTTTAACATATATTGGCAATCCAAAAAGACGTGAGTACATAGCTCGACTTCAAAAAGAAATCGAAGAACAACCGCCACAAAACACAGAGGTATATTTGACGCCAACGAGCGAAGATAAACACGCAAATAAAATTAAGAAAAAGATTGATTGGGAAAAATGGACCCCTTATTAGAAATAGATCAAATTTATTATGATGTATCACACCCAGCTGGATATAGCAATATCGACAAATTATCAAAAGCTATGAAAGGTAAAATGAAAAAGGAAGAAGTTAAAAACTGGTTGCAATCCCAATCTACGTATACACTCCACAAACCAGTACATAGAAAATTCGCTCGGAACAAATACGTTCTCTCTAATCTCAATGAACTTTGGCAAGCTGACTTAAGCGACATGCGGACTTATTCTAAAGATAATAAAGGTTTCAACTACATTCTTTGTGTTATTGATGTTTTTAGCAAATATGCATATGCTAGACCCTTGAAAAAGAAAAATTCAGAAACCGTAAAAAAGTGTTTCGACAGTATATTTATTGAAGCTAATACTACACCCACTCACATTCAATCTGATAAAGGCACTGAATTTGTATCGAAAGATGTTCAAAGATACTTTAAAACAAAAAACATAAATTACTATACGACAAATAATCCAGACATCAAAGCAAGCATTGTAGAAAGATTTCAAAGAACGCTAAAAATGAAGATGTGGCGCTATTTTACACACAAGAATACACATAAATATATTGATATTTTGCAGAATTTGATACACTCTTACAATCATAGTTTCCATTCTAGTATTAAAATGTGTCCTTCAGACGTTAATTCTAATAATATAATGGCAGTTTGGAGTAATTTATATGAAAAATCTGAAAAATCATCAAAAACTATACTACCTATGTTTCATGTCGGTGACCATGTCAGAATAACTAAATATAAACATGTATTCCAAAAAGGTTATGAATCTAATTGGAGCGATGAAATATTTGTGATTTCTTCTATAATAGAACGTACTCCGTGGCCCGTTTATACTATAAAAGATTTAGATGGTGAGGAGATAGTAGGAACGTTTTATGAACGAGAATTACAAAAGGTCATTTATGACCCCACCATTGAACACAAGATTGATAAAATAATTCGCTCTCGTTACTCTGGCAGCAGACAACAAGTGTTAGTTAAGTGGAAAGGTTATCCAAACAAATTTAATAGTTGGATTTTAGCTTCCAGTTTAAAAAAAATATGATTAAAGATTTTTATTTAACTTTACTTAGCAATAGTTCAATGGAATATTTTCCTGAGAACAAAACATCAATTTTTTCAACAAAATTACCCAAACCCATAATATTGGAAGGAGAATGGTGTGTAGGAATCGTTGAATTCCAATATCCATGCACCATGTTTACTGTTCAAGATCATGAGAATGTTATTTACATAACAAAAATCATGAAAATGCCCAATGAAGACAAACTATCTACAGTTTATTATAAGACCCACATACCTGCCACAAACTATGATAATATTAACCATATTTTATCAGCATTAAATAATATAAGAGAAAAAATCAAATTCCGCTACGATAATATATCTAAATTCGTTTCTGTTTCTGTGTTAGACGAATCAATAAAATCTGTAACATTATCTCCTAAACTAGGCTTACAGTTGGGATTTGAACCAAACAGAAACCTTGTTGAAAAGAATTTAGCTAAATGTCCAGCTAATTTACATTTAGGGTTACCATCTCAACTATTCGTTTACTGTGATATAGTTGAACCTCAAATTGTAGGTGATGTAATGACACCTCTTCTGAGAGTAATACCATTAGATCCTTCAAAATACATCTATGGTGCCAATAAAATGCATGTATTTTCACCTCCTCATTACTTATCGGTAATACGAAGAGAATTCGATACCATTGAAATAGATATAAGGTCAAGCACCGGACAAAAGATACCATTTCAATTTGGAACGGTGTGTGTTAAACTACATTTTAAAAAATTATAATGCATTTTGAACGCTCCAACACGATATGTCCTTATCAACGCTATTATTCTCATCAGGCTGGTTCAGGTATAGGGGTGGTATATAAAGGGGCGCCTTATCAAAAAGGACATGGAATTGGTAGTTTTCTTGGGGGATTGTTTAGGTCAGTTTTACCATTATTATGTAGCGGTGTTCGATCTGTTGGTAAAGAGGCATTGAGCGCTGGTGTTGGTCTATTGACAGATATGGTTAGTGCGCGACCAATGGAAGATTCAATAAAAGCACGTCTTAAAGAAGTTGGTTCCAACTTAAAACGCAAGGCTGATGAAAAAATAGATAAAATCAATATGTCTGGATCCGGATATATAACAAAACGAAAACGTCTACCTGGAGTCAGTCCGTCGTTGACCGCGAAAGTGAAAGCTCTAAAAAAATCAAAAATTACTCAAAAACAAATCAAGGACATATTTTCTAACAATTAATCAAAATGTCTTTTTTACATAGTCATTCCTGTGAATGTATAAAGTCCGAATTGGATTTGTTTGCATTGCCGTCAACTCAAACTAGCATTGAAAGTGGAATTTGGATCCATTATAAACCAATTTCATCTCTTGCCGATGATGGTCCTATAGAATTTCAAATTCCTGGAGCAGGAGATGACTACATAGATTTATCTCATACGTTACTTCACTTGAAAGCGAAAATAGTAAATCAAGATAACACCAAACTAACCGCATCTACAGTCGTTGCTCCGGTGAATAATTGGTTGCACTCACTCTTCAGTCAACTTGATGTCTACTTAAATCAAAAACTTGTATCACCACCCAATAACACATATGCTTATCGTGCGTATATAGAAAACTTATTGAACTATGCTCCTGCAGCAAAAAAATCTCACCTCACCTGTGGTTTATGGTATGAAGATACAGCTGGAAAAATGGATTCCACCGATGATACTAATAAAGGATTTACTAAGAGGCAAGAATTATCTAGTGAAAGTAAAGAAATGGAAATGATTGGTCACTTACATGGTGATTTATTCAATCAAGAAAAATTTTTAATCAATGGTGTTGATATATGTGTTAAGTTAATTCGTTCTAGAGAAAATTTCAATCTCATGGCCTCTACAGGTGACCTTAAATTAAAGGTATCTATTACGGATGCATCTTTGATTATTCGTAGAGCACGAATCAATCCCAGCGTGTTACTTGCTCATCAAAAGGTCTTAGCTTCTACCACAGCTAAATACCCCATTACTCGAGCTGAAGTTAAAGTTTTAACAATACCATCAGGTGTTCAAGGAAAAACTCTAGATAACATTTTCTTAGGACAATTACCTAAAAGGTGTATAGTGGGATTTGTAAATAACGCTGCTTTCAATGGAAACCTTACTAAGAACCCATTTAACTTTCAAAATTACGACATCAATACTTTTAGTTTATATATAGACGGTCAACAAATACCATCAAAGGCTTTACAACCCTCATTTGAGAACAAAATTTTTACTTCAGTATATCATACATTGTTTTCTGGAACAGGTATACACTTTCTCAATGAAGGTAATGGGATATCCCGAGAACAATACGCTGAAGGGTATTGTATGTTAGCGTTTGATTTGACACCTGATTTATCAGCAAACTCTGCAAGTCATTGGAATCTTGTAAAGCATGGTAGTGTGAGATTAGAAGTGCGTTTTGAAACAGCTTTATCACAAACTATTAATTGCATTGTTTATGCGGAGTTTGATAATGTTATTGAAATAGATAAAAACCGCAATATTTCAGTAGATTATAGTAGTTAAGAACACAAAATTAACTGTTTAAGATTAGATTAAGCGTGAATAATTTAATTCAGATTTGTTGTTAGATTTAAGTTACCAATAAAACGAATTCACAAAATATTAAGTTCTTTGTTTTACTATAATCCTTGCAACCCCACAATAAGAGTCAACTTGGCTGATAAGTACCATAATAGTGTCTTGTTAACCTTATATAAGACATTACCACTTTATCATTCGACCTGATAAGATTCTGCAGCGATACGGTGAATAAAAATGAATACAATAGAAATACAGAATTACTTAAAGAAAATTGATCCAAGTATTGAATATAATGTATATGCAGCCAATCGTCTACCAATATATGTGGTAACTCCTACATACGTAGTTAGCAACTTAGACTCTGATAACAAACCAGGTTCTCACTGGGTCGCCATACACATAGATAAGAATGGTTATGGACAATACTTTGATTCATACGGTCGACCACCTCAAGGATACCACCGAATGTTTTTAGCGAGAAATTCTAGAATGTGGAATTACAATACAAGTCGAATTCAAAATGACTTTACTATAGTTTGTGGAGAGTACTGTTTAATGTATCTGTATTATAAATACTATGGTAAGAGTCTCAAAGATTTTCAAGTATTATTTAGTGATAATACAATATGCAATGATGTGTTTTTAAATGGTTTATTTAAATCATGTTTTGAGGTGAATAAATGAAATATGAAAATGAATGAATGATTTCTTTATTGAAGATTAATAACCCCATACAATACTTATAATTCTTCCAAACAATTTATGAATGTTCCCAATAACTTTACAATCGTAAGCATGAGCATGAAAAAACACTAAAAAGACTTATAACTATTTACAATAATACTTAGCAATAACACAATTCACAAAGAGTTCTAGAATCAAAAACAAATTAATCTATTAAGTATGTAACTTAAAAGAGTACAAAGTTTAAATACAATACAATGTAAGTTAAATTTAAACAGGTAGATTCTTAAGTACAGTTATTACAATAATAGTTTCTTATTTCAATAATAGTAGTACAAAGCATATGATTAAAGTTATGATATTAAAACATTGACACGCACTGGCACTTTTGTTCATTTGTCTGTGTCTATAAAATATTTCACACAATCGTCCTTACTAGCCAACTGTTTAGTTATATTGTATATAGTGTCCTTAACACTTTGCAAGTTCTTATCACTGTCGGTTTCCGCGTAATATTTGACTCGCACATCAGCGTGTTTCCAATGTTCCGTCGGTGCGATGTTTTTTATTTTATTCACTTCATACACCTCAATTTTTATGAGATGTGATGCAGAACTGTTGTCATCGCTGTTTGATCGGATGTATGAAACACCCCCGCTCGTCGATCGACCAACACTGGATGACTTTCTTGTTGTTGTCTTCTTCTTTTTTGGTTTTTCGAAGAACTCATCAATGCTGTTGCATTCGATCGGTCTTTTATTTGCTATTATCGCTTTTTTTACTTTAAAAGCGAGTGTACCTTCTTCATCACTAGGTTCGTCGATTTCTTCAGCATAATAGTAGTTTTTGAAAGTATTTTCAGAAAACTGTAACAAAATGAAATGAAACTGTTTTAATTATCGGTTAAGTAAGTACTGTATGATAAATACTTATAGGTATGCGAAGTATACATGTACACATTAGTAACAATGATAAATTAATAAGACATCAAAGATAGCTAAAATGTATTAACCTGGTGGACAACACATGGCATAAACAATTAATGAAACATCTGGTTACAACACTTTTAGATCAAAGTATATAAAGGTACTTACATTCATTTTTATAACACTTTCACTATTTAACTATTTCACAATTTTACTATCACTTCACTGTTACACACAACTGGAGATCACACTTCGAGCAGAGCACAGAGTGGAATACGATACCATGTGATTTTGAGTCGGTCTTTTATATGGAGAGGGAGTATTGTTTCCTTGCAGACAAGATCCAACATGTTTCGACTTTCACCTTAAATGTTCCGTTGAATACGTAATATCAGGTAATGTGAATAATGGGAACCGTAATTATTATGACAATGAGAAGACCCAAAGGGTTTTACCTAGAATTTGAGAAAGGTATGGTGTATTGTAACGATTGCTTTATCTGTAATAAACAATGCCCGTAATGCGTAAAGGGCGACTATTAAGTAATTTTAAACGGCTTTTAAGTAGAAACACGAGTTAATAGAAATACGAGACAAAGACCTTTGCATCCTTCAAATAAAAAAGGGTCGCCGATAGAAAGTAGAAAGTCAATAACACAACGAAACAGGGAAAATGTTGCTTTATCTATCATAAACAATGCTCGTAATGCGTAAAGGGTAACTATTAAGTAATTTTAAACGGCTTTTGCGTAGAAACACGAGTTAATAGAAATACGCGACAAAGACCTTTGCATCCTTCAAATAAAAAAAAGGATCGCCGATAGAAAGTAGAAAGTTAAAAGCACAACGAACAGGGAAAAAGTACAAGCTTAATGGAACCGTAGACCATGAACAAATTCGTGGTTCATACCTACCTCGCGGGTGATATGAAACGGATTCCGCGGACGATATAATTTTTATTCGCGGGTGTTATCAAAGTAATCCGCGGTCGATATCAAATTAATCCACGGTAGGTATCAAGTTAATCCGCGGTAGGTATCAAATTAATCCGCGGTAGGTATCAAATTAATCCGCGGTAGGTATCAAATTAATTCGCGGTAGGTATTAAAGTAATCCGCGGATTTATTCGCGGGTTCCGCGGGCCGAATCTGGAGCAATCGAAAACGTCGGCCATCAGCCGCCGGAGCGCCGCGGACCGGCCCTCGAACCTGCTCCAGTATCGGTGAATCCCTTACTACTTCCATGCCGAATTTCATCAAAATCTGTTCGGCACTTTTTGAGTTTATCGCGTACCATTGCGGCGGGCGTCTTTGTTTTATACTGTGTAAAGAATGATAATTATTCATATAAGATAATCACTAACCTTTTCACCATTATTCTGATGGATTTAAATTGACCATCATCTAGTCCCGAGAGCAATATCTGTTCCAAGTCAACAGACACTAATAATGAAGTTATATGACGTCACTTCGCATGACAGATACGCACGTGACCAAGTTAGTTCGACAAGATGCTTATCAAGCACTTGACAGCTGACAGCCTGGGTAACAGTTCTGTACCTACCCCTAATACGATTTTTTGCGTAATAGTATACAATGAGTACCTATTGGTTTAGTTTGAGTACATTTTTGTGTGAAAATATGAACAGCGCGCCGTGAGCGTATTTGGATAAAATACAGCACCATAAACATTGGGCGCGTGTCAACTCCGCATAGTAAATCGTATAATCATGGTAACAGTAAACTCACAATGTATGGGTATCGGCAGTACAAATAGCTTTTCTGACGTATAGTATTGTCAAATGAATAGAGAAATACTTAAACGTAAAATACATACGAATACTTAGCGTTATTCTTTATTATACGTACGGAGTATTTGTGAATCAAAAGCACTATCAAAATAATTATATAATCGGTTTTTGCTTCGAATAAGTTTTAGCGGCGAAATGTCGTCGCCACTGTAGAGGAACAGATGGATACGTTACTCTATGGAAGGGGAAGATTCCCAGTCAGGCAGATGTTGCGCCTGACCGGCCGTGGCTCCTCCGATGGTTCCTAATCGGAGGTGGTATATATACCTCGCTTCGCGCGAATACTGCCATCACAATTCAGGATCGTGTATTGCCATCTGGTGTAATCTTTGGGCGTTACTTCCTGATTGTCAATACCACTTCAGTATTGAGTCTTCTAGGTGTCGACTTAATGTAGTAGTTCCCAGCCATGTTGATAGGTGGCGGTATTGTCAATTATGCCGCCACAAAGTCAAACTAGCGCAACAGTTAACATTATTCAGTAATAGCATGGAAATTGCGTGCAGCGTTGAACGTCCTCCTATAAAGTGGACGGAAGATGTCGTAAAGGTCGCAGGAACCCGCTGGACGCAGGCTACTTCTAACAGGTTGGTCTGGACGTCTTTAAGTCTTTTAGAGTTTCAAAGGCTGAAGAAGAAGCAACATAGAAATTTAGACGTTATATACATCCACCATTAAACTAAAATTAAATGGTGGATGAATATCGTAGAAGACACATTGATGCCTAAAATGCAAGGATAACATGATTCAACGAATTATCTCACTGCTCTAAGAATAAAAATCTTTTTGTGCTAACCCTATCATAAACGATTATTAGCCATGATTAAAGTTAGCATAAATGTTCATTGAGCTATGCCAAATCGCATTCAGGCGCTTGTTCATAACTCGACGCATTTCCATAGGTAATTTACATTCAGATGGGATTAGTAACATTAGATACCTTCTGTCATTCATCATCGATAATAATCTGAATTATTCGTCTAATAGTATTATAAGTGGGGAGTAAACTGAATTATCGTTGTGTGGTAAAGGTGGACCCTGGCAATTTGTCATTGCTTCCATGAATTATGATGTAAGGTGATTGTCTTGACGTCTGTAATAAAATGTATAAAATGTTGTACCATACCAGCCCTGTATTATATCCTGCCCACTGCTGAGCACGGACCTCCTCTACAACTGAGAGGGTTTAGGCACTAGTCCACCACGCTGGCCTAGTGCGGGTTGGCGGACTTCACATACCTTCGAAATTCAGAGAACTTCTCCGGTATGCAGGTTTCCTCACGATGTTTTCCTTCACCGTTAAAGCGAGCGATAATTCACAAAGATAACACACATAAATTTTTAGAAAAGTCAGAGGTGTGTGCCCTTGGGTTTTGAACCTGCGGACATTCATCTCGGCAGTCCGTTCCACTCCCAACTAGGCTACCGCCGCTAAAATGTTGTAGATTATGTGAATGTAAATGGTTTGGTGTCATTCATTCTTAGGCTGTACATTTTTTTGGGCTCGTTTTGTATTGAGGTTATTAAAATTATGAAGCCAATAATTGTCAGTTAAGAGTTTTATTTAAATGTGGACGATAGCCTAGTTGGGAATGGAACGGTCTGCCGAGACAATGTCCGGCGGTTCAAAACCCAAGGCACACACCTCTGATTTTTCGAAGTTATGTGTGTATTGTTTATCAATTATCGTTCGCTTTAACGGTGAAGGAAAACATCGTGAGGAAACCTACATACCTGAGAATTCTCGATAAGAATTTCGAGGGTATGTGAAGTCTGTCAATCCGCACTAGGCCATCGTGGTGGACTAAGGCCTAAACCCTCTCAGTAGTAGAGGAGGCCCGTGCTCAGCAGTGGGCAGTATTTAATACAGGGCTGGTATTGGTATTAGTTTTATTTAAAATCTCCGTACAAAAATAACATATTTTACTACAGAACATTTCATAGTTGACTACAAAAATATCTAAAACCTTTATTAAATATCATTCTATCGGATGTTTCTAATATATCAAATAAATTAAAATAACACCCGATACAAAAAATCTCCAAAAAGTAAAATACTAAAAGTGTCTTTGTCGTTTTAGTACCTAGCAATATTTTGACCCAAGCGTCGTCGCGTCGGGGGACCGCTAAAGAAGTATTTTCATCTCCCTTGTCCGGAGTTCGGTCCCCCGACTTGAGGACGCTTGGGTCAAAATATTACGTACTTAAACGACAAAGACACCTTTATTATTTTACTTTTTAGAGTTTTTTTGTGTCGGGGGTTATTTAAATTTAAATTTTATTTCAAACTTTTTAAATTACTTTATTCTCCATCGTGGGGCCTTGATAATCTACTATCTAAAACCTACTCGTTGAGACCCTTATGAGCCCAAACACGCTATACCTGCTATAAATTGCTAAGGAGTTGGGCATCCCGCAGACTATTTGATACTGCAGCATCAGTTCATGTTTAAAAATATTGCCGAAGTCACACTACACCAAATTTAAAATCAATGGGACTTTTTAAGTTGGAAATGAGAGAGAATGAATCTTCAAAGGCCTGAACAGATCTTCATAAATTATAGCTAAGAACCATCTCGATCACATCAGCTTTCAAACAAAAAAAAACCGCGTCGATATTGGTCCATTCGTTTGAGAGCTACAATCCCACAGACAGACATACAGATACACAGATACACACCCTAAATTTATAACACCCCTCTTTTTCTATCGGGGGTTTAAAATAAAATCGCTGACAACTAGAAATGTTTCATACAATTTAACGAACGCGTTGTAGTGATAACAATTTATCAATTGTGACAAAAGAGGCACTTGGTCTACCTCTACCATTTTCCTTTTGAGTCTTTTTGAACTTACTTTTATTTCTAAGATTTCATTATAATAATGTGCAAATTAAATAATCTCAGATTAGTTGAATGGTACTCTGTTGAATTCTTTATCTATAAGTTGTAGAGAATGAGAGATACCGGGTAGAATTGCAGTAATGCTGAAGGCCCGTTTGCTGGGTTCTACTGAAAATCTTTAAGCGCCTTTTATCCCCAAAGGGATAGGCAGAGGCGCAACTAGTGCACCCGCTTTTCACCGTGCGTATTACGTCCCATGATGTGATAGGGGGCGAGCCTATCACCATATCGAGCACAAATTCCAGACTGGTACTGAATAGAAAAACCCAATATCACTTTGCTCGACCACGGAATCGAACCCGAGATCTCAGCCTTGCAGTCGTACCGTAATACAACTGCGCTACCGAGGCAGTCAATGTGGCTGATGATAATACAAATATCACAAAAATATCTTGATACAAACTTAAATATCTTGGTCTCTTCATTTCGACAATATTGATTAAGTTAGTTTCATACAATAGGATTAATATAGCGAACCGAAGTACACATAGCACACTGCCAACTACTCGCGATCCAAAAGAAAATCTGTACATAATCGATTTATTATTAATAATAACCAGCTGCGATGCATCTTAGCCAGAAAGTCATATTTTAGTTTATTACCAATCTAAAAATTTTGATCGTGGCCAGAATTTTATAAACACGTGACGGCGCTCGTAAAACATAACATGAGATCACAAGTTTTAACCCCGAAGGAGCAGATAGAGGAGCAACTTTTGCTCTCATAGACACAAATTCCAATTCTGAGCAAGATCAGAATCGAAATATCATACAATTCAATGCAATAGAAATACTTCATATTGTAACTATTTTTAACAAAAAAATATTATCATTTAACATTTTGTGTCACATTGTCAGAAACCAACCCAGCATCATACGATTTGTAGTCCATGTACTCTGTTAGTAACCCACAAGGGATGCTATAAAAATTGTATAAAAATTATGATAAATCCATTTTCGATTGCAATGCAATGTCATCAGCCCTGTATTATATACTGCCCACTGCTGAGCACGGGCCTCCTCTACTACTGAGGGGGGTTAGGCCTTAGTCCACCACGCTGGCCTAGTGCGATTTGGCAGACTTCACATACCCTCGAAATTTTTATGGAGAATTCTCAGGTATGTAGGTTTCCTCACAATGTTTTCCATCACCGTTGAAGCGAAGGATAATTGATAAACAATACACACGTACCTTCGAAAAGTTAGAGGTGTGTGCCTTGGGTTTTGAACCTCCGGACATTGTCTCAGCAGACCGTTCCATTCCCAACTAAACAATCGTCCATTTTTGCCTAGCTCGCTCGTATTACCGTTTTTCTTTTATCGGGAATGTGAAATACTTTTTCCCAAATTAAACCTTGCAATGAAACTAGGTGTCGCTCGCAGTATCTGTTATAAAACTCTAAATATTTGCATCGATTCATGTCGCCTTCTGTATGACGCCAGTGCAATCTATTTAAATATCAGACAAAAAAATCCTACGAGAGCAAGTTAAAAAGAATGGTCTAAATATGTGCCAAATTAAATACAAATTCTTTCAGCTATTTCTGAATTTATTTGTAACAAAAATCCAAAACATTAAAATATCCAATAATTTTCACAAGTTTTCGCATTCATATTAGTGAGATAAGATTATACAATTATTATTTGAACGAATTCAGAATCCCGAAAAACGGTCGTTTGTTCGGTTGTGAAATTAAACGATAATAAATTAATATTCATACCCACTAAAATAGCATAAATTATTATCTATGTTTCTGACACTTGGGAACACAATTCACACATCTGGAAATTAAGGTAATGGATAACCAAAGACATTAAACACTTTGTGGATAACTAATGTAGCAGGATCAGAATATTGTTATTTTCACCAGAAAAAATATAAATTAAGTAAGCTTAAACAGTATATTAAGGAAAATATAATTGTGAGATATTGTAACATTTTTTTTTATTGCCTTGAATGATGAGACGAGCACGCCGTTCGCCTGATGATAAGCGATACGACCACCCATAAACAGTTACAACACCATCCAGCACCTTGACTTACAAAGTACTGTGTGGCATTCCACTGCGCTCGTCATCCTGAGACATAAGATGTTAAGTCTCATTATGTCCAGTAGTTACACTGGCTACAATGTCCTTCAAACCGAAACACAACAGTGCATGCACACTGCTGCTTGGCGGTATAAATACACATTGCGGTGGTACCCACCCAGACGGACTCTTACATAGAGAGACCTACGACCACCTATCTATGAATATGATTTTGAAAAATAAGCGATCATTATGTTTTGCTTGCCACTCCCATTTCATCCCGTCGCGTTCAGTCCTCTTATAGTAAAAGTGCGCCATCTTGACAGCCACTCATCTTTATGCGACCGTTCAAAACAACTTAAATTGCTGACATGCAAGTTAAGCAAGTAGAAGCAGTCCACTTCAAACCCTGCAGACCTTATGAAACCGACCTTAATGTAATGTCTTAATGTCCAATTAGACTGGCTACAATGTCTGTAAAACGGAACACAACAGTGTTCGCACAATGTAGCTTGGCGGTAGAAATAGATAATACAGTAGTAGCTCCACAACAAGACTCATATATGAGAGACCTACCAAATAACTGTAGTGGAAATTTCGTATAAAATTCCAAAATAGTCATAGAACAAAATATTCGTTTCTAAGAGTATGTTCATTCGCGTAAATTTGTTAACAGCGAATATCTACATAATAAATGTAATGTCTACTTCATTATCATCACCCCAAAATGCATGAACGATGTATACTTGGCCCGTTTTCGCAGATTGAATTTTTGTTATTTATAAAACAGGATATTATTAAACATCGCCGCCTGGGAGCTGGAATTCCATTACCGTTTCTTTATGCTATTTGTTTTCATTACCGAAAGGTTATTTAAATTTTCGTTAAAACATCAATCGTCTCTTTTCTTACTATTTCATAATCAGTTTTAATTATTTATGCTATAAAGTGAATACTTCCCCACACAGAAGAGAGATTAATGCCCGTGGAAAAAGAAGAAATTTTAATGTTTATCGAACAACGCTTTGTTCTATTTTTAATTTTTAAATTCTCTAACGGAACGAGGAACAAACTTTAATAAAGCCGTCTATCCATTACCGCGTAATACGGAAATAGAACCCTGTTCAGCAAGAATTCGAGTTAAAGTCTTAGAACTATGTAGACTTCGACGAACAAATTATCGGTTGATAATATTTTTCTCAGTAACAAGCCAATGAAAAATGGATAGATTAACTCAGAAGGTATATTCTTGTTCACCAATGCACGTGGGGCGCAGTGTGGAATGTTTAATGGGTAACAATTGGCCGCTTTTTTAATTTTCTTTCTTGAATTATAAATGGTAGCGATCTTTGGGAAATTGTACTGTTTTAGGATTCAATCGAACATTGGATACTTGTCTTAGATTAAAATTTAAAGGTGGATAGAGGTTTCAAATGTCGGTTACTGGTTATGCCTCCGTTACTTATAATGTGTTTACACTAAATCTCTGCTGTAGGTACTGCACTGACATCACTATTCGTAAAAAGAGTTCTTGTAGGGCCAATAGAGATACGTGAACTGAACAGGCAAGAGGCTAATTACAACATTTGCAGATAAGGTCTATAATTAAAACAACCAAAAAGTTATTATTAGCACGATCATTTATATCACACACCATGATTTCATTTTAATGAATGGAACGAACTTTACAGTGGGTAGAAAACGTTTCATTAATGATGATGCCAGTCAAACACTTTTAGGTCAATGGAAAAAACACATATTTGTGCAGCAACATTATCATCAAAGTTAATAGCGGTATTACAAACACCCCTTTGGTATTCAATGTACGTTTAATATTTGTATTGTAGAGAATGCTGAAACTTCATTTATATGCTCTATATGTTGGTTTCATTAGTGTACACAAAAGTTATTAATTGCAGTTCAAAATTACAGTTGCTACCGCTTACCGTGTTTGATAGGACGGTTTATTTTAGCGTTTGCTTGTAACTGGTTGATTGTGTTTCAAACAAAATCCATTTCGTAATGTCGCGTAAGATATCTACATGGAAGAATTCATCATAATTGATTTAGTAAAGTTGAATAAAAAAAAAATTATACGGGTAGATTTTTGAGACGGTGCAGTAAGGGCAGCTACCTTAAACGCTGCAGCTACAAGAAAACTATCTTAGGTGAATGTCCATTTTTTTAAATATTAATATCTGCTATTACAGATTTTGAAACAAAATTACTGACAGCATAAAATGAGGAATTTAACCAAAATTGTTTTTTGATGGCAATCGACCCTGCTGCTTATAAGAATCAAAAGACTTTATGGGACCATAAGAGGTTTGAGTACTTTTAAAAATTAAAAACTTTCTCCGTGCATTTAGTAAAAAAGTAAATTCAAATTCATTTCATTCAAATTCAAAAAACAATTCGAATTTAACATAGCAAAACTTTGTATTCAGGGTGGATTACTCGACAAAAACGATTAAAAACGTATTCAGGAACTAAAAATGCATAAAAAAAAATTATGGTATGTCATAATATTATTTTTTTGTACCGACGCGACGCGACGATTAGCAGCTGCTAAGAATGCTGCTGCTGCTAGAACCCGTGTGCAATTTATATACTATTTTCTAGTTGCAATGCAATGCAATGCAATCAGCCCTGTATTATATACTGCCCACTGCTGAGCACGGGCCTCCTCTACTACTGAGAGGGGTATAAGGCCTTAGTCCACCACGCTGGCCTAGTGCGGGTTGGCAGACTTCACATATTTTCGAAATTCTTATAGAGAACTTCTCAGGTATGCAGGTTTCCTCACGATGTTTTCCTTCACCGTTAAAGCGAACGATAATTGATAAACAATACACACTTAACTTCGAAAAGTCAGAGGTGTGTGCCTTGGGTTTTGAACCTCCGGACATTGGCTCGGCAGACCGTTCCATTCCCAACTAGGCTATCGCTTGCTCTATTTTTCTAGTTAATTTTTCTAATTCTATTACAACTCACAAAGGCCAACTATGGCGCACTGCAAGCTGACGCCGGAGTTTCGGTCTTCATAGAAACGGTTATTATTGTTATTTATTAAAGGAGTCTTTGGGAATGGTTGCGTAGATTCAAAGATCTAAGCTTTATGCTTTTACTTCTTCCTTAATGTTCTTACTTATGTAATACGTATTCATAATATAATTAGGGATTATACTTGCAATTTTAGAGCCAAACGTATGTGCTCATTAACGTTATATTTCATTTTCAAGTCTGTATTAAATGCTAAAGTGGCGATAGCCTAGTCGGGAGTGGAACGGACTGCCGAGACGAATGTCGGCAGGTTCAAAACCCAAGGGCACGCACCTCTGACTTTTCTAAAAAGTTATGTTTGTATTCTTCGCGAATTATCGCTCGCTTTAACGGTGCAGGAAAACATCGTGAGCAAAACCTGCATATCTGAGAAGTTCTCTATAGGAATTTCGAAGATATGTGAAGGCTGCCAACCCGCACTAGGCCAGCGTGGTGGACTAAGGCCTAAACCCTCTCAGTTGTAGAGGAGGCCCGTGCTCAGCAGTGGGCAGTATATAATACAGGGCTGGTATGGTATTAAATGCTAACCTCCGTACTGTTTTGTATACTTATTGCTTCGTGTTTTTATTGACCCACTAGCCGCGTGTCCGAATATAATTATACCCTTGAGGGATACATTTTGTACATTTCTTTGTTAGTACTCACCTACGTAAACAGTTCGTGTGCTGAACCAGGCGGTTTAAGCTATATTATTGTCTGTCAGGCATTGTTAGGTGATTTATTAAGTCCATCATCGATAGTCTGCTGTATTATCAAAAACACGTTTTTTTTTTTTTATTGCTTTGAATGACGAGACGAGCATGCCGTTCGCCTGATGGTAAGCGATACGACCACCCATAAACAGTAGCAACACCATCCAGCACCTTGACTGACAAAATACTGAGTGGCATTCCACTGCGCTCGTCATCCTGAGACATAAGATGTTAAGTCTCATTATGTCCAGTAGTTATACTGGCTACAATATTTCTTATATTCTTTAAATGATTTAGCTGCTTTACATACAAATTGCAAGCATATACCATGGCGATACCACACTATTTTTATATATCATACATATGAAGCTTATATCGTAGATCAAACCGACAACAGACTTGCTTGACAGTTTGTACAGACAAACACGAACTTTAAAGGCCAGCACACACGGCAGCTATAATGTTTATAAATGTACATTTATTTACATATATACCCACATTTATTGTAAAGTTATGATGTACACCACCCAACCAGACGCCAATAAATATTTTTCTTTCTTTACATTACATCCCGGGATGTATTAAAATTATCTTAAAGTATCACACACAGCAGCTAATGTATTTTTCCTTTCATTCCATTGGTATGAGTCGCAATTGTCGCATCAAGATATTATAAATGTACATATTTTCGTGTTGCTCTGTATCTTAAGATACAAAGATAAATAAATATACATTATAGCTAGCACGTCATGTGTGGTCTTCAGACGACTTCTATGAAGATGTATTGAAATATATCGTGCTATAATGTACATCTTTGCATTATAGCTGATGTGTGCGATGCGCTTAACATAGTTGCCAAGCTATCAAATAGACTTCCAATGACTTGCATGTTCCAAGACACTTTCCTTTCAGCAGTCTGTGTCAAAATAACAAATGAATCCGAATGCATTCAACAAAAGGTGAACAAGGTTCTATTTTAGTTAAAGCACTCATTGACGAGTGGACAGTTCACCTGCCTTCGAAGGTCGCACACGAATAACGTGTGCGACCTTCGAGGTCACTAAGCCTTGACATATTTTTTTTATTAAGCAGTTAAATGAGAGACGAGCATGCCGCTCGACTGATGGTAAGGAATATGACCACTCATTAACAGTAGCATCGCCACTCAGAACTTAGAAATACAAAGTACTGCGTAGCACTCCGGGACTCCACTGCGCTCGTCACCCTGAGGCATAAAATGTTAAGTCTTATAACGCCTAGTATTTAAGCTGGCTATAATGTCCAGCAAACTGGCACACAACAGTACATACGGGCTGCTGCTGGGAGGTAGAAATAGCTCCTCAGATACGAAAGACCTATCAACAGTAAATTTTCCATACTATCTACTGCTAAATTACTAGTGTTACGTCTCCCGTATACGAAAGTCCGGCTGGTTAGATACCATTGTCGGTTTCTGCCACCAAGTAATAGTGCGAGCACTGTCATGTTCCGGCTTGAAGGACAATGTAGCCAGTGTAATTAACGGGCATTATGGTCTCATACTGGTGTAAGTCTTTACACCAGTATTTCCAACAACACTATGAGAATGCATAATTCATTGTTTTCTTTGGCTTTATTCTGCTTTATCTGTCAGTCAACTGAAGTAAAGCTGTATCTCAATATTAGCCAATCACAGCGCCCCTATGCCTACGCACTGCAATAGCTGTCATGCTGTAAGCAATGAGAAACAGACTTATTATCACAGCATTACTCCTTACTTAGCTTAGTAAGAGTCCGTCTGGGTGGGTACCACCGCAATGTCTATTTCTGCCGCCAAGTAGCATTGTGCATGCACTGTTTTGTTTTGGTTTGAAGGACATTGTAGCCAGTGTTACTACTGGACATAATGACACTTAACATCTTATGTCTCAGAGTGACGAGCGCAGTGGAATGCCAAAGAACTTTGTAAGTCAAGGTGCTGGATGGTGTCGCTACTGTTTATGGGTGGTCGAATCGCTTACCATCACGACTTGCCCGGTTCATTACTTAGTTATACAAAAAAATACTGGGGCCATAAAGCAAACAAAATGTGTTAACTTCCGTTTAATTTTAACAATGAGTAGACAAACATACGTGCTCTAAGTTACGTCCAGAATTAAATTTCGTACCATTTTGCCCGTGAGACCGACTACAAATAAGGTTAGAGCAAGTTTCCGTACCAAAGACCGTTTTGGAAGTTAATTTGTGATTTTAGTGCAAAGGGTTAAGAATAGTTTGAGATGAAAAACTATTTGTATAAATTCTGTACTTTATGGATTTTAATAACAGTTTAATTAATATATTACGATAAAAGCCCAGTTAGCTGGATTTAATTACACTAAGGCCCCGTTTTTCCAACTGTAGTTATCTTTTTGTCAGGGTCTTATTAAGCTGGACACGCTCGCAGCACCTGGAGCACTCGAAACTCTGCGATCGCGTCCAGCTTAATAACACCGAGGATTACCCTAACTACAGTTAAAAGAACCCAGTCTGAATATTTTACTAATTGTTTTTGTTTATATTATATACAGATGAGTTTTCCTCACCGCACGAACGGAACTTGCCGAGGTAAAACTGCAAGTCATTATCAGTTCGAGTGAGACCACGTTTTTATTTGGTACAATACCGATACAACGGCTCATACGTTCTCTGAATAAAATTGGCGAGAGTACACTAGAGTATCTATAATTTTACACACACACAATCACGTCTAGGTAGTAGGTCTCTCATATGTATGAGTCCGTCTGGGTGGGTACCGCCGCAATGTCTATTTCTACCGCCAAGCATCAGTGTGCATGCACTATTGTGTTTCGGTTTAAAGGACATTGTAGCCAGTGTAACTACTGGACATAATGAGACTTAAAATCTTATGTCTCAGGATGACGAGCGCAGTGGAATGCCACACAGGACGTTCTAAGTCAAGATGCTGGATGGTGTTGCTACTGTTTATGGGTGGTCGTTTCGCTTACCATCAGGCGAACGGCGTCCTCTTTTTCTTTCAATTATCACGGTTTGTATTCCGTCCCATATAAAATAAATGCAAACCTACAAACACTCGAGGACTCGAGGCTAATGCTGAGCAGAAAATCCCAATATCGAATTCGAATCCGAGATCTCAGTGCGATAATCGTATCGCACACGTCGTGGCAGTCAAATTTATATTTGTCTACTCTATGCGGTAAAAATAATTTTATCACATAAATATCATACAATATTGACATCATGGTAACGTTCTTAGATAAATCCCTGTCCTTTACTTTCCTCAAATAAATAATAGAGAAACATTAAACGCGTTCACGTTAAAACTCTATTCAGCAAGTTAATTGAGGTAATCAGCCGCAGCAATTTTAAAAACATTACAAAACAACCTACTCTGAGATTGTTAATGGGCACAATTATTTAAATTGTCCGAAAGAAATTCGCTAAATAATTCTGAAAATAAAAATGTGTTGATTGCGAAGTCTTTTAATCCTCAGTTATAAAAACAAAAGACTTTTAGACATTACTCATAATTAATGAAGATAAAGGACGGAATGTGGTATGCAGCAATGAAACTATAATATATTCCTCTATGAAGTGATAGATGCATAGATGTAGCAGTCTAATCTAATATTATAGATTATATTTGTAGTATGCTTATTTGAAAGTATGCTTCGCTTCACTGGAGACCGCTAAATTAATACTTAAGAACAGATCTAACATCAAAACCCAGACTATAAAAATATATTCTGATCAGACCCCTAACCAGCAACAGACTATGGCAAAACTGCGGGAAGAGTTACAGCAACGTATCGATAAAGGAGAAAATGATCTAACTATCAAATATATTAAAGGAATTCCAAAAATTATAAAACAGCAACCAAAAAACTAAACGGTAGAGAAAATACAGTAAATTCTACAACTGAGGAAAATTATATAATATACAAAGTCAGCAACAGTTATACCAATGTAACAGTTAATCGAAAAGCACTTAAATTCTTCTACGCAAATGTCCGAAGTCTTGTTAAGCCCGGTAAAATAGACGAAATCAAATGTATTATAGAATCGTTTCAGTCAACTATTCAGATTATAATACTTACAGAAACATGGATTAAAAATGAACATGAGGCTTTAAGACTGAGCTTACCAAATTACACACATTATTATAGCTACAGAAAAACATCAAGAGGCGGCGGTGTATCTCTATTTATACATAATAACCTGAGTCATGATTTTTTGGAGGAGCAGTGCGTGGACGGACACCACTTTCTATGGGTACATTTGGATACACTATCTCTGGATATAGGAGCTGTATATAAGCAACCTTCAGCTAATACGCGGGATTTCCTTGATATTTATAGTCAACATATTTCACGGAGAAAAAGACCCGTAATTTTTGGCGATCTCAATATAAATCTACTAAGCAAAGAACACTCTGTTAAAGAATACAGGGAAACTCTGCGAGAATATAACATAAAATTGTTAAATAAAATCAACATAGACTATTGTACGCGAGAAACAACTACGTCAAAAACTATTTTAGATCATGTATGTACAAGTCTACAAATGAATACATTTCAAATGACTATTATTGAATCTGCACTTTCTGATCACAAGCAAATATATTTCGAGATAAATAGAACCAAACCTGAACGAAGAAAAAGGATACAATATGATTCTATTAACTATACAAATTTATACAATACTGTTGTACAGATGTTTGAAGCGAAACAAATAAATGAATATGCTGAATTGGAAGCCACCATTGTTCTAGCTATATCTAGTAACAAAATTAAGAAAACTAAAGTACTAAATCAACCCCAAAAGGAATGGATAAATAAGGATCTAATAGAGGCTATTAACATTAGGAACCAATTGTGGCATAAACTTAAGCAAACTCCAAACGACGAAAATGCACATAGAGAGTTCTTGCAACATAGGAAGATGGTTTATGAAAATATTCAGTCAGCAAAAAACCAACACTACCATAGATCCTTCCAAAATTGTAAGAATAATCCTTTAAAGATGTGGCAATACATTAATACTCTTATTAACAATAAATCTGTGATAAATCGTGTGCCCCCGACAATAAATTCGTCCGTTGGGCAAATAACAGATACTAAGGAAATTTGTGAGTGCTTTAATATTTTTTTCGCTACTATAGGATATTTACTAGCTAACGACATACCTCAACAGTCACCTAACAGCATGATATATACATACACTTTCAACACACACGGAAATACTACCAAACACCTAACAAAACTGAGCCACACAAACACATGTGAGACGCTAAAAATAATTGATAATCTGGTCATTAATACTAGCTCAGGCATAGACGGAATAGGTGCGAAAGCCATAAAATGTGTTAAGGATGTTATTGCTGTTAAACTTGTAGAAGTTATTAATAAGTGTTTGGATGAAGGATATTTTCCCGATTCTTTAAAAATTGCCAAAATCTCACCTGTATTTAAATCAGGCAATAAAATGGACGTGAATAACTACCGTCCAATATCAGTCTTACCAATACTATCAAAAATTTTTGAAAAGATTTTGCATAATCGTCTTAGCAGCTATCTAAATTCTATTGAATTTTTGTATAAAAAACAATACGGTTTTCGGCCTAAATCCAGTACTGCCACAGCCACTGTCGACCTTGTTACAAAATTAAGACAACATATTGATCAGAAGAAAATTTGCCTAGGAGTATTTATAGACCTAAAGAAGGCATTCGATACAGTCAGTCACCAAATACTCTTAAAGAAACTTAACCATATAGGGGTACATGAAAAAGCACATAACATGTTTAAATCATACCTTACGAATAGGCGTCAAATTGTAAAAATTGACGACCAGGAAAGTAAGCCCCAACCTGTTACCTACGGCGTCCCACAGGGCTCCATACTAGGTCCATTATTGTTCCTTATTTATATTAATGATGTGTCTACAATCGGACTAAAAGGAGATATTACCTTATACGCTGACGACACTAGTTTATTTTATTTCGGTCAATCTATTGATACACTAATAACTCAAGCGCAAACAGATCTGTGTGTACTAAACTCATGGCTCCAGACTAACCTACTGACTATCAACGTATCTAAAACTAACTATATAATTTTTGCTGCTAAAAACAAAGTAATCGGTCAATATTCACCTCTTACACTGAATGGAAAAGTCCTATCTAAAGTTAGTGAGCAGAAGTATCTGGGTTTGGTTCTTGATAGTCAGCTTTCATGGAAGCCCCATATTGAGAAAATACGCCATAAGATTTCATCTCTTACTGGTGCGGTACGAGCTATCGCCCATTGCCTACCACGACATGTGCGATTTATCATATACAATTCTTTAGTAAAACCTCATTTAGATTATTTAATTGAAATCTGGGGAGCAGCAGCTAAAACAAATTTACAAAAAATACAAATAACACAAAATAAACTTATAAAGGCATTATTCCGCTACGCCTACTTAACTTCAACTGTCCAAATCTATAAAGATACGAAATTGATGAACATTACTCAGTCATATAAATATAACATCTGCATTTTGATAAGAAAGATTTTAACTCAAGATATTCATTCAGAAATTACCTTTATTAAAAACACAGACCGTCACAAGCGCAGCACAAGACAAGCAAATAACATTTATTTAACTTTTCCAAGAACAAATTACGGTAAAAAGAGCATTTTATTTGAGGGAGCTCAACAATATAATAAATTGCCAAAAAACATTAAAGATACAAAATCTTTATCTACTTTTAAAAAATTATTGAAAAGCCATATCTTGAAGGATTTCTCATTAATAGAACATTGAAATCATTATAGTAACCAACAAGTAACATTTTATTCCTATTTGCACACAAACCTTAGAACCTTAGAATACCATATTATAACTAGCCTAATCGGTTTAAATATTTTGTTTATTTTAATTATTGTATTTTCTCTACAAGTGATTTTTTGTAATCTTTTGAGAAAATAAATGTCTTTAAACAAAAAAAATTTACCGGGATAAAGAGTAGTCTATGTCCTTTCTAGGGTCTCTTGAGATAGACTCAATACCAAATTTCATCGAAATCCGTTCAGTGGTTTCGGACATGTGCAGTAACTAACAAACAGAAAGACAGACAGAAAAGAATTATAAAAATTGCTGACTTGTTTTCCATTACTCTTCTTTAGTCACCCTCTCTCTTTTTTATCACATTTCTTTAAATGTACATATATACTGGTTCTACTGTTCTACTTTATTATATGTATAGATAGATAGATAGGTATATAGGTGAGGTTGTAGGAGATAATCCTGAAGCTACTGAACTAATTGTGATACTAATTATTTTACTAAGAAAACGCTACACCTTACCAGGGTACGTGGACTATATTTTATTTTACTTTTCCGAAAACACTTTTATAGACGAAATTGCGACGAAAGGTGTCTATTGATGCGTATTTATTGTGCGATGGTTATAACCATAGGCTATGTATTTTTCCAATACTTTTATTTGTTTTCCAATTACACGGAAAAGAAGAATGGTATTTGCATTAATGCTAAATATTGAAAGTGTGATTCAATGGAATCATACCTACATGTTTTAAAGAACAATTTAAGTAGTATATCCTTATCTACAGATTTTTCCTTAGCCATACATTTTTTATAAGCGTTAATGCCAATAGTTTTTTTTTTAACTTATACTTCTTTTGGGGTGTTAGGGAAAATGATGAGAGTAAATTTTTACGATGCGCGCGCACACCATCACGAAAAACCGACACCCTGAAGTTAGCTATAGTCAACATTTTAGTTTTGAATTTTGAACGTAGAGTAAGGTGAAAGATATTGAAGTTATACTTCTTTTGGCGCGTTGTTACGCCAAAAGCGTAACAACGCGCCGTAAAGCGTCGTAAAGCGGCGTCGCGTCGTGGTACGGCGCGACGTCGTGCCGTGTTTATGTGTATGAGCCCTTAGGCCTAATTTTACGATGCTATGGTAGTTATTTGAACAGTATGTTAATTGTCTTAACGGACTGTTGTTTATGAGTATCCCACTATGCCATAACAGGTGATAATCTTCCTTCATCATCAGCCCGTTGCAGTCCACTGCTGGACATAGGCCTCTCCCAAGGTATGCCACAGTACCCGGTCTGCTGCTTCATGCATCCAGTCGCTGCCGGCCCTCTTTCTATCTTCCTTAACTAGGCGTTATTTCATGGGACGCACAATAATTTAACATTCGCGTAAATTTTAATGCCCGATCAACCAACGCCCGACCAACTAAATAATAAATTGGTGAAATTGGACCTTACTCTAATAGATATCAAATTTTTTGTTAGTACATATATCGGAAATTTCACCCGATAGTACTATAAATTCCATGCAATAAGACCTTTCAAAGGATACTTGCAGTGTCTCGGGACCTTATATCGTGTGAAAAGTATCAAGGGAGCATAGCCGCGAATAAAACCGTGTATTAAACAAATATGAAACATCTCCAAAACTTCGACTAGTATCAAATTAATTATTACTTGCGGAGAAATTCCGATACAAACCACTTCTGTAATTAAATCATGAAATCCCGTACGAATGTTAAGTTTTAACTTCAGATGCCTTGATTTGGTAGTACGTTCTAAAATATTCATAACTAGGTTTTGCCCGCGGCTCCGCCCGCGTTAAAAAGTTTTTCCGGGATAAAAGACCCGCTGTATATTTTCCCGGGTTAAAAAGTAGCCTATATGTTAATCCAGGACATGATCTACCCGTGTGCCAAATTTCATCGAACTCCGTTCAGTAGTTTTTGCGTTAAAGAGTAACAAACATCCATACATCCATACCTACAAACTTTCGCGTTTATAATAGTAGTATATTAAAACGTATTTTTTTTCCTTTTTTATATATTTTTAAGGAACCATATAATAGATAAATATTCATTTTTCAACATCAGTGCAAAGAAAATCTTCAACAAGAAAAACGCTATTATCTTTTATATTTCAAAACAACCGAGCGAGCCCAAATTTTATTCAGGACTCAGGTGTTTAATTATACACGATTACAAATTAAATCAAATTTTAACCATCAATCATCACATAAGCAGTAAATGCAAAAAATCCTGGAGAAAATCCAGGGATATTACTAAAGCTAAACCATTTTGCATGGATAATGTTCTAATTTGCACATTAACACTCTTATTCGAGGTTTTATATAAAATGTATATTTCGAATAATCCTTATTGCAATACCATTTTAAGTTATGAAGCCATCTGGTTTTTGCATCTGCTTGACAGCAAGGAAATGCAGTTCATAAAAGTTTTGCATTCAGAAAGTTCTTAGATATTGCCCAGCTGCGACACTTTAAAATTGTATTAATATTTGCGGATATCTATTATGATTTTTCAATACATTCAATGAATGCTTTTGTTATTTAGTTCTAAAATGTTTTATTTTAGTACCTTACATTTTGGGAAAAAAAAATATTCTGCATTTCAAATAATATAACAAAAATAATAATATCAGCCCTGTAATATATACTGTCCCACTGTTCTATTTACCCTGTATACTTTACAATGTAAAGTATAAAATATACAATATGCTTTCGAGCTATTCAAATATTGATCCATAGCAATAATGGACGTCTTTTATTTACCATTCTAATAATATAGTGCAGCCCCCTTATTCTCTATGACAAACGTTATTTTCACCGCTCCTAACAAGCGAGTAACGTAACTCATCGCGTTTATCACTATGGAAATTGGCATACAGAATACCATTTAACGCTAATTAGACGAAGTTAACGTAACGCGGCCGCGTAACGAGTTAACACTGTCATGGAGAATAGGGGGGCAGGTAAGTTCGAGGTGAAGGATTTTGCCGTAAACCATCAATATTTTAATAAAATATAAATTATTGATTTCAGCGTATTAATCAGTAAAATGTTGTTTGACCTTATGACATGTACTTTCAACATGAAGTTTAACATGTTCATCCTTTGAACGCACTAATATGAATTATTTGATTATTGATATTAATTAGAAATAATTACCCGCCTTTTGCAACACAATGAATGATCCAAGTGAAATGTTACTAAAGAGTCAGAAATCAGTACATTCTGAATTGAGAACTTTATGTAAGTTATATCATAAAAACTTCATAAAGAATGTGAAGACGTAATAAGAATAATTAACAAATTTAAAGCGGATATTTCTGTACTTAGTAAAGAGCAACTGTTTGTGTTGCACGGGAAATTGCATTTACCTTTGTTTTCAAATAATTTCTTAATAATTACACGGCATAAAACAACAAAGTTGAATTGCCAGCTAAAGCAACAGTTACGTCCTTTTGTTTAAACAGATCTTAAATGAAAAAAGATCAGAAAAGATGAGAAAAGATCTAAATAAAAAAATGGATAAAACAGTTGTGAATTATTGTATGCCAGGTCTTTCATATAAAGAAATAATTAAGAAAATTTTAGATTATAAATTCAATAAAACTACTACATTAATCATTTTAATTGGAGAAAGGGGTAATGTAAACATACAACAATTTACTGAATGCATTAACCAACTGGCATCACTTGAAGTAAAACAAATTGTAATGTTTTCATTCCCCTGTGAACAGAATGTGCCACAAGTGGAAAAAAATATTATATATACTTTTAATAAAATGTTGAATGCCCTTGCAGATAAACATAGCAAGGTGCAATATTTAGATATACATAATTACTTCAGTAAATATAAACTGAATAAAAGAAAATTAAATTCTAACTTTATAAAAAGACAAATAGCAAATTTGCTATATTTATATATTTTATATGACAACAAAGCCAATAATTTGGCTGACCACTCTGCTTCTATTGAGCAGATTTATTCTGACACTAGGAATGATACTTGGGTACCTACTCCTAATGAAATTAATGATTTAAATTAGAAATTCAGACAATAGAGGACCAGACCTCTTGCATAAATGAAATCTATATCAATTCAAATTCAATTAATGACATTTCTGTGTTAAATGAACAATATACAAATCAATTGATAAACTTAAATTCCACTCTACCTGCTAGTCAGGATAAGACTTATAAGGTGCATGATAATTATATTTTAAATCTAGTTCACCAAAATAGCCAAGGTATGTTAGGTAAAGAATTGCAAATAGAATTGTTCATGAGTTGTGAGAACATTGATATACTTTGTATCACGGAACACTGGCTAAGAAATGAGCAGCTCATGTTTAATTTCAACAATCATGTTATTGGTAGTCATTTTTGTAGACAAAATGCTATACATGGTGGCTCACTTATACTAGTAAATAAAAAAATGAAATTTAAAGAACGTAAGGACATAGTGAGTCTCTCTGTTGAGCAAACTGCTGAAATTTCCTGTATTGAGTTGGAGCAGTTCATTGTTGTCAGTGTATACAGGCCACCCTCTGCACTTTATGATAGTTTCGATATAATACTTGAAGATGCATTGAGGAAATCAAGTAAGTCTAATAAGAGATTGCTGGTTTGCGGAGACTTTAATATTAATTTATTAGAAAACTCCACATTGGCAGTAAAATTAAAAAGTCTTTTTTCATCATTTGACTTAGTAAACCAATTTTCAGAGCCCACTAGAATAACCAATACAAGTGCTACATGTATAGACAATATTTTTACTGATATACTGCCAATTAAGAAGTGCATTATCAATAAACTTGGCTCAGACCACTGTGGTCAATTAGTCAGCTTTAGCAATATGGTTCAGAATATAGCCAATAAGAAAACTACAGTTGTCCCAGTAACAAAGGCCAGGTTAGAGAAATTAAGACAAAAATTAACAGAAAAATTTGATGTACCTCTACAGGGAACTGACCCAAACTTGTTATATAATACTGTTTTTAACACATTTTGTAAGGAATTTAGATCAGTCTTCACACCTAGATCGGCTTTAACAGGCAACAAAAGTACTTTCAATAGCTGGGCCACTATAGGTATCCACAGAAGTAGGCAGAAATTATATAATCTATATTATGAAAAAACCTATAATCACAATGAAAGTTTTGTCAAATATGTTAAAAGTTACTCAAAAATATTTAGACAAGTTTGTCACAAAGCTAAAGCCTTATACTTAAGTAATAAGATAAAAAACTCCAAAAATAAAATAAAAATGACTTGGAGTGTAATTAGCAAAGAAACTGGTAGGGCTAAAACTCGTGAAAGGGAGTTCAGCCTCAATATTAAAAACCAAATTATTAATTCCGACTTAGACATAGCTAGGGCTTTTGAAAATTTCTTTACTGATATACCAGTTTCTATAACCAAAAAATTAAACTCCTCTCCCACTATTGCCAACAAATTATTAAAAGAAAATGTATCTGGATGTGGAGATTCATTCTTGTTCCACTGTGTTAGTAGTTTAGATATAATAAAAACATTTAAATTAATTAATATTAAAAATACATGTGACTTATGGGGAATCTCTACAAAAATATTAAAACCGGTAATATCTGTACTAGCTCCCCAGTTAGCTATAATTTTTAATACATGTATTATGAGTGGGATATTTCCTGATAAAATGAAATTAAGTAAAATTATACCTCTTTTTAAATCTGGTAGTACGGACGACCCCACTAATTATAGACCGATCTCTGTCCTACCTTCTATAAGTAAAATTTTTGAAAAACTTATACTTAAACAAATTCAATTTTTTTTTGCTAAACATAATCTACTTCATGGTAAACAATTTGGATTCACTAGGGGTCGCTCCACCACAGATGCTGGTGTTGAGCTTATACATAATATATTTGCTGCTTGGGAGGATTCACAGGATGCTTTAGGAGTGTTCTGTGATCTATCGAAAGCTTTTGATTGTGTTCACCATGATATTCTTATCAGGAAATTGAGCCACTATGGGGTTAATGGCATTGCCCTTGATTTATTTAAATCATACTTAAGCAATAGGGTACAAAGTGTTGATGTCAATGGAAAACGATCTCCTGGCTCTATTGTTACCTTGGGAGTACCACAAGGCTCAATTCTTGGACCTTTTCTTTTTCTAATTTATATAAATGACTTACCTTATTTCATAAGGGACAATTGTGAAGTAGTGTTGTTTGCAGATGATACTTCCTTATTATTTAAAATAAGTCGACATCAAGCAATTCTTGACGATGTAAGCAATACTCTCTCAAAAATAGTGCATTGGTTCAGCGTTAACAATTTATTATTAAATAGTGAAAAAACTAAATGTATAAAATTCGTCACACCTAATGTCAAAAAAGTTAACGCTAACATTTTCATAAATAGTGACGAGTTGAGCCTTGTGGATACAACCAAATTCTTGGGTATCACATTGGACTCTAAACTTCAGTGGGGTCCTCATATATCTGTACTAGCTAAAAAGCTGAGCGCCGCAGTTTTTGCAGTGAGCAGGATACGCCAATTAACTGACATTGAAACAGCAAAATTGGTCTATTTTGCTTACTTTCATAGTTTGATGAGTTATGGAATTTTGCTGTGGGGTGGTGCTGCTGACATTAATACTATATTTGTTCTTCAAAAACGAGCTATAAGATCTATCTACTCCCTAAACTCTAGATGTTCTCTAAGAGAAAAATTCAAAGAAACAAATATAATGACAGTAGCATCACAATTTATATTCGCCAATTTAATGTACGTACATAAGAATATAGAAAACTTTCCAAAAGTTTGCGATATCCATGGCTTAAATACTAGAAGCAAAAATAATCTAGTTAATCATAAAACAAGACTCCAAAAAATCAGCAAATCTTTTAAGGGTTACTGTATACATTTTTATAACAAAGTTCCCACTGAAATTAAGTGTTTAAACATTGGTAAATTCCAAACAACTATTAAGCGAAAGTTATGTAATAAAGCTTATTACAAGATTGCAGAATACATAGAGGATAAAAAAGCCTGGGATTAAATTTTTTCATATGATTTTCTTTGGAATCATGTTTTTCGTTTCAATAAAGTTTCTTTGTTTCCATCCGTGAGCGGCTTGGGTATGACATACTCTTTAACTGTCTGTGCCTGCGGCGGCGTCGTGTGCCGGGTCGGCCACTTCCCTGTAATATGGTTGAGGAGGCCGATGGCTGGCACATGCGTCATACTCGTGAACGAGTGCTGCTTGTGTGGACTGGTCTGCCCTTTTCGCTTACTATATCTAAGTATTAGGGGTATATCTTGAACTTAGATTAATAGCGACATCCTGAACATTTCAGATCAAATTATTACATGATTCCTGAGATAGTTATGCACTAGTGTTGGAATTTAAAAATTTATTACCTATTTTGCGAGTATATAAATGAACTGCTCTAAACAAAACTTAACAAATACTGAATTGTATTTTTTTTTTCTCTACATAATGCATTGTATTTTATACCTTGAACTGATTTTGAAAAGAGCAACACTAGAGTTTCTTGCCCGTTCTTCTCTAGTGAGAACTGCTTTCCGAACTGGTGGTAGAGTTAATATTGACGGAATCTAAATAATGTATAACATTTTATGGGTTCGAATAAATTATTTCATTTCATTTCATTTCATTTCATTTCATTTCATTTCATTTCATTTCATTTATAAAGCATCTAAATGAAAACTTACAACGACCAGACTAGTTTTTTATTGTTATTGGTTGTTTATTCTATATTTTTTGTAACATTTAAAATTGGATTGGAATTACAACAACAATTGGATTGTGTTATATAAACTTAATTTCTTTACTTGTATTGATAATAACACCATTCGTGAATGTGAGCACACCGTTTGCTCGTTTCCACGTAATTTAGTAATCTGAGAGGTACAGCGTGTTCTTGCTAACAACACTTGATATTATAATCGATGGAGCTCAACTTACGTAAGTCCGTCATAAATCAACAGGCTAGTTACATAAATACAAGCGTAGTACGTGTTTGCTTCATCATCGTGGGGTAATTCATCAACATTGGTAGGAACAGTGGTAATATTTTTTAAATTGTTTCCATTTTATATATTCATGGGGCACATTAATCAAACTGTTGTATATGTTCCTGTGCTAGTTTGTAAACAAATAGTACTTGCTATGTTAGTAACATCCTACTAATATTATAAACGCGAAAGTTTGTAAGTATGGATGTATGGATGTCTGGATGTATGGATGTTTGTTACTCTTTCACGCAAAATCTACTTACCGGATTTAGAGGAAATTAGGCACACGGGTAGATTATGTCCTGGATTAATACATAGGCTACTTTTTTCTCGGGAAAATATAAAGCGGGACTTTTATCCCGGGAAAACTCATTCACGCGGGTGGAGCCGCGGGCATCTTACTCGCTGATAATGTAGACTTGTATTGGTGAAAGAATTATTGATAGTTTTATTTCAATGTGTAACATTCGCGTAAATATAAGAAATCGGTATCGGTACAGTATTTTTTGAGTTTATTCGTTACAAACATACAAAAATACAAATTTTTTCTTCGTTATAATATTAGTATAGAAATTCTATTCATTACACTCCGCCGTTATTTGGGACCGTTTGATTGTAATATAGGTACCAAACAATGGCTAGTAATTAATGGTCGGCTTTCATATATTCCTCTATTGTCTTGAGTAAGCAAGGATTAAATTTAACCCGAGTCTCATATAAACTTATTATAAAAAAAACATTGCGACATAATTGTTCTATAAGACATTTTTCAATACCCGATTTCCTACAGTTTAAAAGTTAAAGAACGAATTAACGTGATTCAACGTTGAATGGTTAAGCTACTACCGATGGTTACTTCGAAACTGTTCAATCATTCACTCCAAATCTATTCAGAGATACGGAACATAGCCCAGAGTGATGTGCATTTGATTTGGCGCGGTCAAAAGCGAAATATTTCAAACAGAACGTGAATTTCACAAATAAGCGGTCCGGACTCCGGGCGCGAAATCTATCATATCAACGTGATCACAAATTAGTTCAATGTAATGGAACGTATTGTACGACCGCATCCAAAGCATAATTTATATGACAAGGCACACAGTAGGCCTATTGTAGCGAATTGGAACTATGCCATTAACAGCGGGGTAACCGCTGATGTTTGGTTGAAGCATCTGGATTTGATGCATACTGCAGATGCAAACTATTAAAACGCTCAATAAATTGACAATAAAGCTATTTTGTAGAGTATACGACCGCACATTGACTGGTGGTAGGTGTCTCATATGTAAGAGTCCGTCTGGGTGGGTAACACCGCAATGTCTATTTCTACCGCTGAGCAGCAGTGTGCATGCACTGTTGTGTTTCGGTTTGAAGGAAATTATAGCCAGTGTAACTACAGGACATAATGAGACTTAGCATCTTATGTCTCAGGATGACGAGCGCAGTGGAATGCCACACAGTACTTTGTAACTCAAGGTGCTGGATGGTGTTGATACTGTTTATGGGTGGTAGTATCGCTTACCATCAGGCGAACGACATGCTCGTCTCGTCATTCAAAGCAATAAAAAAAAAAAAGAAAACAAAGCGTGGTGGTTGGTAAATTTGGTGTATTAAATTTTTAAATTATCTATATTTAGTACTTGGATTATTTAGATTTGTTATGATCACAATGGTGTTATGGTAAGGATGTCAGATTAAGTTATAAATGTTACGTTGGGTTGCAAGGTGTATTGGACAGTCATTTACAGCCATTGCAACAAAACATAATATATTATAATGGGGATTATGATTTATGACTGCCTCGGTGGCGTAGTTGTATTACGGTACGACTGCAAGGCTGAGATCTCGGGTTCAATCCTCGGGTCGGGCAAAGTGATATTGGATTTTTCTATTCAATATCAGCCCGGAGTCTGGAATTTGTGCCCGGTATGGCGATAGGCTCGCCCCCTATCACATCATGGGACGGAATATGCTTGGCGAAAAGTGGGTGCACTAGTTGCGCCTCTGCCTACCCCTTCGGGGATAAAAGGCGTGAGCATGCGTTGCGGGATTATGGTTTCGTAAGATAACATTTTATTTATTACAAATTTCTATAAGGACTTCCCAATTTTATCTTACTAGACCACCCCCACTATAATGTAAAGTAAGTAGAACTTTTTTTTTCAAGCAGCAATTTGCATTAAGAATTTTGCATAGTTTTTATGACCAGCTGCCTGCCTAACACGCTTTGCCTGTCTAAAAACCAACACAGAGTGATTCTTTATACAACGAAGCCAAACCGGAATCACAGAGCTCGCGAAGAACTATCACTAGACCAAGGGGCCCATTAAACGCCTTATCAATAAAAAGTAATGGGTAACCTCAATCAACGTTTTGTCTCGATCATTCGCAAATTATTTGACGTGAGGAAGTTATGGAAAAATATTCTATATATCACTGAATTACAACGTTTATTGGTTTGTAGAGAAATTGCACCAGAATAAAGTCATTAAAGACGGAGAATGCATTGCAGACTTCATTTGAATATATAATTTGAATCATAATAACAAATCCCAGTAGCTTCAATAAAACAGCTCTCCAGGGCGCGATTACTGGAACCTGGTTTGCTATTTTATAGCGTTAGGGGACCATTATTGTCCAAGACACTGAATACTGGCATAATGATTTGAATAATTTCGGTTTCGAAGCTGGGGCTCTTGGTAGAGATTCGAGACCAGAATGCAAAGCTAGATATGATATTATCTAAGTTTCAGCGTGATTTTGCCCAATTTTTTTATTAGAATAGAATTAGTGCTACTAATAGACCAAAATTTATTTTATGCTCTCTATAAAATCCAAGAAACTCCAAGCTTTTAACTGGTGGTAGGTCTCTCATATGTAAGAGTCCGTCTGGGTGGGTACCACCGCAATGTCTATTTCTACCGCTAAGCAGCAATGTGTATGCACTGTTGTGTTTCGGTTTGAAGGATATTGCAGACAGTGTAACTACTGGACATAATGAGACTTAACATCTTATGTCTCAGGAGGACGAGCGCAGTGGAATGCCACACAGGACTTTGTAAGTCAAGATGCTGGATGGTGTTGCTACTGCTTATGGGTGGTCGTATCGCTTACCATCAGGCGAACGACATGCTCGTCTCGTCATTCAAAGCATTAAAAAAAAACTCAAAATAAAATACTCTTTACTAAAAGCCTAATATCTCGAAACTTCTAAATATAGTCCCGAAGCAGAAAAACAAAAACTGCGCTCATAATTTATCACAACCTCCCATAGATAATAGCGTCAGAATAAAGCTCGTAATGTCATGAAAGAGCAACAATCCCTCAATGCTACCTGAATCCAATTATAAACTTTCACAGCGGTAATAAGCAACGTTGAATTTCAAGCGTCAAATGAAAGCAAGTATGGAACGAACGCTGCTGCGGTCGCGAGTAATTATGCTCAAAATGACCGTGTAGCCAACACCAGATAATCCCATTAATCGGCGCACTTAATTGAATACAGTCAACATAAATCTATACTAATATTATTAAGCTGAAGAGTTTGTTTGTTTGAACGCGCTAATCTCAGGAACTACTGGACCGATTTTGAAAATTCTTTCACTAATAGGAAGCTACATTACTCCTAAGTGCTATAGGCTACTTTTTATCCCGGAAAAACTTTTCCACGCGGGCGGAGCCGCGTGCAATAGCTAGTACAAAATATAGTTTGAGTTATATTTTCTATTGTTGACTGCATTTTTATGGGCATAGCGCGAATTTTGAACAATGATTTTAACATTTGGTAGGAATTCTAGTGTTTCAGTAAATGCAATGCCACGCATTTCTTTTGAGTAGACTTTGTGTTATTTACCACCAGGTGAGCAGTTTACTCTACCCGGTATTCATTTTTAAAAAACATAGTTTGTGTGGGTTTACTGGCTATCCTAAAGGATGGATTTTAGCTAAGCGGAGCTAAATCGAATCGTTTCTGAAATATGCTTGAAAAAGTGTGTTGCGCCGATCTCTTATTAAATACGCTTAAGAGCAGATGGGAGAAGAAAGAGGATCAGTATGATATTAAAAGACAAGCATTTATAAGGTACTGTTTTAGATCTTCTATTTCTAGTGTAAACAGATTGAGCTTTTCATTTTTAGATATTGTAACATTCATTCTGAACTTTTAACTGCAGAGCGAGGCTCTTGCCAGTTTGCTTCAACTGAAAATTTTATTTAGTAATTGCCAATCCATACTTATATTCGTAACTCTATCTATCCGTCTGTTACGCAATCAAGGCTGAATCCTGAACAGATTGCGACGAAATTTGGTATTGAGATAGTTTGAGACCCAGGAAAATATATAGCGGAACTTTTATCCTGGAAAAACTATTTCACGCAAGTGGAGCCGCGAGCAAAAGTTAGTTACATAATAAACTAATTGAATGCATTATAATAAAACCGGTCTATACTTTAACCATTTCTTTTAAGACTTCCAGAAAAATTCACTGGCTTTTAGAACATTTTTATCGAGTAAAATTCATGTAACGTTCCATAGTGTACACGACTTCCCGTGTTGGTCGTGAATATATCGGTCCATACGGAACACGTACCCAGGCGGCAACCTCCGCAGAGACGGGCAAACGTCCAAAACCTGATTAGAGATGTTGTTTATTGTTGGAAGTGTTCCCATTTATGTAGACGATTTGTGTTAATTTTCACATAACGACTATGGCATTGTGTAGTTCATAAACATTTGTGCATTTTACTCATGCAGGTTGAAAATGGTTTACTTATAGTTTAAAGAGTTTTCATTTCAATAGAATTGATTTAATGTACAACATTTTAAATTTTGTAATACTTACATAACATCACGCCTTTTTCCCTTTTCAGAGGTAGGCAGAGGTAAATCACACCTACATTCCACTAGCTATATTATGTCCCATATAATAAGGGGCGGACATGTCGCCTTTTACCGGGCACATTTCCAGACTCCGGTCTCAAACTGAGTAGAAAAACCCAATACCACATTGCCCGACCAGGAATCGAACCCGAGACCTCAGCACTACAGTGGTACCGTAAAACAACTACGCCACCGAGGCAGTCTAACCCAGTATAATTTTGTAATGTTTGAGTACCACTAGCTCTTAATTGGAGTAATTGTATTAGCAAGAAGTTCAAAGGAAGATAAATTATTTAAATGCTATTTTATGCTTACAGATGTCAGTATGAAAACTTTATTTACTTAAAAAGTATATTAATTAACAACATAACAATGGTAGTTGTATACCGGTTGATATTAATTAATTTACAGGGACTAAGATGTTAAATAATTAATCCTCTTGGGGTATTAACTAAATAAAAGTCAGACTGTCTATTGTCTAAGGAGTATTTTTTATTCCACTTTCAAGGCCCGATTATTTTATAGATTCTTTTGGCCGGTATCCTTTAACTAGGTTAAAGGGTTTTGGCCACAATTTGCTGCGCAGAGAAGAACTTGGCAACGGTAGACGATAAACCCAACATACGTAGAATAGGCAGAGCTTAGACTCAATAATAAAACATTGTGTTTTTGTGATTCCATTTTGTTAGTAGAACAGGAATAGGGAAACTGTGCCTACAAAAACATCGCATTACTTATAATCACACATATGCTTATAGATGTAATAACAAAGAGTTCTAAAATTATATAGAGCGGACATTGGTAAAAAATTTCAGCCTGTTCGTTAGTAACTCAATCTACCGTGAAATAACAAAATACCTATGTAAAATTCCTTAGAGCATATTTTGGCATGGTCGTAATGCGTATATTGGCACATTTCCTTCCAAAATAATGTTTTCTTTACAAAATTGAAGCATTCAGAGACGTCTTGTACACTGACATGTCAGATAAGACAGCGACTTATTATCAATTGGTAATAACTTTAGTACGAAAAATTTGGTCCTGATGTCCGGTCTATAATTATACTGTTTAATGTCTTTGTGTAAAAACAGTGTATCAAAAAGGTTTTAGATTCAATAATTGCATCAATTTCAGGCTATTCTTTCAATTTACACCCGTGCAATACAAGTAAAAAGTAAACATACAAAATAATAATAACAATTAAAGTTCTCCTGGGTGACATTAAAATTTTAAAGCGCTTTTCGCTCAAGTCATTGTAATAGAAACAATAAAAACTTCAATTCCCCTTTCTTAGTTGGCAAGGAAAGGCGAAGTCACTGCCAATTTATTAAACTTGGCTCCTACAAAGTTGAACGATTAAAAACTACCGTAAAATGAAGAATGCTTTTAAATAACTTATGTTTCGGTTCTCTTCCTATAAGTTATAAATGAAAATTTTGGGATGTTTAGGGTCCATTTCACCACTAGCTTACTGCAAAGACAAAAGTCGCACTATAATCCTATGCTTGTAAATTAGAGTGTGACTTTTTTATTTGGTCAACTTATACAATTATGTGACGAATAGCATTTATCAGCAAGCAGTGAAATCGGCGATATGAACGATAGCCTAGTTGGGAATGGAACGGTCTGCCGAGACAATGTCCAGAGGTTCAAAACCCAAGGCACACACCTCTGACTTTCCGAAGTTACGTGTGTATTGTTTATCAATTATCGTTCGCTTTGACGGTGAAGGAAAACATCGTGAGGAAACCTACATACTTGAGAATTCTCCATAAGAATTTCGAGGGTATGTGAAGTCTGCCAACCTGCACTAGGCCAGCGTGGTGGACTAGGCCTATCCCGTCTCAGTAGTAGAGGAGGCCCGCGCTCAGCAGTGGGCAGTATATAATACAGGGCTGATTGTATTGCAGTGAAATCGGCCCTTATTATATTATGTACTAATTCTTATGTGTGTACAAGAATTTCACGCATTCAATCTCAAAGAAAACTTTTCACAAAGTACTAGATATTGGCTCTTAATCATACTTGAGACATTTCTTGTGTAATGTTTATCAAACATATTTCATAAAGTATCGAAGGTTAATAATTCATATCCAATACACGTACCATAAAACACAATTCAGCAACTGGCCTAAATATGTTTGTGTTATGACACTATCTAGCCTGCGGAAAAATAGTTTCAATTTTGGCAACAGGAAAACAAAGTTGGATATATTTATAGGTAATTCTATACCGGTGATATATTATATAGTTTCTAGATTTAGGGCGTTTCACAGGTTTCAAGTAAACTTAATTTGTGTTTTTGCATTGTGGAGACGAGTATGCCGTTCGCCTGATGGTAAGCAATACTACCACCCATAAACAGTAGTAACACCATCCAGCACCTTGACTTACAAAGTACTGTGTCATTATGTCCAGTAGTTACACTGGCTACAATGTCTATCAAACCGAAACACAACAGTGCATGCACACTGCTGCTTGGCGGTAAAAATAGACATTGCGGTGGTACCCACCCAGACGCACTCTTACATATGAGAGACCTACCACCAGTACTTGGTTTCAATTCAAGTAAATTTTATAGATAAAGCAATCCACGAAGACGTGCCCCATCAATTTGGAGCGGAGGTTCTGCGGGGTAAAAGACTGATCGTAGCATCAATCGCTAGCCATATTTATCGTATTAAGCAATTAGGGAAAGTAGTGGGTCACGTCATCGTCGATTGCATTTCTATATCGCATTAAGCAGCTTATATAGGTCCATTCGGTTGTCTGGAAGAGATCGCTTAAAGCGATAAGACACCTATTGTACATCATGTTTAATTATAATTGTTTTTTTTTGTGTCCATTAATTTTATATATATTTTTTTCTATCATGTGTGTGCAATAAAGTTTTTTGTATTGTATTGTATATTGATTGCACATGATTATTACCATTTATTTGTTATATTGTGACTTTTGTATTTGGTCTTACTTCTGTGATAGTAGCATTTATCAGCAAGCGATAAAATCGCCCTTAACCGGTTATAGTAATTTTATCAGTCACATGTAAAACACAGCGCACAAATTATCTATACATATAGATAAAATTGGAGTGTCTGTTTGTAATATTGAAATAACCGTTTTTTACTACATGTATATGAATATATATACGGTACATACACCAAAATAACATTTTTTTCAATTTTTGTCTGTCTGTCTGTCTGTCTGTCTGTTTGTTCCGGCTAATCTCTGAAATGGCTGGACCGATTATTATGGGACTTTTATTGACAGATAGCTGATATAATAAGGAGTAACTTAGGCTACTTTTGATCCCGGGAAAATATAAAGCGGGACTTTTATCCCGGGAAAACTCATTCACGCGGGCGGAGCCGCGGGCAACAGCTAGTATAACATAAAATAGATAATATTCGACGAAAGTATAATACCAATACATATAGATAAAATTGGAGTGTCTGTTTGTAATATTGAAATAACCGTTTTTTACTACATGTATATGAATATATATACGGTACATACACCAAAATAACATTTTTTTCAATTTTTGTCTGTCTGTCTGTCTGTCTGTCTGTTTGTTCCGGCTAATCTCTGAAATGGCTGGACCGATTATTATGGGACTTTTATTGACAGATAGCTGATATAATAAGGAGTAACTTAGGCTACTTTTGATCCCGGGAAAATATAAAGCGGGACTTTTATCCCGGGAAAACTCATTCACGCGGGCGGAGCCGCGGGCAACAGCTAGTATAACATAAAATAGATAATATTCGACGAAAGTATAATACCATTAAACCCCTGCCGAACTTAAAACGGAAGCATAAGCAAACAATCTTCAAGTTGTCGCCTTCAAAAAGCCTTTAGTTTGCTTAATACTAAAAGATCCAGTTACATACAAATGGAAACTGAAAAGTGCTGTGAAATTCGTATGATGCGGTTGTTTTTAATTTTATAAAAGATGAAATTTCGGAATTTCGTGGCATGTACAACGAGATTCGCGTAATATTCAGCGTCAAATGGCAACAAATTACAAATAATATCCGGATTGTTTTGCCCAATACTGCACTACGCCAATTAGATTAAACGATAATTATTAGTTTGAATGGGAATTGTTTGCAATAAAAGCTTCATAATTAGATACAGGATTAAGCAATATAGGAATTGTTATTGGTCTTTTTCAATCTTCTAAATGGAATTTAAACTTTGTAAATTATATAATTGAGAAATTTTAGGTATATTATATATTATTTATACGTAATATTTTGTGTTTTATGAACGTATTGTGAAATATAATATTCTAAAAATAAATAGACTGCCTCGGTGGCGTAGTTGTATTACGGTACGACTGCAAGGCTGAGGTCTCGGGTTCGATTCCCGGGTCGGGCAAAGTGATATTGGATTTTTCTATTCAGTATCAGCCCGGAGTCTGGAATTTGTGCCTGATATGGCGATAGGCTCGCCCCCTATCACATCATGGGACGGAATACGCTTGGCGAAAAGTGGGTGCACTAGTTGCGCCTCTGCCTACCCCTTCAAGGATAAAAGGCGTGAGCATGCGTCATAAATACACTAATAAAAACACTACACAACCAAGCTTTATTATATTTCCACGTAAAATATTTAAACGGCTCCGTTTCTCGAAAAATATAACATTAACATGAAATGCTTTTACATCCTCTTTGCATAAATTAATGCCACCCGAACCCTTTTAAATTAAAATTAACTCATGCAAGACATTTTTATATGCGGATACCAACGGCAATTATGCCGCGTGAAAATGTCGAATGTTCGTAATTACTTCAGCTATTTTCACGAATGCGTGGGGTGTGAACTATAAAAAAAAACCGGCCAAGAGCAAATCGAACTTATGCACTGAGGATTCCATATGCTCATTCTTCTTCTTGGTCGTAACACTCTTGACAGAGTAGTCGTGGTCGTCATGTAGTATTGTTTGGTACAGATGTAATGCGCCTTACGATCTCTCGCCACATCTCTCTGTTGGATGTTATTCTTGTGCACTCATGTACTCATGTATTCATATTATTATGCTCATTAACTGATTTTATTATCAAGTCATAAGATATACGCCATAATAAAAAATACCCTACTGTTTTTTCAATCTATTACGTTTTGAAATGATATAGGGTCTCAAAATGGCCCGAGAAATGATTTAGGCTTACTAATAACCTAGCACCCGCCTGCTAGGAACTCTAAGATAAAAAAGAGTATTTTATGTTCCTAAGCTACGACCATCGCTACGCACAGGCAAGTAATTAAAGTCCAAGGCACTTGTTACTCTGTATTTGTACGACAATGGCGCGGACCATTAAGGAAAGATGTTAGGGACCGGTACTTTGCTAACGAAAATATAAATTGTTGGTAAAGCGCCCTTATTATGTATGCAAATTGCCCATCGAAACTAACCCTAAGCCACGTTTTAGTTCGTAATGTATGTAAAACTTTATAAAATGCTTTGAACGTTGGTTACGAAATTTAAATCAGATAAAAAAATTAAAACGCTTCTTAACATATTCTGGAAAATTATCGGCTTGAAGATTCTAAGTAGAGATCATCAATGTATCGATTTATGTGTTCAGTTATTATGGGCCATACATCTTTACCCATATTGAGATATCATTAATGACAATTATAGTATGAAATAAAAAAGAATTTAACACCACCTTCATTGTAAAACTCTTTGTATATTATATTTGACTAAATTCAACACTATCTTTATTTAGATTCAGACATATTACGTTTTAGCTTTTCAAGTATTCAGCTCGCACCCAACGTTTCTGTCCAATTTCCCTCAACTAAACAATTATACATTTCAACTGTCTGGTCTCGTGCCAAATAATATAGCAACAGAACTATTAAGCAAATTACCGCTCAGTAGGCATAATCCGATTGTTAAATCCAGCAAAAAACATCCTTGAACTTTGCTGATGACGTCATAAAACACCAAAGTATTTTTACATGATACATTCGCCTGGGATGGTTATAAACGAAGTTCCCACGAGCTTAGACGGGAAAGCGTTGTCGTATGACGACAATGAAATTGATGGGGTGCCTTGGTGCAGAATAATACCCAATATCACGGGTACTTACTTTGCATGCCGAGACTTTAACCTCTAGCGTGTTCAATCCGGAAAGAATTTGGAAGGTGTTAGGTTTATATTGAGCCACCGTTCAGTTTATAACGCCGTTAAATATTTTATAGTTAATAAATAATCGGGATTTATGACAACTTAAAGGTTTCCTTTGACGGAAATGACGTATTACTTCATTGGGGTGTACGTACTATCATAAAGAGGTTAAAGTTTTAACGCATTCTCAAGCCTTTTATCCCCGAAGGGGTAGGCAGAGATGAAACTAGTGCCACCAAATTTTCGCCGTACGTATTCCGTTCCATGATATGATAGGGGGTGAGCCTATCGCCATATCGGGCACAAATTCCAGACTCCGGGTTGATACTGAATAGAAAAATCCAATATCACTTTGCCCGACACGGGTATCGAACCCGAGACCACAGCATTGCAGTCGTACCGTAATACAACTACGCCACCGCGGCAGTCGTGTAAAGTTTTAACTTTATATTTTTCTGTGAAACTATTGAATTAAGTGTTGAAGAAAATATTTCACTACTAGAAAACTACATTATTTTTAGGTATAGTCTACATTCAAGCGATTAGCCTGTACATATCGGGTTGCTAACAGGCCGACATTGACTGGCGAGAGATAATAATCCCTCATTAGTAGACACTATCTACAGAACCTTCCACTTACCATAAGGTGCAGTGGCATATAGAAAAAAAAGTGTGTGTGTACTTATGTACACGCGTTAGAAGTTATACTTCTTTGGCGTAACAAGATAAAAATCTTTTTAATTATCTTTCGCCGTACTCTAAGTTCAAAATTCAAAACTAAAATGTTGACTATAGCTAACTTCAGGATGTCGCCCCCCGAGGCAATTCTTGTGCGCTGGGTCTTCACACCCAATGCACGCCCATGCGCGGGGGGACATTAGTCGCGGGCCGAGGCACACAGTTCAGTGTGTATACCTCTTGGTTGGATAACACATTGAGGCCTAAAAGGGCCCGCGAACATTTCCTGGTACCCTCTCTTTCCGCACATCCTGAGAACCTTCCTCCCTTCCCCCCACCTTCCCTTCCATATTCCTCCTCCACTCCCCTCCCAGGCCCCTGCAATCCTTAAGCCGGGGGACTCCAGTATCCCATTCGCAGGTTTCCCCCGGTGTTGACTGCAGGAACGCCTACTTAAAAAAAAAAAACTTCAGGATGTCGGTTTTTGATGACGGTGTGCGCGCGCATCAAAAAATTTACTCTCATCATTTTACCCTAACGCGCCAAAAAAAGTATAACTTCAAAAATGGTCCGGCAACTGAGTTTAGTAGAAATAAAATTTGTTTATCTTTCATGGCGCAGCCTACGAATTTATTAAATAAGAGGTTAAAAAATATTTAAAAATGTATAGAGAGAGTAAAAATTTATTACCAACAATTCTGTAGAAAAATTGTTGAAGTTTCTTTGTCGAGCATTCTTTGTAAAAACTTTGTTTATCTTATCATCTTTAAAAGTAAAATTAAATTCTTATCTAACTACTTAGCGCATAGCATCTACGCATTGATACTCAAATAAAATCTTCTTTAAAATACGCTTTAGATTGCATACATAAAAGCCAAGTTCATCTAAACAATTGAAGCGACGTGTGTGCAATCTATTTATTGATCTAAGTGCTAAGCTCTACCAAATATCCATCGATAGTGAATAAATGGATGGCAAATGATAGTGTAGGTGCTGCGTATTACTTGAGTAATGGGTTCCCTAAGCGATGACAAAACGTTTTCTCCAAGGCCAAATTTGAAATTAACAAAACGTCAACATACCTTCAAAACCAAAGAGTCGACATTCAAAGCCAATTTCTCGTAACGTGCTGAATGATGGCAAGTTTTTGCTCCAACTGTGATTTATAGAAAACTATTTGTAATGTGACAAGCGATCAGTGCCAGGGTATTGGGTTGTGGGGGGACGCTATCGGTGGTCATTTAACGAAGCTATAGGGACGACACATTCGCCAACTAACATATTAATCGTGATATACCTGCACGACTGTACAACCTGAGATGGGTGGCGTAACGTTAAACTAAGTTCAATCACGTATCGCTGACATGCTGGCCGCTAGTCTAACTCGTTCGTGACTATCTACGTATCTATTTCTAAAACCTAATTCAAATAAGGGGAAAATTTTGAAGTGAAGATTGTACAGTCGGCTCTGGTATTTGCCGGTGCGTAATCCAATAGTTTGAAGCCCACCGTTTTAACGTAGTTAACAGTATCTCCCGTGGCTTCAGTGAACGCACGTCGCAGCCGGGCTCGCCGCGTCTGCGACAGGGTTTGTGGACAGAGAAGCAGCCCCTGCAGGTTAAAAACATAAATCAAATCAAATCTATGTCACATTTGATTTGATTGGAAGCGAGAACCCGTCTCAAGAGACACAGCACCTTCACCTTGACTGCCAATTTTCCAAGGTCATGATTCATGTTAACACAAACTAAATACATTTACATGATGCAGTTATATTACATTTGTATAAATATTCTAAAAGAATTACAAATCCAAAATTAACCGAACAACGCGAAATGTTAGCAAATTTTTAAAAGTGCCATGAAAACGCGTAAAATTTTCGTGAGTTGCAAAGGCAGACGTAAAGAAAAGGCTCATCTGGTGGAAACAGACGCTAAAGGCATTTCCACAAGGTAGGACGTTTTGGCACTATTTTTAAGTAAGAAAACTTAGCGCTAATCCTTTTTGCCTTCTCTACTCATTAATAGAAAATATTCTACGGAAACAAGCACACCTTCTGTATTATACGAACGAGTTAAAAAGCTTTACTACAAGTGCACAACAAAACTATTTACAATAAACATTATAATCTAGGCACACGTTTGGTCTAAACAGTTGAGAACTATTTAATTAGACTAAGTTTCTTGTGTATGTGTCCTTAGTAAACGATGTCGGACAAAGTTTCCCCTCGCATTTAGTAGGGTGAAGCCACTTTGGCAATTATACAGCTGTTTTCTTACAGCAATTCACTTAACGCTATAATTAGAGTTGGCTTTTCCTGGAATGCACGCCGCCGGCTATCGCCTTCAACATTGCTATAAATAATAAATGTTAAAAAGGCTATAATATTTCCTACGTAGGTTGTGTCTATAACTATAAAATTGTAATGTTACAGTCTATATCATCACCACGTGTTAAGGTATGAGGTATGAAATGAATGGGTTGTGTAAGTGGTGCCATCTATCGGATGGTGAACTTACCTGTTTGAAGGGTCGCATGCCACCGTTGATACGTAACGAATCCGCCGCGATGCCGGCTATTCCGTCCCCTGGTTCCCTTAACTGTCGCAGTGAGGCGCTAGGGTGATGGTGGGCGTGATGAGGACAGTGCGCCGCGCATGCGCTCGACTCCGGCTGCGAACTTTGCCGGATGATTCTCGTACTTGTGGTAGGTAGCAATAAGGCTGGAGGTTGTATGACAGGGCACGTGCTGACAGCGTGGAGTGAGCTGCACCCGCAAGGGTAGTGTAAAGCAGATCGTACACTCTCCCTCGACACAGAGCGCACTAGTTGTAGCGCCGACATTGGCGCCGTCGATTGCCTCCGTTCGCAAACGCGACATCTCGAGTACGTGTGTGGAACTAATTGGCAGGCGGTGACGGAGCCCCGGTGTGAGCAGGTTGTGACCGGCGAAACTAATGTCTGGGGTCGGTCGGCGGGCTGGTCTCGACATTGTAGTTCTATGTCAGGGACACTCCTCGCAGCGCCCTCTTCCATGCGAATGGAGGTAGCGCTCTCTTCGCTTCCAGGGCCACCTGATAGTTGTGGTCTCAAATGGGTAGTGCAGTCTTGCCTTTGCAGGACTGGTTTCACGGTCCTGTTTTCTGTCGGAACTATGACTGTCACAGACGGGCCCGAGACGAGAAGACTGGCTGTTTCATCGCTGCTCCCATATCCAGAGTTTGTGATGGCTTCAGTGCTGTCTGTTGTCGGCACCGACATCTTGTTAAATTATCTGTAACAAACATTTGAATTGATTAGCGACTATATTATTTGTAGTCATAATAAAATTTTGTTGGAATTATAATGTTTAATCTACTTTTATCCTCGTCGTACTTCAAAGTACGCTCGCACCGGTGATGTGTTGTCGCTATTTACATTTTGCCTAATTATATGTTGAGAAAAGGCTTGGTTCGTTTTAAACGTTTTTCGTCAATTCATCGATAAATTGAAACCTAGAAATATCATGTTAGAAAAACACATGAAACGTAATTTTGAACCCACGACCTCTTACTTTGGTTTTGAATGTTTAAAAAAAATTACCCAGTCTTGAAACCTAACGCGCAATACCTCAGGATAACAATTGCAATGCAATCAGCAATCTAAAGTTCTGGATATCCACTAATATAGTTATGAAACAGGCGCTTAAAATCAATTAATGTTTCCATCGTGCCCTATGATTCCATAAAAAATATTAGTAATACTCACTTTCCACTTACAAAGAAACTACATACTACTAAATTAAGGCCAGTTCATATCGCAAATATAGTCGCGGCTCGTAAAATGTTTATTATATTCATAAAATGCAGAATCTAATATTACAAACATTACTGGTAAAGTAAACCTCTATCCTTGTTACATTTTAGTGTTCATTAAGATGAGATGATTATTCTCAGATACTCATATATAAGTAAAGGTATCACAAACTGTCTTCTAGCAATAAAACATATTTTTCTCAGAAAAATGGTGTAGTACGAGTGTTATTTTTTTATGTGTTACTAGTGGGTCCGGCAGAGAATGTTCTGCCACACACCGCTTTCTGCGTAGACTGCATTTTGTGTGGAGTACGTTTCAACAATATTTGTGAAAATTCTTGGATATTTGATAACGCAGAAACCGCTAAATAGATTTAGATGAAGTTTGGCACACTATAGACCATGTCCTGGATTAGCGTGTAGGCTTCTTGACCCAGTAATTTGGTGCCGTAGAAAATAATTGATTTTTTTTATTGATGATTAAAACTTACTCTTTGTTATTACATCTGCGATTCGAATAACTTATTATGAACTAGCTTTTGCCTGCGGCTCCGCCCTCGTGAATGCGTTTTCCCGGGATAAAAGTCCCACTTTAAATTTTCCTGGAATAAAGAGTATCCTATGTGTTATTTCAGGACATAATCTACTCGTGTGCCAAATTTCATCGAAATCCGTTTAGTAGTTTTTGCGTGAAAGAGTAACAAACATCCATACATGCAGACATCCATACTTACAAATTTTCGCGTTTATGATATAAGTAGTATTAGTGTTATTTTCAAGAGGTTTCATTTAGTACTTAATGCAATATCAAATGACCCAGTATAGTCATTACACGAGCAATATTAATACTTGTAGTAATTCAATTTAGTATAAAACTCTAAACTAAATAATAATGTGAAGCCACTTAAATAACAACTGTATTAATACTGAAGACGTCGATAAAATGAGCTTAATAACATTGGAAGACATCAACGAATAATAATAGCTATTAAAGCTTTCCAACTTTTATAAACTCCATCTACGTTTGAGTTGTTGAGTCTATATTATAAAAACATGAAAACGTTGCATCCAATGCACAGTATTCTCGAATCTTTTCTGTTTATATGGAGTTTTATTAGATCTGATGAAGATATTTACTTCATATTCAAAATTTTATAAAATCTTTGACAGTACTCATAAAGTAGAATATTGTAATAATTTCGGCTTGATTTTTAACAAGGTTTAAAAACGAGGATCTGTATTCGACACGTATGTATGTATGTAGGATTGTATGTCCACGATTTTCTCAAAAACGTGTTACTGATCCAATTTTGATGGGGTTTTCGCTATAGAACACTATCATATATTTATGTTAGCGAAGTCATGAAAATTGCTCTTGATATTAAACGTTGTAGGGTACAGAAGTTTAGATTATATTAAATGATTACAACAAAAAAAAAAACCATCAAACCATAATATTCATTTAATTATACTTAGAACTGATTATTCTGAGAAGTGGTTCATATAGCAAGATCAAAGATCCAGTCTATTTTTTAAATTCAGCAGGGGTCCGTTCATATCACCTCTATGCAAGGTTTAAGCCGTCACGTAGACAACAGAATCACTGTGAGTGTAACCAGTGATGCGAAGTCCCTAAAAAATTAAAAAAATAATTTATTCACTGATATTATAAACCCTGGCTATGAATAGGCATAAAGCTGACGCGAACTGACGAATAATTAAGGGACTCCCCGCTGGGAACGTGTCTCTAAAATATATCGCGAAATCCAACCTAATCCCAGTGGAATAGGGACTAAAACCAGTTAAAATAAAACTCGTCGAAGTTTTATGTTAAATAACAAAAATCAGCCCTATAGCGATAAAATATTTCTAAAAGAATAGTTCATTCAATTGAGATTGAATTAAAGGGTGGGAATTAAGTACATTTTTTTTAAACTTCTCTGCTCCATATCCCAGCGTTGCAACTTTCATTCTACCAAGGGCTGACAGTTTGCGAACAATCGGACCAATAAAATGCCAACTCGCAAGCGCTTCGGTTCAGTTTATCGCACTGAACAAAAAACAGCTATTACGTTTATAAACTTTTGAAATTTCATGTACTTATTGTAAAGTAATGATAAATAACAACAACCATGTCAGCGCTGTATAGTGTCCCATTGCTGGGCACGGGCTTCCTCTACAGCTGAGAGGGTTTTAGGCCTTAGTCCACCACGCTGGCCTAGTGCGGATTGGCAGGCTTCACATTCCTTCGAAATTATTATAGGGAACTTCTTAGACTTATGTAGGTTTAGTAACACCATCCAGCACCTCGAGTGACAAAGTACTGCGTGGGATTCCACTTCGCTCGTCATCCTGAGACATAAGATGTTAAGTCGCACTTATGTCCTATAGTTACACTGGCTACAATGTCCTTCAAACCGAAACACAACAGTGCATGCACACTGCTGCTTGGCGGTAAAAATAGACATTGCGGTGGTACCCACCCAGACGGACTCTTACATATGAGAGACCTACCACCAGTAAAGTGTGCAGTAATTGCACGTCTAGCTACCCCTTCCGTGATAAAAGGCGTGTGCGTGTACAGTAATGATAACCAAACTATCGAGACGGACCATTTATCATTAAAAAAAAAAGAACGAGTTGCACTCCGGGAGTGCCGGCAGAAGTGAAAACTTAAACATTAACGTTGTGCATTTTTGAACATTTTGGAATGGTCTAAACACAAATTGGATCTTACGCCTACCAAATAAAGTAGATTTTTAAACGCAAGCAACGCACGTTTATTCTGGTTTTTGATAAATGTCAGAAATGCAATGGTCATCACAACCAAAGTAGAATAAATCAAAATTTAAAAAAATAATGTAATGTTCGATTCTTTTGTACGCGTGTCGTGCCGACGCTGGGGACATAGCTTCTACGCATTGTATTTAAGGTTCATATTAGTAAGGGTGGTTTTAATTAAGTAAATAAATAAAAATGTTAACGTTTAAGAATTATATATAGCTTCTACGTATTGTGTTTAAGGTTCATATTAGTAGGGGATGGTAAAACCTCCTACGCATTTTCGATCAGGGTCACGTGATCCTGACGCTAGTTTAACATTTTATACCCATCCCAAAAGTGCTCAACGCCGCTAAAGAAGTTTTCAATTCAAAAATTATAGACGGCACGGCAAAATTACACTCACGTGATCTGATGGTAAGTGCAGATGGTAATTGACCAATGACACTATCTTGCCTTTTTGTTTTCAGTAATCATAAACCGAAAACATCTGCAACACTTAACATTTTACACGTATTCATTGTAAACAAACGCACCAACTATTAACGCTCTGTTTATTTCTCCATATTTATAAAAATATAATAGCCGAAAGATTCTTAACATGCATCAACAAACTATAAGGGCCTGGAAGATTTAAAGATTACTTCCCGACGCCCAATGGGAGTTAGCTTGGGATTACCGTAGCTTTTCTGTAACCCTGAGGATTTTGGAACTTACTTAAGGTAGAAAATTTATTGTAAGCCCCGTCTTGTGGGAATATTGGGCTGAGATGTAGACATAAATTAGATTATGGACGTTAACGTAAAACATACGAGTATGATTTATGGAAAAGTCGCTGGATTGAACGTTAAAGTCATTTTCAATTTTCTAAAAAAGATTTTATAACTTAAGAATCTTTTATTTTTGTATAAACTACTTTAGTTTTTTATTAGAACGGTTTTATTAATTTAGCCTCATTCGTTTAGGCCCTCAAAAAGTTATAAAGTCGACGCTTATAACTTACAGCTATAATTAATTGGTTGAGAAATTAGCAGGACACATTTTGATTTGAAAAACATTTTATAATGTTCATTTACATATTTTTGAAACTAAAACGCGCAATACGTACTAAACAGACACCCACGTATTAAATACACTGCACGAAACGTTATAAGGACTCCATCTTACCACATTTTTCCATTAAAATAATTATATGTCGGAGCTAATCTCTTAAGTCAGTTCGGAACGAGATCGGAGTAAAAAATTGAATTTTTCATTTATCTACTAGAAACGAGATCTAAGTGGGGGATCAACGTCTTACTTTACGCCTTGGGATTTAATACATCCAGGCGCAAATACCTTTCTGTTTTGGAGACTTTATGATCACCTTTTATTTCGAATTAAGACGTAGGATATTGGAGTAAATCTCTATTCCCCTCACACGATGTAAATTAAGGTAAACAGGTTACAGGATTTCCGTTCAAAATATTATCTATATCTTGTTGGAGCAGCGAATGTTTTTAAAACTCAAGTTTTACTTTTTTTATCTACTACTTTTTTATTTATATTGAACTAGCTTTTGCCCGCAGCTCCACCCGTGTGAAAAAGTTTTTCCGTGATAAAAGTCCCTCTTTATATTTTCTCGAGATAAAAGCAGCCTATGTTATTCGCTAATAATGTAATTTTATATTCGGGAAAGTTTTTTTTTATTTCGGTCCAGTAGTTTTTGAGTTTACCCATTACAAACAAACAAAAATCGTAATCTTTCCTCTTTATAATATAGGTATAGATGTTATAAGTCATATCTTTTGTTTGTAATAACATAATGTAATAAAGACTATAAGAAGATACGTGTCTGATTTTCGATTATTATTATTTACTCGATTATTATATTTTATTACATACACACATACATACTATCACGCCTCTGTCCCATAGGGGTAGGCAGAGACTATGGATTGCCACTTTGCTCGATTCTGGCACACTACTTTCGCTTCCTCTACCTTCATCAATCTTTTCATGCACTCCCGCCGGTTCAGGGTACTTTTGACCTGGCCTTTACTTTGAATGCCAAATATCTGACATTCGAAGGTTCGGTGCGGCCGACCCCTGCCGGCCTTTCCATCCACACTCGCCTTATATATCCTCTTTGTCATTCTCCTATCATCCATCCTTTCCAAATGCCCAAACCACCATAGCATACCCTTCTCAATTTTGGTCACTACAGCCTCTGTCACTCCACACATTTTTATTACATTGCATACCTGTAGATACTAGGTACTTAACACTAGCAAAAATAAATACCAAATCTCCAATAGATAAAGATACCCATCCATTAAATTAACGTAATGAACAGGTCAAGTATTCGTATAGTTCAATAACTATGTTGTTAACGCGTTACCTAACATAAAATTCATAATAAGTGTCAATAACCATTTTATGAGTGAGTCATAAAAATATAATATTCATAAAAGCATGAACACTAAGAAAATAAAGTGTTGTTTACGAGCACTGACTTAGTACGCAACGTTACGGTGACATAAAGTGTGGTCATTCATGTTATATTACATAAGATAGTATTTGCTAATGGCCGTAAGATATAGTATATGTATGCTACAATTAATTAGTGGTGGTAGGTCTCTCATACTGGTGGTATGTCTCTTATGTAAGAGGCCGTCTGGGTGGGTACCACCGCAATGTCTATTTCTACCGCCAAGCAACAGTGTGCATGCACTGTTGTGTTTCGGTTTGAAGGACATTGTAGCCAGTATAACTACTGGACATAATGAGACTTAACATCTTATGTCTCAGGATGACGAGCGCAGTGGAATACCACACAGTACTTTGTAAGTCAAGGTGTTGGATGGTGTTGCTACTGTTTATGGGTGGTCGTATCGCTTACCATCAGGCGAACGGCATGCTCGTCTCGTCATTCAATGCTATAAAAAAAAATTGCTATAGTTATTATTGTAACGGATAAGCAAGCTAAAGTGACACATAGCCCGTAGAACTGACAACAGATAGGGTAGAAAAGTTCTCGAGTGGAGGCCACGGACTGGCAAGCGCAACGTGGGACCTCCTACAAGTGGACGGACGACCTTGTAAAGGTCACAAGAACCCGCTGGATGCAGGCCGCTTTTAACAGGTTGGTCTGGACATCTTTGGGGGAGGCCTATGTTCAGCTGTGGACTTCTAAAGGCTGAAGAAGAAGAAGATAGTTATAATGGTGAAAAGTAACTTTTGCTACGTAGATATCTCGTATGTGAGTTTGTATGGAAAAATCGTTGCTTACTTCTGCCACTAAGCAACAGTGTATGGTAAAATAATTATTTTCGACTTCAGCACTTCATGGTAATAAAATTTTAGTTGCCATTTATTAGTAGCCAAACCTCTTAATTTATTTTATTTTTTATATATATTACACACTGTGAAGCTACAGCTGAGCCCAAATGCACACAATGTACACTATACTAACTACTAAGAACAATTTAAACTAGAGTGATAAAAACTAATAAAAAAGAATATTCGGACCGGAAGGTCGTAATATACTAAGAAAAAAATATTTCTAATCATATTACGCTTGAAAAATCATGTTGCGCCGATCCTACATATACAAAGGACAGAGAAATATTTAACAGAATTCTTTAATTTTAATTTCTACTAAAAACAAAGGTCCTGTCAATATTACATTACCGAACAAATACAAACACACGAATTGAGAACTTCCTCCTTTTTGTAAGTCGGTTTTAAAGATTCCCAAAGGTTCTCAATACTAAATCAGAAAAACAAAAACATTTAACTCTTACCGGGGACCTAAGTAATTAAATCCTTTATGTGAAATAATGAGGAGCTCATTAACAGACCTTTGTAAACATATTTTGTGTACATTCCAAAAATTACACAGAAAAACAGTACTCGAAACCGAATAATTAAATGTGAATACATTTCGTGATTTTAATGAATATAAATTTCCTTTTCATTAAGCGACACAGATACGTATCAGATGCCACGATAACATCTGTTTTAACGTACCTACGAGAAATATACATTTTCAAATTAAAATAAAATGAGTTTACAGTGCGGCTACGGGAATTGCAATTTTATTTTATATTTATCGTGATTCGGGGAATTCTTTGTACTAGGCGATTTGTAAGCGGCAATAGCCTAGTTGGGAGTGGAACCGACTGCCGAGACGAATGTCTGCAGGTTCAAAACCCAAGGGCACACACCTCTGACTCTTCTAAAAAGTTGTGTATGTATTCTTTGTGAATTATCGCTTGCTTTAACGGCGAAGGAAAATATCGTGGGAAACCTGCATACCTGAGAAGTTATCTGAATTTCGAAGGTATTCGAAGTCTGCCAACCCGCACTGGGCCAGCGTGGTGGACTAAGGCCTAAACCCTCTCAGTAGTAGAGGAGGCCCGTGCTCAGCAGTGGGCAGTATATAATACAGGGGTGGTATGGTATGGAATATGTCCAAACATTTTCTTAGTACAAAGAAGTTCGCTTTCATCTCCTAAGTGGTAAGCAGAGGCTAAGCTCGTATATTTAGATTTTGCTAACTTAATAATTATAATTTTTCAAATTCCCATGAAGTGCTAGCAGACGAAAGTTTCGCCATAACGAAGTTCGAATCCACCAAAACAAATGTGTTCCTATTTAAAGACACAAATTTAAATGTTCCTAGAAATAGTATCAATTACCTCACGGTGTCATAATATCGGAACAGATATTATAATATCAATACACATATTTCAAACATTTGTAATAAAATTATAGTGATATTCAAACCTCACAAAGGTGTTGGGCTTACCCCACGACACTTGAAGAACGAGATTGACAACTTGACACACTCTGTGAAGTAACAAGGGTTAGATACAAATTATGCGCTGCCACACCGTCAAGTTCCGACCTCATCTAAAGGTCTCCTCACAAATACTTTCTCTAGACGCGTGAAGGCGTGTTTCGAATAAAGTTCGCATGCGTTGGCAAATTACCACTTAAGCGGCGGTAAATGGTCGAATCAGAGAAGCGGTAACGAGAACCAGTACTACTTATTCTTAATTTGTGTCATAATTAGCTCAGAACTTAGGTTAATTTGAACTGCATAAGTGAGACATCTCTCAGGTCGTACATTTACCTATATTTAATACACACAGCAATTTCTATAGATTTTAGTGTCAATGAATTTGATTATGTATAGAAAAATGACCGTGCTGGGAACTGAACTCAAATCAAACGAGTTACTTCCTAAATGCCTTGCCACCAGACTACTGTGACGATTTCTGGTACAATCCTAGAACATCATTTAAAAGTACATAATTATATATATTCAAACTGTATGAAAATCGGGAAGCATGCAGCAGATCGCTTTGAACTTAATGAAACAGGCCTTTGTCCACCCGAGGCCAAACGAATCAAAATTTAATATATAATGTCGTCGAAATTAATTTAAATCTTGAATAATATGCCATTTACGGCGAATATTGAATGGCGCCTTTTAATCCATTGTTTAATTGAAGGATTAACTACAATCGAGTGCTCTCCGTCTTTATCTATCCCAACCATAAAGGGGTGCGAGAAAAGAGACAAAGCGAAGATTATAGTAATCCTTCCATTAAACTGTAGATTAACTGTAAATACAGATTTCCTGCAGGGTTAAAGGATTAACTGGCTTTGCAAATTTCTCACGCTACTTCTTAAACCACTTAATAATTACTGTTCGTCTAAGATGTTGATAAAATCAAAATTGTTAAATATTAACATTGTTAGGTAAATCTTAAATTTAATAACATAAGCATTGCATGATAAGTAGCTATCCCAAAGAAGACTTAACCCTGTATACTTATGACACCCTAAACTTTACTACCAAATCCTCTCAACATTAAGGTCAACGACAGTAAGGCACGCTTAACAATCAAAACAATGGAACTCCATTACTTCACTCGCCAAATTACGTATCAAAAGAAAAGTGTCATGTTGCAAAGCAGTTACTTCAGTACGGTATTGTTGGTGTCACTTAAATGAGAAATTCTTGTCTTCTTGTTAAGGCGAGGTCGAGAGCGCTGTTCATGAAAATACACTATACGGGTGTTCCATTTTTAACCTGTGAAGCTGGAGAATGAAAAGCTTTTCGTGAAATCTAAGGGTGCCGTGAGAGTCTTGAATGCAACTAATGCAAAATTAGTTGATGAAGGGCTCGGTGAAGGTTTTTGTCTAGTTTATCTATATCTATACAATTATTATAAAGAGGAAAGATTTGTATTATAGTATGTTTGTAACGAATAAACTCAAAAAATACTGGACCGATTTTAAAATTCTTGCACCTATATAAAGCTACATAATCAGCGGGTAACATAGGCTACTTTTTAGCCCGGGAAAATGTAAAACGGGACTTTTATCCCGGAAAAACTCATTCACCCCGGCCGAGAGCAAGTCTAGTAAGATTATAAAGGTAATAAAGGCGGAAAATAAATTTGTCGTCATAGAACATGATGTCATGAACTTCTTTTTTATTATGATTATAAAGGTTCCAAAGGAAAAAGGTCATAATACGGTACCTAATTTAACCAGAATCCCCTTTTTAGAGGGTCAGTGAATCTGAATAAAATATTCAACTGATTTTAAGTCATCCATTTTCTATTACATACAAGTATAATATCATACGGTCCAATTTTCTATTTTATATAAAGACGTAAGGATTTTAGTCAATAATGATTTAATTTAATATGCATAAAATCAGACAATTATGAAATTAAGACATAAAAACCTAAAAACGTACTATAAATAGTAAAAAACATTTAAAAAACTAATCGTCTCATAAGTTAATTTATATAGAACTTATTAAAAATAGGCATTCACAAACCTTTCTAAACTAGGTGTGGTATCGAAAGGTCGAACCACTCAGCACTGACAATATCCTTCCCTTGATTTCTACCTACTAAAGAGCCCCTTTCGTTTCCGATGATAGAAATCCAATTTTCAGACCCCAGCCTTTTACGGCTGCTAAATTAACTAAAAATCGAAATAAATTGGAGTTCGTTAATGAAAACTGTAGTGTTTGAAAAGGAGAAATGGTTTATATTAAACCTTGAGAGAGATGGATGTGACTATAAAATCTATCTGATGGTCTCAGAACTCGCACCCTGCTGCTAGAAGGCACGGATACAAAGTGGTGACATATACCTAGACTCTTAACAGGCACCATAATGTATACTTCGGAGAGTAATGACAATTAATTATTCTTCATTGATTTATTTAATTTTCATTATTAGCAGAATTGTACGGTAAAATTTTTGGAATTTAAAACCGAACGTAAACAAATAGTAATTTATGTAAAATAGTTCTTTTCTTCGGTACTATTAATTACACCGAATAGCGATACTTTAAAAGTAGATATAATTCGTTAGCATTTCGTTTTACTTTTCTCTGAATATGATATAGAATTACACACACATCACGCCTTTATCCCCGAAGAGAATTTTACAGAATCGTAAAACCTTTGCTTTACCATTGTTCAAAACGAATATCGGTCAACATTCACCCCTTTACCGCATGTGCTCTTCCTATAACGTCATGTCAAATAAGTACGACATCTTTTTTGGTTCACTTGCCTCTGCTAAAATTAGCATACTTAAAAATATTATTTAAATATTATTTAATTTAATCTTCACATTTTTTATGTACCAGTCACTTGACACTTATCAGATAGTCAATTACCTGTTTTACCAACCGTTTTTAATTCATGCATGTCGTGTTCACATCTAGAAGGTTGCAAATATGTGTAACAACAGTATATTAGTATGACTATATTTTATGAATTTCAATTGTTTGTAACCAGTTTTGTGAACCTAATAAATAGAAAAAAAAAAAAAAAAAAGAGGTAGGCAGAGGTGTAACTAGGGCACCAACTTTTCGCACAGTGTGTTCGATCCCATGATGTGATAGAGATCAAGCCTATCGCCATATATGGCATTAATTTCAGACTCCAGGAATATTGTTGAGTAAATTAAATCCTATTTTGTAACTACGAATTTCTTCCCTTATTTTTAAGTGTGATTCCGCAACACCTATTAAGATTTCGAGATTGAATAAACAATAAAAGTCAGCATTCGTGACATTGCAGACTCGGATGCCAAGCTACCAAGTCACCTAATCAATCGGTGAATTCCAGGAGGAATGCAAACATTCCGAACCGTTTCATCATTGGTCCACGTTCCAAACTGTCGCGCAACAACTGAGCGGAATTTGCAGAAGACGTTAGCTTTAAAAACAAAACAAGTTTGGCAGTCGCGTGTGGATTTGACATGTTGTTTTAAATCTATAGTCTTGTGGAGTATATGCTGACTCGATGTAGTGATGCAAAGGCGTAGCGGTGAAGTATATAGCACAGTGATGTAGAGAGATAAGGATAGTATGTTTGAAGTAAGAACAGTAAGGTAGAAGACTCAGAATAAAGAATAGGTATAGTAAAAAGTATATAATGAATATAACGTACAGTACAACTATAATATAGGAAAACGCGCGCGATCGTAGCTCAATGCCGATTGTCGTGGTCAGCTGTTGGATGCCGTTATATCCCCCATCAGCTGGAGCGCCGACGCAGCATGAATGAGCGGCAGTGGGGCAGCGACGACCAATGACGGCGCGGCTCCGGGCAAGCGGCGCGACGACAGGCTGAGGCGTTGTCCAATCAGCATACCGTCGCGAGCGCAGACGAATCCCGATGCGGTCTTGCGTGTCGGAAACTGCCGAACATCGCCGAAGTGCGATGACGTAGTTCGAGGCGTTGGCAAACCACGATCCGTCCTTGGGTGAAGGCCGTTGCCGACAGGTGCCGAACATCTCCGAGGCGCGATGACGCGCCGGGGGCATTGACCCGTCCGCGCACCGACTCGTGCGCTGTGACGTTAGCCGTCAGTCGTTGGCGGAGAGTACCGAACGATGCCGAAGCGTAGCGACGCGAACCAATCGCGTCGCGGCATTGAGCGCTGGCCAATCAGCGCGTAGCATCCGCAGACTTCAGCGCCGTCTGCAGGTGGGAAGCTGTACCAGCACGCGTCACGTGACCCGCGCATGCGTAAGTCGGCTGCTGCTAACTTCAAGTGGCGATGAGCCGCCACATATTCCCCCCGGCCAGACCGTAACTACGGTCGATAGTAATCGGGGAACTGTACGCGGCGACCACTTCGGGTGACTTTCAGTGGTGCTGGTGGTGTAGTGGCTGCTGGGGAGTTCGACTCGCGCACCACGTAAGCTGGTTTAAGCCTGTCAATAGAAATTGTATTTGGTTTACCCTTGATTTCTACCGTGAAAAATTTTGGTTGCCGGCTTATAACTTTAAAAGGACCAGCGTAAGGTGGCTCTAGTGAACTACGCACATGGTCTTGCCTTAGGAACACATGTGACGTAGTCTGTAGATCAGCAGGCACATAGAATGGCGACGAAGTAGTGTGCCAAGCAGTTTGCTTAGGTGTAAGCTGGTTCATAAAGGACTTCAACCGTGTTGAATACTCTGTTATATCGGCTGTACTAGGAGTGTCCTTAGGAGACAGAAATTGGCCAGGCAAACGGAGTGGTTCTCCGTAAACCAGCTCGGCAGGAGTACTCTGTAGGTCCTCTTTCCAGGAACTGCGTATGCCGAGAAGAATCAGTGGAAGTACTTCGGTCCACCGTGAAGTGGCGTGGCACATTATTGCTGCTTTGAGCTGTCGATGAAACCGCTCTATGATACCGTTGGCAGCTGGATGGTACGCAGTGGTGCGGAAGTGATGAGCGCCAATCAAAGCGGTAAGCGCCTTGAACAGGTGACACTCGAACTGGCGACCTCGATCTGTTGTCACGCGTGTAGGACAACCGAATCTAGCCACCCAGCCGGATACAAGAGCAGCGGCACAGGATTCCGCTGAGATGTCTTGAAGCGGGAACGCCTCAGGCCATCGCGTAAATCTGTCGATGACTGTGAGGCAGTACCTGAAATTAGACGAAGGGGTTAGCGGCCCTACGATGTCGAGATGTATGTGAGAGAATCTCGACGAAGGAACATGGAAAGTGGAAAGGGGGGAAATAGTATGGCGTGTAACTTTGCATTTTTGGCATTGTATACATTGCCTTGTCCACTCTCTACAATCTTTGCGTATCCCAGGCCACACGAATCTATCGGTAACGAGTCGCACTGTAGCTGATCTTCCAGGATGATGAAGATTGTGCAACATGTCAAAAACTTGTTTTCTGAATCCCGGAGTGACGTACGGACGAGGTGGTTGCACAGAGATGTCGCAGTAAATCGGTACAGGACTGTGAAGAGTCTCAATTTTTCTTAATTTGAGTGACGAGCCGCGTTGGAGAATGTCTTGCAGCTCTGGATCGTTCGCCTGAGATTGTGCAAGATCTTCATAGTCAACGGCAATAGTAATCTCTTCAATTCGGGAAAGCGCGTCAGCGACTTCGTTCTTTTCCCCCGGTATATACCTGAGATCCGTTGTAAATTGGGAAATGTAATCGAGATATCGAAATTGTCTCGGTGTAAACGATTCCCTGTTTCGTGAAAAGGCATATATGAGTGGCTTGTGATCGGTGCATACACAAAAAATTCGGGCTTCGATCATGTGTCGGAAGTATTTTATTGCTTCGTAAATGGCAAGTAACTCTCGGTCATATGGACTGTACTTGCGTTGTGATGTGCTCAATTTGTGCGAATAAAATGCGAGTGGTTGCCATTCGTTTTCCTTCCGCTGTTGCAATACCGCTCCGATAGCCGAGTCGGAGGCATCCGTCACAATAGACAGCTCTGCAGTGGGGTCTGGGTGCGCTAACAGAGTTGCTTGCGCCAGGGATGTTTTACAGTCCTCGAAAGCTTGCAACAAATCCGGTGTCATCTCGATGGGATGCGAACTTTTAATATTCGTACCTTTGAGCACGTCGTTCAGCGGCGCTTGAAGTTGAGCAGCGTGTGGTATGAATCGGCGGTAAAAGTTTATCATACCCAGGAATCTTCGAAGCTCCTTCGCCGTTTTCGGTACTGGAAACTCTTTGAGCGCGGTGACCTTCGTGTCCAGGGGTTTCGTTCCAGCAGCTGAAATCAGGTAACCGAGAAATGTTACTTCCACTTGTCCCAAGACGCATTTAGCGGGATTTACTACAATACCATAATGCTTGAGGCGATCAAAAACTTGGCGTAAATGGGTCCGATGTTGCTCCGGCGATTCCGAGAAAATTAATATGTCGTCAATATATCCAAAACAGAAATCCAAACCCAGCAAAACTTCGTCGATAAACCTTTGGAAAGTCTGTGCGGCATTTCTTAAGCCAAATGTCATATGCCGGAATTCAAATAAACCGAACGGAGTCGAAATAGCGGTTTTCGGTATATCTTCCGGATTCATTGGGATTTGGTTATACGCCTTTACTAGGTCTATGACCGAAAATACTGAACACCCTGAGAGTTGGTGGGAAAAATCGTGAATATGGCGAATGGGATACCGATCAGGAATCGTTCTCGCATTTAGCGCTCTGTAATCGCCGCACGGTCTCCATCCACAATCTTTTTTCTTCACGAGATGAAGTGCGGACGACCAGGGACTTTCTGAACGTCGGGCCATACCTGAATTTAGCATGTCTTCAAATTCCTTTTTAGCTGCTTGCAGGCGCGCCGGATCCAAGCGTCGAGTTTTACAGGAAACTGGAGGTCCCGGTGTGGTCCGGATGTAGTGCATCGTGGAGTGTTTCGGTTCCGAAAATATACCTGCAGGTCTGGTGATCTCGGGGAATTCACGCAAGATATCATGATACCCTGACTCGCCAATTACGACTTTTACGGAAGCGATGTCGTCTGCCAATCCCGTGTTGATGGCGGCTACGGAAACAGTCGTAGTTCCATCGACTAACCGCTGATTTCTGCAATCAACAAGTAAATTATAAAAACTTAGGAAGTCGACTCCGATTATGGGTTTGGAAACATCTGCGATCGTAAAGCTCCACGTAAATACACGCCTGAGTCCCAAGTTCAGGTGTAGCTGCAGTGGTCCGTACGTATGTATCACGGTATTGTTGGCGGCTACAAGGTCATAATTAGTTCGAGCGCAGGGCGTCTTAACTGCCGACCGTGGGAAAACACACAAGTCTGAACCAGTGTCCACCAGGAACTGCATTTTCGATGCACGGTCCATAACAAATAGACGGCCTGTAGATGAAGGGCAGTCGTTGGCCGCTACTTGCGACCGCCCTGAGAGTTTACCGAGTTGTATGTGCAGGGCTGCCTACATTTCGACGCCTTAGACCCATAATTAAAATGATAAAAGCAGTGCGGGTGATCGGGTGGCGGTTGCCGTGATTTCGAACGGCTACGCGACCGTTGGTACCTTCTCGACCTTGAACTTGCTCGGGTGCGTCCCCTATTTCCTTGCTGAGCGGTGAGTAGAGCAACTTGCCGGGTGAGTTCGCTTATTTGCCTGGCCATGTCATCGTAGCTCGATGGTTCTGTTGAGGATGTACTGGCTACCTGAGGAGTTGAAGGTGCAATTTCATAAACCTTATCAGCTAGTTCGGCAAGTTTTTCCAAAGGCAACTCCATATGGGGGGCAATCACGGATTGTACATTTTGTGGCAAACGGCTAGACCACAATGTATTTAAAAAATCCCTTGGACACGAAGGACCGGCTAAGCCCATTAAATGGCGCAAAAACTGGGATGGCTTACGATCGCCAAGCTCCTCGTGCATCAGTAATTGTTTCAGGCGGTTCTCTTGAGATATAGAGAGACGTTTAATCAATTCGGCCTTGAGTTTATCGTATTTCCCAGTTGCAGGAGGATTAGATACAACGTCCTTAATCTCGAATGCATATCGAGGCTCTAGTTGGGCCAGTATGTAGTAATATTTGGTCTCGTCAGTCGTGACCTTGGAAAGTGCAAACTGGGCTTCCATTTGCGCGAACCATAAAGCGGGTTCTTCAGGCCAAAATGGGAGTACTCGGATCCCAACTCGATGCACTTCCTCCTTGGAATCGATAGCGGACGCTGGCTCACTCATCCTCGAAATTTAAAAAAAATATAACGGCTCACCTCAAATCTGGCTTACGGTTATAGCCTTGTTATATACCAACGATGTTATATAAATGATGTCAGCGTTTCCACGAAGTTCTGGAAGCTCTTGATCACGTCGGGGTCACCAATTTGTGGAGTATATGCTGACTCGATGTAGTGATGCAAAGGCGTAGCGGTGAAGTATATAGCACAGTGATGTAGAGAGATAAGGATAGTATGTTTGAAGTAAGAACAGTAAGGTAGAAGACTCAGAATAAAGAATAGGTATAGTAAAAAGTATATAATGAATATAACGTACAGTACAACTATAATATAGGAAAACGCGCGCGATCGTAGCTCAATGCCGATTGTCGTGGTCAGCTGTTGGATGCCGTTATATCCCCCATCAGCTGGAGCGCCGACGCAGCATGAATGAGCGGCAGTGGGGCAGCGACGACCAATGACGGCGCGGCTCCGGGCAAGCGGCGCGACGACAGGCTGAGGCGTTGTCCAATCAGCATACCGTCGCGAGCGCAGACGAATCCCGATGCGGTCTTGCGTGTCGGAAACTGCCGAACATCGCCGAAGTGCGATGACGTAGTTCGAGGCGTTGGCAAACCACGATCCGTCCTTGGGTGAAGGCCGTTGCCGACAGGTGCCGAACATCTCCGAGGCGCGATGACGCGCCGGGGGCATTGACCCGTCCGCGCACCGACTCGTGCGCTGTGACGTTAGCCGTCAGTCGTTGGCGGAGAGTACCGAACGATGCCGAAGCGTAGCGACGCGAACCAATCGCGTCGCGGCATTGAGCGCTGGCCAATCAGCGCGTAGCATCCGCAGACTTCAGCGCCGTCTGCAGGTGGGAAGCTGTACCAGCACGCGTCACGTGACCCGCGCATGCGTAAGTCGGCTGCTGCTAACTTCAAGTGGCGATGAGCCGCCACAGTCTTATAGGTTTTTTAATTTGCTTTTAGATAGTATTATGTTAATTTTACTGGTGGTAGGTCTCTCATTATGTAAGAGGCCGTCTGGGTGGGTACCACCGCAATGTCTATTTCTACCGCCAAGCAACAGTGCATGCACTGTTGTGTTTCGGTTTGAAGGACATTGTAGCCATATAACTACTGGACATAATGAGACTTAACATCTTATGTCTCAGGATGACGAGCGCAGAGGAATGCCACACAGTACTTTGTAAGTCAAGGTGCTGGATGGTGTTGCTACTGTTTATGGGTGGTCGTATCGCTTACCATCAGGCGAACGGCATGCTCGTCTCATCATTCTACGCTACAAAAAAAAAAAAAATTTACTGCCTCGGTGGCGTAGTTTATTACGGAACGACTGCAATGCTGAGGTCTCGGGTTCGATCCCCGGGTCGGGCAAAGTGATATTGGATTTTTCTATTCAGTATCAACCCGGAGTCTGGAATTTGTGCCCGATATGGCGATAGGCTCGCCCCCATCACATCATGGGACGGAATACGCACGGCGAAAAGTGGGTGCACTAGTTGCGCCTGTACCTACCCCTTCGGGGATAAAAGGCGTGAGTGTGTGTATGTTAATTTTATTTTGTTATATCATTGATGCTAATGCAGTTAGTAACAAGTCGAATTGTTGTTCATTATTGTTATTGCCAATCGAATATTTTGTTTATCCAGTGCTTCAGAACTCACTACTACGGAGACGTAAAACATCTAAGTTTTTATAAGATTTAATTTAATTCAATTTCGCTATAGTAAAAGTTGATGTGTACCTTGAGAGATTCGAAAGGTTATTTCAAAATATCGACATAAGTTCAATCACATTATGGAATATAGATATTGCATGCCATTATCATTATCTTGTTCTTACCCTATTCTTTGGAGTTTGGTTATACGCATTGTGTAAAAGGAATGAGCTGAGATTTTTTGGGATAAATCTTGACTAACCCTTCCTGTAGGATACAATACCAAACATAATATGTCTGAGATACGATTTGAATATTTTTAAAAGTCTGACGATCCACTAATCATACCTATATTGTATTCACTGGTCAGGGACGTGAATATAAGCAAATATCAATATTTCTAACAATTCATGTTTGCAATGCAATGCAATGCAATCAGTCCTGTATTATGTACTGCCCATTGCTGAGTATGCGCCTCCACTACCACTGAGAGGAGTTAGGCCTTAGTCCACCACGCTGGCCTAGTGCGGGTTGGCAGACTTCACATACCCTCGAAATTCTTATGGAGAATTCTCAAGTATATAGGTTTCCTCACGATGTTTTCTTTCACCGTTAAAGCGAACGATAATTGATAAACAATACACTAGTAACTTCGAAAAGGCAGAGGTGTGTTCCTTGGGTTTTGAACCTGCGGACATTGTCTCAGCAGACCGTTTCATTCCCAACTAGGCTATCGTCCACTGCATTCATGTTTAAAATCTCTTAATGATAACTATAAAGCTAAGACAATTACTAAAACCGTACGATATTTTTTACACATTCATCTATTTAGGAGTTATACCAAAGAATTACAAATAACACAATTGAATTTGTGGAACTGGCTGACTACCATAGAATCTTTTGTTGTTTTTTTATTGCAATTAAATGACGAGACGAGCATGTCGTTCGCTTGATTATAAGCGATAGGATCGACTGCATGACACTCCACTGCGCTCGTCATCCTGAGACATAAGTTGTTAAGTTTCATAATGGCCAGTAATTACGCTGGCTACATACATACATACATATCGACGCTTGAAAGGCAATAATATCTAAGCGACATTTAGCAAATTTTTCAGTAGAGCGTTTTAAAGTTTTGATTTTGACAAAAAAAATCATAACTAATTAACCATTTGCTGCATAAAAATAATTGTAACTGTTTTAGGAACCTCTTACTTTTTGACGTTTTTTGAGTTAAATTAACAGCCCTGAAGATTATAAATTAAAAAGTTAACGTCGCTTAGTTAAAAATTACCTAAATTTACAAACAGGTAAAATCATCTAAATGGATCATCTTATGAATACCGTAACAAGTAAATTTAATGAAATACAAATATTTTAAAATGCGCAGTTGGTAAAAATCATATAAGGATATCTAAACATATTAATAAAATGGAGTAAAAATATCTGTAGCTAAATTATTGGGTCACACGATCGTGGAGAAACATAAATACGTGCATAATATTGTAAATCTTGTTATTCCTACAAACATTGAACTATTTAATAATCAGTCAATTTTAATAATAATCAACATTTTATTGTTAGATAAACATACTTACATCCAAAATATAGCATAATGATATAGAATTTGTTAATAGCCAACACTTATTTCTTTGGAGGGAGTTTCTCGCCTCAAATATACGATGAGCGGAAGGACATACAAAATTGCCTTATCTGAACATTTATAACGGCTTGCTTAAATATCTCTGGGTAAGCATAACTCGAAAGCAATAATATTATAATTTATTAATTGTGTTGGAAACTCATAATTTTCTCTCTAAATTTATTTTTGCTGAAAGCAAATACATACGTACACACCCACGCCCTTAACCCACAGGGGTAGAAAAAGACTATTGAGCACCACATTCTACGATCTTGACATACGTCTTCCACAAAGGTTTTTCATAGTACTTCGCAAAGACAAGTAAGTGTGTATAGTGTATACCAAAATGAAAAAGAGAGTTCAGGAAATAGTTGAGCAAAAGAAAGAAAAAGGAACTAGACCACAAACCTTCTCGTGAATCCAAAGCGAACCTTTCACTATTCTGGAAACAAATATGGTTGATCAGGGGAGAGTCGGGGACTTCAAAGATAGGAGTCATCAGAAATGAAGATGGAAGGGTGTTTAGAGATAAAAGGGAAGTATTACTTGGAAGTCCTACTACAAAAGACTTTTTAAATGAGGCGATGGGGATGGGGACGAGGCTAATAATGAGATTACGGAAAATGGAATAGTGAATGCGATGAAAAGTATGAGGTTAGGCAAGGCTGCTGGGTATAACCGTTAAAATGCTGAGATACGGCAAAGGCGTAGTAGCAAAATTGTTATGGCTACTTTTTAATATCTGGTGCAAAACCATTATTATATCCATTTTCAAGAAGAAATTTTCACAGCAAGAATATAAAAGCTACCGCAGAATAAGCCTTCCCTGTGCTGCCAGTAAATTGTATGCCAAGGTCCTCATTAAGAGAGTGATTAATGAGACTGAAAAAAAAGTGTGGAATGTCCAAGCAGGTTTTAGAAGAGGAATGGGTTACACACATCAAGTCTTTTACATAAGGTGCATAGCGAAAGAACATTTGGCTAAGTCCAAAAAAGTCTTTTATACCTTCGTAAACTTGGAAAAGGCTTATGATCGTATGCTGAGGAATGAACTGTTGTTAACATTGTTATTTATTTATTTATTTATTTAAGCACTTCATATACAAATGTATAAAGGCGGACTTAATGCCGTAAGCATTCTCTCCCAGTCAACCTTAGGGTGGTGCAGAGATTGTTAACATTGTCTTTAATATATCGGATTGAGAGTCACCTGGTGAGGACTTTGAAGTATCTGTACGAGAACATCGACGGGAGAGCTGCAAGGCACGAAAACTTATGTGAATGATGTCTTTAAAGAGAAGGGAATGAAAATTAATGTGAGCAAGATAAAAGTGGTTGTGATAGAAAGAGGTCTGGGCACGTGGAGAGGATGGATTCAAGACAGGTCATGAAAGGTTAAATACCTTTCGTAAGCTTTCGAGCTAATGTGGATGGTACGGCTGGAAGAGGGCACCCAACGAGAGCGTGCATTTATCAAATAAATTATCTTCAAAAAGGGTAGGTGGGTCAGGATTAGCCTCAACCGGCAAAAAAGTATACGGAGAGAATAGGTAAAATTGGAATTAAATTATTATTAACATATTGTAATACACAATAATGCAACATAAATATATTTATTACAAAAATAAATGTTATTAAAATTATAAAAGTCTATTTATTTGTAAAAAAACTCACCATATCTACGTAAAATTGAGGCAAAATCATAAAAACGTCGGACGGCTGTCCTCTCTTAGCGACAACCAATACGCGCTGTACACGATCGCGCGCATATACAAATGACACTTTTAAAACACTAGATGGTTCGCAAGCGGGTGTATTTACTTTATTATGAACAGGTAAATATCTCTTAGCAATAAGTATAACCACCTGAACATACCCGGTAAAATTATCTATGCGACATGACTGAAGTTAAAGGTTGTCAAGTAAAAATATCTAAGTATAAAAAATAGAACTTATATTATTCAGGTAAAATTATCTAACCGACTAATAATTATTTATTTTATGTTAGGTAAAATTGTATAAATGTACTATTAACAAAATATTTTATTAGGCTGAAAATATCTAAGCACATAAATATGGAGAGTATGGATCCAGGTAAAATTATACCTATGCCAAAGTTATAATTTTTTGTGTAGGTAATAAACAACTAATTAAAGAGCGAGCAGTTTTTTATTTCAAGTAAACATATATTAATGCACAACAGTAATATCATGATTTCATGTAAAACACACTAAGTTCAAAATCAATTTCCTTAAGCGTACCAACTACTGTAAATCCAAAAAGTCGTAAAAATTTTGGCGGTAAGTGAGAAAAAAAAAGTGAAATTTACCGGAATCATCTAGTATCTAACCGCCAAAAAAGTTGTCCTAGAGCTACGAAACCCGGATCAATCGACGCAGAAAAATCTGGCGATTCCAAATATGTATATAACTCATTTTAGGTATTTTTGTCGCTTAAATATTATTGCCTTTCAAGCGTCGATATACACTCACGCCTTTTATCCCCGAAGGGGTAGGCAGAGACGCAACTAGTGCACCCACTTTTCGCCGTTATTCCGTCCCATGATGTGATAGGGGGCGAGCCCATCGCCATATCGGGCACAAATTCCAGACTCCGGGCTGACACTGAATTTAAAAAACCCAATATCACTGCCCGACCCGGGAATCGAACCCAAGACCTCAGCATTGCAGTCATACCGTAATACAACTACGCCACCGCGGCACGCTGGCTACAATGGCCTTCAAACATGAATACAACCGTGCTCGCACACTGCTTGCCCATAGAAATAGACTTTGCGGTGGTACTTACCCAGACGGCCCCTCGCATACGATTGGTAGGTCTCTCACATGTAAGAGTTCGTCTGGGTGGGTACCACCGCAATGTCTATTTCTACCGCCAAGCAGCATTGTGCTTGTACTGTTGTGTTTCGGTTTGAAGGACATTGTAGCCAGTGAACTACTGGATATAATGAGACTTAACATCTTATAACGAGCGCAGTGGAACGCCACATAGTACTTTGTAACTGAAGGTGCTATATGGTGTTGCTACTGTTTATGGGTGGTCGTATCGCTTACCATCAGGTGAACGGCATGCTCGTCTCGTCATTCAATGTCATAAAAACAAAAAAAAAATACAACAGACCTACCATCAGTAAACCTAGTTCTGTTTCACAACTATACCACTAGAACAGGGACAATCGATATTGTTCCTTCGCTTCTATGTTAATATTTTAAAGTAGCCTATCCAGCTAAGTACATTATACAAGGTCGATACCCCAGACCCTTGGTAAACAGAAAAGCGTTTTAACTTTCTTGATTTTATAAGAATAACACTATTCGTACGCAAAGTTGATAGAGGAAGCTCTCATACTAATTTGCGTAAATATCTCGTTTGCAATGGATAGCTTCTTTAGTAACGTTGAAAATTCAAGCCGTTTCATATCAAAGTGGTTTCTTTTGATTTTGTGTTAAAGATAAGTCATTATACTTTAAGATCAGAGATGAAAGCTTTTATGTGTTTAGATACTTTTATAATGTTTCATCAAATTTTAATTGAGGCAATGTATGTTTGTTATTAATTTTCGTACTCTTTTTTAAATCAAGAACTTAAAAATAAATATTTGAAATTAATTTTTTAGACCTGTTTTATAAAAAAATAGTATTTAAATACTAAAATAATAAGTTTCTTAATGCCAACCAAAATAGTCTTATCATCTCGTTTAATTATGACCGTGATAGATCTAAAATGAAACCACCTCGCTAATAACGCAGCTTATAACACTTTTAAAAACTATTGATTGCACGTAATATTCATGATGATGTCTTCCTAGACGATTTCGGCCACGGCGACTTTTAAAAAACTGGACAGCCATATTCAACTCGGCCTAGGACTGGGTACCCAATAGTCGATCTTCTGCCCTTTGATGCGCTCTTGCGTGGCTTATATAGCCAATTTTATTTATGAAAGTGCGAGCGCATTTTGGAAATCTTTGGGGGAGGCCTATGTTCAGCAGTGGACTTCTAAAGGCTGAAGAAGAAGAGCGCATTTTGTGCATGACAGTACCCCACTAACGTAATTATAGTTTATGGCCACAGTTGGACAGACCTTTAGTTGCTCTCTTTTGTTATCCATTTCTACGCGACGCCCAGGTTCAATGACGTCCACCTGTAGTTGTATGAGACGTCTCCATTCTGGGCGCTGCCCTACCTTCGCCTCCCATTCAGAGGGTTCTAAATTGCATTATAACGTACAGTCTCCCACATAAGTAGCTGAACAAATTCAAAACTCAAATCGCCCCTACACTTTTGTGCTCTTACCAATTTTCATTTTCTTTTCACAAAAATAAAATAAAAGTGATTTACTTTACTTCGCACAAAGAAAAAACAGGATTTTTATTGAACTGAATGCGTATAGGCGGTTTGAAATTTTGAATTTGTTCTGCTACTTATGTGGCTGACTGTACCTAGAGGATTACTGCTTGCAAAATATAATTGGTCAATTACGTTCTTACAATATTTCGCCTCATCCTAGTAAATATGTGATGTATTACACGAGAGACCAGCCACAATATCGGCCTCGGGGATATTAAGCCGCGTGATCTAATAAATTTACCCAATAAAGTTCGCAGCCGAATAATTTTTCATGACCTTAACAAATACACTGAGAAAGAACTAAAGGTGTATAATATCTATACTAATATATAAAGCTGAAGAGTTTGTTTGTTTGAACGCGCTAATCTCAGGAACTACTCGACCGATTTTGAAAATTCTTTCACTAATAGGAAGCTACATTACAACTGAGTGCTATAGGCTACTTTTTATCCCGGAAAAACTTTTCCACGCGGGCGGAGCCGCGCGCAATGCTGGTGAGGTATATAATTTGTTTTAGTAATTAAAATAAGATTGAATTTTATTAAATCTATAAATAAAACTACATTTTTTTTTTTATATTAATCAAACCAGCTTTTACTCGCGGCCCCGCCCGCGTGACAAAGTTTTTCCGGGATAAAAGTCACGCTTTATATTTACCTGGGATATAAAGTAGCCTATGTCCTATCTAGGGTCTCAAACTTTCACCATGCCAAATTATATCGAAATCAGTTCAGTAGTTTCGGAGATGTGCAGTAACAAACAAACAGAAAAACATACAGGCAGAGAGAAAAGAATTGTAAAAATCGCTGATTTGTTTTCCATTACTCTTCTTTAGTCGCCCCCTTTCTTTTTATCACATTTCTTTGAATGTACTTACAGACACACCGGGATCTACTGCTTTATTATAGTATAGATAGATATTTTCCTTCTGACGATCACTATGTGCACAAGTTAACGCGTTTGTAAATGATTGCACATCGTAATCCTCCTAGCCAGTTTCGGCCACGGCGGCCAATCTCAACGGAGATCAGCCAGGTACGCAGGAGATATTATAGTGCACAAGTGTGTGCGCAATACACAGGTGCATTCGCTATTCCTTCACTCTCACAGTCCGGTGAGACGGCAATCCGACATGACCGGAGAGAGATCAGGCGCAGGACCAACGGCTTTACGTGCTTTCCGCGGCACGGGGGTATCACACCGCCAACTTCCTGACTCCGAGCTGCGACTGAGTAATTTTTAAAAACGGAAAAACCCAGTTTCAATGTTTTTGGCTCGACCCGGGATTCGAAGCCAGGACCTCAGCGCGCAAATCGTATTCGTAACGCGTACGCAATACAACTAGGCCACCGAGGCAGTCAGTTGATTGCACATCAAATAGCTATTTTATGACGTAGTACTTGTTTGAGTACATAACAAAGTATATGAGAACCTTCGCTTGGAAGGCTTATATCAAAGAAACAACCTTCAAATTCTACTCATCTGGAACTCAAAGAAACATTTCTTGGTAGAATTGTTAATATTGTTAATGGAATTAAGCTTTCCCGATGCTTCGTATGTATAGATTCTTAAGAGTAGTACTTATCAAAGCTTTGTTCCCATATCTAATAAATAGTATACAATTTAAATTAAAGGTATTTCTGGTCATAGTAGAATGAAAACAACTCTCAGTGTATCCGAGTATAACGAAATAATGAGATCGCGGAAGCCGGTAGCTTATTGGAAATATAAAACTAGCGGAAACACGATCAGAAATGTATCTCATATAATAGAGTTCTCGATTTAAACCACATACATCTTTCTTTGCTGGTGGTACGATATTAGTACACGGTCGGATGTAGTACTTAAAGTTTAAAGCCCATCATAGTACCTGGTATATGTTAACACACACTCACGCCTTTTATACCCGAAGGGGTAGGCAAGGCGCGACTAGTGCACCCACTTTTCGCCGTGCGTATTCCATCCCATGATGTGATAGGGGGCGAGCCTATCGCCATATCGGGCACAAATTCCAGGCTCCAGGCTGATACTGGATAGAAAAATCTAATATCACTTTGCCCGACCCGGGGATCGAACCCAAGACCTCAGCATTGCAGGCGTACCGTAATACAACTACGCCACCCAGGCAGTCATGTTAACAACGGTATAATTATTTCAGCTGTCACGGTATCATCTCTTGTCAGTCGAAACCATACTCCACGTCCGGGTGTAGTGGGGTCATTTTACCATGTCCGTAAAAAAATCAAACTTATTCAGATAAGTAAATTGACTGAACGATTTTAAAAGGAAGTCGGTTAAGAAGGATTTTTATTTAGAATTCCAACTCCATACCCGGATAAGCAAGTTTGCATGCCAAAATGTTCACCAAATATTTTCTCCCTAGTTTGGAAGTTAAATTGTTACCCGCCATGCCAAGCTAACCCTGAAGTACCGACATTACGAAACTTTTTCGCTAAATGTTTCTTTTGGTTGTCTTTAAATTTCCATTTAAAACTTACACGCGAACTCGCAGTTTACTGAAACGAGAAATCTTCCGGGGGTAAATTGGACGTATGGATGGAAATAAAAATATTTGTACACTAGAAACTAAATTGAATTAGAGTTTTGTAAGAGGTAGGCGATCCTGCAGTCAACACCGGGGGAAACCTGCGAATGGGATACTGGAGTCCCCCGGCTTGACGACTGCAGGGGCCTGGGAAGGAAGTGGAGGAGGAAAATGGGAGGATAAGTGAGGGAATGGAGAAAGGTTCTCAGCATGGGTGGAAAGGAAAAGGGTGCCAGGAAATGTTCGCGGGCCCTTTTAGGCCTCAATGTGTTATACAACCAAGAGGTATACACACTGACTGTGTGCCTCGGCCCGCGACTAATGTCCCCCTGCGCATGGGCGTGCATTGGTTGTGAAGACCCAGCGCACAAGAATTGCCTCGGGTGGCACATCTAATAGGGTTATATGTAGTGGGTTTTAGAGTAGGTATTAAAGGCTCATTGTAAGCATATTTTCTACAGCACAGATATGACAACTCCATGTGGGTTTATGTTACGATACTAAAACATTTGTACTTTATCGGCCTTATTTATAAACAGTTAAAAAACCTATTTTATTTTTCGAATATTTTGTCTTCTTCGAACCTATGTATTGAACCTATGTATAACGCACGGCATACCAACCAAAACTCCGCGGTGGCCATCTTCGGCGCATTAGGGACGGCTGCGGGCTTCCTCTGACGGAAGTGTCTAAGTTGTCGTCCGCAGCCGCCCCTGCGCGGTGCCGCCTAGTGCGGCCCGTCTCCTGTTGTGGGGGGGGGGGGGGAGGGGAGGCTCAGAAGCCCCCGCACACCGAAGGACGCTCTCAGCGTCAATGGCAGCGTGAGGCCTACCAGCCACGCTGCCGTCCATCACAGGGATCGCTACAATATGCTAATAGAACACAAAAATTAAAGACGGACAGCCCCCTGCCGCCCGCCTGCGACCCCCGGTGGCCCCTATTAGTCGCCTTTTATGACAGGCAGGGGATACCGTGGTAGAATTCTCCCAAGGCTGGGCAAAACTCTAACGTACGCTGGGCCGTATCTAGCGGGCAGTTGTCACAGTGGTGACACACGGCCGACACCTCCTTCCGCACTACCCGATATGAGTATACCTGACGATCTAAGTACTTATAGATAATACCATCTACTTACTGGTTCGTGTAATCAAATACCAAATAACAGACTTGCCGTTCTCTTTGACGAGTCCCTGGAAATCCAAATCCAAATTAGGCTCAAATCAAGCTCCCATCTCCCTTTTAATTTAATTAAACATAGTTTCAAACACGTACGAGCCATTCGGTACTTAGGTAGCGTTTTAAATAATTTTATTTATGTTAAGAGAGCTGAGCAACTCTTCCAATAGTTGTTTAGAAAGATCATTTAAGTCGGATGTCAGTCGAAGCATTAGTCTTCCTCTGTAACATTGTACATTTTATCCTGAGTCATTCAAACCAAATGGGAAAACTTTTAAAAGGATTTTATTCGGGGAAATTGAAAAGACAGATTAGATTTTTGTTTGCTTCTATTATTCGTGGTTAATTAATTTTTGCTCTTAAATTTCGTGATGAGGTAAAAAAATTAATTAAACTTGTTTTTTTAAAAGCTTTTATGTAACTTGCAATGTCTGTATATATGTTCGGATCAAATCTTGCAACTGAATTTTAAAGCAACCGATTGTAATTAAACTTTGTATACACGTCTAGTTTGGATAACAATGCATGGATATCTAAGTAACTTCATTCTGAATCTAATATGACGGAAGGCCCAAGATGTAATGTATCTTGACTTATCATAAGTGCAACTATGTTCGCCTACGTGATGAATAAAGATTTTTTATTTATTTTATGATGATGAACTAGTTATTTTTTGTGCACGCCCATGATTTTGATATCAAATGTAAGAGTTTGCTGAAAAAAAAAAAATGACTACAAATTAAATCTCGCGACAAGCTTTTATCTTTACCTAATATAAAACAAAGTTTGTTTCAATTTAAACGTTATTATTTTCTATTTAGAGCATTAAAATGAAAGCTTGCTTTCAAAAATGTTTTTTTAAACCCCCTACAAAAAAGCGGGGTGTTATAAGTTTAGGGTGTGTATCTGTATGTCTGTCTGTGGCATCGTAGCTCTCAAACGAATGGACCAATCTTGACGCGGTTTTTTTTGTTTGAAAGCTGATATGATCGCGATGGTTCTTAGCTATAATTTGTGAAGATCTGTTCAGGCGTTTGAAGATTATCAGCTCATTTCCAATTTAAAAATCCCGATTGAATTTAAATTGGTGTAGGTACTGTGACTTCGGCAATATTTTTAAACATGAGCTGATGCTGCAGCATCAAGTAGTCTGCAGGATACCCAACTCCTTAGCAATTTATAGCAGATATTACACGTCGGGGGACCGAATTTCGGACCAGGGAGACGAAAATACTTCTTTAGCGGTCCCCCGACCCGACGACGCGACGCTTGGGTCAAAATATTACTAGGTACTGAAACGACAAAGACACTTTTATTATTTTACTTTTTAGAAATTTTTGTGTCGGGGGTTATTTTAATTTTAATTTAATTTTTTACTATTAAATTATTGAGCTGTTATCAACGAGAAACGTTTGTGGTTAATTTTGTATTTGCATTAGATGTGTTTAAACAAGGATTTATTAACTTTCTTTCTAAGAACACAAAATGTGATTACTAGACTCAAACCGCAAAACAATTACCAAAGTAAATTACCATTGGTATACGTATGACTATTGAATGAATAATATTTAAGTGAGGTACCTACGAATTTCTTAAATATACTTAGTTCATACTTCCATACATCATTAATGCGAAAATAACTGTCTCTTACACTTTCACCTCTGAACCACTGAACCGATTTCGATGAAATTTGGTATAGAAATAGTATGAGATCCTGGAAAGGACATGTACTTATAATCCTGGGAAAATATGTAACGGGATTTGTATCCCGAATTTTTATTTAAGCGTGTGGTGTCTCAAAAATACCTGATATAAAAGACAATCATTCATTTCTGTGTAATGAGTAATAGGCCACTCAAGTGAATTTCATAATACAGGGTCATTTTAAATTGCGTAAATAAATGAAATCACATACTTATCTCGTCGAAAATAACTCTTTACATTAAGTTATTTTAACCATAGACGTAAAATAAAAAAGTGTAAGTTTCTAACAAAATAAATATCAATCAAAAGTAACTAAGTTTACATGCCGTAATGCCACTACTACTGCTTTAAGATAATTCGTCGCAGCGGCAACATTATACTTTCATTCAGAAATACACTTTCGCACACACCTTATTCGCACTAAACTACGAAATAATAAAAAAAAAAAAAAACTACAACCGGGATTTTTGGCAATAATATTCGTTATTCATGGATGATTTTTGGCAAGATGTTAGAAGAGGTAAAGACGAATATGTGATTTAATTTAGTAATGCAATGTAAAATGACCCTGTATAAACGATGCAGCTGTTATATCAAGAAGCAAACTATCCTGGCTCATCTCTCGAGAGTGTAATATGGAAGATACACACCACGGAACAATATTGTATAGCAAATGATATTCCCAAGGAGGGTGACGTCAATAAGCGCCAAATTTATACGACGAGATATATTGTATACAGAGCTGTAACTACGCAATTAGTTTGCCGGAAAGTTATAGTCGTTGAAGCGGTTCTACTCGCGTGAAAAACTTAAAAACCAACAAACATTACATCCTTAACCGCAAAGGTGTAGGTAGAGATGCAAAGCAGGGTACTCAATATTCCCTATGTGTGTTCCGTGTACTGAATTCTCATACATCTAGATCGCTTCTTTTAAGTACGACCAGTAAGACAAAATACAATGTAGCATGGGACGTAGAACAATATCATATTTTTAGAAGCAGAAGCGATTTTGATTTAAATAATAAAGATTTACCACTGATATTACAGAAATACTTTCCAAAGATATTACCAACCAACTGACCGGTACGAGAGTAATTGCACAACTTACTCAACTGCCACTAAGACTACGACTAAGAATGACTGGGGCCGACCGAAAGAGCGTGCATATCGATACGGCGCGGCGTGGCACTCTTTTTATACACCCAACTGTCTGCAACTGTTAGTTCCACTACTTTTTTTTAAGCTATTGCATAGCTTCTATCGCGGGCCTTGAGCGTGGAGACTGAATCCAGAAATTCCGTAACGAAAATAACCTCACATCTTTTTTATCTTACTAATATGAACCTAAAATACAATGCGTAGAAGCTATAATTCTTGAAACGAGTATATTTTTATTTATAAAAGTCATTAAAACCATTTCTTACTAATCTAATATGAACCTTAAATACATTGCGTTGAAGCTATTTCCTCAGCGTTGGCACGGCACGAGTACAAAAGAATCAAACGTAACATTATTTTTTCAAATTTTGATTTATTCTACTTTGGTTGTGATGACCATTGCATTTCTGACATTTATCAATAACAAGACTAAACGTGCGTTGCTCGCGTTTAAAAATCTACTTTATGTGGTAAGCGTAAGATCGAATTTGTGTGTAGTCAATCAAAATTTGTCAAAAAATACTATGCAATAGCTTTGCCGCGGCAGTCTCCGAGTGCCACACGTATTTTTTTTACTAGTTTGATATCTCAACTGGTCAGTACGTTACAAATACCCTCACTAAACGTTTTATCCTAACAATATTTAATTATAATTACTTAATAATAATATTATGGGGCACTTCAGAGAAACTGTAGTAAGTTTTTTACATTAACAATAGTATCGTAATCCAAAGATCCGCTCGAAATCATAATTTTTCGTTTTATCACGTTAATACGTGAAGCTCAACACCTTTGCTTGTGAAAAAGGTTGAGTGAGATTGAAATGTTCGTGAAAACGTTTGAAGCGTAATCTTTATTTAAGAAAACATTGTTTATATAACCTAGTACTGAGTTACGAGTTACGAAACTCAATCAATTGAAAATTTTATTTAATTTTCGAGATTGTGAGCTTTCATTAATTAAAATAAAAGCGAATTTCGTGTCGAGTCTTTTATTAAAGGTTGTTTTGATAAAGCGTTTCGTAAGCTATTTTGTCCAAGATTTATTCAAGTGAAATTCTCGCCTTTTATCTCCGAAGGGGTAAGCAGAGGCGCAACTAGTGCACCCACTTTTCGCCGTGCGTATTCCGTCCCATGATGTGATAGGGGGCGAGCCTATCGCCATATCGGGTAGAATTTCTAGACTCCGGGCTAATACTAAGTAGAAAACCCAATATAACTTGGCCCGAACCTGAGACCTCAGCATTGCTGTCGTACCGTAATAAGACTAAGACACCGAGCCAGTCAACAACTCTATGTTCTAACTATGTAACATTATATTATTATAAATGCAAAGCTTGTGAAGATTAACGATGTTTGTTAGGTGTAAACGAAGAAATAAAATGGATTTGTTTGAAATTTAGGTCCCGGATAACTCATATCTTGAATTATCACATTTACCCAAGAAAAGCACAACTTTTACTCCAAGAAAATCTGTCACAAGGTGATATATGTTTTTCTGTTCAGTATCAGCCCGGACTCTGGAATTTGTGCCCGATATAGTGACAGGCTCGCCCTCTATCACATCATGGCACGGAACACACATAGGGAATATTGAGTACCCTGCTTTGCATCTCTACCTACACCTTTGCGGTTAAGGATGTAATGTTTGTTGGTTTTTAAGTTTTTCACGCGAGTAGAACCGCTTCAACGACTATAACTTTCCGGCAAACTAATTGCGTAGTTACAGCTCTGTATACAATATATCTCGTCGTATAAATTTGGCGCTTATTGACGTCACCCTCCTTGGGAATATCATTTGCTATACAATATTGTTCCGTGGTGTGTATCTTCCATATTACACTCTCGAGAGATGAGCCAGGATAGTTTGCTTCTTGATATAACAGCTGCATCGTTTATACAGGGTCATTTTAAATTGCGTAAATAAATGAAATAACTTAATGTAAAGAGTTATTTTCGACGAGATAAGTATGTGATTTCATTTATTTACGCAATTTAAAATGACCCTGTATAAACGATGCAGCTGTTATATCAAGAAGCAAACTATCCTGGCTCATCTCTCGAGAGTGTAATATGGAAGATACACACCACGGAACAATATTGTATAGCAAATGATATTCCCAAGGAGGGTGACGTCAATAAGCGCCAAATTTATACGACGAGATATATTGTATACAGAGCTGTAACTACGCAATTAGTTTGCCGGAAAGTTATAGTCGTTGAAGCGGTTCTACTCGCGTGAAAAACTTAAAAACCAACAAACATTACATCCTTAACCGCAAAGGTGTAGGTAGAGATGCAAAGCAGGGTACTCAATATTCCCTATGTGTGTTCCGTGCCATGATGTGATAGAGGGCGAGCCTGTCACTATATCGGGCACAAATTCCAGAGTCCGGGCTGATACTGAACAGAAAAACATATATCACCTTGTGACAGATTTTCTTGGAGTAAAAGTTGTGCTTTTCTTGGGTAAATGTGATAATTCAAGATATGAGTTATCCGGGACCTAAATTTCAAACAAATCCATTTTATTTCTTCGTTTACACCTAACAAACATCGTTAATCTTCACAAGCTTTGCATTTATAATAATATAATGTTACATAGTTAGAACATAGAGTTGTTGACTGGCTCGGTGTCTTAGTCTTATTACGGTACGACAGCAATGCTGAGGTCTCAGGTTCGGGCCAAGTTATATTGGGTTTTCTACTTAGTATTAGCCCGGAGTCTAGAAATTCTACCCGATATGGCGATAGGCTCGCCCCCTATCACATCATGGGACGGAATACGCACGGCGAAAAGTGGGTGCACTAGTTGCGCCTCTGCTTACCCCTTCGGAGATAAAAGGCGAGAATTTCACTTGAATAAATCTTGGACAAAATAGCTTACGAAACGCTTTATCAAAACAACCTTTAATAAAAGACTCGACACGAAATTCGCTTTTATTTTAATTAATGAAAGCTCACAATCTCGAAAATTAAATAAAATTTTCAATTGATTGAGTTTCGTAACTCGTAACTCAGTACTAGGTTATATAAACAATGTTTTCTTAAATAAAGATTACGCTTCAAACGTTTTCACGAACATTTCAATCTCACTCAACCTTTTTCACAAGCAAAGGTGTTGAGCTTCACGTATTAACGTGATAAAACGAAAAATTATGATTTCGAGCGGATCTTTGGATTACGATACTATTGTTAATGTAAAAAACTTACTACAGTTTCTCTGAAGTGCCCCATAATATTATTATTAAGTAATTATAATTAAATATTGTTAGGATAAAACGTTTAGTGAGGGTATTTGTAACGTACTGACCAGTTGAGATATCAAACTAGTAAAAAAAATACGTGTGGCACTCGGAGACTGCCGCGGCAAAGCTATTGCATAGTATTTTTTGACAAATTTTGATTGACTACACACAAATTCGATCTTACGCTTACCACATAAAGTAGATTTTTAAACGCGAGCAACGCACGTTTAGTCTTGTTATTGATAAATGTCAGAAATGCAATGGTCATCACAACCAAAGTAGAATAAATCAAAATTTGAAAAAATAATGTTACGTTTGATTCTTTTGTACTCGTGCCGTGCCAACGCTGAGGAAATAGCTTCAACGCAATGTATTTAAGGTTCATATTAGATTAGTAAGAAATGGTTTTAATGACTTTTATAAATAAAAATATACTCGTTTCAAGAATTATAGCTTCTACGCATTGTATTTTAGGTTCATATTAGTAAGATAAAAAAGATGTGAGGTTATTTTCGTTACGGAATTTCTGGATTCAGTCTCCACGCTCAAGGCCCGCGATAGAAGCTATGCAATAGCTTAAAAAAAAGTAGTGGAACTAACAGTTGCAGACAGTTGGGTGTATAAAAAGAGTGCCACGCCGCGCCGTATCGATATGCACGCTCTTTCGGTCGGCCCCAGTCATTCTTAGTCGTAGTCTTAGTGGCAGTTGAGTAAGTTGTGCAATTACTCTCGTACCGGTCAGTTGGTTGGTAATATCTTTGGAAAGTATTTCTGTAATATCAGTGGTAAATCTTTATTATTTAAATCAAAATCGCTTCTGCTTCTAAAAATATGATATTGTTCTACGTCCCATGCTACATTGTATTTTGTCTTACTGGTCGTACTTAAAAGAAGCGATCTAGATGTATGAGAATTCAGTACGGGCTTAATAGAATTCTATTATTTTTATTTTCATTCATAATAATTAGATCACAACACGCGAAACCTCTTTTATGCTATATAGACAATAATACTATGTCCCTTAGAAACACGAACACAAAATAGTACTTCGTACCCTAAGACAACATACATCGCATAAATTATTTCAATAACACAATCTTTTATATGATTTCAATTCTCTCATAAAGCTATAAACTTTAATATTATCTAGCCATAAACGGAATAAATCAAAAACATTGAAGAATATTTTAAAATCCATTCAAGATTGCAATAAATTAAAAAAAGAACGGGTTGCACTCCGGGAGTGCCGGCAGAAGTTTAAACTTGAACATTAATGTTGTGCATTTCTGAATATTTTGGAATAGTTAGGGAATAAATTCGCACGAATTGCTTTATTTATCAGTATAAAAGTACTAGCATTTATGTGGTTAAATACAATGTTTATTTATTGCGCTATCGTACCAAAAATGGCAATTTCACTAATATTACTTTATAAATCAAAATTTGAAAAAGAATGTTACGCTCTTTTGTACTCGTGCCGTAGCAACGCTGGGGAAATAAATAAAAATGTACTCGTTTAAGAATTATAGCTTCTACGCATTCTATTTAAGGTTCGTATTAGTAAGGGATGGTAAAACTTCCTACGCATTCGACCGGGGTCATGAGATCCTGACGCGAGTTTAACATTATATACCTATCCCAAAAGTGCTCAACGCCGCTAAAGAAGTTTTCACTTCAAAAATAAATAAATTGCAAATGCTCATTAAAGTATAATCGTGTAAATCCATGACAAATGAGAGATAAAACTACGATCAAAAGCCTTATTCACCCTATCGCAGACACCGTAAAATTCGCCCCCTAAAAACAAGAGCGTTTCAGAATTCTAACAATGGAACCACTAGTCCATCTCTCATACATGACGAGTTAAATTGAAAGGGATTATGTTATCTTCACTGCGCAGTAGCGTAAGTAACTGGGGCGAGTGCATATCCATTATGTTCAGTGCAGAAACAATACGACTTTGCTTTTTAGAAGACGGAAATGTTGATTTGGTAGCTATTAGAGATCTGTTTCACTGAGATAAATTTTAATGTTGATTATTATCTACTGATCTCTCTCCGGTCATGTCAGATTGCCGTCTGACCGGACTATGAGAATGAAGGAATAGTGAGTGCACCTGTGTATGGCGCTCACACTTGTGCACTATAATATCTCCTGCGTACCTGACTGATCTCCGTTGAGGATGGTCGCCGTGGCTGAAACTGGCTAGGAGGATTCTCTACTAGATTTTTCTCGCGCCTCCGCTCACGTGATGAAGATTTTCCGGGATAAAAGTAGCCTATGCTCTTAAATTATCAAATTATCTCCGTACCAAATTTCATCGAAATCCGTTCAGCAATTTCGGATATGTGCGCCAACAAAGAAACAGACAGACAGAAAATTATTCTAAAAATCGGTGGTTTGTGTTCTATTCCTCTTCTATAATCATGTCTTTTTATTATGTTTCTTCCAATGTACAGACACACCGGACTAAACTGCTTTATTATAATATGTATAGTAACTTTGCAATTTTGTCGAGTTAGTCAATTTGCACTTAGTTATTGTAGGAAACGAAAGGATTAAGTTCTGCAGTTGTAGAGAAGGCTTATGCCGATACATATTAGTACATAACTACTATGAATATAATACGAATGATTAGTCTAGTATACTAGAAGTCTAAACACTAGTTTTTTATTAGAACATTCTGTAACACATCTTATGTAAAGCCGTTTCTACACTGTTTCAACGCCATAAATAGCATCTAAGCTAGTTCACATTTTTTCTAAAAAAAAATGCGACACGTGTTCAATCAATGAGATGGAATTGACGCCTAGTCGTTTTAAAAATAACTTTATATCTAAGTACATAACGTATATATTTATATACTTCTAGACTAGCCATGACAAGGGCATGTACCGCATCGTTGCACTTAAGTAATCTCTTCAAGCATGCAGATTTTATGAGCCAGCTTCACTCCCTACCGAGTAGGTAATTAGCACCTTATTGACATACTAATGTATTCCATCGATAATAATTAATTATATTAGTGCAATTAGTTGATATACGTTCGTCATAATTAACGTAAAATTGATTTGTCAGACTCAATTTGGCATGAAACAAACAGTTTTGACTTATAATAAAGTGTATTACTCAATATTAATAAAATAAAATCACAATTTTATTTACATTTAATTAATTACATTAAAGTAGTGTTACGATGGATAAAACGTTTTGTTTTTGAACTTTTTTATTTACAAATATGCAATATAAGCACTGGAATAACACACAATAATAATGTTTTTTACGAGGAACAAACCACTAGCATTCCCTAGTATTATAAATAACATATCTTGTAAATACAATCCCAGGAAAGTAAAACATTGTAGTCATAATAGCGGAAATATCATTGTTTCTATTCCAGGCACAGAAAATATTATAACGGCAAAATAAGTTCTACCTATTTCACATGGAATATTTCTTGAAAATTTTAAATAATTTAGTTTATATTTTGTTTACCAGATGACCGTTATGTAATTGAGTAATAAAAAGCTCGAAATATATGAATTATGGATTGCGGTAAAGTATTTATCATTTAGAAAAAAGATTTTTTGAAGAATCTAATTGTCATGACATCAATCTTGTAATGTTACATAATATATTTATATGAAATTCATATAGTCATACAATCTTAATAAAATGTTTTCGAGTATTCCTTTGCGAATCTTATTTCGCTTTGATCCCATGGATATCTTGGAAACGCTATGAGATAAGCCACTGTTACGCTATTTCAAAGTGGTGAAAGAAATGTCTTACATATATTGCATAGTGATTTGAAATACGTTGTAATTCGAATTTGCTTCGACTTAAAAAGGTGTATATATAATTTTAATAGTACCTAGTTATCAATCAGCCTATGGCCGTCCACTGCGGTCCCTCATGTCTGAGGATCGTGGTCAGCATCAGGGTTGCATCTGGCGGATGATCTACCTGATGGTTTCTGTTCAGCGCGTCTCTTACGGCTATGTAGAATTTGGAGGACGATGAGTCTTTCATTTGGTCGGTTCAACTTGTTGGCGAACGACCGCGCGATCTCTTGCCTTCGGTGTTCCCCACCAAAATCATTTTTTCTAAATTTTCATCGCCTCTGCTCACTGTGGCCGAAATATGAGAGTATACGTTGTTGGCATAGGTATCTCTTAGTGAGCGTTAAACGTCCCGTTCTTGAGTAGTCCGCATCCACCCGCCGCCTTTTTCAAGTCTTTAGTCCATCGTGCAGCATGGCGTCCTACGTCTTTCTAATTGCGGTCTTCGCTCCAACACCTGTCTGATTCATCGACCTTCCGTCCGTGCCTAATCATGGCACATTGTATTTGTTATAGGTAATGAAAGTTTATGCAATGCATCATATTGTCAACGTAGTATATAATTTATTAACAGATATACATTTTGTGTTCATTAAAACATGCCTAAATCAGATGTTTAAATTTTGGTCTCAAATACCCCATACATTCTCAATATTGGTAATGACGTCACGCTTCATAAAACATACGTTTTATATTCTCTAAAATTTGTTCCTCGAAAATATATATTTTGTTCTATTCGACCAGCTTTAATTTGAATTAAAACAATTAGTGGTAATTATGCAAAACGATAATTCTTAAAATATTGATTGGCGGTAAGTAATTAGGAAAAATAAACCATATAATAATATATTACTGAAATATTTATTTCTAATTATTTCGGTAAAACTTTTCAATTGTGGCGTATTAAATTTAATTTCAATGGCTTCGTGCGTTGGTAGTGTTTTCGGCCTGTGCAACTTGGGGAATTCGATTTCCTGGTCACGCTGTGAAACTCTATGTAGAGTCAGTAACAAGCCAATAAACGAAATCAAGACCACAGAAGTCGTGAACATCTTTTACATAATAATTCAGTAATCAGTATGACGTATTACTACGAATTCAGTATTCTGTGGTATTATGCTGAACGCGCCTATGCTACAAATATTCGTGAACATTAAACTGTTTAACACATTAGGGGATAGGTATCATCTCCGCGTAGTTTGGGCATTAATTTACCCAAAGGCTTTTCTTCCAGGATAAGTATTAAAAACGTGAGTAGATGTAAAATATTATTTTATTATACGGCGGTACATACACTCACTTACGCCTATTGTCCCCGAGGGGGGTAGGCAGAGACGCAACTAGTGCACCCACTTTTCGCCGTGCGTATCTGTCCCATTGTGTGATAGGGGGCGAGCTTATTGCCACATCGGGCACAAATAGCAGACCCCGGGCTGATAATGAGTAGAAAGCCTAATGACAATTTGCCCGACCCGGGGATCGAACGCGTGACCTCAGCACTGCAGTCATACCGTAATACAACTACGCCACCGAGGTAGTCATAAAAAGCATATACCAAAAACTTAATAACTATCCTAATTTAGATGAAACATAATAAAGTAATTAACAGAAGGTCAGACATTAACATAATTATTTTCTGCTCAATCATCCGGAGCTCGCGGTAGCTATATGGAATACGAGCTTTTGCCCGCGGCTCCGTCCGCGTGAATGAGTTTTCCCGGGATAAAAGTCCCGCTCTATATTTTCCCGGGATAAAAAGTAGCCTATGTGTTAATACAAGACATAATCTACCTGTGTGCCAAATTTCATCGAAATCCGTTCAGTAGTTTTTGCGTGAAAGAGCAACAAACATCCATACATCCAGACATCCAGACATCCAGACATCCATACATCCATACTTACAAACTTTCGCAGTTATAATACTAGTAGGATTGCACGCGGCTCCGCCCGCGTGAAAAGTTTTTCGCGGATAAAAATAGCACTCAGGAGCAATGTAGCTTCATATTAGTGAAAGAATTTTCAAAATTGGTCCAGTAGTTCGTGAGATTAGCGCGTTCAAACAAACAAACTCTTCAGCTTTATATATTAGTATAGATAAGTATAGATTTTGGTTAATAAGTGGAATTATTGGTATAGCAAGCAATCAGCCCTGTATTATATACTACCCACTGCTGAGCACGGGCCTCCTCTACTACTGAGAGGGGTTAGGCCTTAGTCCACCACGCTGGCCAAGTGCGGGTTGGCGGACTTCACATACATTCGGAATTCAGAGAACTTCTCAGGTATGCAGGTTTCCTTACGATGTTTTCCTTCACCGTTAAAGCGAACGATAATTGATAACAATACACACGTAACTTCGAAAAGTCAGAGGTGTGTGCCTTGGGTTTTGAACCTCCTGACATTGTCTCGGCAGACCGTTCCATTCCCATCTAGGCTATCGTCGCTTTTTATTATAGGTATATTTGGGTGGAAATTAATTAGTTTTGTTTCTGTGTTATGACGTTTCTTTTGTATATCAAATTAAGTGCTAATTACGTCATGGTCGCAGTGCGTTAATGTTATTAAAAAAAACATACGTATCGAATTGAGAATCCGTTGTGAAGTCGATTAAATAGGCCATCAAACTATCAACTAACATCAACACCATTATGACATTATTTCCTTGTATTTATTTTTGAAATAATTATCATAGCAAACACAAAACGTAGGCATATAATGTTCCTTGGTTGCAACTACCTCTTACAAGTTGCACACGCCCGTACTCTAAATATTAACTTGATAATGCCCCAAAAAAATAAAAAGAATAACTATATTATAATAGAGTAAAATAATATCATTCACATATTCCCTCAACGAGTGAATAGCAATATAAATGACTTATCAACTAACCAGTGTAAATAGAATTTCACTAACTTCCGTAACTAAACGATTCATGTAACCTATTCAGATCTAAGATCAACTGAAACTCTCGGGAAATTGGATAAGAAAGATACCATACCTTGTTTGGACGTCTTTATACGTCTCACGCCGCATTAGCATACAAATTACAGTTTGGTGAAACGAACTATTGTTCACTCGCGGATTGCTGTGAGAACAGCGTAGTAATCATCATTAATTCGCTTTAACGGTGAAGGAAAACATCGTGAGGAATCCTGCATACCTGAAAAGTTCTCTGAAAATCGAAGGTATGTTAAGTCCGCCAACCCGCACTAGGCCAGCGTGGTGGACTAAGGCTTAAACCTCAGTTGTAGGGGAGGCCTATGCTCAGCAGTGGGTAGTATATAATACAATGCTGGTATGGTAATCATTATCTATACTAATAAATAAAGCTGAAGAGTTTGTTTGTTTGTTTGAACGCGCTAATCTCGGGAACTACTGGACCGATTTTGAAAATTCTTTCATTAATAGGAAGCTACATTACTCCTAAGTGCTATAGGGTACTTTTTATCCCAGAAAACTTTTGCACGCGGGCGGAGCCGCGCGCAAAAGCTAGTGAGTTTATAAAGCTCTCCAAAGTCATGCTGAAGTTTACTGTAAGCAGAGAAACACTGCTATCTTATGCCGTAATATAGAAATATGTGAAAATAATGTGTATTATGTATATTCTCTGTTGTAAAAATAAACTCATTCCTTTTACACAATGCTTATAACCAAACTCCAAAGAATAGGCTAAGAACAAGATATTGATAATGGCATGCAATATTTATATTCCATAATGTAATTGAGCCTATATCGATATTTTGCAATAACCTTTCGGATCTCTCAAGGTACACATCAACTTTTACTATAGCGAAATTGAATTAAATCTTATAAAAACTTAGATTTTTTATTTCTTCGTAGTAGTGAGTTATTTTTTCTACTAGTAGGTAATAAAAAAATAGAATAACAAATAAAAAATCGTATATGCCAGACGTCATTGACATTCAATAAAACAAATTTGCTTTACCAGGTTATGGGCATTCAGTTTAACCAAAGCCTCAATAGCTTTCGTGACGCCCGGTAAGTGAAACAGCGTGACAACTTTGAATTAAAATGATCTGTGGGCTTAGAATGTGACAAAAAACACGTCACGTCTCCGTTTCGTCTTATTGGGATTGGTTGAGAGACTGACGTATTGTTCTCTCGATCAATCAAAAAAACATCAAAATTAAACGACATCGTTTTACGAGTTGCGTCTTCGTGTCACATTCTAAGCCCACTGCATGTCCTTTAAGGCGGAGATGCACATACTTTTAGCTGGCACACTTGCATGCCAGCTCCTTGCACGTGCCAGCTACTGGTATGTATGTATGCTGGCATGCCTGCTGCTGGCAAGAAAGATGATATTTATAATATACCGGTTATTTTAATCGTGTAATCGGCTTGTTTAAAATAACATTGCTTTATTTATTATTGTGTTATACGCCAGAGAACTAGAGTAACCGACGTCGCTCGCAAAATCAGCACACTGAAGTGGAAGTGGGCTGGCCATGTCTGCAGACGGACAGACGGTCGATGGAGCAGAGAAGTGCTGGAGTGGAGACCGCGTTTAGGTAAACGTAGTGTAGGACGCCCTGCTGCACGATGGACAGACGACTTGAAAAAGGCGGCGGGTAGCGGATGGATGCGGGCTGCTCAAGACCGGGATGGTTGGCATTCACTTGGGGAGGCCTACGTTCAGCAGTGGACGGCGACAGGCTGATTGATTGATTGATTATAGGTATTATGTTACTTATTTAAACGTTCACAACTACTTGCAAATACAGGCGTGCAAGGATGCAAATTGCATGCAAGTAACTTGAAAATGTACTTATTTGTAGTGTGCAAGCTATTTGCACATGCCAGTAACTGGCATGCATGCCACTGGTACGTTTTACAGGCATGTGTATCTCCGCCATAATACCCAGTGATTCCGCCAGATCCAAGGTACAATATCATGTTACTTAACTTGTTAGATATTGTATTGTCTGAATAATATCACAACTGTACTATCACAAATCTATCTTTTATTATATTTTAAATTTACAACTCAAAAGTGAACATGGATGTTACCGTTCACAGCCAGAAATATTTAAATATTGTATAGGATACAATAAGTTTTAGTATAAACAAATAATTCTCACAAAATTTCCAAGTACTGGGATCGAACTCAAAATTCCTTGTTTCACATACGCCATTCCCACTGCATCTAAATATTATAATCTATACTATTATATAAAGCTGAAGAGTTTGTTTGTTTGTTTGAACGCGCTAATCTCAGGAACTACTGGACCGATTTTGAAAATTCTTTCACTAATAGGAAGTTTATATCACTAATAGACATTACTCCTGAGTGCTATAGGCTACTTTTTATCCCGGAAAACTTTTCCACGCGGGCGGAGCCGCGCGCAATGCTAGTATAATATAATATAATTGTAATAAAAACTTTTAATCAATTAATTATACAGCCATAATTACTTATACAAGTTGCTAAAAGGGACATGAGAAGTACTTTTGAGGCGTGATACTAAAATAAGTTCAAGATTAACATTATTATTAATATAAAAAAGGCCTTTGATTAATTATATACCTAGATAGAGTGACTCGCTGCAATGAAACTAAAACAAACAGGCCAACTTTTCTTAAGCAAGTATGCGTGACAACTGTGTCATACGCCATCGCTGCATTATTCTGCGTATTCTTGTGTGCGCGCATAATAATGCCAGTTATTACATGGTTTCTATTAAAACGGGGAGAAAATTATATCCATGAAAAACAACAAAAAGTAATTCACTCGAACTCATTTAGTGGGGAACAGTTCGCCTCTATTTTTTCGACGCGTTTGAAACGTTTAGTGTCTATCTAGGTATTTAATTAATCAAAGAAAAAGGCAACTATTTTTCTATACACCAACAGGTTGCTATAAATTTGGAGGATAGCCAAAAGATACGCTGCCAAAAAATAATCGAGCCTGTAAGTACCTTTTTACGATAGACTTCGTTGAAGCAGATGGAGTTGGACAATTCATAAATAGACGTATGATTTCTTCGCTTCATTGATTAGTAAGGCGCGTAGCTTTTGAAGGTTAGTTAGATACTAATCCTACATATTCTGAATTTTATTCTAAAATAATAAAAGTAACTTTGTAATATCCTATCATTATGCTGTCGTCACTTTTCAAAATATTATTAAAAGTGATTGCTAAAATTCGGTGCACTGTATACTGTATAGTTATATTGTAAATTTTCTCTTTTATTCTGATTTTTTTGCCCTTTAGGGAACCTAAAACAAAATAAATTATTAACCAAATACACATCTACAAATATACATGATTTCTCGTGATACCCTTCTACAACTTGCGGCGTGATTGCTAAGGGTATTTCAATAAATATATTTTAATCAATAACCTGCTCATCATTATCAAAACGGCGGACGTAATGTTTGAAAGGCGAATTGATGTCGAGGACGGTCACGCGATGTCACTATTGACATGCAGTATGGCAAATATGTTTGAAAATTTATTTCATGACCTTGAAATTGGAAAAAATCTGTAAAAAAGACAAACCAGGTCAGGCACCAAAAGGTGACCAACACCATCTGTGTATTACAAACTGTCTTTTTTTTGTCATGGACATTACGGTCAGTAGCCTGACGCGAGTCGGCTTTTCTGACCATACTAAATAATTATGGGCAAAGGGCATCTTGACCTACTGAGAGAATTTAGGCCTAAGTCCACCACGCTGTCTAATGCAGGTTAGCATACTTCAGATACCTAAGATTTTTTTATAAATTTTGTTCTCCTTCACCGTCGGTCAAGTGATAATTTTGAGGTTATTTACCCTTCTTGCTTTGTTGAATTATTTTGGATTTTTACACGGTTTTAATCTTTATTCCACCTATGATCATATACTTCAGACAACCTTGAACTATACTTCCATTTCATTTGGAACGTCGGTAGCATTCGCCTGACCCCTGACCTTGCTTCACAGACCGATAACTCACAATTAAAGATATGCTTGTGTACGTGTCCAGGGTTGCTGATATATAATTAACTAAAACATCGCGTTGTTACAAAATATAATTTTTAATAATGAATTTATTACGCTTATAGATTATACCCACGTACATTTGTATTCCCTTTTTCGTTTTTAATTACTTAAAAGAATTCCTCCAATTTCATAATAATACTTTATGTTTTCTGCTTATGAGTTATATTATTTCGATAGTAATACTCAATAAAACTGCTTAACCAACATTATAGTAAATCGAGCAACTATAATAATATAAACTATAATAATATAATATTTCATTTCTAGAATAGGAACCAGTGATAGACAGTAAAAAATTCACAGTAATAAACAAACACTGTTTGTTAATTCGTTACTTACCAAGACAAAATAAACAAAATTATAGTACCTTTTTAACCGACTTCCAAAAAAGGAGGAGGTTCTCAATTCATGTCTTTGTATTTTTTTTACGTATGTATACTGATTTCTCTGAAAATTTTAAGCCTATTTTTAAATAACTAATTATTATAGTAATGGCATGCACGTTCCGTTTAGATATGTGACTGTGGTAAATTGTTATAATTTGTCACTGAAACGCGTACAAGAAAGCTTTCAAATAATTCTATACATAATTTTGAAAATGTTGGTTTTTGATCATAGAATTATGTTTTATTTGTTACAAAATTTCTAGTAGTATATTAAAACTGATAAATTAAGACTATTTGTCAAAAAAAAGGTTGCAATACTCTATCATTTGGCTTGCCAGTACTTACTTATAATGTACTTGTAGTTTAGAATATTATATAAGTGGATTTGTGGATTATTGTTTAGTTTACAATTTAATATGGGGACAATTGTGTGGATTGTACAATAATTAGAACTTAATAATAAGCTTCGTAGTTTTAAAGATCATATTGTACAGTTGTTTTTTGTTCCAAATAAATAAAAAAAAAAAAAAAAAAAAAGAAATCTTAAGCGAAAGTATGTGAAAATGGGATATTTGTATGTTTGGATGTTTGTTAGAAGTAAACGCAGAAACAACTAAACGGACTCGGATGAAATTTAGTACACGAGTAAACATGGCAATCATGATTCTTTAAGTAGATGGCGCTGGCAACGTACTCTGTTTTAGGGACTTTTGTAGCGGGAAAGGCTTTTCACGCGGGCGAAGCCGCGAGTAACACCTAGTCTACGATAAAAATCGTCTGTCCGTCTAGTTTATAGGTATGTTACTCATAAAGCGCTTACATTCGTTTTCTTTCTAGACGGTTGTGTGTTGTGTCTGCCTTTACTTTGATGAAGCATATTATATCGGTCTTTAGATGAATACTATGGACAACGTGTACCATACCACCATACCAGCCTTGTATTATATACTGCCCACTGCTGAGAGGGTTAAGGCCTTAGTCGACCACGCTTCCCTAGTGCGGGTTGGCCGACTTCACATACCTAAGAAATTCAGAGAACTTCTCAGGTATGCAGGTTTCCTCACGACGTTTTCCTTCACTGTTAAAGCGAGCGATAATTCACAAAGAATACACACTTAACTTTTTAGAAAAGCCAGAGGTGTGTGCCCTTGGGTTTTGAACCTGCGGACATTCGTCTCGGCAATCCGTTCCACTCCCAACTAGGCTATTGCCGCTGAAAACGTGTAATATACTATAATTACTAACTTTTGCTTGCAGCTTCATCCGCTTTTAAAGTTTTTCCGGAATAAAAGTGTAGTTTTACATTGTCCCGGGATATAAATTAGCCTATGTGCTATTCTAGACTATAATCTATCTCGGTGCTAAATTTCATCTAGATTCAATAAGCCGTTCTGCCGTAAAAAGAGTGCTCACTTCCCGGTAGGCAACGGCTTAGCTGTGCCACTGGCATTGCTTTAGTCCATGGGCGGGGGATGCTGCTTACCATGGCGGACCGCGTGCTCGTTTGCCTACTAAGGCAATAAAAAAATGAAAATAAAAAGAGTAACAAACATCGATCCAAACTTTGACATTTACAATACTAGTAAGATAATGGATATTAGGACATGCTTCCAAACGACATCGGGATAAATGTCAATCTTTCAATCAACATCTATTTATATAAAAGCGAAAGGTCACTCACTCACTCTCTCATCACGAAATCTCAGAAACTAAAAATGCTAGGAGTCTCAAATTTAGCATGGGGGTTTCTTTTAGGACGTAGGTGCTCACTAAGACCGGATTTTGCAAAATTCAACTTTTGTACAGTAAAGTAAGTTAGGCAAAGTTTGTATAGTATAAAATAAAGTCGCCCGCCACGTACCGAACGGATTTGGATGAAATTTGGTATGGAAATAGTTCGAAACCCTGGAAAGGTTTTAGGCTACTTTTATCCCGGGAAAATCATAGCCGGACTTTTATCCAGGAAAAACTCTTTATTTCGGGCGAAGCCGCGGGCAAAAGCTAGTGATTATATTAATCCTTATAATAATCGACCTCACAATACTACGCAGCATGTGTCAAAGCCGAGATAACAACCAACTATAGGTCCTATTATCTATTTATAACGAGTAAAGGTCGACATAGTAATTTTCACAATAGATCCAATTTTGAGCCCATGTTGGGTAGGGAAAATCGTTATGGGACTCGAACTATAGATAACATAGAATGTATTTTGCTGTCACGAAATGTCGATCTTTATCACGCTTTGTTGTGGATGACAAAAGTCAAAATTACGTACCACACCCTTATGCTAATAGGTAAAAATAAAAGGTAAGTAATTATATGTTGTGTAGATATTCTAATACAGGAGCTTTAGCTCGCGGATTTGCCCGCATGAAAGTGATTTTACGGCATAAAAGTCCGCTATATATTTTCCTGGGAAAGTAGATAAACCTTCCCAGGATCTTAAAGTATCTTCATACCAAATTTCATCAAAACCCGTTCGGTAGTTTTTGAGTTAATCGTGTTCAGCCAGACAGACAGACAAACAGACGCGGCGAGGTTCTTTGTATAATATGTACATATGAATGTAATAACTAAGAATAGGAATTCCGTCATAATATTTTTATAATAGATCTAATTTTGTTCTAAGTTCGAAAGGTGGAAAAATCGTTATGAGATTAAGATTGTTGGACTATTGTCCAACAATGAGCTTTAGTGTCAAGAAGCATAATATATACTTTTCACGTATTTTGTACATCAAGAAAATAAATCCATCTTTCATTAGGTCATAATTAATAGTTGAATTAATTATGACCTAATGAATGATGTATAGAACACATACAATTTCGACAAGAAATGTTATTAATAACTATTCTATCTAATCATCTTTTTGTCAATCTTTTCTTTAAATCAAATAATTTGAAATTCAAAGTTAAAACAAAGACAAGATTAATCATCGATTAAACTGTTTAGTTTTACGGCCTTCCTACATTTTTCGTATATTACCAATATAGGTTATATCCATATTATTATTTTAAGATGTGCGACTTACAATGAGAGGAAATAAAATAGAACTTATCTAAAGTCGTTTATAAAACAAAACAAAAAACAATTCTTCACTATATCGACCATTAAAATAACCCACAAATCGCCCAGACGAATCTTTAGTGCTCGAAATATAGTAAAACTTTGCGGATGGCATCTAAATACAACTATCCATTACAAGGCGCTATAAAAACCGTTCCAGTCATAAAATGCATTTAGTTTACGATCGTTGAGAAAATATAGTGGATACAACTGCGTGATATCAAAGAATTACTACATTATAATATGTTTGTTTTTTTTTTTATTGCATTGAATGACGAGACGAGCATGCCGTTCGCCTGATTGGAAGCGATACGACCACGCATAAACAGTAGCAACACCAACCAGCACCTTGATTTACAAAGTACCTACTGAGTGGCATTCCACTGTGCTCGTCATCCTGAGACATAAGATGTTAAGTCTCATTAAGTCCAGTTCCAATGGCTACTACTGGCTACAATGTCCTTGAAACCGAAACACAACAGTGCATGCATACTGCTGCTTGGCGGTAGAAATAGACATTGCGGTGGTACCCACCCAGACGGACATATGAGACTGATGACTCTTACATATGAGAGACCTACCACCATTAGGTGTTTCTTTACTAAATAATTGTAGAAAGATCATAATATTTACTGGTGGTAGATCTCGTAGACTGCCTCGGTGGCGTAGTTGTATTAAGGTACGACTGCAATGCTGGGGTCTCGGGTTCGATCCCCAGGTCGGGCAAAGTGATATTGGATTTTTCTATTCAGTATCAGCCCTGAGTCTGGAATTTGTGCCCGATATGGCAATAGGCTCGCCCCCTGTCACATTATTATTACTTACCCTAGATTACTTAATTCTAATGTTGTGAACTGTAATGATAGTTATCTGCTATGCATCTTAAATAAATAAATTATGGGACAGAATACGCAAGGCGAAAAGTGGGTGAATTAGTTGCGCCTCTGCCTACCCCTTCGGGGATAAAAGGCGTGAGTGTATGTGTGTGTGTGTGTGTGTGTGTAGATCTCGTATGCGAGGGTAGGTAGGTACCATCACAATGTTTATTTCTATCACTAAGCAGCAGCGTGCATACACAGTTGTGTTTCGTTTTGAAGGAGACTGTAGCCAGCGTAATTACTGGGCGTTATGAGACTTAACATCTTATGTCTCAGAGTGACGAGCGTAGTGAAGTGCCAAGCATTAATTTTGTGTGGCGTTGCTACAGTTTAGGGGCGGTCGCATGGCTTACAATCAGGCGAGCGACATGCTGTTCTCGTCATTTAACTGCAATAATAACATAATAAAAAATATTTATCATTCAAATGTGTTTTACAGCAGATGGTAATTGGTAGGTAGATGATTACCGCTGACTCTAAATATGCTCAATTCAAGTAGAATTGTGAGTGCATGGGAAATAAATTACTAAAATGTATTTTTGGTCTTTGGCATTTCACTCACCATATTAAGATCTAACTTTACCTCTCCTTTACCTTAAACTCTCTGTTACTTACTTTAACAGCCTGTTAACTATCTTAATGGACGGTTAAAATTTATGAGTGTCCCACCATGCCCTGATCGGTGATTATCTTCCTTAACTAGGCGTTATTTCATGGGACGCGCGTTACTTTAACATTCCCGTTGATTTTACCTAATGCGCGATTAACTAACGCCTGTTAAATAAGAAATTGGTAAAATTGAACCTAAATATCACAGCTATAAATATACAATATAATGTATGTCTGAATTAATATTATTTCATGTCTACTGCGTATAACCTATGTCGACGTTTTTAAATAACTTTTTCTATTTTAAATTAATAACTCAACTGTGAACCCACCTATATCGATCATAGTATTTATGTATTTTATTAAACACTACAACAAATTACAATTTCGCTTCTACGAAAAAGTTGTAATTTTATTTCTACCTTAGCAATTCTATTTTGTTAGGGCAAAACGAACTCCTTTATCAGTGAATTGGGATGTGAAATATTATTTCCTTTCAGAAGCCTGTTACTGGAAAATTATATATTGTCGACACGTCACGTGTTATAAATATACAAAGGCGTCCCGTCGTGTGTCGGTGTTCGGTGACTTGAATGAATTAATTGTAGTGTATTAATCGATATTTTCAATGTGTTGTAGTTCTTACTAAAAAACATTTTTTCTATGCTTTAATGCAATATGTGTGATGGACAAATGTGCTAAGGTTTGCGCCCTTGGCATGGGGCATACAATTGCTCAACATTATGTCTTAGAACTTGAATATATTTTTTGCTACCTGCAGGAATTCACAGAAGTGGCCCACAAGTGTATTGAAACGAATTATTAAAATGAATACCTACTTTATGTGCTATATATGTTATATGTGTATAAATAAATAAATAACATACCTAGAAAAAAAAATATAAAATAACTCCCGACACAAAAAGCGTCTAAAAAGTTAAAAAATAAACGTCTTTGTTTGTCGTTTAAGTACCTAGTAATATTTTCAAACTTTTTAAATTACTATGGTCTCCATCATGGTGCCTTGATAATCAACTATCTACCACCTACTCATTGAAACCATTCTTATGAGCCCACACACGCTATATCTGCTATAAGTTGTAAAAGAGTTGGCTATCCAGCAAACAGCTTGATGCTGCAGCATCAGATCAAGGTTAACATGTCTTTAAAACATTGCCAAAGTCATAGTACACCAACTTTTGAATCAATCGGAGTTGTGAAAGTTAGACATGAGCTGATAATCTTCAAACGCCTGTATAGATCTTCATAAATTATAGCTAAGAACCATCTTGGTCACATCAGCTTTCAAACAAAAAAAATAACGGGTCACTCCGGGAGTGCCGGCAGAAGTGAAAACTTGAACATTAACGTTGTGCATTTTTGAATATTTTGGAATGATTAAGGAATAATTTCGCACGAATTGCTTTATTTATCAGTATAAAAGGTTAAAGTACTAGCATTTATGTGGTTAAATACAATATTTATTTATTGCGCTCTCGTACACAAAATGACAATTTCACTATTTCTTTATAAATCAAAATGTACGATTTTAATCAAAAGAATGTTACGCTCTTTTGTACTCGTGCCGTACCAACGCTGGGGAAATAAATATAAATGTAGTCGGTTAAGAATTATAGCTCCTACGCAATGTATTTAAGGTTCATATTAGTTAAATTCTATGGTAAAACCTCCTACGCGTTTTCGATCGGTCACGTGATCCTGACGGGAGTTTAACATTTTATACCCATCCCAAAGGTGCTCAACACCGCTAAAGAAGTTTTCACTTCAAAAAAATCGGCCCATTCCTTTGAGAGCTACGATGCCACAGACAGACATACAGATACACAGACACACAGATACACAGATACACACCCTAAACTTATAACACCCCTCTTTTTTTGTCGGGGGTTAAAAAAAGCCCTTTACTTGTTGGTAGCTAGTGGTGAAAAGTAAGTTTTTAAAAGAGGAAACTTTACTGCTTTATTTACTGACTGTGCCCACAACTTTGTCTCTGTGTTTAGATCTATCTTAGCCTATTCCATGCCCCTCTCGATATACGGCTCCATAACATAGACAACGTCTAACACGTTTGGCCTGACTCTCCCGTGTGGCCATCTATCCTCAACTTACCTTATACATTACACAGAATAAAGCTGATTATTTTTCCGACCCAAATATCGACCAATAGAATTGCACCATTCGACGTCACGTGGTACAACCTACATGGTATTATACTGACAATTTTTTTTGAATATTTTCTCTGGTCGTTACTATATAATAAGAAACAATTTTTTTTGAATATTTTCTCTGGTCGTTACTATATATTATGAAATTCTTATTTGTTGACTGTTCATTTCATCTCATGGTGCAATTCTATTGGCCGACATTTGGGACGGAAAAATAATCCCCCGAATACCACACGAGCTTCAAAATTATCTGGCATTTCCCTCAAGGTTCCCTGCAAACAAATGAAGTCGTCAAGTTTTTCAGGAAAAATCACTCGCGCTTCGCGCTCGTGATTTTTTAACCTGAAAACTCCTTCATTTGTTTGCAACGAACCTATCGGAAAATACCCGATAATTTTGAAGCTCTTGTGGTATTATATGTGAATATTTTTCAGTAATTTAATTCAAATCGATTGAGTTGTTTTAATGTGATTCGCAAATGAACGAACGAGCAAACAAACTAATTTTTTTTTGGGTTACGTTCTATAACTTATTTCTGGCACCTTACAATAATATTTTTGAAGTGAAAACTTCTTTAGCGGCGTTGAGCACGTTTGGGATGGGTATAAAATGTTAAACCCGCGTCAGGATCACGTGACCGATCGAAAATGCGTAGGAGGTTTTACCATCCTTTACTAATATGAACCTTAAATACAATGCGTAGAAGCTATAATTCTTGAAACGAGTGAATTATTATTTATTAACGTCATTAAAGCCGTCCCTTACTAATATGAACCTTAAATACAATGCGTAGAACCTATAATTCTTAAACGAATACATTATTATTTATTTCCCCAGCGTTGGCACGGCACGAGTACAAAAAAGCGTATCATTCTTTTTTCAAATTTTGATTTATAAAAAATAGTGGAATTGACATTTTTGTGTACGATAGCGCAATAAATAAATATTGTATTTAACCCACTGATGTATGGGTTTTTTAATAGATCAATGATTCAACCGCATAAATGCTAGTACTTTTATACTGATAAATAAAGCAATTCGTGCGAAATTATTCCCTAACCATTCCAAAATATTCAAAAATGCACAACGTTAATGTTCAAGTTTTTACTTCTGCCGACACTCCCGGAGTGCAACCCGTTTTTTTTTTTTCATAATTGCACTAATCATATATCGTCAGTTGACACTTTATCTCGACACTTACTGCAAGTGTAGTAGGGTCATTTTGCCGTAACTCACAAATCCATCCAGTAAATTCTATTTGCTCATTCTTAAAAAGATGTGTTTACTTAGCATGCTTTGAATCAACTATTTACTGTCAGCTACTAGATAAGCCATTATACGATGTTAGATTGTGTTTATTAAAATACATAATAATTTTACAAGTACGAATAAATGTTGTACTTCAGCTGTATATTATATGATTCAAAACATTATAATAACCCTCAAGTATACCCGTGGAGCCAACCTACTTTTCTACAACTTTAGCAATATTACGCGAACATGGTCGCAAATTAAAATCTGAAAGGGTGAAGTGCAGACGAGTTTGCCAAGATAAATACGGTAGATGTTATGCCCAAGCTAGTAGACGTACCACTACAGTTGATTACTGACTCTGAATTAGATTTGCATTCAGAATGGTCTCTTGCAAGCAATAAGCGAAGTTATGTCCGCAAAATCGCTACACGGGACCCCTTTTAACGTAATTGCTTGTGTAATTTGAGTAAATTATGCTTAAGAGGATTAAATGACGGCGTTTCGAGTTATGACTGGCTTATCCTATTTTTTTTTCTTTATAATGGCACTTGTGTTCGAACACATTTTGCCAATGTCAAGTTTGGTTTGTATATTTTATTATCTGTAGTATGTCGAAGTAAAGCAGTGGCTATCTTACCAAGACTTTATCGAGGAGTTTTGGCGGCAACAGAAAAAACACTTGATTAGCACAATTATTTCAATTCACTTCATTTGAGCTCTTTAATAGAACTATATTGGGTAATATACCACCATAATTATGCAGTATAACACTAAATATCACCAAAATAACGAATTAAAACAAGAGCACCTCATGACACTTCCAAGTTCCCGCCAAAACTCTTATCCTAATTTATATTGTAATTGTTTACCTATAATACTTTGTATGTGTGTGTGGAAGATCGTAACTTTCATATTTTGATCAATAATAGTTTCCATCTATACTTAATCCATAGCCAATGCCCCATGGTTTATTACAAATGCAGAACTACATAAGTATCTAAAAATAAGCACAGTTAAACAAGAAATACAGTCTGCAGAAATAACCTACAAAACGAGACTTCACTCACTCTCGCCAATCTCTCAAATCAGCTAGCTGTGAATCTGCTGAAACCACAAACTATCAGGCGTTTAAAAAGGCAAGATATATTAGATCGGAATTTATAAATAATTGCTAGTATTACTAAATGTGTTATGCTCGCAGGAGATCTGCACATAACACGTCAATTTTATTAACCGACTTCCAAAACAAGGAGGTTATCAATTCGTGTGTTTGTATATTTTTTTTATGTATGTACACTTATTTCTCTGAAAATTGAGAGCGTATTTCCTTGATTACTTCTTTGTTTAGTAAATAAGGGTCTCAAAGTGGTCCCATTTCAATATATCTTGGTTTAGGGTTCATAATTTTGTGGAACAGACTGAATAGACCTGAATCTTACGAGTAATTTCATTCGACGACTTAGAAGTGCCCTTTGAAAGTTTATTAGCAATGCATAAATTTGAGCTATTTTGTATCAACATATTTGCTTATAGCTTAGTGGCTGATCGCAAATAAAACAAAGGAAAAAAAAAAAGTATACTTAATTAAGTGTCAACTTGTATTAACAAGAATACCTTATAGAATAGATGTATAACAAGAATTATGCTGTTGAAGTATGTACCTGAAACATAAAAAAAGTAATATCAGCAATCTTATTTGAATAACAAAATAAATTATCAAAATTATTTACCAGGACGCTCAAATATTTTAAAATCGATGTCTCGGTTCTTATGGCCGAGTGATAAAAATGCTTAGTCTACAGCCATTTTTCCGGATGTAGATGCTATTTTAACAAAGCACTGTATATTTTCTGAACACAAGAAGTATAAGATATATGTTAGAATATCTATGTGACTTCTGAGAGCGATGATTAATTTATTTCTTTCCCTATCGTCCACGCTAATCCAATACCCAATCCGAGCTTAAGCTTATTAAGAAAAGGGACGCCGAAATAAGATCGGTAATTGATATCTGGAATGAGGCTAATTGTAACAAAATGGCACTTGCAATGTAATCAATCAGCCCTGTATAATATACTGCCCATTGCTGAGCACGGGTCCCCTCTACTACTGAGAGGGTTTAGGCCTTGAAAATGGTACTTATTTGTTAGATACTGTAATTAAATAGTAATTCTATAAATGTCACACAGAAAAACAAGCTTCTTTAATTAACGAAATAAATAATATTGTAGTAATTATTTTTTTTATCTGTTATGTCCTCTGGTGCTTTGGGATTACGGGAAGCCTACTAACCTCTACTCAGGCACAAACCTAAGTTCCCTAGTCTAACTATTAATCTAATGAACGCTTGACCAATTACGTGTCAACCTAGTATCGATTGCTTTAAGTGCAGGAGCAATTAGGAAGCGAACACCCAAGGGGCAGCCATCGATGTGACACAACTCTATTTAGAACCCATTAATTTCGTGAAATAATTACTGTTGAAGCGATTGCCAATCAAAAGGCAAATAAATCCCTTAATAAAATATCAAACACGAACTCAATATTTTCTTTATTCAAATAGTCTTTCTCAAGCTCTTTTGCATCGTCATTAATCTACCACCGCTTCGGAACGTGTTATCGCTGTGAAGAAGAAGCGGCACAAGAAGCTTAATAGCACACTCACGCCTTTTAACCCCAAATGGGTAGGCAAAGGCGCAACTAGTGCAACCACTTTTAGCCGTGTGTATTCCATCCCATAGTGTGAAGGGGGGCGAACTTATCACCATATCGGGCACAAATTTAATACTCCGGGCTGATATTGAATAGGAAAACCCAATAATACTTTGCTCGTCCCTGGAATTGAACCCGAGACCATAGCATCAGCATTGCAGTCGTACCATAATACAACTACGCCACCGAGGCAGTTGCCGCTTAATAAATAAATAATACCAGCCCTCCATTACTGATGCGTATCCCACTGATGAGTACGTGCCTCCTCTACTACTGAGAGGGTTTAAGTATTAGTCTACCACACTGCCCTAGTCTGCAGCATTAGTAGGCAAACTTCACATATCTAAGATTTTTTTAGGGGTAATCGTTAAGTATGTAAGTTTCCTCACGATGCTTTCTTTCAACGTTAAACCGAACGACAATTATTGATAACACATAGGTACGTAACTTCGAAAAGGTGTGTGTGCCTTGGGTTTTTTGAACCTCCAGACATTTTGGGTTTTTTTGAACCGGAGGATATACGTCTCGGCAGACCGTTCCATTTCCAAATAGGCACTTCATATAAATAAATACTGAGGATACGAAAACATCATTTAAAATACAGATTCTACGAAGTGCTCAACCACTCAACTTGTTTCAAAATACAGTGAATATTCCGAACAGACGTCATGAAAATTGCGCCACGTTTTCGCTAAAAGCCTACAAATGTTATACACGGTGATCTAATTTGATCTATATTTACAAATCACGTAATATCATCGGATATCGGAATAAGTCTCTTTGTGTCGAGATACGAGGAATCTCTACGATCTTCATAATAGCCATTTAATAACATTCATCTGATATTTGATCAGATTATGGGTTTTATTTATTGCCTTTTATAAGAAGCAATAGAAATGTTAGTAATATCTTATTAATGAAGATGTCTAATACGACCTGTATATTAATATTAAGATGTTATAATCTTAGCTGTTCCTTGGTATGATTTAGAGCTCATTTTTCACTCGTCAGATAAAATATATTTATCAAATCAATAGGGTAGTTAACTACTTTTTTTTATTACATTTATCAAAAAATTATGGAATCCAAAATCCAACGGAAAAGTAATTTTCAAAATTGAGGCAATAACTATAAAGCTTTGAAAATTGGTGGAAGGGGTAATTATCAAATAACAGTAATATTACACTGTGACGTTACTGAGAGTCACCGGCTATGACCAGCGTGCCTGTGAAAGAGATAGCGCGATATCCCCTCCACGTCCCCACTTTTGCTCACAACAATATTTCAAATATGAATAACTGCTTTATTTTTCAACCAATTTTGATGCTGATTTCACAAGAAGAATTTCTTTTTCGTATTATTTTCTGTTACATCCTACTAATATTATAAACGCGAAAGTTTGTAAGTATGAATGCATGGATGTAAAGATGTATAGATGTATGGATGTTTGTTACTCTTTCACGCAAAAACTACTGAACGGATTTTGATGAAATTTGGCACACGGCTAGATTATGTCCTGGATTAACACATAGGCTACTTTTTATCCCGGGAAATATAAAGCGGGACTTTTATCCCGGGAAAACTCATTCACGCGGGCGGAGCCGCGGGCAAAAGCTCGTTCTTAATACATTAAACTGTACTTTAAAATTAGTTATATACTTTATGTTGTAAATAACTGTTATCTTATACAAAATTCACCTTCAAAACACTAGACGCTTCTTACCGAAAAATATTAGATCCCAAACACAAAGCCTCCATCAAGAACAAAGATTATAACGGTGATAATTATTTTAGTATCCAGTCAAGTAAGCTACATCCAAATAAAATGCCAATAAAGATATTAATTAACATTCCTTACAATGCGGAGGAAATCCCTTTAATTTTATAGAGCATTCAATATTAAGAATCTAAAGCCTTAATCGAATAGTGAAGTTAGAAGAAGGCTTAACATAAGTCTAGCTTCCAAATTCGTTTATCCCACCTCATTCAAGCTACAGAAGATTTTGAAGAAGATTACAATAATTTAGTAAGGTTTCTTTTCAACGTCATAACTTCACTCAATAATCTACGTCCATAAACTAGATGGATTAAATTAAACCGTAAATTGGAGATCATAAAGTATTAAGTTAAACGATAAATTCTCAGCTTTACGGCGAAATATTATCTTTGTGTTGAATTTAATTATTATGCTCAATTGTTTTTTATGTCTGGTATTAAATATTTCTGCGTATCGACTTATATATTTATACATATTTGAAAGTCGTAGCTACGAAAAGATATATTTGGTCTGGAACATAAACCTCTTGGCTCGACTGTAGTAATACCACGGTCCGACAGAAAACCGCAAATTTCCGACTGTCCAAATACCACCTTCCTTTCTCTGGTTATTTTACCGCCGGCAACGCATATATTTTGTTGTCTAAAGTATAATATCTATTAAAGAATGCTTAACATGAGGTGACGCACTTAATCGTTTGCCCACCTGCGGTATAAAAAAATCAATTCCCGAATAATTCTTGCACGAATATACCCGAATAAGCTGTTAACACACTCGAATTTATGACCACTCGTCTGTTTTCAGCAAGTATCTAAAGCAGGGGTTATATATAAAAAATACATCAAATGTAAAGCCTGTTTCATCCATAGCAACCCTCTTTTATCCGAAAGGCAAACCAACTGACAGCCCGCATGATCGTAAGCTTGAATCTTTATGCATCCTTTTAACCGAATAGATTATATTAGACTTTATTTCGAATGTTTCACGAAGTACCAACCACCATTTTTTATAAAAACAAATCATCAACTGCCTCCCAAGTGTATTCATAGATTTCTTATAAAATAGTATGATTTTAAATGACTATAGAAGTATTGGGTAAAATCAAAGACATTAAACAGTATAGTTATAGACCGAACATCAGGACCAAATTTTTCGTCTAAAAGTTATTAACAATTGGTAATAAGTTGCTGTCTTATCTGATGTCCGTGTAACCAGACGTCTCGGTATGCTTAAATTTTGTAAAGAAAACAATATTTTGGAAGGATAATGCCAATATATGCATTACGACCATGTCAAAGTATGTTCTAATGAATTTTCATTAGATATTTTGTTATTTCACGGTAGATTGACTTACTGACGAACAGGCTCAAAATATTTGTATGACAATTTTCCCAATGTCCGCTCTATATAATCTTAGAACTCTTTGGATAGAATTTACTAAATTATTGCTGGTTATAGCGTCGTGGCAAATTATGGATAGTACTTGAAAGTGACGGTTGAGTGTTCATTGGTGTTATGGAAAGCGGGCAGATTGTATTGAAAGCGAAACTTCAGTGAGTCGCCTTTGATGTTACCACCGTTTAGCTTAGTTATCACATTCCTTTATCGCTCCCTTGAAGGATTAATCAATATTTGAAAGTAGGAAAAACACATTATATTTGCAAAATATAAAGAATCTGTAAATCGAAAAGTGATTGAAAGTAAAATATTTTTTCCGATACAAGATTCACTATTACAAACCAAATTACTTCCATAAATCATTAACATGATTGCGTAATAAAAACAAATTAAAATTTCTCGCGACAACGTTCCGAATCTGCAAACAACATATTGCCGCCTTTATTTCTACCATTTGTCAATCCTGCTTTTATTTCCGGAGGATCGTTCGAACGCAATTCTATTTTTAAATGCAAGTGCGATGCACTTCGTGAATAGGTCCTACTGAGTCAAATAGTTAAATATATACCGTACCATTGCGGAAGTATTTTCTATAATAAGACGCGGAGAGAACGAATGGAGAGCGATCGTCTACGATCGTTTTGTCCATATTGCTAGTGATTTGTTCATGTGATTGAGCTGTTAGCATTGTGTTTCCCTATTCGCGGGACAGGAAAAATTACAGACGGTTTAAACCCCATTTATCTTGTATATAGGGTCCTTATACTTTATTGCTATACGACTTAACTTTGAAGCATCTGGTGTGTGTGTGTGCTATTGTTGATTCGAATAATCACAGATTAGTAAGATGGTTATGATAGTGTGTAATCCTTGGTATGCTTAATCACACAAAACAGTTTCTGTCATACCTACATGAAATCGATAGATCTTACTGATCATTAGGCGACAAATCATTATGCATTTTAAGCAAAGAAAGTAATCTAATACTTAATAGATACATGTTCCAAGTTTCGTCCCAATCTATTGCGATTTATGAGTAAGTCTTAAAAACATCTATAGAAACATTTTCATAAAATAATATTTGTCGCATTTATAATATTAGTAAGAAAAGAGAGGTCAATGTGCATTTTTTTATAATACACTTTCATAATACCAGTGTAAGAAAACACCGTGAAATGAGTGAAAACCTGCATGCCTGAGAAGTCTTTTCATACGAATTTCGAAGGTATGTGAAGTCTGCCAACCCGCACTACGCCGCGCCAGCGTGTGGACTGACTAAGGCCAAAACCCTCTCAGTACTAGAGGAGGCCCGTGCCCAGCAGTGGGACAGTACATAATACAGGGCTGGTATTATATATACACTTTTATAAATAAACATAATGCCGCTTGTACCTGCTCGATGCTGGTCGTAAGTCGAAAATTGATTTCCCATTCGATTTAATAGCGGGGTTTAATCGATACGATACAATCAACCACAGTGCATACAATTCATTCTGAGTCTTCATTTTAAAAGTATTAATTAATGATACATTGTTCGGTAAATATAACGTGAAATTAAAAGGGTCTTACTGGTATGAAAGTGTCGTTAAATATAATTTTGGAAATACCCATCGTGGCTGTTGAAGCTTTATGTTGGAACCAACAATCACAAACTGAAATTACAGCTTTTAATAAAATTACACACAGAAATAGGACACGGGAAATTATACATTTATATTATTAAATCAATCGATTTGTATTTGTAGACAAACTTAAGCTTGTATTCCCAGAAGGTTAGGGCAAATAGAACTAGTACAACCATCATCCTTATTATACGTGTATATATTATATGCATAAGTGTTCCCTCCTTCCTACAACTTGAGGCCCTACAAGCGGAGCGTGAAGAAGCAATAGAGCAGGCATAATACTAGTCACAATAGCAATCCTAGTCCATTGAAATCTTTTGTTTTTTTTTATTGCATTGAATGATGAGACGAACATACCGTTCGCCTGATTTTAAGCGATACGACCATCCATAAACAGTAGCAACACCATCCAGCACCTTGAGTTACAGAGTACTGTGTGGCATTCCACTGCGCTCGTCATCCTGAGACATACGGTGTTAAGTCTCATTATGTCCAGTAGTTACACTGGCTACAATGTCCTTCAAACCGAAACACAACAGTGTATGCACACTGCTGCTTGGCGGTAGAAATAAACATTGCGGTAATACCCACCCAGACGGGCTCTTACAGATGAAAGACCTACCACCAGTAAATGTGTTCGTAACAATACACAAAAATTTATTGTCTATCCTTGACCGATCTCAGAACCACTCCAATTTCACCCTAAGTACGCAGCTAGAAAATGAGGCAATAATGTCTTAAAGGGCTACCCGCTAGTAAGGTGATGGTAAAATGATTACTAATAAACCCGCAAGTAAAACTTGGTTCCGAACGACGCTCTTAGAATATCAATAATTCCTAATTACTTATTCTGGAGTGATCTTGACGTAGACTAAGGTTATTCAGCGACGTGTCTTAAGTTGGCCCGGGTGCATATCAAGATGGTTGGATGCCAGTAGAAGTAGCTTCACCTTCAATTGTCTTTCACGTTTATTAAAAGCCTTAGGGTCATTCGGGGCAACAGCACGCAGTGGGTAAAAGTTCGCATGGTCAATATCTCGGAACCTATTAAGGGGGCTCAGACACTTTTTTAGCTAGATCAGGGGCGCGTCAGGGACAATGTCAGAGCCACAAGCTATTTTACCAAGCCTCACTTGTTTGGCGAAAAACGGAGATCAACGTGATTTTGTTGATTAGTTACCAATATTTTGTGCTGGGAAAAAAATGTATGGTTAGTCGGTGCATCAATTTACAAAAGTTCGTTAATTATGTTAAGTTTACATGATTATTATAGTATTTATTTTAGTTATTAATTCTGTCCTAGAAAATAAATGCTTCTCAACTAACGTGCGATTGTTTAAATTATTCCCTGTTTGGGTAAGAGTACGAGGCTAAAAGTACGCACGCTGTTATAACTTCATTACAATGATCGCACGGTTTTTTCTTCTTTAAGCTGCAATTAAATCGAATATTATATGTAAAGATTTTTAGACCTTATACAGAAAAAAATGTTCTCATTAAACACTTCGCGTAGTTTTACCCACATAACGGGTCAATAGTACGAATTTCTCCCGCTGCACTAAAACATGTATTGCAAAAAAAACAATGAAGCAATGTACAAAAAGTCATTAAATAATGAAAGTAGAATAAATTTACTTTACATAGAGTGTTAAAACGTTTTTCATAACACTATATTTTTGACTGTGTAGACGATAGAAAAAAAAGTGCGTACTTTTAGGCCGAATGACCTATAGACCTAAATAGAATTTAGACAACCTAGTAAATATGTATAATGGTAATCTGATAATAATTGTGATGCCAGTTGCAAGCCAAGACTTTAGCTAAGTTAGTTTAAGTTAGCTTGCTTATCTGACATGTTTTTCCATACTAGTGCGCAGACCGCAAACTATATAAACTAAGCTAAATGTACTATGTGCCACTTTCTTAGCTATGCAAGCTAAGATAACCTAACTTAGCTAAGTTCTTGGCCTGCAAACCACAAAACGGTCCGAAAATACGAACAAAGCTTAGTTCAAGACTTGCAGAATGTGGTGTCATGTTAATGTGTAAGTTGATGGTTGGGCTTAATCTTGAGGAAGGCGCAAAAATGCAATTAATTTTTGAACTTTTCGCATTTGTTTTAATGGTATAATTTTATTACAAATATTTGACATTCATCATAATATATTAAATTACACGTAATATTCTTGACGTATTTTCAGAAACTTTCATAGCCAAGGTAACTTTCATACTTATATAAAAGTTTTAAAATACAAAGTAATAACAACAGTATTTTTCTACTCGAAATTCAAATCTGTTCCTTTGGGAACCACCTCGTATTCAAAGGGAGAAGGTTTCTTTTCAAAAATTATAGTTTTTGTGCTGGAGAAACTTAAAAAATTGGAGAGTACATTAATCTCAGAGATGCGATTCTTTTGTGAAGTTTTTAACGATTTTGTTTACCACTATGCATATAAAAAAAGTAATTTATTTTGTGGTTGTTAATGTATTTTTTTTATAACTGTAATACTTTAGACGTGACAGCAACTTATGATTAAAATGAGCCCTGAAATAATAACATATTGCAGTATGCCGCTATTAGGTATTGTACGCAAATATCTTTCTTACTAAATTATAATTACGAAGGTTCGTAAAAATATTTGACGTTTCTAAACGCGAAAACCGCTGAACGGATTTGAATGAAATTTGGCACATGGATAAATCATGTCCTAGAACAACATATACATTTTTATCCCAGTAATTTGATTCCATAGGAAATATTTGTTTTTTGTTTGATTTTTTAGATATATGGCGCTGGCGTCGTGGGTACTGATGGCGCCATGGATTGCTACATTGATTTAGGGACATTTGTGTGACCTAATTTTTAATTTAAATTCATTATAATTATTACGAAATTCTACATACAGTCTATACTATACGGGTATGTACCAGAAAAAAAAAAAACAATATCACTTTACCCTAACCAGGGATTGAAGCAGTGCCCTCAGCACCGCAATACAACTACGCCACGCAGGCAGTCGCGTTATTCTCAAGATTAATATTATACTTAGTTTGGGTATCAAATCATCATAATATTTTGATTGGATGTTCTAACATAAGGATGTAGCTACCATACAAAAAAAGTAAGTAAAGGAAAACAACTTTTGCATTTAAACTTATGCAAAATTCTGTTACTTGACAAAAAAAAATCCTTGTCACACAAATAGAGGGCACTTCGCAGTCCTTTTGAATTTGTAACAGCAGATTACAAGGGACAAAAGGTCCGGGTCCATATAAAGTTTTCTTTTTTTATGACATCAATAAAAAAGCGAATATCAAACAGGTTTAAGTGAGCGACAATAACTATTTTATTCGTATTACATTTACAACTTAATATAAAAAGTGTACATTATACTTATCATACCCACCCACGTATATCGGCCATGTATAAAAACCCTCGGGAATTGTTACCTAGCGTTATTACCCAAGCAGTTTGTGGGGCCAGGTTGTTTCATCCGTGGTCAGGTAAAGTTAAGGCTCTTATTTATTATTATAAGGTACACCAACATTACTACGTATAACATTGCAATACAATAAAACGATAAGATGCAACATCTATGGGCTTAGAATGTGGCAAAAAACAAAAAACGACTCCGTTTCGTTTAATTGGGATTGGTTGAGAGACTAACACGTGACTGACATGTTGGTCTCTCGATCACACAAACATCAAAATTAAACGACATCGTCTTACGATTTGCGTTTTTTTTTGAACATTCTAAGCCTACTGATCTGTGTGCTACTCATAGGTGTACAGAGCATTCACCACGGACAATATACTCAATTAAAAACTAAAACATAACATTGAAAAGATAATATGATTACTTAAAATATGTCATTATTGAGTAATGATTGTATATATTATAAGTCATTTGGGTATAACACTAATGAAAACAATAGGCAAAGTAATAAAATTAGCTTGTAGTTTGTGCTAATATCTCTGATCGCATTGGCGAGTAGCAAGCGAATTCACAGCGCGGTGAAGACGCTGCGCGCTTGTCCAGTGTAATAAGACCGTTAACTTTACTTGACCATGGATGAAACAACACGAGCTCAGTCATGTAGGCTCAATTAGACAAATGGGCTCATGACTCAATGTCACATAACAACTTGTTAATACAACAAAAGTATTCGTTATCATAATGAATATGATACATAATTCTTACCTAATACATAATAATGTGAACTAGTCTTTATTTGTAAATAGTATAAGTGCAGTTACTATTGATAGTTTAATTTATTTCAGTTATTAGATGTGCAAAATTTCATTCTTCGTCAATAAAATTGTTTTTTTCATATTCAAATACTCACAAATGTTTAATGCTTGAGCTGAGTTTCGAACCCAGGTCTCACCGATTTCAAAGTCCACTAGCTTTTTATTTTATGCGGATCATGATGACTGTCATAATTTCATGACAATCAATTTATCGGCCGGTCGGCCGGGTGGCCACCTGCAAGGTGAACTGACTACTTGATAAAAGGTCGCAGGAACACGCTGGATGCACGCCGCTTTTGACAGGACCGTTTGGAAATTTTTAAGGGAGGCCTATGTTCAGCAGTGGACATCATATGACTGGTGATGATGATTAATTTATCGGTCTATTATAAGTCATAACATTGCTGGTGGTAGGTTATATTTTGTATCCGTCCGGGTAGTCGTACGTAAGGTGTTAAAATCCGACATAGTGGCCAACGAAGTGTGCCGCGTTCAGGGATCAGCCTGTGTATATCCGGTTCAAACAAGCCGGCATAATTGTGTCGACGGACGAGGAATAATCGCATCTTGTCAGTCGACACTGTATCTGGACCCCTCTCCGCTTTCCATCAAGTGCCACTTCACTTGATGATAAGGGGTCACTATGCCGTTAATCAATCAATCAGTCTATCACCGTCCACTGCTGAACGTCGGCCTCCCCAAGTGAGAGCCAACCATCCTGATGTTGAGCAGCCCGCATCCATACGCTACCCGCCGCCTTTTTCAAGTCGTTGGTCCATCGTGCTGCAGGGCGTTCTACACTACGTCTACCTGATCACGGTTTCAACTCCAGCACACCATGCCGTGCATACATATAGAAAAAAACTACGAACCGATTTTTAAGTATACTTCCTTGAGTTAATAAGTTGACAATCCGTAAATAATCTACTTTAACTATTGTAATGATAATGGTAAACCTTAAATCGCAATGAATTTATTTTATCGAGTTTTTTCAAGAAAACTTCGTCACCTTCATTTGTTTTAGCTAAGATGGCTTTTTTCTTTATATATAAATTCTAAAATATTTATATTAAGAAAACATAATCTACTAATCTTCTGCTCGCGGCTCCGCCCGCGTGAATGAGTTTTCCGGGATAAAAGTCCCGCTTTATATTTCCCCGGAATAAAAAGTAGCCTATGTTACTTGCTGATAATGTAGCATTACATTGGTGAAAGAATTTTTCAAATCGGTCCAGTAGTTTCGGAGCCTATTCAATGCAAACAAACAATCAAATCTTTCCTTTTTATAATATTAGTAAAGATATATGTAGATACATTTACTTGAAATATTACGGTAAAAGTAAGAAAAAATCAATCCTAGAACTGACCACCATTTTTAAAAAACACATTAATACGAAAATTATTCATTAAACATAAAAACTAATTTCGAGTGGAAATAAATTCTTAATTTCAGCACGTCATGATTTTATTCGCTGAAGTTACAAATTTTAAGGCACCTTTCCGAGTTTCAAAGTCTACAGTTTCAGCAACTTTCTACGTCTTAGTCGTCATTTTCAGGTGCTTAAGCGTGTTAGGGAGAAAATGTTATGCAAGAAACTTACATCATTTTAAAACTTATATTCGTTTAACGTAATTTGAAAGTATTAAAGGAAGTTAGCTTTTGCCCGCGGCTTCGCCCGCACGAAAGAATTTCCTGGATAAAGGTCCCGCTTTACATTTGCCTGGGACAAAAAGTAGCCTAAAACCTTACCAGTGTCTGTCTGGAACTATCTCCATACCAAATTTCATCGCAATCCATTCGGTACAAACTTTGCCACCCCTTTTTACCCTTTAAGGGTTGATTTTCGCAAAATCGTGTTAGTGAGCACATACGTTTTTTTTTTTTTTTATTGCATTGAATGACGAGACGAGCATGCCGTTCGCCTGATGGTAAGCGATACGACCACTCATAAACAGTAGCAACACCATCCAGAACCTTGACTGACAAAGTACTGAGTGGCATTCCACTGCGCTCGTCATCCTGAGACATAAGATGTTAAGTCTCATTATGTCCAGTAGTTATACTGGCTACAATGTTCTTCAAACCGAAACACAACAGTGCATGCAAACTGTTGCTTGGCGGTAGAAATAGACATTGCGGTGGTACCCACCCAGACGGCCTCTTACATAATGAGAGACCTACCACCAGTAAACGTGCTAAAAGGAACCCCCATGAAAAATTTGAGACTCCTAGCACTTGTAGTTTCTGAGATTTCGTGATGAGTGAGTGATAGCCTAAGAGCCGACAGACATTTTGGGACGGTGTTTGAATATTATTGTTTATTAACCGACTTCCAAAAGGAGGAGGTTCTCAATTCGTGTGTTTGTATTTTTTTTTTATGTATGTATACTGATTTCACTGAAAATCGGGAGCGTATTTTTTGTTACTAATATTCCCAGCAAGGTCAAAAAAAATTGCAAATAAAATCCTATTAAAAAAATTTAAAGTTCGCTAAAGACTGCAACGTTTCAGCAAGGTATGCATTATCGTATTCAGGTAAACCTAGGAAAGGTTTTTAACAATGTAAAACATTGGCCCAAACACCTTCTCCAAAATGTTTATATTCATCTAATTTTACCATCTCTGTGGCGTAGTTATGTTGCGGTAAGACTTCTTAACTTAGGTCTCGAGTTCGATCACCGGGTCTGGTAAAGTTATATAAGATTTTCTGCTCCGATTAAAGTAGCTCTGGTAAATAGCAACTGACTTACCCCTATTACATGGGACCTAACATGGCTGGAGAAATCTGCGTATATCACTACCTACCCCTGAAACGAGAGAAAGCTGTGATCCTACAAATGTAAAAGATATTATTAAGCGGTTCAACAAGCGGGAATGCGGAAAACCAATCTTGTTTGGTAAAGAATTTACGTTATGTTTGTAATATAAATAGTACTGTCTTTGGTTTCTTTCGCGTTTTATTTACTACAATTGCCGTGTACTTCGTGAGAGATGTATACTTTAGCGTTAAATAACGGCGTGTATGGAAGCTTTATTTAAAGTATACCCAAAGATACAGGATATTTATATAAACGGCTCATAATGTAGATATATTCTAGAGGTACAGTACTACTTTGAATGAATCGTACAATCAATATTAGATTAAGGCCTATTAGTTACTTTAACAGCCTGTTAACTATCTTAACGAACTAGTAAGGTTTTTGAGTGTCCCATCACGCCCTAACCAGTGATTATCTTTCTTATCTAGGGTTCTTTCATGGGGCGAGCGATACTTTAACATTCGCGTTAATTTTAATAGCCAATTAACTAACGCCCTTTAAATAAGAAATTGGTGAAATTGGACCTAAAAGTAGAATTTCTTTCATATAAGTCAAGAGCTAGACGTTCCTAGCAATGCTATAACTTTCAGGTTAGTGCGTTTTATTACGTACTATGGCTAGGACCCCACTAGAGTCTAATAGCCACTGTATTTCTCTCAATATTTGGCAATATATCTACGACTTATTTATTGAGACAAACGTGTGTTACATTAACTTTAGTGTGGCTTCGGCTTATTGCAGACTGATCCAAGATAGCTTTACCAATATGTTTTTTAATACGACAATATTGCGCGTGCAACGCGATTATCAGTCCACTAGCAATATTCAATTTTATACATAAGATAACATTAATAAATATAATATCAATCTTTCATCACTTATTGAGTAAAATAAAAGAACCCTGCATCCATGTTATGTAATTACCTATATAGAAAATATAAAATTATATATCTCAAGCCATATCTGAAGCACATAAAAACATTCATTATCGTAATACAAGTTGAAATGAGTGGAATCGTTTGCTCTAGTAATTGGGAATCTTGTTTGTCTTTTTTATTACCTCCGAGGGTATAAAGCTTGTTGACTCGCCGTTTAGATTGATCTCAATTCGAGATTTTGCATTTGAAATCTCTAGAAAAACATTCATTTCGTAAAACGTTTTTTATGAACTGACAGTTCGAAGATTTTGCTTTCAAGTTGGTTAAAGAAAAAGGGATTTATGATAAATTATTTACATTAATAAAACTTCAAGCTATTAACTCCAAAGGTATAGGCAAAGATAATTAATTAGAGGCATTCACATAGACACGCTTAAGTCACAATATGTTATTTGTGGCACAACTATCATCTAGTGGTTATAAATTCATAGAGTTCCGGAAATTAAATTTGTTTTTCAAAATCACTTTCGCCAAGTGCAATCCGTCCCATGATGTTATTCCAGACTCCGGGCTGATATTGAAACCCAAAATCACTTTGCCCGACCCGGGATTCGAACCCGGGACCTCAGAAAGGTGTCGTACCTCGCATACAATACAACTTGCCATCGAGACAGTAAAAATTAACGCTTGTTAAATAAACAAACTAAAAATGTTAATGAAGGACATTAATTTTATAGCACGAGTTATTTTGAAATGTATTATACTGTATTTTAACATGGGGATATTTACGATCCCAAATTTTGATACTTTTAACTAAAAAAAATCGAGATAAAATGTATTACTTGTAGATTGGAACATGCTCTGGCTCACTGATAAAACCATGGATAAAACTGTCAGCCACAGTGTAAATTTACTTGAATTACACGTTGCGTGTAAAAATATAATATATTTTAACAGTGGGTTAAACTTTTCAGTAGGTTCAGTTTTTCCGGAATAAAAGTCTCGCTTTATAATATTTTCTTGGGTTAAAAAGAAGCCTATGTCCTTCTCAGGATCTCAAACTATCTCCAAATGTCATCGAAATCAGTTCAGTAGTTCCAGAGATTACTTCAAACAAATTCACAAACTTTAACTCTTTATATTATTAGTATAGATAGTGTAGAAAAAGACCCAAAGCATAGTCTTTTTTAACATACTGTAGGTCGATAGTAAACTAATATTTTTATGTATCTGTAAACTAAATCACACATAAAGAAGGTAGCATAGTGTTATAGAATAAAACTAAGTAACCTTTGCCCTCAATCCCCAGTACGATACAAAGTTAAATAAAGAGGTATTAGTCAGGTAACTTTTAATTCACTTAACGAAACATGTGACTACAGTTACTAATTTAATTAAAAGTTACGACCTTCCGTACTTTTAAACTAATTTACGATAAGTATTATATTTTTCTCTGCTACATTTATTCCAATTGCTTTTAACGACTTATCAACTAAATGAGAAAGCTCTGGGCCACAATAAATCTCCAAAACTTCAGACAGCTCTTTTTAAATAATTGTATTACAAGCAAATTACGCATCGATGGAAAATATTTTCCAACTTAGTCCTGTCCGAAATTGATAATTAATTTAGGGAGCGTTTCAACTTCGGTAATAACAAGTTCCATTTATCAAAATAATTAATAACAAACCGTCAAATTAGAATATTAACTAACCCATAGATATTTTAAATTTCCTTTTCCATTTCGTTATTATCAGCAACAGTGATTAGGCGGTGTCTGAAAAATCTACGGAAATTAATCTATCAGAGGAGAGCCGTTCCATTGACGACGGTGAGTCGGCGGGTAATGAAGTCTTTGGTCGATCTAAATTGCTGCTTTCATTCAGTGTAAAATTTTATACTTACTGCGAAAGGGCTTAGTGAACTTCGAATGAATATAGGTAATCAAATTATGTGGCAAAAAAAAACATGACACGACTCAGTTTCGTTTTATTGGGATTGGTTGAGAGACTAACACGTGAAGGACATATTGGTCTCTTGATCAATTACAAACATCAACATTAAACTACATCGTCTTACGCATGTACGAGATGTCGCATATTTTCGCATATTTTGCGGTTTCGCAAGAGAATCAAAGCCTGTAGGGTTCTTCCCCACAAATATGTACTTCGATAACAAAAAAAGCTAATTTACATTTTTAATTTGATTAATTTGTTAATTAATTTTGGCGAGCTATTGAACTTATATATTATACTTAGATACCTTCCTACAAATTTGTTCAGAACGCTCGGTACGCGAGTCCAACTCGCACTTATCCGGTTTTTTAGCAAAGCCCTAAATTTGAATAATAATGAATAAAATTCAACTGAAACAATTGAAACTTCACGAAATAGGCTTATGAATCGAAATCGAATTTGCCATGCCGAAACAATAAATCGTTGACTTTGTTTCTTAGAAACACGTAATTGATGGATGTCGTTCGATAAAGAACAACCAATTTGCGCACGTGACAACCCCGATGTTCCAAAACTTGTCTGCTATTGATCGAGAACAATTTATTTGCTCTTTATTTTTTTATTGTTCTCTAATATCGTATTTTGTAATCTATACATATAAAATGCTTTGTCCTGAATGGCTGACGGATCAACGCACAGCCTAAATGTAGAGACCTGAAACTTGGAGGGTGTATTTTTTGTATGACGTAGGCGTCCGATATGAAAGGATTTTCCGAAATTCTACCCCTAAGGGTGTTAAAAAAGGGGGCAAAGTTTGTATGGGACAGCGTGATTCCTTGGTCCAATCTAGTTCAAATTTTGCATGGGGGTTCCTTTTAGGACGTAGGTGCTCACTAAGATGGGATTTTGCGAAATCAACCCTTAAGGGGGTAAAAAGAGGTGGCAAAGTTTGTATACGATAAACTCAAAAACTACCGAACGTATTTCGATGAAATTTGGTATGGAGACAGTTGGAGATCCTGGAAAGGTTTTAGACTACTTTTTATCACTGGAAATTTATAGACGGACTTTTATTCAGGAAAACCTCTTTCGTGCGGGCGAAGCCGCGGGCAAAAGCTAGTTTATTTATAAACGTGATAAGTCCATTATAGACTCGCCCCTTACTAATTTATACACACAATCATAATTGCTATAATCAACCAAAAGTTTCGAATCGAGCAATCGCTTAGGAAGTGTTTAATAGTATTTTAATTCCAAAATTAAATTATTTTCCGATATGGAAGTCCGTGTAGACGGAAGGACGCATAAAATATGGGTATAATATTCGTTGTTCCTTGCGATACACCCCTTCTTAGATATAGTCGTATGAATAACTTTGGAACATAAAGACTACAGATACTTATAGATAGACTAATACTAGTTGGGAGTGGACCGGACTACCGAGACGAATGTCCGCAGGTTCAAAACCCAAAGGCACGCAGCTCTAAATTTTCTAAAAAAGTTATGTGTGTATTCTTTGTGAATTATCGCTCGCTTTTACGGTGAAGGAAAACATCGTGAGGAAACCTGTAAATCTGAGAAGTTCTCTATAGGAATTTCGAAGGTATGTGAAGTCTGCCAACCCGCACTAGTTTAGCGAGGTGGACTAAGGCCTAAACCCTCTCAGTTGTAGAGGAGACCCGTGCTCAGCAGTGGGCAGTATATAATATAGGGCTGATATGATATGATGATGAGACTAATACATATAGGTTGCTTGAAAATAGGCCATATAATATTTTAAATATCGCAGAAAATAATTGTAACCAAAAAAAATGACGTTAACAGTTAATAAAGGCAACATCGCGTTTACTAAAGTGACTTCCAAAACCTGAATAATTACGACACGCAAACCAACCATTTTTCACTACAAACTGACTCCGAGTTGCTTCTTTCATACTTTTTCCACTGTTCAAATATTTCCATCAAAAGTAAGGGATTTTCGTGCCAAGAAGCAGTGCATGCCAGCTCCGTGTTTGTGAGAAGTCACGGTATTGTTTTTATTTCACTGTACGGGAAAGGGGAAATGTCAGTTTTAAATACACAGAGAGACACGCGAATGACACATTTCCAATGTTTTATAATGATTCGTTGGTGTGGGATTACGCTTAAATTGCATCGACAATTTCTGTGGTATCTAAACTATAAAGATTTTTTTTTTCATGCTTATTACTTATTAGTAATGGATAAATTTTGGAAACTATTTGACCGCTCTTTAGCTACATTCCCCTGTGTGCTATAGGCAACATTTATTCCGAGAATTTACGTTAACAAGGACGGAGTCGTACTAAAATTAGTATTTTTTGTGTATGGGTGGCGGTTTTTATTTTTCATCAGGTGATCCATGCGACCCTATAAAAATGGCTCCACAAAACTTCGACCCAACTCGATTTCGTGATATTCCGATAAACTGGATCAGAAAGGATTGACGAGACGCCCATGATCTCTGTTATTGTTATAGTCATCTACCATAAAGGGATCCACTTGCACTTTCACATAATTGGTTTCATTGGCAGGAACTGCTCATAGAAATTCTACTATAAGCAATGCTGTTCCAATGATTCAGCTACAAGAATAGTAAACAGTGTACCTTCAAATAACATGTACTTGCACGTAGATATTGAACTGGAGTTTCATTTTCAAATCACATTGCCAATATCTGCACGTCTGGTTCAATATAGTTCCGACGTAGACCTATAAGAAATATACGAACTAAACAATAACACTGCAGTTTGTTTATTCGCAATAGAAATACCAAAGTTATGTGAGTGCAAAATTAATTTATAAAACTTTAAAATAGTTTGATATTTGGAGCTAAAACAAACAGAAGTGAAATATTTATTGTTCAGTACGAAAGAAGTTTTAATTGCTAAGAAACTGACAGATCTACGAAAACAAAAACATTCGGTGTTATAGAAAGCACTGCCAAATAAAACGTTTCAAATACATACATATTAATCTTGAAAGCAAGATTGGATTCTGGCTCAAAAACGTAGTACAAATATTATATTTTTATATGTTGATGGTATGCGTAGAAATAACAAAATACTACTATATACACGTAGAATATTTTAACGGTTCAATAACTTTGAATCATTGTAAAGAAAATGTAAGAGTAAGTTCTTGAAAAGTTCTAATTAGTAAAACTATGAAACGAACTAAACTAATACTTATCACAACAAAGAAGGTAATTTTCCACTAATATATCTGTAAACACAATTTATCCAAACGAGTCTGAATCTGACAGCGGGTCGCTAATGTTTTTGGACCCCAATATCACTTACAATCCACGTCTGTATTCATTAAAGGTTTCTCTATTAAGCTTCAACCTAGAAGATTACCTAAAGGCAACAGTCACACCTAATGAAGGTTGCTTACTAAATTAGTTGACATTAATTACTGGGGACGTTATTAATAATTCAAATACGAAATAATATGGAGAGAAAATATATTGAATTTACGTAAAAGACACTAAGCAGCGTTCACACAAACAAAAAAATAACAGTGAAATGTTTATAATTAATACGTTGGCCTCAGAGTTTGCGACGCAGTGGATAAATACCAGATAAGTTAGTTAAGGTGGCGTGTTCTTGTAGTAAAAATAACTGTGAAGGGCGTCAGTGAGTGCCTTGACCTAGTCACATGAATCTGAATGAATCATAATGAGACTTAACATCTTATGTCTCAGGGTGACGAGCGCAGTGGAATGCCACACAGTACTTTGTTAGTCAAGGTGCTGGATGGTGTTGCTACTGTTTATGGGTGGTCGTATCGCTTACCATCAGGCGAACGGCATGCTCGTCTCGTCATTAAATGCAATAAAAAAAAAAAAAAAAAAAAAAAAAAAAAAAAAAAAAAATCTACACTATCTAAAAAGTGCTACCTTGACACCTCTAGTGATATATAGTGGGATCTGGGAATGTCTTGAAAAAGGAACGAGTTAAATAGACAAACAAGGGATGACAGTTAGGCTCAACAATGAAAAGACAGAAAATTTATATCTTGTTGAGAAACAACATTACACTGAATTCAGCGTCGAGTTGCAGTTCTTGACAAGTTTCTACGAAATATGAAATATCATTTACATACGCTAAAGGCGGTTCGTGTTACAGCTTGTAAAGCTACGCATTTAGGATTATGTCAACGACACGAATAGGCCAACTCAAGTAACACAAACCTGAAGTGAGACGACAGCTTTGTTGATGTATTTTCTACGGTTCTTGAGGTTGTTGGAGATAATCTACTCAATTTGGGAATATATTATGTGCCTTTAAATTAAGATTTCAATGCATCCAGTATCCCTCTAGCATCGTAGATTTTTAGTAAAGTTGATTGATCAGCATCCGGTGATACATTTGCCAACCTTCTATAATTGTACTAAATATATATTTATATTGTATGTTTCCATGGAAACCTCGACGAATAAACATAAGAGATAAATAGAAAATATTACATCACTAAAAGCTAATACATTACCACTATATAAGAAAATACAATTAAGGAACTCACTTATTCAGTGTTACAGATTTGTTCTTAATAGAATTCTCTTACTTTATCGAGACAAAACTCAATTATCACTGTTAGACACCACAATTTTGTAACAAATTGCTTCATCCGGTGGTAGAAATAAACAATTTGGTGTGCGTAAACAAGATAATGTTAATGAACGAACTGAGAGATTCATAGCTCGGATAGTTCCGCGAATGGTATAACCATTGCGCTGGTGAACAGGTTCAAATTCCAGGCAATCGATACAAAATATGGCGTGTATCAAAAACATTAAACAGTATATTTATAGACTGGACATCACGACCAAATTTTTCGTTCAAAACTTATTACCAATTGTTAATAAGTCGCTGTCCTATCTGACATGTCCGTGTAACAAGACGTCTCGGTATGCTTACATTTTGTAAAGAAAACAATATTTTTGAAGGAAATAGGCCAATATACGCATTACGCCCATGTCAAGGTATGTTCTAATGAATTTTACGTAGGTATTTTGTTATTACACCGTAGATTGAGTTACTGACGAACAGGCAAAAAAATTTTGTATGACAATTTTCCCAATATCCGTTCTATATAAGAACTCTTTGGCGTGTATATATTTGAATCTTTTCTAATGATATACAAAAACAGTCCGCCTACAGAAGCAGAACTAATGCTACTAATATTTTGCCAATCTTATATACATCTCACAATGCTTGCATTTTGCTAATTTAGTACCAAATCCAATCCTGGAAAATTCAAGTACATGTTTTTTCGATCCTGCAAATTTTTTACATCTGCCTCAATTTTTTTGATTGGACTTCCTCGGGGTTATAGTTGTAGTGCGTGCATAGTACGCATCTCTCTGAGATCCTGGGTTTGTTCCCGGTTCAGTAGGAGCCCGGAGACTGGAAATGTGCCCGATAAATGGCAAGAGGCCCGCCCCCTATTACATGGGACCTAGAATAGCTGGAGAAATGAGGACATGATACACCTCTGCCTATCCCTGAAGAGGGAAAAAGGCGTGATGCTACATGTGTGTGATTTTTTTTCATGTTTTTTTTTTAAATAATTATAGCGTCACTGTACTGCCCAAATGTCCTACTAAGGGACAAATGAAATGATAAAAAAGTCTACATAAAAATAACAATAAAATAATCCTTATTTTACAATACTTCATAATAAAGTCACTGAAGACGAACATCAATTTTTCTGGCCGGAATTCAAAGTAAACAACAATCAATAGCTCTTTATATTCAAATATATTTGGGCCATAGCTTGGTCTATCGTGTGTCCGACTTCATTCTATGTAAATTAAGGTATTTCAAGGGCTCACCGTACAATTTACAGGTTTCCGTTGAAGCCACAAATGTATGCTAATGGATCCGAATCGTTTCATAATGGTCAGTGGACGATATATATATATTTTTTGTGACTAATTGTATGAGTTGTCTATAACTAATCTATACTAATATTATAAAGAGGAAAAGTTTGTGAGTTTGTAGGGACTTATCTATGGAACTACCTACTTGACCGATTTTGAACATTATTTCACTAGTAAGAAGCTACATTACTCCTAAGTACTACGAGCTAATAAAAAAATTACGAATTGTAGTTTATAAAACAAATGATTAGGTACCATAGTTTTTTCTTTAATATACTTTCGTAAAATGATTTGCATTTTTTTAAGGATTATAATATGAATGTTTTCACTGGTGGTAGGTCTCTCACATGTAAGAGACCGTCTGGGTGGGTACCACCGCAATTTCTATTTCTACCGCCAAGCAGCAGTGTGCATGCATTGTTGTGTTTCGGTTTGAAGGACATTGTAGCCAGTGGAATTACAGGACATAGTGAGACTTAACATCTTATGTCTCAGGATGACGAGCGCAGTGGAATGCCACACAGTACTTTGAAACTCAAGGTGCTGGATGCTGTTGCTACTGTTTATGTGTGGTCGTGTCGCTTACCATCAGGCGAACGGCATGCTCGGCTCGTCATTCAATGCCATAAAAAAAAAAAAAACTTGCGTAAAATGATTTGCATTTTTTTAAGGATTATAATATGAATGTTTTCATTCATTTAGCTCGGCATAATTTTCCTACGAAATACATATGTAGGTATTTTTATAAGTTTAATAATACTTTATTTAAACAATCGTTATGATTTTAACCGCAAAACTATTTATACCGATTTAAACTGACACCATAAAATTCCATGAATCGCAAATTAATTTTATTTAATATTTAAGTAACCAAATCCCGTCAAAAGTAAAAAAAACCCATCAAAGAAACACAATTTTTAAAATGCCACCGAACCCATAAAAAAAACTTCAATCAATGTTAAATGTAATACGGAGCAATCATTCATTGAACTCGAAAAAAGTAACCCCGAGACTTTATTATTGACAGGGAAGTTGGTTGGGTAGGCGGCAGGCAATAAGTCAATGCCTGAAACCAACAATGGGATGGCATAGAAAATTGTTTCGATTGAATCCGAGTACGTCACTCTAGATTATTGTAATAATTCTACGAATGGGTGCGAGGATCTTTATTTCGGCGAAACAATGTTATTTAAAGTAATAAATAGTAATGGTGCAATAACAATGACATGCAACTAAATGTTAATAAGTGTAACGTCATATCATTTACGACCAAGAAACATAGGATACTGTACGATTATAAACTAAATAATCAATTACTCGAAAGGAAGGTTACTATTAGAGACCTGGGCATTCTGTTTGACGAAAAAGTCACATTTCGATCACACTATGACCACATTGCTCATAAGGCTAGTAAAACATTAGGTTTCGTCATACGAATTACTAAGGATTTCCGACAACATAACAATACTCTACTACTTTACTACAGCTTAGTAAGAAGCATACTTGAATATGGCTCCGTTATTTGGTCACCATACTACAAAGTACACGAAGACAGATTGGAACGTGTACAAAAATGCTTTCTCAGAGTGCTTAGCTGGCGATCACATCTCTCCCGAACGCTGTTGGATTACGACAGCAGATCTGCACACTTCAATGTCCCTTCACTAAATTTAAGACGTAACTTCATTTTCCTTGTTTATTTGCATAAATTGCTGCATTCTTTGATTGATTCCTCAGATCTCTTAGCGACTATCGATATTAATATTAAACCCCGTATCAGATTGCCTAAAACATTTTTTCTTAAGGTTTATAGAAACAACACGTCGTATTATAATCCTATTGTTCGCATGTGCTGGCTCTATAATGAATTAAGTTTAAAATACCCTGAGTTAGATATTTTTGACAGCAGGCTGAGCATGTACAAGAGGATTGTTTTCGCGTGTCTTAATAATAACTGTGCTGCTAAATAATAATAGTTAGTTAGTTAGTTAATAAGAATCATTACTTTTTTCGTCCTTAATTAATTGTGTGTTTTGTTAATCAAACTTGTACGTGTCACGTAATTTGGATAAGTTGTATACACTTCTATTTGGATTCTGACTAGTCATTAGATCCAGTGTATTGTAATTTTGATTTTTGTTGTCAGTTATCTGTTTAGTGTATCTTTATAAATAAAATAAAAAAAAAAAAAAAAAGTAATATTCAGTGTGTACAGAGCACAAAAAGCATGAGTGCTTTATATTCATGATTGCAATTGTATTGGTTCTCGGGTTCGATTCCCGGGTCGGGCAAAGTGATATTGGATTTTTCTATTCAGTATCAGCCCGGAGTCTGGAATTTGTGCCCGATATGGCGATAGGCTCGCCCCCTATCACATCATGGGACGGAATACGCTTGGCGAAAAGTGGGTGCACCAGTTGCGCCTCTGTCTACCCCTTCGGGGATAAAAGGCGTGAGCATGCGTGCGTGCTTGAGCATGCAATTGTATTTAGATTTGTATTCAACTTCAACTTTCGACTTCTTGAAAACATCAGTATATTTGTTCCATACAACAAACCTAGACTCCCAATTACTAGTATTTTTAAAATCCCCCCTTACAGAACAAACGTAGGCCTAAATGCTCCAATAACTAGAATGTGTACTCTCTATAATAAAGTGGGCAGTAAAGTAGATATAGATATATTTAATGATTCTTATAAAGTATTTAGAGGTATGATGCTGGATTATCTCAATAATTAATTTGTACGTAATTAGATCTGGACCATACTCGCAACTCTATGACCTTTCCTGTTGCCTATTTCTTACGTTTAGCGTTGTAACCAAATTATTTTAAATGATGTATAATACATGTAGGATCGGAATGCAGTATGATTTATGGCAGATGAGTGGAATGGAACGTAAGACTGGTAGAATATATGGAACAGAGATGAGTGAAAGGGATAAAGAAGTGTAATAAGCAGGGAGGAAAGAGAGAGAGAATGAATGTTAAGAATGAGTGAGTGTGGAAGGAAGGAACGAGAGAGTAAGACGACACACGATTAAGACGGCAAGACGTAAAGAAAATATAACTAATTATTATCCAAGAAATCTTTTTATTATTTTGGCCCACATCGAACTAAATCCCACATACATACAGTAATTAATCAATAATGTTAATTTAAGTACTTCATATCTTTTCAATATTATGTTTTATTTTTTTAATTTAAGTATATTGTTTGTGGTGAATGCTGTGTACACCTCTGAGTAACACACATATCAAATGTTGTACCTTACTGTTTTACTGTTCTATAATGTTATAGTATTTAGTGCTGTTGGTGTACCTTATAACAATAAACAATTCGAATTTTAGCAACGTTTTCAGAGTAGTCGGATTTGTTTTTGAAACTAATATAACATAATTTAACTAATAAACATGATTTTATTTGTTAATGAATTGACACAATTATAAAATGAATAAATAAAACTAATGCACTTGTTTCATAAATATTTCGATTTTACCTACCCATGTGAGCTGTAACTTACATATTATATACAGATACTAGATGTTGCTTGCGGCTTCGCCCGCGTGTAAATGCCTTTCCTGTTACAAAATACCTTAAAACATAATACAACGCCAGTGACATGTACAGTCAGCCACATGAGTGGCTGAACAAATTCAAAATTTCAAATCACCGCTACGAGTTAAATTTATTTGAAACAATTTTTTTTCTTCTTGTTAAGTAAAGTATATCCCCTTTATTTCAATTTTGTGAAGGGAAAACAAAAGTTGGTAAGAACACAAAAGTGTAGAGGCGTTTTGAATTTGTTCAGCTACTTATGTGGCTGACTGTACTTAAAATATCAGATTAAAAATATCCATTATTTTCCACGGCAGCAGATTACTGGGCTAAAAAGTACCCTATATCTAAATCTAGGACATGATGTATCCGTGTGCCATATTAAATAAAAATCCGTTTAGTTGTTTTTGTGTTTATTTGTTTACATGCAAACATTTACACAAACTTTCGCATTTATAATATTATTAAGAAGTAAGAATCATATTTTACTTTAGGATTCTGATTGTTTTTGATTCGTTTTATGTCCCAGTTGTGTAAGTAGATTATAAACTTGGAGAAAGTTTATAATTAATGCCGACTTAATAAACTGTAAACACGCGTACATTACATTCTGGATGATATATCTGAATATAAAAATGCCATTGGCGCCTTATTTAACACAAAACGATTTTTAAGTACAAATAATATCATCATCATCGGCCACATGTTGCCTACTACTGAACATAGCCCCTACAGATTTCGAGACAGACGTGTCAAAAGCGGCCTGCATCCAGCGTGTTCCTGCGACTTTAGAAATAAATAAATATATATTTTCAAAAACGCAAAAATAATCTATAACACCTTAGTAGTAAAAGATTTTAATTACACACAGTAAGTTCCAGCAAGCAATCAAGGGTTTCCAAAAGAAAGTAAAATATACCACAATTCCTTCGATAAGATTCCGGCTTATGAGTCCTGCGTCCATTTCAATTTTCTGTTCCAGTGACCAGAACAAGAATATTATAGATTTTGAGGAAGCTTTATCATTTACCGTATCGATTGGTTTCTGGTCTTGGGATATATATTATAAGCGGTGAGGATCACTCAAACACAAAAAATAAACAAAAACACATTACGCGTTTATCCCCAAATGGGTAGGCAGTGGTGCAACTAGGGCACCCACTTTTCGCCATTTGTTTTCTGTCCCATGTTATGATGCCAGCCTATCGCCATATCGGGCACAATTTTCAGATTTCGGGCTGATACTGAGTAGAAGCGCCCAATATATATCGAACCCGGGACAGACCGATAGTCGTACCGAGTACGCAATACAACTCTGCGACTGAGATACAAACACACTTGGTCTTTAAGCGATCTACGACACAAGAAAAAATACCATACACTAGACTATACGCAGCAAATTTAATTTGGTACTTTTTTCCACATTTTTTTGACTGGCTCGGTGGCGTAGTTGTATTACGGTACGACTGCAATGCTGAGGTCTCGGGTTCGATTCCCGGGTCGGGCAAAGTGATATTGGATTATTCTATTCAGTATCAGCCCGGAGTCTGGAATTTGTGCCCGATATGGCGATAGGCTTCGCCCCCTATCACATCATGGAACGGAATACGCTTGGCGAAAAGTGGGTGCACTAGTTGCGCCTCTGCCTACCCCTTCGGGGATAAAAGGCGTGAGCATACTTTTTTCCAAAGAAACAATGTCACCGCCGCGCCGTCAAGTCGATTATGCCTGTGATTGATGGCTTCCATCACAACTCGTGTGTACTGTAACGGTCGACTTGTACTCATTTATATAGTGCTCGGATTCTGTCACATTACCGCGGGTACAGACCGAGAGAAAGAGCGTGAGCGAACACTACCGAACGAAGACGAGTGTAAACGATTCACCGAAGAAACACGCGTGCGTTCCTAATCGGTGAGAACCATTCATTCATGTTCGCTCGTTTAATCTGTACCCGCCGTTACATGTTTTTTTTTTAAATGAAAACTTCTTTAGCGGCGTTGAGCACTTTTGGGATATAAATGGGTATAAAATGTTAAACTCGCGTCAGGATCACGTGACCGATCGAAAATGCGTAGGAGATTTTACCATCCCTTACTAATATGAACCTTAAATACAATGCGTAGAAGCTATAATTCTTAATCGTTTACATTTTTATTTATTTACTTCATTAAAAACATCCCTTACTAATATGAACCTTAAATACAATGCGTAGAAGCTATAATTCTTAAACGACTACATTTTCATTTATTTCCCCAGCGTTGGCACGGCACGAGAACCAAAGAGCGTAACATACTTTTTTCAAATTTTGACTTATAAAGAAATAGTGAAATTGAAATGTTTGTGTACGATAGCCATTTAATACATCAATGACGATAGCGCAATAAATCAATATTGTATTTAACCACATAGTTGCTAGTACTTTTATAATGATAAATAAAGCAATTCGTGCGAAATTATTCCCCAACCATTCCAAAATATTCAAAAATGCACAACGTTAATGTTCAAGTTTTGACTTCTGCCGGCACTCCCGGAGTGCAACCCGTTGTTTTTTTTTCATAATACTGAATGGACCAGTTTTGCCTTCCCAATGGTAAACACCAAACTATACCACACTGTCTATAAATTAGCAATGGAATTCAGGTATAAAATTACAGAGTGCATCGTAGTAACTATAGTGCACATGAATGTCCATCGGTAGGTATGTAAATTTAGCTCTAATCTATGGGCTTAGAATGTGGCAAAAATCACGACACGACTCCCATTTCGTTTTATTGGGATTGGTTGAGAGACTAACACGTGACTGACGTATTGGTCTCTCGGTCAATCACAAGCATCAAAATTAAACGACATCGTCCTACAAGTTGCATCTTCTTCTCACATTGTAAGACCACTGAGTTTAAATAGGATTCATTTTGGTTAAAGCTACAATAAAATAAAACTACTTATAATTAAACATTACAATCGTCATTGACAACAATTTTTACATGCTTTATTATGTGACATACAATGATTTCTTTGTTTTTTTATTTTAACCTGTGGATTATTGGAAAATCAGTCATAGCAAAGGTCACGAATGACACGGGTATTATAGATTTATTCCTTAATCCATCACTTTTCCACGATCTCTTCCGGAACGCTTCCTTTGGGATCAGGATTATCGACATCTCTAGCCATCCATTCAGTAACTCAAATGTCAATGAACTATGCCACGTTCTGAACAATTTGGTCTTCAACTACGACTGGGTGATATTAAACTTGAATCATTACCTATTAATATTTATTAGAGCAGTATATTATGACAGTTTACTTATTCTTTAAATAATATCCAAACGACATGGACTAAAACAGAAAACTCAGAAAAAACTTAGACATTTCCAGAGACGCGCCAAGCATATTGTCGGTGTTATTCAAATGTTTATCACTATCGAGCCAAGTCATCTAGCCTATAGTTTTAGTGGTGGGTCCGACAACGGGATAGTCTGTAAACACCTAAGACACTGGATAGGATACAATAGAGACTATCCCTTCACACCACTGCTACTCCTGTAAGCCAGGATCAGTAATGACACAGTCATGGCATACATTTATGACACCAAGCGGTAAAGCTCGGCAAGCCTCCGAGAACACTAATCTGTCTTAAACTCGCAACGAAATTACTCGAATATAAAGGTAGGGAGGAGTTGGAAATATTCATTGTCGACTCCCCTAACGTTAGAGAAATATGTATGATACTGTAAGAATTTATTGAACAGTCACCAGTACTAAGTTAAATCTTGAAATTTCAGGCAACCCATACAAATTCTGAACAGGCTTAAAGATTGCCGCCATTTATCCACAACGACCACGGACAGCTTAGGTGTGCTCTGAGGCGAGTAGAAACGATATTTTAACCAATTGAAGTGGTCGTTCACATAAAGAATTTAAACCTACCGGTCTTTACCATAGAGCTTACAAAATTTACTACAATTCACTAGGGAAAGAGCGAGCGCTTTAATTCTGGGATATTGAAAATTGAATGCAAGTGCTTGCTATTTATAATCTAAGTTATAATAATAGGTCCTAATTCAGGACTTTAGTTAGTTGATGTTAGTTTAACGAGAGATTTGTGACTTGATGGGAATTTGAATTTAAAATCGTATCTTGCAAAGATAACGAAAAAATATAAAGTGCAATTTACAATTCGGATTGCAGCTGTTTTTAATAAGGAAATAATTGTTATTTTATTATTATTTACAGAAAATGTATAAATAAAAAATAATTAATATGTCATCACAATTCTGCAAACTTATATTTCTGACGCTGTAATTTTAAGTTATATCTATGGAACTAGATTTTTAGACTTCTATTTAATGAAGTGTTTAAATATTATAGTAGATTTTTTAATTGATTCATTCAAGGATTTTAACTCTTAGCAGTAGACGAATTATAACTTAAGTAGATATGTATGTATGATCTATACCAAAAATGCTTCTCACTTCTCTATACTCCATCGGTTTAGGTATTTAACTAAATATAAACAAATCATAAATAAGGTATTTTACCTGTCCATTTCTCTTTACAAAATATGTCATTCCAAATTAAACTTCTTCATAACCTACACAACACTTAGCACTGTTATTCCCCTCTATTAAAGTTGTTTGGTTATTATAAAGTTAAAGTTATTCATTAATAAGCGTGAACACAATTAATTATGATAAATTACAATACTTTTATAAACGATCTCGATCTGTCAACTATAAAAGAGCTAATACGACAGGCACGCTAAATATTTTTTCAATGGCTCGTAATAGTTATCTATTACCTACAAAATTTAAGAGTACGACTGTCACATAGCACGCCGTTAAAACTGACTGCCATTCAATTTAATCGGTTAACTAAACACCAATTATCTATACATTTCCTCATTGTAGATTTTTTTTTATTTATCTTAGTTTTCTCTTTATTTTTCATAATTATTTGTTGTTAGTAATTCGTTTTGTTTCTAAAGTGAATTTAATAATTTTAAGTGTTTATTGTACGCCGTAGTTTCATTTACACAACAGTCTTTGTAAATACTTTCGTAAGAAAATGTTGACTACCTGGAAATCATTTAATTTATTGTTTACATTTAGTTAAATACCTAAACCGATGGAGTATAGAAGATTCTCGAACGCTCACTGTGCCGTATATTGCCTAAATTGAGAATAGCTAATGTTGATTTCAACATACGGGAACTTGGCACTGAATCAAGATGAGCGCATGCTTCTATGGGACGGAATTTGAATATTTGAGGGTAATTTTGCATACTGTGAAAGCGCATGCAATACGTAAGTGTATTAATTTTTATTTTGGTTTTTTAATAAATCATACTTTTTCTTATATAATTATACTGTTTGTGACTAATTAGAATTAACTTGTATTTAGAATTATAGAATTAGCAACAAAAAATATTTCTATGGATTTCCCAAGCTTCTAGTAAATTAGAAATACATTTTGTATCGGTTCACTAAGATCACAAAGTCATCGTTAATATACCAGAAACAATAACCTCTAGTGAAGTCGACAGTTTAATTACGTGTTTAAACTTAAGTTTATAGCACAACATACGAGCGTAATCTTAACCGTTACATTGTTTAAAACATCTAAGTGACAGTAAAATTTTAATGCGAAAGCAGAGGCAATTTACTTTAACGCCGACGTAAATTACCAAAAGGATTATTGGCAACATTAAGTAACTCCGAAATTGACATTAGAAATAATTGTTGCCAGCTATAATGGCAAGTACTTCTGTCTTCGTTGTAATTTACCTTATTTCGAGATAAGTGTTATGTAATAAATTTAACAGTTCTGCACCTGATGTTTTATCATTTAAACGAGCAATTTTAATTGTTTCTCAATAATTGCTCGTTTGAATGATAGTACTAAACGTCCAAAAATACAGTTGCCATATAGTATTAAATAGTCTGTTATTACTTTGTATTAATAATTGGTTTTATTAAATAACTAAATGAATTACGTCAATGCACATTAATATTTGACGATTCATTAGTTCATTCCTGTCGTATGACCGAGAGTACTATAAATCATTATTTATTGGTATAATTAAATACGAAAATTATGAACCAAACAGTTCAGTACAAATAAATTACAATGTAACATACCGAATAAGACTTTGTAAACACAGTGCATTGAAGAAAACAATGATAAAAGGTGCATAATGATTGCGATTGGACCAATATACTTTTCGGACTCATATAATTAATATTACTATAAGTTATAAAATTATCAGCAGAATATATTTTATTGTATAAGCGGGGATATGTACGCTGAGCTCGGCCACCTTATGTTAAATAAAACAGTGTCTTGACGTTTTCCCTCTGAAATTCTTTTCGAGCAAATAAAAAAAAATGATGTAGCTAGAACTCATAAATATTTTCAATTTTGATTATCTAAACCAGAGTTCAATAACGATTCTATTCGATTCGCAGTCCTAGATACGTATCTAGACGAAGCCCGTGTTGTTTCATCCGTGGTCAAGTAAACTTATAGTTCTTATAACACTGGACGACCGCGCAGCGCCATCGCCGCGTTGTGAATTCGCTTGGAATCCACTTGTGTAATACGAGTTTTAACTTCACCTGACCACGGAAGTAATAATCCTGCTCATTTTTTACATTTTATTTTTTATATAGGGGGCAAGTGAGCGATAGCCTAGTTGGGAATGGAACGGTCTGCCGAGCCAATGTCCGGAGGTTCAAACCCAAGGCACACACCTCTGACTTTTCGAAGTTAAGTGTGTATTGTTTATCAATTATCGTTCGCTTTAACGGTGAAGGAAAACATCGTGAGGAAACCTGCATACCTGAGAAGTTCTCTATAAGAATTTCGAAGATATGTGAAGTCTGCCAACCCGCACTAGGCCAGCGTGGTGGACTAAGGCCTAACCCCTCTCAGTAGTAGAGGAGGTCCGTGCTCAGCAGTGGGCAGTATATAATACAGGGCTGATTGCAAACGAGCATACGGTTCACCTGATGGTAAGGGATCCCGCAATTGTATTAATCAATCAATTGTACTTACATACTAACATTTCATTCGAATATACAATATTCAGGCTCAAAACAGTTGTAGTTTTCCATGACTCAGTAAGTACTTGACAAGATATTGTGGATCGATGCGTTGGGAAAAACTTTGTGTATTTCCGAAGTTTTGTACTGGTTTGTTGGTGTTGTGGGACCAGCCAGTAGTTTCTTATACTTGGAATCTTTGTAGTTTGTGGTATTACAAAAGGTACCGTGAGGTGACTTATCTGAGAACTTGTTTTGTTTTAAGTTTTGTCCCGCTGCTAAGAGATAATCGTAACGTGAATTTATAATGCATCATTTAATAATAATATCTATCTTTTTTGAATCTTTTAAGAAGCTAGAGTTTCGCATAGTTTTCAGAAATTGAACCAAAATAAAATACCATTAGGACATTTTTCCAGTTTAGTGATCTTGAATCTGGATGCAATTAATATGCCGATCGACTAAAATTATCACCAATCATCAAATCAAGCGTTGGCGCTACACGCAGACAAGAAATCTGCAAACTCACATGACATTTATCACAAAATGAATTTGATCATCATGTGATTTCTCATAAAAATTAAACTACCAAATCTAAATTACTACTCTTCACATAATATTCGAACTATCTACAATGATATCCAGAAAATCATAAAGTTTACACAGATTACATTCAAATGGAACTTCGTACTATAGTTTATTTAAGAACATCTATATGCACATTTGCTCAACCACATTTATTATGCACTGTAAAAGCATGGCGTGGAAATAGTTCCAACGCACGTTTCCGCACTTAATGGCATTCTGCGGACTGTATCATAGTTATATTCGAAACACAAAATGTAAATTATTCACATCTGTCACATGGCGTCATAAACCTCGCATTATATGGCATACGCTTCCTGTCGCCTTGAGGTGGATATCGTTTAAATAAATTACTAGGTATTGTTCGCGGGTTCGCTCGCGTGAAAAGCTTTTCCCGCTACAAAATCTCCTGTACGACGCTACCACCATCTGCTTAATGAATCGGATTAAAAATATCCATTATTTCCCATGGAACCAATTACTGGGATAAAAGCAGCCTATGTGTTAATCCAGGACATGATCCAGCCGGGTGCCAAATTTCATCCAAATCCGTTTTGTTGGAACGAAGTTCCTTATCGCGCGTTGTGAAAGGGGGCTAGACGGAAAAAATTCTTACGAAAAGTTGTCACGACACTTTTTGCTATTATCTTACTAATATGAACCTTAAATACATTGCGTAGAAGCTATTTCCCCAGCGTTGGCACGGCACGAGTACAAAAGAATCGAACGTAACATTCTTTTTTCAAATTTTGTTGATTTATTCTACTTTGGTTACTGACATTTATCAATAACAAGACTAAACGTGCTTTGCTCGCGTTTAAAAATCTAATTTATGTGGTAAGTGTAAGATCGAATTTGTGTTTAGTCAATCAAAATTTGTGATAAAAATGCTATGCAATAGCTTTACCGCGGCAGTCTCCGAGTGCCACACGTATTTATTTGTTTTTTTCTCTAGAAACTTATGTATTGGAACGGAAATAGGAAAATATACACACTCTGTTATATAAATAATTTTTTATTACAATTCCTTCACTAATTAATCGAAAGGAACTTCGTTCCATCCGGGTGTCCCTTGACACCTCTCATTTTTGTTCCTGCGCTTACTTCTAACAAACACAAACATCCAAACGTCCAAACATTTTCACAAACTTTTGCATTTATAATTATAGTTGTAAGATAAGATGAGTAATCGATGTATTCACGTGTCGGAATTTGTATTATCGTGGGATTTTGATTCATGTTTCTATCCGCCGTTTTCAATATACGATCCCAAATGCTTTTTTCAATCTATCAAGGAAATGGACCAACCAGAACGAAGTTTATTGACATGCTTACGAGTGACTGATTTTGATTGGTTTATTCTTGGGACGTATCGAAGATTAAGGTCGGAATCGTTTCTTGAAAAAGGCCGTATATCGAACTAAGATATTATTTGTTTTTAGATTGTAGTTTCTCAAAACATAAACTATCAAAGGTACGAGAAAAGGTACCAAAAATTATTCCTAACGTGCACTACCAACAAAATAATTAACTAATGAGAAAATTCTATAAAACTTAATCACGTTCAACATTGAAATCTCTGCTCCAGATTTCTATTTACACGTCACGTTGAACCTTATACAAAAGTTACACCAAAGCAGACTTAATATTGCTAAATGGACCTCAAAGCTCAAGTTTCTCCTTGCAACTCCGGACTTTCATTTTAATAATGAAGTGATAAGTTTCCCTTCAAACAATTAGAACGCGAGCTTGATCTATATCCGTCGTTAACTTTTATCGATTTAACGATGGCGGAGATTGTAGCTACAATCAAAAGGTGCTAATAATATTAATAACTAAAAATTGGACGATTCTATGAACTTTGCTGCTATTTCAGGAGCGATTTAATGGAAATAATATTTGATCTTCGCTGAGTAAAAACAAACAGATAATTTTAAAGTTGGTACGAAGAGGTAGCTAAAGTTCATCGTAATATTTTTGCAATCACTCGTCTACACTAAGCGGTCGACGAACTATTTAAAAATGTAATTAAGTGACATAACTTCGTAAAGTGGGAACTATATAAGAAGGTATTTTCTGTATGGAATTATGTATGAATAGTTAAACAACTGAAAAGAATTCAAATAAAACTATTTTACGGATTTTATCGCGGTTTTATAATTTATATTTTCTCACGACGTTTCGAAGGCTTTGCAGCCTTCATGGTCACGGGGCGGACTAAAGTGTTGGTAGTCCGAAAAGTAAAAGTTACAATATCTACCTACATTTAACAATTATAAAAGATTTTTAAAATTATTAGTTGTTGACGATCCGATCTACGTCTACTTTTATCGTAGTATTATAATACTTGTTTCGATGATTATAAAATAAATCTCCTAAAAAACTGCTGTAACGTATAAAATAATATAATCTGTGGTAGAGCTTAGAAAAATAAAATAATATACCCAAAAATGTTGACTGAACCATTCCCAAACCCTTATTTGATTTACATAAACGTATTAAAGTTTTCGAGCTAGAGAATTCACACATAACGAACTAAGTAAGACATCAAAAAAAACTTCGATAAAAAGGCATGACAAAACTTCGTACGAAAATCAAACCCCTTTCCACGAACCCTCAATAAATATTCAATAAATCCTGCAAAGAAAAGACAAAATTTAAATTTCACGTCTGAGTAATATCACAGAATTTCTAACACGAATTCTACGCAATACACTTTTATGCCTCGAATAACTTTTAATAATTCTTTAAGAAACATTTCAGACGATTTGTAGCGAGCGCTTCGGCTCGCATTTACTACAAAGTTCAATACTCGCTGCAGAAAGGCATTTTATACGACCGTTTTATAGCAAAATAATTTTTAACTTTTTTTTTTATTGCTTTGAATGACAAGACGAGCATGCAGTTCGCCTGACGGTAAGCGATACGATCACCCATAAACAGTAGCAACACCATTCAGCACCTTGAGTTACAAAGTACTGTGTGGCATTCCACTGCGTTCGTCATCCTGAGACATAAGATGTTAAATCTCATTATGTCCAGTAGTTACACTGGCTACAATGTTCTTCAAACCGAAACACAACAGTGCATGTACACTGCTGCTTGGTGGTAGAAATAGACATTGCGGTGGTACCCACCAAGACGGACTCCTACATATGAGAGACCTACCACCAGTAAATTAAGCTTATTAAAGCACCAGTTAATTAAAATAATTGAGCTGTTATAAATAGGTTTTTATTATCAAACGGTTATTCTATTTATTCTACGTGTTTAGGATTATAAAATTAATAACAAAAAATAACCGCGAAAAAACTGAAAAGGAAAAAAATATAAACATTTTATTATATTAACTAATGTATAAATTTGGAGTCGGTGCCTAATTTAAATTGCCAGCTAAGCTAAACAAATATACAAAAACAATGTTCAATTTAAATTAGGCACCGACTCCAAATATACGTATATATTAGTTATTAAGATAAAATAAAAAAAAATTTTTTTTTTTGCTATTCAGTTTTTTCGGCGGTTCAATTTTTTTGTGAAAAAGTTTTTATTTTATAATTTTTTGTAACTATAAACTACATGCTTAAGTTTTTATTAATACACAACTCAGCATTAAAATCTGTGAGTAAACAATAAATCACCCTTTTTTTTCCACCCTTAGGGTATGATTTTTTTTTCCAAATTTACATGGGACCAGTTTCGGGTATACCCTATCCAATAAAAAATACATTAAAATCGGGCTACTCTGTAAAAAGTTATGCGTGATCATACATACAAAAAAAATATAGGTACACGTCGACTTGAGAATCTCCTCCGTTTTTTTTCGTCAGTTAAAAATAAGATCGGTATTAAAATGGAGGTATAAAACTTCAAAATTTTACGATTGCAAATATTAGACCTAATGCTGGGACTAAAAATTTATAATCTTTCTCTCACTATTATTAATATGACAGTAGAGATGCTTATTATAAGTACAAATAGACCATGTCCTAGATTATCATATAGGCTTACTTTTTCTCGGAAAAGTACATAGTGCCCTTTTATACCGAGAAGGGTCTTTTACGCGGACGAAGCTGGCAACACCTGCGAGCAATACCTGGTATATGCATATAGTAAAGCATGAACATTCTTGAATGTTGTACAATATTTGTCTATCAACATAATTCAATTATTTTCATTCGCAATCACGATCAGATATACATCTCTACGTATAAAAGCTTCATCGGCCCTACTCTAGGCATTTGTTACGAGTATTATGTATCTTCTATCGTCACCTATAATCTCAGACCCACACAAAGTGCAACCATACAGTCTGACCTTGATCCCCATATATTTACAGAAATATTCAAGACGTAAATAACAGTACATTTAGGAAACATCAATCAAAACGGCATCTCGTAAACAGTAGTGGTTGGCTAATTGCTCGTCTGAAATGTTAGCTGAATCTTCTCAGATTCGCGGGTAATTTTGAATGGCTAATAAAGTGAATTTACGGTTTTGTTCATTATATTCGGAAGTGTATGAAAGAGCTTTGATTCACTGAGCATAGTAAATTAGAAATGAAGGTTTTGAAGACACAGAATTTCGAAGAAAATATGTTCTTAATTAATCACATTATATTATTTTTTGGGTATTGTAAGTATTACTAAACAATTTTTCAAACGTTTCTCTGTGTTATGGTGTGTAACGAACTTATTTACTGGAGTTTTAAGTGTAGTTTCCCCGAATACATAATGATTATTTACTGGTGGTAGGTCTCTCATATGTAAGATTCCGTCTGGGTGGATACCACCGCAGTGTCTATTTCTTCCGCCAAGCAGCCGTATGCATGCTGTTGTGTTTCGGTTTGAAGGGCATTGTTGCCAGTGTAACTACAGGACATAATGAGACTTAACATCTTATGTCTCAGGATGACGAGCGCAGTGGAATGCAACACAGTACTTTGTAACTCAAGGTGCTGGATGGTGTTGCTACTGTTTATGGGTGGTCGTATCGCTTATCATCAGGCGAACGGCATGCTCGTCTCGTCATTCAATGCCATAAAAAAATAAAAAGTCTTACAAACTTTGTACTATACTGTAAAGAAAGAAAAAATCTTTTTTTCCGTCTGTTCCATTATATTTTTTGCTAACATATTGTTTCCTCAATATGTATCAGAATCTGTTATAAGCAAAGATATAATAACTTCGATGCAATGGTGCTTCTGATAATGTTACATCACTTCATATTCATCGCGAATATCATCACAAGTACTAAAATATGTATGTATGTATACAATATTTGTATGTAATTATCAAATAATTAATCATATACTTCGTACACCTTATGCTGTCCCATATTATTATTTTTCCTTTTTCTATGTCCATCCCATGGTTGTCTGTCTGTAAGAGATTGCCTTGTGCGATAAGACCGCCATTTGTACTTTTTATTTCTCTTCTTGTTTTATGATTTATGTCTCTGGTGTACAATAAAGTGTAAATAAATAAATGAATAAAATTTCACCGACGTTGTTTTACTCGGGTAAAATTTACGATGATTTATCACAACGAGACAACGTGACATTTATTTTTCTACTCCATAATATAATAAAAAAAACTAGCATTCATTCGCTTTCACCACGATTATATACATTATATATATGGACCTTCTCAAAAAATCCCCTCTCAAAAACATGATTTTATTTTTCTATGAAACACAAGCTTCATATTAAAAGAGAGTTTAACTAAAACCTACAATATAAACCTAAAATATAAAGAGTGGGAATGTTTTCAGCTGTTTACGGTATGTTCCGGTTAATATAATTGAACAGAGGGTCCAATTTATCGGCTTTTGTACGTCCGTCATCCAGTTTAGTACAATAGCATTGTATTAAAATATTATTTGTTAAAGAAAATTTTCTTTATTATGGACTCTCTTTTGGTGAATATTTCTTGTTAAGAAATGTTCTCAATTTATCATCCATTATAAAACATAGACCGCCTCGGTGGTGTAGTTGTTTCACGGTACGACTACAATGCTGAGGTCTCGGACACGATCCCGGGTCGGGACAAGGGAAAATTGGGTTTTTCTATTCAGTATCATCCCCGAGTTAGGAATTTGTGCTCGATATGGCGATAGGTTCGTCCCCTATCACATCATGGGATGGAATACGCACGGCGATAAGTGGATGCACTGGTTGCGCCTCTGCCTACCCCTTCGGGGATAAAAGGCGTGTGTGTCTATGAATTATAGCTTTCTTGTCGCAGTTCCGCCCGCGTAGAAGTACGTCCGCCAACAAGAATTCTAACCACAGTTTAAAAGTATATTGCCAATATCTTAAAATGACGATACCTTTTTCCCATATCCAATTTTAATGAAAGAAAGCCTATGTACTCCCAGTTGCACTCAGTCCACCTCTTAAATCTATTTAAAAATTCGATTAGTAGTCTCAGAGACATGCACTAAGCAGACAGAAAAGAATTCTAAAAATTACTAATTCGTGTTCTATTACTCTTCTTTACCCACTTCCTTTCTTTTTATTACTTTACTTGCAATGTACAAACACACTGGGTTCTGCTATATTATTATTATTATGCAATTATAAAAGCAGATTTTATAGTTTCAATCTAAAACGAAACATATACCAATAACAGAACATAAATACGTATATAGATAGAGAAATTATATTAGATAATCTGCGACCCGTAAAGACACAAGCCTCTAAAATACCGATAAGTAAACGATACACCTATCAAAGATAAAGCCTTTTTATATCAACAGGATTAGAAACCATATAAAGTAAATGCGAAAATCCTAATCATGAAGACTGGTATGTAGGCGTAGAACTAATAAAACCATTAATTACTTGTAACAAGAAAATATAACGCAAAACATTCTATCCAAGAAATGTGTTAAAGTAATTAGACGTAGGTACTAGAAAATCTGTACGAAACAAAATATCTGATGACCTAGCAATGAGTCCTATAGTCTGTGTAAATGTGGGTAACCCAAGGGCACATACTTCTGACTTTTCTAAAAAGTTATGTGTGTATTCTTTGTGAATTAACGCTCGCTTAAACGGTGAAGGAAAACAGCGTGAGGAAGCCTGCATAGCTGAGAAGTTCTCTGAATTTCGAAGGTATGTGAAGTCTGCTAACCCGCACTAGGCGAGCGTGGTGGACTAAGGCCTAACCCCTCTTAGTTGTAAAGGAGGCCCGTGCTCAGCAGTGGGCAGTATATAATGATACAAGTATATAAAGTATATACAGGGCTGACTGATGACTGCAAATGTGGGTAGCTTTAATTAGTTTAATTTCTACATCTAATTGGGTAAGCAATATAAAGTTTTAAGGTTCTGCTCTTCTTTCTATCTGCTCTGTTTCATAGTTGACTATATTGTTTACTTAAATTAAACATGTAGGTGGTTGTTTGTCTTACTCTCCGTTAACTTTCGCATTTAATATCTATCTTTGAAATTCAATTTATATTGTTACTTGCAATTTGTAAAATATATATTATATATATATATAAAATAAGATAACAATAAAAGACCTACGCTGAGTTTCTTGGTGCTTCTTCTCAGGTCAGTGGGCTTTTCCGAAGCACTGGTAAAAACTTTTAGTATGTAAAAAATGACGTGTAAAAGTGACCTTAGGGGCCTAATTACTTAATAAATGATTTAATTTGAATATATGACTAAAAAATCATTTACGAGGAAAATTGCAATATAACGAAAAACAATGATTTCCATTATAAACCAAAGCTCTCTCTTTATCTCCGTTTACTGTGTGAAATAAAAGCGAATGAGCGAAACGAGATGAAATTTAAGGAAAACTCGTAAAATAAGAACTCCCATTTTTAAGTAACCGCTTTGCAATAAAATTGAAAACGTTTGAAACCTTCGTTCGTAGTATTTTATTATATATGAAGTAATTTAATATAACTTAAAGCGTCGAAATAAAATTTTATTCGGGTGAAACTATTTCATTTGATGGCCTTTATGATCACTATTTCGTATAATTTACAATGTATACAGAAATAACTTAAATTATAACTAAAAAAATATGAAAATTGTAGAGTAACATTGTAAAAGCAGACTTAGAGTTAACTAAAAATATATTGACTCCATAAGTACAGTTTTATGAAGATCCAATTATGGCGCGGAACCAACAAATTAAGTATTTCATATACAATATCCCGCATTTATTCTTCAAATAAAAATGTAGCAAATCTCACCTCACATTAAGAATGTCTACTTCGTTAAACCGTATTTCATTTTCATACAAACTTTATCTAAAAATACATTTTAAACGTGATACGCTTCAGAGATTTCTTCACTACGGCTGGATTTAGACTTCCAGATTAATAAGGCGCGAAACAGCTGGTTGGCTGGCTATGGAAATAAGCGAATATTTTATACTCAGCTAAATGTGGTGTGATCGTTGACATTTATGCCTTTCAATTGTATAAATGCCACGCTTTAGTAAATCGAGTAATTTGTTTTGCTACCGCGAATTTGAAAGGTTAGTGTTGAATACTCATAATGCTTGTTTATGAATGTTATTTTATTTAATATAACTGCAAATTAATATAGATTTAACGCTCTGGAAAATAAATATATTATGGTTCCTGAAGCAAGTTTAAATTTAGTATTCTAGTGTACAAATTGCTTGGTAAAAATATTGACTACCTCTTTTCAACACATTTCATAACAAATCTATCTAACCGATTACTCTCGGAAACTATCTAACGCAAAAATAGTGAAAAATATTCGAAAGCAATTTTTTTTATTGCATTGAATGTCGAGACGAGCATGCCGTTCGCCTGATGGTAAGCGATACGCCCACGTATAAACAGTAGCAATACCATTCATCACCTTGACTTACAAAGTACTGTGTGGCATTCCACTGCGCTCGTTATCCTGAGACATAAGATGTTAAGTCACATTATGTCCAGTAGTTACACTGGCTACAGTGGCTGCTTGGCGGTAGAAATAGACATTGCGGAGGTACCCACCCAGACGGACTCTTACATATGAGAGACCTTCCACCAGTAAAATCAATCACCATAATGAATATTCCATTCCAGAGGAACTCCGAACCCCAATTTTATTTAATTCGCAAGTGTCAGAACAAATTTACCGCGCAAACTACGCCTCTGTGACACTTTAATCACTGTGGTTAGAAACAAAGCGATGCTAATGAATAAAGTAATATGTTACCTGAACGTCAAAGAAAAAGGTCATTCATATTAAATCAAACCCCAGCTTTAGGCAGGCAACGTTGATTTAAACCACCTGCTTGTAATGTATAAATTTCAGTTCTCACAGTTTATTAGGCGAATTTCTTATTAAATTTTAAATGCAAATTAGCAGAATGCGGTTTGTTAAGATTTATGTGCTCACAAACAATGCAAGGAAATTTGTGGTGTGTTGTGTTTAATCAGCAAACAGTTAACAAATGGTTATACGACGTAATTTGTTACTAACAAATTTGCGCTTTCATAAGTCACAAATAAATTTAAAAAAACAACGGGTTGCACTCCGGTAGTGCCGGCAGAAGTGAAAACTGAAACATTAACGTTGTGCATTTTTGAATGGTTAGGCAATAATTTCGCACGAATTGCTTTATTCATCAGTAAAAATGTACTAGCATTTATGTGGTTAAATACAATATTTATTTATTGCGCTATCGTACACAAAAATGACAATTTCACTATTTCTTTATAAATCAAAATTTGAAAAAAGAGTGTTACGCTTTTTTGTACTCGTGCCGTGCCAACGCTGGGGAAATAAATAAAAATGTAGTCGTTTAAGAATTATAGCTTCTACGCATTGTATTTAAGGTTCATATTAGTAAGGAAAGGTTTTAATGACGTAAATAAATATAAATGCACTTGTTTAAGAATTATAGCTTCTACGCATTGTGTTTAAGGCCCATATTAGTAAGGGATGGTTTTAATGAAGTAAATAAATAAAGATTTAAACGTTTAAGAATTATAGCTTCTACGCTTAAGTACGCTTCTTGTATTTAAGGTTCATATTAGTAAGGGATGGTAAAACCTCCTACGCATTCGATCGGGTATACGTGAACCTGACGCGAGTTTAACATTATATACCCATCCCAAAAGTGCTCAACGCCGCTAAAGAAGTTTTCACTTCAAAAAGACATTGTGTGCACAAATCAAAGTCAACTAAACAACCCTTATATCAGTCGTTAAAATTTAAATGTCAGCGGTAATTGCAATCAATTTAGATTACATCAGTGATCAGTTTTTTAATGTTCGAATTTCATATCAAGTCATAACTGCTGAACCCCTATAATTGACATTTCAAACCAGACCTAAATCTCCTATTACGAATAAAGTGCCAATAACCCCAATTAGTCGATAAAAAATATAAATCGAGTAGACTCGACTCTTTATCGTGTTACAACTCAATGAACCCCACAATTTGTCAATCTGACAATACCTTTCACGAATTGCCAGTTACAAGCATTAGCCAAGCATTAGCCACTTAAACTGAGAACAAAGAAATTGAAACGTATTCATGAAAAATAGATCATTGTTACCTTACTAATAAGATTTGAAATAAATTGATCGATTTTGAAATTAATTTTCGCAGGTCTTTGTCAATTGTAAAATTATTCCTACAATTCCTATTTAATATACCGTAACGATGGAATTTATTAGGAAATAGAATTGATAATTTAATAAAATAGTCACGTGTTTTAATTGACATCGAGAAAAAAAATATGATATTATGTACGAAACGTAATAGGTAACCTTTGGCAAGTAATTCTGCGTTCCTGATGAAAGCATTTTTGTACGCAATAAAAGTATATTACATCGTGATGGATTTGGAAATTATAATATTTTCTCCAACAGCTGTTCATATACAATTTAAATTAAGTATTACGCATGCTCACGCCTTTTATTCCCGAAGGGGTTGGCAGAGGCGCAACTAGTGCACCCACTTTTCGCCAAGCGTATTCCGTCCCATGATGTGATAGGGGGCGAGCCTATCGCCATACCGGGCACAAATTCCAGACTCCGGGCTGATACTGAATAGAAAAATCCAATATCACTTTGCCCGACCCGGGGATCGAACCCGGGACCTCAGCCTTGCAGTCGTACCGTAACACAACTACGCCACCGAGGCAGTGGAAATTAAGTATTAACCTCATTAAAATCAAAACACTGAAAATTCATAAATCCACTACTATTTTAGTACCTGGTGTAAAATTAGTAAACCCACTTCAAACGCTCTTAGTGGAATAATGCGAACCGGACTTTAGTATCCCGCTAGTTCTATTTAAGTACCATGTTGATTTTAGAACGAGTGTGCAAAAAATGTAAAGTACTATTTGTATGAACTCGAACCCGACGGTTTTCCGATAACTCAAGAGCGTAGATAGCTCTTAAATTTATAACTACTCCTAGAACGCGAATGGAATAAAATCTTTGTGCAGCAATTGTATACATTTATTTGCATATTTTGTCTTAATATGTTGCAATAGCTTTTCGGTTTGACAAGTATTTTAAAATGTAGCTTATATCTTTTGTTAGAGTTGCTTATTCCGTACAAAATTTCATCGAAATTGGTTTAGTAGTTTAGCAGTGAAAACGTAACAGACAGACAGTTACTTTTGCATTAGTACTTTAAATAGACACCGATATTGTGTGTCTAATTAATACGCGCCAATAAAAATAAATATAAATTGATATAAAATGGGTAAACATCTTCAATAATTATTGTTTATCAGGCCTCTTACAATAAATTAATTTAGTAGGTGGTGGATTACTATCGAGTGAACAAACAATGACATTCTATCAATAGTTCTATGATTATGTTTTTATTAATACCTTAATACATAAGCAAGCTTCGACTTAGAGGCCGTCGTTTCATCCAAATAAAGTTAAGGGTCTTATCACAATTCCTAATTGCGAGCGAATTCACAGCGAGGCGAAGACGCAGCCCTCTCGTCCACTGTAATAAGACTGTTTAAGACAGGACTTTACCTGACCCCGGATGTAACAACGGGGCTTTCTTTGTTAATTATATTTTTAAAGTTAATAGACCAGCAGAGATTTTACTACTGCCTCACAGAATATAGTAAAACCGGGATAGATGCCCCACGTTTTGAAATAGCTTCCTAATTTTAGTAATATGAATTTTATATGAATAATTCCTATGCATGTAGCCATTGATGTATTGGGTTTTTTAATACATCAATGCATGCCGCTTAATAATTTGTTTTGAATTGTTTTTTTTTCCTGACTTATCAATTACGGATTTTGCAAAATGTAGCTTTTTGTGGAACACTTTTTTTGAGGATAGATGCCCACTTGTATGGATAGTTGCCCCACCATGGAAATAAGAAGAAGGATAGGTGCCTGCAGTGCGAGATACATGCCCTTCATACTGCGTAAAATATTAGGTATTTATCAATGCTGGTTACGCGGTATTGCACTATCCCCGACGAAATGTGGAGAGAGCTGTTATTATATTTGACTTGGTTTTCAGCATTAAAGTAACTCAAACTAAATACACGCCACAAATGTTCATTATGAATCCGAGACGAACCTTTTTATAATTTTAGATTTCGGTTGCAACTATAAGATACAATGGTAATATACTTATTAAGCCCAACATTTTCCTTCTTTACATCTTAGGACATACAATTAACTATAGAATAACATTTGAAGAATTAATAAAAAAAACCCACGAGTAGAAGTAGTAATTAAGTAATAATATTAATCTCAGATGAATGAAATATTTATAGAAAAATGCATTTTATTATTCGCTTTCCTCACGTACGTAGAATATCGATCATAAATTTTGCCTTAATAATACAGCTGCTAAAAATATAAAACTTATCTCTACAACTCACCTGCTGAATTTTATGGCGCAAAACGACGCTTTGATCAGATTCATGATGCGTTTTATGGTACATCGTACGGGAAATCTCTCGGGATCATATTTTGCAAAAATATGAGACAATTCATGTTTCATTATAACTGTTACTCTTGGCATATTTTTTCCGAGGATTCTGGTTCCAGATATTTTTCTTATTTCCTCAGTTAGAGGAGGTTTTGTGCTACAAAAATTTAAGCATTTATTGATATAATATTATTGTTTTCCCGAGGATTCTCCAAATGCGCTTTTGTAGTAATATCATTAATCTTTTGGCGAGTATTATTATAATATTTATTATGGTTAATTATTAAAATTCGACGTCCATTTTTGACAGCCAAATTTTTGGTTGGTTAACGAGCACTTAAGCGACTTGAATATTATGTTTAAATTTATGGTTTCAATACATCGATATTTTTTTGGTTAATCAATATCGGACTTTGTAAATACTATAAAGGCTCATATTTTTTTGTCACTAAAACACCTCAATCCTTATATTGCGAGAGGTCCTAAGTATCATTCATCATCATCATCATCAGCCACATGCCGTCCACTGCTGAACATAGGCCTCCCCTAAAGATTTCCAGACGGACCTGTCAAAAGCGGCCTGCATCCAGCACGTTCCTGCGACCTTCATCATGCCGTATTAAGTACCATTACTGAAAGTAAAATGATATAGACATACATTTTCCATTAAACTAATACTTTCATATTACAAACGGTGGGCGTCTCAAGAGATTAATAGACGGGTAAATTACTTGACATTGCTCTTTATTTATAAAGTCAACCCGCTTTTCCGCATCGGTTGTGGTACATCGTTAATCTTATTTATCTCAAGCTTACGTATTAAACGATTCGTGGACAATCTCTCGAAACGCTATTGAGTTGACAAACTTTACCATTGAGAGATTCAATGGAATTGTAATGAAGTTTAACCTTGGAGTAACGACAGGCTAACTAACATACACACACATTTACGCCTTTTATTCCCGAAAGGGTAGACAGAGGTGCAACTAGTGCATCCACTTCACTTTTCACTGTGCGTATTTCGTCTCATGATGTGATAGGGGGTGAGCCTTTCACCATATCGGGCACAAATTCCAGACCCCGGGCTGATACTGATTAGAAAAACCCAATATCATTTTGCCCGAACCGGGACTCGAACCCGAGACCTCAGCATTGCAATCGTCCCGTAATACAACTACGCCACCGAGGCAGTCACAGGCTAAATTATTCATTTCTATCTTGATGTAAAATCATTGAAGGCAGTGTAATTACTGTGAATTATGACACCTAACAACTTATGTCTCAGGTGACAAGCGCAGTGCAATGCCACGCAGTGCTTTGTTGTTCAAAGTTTGGGTGATATTGTTAATGTCTATGTGCAGTCCTGACGCATACCATCAAGCGAGCAAATTGCTCGTCTTGTCATTTGACAATTGTACTATTGCAAAAAGGCTATCTTGGCTTATGAAAACACATGATATGGAATTTAAGTAAACGAATGAATAAATGAAACATTACCAACGAAGTCTCAGATGCAAACAAAAGTAGGGAAGTCTAATTTTAGAATTTTTACGCGAACGTAAAATCTCCCTAAATATCTTTGAACGAGAGAAGAAAATCATTCGTTTTATTGCGTTGAACGTCAAAATAAAAACGTGTTTGGACGTTTGAAAATAAATCAAAGCGCAGATGGTGATAGCTGATGGATATCTTCGTTCTCGGATTCGGTTTTACTATAGGTACAATGATCAGAAAAACCCTCGGACTTCGGAAGTAAAAAACTTTTGTGACTACGGTCGGAAGAGTATGTGAATGTCAAGTATAAATCGAGTACACTTTCCTTCTTTTCAAATACGCCAATCATAATACTAAATTATATTTAGTAGACCTCAATTGGGCGTTGTAAGCCACAAAATGTTTGTCTGTCACACTGCAGGAGTTCCTTTGTTCAAAATTATTAAATTACATAATACTATTTTAGGCTAATTTCTTGTGAACTAAGTGTGGTCATTGAAAGTGGGAGAAAATATCATGGCAGCGTATCAGGTTAATTAGTTATAAAATGCCCTTTACGTTTTGTGTAAAAAATTATTACTATATAAACTTCTTTTTAACCCACAACAAAAAAGAGGGGCGTTATAAGTTTAGTATGTGTATCTGTGTATCTGTATGTCTGTCTGTGGCATCGTAGCTCTCAAACGAATGGACAGATTTTGACGCGTTTCTTTTGTTTGAAAGCTGATGTGATCGAGATGGTTCTTAGCTATAATTTATGAAGATCTGTTCAGGCGTTTCAAGATTATCAGCTCATTTCCAACTTTCACAGCTCCGATTCATTTAAAATTTGGTGTACTTTGACTTCGGCAATATTTTTAAGACATTTTAACCTTAATCTGATGCTGCAGCATCAAGTAGTCTGCGGGTTATCCAACTCTTTAGCAACTTATAGCAGATATGCGTCTGTGGGCGCATAAAAGTTGTGTTAGATAGTTGATTATCAAGGCACCATAATGAAGAATATAGTAATGTCAAAAATTTGAAATAAAATTAAAACTTAAGTAAAGCCCAACACGTAAAGGTCTAAAAAGTATACAAAATAAAAGTTTCTTAGTCGTTTAAGTACCTAGTAATATTTTGACCCAAGCGTCCTCGCGTCGGGGGACCGAACTCCGGACCAGGGAGATGATAATACTTCTTTAGCGGTCCTTTTTGTGTCGGGGGTTACTTAATTTTTTTCTTAATAGAAATCGTCAATTTTCTATTATAAATCGTTTATTGAAAGTTATGTCTTGAATACTAATATTTTACATACATGGGTAATTAGGATAATAATAATAATAATCTCTTCCTAGCCGATTTCGGCCACGGTGGCCAATCTCAACGGAGATCAGCCAGGTATGCAGGTGATATTATAGTGCACAAGTGTGTGCGCAATACACAGGTGCACTCACTATTCCTTCACTCTCATAGTCCGGTGAGACGGCAATCCGACATGACCGGAGAGAGATCAGGCGCAGGACCAACGGCTTTACGTGCTTTCCGAGGCACGGGGGTATCACACCGCCAACTTCCTGACTCCGAGCTGCGACTGAGTAATTTTTAAGATGGAAAAACCCAGTCACAATGTTTTTGTAATGTTAGTGACTTGCACTGTCTGAACACTAGAAATAAGAATAAACTAGTTGTTCCAAATTTTAGGCTCTGTAAAACAAGTAAATCATATTTAGCAAATGGAATAAAATTTTATAATAAACTTCCCTCCGAAATAACTAATCTACCCGGACACAAATTCAAGTGTTACGTTAAGCGCGAGTTAATGTCTAAGGGGTATTATAATGTATCGGATTACCTTGATGATCAGACAGTTTGGAAAATTGGTCCTGCACACCATGGCCAACCATGTTAACACATAATATTAGAAGATAATTGCATAAAATGTCATGTGTACTCATCTACAATATTGACATTATAATTAATATTAAATCTTTATTTGACATTCATATATATACCTCAATTATAATTATCCTCGCGTTAATATATAATCATTTAATGTTAATGACGACCGACCGATCATTGTGTTGCGCTTGCCTTTAAAATTATAAATTATTTAAATTGTGCGTATTGCTCGAAAGCCAAATAAAATTCAAAAATTATGTTTGTAAATGTAGGCGTATGCACTCTGTACACCGTTTAATTATAATTATTTATTTGTGTTCTCTGCTCTAATTATGATTTTTTTTTTTTTTTTTTTTAGGTGTAGAGTTTAGTGTTTTTTAAATTCCTTCAATTGGATTTTATCTCAATTTAACGGTGATGTGTGTGCATTAGCTTATATAACTAATCTGACTTTGTATGCAAAAGACTTGAAAAAAAAGAATATTATAAAGATTCAATGGACAAATGATGACAAAAAAGTAAGCCCGGAGTTTCTTTCTGCCTTTCTTCTTCGGGTAGTCATCGCTTAGGTAGCTAGTGAAAGGCTGGTAGGTTAGCTAGGTTAGGGCCTGTAGTGTCCTCATCGGTGAGGATCGCGACGCGTTCCTTCCTTTATTTTATTATTATAAAAATGATTTTCTTTTTTTTATTTTATTTTTATCTTCTCTTTCCTGCCAGCCCGAGCTTGGCTTCATTATTTATTTTTCATTGATTTTACTCCCTATAAAAATGTCTGTAGTTATATAAGTGACTTTTTGTAATAATTATTATTATTAATTGAATGTATCTTGACTTATCATAAGTGCAATTATGTTCGCCTACGTGATGAATAAACTATTTTATTTTATTTTATTTTATTTTTTGGCCCGATCCAGGATTCGAACCCAGGACCTCAGCGCGCAAATCGTACTCGTAAAACATACGCAATACAACTACGCCAATACGCTAATAGTATAATAAACGTAAAACAAAAGCTTTAAAAAACAATTATATATTTTTTCAACTTTGACCACGAAATAAATAAATTATAAAATAAATAAGCACAAATACAACCAAATAACAAAGTAACTTTCTTTACTACGTAGAATATTAAAAAATATAGTTAAGAACTATCGTAGGAAATAAGATTTCCGCGCAATATCGTGTTACAGAAGTAATTAATCCCTTCTCGGAAATATCTAGTGCCCTCTTCAGATGTTCATTAAAACTCACCACGAGTTGCGGTTTAAGTTACAGATACAACCACTATCTCCTACTTAATTAAAAAAAGTTAACTAAGTATATTGTTTAAGTAATTTTAGCGTAAAATACTATATTCCTTACATATTAAAGAACAAAGTCCCCCGCCGCAATTGTTTGTCTGAACGCGTTACATTTAAAAACTACCGAAAAGATTTCGATGAAATTAGGTATGGAGATAGTTTGAGACGTTGCAAAGGAAATACTTTTATCCCGAAAAATATGTATATCGCACCTTTAGGACGAAAACGACACAATTCAAAAAAATCTAAAATTCAGTTATCGTCATAAAATTACTTAAAACGATTTTTTCAATACAACAATAGTTCAAACACCGCCATATTCAAGCGGGAAAAGGACAAAACTATTAATCGGTCCCTTTTTTATTATATTTTAATAAAAAGGACCAGTTTTAAAGTCATTTTATGACGATAACCGATTTTTTTTAATTGCGTCGTTTTCGTCCTAAAGGTGCGATATAACGGGACCTTTATCCCGGTAAAACTCTTTGCGTGTGAATCACTGTAGCGATTGCAACATCTGTATGACGCCAGCGCAATCTATTTGAAAAATTAGATAAAAAAACAATTACTTCCCACGGGAGCAAATTACCGGGATAAAAAGTAGCCTGAGTGTTAATCCGGGACATGGGCTATCATAGTGCCTTTATTTCATCCAAATCCGTTCAGTTCCTGCGTTTACTTTTAACAAACATACAAATTGTTTTAAAAAAAATTCGCGGTAGCTATATTTTAATTATAAGTACAACGAATGTTAAAGTTGTAACATGAACGTTAAACTGCCTGACTGCCTCGGTGGTGTAGTTGACAAGTACGACTGTAGTATTGAGGTCTCGGGTTTTATCCCCGGGTCGGGTAAAGTGATATAGGGGTTTTCTACACAGTATCAGCACGGAGTCTGGAAATGTGCCCGGTATATGGCAATAGGTCCGTGGTGGTAGGTCTCTCATATGTGAAAGTCCGTCTGGATGGGTACCACCGCAATGTTTATTTCTACCGCCAAGCAGCAGTGTGCATGCACTGTTGTGTTTCGGTTTGAAGGACATTGTAGCCAGTGTAACTACTGGACATAATGAGACTTAAAATCTTTGTCTCAGGATGACGAGCGCAGTGGAATGCCTCACAGTACTTTGTAACACAAGGTGCTGAATGCTGTTGCTACTGTTTATGTGTGGTCGTATCGCTTACCATCAGACGAACGGCATGCTCGTCTCGTCATTCAATGCAATAAAAAATAAATAAATAAAATAAAAAAACATGGGACCTAATATAACTGACGAAAAATGGGTGTGATACACCTCTGCTAAATCCCTGAAAATGGAAAAAGGCGTGATGCTAAGTATGTATTAACGTTAAAGTTCACATATTATAATTCATTTTTAACGCCGTTCATTTCAAAACCGAATGACATCCAATAAGGTATCAACTTTAAAAATCACTTTTTTATAAACGGCGCCGAAATGACGGAATAACGACTGACATAAGAGGTCACGAGATCTCAAATTGAGTCAAGCATTTTCACGATACAAATTCGATGACTAAAAACAGAAACGTCTCCTTGAGATAAATCGGAAGAACTCTCGTTATTTTATTCAAGAGCCTCAAAATACTTGACGATATCCTTGGATTGCTAAAAGCTACTATGATAAATGAAATCTACTTCAGTAAAGAACAGGTGGCATTATGGTCGAATTTCCTTTGTCGTGGCTGCTCAATTTACATATTTAAACTAAACTGTAACCCTGGCGATATTATCACTAATAAAATTAGTCCTTCAAACCGTTGTCTGACTTTCTATTTGTAGTGTAGTCTCAATGCCATGACTGTAAAGATATAACGATATAAGTGGACGATAGCCTAGTTAGGAATGGAACGGTCTGCCGAGACAATGTCCGCAGATTCAAAACCCAAGGCAAACACCTCTGACTTTTCGAAGTTACGTGTGTATTGTTTATAAATTATCGTTCGCTTTAACGGTGAAGGAAAACTTCGTGACGAAACCTACATACTTCAAAATTCTCCATACGAATTTCGAGGGTATGTGTAGTCCGCCAACCCGCACTAGGCCAGCGTGGTGGACTAAGGCCTAACTCCTCTCAGTGGTAGAGGAGACCCGTACTTAGCAGTGGGCAGTATATAATACAGGGCTGATTGCATTGCATTGCAAAGATATAAGTAGTCGCCAACTTATGATAATAATGTTTATTCTACATAGAACAAAATATAATGCAAAAATGTTTCTAGTTGTATACGACTATGGCATTAAAATTAGGAGAATTCGAGCTCTAAATTTCAAATCGGTGTAACGTTAATACGAATATTTCTCACATAATAACATAATTTATAAACATAACAATAATTGGAAATTATATTTTTGTGAGTTGACCATAAAAAGATGTATAATATATTATTATTGTATTTTTTTCCCTTTTTATGGTCACTGCATTATGATATTACACGTTACGCTCAGATGAATACAAAAATGAGTCGATGGTCAAGTATCTATGTATTGTATTAAAGCCATACAAATGTAAAAAAAATCCTCTTACACAACGTTAAATCCGCTTTACTTCAACTTCACCAGCGTTTCTTGTTAGCTTCCGTGAAAATCGACAACAATAGTTGTTTCCATAGAAAACTGAAATCTTTATGAACCTTTTTAGTTTGATTTAAAATAAAATCATTTTTTCTTTACAAAAAACGAGAATACAACTATTATAGTTTTGCTTAGATTATTAATAAAAATTTTCAAACACAATTAAATTTGATTTTATATATTTCAAACGTTGAACTCGTATTTGGAATACGCACGGAGAAAAGAGGGTGAATTAATTGCACCTCTGCCTACCCCTTCGGGGATAAAAGGCGTGAGTGTGTGTGTGTGTCTGTGTGTATGAACTAGTATTTGCAAATTCATAGAGGAATTCTTGTCGAAGGCGCACTTGACCTGTCTGATGGAACTTGAACATTATCACTATAACGCGTAAAGCATTACCGTCTCGAAAGCCGTCATCACCCCAAACTCAATAGCCCTTGTCATATCGCATTGCGATACTGGGGGATGATCTATCTTACTTACACGTGTACATATTAAGTACCAACTGAGAGACTTCTTGAGCTTTGCCATATTCGACGTAATTAAGCTGATTTTACGACGCATGACAAATAGTTTTATAGAAAACCCTTTTGAGCACAGATACGTCAGGAAATTTAGACTTAATATAACGGCGTACAACTAAAATCTACAATAAAATTATCAGTTCTCGATTAGCAAATAGGAACAGAATACACATGGCGAAAAGTTGATACACTAGTTGCGTCTCTGCCTACCTCTACAAGGATATAGAGTGTGAGTAGGTGTCTGTGTGTAATATAGCAAAATTACTGCGAAGAATTATAAATTAGATAAGAACTCAATAATAAAAGCCACGTTAGAATAATTACAATGATAATAGACAGCTTAAATACAGAATCCATTTATTATTTCTTCGCTCAAGAAAACATAAAATGTGATACATTAATTCAATACACGCACCTACGCTCACAGGTCGTTTAGATCAAAACAGATAGGTAGTAACATGTTTTCGTTTCTAATTTCTTTTATTTCATCCCAAATTCTGCAAGCGTAAAGTTATACAAACTAACACAACATGTAAACTGCAAAACGAAATATATGGCTTATAGTATCAACAACAGTACAACACAATAGTATGGAATACATATAGATACACACTCACACCCTTTATCCCCGAAGGGGTTGGCAGAGGCGCAATTAATACACCCTCAAATAATATGGAATACTTTGTTATTAACATAATAATCGATGGAAAAGTTCAAATATTTTTAGTATAAGGTCACCGAACGAGTATTTACATTTTCCGGTATTAATCATTCAAAGCTACCCACGATTCATAAACACCCACAAAGTCATAGAAATCGTGGATATAATGCCGACCTTTAGTGTAGAAATCTTTAAAATATTTATTAACAAAAATAATGATACGTAGAAGTTCATAATCATCTTAATATACAGATATATTTTTTTTAAATCAGATATAAAATTATTAAAAGCATTAACCATTTGAGATTGCGCAATGCTTTTATTTTCCCGAAATGGCTTCATAATGATGTAGATTGTGAATATAACTATTTATTCAATAACCGTGTTACGATATGGGCATTGATTTATATAATGTGTGTTGCTATTACGGAAATAATCATGTACAGTTTTCAAATGAATTAGATATTTAAAGGATATGTCCAAAAGCCTAAAATTCTAACCAGGATAGTTTATTTATATTTGGATAGAACTCGAAAGGGTGCTTGAATTTATTGAGTTGCGTGTAGGAGAAACATGTATATGGAACTCTAAAAGTAAAAGTAAAAGAATAGAAATGACATAAATAATTATATAGGTACACTTAAATAATACAAGTATACCGTGTCCACAAAATCGTGGTCCTTCATGTGTGTTGCCTATTTGAATACTGTGATCGAATGTATTTGCAAAGCATGTGTGGCTGGTGCACAAAAATCTGTGTTCAAATGTGTGGCAAAGTCTTTGTTCAAATATTTGTCTGTATCTGTAACATTTTATAGCTTATTTTAGATTTTCCTTTTACGTATAACAATTCATAACAATTAGTAATGAACAATACGAAAAAAAATATACAGTTGTAAACACATTAATTTGACTAAAATCCCTTAGCCATAACCTTCAAACCGCATGCGTTAAATAAGTCATTAGGGTTTAATTGGAACGGAATAGTCAACGTTTATTATAGCAATAATTATAACGTCTCATAATTTCCTGTCTCAAAACGAAACGGTCTATTCATTTGTTACGAAAACGCTACCTCGGAATGGCTGTTCGTAAACATCTTTATTGAGGGTAGAGCTACGGTTTGCTTCATATTTTTTGCTTTATTAAAGTGAGTGCAAGGCTTTGCATTCATTGCTACAACTTAATCACAGGGGATGATAGAAAAGTTTTTACTAAATGAAGGCACTTGTAAAATATTAACCAGCCAAATAAAAGCTAGTAAACAGAACCTCCCTTTTGAAGTCGGTTAAAAGAGGTGTTAAGTTTAATGTATCGTTATGTTATTAAAAAAGGTAAATTAAATTATTATTGTGGGACACAATGTGCAGATATTAATAAAATGAATTCAAACAAAACCATAAACCACAAGTTTCTTAAAATTTTCCTTAAAAAATACCTACATTAGATATTAATCTGATATAGATACAAGGCAATTGGTAATGTTCGATTTCTTTTACATAATAATTAGAATAATTAAAGTGTCTGCCGACTGCCTTATTGTACACTTCAATCTTATTTAGATAATGTAAAGTGCATAAATATAGCAATGAAAAGAAATACCACCACCATACCATACCAGCCGTGTATCATATACTGCCCACTGCTGAGCACGGGCCTCCTCTACAACTGAGAGGGTTTAGGCCTTAGTCCACCACGCTGGCCTAGTGCGGGTTGGCGGACTTCACATACCTTAGAAATTCAGAGAACTTCTCAGGTATGCAGGTTTCCTCACTATGTTTTCCTTCACCGTTAAAGAACAGAAATAATATGCCCTTTATTTCAATATATGCTGCATTACATGAAATATTATAAAGATAAATAAGCTTCCCATTAAACATTAAAATGCCTGCCTCAGTGCCGTAGTTGCATTACGGTACGACTGCATTGGGTTTTTCTACTCAGTATCAGTCCGGAGTCTGGAGATGTGCCCGGCAAATGGAAATAGGCTCGCCCCCTATTACATGGAACCTAACATAGCTGGCAAAATGTGGGTGAAAGAGGCCTACCCCTGATAGGGAAAAAGGCGTAATGCTATGTATGTATATTTGTATATATGTATGTATGTATTAAATGACTACGAGATGTGAAAGTGGCAAGCGCCTTGACAGTAGTAACACTACCCAGAATTAGGCTACATACACTATCGTACGTTAATTTCTTCAATATGGAATACAACGAAACACAATATACAGAGTAAGACAAAATACATCACAATTTACTGTCAATACATTTACTACGTTACACGAACACAACTTGTCGCGCGTAAACAGCAGAACAAAAACAGTTATAATATCGAGCTTTGCGATTTCGCGAGAAAATTAATATTTACTGCTTCGCAGCTGGCACATTATTCATAATAGGCATGTGTAAGCAACATCGAACAATGTTCTCAAATATACGGGTAAGTACCTACAAAAAAAGAATAACTTCAGATATAAATACCAAATGGAGGTACAAATTCAAAATAACGTGTTCACTTATTTGGATGTATGACAATTATACATACATACACACTCACGCCTTTTATCCGAGAAAGGGTAGGCAGAGGAACAATTAGTGCACCCACTTTTCGCTGTGCGTATTCCGTCCCATGATGTGATAGGGGGCGAGCCTATCACCATTTCGGGCATAAATTCCAGACTCCGGGTTGATACTGAATAGAAAAATCCAATATCACTGTGTCTGACCCGGGGATCGAGCCCGAGGCCTCAGCATTGCAGTCGTACCATAATACAACTACGCCACCGAGGCAGTATGACAACAATATAAATAGATATAGATTGTGACATTCTAAGTATATAAGTGTGACCGAGATGAAGAGATTGTGCGGTTATTAGTTGTCTTTTTTTGTGTAAGTTCAGGATAATATGTGATTTCTCTACAGATCTTCAGAAAAATGGCAGGCATTGATCGCATAGTCTCTTCGCCTCTTCCTACAATGTGGGTAATTTTAGCGTATTGCTTAGTCTATAAAATAATGCATTAAGTGAACTATAACTTAACTATAATTTTATAGTAGTACTAGGTACTTTATTTATTGCATTGCATTTTTTATTAATTATTTTTTTTGCATGTGGCAAGTACATAACTTTTATCAGATGATGAAAAATTTATTTCTTAATCATCTCTCATAGTATTTGAATTATAACAGATCATGCAAAGCGAAACAACGAAAGTTCATCACATTTCGGAAATCTAATAGATAATATCAAAAATTTCCAATCAGAGAAGAATCGCTCCGATCGAAATTATTCGCTCCAAAAGATAATGTGCAAAAGAAGTGGCAAAATAATCTCTACCCACTCACATTATTTATTTTCAAAACAAAATAAAACTGTTAAATAAATTATACGATACCAAATATTAAATAGATTTCTAATCAAAGCTCGTATGTCCAGAAAAAAGAATAGAATATAAACTAATTGATTCCGAAGCAGATTGGTCGGCCATAATTCAATTTATTGTATCTAGGTCGAGGGGATACAACCCTACAATAGACTTGTTAAGGTATCGTATGTCGCCTTTGTCCTGGCGGGTAGAAAAATATTTCCTTCATGACACCCGCCAATAGAAAGGAACAGATAGGCAATGTATCAAAATTACACGTCCTTTTTGTTTGAGCCTTGATTCTGACACGTACAAAATAATAGATGTAAACGTTTTGTCTTCATTTATCATAATATTTTTATAAAGCTTCTTTCTAAACCTAATCTGTGATATTCACTTCTGAATACCTAGTGTTAATTGCTTTCTACGGCTCGATGTGTAGTATTTTATCAAATATAACTTTATAATAGTCAGAGAGTTTATATTGCTACTGTTTATGGGTGGCCGTATCGCTTACCATCAGGAGAACGGCATACTCGTCTCGTCATTCAATCCCATAAATAAAAAATATAAAAATAAAAAAAACGTGTGTGCCCTTGGGTTTTGAACCTGCGGAGATTCGTCTCGGCAGTCCGTTCCACTCCCAACTAGGCTATCGCCGCTCTATTTCATCGAATACCGTTAATAAAGGTTCTTAACTGTTACCATGAATCATGAAAACATCAATCAACACTATAATGAAACAAACCGTCCACGAGACCCAAAGGAGAAATATTACGGTTCCCTTTCGCAAACCACGGTGTAGTGCTGAGGCATGGAATTATTTCGCGATAGGACAGTAATCCCGGCGGGGCACTTGGCGTCAAAACCCAGATATTTCTTACCTACACGAGATGGGACATGAAAAATTCAAATATAGGGCTCACATGATTCGGATTTAGATGGATACATTAGACCGGGAATATAAAAATATTATCAACTTGAGATACGTGTTTTCGATGTTAAAATATACAGAAATTAAAAAAATAGTTTGAGCAGTTTCTTTAATATATATTATTAAATATCATAAAGTGGAAAGATCTGTATTTTTGTATGTTTGTAACGAATAAACTCAAAAACTATTAGACCGACTTAAAAAATTCTTACACCAATATAAAGCTACATTATGAGCAAGTAATATAGGCTACTTTCTATCCAGGGAAAATAAAGCGGGACCTTTATCCCGGAAAAACTCATTCACGCGGGCGGAGCCGCAAGCAAAAGTCTATTGTTCGTGTTAATATAAGATCATGCCTATATTCCCAAAAGGGCAAGTTGAGTTGCAACCAACGTCGACAAAACAAATTCCAAAGGCAACTCACGTACCTAATTGTCTTTGCAAAATACGCAATTTTTTATCCGACCGAAAATCGAATCCAATACCTCACCTGCTTCACAGCCCAATGATTAAGGTATTTATGATATTCATAACTTTGTTTAAAATTATGTAAACTGTTTGCTCGGCTTTACATAACGTCGAATGCACACATATGGTGGAAAACACGCTGCGATGACTCATTCCCGTGAATATAGCTTAGTGACCGAGCGTTCATTCAGTTAATTTGTAGTCCGACATGGCGTTATAGACTAAAACCTCTATAGTTGATCGGAACACACACAGACTCAAGCTTTTTATCCCCGAAGGGGTAGGCAGAGGCACAACTAGTGCACCCACCTTTCGCCGTGCGTATTCCGTCCCATGATGTGATAGGTGGCTAGCCCATCGCCATATCGGGCACAAATTCCAGACTCCGTGCTGATACTGAATTTAAAAACCCAATATCACTTTGCCAAATCCAGGAATCGAACCCAAGACCTCAGCATTGCAGTCGTAGCGTAATACAACTACGTCGCCGAGGCAGTCTAGTCTAGTTGACCGGAACTATTTTTAGAATGCGAAACGTATTTTCTTTAAACACTCTTTCGAAAGCTTTTCCATACCATTTAGATATGCCTCGGTGGCCTAGTTGTATTGCGTACGCGTTACGAGTACGATTTGCGCGCTGAGGTCCTGGGTTCGAATCCCTGGTCGGGCCATAAACATTGTGATTGGGTTTTTCCATCTTAAAAATTACTCAGTCGCAGCTCGGAGTCAGGAAGTTGGCGGTGTGATACCCCCGTGCCTCGGAAAGCACGTAAAGCCGTTGGTCCTGCGCCTGATCTCTCTCCGATCATGTCGGATTGCCGGCTCACCGGACTATGAGAGTGAAGGAGTAGCGAGTGCACCTGTGTATTGCGCACACACTTGTGCACTATAATGAAAAGTACTTTCAATAGCTGGGCCACTATAGGTATCCACAGAAGTAGGCAGAAATTATATAATCTATATTATGAAAAAACCTATAATCACAATGAAAGTTTTGTCAAATATGTTAAAAGTTACTCAAAAATATTTAGACAAGTTTGTCACAAAGCTAAAGCCTTATACTGAAGTAATAAGATAAAAAACTCCAAAAATAAAATAAAAATGACTTGGAGTGTAATTAGCAAAGAAACTGGTAGGGCTAAACCTCGTGAAAGGGAGTTCAGCCTCAATATTAAAAACCAAATTATTAATTCCGACTTAGACATAGCTAGGGCTTTTGAAAATTTCTTTACTGATATACCAGTTTCTATAACCAAAAAATTAAACTCCTCTCCCACTATTTCCAACAAATTATTAAAAGAAAATGTATCTGGATGTGGAGATTCATTCTTGTTCCACTGTGTTAGTAGTTTAGATATAATAAAAACATTTAAATTAATTAACATTAAAAATACATGTGACTTATGGGGAATCTCTACAAAAATATTAAAACCGGTAATATCTGTACTAGCTCCCCAGTTAGCTATAATTTTTAATACATGTATTATGAGTGGGATATTTCCTGATAAAATGAAATTAAGTAAAATTATACCTCTTTTTAAATCTGGTAGTACGGACGACCCCACTAATTATAGACCGATCTCTGTCCTACCTTCTATAAGTAAAATTTTTGAAAAACTTATACTTAAACAAATTCAATTTTTTTTTGCTAAACATAATCTACTTCATGGTAAACAATTTGGATTCACTAGGGGTCGCTCCACCACAGATGCTGGTGTTGAGCTTATACATAATATATTTGCTGCTTGGGAGGATTCACAGGATGCTTTAGGAGTGTTCTGTGATCTATCGAAAGCTTTTGATTGTGTTCACCATGATATTCTTATCAGGAAATTGAGCCACTATGGGGTTAATGGCATTGCCCTTGATTTATTTAAATCATACTTAAGCAATAAGGTACAAAGTGTTGATGTCAATGGAAAACGATCTCCTGGCTCTATTGTTACCTTGGGAGTACCACAAGGCTCAATTCTTGGACCTTTTCTTTTTCTAATTTATATAAATGACTTACCTTATTTCATAAGGGACAATTGTGAAGTAGTGTTGTTTGCAGATGATACTTCCTTATTATTTAAAATAAGTCGACATCAAGCAATTCTTGACGATGTAAGCAATACTCTCTCAAAAATAGTGCATTGGTTCAGCGTTAACAATTTATTATTAAATAGTGAAAAAACTAAATGTATAAAATTCGTCACACCTAATGTCAAAAAAGTTAACGCTAACATTTTCATAAATAGTGACGAGTTGAGCCTTGTGGATACAACCAAATTCTTGGGTATCACATTGAACTCTAAACTTCAGTGGGGTCCTCATATATCTGTACTAGCTAAAAAGCTGAGCGCCGCAGTTTTTGCAGTGAGCAGGATACGCCAATTAACAGACATTGAAACAGCAAAATTGGTCTATTTTGCTTACTTTCATAGTTTGGTGAGTTATGGAATTTTGCTGTGGGGTGGTGCTGCTGACATTAATACTATATTTGTTCTTCAAAAACGAGCTATAAGATCTATCTACTCCCTAAGCTCTAGATGTTCTCTAAGAGAAAAATTCAAAGAAACAAATATAATGACAGTAGCATCACAATTTATATTCGCTAATTTAATGTACGTACATAAGAATATAGAAAACTTTCCAAAAGTTTGCGATATCCATGGCTTAAATACTAGAAGTAAAAATAATCTAGTTAATCATAAAACAAGGCTCCAAAAAATCAGCAAATCTTTTAAGGGTTACTGGTTACATTTTTATAACAAAGTTCCCACTGAAATTAAGTGTTTAAACATTGGTAAATTCCAAACAACTATTAAGCGAAAGTTATGTAATAAAGCTTATTACAAGATTTCAGAATACATGGAGGATAAAAAAGCCTGGGATTAAATTTTTTTCATATGATTTTCTTTGGAATCATGTCTTTCGTTTCAATAAAGTTTCTTTGTTTCCATCTGTGAGCGGCTTGGGTATGACATACTCCTTAACTGTCTGTGCCTGCGGCGGCGTCGTGTGCCGGGTCGGCCACTTCCCTGTAATATGGTTGAGGAGGCCGATGGCTGGCACATGCGTCATACTCGTGAACGAGTGCTGCTTGTGTGGACTGGTCTGCCCTTTTCGCTTACTACATCTAAGTATTAGGGGTATATCTTGAACTTAGATTAATAGCGACATCTTGAACATTTTAGATCAAATTATTACATGATTCCTGAGATAGTTATGCACTAGTGTTGGAATTTAAAAATTTATTACCTATTTTGCGAGTATATAAATGAACTGCTCTAAACAAAACTTAACAAATACTGAATTGTATTTTTTTTTCTCTACATGCATTGTATTTTATACCTTGAACTGATTTTGAAAAGAGCAACACTAGAGTTTCTTGCCCGTTCTTCTCTAGTGAGAACTGCTTTCCGAACTGGTGGTAGAGTTAATATTGACGGAATCTAAATAATGTATAACATTTTATGGGTTCGAATAAATTATTTCATTTCATTTCATTTCATTAATATCTCCTGCGTACCTGGCTGATCTCTGTTGAGATTGGCCGCCGTGGCCGAAACTGGCTAGAAGGATAACGTAACATATGGTAGATTTACATGTTATTTTTTTCATACAAATCGCACATCGGCAATAACAGAGTCACAATACATGAAAATGAGTTTTTAGATAGACACAGTCAAATCCATTTACCGTGTAGATAATGTCTGTAGTTATATGAAGGTCGGTTTTTTTTGTGGCTCTTTGCCGATGTGCGAAATGATGGGACGAGCATGCCCGTGGCTTGATTTCAATTTCTACAACTACCTGTATAGCACCCAGAACTTTGAATTAAAGCGGACCAGATGGCACTGTGGGCCTGTTTTACAAATTTCAAGTGCCTAATTTTACTTGATAGTGATCGTATTAAATAGCTAATGTAGATAGTACTCATTTTAAGCATAGATTATAGTGTGACTTTTATATTTGGTCGGCTTATACATTTATGTGACGAGTACCATTGACTCAGAAGATGTGAAACTGTCCATAAGTCTCATAATGCTATTATACTATTCCAATTACTTATCAAGGTATAAAGATTACCCAACTAAGAATAAACCAAAACAAACAAATCCTTGTCTCTATTCTTGACGAGTCACCTCACTTAAATCCGTTTTATAGTTAGCTCAAAACAAAGCGGTCAAGTGTTCAAGCCGACCCTTGTTATAATTCCAGCAGACGGGGGAATATCTCAAGAGTGCCCTGGATGCCTCCGATGTGATATTCCGGGACATCTCATCCACTGCAATACATTTAAAAACAAAATCTGAGACGAGAGTTGTAATTTGTAGTGGAGATTTTGTATTCTATTTTCAGTTGAAGTGATAATCCATTGAATTAATTCTAAACAGAGGCGATAGTGGAATTGTGGATTTTGTTTCTTTGTAGTAAATAGATTTAGTATGTTACAATGTTGTTATCTCATGCAATGCAATGCAATGCAATCAGCCCTGTATTATATACTGCCCACTGCTGCGCACGGGCCTCCTCTACTACTGAGAGCGGTTAGGCCTTAGTCCACCACGCTGGCCTTGTGCGGGTTGGCAGACTTCACATACCCTCGAAATTCTTATGAAGAATTTGCTCAAGTATGTAGGTTTCCTCACGATGTTTTCCTTCACCATTAAAGCGAACTATAATTGATAAACAATACACACGTAACTTCGAAAAGTCACCTCCGGAAATTGTCTCGGCAGACCGTTCCATTCCCAACTAGGCTATGTCCACTTTTTAGTTATCTAATAATCAGGGGAATATAGCAGATTTTATGGGAAATATGAATGTGTACATTTAGAATAGTCATGTCTAAAGTTAAATAATTTGATAATATTATCTTTACTTGGGTGATTACAGTAGTAAATAGTTATTGATTATCATATAATCTAATATTGTTTTATATAGTCACCAACGTTAACGTGTACTTGGGAATAAAAATGTTATACCTTTTATATTTTTAATATACTCATTTAATCAACATTATAGAGAAAAAATAAGTCCATCGCAATTTCTAATAAAATAGCACTCCAATATTAGACTTATGAGATGTTCTCTGAATATTCTCTGTTACTTCAAAGCTTACAATTGTTCGGTTAAATACGTGCCTAGAAAACATGATGTTACTACGAAAATATAAAATAGTTGTGAACCTCTATAAAACTAGACTTAATATAAAATCTTTTATATACTTAAAGTCAACAAAAATGATTAAATATTCATTAGTATACTGTAACGTTGCTAGGAACGTTAACTCTCTTCGTAAACGCTACCGTTTACGTCAGTTTAACTACCAATCGAAACCGTTAATGTATCGTATTGGCTAGTTAAACTGTCACTAGTTTTGACGTACGTCTGAACGGCGCTCGTATAAATAAGCGTGCAATGTCACGCGCGCCCTTTTTCTTACAATCTTCTTCGCCGTAGCAACACTACTACTAACTACGTGTTGCCACGTACATCGTTGTTCCCGCTGGGGTGAGTGTGCCAACGAATACTAACCGCTTCCAGGTATACTGTGCATCTGGGCTCGTGAGCTATCACGAGTCACTGGCGCGGAATGTAAGCCTAGCTTGCATTCCGACCCGCTGGGATTCTGATTCCAGGTTTCTATGGTACGGCGTGGAGTGCTGACTCCATGCTCCGCTGGCGTCGGGAGTGCTGACCCCCGATCCCAGCCACGTGCTGACCGCCTTCTCCACGGTGCGGAGTGCTGACTCCGCCACGTGCACACCACCATCGTCGTCGCGGGTGCTGACCCCGGCCACGTGTGCACCGTCGTCGCGGGTGCTGACCCCGACCACGTGCTCACCACTACCATCGCAGTCGGGTGTGCTAACCCCGACCACCTCACCACCGCTGCGCAGACCACGTGCTACCATCTGCCCGGCGAGCTGCCGCCGGAGCTAGCCACGTGCATCAGCGCCGTGCCGTTCGCCTGAATCGGAGTCTCCGCAGGCCAGTGACTCGTTTGCATACCACCAGCAAACCGTACCGAGTGTAACGCGGAGGTGCAAAATAAAGCTCGTACCACGAACCTAAAACCCTGAGTTTCTCTTCTATCTCCTAACTATCTATCTGCGGCGCCTCACGCCGCAATACGTTTAGGAAACCTAATTCATTTAAGTTTAATTAAACGTTAATATTCCATGTACCAAAGCTATTTGCGAGGTTCATAATAAAAAGAACCTTTAATATTGCTTAATATTACAAAAAGTGACGCAAATTACACCATGAGGAAAATTATTGAATGAAATATAAAAGCGAGGAACAATTTTGTTTTTACGGATCCGAAAATCATAATGTAACTAACACCCATTGGTCTATTTTATATAACAGAAGCAGGTCGTGGCAGGTGAGTCCGAGTTAATTCTACAAGGGATTATAAATAAACTATTTGCGAATTTATACCACGAGATAGGTACATTACAAACTTAATAGATACACACTCACGCCGTATATCCCTGAAGTGGTAGGCAGAGTGGCAACTAGTGCACCCACTTTTCGCCGTCGGTATTCCGTCCCATGATGTGATATGGGACGAACCTATCGCCATATCGGGCATAATTTCAGGATTTCGGTTGTTGAATAGAAAAACCTAATATCACTTTGCCCGACCCGGGGATCGAATGCGGGACCTCAGCACTGCAGTCGTACCGCAATAAAACTACGCCACCGAGACACTACATAGATCTTAGTATGTACCTAATATTATACCCAACCCGATTCTAAAATACAGTGGGAAAATTTACTTCTATAACACAACAAAACAAGTGACAATAAACTCCAACACAGAGTGATCTTATAAAGTACTTACTCAAAATTTTGATAAGCTTTGCTTTATAATTAAGGGCAAATAAAAATTTAACATTTAGGCAAGCGATTACCTCAACTCGTTGAAAAAATATTCCGCTTCCTATAGAGATACACGGAACTCTAAAAATTAGGTTATTTAAAGCATTTGCATATACGCAAGGGTAAATTAACAGATTTACATGACCGCATTGAAGTTGTTGTGAAGGAAATATTTAAATGGGTCCCTGGTTTTTGATTCAAATGGTTTCCAAAAAAAGAAATATAACACACACACTCACGCCTTTTATCCCTGAAGGGGTAGGCACAGGCGCAACTAATGAACCTACTTTTCGCCGTGCGTATTCCCATGATGTGATAGGTGGCGAGCCTTAATTAATCCCTTCCTAGCCGATTTCTGCCATGGCGGCCAATCTCAACGGAGATCAGCCAGGTGCGCAGGAGATATTATAGTGCACAAGTGTGTGCGCAATACACAAGTGCACTCACTATTCCTTCACTCTCATAGTCCGGTGAGACGGCAATCCGACATGACCGGAAAGAAATCAGGCGCAGGACCAACGGCTTTACGTGCTTTCCGAGGCACGGGGGTATCACACCGCCAACTTCCTGACTCCGAGCTGCAACTGAGTAATTTTTAAGATGGAAAAACCCAGTATGCAAAACAAGCATGTAAGTAAGGTAAATGCATTGGAGATGAGAGCTTTGAGAAGTATGTGTGGGCTGAAAGTAAGTGATAGAGTAAGTAATAGCGTGATAAGAGAAAAATGTGGATTAAAAGAGGATGTAGTGACTAGGATTGAGAAAGGAATGCTTCGGTGGTTTGGCCACATTGAAAGGATGGATGAAAGAAGAGGAACGAAAGAAATCTATGTCGCGAAAGTGAGTGGTAGCGTCGGACGGGGACGTCCTAGACGTACCTTCATGGACCAAATTGACGACCTCCTCAGGAAGGGCCAAATAAGAAGTTCTCGTAACCAACGAGCATGTATGAAGAGACTGATGAATGTAGAAGAAGCGAAAGAGGCATGCTTGGATCGTAGCACTTGGCGCTCCATAGTCTCTGCCTACCCCAATGAGAGAAAGGCGTGAGTTTATGTATGTATGTATGTGTGTAAAAACCCAGTCACAATGTTTTTGGCCCGACCCAGGATTCGAACCCAGGACCTCAGCGCGCAAATCGTACTCGTAACGCGTACGCAATACAACTACGCCACCGTGGCGAGTCTATCGCCATATCGGGCACAAATTCCAGACTTCGGGCTGATACTGAATAGAAAAATCCAATATCACTTTGCCCAACCCGGGGATCGAACCCGAGACCACAGCATTGCAGTCGTACCGTAATACAACTACGCCACCAAGGCAGTCAAAAAGAAATATAAGTTTCTAATAAAATAACTAGTTTTTACCCGCGACTCCGCCCTGAAAACTCTAAATATGTACCCTACTAACCAAAAAAACGAGTTTACAATCTTTTTGAATCGGATTAGTTAATTTATGAATTAATTTGGCGAACTATTGAACTTATATACTTAGATACCTTACTTACAAGTTTGTACGGAACGTGCGCGAGTCCAACTCGCACTCGTCCGGTTTTTTAATAACACATCCTTACATAAATGATTTCTCTATATTATAGTTCCTTTTTACCTCGCAATTGGTTATAAGCATGTCACTTAACCATACCACCACCATACCAGCCTTATATTATATACTGCCTACTGCTGAGCACGGGCCTCCTCTACTACTGAGAGGGTTAGGCCTTAGTCCACAACGCTGGCCTAGTGCGGGGTGGCAGACTTCACATACCTTAGATTTTTTTATTTTCCTAAATATTTAAATCAATATTATACATATTTCATTTTTATTGTGAATTCTCAGGTATGTTGATTTCCTCACAATGTTATTCTTCACCGTTAAAGTGAACGATATATAATTAATTATAAATAAATAATGAACACATAACTTCGAAAATTAGAGCTGTATGCCTTGGGTTCTGAACCTACGGATATCCATCACGTCAGCTCGTTCCATTCCCAACCAGGCTATCGTCCACTTTACTTTGACCATTAAATACACTTAATGGCATCTCTTAAAACAATTTCATGTTCAGTAATGAACAAAAATCTAGCGAAACATCAATTTCCATTAGATCCTAAAGGACAAAGCTTCAGTATGTCTTTATGATGTAGAACATAGATATTTTGATGATCTTGTTGTAGAATTATCTTCAATATTTTTTAAACGAACTTAATTGGTATGAATATTTTATGAAGATAGATTAGGTAGTAAAAAGGTCTAGAAATCTTTACAGGAGGCCCATGCTCATCAGTAGACTTTTGTTGTAAGTAATTAATAAAGTTGAGTAAAAAGATGTTTTACTGACATGAGTGCTTATTTCGTGAGGTAACTATGCAAGAAAACAAATAAATATCTATAAAAATAGGACACATAAAAATAACACATCCACAAAAAAGGTTACATTCTACATTCATGTGGCTGATGATAATGATGATGAATAAAAAGGTAATATAGAAATTATCGAAATGTATTTTTACTGGTGGTAGGTCTCTCATATGTAAGAGTCCGTCTGAGTGGGTACCACCGCAATGTCTATTTCTACCGCCAAGCAGCGGTGAGCATGCACTGTTGTGTCTCGGTTTGAAGGACATTGTAGTCAGTGTAACTACTGGACATAATATGACTTAACATCTTATGTCTCAGTATGATGAGCGCAGTGGAATGCCTCACACTAGGTACTTTGTAAGTCAAGGTGCTGACCGGTGTTGCTACTGTTTATGGGTGGTCGTATCGCTTACCATCAGGCGAACGGCATTTCGTCATTTAATGCAATAACAAAAAAATACGATACACTAAACACACGAATCGAGAACCTCTTCCTTCTTTGAAAATAGGTTAAAACGTATAACATTTTACAACAGTAATGTAGTTGCCCTTGTCAAACACAAGAAAAAAGCAACTAAATGTGCCAAAGACAATTCAATCTATGCGTTACCAAACGTACATTCCAGTCTGTTCCTTTGAACGAATGTCTCTTTGAACTCTTGATTGGGTTTGTATTGTTAAAACCTTTCGTTTACTTTTAATTCGATCGTACCTTTTCCCAGTTCTTTTCCGTATTTCAATTGGATTGAAAATTTCAACTAACATTACTTTAATACCTATCTATATTTATTTATTATTATGTCTACAATCAATCATACACTATAAAATCAACTGAAATATACAGAGAATTCAAAGAAACTAAGTCTAAGTACATGATTGTTAAAAAGTAGACACAACATTCACTGATACATACTCACTAATCTATACATATAAATAAAATTGGAGTGTCTGTTTGTAATATTGAAATAACCGTTTTTTACTACATGTATATGAATATATATACGGTACATACACCAAAATATCATTTTTTTAAATTTTTGTCTGTCTGTCTGCCTTCTGTCTGTCTGTTTGTTCCGGCTAATCTCTGAAATGGCTCGACTATACTTATATTATAGTACATAATATAAGTTAAATTAGTTTGGTAAATATTACGCTATTACAATGATAATTAATTAAATACACAACTGCCACAAAGAGAAAAAAATATAACAGTGATGTTATAATAACTAATTCAGCTTACAAGAGTGTAACGTTTTTCGAAAACTGTATAATGAGTCCGCATGAATGTCGACAGATTTACTGTAGCAGTCCAATAGTTTGCAAAGTCTAAAAATTGGAGAGTTGCAACCAAGCACAGATCTTCGCAGTGGAGGCGATAGAGGAGTTATCGCATATCTAGGAGTTCTAATAGGGACTCTAATATTGGAACTGGATAGCAGTGAGGGGCAGTCAATTTATTAGCTATCTTTTAAATGTTTAAAAGTGTAAATGTCTTTCTTGTATGTACAAGAACAGATACTCGTAGTTTTGTCCTCAAAGACTACAGTATTTGAAATTACTTTAATAAATACGTAACGCACACACACATACGCCCTTTATCCCTGAAGGGGTAGGCACTAGCGCAACTAGTGCACCCACTTTTCGCCGTGCGTATTCCATCCCATGATGATAGGGGGCGAGTCTATCGCTATATCGGCCACTAATTTTAGTTTCCGGGCTGATACTGACTTGAAAAACCCAATACCACTGATCGACCCGGGTAACGAACCCGAGACCTCGACACTGCAGTCGTACCATAATACAACTACGCCACCGAAGCAGTCATTTTAATAAATAGATTTTATAAGGTTATCAATGAGATTATCTAATACACTAAAGCTTTGCTAATACAGAAACGTACTAGTGTTACAAAAGTCTTGTATAATGTCACGTATTTCGAGATACACGCAACAAAACAAATATCGGGCAAACCTTAAAGGTACCTCCTACCTATCCACCAGAGATGTGCTATGCAGCTATGATGCGAGGATGTGAAAGCTGTGCTACGAAGCTATGTGACCGTTTCCATTAATACTAAGCTACGTAGCGGAGCGAGTAACATGTCGCACCTTTAGAACGAAAACGACACAATTCAAAACAATCGAAAATTGAGTTATCGTCATAAGATGACTTAAAACTGGTCCCTTTTTTTTAAAAATATAATAAAAAAGGCCCGATATAACAGTTTGGTCCTTTTCCCGCTTGAATATGACTGTGTTTGAACTATTGTTATATTGAGAACATCGTTTTAAGTCATATTATGAAGATAACTCAATTTTCGATTTTCTTGAATTCCTTTTCGTTTTAAAGGTGCGTTGTACATAGTTGTTCTTACACCACTGGCGACCATTCATAGCACGCATCCATTCATATAAAAAGCACAGCTTAGTTGAACCCGTTTCTACCAGTGCTATGATATGTGGTCCCATGAATATGATTGGTGGATATTAAACGCATCCATAGCAACGTAGCATAGCACATCTCTGGTAGAAAGGCACCCTAAAGCTGGCACGTGTTGCCTAATAATAACTCATTTAGATTCCATCAACTATTCATGATCAAGATAAGTATATATACAGAAGGCGCCGAAATCAGAAATAATGGTGTATATACCCATAAATTTAAAAAGCTTTTTAACAAACAATAGCACCGACTTCAAAAACCACTATAATGTAAAAAATAACTTGTACTTTGCTTATAGGTTATAAGCTTTGATTAATTATATACCTAGATAGACACTGAACGTTTCAAACGCGTCTAAAAAAATAGAGGCCAACAGTTGTCCACTAAATGAGTTCGAGTGAATTATTTTTTGTTGATTTTCATGGGTATAATTTTCTCCCCATTTTAATAGAAACCATGTAATAACTGGTATCATAATGCGCGCACACAAGGATACGCGGAATGATGCAGCGATAGCGTATGACAAAGCTGTCACGCATACCAGCTTAAGAAAAGTTGGCCTGTTTGTTTTAGTTTCATTGCAGCGCGTCACTCTATCTAGGTTTATAATTAATCAAAGGTTATAAGGAAATTTAAATAATACCAACATCTTTACGAAGCATCGTGTGAGTCAGATTTACGCTACTACGGATGATATAGTTCAAACCAAAGACATTAAATTATAATCTTAGAACTCTTTAGTTCAAACTAATAAAATACGCTTGAAAATCTGGATAACAAGCGCAGTAATACTTGTTAAACAACACTTCTATCACACCGAGACATTTATTTGATAAGCTGAAGGTGAAGAGAGATTTATCGTAAATAATTCAGTGGCTTTTCGCGTCTGTAGACCAAACTGCCTAAATAAAACACCCACCTGGAGCCCGTATTATATTTTCTTCGTACGTTCCTTACCTTTTTTAATATTTCACGAATGATACATGATTTCTAACGTCTCCGGCACATATGCTGCTAAAAATAACTGTTAATAAAACCGCAATTTTTACAAACAAACGTGGGATGTGTTTATCCGACGTCACACGTACGATCATGTTTTGTATTAATTTGAAATCTATATTTTGGCTTATAAATTTGAATTTTAGTAGTCTACTATCTCCGTTCCATCATAGAGCATAGATGTTATTAATTTTTTTATTTGTAAATCTGTAATGATAATCTATTTTGTTTTTAATCGACTCTCAAAAGGAGGAGGTTCTCAATTCGTGTGTTTGTATTTTTTTCATCTTTATTCCTTATATTTGCCAATTAATGGTATGTCCGCACATCAGGAATGATTGATTAATAACCATATTTTTTCGCAAACTCATTCGGAACCTCATTCAGTATTCGAGTTAGAAACGGTCGTGTTAGAAAAACCCAAAGGGAATTCATATTACGGCTGTGGGAAATAATTAACGGTTACTACTTTTTCTGAAATATTAGGGTAAGTTTCGAGAATTCTTAGGAAATAAAATAAATAATTGGGTATTATTATAGGATACCAGTGAATTAGCAGCTTTTTATAGTATAAGGAAGACTCTTGTTTCTCAAAAATATATACCTAATAATATATAACATACAGTACATTAATTGTCCTTGAATACAAAGTTTTGTTATGTTTAAAAGCACATTTGAGTCGCATTTCCTACAAAATCTATGGAAAAAGATTTTTGAATTTTCAAACCTTTAACGGTCCCAAAGTCTTGTGATCCTTATAAGCAACAAGATCGATGAGCATCAAAAAAGTATTTGCCATAAATTGCTCATTTTATTGCTGACTGTATTTTTTTTTTAAATCTGTGAATGCGGAACTTATTTACTTTAAAAATAATGGACAGTCTCCTAAGAAAGTTTTCGTGTAGCTTCAGCGGCTAAGGTAAATGCTCTTTCTGCCCCATCTCAAAAATCCGCCCTGTGTAATACAAGCATAATATACATAGTAGAGGAGTCCCGTTCTCAGCAGTAGAATAGTATAAATCAAAGGGATTGTATTATTATCCTTACATATTATGAAATTAAGTCCCACGCCGCGTCTGTCTCTGAACGAGATAAACTCAACAATTACCCAACGGATTTCGATAAAACTTGGTATCGAGATAGTTTGAGACCTTGAGAAGGACATAGGATACTTTTAGCTCGGGAAAATAAATATCGGGACTTATATTCCGGAAAAACTACCACACGGGTGAAATCGTGAGTAAAAAGTAAATTTTACATACATAGTCATATTTCTACCTTGATCTAGAATAAAAAACTCAAAATGATATAAAAAAATACTACCTTTTATATTAAGTGGTTGTAATTTATTTATCACCCCATATCCCGCAGATTTTATATTTCCCATAAATGCGTGACACACACACACTACATCGATTGAATAGCGAATAAAAATTCGTATTTCAATAGTGCATTCGTATAAAAAAAGTAGCGAAAGAGGTCAATGTGTTTCACTCAATTGATCCTATACGATACGAATGCAGCGAGTAAATCTTCTGAGGTATTCTCAAGACGACTTTTATAGCGGGAAAATAATTGCGAACTATTTGTTATTCTAAAACTGAAATATAGTTTATCAATTCAAAATAAGGATAAAAGCAATATAATAAAAAGAAAAGGGGGGATAGTAGATTGTAATTACTACAATAAGAGGTAATAAATGTTATACACACACACACATTCACGCCTTTTATCCCCGAAGGGGTAGGCAGAGGCGCAACTAGAGCACCCACTTTTCGCCGTTATTCCGTCCCATGATGTGATAGGGGGCGAGCCTATCGCCATATCGGGCACAAATTCCAGACTCCGGGCTGATACTGAGTAGAAAAACTCAATATCACTTTGCCCGACCCGGGGATCGAACCCGAGACCTCAGCGTTGCAGTCGTACCGTAATACAACTACGCCACCGAGGCAGTATAAATATTATAAAAAGCTTACAATACAATTCACGAAAAATACACATAAGTTAGTCATAACAAATAAATATTACTTATTGTTTGCAACGAAACAGGGAATCTATAGCATAGTCCCTATTGACCTTTAAAAACATCGTATTGAATACTTTGAATTATTTTTAACGTCTATAATATTGTACCTCTACAATACCATTCAGATTTGAAAGTTAATTTCGTCCAAAAGTTTGAATATGAATAAAGTAATTGGCATCATTCAACTCAATAACAGCTAACAAGCTCTCTAGACACGCCGTAAGTCCTACAATTATTTTATTCATCAAGATTCAAGCCCTTTCGACTTACATTGAAAAACAAATCTAATTAAAGCAAACTTGATCGAAATATCTTTCTATAATTATTCACGAAAAGGTCAACTATTTTTATCGCAAATGATTCGTCATCATCTTCATCAGCCGTAGGAACTCCACTGGTGAACATAAGCCGCCAATTGTACTATCTCTCTAACGTTATTGTTTTTAATTTTAAGTACAGTATCTTATAATGTGCAATAAATGACATGAATAAATAGGTCTCCCCAAAAGGTTTCTATACTGACCCATTGGAAGCGGCTCCTACAGACGACCTTTATCAAGGCTCTGCCACACGTTATTTTGACAGTTCATACCAAGCACGTAATCTACCTCATTGCGTTGATGATAATTGAGATTGGCATAGAATACCATTCCAATTTTATTAAGATAACGTATCACGAAAACGCGGCGATAGCCTAGTTGGGAGTGGAACGGACTGGCGAGACGAACGTCCGCAGGTTCAAAATACAAGGGCACGCACCTCTGATTTTTCTAAAGTTGTGTGTGTATTCTTCGTGAAATATCGCTTGCTTGAACGGTGAAGGAAAACATCGTGAAATAAACTGCATCTCTAAAAGTTCTCCATTTAAGAATTTCGAAAATATGTGAAGTCTACCAACCCGCACTAGGCCAGAGTGATGGACTAAGGCCTAAACCCTCTCAGCAGTAGAAGAGGTCCTTGCCCAGCAGTGGGACAGTATGTAACACAGAGCTGGTATTATTCATTATTATTATACGTATCATAGCCGTGTTTCGAGTTTATTTATTTATTTTTGCACTTTATATACAAAAGTATATAGGCGGACTTAATCCCAAAGGCATTCTCTCCCAGTCAACCTGAGGGTGGTGCAGAGATAGATAAGGTAGGTGCAACAAGGTCACTTGATATGAATTAAACATACATAATATATAAACGTACGATATGGCGATAGGCTCGCCACCTATCACATCATGGGACGGAATACGCACGGCGAAAAGTGGGTGCATTAGTTGCGCCTCTGCCTACCCCTTCGCGGATAAAAGCCGTGAGTGTGTGTGTGTGTGTGTGTGTGTGTGTGTATATATATAAACGTACATAAAAGTAAATATAGCGTTGAATAAAAAATACCTATCTTGAATATATACATAATATAACTAAGTTTACACTGTCATAGAGAATAAGGACCCAGGTCGTTAGTTAACCTTGCAAGTGGACGCTAAGTGATTAAACTTTCTATATTTCATTGTATTCGCGTCTAGACTGTATTAAGTTATTCCAATTAAGTTTGTAGCTTGTTCTTGTTATATATTTTTTGCATCGCTTATGTTCTTCAAGTTGTTAACATGACATGTAAGGCAACGGTTTTATTTTTCAGAACATGGACAAAATCTAATTAATCTATCGGGAGCTTACTCCCAAGTAAGCTCATAACTCGAACCTAAGACCTCTAGTTTCATATCCCAATATGAAACTAGAGGTCTTAGGTTCGAGTCCTAGATTGATCAAGTAAGTTTGTCCCAAATGTTGTGAGAGATTCGCTTGCTGTAACAGGGTAGTTTCCTATGTTAGATTATGTACATTATTTTACATGTAACAGAAAATAATATGAAAAATAAATTATTCTGTAAAATCAGCATCTAAATTGGTTGAAAAATAAATCAGTTATTCATATTTGAAATATTGTTGTGAGCAAAAGTGGGGGCGTGGTAGGGCTATCGCGCTATCTCTTTCGCACACACGCAGCGTTATGGCCTGTGACACTTGATGACGTCACAGTCTGATATTACTGTTATTTGACAACTACCCCTTCCAGCAAATTTCAAAGCTTTAGAACTTACTTATTATTGCGCCAATTTCGAAAATTCTTTTTCGCTTAGATTTTGGATGACATGATTGTTAAAATGCGAGTACCAGCTCTAGTAACGACTCTGTCTTACTTGTTGAGAATAAAAATGTGAAATTAAGTAACTCTGTAGTCTTTATACTACTGACACAAAACTAAGAACACTTTATCCGACACATTTGTAGCAGTAAATCCCAAAAGTCCGTTTCATATTCTTAAACGTTGCTTAGCGTGGGCTAAAATATACCAGGGGTCATAGCCAACATGCTTTTCTACAAGCATTAACACCAATAGAATAGAAAATAATGTATTTTTTTTATTTATTTTTTTATTGCATTGAATGACGAGACGAGCATGCCGTTCGCCTGATGGTAAACGATACGACCACCCATAAACAGTAGCAACACCATCCAGCACCTTGACTTACAAAGTACTGTGTGGCATTCCACTGCGCTCGTCATCCTGAGACATAAGATGTTAAGTCTCATTATGTCCAGTTGTTATACTGGCTACAATGTCCTTCAAACCGAAACACAACAGCGCATGCACAGTGCACACTGTTGCTTGGCGGTAGAAATAGACATTGCGGTGGTACCCACCCAGACAGCCTCTTACATAATGAGAGACCTACCACCAGTAATATCCGATCGATAATTCTTTCACAAAGATATATCATTCCCATACATTTTGTTCTATTCTATTGGCATTAATGCTTGTAGAAAAGCGTCTTGGCTACAGTGGCAGTAATTCTTTGAACAAATAATATATATGTTTTGTGTAGGTAGAGATAATAAATCTTTTCAGCTTAACCTGAACAGTGGACACGCACACCACAACATTCATACGGTACATTTATCTTCATCAATGTGCCCAGCATTACGTCCATCCGCCTAAATTACTGATCAGATAGATATACACGCCTTTTCAGATCTGCATACCTTCATATCTGTACATATTGATTGAGTTTCACGTCTAAAGGTTAGGGTCTATACAGATGGCGCCTATCATACGCGCCGACGACACAGACAAACAGAACTCAAACATAAAATAAACGCGATGCATTTGGAAACTGTTTTTTAGATGCAAATGTAGGCGCACGCACATAACGTCGAGTCGTCTGCATAGGCCCTTAGGCCAACTGCAATGGGGAATGCCGCAGGACGATATCGGGTTGGTAACAATAAACTTGCGCTTACATTATAGCCATAACTTATAATATTTTTTTTTTGTAATCGTAGTTTTAAGTCTGCTGAAAACCCTAATAAATAAATAAACATACTGTGCTAAATATTTTTTCTTTCAATTTATTTAGCGTAAAAAAAAACGATAAATCTGTGTTTTAATACCAATTAATTAAGAATAAAGCACCAGGAAGACGCTATGCACTTGTTGCCAAGAAACAGACACTGCTGAGAAACTGAGAGTTACCATAGAAACGTTAAAGTTTCATAGTTTAGCAGCAAACTATGCGTAGTGCCTGATATGTACTTTACATACATCCATCATACGTGTACTGCAGTAAAGACAACACGGAACGGCAGACGGTATGCAACATTGATCAAATTCCAGAAACACAAATCTATCATAACTACAATGAGTCACTTTCTATTCAAATGTGGACGTGCCTTGCATAGCAAACGCTGCATATTTACGATCATTTCCCGATATACACCCTATAACTTTCATGCGCTTCGCACTCTGTACAAATGTATGTGTATGTATAAATGCATGAAGTATAGTTACTACGCGTATAAATCTGGTTTCAACTCCTTAAAAATGGGGGGAGCCCTACAAATACTAGACATGTATTGCTGTAAACATTTCGTTTTTACTCATTTGTATGTGGAATCCGGCCATTGTTTGTATCAACTCTGGTGCCTCTTAAAAAAACATGTCAATTATGGTCGCGAATTGGAACAAGTAAATTATTTAGTTGAAAATTATTTTTCATTAATTATAGCCGACATTTTTTCATCATTTACGTGAGCTAATGATTACTTATTTGATACTGACTTAACTGATATCGTTTCCTATCCACGTTTTGAAGCCGTTACCATGGTAACGACAATGAATCATCCATTCAATACAGTTAACAAAGGAACCGCCCCTCTGAATAAATTATCACCTACTAAATTCTACGACGAGGTTTGCGTTTCATGTATATTGTGTAAGATGAAATGTGTATTTGTACATAGTACATAATAATTTCATATTATTTATTTCGACAAACTATTTGAAGCATAACAATGGTTATGCCTCAAATATACTAAAATTCACCTAATATTGTGTAGATGTATTTTTGAAGTTATACTTCATTTGGCGCGTTAGGGAAAAATGATGAGAGTAATTTTTTACGATGCGCGCGCACACCGTCACGAAAAACCGACACCCTGAAGTTAGCTATAGTCAACATTTTAGTTTTGAATTTTGAACGTAGAATAAGGCGAAAGATATTCAAGTTATACTTCTTTTGGCGCGTTATTTAAAAAGATTTTTATCTTGTTACGCCAAAGAAGTATAATTTCTAACACGTGTACATAAGTACACACACACTTTTTTTCTTACGTAATAAAATACTCATACATACACACTCACGCCTCGTATTACCGAAGGGGTAGGCTGAAGCGCAACTAGTTGCACCAACTTTTCGCCGTGCGTATTCCGACCCATGATGTGATAGGGTACGACAGATGATGACAGCCTATCACCAGCTCGGCACGTACATACAATACGTACAATCTCTATATAAATAAAGCTTATTGGTTTTTTTTTTCCATGCACAACTAGATGTTGATAATTTAAAATTTGTTTTTGCCCATGCACATCCGCATTCAGTTGATGTTGATAATTTAAGCTTTGAAATGTTGTGACAACTAAAGCAATTGCTAGGAAAAACCAAATGAATCAAGGCATTCCCGTGTCAATAATAATTTCTATCCAAAGATTTACAGTTTATTTATTTTCAAGGTCCAAACAGACAAGAAATCTAATGTTGCATTATTATTATGTACATTCTTTCGATACCTAATATTATACCACAATATTGTTACACTAATATCATTTTCGACACAGAAACAAAGTTTTATTTGATTTCAAAATATTTCTTGATAGGAATGCATCGAATTCCAAATTGCGTGTCATGTTCCATTGGCATGGTGTCTAAAAATACATGACGTGACTTATCAAGAAAGCAAATCCACACTTGACAAAAATAGAGCGAAAGTAAGGCAAATACTATTTCGGCCTATGGCATTTTATCGGAGTTAAAATAACCTTCGTGCTTGCAATCGTAAAAAAGGAAATAAAACGTTAACTACATTCAAATTCAAGGATTATTCACTCGTTAGTCCAAATCATTAATAAATAGAATTTTATAACAAAATTTAATTCGACTCGCGTTTTTTTTTTATTTTAACGCTTCGGAAAGGTCAAGTGTCCTCATGATAAAGCCGCTAAGAGTTCGTGATAGAGTAGGCAAGAATTATAAAGAGCCACTCAGGTCTGCTTTATATGCCTTTTTCTTTTTGTCACACTTCGCAAACTTTTTGTGCCAATTTAGCATGATTATGATGTAATTAATAGCGACTATAATGATATGTTATGTTATATGTTATGTTATATGATATGTTATATGTTATGTCTATGTTATCTTTATGATAACTATTTTTAGAAAAAATGTAGTGTTTACTTTTGATATTTTATGTTCTGAATACGTATAAAATTTCTTTATTAATATTGCAAACGACGTAAAGATAATAAATTGAAGATGTCATGTCTTGTTCGCCGCTTTTTAAATTCGTTAATGTTATGAAGTCAATAGCATTTCTATAAAAAAATATAAATAAGCGAACACGTAAAATGCATTATAGAAGGGAATTTTAAGTTGGCAAACTCACTTAAAATTCTCTGAAAAGACGTTACTAAATAAATATTTTCACAGAATCACTTTCTGACTCCAAGTTTCACAAAGTAAAGAAATCTTGTAAAAATATACTAAATAAAATCATTTTTAATAAAAGAAATGATAACATGAACTATGTAGGCGAGCGTAGTGAAAACTGTTAGCAATTTTTCACCCAAGACTTGAACGGAACGAATATACAACTACCTGCGGAACTATAAGGCAACTTTAATCAAGACATAGACTTCTAACTTTGATCGAAACTTTCTTTCTATTCTGGTTTGAAATAGCACAAACAAAGCTTGGTAAGTCCAGTGTAGCTGAGCAACATAAACATGAGCCAAGTGATCCACGCTGCAGCGAATTTTGTGTACAATATAAATGGATCGGCTCCACCGGGGAAGCTTGCTGTTGTGTTTCGTATGAATGGAGATATTTCCTGACTTCATAAAATCCCACCGTCCTCCATCTCATTTTGTTAAAAACTTGCAGAGATGTTTACGCTATTGTATTGGTTTTGAAGAATTATAGATGGTGATGACCTGTACTAGTACGCCTGATTGGCTTCTGAAGAATAATATGTACTACATAGATGACATTATGCCTTTTCTCTTTTCAAAGGTAGGCAGTGGTGTCATCACACCCACATATCACTAGATACACTATGTTCCATGTTATTGGGGGTAGCCAATTGCTTACATCATCATTCATAACTATTCCAGTCTTATGCTAATACTAAGCAGAAAAATCCAATAGCACTTTACCTCACACGAGACGGGCCGTCGTATCCACTGAGCTAGCCTTCTAAAAATGACTAAATTATCTCTGGTTGGCCCTGAAACTTGATTTACGGAAATGAATTATTGTGACAATGTTTTTGTACGCCTTCACAGGTACACAAGAATCAATAATTTAACTGACACGATCATTTTTAACTCGTACTTTTAGCTTAGGCGGGTAATCGAGCAAGTGGGGCAGCTGGTGCTGAAAGGCTTTCCTGGAATAAAATCCGGAAAATGAAACTATTTCTCATTCTGTAATATAAAGTACTAACGACGATAGCCTTGTTGGGAATGGAACGGCTTGCCGAGACAATGTCCGCAGGTTCAAAACCCAAGGCACACACCTCTAACTTTTCGAAGTTACGTGTGTATTGTTATCAATTATCGTTCGCTTTAACGGTGAAAGAAAACATCGTGAGAAAACATACATACCTGAGAATTCTCCATAAGAATCTCGAATGTATGTGAAGTCTGCCAACCCGCACTAGGCCAGCGTGGTGGACTAAAGCCTAACCCCTCTCAGTAGTAGAGGAGGCCCATGCTCAGCAGTGGGCAGTATATAATACAGGGCTGATTGCATTGCAATATAAAGTATTATTTAGATTTTTCAATCCAGGGTATGATCTATCTGTCAGCAAAATTTGATTTTTGAATTCATCAAACATACCGTCCTCACAAACTTTCGCAATATGAAGAAGTGAGATATCTATGTAAATCATTTGGAACATAAGTAGAAGATGTGAGAACACACTCGAGTGACCTAGATAGTAAAACGCTCTTCCTAGTGGATCAGTCATCGTTTAGTTTAGCTAGATCTATTTTGAGGTCTGGTTTCCTGGTTGGTCTGTGTCATCGTTAATTTTAGATGTCTTTGGGTCTCAGTGACATACGGTTCTTGTCTCGAAACGTTTTGGGTTAGTGTTAATTGAGTAAATTAATAATTAGTTTATATCTGACTAGGCGTTGCTGGTAGCTTCGCCCGCGTGAAAAGCTATTCCTACTTCAAAAGTTCCTAAACACAGTACGATGACAGTGTCAACTATTTAAAAATCAGACTATAAATGCCATTTTTTCCCTTGAGAGCAGATTGCCGGGATAAAAAGTAGCCTATGTGTTAATCCAGGACATAATCTACTCGTGTGCCAAGTTTCATCCAAATCCGTTCTGTTGTTTCTGCGTTTACTTACAACAAACATCCTAACATTTTTACAAACTTTCACCCACCTTTCCACCGAGTCAAAGATTTTTCCCGGGATATAAGTCCCAATGTGTATTTTTCCGGGAGTTGACTCTTACGGTCCCGGATACGGCCAATCCGTTTGCCAAATTTCATTCGAATCCGTTCAACGTTTACTTTTATCAAACACTTTACACAACTTTTATCGAACATCCAATAGTCTTCAGAAATTTTCCAATTTATATTAGTCATCATCATCATCATCATCATCATCAGCCACATGACGTCCACTGCTGAACATAGGCCTCCCTAAAGATTTCCAGACGGACCTGTCAAAACCGGCCCGCGTCCAGCGTGTTCCTGCGACCTTTATCACCTGCAAGGTGGACGGCCGACGCTGCGCTTGCCAGTACGTGGTCTCCACTCAAGAATTATATTAGTAATGTTCATTATATTTAAGGGCAAGGATATTCAACCAGTCGAACGGCTTAACCTCTCGTTTATTAAATAAGCAAGAATATTCAATTATTATTCGAACAAATCAAAATTTACAAACGCATACTCACGCCTTTTATCCCCGAAGGGGTAGGCAGAGGCGCAACTAGTGCACCCACTTTTCGCCAAGCGTATTCCGTCCCATGATGTGATAGGGGGCGAGCCTATCGCCATACCGGGCACAAATTCCAGTCTCCGGGCTGATACTGAATAGAAAAATCCAATATCACTTTGCCCGACCCGGGGATCGAACCCGAGACCTCAGCCTTGCAGTCGTACCGTAATACAACTACGCCACCGAGGCAGGCAAAATTTACAAACCCAAAGTATATCTATATAATGTTCTACGTATAGTAAAACGTTGAATGAAAAGAATACTCACATCTGAGTCACGATGTCTAGCGTGGTCTGTGTATTTAATGCAAAGAGTTTGATTTATTACTGTTTGCACTTGCCAGTGCCACCTACGAATGCAGTAGTAAGATTTATTACTATGACTTGGCGCTTATCTATGAAACTGCTTAGGATAAAGATGTGAACAAAATATAAAACAATAAACACCTTTCCTACAAGGTGGACGGACGACCTTGTGAAGGTCGCAGGTACCCGCTGGATGCAGGCCGCTTCTGACTGGTTGGTCTAGAAATCTTTGGGGGAGGCCTATGTTCAGCAGTGGACTTCTAAGGGCTGAAGAAGAAGAAGAAACACCTTTGGCGTACCTTTGAAGAAGAAGAAGAAACATGCAAGGATATAAATGTTTGTGTCTTCTGCAAATTTTTGTTTTCGGTCGCGATGTGGGATCGGAAGTTCCTTGTCGTTGATATAGATACAAGTTTTATATCTTGTGGTGGAAAGAAGTCTTACTTAGTTGTCTTAGGATGTAATGTATCTAATATATTAAAGGACGCAGTTTACCTGTGTGCCAAGTCATCCAAATCTATTCAATATTTCATACGTTTTTGACAAACATCATTCATCAACTTTCACATTAAGATTTAAAAGTAAAATGATTAACATAATATAATACTCTATGTACCAAAATCAGCTAAAAAATAATAAATCAAAATAGTATCTCCGCTTAATTACTAGGCATTTTGAAACTTAATAACTTATGTATTAGAGTGACGAATGCAGTGAAGTGCCACGCAGTACTTTGCAATTCAAAGTTCTTTATGGTATTGCTCCTATTTATGGGCGGTCGTATTGCTTACCATTACGCGAACGGCATGCTCATCTCGCCATTTACTTGCAATTGCAATAAAAATACTATTCGTATATAAAGAAACAAAATACTCCGACCCCTCACTATAGACACCCTCCCGTAACGTATTTCAACATCGAACACTTGTCAGTGTTCGGATTGACAGAACATGCGCCCTCAACCGCGAAGTGCGAAAGGTCCCGAAATTTCCACTAGCGGTCAGGCATATAAAGAATTACGGAGGATTTTGTTTGGGGGTACAGTCACGTTCAGAAACGTTATATTTTGTGAACAGAATTAAGTTTACTATATTTGGTATGACCTTCGTATTTTTTATGTAAATCTATGACTAGACGAGCAAGCTGCTTTTCTGATGATAAGCGACATGACCGTCCATAAAAAATAGCAGCGCCATCTATTTTTTTAACAGAATTCTTCTCCTAAAATGCTTGTAAGTCTTTCATATAATTTCGTATAGTTTACATTAGTTGGATAGCTTTGTAAGTAAAGTGCAAAAGCGAAGATGATTTTAAAAATATATTCAATCATATTCAAAGACAATGTGTCGATTTACGATAAATTAAATGTATAATTTAAAATCAGCTGTTGTGAGCCACAGATACGCGTATTTCTGCTGTAAATATTTCTTTTATTTTGTATCAGTAAGTAAATTAATATTTTTATACAACCTAAAATAGACATATTTTATGCCTTTTCTAGAAAAAAATATCAAAAACTTATATCGCTTTATGAAAGTGACCGCTTGTGGAACAAGCGAGCGTCTAAATTTAGTGCCATCGAGCTCATTATTTAATCCCACAGTAACTTCTATCCCGAATCTAAACACACAATCCCCAAACAGAAAGTTTCAAGGTTAACTTCGTTTTACGCGCGAAATCTCAAACAGCTTACGCAGTTTTAAAACCTAGAATAGTGCACTAGTCTTTTCATTTGATTAGGAAATGAAATGGAATTTGAAAGTAAACAGATTAACCACTTAATTAAACCGAATAATCTAAATATTTCAAAATGCTTTAAAAGCTTGCAATATTACGAAAACTAAATCAAAAATATTATAACATAATAGATTTTGAAATACAACAATATTTATTTAAACAGTTTGATTCTAAGCAGATTTGCTGAATAATTCTTGTTATGAAATAAAAAAACATTATACAGTAAGTATAACGTTTTGACCTAAAAAATTGGTTATGCGTAAAACAGGTACCTTCCCTGCCGTGCCACAAACCTACAGAGCTCGTAAAGCACCCGCCTTTATTGCTCAACCTCTTAGATTGACGTTCAGTGAAATATATTGTCTCTTCGTATGAAAACATAAATGTTCTCCAACGATTTTCAGTTAATTGTAACTTTGCTTTGAAATGGTTCAATATTACAGATAATGAGAAGTAAATAAATTAAAATATCCCAAATTAAATATCAAATTCAGGTAAAAATATTCAAGTTTTTTTTTTACAGTAAAATTAAAATACAATTTAAGGTAAATAAATAAAAATCAATGTTTTCATAACAAATATTAACTGTAAATAATATTCAAAAAGTTTGTCGACTGCTATTCGAGCGTCTAAAAAAGTCGCTTAAATTTTATGCATTAACGTGTGAAGTAATGGATTATACATCATTTCAGACATATGCTAGTAAATATCTATAAACATTGTTCATACACATACATAACTTACCTTGTATAGTGAAAAATCGATATCAATTATGTTCGTTGTGTAAGTGAACTTCACTGGACTAGTTTGTTTAATAGTTCTACGTAGATATGTTTAATTACATTTATACACAAACACTGAACACTAAGCGTTAAGTTCCAAAACTTTAGTCCTCACGCGGGATCTACGGAAAATCTTTACAAAATATATTTACATTGAAGGATATGGTATTGATATCAGAGGTTTATAAGTCACTGTATTGGACCAATGGGGTATTGAAAAGAAGCTTAAAATCCTATGCACAAATTATAAACGATTTGCACATACGCGAATCAAATGCGACCGAAATAAACTTTGAACAAAACAAACACAAATGCACGATGCAGAGCAGTTCGGTTGTTTAAAAGGTAATTATTCATATGGCACTCGCAACTCCATTTTTAGCTTGCAAAATAATTTTACGTTCGTCCGTAGGATACAGCGGCGATCGGCGATCGGTTAACACGACCGCACGCCATGCCGCTCCAACGCGTACTGAAAGCTTTCCCAACACTTCTGGACGATTGAAAAACCACATCGTTATTTTCGATTTCCACACGTGTGAGAAGGATGGATTGCAGTTTCTCATGTACGTTATGAGTCTGCTTGATCAGTAGGTGGAAAGGAAATGCGAAGGTGTTCGTATCAAAATAAACATCAAATGTTCCATCTGGTTTTGGTGATACATTTTTATGGTACAGTAATACAGATGCGAAACTTTTTTGGTACACTGTACTCACTCGAGTGGTGCGAATTACGCTTTCCAGAATTCCATACATAGTATATACTATAACCGTTAATTACAAAACTGATTTTTGTATGGCTTTAGGTTTGAAGTTGTATTAATAATATTACTTAAGTAATGAAAAGTTGGTCAATTGATTTTGCTACAGTAGGTAACTAAGTGATGATTTCATACAATATGTATTCATAAAACCGTATATGAAAATCGAAATATGTAACCTTCTAAGATGTATATAACAGTCTTATTAAACGCGGAAACTGTTTTAACATCGCTTAGGACTCAAATTACCCTATTTGGAGCCCGCCATTTACGTTATATTTTAATAAAACACGCGAAAAAGCTTACGGAAAAGTTGTTTCACAACTTCTATTATAACTTTTATAGTAATGTTATCACTAAGTTACACGAGTTGAATTTTGGCTTGCATTTGTAACTTAATTTAAAAGCTATATTCACATGGGTATATAATACATTTTAAGTGACTGCCTCGGTGGCGTAGTTGTATTACGGTACGGCTGCAAAGCTGAGGTCTCGGGTTCGATCCCCGGGTTGGGCAAAGTGATATTGGGTTTTTCTATTCAGTATCAGCCCGGAGTCTGGAATTTGTGCGCGATATGGCGATAGGCTCGCCCTCTATCACGTAATGGGACGTAATACGCACGGTGAAAAGTGGGTGCACCTCTGCCTACCCCTTCGGGGATAATAAGCGTGTGTGTGTGTGTGTGTTTAAGTGATCATAAATAATATATTATAAACTATATGATTCTCTAAATTTATTTTAACATTCAAGCATTTTTATATTGCCTATCTACAGCTATACTTTATATATAGGGCCGATTTCACCGCTTGCTGATAAATGCTATTTGTCACATAAATGTATAAGCTGACCAAATACAAAAGCCACTCGCTAATCTTTGTTGCTACATTAGAGTAGGTATGACTTTATTATCAGACTAGCGTGAATGAGGTTTTCCGGGATAAAAGTCCCGCTTTATATTTCCCCGGAATAAAAAGAAGCCTATGTTACTCGCTGTTAATGTAGCTTTATATAGGTGAAAGAATTTTTCAAATCGGTCCAGTAGTTTTTGAGCCTATTCAATGCAAACAAACAATCAAATCTTTCCTCTTTATGATATTAGTATAGAAAACGTTTAGAATTTGCATGTAGCACCTGACTGACATAAAAAGGTACGTATTCCTGACATTTTTCCGAATGTCATATCTTTCGATTAGGTTGTACAGTCAGCAGCATAAGTAGCTGAACAAATTCAAAATTTCAAATCGCCTACATACTTTTGTGTTCTTACTAATCTTTTTTTTCTCTTCACCAAAATAAAATAAAAGAGATTTACTTTACTTCAAACAAAGAAAAAAAGGTTTCAGTTTAAGTTAACGCGTATATAGGCGATTTGAAATGTTGATTTTGTAAAGATATTTATGCTTCTGACTGTACAGGCATTAGCAGCGACTATAAGGCATGTATACGTCAATGAAATGATTTATCCCGCAATACAGTTAGTGAAATAGCATACTTCACCCATGTATGGTGCTTTATTACAAATAGAACAAGGGGCATGATCATAAGTAAGGGTCAAAATATTACTATGTACTAAAACGACTATGACACTTTTATTATTTTACTTTTTAGAGATTTTTGTGTCGGGAGTTATTTAAATTAAATTTTTATTTCAAACTTTTTAAATTACTTTATTCTCCATCGTGGGGCCTTGATAACCTACTATCTAAAACCTACTCGTTGAGACCATTCTTATGAGCCCAAACACGCTATTTTTGCTATAAGTTGCTAAGGAGCTGGGTATCCCGCAGACTATTTGATGCTGCAGCATCAGCTCATGTTTAAAAATATTGCGGAAGTCACAGTACACCAAATTTAAAATCAATCGGACTTTTAAAGTTGGAAATGAGCTGATAATTTTCAAACGCCTGAACAGATCTTCATAAATTATAGCTAAAAACTATCTCGATCACATCAGCTTTCAAAGGAAAAAATCGATGCCACAGACAGACATACAGATACACAGATACACACCCTAAACTTATAACAGCCTTCTTTTTCTCTCGGGGGTTAAAAATATTAAAACTCATGTAAACATACATGTGACGAAGTAAGCCTCTTTAGCATATTCGTGGGTTTTTTTACATGTCTATGGTATTCATGCAATAAAAATAGGGACACTGACAAATTACACGAACAACGCGCATTGCATCTACAGCTTTACATAATTCTTATCCATGCGGTGGATTTCTGTCCTCTGTTCTAAGTGTAAATGTATACATAATTTCTGTATACATATTACCATACTGGCTATTATTTATGGCCTGAAACTAGAATTTATGTAAGTTTTAGCGACATTTATGAAGTAAAAATGTTTTGGTGTTATGATTTTAGGCTGTACTTACGTTTTTCTCCTTGGTTTTGTGTATATGGACTGTAGAGCGGAAAGTCCCGAGCTCGAATCCAAGGCCGAAAAAAAATAGTGTAATTTTTTAAAAACGACTTGTGTTATAATAATCACCCCAAAGGGTAACTAAGCCTAATTCTTTCTTGGAAAACTGTATTGCGCCGATTCTATGCTTAGTAGAATAGGCTTGAGGATACCGGCAAGTAAAAGAGAGATCTTACATAAATATAAATTTGATAATTTTTGTTAGAACATATTTAATAAAATAAGTTGACATCGTTTGCACAGTGTCTATCACTCCGAATATGTAATAAATTAAATAACGTTATAAATTAATATCTCTATTTGCTACAATACAAATTTTCATTTACACAACGAGGGTCATGAACAACGAACAAACAATAGCGTTCATCGAAACCACAATTAAAGTTCGAATCTAATTAGAGGAAGTGGTTTCTCTATAGTGTACATTACCACCATAATCTTATTTGTAAGCAACATTCCAGTTTCACAATGTGTAATCCATTTACAGAGTTTATTGGATTATAGAATAAAAACAAAGCTAAATTGAGTTCATGTTCGCGTTCATATTAATTATAAAAATAAAACTCGATTTTAATTGTATGAAACACATTTCTGCGTTTTCTCGCTCTTGTATTTATTGTTCAAACAATCATATTTTTTTCGAAAATAGAATTAATAAAAAAAAATATTACACTTAATAGTTATAGTGGATTTTATGTACATGTGCCTAAGTTTTCAAATTCAGTTATCGAAGCGTGCATCTGGGCTTCGTTTTGGTCGATTCTGAGAAGATGTTAGACGTGTATCGAAGCGTTTTCGGAGCACAATTTATACTAACTTTAAATGCCCCGATGCACTTCTCGCCGGGCGAACTTTAGCGTCTATCCCGAAGCATCGAGCAGAAATACTACATTTCCTACCAACTCTGGCGACTCATTTTCTATTAAAAGAGAGTCTTACACAACTATAGTGCTCTTACAGAATACTAGCTTTTGATATACCCGCGTGATAGAGTTTTTCCGGGATATAAAGTCCCGCTACCAATTATCCCTCGGTAAAAATAAATTTCATCAAAACCATTCGATAATTTTTAAGTTTATGGCGTTCAAACAGACAGCGTGGACTTTGTTTTATAATATGTAAAGATCTAGCCATGTTTTAACACTTTAGAATCAATAAATTACCATAAAACCTAATTAAATATTTCACACTCATATGGTCTAGGACTACGCAAAAAGTAATCCAAAGTCACACAGAACAGAGACCCACAAGAGGCATATGAATGAAACTAAAATGAGGACGACTCTTCAATTATAACCAACATGGGACAAATTGCCAGAGACGAACAACAACGCGCTGCAACTTAATTTCTTATTAATTAAATCATTCATATTTAAACCTTTAACCCTTTTGCCGGGGTGGCAAAAGATAAATTTAGTATAGGGTCATTTTTACATTGCGTCACCAAAAGAAACCACATACTGTATTCTTGAAAATAACAATTTACAATAAGTTACTCGAACGGTAAATGTAAAATGAAAAAGTGTAAGTTTCAAACAAAAAAAATATCAATAAAAGTAATTTTAATTTTACACTCCTTATGCAACGTTTTTTTTTTTATTGTTTTGAATGACGGGATGAACATGTCGTTCGCCTGATGGTAAGTGGTACGACCACCTATAAACAGTAGCAACACCATTCAGCACCTTGAGTTACAAAGTACTGTGTGGCATGCCACGGCGCTCATTATCCTGAGACATAAAATGTTAAGTCTCATTATGTCCAGTAGTTACACTGGCTACAATGTCCTTCAAACCGAAACACAATAGTGCATGCACACTGCTGCTTGGCGGTAGAAATAGACATTACGGTGCAGCAACTACTACTACTCTAAGAGAATGATTCGCAGCGGCAACATTACATTTTCAGTCCGAAATACATTCACGCACACGCGATATTCGCACTGAACTACAAAATGATCAAAAAAGTAAAAGTGGAATTTCTGGTGAAAATATTCCGATGATTTTGTGAAGAATAGTATGTGGTTTCATTTATTAACGCAATGAGAAATGACCCTGTAGAATTAATTTAAAAAGAGATAATAATTGATGAAGACCAATTCCAAGGTTTAGATTCACAGGAGTATTTAGATCATCAATCAATATTCTAGTTATTTTGCGTTCGGAAGATTTATTGCTGAAGGATTGTTTATCAGCTGTAAGTGTTCATTTCTGGTTCCGCGACTCGATTACCTACATTTTAATTTTTCATTTTGGTTTCATGTAAGTTAGATTTTTTTGACTATAGCTTAATTGAATTTTCAAAGAATTGAGAAAGTTAATCAATTGACTGAAGTGAAATCTCGCAGATTTAATATTTAAACTTATTATAAGTTTCAAAGCCTACATTAAAACTCCTTCACAATTTCTTAAGATCGCGGACTGAAAAACAATAAACCCGGTAAACGCTTTAAGTTGCAAAATTTGCGTGTGTGAGGAACTTTTTTCATTTATTCTGTTAAGTTTTTTATGGACTAGAAGTAAGCTATTATTCTCATTAGTCGAAAATGTTTGTACTTATTCGTGTAATCTATACTAATATTATAAAGCTGATGAGTTTGTTTGTTTGGTTGAACACGCTTATCTCAGGAACTAGTGAAACGATTTTGAAAATTCTTTCACTAATAGGAAGCTACATTACTCCTGAGTGCTATATGCTAAAACTTTTACACGCGGGCGGAGCTGCCAGCAATATTAGTAATTTATTAAGAAGACTTGCCAATTTGCGAATCAGTCAGAAGCTTATGAGAAGCTTCTTTTTATATTGACCTATGTACGATAATTGTATTTCAATTTGTTAATTGTTTTAATGCACTTACCTTTTCACACCCTCGCATATCCCTAAAGGTTGATTAATATAAATTACCACTGTCATTAAATCCACTTATAAACAAAAATACAAGAAAGATGCAAAGTCAAAAAACACAAACAAATTGACATGTCACTCTTAATATTTGGCAACCCTAATGCACGGAAGGTCAACTTTATTATTTTTCATCCCAGCGAGATCGCGGACAGATTGACGTGACAAAATGGGACCCAAATTCGAGGTCCATATAAATTATTGGGGATGGAGCAAATTTCATTATGCATAAAGGTTGGCGTTCCAAATACTCGTAAAAACATTGATATGTAAAGATAAAAAGGAATAATCAAACAGTTACAATGTTTATGCCAAAAATGATTAATCGAAATGGTTTAAAAATTAGATAAAAATTAGTAAACTATCTGAATAAGTTTCACGGAGATGTAATATTTTAAAGTAACTCTTTATTAATTTAATTAAAATACCAAAAAAAAAATCACTCCGTTGCGGAAGTATACATAAAATTGTTATAAAGGAATCTTTTATCAATTAAGGCCACGCCACACGGCTGCTATAATGTACATTAAATCCTTGTACCTATAGATTTACATTATCTTAAAGTATGACACACACAACATATAATGTAATGTATCTTTCCCTTCATTCCATTGACACATACATACGTATCAATTGACGCACTAGTATCGAGATGTAAATGTATATTTTCGTATCGCCCTGTATAAGTTTTTTTTTTTTTTTTTTTTATTGCTTTGAATGACGAGACGAGCATGCCGTTCGCCTGATGGTAAGCGATACGACCGCCCATAAACAGTAGCAACACCATCCAGCACTTGGAGTTACAAAGTACTGTGTGGCATTCCACTGCGCTCGTCATCCTGAGACATAAGATACGAACATGCTAGAGTATGGACAGATAGGAGGTGTGTAAGAAAGAAGAAGAGTAGATCGCAAATAACTCTAATTAGATTTAGGGGAACGAGAGACGGGCATAGCGTCCCACAAAAGAAAAAGATACGAACATGAAAAAAAAAGCTATCGTGTGTGGTCTTCTGACGATTTCTATGGCATGATGTCGTGTAAATATATCGTGGTACATACTATATTATTATACACGTATACATTTACATTATAGCTGCCTTGTGTGATGTGGTTTCAAAACAAGACAAAACTATGCCAACACGAAGCAATTACCAAGTTTGACGTTACACGCAAACATTAATACACCGTCCACGCTTTCCTTAGTAGCCGAGAAATTTAAGACCTAAGGAATAAATGCACTTAATATCTTATTTTCTTTAGTACAAGTACAAACAGGGTTGATGTAGTACTATGCGGTGCAACCTAATAAGTGCGCCCCCCGAGGCAATTCTTGTGCGCTGGGTCTTCACACCCAATGCACGCCCATGTGCGGGAGGACATTAGTCGCGGGCCGAGGCACACAGTCAGTGTGTATACCTCTTGGTTGTAATTCACATTGAGGCCTAAAAGGGCCCGCGAACATTTCCTGGCACCTTCTCTTTCCGCCCACCTTCCTCCCTTCCCCCCACCTTCCCTTCCATATTCCTCCTCTACTCCCATCCCAGGCCCCTGCAGTCGTCAAGCCGGGGGACTCCAGTATCCCATTCGCAGGTTTCCCCCGGTGTAGACTGCAGGATCGCCTACCTAAAAAAAAAACCTAATAAGTGGCGCAGCGTACAGTCACAGCTGTTAGTATCAGTACTGCGATGCTCGCTTCATTGTACTGACCATTATTTGCTTAGAAAGTATCAGATTATTTTATCTATTATACTTTGTCATAGGAAATTTTCTCTTCATACAATATAAATACTAAATAGAATAAATATCGACAATAATCATTATGATAAGAAATAATTGAAAAGTGGGAATGAATTTATTGGACGTCCGACGACTGTTGGAAACAACAATTGCCACTTTAAGTCGATTTCACGCGATGTCTGTATGCAGTGGACTCCTCTAACATGTTAATGAACTCGTCAACGCCCGCGGTGGACACCGGCGTCCGGGTATATAGGACAACTACATATATATCTATGTGTATATATAGGCGGGCGTTGACGGGCTAAATATGCCGAATACTTGTAAGTCAAAGCGATCAAAAGATATGACCGTAGGCAGAATATATGACCGTATGAAGAATCGCATGTTTTTGCATAATTTGCGATTTCGCAAGATAATCAAAACCTATAGGGTATTTCTCGTTGACCTAGAATCATGAAATTTGGCAAGAAGCAAGATCCTACAGCACATGTAAAGGAAAAATTTGAAAACTGTAAATACGTACTTTAATACCACAAAAACCTAATTCACATTTTTTCTTTAAATTTATTAATTAATTTTGGCGAACTATTGAACTTATATATTTTACCTACAAGTTTGTACGGAAACCTCGGTACGCGAGTGCGACTCGCACTTGTCCAGTTTTTGAAGTTATACTTCTTTTGGCGCGTCAGGGAAAAATGATGAGAGTAAATTTTTACGATGCGCGCGCACACCGTCACGAAAAACCGACACCTGAAGTTAGCTATAGCCAATATTTTAGTTTTGAATTTTGAACGTAGAATAAGGCGAAAGATAATTTTTTTTTAAATATTTTTATCTTGTTACGCCAAAGAAGTATAACTACTAACGCGTGTACATAAGTACACACACACTTTTTTTTCTAACCGTCTTTCCCCGACCCGGTGTTCCAATAATTACAAAGTACGATCATGATTGTATCACAAGATAGTTTAATGATATGCAAAAATGCTCTCGGTTTTCCTCAATAAATTATTCCAAGGAAAATTTATGCAGGACCGCCAGTTGTGAGCGTCTTTATACAGACCTTTGACTACTTGTAACCCTCTTTTGGTTTCAAGTAGAAAAGGTAAAAATGTATTTTAAATATTCTATGTTAAAAATATATTTTTACCTTTTCTACTTAAAATGTATATTGTACATTTTTATAGAAACTCTATAAAAGGCTATGAAAAAGAATCGCTTTTATCTAGTGACGGTAAGATGATTTTTTTTAGCACCAGTTTTGATTCATTTGCAAAACAGGACGCAGTAGTCACTCTCTTCCTATCGATTCCTTTATAATAGATCCTCTGAAATTCTTCGCTGTACCTGCTTTCGCGTTTATTTTCTACATCTTCAAAGTAGCAAAGCTAACAGCAATGTTTCCTTATTGGATTCCATTATGTTACTGACTGTCCAAAACGCGTTGCACACCCGCAGCGTCTTCGCCATGCTGTGATCGCTCAGAATTCGCCAGTGTGATAAGATCCTTATTCAAAATGTTTGTAAAAAGTAACATTGTGAACAAACTTATAATTGAATTATCGAGATAGTAATCGAATTCAAATGAGTTGCCCGAGTCCATTGGTAACTACGTTGGACTAGCAATCAAACCTTTATACCGACTTTCTGTATGTATTTAATTTAAACTTCGGTATACGATACGAGAACGGTGGTTCGCAGCCGTTCGTAATTAAGCTACAAAATATATGATCTACATTGTAATGTAATTTTAGACTGTTTTAATATATATAGTTTGTGTTTTCATATAAGAGAACATTGAATAATTGCCTTGCAGAACTTAATGAGCACATAATGACTTCTTATATTTACGCGAATGTTAGACATTGAAATAAAACTATTTTGCGGATTTTATCGCGGTTTTTTAATTAATATTTTCTCCCGACTTAATGTGCACATCTTTTTAACCCCCTTTTAACAGCAAAAGAGGGATGTTTAAGACATGTTACACTTGAGCTGATACTGCAGCATCAAGTAGTCTGCGGGATACCCAACTCCTTAGCAACTTATAGCAGATATACTTAGCGTGTGTGGGCTCATAAGATTGGTCTCAACGAGTACGTATTAGATAGTTGATTATCAAGGACCCATGATGGCAAATCCGAACTCCGGACCAGGGAGATGAAAATACTTCTTTAGCGGTCCCCGACACGAGGACGCTTGGGTCAAAATATTACTAGGTACTTAAACGACAAAGACACTTTTATTATTTTACTTTTTAGAGTTTTTTTGTGTCGGGGGTTATTTAAAATTTAATTAAATTCTTATGTTAAGTATTTAATGACGAAAGTTCTTTTAGCAACTGGAAAAAAGTAACTTTGTCGCGTGTTTTTGCCTTCATTAAGATGTTAAGCCTTCTTAAAGTTTCCACTTACGTCGTTTTAAAGCGTACATTTTAAATTAACGTTAACCTTTAGTAGGTAGTTATTTACTTAGGATTTTACACGCTTTATATTAGCTTCACTTGTATGTTTGTATGTTTGTAACTCTCCGAGTCCGACTCCTTTGGGCGCGATTTTGACCCACTTTAAACGTTTAGATTTTATTCAAACTTTGTAGGTTTGTCGAGGACCGATAACAATACACTAATTTGATAAGATTATGCCATTATTCAATTTGCAAAATGATATTTTTGTCAATTTACATATTTTTAGTGACATTTGTTGGACAATAGTAGAACAGAATAAAAAAAATAAAAATAAATAATAGTTTAAAAAAACTAAAAAACACGCTTTATAGAAAACCCAACTAAAAAATAGAAAATAAATTTGAATTAAGAATAGTGTAAATAAGACAAAGTGTATTTTATTGTAAAAAAAAGCGTGGGGTGCTTTTTAAGATATTATTAAAATTATATATAATACTTCTACTCATATTATCTGTCAATGAAATATTTATAACTAATGACACCATGCACCTCACGCTTTTTTGTAGGAATTTTAATTTATTAGGATAAGGCACAACTAGTGCACCCACTTTTCGCCATGCATATTCCGTACCATGATGTGATAGGGGGCGAGCCCATCGTCATATCAGGCACAAATTCCAGACTCCGGGCTGATACAGAGTAGAAAAACCCAATATCCCTTTGCCCGACCCGACTAATTTCAGCGACATTTCGAAATAATTCTCGTTGATGCGATAGTCATTGTGCTCACCATTAGGGGAGCGAATTGCTTGTGTCGTCATTAAGTAGTATTAAAAATATAAGTAACTAGGTGGTGCTCGCGACTTTACCCGCGTGGCAAGCCTTTCTCGCTACGAAAGTCTCTAAAACACAGTTCGACGCCAGCGCCGTCTAATTAAAGAATCAGATTAAAAATATCCATTATTTCCCATTGGAGCAAATTACCAGGACAATGTAGCCTTTATGTTAATCCAGGACAAGGTCTACCCGTGTGCCAAATTTCATAGAAATCCGCTTCTCCAAACATACAAACATCCAATCATTTTCACAAACTTTCGCATTTATAATATTACTAGCATTGCGCGCGGCTCCGCCCGCGTGGAAAAGTTTTCCGCGATAAAAAGTAGCCTATAGCACTCAGGAGTAATGTAGCTTCCTATTAGTGAAAGAATTTTCAAAGTCGGTCCAGTAGTTCCTGAGATTAGCGCGTCCAAACAAACAAACAAACTCTTCAGCTTTATAATATTAGTATAGATAAGTAAGATTACAATTAACATAACTCATACTTTATAGCAGGGCCGTAGCCTATGTATCAGCTGCATCAATGATTGCTGCCCCCGAGCTGTAGAATTTTGATATAGGGCCCTTTCATGACAAGCTACGCCACTGTTTCATAGTTAACATTTAGGTCCATAATTACGAGTATTTTTTAATGAATTCGTACACTTTCATTCAAAATTATACTGATAATATCCCACAAATTCCACAATAATAAGGGATTTACAATATAAAATAATTGTAAAATATCTTATGAATTAGATGTTTTTTTAAATCCAGCATACTACCACGCAGATAATTTGATATTTAAGTAACACCACAGGTAGTGTTGGTGACATTAAATATTATACTTGTTTCATAATTTCTGTTTAAATGATATTCGTCTCATAAATGTATAAGCCAATCAAATACAAAAGTCACACTGTAATATATGCTCACATATAATTGGTAATTATATGAGTGCTATCTACATTAGCTGCTTAATACGATAACTGTCAATTCAACTTGTGAAACAGGCCCTTAGTGTAATTTATATTCTTCAAGATTGTTATGTTGTATTTTTATTCATTTGCATGAACTTTTTTTTTTATGGCCTTGAATGACGAGACGAGCATGCCGTTCGCCTGATGGTAAGCGAGATACGACCACCCATAAACAGTAGTAACACCATCCAGCACCTTCAGTTACAAAGTACTGTGTGGCATTCCACTGCGCTCGTCATCCTGAGACATAAGATGTTAAGTCTCATTGTGTCCAGTAGTTACACTGGCTACAATGTCCTTCAAAGCGAAACACACCAGTGCATGCACACTGCTGCTTGGCGGTAGAAATTATGTAATTTTGTTACACACAAATTTTCATCTCATCCCAGAAGTCTTTTTACTTACAATACCTAAGACAATTGGAACAAATATTAAAAAGGCGATACCGTTTCGTTCACAAAAGAAAAAAAATATATAAAGTTCCATGAAAAATCGAACTGCGCTGTTACTATTGAATATTTTCCATTATTTGATTGTGCTCTGTGCATGCAGACGCTTTGAAAGGGCCGGAAAAATCCAAACCAGCAAATCAATTTCCTTTGATAGAACGCCGATTTAAAAAATGGTGGTCAAAACTCAATAGAGCTTGAAAGCCGACGAGTAATTTCCGTGTTTTTGCTAAGGTTTATTTTAAATGAAATTTACTTTATTTATTTAAATTTCGGACTGTATTTAGAGACTTACTGGAGTCCAATGATCCAAAGGTCACTGGAATATTTCGCGCCTTCATAAAGTGTAAAAAAATTACACATTGCCACATTTTTAAGATTTTAAACTATGAGCTTTTCGGAAGGCAAAATTTTCACCATTTATACTAACTAGTTCAGCAGTGAACTTCCAAAATCAGAAGAAGAAGAAACCTACTAATGTTTCTCGCTATATCTTATTTGATTCGTCCTACGAACTCGGAGCAAATAATAAACCTTTGCCACTGATTCTTTAAAAAAATGCGTCTAATTTTACTAATGAAATCATCTATATCTAAATCGATAGACGTATGAAAAGTAGTCATTCACCTTGAATCCACTTTCATTTGTCTTAATTAATTAGACATGTCTCAGTCTACATAGACGCGACACCAACCATCTATTATGAATAATAAATAATATCATACTATGAGTTCTAAGTTCAAATATGTATAAGGGCGTATTCCATGCATATTTGACATTTTGTGTCGAATTACTATAAAAGTATAATTGCTATATCTTTACTACGTATTCGGAGTAGGGGTTTCATTTTCTAATGAGAGTTAACATTTTGCATCCAGCATCACGCTAGTTAATGCGGGTAGAATTTGTATAATACTTTCAAAATGATTATGGACGACGCTCAGGTGTGCAGATTTTTCGATAAATTTACATCTGGAGCGTCGCATTTTTAGGCTTATTTTAAGTAATGTTTGTCAACAACTACGGAATGTATTGGATTTAAACCCTATTGAGCTTACAAAGCAACCTTTAATTTAATATTAGGTCTTTATCTATGAAATTGCCGTTTAGTATACAGAAAGTTAGTAATTTTTTTATAAATATTTTTTATTTCTATCAATAAAAATATGCACACATGCTATCGATGCATCTCTGCCAGCGCAGTGGTACTTTTTCAATGCCTTTCCTGAAGAAGTCATGTGTACGGGAGCCTACAAACTCTTCAAAGGCATTTTGAACTGTCTCAATTTGTCTGTCTCATTGAAAAATTACCACTGCGCTGGCAAAGATGCATCTATAGCATGGGTGCATAATTTGATTGATAGAAATAAAAAAAAAAACTTATAAAAAGATGAGTTTAACTTTCTGTATACTAAACGCCAATTTCATAGGTTAAGACCCAATATTATTTACTACGATATCTACATACGCCTTAATTCCATATCCCTTGACGCGTCAACTTTAGTAATAAACCTCTCATAAATGTATAATACACCCTAACAAAATATAAGAGACAGCAACCTTTTGCACCGACTCGTCTGGGGTAATTTTCGTCAATTTTCCGTGATTTATTGCTTCAACGACACTTCAATTTAATTTATAACTTAATAAAATCGGTGTCGGGAGCCTGATAACTGCTTGTATGTTAATGTGGAAAGATGTTTATGCAAATTGTATGAGTTGGTAGGTAGGTCACTGGTGGTAGGCCTCTCATATGTAAGAGTCCGTCTGGGTGAGTACCACCGCAATGTCTATTTCTACCGCCAAGGAGCAATGTGCATGCACTGTTATGTTTCGGTTTGAAGGACATTGTAGCCAGTATAACTACAGGACATAATGAGACTTAACATCTTATGTCTCAGGATGACGAGCGCAGTGGAACCACACAGTACTTTGTAAGTCAAGGTGCTGGATGGTGTTGCTACTGTATATGGGTGGTCGTATTGCTTACCATCAGGCGAACGGCATGCTCGTCTCGTCATTCAAAAACATATTTATTAACCTTACAACTTCCTTCCAATAGCTAATTTATAAAGAATCTTTGCGTGGTCATTTAAGGTTGAACGTAATAATATAGAATTGCAAGTGGATTTATTGCTCGTATAATAACGTACTAGGTTTTGCTCGCGGCTTCCCCCGTGTGTAAAGACTTTCCCGCTTCAAAATCACTGCAGCGATCAATTGCCACGATGTCAGCGCCATCTATGAAAAAGTCGGATTAAATAATTCAAATATTTCCTACCAGAGCAAATTAACGGGATTAAAAGTAGTATATGTTATGTTAAATGTTAATCCAGGACATAGTCTACCCGTGTGCCAAATTGCATCCAAATTCGTTCAGCGGTATTTGCGTTTACTGTTAACAAACATCCAAACATTTTCACAAACGTTCGCATTAGTAAGGGTTACCACCAGCACCACCATACCAGCCCTGTATTATATACTGCCCACTGCTGAGCACGGGCCTCCTCTACTACTGAGAGGGGTCAGACCTTAGTCCACCATGCTGGCCTAGTGCGGGTTGGCAGACTTCACATACCTTCGAAATTCAGAGAACTTCTCTGGTATGCAGGTTTCCTCATGATGTAAGTAAGGGTAAGATTCTATGTAATTGGTTTGTGTTATTTTTTATATATTCTTAACCCAATAGCCATCATTTAAGCAATCCCTTATTTAACGGTTGGAATATCTAGTTAATAGGAAAAACGAGCCATATTATACAATAACAAGTACCCTAGATACATGCTATTATAGTCTTGTATGAGAAGATTGTGACAAGCTGTTAATTATTAAGACTCAGATTATAATATTCTCTCAGTGGAAGATTATGAAATGACGCCGTGATAAGGTGCTTAAAAATTTAATCGACTCCTTGAATTTCAAGTTAGCTGGAGACATTATGAAGTCTATGAATGGAGAATGGAAGTTGACTCGCATTTGCGAGCGAAGTATAATAATGAAAGAAAAGATAATTCACCTAATCAAAAGTTCATGTAGTTTTCATTGTGAACTTGGATTGCGTTTTCTATCAATATTTGTTATGATTTTAGATCATTACCATACCAGCCCTGTATTATATACTGCCCACTGCTGAGCATAGCTTCGAAATTCAAAGAACTTCTCAGGTATGCGGGTTTCCTCACGATGTTTTCCTTCACCGTTGAAGCGAGCGATAATTCACAAAGAATACACACATAGCTTTTTAGAAAAGTCAGAGGTGTGTGCCCTTGGGTTTTGAACCTGCGGACATTCGTCTCGGCAGTCCGTTTTACTCACAACTAGCCCATCGCCGCTTGCCGCTTTAGATTATTATAAGAATATTATATCCGCCCGCGTGAATGAGTTTTCCCGGTATAAAAGTCCCGCTTTATATTTTCCCGGTATAAAAAGTATACATAATCTACCCGTGTGCCAAATTTCATCGAAATCGAAAAGTTATTAAATTACTAAAATGGCTATTAAAAAATAGGGGTTGATCGCAGAGGGTTGAAAATTTAGGCTTGTATGTATTTTTTAATGCCCTATTATAGAAAAATAAAAACAAAAAATTTTGTCCAAAAATAAAAATAAAATGTTAAGGGTGAACAACCCTTATCACTTAGGGGGATGAAAAATAGATAACAACCTATTCTCAGACCTACCAAGTGTGAATATAAAATTTCACCAAAATCGGTTCAGCCGTTTCGGAGGAGTACGGGAACGAACATTGTGACACGAGAATTTTATATATAAGATAATTAAATATTGTGTGGTTTTTCTAACTAGTAATACCCCGGAGTCTGGAATTTGTGCCCGATATGGCGATAGGCTCGCCCCTATCACATCATGGGACGGAATACGCACGGCGAATAGCGGGTGCACTAGTTCGCCTCTACCTACCCATTCGGGGATAAAAGTCGTGAGCATAAATATGAGTAAAGTACAATAACTTCTTATAGAACGCAAAAAAATTATTTTGTGTATCAATCTCTTGCTATTTAAACATATTTATTCTGACCTAAAGATAATATAAAACCATGTGAAATCAAGAATGTTGTTATCATCCATCTCAAAAATAAGCTTAGTATAAGTCAAATAAATCGTAAAAAATTGTCCTGAAAATAAAGTTTGCTAAATTTATATCTGAAATTTTATTTATAGTTGCACCGTTTTAACACAAAATAAATAATGGTGTGCTATAAAATTGTACACGTGTGTAAGTTTTATACCAAAAAAACGTTTCACGGTTAACCAAGCACGAATAAATTATAAAACCACTAGCGAAATCACAAATAAAACTGTTCACTGAATTTTATCCTATTAACAAAGAAGTGCATTTGTTTTCCCGTGTGTATTTCCCGTTGTTTCCCAACATTTTTCCAACATACACGATATTTTTATTCGCTTACGAATTGCAATGATCGGCTTCAGACCCAGTACGGCAAATCAAATAAATTAGGCACAGCCCTAGGGATAGTTCTGTAGAACTGATTCTGAGGATCTAGCAGCCAATATATATTTCATTGTTTGACAGAGTTACTGCGCAATTCTATAATAAACCTCTTTCTATTTATTTTGGTTTAGCTTTTAGCAAAGAGCATTATACTATGGTGCGTTTCATTTTATTTGACCGATGGCGTGAATTGGCACCCCTGTCTGATAAGATGGTGGATATTATGAAGAAAATTCCCGTGATTTTAGTTTAAAAAAGTACCAGAGGATTACTGTAGTTCCTTTTAATAAAATTTAAGTATCAAAAATAATAAACAAAAAATCCAACTAAAAAATAGAAAATAAATTTGAATTAAGAATAGTGTAAATAAGAAAAATAGTATTTTATTGTAAAAAAAGCGTGGGGTGCATGGTGTCAATAGTTATAAATATTTTATTGACAGATAATATGAGTAGAAGTATTATATATCATTTTGATAATATCTTAAAAAGCACCCCACACTCTTTTTTACAATAAAATACATTTTTTTTATTTACACTATTCTTAATTCAAATTTATTTTCTATTTTTTAGTTGGATTTTCTATAAAGCGTGTTTTTAGTTGTTTTAAACTATTATTAATTTTTATTTTTTTAGTTCTGTTCTACTATTGTCCAACAGATGTCAATAAAAAATAAACGAAAACGCCATCTTGTGACAAGTAGGATTTTTTTACGCATAAGAGTAGCCAGTTTAGTTGTAATTCTACTATGGTCCTACAGATGTCACTATAAATATATATAAATTGACAAAAATCTCATTTTGCAAATTGTATAATGGCAAAATCTTATCAAATTAGTGTATTTTCATCGGTCCTTGATAAATCTACAAAGTTTGAGTAAAATCTGATCGTTTAAAGTGGGTCAAAATCGCGCCCAAAGAAGTCGGTTACAAACATACATACAAGTGAAGCTAATATAAAGCGTGTAATAATTGTATAACATCGATTAAAATAAAAATAAATAGCCAGTGTAATGATGCAATGTATTATAATATGCTTATTATTATGTTTTGTGTTTTTTGTGCTGACTTGTCATAATGCTTTTTAATACTTACTTACCTCCATGACTCATTAAAAAACTAAGGTCATTCCATTATGATAAATAAATATTCGTCATGTTTTATTTATTATTATATTATCCTAAATCTATAAATGTAGTTAATAATGGTTTAGTAGATAAACATACTAAAGTTTATTTAGCTGCTAAACATCTACCCACTCATCAATTATGTTTATAGTGTTTGATTTACTTCTGTAAGTTGCAGATTAATTTCATAGAGTAATTTCGTGACATAACTATTGGTAGTTTTGCACCATACATCTTAGAAAAAAAGAAGCATTTATTGGAAACTACATATCTTATTAATTATTACGTACTTACGACAGAATGCAAAGATTTGAATTATAAATTATTTGAAAAGTGGGTAAATAATTTATGCGTATATATTTTAAAATTTGATTTGAATTTTGTTACTAAACAAAAGTAAAATCCTTTATTTCAAAGTAACACATTTTGTATGATGTAGCAGCACTGCATATACCTTGCTGCCAACATCACGCCATCGGAATTTAAAGTTGAAACGCACTCTAGTACTGAAAGCTTTAAGATCTCAAGTTTTACCTAAGTATTTCATTTTGAATGATTTTACTTTCCACTGACAAGTAAAACTCAATACAATATTAAGTGGCGGTTGTGTAGAACTTAGCTCATAAAGGATCTATTTTTTAAAAACAAGTTCACGCCTTCATCCCCGATTCAACAATTATTGGGTAAGAGTGTTTGTTCGAAGTAAACACAAGTACGCCTGAACGAATTTGAATGAAATATGGCACACAAATAAACCAATATACCATGAATTGAACTAACATTTTGTTTTTTATTTATTTATTTATGATCACTGCCACGTTGTACATATTATAACATTACAGGTAATTACATTGGAATGAATATAATAATATAGTCACTGATATGTACAACAAGTAAGGCGTTCATAACACTCGCCACAGTACTCAGCGAATTAATATACAAAAATTGAACATCAAAACATGATTACTTTATATCACGAAAAAATAAGCAGTGCTCATTCGCGCGGCGAAGCCACGCGCAACCTATAATATTAACTAAAGTCGATGTTAACTTAAATATAAAACAGTCCAAAAATAATAAAAACAAATAAATCGACCAATATCACCATTTTAGTCAACAAAGTAACTGGATACATCTTATCTGATTCCGTACCGTGACCCAGGAGATTGTGTTTCTGACTGGCTTTTCTCAAAACCTTTCGGCCGCCTATTTCACTCCCTAGGGATAGTCGAAAATAGGGAGGTTGGTTCTGGATTTCAACTTCATCTAATCGATGGGAGTAATTTTTTTTTAATAAACAGGTATCTATCTTATTTTTATTACTTAATTCACAATCATTTACTTAGTTTGTTGCACAATTCATACTTTTAAGATAATTTACAAAACTACTGGATACCTACTATACACACAAATACATTGTAAATAGTATTAATCATACTACACCTAAGAATTACTTACGACGTGTATCTCAGAATGAATTTTCTACCCTTGGCATACTAAATTTCACATTTTTAAAAACCTATTTTCGTTTAAAAAATATTAATCACTTTTTAACGTACAATCTATCATGAAAGTAACCACTTTCAGTAAGTCCACTTTAAAGAATACATGAATAACTAAAACCATACAGTTCTACCAAGAGGACTTCATCACGTGTACATAGGTGAGACAGAAAGATTCAGCTGGTTACGGCTTTTACACCAGAAAACGCTGCACCCTTTTTTTGTCCCAAAATATTTAATAAACACGATTATTTATCACTCACATACACCAGAGATTCTAAAAACAATTATGTTTGTCACACCATAATGTTTGCCACCTGAACAATAATCACGCACGATCAAAAAGACGTCAATCATCTCTGTCTAACACACGTGTTGTTGCAATGCTATGTTTCTTCAGAACTTTAATTCCGTAATGGACCAATCTAGTATTAATAATTTAAGACTAAAACCTATTCTACGCGATCAAATCAGAAATGAAGAGTTCCGTAGAAGAACGAAAGTCGCTGATATAGCCCAGCAGATTAGCAAGCTAAAGCGGCAGTGGGCAGGGCACATAGCTCAAAGAACTGACAACAGATGGGGTAGAAAAGTTCTCGAGTGGAGGCCACGTACTGGCAAGCGCAACGTGGGACGTCCTCCTACAAGGTGGACAGACGGCCTTGTAAAGGTCGCAGGAACCCGCTGGATGCAGGCCGCTTCTGACAGGGTGGTCTGGAAATCTTTGAGGGAGGCCTATGTTCAGCAGTGGACTTCTAAAGGCTGAAGAAGAAGAAAAAGAAAACCTATGCACGAAACTTAAGCTTGAAATGCACAAAGAGAGCCAGCATATATGTATGAAAATGTTATATATTTCAAAACACAGCATGGAATTACACGAAAACTGTGGCGATACAGCTACCATTATCCTAAATAATTGCGTTAGCTGCAAACGAGCGCGGCCCTGTGGGAAATTACAAGCATTCGAGCTCGGACTACCGTCCTTTGCTGAGTCAATTGATTACAGAATTAGTGAAGTCTACTTTAGATGACATACTTTGCATTTTTCATGTTATCGTCTTGTGTTGCCGCGGGGTTGGAATACATATAATATAATAAATATTATGCATAGTAATTTATAGGTAGGTTCCGACTGGGTAGAGCACCGTAATGTCTATTTATGCCACCAAACAGAGTTGATGTACTACAGTAAACGACATAAGTAACTGAACAAATTTCAAATGGCCTATTTGATTTAAGTTTGATAGAATTTTTTTGTGTGAATTACAGTAAATGTCTTTTATTTTACTTTGTGAAAGGATAAAGCGATGGTAAGAACACAAAAGTGTATGGGAAATTTGAAGTTTTGAATTTGTTTGGCTTCTAATGTAGCTGACTGTACTGTTGTGTTATAGTTTGAAGGATATTACAACCATTCTTATGTCTGAGGGTGAAAAATACAGTGTAGTAAAAGGCTTTGTAATTCAGTTCTAAATGGAGTTGCTATTAATGGACGGTCCTTTCGCTTATCATCAAGCGAGCGGGTAGCTCGTCTCGTCATTCATTGTGCATAAAAAATTACTTCCTTTATTTACACACTACTCTTAATTCCTCATTATGATAGGAGTCTTATATAGTAGTTATAAGAAATTATGAAGAACTTTTGGTCTCATATGCTGAATATTCGGGATCATAAAAATTTTGTTTCAGTGAGTGCATAGTCTAATATAAATATTTATTCACGTTTTGTATTGGTTAGTTAACATTATAAAGCGATCATTTTCAATGTACTTAACATTATGAAGTGATAATTTTTAACGTACTTAGCATTGTGGCGCGAACATTTTTATTATACTGTAATCAGATGAGGTGATAACCGGGGTCATAATCCCCTGAAAAGGCTGATACATCCCACAATAATTCAGGCTAATATTTAGGGATGATCCCACACAGGTGATAATATTGCGGATTAAGAAGAAATTTTTGAAGAATTTTAAGTCTTGACTTTTAATACTTTTAATGTATCTTTATCTAGGCTATTTTTCAGAAAATGCTACCGTTTCTCGTATATCAGCCTTTTTTACCCGCCTTCAAAGAAAGGAGGTACTGTATTATTTGCTACACATTTATTTAAACACTTTCAATTTACTTATTTTGTTAATAGTGAAATGTGTTTTTCTCTAGTGTAAAGTTATTTTTTTTGTATTAGATTGTATTGGTTCTTAACTCGTAATATAACGTTCTATAGCGTCATGTAAAACATGCTAACATTTTTTATAGATAATTATACTACATTTTTTAAATTTGTTTCTGTTTTTTGAGATAAATTAAGGTATTACTGTTGTTCATCATATAACTGCAGTGTGGGAGCACCATCATACAAACACCGATTGATAAGTAATTATTTTATATATTATAGACGTTTGCTCCCGGCACCGTCCGTGTGAATGAGTTTTTACGGGATCCCGCTTTATATTTTCCTGGGAAAAAGTAGCCTATGTTACTCGCTGATAATTTAGCTTTATATAAAGCTAACTAACTACTGGACATAATGAGACTTAACATCTTATGTCTCAGGATGACGAGTGCAGTGGAATGCCACACAGTACTTTGTAAGTCAAGGTGCTGGATGGTGTTGCTACTGTTTATGGGTGGTCGTATCGCTTACCATCAGGCGAACGGCATGCTCGTCTCGTCATTCAATGCAATAAAAAAAAAAAATATATGTGAAAGATTTTTTGAAATCGGTTCCTTATTTTTTGAGTTTATTCGTTACAAACATACCAAGATACAAATCTTTCCTCTTTATAATATAAGTTTAGAATATAATATGGCACCATGAATTGGTCCACATTTTAGTAACAAAGTTATCCAGGTTATAGCGGAAATTTTATAACAATTGAACACAGTACGTGTCATTTTACTATAGGGTGTGATAACCCCAGGATACGGAAATCAGAAATGAGATTTCGGCCTTAAAGCAATGCCAATTCGAATTTCTTTAAATGTAATTCCTTTTTGCATTTACGTTTTGTAAACGACGTCTTTGAGTGGATTTATTATACTCCAAGCTATAAAAAAATTACCACTTCCAACGATATTGTATTCTATCAGTGATTTCAAAATTAGGCTTTAAGAATATTCCTTTTAAGCTCAATTTCGATCAAACATCGCATAGCAGTTTTTAAATACTGATAAATATGCAAACCACAGGAAAAAAAACATCGTTGAGAATAAAGAAATAATTGCTGTGACATAGTTACCTTTAAGTTTATTTATTACACCCAAACTACAGTGGTCAAACGCAAGAATATTTGTTATAAAAAAAGCTGGACACGTGCGAGTTGGACTCGTGTGCCAATGGTACCAACAAACTTGTAGGTAAGGTATATAAGTTCAATAGTTCTCCAAAATTAATTAATAAGTTAATCGGATTTAAAAAAAATATGTAAATTAGCTTTTTTTTTTGAAGTACATATATAGGGTTTTCAGATTTTTTCGTTTACATGTGCTGTAAGATCTTGATTCTTGCCAAATTTCATGATTCTAGGTCAACGGGAAGCACCCTATAAATTTTGATTCCCTTGTGAAATCGCAAAATATGCGTAACTTTGAAAGAAAGAAAGAATAAAACATTTATTCCCACAATATACTGGGACGCTCACAAACAATTAACAAAAAGGTAATACATATTACATTAGGCATACGGGTAACGTGCATGCCATGATTCTGTCGAAAAGGATCCAGTTCAGCATAAAATGCCAGGCAAGGTATGCCTGGCGCTGGTTTTCAACTGGAACCCTCACTTAATGGATAGTGGACTCACGGATTGATCGTATTAGAAGAATAAGAATAAATAGATAAATAAAATAGTGGGAAAAGGAAGCAAATAGATACTATAAGTTAATAAGTAGTTAAGAGTTAAGTGTAATTATAATTATATAGGTACAATGATTAGGCATCCAGTGCACCTCTACCACGCCGCAAATAGCGGCACTCGACAGTTTATCGTTTATCATACAACGACATATATACCTAATAATATAATATGCGACAGAAACAGTCATATCTTTTGGTCGCATTGACTTACACGTTTGATTTTCTCACAGCTGAAAGAGACCGCAGACCCGAGTATTTGATATTAATTTAAACTTGGTATCTCTACGCGTTCCTGATAAAAAGGTTCTTGCCAGACAGACAGACCAACAGACAGACGGACAAAAATAGATCCTATAAGGGTTCCTTTTTTTCCTCTTGAGGTCCGGAATTAAAAAAAACTAAACTAAACTTAAAACCGAACACGTAATTAAGGCTACCTACCATAATAGATTATAATTATTATTACTTATTAAATTTATTCAATGTATTATAAAATTTCTCAACAAGTTCAAGTTGTGCAAATACCAGAATATCTTAAACACGGGTAGCTCACTTTTCACACCGCAACTTTATACATTTTTCAAGATCTTGACCTGGTTTTGAGGAACGAATTTCCTCCGCTGTCAAACAACTACATTCAAATACAAATGTAAGTTGACCGTTTTATAAACTATACATCTGCTTCTTTATGTGTTTGTACAAGGTTTTGTGTTTACGGCATATCTATTTTTCTGAGATGATTTTCTTGTAAGTTTTGAAATATCTAAATCGTTAGCCTTCTGACCTTATTCCAGTGATGTAGCACGATCATGTTTTTACAAAGTTAAATAGATAAACAGTACTGATAGATTACTCTTAATATTTAATTTTATTTGTTTAATCTCTCCCACAATTAGTGATTAAAACAACCTAAGTTGCATAAAAATAAGAAGTAATTATAATTATTAATAAGCAACCATCAACATTTACCACAAGAAAATACAAAACACGTAATAACAATGAATGGACTAAAAGCCAAACAATTTACACGTATTTTCCTCCCACACGATCATTAAAGTTCCAACTGCGCACAGAACACATTAGAAACAAGCACACGACTTCACTCTTGTTAAAACCAGACGCTTTGTTCACAAAGCCTTTGCCTTGATGCATCTTCGTTGACCCGCCAAATCAAATTCAAACTTCGAACACCCGAAGCATAAATATTACCATACTCTGACATTACTGCAAGTTGTATACAGAATTTGTGCACTTTTGATCCTGTGTTCATGTTGTTTACTTGTTACACGTTGCATATGCAGTGGGGCTTAAAACTTATTAATCTGACAAAGAGTTTCCAGTTTTGCTTTGAGAATAAACATACATTGTTTTAATTTTGAAATGTGTTTATTAGCATGAAATATAATTTTAGTAGCAATAATTAACTTTTTTCTTCATTCCCCGTTGCCCACACCTTAGCTATTTTGCCTTCAATTATACATATCACTGCTATTAATCATAATACATTGTTAATTGTCTACAAAACTTTTCATCTTTACAATTTCTTAGGGTCATTGCGAAAGATATACTAATAACTCTATACTGTTGATAATTTTAACGGTTTCGAGACAGCGTATAAAATTTTAAATATCGAACAAAACCTCGTCCTTTTTTCTATACTAGGCTAAAGGTCAAAGCCCGGTTAACATGGGCAAAATAAATCACAATTGAATCCATCCCTAATAAACTCGTGTATACGAAATATAAGTAAGTTTTAAACAACTCGGCGGTCTCTCGGGCCTTGACAGCGAATTTATTGTGCCAGTCGTACCTCGCTTGGTATTTACAGCTTGTTAAGCACAGTAATTTATCCAAATTCTTTGCGTTTAACTATCTATATATTTATACGCAGTGTGTTGTTGGACGAATTTACATTAGTATCTTAGTGTTGTAGGCGTTAATTTATTCAGGAGATTAAAAGATCTTTTAGTTCTTATGTATTAATGATTGTCAAGTGCATTACATTAGTTGCAGTTCTAAGTGTTATATAGACACGTTTTTGTGGATAAAATATTTTAAAATATTTTTTTTATTCTAAATTCATAATACTATTAGATTTTAATGTTTTACGGAGACTGCAACAATATTTCGACATAAATTATTGAATCGTGTACTTTTTACGGAAAGTATCGACTCTTTGTTTTACGTTTACGGTTAGTTTTGTTGGTTATATTGACACATAAAATTTGTCTACGAATTTAAAAGGAAATTCAAGGTTCAAGCAATACTAAATTCTAACTTTAATAGGAGATTCTTCATACAAGGCGATCAATACAACAAAAGCGTGCAGAAGAAATGTTACACCTAATATTGTATAAGATAATTTAGCTTTATATTTGAATTACAAATAAAATAAATTAGGATCTGCATAGAATACAGACTTAAGACAAAATCTTAAAGAATTCGCTGCCAAATCAATCTTTTATAACGTATATGAACCTTATGCGTATTTTGTATAAAACCACGTCAATAAGCTTTTAGCTGGGTGATTGTCATTACGGATTCATTAACTTCGTGTTACTAGCAGACATTCATGAATTCTTGATTCTCAAATAATGTCTTGTATCTTTATAATGAAATGAAATGAAATAATTTATTGAATCGGGAAAATGTTAAACATTATTTTGATTCAGTATTTTTTTTACTTTACCGCAAGTTCTGAAGGCAATTTCCACCAGAGAAGAACGAGAAAGAAACTGTGTTGCTATTTTCGAAAATAATTCAAATGTATAGGTATAAAAGTTGCATTTAGTTTTTTGTTTAGAGCAGTTCATTTATATACTTGCAACATGATACATTTTGAATTCCCATATAAGTCAACAACCCTCTCAGGAATAATGAAATAACTCAATGATTCAAATTTTCCAACTATATATTTGAGTTAACTAGCTCTAGTCGGAAACATTAGTACATACGCTTACATAGCACTTTCAAAGCACGTAGCTACTCAATAGTTTGGCCAATAAACAAGATCGCTTCGTACCCAAGATCGCAACGTTTGCCAAAACCACAAATTAAACTTCATTGTTCCAAACAACTAACAAGTAATACTATAAGGCCCTATATTTGTAACAAAGCTGTTTCAGGACTCCAGACTAAATACTTCATGTCAAGTATAATTTATGAGGACCAAAATATACAAGTTACGCCGTCAACTATGCCGTTAAATATATGGTAATGAAATGAGTACATTCTCAGGGTGACAAGCGCAGGAGAGTGCTCGTAGTAATTCAAAGCTCCGCATGGTGCTGCTTCTGTTAATGGTCGGTCGCAGTGGCGTAGCGTGGCTTCTTGGCACCCGGGTCAAAACCAAAATTGCCGCCCCGTGGAACCAAAATAAATTTATTTCAAATAAATAAGTGCCACGCGTGAACGAAAAAATACAAACAACAATTTAATACGGTTCGTATAGCGGATTCCGGTACAGAAAACGAAATAACAAAAATCCAAGCCATACCAGCTGTGTCTAGAGATATAGTCAATTAGCCACGGTTCAGCGAACGTTAATTAATCGTAATGGCGTGATATTTAATCTGCAGCTAAATTGCTCCCTTTATCGTAGATAAACAGTGTTCAGTTTGTCAAGGGCGGGCTGTACCTATGTCAGTATTGATTGCGTGAGGCCACAGGGCTTGCGTCAGTTGACACTATGGAGATCAACATGACCAGTTTGGAATGTAATTTTTATGTTATTGGAAGGTTTGATGATTGACGAAATATTTATTCGAAATTTAAAGCGAAAACCACTTCAAACATATATTATCACTTTAAGTTTGGTTAAAGCTTTAAGTAGATAGCGTGAAATTAATTCGTTTACTTAGGCATCTGAGACCTCAAATGTTGGAGGCTTGAGACTTTTAGGGCCTTTGTAGAAGTTTCAAGTAGATTTTATTTGACAGTTATTGTATTAAGCAGGTAATGTATACTCATTTTATTTAAAAAAAAAATGGGAGCATAAATTAGAGTGTGACTTTTGTATTTGGTCGGCTTATACCTTTATGTGATTCCTAGCATTAAACTAGAAGTTTTGAAACAGGCCCTTAGGCTGAGTTTAAGAAGATAATTTTTTTTTTAACTGAATGACGAGACGAGCATGCCGTTCGCCTGATGGTAAGCGATACGACCACCCATAAACAGTAGCAACACTATCCAGCACCTTGAGTAACAAAGTACTGTGTGGCATTCCACTGCGCTCGACATCCTGAGACATAAGATGTTAAGTCTCACTATGTCCTGTAGTTACACTGGCTACAATGTCCTTCAAACCGAAACACAACAGTGCATGCACACTGCTGCTTGGCGGTAGAAATAGACATTGCGGTGGTACCCACCCAGACGGTCTCTTACATATGAGAGACCTACCACCAGTAATATCCGCGTGTCATTCAATTTCATAGTTACTCGACTATCATCAAATCCAAAAAAAAGGACTACATGACATACAGTTATAAAATAGAAAACATATTTGTAATACTTATTGATTCCAGATAACCCATTAGGTAGTAAATGTACAATAAATTTCATAAAACATTGTAGATAACGCACGATAAGCACTTTGTAAACACGTGTTAGCAGTGTTAATCTAATCAATGTATCCGGTATTGATAAGGTATAGCTTATACGCTGGAAATTGCTCATTACATTTTTTTTTTGCAAAATAAAACTACTATACTAGTATTTTTATGACAAAATATACTAAGATAATCAAAAAAAAAATACAATGACTGTTCAATGTGGAAATCGGTTATTACTACGTAATAGGATTGAATATCATATTATTTAAAAAAGACTATGGTAATCATAGTTCTATTGTCTAAAAACATTCATGTCATCAATTTTTTTATTTTTATTGTAGGTTATTATTAATATAGTATCTTATTTATTTATTTAGGACCATCAACAGAGATTACAAAAAAAACAGTTAATTATTTGCTATTATGGTTACATAATCATTGCATCTCTAATAACAGATGGACACACCATGAGTTATACAATTATATTTTAGTAAAGTGCCAAAAGTGAAATAAAATTATTAATCGTGACAAAGTCTAAAATTGAAAACTGAACGACTTTACAGTTTGTTCTTTTCTTAAAAATAATATTATGCACAATGATTTATAAAAAATTAAATAATATAATATGAATTATATTATGTTAGAAACCTCCAAACACCAGTTCGTATAAAATTAACTCGATATGCCATTAAAACGAGTACATTATGGAATCTGGAAACCACAAAGCAATAAGCTGTGCTTAATTAGCGTTGCTGGTATGTGTGTCAAAGCAAGCTACGTATATTGGCTATTAAAATATTTGACATCGTTACACTTTTACCTACAGGCAATAATAACTTTTGATCGTAAAAATATGCTTGTAATGTAGAGTAAGTGGACGATAGCCTAGTTGGGAATTGGACGGTCTGCTGAGACAATGTCCGGAGGTTCAAAACTCAAGGCACATATCTCTGACTTTTCGAAGTAACGTGTGTATTGTTTATCAATTATCGTTCCCTTTAACGGTGAAGGAAAACATCGTGAGGAACAAACATACCTCAGAATTCTCCATAGAACTTTCGAGGGTATGTGAAATCCGCCAACCCACACTAGGCCAGCGTGGTGGACTGAGGCCTAAACCCTCTTAGTAGTAGATGCGGCCCGTTCTCAACTGTGGGAAGTATATAATACAGGGCTGGTTACATTGCATTTTAATGTTAGATATAAAATATAACAACTTATATTTTCCTGTTAGTTTTGGTCATATGAAACTCCTTAACGTATACTGAGTAAATCTAAGCAATATCGTCCTAAATATCTATTCTTAAATTTGTGCAGTTTCGAATTTCGATAAAAGGAATAGTTAATTGGTCATGGTGTAGGATTCTATTCACATGTCCTATGCAGATTCCATTGACGTCTACCCAATGCTTATGTATGGATAGCATGCTATATACCGGGTCATTTTGACATTGCGTTAATAAATGAAATCACATACTTATCTCGTCAAAACTAACGCTTTCCATTAAGTTATTTTAACCATAGATGTAAAATAAAAAAGTGTAAGTTTCGAACAAAATAAATATTAATAAAAAGTAACTTTAAGTTTACACGACCTTATGCCACTACTACTGCTCTAAGATAATTCGTCGCAGCGGCAACATTATACTTTCATTCAGAAATACACTTTCGCACAAACCATATTCGCACTAAACTACGCAATGTTCAAAAAATTTGAAAACTACTACCGGGATTTTTGGCAATAATATTCATTATTCATGGATGATTTTTGGCAAGATGTTAGAAGAGGTAAAGACGAATATGTGGTTTCATTTAGCAATGCAATGTAAAAATGACCCTGTATAGAGTGTGTGAATAGTATTGTATTATTTATTATTACATTCACAAATTTTTCACATAAATGAAACTTCTATAAGGTCTTAGAGCGAAATGATTACTAATCGTCAATCGTTAATTAGATATTTTGGGAATTTCAACCTTTATAAAAGTCAAATTTAGTCTTCACTTCAGTTATAAAATAATAATATTATTGTGTTAACCATTAATAATATTAATTTAAAATAATATGAAGCATAATATAGTTTGATTAATGAAGGTAGAGGAAGCGAAATTAGTATGCCAAAATCGAGCAAAGTGGCAATCCATAGTCTCTGCCTATCCCTATAGGATAGAGGCGTGATACTATGTATATTGTATGTATTATAGTTAACTAAGCCGGTAATCGCACTAATTTAAAAGTTAAGTTTGAAGCAGCATTATCAGTAATGGTATTCATATAGTGGCTTAAACGTCCGCTTGGTACAACTTATATGTAAATGAGTTTTCCTAACCAACAGGAATATTCGTAATGAACATTACTCAGATGAACGCTGGAACAACTAGAATTTTGTTGAACAGTTTAGATATGACTGCAAAGCTCCGCGCAAACGCATTTTTGTCAAACCAGATCAGACCAGTCAGAAAATTTACAGTTATTTTTCCTACATTGCTAAATTAATCAATAGTGGATTGATAGACAGCTACTTTAATTTCATTGATTGTTTTGTACCTAATTAATTATTGTTTCGTAGAGGGTTTTTTAATAAATCAATGTTCGTAGTAGCCATTTTGTATTATGTCTGGTGCTATAATTCGAAAGGTTTTACGCGGTGCCATAGGGATAAATTGCATATTACAATCGAATCAGTAATCATACCCCATGAAATAATAACGTAGAGTATCAGATTCTTCATAAATAAAATTCATAACGGCATTTTACAACTTATATCATTAATGCCTTCATGTTATCTTTCCGTGGGTGGTATTGACAAAACTAAAACCATTACCATCAACTTGTTTATGTATATGTCTTACTTTACTTTACGTCATGTGACCACGCCTCAGCTTTACTAAACGAACACAGCGCTAATAACATGTTTTTATTAGACATCGAACTTCAAAAAAAAACATTATTATTATAAAATCGTGTATGAGGAACACAACTATACAGCTTAAGAACAATACTAACTACTAGACAGAAATAAATAAATTGGCAGGCTACATCACCTTCTTGAGTAGTATACAATATCACCCGAATTGACGGTTCACCTGAAAGCATTTGCAGACATTGTCGCCAGTATCAATATTTATTCTGAGATAACATACATAAGCATACTGCCTAGGTGGCGTAGTTGTATTACGGTACGACTGCAATGCTGAGGTCTCGGGTTCGATCCCCGGGTCGGGCAAAGTGATATTGGATTTTTCTATTTAGTATCAGCCCGGAGTCTGCAATTTGTGCCCGATATGACGATAGGCTCGCCCCCTACCACATCATGGGACGGAATACGCACGGCGAAAAGTGGGTGCACTAGTTGCGCCTCTGCCTACCCCTTCCGGGATAAAAGGCGTAAGTATGCGTATACATAATCAAATGTTTATGAACTTGATAAAATTTTCGTCTGATGCCTGTTCTACGAGCGCCTTTAATTTGTACTTGCACTATTCTAGTCGCTTAATTTGTGAACGCCCTTAGTAGGTACTCTTAGAAAGAAAGAAAGAAGTTTATTATTGGTACAATATTGCACACGGAAAACAAAACACATCTTATATTATAAACTAAAAAATAAAATAAAAAGCCATTATTGCACCAACAATGGGCCTCCCATTCAGCTAAAATGCCACGGTACCACCAGTGCAGTACCGCAGCGCTGGTTTTCAATGGGATGCCTATGTGACGCGGACGGACATCAAATCGGTAAACGATTTAAAAACTTATACATAAAAACAACCTTAAAAATTTACAAATCAATAATAAACAACAACAAAACGAACTAGTAAACATATCAATTCTTTTTACACAGATAAAATAAATTTAAAAATAACTATACCTAATAATATGTAACTTATACGCACGCCACTGATAACAAAACAAACACTTATCTCTTATCCTTTAAAGTTTAAACATTTCTTTGCATGCATAAAAAATATTTAAATAACATAAAAAAAAAAAAAAAAACAAAATATTTATTTCTTCATCTAATAATTACACATAGTAGAACCGTATTTGGAGTCTCCTTTTAAGTATATATTATACTTGTGTTAGGGCACTCCGCTCTTCCTTAATCAGATATATATTTACAAGATGTGTACTTATTATTAAAAAATAAACAATAATATTATAATATCTCTAAACAGGTGTGTGTTTGTATGTATGTGTATGTGTATGTGTGTGTGTGTGTGTGTGTGTGTTGTGTATGTGTGTGTAACATAGAGAGGATTAACTAAAGGTCCGTCCACCTGTGGCCATCAATTATAGTTACGTTAGCGGGGTATTGTAGTGTCCAAAATGCGCTCGCATATTCATAAATAAAATTGGCTATATAAGTCACGTTAATATCAAAGGGTTGAAGAGCGTCTATTGAATGGGTATCCAACTAAGGCTGCGTAGCCTTAGTCTGAGTTGAATATGACAAGTTTTTCCAGTCGCCGTCGGCCAATTCGGCAGGAAAGACATCATCATAAGTATTTTAGTATCTTAAATATGTAGTGCTGTATATAAAACAAAGTCTATAAAATACTAGTACTCCAGTGTATATAAATTCGTAAATCTCCATAAATATATTATCTGCCAAAACAAAATATTCCTGAAATAGCTAACCCGAAGGGATGAACAAATTTGTCTCGCCGCGTCCTCATGTGACCCCTTTTATTCAAGAATATGTAAAAACTTTCACACGTACATTATGAGTAATATTTCAAACCAACCTTTTGCATTTGAACGTAAACTCGTAAGTTATGGCAGTGTGAAAGTAAAAATAAAAGTTTTTCCACCACCACCATACTAGCCCTGTATTATATACTGCCCACTGCTGAGCACGGGCCTCCTCTACAACTGAGAGGGTTTAGGCCAGCGTGGTGTGAAGTCTCACATACCTTCGAAATTCCTATAGAGAACTTCTCAGGGATGCAGGTTTCCTCACGATGTATTCCTTCATCGTTAAAGCGAGCGATAATTCACTAAGAATACAGACATAACTTTTTAGAAAAGTCGGAGGTGCATGCCCTTGGGTTTTGAACCTGCGGACATTCGTCTCGTCAGTCCGTTCCACTCCCAACTAGGTTATCGCCGCTTTTAGTTTTTCGAAAACTTTATTTGCAATTTCGTTAAATAAAATTTCTGCTAATGCCTGGTATAGACCGCGGGCGTTAATATTTCGTAAACCACTAACGTCTCTAATATTCTTACCGAGTTATAAAAGATTCTATTTGTACCTACTTTATTCAACTTTTAAGTAAATTGCGAATCCTCTGCAAAGGCATCGTTACCTTTAATACATTATTAACCGACTTCCAAAAGGAGGAGGTTATCAATTCGTGTGTTTGTATTTTTTTTTAATGTATGTACACTGATTTCTCTGAAAATTGGGAGCGTATTTCCTTCTTTATTTAGTAAATAAGGGTCTCGAAGTGTTCCCATTTCAATATATCTTGGTTTAGGGTTCATCATTTTATGGAACAGACTGATTTATTAATTAATCGATGATTAATTAAACCTTAATCAAAGCGATTCAACAGTATATGATACATAATTATCTTATATATATGTCGGAGACAGCGTCGGCCGATAGGTATACGTAGGCACACATAATAAAAGTCACAAACGAATTATCTGTTCAACTCACTATTTATTGTTCGTTGATCAATTGTTAAGTTATCAAATGTTCTCAGAGTACAATACCACGTCAGGATTCACTATTAACTTTACTTATTATAACACATTGGTAATTGAGACAATTACTTAACCAAACTTCTCAACAGTAATCGACTCACCTAGTAACAACCCGAATTAACATAGTAACTGCTTAACTTAGCACTGACCGATATGAAAACCACCATAGTTACTACTTAGTATCGAACTGCACTGAACTAGTTGCTTCATATGATTAGGCACCCTTTTTATACACCCAACTGTCGCTCCCACTACCAGTTTGACATCTCGACTAGTTTTTTCACGATTATTATTTTATCTTACCCGACGTTATATATTCAGACACCCTCAATGGGATTAATAAAAAGGAATTACCCGACACGGCCATTCTGACAATACACACGTCCTCGTGTGTTACTCTGAATGACACAAAGTATGATCATCACGCAAACTTAACTACACTCTTCAAAAACAATGTAGACAAAAAAAAATGGCTGAAGGTCCATCTCATTAATCAAACCAAATAATCCTAATCAATTAAGCCCTGCATGTGACCTCTCATATGCGAACCCCACGGGAACACCGAGCCTCTCCCGGACTCTATGGTTTCCTCAGAAACCCGACCTCCGCCAGAGTTGACTGCTTACCGCGTACTCACGCTCGACCCCACTTAAAAGTAGGCAGCGATTTTTACTGAGCTACGGCTACACGACAACCTCTGGTACGGTCCACTCCAGATCAACATGCAAACTTAATTACTATCTCTACTACTTGTCTCGGCTTTAATTTCATCGATTATCTCAAAACTTAACCTTCAAGCATTTTTCGCTAATGCAAATTTCATAAAATCATGAAAATTTAACACTTCAACTTAATGAAAATTTAAAATTCCAATTATAGTACAAGAACCCAACCGAAATTTCAATTAAAACTTAGGAATGAATATCACAGCGAATGTAAAATTATTTCTGTAGTTATACCCCTGACCATAATCGACAGGCTAAGAAAGTCACCACTGTGACCATGTGCACAAGTTACTATAGTCAGTCGCTTGTATTGTCCAAAGGCTAAGGAAAAGCTCGCAATAGTGTCTCTAGTTAAAAGGAATTTAAGAAACAAATTAATTTTAAAATTCAGTTAGATCACGTATAGTGACATGGACCTCCTGACATGTGATCGCTCTCTCACGTACATTTTTACAGAATAGACAGCACCCCCAAAACGCCCTTCCTCCATCACCTCCTAGTATCATAGCCAGAGAGAAGAAGTGACGGTAACAAACTCTCATGATACAGCTGTCAAATAGTTACTAAAACTGTATACAATGCAAACAATTCTTATCTAAGCGGAGAACAGTGCCATTGACGATCAGCAGCGATTTCCCCTGGGAAGCGGCTCAGTAGCTGCACTGCACACAGTCCTCGAACCGGACCAGACACGTCAAACGCGGCACCACCAACAGCGATTTCCAATGTCTGCAAACAGAAAATATACGCAGCAGCATCAAATCGCTCGGCCATTCCTGGCCTAAACCAGACAAATTCAAGGGAACAGAAGGATTTTAAAATTACAATTAGTATACGAATGTGTTCATCGCTTAACCTGCGGCATACTGACAAAACTTAGACGGTTCCCAAGCGTTTTGTACTCAGATCAATCTTTTAAATTTGCAAAAAAAAAAAAAAAAAAAACATCCACTCTATATAAAAAAAAAAACTCACTAACAAAATAATGAGACATGGCAGAATGAAAACTTCTCACCCGAGTGCAAGAATCTTCCTTGCGGAGCTGCAAACTTATAAAGGGCCACCCTAAAATTGACAGCATTCAAACGTCAATTGACGATCAATAGAGACCTTCCCTTTGTAGGTGCTTACTAGCTACAGTGATCGGCTCAGCACTCACAGTACGCGCCGTATAGAACTTCTCAGGACCTCGCGACGGCAATAGGGACTAAAGAGTACAGCACCCGCAAGAGTACCTTCGGAGGCGGGTTGACTCGTACCTATAGCATAGTAGGTTAGACATGTCCTTTACCCAATATGCATTGAAAAATGCACCTGCCAGGCCAACGCTCGACATCCGTGCCACTCCAAATATAGTGGAGTGCGCAGTCCCATGTCCGCGCAACCTGAACCGTGTCATTCTGCGCCTTTCCGCATTTGCGCAGCTTAGAGCGCGCCGTTCCGCGCCTTTCCGCATCTGCGCGGACTGGAGTGCGCGCATCCACACACCCTACCGGGATTTTTGGCAATAAAACTACTACCGGGATTTTTGGCAATAATATTCATTATTCATGGATGATTTTTGGCAAGATGTTAGAAGAGGTAAAGACGAATATGTGGTTTCATTTAGCAATGCAATGTAAAAATGACCCTGTATAGAGTGTGTGAATAGTATTGTATTATTTATTATTACATTCACAAATTTTTCACATAAATGAAACTTCTATAAGGTCTTAGAGCGAAATGATTACTAATCGTCAATCGTTAATTAGATATTTTGGGAATTTCAACCTTTATAAAAGTCAAATTTAGTCTTCACTTCAGTTATAAAATAATAATATTATTGTGTTAACCATTAATAATATTAATTTAAAATAATATGAAGCATAATATAGTTTGATTAATGAAGGTAGAGGAAGCGAAATTAGTATGCCAAAATCGAGCAAAGTGGCAATCCATAGTCTCTGCCTATCCCTATAGGATAGAGGCGTGATACTATGTATATTGTATGTATTATAGTTAACTAAGCCGGTAATCGCACTAATTTAAAAGTTAAGTTTGAAGCAGCATTATCAGTAATGGTATTCATATAGTGGCTTAAACGTCCGCTTGGTACAACTTATATGTAAATGAGTTTTCCTAACCAACAGGAATATTCGTAATGAACATTACTCAGATGAACGCTGGAACAACTAGAATTTTGTTGAACAGTTTAGATATGACTGCAAAGCTCCGCGCAAACGCATTTTTGTCAAACCAGATCAGACCAGTCAGAAAATTTACAGTTATTTTTCCTACATTGCTAAATTAATCAATAGTGGATTGATAGACAGCTACTTTAATTTCATTGATTGTTTTGTACCTAATTAATTATTGTTTCGTAGAGGGTTTTTTAATAAATCAATGTTCGTAGTAGCCATTTTGTATTATGTCTGGTGCTATAATTCGAAAGGTTTTACGCGGTGCCATAGGGATAAATTGCATATTACAATCGAATCAGTAATCATACCCCATGAAATAATAACGTAGAGTATCAGATTCTTCATAAATAAAATTCATAACGGCATTTTACAACTTATATCATTAATGCCTTCATGTTATCTTTCCGTGGGTGGTATTGACAAAACTAAAACCATTACCATCAACTTGTTTATGTATATGTCTTACTTTACTTTACGTCATGTGACCACGCCTCAGCTTTACTAAACGAACACAGCGCTAATAACATGTTTTTATTAGACATCGAACTTCAAAAAAAAACATTATTATTATAAAATCGTGTATGAGGAACACAACTATACAGCTTAAGAACAATACTAACTACTAGACAGAAATAAATAAATTGGCAGGCTACATCACCTTCTTGAGTAGTATACAATATCACCCGAATTGACGGTTCACCTGAAAGCATTTGCAGACATTGTCGCCAGTATCAATATTTATTCTGAGATAACATACATAAGCATACTGCCTAGGTGGCGTAGTTGTATTACGGTACGACTGCAATGCTGAGGTCTCGGGTTCGATCCCCGGGTCGGGCAAAGTGATATTGGATTTTTCTATTTAGTATCAGCCCGGAGTCTGCAATTTGTGCCCGATATGACGATAGGCTCGCCCCCTACCACATCATGGGACGGAATACGCACGGCGAAAAGTGGGTGCACTAGTTGCGCCTCTGCCTACCCCTTCCGGGATAAAAGGCGTAAGTATGCGTATACATAATCAAATGTTTATGAACTTGATAAAATTTTCGTCTGATGCCTGTTCTACGAGCGCCTTTAATTTGTACTTGCACTATTCTAGTCGCTTAATTTGTGAACGCCCTTAGTAGGTACTCTTAGAAAGAAAGAAAGAAGTTTATTATTGGTACAATATTGCACACGGAAAACAAAACACATCTTATATTATAAACTAAAAAATAAAATAAAAAGCCATTATTGCACCAACAATGGGCCTCCCATTCAGCTAAAATGCCACGGTACCACCAGTGCAGTACCGCAGCGCTGGTTTTCAATGGGATGCCTATGTGACGCGGACGGACATCAAATCGGTAAACGATTTAAAAACTTATACATAAAAACAACCTTAAAAATTTACAAATCAATAATAAACAACAACAAAACGAACTAGTAAACATATCAATTCTTTTTACACAGATAAAATAAATTTAAAAATAACTATACCTAATAATATGTAACTTATACGCACGCCACTGATAACAAAACAAACACTTATCTCTTATCCTTTAAAGTTTAAACATTTCTTTGCATGCATAAAAAATATTTAAATAACATAAAAAAAAAAAAAAAAACAAAATATTTATTTCTTCATCTAATAATTACACATAGTAGAACCGTATTTGGAGTCTCCTTTTAAGTATATATTATACTTGTGTTAGGGCACTCCGCTCTTCCTTAATCAGATATATATTTACAAGATGTGTACTTATTATTAAAAAATAAACAATAATATTATAATATCTCTAAACAGGTGTGTGTTTGTATGTATGTGTATGTGTATGTGTGTGTGTGTGTGTGTGTGTGTTGTGTATGTGTGTGTAACATAGAGAGGATTAACTAAAGGTCCGTCCACCTGTGGCCATCAATTATAGTTACGTTAGCGGGGTATTGTAGTGTCCAAAATGCGCTCGCATATTCATAAATAAAATTGGCTATATAAGTCACGTTAATATCAAAGGGTTGAAGAGCGTCTATTGAATGGGTATCCAACTAAGGCTGCGTAGCCTTAGTCTGAGTTGAATATGACAAGTTTTTCCAGTCGCCGTCGGCCAATTCGGCAGGAAAGACATCATCATAAGTATTTTAGTATCTTAAATATGTAGTGCTGTATATAAAACAAAGTCTATAAAATACTAGTACTCCAGTGTATATAAATTCGTAAATCTCCATAAATATATTATCTGCCAAAACAAAATATTCCTGAAATAGCTAACCCGAAGGGATGAACAAATTTGTCTCGCCGCGTCCTCATGTGACCCCTTTTATTCAAGAATATGTAAAAACTTTCACACGTACATTATGAGTAATATTTCAAACCAACCTTTTGCATTTGAACGTAAACTCGTAAGTTATGGCAGTGTGAAAGTAAAAATAAAAGTTTTTCCACCACCACCATACTAGCCCTGTATTATATACTGCCCACTGCTGAGCACGGGCCTCCTCTACAACTGAGAGGGTTTAGGCCAGCGTGGTGTGAAGTCTCACATACCTTCGAAATTCCTATAGAGAACTTCTCAGGGATGCAGGTTTCCTCACGATGTATTCCTTCATCGTTAAAGCGAGCGATAATTCACTAAGAATACAGACATAACTTTTTAGAAAAGTCGGAGGTGCATGCCCTTGGGTTTTGAACCTGCGGACATTCGTCTCGTCAGTCCGTTCCACTCCCAACTAGGTTATCGCCGCTTTTAGTTTTTCGAAAACTTTATTTGCAATTTCGTTAAATAAAATTTCTGCTAATGCCTGGTATAGACCGCGGGCGTTAATATTTCGTAAACCACTAACGTCTCTAATATTCTTACCGAGTTATAAAAGATTCTATTTGTACCTACTTTATTCAACTTTTAAGTAAATTGCGAATCCTCTGCAAAGGCATCGTTACCTTTAATACATTATTAACCGACTTCCAAAAGGAGGAGGTTATCAATTCGTGTGTTTGTATTTTTTTTTAATGTATGTACACTGATTTCTCTGAAAATTGGGAGCGTATTTCCTTCTTTATTTAGTAAATAAGGGTCTCGAAGTGTTCCCATTTCAATATATCTTGGTTTAGGGTTCATCATTTTATGGAACAGACTGATTTATTAATTAATCGATGATTAATTAAACCTTAATCAAAGCGATTCAACAGTATATGATACATAATTATCTTATATATAAAATTCTCGTGTCACAATGTTCGTTCCCGTACTCCTCCGAAACGGCTGAACCGATTTTGGTGAAATTTTATATTCACACTTGGTAGGTCTGAAAATAGGATGTTATCTATTTTTCATCCCCCTAAGTGATAAGGGTTGTTCACCCTTAATTTTATTTTTTATTTTCGGACAAAATTTTTTGTTTTTATTTTTCTATAATAGGGCATTAAAAAATACATACAACCCTAAATTTTCAACCTTCTGCGATCAACCCCTATTTTTTAATAGGCATTTTAGTAATTTAATAACTTTTCGATTTCGATGAAATTTGGCACACGGGTAGATTATGTCCTGGATTAACATAAAGCGGGACTTTTATACCGGGAAAACTCATTCACGCGGGCGGAGCCGCGGGCAACAGCTAGTTGTCATATAAATTTAAGATGTATTTTTTTGTTTTATTTCATAAATCGGTACTGTTGTTTTATCTGATGTAAAGTGACCTCCATAGCTTATTAACACACAATTCGTCTCTCCACGTACCATCAGGTGCACTTGGGTCACTTCTCCATGCCCATATAAAAAATATATAATAATCATGAATTCGCTGCCCACAAATATATAGAACATGAAAGCGGGTGGCCAGGTTACTTGGGCGTCCCAATATATCACTTGCCATTCGAAACGCACCAAAAAGATCCTCAGTTCACGTCTCTTTTCTGTAACAAATTGGTAATTCCTTGGTCGAGCCGACCCGTTAATTCTGTAGACAAATTATACCTACACTCTACAATATAACTCTACCACTATCAATTAATATAATAAATAATATTGCAAATAACAATAGTTAAACCTAACATTTCTAGTGTGAGTGTCACTGGGTACATCAAAACAAAAAACAAACAAAATTAAGGACTTTTGGCGGCAAAAAGTGAAAAAATCCTACTGCGTCAATATCTGCCATCTTTATTAAATTCATTGAAGAACTGAAAAGATAGAAACAAGATTTTAATTTGAATATTTTGTTTTGGTTTTGAATAGTCTTAGTTGAGAGTGTTCACAAACGCTGTCAAAACCAAAACAAAATATTCAAATTAAAATCTTGTATCTATCCTTTCAGTTCTTCAATGAATTTAATAAAAATGGCAGCTGATATTGACGCAGTCGGGTTTTTTGTTTTTCTTAAATATATTTTTTTATTACATTCAAGCTAAACCTTTTGTTCGGAAAAGATAAACACCACATCTCCCCACACATAACTTTCATGTCTTACCTGCGACCTTTTTAATGCTAATGTGAGTCTTGAATCGTAAATAATTCATGCGACGGCATCATTTATCGACTCGGTCGGCATTGTATCGAATTTGGACTGATTTATAATGGATTAAGAGCTACAAATGTCTAAAACTAGATACATATAGTAAAAAGGAGGATGACGTTTGCGTTATTAGGATTTTGATGTGTTTGACGCATAAGTCGCAGTTATTTTTGACCTAACTGCATATATAATGAATTGCTATTATTTATTCTTCACTTATGTATTTTGCTGTAAAAAGTTGACTGACCGAACTATATTCAGCGTAGAAAGTTCCAAGACAAGCCAGAGTATAATAAAGTGATGAAACTTCCATTAGCTGCAACTCTATACAGCCAAGAATGTTAGTTAACTATTATGTGTTGAATAATTTAGCTTAAAATATTTTCATCAATTTACAACTACAAAAAATAAACTTGTATCTAAGCGACTGCCTCGGTGGCGTAGTTGTATTACGGTACGACTGCAAGGCTGAGGTCTCGGGTTCGATCCCCGGGTCGGGCAAAGTGATATTGGATTTTTCTATTCAGTATCAGCCCGGAGTCAGGAATTTGTGCCTGGTATGGCGATAGGCTCGCCCCCTATCACATCATGGGACGGAATACGCTTGGCGAAAAGTGGGTGCACTAGTTGCGCCTCTGCCTACCCCTTCGGGGATAAAAGGCGTGAGCATGCATAATATCTAAGCGCCTTTAATTTGCTATAGTAATTCTATCCCTTTTGGATTGTAGTTTTATGCCTGCATAGCTTCAATACCCGATGAGAATTTCATGATTGCCAGTTGTACCGCTTCACACGGTTAGCCAAAATTGGATAACAATGCCAGTACATTTAGGATCCAGATTCTAGTAATTCTTTCTCCATAAGCTGAAATCTGCAGGTGCTTTGTGTAGTAAATCAGCGTGACTAAATAGTAAAATTATCCAAGGCATACCTAAAGGTTTACTATTCATATTATATCCATACTTTTATTATAAATTCGAAAGTAACTCTGTCTCTCTGTCCCTCTCTCTTGCTCTGTCTGTCTGTCTGTTACGCTTGCAAGGCTGAACCACTGAACTGATTTCGATGAAATTTTGGTATGAAGATAGTTTGAAACCCTGGAAAGAATATAAGCTACGTTTTATGCCGGGAAAATATTTAGTGGTACTTTTATCCTTGAAAAACTTTTTAACGCGCGCGGAGCCACGAACAAATATATTAAAAAGGCGAAAGTAACAAAACCGATTTTATTGGAATTTAATGCGGAGTAAAGTGAGACCATAAGGAAGGACATAGACTATTTTTTCCGGAAGACGTTTTCACCGGGGCGGAGCCGCTAGAAAAAGCTCGTTTTCAATTTACAAACTTCCTTAATATTCTAAAATCAGCGTATATCTGGCTACTGATCTATTAGTTAGCCCGTACCAACATACTGCACGATTCGGGAATTATGGCCCCTCGGCGGATTTTGCGGCGACCGCTGTGCAGAATCGAATAATAGGACACCGTTTGTTACGGAATTTAATTCCTGCCAGCGGGAAATTTTGCTTCCCGACAACACTGCATGCAAATTGCTTTCATTTATGCGTTGCATGTCTGGAATATTACATTGGATTATTGTTGGTAACAAAAATTATGAGTGTAAAATGTTTAAGTTTAACATCGCGTAGTCGCATACTAAATAGGTGGCAGGTCTCTCTTAAAGGAGAGTCCGATTGAGTAGCGTACTATTGCAATGTCTATTTATTTTTTTGTTTCATTTTATAGAATGACGAGACGAGCTTGCCGTTCGCCTCTTGGTAAGCGATACGATCACCCATAAATAGTAGCAACACCATCCAGCACCTTGAGTTACAAAGTACTGTGTGGCATTCCACTGCGCTCGTCATCCTGAGACATAAGATCTTAAGTCCCATTATGTCCATTAGTTACACTGGCTACAATGTCCTTCAAACCGAAACATAACAATGCATGCACACTGCTGCTTGGCGGTAGAAATAGACATTGTGGTGGTACCCACCCAGACGGCCTCTTACATATGAGAGACCTACCACCAGTATTTCTGCCGCCAAGCTGCATTATGCAAGTAGTATGTTCTAGTTTGAAGGACATTGTAGCCAGTTGTTATGAGACATAAAACCCAATGTCTCAGGGTGATAAGCGCAGTAACATTGCAAGGAATGCTTTGAAATTCAAAGTTTGTGTGGCTTTGCTATTGTTTATGGATAGACCTGTTGCTTTCCATCAGTTAAGCAGCTTGCTTGCTACATTATTAAATTGTATAAAAAAACAATAGTTATACAGATAATGTCACACAGATTGATGGCCACGCTACGCATCCACTTACAGCATAACTACCTTGGATATCTTTAATGGAAACGCACCCTAATACGTGAGCTATGAGTATTTTATTTTTGAACAACATTTACGTAAATACTTCACGGTTAGAAACACAGACGTTAAACGAGTATACCTAACATTACGATAGTGGTTCAATAAACCCATTCTAAACACTTGAAGGTTAAATCTGTACTTACTAGCTTATTTCCATGTCATTGCACTAACAGTATCATCATACAAGCTGACGCTAGATTAACCAGTTTGATTGTCATGGACGGTCATATTCTGCGTAGTATTGATACAATTGTAGAGTTTAATGCACCCTCAAAAATATTATTATTCATCTGTAACATTATTAATTGTAGAAATAAGAACAACAACAACAATATTTTACAATACATTTCTCTCTATCAAAAAGAAAAACAACACATTAATTATTTTAGTAGAACTAACGAGTGTTCATAATATAATACGCGTTATATAAATCTAAAAGAATGAAGGGATTTATTTGAATTCGGATTTTATAATCGGACACTAATTAAAATAAATTCAAACATTAATTGAAACTTTAGCGGCACAAGGTCGTCGCCGCTGTAGAGGAACAGATGGATGCGTTCCTCTATGGAAGGGGAAGATTTCCAGTCAAGCAGATGTTGCGCTTGACCGGCCGCGGCCCCTCCGATGGATCCTACTCGGAGGTGGTATATATACCGCGCTTCGCGCGAATATTGCTATCGCAATTCTGGATCGTTCAATGCCATCTGTTGTAGATTTTGGGCGTCATCTGCTAATCATCGATACCCGGTCATCTTGTTGACAATTTACTGAGGTAGTTCCCAGCCATGTTGATAGGTGGCGGTGTTGCTAATTATGCCGCCACAAAACCATTTATTTCGTGTGCTTCACGCTGGTTGCATACCAAGAGCAGCTAACTGTGCCGACCGACCAGGGACGTTTATCTCTTGCCGGTCAACATTATGTTGGGCTTCACTTCATTTACCATCAGGTTCAGTGAAGCCACTTTGTCGACCCATCGATAAAATAAAAAAAAACAAAAAAAAAAGCTAAGGTATGTTAGTTTAGCTTAGCTCGCATATCTGAGATATTTTTTCATACTTGTGTGAAGATCACAGAGTATGTAAAGTAACTTTGTGTTTTTCAATGCGGGCCAAGCTAAATTAACTCAGCTTAGTTTTTGTTCTGTAATCGGCTTTAAAATAGTAAAAATGTGCTAGATATTAATAAAATGTAACTTCTAAGAATGAACACATATTTTTTACAGGATTACATATGCCTAATAAATATTTGAATCAAATATTATAAAATCATTTCACAGAACACTATATTATTAACAGCCAGTACTCATTCAAAAATAAAAAAGCCTAGGATTTATTAAGTTCATTTATTTTCCGAACGAATAAACTCCAATAACTTGTTAAAAGCTTTTATGATTTCTCGTTGCAGCCCGTATCAAACAAATTGAATCGAGTATTCACTGCCCAAAGCACTCGATAAAATTATAATGAACATCGAAAACTGACTAGACCATCATATATAACGGTAATATTTCATTAATAATATACCAAATAATAATAATCACACCGCAAAAACCACCTTTTGCCGTTTATAATAAGCCGTGGTGTAGAATGACAAAGTTAAATTATTTCATTAAACTTTAATAAACGTGAACTGTGGTTGGCGTTGTGATTAATTACGTTGGTAAAATGAGAAAATCTGCGGCTAAATAAATATTATATTATTAGAATTTTATAGTACAAATTACTTATTATTTTTGCCCACGTCATTTGCTGAAATATATCCACCCACGCTTGGATAGACGGTGAAGGACGTCTATAAACTTATATAGACAGGTTTTTGTACTCTTAGTTCAGGCGATAAATGTGTCATGTAAATGCACATAATTAAAAGTAGGTAGACCAGTAAACTGCCAACAGATGGGGTAGAAAAGTTCTCGAGTGGAGGCCACGTACTGGTAAGCGCAACGTACGACGTCCTCCTACAAGGTGGACAGACGACCTTGTAAATGTCGCAGGAACCCGCTGTATGCAAGCCGCTTCTGACAGGTTGGTCTGGAAATCTTTGGGGGAGGCCTATGTTCAGCAGTGGACTTCTAAAGGCAGAAGAAGAAGAAAAAGAAGAAACCAGTAAAACGAACCTTTTTTATACGGACACTCCAAATGACGCCACTGCATCTGATGGTCAACGGAGAAGGGTCCATATAGAGGATCGACTGACGAGCGATGATTATATCTCGTCATTCGATACAATTATGCCGGCCTATTTGAACTGCATACACAGAGGTAACCTCCATAATTTATTACATCTTGATCAATTAACCATTCATACATACACACTCACGCCTTTTATCCCCGAAGGGGTAGGCAGAGGCGCAACTGGTGCACCCACTTTTTGAAGTGTATATATTCCGTCCCATGATTTTATAGGGGTCAAGCCTATCGCCATATCGGGCACAAATTCCAGGCTTTGGGCTGATACTGAATAGAAAAGCCCAATAGGTATCACTTTGACCGACCCGGGGATCGAACCCGAGATACGCCACCAAGGTAGTCAAGGCATCATTTAACCATTACTTAGATAATATATCGTATTATTTATTTTCAGGGCCAGGTTAAGTTTTTCATAATCGGTAAATATAAAATTTTATGATAGCTCATATTGCAAAGGTACATAATATCGTCTATTCCATTTAATTACCACTATACAATATGGATCAGAAACGCGTGTGTTAATTCCCTACATTGCCAGATCAGACAATGTATTTGAAATTGCTTTGAAGGAGACCGCAACAGATGGCAGTTCTCAGATGTCAATACATATCAACTGTACGGAAATCTAAGAATATTGGCTACCCATAAATGTATTATACCTACACAAGGTGTTGCTCGCGGCTTTGCCGCTTTAAAATAACTTAAAACACAATAGGACACCAACGTCATCTACTAAAAGAATCAGATTAAAAATCCATTATTTCCCATGAGATCAAATTACTGGGATAAAAAGTGTAAATCCAGGACATGACCTACCCGTTTCTGCGTTTACTTCTTACAAACATCCAAATATTTTCACATTCTTTCGCATTTATAATATTAATAAGAAGAAAGATGTAGGAGTTTTAGCTAAATATTAAAAAAATATAAATGATATACCTGGTGGTAAGTTCGTACAACCATCCGATCCGCGAATAGAAACTAACTTATAAATTAAAACCAATATTTCCAAATTCCAAATTATTATTCCGGTCTTATAGTGGAACATTGACATTATCATTTTTCATAACGACATTAATTTCAATGACACGATTAAAGAAAAAACATTCAGCTGCTAATAGCAGTTGGATAGCATATATAATGTCCAGTCACCGGCGTCCGTCGGCCGTTCACCGTCTACTCTCAGCTATAATTAATAAAATCGATTGTCTTTACTGGCTACGTCAGTTGGTCATAGATTTGCATGCGCTAGTTCATTTTGAACCTATTTGCATATAAATTCAATCAAATCCTTATCTGATTTTGTTAATTATTGTACTAATGTATCAAACAGCAGATTTATGTAAGGTAAATAATCTTTAGGTATGATAAAAACTTTCCTAGCTATTTTAATTTAATCTATTTGAACAAGGGATACTATATTTTATTTAAAAAATATTTTTCATTCCATATACTATGCATTTCATGTTTATTCTTTTATACTGACACATTTATGTACACTTCAACTTCCTATTTTTTCCTTGTGCTGTCTTCATTGTCCATACTATGGTTGCCTGGGAGAAATAGTTTCGAGTGATAAGACCGCCAATTGTACTTTATTTAAATGGATATTATACTATGTTCTTTTCCTGATATACGTGTGTGCAATAAATAGTTATGAATAAAATAAATATAATATCACATCACACACCTTTCCATAACTTATATTAGATCAAAAATCCGAAGCCCAAAATTCATGTATTGGACAACTTTACTAGTTCTATACTTAATAATGCATCAGTTTTAATAAAATATGACATAGAGCAAACAAGTTTGATAAAACAACAATCGATATTATCAGTTCGTGGGTGTGTCAATAAAATACTTTGAAAAGCTTTGTCAACTCATTTTGTTTTTGTTCGACATCGAAACGGTTGAGTTTCCACTGTTTTAATAACCATTGTTTACACGCAGTCGTTTGTGCATTAATTCTGTCGTCATTTTTATTATCTTTACTTTTGTTTGTTACAGAGCATAAGATTTACAAACTAGAGAGTAGATCAACTATAAATCATCATCGCTGATCAAGAGTCGCCTCTTAATAGGAGTAAACATGCGTGAGAAGCGGATCAGGGTAAGAGGGTTCTTTCGCACTCACAATGGTGAACTATTTTGCGACTGCAATTTGCTACTTCATTTCGTCGTTTATGAGTTAAACGTACCAATAGTGGATTGTCTAAATCTAAGCTAAGGCTTATCAGATGATGAAAGTCCCATACAGTGAAAATTGATTGATAAATATGAAATTTCCACCTACCTTTTTCATGATTAGTTCTTCGAATAAACTATAAATAATTCTAAATGTCATGCAAATGGGATATTTCTTCACGTACCACAAAAAGAAGTTTCGTTGTCAAGATCGTGGAAAGCACTTGTCCCCGTTGTTGGACGTCCCACTTAAATACAGAGTGGGACAGAAGTCGATGTTAAAAATAAACAGAAAAATGGAGGAGCCAAAATATTCGCCCCGAATTTATTAAGTCGTCTATTTGTTTTTATCGGATATTGATGGACTAAAAGATGAAATACTGAATAAAATATTTTGATTGAAATGTTTATGATAAAGTTAATTACGAAATATAATTTAAAACGAAGTATAAACGAATTAATATGTAGCGTAATATACAGTCAATTTTAAAACTGCTTCGAACACACACTTAAACTACAACCATTAAAATTCCCAGCATTCTTGTAAGGTCAAAACCATCATAGCATCCCACTGACTCATCAAAATTGTGCTTTGACAAAGCATAGGTCACAAACGGTGATATTTCTGATATCGTTTGTTCCGAGCGCTTTGTTACGGGTGATCATTGATATGTAAAATTATACATCAATGCGGGTGATTCATTATTAACGCACGCTCATTAGTATTTGACGTAAGCGGAACAATGGAATCTCATCGATAACATGTCATACTAATTGTACTCTGACAATCATTTTTGAAAATCACACAAACAATTCATGCCTAAATCGATTTCAAACAACACAGGATGCAATTGATTAACATCTTGTTTGAAATTAAAATATCATCAAGGCTTAAATAGAATACAGTAGCTTACAAATTATGCGTCATAAGAAGTTTGAAATACAAAATTATTAAAGAGCCGCCAAAACCATAACATAGCGAAGCATAATAGGGTAGTTTCCTATGTTTGATTTTGTAAATTATTTTATATGTGACAGAAAATAATACGAAAAAGAAATTCTTCTGTGAAATTAGCATCAAAATTGGTTGAAAAATAAAGCAGTTATTCATATTTGAAATATTGTTGTGAGCAAAAGTGGAGACGTGGAGGGGATATCGCGCTGTCTCTTTCGTACGCACGCAGCGTTATGGCCGGCGAGTCTCGGTGACGCCACAGTGTAATATTACTGTCATTTGACAATTACCCCTTCCATCAAATTTCAAAGCTTTATAACTTAATACTTATTGCGCCAATTTTGAGAATTATTTTTCCGTTAGATTTTGGATGGCATACATTTTTGATAAATGTATTAAAAAAAGTCGTCAACCACCCTATTTTTTTTTTTTTTTTTTTTATTAGGTTCACAGAACTAGTTGTACACAGTATAGGGTTCATAAAATCAAAACAAGTACATTATGTTCATTTACAAAAGTGAGCAACCTTCTTGGTGTGAACACGGCATGCATAAAAGTAACTAAAGTTCGGCTTATAATATAACCACAATACTTAATATTCAAAAGAAAAAAAAATGTATTAATTACAACGAAAATCCTTACAACTTAATCAAGAATGAAGTCGAAGAAGTGAAATAACACTGAAAACACAAAATACAACAATACTATAAACTATAATATAAATATAACAATTTAGGAACTTTGATGCTTAGGACTAATATAATAATGAGTATTATTAATAATTCTAAATTATAATTTTTCTGTTTTTAATTGTCTTTTAAACGAAGAAATCGAAGAACTGAATATATCTATACTCTGACAGTTTGTATTGTAAGTAGAACACATTCTATACATTGGAGAATGTCGACTAAGGTTGGTTTGATACGGCGGGAGACTGAACGTTATTCTGCTACACTGGAACTAACTGGACTGGAAATACGCGGCACAAGAAAATTAATTTTTTGCAGCAAATTGGGGCTATCAATATTTCCATCGGTAATTTTCTTTAGAAATACCATGTCCGCTACCTTTCGCCTGAATTCAAGTGGGGTCATTTTAAAATGACTTAGTCTAGCTTCATAGGACTGTAGCTCGCGACAGAGATTACTAGCATAAGAAACGTGGTAGAGAAATTGTCTTTGGAGCCTTTCAAGTCTATTAATATGTACCGCGTAACAAGGATTCCAAACGGGACTGCAGTATTCTAAGAGGCTCCGAACGTAACTATTAAATAAAATTATAGGCACTTCTGGGTCTTTGAAAAAATGTGTTTGTCGCGAAACAAACCCACCTAAACGTGCTCCTTTTTTAACAATGTAGTCGATATGTTCGCGAAAGTTCAACTTAGTGTCAATTACAACACCAAGGTCGCGCACGCTTGAGACCTCTTCGAGAAAAACGCCATCAATATTGTACGTGGCTGGTAATGGGTTTCTTTTTCTTGAGAATTTCATGTGATAGCATTTTGAGGCATTAAGTACCATCTTATTCTTCAAGCACCAGTTATTAATTTTATTCACGTCATTCTGTAAACTCGAGATATCATCGATAGAACGTATTTTCCTGTATAATTTTAAATCATCTGCGAACATTTGAAAGTTAGATGTTAGACAAGAGCACAGATCATTTACAAAAACTAAGAAGAATAACGGGCCCAGGTGAGAACCTTGCGGCACACCAGATGGAACGGTTCTTTCGATGGATTTGTAACCAAATTTGTATTGCAGGGAGATGATGATGATAATGGAAAAGTCAACCTAAAAATATGAAGTAATGTTCTAATGGCGTGCTTGAAGGAAGGGCTATTTATTATGATGATTGTGATACGTTTCAATTAGACGCCCACAGTGGAATTTAGGTTAAAGAATCCTTTTAACTGCTTTACATTTGAAATTATTTATGAGCAGTAGTAATTGATTCTTTCATCATACGCATACGCATATTCATGCCTTTCATCCCCGAAGGGGTAGGCAGTGGAGCAACTAGTGCACCCATAATTCATTCATCATAGAATCAATACCTAACTCAATATAAACTCAACCATTAATTTTCTAATAAAAACCATCTACTACAGTTATTTAGACAAAACAAATTCCAGTGTATCATTTACCTTGTGAATGAAAACAAATAACATTTTGTCTTCGTGACTCAAACATTCATTATCAATGGAGATTTTTATCCAAACTTTGCAACCACAGCAATCCTCGCTATTTTTCTCAACCGAAAGTCATTGGTCTTTTAAATTTATTATGTTCATAATAAAAACTTAAAGTGCCTTAAAACCCTTACATCGAATACCATTTCTGCAGAAATTTTCAATTTAATGAATTATTTTATGTCCATCGACAATTTATAACTCCCAGTCTCTAAACTACATCATTCCTCGTAAAAGTTTTACGCATTCATCAGACTCTTATACCAATAACTCAAGAGGAAACGGTCAATAAAATGGGCTTGGTTAGAAGGGTGAGGCTACGTAGGCGGTGCAGTACAAAGCACACTTTTTATTAATTTACCGTTTCTACTCAACATCTAGGTTGTAACTGATATTTTTAGTATTAGAATAATCTTTTTTTTGTTTATAGGTTAAAGTATTCAGTCATTCAATATTAACAAGAATATCTAGAATTGCTTCTGCATCTATTAAGTTTCGTACTCTGATTTAAAAAAATAGATACATACATACGTAAATACATAGGGTGCTAAAATCATTACCCTTTCTGGCTTCGCCGTAGTCGGGTTAATAGGTTATTCTCTTCTTTTCTTGTACAGCAAAGATCGATTCTATACTTTCAATAAATACTTATTAAGTCCTCGCTATTTGTGTAGTAACAGCTGAGAATCAGAATCCTATTACTAATGTTAGAAACTTCAAGCGTGTAATGCTCGTTTCCCCTAATTGAACTGTTTGTAAGACAGCCTTGTGCAACTAGATATGACATTTTGAAAAAGAAATATATTATTTTGACAGATCGTATTGTTGATGGAGTTTCTTGCACCACTTCTTCTTCACAGCGATAACACGTTCCGAAGCGGTGGTAGATTCATGACGATTCAAAAGCTCTTGTACAAGACTATTTGAATAAAGAACATTTTGAGTTTGTTAGTTCAACCCATAACCTTAATCACCCTAATTAATGTGCTCTCATTGGTGAAAAAGGTGTTTCGTGATCATCCATCATATCACTAAGCGGCTTAGCATTTTACTAACGATCGATCTTTCAAAAAATCAACGCTCTGTTTCGTTGGGGTACTTTTGGATAAATCTACAAATATTTTAAAGTTAAATTTGTATTTATTAGTTAAAATTTGCTTCAGACGTGCCTGGATGACATTCATAATAAAAGGTATTTAATCAATCAGAATAGATTAATTAATCTTAATATTGTTAATGTAGATGAATTATTTAGGATAACATTTAATGCAATCTATTCTGAATTAATGTTCGCTGGTCGAATCAAACCGTATTGTCATTGACAATAAGGTGTATTTTTGTTGAATTTGTGGTTACATTTATGATGCGTTAGTTATCAGCTCCGGCACTTAGCTCCATATTAGCATTGGACATACTAGTACTATGAACAATTCATGGGTATAACCAAATATTATGTACAGTCAGCAGCATAAGTAGATGAACAAATTCAAAATTTCAAATTGCCTACATACTTTTGTGTTCTTACTAATCTTGTTTTTCTCTTCACAAAAATAAAATAAAAGGTATTTACTTAACTTACAACGAAAAAAAAAATATTTCAGTTTAACTTAACGCGTATACAGGCGATTTGAAATTTTGATTTTGTACAGATATTTATGCTGCTGACTGTACATAATGCCACTAGTCTCCATGAGGTATCTGTCTTGTCAAGGTATTCTAGATGGAAGTACAGTCAGCCACAAAAGTAGCTGAGTAAATTCAAAATTTCAAATAGCCTTTAAACTTTTGTCTCCTTAATAGTTTTTTCTTTACTAAAATTAACTTCAAATAGAGATAAAGTTGAACTTGATCAATTCCACATTTCGACAGCACATTCAATTATAGATTGAGAATAATATTATTTTATTTTAACACGGAACCTCAATGAAACAGTACGGGCAATAATTACTTTGTTGTTTGTTGGAAATATACGCTGATAATATTCCTCTTCGATATTAACGACCAATAGTTACTTAATTTTTACCTTAATATTTTTTATTTTGTAAATAAGTACATTCCATAATTATTACCATACCAGCCCTGTATTATATACTACCATAATTATTGGATCATTAAAACCCAATGGTAACATACGACATCAACCCAATCTTTATTCATCCGTGTAGACTCGCTACGATGGCTGACGACCGTCAATTTTTAATTGGAGACATTTCCTTTCAGCTGTTTTTAGGTCACGTATCACAGTTGGCCGTAAAATATGGATCGGGCGGCTTCCACGACCTTCGGCATTGTAACACGTACTCGCGTTGTTGATCAACTTCGATGTTTTCTTCGGAAAATGATATGTTTTAATACCCTTTGCCTGAATATGTTTTGTTATGTAAATTCGTTCACGCTTGGATAAAACAAATCTCGCAATTGATGTATGAAAGAAATTTTGTATATTTCATTTGATTTCATGCTAGTTTCAAGATTGTTATTTGAGCCGGCGGTTATAAAAATTAAGTAGAACCTTTCAATTATATAGTGTGTGACAAAGTGTGTCGTTAACCTTCCATGAATGAGTGTTAAGGATAAATGTATGGTGAAGAGCGTTATCGAAAACGAAGGCTAGATAATTTTCACCGGTGCCTTTGAAATCTTTTTTTTTTTATTGCATTGAATGACGAGACGAGCATGCCGTTCGCGTGATGGTAAGCGATACGACCACCCATAAACAGTAGCAACACCATCCAGCACCTTGACTTACAAAGTACTGAGTGGCATTCCACTGCGCTCGTCATCCTGAGACATAAGATGTTAAGTCTCATTATGTCCGGTAGTTATACTGGCTACAATGTCCTTCAAACCGAAACACAACAGAAAATCTAGAAAGTTTATATTCTTTTTTTAATAATGAACCAATCATATTTCGTAATTTTCCCAAAAATCGCTCAATCAAGCTTGCGATCGAATAATTTAGCACACTATCCATCCACAGGGCGAGTGATTCAGACATACTGACCTGTACCGCTAAAAAATTGCAAAGGGAAAAGGGCAGAGACTAAGTAAAATAGTTCGTTCGTTTGCAATGTTCATAACATGATTTGTTAACAATGTGACAGAATTCTTGAAAAGAAATTCGAAAGGAAAGATTCATCTATACTAATCTATCTATACTAATATTATAGAGAGGAAAGATTTGGTTGTTTGTTTGTTTGTAATGGATAAAATCAAAAACTACAGGACCGATTTTGAAAATTCTTGCACTAATAGGAAGCTACATTACTCCTGAGTGCTATAGGCTACTTTTTATCCCGGAAAAGTTCAACCTGGGACTTTTATCCCGGATTTTTTTCTCACGAGTGGAGTTTTCACGGCCGGACCACTAAACCGATTTCGATGAAATTTGGTAGGGAGATAGTTTAAGACCCTGGGAAGGAACTAGGCTACTTCTTATCCCGGGAAAAAATAAACCGGATCTTTTATCCCGGAAAATATTTTTTTGCGAATGGAACCGCAAACAAATACGCATGGAGATAGTTAGAAACCCAGAGAAGGACACAGGCTACTTCTTATCCCGGAAAAATATAACCCGGGACTTTTATCCCGGTTTTTATTTCTCGCGATTGGAGCCGTCACGGCCAAGCCACTGAACCGATGTCGATGCAATTTGGTAGAGAGATAGTTTGAGATCCAGGGAAGGACCTAGGCTACTTCTTATCCCGGGAAAAAATAAACCGGATCTTTTATCCCGGAAAATATTTTATTGCGGATCGAACCGCAAACAAATACGCATGGAGATAGTTAGAAACCCAGAGAAGGACACAGGCTACTTCTTATCCCGGAAAAATATAACCCGGGACTTTTATCCCGGTTTTTATATCTCGCGATTGGAGCCGTCACGGCCAAACCACTGAACCGATTTCGATGAAATTTGGTACAGAGATAGTTTGAGATCCAGGGAAGGACAGGCTATTTTTTATTTTTAAGGATATGTCCTTACATTATTACATATTATAAATAATTTGTACGACAGAAAAATAAGTGTCGGCATATAATATTATGCTTTGCTACCTGTGCGAAGCCAGGGCGGGCCGCTAGTTAATTATAATTTTAAAAAATGCATCATCATTTTCAAATTGATACTTTCTACTGACACTTAGAAATATAATTGGTATTATTTTTTTTTTTTTTTTTTTTTTTTTTTTTTTTTTTTTATTGCATTTAATGACGAGACGAGCATGCCGTTCGCCTGATGGTAAGCGATACGACCACCCATAAACAGTAGCAACACCATCCAGCACCTTGACTAACAAAGTACTGTGTGGCATTCCACTGCGCTCGTCACCCTGAGACATAAGATGTTAAGTCTCATTATGTCCAGTAGTTATACTGGCTACAATGTCCTTCAAACCGAAACACAACAGTGCATGCACACTGTTGCTTGGCGGTAGAAATAGACATTGCGGTGGTACCCACCCAGACGGCCTCTTACATAATGAGAGACCTACCACCTAAAAATTTATTAAATTTTCTAGTTTATCATAAGGTACCTAATAACTACCTTAAAACTGCTACAATCCCCTTATTACTAAAGTAACAACTTACTTAGACTCCAAAATTGTTTCATTATTTGGTTTATTACTTGATTCTCACCCTATCACAACGAAAAATCATTTTCAAACCTTTATGTTTTTATCGACTAAAACACAAATACATTAGATTTTTTGAAACACGATGCATAATTTTCAAATAACGAATTCATACTACCTATTTAGTCACAACATGAAATGTGCGTTTTACATATTATTCCGTATATTATAAGAAAGTTGTATAAGAAAGTTTTTACTTCTACTTAACGACTCAAGTACGCGGAAAGGAGTTATTTCCCTTCAAGAAGCGTTAAAAGGCTGTCGTGTACGAGCCTTACATGCATGAGGTGTGTCAACACTCTACACACTTGCTTATTATTTTTAACTTCATATAGAACAATAATTAGCTCTTCTCTTTTATGTTATCTACACTAATGGTGGTAGGTCTTTACTGGTGGTTGATCTCTCATATGTTAGTCCGTCTGGGTGGGTACCACCGCAATGTTTATTTCTACCGCCAAGCAGCAGTGTGCATACATTGTTGGGTTTCAGCTTGAAGGACATTGTACCCAGTGTAACTACTGGACATAATGAGACTTAACATCTTATGTCTCAGGATGACGAGCGCAGTGGAATGCCACACAGTACTTTGTAACTCAAGGTGCTGGATGGTGTTGCTACTGTTTATGGGTGGTCGTATCGCTTATCATCAGTCGAACAGCATGCTCGTTTCTTCATTCCATGCAATAAAAAAAAAAAAAATAAGAACTAATATTATAGAAGTAAAGTTTGTGAGTTTATTTGTAGGTTTGTAGGGGCTAATTTCTGGAAGTACTGAACCTATTTCGATAAAATTTGGCATGGAGATAGTTTGAGATCCTGGGAAGGATATTTTATTCCGAGAAAATATAAAGCGGAACTTTTACCTCGGAAAAACTTTTTCATGCGGTTGGAGCCAAGGCAAAAGCTAGTATATTATATTTTACGGGATAGGTTATAACTTGCGCTCTTACTTCCATTCACACACATATTTCCATTTTTTTTATGCTTGAGCACGAATATCGCTTTTTACGGTGAAGATAATATAGTGAGGAAACCTAAATACCTCAGAATTCTCCATAACACTTTCGAGGGTACGTGAAGTCAGCGAACCGCGCTAGGTCAGCATGATGGACTAATACCTGAGCCCTCTCGATAGCAGAGGAGGCTTGTGCTTAGCAGTGGACAGTTTATAATAAAGGGCTGGTATTATTATTATATAGTAAGAAGAAGCAAATGAGTAACCTGACTTTGAGTGATGTACAACATCCATAAATACGTACAACACCAGAAGAATTATACGAATAATACATACATATACACTCCCCTTTTATTCCCGAAAGGGTTGACAGAGACGCCGCTAGTGCACTCGCTTCTCGCTGTGCATTTTCTGTCCCATGATGTGATAGGGGGCGAGCCTATCACCATATCGGGCACAATACCAGACTCCGGGCTAATACTAAATAGAAAAACCCAAAATATTTTGCCCGATCCGGGTATCGAAACCGAGACCTCAGTATTGCAGTCGTACCGTAATACTACTACGCCACCGAGGCAGTCATACGAATGGATACATAGACATAACTATAAATATATGTGATAATAATACGTATTGCAGATCACTGGGTCACATAGCCGCTGAAGGAGATTAACAAATTATATACCAAGGTGAAATCAATTATGCTGCATAAATTGGATGATGTCGATATGGCCTTTAATTTTGAATTTGTGTTTACGGTCCTTGCATTTTCAGAGTGGAATATAGATAAAAATGATCAAAACATAAATGGATGACAAAAGTTTCTTTAAAATAAATTGTTAAAAAAAGTCAACATACACATATTCTTAATCCCACTTTAACAAGTCTTGTGTTATGCTTAGGCATGGCACAAGACTTGTTAAAGTTCATCTACTATTATTTAACTTTTTTTTATAGTCTCACAATATTATTGGCCGAATAAAATGTACCCAATTACAGTATGCAATGGCAGAGAAACGTGTTATTCCGGGTAAACAAATTTAATTTAATACGACCCGCCTCGGTTCTGTTGTTACACCGCGAGTTTTTCCAACAACAGTGTTAATTTATAAGTCCCAATTATAGCGTGACCTATTTGGAAAAGTTTATTTTAAAATTGTGTAAGTGATTTTTCATTTTAACGACTATTAGAATAGATGTGGGTCACAGATTAATTTGAAACCGATTCCCAGAAAACAAAGTGTAAAACTTATACAATATCTGGTGTTGCGAGTTTGACCAGGTCAAATATTTCCCTGAATATAAGTCCCACTATATTGTTTTTAGCGGCGATAGCCTAGTTGGGAGTGGAACGGACTGCCGAGACGAATGTCCGCAGGTTCAAAACCCAAGGGCACACATCTCTGACTTTTCTAAAAAGTTATATGTGTGTTCTCTGTCAATTACCACTCGCTTTAACGGTGAAGGAAACATTGTGAGGAAACCTGCATACCTGAGAAGTTCTCTGAATTTCGAAGGTATGTGAAGTCTGCCAACCCGCACTAGGTCAGCGTGGTGGACTAAGGCCTTAACCCTCTCAGTTGTAGAGTAGGCCCGTGCTCAGCAGGGGGCAGTATATAATACAGTGCTGGTATGGTATGGTATATTATTTTTCGGGATAAAAAGTAGTAGGTATATAACTGTTACTTTAGCTGTTAGTTTTACTTTTACCATTCGTAAAGAAGCTGTGTATAAGTCATTTAGGTCATGTTAACGGATCTTCAAATAATCTCCAACTTGATTAGGTAATCACTAGACTTCTGCTCGCGGCTTCGCCCGCGTGACAAAAAGTAGCCTATGTTTTAATCCAGGACATGATCTACCCGTGTGCCAAATTTCATCGAAATCCGTTCAGTAGTTTTTATGTTTATTCGTTACAAACAATCTTACATACAAATCTTTCCTCTTTATAATATAGGTATAGATGACGATCTTGATCATTTATAATATTACTTCAATTCATATAGAACTACAAATTAACGTGATCGTTAGTGAAAACAGTCCATCGTTACTGTATGTGACACGTCATTAAAAACACATAAACTTATCTTTAACGATCGCAAACATTTTCAGTTAACTCAGCTTTCCTTTAATGGCCTTGTAAACTTAAACCTCGATTAATAAAGATCAACTGATCATGACTATTAAATCACTTAGAGGACTTCGAGATTTATAATTAATTTATAAGTAGTAGTAAGATTCCAGGAGGCAGAGTAAAATTAAATTATCGGAATTTTAATAATGAGGCTTAATTTATGGTTATCAATTATATAAATGTATTTATAAACTTTGTATAAATATTACGGTCAATTTTCAATAATTTGTAATTTGTGACTATCTAACATGCCGTAAGTACATAATTCAACTCTTTTCAAGAACATTGTCGTGAAGGTCATATACACTATAAGATAATAATAATACACTTTCATGTAATCGTGTCAGTTTTTCGCAGTACATGATTACAAACTTTCAAAGCGTTTCAAAGTTCAAATCTTTACTTACAACTTGTAAGCTACAAAGTGTCGTAGCACAGAATGCTTTCGTAGCATTAAATGCCCTACGGGGCGGCGTAGCACCATAGCTACGTGAAAATAATACGTAGACTGTAACGCAAAGAAAATTGTCTACGTAATAAACAAGCTTAGAAAATTTCATCAAGCTTGCAGAGATTCAATTAAATACGCATTTATTTTAGCCCTAGTCCAGACGAACCAAATTAGCTGCGATTTTATATTGAATACAGTCGTGTGGATAAATTAATGAATTTCTTTGGAGACGTTGATGGAACCTTTTTACTGATAACTTCCTAGAAATGTATTTTTTTTTATTTTCTTTTAGAAAATGAAGAAAAAATTAAGCATTATTATTACTGTCTTTAATTTGCTTTTTACGAAAACACATACCTTCGCAATTCAATCCCGTATTAAACAAAGTTGGATACACTTGTACTTTTCTGAGCACGAAAACCCAGACTTTTTCCAAAGGAGTTGTTAGGAGAGGCTAACGCACTTTTCTTTATTAAATTTCGTCTAGTTTGATTAAGTTGTATTATGCGACTTAGGTTTACTTTTGTTGGAACACACTTTTATTAACTTTGTACACCTTTCTTATAACTGAGCTTTTCTAATCTCCTTCGTGCATTCAAATTGTACATTGAATCCTTTTACAAACATAGTCAATAAGATGTATATTAAATTAGTTATTTCATTAGAAAAATCTTAGCTTTAAAGCTCCACCCACGGATTCTTGTCTTGAGAAAAATGAAAGTGCTATTAGCCCTTAAAAATGCATAGGCTGAAATTGATGTGGTGAACAACCTCGAAGGAAATAATAGACCTCGGAGATCTCACTTACCATACGAATCATTTGAAAAATGTTATTATTGTACTATCCCTATTTAGTTACCCATTAACAGTGGCGGCCTTAACCAAAGCGAGGCTCCGGTCGGCAGATTTGTGCGAGACCTTTTTCCCTTCGTCAGTGGTGAGTTCAGCCAGTGCGAGGTTGGGGCGGGACCAAAAAAAACGGTCCCTGATTATAACAAATTCGTAGGTAACAAGCTTAAAACGCGTTGATAAATATGGTGGTGAACGAAAAAAATGGTCCTCAGTTGGAGGTGCGCCTTTTTCACGCGGGCGGAGTCGCGAGCAGAAGTCTTGTTGTTAAATAATATTGGATTTAGCATCACGTTTAGTAGAAATGAATGCCTCGGTGGCGTAGTTGTATTACGGTACGGCTGCAATGCTGAGGTCTTGGGTTCGATCCCCGGGTCGGGCAAAGTGATTATGGATTTTTCTATTCAGTATCAGCCCGGAGTCTGGAATTTGTGCCCGATATGGCGATAGGCTCGCCCCCTATCACATCATGGGACGGAATACGCACGGCGAAAAGTGGATGCATTAGTTGCGCCTCTGCCTACCCCTTCGGGGATTAAAGGCGTCAGTATGCGCGTTTAGTAGTAATTTGTCGATTACAGATAAAAATAACTTGCTATTACAACCAGCTGTTTCAAAGACCTTATGTTCGTTATATTCTATTTCTCAAGTATCCTCACATTACAAGTCTATCATAAATCAAAATGAAGATAGACATACGTTGAAATATTAGGATTAGAATCTCTGGGGAATTCTAAAGTTCTTGTAAGTACTTACTAGGTACTGCGTTTCTTCACATAATTTACAAGATCGCGTTTCCCCGCATCATTAACAAGAAACCTTTAATTAAAAACCAAGATTGATGATGATTTAGGTTTAATTATTTGAAAATAGAATCATTGGGAAAGTCCACCGTTCCTATAATTCCTTATTATTATATAGGTAGGTACTGCGAATCTCAACATATTTTATTTATTTATTATAATGGGACAACAAACAGTTACACAATATGAATTAAGTCTAGTAAAATACATGCTAATGCCACAAATAATAAATGTGTAACCCACAACGTTATCCTCAGATTAGTTTACAAGACTAATAGTTCAAAACCAAGAGTCAGGTTGAAATATTTAAAAATAAAACCTATGGATAAATCTATCATTCTAAAAGTAGGAATATACTGACTGGCTATACGCCGCAGTGTTCACAATCCTTACAAGATTCATAATATAATTCCACGTATAATTCAAAACCAAGATTAAGGTGGAAATATTTGAAAATGGAATCTTTTAAAATTCCACTTACATTACTACTTCATCATCATCATCAGCCACACGACGTCCACTGCTGAACATAGGGCTCCTCTAAAGATTTCTAGAGGAACCTGTCAAAAGCGGCCTGCATCCAGCGTGTTCCTGCGACCTTTAACAAGTCGTCTGTGCACCTTGCAGGTGGACATTACTACTTACTGCAATATAATCAAAATACATTCCATATTTAAACACCGAAGTGAAGATACTTTACAACTCATAATATAATTCAACATCAAGGTTTAAGCTAAAATATTTGAATATGGAATCTCTGGAAATGACTACTAGTTTAAGTAGGTACTTCCTGCTGCATAAACAAAATCCATCACATAATATTTGAACGCCGCGCCGTGTCCATAAGATATAGACAGCTCTTATAATATAGAACGAAATTAATTCTAAACCAGATCAAATTTTCGTCGCCGTAACCCAGTTGCGTGCTGTTATTACTTAAGTTAACTGGTTATTGGAAACTACTTACTGATATCGCATGACATATAGTGATTTGAAGCTATTCATTATGTGGCATTGGAATGGGTAATTGTTTTTATTTACTGGTGGTAGGTGTCTCATATGTAAGAGTCCGTCTGGGTGGGTACCACCGCAATGTCTATTTCCACCGCCAAGCAGCAGTGTGCATGCACTGTTGTGTTTCGGTTTGAAGGACATTGTAGCCAGTGTAACTACTGGACATAATGAGACTTAACATTATATGTCTCAGGATGACATGCGCATTGGAATGCCACATAGTACTTACTTTGTAACTCAAGGTGCTGGATGGTGTTGCTACTGTTTATGGGTGGTCGTATCGCTTACCATAAGGCGAACGGCAAGCTCGTCTCGTCATTCGATGCAATAAAAAAAATAATTATAAAGGTCATCTATTACGATTTTACATCACTGTATTTGAATATTTTAAAATAACACTTGTTTATACTTCTACAAAAAAAATCAACTAACATTTAAAACAGCCTTCAACTGGCCATTAAAAATAATTTCCTATATAAAATCAGGGTTACGACAAAATGTTAGGCAATATTCATTATTTAGGCACGCAAAGCCTCAATAGCGCAAGGTGCATTCAACTGGAAAGCTTCAAAAACAGCGAACTGCACATAATGACTTGGATGGCTTTTGTTTGTCCGGGTCAGAGGTCAAAGAACCCTCGCGTGTTCAAGTGTATTGCTCGACACTGCAACGCCAACGATGTATGAAGGAAAACAAACTTCAAATTACACGCTTATTTACGCAAAGCGGCCGCTATTGACGGGTTATCAAAACGCAATTAACTGCAACCCCTATTTGAGTTGCTGTAATTAACGCTGTTATGACGAAACGACTATGTATGAATGTCGTATTTAATAAAAAAAGGTGAATAAAAAAAAACGCTTATAAATTTCCTTTATTGTGTCGTATTTATTTAGATCCACTAGCGACAGTTCACAAAAATATTAAAATCAAACATAATGATATAAAACTAAGGGCTATGAGTACCATCATTTTAAGTAGATACAATGGTATTTATACTTTAATTATAGAAAACTAGCTGTTACTCGCCATTTCGGCAAAATAAAAAGCTAATCCAGGGTTAAAATCCCGTTTTATATTTTCCCCGGATAAAACGTAGCCTATGGCCTTCCCAGGGTCTCAAACTATTTTCATGCCAAATTTCATCGAAAAATTCAAAATCAGACGGCCACTGTTTCATTGTTTTCTAAAATGTAAGGATTCTTTAAGGTAATTCTTTAAAGTGAACTGCACACGGTACTATTTTTTTATTTTTTTTTGGTCGTTTATTCTTATATAAACCCCCTAGATTATGAGTTGAGTAGTGTATCTAACAAATATACAAAAAAAAAACATAAAAAAATAATCTCATCCAACAAAAAAAATACGAAGTTTCTAACATGAGCGTTGGCTTTTCCAAACGTTTTTCTTTCCTAACATATTGCTTGTCCTTTGTCAAATTAATCTTGTCAGCCACAAATCTTAGTAATTACTGTACCGTGAATACGACTGGACCTTTACTGCTACGTCTCTAAGTCATTTATATTTGCTGACAACAATCACTACATTTTATTAGGTAAGAAATATATTAATCCTTTTAAACCTGACATGGTCGACTTGCCTTCAAAACTTCCATTTCTATATTACCTAGAAGCCAGTCGTGTTTTTTTAAAATATTTACTAGAATTCATGCTTACCCTCAATAAGTTTATGCAACTAGAAATAGTAAGGAAACATGAGCAAAAAGAACTTGTAATTATTTCTCGCACATAGCGTCGCATTCTGGTAAAAGCAACGTAATTTAGTGCTTCAGTGTATTACTAAACACTGGTAAAGAGTGGAAAAAAATAAACGGTGTAATACGTGGTATTATAAGAACTTGACCTTTGGTGTTAAAGTGAAAGGTTGCAATTAATACTTACGCCAAAGTGACTTTAATTATCTGGAAAGTAGTTGCCGCAGTCAAAGTTGGTTCAACATTGGACCTCAAAGCTACTATTTATATAATCCAAAAGTAATATAGCTTGAATACTTATTGTGTTGAGCGAAATAACCTAAAATCGAACCGAATAAAATTTATTTTTTACTAGGCGTTGCTCATAGCTTGTTCGGCGTAAAAAGCCTTTCCCTACAAAAGTCGCTAAATCGCCAGCGCCATCCGTTTATGAAATGAGATGAAAAAACGTCCATTATTTTCCATGGGAAAATATTAGCGGGATAAAAAGTAGCCTGTGTGTCCAGGACATGGTTTACCTATGTCCCAATATTCATCCCAATCCGTTAAGCTGTTTTTTTTAACATTTTCACAGACTTTCGCATTTTAAATGTTAGTAAGATAATAAAAACAAGTGCACACTAAAATTTATACATCTGCATCAAGACTTTATACAAGCGTTAGTTAATTTATAGACAACGGATATCCGGAAGATAGTGCCGTCTAACCGGCTCGACTAATTTACCGCCTTCGAGTAACACGATGTTATTAATTTAATTCCAAACATTAAACTTAGTTTTCATCATATCTATGATGTCAGTACTTCAATCCCCTTATCTGCTCCAAAAGAAAAAGTATGACGTGAGTTAATATCAGAAAAAAATACAAACCTTTACATATTCAAAAATACCAATAATTCAACAATTATTTCTAGTACGTTTTTTTTTTTTTTTTATTGCATTGAATGACGAGAGGAGCCTGCCGTTCACCTGATGGTAAGCGACACGACCACCCATAAACAGTAGCAACACCATCCAGCACCTTGAGTTACAAAGTACTGTGTGGCATTCCACTGCGCTCATCATCCTGAGACATAAGATGTTAAGTCTCATTATGTCCAGTAGTTATACTGGCTACAATGTCCTTCAAACTGAAACACAACAGTGCATGCACACTGTTGCTTGGCGGTAGAAATAGACATTGCGGTGGTACCCACCCAGACGGGCTCTTACATAATGAGAGACCTACCACGAGTAAAAGTAACGTGTGATCAAAGACTAAATTTACATACAAAATTCCATTGCATTCTAGTGTGCATGGGTTATTGTGCAATAACAGAGCAGTACCATCGACCGTTGGTCTTTAACGACTGGTATTAGCATAATGGCAGTTGGAAGCCGCAAGGCGCTATTGTACTGGACCCAGCTATTCGGATTCTGTCTTATAATTTTCACTCACAGCACATTAACACTGTGCAGAAATGGTGTTAGTTTATGTTTTATCATTTCGGATCTATTGAAGCTAATAGGACCAACATATTTTTTATTTTATTTTTATTTTCATTTATTCGGAAAACTTACAGCTAGCTCGTACAATAATAATGCAAAATAAAATTAAGAAGGCCATTTACAAGTTTTCACAAGTAAGATACTAATTATAATATTATACGTAACTAATGTGATTAGTTAAATGAGTTCAGTTCACAAAAATGCCTTGATTACCTTTTAGAAAAAACAAATAAACAAATAAACAAATAAATAAATAAATAAACAAATAAATAATTTTTATGCGTTTAGTGGTTTTTTTCTTCATTTCTATCATATTTTAAACCTTTAAACTGTAAGTCTGATTTTTTGTCATTACCATACCTATTACCCACTTTAAATTTTAATACCTATATTTTTAGTTTAGTGAATAGGATGCCAAAAGAATTATTGTAACTCATAGTAATAGACGCAAATGGTTCCCAATATACAAGTACTTGCTTAGTTTGGGTTCTGATGTTGAACTGTGAACATTCAAAGTTATTCTAGTTACTTTAAGTTAATGTATAAGGAATTTATTGATGGCAATCTTTGTAACTTATTGAAATAAATTTTATTTATTTATAACTATAATTTTTATAAAAAATGATAAGATAAGCAAACTGCTTGCAAAATCGTAAGCATTATAAGGAACTATACTATGTTCTTGACATATTCAATAAGTCTTATAATGCCCAGTATACACTGATTATAATCTCCTTCAGACTAAAACACAACACAACCAATACACACAAAATAATCATAGCGATGACTACCCAAGCGGACCCTCGCTTATGAAACTTACCACTTAGATCATAAACTTATATATTTATAATATTAGTTGGATGCGATTACGAATCCTCAAGTTTTTCGGACACATAAGCCGAAACGATGACTCCATGGAACGATTAGTGGTTCAAGAAAAAGTAGGGCGCAAAAGAGCTCGCGGACGCGCTCCTAAACGTTGGATAGACCTAATAAAATCCATGACGTACTCATTTACAAACAAATGATTCCATTCCGCCAAACATCGAGACATGGCGACGCAGGACAAAAACAGCAGTTCATCTTCCGGCCCGTACATGCCCACGACCACTCTGTCAACAGTGGACGACTACGAAGAAGTTGGATATACATGTTATATTTACGTATCTGAGCAATTCCTTGTTCTTTGGTCGTAGCCTCTGACCCGTGTTTTGTATGTGTCTCATCAGGGTGTTCAAAAATAGCGAAATAATAATAATAAATAGCGAAAGGAATAAACTAAGCGTTGCAAGCGGCTCCACCCATACCTTTCCTAGAATAGAATTCCTCCATTTTTTAACAGATTTTTTTTTTTTTTTTTTTATTGCATTTAATGACGAGACGAGTATGCCGTTCGCCTGATGGTAAGCGATACGACCACCCATAAACATTAGCAACACCATCCAGCACCTTGACTGACAAAGTACTGAGTGGCATTCCACTGCGCTCGTCATCCTGAGACATAAGATGTTAAGTCTCATTATGTCCAGTAGTTATACTGGCTACAACTAAATTAGAATTAAGAATAAAAAGAAGCCTGTATATTAATCCAGGGTATGATCTATCTGTGGTACCAAATATCATCCAAATCTATTAAGCGGTTTCTGCATTACTTCTAAGAATGAAAACATCTTCATTTTCCCAGTTATAATATAAATGAGATTAGTACTTATATTGGTAAGCTGAAGATAGTTGTCACATGTAAATCAGTGTAGTTTTTGGCAGTATTTTTTTATGTGTTAACTACTTGACTCGTACAGTTTCTAATAAGATATACCTATACATTAGATTTTTACGAATTTGTTACGGCATTGACAGTACATGACACATTTTTGTAGTTTCTGACACATTGACAATTGTAATAGTTAATTAGAGCGAATTTAATATATCTTTATATATATAATTATTCTGTGCGTGTATGTCACTGAACTCCTAAACGGCTGGACCGACTTTAATGTTTTTTTTGTGTGTTTTCAGGTGGATTCGAAAATGGTTTAGATTTACAATGTGGTCCGGCAAAATGTATAGCGGGACTTTTATCCAGAAAAAAAAACCATTCGTGCGGGCGAAGCCGCGGGCAAAAACTATTTAAATATAATGACAAATAGCATTAAACCGCTTTACTAAGTCCAAAGCGGATTTGATACCTTTATGATCAAGACGTCTTTGTTAACTCAAGTGGTAAGTTGGAAGTAGATCCAAAATACTTCAAACTTGTACCGCTTAGGAATACGAAATTAATCTAACAAATGGTTAATCAACTGCGGATGGTACGGACAAAGTTTCGGCTGCTTAAGATCTGATTTTGTGGTATTTGTTCTTGCTTATTTTGACAGGAAATCAAGCTTTGTTCTTGCTAATTCATTAGCGCTGACTAGATATTAAATAATAAGCGGCGATAGCCTAGTTGGAAATGTAACGGTCTGCCGAGACAATGTCCGGAGGTTCAAAACCCAAGGCACACACCTCTGACTTTTCTAAAAAGTTATGTATGTATTCTTTGTGAATTATCGCTCGCTTTAACGGCGAAGGAAAACATCGTGAGGAAACCTGCATACCTGAGAAGTTCTCTGAATTTCGAAGGTGAGTGAAGTCTGCCAACCCGCACTAGGCCAGCGTGGTGGACTAAGGCCTTAACTCTCTCAGTTGTAGAGGAGGCCCGTGCTCAGCAGTGGGCAGTATATAATACAGGGCTGGTATGCTATGCTAGATATTAAATTATAGGTAAGTTCTTAATCTATTTCTAATCGTGACTCTGATTTAGATATAGTAGCGTTGCGTGGTAGGGTGGGGGGGAGCGACAAACTGCGTAAAATGAAACCTTTTAAAATTTTTAACTTTCGATGACGAAAGACCCGCCCAGCGAAAAGTCGAAAAAAGTAAAGCGAAAAGTCCCGACTTTTCGTTTTACTTTACGATGATTCTACAAGGTGACAAAATAATACCAGAGTCGACACCGTAAAGAAAATTATTCAGTCTAGAACCTTCAAAATTGGCATTAACTTTAACCCGTACGAAAAAAACTAATAGTGATTTGATATCGATACAACCGTAACCATAGACAGGAAATATGCTAAGGGTTCAACTAATAAGCTTGATAAATTTCATAATACGCGTGGTAAAGTTCCGTATTATCAACATCAATCTAGTTTAAACTTACTGTTTCGTCTTATGTCAAAGTTTACTTCAAATTATGTCTTCAAAGGGAAAGCGTGGGTTCAGTTGATGGGATTTGTAAACATGCTGTACACGTGTACCCTTTTACCAACAATAGGTAAAGGTCATATAAAGCTATGGTTCCGAAATTCAATAGGTCAAACCTTTGTCAAATGATGGAGCTTGGTTTAGTAACCATTTCTAAGGTGTTGGCATTTGCTTTTATATAGTTTTTGACTCAGACTTGTACTTTAATTAAAGTTTTATTTACTATCTCGGTGGCGTAGTTATATTAAGGTACGGCTGCAGTGCTGAGGTCTCGCGTTCGATTCCCGGGTCGGGCAAAGTTATATTGGTTTTTTTACTCAGTATCAGCCCGGAGTCTGGAATTTTTGCCCGTTATGGCGACAGGCTTGCCCCCTATCACATCATGGGTCGGAATACGCGCGGCGAAAAGTAGGTGCACTAGTTGCGCCTTTGCCTACCCCTTCAGGGATAAAAGGCGTGTATGTGTGTTTATTTTATAGACGTCAGCCTATAAGTATAAGTCTACGTTTAATAAAAGAAAGCTTTTTTACTAATTTCAATTTCGAGGGGTCATGAGTGTGTAAAATTACTTTGTTTTTTTTTTATATCCTTACCTTAGCCATCCCACTCATATTGACATTTAAAATGTATCGAAAATTGGATGATAAAGTTCATCTCTGTCCACCTACTTACAGCGTAGGCATAGCGTAATTTACTTGAAAGCAAACACGTTCTCGTCTGTTCATTTGATAATATCTTATATTTCCAAGTCGGAAGACGGGAAGCGTTATTATGATGTAATAATTTCCCTTGTCGTAAACGTTTTCCGTTGAAATGTTTGTGTTCTTATTTACCATATGATCTGAGAATGACTTCAATAAATGTTTATGAATTATGAAGAATTGTACAGCGCGTATGCCCCGTTACTCATGAATAAATCATGTATTAACTGCTTACAAAATAAACTGATCTACATACGACATACACATACGTTCAATTTACATATTTTTAAAAGTTTCAAACAAAAATAAATCATGTAACTTATTTAAAGTCTGAAGCCTTATTTATAAAGGTCAATATGTCTAGCAATTATCGTACGTGATTATTAAATGCAATATTAGTATTCTGAATGCCTGTCAAAAGACTGATGTACAGTCAGCAGCATAAGTAGCTGAACAAATTCAAAATTTCAAATTGCTTACATACTTTTGTGTTCTTACTAATCATTTTTTTCTCTTCTCAAAAATAAAATAACAGAAATTTACTTTACTTCAGACAAAGAAAAAAATGTTTCAGTTTAACTTAACGCATATATAGGCGATATTAAATTTTGATTTTGTAAAGATATTTATGCTGCTGACTGTACAGTCAACCAAAAAAGTAGATGAACAAGTACAACATTTCAAAACGCTTCTATACATTAACTTCATTCTAAATAATCTTTTTTCTTTATCTAAATAACGTAAGTACCATTTTTTAGTGAAGAAAATGTGATTGTGGATAATATGGACCAAAAGGTTTAAAGGCAATTTGAAATTTTGAATTTGTTTAGCTATTTTTGTGGCTGACTGTACGTCGACGTAGGTAAATATTGCCTAGCCATTGCGCGTATTTAGATAGAGATCAATAATTGCTTAAGATTATTGCGAGCCATAATTGATCTGTCTAAATGAGGCTTTAGGACTCTTACGCACTGTGCGTAAAGGCATAAAGAAATTGCTCGATATTGTCCTTAGGATTTTTTACTTGGGGCCAGTTACACAGTTTTCAAGTAAATTTTATTTGACAGTTATTGTATTAAACAGCTAATTTAGATAGTACTCATTTTATTACCATAGATTAGAATGTAACTTCTGTATTTGGTCAGCTCATACATATATATGACGAATAGTATTATCAGCAAACAGTGAAAGTCATGAATAAGGAAGATTATTTATTATCACAATCGTTATTCTCAATCTAAAACCACAAACATTCACTACAAACATAGAATCTACGAGTTTATCAATTAAATACATAACTTGAAATGCCATTAAGTCATTCACATTTAAAGCTTAAAATGGAAAAACACGGGTTGCAAGATTTTACCAGCATGATAAATGAAAGATTCATTAAACAGTGTAAAATTCCATGTTAGATTTAAAGGTCAAATTAAATCATTTTGCCTCATTATTTGGCCGCTGGTGCGAGCTTTGTCGCCGCGCCGTAAGCATTATTACAGTCGCTTTTCCCACAATTAATTTACTGTAACAGATGCTAATCGTTTTACACTGTCTTATTTCATTAAATTGTTCTCGGAAGCTTCCTGAACGATTATGTAAATGTCAAAATTAAAGGGTTTTCCTGTAATTATGTTAAAAAACGAAAAGTAATTAAAAACTTGATAAGTAAATCATCATCAGCCACACCAAGTCCACTGCTGAACATAGGCCTCCCTTTAACGACTGGATAAAGGTCGCAACAACACGCTGGATACAGGCCGCTTTTAACAGGTACGTCTGGAAATCTTTACGGGAATACTATCTACACATATAAATCAAATTGGAGTGTCTGTTTGTAATATTTAAAAAACCGTTTTTTTCTACATGTATATGAATATATATACGGTACATACACCAAAATAACATTTTGTTAAATTTTTGTCTGTCTGTCTGTTTGTTCCGGCTAATCTCTGAAATGGCTGGACCGATTTTGACGGGTCTTTTATTGGCAGGTAGCTGATGTAATAAGGAGTAACTTAGGCTACTTTTTATCCCGGGAAAATATAAAGCGGGACTTTTATCCCGGGAATTCTCGCTAATGTCTCAATCATCTTCCAACGACCGCCATTAGCCGAGGCTCGTACTCCACTTAGTGGGTGCCCTCAGCGTGGTCGTTTAAATGTAAAGGGTTGGAGCGCCTAAAGCGTTCGCCCGAAAGTTCGGTGTGGTCCGAAAAGTCGCCTCGTGTCAGGCTACTGACTGTTAAGCCATGCAAAAAAAACTCGATATTCCTTCACTCTCATAGTCCGGTGAGACGGCAATCTGACATGACCAGAGAGAGATCAAGTGTAGGTCCAACGGCTTTACGTGCTTTCCGAGGCACGAGAGTATCACACCGCCTCAACTTCCCGACTCCGAGCTGTGACTGAGTAATTTTAAGATGTAAAAACCCAGTCACAATTTTTTTGGCACGACCAGGAATTCAACCCCATGACCGCAGCGCGCAAATCGTACTCGTAACGCATACGCAATACAACTACGCCGCCGAGGCAGTCTGTTATGAGATTTTTTTAAGCCTACCTTGTTTTGTCTCTGCACCACATAAAGGTTGACTGGTAGAAAATGTCTTCGACATTAAGTCCGCTTTTATATTTTGTGACCGGCAAAGTAGATGGGAGAAGGCCACGTGGACGCAGACCAATACGTTGGTCTGACCAGATCCGCACCGCTCTTGACTCTATAGCTCACAGCGCTCTCTGCATCGCATGTGACAGATACGAATGGAGAAAGCTCGTTCGAGAGAAAATGATACCCTCAGTACTGAGGAAAACGACACAAGAAGAAGATATTTTGTATATAAAGCGTAAATAAATAAATAAATTCCTTAGATACTTAATAAATGTTGTAATTTTTATAAGTCATATTTTATAAAACGTCTTCGTAGCGATCACATTCTTGGATTAAATGACTGATGGCTGCACACATAACATAAATCTTGACTATGTAAAAAAGCATTCAGTAAATCGTATGTGGAGCCATGTCCGTTAATAATTTACATTGTAGGCGGACATTGTGATTGCGTCTATTGTTATCGTATTTGGGGTGTAGGCTTTCATTTGCTGTCCCTTTGTGAACCAGAATAAAATAAAAATCTTTCGGAACATACAGTCACTCTACGTATGTACAGTCAGCCACATAAGTGGCTGAACAAATTCAAAATTTCAATTCGCCTCTACGCGTTAAATTTAATTGAAATGATTTTTTCTTTGTGTGAAGTAAAGTTAATCCCTTTTATTTTATTTTTGTGAAGCGAAAACTAAAATTGATAAGAACACAAAAGTGTAGAGGCGATTTGAAGTTTTGAATTTGTTCAGCTATTTATGTGGCTGACTGTACGTATGTAATATAACTGCTAAAATCAGTTTGCCTGGAAGAGATCGCTTGTAGCGATAAGGCCGCCCATTGTACAGCATAGAGTTAAGGAAATTGTATCAACCTTAGTTTCTATTTTCTACTAAAAATGGCTACAATAAAGAGTATTATTTTGTATTATATTGTATTATTATCCTTCTTAGTGCTAATTGCGAGATATGCAAGAATGACGTAACAAGCTAACTTCGCTTGCAAGTGCGTAAAGCTATAGCAGAAGTAAGAGCATTTAAAAAAAAGGAAAACGTACAAAATAACAATTCTTAATTGTACTTGCACACAGAAAAACTCCTGACAAACATTTTAATTAGCAAAAAGTTCTTCGCCCAAATTCTCGTCTTAAGGACCTTTTCCAGCAAAGTTTCACCATTTGGGTCGCTTAAAAAAACAACACAATAGGCTTTTGACCGGCTCGTATAACTCACAAATCTGAAGAACGGCTGCGTCTAAAATAATCTCACAATATGCGCAGTGCACAAAGTGAATTTTTACTGACAGAGTGTGGAGAAATCGCCTTTTCGAATGAAATATTCATGCAGCAGTGCCTAGCCACGATTTGAGCTAACTCTGTTTGTTTTGAGACATGCATCAACAAAATTGCGTATCCAATGAATCTAGGTGACGAGTTTCCTGCATGTTAAAAATGATGATGTAAAATATAACTTTAGTCTTTTAGTGGGAAATATTTTATACCACTGCATAATCTAACGTGGAGGTTCACTTATTGCAATTTGCAAGGTTCCTCGTTAACCGTTCAAATAATGACTTTTGTTAATTACAAAGTGCTATACTCGGACTAAAAAACGGTGATAGCCTAGTTGGGAGTGGAAAGGACTGCCGAGACGAATGTCCGCAGGTTCAAAACCCAAGGGCACACACCTCTCACTTTTCTAAAAAAATATGTGTGTATTCTTTGTAAATTATCGCTCGCTTTAACGATGAAAAAAATATTGGGAAGAAACCTGCATACCTAAGAAGTTCTCTGAATATCGAAGGTATGTGAAGTCTACCAACCCCCACTAGGCCAGCGTGGTGGACTAAGGCCTTAACCCTCTCAGTTGTAGAGGAGGCCCGTGCTTAGCAGTGGACAGTATATAATCCAGGGCTGGTAAGTGGTATGGTATACTCCGACTGTTTTCGTCCGTTTGAGATTGATATCTGAATTCTGATGAATATACTAAGTGTCATTTTGTACCTGGCAAGGCAAAGCTATCACACTTCTAATTTTGGACTTAAATACAGACAAAACTATTAAACATATCCGGTCTGAGAGACCTAAATGCCATCAGCATATTTCTTAAAAAATATAAAGTTACGATCGCAAGCAAAACGTACAGTATCAGCAGTAAATCAAGTCTAAACTTAAATGAATGCACATTTATGTTGCATAAAAATTCAACCAATCATGATAGATGCTGGCAGTCGGGGTAAGACTGCCAAAGATAAGACAAGATTAGTCATATTGGAGCATCACTTTAAACGAAAATCTTTATCTTTTTGGATCAAATAACCTAATCACGATACACCAATTCTGAACAAACAATGGAATATTCTGCTATAAAATATAAGAGTAACGTACAAAATTCATTTTTCGCGATAAGTGAACATCGTCGTACGCGCGAATAATGAACTCAATTCCTTCATGTTAAAGCTCAAAGTTATCAACGACATAATGAATCTTCTATTAATAAAAACGTTCTTACAACTGACTGACTGATAGCCTACACAAAGGACTGCTAAGAACGTTGGTCAGCATTATGAGAGGTTTATTGGAAGGTAACTCAGTAATAAAATAAGGGACGGAAAGTTTATATTATGAATCGTAAGTCATTTTTAACCGACTTCCAAGAAAGGAGGAGGTTCTCAATTCGTATGTTTGTATTTTTCTTTTTGAAGTTATACTTCTTTAGGCGCGTTATGAAAAATTGATGAGAGTGAAATTTTACGATGCGCGCGCACCGTGACACAAAATTAACAGAATGAAGTTGCCCACTAAATCGCTCACCCTGAAGTTAGCTATAGTCAACATTTTAGTTTTGAATTTTGAACGTAGAATAAAGCAAAAGATAATTAAAAGATTTTTATCTTGTTATTTTTCGTGTAGGATAATGTCAAATTATAGAAGCTTTTTGTAGCAAATATCTTCAATTTAATATAAATCGTAATGCACATATTTTCATTACGGAAATAAGTATATTGTATACTAACGCCATTTAGAAGACCATAATAGTAATTCTTCAAGACCCTTTCATTCTTGTGCTAGCGCCATCTGTGAAAATGCAATTGAAATATTTAAGTTGTCTTGACTCCTATTATTGTATTAGTTTAGACATTTGTCGCTAGATGTCACATATTTATAATATTTTATTATCTACTTCTTTTAAAAATTAAAAAGATTTTTATCATGTTACGCCAAAGAAGTATAACTTCTAACGCGTATACATAAGTACACACACACTTTTTTTATGTATGTACACTGATTTCTCTGAAAATTTTGAGCTTATTTCGGTGATTCCTTTTTTATTTAATACATTAGGGTCTCGAAATGGTCCCATTTCAATATATCTTGGTTTATTTAAGTTAATAATATGAATATTTACCTGTGTACCTGAGACATTACTGTGTTTAAGAAGCCTGATAGATCTGATCCAAAATATTATATCACACTGTCCTCTATTGTAAAAAATGCATAATCTAAAGAGCAGCCTACAATATTAATAATAAAGTTCAATCTTCATTAAAAATTCACAACCTTTCTAATTACACCAAAAACGACCCGAAATATAAAATTAACGCTTTTGAATCCCAAATTACAAAAAGTTTAACCGAACGCATTAACAATTCAATTATTACCAACTTTTAAATGCACTCTCGTTCCACGAAACACGAGCGATGTTTCTACAATTTTAATTATTCATTCGAGGCAAAGTGTTCGTCAAACAAGAATTGTAGACTTATGTAACATAATCATGGAAATATTCAACCTACTGTGTGGAAAGCCGTCAAAGCAGAATAGCGTGATAACGATAAAAGTACAATGTACATGACTGCCTCGGTGGCATAATTATTGTATTAAGGTACGACTGCAGTGCTGTGGTCTAGAGTTCGCTCCCCGGATCGGCCAAAGTGATATTGAGGTTTTCTAGTCAGTAACGCCCGGAGGTACGCTCTCTATCACATCATGGGACGGAATACGTACGGCGAAAAGTAGGTGAAATAATTGCGCCTCTACCTACCCCTTCGGGGGTAGAAGGCGTGAGGGTATGTGTGATAACAGTAGATTATTAGTTTTGTTTCAATTTTGAGAACATATATTAAAATAAGTCATACATCGCTTTTGATTGCTTTTGAAATAAAAACAATATTTATTTGCTAAAAATAAAAAAATCTACCCACTCCTTAAAAGACTACCTCTAAAGCAATTTGTAGAAGTTTTTAAGTGTTTACGTCTACAGGCAGACGGAATGAAGTGAAGCAACGCTACAGAAATACAATGTAACGTGAAGAAACAAGGATGTTCATAATAATGTCGCATGTCGGGAGCTTAATTTCCGTAGCCGTTTCTTCAACACAGGGAAATTGCTCACAATGCACAAAATAATGTGGCATGCCATTGCCATGCTATTGTCTAGTGCACCACATAATTTTAATACATCAATGATATTATCCTATAAAATTACAATATAGAACGTAATGTATTTGATACATAGATTGTAGGACAGATTTTTTCGTCAAAATTATATCTGTGCAATTCAACGTTGTTATAGTAACTAATAAACTAAACTCGAAGTATTTAGTAAACTTTACTCAAAATTATAAAACACTAGACTTCTGCACGAGGCTCCGCCCACGTGAAGAAATTTATCCAGGATAAAAATATTTTCCCGGGATAAAAAGTAGCCTATAGCACTCAGGATTTATGAAGCTTCCTATTAGTAAAATTTTTTTCCAAATAGGTCCAGTAGTTTTTGAGTTTATCCATTACAAACAAATAAACAATCAAATCTTTCCTCATTATAATATTAGTTATAGATAAAACAAAACTGTAAATGAGAAATTCAATATTTTCTGAACCCAACAGCGCGAAACCCTTTATGGCAAACCTTGATGTCCCACAGAATCGGTTTACATATAAATGTCATTTTTTTATCGAATACATCACGCTCCATATTGTGAATGGATCTATAACTCAACCTGAAAGGCCACTTTCACGCTCACACACCAAAATCGACAAATTGAACTGTGACGGCCAGGAATATAGAAGTAAAAGTGGAGGCGACACTGAACCAGCGTTTCCTGAAGGAGGTTCCGTGGAAAAATCACAGGGTTCTGTGAAATTACATTTATCTTCAAATTAAGTATTTGATTGATAACACTTGATGTAGGGTTCCTTATATTAAGAGGGATTGATTCAGTGTTTCGTCGCCTTAAAATTTTAAGAACTGCTGCTCTTAACACATAGGTAAAATTTAAAATTAATCTACCTTTGAGACATTCCTCTCTTTTAAGAAATGACTTCTCTATTTATATTATGAAAATTGACTCAACAGAGTGAGACAAGAACAAAAGGCTTGTCTTCAGTTAAGTATTTTGTATGGCCTCCATTCGGTCTTCTAACTTCGTGGACTCCGCCGTGTGAAATGTCAACTGCTCTTAGTAAAGGAGAGGATGATTTCGATTTATTTTTGTTCCAACGATTTTTGTTGGTTATTCATCGATGTATGTTTGTAATATACCGTTTTTTGAAATTATTTTTTGTTATTAAAACCATGGAAATGTTTGGAGCTATAATTTTCTGTAACTAATAATTATTATTTTGGTTCGGTGCTATTAATAATCTGTCCACTCTAAATCGAACTAATAAGTTATATTCGAAGTTTGTTTTTTGTGATAAGTTAAACTTTCTTAATATTTAATAAGCTTCGTCAAATACGGTATTAGTAAAAAAATAAGATTTACAAGTTTTGAACTAATTAACGTTAATTAAACTAATTATAATCTGTCGGACAATATTGATTTTATTTAAATGTTTAGTCAAAAGTTACTTCAAATTAAAACACTTTAAACTGTAGTTTACTTAATAAGGTATTTTATTATAATTACAAATAAAATAATACTGCCTCGGTGGCGTAGTTGTATTACGGTACGGCTGCAATGCTGAGGTCTCAGGTTCGATTCCCGGTTCCGGCAAAGAGATATTGGGTTATAAATTCAGTATTAGCCCGGAGTCTGGAATTTGTGCCCGATATGGCGATAGGCTCGCCCCCTATCACATCATGGGACGGAATATGCACGGTGAAAAGTTGGTGCACTAGTTGCACCTCTGCCTACCCCTTCGGAGATAAAAGGAGTGAGTATACGTATGCGTATAATTAAAAAATAAATCAAGTATTTTAAACTTCAAAACGTATACTATCAGTGACATTTACTAAAACCTAATGTTTTATTTCTTGTTTTTATTCATCTTATCATGTCCCGTGAAACATTTTATAAAAAATAATATCTATTATGATCATCACAAAGGCAGTATGGTCCATTATCGGTAAAAATATATAAAAGGGCGAATAGAAAGTGCTTTTTCGAGTAAACAATAACAGCTTAGCGACTACCATTAAATTTTATTAAAGGTCTCAAAATTTATTGTCTCGTACATTACTTTTATTATCTCAGTTTCTAACTTAAGAGCATACATATTTTGAATAGTAATCTATCACCATTTTTATGTAATTGTGAGCTTTATTTCAACTACTAAAAAAAAAAATTAACAATTCTGAAATTTACAAATTCGTGGTACCTTGGCATCTGAACTAGGGTATTCTGTGTCTCAGATGCCGAGATTTTACAGTACAAGGTGCTACTCACCAAACGCTACATGTTACTATGAATACATTGAGCCATTAAACAATAGCCTAGCGACAATAGCCTAGTTGGGAATGGAACAGTCTGCCGAGACAATGTCCGGAGGTTCAAAACCCAAGGCACAAACCTCTGACTTTTCGAAGTTACGTGTGTATTGTTGTCAATTATAGTTCGCTTTAACGGTGAAGGAAAACATCGTGAGGAAACCTACATACCTGAGAATTCTCCATCAGTATCTCGAAGGTACGTGAAGTCTACCAACCCGTACTAGACCAGCGTGGTGGACTGAGGCCCTCTAAGTACTAGAGGAGGCCCGTGCTCAGCAGTGGGCAGTATATAATACAGGGCTGATTGCATTGCATTGCATTAAAATAATATGAAAACAAAAACACAAAAAAGAAAAGAAAATATACTTATAATTAAGTAGACAAACGATAATAGCTATGATACACACTTAGTTTTGACACTTCATAATTTATACGAAGACCCAAATTAAATTATCGTGGTTTCAGGACGTTATTACACTTTGAAACAATACCTGTGGGCTTAGAATGTGACACGAAGACGCAACTCGTAAAACGATGTCGTTTAATTTTGATGTTTGTGATTGATCGAGAGACCAATACGTCAGTCAAATGTTAGTCTCTCAACCAATCCCAATAAGACGAAACGGAGACGTGACGTGTTTTTTTTGTCACATTCTAAGCTGACTAACTTTATGAAATATTAATTTTATATAATTATTCATAATTAAGTTTTGACTTATTGTTTTCTGTCTCTGAGTCTCTTTGAATAACTTTTTAGGTTTTGTCCGTAAGGTCAAATTAGATCAAGGTGAAATACAAAAAGAGAACTGAAAAGTCAATTACGACGTTACATTTTCGAACTTTACACAAATGTGTAAGAGTATATTCTCCCTTGGCATCTCCCTATTATCTAAACTAATATTATAAAGCTGAAGAGTTTGTTTGTTTGTTTGTTTGAACGCGCTAATCTCAGGAACTACTCGACCGATTTTGAAAATTCTTTCAAAGTCCCTTTATATTATAACTAGCATTGCGCGCGGCTCCGCCCGCGTGTAAAAGTTTTTCCGGGATAAAAGTACCCTATAGCACTCAGGAGTAATGTAGCTTCCTATTAGTGAAAGAATTTTCAAAATCGGTACAGTAGTTCTTGATATTAGCGCGTTCAAACAAACAAACAAACTCTTCAGCTTTATATATTAGTATAGATAAATACGTAAATTCAGAGAAGCATCCCGAAACAATGAGCTCGAAGAAACAGTCGTAGATACGAATAAGCAAATCGAAATGCTCAACCCAATAGGAAGTTATCAATGGTAATCAGAAAATTGTTAACATTCCCACATTGTTCCAGAAAGTTCCCCGCCTTGGGCATAGAAACTTGTCGCATAAATTTAACGATTATTCCCAGTCAATTTTTTTCTAAGACCGCCATCACAATGGTCATTTTTAAAAGTATTGTTGTATAAGGAGTAAAATTGTTAAATATCGTTTTGATACAATTGTTTCCTGTCAAATTTTTCTCAGTCTGTATATTATCACAAATATACATAATTTAAGAAAAAAATACGATAGCTGTAAAGTTTTTAGATATTTTAAAATAGAATAATAACAAGTTCCTGTTAATTTACTCTATTTCTATAGAAAATAGCTGTGTATTAAAATAAAATCATTTATTGACCAAGTAGGCTTATAAAAAAGCACTTATGACAAGTCATGACAAGGTAGAGACAATAACAAAGGTACGTATACCAATTAAATAATTTAAAGTACCTACATTAAATAATGAACAACCAGCACGGGCTGATAGGTACAGAGGACACGGACATTGGAGACGGGAATAGGGCTAGGTAAGGAAAAGTGGAGCTGATATAAAAGAAAGGGAAGGAGTATCTTTACATTACGAGGAAAGGAAACGCCACGGTCCTCGCCGGCGAGGATAAAAAGGTCCTAGCCTAGCTAACCTACCAGCCTTTCACTAGCTACCTAAGCAATGACGACCCGAAGAAGAGAGGCAGAAAGAAACTCCGGGCTTAATTTTTTCGTCAATTATTCATTCTATTTATCTCGAACAATTAAACCAAACCAGGTTGGTCAAGTCCAGAATACTCAATTACACCGTCCATTACCCCAGATTTTTACTACTTTAAAAAGAAATGTGTCCCAACGATCTGCAGTGTCTGTGTGCACGAGCTCTAACAAAATGAAAAATGTACCGAAGGCTTCCTGCCTTCGATATTGCCTCATTGGAATTCAAATCTCGCGTTCGCCGGAATCTCATGTCAGGTGATTTGCTAAGTTTCCTGAATTACCGTGAACACTGTTTTATGACGTGATAACATACACGTAACCCGCATGTTAAGAAGAAATCGTAGTACTAAATTGTAAAGTACATTACGTTAAAAATCTAAAACTTAAATTAATATTAACTATAAGTATATATTGTTTAAAAAATATAATTAATTAGGGCTTTTTTTGGTTTATATATTGGTTCGGATATTTAATTTTGTTGTAATTAAACGAGATTTTAATAAATCTTGCGTTTAATTTGTGTGGATTGCTCACACTACAATTAATTACATAAAAACATGCTTTAGTTATTATTCTGAGCAAAAACGATACACAGCAGATTGTCAAAGATAATTATAGAGATGCTACGAATCTTAACGGAGATCAGCCAGGTACGCAGGAGATATTATAGTGCTCAAGTGTGTGCGCAATACACAGGTGCACTCGCTATTCCTTCACTCTTATAGTCCGGTGAGACGGCAATCCGACATGACCGGAGAAAACCAGTCGAGATGTCAAACTAAAAGTGGAAGTGGTAGTTGGATGTATGGAAAGGATCCCGTATCATTTGTAGTGACTAGTTCGGATCAATACTAAGAGGCAACTATAGTTTTCATATCGATCAGTGCTTAGTGAAACGGTCAATATGATAATTCGGGATTAATCTCGATAGCATATTCACGTGTTTGCTTTTTAGCAATGTTGTATACTTTCGTACAGCCCCCTTAATCTCTATGACACACGTTGTTTTCACTTCTCGTAACAAGCGCTTAACGTAACTTATCGCGTTTATCACTATGAAAATTGGCATACAGAATACCATTTAATGCTAATAACACGAAGTTAACATAACGCGGCCGCGTTGAGTTAAGACTGTCATAGAGAATAAGGGGGCAGTTGGGATTGGTTGAGGAACTGTGTCGATGACCATTGCGTGATTAGTGAAGTTGTTATTTATTTATTGTTACCCTGACGTTGTATTGTGCTCAATGAACACTTGATTGCGTTATAAATTATCAACGATCAATAAATCGTGAGTTGAAGAGAACGTTCATTTGTGACATTTATTAAGTTTGCGGTTGTATACCCATACCGAACGCTACCTGCGGCATACATTTTTTCAAGTACAACGTACTAACGTTGTACTTGAAAAAATGTGCCGCATCAAGTATCATCTATATTCTACATTAATACCATAAACAGGACAGTTTTGTATGTTTGTACCAAATAAACTCAATTTCTATCCCGTGAAAATATAAAGCGGGACTTTTATTCCGGATGAACTTCTTCACGCGGGCGGAGCCGAGAGCAAAAGTCTAGTTTTTTATATTGTTAAAATATCGTACTTGCCAGTTATATTTTAATAGACCGAAATTGATACCTATTACACGAACCTATTACATACACGAAATTTGAAGATAAAAATGAAAGTATTTTTATAATATCAATTTATACTATTGAATAATATTATTCGTGATGGAACAGATGTGCAATTATGCTCATTATTGCACTGTCTGAAGATAATTTCACAATATCTGCATCATTATAAATCACATAAAACCTCTACATTTTTGAAAATGGAAAATATATAAAGAAATTACAAAAGAATAAAATGTAAAATATACTTCGAAATCTTTTCAATTCTTATTTCAAACGTAGTCAAATCTAGAAAGCACTTCGTAACAGATTGACAAATGTGAACGATACGTGCGCCATTATGGAGTTAATTAACAAAATACACAGGTTGACCGTAAACAAAGTAGGCGGTAAACAAAAAGGACGTTCCGAAAATAGGTAACTTTAACCTGACCCACTTACCCAATTGTGATCGATATTCAAACGTTTTAGTTCATAAATGTCAACTCTGTTATTTATCAATTACTAACTTTTGCCCACGGCTCCGCCAGCGTGAATGAGTTTTTCTGGATAAAATTCCCGCTTTATATTTTCCATGTGTTAATATAGGACATGATCTAACCGTATGCCAAATTTCATCGAAATCCGTTCAGTAGTTTTTGCGTGAAAGAGTAACAAACATTCATACATCCATCCTTACAAACTTTCGCGTTTATAATATTAGTGGGACGTTTATTTTTGTATGTATAAGATTTTTAAAGGTCAAGGTTTTTATATTTCTTGGCTTTAGAGATTATTTGATAGCTCTTAAACTGATTTAAATTGTTATTTGTTACATGACTCTAGCCAATTTTACGTAAACTGTTCAGAATTACTTTTTATAGTAAAAATCTAGTTGAAATTTAAGATAATTCTAATATTCTGAGCTATCTGTATTCTATAAAGATTTTCTGGAACTTTTATCAGTGAAATTCAAATATCTGATATTATCATCATACCTATTTAAATATATTTTTTTAAGATGATAAAGATACTTTATCCTATTTTTCGATCATCATTTTAATTTCCTGATTCGAGGCGTGGTGACTTTCACGTAAACATAAATTGACCCAAGCTGTCAGCTATATTCGTCATAAAACAAAAGGCGTGATTTAAAAAAATCATTTTTAGTTTTTTTCAATTTAGTTTTGACCCCATTTACTTATTTATTTATTTTATTTTTCATCATGGAAAACTTACAGCTAATAATTTTATTAGGAATAGCAACAATTTAGGTGTTAAAAAAAAAACAATAACTATTTACATAACAATTAAATTTAACTTTAGACGTATAGATACAGCTAAACGTATCGCTTCTTCTGAATGTTGCCACAAATATTTATCCGGAACATAACTTGTATCTAAAGCATAATCTGTTCAACGAGATGTACATTGGCCAAAGATCCTAATTCGTGGTTTATATCGTGCGTGAGTTAACATTAGTACAATTACTTCGCCATTACGACGAGCAAATGTGTAAGTGATTTTCGAAAGCCATTATCACAATTCCAACAGAAAGTAGGGTCAGCTAACAAGACAGTGAGGAATTCTAGCTAATTCTCGGCCTCAGGTATACCGAACACTTTTTTTACAATAAAACACATTTTTTTCTTATTTACACTATTCTTAATTCAAAATTTTCTACTTTTTGGTTGGATTTTCTATAAAGCGTGTTTCTTAGTTTTTTAAACTATTATTTATTTTTAATTGTTTAGTTCTGTTCTGCTATTGTCCAACAAATGTCACAAAAAATATATAAATTGTCAAAAATCTCATTTTGCAAATTGAATAATGGCATAATCGTTATCTCTATTGTTATCGGTCCTCGACAAACCTACAAAGTTTAAATAAAAACTAACTGTTTAAAGTGGGTCAAAATCGCGCCCAAAGGAGTCGGAGTCGGAGAGTTACAAACATACAAACATACAAGTGAAGCTAATATAAAGCGTGTAATAAAAATACGTTCCTTTTACAAAATGCGTCAAACAACTGAAAACATCAGAAAACTTAAATAGAAATGTTGAACCCTATTTCACCAAATAGATTATTCATTAAAATATAAACAGAAGCTACCAACAGGCCAAATTACAGCTCACAAATAAAAGACAACAGTAAAGTACGCGTTGATCGAATACGAAGACACGGTCATTCGTTCACCCTTTTTTTCTGGGTATTGGTCCGAATGAATTCGTAATGTAACATGAATTCCTTAAGGTACCGGTACGATATTGGTCCTAATATAATTCACTCAATAATTCAGGCCATTTAATCTAATCTGTGGCACAGTTATTTTTCCTCTACAGTTTGTTTTGAAAAATGAATGAAATGTATTGACGTAATACATATTTTCTTATAGGATAAGAAATATACTCTGGTAATGCTTTATGCTTGATATTTTTACCACGATCACAAGAAACATCGATTAACTTATCAAATGCTTACCTCTTATGCTCACTAATTTCCCATCACTTAATTAATTATCGTATCTTAAAATTTAAATTGACACATTTAAATGAGTGACGACATTATAAAAAGCAGCGAATTCGCACTTATTCGTTTAATTTTCGTATAGCTGCTTTTACAGTTTTTAGTACAAAGTGCCGAAAGTGTCAAGTTATCGTAGTAATAGGGTAGTTTCCTATGTTTAATTTTGTACATTATTTTATACGTAACAGAAAATAATATGAAAAATAAATTCTTCTCTAAAATCAGAAGCATAATTGGTTGACAACTAAAGCAGTTATTCATATTTTAAATGTTGCTGTGAGCAAAAGTGGGGTGTAATGGGGATATCGAGTCATCTCTTTCGCACGCACGCAGCGTTATGGCTGGTTTCCGTTAACTGACAGATGCCCCTTCCACCAAACTTCAAAAAATTACTCATTTATTATTACATTTATTTTTTAAATACTTTTTCCTCTAGATTTTAGAAGACACATTTTTGATAAATGTATTTAATAAAAAAGTAGTCAACTACCCTTCTTTTTGGCCACAATGTGGCCCAGTTATAAAGTGATGTATTATTCAATAGTACAACCTCACTTATACAATAAAACGGTAGTTACCATATTCAGTGAATACACAGTAAATTTAGCCGATTATAATCTTTTCAGTGAAGACATATTTTATCGATATTCAAATTCAGATTTCAAAAAATATATACAACACATTATTACTTCAACAATAAATGAAGAATTATATTCCTCTTGGTACCAATCGTGTTTGTGCACATTTCGTGATATAAATGTTTGTTAGCGTGCGTAACATCCGTGTCTTCATAATGCGACGGCGAAATTAATAAAATGATAATCTGACAAAATTGCGGCTACGAAAGAGGCACATAATTATCAGTATTTCTCCTTTTGCTTTGTTTAGGAATAAAAATTCAACACAAGCATTTATATAATTTATTAATACCTCAATAGAGAATGATTTTAGTGTGTATCGTAATTGCATTAATGGATCCGTACATAAACCCCTACAATCTCAATTTATGCTAAAGTTTCAAACCAGATCACTCAATTTTACACAACACCAATTCTGAATAGATAGATTGATCACCGCAAACACTAATAACGAAGAAACTGAGATCGATAATGCCACATTTGCTCGGTTAACCGAAGTCTCCAGGTTAACTATTTAGCTATATAGACTATGCTGTCACAACACAACTGATATTAACTGGAGAAACATAATCCCAAATGAAGGCCCGAATCCGCTTCGATGCATGCAAATTGATTTTACTAATCTGCTTCTGGTTCTATTGAAATATTTTGACTAAAGGGAAATTGTATATCGAATTAATGAATTTTACTTTTTATCATACTAATAACTGTGTGCATGCACTGTTATGTTTCGGGTTGAAGGACATTGTAGCCAGTGTAACTACTGGACCTAATGAGACTTAACATCTCATGTCTCAGGATGACGAGCGCAGTGGAATGTCACACATTACTTTGTAAGCCAAGGTGCTGGATGGTGTTGCTACTGTTTATGGGTGGTCGTATCGCTTACTATCGGCGAACGGCATGCTCGTCTCGTCATTCAATGCCATAAAAAAGTCGAATTATGCCGGCCTGTGTGAACCGGATAAACACAGGCTGATCCCGGAAGGCGATACACTTACGTGGGCCACTGTGGCGGGTTTTAACACCGTGTACAGTGGTCGCTATCCGGGCGGATACGAAATATATCCTACCACCAACAAATTATTTCTTTTCGTAGTATTTCTATTGTGGAAGGTGGGCCTGTAGCCACACTCTAGGTCAATTGAAGGTCTAATTCCAGGAAAATGAAATTCGCATATAACTTAGTTTTAGGCAATCAAATTGCTCTTTCTTTTCCTAAGGGCTTAAATATACCAGATGTACCAGACCAAACAACCTCTACTATTGGTGGAGTTTTTGGGCGAAGGTGATCAATCTTATCGTCTATTGCTTACTTGCTCGTAGAACACGTCTATATAATTGTATCGTGTATATGTATGGTATATATATTTATTAATTTTATAGATATTATGTAATATGTGTATATTATTGTATTTATTTTCGTATTCTTTACATATTACTATTTTAACTGTTTCAACATTATGCTTAAGTTCAGTTTTGTGCACCTACTATGTTTTTGTCTCCGCACCGCCTCAGGTTTACTGGTAGATAATGCCTTCGGCATTGAGTCCGCCTTTACATAACTATGTATAAAATGTAAATAAATAAAAAATAAAAATAATAGAAATGAACACTTCCTATAAATAAATCGAAAAATACATTATTGGCCAACCCGTCCCTACATTTCAGAACTCCAGTAATATATGGATTTGACTTAAGTTTTATAAATGTAATCTTACTAACAATTTAAATACAAAATCTTGTAAAGATATTTGTATGTTAGGAAACCGCTGAATTGATTATTTTGTTTAGCATACAAATAAACCATGTTCGAGAAATATCTAAGCTACTTTTCATCACCGGCAGAGTACCTACAATATGACTTTTATTACTTAAATCTATCACTCGGGTGAAACCGCGAGCAACAACTCGTATTATCATAAAATTTTAGAACACCGAATCGTATTTCTTGATAATGCTCATTTCTCGATATAAAATGTATATGTCATGAAATGCGTCTAAACACATTACGTAGATTAAACATCAATCATGCATGGGTGATCTTTGACGCACTACTAGACCTTTCAACAAGATTAATAGAAGATCCATCGTGTTTTATGTCCGGATTACCTGCCGAAAACGATGTGTTTTTGTGGTCATAAAGTTACCGATGTCTTATTCAATTTGTTTCGAAGTTTTGGGGCCCAAATACACAAAGTTTTGTTACAGAAGTAGGTAAGAAACTATCAAATCCTTAAATAAATCAATACATATCTATACATATAAATAAAATTGGAGTGTCTGTTTGTAATATTGAAATAACCGTTTTTTACTACATGTATATGAATATATATACGGTACATACACCAAAATAACATTTTTTACAGTTTTTGTCTGTCTGTCTTTCTGTCTGTCTGTTTGTTCCGGCTAATCTCTGAAATGGCTGGACCGATTTTGACGGGACTTTTATTGGCAGGTAGCTGATGTAATAAGGAGTAACAAAGGCTACTTTTTATCCCGGGAAAATATAAAGCGGGACTTTTATCCCGGAAAAACTCATTCACGCGGGCGGAGCCGCGGGCAACAGCTAGTTATAAAATAAAGTCCACAAGCCGCGCCTGTCTACCTGTCTGTCTGAAAGCGATAAAGTATATAATTAATCTAAAGCGATAAACTCAAAAACTACCGAACGAACTTCGATGAAATTTAGTATGGAAATAGTTTATGACCCTGGAAAGGACGAAGGCTACTTTTTATCCCGGAAAAACTCTTTCACGCGGCCGCAGCGCCGAGCAAAATCCAGTGTTCAATAAAATCATAGAAGTGAGAACCTGGTGACCTGTAACCCAGGCTTTGCCTACATCGGGCACCATTCTCTTTAATACAACCTGTGTAATTTAATATTTTAGTAACACTTTAAGTGGTGTGATGATGAGTATGTAATAAATAAATAAATAATGATTCAGGTCTACTCGGTCTGTTCCATAAAATGATGAACTCTATACCAAGATATATTGAAATGAGACCACTTCGCGACCCTTATTTACTTAATAAAGAAGGAATCAAGGAAATACACTCCCAATTTTCAGAGAAATTAGTGTACATACATAAAAAAAAAATACAAACACACGAATTGATAACCTCCTCCTTTTGGAAGTCGGTTAATAAAATAGCACCGGTCAGTTTTAAAATATGAATGTATTTAAAAAACAAACAACTGATTTTAACAAAAAAACTGTTTGGTATTTACCAAAATTTTAATATACTTTTCAAGTTTTACGAGTTTAAGGGCCGATTTCACCGCTGGCTGATAAATGTTACTCGACACGTAAATGTATAAGTGGACCAAATACAAAAGTCAAACTATAATCTAAGCTCAATCTAAAATGAGTAATATCTACATTAGCTGTTTAATACGATAACTGTCAAATAAAATTTACTTGGAAACTGGTACTAGTACTGTGAAACTGGCCCTAAAATAATTATAGCACTTACCATTAAAATTATTATATTTGCCTATTTAGCATTACAGAATGGTCTTAAAGGTACAATGCTACAATACTCAATGACTAATTATTATGCATAAAATATTTGTGGAATACGATTATTTATTTTTCAATAATACAAATTAAAGCACCATGAAATCACTCAATAACGTTATTTCTTAAAATTTTGGCACTAATATCTAAAAATACGAATCATAACTTATGCATTCAAAATAATTTCGGAACATATTTAAATATGATAAATAGAGCTCAGTAAGAAACTGCATCATAAGATTACGTTCAGAGAGTTCATTTTCCTGCATTTCCGTCCTCTTCACAGCAAAGGTTTAATTCGCAAGCTTGTCGTTATATTTTCAGCCAACTCCGACGGTAGCAAGACTAATTATGTTAAAATAGAAGTTGAAACTACCAACCTAAAAGCCGAAAGCCATATTTACTGATTATTTTCAAGCAAAATTAATATTTATACCACAGTGATAGAGCATAAAATTATTTTGTTGCAGTTCGTATGCAGTCACACACCCTCGCCTCATTTCAAGACATTATTGGTGGTGCAGCGACATACTTTAGAGGTAAGTGACTATAAATAAACTTTAGGCAGCGTGTGCAACTGAAAATTAGGAGCAAATAAGCTTCAATTAGTGTTTCTATCAATTACATCGTGCACTTCAAGTTTTTGGGGAACGTTGGTAGTTTTGCATGGAGTTTGAATATAGCTATTCAAATTAGACTGCATCGGTGGCGTATTTGTATTTCGGTAAAACTGTAGTGCATAGGGTTCGACCCCCAGGCCGGGCAAAGTGATATAAGATTTTTCTACGAAGTATCAGCTCGGAGTCTGCAATTTGTGCCCGATATGGCGATAGGCTGGCCCCCTATCACATCATGGGCGGAATACGCACGGTGAACATACATACTCACACTTTACTCATTCCAAACATGTAACGTAATCCTCCTAGCCAGTTTCGGCCACGGCGGCCAATCTCAACGGAGATCAGCCAGGTACGCAGGAGATATTATAGTGCACAAGTGTGTGCGCAATACACAAGTGCACTCGCTTTTCCTTCACTCTCATAGTCCGGTGAGACGGCAATCCGACATGACCGGAGGGAGATCAGGCGCAGGACCAACGGCTTTACGTGCTTTCCGAGGCACGAAGGTATCACACCGCAAACTTCCTGAGTCCGAACTGCCACTGAGTAATTTTTAAGATGGAATAACCAAGTCACAATGTTTTTGGCTCGACCCGGGATTCGAACCCAGGACCTCAGCGCGCAAATCGTACTCGTAACGCGTACGCAATACAACTACGCCACCGAGGCAGTCCCAAACATATTTACCGTTCAAAACATCAACAAGTAAGTAGTAACCTCATAAAGAATTGACGCTATCGTATAATTGAACTCAGAGCTAATCACCTGTCCGGAAGAAAATGGTTTTTAATTTACTGTCTTAGATGCCAATCGAAAAATACGGACAGTGTCTGTCAGTGCCAACTCACGCTAGCACAGTGGTTTAAAATTTAGCTGTTTTATGTTTTTTTATGTTTGTTGATGGTTTTTTATGTCTTTTGAGTAGAACGGACTGCCGAGACGAATGTCCGCAGGTTCAAAACCCAAGGGCACGCACCTCTGATTTTTCTAAAATTATGTGTATTATTTATGAATTATCGCAAGCTTTAACGGTGAAAGAAGACACCGTAATGAAACCTGCATACCTAAGAAGTTCTGCAATAAGTATTTCGAAGGTATGTGAAGTCTGCCAACCGGCACTAGGACAGCGTGGTGGACTAAGGCCTAAACCCTCTCAGTAGTAGAGGAGGCCCGTGCCCAGCAATGGGACAGTTATATACTGTCCCATACAGGGCTGATATTACTATTATATTATTATGCTTCTTGTTTGTGAAATAATTTGAAAACAAGATGGCTATAAAAAGTATAAATTGTTTTAATAGATTTTATCATTATGCTTGCTTTCAACCAAGTCAAGTTTTATTGAAACTCTATGAATCACTCTTTGTCGAATATTTCGAATCGAAACTATACATTTATTCATTTTTCAACCTAAATCACTTTACATTCACATACTATTATTAATATGAATTATTTTAGGAAATAGTATTTTCGACAGTTAACAGACAAACAATCATGTTTCCTATAGAAAAGCTATAGAAACCTGTAAGGTGCCCTAATGTTAGAAATCACTAAAATGATATTCCATCATAGATCTTCTCGACTGCCTCGGTGACGTAGTTGTATTACGGTATGACTGCAATGCTGAGGTCTCGGGTTCGATTCCCGGGCCGGGCAAAGTTATATTGGGTTTTAAATTCAGTATCAGCCCGAAGTCTGGTATTTGTGCCCGAAGGGCTCGCCCCCTATCACATCATGGGACGGAATACGCATGGCGAAAATGGGTGCACTAGTTGCGCCTCTGCCTACCCCTTCGGGGATAAAGGGCGTGAGTGTGTGTGTGTGTATCATAGATCTTCGATTGATGCTCAAAAAATTAATTTATATACTCCTAACAACAGTAGGATAAACTTTATACAAACTAAACCGGCGTCATGGTATCTAAACCGCGTCTTAAGAAACCAAACTTTATTTCTACCTTCTGCTTTCGTTCGCAATTAAGAGTAATTGACTTTAATTGGAGAAAGCAATTAAACAAATGGAAGTGCTATTTAACAACTTGCAAATAAAATAGCTTTATTGGCTATATGAGGCAACTTTAAGAACGAAGTAATGGTAGGTCTTACTTCACAATCCCAGGGGATGAAGGCTGCTAGTATTAGATAGGGTTGGCACTTCGGGATTTAGTTGGATTTTCTGGATATTTTTTACGATATCTTGAGCCCTTTAAGTAATATTTTGCGTCAAATTGACACATCGGACGACCTTTTTTCCGTTCTGGCTTTTTAATTTATAGCGGTGTTAGAGGAAACCACAGAAAATATTACGTTCTGTCTCATTCCCAAATGTCTTTAAGAACAGAACCCTAAATGGGCGGTAAGAAATAAGTAATATGTACCTATAGAAGAATTAGTTTGTTTGAGAATTTGTTCTCTGTAATCGAATTTTGAATATTGTTTTACTACATTATCTCCATACTGACTACAGGCTACTTTTTCCCGAGAACAAGAGTTACATTCATTATAATACTTGGTGTTGCTCGCGGCTTTGTCCACGTGAAAAGCCTTTCCTGCTACGAAATACCTAAATCACTAGGCATCCATAGCGCCATCTGTATGACGCTAACGCTATCCATCAAAATATTCATATTTAAAAAAATTCTAGGGAGCAAATTACCGGGATAAATGTAGCCTATGTGTTAATCTAGTTTTACAGTTGTTTCTGCGTTTAATTCTAAAAAAAACCAACCAGTTTCACAATAGTACACACACACACTCACGCCTTTTATCCCCTAAGGGGTAGGCAGAGGCGCAACTAGTGCACCCACTTTTCGCCGTGCGTATTCCGTCCCATGATGTGATAGGGGGCGGGCCGATCGCCACATCGGCCACAATAATAGTAAGTTAAGAATATATTAGTAAGATAGGATGTTTAAATTGGCAACCCTGTATACAAATTATCGGCTTATAGCTTCCTTTAAATCTTATAGCTTATCCATCAAAGTCTGTGTAATTCATAACATGCTAGAAGTTGGGCCTACATTATGAAACTTTACTTCAAAACTTTCGTGTTAGTAAATTAAATTACGGAGGAGAGAATTTATAAAAATCCAACGATCTTGGGTCTTTTAATTTAGGATTTGGGTAAAGCAAAGTTTTCATTTTATTTTACGAATTGAGGATTAATTAAGTCATCATGTGAATAATATTAACTCTATATTCAGAGTAAGTAATTTTGTTGTGCTTTTACTTGACTGCCTCGGTGGCGTAGTTGTATTGCGTACGCGTTACGAGTATGATTTGCGCGCTAAGGTCCTAAGTTCGAATCCCGGGTCGAGCCAAAAACATTGTGACTGGGTTTTTCCATCTTAAAAATTACTCAGTCGCAGCTCGGAGTCAAGAAATTGGCGGTGTGATACCGCCGTGCCTCGGAAAGAACGTAAAGCCGTTAGTCCTGCGCCTGATCTCTCTCTGGTCATGTCGGATTGCCGTCTCACCGCACTATGAGAGTGAAAGAATAGCGAGTGCACCTGTGTATTGCGCACGCACTTGTGCACTATAATATCCCCTGCGTACCTGCTCTCCGTTGAGATTGGTCGCCGTAGCCGAAACTGGCTAGGAAAATTACGTTTACGTACTTTTATGTTTTGTTATGTTATTTTTTAAGGACCTAATTTTCATAATCATCTGCCACATGTAGTCTACTGTTTAACCTATGTTCAGTTCTTTCACAAGTTCACTTGTCAAAAGCGTCCTGCATCCCGCGTGTTCCTGCGACCTTTATCAAGTCCCCTGTCCCCCTTGTCTTGGCTTATTGTTTATTATAAACTGTTAAAGTTTCCTATAAGGATTTTAAGTTTCTAAAATATTGAATTCTAGATAATAGAGCATGGTTCCTAGCCATTTTTGACTTGTGTGTCATAGGTATTCCCCCATTATTTAACCCTGTTACTGGGCTATGGTCATTAACTAATCAAGACAAAGTGTAAATGTAAGTGTAATGCCAAAGGCATTCTAGCCATCAGAATAAAAGCAATCGAATTTCGAATATAAGGGAAATAAGATTCACATTTAGAAGTTTATGTCTAAATATCGTTCACTCCCTCTATTGAACAAATTTCATTCCAAGCATTGAACTACAAGCGCATTAATGTTAATTTCTGGAAAACACAAACAAAAATCAGCATTTTACAGTAATTTTTAATTTAGCACGGTATCGTACACGGGGAAAGCGCATGTAAAAATTATCTGAACGAAAGTAATGTCAACACAGCGTGACGAGATGGTATTTGTCCGTCCGTTCAAATTTGCACAGTCGGTCAAATAAGGTGCCGTGATTGGCATGGAAAAATAATTTAATCTCTTTCATTTTCACTCAACTGCGATCGTCAGTTGGGGTCATTATTTTGATAAGGCAGGTTTTAGATTTTATTTTTATTTGTCGGTCTCCCGTTGTCGTAGACGCCAAAGGCGTCCTTAGGAGTTCGGGGGCTTCTTAGCCCCCTAGTAGAGAGGAGCCGCAATGCGGCATCGCGCATGGAGGCTCCCGCGCAACTATCTTAGTGCAACAAGATACCCCGGGGCCGTCCCGAATGCGCCATAGAAGGCCACCGCAGGTTTTGGTTGGTATGCCGGTGTAGGGTGTACATAGGATTAGGGACTCGGTTCAATGCTCGCTCGGATGAAGCCATACTCCCGAGTGTCGACATTGGGCCGTAAGACCGGAGAAACCAACATAACCGTTCCACTCACCCCCGAATGGTGGTAGCGATAACGCGTTTTTTCCTCGCGAAAAAAAGGCTTAGAATGTGGCAATAAAACGCAACTCGTAAGACAATATCGTTTAAATTTGATGTTTGTGATGGATCTAGAGACCAATACGTCAGTCACGTATGGGTAGTCTCTAAAGCGAAACGGAGTCGTGTCGTGTTTATAATTTGACATTTTATAATTAATAAACCTGAGCACATACTAACATATAACTTATCAGCTTCTTTTATTTTAAATGTAAATAAAATCCTTTCATCCCAATTATTTCTACGATATTCAGTAATATTCACTATTAAAGTGAACAAAGGTGACAAGGTTGCATCTTGTCCCCTACACTTTTTAATATATATGGAGAGTATATTATCAGGAAGACCATCGAAAATTGGAATAAGGGTTTCCCTATAGGTGGAAAGAGATTAACAAATCTCCGATATGCCGACGATACCGTACTTCTAGCAACATCCATGGATGATATGAGTGAGCTGTTCCAAAAACTTGAGGCAGAAAGTGCCAATATTGGTCTCGCAGTAAACAGAGCGAAAACTAAAGTGATGATAGTAGACCGGGCCAAAAAGCTAACAAATGCCACATGCAAAATTCCTGGCATTAATATTGTCGACTCCTACACGTACCTGGGCTCCCAAATCTGCAATGACGGCAGCTGTGTACCCGAGATAAAAAGGCGAATCGGGATCGCGAGAGATGCTATGACTCGCCTAAACAACATCTGGAAAAAAAGAGGAATTTGTCTCAAAACCAAGATCAGATTGGTACGAGCCTTGGTATTTCCTATCTTCCTGTATGGAGTTGAAACATGGACAATCCTGACCCGCGAAAGACGTAGAATTGATGCATTCGAAATGTGGTGCTGGAGACGCATGCTTAGAATCTCCTGGACTGCGAAACGCACTAATGCATCGATCTTGACCCAGCTTCAAATAAAAACTCGCTTGTCCACTATATGCCAACAACGCATACTCTCATATTTCGGCCACACAATGCGCAGAAACGATGAAAATTTGGAAAAACTGATTGTGGTGGGGAACACCGAAGGCAAGAGATCGCGCGGTCGTTCATCAACAAGATGGACTGACCAAGTAAAAGACTCATCGTCCTCTAAATTCTACACAGCCGTAAGAGACGCGCTGGACAGAAACCGGTGGAGGCAGATCATCCGCTCCAGATATAACCCTGATGCCGACCACGATCCTCAGACATGAGGGACCGACCAGAGAGAGAGAGAAAGTGAACAAAATCCTATATCCAAACGTGTAGCAAAAAATAGTTTGCGCCGAAACGTTTCGTGCCGGTACATCGTATTGCGGATTTATTAAAGGCATTTTTTATGCGTCCCAATGTTTACATGCGCCGTTCGAAATGTTTGAATGAATATCACTCAAAAGTGAATAAATGGTGCGGAAATAAATGTGTTTTATTTGTAGCCTTTTTTAGTATGTGCCAAAAGGTTTTTATGAACGATTAAAATTTTTAAAACAATAGTATAGCACGTTATTTTACCTCGGAACTATAGACGTCACTTATCGTATCTATCTAGTAGCATTTCGCGCGGCTCCGCCCGCGTGGATAAGTTTTTCCGGGATAAAAAGTAGCCTATAGCACTCAGGAGTAATGTAGCTTCCTATTAGTGAAAGAATTTTCAAAATCGGTCCTAAGATTAGTGCGTTCAATTAAACTAACAAACAATTTCTTCAGCTCATTGATGTATTAAAAAACCACATCAATGCTTCAGCTTTATAATATTAGTATAGATTACCGTAGTATGGGTGTAGCTATGAGCCGTGCCCACCCAATAATTACAGAGTCGCCACCCCCAGGATGTTGAGGCCATGACTACTAATTTTTAACTCAAAAAAATAATCAAATGTCCAATTATGAGGAAATGGAAGTCTTTTTTTTATTGAGGCCGTCTACTACGGCTGCAAATTTTTAACCCAACAAAATAATCAAATTTCCAATTATAAGAAAATGTAAGTCTTTTTTTGTTACAGACTCCTCTGGAAAATGACTCTAGCTTCGCCCACGTAGAGAAGGTACATTTTTGTAAAAATTTATGCGTGGCATATTTATTGTTGTGTTACGTACCTACTTAGGTTAATTGTTGAAAAGAGTCAGGTGAGTTTTTTCAAAAGCCTAAGTAAATATATGATTGTTAACTCGTTTCTAAATCCTTATTATAAGTATTATTTTTCTTCAAAAGTCGGCAACTAAGGTTATAAACATTTATGAAAGTGACATCTAGTGTTAACGCACAAAACTATTATGAATATATATTAAAAAGGCTGGTAAATACTTTCTAGGAAAATACTAGATGGCGGTACTCGAGTTTTATAATAGTACCATATCTTTTCGAAAGATGGCAGTGGTCTTAAAAATCTACATTTATACAATTTTGTCTCTGAAAATAACTACGTGGATAGAATTTTTCAACTATGAGGTCAATTCACGCGCGTAGCTATTTATTTATTTATTTATTTATAGGATCATCAACGTAATGTACATTGGCACAATCGAAAACTTTAAAATATATATTATTAAGGCTAAATGTCATTACAAATTATAGATGATCACAGCATGCAAAGTTATGAACAACTCAAAAAGTAACTTATATAATTTTAAAATGCATATTAAAAAATTAACACAAAATAAAATATAGTATAATATAATTGGATAAAATTACAATAATGACAAAAGTTGTAAATATATGCTATTGTTATATATATAAGTTGCTATAGCTTTCACATAGGGGGGGTCCTAGGATACCACAATGTCAGTGGCGTTCTTGCCGCTCCATGACACTAAATAAACTTCGATTCAACAAATAATTCGTGTATACACCCCCAGTCACCAAAATGTATATTTGACGCATTTTCACTTTCTTTGCTATTTTTGCGTTGAGTTTTGTTGGGTCTATTTCATCTTATTATAAATGCGAAAGGTTGTGAAAATGTTTGTATGTTTCTTAGAAGTGCACATACGCATTATAATGTGTTTTGTGGCCCGGATTATTTAGTTGTAACCTAAGGGGGGGGGGGGGAGTCCGGAGCCCCAAAACCCCTTCTTATGTACGTCCATGGGTCAAGACTCTTCGAATAGAGGAACTGAGTGGATTTTATCATGAGCTATGTATATTATTTCCGACATAGACGTAATATGTTTTCCTTAAAACTGATTATTAGATTTTGATGGATTTTCATCACACAGACACACATACACATACACACACACACACACACACACACACACACACACACACACCTTTATCCCCGAAGGGGTAGGCAGAGGCGCAGCTAGTGCACCCACTTTTTGCCGTGCATATTCCGTCCCATGATGTAATAGGGGGCGAGCCTATCGCCAAATCGGGCACAAATTCCAGACTCTGGGCTGATACTGAATAGAAAAACCCAATAGATTTGGATTTTCATGTTTAGGCGAAACAGATTTTTTATGACTGCGAAGATATTTCTATGGTGGGTAGGTAATAAAACATATTTCCACTATATTTTTGTAATTTACTCGTTACAATTGGTACCCACAAATTAAAGCCTTACATACAAAGTTGTCGTTCAAAGTATGAAATTGTTTATAAATTATTTATTATTCATCTGAGCTAATTCAAATCATATTTTATTCAGTAAATACGCTGTGAAGAATCTACAAAGTCAATTAACCTGAACATTAAAGCCAGAATAAATTAGATATATAAATGTATTTATTTTTTTATTGGTTTTCTACTTAACTTTGTTTAATTTGAGCTGATTCGTTTTTAGAGAATTAATCTTACTTTTGATAAGCGGCGATAGCCTAGTTGGGATGGAACTGCCTTTCGAGACGAATGTCCGCGGGTTCAAAACCCAAGGTCACGCACCTCTGACTTTCATTTTCTGACATACTTGAGAAGTTTTTTATAAGCATGTCGAAGGTATGTGAAATCTACCAACCCGCATTAGGTCAGCGTGGTGGATCAAGGTCTCAACCCTCTCAGTAGCAGTACCCGTGCCCAGCAGCGGACCAGTACCTATGTTATACAGGGCTGTTATCATTATTTTTTTTTTTTTTTTTTTTTTTTTTTTATTTATTTAATTAAGACGCAAAACAGAGTACAATCATGACAATTTTATATAACATACATGCTTACATTAAAACTAGATTGCATTCCAAAATATGCGCCCTTATATGGGTAAATTACAGAATTTGATATTCCAAATAGGCCAGTGTGTGGTCACTTATAATGACGAAGTACACCAGAATTAATATCAGTGAAAAGGGGTTTCAAGTTTAAAAATAAAATTCAATATTTTTTTATGCAATTTATTTCATGATCAATTTCAAACTACACCTTCAAAATTACACTTGATTATAACTACTATAAGCTATAAATTTTTACCTAACTTTTTTCCAGAGCTACATCGCATTTGACATTTTTGACACATTTTAGTTATTTTTTCCGAATATTAAGAATTTTCTCATTATACTATAATCCATTATGCGGTTCCTACGTATCCATGACGGTGAATACATGAGTTGAAAATTCTAAGCATTCTCTTTATTATAGACGTTAAAAATCATCCGTAGACGATAAATGTGGACCCAAACGACTTCATTCCACTCATGTACACACAGAAATGCTTATTAATAATAAAATCGTATATAAGTCTATTTTTAAATTAGTTGTACGCTTGCAAAAGCTGCTCCGCGGTGGTGAAGTAATTTTACGTACATTTAAAATGTGATCAGTTACATCAAAATTCGCTCGTTTCCATACACAATACTACACACTAACACTACGTTGTCTAAACACAATGTGAAAACAATTTTTAAGTTTCTAGAAACTCTCAAAAATCAGGTACAAATCAATCAAAAATTAATTCTAAGGTAACTAAACATCGAGAGGAAGTTACGCGCTGAGATCGTATTATACAACTTATATTAAACGTGGTATATAAATTATTGAATGCTATACATAATTATGAACTTATTACGAAAATCTTTTTTTGGCTTTTATAGTATCAAACATAAAATCACAGAAAGTGGGCAATCAAACATACGTTGACACTTGTAAATAAATAGAGTGTGGAAAATAATTATAATGTACTGGTACTCCTTATTTTAAGTCCAGAGGTTCCATATGTAGCTGCCACATCATAAAATAAAATACATATTAAAAATGTCCACGTACATTTAATTCTTAAATAATAACAGCTGCTCAAACATTTGAAAACATCACTTGATATTCATTGTAAATATCGTTGTAACATTCATCTTGAGTAAATCAAGGAATATGATCAGAAATCTATACACCGGGGCTTCGGCTATCCTAACTACATCTATGTAACAAAAAATATAAATAAATCAATGTGAACGTTAGATAACATGTGCAATCTCTTTCTATGTACTTATGTTACTTTCGTGCCATACATTGAGGTTAGCTTACGTTAAAAAGTTCTTTAAAACACTCCTACTGTATGAAAGCTATATCAAAAACGTTTAAACTATTTCAAGTTGGCCAATTTATAAGTACTATTTACTTGCAACCATGGATGAAAAGATTTGCGACAAAAAGAATTGCATTTAAAATATTTCCAAACTTTGGCAGTCGCGTTGAATATCCCTTCCCATGGCTCGAAGTTCACTTAAACACTGTAATACAATAGTTTAAAGAGACAAAAATAATTTCTAGTTAGAGTACACTTTCGCACTAAAATCGATACAGTTTTCGTGTCAGCCCGACCCACGTGAACGTGAATCATCGCGGTATTTATAAAACATACTAAAATTCAACCTTATAACAAAGCTAGAAGGTTATAAATACGTTAAATAGCGTGATACATGTATTAAGTATTCAACTACAAAAATGCTTGCTTTATAAATACACTGACATTTGCATTTCGATACGTTTTCGACCTTGTTAAATTCTGTATGTTGTAAACGTAAACGTTTACGTTGTTTTAATAACGTTGGATGTTGTTCCAATGAATCATAGGATTGTTGGAAAATAAATACACAACAGACTCCAACAAATAAACAAAAATGTATCACCGTTTGCGCATTGTCTTTCGATTAATCAGTTACATACATTAGTCATTAAGTTGATATTACAAAACCCATTAAACATTTACATAAAACCATTAACATACATTATCCAGTAATACCGATACACCATCTATACTAATATCATTATACTCATGGTGAAGCGAGTCCCTAGTCGTATTATTTGGTTAATGCTACCTAAAATGAATGATCAGGGCGACTACACTAGCCAGGAAACGCGTCACCAACACCAAGTCACCTATAAAACCTTGGCTGCTCAGCAAAAGTTCAATGAATTCAATATTCAACGTTTTTACAAACAATTATGGAATTCGACGTAAGTGGCACTAAGGCCTTGATATAAAGAACGATTTGCTCATCGCAAAGGTCAGCCGAGTGATAATTGTGATTTGCGTTATAATGAATCATTAAACTGATTGTAAAGCCACGGTTGCTAAATGCTAAACAAAGTTTATCGTTCTTATTTTATTGTTTCGTCGTTTGCGTCAATCGAAACAAACCACCGTAATATACATCGATAACTCTGACTAATCAAAGTTTATCATTCGTTCCTAAGATAAACAATGAATGAGTAATATCAAGCGAGACAGTACACAAGTACCCATTTCAATACATGTACTCTAAATGATTATATGCGAATAAATAATGCAATATTTTTTACGTAAATTGCTGCGATACGGACTAGCATAAACGTGCTACACTGAATTACAATAAGCCTGTTTAATTAGCAAATCATTTTGGTAACGTAATCCTAAAATCTTTGGTATTATTCACTGGGCATTTCTACAACTAAAATAACTCCATCCTTGTGCTGTCGGCCTAATCGCCATATGTACACAACTCCTGCGCATCGGAGTGCGGTCGTCATGACCCTCGCAATTCCTTGCGCTGTTCAAAAATAAAACCCAAAATAGTCATTGGTTAGTTCAAAGCAGGACGGCTGGCAGAGGTGTGGATAGTGCCATGTGTTCTGCTCCTCTAACTGGTAGTCTCTGGGCAGTGACGTAGTGTCTCATCAGTGTCGGGACAGTGGGGAACGCAGTCGTCGCGCCACCTAGAGTGTAGCCTTCGGAAGCACGGCATATGCGCATGTGCATGAATCCACGCGTCGACCTGTTGACAAAGTGGTATGCTGTTAGTTACATGATCTAGTTGTTTTCGTTGTCAATTGTTTATTTAACCTTATCTGAAGTAGTATTACGATTGTGAGTTTATTTATCGTATATTTTTTCTAAGTTTGTTGCTATCTACGAGTAATGGTATCTGCATATTATATTATATAATACCAACAAAATTATTGTGATACGGTAATAATTAGGACATTAATTTAATTTCATGATACCTAATTGAATTCCGATTGTTAATCGCAACAAATTACGATGATATCTATTATCTGTACCTCACTGAAAAGCCAAGGAGCAGTGTGCATGCACTGTTGTGTTTCGGTTTGAAGGACATTGTAGCCAGTGTAACTACTGGACATAACGAGTCTGAACATCTTATGTCTCAGGATGACGAGCGCAGTGGAATGCCACACAGTACTTTGTACCTAAAGGTGCTGGATGGTGTTTCTACTGTTTATGGGTGGTCGTATCGCTTACCATCAGGCGAACGGCATGCTCGTCTCGTCATTCAAAACAATATTAACCCTGTTCTTAGTACATGAAACCATTTAAATACTTACTTTAAACTAAGCGAATAGTCGTGTTTTGCTGACTCGCTGTTTCTGACGAGAAAAGCCCCCTCATCCGCATCTCTCAGCAGAGTCTCAGCCTCAACGCGAGATAAAGTCCCGTGATACCACCTGAATAAAAATATTATCAATAAATATCAAATTTTTTTACACACACATACACATTTTTTTTAAATTATCTAATTGACAAACCATAAACCACATGTTATCAGTAAACTTGAACATATTTGAATACATTATTGTAGAACAATTTCTATTTACTATTGTACCGGCACGCTAGTATGGCCGTATTGACAGATTTCAATAGTGAGGTGGAACCTCAATTTATTATCGAAAAAAATATACTAGCCAGCGAACCTATAAGATTACATTTTTAAAAATGTCGAATTTTGAAAAACGAATGCTAAGTTTGGTTGTAAAAATATACATTCCAATTAATTTTACTGCACGTCACCATTGACAATAATGTACAACAATTAGCTCCTTGAACGTTAATGCGAAGCTTGATGAGTGGACAAACGTCAAAACGGCCTTCATAGCATGCTGGTACTATATTTAAATTAGTAGTAAGAAAGAATTCAACTCACCCTTGTCGGTCAAGTGGGAGTGAAGCGTCTACGAGATCTCTAGGCGGAGCAATGGGCCCCAAATTCAAATGCAACCCTTTAGAACTGCCCGAACCACCGCTGCCGCTATCGAAATTCAATTTCAAATTCGGTCTGTGTTTGTTACCTGGAATATACAAACAATTTGGTTAGCTTCATTTAAAAAAAGCAGTACGTAACTTTGAAAAGTAGGTATAGTCTGAAAATGCTGATAAATCAAAATAAAAGCGCGGTAAGAAACCACGTCATGTCTTATAAAACGTCAAACGGCAATTCGCTTAGATAAGGAACGCCTTAACTCAACAGAACGTTTACAAATTGCAAGCAACATGTTCAGGAAAAACTACCCTCAAAAAGCACTCAAGCAAATTAAATATCGGAGGGTGTTGCAGCTAAGAATTTCACGTGGAATCAGAAGTCATACATCTTAATCGACATAATGCGGTGGCGGTCGCTACGAGTTAGGACGATCCAAAGATTTGACTCGACAGACCCTTCTCTAACTTTATTGCGAGATTGACATGTAAATATTTCTGACGTTACTGAATTATTGATAGGTGAAATGTTTCGTTGAATGAAATACGCACCTTGATTCAAATCTTCGACGCTTTGGCTAGAAGAAGCATTCGAAATTGCTCCTCCAAAATCATTGTTGAGCTGCAAAGACTGCACTCGTAATTTTCGACGTAGTTTGGGCATATCAAATGGCAAGGATCGTAAGTCGGCTTCAGCTTCGGCTCGTCGTCTTCTCAGTTTCGGCATATCAAAAGGTAAATCGGAAATATCAATTTCTTCATTCTTGCGTTCCTCCTCAGTATTGCTGTTTTTAAAGTTAATAAAAGCGTTCCGTGAATCAACACCCTCCCTCGAGTGAATTGAAATTCCGCTGTCGGATCCCTGAATCTCAGCATCGCCTGTAGTCGAATGTCTGAAAGTTAGGTTCAAAAGATTCCTGTTTTGTAATGCACGTCGTTTAGGTTTAGCCACGATTTCAACAGTTGTTTGTACTGTTGTATTTCCCGTTTCGCCATCCTCAGGTGAAACTTTTTGCGAATTGTTATTCTTATTGTTGTCAGACGTCTCCGATGCGGGTTCCTGAGAAGATTTGTCCGAGATCGGACTCAAAATGTTCAGTTTAGTTGGGTGGTGTCCAAACCCCGACAGTTGCATGTGATGGCTCTTTGTGAAAGGGACATTTCCCGAATCAGAGCTATGCGAACTGAGAGAAGATGAGTGACGACTTTCCGAACTACTACTGCTGCGATCGCCTTCGCTATTGCTACTTCGCAGAGATTCCATGCTGCCGCCACTGCTACTGGTGGCCATGCTTTCTGTGCTGGAATACTTGCGACGTGGGCGTGTCACTCCAGGCCTGCCTTTAAATTCCATTATAGGGCCGACCCCCTTTGGCCCCGTGTACCGATTCAATTCAGGTGTGTCAGAATCGGAAGTGGGTCGACCCTTAATCTCTAAAAAAATACCGTCTTTTGATTGTGCTCTTTCGTCATCACCATCGCGAGACTCGCGGCTCGAGTCCCTTAAACGTCCAATATCTAATTCAGTAGACACGGAGCCTTTTACGTCCACCATACTAGCGTCACTGCTTGTGGGAGTCTCCCGGGCACGTAACGACTTCACGGGGAGTCTTAAATCTTTGAGGCGAGGGTGTGCAGGCTGCGATTGCGGCAGATTCGGGGCACTTTTAATGCTATTCATAGCTGAACCGTCTTTTTGCTGAAATTTTGTCGGCAAAGGCGCAGTCGATGGAGGCGAAGGTGTGTAACCCCTTAATGGTAGTTGAGATGACGACGCTGTACGATCATCATCTTCAATGTGTACCTTCTCCAGCTCTTCCGATAATGCACAAGCATTACTTTCGGTTTCTCTTTTCTGCCGAATCGTTGGAATCTTTGAACGGCGTACACTATCCGTTTTCATAGTCACCTTACGGCGACCTTTGTTGTCTGGTTCGCTGCGTTCGACTGCTTCAAACGCTGACGATGCTGAGGATATAACTTTACGCTCCTCAGCCTGCAAGAGTGCTGGGTGATTGCTGACTCGGTCGAAGTCATCCAAGTCATCGTCAGAGCGTGCAACTTTGCAGTCAAAGGCCGTTTCGTAAATCTGTCTGGTGGTCATCTCTTGCGGCCAGCGGGGGTAACGGCGCCGGCACGTAAAAGACGCTACGGGAAGGCCTATGCTCTTCTACATCTTCGGGCGCGGCGCACGCGCAGCCGGCCGCGTCGCGCCCACGGCGCCTCGGCGGCATCCACGTGCTCTCGCCGGACGAAGACGATGACCGCTCTAGCTCACGGAAACCATCTTCAGCAACAGAAAATCTTTTTGGTAGATTTGGGCGGGGAGCAACGTGCGGTGCGTCTAGACTAGCCGATTTCCTGTAACGTGGGCCACGAGATGATGACGTTGAGGAGATAGTGGGAGCCGACGGTGCAGGTGGCGGAGGAGCTGTCTTGAATAAGTCCCCGTAATAATAAGGACTGGGGTTCCTCCGCGGGGCGTTGGCGTATCTCGGGTCTGAGCGACCACTGTCAGGCGAGTGCAAGGATGGCGCTGTTGCAAACGGATCAAATTCACCAAACTCGTCCTCTTCCCCTTCTGATGATGTAGAACGATCTTCCGACGACGATTCTAGAAAAAAAATTGTTTATGATTTATAGCGCGACCACAAATAAATCCAATAAGGAGGTAACAAATGCAAAGGGAAAACTTATTCGAAATTCAAAGGGACGTGTTGAAGTAAACTAGGGCCGGTAACGAGCTAGACGCAGATTCACGATTTTTCTTCTAACTCTAAGGTTGTCTCAAGTGGCGTCGTTTAAGTGAGCGTCTGGATTGTAGTTTTGTTAAGTGCGTAATCTATTGTTATCGAAGCACATGTTTACCTACGAAGTTTATTAATATATTACGAGTTGTACCGTTACCTAATTATATTTAAAACGTAATCGTATCAACTCTTGGCATAAAAAATTCTTATCCAATAAACTTGCTCATTTCCATTTCAATCAAACAGAGGGACTTTACCGCTGTGGGTAATGAATACGTTGAATCCCCTTACATACGGGGCTAATGTTATTCCAAAGGCACGTAGAAAGCCCTAATGAGAATTCCTTGCTTCACGTAACAAAGGACTCCTTCTGAATGCATCATGAACATAAAAAGTCTGGATTTAAACCCTCGAGCTGCGACGATGGGTAAGAACTAACGAATCGCAGCCCAAGCTGTGTACCGTTTTATAATAAACTTTTTTAAATGTTTCCCTACAACAAGGTCTCCGCAGGCCTTTTGTTTCAATTCCGCATTTTCTGTTCGCTCGTTTAAATTACTTTTTAAAGTATTGCTTTTAATTTATAAGGCTGCTTCGTTATTGTTACGAGACATTACAATAATACGCTAGTCTTTTAGTTTTCAATTAATGGATGCAGGTTGTAAACAATTGTTCTTTCTGTGTCGCAGCATGTTCTAGTTAGATCGAGTTTTCATCGCAGAACGGATGGGACGGTTGCATATTGTCGGTGCTAAAATTGGTACCGACGGCACATGAACAAAACGACATCAAAACTGGGCAAATTGCCTATTAGAGTACACGGGGAGTGCTATCGGAGGGTAAGTGACGTCATTAAGTGACGTGATTACTTTTCCGCGTGGATGGCCGGGCGGCCGACACTCCGAATTTGTTAAATTGTCGCGATTAACGTGTTTAATGTCTTTCTAAAGCGTGTTGGCAGTGAAAGGTTACACGTGATTACGCTTTACACGAATATTGATTTTTAGAGGTTCAAATTGAATTCGCTATTTATTAAAGTCTTAACATTATTGGATTAAGTTTTTGGATTGAATCGTTGATTCTAATATATGTATTGGTATACCAATACCTATTCTTTACATTCAAATCACTCATGACACTGTAATTGAAATCCAGTTTGCACATTGCCATTCAAATAAAAAGCATAGACTAATTCCATTTAATACTAAAATACACCAATAATAAAACGTTATTTTCAGTCACCAACAAACTACAAAAGGCCCAGTTATTACGGATCCGCGGGTTTTTACCCGGTCTAGACGAACGGACAAACGACAAAAGGGCTGATTAAAACTTGCCATTGTTGTTTCAATACCAGCTAGCTAGTATTAGCAAAGTCCCCAGATAATAAAAAAAAGCGTCGCAATCGCGTAATTATAGACAGGGTATCCATTTTTGCGTCCATTACGCGATAAAAAAGTTGTTCAATGTTCTAAAACATTAAGTAGGTGTGCAATGTCTACATAAACTGATTAAGTATCACTACATAGTATAAAACAAAGTCGCTTCCCGCTGTCTGTCTGTCCCTATGTATGCTTAGATGTTTGAAACTACGCAACGGATTTTGATACGGTTTTTTTAATAGAGTGATTTAAGAGGAAGGTTTATATGTATAATGGATGCATATTATAGTAGATAATGATATATACATAATTCTTCTGGGTGTGAAAGTTTTTTATATAAAATGACTTTTATACAGGACAAACTTTTTAATGCGGGCGAAGCCGCGGGCAAAAGCTAGTAAAACAAAAGTATGAAATTGCAGAGGAAATATGCTTTCTAGATTTGTAAGTTCATTGACGTACCTAAACCAGCTATGATGTAATATTTATCTCGAACAACACAAAAACGTTTACAACACATTGCATACTGAAAACTATAATTACAAAACAACTATTTTCCCTTCCATCCATTGTTCCACTCATTTCTTTGAACGAAATCTGTGCCACAATGATCAAAACTTTTGCTCCATTTCGCTCATCACCTACTTCTTGTTGAGAGTTATTTTTCTTTTTAATAAACGCGGAAGTACAGGACTAGACGCTTACATTCTAGCCACGAGACAATAGCTTAACTAGGCTCCGCCACGATTGTTGCATCAGAAGAATGGAGTCTTTGTCCCGCCGTCCCAAGAGATGCCAGGACTCGACTTGCTCGGCCCTCAAAACACGAGTGCTTACGCGGAAATGAAGCATGAGATTGTAACATTTGTAAATGGATGTCTTTTGTTTGATTTCGCATGTGAAAATTTCTTACATCAGCACTTTTAAGTGACCTAAATTTAAGTTGAAGAAATGCCTACGCTAACATTGTATTTAGATTGAAATGATTGGTAATTTGTAAGATTTAAAACAGTAATTCGAGTTGCAAAGTACAATTTTAGAAGAAAATTCTCTTTTCAAACACAACCGATACAAACAATCATCGTTTAAAGTGGAATAATAGAAACAAGCACATTGTTTCTTTCGTAATGATTGTGCATTATTTGCTAGTTGAATTGCTGAGCTCAATTGGCAGGATGTTTAGCCAATCAACTCTCGCAACATTAGCTTGTTGCCATACTTTGTTGTTCACTCCAGTGTTTCGACGGACGGAAGTACAGTTTCATATTACAACCGACACAAATAGAATTCTCTATTTGTTTGATTATTTTTAAAATCGTTTGCCTATTAAGTTGGCTATAATTCGGAATACGTTAGTCTTTTTTAGTTACAATTACTTAATAAGGTGTATATCATTTTGTATAAAACGATGCGATAAATTTGTTTAGGATACTCATGGAACAACTATGATTGGAACGTTAAAACAGAGCTGAAATACATATAGGAAAGCATAGTTGGATTAGTGTAGTAACTCACCAGATTCGTAATACGGCTGAGACCTGTGGCGCGATTGTCCCTCGTTCCTCAACGGCGCTGACGGCGCTGGCTCTGGCGGCGACTCCACTGAACCCTCGGGAGCGCTCTCAGGACTCCGACGTGACACACCCGGGGCAGAAAGATCGAAATCAGTCCTCCTTGCAGACTCGTAATCAGCACGGCGCCTTGCCGATTCGGCATCAAACTCTGCCCGCCTTCCAGAATCTCCGTCGAACTCCCTCCCGTAGTATCTGCGGCTTTCGTATTCGTACGGACGCCGGCTGGAGTCAAAATCGTAATTTGTCCTCCTCGAGTCGTAGCGCCATCTGGTGGTATCTGGCGAACGGCGCTGTTCACGGGAGCGGCGGCTGCGCTGGGGGGAGCGGCGGGCTGTATCGCGCGGCGTGCAGTACGCTTCTATAAATTCAACCTGGAACAAAATATTAATAGATTTAATTACGCGGTACAAAGTAAACGGTTTAAATCATAATTGAAAACTTTACGTATCTACTGTCGCACTAGCAAGAGGGGAACTTCAGGGACTACGAATGAAATGAGATCAATGGATAACCCTCGAAATGAAAACAGATCTCGCACATGGCAAGAGCCATTGCATACCAAGTACCTATTAGTGGAAAAGAAGTCCTTCATCACGAAGGTCGATTATGTGGCAGAGTAAAGTGGTAATAAAATGCAGCGGTCACATATTCGGCGAACGTAACGGCCGGTTGGACGTTCTCACTCCCCTCGAACGGGCGTCATTACCACGACCCGTTTGTGTTTATGGGGACGGATATAAAGAATATTATGAGATATTGTGCCGGCATCGACGATACTATGAGGTGATAACACTGCGAGGGACGGACGCTGCCAAATTTAGTTCGCGGAGACAAATTTTTATAGCATAACCCCATGATATGTTTTGTTCCCTTTTCTTTTGCTATCATTTTTGTTAAGAAAAACGAAAACGCCACTACAATATAATGAATACTGTCTAATGGGTTATATTTACAGACTCCTTTTGTCATTTCAGCTCATCTCAAATAATGGGGCGGAGAGATTCGGATACGACTGCTCCGAATGTTTTTATATTTGAATGTGTTTATAAGGTGATATCTGTTTAACCCGAGGGTGGTTTCAGGCCATTAGAGTCAGTGATGAGTTCCCGTTTCCGCGCCTCCGGTCACGAAGGGTCTTTCGTACCAAGAGTTCTCATTAAGGGTTAAATTAGTAGCGGCTCAGATGGATTCACTCCGTAGAGTTGTTTACTTAAACGTCATTGAATACGTATTTGTAATTTATGTAATCGATATTTACATAAGATTTGATACTTTCGACAGTTAATTAGTTTCAAGTGATGTAGACCAATCTCTCGGTGTAAATGAATACGTACGAAAGAAAGTCTTATTAAAATATGGACAAAAGGCCGGGATCCGGTTCTTGCCCGAGGGCAGTTCCCTTTAAAAGTTTTTAGTATTGAAGGGTAGGCTCGCTTCATCTGGCGCATTGTTTAACGATTCCTTGCTATGCATGAAATTTATTTACATAATTAAACGTCGACCGCGCCTCCCCAGTTTTGATTTGCGATGTCTACAGAGATTTCGTGCTCTTTATTTGCATATTTTGTTGCTTAATTAATGCTTCGTTTGTAATTTACTTTCATTCCTATAAAAAAATAACAGATATTTAACAGAATTATGCTCTAAACATGTTCTAAGAAACGTGCGCTCAGAATACAAATAATTTAAACAATTTGATAGCATCAAAAACGTGTAGAGCAAAAGTGTTTTTTTTTTTATAAACAACTCTGTATAGAGTTCCATTTTATTTACCGATTCAAATCAATGCCGGCATCCAGGCGTAAGGGTTAACTTTGAAAGGGATCAAATTGAATTCTGCTCAAGCACACATGTTCACTCTGACCATTCATCAATTGTATCGCATAATGGGGGAATAGTAGTCAACGGCTCACTTCCTGCGCCATAATACATGTACTTATGGATACGTTGAGCTACACATGCCATGACTTTAATTAACTTCCTCGTAGTTATAAATTAAAAATTAATTCCAATTCGTCATTACGTTATGTAAAAGTATGTATTGACGTCACGTAACGTACATTTCTGAGGTTTGTTATGTTCCAATGAAGGTGAAGTTTTAATTTGAATTTTAACCACCTATAGCTACAACTTTTTAAATTGCTGTGCGTATTTCTTTATCAGCACGGTAGAGAGGTATTTTCGAATAAAATGCTATACGACAACCGACTCCGAGAGCGATTTATATTATGTCAAAGGTACGGAAATAAGCAAAATGTCCAAACAAAGCATCGAACTGAGCGTTTTTAATCCTCGAGGAAGGAAGCAGAAAAAAAATCTTAAAACAATGCGCTACCGACCTTGTTGTATCGACTCGGTACGAACGAGGAAATGATTGATTTGTCTTTTAAACGGCCATTACCGATCTTTGATATAAACACCAGTTCTCGGAATTATAACCAATGGAATCCAGGATCCATGCAAACTTGCATACAAAATCGGGCGCGTCGGTGCGCGCGTACTGACACATGAGTCACTATCAGATATCAGCCGATAAGATTCACAAGTGTATGATAAACTTACAAAAGATAAATTCGTAATGTTAAATTAGATCGGGATTATATTCTCGTACTAAATACCGAAGAAGTCGTCCACATAAACGATTCCGGGTTCGCCCGCAATGACTAATACAGTATGAAGGATGTGGGACAAGAGCTTTCAGACGTCCGGGTGAGTCACAACCCCGGCCCGTTTATAAATATCGGAGACACGCCTGCTGGGATCCCGAACTAAAATAGCTAGTTTTAGTATCGCGTGACTGTAATGGTAGCAGCCATTGACTTTTTTATAAAATTTCCATGTTTTGATTTTGCACGTATTTTGAGCCTGTGACTCAACGTATCCGAATATGGATTGCCAATGTTATGTTTACATACAATATGATAGTGGAATATTTTCAATTCATGGCATTTTGCCTGAATTTATTTGAAAATATTCCGAACATTTGATATTCCACTAGATGAGTATGTTCTTTCTCTAGATATTCCAATGGAACTGGGTACTTCAATAATTAAAGGTAATATTTCATCAACTAGCTACTTTAATCTTCATACGTAGTTTTGTTGACGTTATAAACTAATTCTTTGTAAGGTTATATGTTTATTACGTACATTTAAAGTTTAACCAAAACAACGAACCGGTATGTTCTACTTCTTCGAATGCGTCATATTGCGGGGATGTTTTAGTATCGAATAATTATCCTCTATCGTGAATCGTGTTGACCCCTTGTAAGAGTTAATGCAATATACCGATAAACGATATAAAATTGTGCTTTGATAACACTTCAAGTATGCAATCCGAACAAATAAACTTCGTAATAATTTGTAAATTATCAAAACTGTTAATCCTAACATTGACACTAATCTTAGATAAGCAAACATTTATAAAATCGACGAAACAGTCCATTCATGACATAAAACCCGAGAGAACAATGCGCATTCATACAATTTACAAAGAACAAACATAAGTAGCCCGCTTCTCACATCCTTGCAGGATAGTAGATAGTCATTAATTAGTGAAGCTTTTAGCGTATTTCTGAGGCGAGGCCATGAGTCATCGTTGGCGTTACCGGCTTTGTTTACAACAACAATGATGACGATAACAAACCCTTACGTCTTTTGCATCTTGAATAAAACATTAGAGATAAAAATCACAGCACCGTAGAATAGCTAGAATGTTATTAAATTTGTCGTCTACAATCAGACGGGCCGTGTCAACATCCGTCTGGTCACGTTCAGCAAACCAGAGACCACAAACAGGTTCCCTGCAAGCGAATCAAATCAATTCTTTTACTTTTTCACTCTCAAAACAGTAGGGTGTGTATTTCAATTATTCCGTGACTATTGGCATGAAACCCTGAATGTCTATCACCAGTCTAGTCGGCCAGTCATAATAATATTATTTACTTTGGGCGGACGAAGAATCCAAGAGCTGTTGAGAGTTTTATTTACGTTCCACGAAATGTACTCTGTGTTGACGTCGTAAGGTCTACAATGCAAGTTTCCGCCCCTGCTGAGTCAGGTTGAGTAAACTAAGCACGCAATTGTTGGAAATGACAAAACAAGCGGAGGAAATAAGCTTAATTACTAAGTTGCCAGTCCGAATCGCCTAAGGACCGGGAGTTCCCTTAACTAGACCCTTACGAATGTTTCAATGAGGGGAGCAATTATGGAAGAAATTTCGAACACCTCAAAAAGGTCATCGCACTTAGAAATAATAAGTAAATAATTCGTTAAATTTGTAGCAATGCTATTCGAGAATTCATCGGACCTCATAAAACTTTGGCATACAGTGCTGACTGCTCTAATGAATAGGGTTTGCTGAACGGAACTTTATAATACCTTTGTCAGAATGGGGACTTTTGTTTATTACTCTTAGTTTTCTAATAGTTATAAAACGTTGGTAAACGAGACCATTTTGAATTGACTAGTACCGGAAGAAACTACAGGTTTGTCATAAAATGTTGTAGATATCCTTGAGAGTGCAATTGGTAAAACAAATTAGATATCAACCCAATTTATTGTTTCGGAAAAGATAACATTTGCAAAATGATTGCTAATGACACTGATACGTTTACTAAAGATATCTAGGAGAGCATTAGTATCATTGAAATCAAAATAAAATTTATTGTAAATTAAGTTTTATTGCGTTCTATTAGAATTTTATTTTCTCCTTTCAAATAAAAGATTGTGCCAAGGCTCGTCAGGAGAAAACTTTGCTCTCTGAACTTGTAACTGAGTTAAGTCAACCCGAGGGTACGGTCGGGTACCTAATCAATATTTACTTACAACTGGCTTGTGTAGCTGTTACTCCAGCTACTTATAAGTGGGACTTTGATTTATTATCCTCTTACTTTAATCATTGCCATCGTTTATTCATTATGATGGTAGCTTTTGTTGACGGTTCCGGTCGCTTAGGTCTTTCTAGGACTAAGAGTAGCCTTTGTTAATTTAGGACTTGGTCTACCTCTGTGCTAAGGTATTCAGCAGTTTATGAGTTTATTTCTAACATCCAAAACATCTGAACATACAAATATCTTCACAAGGTTTCGCATTTATATTAGGATACAATTTAATTGGATTATAGAACTCTGTCTAATACTAGGTTGTATAATTATACGCTTTGCTTTGACAAAGTGCCTACACGGAATAGCTCTATTGAAAAATAGAGTCGGCATTCACATAATGTTTGATGTTATGTCATAACCACAATTTACTACATTTAAGGAAAACAAAGTACATAGTATAAAAATGTTGCGAATATTGCTAGGAATTTATATAGTTGTTAAAACGATCTACTTAAAAGTAGAGAACTTCTAGAATAGAAATTGGTCCTCGGTAGTGTCGATAGTCTCAATGCTGATCTATAAATTAACATTCAAAATAGTCTTTAACGTCTCAGTTTTAAAACTCACCACATGCACGACAAGAATCCACTGGACAATCTGTCGCATCTTCGCAATAACTTTCTTGTTCGACGGCATTTTCACCGGTTCTCAAATCCAATAATCCAACTTATCACAAATAAATCCAACAATAAGTATAGGAATCCACAAATAGCACAGTACGATCACCAACTTTATCGACCGTTTCACTGGCACGCACACACTGATGTACAAAACTAGACATACACTTTCACACAAACTTGTTCTTGTTCTTGTAAATGTATTTAACAGTAGCTTATCTCGCCAACTATGTGTAATGTTTAGGCGTTTGGCAGTAAAACCTGCGATATAAACGCCTAGGACCGCTCGGTTACTTGACGAGTCCAACTGTAGACTGACAACACTATACAAACGCTATACGCGAATGTGTAAAACGGTGACTCATCGCCCCGCATACTGTTTACCGAGGCTTGAGTCATCGCGGTCGTGACGCTATCGGCAGCGCTGTAGCGCTTTACCGGCCCAATGCAATCGCCTATAGTAATAAACCGCACCAGTTGTTAAGCGCTGGACTGCTACATTGTAGATAAGCGACTCCATTAATACCTCCATTCCGCACGTGTCGTTGATGACGTTGCTCAATTATGAACTATATTTACATAGCTTTAAGACGATTATAGATTGTACAGTGTGTTGGGTAACGAAACGTAAACTTTCGCGTTCGGATTTCGATTCCACTTGAGTTATGTTAGATTACGCTCGACTAGGTCGAATGCCGTTTTGAGGTCGTTTACTTGATACGTTCGACTAACAATCGTAGTAGAATTGTGTCCCTATACAGATGGAGTCGTTGGTAGGAGTTAGTAATTAAAATGGATACCTTCTAGCAACATTACAAATAGTTGCGAGTGTTTTCGAAACAAAATGTATTACGGCAACTGGTACAAACGAGCATGCCAACTATAAATCTAGTTTAGTAACCAATGGTTCTTTACTGGGGACAGTTAGCCAGCTATCTCATAGTTAGAGAGCACGTGACTAAAAACATTCTAACAAAATTATTAGCCGTTGCCCACGAAGTTTGACTATTTGGCATTTAGCGCCGGCCTTTTATGGTCATCTGGTTTTTGCGTAACCAAATTCGGAACAGCAGTGAATAATTAATTACATTTAAATATTTCATCAAGACTGGTTGTATTTTTGATCGATTTGACTGATCAGTTTGTCTCGTGAATACATATGAGATTAATGCATACCTTGAGTTTATTATCATTTTATTTACCGACTTTGAAAAAAGGAGGAAGTTCTCAATTCATGTGTTAGTATTTTATTTTTATGTATGTACACTGATTTCTCTGAAAATTGTGAGCCTATTTCCGTGATTCCTTCTTTATTTAGTAAATCAGGGTCTCGAAACGGTCCAATTTCACCAAATCTTGGTTTTGGATTCATTATTTTATGCAACAGATTTAATATACCTGAATCATAGGAGTAATTTTCTACAGATACGTGCACTGTGTGAATTAAAAAAAATATGACTTCGTACGAATATCTTTAACATACAACTCTACATACCTACTCTGCCAATAATATATTATCATCATCATCATCAGCCACATGACGTCCACTGCTGCACATAGGCCTCCCCTAAAGATTTCCAGACGGATCTGTCAAAAGCGGCCCGCATCCAGCGTGTTCCTGCGACCTTTATCAAGTCGTCTATCCACCTTAATATCATACTTATTTAAATTATAAAGAAAATAAAGATACAATAGCAACCCCAACTCCATCTTGAATATTGCAGGTGTTATTCAATACTTAGCATGGGTGTTTTATAGTCGTTTGATACTTTGGTACAGCGACAGAGAGAGATTGGATCACTTTGTAAACCTATATTCCCAAGACTACAAGAACTCAATGGCTGTTGACTACAACTCTAGTTGAAATGACCTATGTACAAGACTGTCAATGACGCGACTCAAGTACACAAACTAGCTACTACTGATGCTCAGTACCAACCTATTAATTATACAATACATTATATTATAAAAGATTTTGATTTTTTAAAAGATGACTGCCTCGGTGGCGTAGTTGTATTACGGTACGACTGCAATGCTGAGGTCTCGGGTTCGATCCCCGGGTCGGGCAAAGTGAGATTGGATTTTTCTATTCAATATCAGCCCGGAGTCTGGAATTTGTGCCCGATATGGCGATAGGCTCGCCCTCTATCACATCATGGGACGGAATACGCACGGCGAAAAGTGGGTGCCCTAGTTGCGCCTCTGCCTACCCCTTCGGGGATAAAAGGCGTGAGTATGCGTTCGTATAAAATATTTTCTCCCATAGAAAGTTTATCTCAACAAACTTAAATTCCTTTTTCAAATATTGTAAAAAAAAAGAAATTACTGACAGATTACGTGCCAGTCTCAAAATAGTACGAACACTATCCTCATAATATGTCATTACTCTCTACAATGCACAATAAAACTCATATAAGTTAGAAATTAAACGTGACTCATGCGCTGCAATTCAAAATAACCGGTTTAAAAAATTGGCGTAAAGTCAATTTAGATAGCTAAGCCACTGAGTCATCTAACGTTTTGGCAAATAGTATTGAAGTTCACACGGCGCATTAAACTATGTATCAAACCACGTGACAATGCATGCAGAGAAGCTTTCTATTACTGTACAAAGGCATGGAGACCGTGAGGCGGCGTATCTAAATATACTAACTGCCTCGCCTTATTTAGTGATTCTGTAAAGGCACGGGATTCCGCGACTGTTGAGTTATGTTGGAAGTTTTTTTTTTTTTTTTTTTTTTTTTTTTTTATTGCATTTAATGACGAGACGAGCATGCCGTTCGCCTGATGGTAAGCGATACGACCACCCATAAACAGTAGCAACACCATCCAGCACCTTGACTAACAAAGTACTGTGTGGCATTCCACTGCGCTCGTCACCCTGAGACATAAGATGTTAAGTCTCATTATGTCCAGTAGTTATACTGGCTACAATGTCCTTCAAACCGAAACACAACAGTGCATGCACACTGTTGCTTGGCGGTAGAAATAGACATTGCGGTGGTACCCACCCAGACGGCCTCTTACATAATGAGAGACCTACCACCAGTATGACTGGCATTTGCTTATCTTACATGATCTCTAATGCATTTTATTTGAAAAGTGAAAAAAACATCAGATTTAAGGCAGATTTTCTTGTCAAAAATAGTAAATCAATGATGAATTAGTTTTTTTTTTTTTTTTTTTTATTATCATTCAAACATTAATACAAAAGTTACAATAATAGCATCTATCAAACCACTGAGGTTTATATTAGAGCTAAAAAGAGTTTACAGCAGTAACAGTTCATAATTATAGGTACTTATTATAATATACAGAAACAATTAATTCTTAATCAACAAGGTAGATCAGAATACGTTTAAAATACATTAAATTACTTAATTTATTGATTATTCATAAAAAAAGTTTTTGACTTGATCACTTCAGATTAAATAGTCTTTTACCTGCCTGTGTTTTACTCTAATATATAGTTTGAATAAAGTATGTAACAGTAAAGGAAACTTTTCATCAAGTAACTTATTTCCTAAGTTTTCCTAAAAATGTAAATCACAGCGACTAAATAAACTTCCAAGTGACTTGACACATCGTCATAATCGTTTAGTTATTCAATTAAACGACTGCCCACTGGTGTTTATATTAACATAAAAGAACGCTAAACAGTGAATGATAATGATAATGTAAAACACATCCGTCATCCTGATGTCATCTCCAATGGAAATATTGTGTTCAACAGTCTAACAGTCATAAGTGTTGGAACGCGACTGGAATAAGTTAGGTGTTCTGTTTGATTTTTTTAAATAGTTGACAGTATTTTTTTATTTTTATAATTTGGCTTTGATATATTTTTTTTTGAATAGGGAATTTCCCCTGGTCAGTAGGACATTTTGTGAAATTACTTAATTAGTATAAACTCTTTGACATGATTGGATAGAAAAAGTTGGTAATTCGTTGTTCCGCTAATTCTCCATTATTTGAACACATTAATTGACTGAAGTTAAATAAAAAAAATTACATTAAATTTAATATTGTTGCCCTGCAGTTTATTTTATACGATTTGTTTTATGAACATGACCTAAATTAAAATTAAACCGTCATTAACAAGCAAGGCTGTGTAAATCTAATATCACACAAGACAATGTGTATGCCCTCAGTGACCACAGAGGTCGCCTTAACACTTGAGAAACCTCATTATTATGGCTAGCAGGGTACAATGACACAAGATCATCCATAAAGGTACCGTTCTGGACTCTACGACAAGTTGTAGCATATGTGCGAAGATTTGCTGTAGTATTCGAATATGATTACTAATATTATAAATAGTTTTATGTCATTTTTTAGCTACTCGTTTGGTATACACTTAAAAAAAAAATAAAATTTATTACACACAATACCTCGATTAATACAGGCTTTTTTATCCTGGAGAAAGCTGAATGTGACATTTTTAAGATTATAGCGTGTGTAGAGTCGTGAGCTAAAATAAGCATTATAGATCTTACACTAGTGCACCCACTTTTCGCCGTACGTATGCCGTCCCATGATATAAAAAACAAAATCATTTCCTAACAAATTTTATAGATGATTTCACAAAAGGGCTTCTATTTCGTATTATTTGCTATTACATAATATATAATAATTTGCCTAGGTGGTGTAGCCTAGTTGTATATCGGCACGACTGCAATGCTGAGGTCTCGGGTTAGACCCCCGGATCGGGCAGTTATATTTGATTATTCTACTCAGTAGCTTGCGAGCGCCTAAAGCGTTCACCCGAAAGTCCGGTGTGGCCAGAAAAGCCGACTCGCGTCAGGCTACGGGCCGTTAGGGCCAAAACAAAAAATAAATACTCAGTAGCAGCCCGAAGTCTGGAATTTGTGCCCTATATGGCGATAGGGTCGCCCCCTGTCACATCATGGGTCAGAATACGCACGGCGAAAAGTGGGTGCATTAGTTGCGCGATGCGTCTCTACCTACACAAGGCACAAAAAGTACAATAGGCGTGAGTGAGTACATATAGAATAATTGCCGAAATCCGAAAATACCCTATTGTGGGTTCACACCTGGCTCGCGGGTGACAACTGCCTGCATTAGCAATTTGTCGCAGTGTTTAGAACCGTACTTTTATCTTAAGGCGCGATGTAATAGGCGTGTACAAGAATGCGTATGGAAATAACTATGATGACATTTTTATGCAAATACTCGCTGCCCACTCGAAAAAGAGTTTTTATCTTACGCTTAAGTAAGATATACATAATAGGTGTGCATATTATATAGTATATATTATTTTTTTATACGAGGATTGGTCGAGGTAGATAAACAAGAGATTTTATATTGAATGACGCCATAAATCTATATTTCAAATCGGAAATCCCCCGATATTAAAATACCTACTACAGATAGCATATTTATGTTTATTAATTCTCACAATATTATAAGTTTAACATAACACATTATGTATTTGTCAATCGAGTTTACTAGACTCTCTTGCAAATTCGATAATAAGCAATACAAAAGCTCTAGCTAGAGTCGTCGACTAAAATTATAGAAAGATATCTTGAGGATAAAATATATACGATATAAAGTAAGATACTATTAAACATAATCCTATTAACATAGTCTTAGAATAAGTAATCGCTCAGATGTTAAGATAAAAGAAAGTATTGTTTGTTAATACCATAATGTGGGAGTCATCAAGCCTTATTTAATACTAGCATTGCGCGCGGCTCCGCCCGCGTGGAAAAGTTTTCCGGGATAAAAAATAGCCTATAGCACTCAGGAGTAATGTAGCTTCCCATTAGTGAAAGAATTTTCAAAATCGGTCCAGTAGTTCCTGAGATTAGCGCGTTCAAACAAACAAACTCTTCAGCTTTATATATTAGTATAGATTTATAGTTACACAATTCAATTTCAATTTATTGCACTCCATAACTTACAAAATTAAATTTAAAACGCTAAAAATACTGAAAAATGATCATTTTTGCTGCTCGACAAGCGATTTGCAAACTGTTGGTCTAATAAATATTGTATCTAATGTATGTACTGGGTATGATAGGACTTGCATAGATTTATACTCCACTATAATTGGCATAACAAAAACGACACGAAGGTCCGTGTCGTTTAATTGTGATGATTGTAATTGGTCAAGAGACCAACGCGCAAGTCACATGTTATCCTCTCGACCAATCACAGTGAAGCGACACGGATGTTCGTTTCGTGTTTTACACTACATTCTAAGGGGACTGAGCGGTGTTCCTACTGGCTCGACATCGTACTGGTACCATGCCGATATCGGCCCAAACCGACCAGAATGGATAAAAAAGTACCAAAATCAAAAGTAATGTAAGCTTACACGAATCGGACATCCATAAGTGTAATTTAATTTCTTCATCACGTGGATGATATGACGTAAAAGTCTTCGGACTCAAGCTAATGTTTATATTTCCTCTTATAAAAGACGCGCTAAAACTCACCTACGGATGATCTAACCTTTCAACCAATAGGTGAATGCACCCATTTAGTAGAATCGTCTGGCAAGCTCTTACCAATGACGTCACCACTAGAATGAATAGTATTGAACATAATGACGTGTTATTGTCTACAATGACAAAGCCGACAAGTCTACGGGATTTTTGCTGTGAGTAATTAAGTAGTTCTTATAATTTTTAATATTAATGAGGAGGTGAGTAGCTCGCCTAATAACACGACTGCTATGGACCATAGCAACAGCATTTAAAACTTATTACTAAGCGTTATGTGGAACTATACTACGCTTATTCTAAAGTTTAGACTATCCAGTTCGGGTAGCAATATATTATGCAAGAACTTCGAGAGGCGTTTACATTAGCTGCAATAATTATTAGACACGCGACTCACCGCAAGTCTTGCAAGCTTCAAAATTTGCAGAAATTAGTTTACCGTAACTAGCCTTCCAGCCAGATGGAGTGACGATTTGCGAAAGGTCGCTGGCAGAAACTGGATGCGACAGGCCGAAGACCGGGTAAAATGGCGCGTATTGGAGGAGGCCTATGTCCAGCAGTGGACCAAAATATAGGCTGATGATGATGATGAATGAGTTTACCGTGACCGTTTACACGGTAAAAAAATGCTTGCAGAAATTATCTTCTGCAAGTTTTCTTGACAATTTAAACCCCGTTTAAAACTGAAGTCTCACATTATCCAGTAATACTACAATGTACAGCCAGCAGCATAAGTAGATGAATAAATTCAAAATTACAAACTTCCTACATATTTTTGTGTTCTTACTAAGCTTTTTTTTCTCTTCACAAAAATAAAATAAAACTATTTACTTTACTTCAAACGAAGAAAAAAATATTTCAGTTTGACTTAACGCGTATATAGGCGATTTGAAATTTTGATTTTGTACAGATACTTATGCTGCTGACTGTACTTCAAATAGGCATATACACTGCTTGTTGGCAAAAACAAACTGCAGTAAAACCTACCCACATAGTACAATTCTTTCGTTACGAGAGTGTAATGATTTCACACACACACACTCACGCCTTTTATCCCCGAAGGGCTAGGCAGAGGCGTAACTAGTGCACCCACTTTTCGCCGTGCGTATTCCGTCCCATGATGTGATAAGCGGCGAGACTATCGCCATATCGGGCACAAATTCCAGACTCCGGGCTGATACTGAATAGAAAAATCCAATATCAATTTGCCCGACCCGGGAATCGAACCCAAGACCTCAGCATTGCAGTCATACCGTAATACAACTACACCACCGAGGCAGTGTAATGATTTCAAGATTTTTAAAACATTGTGTATTTAATCCTTACATTTTTTTAAACAAAATCCCTCGCTGCATCTGTCTTTTAAAACGTGATAAACTCAAAAACGATTCAACGGATTTCGATGAAATTTGGTATACAGATAGTTAGAGTCACTGGAACGGATATAGCTTATTACTACACCTTTTATTCCAGAAAACCTCTTCCACGCGGGAAAAGCCGCGGACAAAAGCTAGTATCTTAATAAAATAATATCAGCTCGTTCCATAATACTTAAAATAGAGTCGTAATTAGTGCGTGTCGTCGAATTGATTTCCATCATGATGCGTCATGCGTGTGATGAGCTTAAATTACATCAGGCATAAATCCTATCCCGGACAACTCCCGTGTTACAAACCGAACTCTTTTTTGAGAACCTGACACGGATATTCTACGCAGTACGGAATTCAACCGGTTTCCTAGTAGGCGTCCGTTAAATCCGTCAAATGACCTGGTAAAATGAACCACTGCATCTTGTTTTAAATATTTAGTCTACGTTTATAAAACAATATCTTGCTCAACGTTGGTGATTTTAGTGTCTATAAAATCTAGATATATCAAACAATAATCTTAACAGTTACCTATCATCATCATCATCAGCCACATGACGTCCACTGCTGAACATAGGCCTCCCCTAAAGATTTCCAGACGGAACTGTCAAAGCGGCCCTCATCCAGCGCGCTCTTACCTATAAGGGATCTACAAATTGATTGCTTGGTTTTTAAAGTCTAATCATTCATTAGAATCGTGTTAATTATAAATCCTCGCCAAGGTCGCGATTAACTATGCATGAAAAATACCAAATGGACAGACGTAATAATACGTAATCAAATGTCGTCTGCATATTGACCGATTGACGTGTCTCTCGTGCCATTAAAGACAATTGTTGCTAATTTAGTATCACTCGCTGATAGAAAATTAAGAAATTTATATACATTTTGATAATGTAGGTACTAATATTAGTACATGTAAATCTAGGGTTATCCATGTTGTACCTCTAATAGGTACTAACAATTTTTTTTTAATATTTTTCAAGTTCTATGGTTTGTGCTTTCTATATTAGGCTACGAACGGTGAATTTTGTCCAAAATACTGAAATATAGTAACAATTTAGACAATTACCTTGCCAATTCACGAAATTATGAATCCGGCACACGCACAAAATTAATGAATGAATGACTAATCCTAATAAGTCAATTAAATGTGTTTTACGAGAATATCTACGTGACTTAAAAAAAGTTCGTTAAAGTCATAAGTTATGGGAGGGTATCGTGTTAAGAAACGACAGATGTTTGAGCTAAAAGGAAAATATTTGTTCCAAGGTGACAACTATAGTTCTATAGAATATTATTATGTGGTGTACTATAAATAAATGGCTACGACCAAAAAATCGTTTGGAATAGAATAACTGACAGACATCATTTGAAGGACATTGTAGCCAATGTACGGCTTCACTGGTGTCACTTATGCTTATCCCTTCGGGTATAAAAGGCGTTAATGTGTGAGAATGTAATAACACTTTTGCGTATCACTTTTTTTAGTTTAATGTTTTGGTTAATTTACTTCTGTGAGTCACGCCCGGTGTTCCCAACGATAGTCTGGGTCGCATGTGGTCCAAGTCATGTGCACGTAATGACTCATTTGTGCCGCAGGTGACTACTGTTACGCGTCGGAAGCGATAAGCGATTAGATCGATTTTTGATTGGATTAATTTGATTGTCTATCGTTTTTAAGGTTGTCTGCAGATGAGTCATCTTTGGTTTGCAAGCGAGCTGTCACGAGATGCGACAATGGTTTTGTATTAAGAACAATAACATATGAACCAGTGCCAGATGTTATAAATGTCAATGTCTTTACTTTCTCTTTTTTTTTGATTAAATATAAAAAAAGTAATTTTAGCGTGTGGTAAAATAATTTACTACATTGTCTCTAGGCACGAGTATTTTTTAGGAATTCTGAGAATATAACACGCCTATATTTAAAGGAGATTTAATTTATATTATACTACACAAAGAAATGTGATGAGTTTTGACTTTAGAAAATACATAAATGCCCGATGTTTTGGCTACTAATGGCGATAAGCTTGGTATTCCTAACGGAAACACCATTCGACATTCTTTGTACGTTGCATTCACTATATTATATCTGTATTATTTTACTATAGATAAGTCGCACTCTTAGTAAAACAATGACCTAATCCAAAATAATTGACTTGTGGGAATCGTCACAAAAACTAACTGTATACATTTTTTTTAAGTTGGGCGGGGTACGAACATAAATTCAAACGATTTTGACCCATTTTTTTCTTGAAAAGACGCATTATTTCTTAGTCGATGCAGCTTGCCGTTTAGGGTCCATATTTTGCTAAAACTCATCTAGCCAAAATTTTGGATTAGGTTATTATTTTATTTAGAGTGCGAAGTATTACAAGTCACTATGGATATTTAATTAAAATCAACACTTATATCGGAGTTGGAAGTGTTCTTTGTTTTACAAAACCGCATTTAATTATACACTGATAGAAGGCTACGATATCTCCGACAAACAACCGATTTTTATTTTAATTAAGAGTAATTCGAGATAACTTGACGTACCCTCGAGCTATACATATTATAATAAAACAGCAGAACAAGGTGTGTCTGTAAATTGAAAGATAATAATAAAATGGAAAGTGGGTCACTAAATTCTAAATAAAATCCGCTAACATTCATAACATAGACCACACAGGGTGCAACACCATAATAGATAGCACCAAATGTCCGTTAGGGGTGCGCCGTCACAAACCATGCCCCTAAAATTACATGAGCATGACTTTCAGAATCTATGCGTCACGTTTCGGTCATTTGGAATGATTCAATGAATGTGTCATATCGGGTCAGGGTCATCGCTAAGTTAGGAAGAAATTCATTCATTATGACGAAGAATCTATGGTGACAAATAGTCTTTTCTAAATAAGCTAGTTGTAAGGAATAACCTCAGTTACGTACTATGAATTGGTATGGTAAATCACACCATGACCTCCTGACCGTCACCTAATAATTCTGGAATATTACGTTAATTGTATAAAACTACATAAATTTTAGATCTACGACCTGGCGACCCTGAAAAAAAGAGCGTATTCCCACCTAAAAGGCCGGCAACGCATCTCTGTGCCCCCTGGTATTGCAGATGTTCATGGGCGGCTGTGATCACTTACCATCAGGTGAACCGTATGCTCGTTTGCCCCCTATATCATAGATCTAAATTTGAGTGGATAATATTATGATGATATTATGATTGCTAAACTACTGACCTGCTTTTGATGAAATTTGACACAGAGTAAGCTATAGCCCTAAGAAAGGATTAGGCTACGTGTTTAATATTTATCAGAAACCGAAATTGCCTGGGCGAAGCGGCGAAGAAAGATAGATTTAAAATACCTCCTTCCTAAAACCTAGGGTCCTTCAAGCAGAGCGTGAAGAAGCAATTATGCAGGCCGGCATAACTGGGTCAACCGACCAGGGATGTTTATCTCTTGCCGGTCGACATTATGTTGGGCTTCACTTCATTTACCATCAGGTGCAGTGAAGCCACTTCGTCGAGCCATCGATAAAAAAAAACTTAGAGGAATTTTTGTTTCGTTATTCATTTATTTGGCGCGACGAAGCTGGGTCACTTATAGTAGCAAAGACATCTGTAGTTTCAAAGAAGAATTTTCTTATTTGATTTTATTTGGCGCGACGGAGCTGGGTTACTTATACTGGTAACTTCTAAAGATGGTTTCTCACCCGTCACTATTGTTGATATGCACAAATGCTCCTTCACGGTTCGCTTAAGGGGAGATTGTATAACAGGGGACGAACACGTGGCCCGGAAGCCTGTTCCATATTGGAGCTGCAAAGGTACGTTGGGAATCATGAATTCCGGTACTTAATTAATTATACTGACTTTTTAACTGTTTATCCTGGGTTGAGGACTTACCTTAAATAACGCAAGAATTAAGTGCAAATGAAATGTGGGACTTAAGAGTTTTACACACACACACACACTCACGCCTTTTATCCCCGAAGGAGTAGGCAGAGGCGCAACTACTGCTCCCACTTTTGCGTATTCCGTCCCATGTTGCGTGATAGGGGGCGAGCCTATCGCCATATCAGGCAAAAAATCCAGAATCCGGGCTGATACTGAATAGAAAAACACAATATCACTTTGCCCGACCCGGGATCGAAACCGAGACCTCAGCATTGCAGTCGTATCGCAATACAACTACGCCAGTGTGAAGTGTTTTATTTATTTTTACCGCATACCGCGAGAATGAGCGGAGCGGTTATATATTTTTTTAATGAATTGAATGACGAGACAAGCATGCCGTTCGCCTGATGGTAAACGATACGACCACCCATAATCAATAGCAACACCATCCAGCACCTTGAGTTACAAAGTACTGTGTGGCATTCCACTGCGCTCGTCATCCTGAGACATAAGATGTTAAGTCTCACTATGTCCTGTAGTTACACTGGCTACAATGTCCTTCAAACCGAAACACAACAGTGCATGCACACTGCTGCTAGGCGGTAGAAATAGACATTGCGGTGGTACCCACCCATACGGACTCTTACATATGAGAGACCTACCACGAGTAATGTCACAATGTCACAAATGTCTGTAGAAATAGACAATGCGGTATCATCTATCAAGAAGACTCTGTCATAAGACAGACCCAGAAAGATGTTTCAAGGAATTACTCTCCATATGTCGCATAGCATTAGGATCCTCGGCGTCGAAACTGCGAGTGACGTCCATTTTAGGAGTAATTTGGAGGACAAAGCCAAATTGGCCAGCAAAAAGTTGGGGATCCTGAACAGAGCCAAGCGGTACTTCACGTGCGGCCACAGACTGGTGCTATATAAAGCGCAAGTCCGGCCGCACGTGGAGTACTGCTCACACCTCTGGGCAGGGGCACCCAAACACATGCTTAACCCACTTGACTCCTTACAACGACGGGCACTTCGCATCGTCGATGATCCCAACCTCACGGACAAAGTTGAGGCGCTGGGTATGCGGAGGGACATTGGTTCTCTCTGTGTATTTTACCGCCTCTTCCATGGGGAGTGCTCTGAGGAACTGTTTAATATGGTACCCGCCTCGCCTTTTTACCATCGCACCACTCGCCTTCGCAGTGGAGTTCATCCATACTACGTTGAATCCATCCGTAGTAGCACGGTGCGTTTTCAACGGTCTTTCCTGCCGCGCACGTGCAAACTTTGGAATGAACTCCCTGCATCGGTGTTTCCCGAGCGCTATGACTTGTCCTTCTTCAAATGAGGTTTAAAAAGAGTGCTCACGTCCCGGTAGGCAACTGCTAAGCTGTGCCTCTGGCATTGCTTTAGTCCATGGGCGGCGGATGCTGCTTACCATCAGGCGGACCGCTCGCTCGTTTGCCTAGTAAGGCAATAAAAAAAAAAGTTAAAAATGATATTCCAACCACATCGATCGCCTTGGCTACTGTCGCAAAACAGTAGGCATAAGTCCCAAACCACAATGTTGCATGTAATGCAAATTGATTCCTACTGAGTTGAGTACTGCGTATAGCATTAAATCACGGCATGAACAAAATGTTCCCAGAGTGACAACACGACAAAGGCATGTCATAGGATATCCCCTTAAAACAATTGCGTCAGGTTTTTTCCTAAACAAATGTTGGACTGAGAAACTGATCCACGTCACGATGACATCACGCGGTTCGAGCCTGTTTCATGACGCATTATAAAACCATGTTTGGACGTAACTTGCATGCGAAGAGGTATGTTCTGCGTAATACAGGTACGGGCTATTTATATTTGCGTATGCATATGGGTAAACAGATGTGCATACAAATATTGTTTTGTGTATTGATATGTAAAAACCTTTTTGATAAAAATATCTTAATGATGAGAAACTTTGTGTTGCCTGGGTAGTTTTAACAAAGATAAACAAGATAATGCTTTATGTCATTATCAATTCAAGAGGACGCGCAAACGTGGCAACTAAAAGTCGGCTTTCGTAGATCTATGGATAAATTAATGGTGTCAAAATTTAGGAGTGGTTAAACATGCGCAACCTCTAATCATTATAATCTATCCTGTTGAATAACATGGCTCGTCTTGTGTATGTAAATTGCGCACACGCACCATATTCACGAATACAAGTCCTTATTGTTACTGATAAGCATAAGTAAAGTAACCGAAACTGAAGAATCGATTTGTAAAATTCGTCATTGATTCTTTATTTCTAAACGTCTACGTTAAATAGATGTGTTATTGCAAATGGCTATAGTTTTACATGAATCTTTAATTACAGCCAACATCAGGCAAAAACCGAGTTGTGGATGAAATGTAGGTTGAAGCCAATTTTTCCAACGAGAATATTTTACTTCGTCCTTTGTTAGCAAATATAGAAATGAAGTTAGTACTATATACTATTACATTTGAGGGTTTAGTTATTGTGGGCTGGGAGATTCTGGGTTCGATTTTATCATTCTACAAAGATTTTCCCAGAAATTAATCCTCAAAAGTCTTGACAAACAAGCGGCTATTCATAGACACTAGAAAAACTCCTTTATGCAACCTGCTTGATAATGTGCGTTGCGCCTACATTGGAGACTTAACTCTTAAGGTCAGGTGGATAAATAAGGGATATTATTTACATAGTATTAGATAATTTTATTCGACGCAACTTATACTTTTCTCAAGATTTTTTTTGAAGTGAAATCTTCGTTAGCAGCGTTGAGCACTTTTGGGATGGGTATAAAATGTTAAACTAGCGTCAGGATCACGTGACCCCGACCGAATGCGTAGGAGGTTTTACCATTCCTTACTAATATGAACCTTAAATACAATGCGTAGAAGCTATAATTCTTAAACGTATACATTTTTATTTATTTACTTCATTCAAACCATCCCTTACTATTATGAACCTTAAATACAATGCGTTGAAGCTATAATTTTTAAACGACTTCATTTTTATTTATTTCCCCAGCGTTGCTACGGCACGAGTACAAATGAGCGTAACATTCTTTTTTCAAATTTTGATTTATAAAGAAATAGTGAAACTGTCATTTTTGTGTACGATAGCGCAATAAATAAATATTGTATTTAACCACATAAATGCTAGTACTTTTATACTGATAAATAAAGCAATTCGTGCGAAATTATTCCTTAACCATTCCAAAATATTCAGAAATGCACAACGTTAATGTTCAAGTTTTCACTTCTGCCGGCACTCCCGGAGTGCAACCCGTTCCCGTTTTTTTATTTAATGGCGAGACGAGCATGCCGCTCGCCTGATGGTAAGCGTTACGGCTGCCATTAATAGTAGCACCACCATACAGAAATTTTAAATACAAAGTACTACGTGGCACTCCACTGCTCTCGCCACCCTTAGACATTAGATGATAAGGCCCCGTTTTTACAACCATGGTTATCTTTTGTCCGGGTCTTATTAAGCTGGACGCGCTCGCAGCGCTTGGCACATTCGAAGCTCTTCCTTCGAAGCGTCCAGCTTAATAACAGCAAGGATTACCCTAACCACCGTTGAAAAAATCTGGGCTAAGTCCCATAATGCCTAGTGAGCACGCTGACTACAATGCCCTTCAAACCGGAACACAACAGTGCATGCACACTACAGTTTGGCGGTAGGAATGGACTTCGAGGTGGTACCTACCCAGACGGCCTTTGCACACGAGAGACCTACCAGTAGTTAGTAGAATAATTTATGCCTTAGCTCTGTAATAAACCAAACCAGTGCTCACCCTAACCCGAAATGGACACAATAAAAAACGAATTACTCATAATTAAATTACGTAACTACTTACATCACTCAGCTTTAAGATTTAATCAACATCTGTACAGTTATGAAATTCACTCAAATACAACACTAGCAGTGACACACCCCCACAATGACGTGTCGCTAGGGATGTTACTCATACTGACTCATTGAGGGCTGACTACTTTTAATTATTGATGATTAATGAATGACTTATTGTATTGCTAAATGATGTTATGAATGATTGTTATTGTTAATATTCTATACGCGTTTGTTTGTTGATTGTGTGCCCTTTAGCGGAGTTATGAGTCAATTGATCTGACCGATTTGATTTTAATGACGCGCATTAATCGATTGTATGAAATCGAAATCATATCATTAATGTGATGTTATTATCTTCTTGTTATATTTATACGTGTTTACAATATGTAATACTTTGAAGGTTAATAGAATGAGGAAATAATATGTGCATAATAATTTACGTCACAGTGAATATAAAATTACATATACGTTAATTTATTCTAGTATTGTGACGAGATATAGTTTCTTATCTAATATAACAGGTACCTTTAAGGACAGAGCCAGTTAGGAAATAAGTTAAGAGGTACCTACTTGGTCCATAATTGCTACAGGCTACTTTAAATCCCAAAAATTTACTTTCTAGTTGGCAGGTCTCTTATATGCGTACTTTATGGTCCGCGGGTATCTAGACAATTCCGTCACAGTACTCCTGCGGCCTGCCTTCGTAACATGCGACTAAATGTAGCGTAGAGGGAGCTCATACGCGAAAGTCCGTCTGAAGAGGAGTCATTGCCTTGTCAATTTTTGTCACCAAGCACTTTTGAGTTGAGGATAAAGAGATATTGTAGCCAGTATAATTACTTGGCAATAGGGGACTAATGCCTAATGACCCAGGCGACGACCGCAGTTACATAGGTGTAGACGTGGGTGAAAGCTAGCCATAGTTAAACGTTATTGCAAGAATAATATTGCTTTTTTATAATTCAATCAGTCTACAGAGACAGCCCCAACCAAATGTTGTGACAGTGTTACAAAATATAAATGCTCACGCCCTTTATCCCCGAAGGGGTAGGCAGAGGCGCAATGAGTACGCCCACTTTTCGTCGTGCGTATTCCTTCTCATAATGTGATAGGGGGCGAGCTTATCGCCGTATCGGGCACAAATTCCAGACTCCGGGCTGATACTGAATAGAAAAAACCCAGTATCACTTTGCCTGACCCGGGGATCGAACCCGAAACCTCAGCAATGCAGTCGTACGATAATACGACTTATATGTTTTGTTTAATATATTTTTCTTTTGAGTAATCCCTGTTTAATCAGACAGAGAAAAACATACAAATTTTGGTCATATCCATATACTAAATTAATAATATCCCCATGTCCATTAATAGCAATTCTAGTAGAATGGATAATGAAATAGGTAGTTAAATCGATTATTGAATACACATACCGACATGACGTATAATTTACGCACGCAAAAGTATTATCTATACTAATATTATAAAGCTGAAGAGTTTGTTTATTTGAACGCGCTAATCTCAGGAACTACTGGACCGATTTTGAAAATTCTTTCACTAATAGTAAGCTACATTACTCCTGAGTGCTATCGGATTTTTTATCCCAGATAAACATTTCCACGCGGGCGGAGCCGCGCGCAAAAGCTAGTATTCATATAAATGTATTCTTGTTTCTATACTTTTTACATGATAGTGAAGGTCAACGGGCAAATAAATCAATTGATAAGTGATCACCGTCGCCAAGAATACCTGCAATACCAAAGAAATTGCAGATGAGTTGCCTGCTTTTGCGATAAGGAATGAGAAAGGGATGAAGAAGGGTTGACAGTGAATTCACTACAAAGGTAGGATCAATCGTCATCAAACACCAGGCCTTATTCCATCCTGTCGTAAGAGGCGACTAAATGGGGCTTAGAAAAAGTCGCGGGGCGAGCAGTGGGGGTCTGCTCACTCTAATTTAAGTGACTCCGAGGTGGACGACAATGCGGGTGGTCGGTCTCCCGCTGTCGTAGACGCCAAAGGCGTTCTTTAGAGTTCGGGGGCATCTTAGCCCCCTCGTTTATAGAGGGGCCGCAATGCGGCATCGCGCAGGGACGGTTCTGAGCAGCTATCTTAGTGCAACAAGATACCCCGGGGCCGTTCCGCATGCGCCGAAGAAGGCCACCGCGGGTTTTGGTTGGTATGCCGGTGGAGGGTGTACATAGGGTTAGGGACTCGGTCCAATGCTCGCTCGGATGATGCTATACTCCCGAGTAACGACATTGGACCTTAAGGCCGGTGAAACCAACATAACCGTTCCACTGACCCCCCGGTGTTGGTAGCGATAACGCGTTTTTCCCCGCGAAAAGAAAAAAAAATAAAAAATAAAATAAAAAAAAAGGCCTTATTCCATCTCATAGATATCTAAACAGTAACAAAGTAGCACAACCTTACCAGGTGACTTAAATGGAATAGAAATTGCTAGAACAACATATTTTTAATGTCAGTTGCAGGTTTTCGGTCTAATTGTGTATTTATATTTGTTTTCGCAATTTTTAATAGGTTAACAATACGCGGAAGATTAAAACTAGCTCAGTGTAGTTATATTTACATCATTGCATATCAAGCGAGATTACAAGTTAAAGAAATACACAACACTGCTGATCTACAACAGTCATACCCTATGTACAAAGCGTTTAAACCTTCCAGCCGTATGTCTGAACATCTTCAATTGCAAAACTATGCCTCGTTACTTAAACAAACACAGTACGTACTTAAGGTTGAGTCATAAACTTAAAAAGGATACATCGAGACGCGAACGACTGACCGAGTTCGTTGTACAGATACGATCACGAGTTGAATGGACTGAGTGAGTCATTCTTTCACAACACTACGCTCTTGAAAGGTCGTCTTAAAGTTGGTTCATTGATTTTTTATTTGAAACTGGTGGGCGAGTGTCGTTTGCAAGGTGAGAGAAATTGTCGATGAGTAATACTTTCGCCGGTGATTTATTGGTAGCGACTTCTTATTCCTCTGTAGGATGCCTTAGTTTTAATTAAAGTGTCTCTTACGGAACAATACAACACTAAAACAATATTGAGTCATTTTGTTTAATAAACTTATTTACAAGTGCTTTACGTCAAGTGTGTTTCTAAGATAAGATAACTTGTGTTGTATTTATATGCACACGTAATTCTCGGTTTCTAAAGGGACAAACAGAAAAGTACGACGTAATTAAACAGAGCCGCTTTCTACTGTTTTTATTGGAAGTCGGTCTAATGCAATATAGAATAATACTTAGTAATAATAAGTCCAAACTCTGCAATCTTACTAGTTTTTACTGAATGTAACAGTTATTACAAAATTACCTGACCACAGAACTGAACCCATTCACTGTCGATTTTACAGCTCGACTATATTCTAGTACTACCAATGAAATTTATTACACGGCAATTATTATCTAAATAATATCAAATCTTATCTACTCAGAAAAAGAACTTAATAATAAAACAAAAACCTCAGCGGTTTATAAAAAACTAAAAATATATTTAAAACAAATACCTATTTTTCTGTTCATTTTATTCTCAGTTAACCACAATATTATAAGGAAAATGGATAAATATATTTCTATCCACCACACGTTATAAATAACCCTTTTAAAGCCCATAAATCTCCAAGGAGTTATCAAGTTCAATGTCTAGAGAAACTAATTTAATTCTTTTACGTATCGAAACAACTCGGGAGGATTTTATCATATTTCTATGAAGACCGTTAAAATTTTATGGATACTCGAGAGATCATATTTGAAAAGTGAGATTGGTTTACTGTATTCGTACCTGATTTGAATCGGCTGTTATTATCTTGAGGTATTTTATATAGATAGAGAAAAATTTTTGTGCTAGGATGTATACCGCCCGGATAGCGAGCACTGTACAAAGTGGTTTATTGGGCTAACCCGCCAGGGGTTTTTGGCGTTAAATCCCGCCATATTGGCCCACGTGTCGCGTTTCGGAATGAGGGCCTGTAGCCAAGACGCCTTTCTACAATCGTTAACGCCAATAGAATAAAAAATAATGTATGCGAATGACATATCGACAAGTCTATCGCAAGGACACGTCATTCCCGTACATTTGTTTCTATAGCATCTTGGCTACAGGCCTAGTATCAAAAAGGTCGGCATAGTTGTGTCAACTGGTGAGGAATGATCATCTTCCGTCAATTGACCTTCTGTCTGTACCCCACTCTGCTTACCATAACACGCAGAGCTTGGTCGTGCATGAATAAAAAAACATTTTCTTAGAATCTCCGTACAGCGTAGATAATATTTTTTTTATGGCATTGAATGACGTGACGAGCATGCCGTTCGCCTGATGGTAAGCGATACGACCACCTATAAACAGTAGCAACACCATCCAGCACCTTGGGTTACAAAGTACTGTGTGGAATTCCACTGGGCTCGTCATCCTGAGACATAAGATGTTAAGTCTCACTATGTCCTGTAGTTACACTGGCTACAATGACCTTCAAACCGAAACACAACAGTGCATGCACACTGCTGCTTGGCGGTAGAAAAATTTAATATAATTCGCCACCAAAGTAGAATTGAATTTAAATAAATAATACTAAACTGTTAGTTACCAGTAATATTGCAAAATAATTTATTGCGTCACGCTAATTTGTAAACGCATAACTAGGAAAATTGTATTGTTTACCTTTTTATTATCTTTTAAACATCATAATTATGTAATTTACATGAACGTAACTATACTATGTTATTTTACAGTGACTAATATTATTATATTCGACTAATGTATAACTTGGATGCGCGGAATTGGACGGTCTTCGGAGACGGATGTCCGCACGTTCGAAACTTAAGACACCTCTGACAAGTAATGTGTACAGTGTAGGTACTGCGTACAAACCTGAGAATTCTCCAAAAAATACGACCTCTTGGATTAATTATTAACTTAATTACCTATGTGTCACTAATTATTTGGTAGGATAACATTGCAAAAAAAAATAGCTCAAATTTATGCATTGCTAATAGATTTTCTTAAGGGCACTCGTATGATTCAGGTCTATTGAGTCTGTTCCATAAAATGATGAACCCTAAACCAAGATATATTGAAATGGGACCACTTCGAGACCCTTATTTACTAAACAAAGAAGGAATCAAGGAAATACGCTCCCAATTTCCAGAGAAATCAGTGTACATACATAAAAAAAAATACAAACACACGAATTGATAACCTCCTCCTTTTGGAAGTCGGTTAAAAATACACAAAACTTTGCCGTAAAAGAGTCCATGCTACAATAGTTAAAATGTACTTACTTTGGGCGCAGAGATCTCGTGGAAGGAGCTGGGACGCGGCGCCGGACCGGCCGCTACACAATCTACCGGGACGCTGTAATCCGCGCAGAGAGCGGCCTGCAACAAACAAACATTATATTTGGTCAGCTTACTGGTGGTAGGTCTCTCATATGTGAGAGTCCGTCTGGGTGGGTACCACCGCAATGTCTATTTCTACCGCCAAGCAGCAGTGTGCATGCACTGTTGTGTTTCGGTTTGAAGGACATTGTAGCCAGTGCAACTACTGGACATAATGAGACTTAACATCTTATGTCTCAGGATGACGAGCGCAGTGGAATGCCAAACAGTACTTTGTAACTCAAGGTGCTGGATGGTGTTGCTACGGTTTATGGGTGGTCGTCTCGCTTACCATTAGGCGAACGGCATGCTCGTCTCGTCATTCAGAGCAATAATAAAAAAAAAACATCTTTTGAGTGTTGGCTATGAATAATTAGTAGCGATGTAGTTAAAAAAACTGATGGCAATAAGTGCAGTGGTAGTTCTTATAGAAATTATTCGGAATTGATAATTTGTAGCGTCAGTCCTCATTTAAATAACGATCTATACTAATGTTCGTAAGAGAAAAAGTTTGTAGGTTTGTCCTCTACAAACCTAATCTTTGGAGCTATTGAACCGATTTTCAAAATTATTTCTCAATTAGGAAGCCACATTACTCTTGAATGCTATACGCTACTTTTTATCCCGGGAGAATATTTATCCCGGAAAAACTTTTTCACACGGGCGCAGCCGCGAGCAAAAGCTAGTTTCAAATAATTTGAACGGGGAATAAAGTGATTTTCAAATAACTAAATGAAGAGTCTTGTAAACTGCTCGCAAACCACCAAAAACCCTGAACTAGGGTATCAGTTATTGAATTACATACGATTAGTATCTGAATATGACAGAAGCCCTTTGAATGATAGGATAATCACGAAAACCCATTGCTCCTCTTAAAAATAGTATCGCACCTACAAGCTAGCGGAATTTTGGATATTTCTTGATGATAGACGAACAATAGTTGTGCCAGTCGTTTGCCCACAAAATATTGTGTTCCGAATTGACCTCACAACCTTTCCATAACTGAATTATTAATCCCCACCGGTCAATATGGCACATCATTATATATTCTATTATGATATGAAAGCATTTTCATAAACATTGGCACGGATGTTTCATTATTCAACCCTCCCGCTGCAGGAGATGGGTGACTAACCCTCCAACATTTTTAGATCAAAGTCAATGTCAACAACACAAGTCCTATTGTTTACTCACGAATGGGTCTCCATTGACCTTGTCTATAAAAATGTTTTGTTAACCCTAGAATTGCTTTTTACAATGTAATTGCAGTCTCCACAATGCTAGCGTATTATATTTTCTATTTTTTTTTGTAAGTGTAAAAAGTAGTAAATAATCTGCGCATAAATTATTATGTAATTTCAAAAGAACTCTTTTACGACTAGCGATTTTGCATTTTACGATAAAACGTAGAGTTCCGTGAGCAGAAACATAAAATAGCAATAACTTTAAATCATACCCTCTTCAGAAATTTTAAACGATCGCTAAGAATTTCTATCGACTTAAACAAACGAATCGGACAAACTAAATAACGCCCGGAACCCATAAAAGCGATATGAGAATCCAACCCTCATTTGCAAGGAGTCAAAATTAATTGGTGGCAATTATCTTTTTGTTTTACCCCCCGAAATGAAACCGTGCTTCCATTAATTATAACGCGGCGAAATGTTGCCAAGTTTGATTCAAGTGTTTCACAATACATCTAAGTCTGGACGCTGAAGTTTTGTACTGGCACAATTTACGACCCAACTGATGTTTCTTCGGTTGCATGAAATTTAAATTTAATTAGATTTTATACTTGTTTTCGAATTTCAATAATCGGAGAAAATAAAATCTACGAAATTCGAAACATGCTGGGCGTGTCTCGACTTGCCTGAAATAAATTTTATCGAAGTTGTTTTTTTTAAAGAGCTTTCTTCTGGGGACACTGAAATCCATAGTTCTATAAAAAAAGAACGGGTTGCACTCCGCGAGTGCCGGCAGAAGTGAAAACTTGAACATTAACGTTGTGCATTTGTGAATATTTTGGAAAGGTTAGGGAATAATTTCGCACGAATTGCTTTATTTATCAGTAAAAAGTATGAGCATTTATGTGGTTAAATACAATATGTATTTATTGCGCTATCGTGCACAAAAATGACAATTTCACTATTTCTTTATAAATCAATGCAATAAAAAAAAAATAAAAAAAAATAAAACAATAATATTACGCTCTTTTGTACTTGTGCCGTACCAACGCTGGGGAAATAAATAAAAATGTAGTCGTTTAAGAATTATAGCTTCTACGCATTGTATTTAAGGTTCATATTAGTAAGGGATGGTAAAACCTCCTACGCATTCGATCGGGGTCATGTGATCCTGACACTAGTTTAACATTTTATACCCATCCCAAAAGTGCTCAACGCCACTAAAGAAGTTTTCACTTCAAAAAATCATTAAATAAACTTTACGAAAAGCTAAACCTCACCATCTATATCTATATCCCCAACGCAAACAACAAAAACATTTCATCAACTAATCATTCCGTTTCATTTAATTCACACCCTTGACCGTTTGCTGAATGTTTATAAGCAACAGATTGCAAAAAGAAACAGATAAAAAAAAAAAAACATTCCGTGCGAATGCTCGTATCGAAATTCCAGTGAAACTACATAGTACATGATAACGAGATGGATCATTAGGCGATGCGAGCGGACGAAGCGATGCATAGCTGCTGTATTGAGTTATTCAGACTTTCCTTATTGGATATAAATAATAAATTTTAGGATTCCATAAACTAAAAAAAGCAATCTAAGCCTTACGAAAATCTATATAGTTCCCGTCTCCAAAGCAAACAACAAAAACATTTCATCAAAAAACTTCCGTGCGAATGCTCGTATGAAAATTCTTGTGAAACTACATGATAACGAGATGGATCGTTAGGCGATATGAGCGGACGGAGCGACGCATAGCTGTTGTATTGAGTTACGCCGACTTTCCACATTGGATATTAATAATAAATTTTAGGATTCCATAAACTAAAAAAAGCATTCTAAGCCTTACGAAAATCTATATAGTTTCCGTCTCCAAAGCAAACAACAAAAACATTTCATCAAAAAACTTCCGTGCGAATGCTCGTATCAAAATTCTTGTGAAACTACATGATAACGAGATGGATCGTTAGGCGATATGAGCGGACGGAGCGACGCATAGCTATGTTATTGAGTTATGCAGACGGCCTGCGAGTGACGCCACCATATTGAATGTCTGGCTATTTCGTACGTAAATTAATGTGTAGTTTGTTGTGGTGTAAATATGGATAGTCTAATATGGTAAGATGGATGGTGCCGAGACAATGTCTGCAGGTTCAAAACCCAAGGCACACACCTCTGACTTTTCGAAGTTACGTGTGTATTGTTTATCAATTATCGTTCGCTTTAACGATGAAGGAAAACATGGTGAGGAAACCTACATACCTGAGAATTCTCCATAAGAATTTCGAGGGTCTGCCAACCCACACTAGGCCAGCGGGGTGGACTAAGGCCTGACCCTTCTCATTAGTAGAGGAGGCCCGTGCTCAGCAGTGGGCAGTATATAGCGGGGTGGACGATAGTCCACCATATATATCTGTTTTCCAACTCATTTACGTCTGGCATAGTAAATACTTACATAATTAGTAATAAGCTTGATATGGCGAGTAGTACTGACATAGTGACCGCATACAGACATGCACCGAACACTGACTGCCATCAAATAGTGAGAGGCCCTTTTTATACACCCCACTGACATTTCCACAAAAAATAATTGTCGTCTATCGATACTTGTTTTGCACACTTATTATTTCAAAGTACTCGTCGTATTATTTTCGGATGCCTTCGACATCATCATCATCATCAGCCACAGGAAGTCTACTGCTGAACATAGGCTTCTCCTAAATATTTTCATACCAAGATTAACGAGAATGGAATACTTTATACATAATATTATGTAATAACTTTTGTCTTGAATAACATTGATATGCAATTTTGAACACGCAAAATAGGAATGAAAAATATCAAACAAATCACACATCATTGACAAATTGCATAATCGAGCATGACTATAATGTATTCAATGATAAACGAAACACTAGGACTAAGTTGTTTAACAAGTCACCATGACTATGCAAATAGTTTTAACATTAAGGACAATCAACAAAAACCATACTAGTCTGCTTACCAATGTTCGTGTAAGTATAATATAATTTTTACGTACAATAATACGTATAATAATAACTATTAAATCTGTGCACCATTCTAAGGTTAATCGTAAAAGGAGCAAAAGTATGCATGTATGTGATTGTCGAGAAAGGTAAAATAAGGAGGATAATGTTCTGTGGGAAATGCTTTAACCAAAAACTTAATGCACTACTTTTGCTCGGCTCTATATGATTGTATTTGCATTTTCTGCAAGGATAAAATTGGTCAAATACAAAGAGTTCTAAAATAATTATATAGAGCGGACATTCGGAAAATTGTCATACAAAAATATTGAGCCTGTTCGTCAGTAACTCAATCTACCGTGAAATAACAAAATACCCATGTAAAATTAATTAGAGCTTACTTTAACATGGTCGTAATGCATATATTGACATATTTCCTTCCAAAATATTATTTTCTTTAAAATTTAAGCATACCGAGACGTCTTGTTACACAGACATGTCAGATAAGACAGCGACTTATTACCAATTTGTAATAATAACGTTTGGACGAAAAATTTGGTCCTGATGTCCGGTCTATAACTATACTATTTAATGTCTTTGGTCAAACTTCAACGTCAAGCTATAACAGTTAATACCAATGTATTTGAGAAGTATGTATTACATAAGTCAACGCCAATATACATACAATGTATCTATTTTTGAAAACCACAATAACATTTTATTCATACTTAATTCTAGAGTGGTCTAATGCAACAGAGAGACAAGTTCTATTCCCACTGCGGGTCATTGTTTGCGTGGATCATAAATATTTAACTTGTGTCTGGCTGGGTGTTGCGACAAACGTACCCTGTAGTTTCTAACGCACCCGATACCTGTTATTCCATGGGAAATGATTATAATAATGATTATAAACACATATCAAAGTATAAATCTCTCCATATATTACAATGTTAATACCAGCTCTTCATTTTATACTAACCCTCCTAGCGAGTTTCGGCGACGGCGGCCAATCTCAAAGGAGATCACGCAGGAAATATTATAGTGCACCAGTGTGTGCGCAATACACACTCGCTATTCCTTCACTCTCTGATTTTATACTATCCTATTGACAACGTGCTGCCTCTACCACTGAGAGAATTAAACCAACTATCTATCTATTAGCAGTTAGTAAGTCTTTCACCGTTTCAAAGCACGTGTCAACAATCATTCATGCCTTCTCCTGTTCTAAATACCCTCCTTCTTATTTACCACCGTTCAGCATCGTACACTACTATTTAATTTCTCTCCACGTGGCACGCGTCACTTAGTGCAAACAAGTAACACAGACAACAAAGTATCCTCAAGGAAAACACGAGATAACTTGGTTAAATACTCGTTTTGTATAAACTATGAGTAATCCTACGACGTACTTGATATTTCCCCTTAAACTCAAGGTAAATGCTTAAGGTCTGAGTTTTCCCCTTAATCATATTATTACATCGCTTAGTTAAGTGATGCGGATAGATAAAAGTCTTCTAAGACTTAATATTTTGTTAAAACAGCGGTCCAATGCTAGTTTCAAAAGGATGGATGTTATTTATCGTGAAACTTTTGTATAAGATTTATGACACTTTTTTGGAGTAAGTTGATAAATTATTAATTAAATAAATCTTGTTAACGATGGAGTTGATATATATAATACACTAGTAAATTCTACAGACTTAAAAGCTTTTGAGGAAAGCATTAGTGTCTCACGTTAAAGTTGTAGTAGCAAGTCATGCTTTTCAGTACAGAGACTTATCGACGAGGGAAAACATATATGAGTTAATGTTCTCGGTATTTAAGATGACGTCGGCGAAGTAGTCAATAGACGATAAATGGAAATAAAAATAGAGCTGATAATTAATGAAAAGATATATATTACTATTACTCAAAATACTTAAGATGTGTTTTAAATAAAATAGTGAATTTTCGCAGAACATAAACAAAATTCAAAAGAAATTGTTTTATTACCCAAATCTACTGTCTCTTATCGCCGGAAATAATTATTGGGAATCAGAACGTCTACTTTATTTTTTAATTAGTATTTGCTCGCGGCTTCGCCCGCGTGAGAAAGGTTTTGCGGGATAATAATATTTTCCCGGAATAAAAGTAGCCTAACAATTTAATGTTATCATTCGATGCAATCATAAAAAATATCAACAAGTTGGTACTTATTTATGTAGGACCCACGATGAAACTTTATTACAGCTGCATTTTTAAAGCGTAGTACTTGCGTAATTATTATTTTTATCAAATTATAATTATATCAATAAGAATATTATGTAGAGTGAGAAGTATAAAGGAGCTAAACCAAAGCTGTAAGATACTGAAAGGAGGTGTCCGATTTTTGTACGGATACTGGGCCTCAAAATTCAACCAGGCTCAAACTTTATGGATACTAAAGGGTCAAAAATATCAATCTTGGATCCATTTAAAAATATTTTTAGGCCCCTGCATTTATAAGTAACTTTTTTAAAAACGTTCATATTAAGTGACGTTTTTAAGCAAAATAAAATTAGATAAATATCAACATCAGAGGAATTTAAAATTATACGAGTTATTACATAGGCGATCGAATCATAAATGAAGAGATCCGTAGAAGAACGAAAGTCACTGACATAGCCCAGCGGATTAGCAAGCTGAAGTGGCAGTGGACAGGGCACATAGTTTGAAGAACTGACGGCAGATGGGGCAAAAAAGTTCTCCAGTGGAGAACCACGTACTGGCAAGCGCAGCGTCGGCCGTCCACCTGCAAGGTGGACAGACGCCTTGATAAAGGTCGCAGGAACACGCTGGATGCAGGCACTTTTGACACGTCCGTCTGGAAACCTTTGAAACATTGGCCATGTTCAGCAGTGGACGTCATGTGGCTGATGATTGCATAGGCCTAATTTTGGGAGTATTATCCAAATATATATAAAGTATCGTGGTTAGAATTTTAGGCCCGTTTTTGGACATGTCCTTTACGTGAATCAGAAATAGTCAGAACTATGAAAAATGGACCAATTAAACTGTGAGTTTAGGCCACTGCCTAAACTTATAGTTTAATGGGATACTTTAATGGGAAATTAAGGTCAATTTTTCGCTAGGCATTACTACTACAGTAGAAGTAAATAGCTATTTCACATCATTTGCAGTACACAACACATTTGCAGTACAGTTGAATTTGAGAAAAACTGATGACCTCAATGATATCATATTTATTCCAAATGCAACACAAGCTCTTTCAAATCCAAACTCAGCACTCGCAATAAAGCACATGATTTATTAGACACGCTTGCATTTGAAAGCTTAATGGTGCGAAATGAATGATAAAGATTAGTCCTCACGAATATTAATTTAGCGAACTTGAGATAGAGATTTATTCCATGATGACATTCAGCATTTAATAGATCTAAAGTGTCATAGAATGTCGTGGTAAATTACGCCTGTTTTACGACTACTGATATAATGCTACTTATATAATAATAAGACTATCTTATATGATAAGACAACCAAATACAAAAGTCACACTGTCAACTCTGCTTATAACTAGAAGAAATCACATGAGTACTATATACTTGAACATTGAGACACTTATATTATACTATACACTTATATTATATTATAAGCATTATAAGTGTCAAATGATAACTTCAAATGCATGTCCAAAAACAGGCCTAAAATTCTAACCAAGACAGTTTATATATATTTGGATAGAACTCCTAAAAACTAGTAGTTTACAGTAAATTGTTTAATTTTAAAGACCTCCGATTTTAAGGTTTATGTAATTTTATTTTGCTGAAAAACGACACTTAATATGAACGTTTTTAAAAAAGTTAGTTATAAATGGAGGGTCTAAAAATATTTTTTAATGGATCCAAGATCCATATTTTGCCCCTTTAATATCCCTAACGTTTGAGCCTGGTTAGATTTTGAGGCCCAGCACCCAGACAAAAAGCGGACATCTCATTTGGATTATAGATAACCTTAGCATTCCATTTTTAAAAGAAGAGGAGAGCCTTGGCGTTAGCTGTTGTGAATCAATCGATACCATTCTTTAAAACATCATGAGGATTTTAATTACAGAGAAGATAATATAACCTTAAATACAACTCATCATCAAATTTCTGTTATTTTAACAAGTCACGTTACTGATGCAATAATAGTAAATCTTATTAACAGCTGCCTATTGATTATCACCACTGCCAAGTTTTATTTAAATCATTCCAAACAGACAATGAATATTATGCATTAATTGAGTTATTCATCTTGCACTGTCACATAGACATCTTCCAACTGTTGTTTAACATAAATACTAACCATGGGCGTATATAAGGGGGTATTCAGGGGGTCCGGACCCCCCCCCCCCCTTAGCTTACAATAAACCACGCTACGCCACTGACCGCTGACATTTTGGGGATCCGGACCCCCTTAGCTTCTTAAATGATCGGGCTACCAAACATGTCCACACTCTAATTTATTACTTAGGGTATATACGGCATCATGCAGAACCCACGCCACCAAAAATTTTTATATCGTAGGAAAGCTATAAGCACGTAAACAAAAATAACCTGAGTGTGATGGTGCTTTAGTGCAATCCAAAAGCGGCGACAACAGTCGTGTAATGAGGCACTCCAAACGCTATGCTGACCTTCAAAGCTATTGTACTACCGAATACTATATTTAGGGAAGTCGATGTACACAATTATTTTTTAAATTGGCATTTTTTATTCTTTTCGTTCCAGCTCAAAATTACTGAATTGGACCAGACGTACACGAGCGTGATGCCAAATCCTCAATCATTCTACATTTTTCACTCATTGGCTCCCTACAATAGTTTTAAATGATTGTTATTTTAAGCCAAGCATTTCGATAATGTTATGGAAATGTCGATTCGCTTGCCTTCACATACCCGATAGAAGATAACCGTATCTTATCTGAAGAAGATTATTACTTCTGTTAGTAAAAGCGCACTCGAGATACTGAAATAAATATCTATATATGAAGCGATTGCATTATATACTAAACAGCATAACACACACACATACACACTCACGTCATTTATCCCCGAAGCGGTAGGCCGAGTGCACCCACTTTTAGCCCTGTTTATTCCGTCCCATTATGTTATAAGGGGTAGGCACACTATGTATAAAATTAGAGTTAGCAATATCTAGCTGTAAAAAATGTAATTTGTCGTTGATTACTGGACGAAGTCAGATGGTGAGCATTAGTAATCAACATAAGGTTTGGGAGCGCCAAAAAATAAACTTTTTTTTTATTGCTGCTGAGTAACGAGACGAGCATGCCGCTCGCCTGATAGTAAGCGATAAGACCGCCTATAAACAGTAGCAACGCCATACAGAACTTATAAGTAGAAAGTACTGCGTGGCACTCCACTGAGCTCGTCACTCTGATACATTAGACGTTATGTCTCATAATGCCCAGTAATTACGCTGGCTACAATGTCATTCAAACCGAAACAGTGTAAGCACACTGCTGCTTGGCGGTAGAAATAGACAAAGCTTATCAAGTTTTATAGCTACAATATTGATTGTATAATTTCTGATACAATACGTAAAATTTAATGTATTTCAAATACATTTTTTAATACTTATTGAAATAATTTTATTCACTTCACTAAATACTTCATTAAGGAATATATAATTTTCGCGAGTATATTAGCGAGGTACGCTCAGTGATAAGCAGCTGTTTAAGTAATAAAAAAATGATACGGACTACCGATATGAAGGTCCGCAGGTTCTAAGCCCAAGGACACGCACCTCTGACTTTTTTAAGAAGTTATGTGAGTATTATTATCGCTTGCTTTAACGGTGAAGGAAAACGTGAGGAAAACTGCATACCTGAGTAGTTCTCTACGAGAATTATGAAGGTATGTGAAGTCTGCCAACCCGCACTAGGCCAGCGTTGTAGATTCAAGCCTAGATTCTCAGTAGAAGAGGAGGCACGTACTCAGCCATGGGCAGTATATGTAACGTAATCCTCCTAGCCAGTTTCGGCCACGGCGGCGAATCTCAACGGAGATCAGCCAGGTATGCAGGAGATATTATAATGCACAAGTGTGTGCGCAATACACAGGTGCACTCGCTATTCCTTCACTCTCACTCAATACAGGGCTAGTATTATTTATTCCCTACTCTCTACTCCTAATTTCTTTAATTATAGAAAAAAAAATATGTCGATCACTGGTGGCTATCGAAGAATAGTCTATTTTACGATAAGCTGTTGCAACATATTATGAAATTATTCAATTCAAAGATAAACCTTTATCGTTATGGTTAAGTTTGATTGTGTTGTGATGATCGTAATCCTTATATTACATATTAATAAATAAAGTCCCCCGCCGCGTCTGTCTGTCTGAACGCGATAAACTCAAAAACCAAAGGGATTTCGATGAAATTTGGTATGAAGATAGTTTGAAATCCTGTGAAGGATATAGGATATTTTAATCCCGGAAAAATATATAGTGGATCTTTTATCCTGGAAAATCACTTTCACGCGGGAGAAGCCGCGAGCGTAAGCTAGTAATCATATGACCTGGTGATTTATAAAGATATCCAGAATAAAGATATAACTGCATTATATCGATATTTTAGTATAAAACCCCGAACTACGGCATATCCTAAGATTTTCCAGTAAAACTTGAGATTTACCAGTTGTTTTTGTTTTTCGCGGAATAAAACGCCTTATTGCTACCAACACTGGGAGGTGAGTGGAACTCAGAGATTTACCAACTCTAAGCCCGTGTTGTTTCATCTGTGGTTGAGTAAAGATCTTATTACACTGAGCGGTTAATAACTTACTAGAAAAGTTGTTATTATGCGCCGAAGTACAGTCAGCAGCATAGGTAGATGAACAATTTCAAAATTTCAAATTGCCTACATACTTTTGTGTTCTTACTAATCTTATTTTTCCCTTCACAAAAATAAAATAAAAGGTATTTACTTTACTTCAAAGAAGAAAAAAATATTTCAGTACAACTTAATGCGTATATAGGCGATTTGAAATTTTGATTTTGTACAGATATTTATGCTGCTGACTGTACTTTATGTCAAATAAACCAAAATAAAAATGGCAACTCAAATTTTTTGGCGTGTTTGCATTTACTCGCATCAGAGTTCACAGTTGCAACCTAATCTAACCAACCTAGGGATTACTGCAACATATCTTTTAACAGTTAACACACACTTTATGTGCTTTATGTGTCTGTAATTGACATTACCGAGTCTCTGTGTTAAATCCTAAGATTTACTGAGTGGTAAAATTATGAAATGATAGTTGATCTTACAACATTTCAGACTTTTATCATTTAGAGTTGGTAAATCTAAATGTTAATGGTAAATTTTAGTGTTTGCCGTAATTCGGTGTTTCACACCAACATATATATTACTACTTCTGCTAGCGGCTCCGCCCGCGTGAATATGTTTTTCCGGAGTAATGCAGCTTCCTATTAATGAAAGAATTTTCAAAATCGGTCCAGTAGTTTTTGAGTTTATCCATTACAAACAAACAAACAAATCTTTCCTCTTTATAATGTTAGTATAGACAACGACCAATATTTGCAACAAATATTATATACCAAATCTTTTTGAAACTAATGTATCTATCATGCATTCCACAGCTTCGATAATGTCATAATATAAACACATACCGACGACAATGTATTACATACGATAGTCTACATAAATGCCTCCACAACCCGTCGAACATTGTTGAAATACTAGACGCTCTGAAATTTAATTACCTACCCCAATGCACAGGTGAAACCATATTAGCAAGTCGTTATCGTTTAGGATAAATAGCCCTTGATTTATATTGATTGTGTTGTAAACTATGTTATTAAATTCATTTATTTTAATTAAGTTATCAATTATAACGAAGACATTTCTGTTGAGGATTCAATCACATTCATCATATAAAGATCTAGCTTTTGCTTGCGGCATCGCCTGCGTTAAAAAGTTTTTTTGTGAGATAAAAAGTAGCCTATGCCCTTCCCAGGGTCTCAAACTATCTCCATACCAAATTTCATAGAAATCCGGTAAGTAGTTTTGGAGATGTGCGCTAACAAACAAACAGAAATACAGACTGACAGACGGACAGACAGACAGAAAAGAATTCTAAAAATCGGTAATTTGTTTTCTATTAATCTTGTTTAGTCGTCCCCATACTTTTTTATTATTTTTTTAAAATGTACAGACACACCGCTTCTATTGCTTAATTATATGTAGAGATTATGGTGTGGATAAAATTCATATGAAGCCCAAAATTTTCATATTACTCAAATGGTCGCGGATCTCATAGCTATTTGTGCGTTCGTGAGTTGAGAATGTTTACCATTGAGGAATATAATTATTATATCACATATCAATGAATATCAATAGGTGTACGATAAAATATTAGATAACGATTAAGAGATTTGTTGAATGGACGAATAAATGAATGAATTGATAAAAATGCCTGTGGTATAGGACGGCTTTCCTCTAAAATCTAAATGGAATGATGACAACGCCACCTCAAAACCACAAACAGTCGGCGTCTGTAGGAATGTTTACATCTATTTGTCAACGTGTTTGGGCTAATATAAGGCAAATTAAACATTTTCTTCTTATTTCTTATATTACTACATTTGAATAAGTTAGGTATATCAATTTATCGAATATGTAATTGGCTATTCTAATTCTTGGTGGATTAAACACCTTCACAATAAAAACATACAGCTGAAATCCATTACCTAAAATCAATTACTAGATCTGAATTATGAATACTGCAAGTACATCAGGTCTAGATTCAATTAAAGCCATGTGTTAGAACCGTGTTAGTGCAGACAATAGAGAAGAGAAGTTCTACAGCAAGATATATTAGATCCTCATTGAATTTTGCACTTGTAGCTAATCTAACACTTGTGGTGATCGTATAGTTTAATTTGTTTGTTCAAATTCATTTGTCTCAATGTGACAATAACTTACAGCCAGTATCTTCGTGAAGTGTGAAGTAAAAGTAATAGCTTAAGAAAAAACTGCAGGATGCCAAAAAGTAACGACATAATTTTGACAAAAGTAACAGTAATTTTGACTGTTCCAGTCATTGAAAAACCTGGACATTAATGTCTTACTGTTAAAATATTTTCCAGCTTTTTAAAAGTAGCCTATATTACTCAAGGGTAATGTAACAACCTATAGGAGATATTATTTTTAAATCGGTCCATTCGTTTTTGAGTTTATTCGTTACAAACATACAAAAATACACATCTTTCCTCTTTATAATATTAGTATAATATTTATATCACAATATTTTTTGCAATTGCAATCATAACTAACACGTTTATCCAATCACGATGAGTATATGACGCAAATTTTTAGATAACAATAAAATCGATAACAATCTCACCATTACAATTAGTTTTAGAACTCAATCAACTGTAGATACGCACGTGTCCAATGTTATAATTCAATCGGGCGATAAGATAAAGCGCTGACATGTTCAGTAACCCTTCTGTGGGGTCACTTCATTGTGGCATGAATGGCAGATGATACTATCGGGTTTATGTAAATGCTCATTGTTATGTAACCATTAGCTAACTTGCTTGTTACTTGACATTCAATTTAGGAAATTAATCTTTCAGCATCCTCTTAGTGGCTTTGTATTTTGTGCTGTCTTCTTATAGTACCATACCAGCCCTATGTTATATACTGCCCACAGCTGAGAACGGGTCTCCTCTACTACTGAGAGTGGTTAGGCCTTAGTCCACCACGCTGGCCTAGTGCGGGTTGGCAGACTTGACATACCTTCGAAATAAAGAGAACTTCCCAGGTAGCAGGTTTCCTCACGATGTTTTCCTTCGCCGTTAAAGCGAGCGATAATTCATAAAGAATACACACATAACTTTTTAGAAAAGTCAGAGGTGTGTGCCCTTGGGTTTTGAACCTGCGGACATTTGTCTCGACAGTCCGTTCCACTCCCAACTAGGCTATCGCCGATTCTTATGGTAATGTATAATATTGAGCTGGTGTTCTTATGACTGCCTTGGTGGTGTAGTTGTATTACGGTACGACTGCAATGCTGAGGTCTCTGGTTCGATCCCCGGGTCGGGCAAAGTGATATTGGGTTTTTATAATCAATATCAGTCCGGAGTCTGGAATTTGTGCCCGCTATGGCGATAGGCTCGCCCCCTATTACATCATGGGACGGAATACGCACAGAGGAAAGTGAGTGCACTAGTTGTGCCTTTGCTACCCCACCCCTTCGGGGATAAAAGGCGTGAGTGTGTGTGTTTGTTCTTATAATTATCTGATATCAAACTTTGGGTCATTATTTATTATCCTTCACGTGAACATTTACCTATGAAGGACATCGGCTGATAATCGTCTATGAATTTGTATACAACAGTTGCACGAACTGTTAAAAAAGCCATCGATGAAACGCACGCTTATGCACCACCAACAAGAAACACCAATTATTCCAACTAAAAACCAACTGAACTTCACCTACCCACATAGGGTTCGGGAATGGTCTGGATTCTCCCGATATTCCTTTTGAAGTCCCGACAAATAACCAAATCTTCCGACAAATCGCTTATAATCATGTTCTACTTCAATGAAAATTTGAAAAGATCCAATCTTATTCACATGGAAATAGCTTCGATTTCCCCAACGAACTTTAATATTTCAAAAGATGTTGATAAATATTATGCTTTTAGTGCATTTCTGCAGACAACTACTCCAAAATCTAGACATTTTGAAATGTTATCCATATATTTAGAATTTTTGAATCTGGCAACTCTTATGCACATAACAACGAAATTTCGTTCCACCCTATTTGCGATCGAATCTCATTCGCGAAACCACACCACCGCGGAACAAGGATATCACATTTAATTACATGTTCTGTGCTCCCGTGCTTGCAGTCATGATTTAATAATAGCACAAATGGATTAAATTGGTAAACTACGGCGCGATTTGGTATTAATACATTCAGACCGGACGCGCGCCAGGAATTATGAATCATCGGTAAGGACATGGGATAGTAGTTTTAGTGATTAAATTTGTATTTTAATTGTATTTGGTTTATGAATGTAACCTTTGTTTATAAAGTTTCCGTATACTGTATTGGTTAGTATATCAAAAACTCTATATCTGTTGTCTTTTTTTAGAAACTGTCTCTATACTTTGTATCTAATACTTTTTCAATATACTTACGCATACGCATACTCACGCCTTTTATCCCCGAAGGGGTAGGCAGAGGCGCAACTAATGCACCCACTTTTCGCCATTTTTATTCCGTCCCATGATGTGATAGGGGGAGAGCCTATCGCCATATCGGGCACAAAGTCCAGACTCCGGGCTGATACTGAATAGAAAAACCCAATATCACTTTGCCCGACCCGGGGATCGAACCCGAGACCTCAGCATTGCAGTCGTACCGTAATACAACTACGCCACCGAGGCAGTCGATATACTTCAATATACTTCATAGAAATATTTATAATTTTAAGCGTTATCAACACTTATTTCTTCTCAATTATAAAAGAAGCCCATGTCCATGATATTATGAAATTCCTTACCAATGCACATCATTAAGTAGTCTTGACTAATCACAAATTTTTCACTTTTGTCTTACGTCAAATGCTTAGAGAGTCAACAACAAAACATATTACATTTATCATTCATTAAATACTTTAATTAAACCCCATAACGTTTAATTATTTGTTTAAGCTAACAATGTAAGATTATCGAAACAGACTACTTATAACGTTTAATTCAAGGAAATTTAAAAAAGGAACCCTAGTAATATTTTATTCATGTCCACAAACAGTAGCGAAAGAGTCGTGTCCAAAGGGTAACAAGTTGAAACAACTTTAATTTCCGGTAAATTAACATTTCGACAGTGTTCAGTGAGACAGGAAGCGAAACGTGCCCTTTGCATTAATACGCCCTTTCGCAACGGAATTCTCGAACCTTTTCCGATTATGTATGGATTAATACATCGAGGATTCTTTTAATCGATGTTTTCTACGTTCCTAAATGTATGTGATTAGTGAAGGTTGTTTAAAGTAATGCTTACTAAGAGGATTAATCAAAATATTTAACTGAGGTGTGTCCAAGTGATGACAAATACAGCTTGGAATTTCGTTTTCGAAATACTAAATTACACACAAAATAGATACATGTTATTTTAGTTATGTTAGGTCCCATCAAAGAGTTCTAAGATTATATAGAGTGGACATTGGGAAAATTGTCATACAAAAATTTTGTTCGTCACTAACTCAATCTACCGTGAAATAACAAAATACCTATGTAAAATTCATTAGAACATACTTTTACATGGTCGTAATGCGTAAATTGGCTTATTTCTTTACAAAATATTGTTTTCTTTACAAAATTTAGGCATACCGAGACGTCTTGTTACACGGAAGTATCAGATAAGACAGCTACTTATTACCAATAACTTTTGGACGAAAAATTTGGTCCTGATGTCCGGTCTATAATTATACTGTTTAATGTCTTTAGGTCCCATGTAATAGGAAGAGGGCCTATTACTATTTATCGGGTACATTTCCAGACTCTGAGCTGATACCGAGCAGAGAAACCCAATATCACTTTGCCCCAGAATTGGAACCCGGGACCTTAAATCGGTGGTCGTACTGCGCACGCAATAAAATTACGCCACCGAGGCAGTCAATTACAAACAAGTACCTATAGCAAATATAAACAAAAGCTAAACGGTGTGTCTGGTGTCACTAACTCACTACAAATATCGGCTGTGAATAGTGGGAGTCACACTGTCGACACATTTGATTATAGCATGAATGAGCTAACTCAGCCGAGATAGTACCAATGTATCACAAATAACGTGAAGTGATAGCTTGTCTTTGAGTTTCCTATATGGGTAATAACAATAATAATAATAATACCACCCCTGTATTATATACTGCCTACTACTGAGCACGGGCTTCCTCTACTACTGAGAGAGTTAAGGCCATAGTATCATCCTGGCCTACTGCGGGTTGGCAGACTTTACATACTCTTAAATTTTTTATGAAGAACTCTCAAGTTAGTTTCCTCACGATGTTTTTCTTCGTCGTTAAAGCGAACGATTAATGATGAACAATACACTCGTAACATCGAGAAATCAGAGGTGTCTCTTGGGTTTTGAACTGCGTACATTCGTCTCGGCAGACCATTCCAGACCGTAATAATTGAGATTTCCCTACACCTAAACAATCCGCTTAATTTTGTAATGCTTTACGCCTGCTCACGCCTTTTATCCCCGAAGGGGTAGGCAGAGGCACAAGTAGTGCACCCACTTTTCGCCAAGCGTATTCCGTCCCATGATGTGATAGGGGGCGAGCCTATCGCCATATCGGGCACAAATTCCAGACTCCAGGCTGATACTGAATAGGAAAATCCAATATCACTTTGCCCGTCCCGGGGATCGAACCCGAGACCTGCTTATGCTTTACACCGTTCCTTTATGGGCAATAACATCAATGATTCATTTAGCATTGTAATTTTTTATAGACGATGAAGATCATTTTTATCATAAGGTGATCCACTAGCTTTGCCGATCACTTCTATAAAAAAAGTATTTGTGATCATTTGTTTTAAAACATATATCAAATTACACATTCACTGCAAGCTCAATCGAATAGTCAGAAGATCTATTTGCCACAAACGTTGCAACGAACACACTCAATGTAAAACAATTCCCGTTCCGCTGACAACAAATCCCCACCTGTTTTCAAGTGTACAGTTCAACTAATAAATGTTCGCTTTTCAATTACTGTATACGGATAATCGCAACCTTGGTTAATCGAACGTCCATTCTCAGTGTCCAGCCCCCTCAGCCGCAGACATTCAATCCCACCCTCGCCCTAACCCTTCAGGGAAGGCATCTACCGGTTTTAATTCCGCTCCTGTATTACGCATAATACATAAGAATGGTCAATCTTTTGTTGAGTCTTCTGGGACGTGCAACTATTCAGCAAGGGAAAAGAAATTACTCTGGTGAAGGTTTATCGAAGTTGTTCAGACTGGATTTGAAAAACAGACTGATTACCTTCACAGGCTGGTCCACATTTCTGTGGCCAGTAACCTCTAAATATTTAAGTCTTATCTTCTTTATTTCTAAAAAGTACGTAATTAAATATGACACTGATTAGAAACGAATCATCTTTTAAGAGGTACCTATATTTTACAACAATATAAATTCAGATATCTTCGTTCTTAAGTTCTTGTACATTTCAAATGTATGCCTAATATTAACCGACCTGTTTACGGAAGTGAAGCCACATAAATATTTATGTTATTGAGTCACTATCTATCTAATCTACGATTCAAGCGCCCGTTTCATGTAATAAAAGAGAGTTCTAGAAGTAATGATTCATCCAATACCATTGTTCGGGAGACTATTTACATTGCTGCTACAACATTTTCTATGTTAAAAGTAGATGACAGAGATTCAAAGACACAATAAAATGTCTCTTTAGTTGACCTTATTAATCTTACATAAGGAATCAATAAACAATGTTACATACTACAAAAAATAACTGACACGAACTCCAAAATATTGAAATCTCTAGTTATTACTCAATATTTCTTATAAAACAACCATTTAATCAGATCATTTCAATAAAATAGAAATAAAACTGCCATAACTTTGCCAGACGAAGTCAGTGCCTAAGTTGGAAATTCTGAATGCGATATCCGGCTAATTCCAGATGGAAATCTTGGACCTTCGGCGGACTTGGCGAATACTTTGAATTCCCCAATGAGCTAGCGATGGAATCGAGCGGAGTATTGGAATGAATACAGAATAACCGGTACTCTCATTTCGCGAGGCAACTGTGAATGAATTGCATAAATAGAATTGATACCGGAATATAACTGACCGTTGTTAATAATTTAGTAGATACAGGTTCCTTTCGTAATAAGCAGGTGAATAGAAAATTCCGAATTCGGTGTATGCATAATTAAACAGTAGGGCTGCCCTTCACTTAATATTAGACCATTATATGCAAAGTTACGATGTATTGAAATTTAACCATAATTGAAGCGGACATGTAATATGCATATTTAACTTACTAATTAACTTCAATAAGTGACGATTAAAATTTTAAAAGATTTGTAGTAAATCGATATAAAAATGTAATATAAAAATGAAATACTGTTATTTAATGATAGTGCAACTGGTTAGATAAAGTACGTCGTTAATGAAGCGCAGAATGAATAAAACAACTACAAAACACGCTTTATAGAAAATCCAATTAAAAATTAGAAAATAAATTTGAATTAAGAATAGTGTAAATAAGAAAAAAATGTATTTTATTGTAAAAAAGCGTGGGGTGCTTTTTAAGATATTATCAAAATGATATATAATACTTCTAATCATATTATCTGTCAATAAAATATTTATAACTAGCTTACGCCCGCGGCTCCGCCCGCGTGAATGAGTTTTCCCGGGATAAAAGTCCCGCTTTATATTTTCCCGGAATAAAAAGTAGCCTATGTGTTAATCCAGGACATAATATACCCGTGTGCCAAATTTTATCGAAGTCCGTTCAGTAGTTTTTGCGTGAAAGAGTAACAAACATCCATACATCCAGACATCCATACTTACAAACTTCCGCGTTTATAATATTAGTAGGATTATTGACACCACGCTTTTTTGTACAATAAAATATATTTTTTTTCTTATTTAAACTATTCTTAATTCAAATTTATTTTCTATTTTTTAGTTGGATTTTCTATAGAGCGTGTTTTTTAGTTGTTTTAAAGTATTATTTATTTTTTTAGTTCTGTTTTACTATTGTCCAACAGATGTCACTAAAAACTAAAGCGCCATCTTGTGACAAGTAGGATTTTTTTACGCATAAGAGTAGACAATTTAGTTTTAATTTTACTATGGTCCAACAGATGTCACTAAAAATAAAAAATATATAAATTGTCAAAAATCTCATTTTGCAAATTGAATAATGGCATAATCTTATCAAATTAGTGTATTGCCATCGGTCCTCGACAAATCTACAAAGTTTGAATAAAATCTGACTGTTTAATGAGGGTCAAAATCGCGCCCAAAGTGATTGGTTACAAACATACTAGTGAAGCTAATATAAAGCGTGTAAAAACGGTTATTATTCTAAAAATATTTATTTGTTTAGTCGTAATAGGTAATCATTGTAAATGATTCAGGTCTATTAAGTCTGTTCCATAAAATGATGATCCCTAAACCAAGATATATTGAAATAGGAACATTTCGAGACCCTAATTTACCAAATAAAAAAGAATCAAGGAAATAGGCTCACAATTTTCAAAAAAATCAGTGTACATACATAAAAATATACAAACACACCATCCACCACAACATCTGATGCACCTACCTTGTTAATCTCTGCACCACCCTAAGGTTGACTGGGAGAGAATGCCTACGGCATTAAGTCCGCCTTTATACATTTGTATATGAAGTGCTTAAATAAATAAATAAATAAATAAACACACGAATTGAGGACCTCCTCTTTTTTCGAAAGTCGGTTAAAAAGTAACCGGTGTATACTTATTTAGGATTTTAATATTATCTTATAGTAAATATATGAATGAACATCACGAAAATTTTCCAATTAATCATAAACTTCATACCGCTGAACACACAACTTCAAGAAAACAATGTTACGAAAACACAATATTGTCATCAAATGTTGTAATGGGATTTTCCTATTCAAACACACTTATCTTATCTTATAAATAAGAGATCAGTGAACAAGATTTACATAGTTCATGGCTATCTCATAACATTTTTTTAAAGCATTGAATGACGAGACGAGCATGCCGTTCGCCTGATGGTAAGCGATACGACCACCCATGAACAGCAGCAACACCATCCAGCTCCTTGAGTTACAAAGTACTGTGTGTCATTCCACTGCTCTCGTCATCCTGAGACATAAGATGTTAAGTCTCATTATGTCCAGTAGTTACACTGCCTACAATGTCCTTCAAACCGAAACTAACCATTGCATCCATACTGCTGCTTGGCGGTAGAAAAAGACATTGCAAACATATTCAGATTTCGATTTTTTACTGTTTATTAAGTATTTTCCGGGCCTACGGATAATAATTTATCGAACACGCGAAAATATACTATTTGCAAAGAGAGGAGTATACAGACGAAGGAAACTCAGACAGGTCGCCAACGTTTTAAGAGAAACTGTCAGAAACCGAACGCACCTTCAACCTAGACCACTCTGGCCACACGAAACGCAACGTAAAACCTATATTTATTTATTTTCTTGTGATCAATGGCCGTATAATGTTTTAGCTGGTCAAGTCATGTTTTACATAAATCTGGGTATAGCATCACTACCAGCTAAAACCCCTTGCACAATACAAAATACCTGTCACAATATAGATTTTTTCTTACCTTGCGAATTACGTAAGGTAATAAAGATTCGATATAGATAATTTTGAAATTTATACATCCATCTTACGTCATTAGATATAAAATGTATAATAGCGTATCATCATTAAAAAAGTTGAAAGTCGACATTACGAAGTAAATTCTAATAATGTTTTTATCTCTTCGGCTTAGTTAATAAACACCTGTAGCATAAGGAAAAATTGTAGGTATTTTTAATTAAATTATATTGTACTAGTAGTGCTCGCGGCTCCGCCCGCGTGAAAGACATTTCCCGCATAAAAATATTTTCCCGGGTTAAAAGTATATTATAGCACTCTGGAGTAATGTAGCTTTCTATTAGTGAAAAAAAATCAAAATCGGTCCAGTAGTTACTGAGATTAGCGCGTTCAACCAAACAAACAAACTCAGGTTTTATAATATTACTAGGTTTTGCCCGCGGCTCCGCCCGTGTTATAAAGTTTTTCCGGGATAAAAGACCCGCTTTATATTTTCTCGGGATAAAAAGTAGCCTATGTGTTAATCCAGGACATGATCTACCCGTGTGCCAAATTTCATCGAAATCCGTTCAGTAGTTTTTGCGTGAAAGAGTAACAAACATCCATACATGCATACATCCATACTTACAAACTTTCGAGTTTATAATATTAGTAGGAAGTATAGATGGAATGTGGATTGAAAGAAGATGTAGTGACTAAGATTGAGAAAGGAATGCTTCGGTGGTTTGGCCACATTGAAAGGATGGACGAAAGGAGAGTAACGAAAGAAATTTATGTCGCGAAAGTAATGTCGGACGGGGACGTCCTAGACGTACCTTCATGGACCAAATTGACGATGTCTTAAGGAAGGGTCAAATAAGGAGTTCTCGTAACCGACGAGCATGTATGAAGAGACTGATGACTGTGGAAGAAGCGAAAGAGGTATGTTTGGATCGTAGCACTTGGCGCTCCATAGTCTCTGCCTAGTGCCTACCCCAATGGGAGAAAGGCGTGAGTTTATATATGTATGTATGTAGGAAGTATAGATTTGGCAATGATATTTTAATAAAAAAAGTGTAGATACGGCATCTATACTACAATCGGCTTTCAAAAACGGCGCATTGTCGCACACATAGTTAAATTAATATTATAATAACAAACTATAATATGACACAAAGTATTAAGGCATACAATAATTCTCATTATTATCATATTATAGAACTTAGAATAATAACACATAGAAACCGTGAACATACACGCTTAGTGAGGCAAGTAAAACTAGGCTAAATTAGCCTAGTAACCAAACATCCCGCGTCAGTGCTCAAGGCCGAATCGTAGCGCTATCAGTTCTCGATATTTTATTTTAAAATGATGGTTTGTGCAATAAACTGATGTCACAGTATCTCGGATAATTTTAAGAAACATTGTAACATAACATTTCACATGCAATTATTACGATTAATCTAATATTTTGACATAAAATAATAGTTAAAGCAAAAACAATAATTCAAAAATTTTATAGACGCCATTATATCAAAATGTTGCCAAAAAAAAAGAAAATTGATACCCCAAATGTTGATGTTCATATTCTAAAATTAGTATATTTCTAAAATTAACTTATTTAATTGGTACCTTTGCATGCTTTGGAATTGTGTTGCCAGTGTTATGAAAATAATATTTTTCTGTTGAGTTGATTTTAATTGACATTTCAAATTTTTACAAGCTTATATTATTATTTTAAATGAAAATAGTTCTAAAATAAGGACACCTGTATCTTTTCTTTTTTAGAAATTATGAAGTTATCATTTATAATTTTAACTTTTTTTTTTCTTTTTTTCAGCAGACGTAAGCACTAAGCTTCAAATGACGTCAATTATACGGTTGAATGGTGAATGGTGATGCTGCCTTTTTTACTATGATTCGCAAAAAAACCGTAATAAAATAGAACCAGATACATTTGATATTATTGACATAAATAAAGGCATTCATTCATATCATCATCATAAAACTAGAATGGAGGCAAAGGTAAATACCGCATTCAACCGTTTAATTCACGTCATCAACGTAATTTGTTTTTAATTTGGTACTGTTTTGGTCATTCTAAGGGATTTATTTTATTATTTTTTATTTCAGATTTTATCATTATAATTAAGGATAAAGTAATCCCTTACTGTGAACAATAATAATAATTCCATAATTAAATAATCCTAATTAAATAATGACTTAAGGTTTTGGGGCACATCCGATACCACTAGCAACATTATTTGCACCCTTGTGTGCGTGTGGCAGAACGTCAATACGTGTGGCCTACGCCTACATCAATGAGTTTTATGCTTCACACTTGACAGTTTTTTTATATGAAACTATCATTCTTGGCGTTATTATTCTATGTTATAGAACATTTTATTGAACATTCTTTAGACATCTAACTTCAACAGATTCTGGCACGAAGCTAAGGCCGATTGTGCTAAATAGCTCAATTTTTTATCTCAATTGTTTATAACGCAACATCTACACCTTATTAAACATCATTGATATTTGGAAAAATAATAACGCTATATTCCAGATAATATTTATTTATTTTCTTGGACAACAAAACAGATAACAATCAAATAAGTAAGATACATGAACATAAGGTATTATTCTAGATTGGAATCCTAGCTATGTTGACACATCATTGTTACTATTTAGATTTAAACAGCTAAGCAGCAGGTGCGTAATTATAAAGAAGAAAAAAAAATATAATAAGAAACTATAATGACAAATGTAAGACAAACGATATGGGAGTTGCATCTGACTAATATTATAATATAGAATTATATTTTAGAATCCCAAAAACGGCAATTATATTATTGTATAAATATTATATACACAAGCTCAGTTACTTAGATCGTTAAATTATAATTAATTAAATAGTACAAAACGATATTGTAGAAAAAAAACGATTATATTGTAAAATTATGTATTTAAAATTATGTTGGCAATAAAGGCTTAATAATAATAATAATAAATATTTTTGTATCAAAATATATTCCATAACACATAATAATATTACGAAGATTGTGATGTGCGTCTCCATGTATATAGCATATATAAAATACTTAACATCTTATCTCCTAAATAAAAATGCTGTGAAGCCATGAATTACATGCTCTCCTCACTCCCGTTTACCCCAACACTTAGCTACGGGAAAAAGCCGGAGATAAAAGTTTGATAAATTATGTCTATCATAGCTCTTCTTAAAAATGTGTACTTATTCCCTACACTATTGGGGTGTTAGGTATAGAGTTGTGGTATAACAATTTATCAAATGATTTCCCTTGATTTCACGTCTTTAGATAAGTTTAAGGTCATTTATAGTGAGAAAGTAAATGGAAGAGGCGAGTATTCGTACAAAAAATATTACAGTTCTCTGATAAACGAACATACAAAATTAATTATGCAGGTAGGTAGTATAGCATTTTTTTAAGAGTGGGGAGTGTGTTTTATTATTTTTTGTAATATTTCCTACGAGCTTATGCCCGCGGCTCCGCCCGCGTGAATGAGTTTTCCCGGGATAAAAGACCCGCTTAATATTTTCCCGGGATAAAAAGTAGCCTATGTGTTAATCCATGACATAATCTACCCGTGTGCCAAAATTCATCGAAATCCGTTCACTACTTTTTGCGTGAAAGAGTAACAAACAATCCATACATCCAGACATCCATAAATCCATACTGACAAACTAAAACGCGTTTATAATATGAGTAGGATAATTCTAATTTAAAATTATCTTGTCGGCTGTCGAAAGTTTGAGTAATTATTATGGGCTCGCCCCCATCACATCATGGGACAGAATACGCACGGCGAAAAGTGGGTGCACAAGTTGCGCATCTGCCTACCCCTTCGGGAATAAAAGGCGTGAGTATGCGTATGCGTAAATCAGCGATATGAAACTTTATAGATATCCTGGTACAATCTTTTGGAAAATTCGTAACCAATAAGTGAAGTATTAAGTGCACTTACAATTTCTAACTTATGCTTAATCGTATTCAATTTATTACCGCCTTACATAGATGGGGATGTTTAATTAAAAGGCGTATTTTAAATCCCTCCTATGATTCAGTTTATAGGAACCCTACTCCTAATTAGGGTTGGCGCTTGGACAGAAAAACAGAAAATATTAATTTGCTCCTAAAATAATACGGTCTTAAAGATTTTTATTGTTTAAAAATATCAATTTATACTTGTACGTTTTTTAATATATTTTGATAACACACCACCTATTATAATTTAACCCAAAATATTCAACCGTAAAGTATATATTTCCATTGACAATCTAAAACATGCCAACCCTAATCCCATGGTGCTCGAAGGCTTCAAGTTACAGCATTTATCAACGTGATGGGTCGGTAGTATCGGCGTGTGGGCACTGATTTATAAACATGTCAGAAAAACCCTGTCCGGCATTTGTTTAGACACGCATATTATTTTGTACCTATTGTTATGATAGCAAAGGTCGTTTGGGATAAGGGACTTTTGGTCCTCGGTTTTCAGTAATTTGGAGTCCAGTTTATGACAGGATCATGTTTAGGGCTATCACGCATTTATGCAATTAATTAGAGGTGCTCTGTCTTATTAATTTACTTTAATGAAGATGGTAGACGAAATATAATATTATGAATTATTATGTTTAGTTAAGGGGAAGTCACTATTTTATAATATTAGGTATAATGTAAGTACTATACATATATAATACAAGTTACCTCTTTCAGTGTTTCAAAGTAACTTAGAATTGAATATTAATTAATTATGACTGTGGGTTGAGAATGTTACATAATAGTATTATGAATTGGAAATACAATGCAACATAAAATAGTTTTACAGAGGTTTGATGTTTTTATACGCATTTGTATCTGCTATTTTCGTATTTTTTCCTTTACATTTGTTATAAGTAGTACATTTAACTTATGATTTCTGATTATCTATTTCACTAATAACAAATCTTAATATTATTGACCATGTTTACGCATTTTTAGCAAGCCCAAAAAATCATCTCTAAAATTAATTTAAAAAGAAACACTTTAGAACACCATTTATTCGTTTGAGGTATATTCTTTTTAAATATTAACCCTACGCATGATGTGTCGAACACCCTCTGATAGCCAGCAGACTGTTAACCCTTCTGTTTGTAAACGAGAGCATGCACGTACTCAAAATTAGGGGCCGCCGGAGCACCTTTATTGTAAACACGAGGTAAAAGATTATTACACGGTTAAAAGATTTCGTTTACGAATGTGTAGGAAGATTTATGCGTTTATGTGAAATGCAAAATAACATACATGTTTAGGGTTGTCAAGTAGCAAATATTCGATCTTTATTAATTGTTTTCTGATATCTGTAGATGGTCCGAATGCACTAGCTTTAATTCATGCAGAAAATAATAGTTTCGTGTAAATTCACATAAGCTAAAAATTTACAAAGGATAAATAATTATTTTTAATACATTATTGTTTCATCTCGATGACAATATTCGATAATGTTAACTCATAACACCATGTCGTCATAGCAAGAAAACCGAAGATGATGGATAAAGCACGCTCACGCAGTCGTGTATAAAATTCCAATTTAATATTATGTCTACAAAAATATATAAACATGCATTTGAAAGGAGATTCATAAAGACTGGTTTATAGAAAAAATATATAGTCAGTTTAAAATAAATTTTAAGTAGAAAAGCGATAGACAGATTTTTCTACATGACTAGACAATCAGGACCGTGTGATACCTCATAGAACATTGTAAATCAGTTTCATATCTCATAATACTACTCAATTAACGGACTTCGGCTAGTCCATCAACGTATAATGATCTATAGTGCCATTATATTATGTGAAGTGTGAATGGAAGTGGACGATAGCCTAGTTGGGAATGAAACGGTCTGCCGAGACAATGTCCGGAGATTCAAAACCCAAGGCACACACCTCTGAGTTTTCGAAGGTACGTGTGTATTGTTTATCAATTATCGTTCGCTATAACGGCGAAGGAAAAAATCGTGAGGAAACCTACTGAGAATTCTCCATAAGAATTTCGAGGGTATGTGAAGTCTGCCAACCCGCACTAGGCCAGCGTGGTGGACTAAGGCCTAAACCCTCTCAGTAGTAGAGGAGACCCGTGCTCAGCAGTGGGCAGTATATAATACAGGGCTGGTATGATGATGTATGATGATTATATTATGTTAGAATTTTGAAAAGCAATTCAAATTTTGGCATCATTCCAGCTTGAAATATGGTTGAAAGTAGGGACCTAACTTTAAAAATTAAACCTTACCTACAACGAGTAATGGCGTACATTTTTTATTCAGATTCGGTATTGTTTTCTTTTTTTTATACGGACGAGGCAAGAAGACTCCACTTCACCTGCCACCTTATTCTATATGACAGTATTACCTCGTAACGCGGCCGCGTCACGTTAACTTCGTGTAATTCGCGTTAAATGGTATTCTGTATGTCAATTGCCATAGTGATAAACGCGGTGAGTTACGTTACGCGCTTGTTACGAGCGGTGAAAACAACGTGTATCATAGAGAATAAGGGGACTACTTGTAAGTAGGGTGACGTCCAGACTCCAGATAGAGTGTCGACTGATGAGAGGTGATTATCCCTTGCCAGTCAAAATAATTATACTGGCCTGATCGAAACTGGATCTTGGTACACTATGGCGGGTATTACACCTTCCCCCTTATTGTCTATGACAGTATAAACTCGTAACGCGGCCGCGTTACGTTAACTCAGTGTAATTAGCGTTAAATGGTATTCTGTATGCCAATTTCCATAGCGATAAATGCGATGAGTTACGTTACGCGCTTGTTAGGAGCGGTGAAAATAACGAGTGTCATAGAGAATAAGGGGGCTTGTCTACGAATACAAATTCCTATCAACTGCAAACTACAATCTGCTGAAGCTGTGGGCGTTGTGCTCGGATTTGGTAACCAATATTTGCGAAATCTACAAACATTTGTCCCAATGCTTCCCGCATCCTTAATTTCTAAGCCAAGTATCGGTCAATTAGGTCATATCTTTAAGTGTACCATTCGTTAAAACTTTTTGTGTGTTTTTATGATACAAAATATACAATTAAACACTCAGGTCGTATGCCATATTGTTTTCTAAGAAGCATGTGGTAATAGATCATAATTCAAAGAAGCTAAAGTTATTAATGGATTTTCCTGTTTAGTAACTCGAAGATAATTTACGGGAATTACAAACGCTAGAAGGGAATTACACAATGATTATTATGGTTGTTTATAACCTTCGTTTCGTTTTAATTCAAAGGTAAAAATGCCTCAGTGGCGTAGTTGTATTGCGGTACGACTGCAATGCTGAGGTCTCGGGTTCGATCCCCGGGTCGGGCAGTGATATTGGGTTTTTCTATTCAGTATCAGCCCGGAGTCTGGAATTTGTGCCCGATATGGCGATAGGCTCGCCCCCTATCACATCATGGGACGGAATAAAAATGGCGAAAAGTGGGTGCATTAGTTGCGCCTCTGCCTACCCCTTCGGGGATAAAAGGCGTGAGTATGCGTAAAAATGCCGTATATGAAATAAATAATATTGTGTTTCAAAAAACCATATTACTATACCATACCAGCCCTGTATTATAATATACTGCCCAATGCTGAGCACGGGCCTCCTCTACAACTGAGAGGGTTTAGGCCTTAGTCCACCACGCTGGCCTAGTGCGGGTAGTCGGACTTAAAAACCATATTATATAAACAAAATATTTAAGGAAAAATGTTGTCGTATCGCAATACTCCCAACGCAAAAACATAATAATCTGGACGTAACATTTATTTCAACGTATTATGATTCTGATAATTATCATTAATTCGTATTCTCCGCTACATTACTCACAAGTTTGTTTACCAACATTTAAAGATGATTGAAATGTTATGAAAACAGAGAGTCAACGTAGCAATATGACGGGTATGTACAAAATTTGAAGAGACGAGGATTTGTGCAATGTGCTGAAAGCATCGTGTCTGTAAACAAAAGAGGCGAGTGTTTGAGCGCACTTTGACAAACGCGCCACGTCATCAGTCACGAGTAGGGCTGTCACCGTTTTCACACCTTTTTGTGAGTCATTCATTTTAGTCGCAACAAAAAAGAGAAGTATATATTTCAAATTCACGCATAATTGGCATGAGATTTGAGTATATTCTTTCAACTCTGAAAATGCTCATCACCTCGGTATAAAAAATGTAAGTAGCATATTGTTCTTATTTAGTTATATTTACTTGACTAGCAAACTTTCTATTCACGCTTAAAATAATTTGCCATAAACGTAGAGTAGTCTTTTTTATTGCGTTTTTTAACTTCTACAAAAGGTACATCTATAATATTTGTAATATTATTGACAGCCCTAATATTTTTGGGTGACAGGCGACAGGCGATATGTAGACAGGATGAGGCGCGCTGTCGTCTCTGCAGTCGGATAACACTTTTGTTCTTTGAAATTGTTTTTGAAAGAGCGCTGTCAGTTCCACGGATTTTAAGATTACATTCAGCTGTTTTAAGTATAATTAAGTCAATGAAAGTCACAATGGATCTCAAACTTATTAAGTGACTTTTATGTAACTTCAGGGTTAGATGTTAAGTGCTTTTTATTTCAACAATTTGATAAGAGGTTGTTACTTTTCTCAAGGACTGTTACTTTGTTGCTGAAGGGCAAGAACAAAATTCTATTATAAAGCGTACTTGGATTTTACAAAACATTTAATCTAAAACATTGTCACATTTACATACATACCTACATACAAATAAACGCGAAATATGGACGCTCTCTAACTGGCACTTAAAAAACTATAATATATATTTTAAATTAATCGGTTTATCAATACAGGCTCCGCTTAATTGGACAAGTAATTATTTTTAATACCTTTCTTTTCTTTATAAAATAAAAAAATAAATAGAATACTTTATTCATCACGTAGGCGAACATAGTTGCACTTATGATAAGTCAAGATACATTTAATTGATTATATTCATAATTATTGTTAATACTTAATGTCACTTATATTATAACTAACGACATTTTTATTGGGAGTAAAATAAACGAAACAGGCAGCAAAAAAAAAATACGTGTGGCACTCGGAGACTGCCGCGGTAAAGCTATTGCATAGCATTTTTTATCACAAATTTTGATTGACTAAACACAAATTCGATCTTACGCTTACCACATAAAGTAGATTTTTAAACGCGAGCAACGCACGTTTAGTCTTGTTATTGATAAATGTCAGAAATGCAATGGTCATAACAACCAAAGTAGAATAAATCAAAATTTGAAAAAAGAATGTTACGTTCGATTCTTTTGTACTCGTGCCGTGCCAACGCTGGGGAAATAGCTTCTACGCAATGTATTTAAGGTTCATATTAGATTAGTAAGAAATGGTTTTAATGACTTTAATAAATAAAATAAATAAAAATATACTCGTTTCAAGAATTATAGCTTCTACGCATTGTATTTAAGGTTCATATTAGTAAGATAAAAAAGATGTCAGGTTATTTTCGTTACGGAATTTCTGGATTCGGCCTCCACGCTCAAGGCCCGCGATAGAAGCTATGCAATAGCTTAAAAATATTGACAACCCTAAGACATTTTAAAAACATTTTACTCATACAACGACTAAAAAGACACATAAAATAGATAATACTTTTCTCTATCTCATAGATTATCCCAGCCAAACATGCTCACGAAATATTCGATTAACACGACCACGCCGGGATTAGGCGGAAAAATTCCGATTTCAATTAACGGTCGCTTGTTTCACACGAACTACATCGGCTGCAATTGGCCACGGCTGGTGTTTGTACGAATTATATTTTATTTTTGCGACTCGGCTAACTAGCAGACGCGGCACTTTCGTTAACACGTGGGCGAAGGGAATTCTAAATTGCTCGTTTTTTGTTACAATTGTTGATTGTTTGCTTCCGTGTTTGTAGAATTTTGTTATTTCTCACGGGAATTTATGACTGGTTATTACGATGGATAAAAGTGTATCTGCCACAAATAGATGATATTATCGCATATAGATGAATACCATACGTGTGTAGTTAGTATAATGAAATATAAAGTGCAAAATCGTAATATACATAATAAATTAATATTTTTTTTAACAGTTGTGATTAGGTGTCTAAAAATTATGCACATAATATATTTCGGTAGGCAACGGCTTGGCTGTGCCTCTGGTATTGCTTTAGTCCATGGGCGGCGGATCTGCTTACCATCAGGCGGACCGCATGCTCGTTTGCCTACTAAGGCAATAAAAAAAAAAACATAACATTGCGACTACTGTAAAATGTTGATACATCGTAGACACTGAAATAACTTGAAAAAGTTTGTTAAGACATGTATACACAAAAAAAATGTGAATGTGAAAAAATGTCAATGGTCATCACAACCAAAGTAGAATAAATCAAAATTTGAAAAAAGAATGTTACGTTCTTTTGTACTCGTGCCGTGTCAAAGCTGGGGAAATAGCTTCTACGCAATGTATTTAAGGTTCATATTAGTAAGGGATGGTTTTAATAAAGAACTTTTCACTTCAAAAACATACATTTCTTATCACGTAATCACACTTATCAAACAATCGACATGCATAAAAATCACACGACGTCACAACGCACAAGTATGTGTCATACAACATAGTACTATTCTACTTTCTGCGGTCATACGTCCCACGAAAGGACACTCTCCCCAGTTAACGAAAGAAAAATATATACCTACTATTCACATACTATGTGTGAAAAGGCAATAACAAATGTGACGTCATATAGAATACGCAACAAGATCCTAATCGCATGTAGATACGTTAAGTACAGCGCCCAATGTCGCATGTCTTGGTGTATTGTTGATTTCAGCGCCGCTACTTCATTGTTTTGGTGTGCTGGCCGAATGTGCTCTTTATTGCAAACATGATAATAACAAAATCAAGCCATATTTGTGTAATGATAGTATATAATAATATATCAGTAAAGCTTACACGATTAAGACCTGTAAATATTAAATTTACAGATGCTATCTTTGAACTGGGAATCCCTTGAGACTTTGTCCTTCGTGGAAACAACTAGAAGCAAGTATGTGAGTCACAGTAAGATACCCAATATTATTAATTGAGTGAGCAGGGAATCAGAATTCGGGAACGAAGTGCATAATTTGATTTTGTTTTTTTGCTGAATTGGTTATCCAAGTTGTCTTAAAGAAAAAAATTATGCATGATCAGCCAAGTGACAACTAATTGTAATAAGTGCTGACAATTGCAAACTGTGCATGATAGCGTATAACACCAATATACAGCGAAGACCTATACAAATGAGTTGTAAACGATATTTATAGATAGACTACCTCGGTGACATAGTTGTATTACGGTATGACTGCAATGCTGACGTCTCGGGTTGGATCTCAGGGTCGGGCACAGTGATATTGGATTTTTCTATTCAGTATCAGCTCGAAGTCTGGAATTGTGCCTGATATGGCGATAGGCTCGCCTCCTATCACATCATGGGACGGAATACGCACGGCGAAAAGTGGGTGCATTAGTTGCACGTCTGCCTACCCCTTCGGGGATAAAGGCGTGAGTGTGTATGTATTTATAGAAAGGATATGACACGCTGGGCAAATTCAAATTCCCGATGAGAAACCATCACATACAATGTCCAAAAGCCGGAAATACGTGTTTCAGAATACGTTAAGCCTTTAGTCTCGTTTGCTGGCTTGTGTCAACAATCGTTAAGCCAATCCAAAGACCGTATTGTAGGAGAAATTGTATTTTACATTCGTGTAGGCAACTTGTTATGGGTCAGGTTCGAAATTTGAAAATAGAATGTCTAAACATACATAAATTGGACCTATTTACGCAAACGGGCACCAACTTACCAAAATATTTTCTATCGGTTGATGTTAAAACTAAAATATTTTAAATTTACTTGTTACTTTATAAAATATTTGATATTTTATAAAGTAACAAGTGAGGTATTTGGAATATTAACTCTATATGAAAATATAAATCGGCTATTAATTGTGTCAATTTTTTTATGACTAAATCTAATTGTATAGGCTTGTGGGTTGGTTCCCATTTGCGGAAGTTGGTCCAATTTATGTTTTCTCAACTAAAGTATTTAGATTTGTAGAAACATCCTTCTTTATTGTAATTTATTTAAATAAAAATAAAACAATTTCGACAGAAATAGATAGCTCTTTAGTCGAGGATTTACAAACATTAAAGTACTCTAAACTCGCACTATTTACAGGACCTACCCTTCGAACCCCTTTCCTATCTCTTTCCCCTGAACAAAAAGACACCAAAAGAGCATTATCTTCATACTAAGTAAAAGGCGAATCGAAATCGCCAGGGAACCAACATGTGTACAATTGGCACCATAAGTACATTCCCCACTTTCGAGGGAACGTAATCGTTTTCCTGCGTTTCTCTTTGGAATACTGTTCTCCTTATGTTGTGATGATGCAGTATGGTAATGTTAGATTTTATTAATTGCCAGTATTTGTTTACATTATAATAGACAGCAATTTAACACCTCGATTTATGTTTATGGACAAGTATAAATTCGATAGATATTTTGATAAAAATACTTGCCTCAAAATAGTTTCTCATTATAGTTCTTTACTACATTATTACAAAATAGCTATATATATGAAACAACTTTTCGGTTACTAAATAATTTCTAGGTTTAAAAGCAATATTCACAAATTTTTTTTTATTACATTACACATAGAAATACCAAAGAAATTCTTTAAAATCTACCAAAGATATTTAAATCCAATAAAATGTTAAATGTTGCTTGGAATGTTTACTTTTCACAGTGGCATACTGTTACTTTCTAATACTGCGGGTGAGCTTTTTAAATATGGCTGCAGACGCAAAAAGTTTCAATTGCTTTAACGGCCAGTTGCGTATAATTGTCGCAGTATTACGACACTATAAAGAGTGGATAATTGTGGATGCGCTGCAAGCTGACGACCCCAACCCCAACAATTCCAAAATGCACCGTAAGCTTTAGGTTATGAAGTCGTTTTTGCAATACCAAAGAGTGAAGAATTTAATCGCACTAATAACGATAATCAAACGAAAATATAAATTAATTAATTGCAAACAAAAGTCCGATTTTCAATTTCAGTACTGGTTTTCTTTTGTAATTTATAATTTTAACACTTATTTTAAATTACTTCTTTTCTTGTGAAACTGGTATACGTCTTGCGTTTTGCGTATCAAGTTTATGTAAATACATGACTCAGGAGTCAGAATTTACATCTGCCATAATATAGCTGGTAGCGAGCACATAATCGAAAGGATAATATTATGTTTACTATAGTAATGTAAGTAGTAATAATAAAATAAAATAAAATAAAATTTGCTTCCACCGCTGTTATGGCGAATGTTGTAAACGCCTGTTATAGGTGTACAGTCAGCAGCATAAGTATCTGTACAAAATCAAAATTTCAAATCGTCCATATACGCGTTAAGTTAAACTGAAACATTTTTTTCTTCGTTTGAAGTAAAGTGAATACCTTTTACTTTATTTTTGTGAAGAGAAAAAACAGATTAGTAAGAACACAAAAGTGTGTAGGCAATTTGAAGTTTTGAATTTGTACAGACATTTATGCTGCTGACTGTACATATCAGAATATAATGTTATGACAATCCTGTCATAATCAACATAGAAGTATGATAATTAATTAGTGTGTGTAAATGTGTACGCTGTTGGTGTTTCTTAAATAAATAAATAAATAATGCTTAAAAAATTCCTTCTAATCTTATTGACCCTAAAACATAAAACTGAAATGCGAAAGTCGCTATAGACTATAGTATACTCGGAACATTGCTTTTATTAATTCCGAAAAATATATTAATGAATAGTCCGATAATTTTTTAAAAGAGTATACAAATTGTTTGCAATATAACAAAGACTCGAGACGTCAATCAAATGCGTGAACACGTATCAAGTCTACGTTCACACAAATCGATAGAACATTGTCCAAATCCATATTTCAGACATCTGTCCGAGCAGAAACCCTTTGGGACAAACAAGAGTGTTTACAGAAAAGAAGGTACTATATTTTATTATTATGACTGCCTCGGTGGCGTAGTTGTATTACAGTACGACTGCAATGCTGAGGTCTCGGGTTCGATCCCCGGGTCGGGCAAAGTGATATTGGATTTTCTATTCAATATCAGCCCGGAGTCTGGAGTTTGTGCCCGATATGGCGATAGGCTCGCCCCCTATCACATCATGGGACGGAATACGCACGGCGAAAAGTGGGTGCACTAGTTGCGCCTCTGCCTACCCCTTCGGGGATAAAAGGCGTGAGTGTGTGTGTGTGTGTATATTTTATTAGTAGCGCCTACTTTGTTACTAAGGGCCATATATATAACTCAGTTCCGCTCTGAAGTGCGATAGCAGTAGAGACGCTCACAAATTAAGGTCGGCATCTTAAGATATTAATAAACCCACATTAACAGCAGCTCCATTCACATCTCAAGTGACAGATTTTGTCAGCTGAGTTTTGTTTACGTAACAGCACCAACTCAGCTGAGAATAAGCTCTTAATAACAGCTTGAGCTTGGATTATTACATAGTTTAATACATTAAATGTCTACTTGAGGTTTAACTTAAACATGAGATTGGTTTATTAATACCGCCCTTAGTTCTCATTGTTTGGGATGTTTGAAAGACAGTATTCATAAGAGCTTTGATAAATTATAAACCTAGATAGAGCGACGCGCTGCAATGAAACTAAAACAAACAGGCCAACTTTTCTTAAGCTAGTATGCGTGACAGTTTTGTCATACGCTATCGCTGCATCATTCTGCGTATCCTTGTGTGCGCGCATAATGATATCAGTTATTACATGGTTTCTATTAAAATGGGGAGACAATTATATCCATGAAAAACAACAAAAAATAATTCACTCGAACTCATTTAGTGGGCAACTGTTGGCCTCTATTTTTATCAACGCGTTTGAAACGTTCAGTGTCTATCTAGGTATATAATTAATCAAAGCGTAAGAGGTGTAAAACTGTTTACGTATTGGTAAGATGACCTTCACCTTCTTGGTATAATTTTTTTTGGAGATTTATTGTGAGTTATCTTAAATACAATGTTATTGCTATTATTAAACCCAGTGGGAGTAAATCTCATTCATTTTTCATTTTCATTTTTTTTTTTTTTCATACACGGCTAAAAGTGGGTGCACACGTTGCGCCTCCGCCTACCCCTTCGGGGACAAAAGGCGTGTGTGTGTGTGTGTCTTAAATAATAGCGTCTAGTTGTTCTGTAATTTACAAGGTTTTTTTCTTAATGCTATTTTATAAGTAAAACTACTTATAAAAGTATAAATCGCAAAGAAATGAAACAGTCATCATCTTAATTTTCACTTGATCAAATATTATTGAAATATGAACGTTATATTTTATTTATCAATGACGCATCAATTTCGTTACCTATCTTTAAAGGGTTGTTTTTAAATCATTAGATAAAATAGAGCAAACAAATTAAAAATGTCAACTGCAACAACAAAATAGTCTAATTAACCCACTTTTATATTCCTTCAGGTTATTTATTTGTTGGATAACGTTTATCTAACGCTTGTAAAATCGGCTCATGAAATACTTACAGATTTGTTCTCGGACAATATCCCAAGAAAAGATAAAGGAAAAATACTTTCACCGCCATATATAATGTGCTTGTGTAATAAGTGTGCGTTGTTTACAAGACGTTCGGCAAGACTGTTTACTTAGCAAATTGGTTCCGGCGTAACTACGACAAATCGAATCAATATGGGAAAACTAATACTGTTCTAGTATATATAAACACATTGCGTAATACGACATACCTTTGAAAAACCTTGTACATAGGGGATAAAACTTATTGGGCCAGTTGTGTAATGTTATTTATGAGAAAAAATAAGCGTGGTGCCTTCTAGAAATTTCTTATGTGTGGTTGAAATAAGTCTTGCCTTTTAAATTAAAATGGACCCGTTATTATCATGCCTGTTTTAATAAAAAAATACTGCATGTTTAATTTTTTCATTGGATACATCTGTATCCACACACTTTTGAATACATTATTTAACAACTATAAAAAAAATAGCAATTGTATCTACCTATACATATAAAATTAAAAAAGTTCGCTTGCAGTCGAAATTTAAAACGTATTGATTTATTGGTACATTCAAAAATCGAACACACCCACAAACAACATAACAAATCTATAATTTATAAACAATTCTCGGCAGAATTCCTTTACATATTACGTGTTTAAAGTTGTGTATTAGATCGAACGAGGATGACTGACCTGAGTGACCCAATAAAAGTTATTTGCCCCGCTTTGTGAAGGAAGTGCACTAGTTACCATCCTTACAGATAACAGTCTTGTATGTAGGAAGACCGACTTGATAATTATAGTATGCATTGTATAATAAATATTAAACGGACAATTGTTGATTATTTTTATCTCTAATGGCCTTCTAGTATCGTTTATCTTGACGGTCGTTTGAGCAAAATTAAAAAATCTGATGTCAAAACTATATTATTATCTTGTATAAGCTATATTTTTATGCTACTTATCTTAGGTTAAATGTCTAAGTCGATCACAAAATTGACGCAACGGTTGCATTAATTATATACCAGAAATTACACGATGATTCGGCATCGCAAATTACGTCAAGTATGATTGTTCTTGTTTACAATAATTATTTATTTGAATTATTTGTTTATATATTTGAACTACTTTTAATCATAATAATAATTTGATACAAATATTAAATTATTTCATTCATTCAAAATATTAAGTTTTTATGTATTATAAAATACATGTGTACTTCTGAAAACAGATACAGAAAATCCTCCTAAAACAGAAACGCTGATACCAGGAAGATTAAATGTGCTCGAAAAATGCAAAAACAAAAGTCGTGGGTACACGGGAAATGAAAAAAGAAATATCAAATTAAAAATAAAACAGCGCTCTTTTCAGTTTGTTTGCTCCGCCGGGAATACACACATACAAAAGCGCGACCGAAAATCTCAATTCCAAATACCCGACTAATATACGAGAGTACTCAACATTTTGAAAGAAATTCATAAGAATACTTTTGAATTACGTTCGGAATGCGCTCTGAATAAAAACTGTTTTATACTAAAAAGAACATAAAGGTTCACATCTACAGTTAAGTGTTTTTCGCGATCCAGACGCACTCGGTAGAAAATTGATATAAACCTGTTGTGGGGCCCGCTCCGTTTACTCAGGTGACGACTGTGACTTATTTGTTTTATTTGCAACAAAGGAGTTTCAATCCAATTGCGAAAGAATAAGGTTTACATTACAATGGGTTAAGATATAATGGAAGCCAGAAAAATGCACCCTGCACAGGTCTTGAGTATAAATGTTGTTCACAAGGAGAAAACAAGTAGTGTGATATAAATTGTGCGCTTGACATACGGTGTATGCTTACATATTTTAAATATTTTAGTATTCGCTCCGCTTCGGTATACATGAGCCATAAATAAAGATATACTCATATGAGATAGACGCAATTGCGTAAAATGATCTTTGGTTATTTTGGTTTATTCGATGCTCTATGTTTGGTATTTCGTGGTAAATGTATGAAAAAGTTGGTTATATAGGCCGAGTAATATCCCCACAGTAAAATTTTCTAGTAAACAAAAGTACTTTGTGATGAGGAAGGCAGCTGAGAGACATAGTTGCGAAATGGATGACGTCTTTCTCTTAAATAGAATTATTTAGCAGCCTTTGCTAATTTCTAAATTATGAGAATGCATCGTTCCTTCGAAATCCATGAACGAAAATTCTTAGTATTTAAGCATGAAACGAATTGACAACATCCGGCGTAATTTTCTGAAGAACAAAAACGTGAATACTTAAAAACCATCGCATTCCCTAAATTCTTTAGATATATTTGTTTATTTTCAATGTATATAAAAAAAAACAGTATAACTAGCGAGTGCGAATTTATCTTATGCGAAGACAGTTATACAAATACCACACAAATACTCATAAAAAATAAATTTCCCAAGTCATACAGTTCAGTTAGCAAGATACAAAAGTACAGAACCATATAATTCACACATAGATAGATGGAGACGTACCGCCTTCAGACATATTGTATTACGACATTTGCGATGCCTGAAGCGTGAAGCCAACTGTACCTAAGAATGGATCTGAATTTGCATTGGGACATGTTTGCGTATATTTTACTATATTAAATGTTGTGTAGCTTGCAGTCTTCATTTCGATTTAGTTCGTATATTTTAACATATTCAACATAAAGAAGATATACAAGAATTTTTTATCATACTCTAGTATTTAGTCTAGTAGTGTTGCTCGCGGCTTGGCCCGCATGAAAAGCCTTTCCCGCTACAAAAGTTCCTAAAACACAGTACGACGCTAGCGCCATCTACTTAAAAAAATCAGATAAACATATCCATTATTTCTCATGGGAACAAATTACTGGATTAAAAAGTAGCCTATGTTAATCCAGGACATGATCTACCCGCGTGCCAAATTTCAACCAAATCCCTTCAGTAGTGTCTGCGTTTACTTCTAACAAACACCCAAACATACAAACATACAAACATCCAAACATTTTCTCAAACTTTCGCATTTATAATATTAGTAAGAAGTAAGATAAGATTACAACGTTCACATCATGTCTAAGCTACCATCTGATTCTTAAAAAAGTTAGTTCGTGAAATCAAGATCCATTAACAATTACGTATTTGACGGATGGATAAAAGCGACATATATGGACATATATCATTATTACAAAGAAACAATTAATCCAAATACCGCAAGTGGGCGAAAACGAATTGGTTCTAAAATCAAAATTCTGTTTGCAGCAACCAATATGTCCGAGTAACGAAGACAAATCAAGCCTGCTGACCCGTCCACGTCCGAACGCCCTTCTGTCCACGAGACAGAAAACCATTAAGTCAAGATAGTGGTATTTATCTTTCCTCCCCTCCCCTACTTCCCCTTTTGATTAAACATTCCGTATTTGCAAAAGTAAAAATAAAACACCTGTTGAAATTGCTTTTCGCAACAGCTGTGTAACGTTAAATGCAAATAAGCATATTATTGTTGCCCACTAACAATGGAATGAAATTAATAAACATCTTTAGTTTAATTTTTGTCTGAATATGTAGATGTTTTGTCTATGTTCCATAAATACTTGGAAGCTAGACGCATACAAGAAACAAATGAAAAATAAAATCGCAACTCGTCATGTACAAAATATTTTCAACCCTTCGATTAAATTATTTCTACATAACATTTTAAATCTAATTAAAGATACACTGCCTGGGTAGCGTAGTTGTATTACGGTACGACTGCAGTGCTGAGTTCTTGAGTTCCATTCCCGTGTCGGGCAAAGAGATATTGAGTGTCTCAGCCCGGAGTCCGGAAATGTGACCGGTAAATGGCAATAGGCCCACCCCCAATAACATGGGACCTAACATAGCTGGCGAAATGTGGGTGTAATACACCTCTGCCTTCCCCTGAAAAGGGAAAAGGCGTGATGCTATGTATGTATGTAAAGATACAAGTAGCATTACAATAGACAAGAAATCATAATTTAAAACTAATTTTACATTACTTTTTTGTCTATTCGATTTTATAGATCTACAGAAATGGAACATTCAAACGACATCAGAAACAGAACTTGGTACATATACCTGCCGTATAGTCAAGTAAGTTTCAAAGTTTATGTGACAGTTTGATCCAGTAGACAAATGTTTGTGCCAAAAGACTATAATAATATTAAGACTCTCAATTTTAGTTCGTAAACTACTATTATTTTACGAACTAAAATAGTGTAATTTACTGTGTAGAAGAATAATAGGTATTCTTCTTTAAGCAAAAAAGGTGTTTTATTTATATATTTAGTAGGTGTGCTTCATCCGCGTACTTTCTCCGGAATAAAATTATTTTTCTAGAATATAAGTTCACTATATGGTAATCCGGGTCCTGTTCTATCTGTCTTCTGAGTGTAGGTCTTACAAACATTCAAACATCTTCACATACTTTCCGTAATATCAATATATATATATATATATTTTTTTTATTAGAATCAATGAACAGTATCACAAGTATATTAATACAAAATTAAATATAAATACTTAAATTAACTGTGACACCCACATACCACAAAAAAGAAAAAATATAATAAAACAATTTACTTCTAAACACACTAAAGAAAGTCTTGCACTAAAGCAGCCTTGCACTGCCCGCTACTGAGCACGGGCCTCCTCTAATACTGAGAGGGATAGGCCTTAGGCCACCACGATAGCCTAGTGCGGGTTGGCAGATTTCACATACCTTCGTAATTATTATTAGGGAATTCTTAAGTATGTAGGTTTTTTTTTTCGCGGGGAAAAAACGCGTTATCGCTACCACCACTGGGGGGTGAGTGGAACGGTTATGTTGGTTTCACACAGTCTTACGGCCCAATGTCGATACTCGGGAGTATAGCATCATCCGAGCGAGCATTGGACCGAGTCCCTAACACTATGTACACCCCACCGGCATACCAACCAAAACCCGCGGTGGCCTTCTTCGGCGCATACGAGACGGCCCCGGGGTATCTTGTTGCACTAAGATAGCTGCACAGGACCATCTCTGCGCGATGCCGGTGCGGCCCTTCTCTATACAAGGGGCTAAGATGCCCCCGAACTCTAAAAAACGCCTTTGGCGTCTACGACAACGGTAGACCGACCACTCGCATTGTTATCCACCTCGGAGAAGTATGTAGGTTTGCCCACGATGTTTTCCTTTACCGTAAGTACACGATAATTAATAACCAATACACACATTACTTCGAAATGTCACAAAGAAATCAGAAAGTGAACTGAAGAAGTAGCCGACTTAGTTTTGTTTAAACTTGTTTAAAGTACAGTCAGCAGCATAAATATCTGTACAAAATCAAAATTTCAAATAACTCATAATATACGCATTTAGTTAAACAGAAACATTGTTTTTCTTCGTTTGAAGTAAAGTAAATCTCTTTTCTTTTATTTTTGTCAAGAGAAAGAAAAGATTAGTAAGAACAAAAAAGTATGTAGGCAATTTGAAATTTTGAATTTGTTCAGCTACTTATGCTGCTGACTGTACATGAATTTTGAAGCTTAAAAAATTCCATATGTCGGCTGTAATTTAAACTGTTATCATTGTTTTAATATTCGTCGCACACAGCACTCGAGCATTATGCAAAATCCTGGCATCCGAACGATGTCTGAGGCACAAAATCGCTCAACTTGCGAAAATCCTTTTTGCACAACCATGGAGGCAAAGTAAAAATGTTCAATGCATTTTATACCACTCTTATATGCAAATTGTTCCACACTTAGCCATAACAGAGGTTGTACTTAAATCGCTATAAACGAAACATTGCCGAATATTACTGTAATTGAAAGTATCCGTATTCGTAATTAAATTAATGCTAGTTTAATTAAAAAGCAAAGTAATTTTGTAGTAATTTAACAAATTGAATTTTTATAACAGGTTTGTGGTAGGTTAGTCAAAATATGTAAATAATTACATGAAATTACATACATTTACGAAATAGGTTGGATGTGGCACCAATTCCCCCAGCCAGTTTCATTAATCATATTTTTCATAAATGAATATTTTGTTGACTGCCTTGGTTGACATACATAATATTATATTATTAAAGTAGATTATAATATATGTTAATAGATAACTATCTATAATTATAATCCCACTATCTAATATTAAATGTAATGTAAAGACGAAAGTTTGTGTTGAAATTCCACGCGATTGAAGGCGTAATCGAAATCTAGCAAGCTCGTTAAAGATTTTTCTACATACAACAAGACACTACTCTGACGAAATGAATGTTCATCCATGCATACTCTAGTGTAAATAACCCAGAGCTGCTGTCGTGGTGCAATATGGCACGTGGATTCTGTTACCAAACGTTTGTATAAGACAGGTGTGCATCGCTGGCCAGCTTGTTTGGATTGTGCGATGGGTTTTATGTTGACTACAAACAGAGAACTCGTACCGTAAATATAAACTTTTGTATAGTTCAATTCCAGGGGACCATTAAGAAAATTCACCATCATCATCATCAGCCACATGACGTCCACAGCTGAACATAGGCCTCCCCCAAAGATTTCCAGACGGACCTGTCAAAAGCGGCCCGCATCCAGCGTGTTCCTGCGACCTTTATTAAGTCGTAAGAAAATTCAATAAACCCTTTTACATAAACCGTTTCTAAAAACCAGCCTATCTTTAATATATAAAAAAAAATATCTATCAAAGTTTATGCGTCTAGAATCTATTTCAGTTGGCATTGGAAACACAATATGTCATCCGTTGTTTCTACTGTTTTGCAGATCTATACAAAATTATAAGCTTAGCAGCCATCGTTTATTTCATATCGCTCGCTGCTTTTCCCGGGATAAAAAGTAGTCTATAGAACAAGTGGTAATATAGCTCTCTATTAGTGTAAGAATTTTCCAAATCAATTATGTAGTCTTTGAGTTCCATATTAAGTTTTATCCCCTATTTTAACCCCAATGAATCCAAAAATTTCTTCATAGTGCTTACTGCGCTATGAAAGAAACCTTTGTACACAATTCCATGCCTCTAGACCCAGCGATTTTGGCTGTGCGTTGATCGATCAGTCAGCCAGTTTGTTCTTTTATATATTTATATTTCTGCTAGGTAATAACCTCTCTATCACTGAATTTCCTTTGGAACATTACTTACGGGATCTGTAGACGCAGATTATATAAAAGGCCTCCGTAATTTGTACAACGTATCAACACCAACGATTCGATATAAATCATGGCCGAAGGTGAAAGATTCCTGATTGTATCGAAAAACATCATTTATTTCCAGATATGCGTGTCTCAAGTTGCGTGCGGAGAACGTTTATACCCTTACTAATGTATGTAAATAGCTCTACCTATTTAATGTAAGAACTTGCACGGAATTATGCTCTTAAAAAGAAAAATGGCAAACGTACCGTATTCACGTTTATGATTTGTATACGTTTTGCGGATTTAAGTGTGACCTACATAAGTCAAGGATTTCTGCCTCCGTGCCAGGACGCTTCTTAATTTTATTTGGCAATGCTGCGGCGAAATTAATTTGCGGTGTCAATTCTCTGGATAAAGTAGTTGCGCATAGCCGAATAAACCGTAGAATTACGTATATAAGCAATGCATATAATGTAATAATATATTGTCGTAACAAAAGTAAAAAAAATGACACATACCTTTTGTTTGTGATACAGAATCCCACAAAATATATTCTAAAGCCAGTATAAAAAACTAAACAGGTTTAAGCCCGGCCTTCGAAAGGCCTTGCTCGACAGTATCATGTTATGACGCACAACACACCCTATTCTAAAACTACCATTGTAACTATTTTGTTTCCACTATGACTCATAGTTCAAGGCCTACTGTGCAGTGCAATTACAGAACTATAGTGCTGGCAAAATTAGCACAATTTCTAATATTAGTCACGGGCTATTACGGGTAGAATACTTTTGTTCACACGATACGAAGGCGCCTTGGAAATTAAGTTAACATATCGCGCGGAGGAAATTGTTCATAAGACACACGAGTCAATTCTAAGGTCAAGGACCCTACAAATTACTGGGTCCAATTTTATGTAAAACACCGATGCGAGTGAAAGAATATCTTAGGACTACCACAATTAATACAATACAATTTATAATATGAAATATAAACCTGACTGCCTCGGTGGCGTAGCTGTGTTGCGTACGCGTTACGAGTACGATTTGCGCGCTGAGGTCCTGGGTCGGGCCAAAAACATTGCGACTGTGTTTTTTGGTGTGATACCCCCGTGCCTCGGAAAGCACGTGAAGCCGTTGGTCCTGCACCTGATCTCTCTCCGGTCATGTCGGATTGCCGTCTCAGCGGACTATGAGAGTGAAGGAACAGTGAGTGCATTTGTGTATTGCGCACACACTTGTGCACTATAATATCTCCTGCGCACCTGGCTGATCTCCGTTGAGATTGGCCGCCGTGGCCGAAATCGGCTAGGAAGGGTAAATATGAAAAAGGTGTTTGACGTAGTAAGTACTCACTCTAAATCTTGTTTTAATTTTAAGCTACAAAGCCAGTGCCTTAATAAACTTGCGCATATAATAATTATGAAAATATAAATAATCTACCCAGTTTTACCAATTATGATTCCAACCAATTATCCTTACTATACGTACTTTTGGTGGAATTGCAAATCTCTTTCCAAAATATAAGTAAAGTAGCGTACTATTTGTTTATTATTTGGTTCCATAAATTTATTTGAATGCTATTTTAAACGTCCATGTAGAATAAAGCCCTTGAGTTCATATGATTTAACTTAGCCTTCGCCCTCCACAGAAGCACTAAACTACACAACGAAATGGCCCAATTGGAACATGACTCACTGCCTCCGAATCGACCTTCGGTGGTTATACACGATTACCTTTTGCATAATATCGACCGTTCCAGGAAATACGTTATTAGTATACGTTATTTTTATACCGCTATTTCTTTAGCAACCTCCTTTTAGATCATGAGTAAATGTAGTAAACAGTTTTACGTGTATCACCATTCTTTTAACGTCAGGGTCTGTTCTAATGTTGGAATGTTTAGAATTGTATGTGATTCAATAACTGCCTTGGTGGCGTAATTGTTTGTGGTACGACTACCGTACTTTTACAGGTTTGATTCCTGGGTTGGGTATTTCTACTGAGTATCACCTCTAACTTTTCTAAAGTTATGTGTGTATTCTTTGTGAAATATCGCTTGCTCATCGTGAGAAAACCTGTATACCTGAGAAGTTCTCTATATTTTTTTTAAGGTATGTGAAGTCTACCAATCCGCACTAAGCCAGCGTGATGGACTTAGACTTAAAACTCTCTCAGCTGTAGAGGAGGCCCGTGCCTAGCAATGGGACAGTATATGATCTTCTTCTTCTTCTTCTAGTGCCTCTTCAATGTTGAAGGTTGGCCGTCAGCTTCTTGTATTCCTCCTTGTCACTGGCCAGGCGGAATAGTTGTTCAACCGAGGTGATACCGGTCCACTCCCGGATGTTTCTAAGCCACGATTTTATCCTTCGTCCAGCGCGTCTCTTTCCCTCTACCATATGATACAGGGCTGGTAGTATTATATCAACTCGTAGTCGGAAATTGTGCCAAATGAATGCCTTGCACCATATTAAAAGGTATGTAACATCGCTGTCAGTCGGTATGATACCTCTGTCTACCACCGAAAAGGAAAAATACGTGACGTGTTCTTATAATATGATTCAGTGAATGTTCTTGGAAATGTTATTGATCATTATTGTCATGATCACATACTATTGGCGTTCGAAGACACATGTTTCTGTTGCTATGTATTAGGTTCTTACATATGAAATTGGCGTTTCGTATGGGAGGAATACGATATCGTTTTTTTTTTGTATAATACAGTGAAACCTGGTTAATTGAGACATCAAAGGACCTGCAATATTGTTTCACTTATAGAGGTATTCCACTTACCCAGTGTCTCAGATAACCAGGTATAAATAAATATCTGTCTCATTTACAGAGGGTTCCATTAATAATATGCTTTGGTCACCAATTGATGTCATTTCAAAATAATTAGTTTTCCTTGTCCTTCAGAACATTGTGATTGAATGTTATCTTTACTCTGAATTATTCTACAAAGTAGATTTTGGCATATTAAATTCGCACAAACTTCATCGCGTGTCTTCCCACTTTCATAAACGGATATTAACTTCAGTTTTTCACGTACTGATAAAGATTTCAGCTTTCGTTTTGTCATTTTTCAAATAAACATCCGTATGATAGTAAAGCGAAACTAAAACTGTAAGTCATTGAGGCTCAAACTACTTACGTAGTAAAGTGCGAAATTTGCGGGTAGAATAAGAATAAGTAAGTAAACAAACAAAACGATGTTATCTCAGTTACAGAGGTTTATGCATATAAAATTCACTCGCTGTCTCAGTTATAGAGGTAATTGTGATGATAAATCGAAAGAACGAATCCCAGATATAGAGGTTTGCTTCGTCCCACTAACAGGAGTAATTCAGTGCCAATGTGTTGGGACCTCAGCATGAGTTCCAGTTATGGAGGTTTCTCACTTATCCAGGTCCCACTTAACCAAGTTTCACTGTATAATTAATTAATCAAAGTATGCATCATTATAGATAGCACTTCTGCCATCGCATAGGGAGTTCATTGTTCCCTTTACTAAAAAAACTATGGGGGCGAAAATCAATAAACTCTCTGAAGGCGTTTTGCACTGCCACATCGGAGTTGACCTTTTTTCTTGTAAAAAGTTATCCAAATTACGGAAAAATGGTAATCTATTGGAGCAAGGTCCGGCAAGCACGGTGGATGTCGCAGACATTCCAATTGCAGCTTCTCTAGTTTAGTGGCCGTTTTTTGTGCAGTGTGTGTGTTGTTTCAAGCTTTTTTACATTCCCGATTTTATCACTCACACCGAAGCCTGCAGCTAACTCAGAAGTGGTTTATGATGGAGCCGCTTCTACAATAGCCCTTCATTCCTCATTATCCACCTTAATCTCCGGCCATCCACGGGGCTTGTTTTGAAAGTCGAAATTTCCATAACGAAAACGTTGGAACCAAAAACGTACAGTGTTTTCTTTTACCCTACACATCGTTAATCCTTCGAGCTGTTTCTGCAGCATTCGTGCCACGATGGAACTCATATTCGTAAATATAGGGATATTTCATGCTTTCCATTGTGCGATTTGAAAGACGCCAAAGAAAAAACTAATCAGGAAAAAATAAATAAATTACTGTTTTCGAAACTCAAATATACCAGTTAAATGCATTTATAAATTTTAATTTATAAAAAGGCGTGAGTGGGGAGTTATTTATTTATTTATTTATTTATTTCACTCTTTTTTGCACACGAGTATCACAATATAAAATAAAGAATACGATAATAAAAAGAAAAGTACAAATGGCGGTCTTATTGCTCTAGGCAATATTTTCCAGACAACCATGGGATGGATATAAGAAAAAGAAATAGAGAGGGCAGTCTAGTGAATATATAATAATTTCGGTTATAAAAAATAAAAACACGATAATAATAATAAATAAAATTATTTCAATTAATAATCAATAATATAGAAGTAAATAAGAAGAAGAAGAAGAGTTATTTCAGATCAAAGTGGCTAGTACGACAAAACGCCAATTTCGTATGTAAGTTATTATGAGGTGCTTTGAGCGTTTGTTTACTCCATGGCTTTAGATACATTTTGGATAATGAATTACTCATCATTATGATACAAACCATACCAGCCCTGTATTATATACTGCCCACTGCTGAGCACGGGCCTCCTCTACAACTCAGAGGGTTAAGGCCTTAGTCCACCACGCTGGCCTAGTGCGGGTTGGCAGACTTCACATACCTTAGAAATTCAGAGAACTTCTCAGGTATGCAAGTTTCCTCACGATGTTTTCTTTCACCGTCAAAGCGATGTTATGATACATAAAGTTATCAAATAGTATGCATCGTTTGTGTGTCCCAAAAACATGATATATGTCTCGATTAATCAGAGATAACTAGTGTTCATTCACTATATTCCAATAACTAATCCTTTGGCGAGGTTTTTATGGCCAGTGGAAAAAACGAACTTTTGCTCGCCACCTCTAGTTTTCTCCACAAACTTCAATAACTTAGGTTTGTTTATATAAATATGAAAAAAGTAAATAAATTTCACCACAACATACACATATTTTCAATAAAAAAGCAAATCCAAGAAAAGGTATTAAAGAGCTTCATTCTATTATCTTCGAAGACATTTATAAAAAAATCTACATTTTTTATTCTCGGAATTAAATTAACAAAATTATTATTCAAAACCAATATGGCGTTTAAATATTTCCTTGTCACAGGACCTATTTCTTGCAAACCGGATCGATGATTCAAGATGTAAATACAAAGATCATGACAGGACCGTCTCTGCCCATTCGTCAAAGTGCGTCACTGTTCCTAGTATTCATAAATGGTGCGAATATTTATTATTAAGCCTAAAGGTATGTCTAATCGTGATGATTAAGCCTATCGAACTATGCACTTTGAAGTGGAAATTGCGCATTTGCTACTAAAGCTTAAATTTCATCATATTTTAATTTCGAGTTCTGTTTTTATCTCTTAATTGGAGAGTACTTTAATCCATCTCTTTCGATTTTCTATGAAGTCGGATACTCAAATAATAATAAAATATGGTAATAGGCCTGTTTTATTCAAGCGTGTTCTTGGAGAGGTACGATCGCTTTCCTCATTACTGGTACCAAGCAAAGGGCAAATTTTATCAGGTTGCAAGTTATAGGGCATTATAGCTAGCTTAATCATTAGGCATTATGAGATTTAAAAAAAACCTTTTAACAAAAAATAGCACTGACTTCAAAAACCACTATAAGAAAAAAATAACTTGTGCTTTGCTTATGGGTTATAAGGAAATTTTAATAATACCAATATTATATACACTGCCATTCGTGTGATTATATTAATGTAAAATGAATATATATATAATAATATAATCTTTGGAGTCGTTTTTAAATAAATTTATCAAAATGTGTGTCATCCGAAATTTTACGGTTTTTTCCAAATTGGTGCAATAATAAATAAGTTATAAAGCTCTGAATGTTGGTGGAAGGGGTTTGAATAGTTGTCAAATAACAGTAATATCAAACTGTGACGTCACCGAGTTTCAACGGCCATAACGAAGCGGGCGTACGAAAGAGATAGCGCGATATTTCCACCACGCCCCCATTTTTGTTTACAACAATATTTCAAATATGAATAACTGCTTTATTTTTCAACCAATTTTGATGCTGATTTCACGGAAGAATTTCTTTTTCGTATTATTTTCTGTTACATATAAAATAAAATACAAAATGAAGCTTATGCTTAACTACCCTATTACTATTATTTATGAGCAGTCCTAGATCTTATCATTAAACACATTCGTCACGTTATATAGATAATTTACATAAAACCCTTTATAAAATCAAAATTGCAATATTTTATTTCGTTTAGGCTTTCTCCCCGAGTCGTTTCATTTCCATAGGCTTACAGCGCGTCCCGCCCATCTCGTACACTAAGCCACGATAAATTTGGTAAAAAATATACATTCATCATCTGCATGGGTTGATCTTTTGCGTGGATCAGCTAGATTTATGATTCAATGCAAAGGAGTTCATAACCAAATGCTTGTTGTTTTGTTTTAAAATAAAACTTTAGTTTTGTCATGCAAGCATAAATAACAAGTGTCGTTTTATAATATAACTAAGTTACGAGATAGTAATTATTACCCACCATAGCAAAATGTAAAATTGTAATTGCAAAAAAATCTACGTTTTTTTTCTGGAAAAGTGGAAGTTCTATTCCGAAAAAGGTAACGTATGTCAGACTCGAACTGGCGAGGAACACTTACAATAAGTATATCCTAAGATAAATATTTTTAAAGTTCAAATTACAATGCGTCATACATTAAACTCAACACACAATGTAGGTTAAAAGCGAACATGAACGCAGAAATACCCTGACATCTTGTTCTTACGCGACAATACGGCTTCACGAGGCGAGGATTCATGCGTTTTACACGTTTATAACTTGGTATTACCACTACCTCTAAACTGGCGTTTATTTTGATATATAGACTAATATACTGCGACATAGACTAATATCTGCCACATAGACCTGTTCCTATAGCACGATGTGCTGACACGTGTGTATCAAAGGTATATAGACTGTTTATTCTAGTGCAAAATCTAATATAACTAGTCTTGTATCAGATCAACTTCGTCTTTACCTTTGTCAAGAATTCCTAGTTTCACATGTAATTGTTATGTAAAAAATTATATTAAAATAACCCCCGACACAAAAATCTCTAAAAAGTAAAATAATAAAAGTGTCTTTGTCGTTTAAGTACCTAGTAATATTTTGACCCAAGCCTCGTCGCGTCGGGGGACCGCTAAAGAAGTATTTTCGTCTCCCTGGTCAGGAATTCGGACTATATTTGCTACAAGTTGCTAAGGAGTTGGGTATCCCGCAGACTACTTGATACTGCAGCATCAGCTCATGTTAAAAAATATTGCCGAAGTCACAGTACAACAAATTTAAATTCAATCGGGCTTTTTAAATTGGAATCGAGCTGATAATCTTCAAACACCTGAACAGATCTTCATAAATTATAGCTAAGAACCATCGCGATCATATCAGCTTTCAAACAAAAAAACCGTGTCAAGATTGGTTCATTCGTTTGAGAGCTACGATGCCACAGACAGACATACAGATACACACCCTAAACTTATAACACCCCGCTTTTTGTCGGGGGTTAAAAATGACTATTCTTATACGACAGTTAACTATACATTATCAAATACCAATACAGTGTGCACTTGTACTAACTATATGCTTTATTTTAGCTCTATACGAATTTGGCAATCAGATATGAGACTAAAACAAAGTGATATTGGTTTTTTCTATTCAGTATCAGCCCGGAGTCTGGAATTTGTGCCCGATATGGCGATAGGCTCGCCCCTATCACATCATGGGATGGAATACGCTTGGCGAAAAGTGGGTGCACTAGTTGCGCCTCTGTCTACCCCTTCGGGGATAAAAGGCGTGAGCGTGCGCATATGAGACTAAAATTAAAGTTAACCCAGTAATAGTGAGTAATATCCGATTCACTTTTGTCACCAAGTCAATACAAAACCATATTAATATCTAATCGAGCAAATCGACTCATCATAAAACATGACTCTGCTATCAAGCATTCGGACCTTTGTCCCGGATATAGTCGATGGATTGAGATACAAAAAAAATGTATCATACAAATTCGTAGAAGTTCGAGATTCAATTAACAGAATCCTATTTTATGAGTAATCTCTGATGAATAAAAAATGATGAGTGTAGCAGGAAATATTCTAAAAAAGAAGTGCATTAATTCTATTTTATAATTCACTAGCATTTGCGCGCGGCTCCGCCAGCGTGGAAAAGTTTTTCCGGGATAAAGTCGCCTATAGCACTCAGGAGTAATGTAGCTTCCTATTAGTGAAAGAATTTTCAAAATCGGTCTAGTAGTTCCTGAGATTAGCGCGTTCAAACAAACAAACTCTTCAGCTTTATAATATTAGTACCTATAGATATTTTTATAATATGGTCGCCCGCTTGACCTGATTCTTTTTTTAAATTTAATGCGAAATAAAAATAATTTCATCTGCATTACATTTGTAGAATTTTACACCAACAGGCATATTTTTTGAATTAGATCGGTATTCACACGTAAATCGCCAAAATATTATGATTTTGCTATTTAAGTAAATACCAAACTATACCTTATGAAGTATTCTGCCTTAGATTACTTTTAGCAGACTACTTCCAATGTAGCCCTGAAAATCAACATTAGTAATGCCAACGATGAAATGAAATAAGCTGGTTTAACACTTCAAAAATCACCGCTACGCATTATCTTTTATCTTTAAAACAGTCGTAGACACCCAACTTTCTTATTATTTTGCTTATCATCCCAGATCTAAGGTAATTCCAACTTTGCTGTCTATATAAAAGATTCGACAATAACTCGCAGAGTCGGACAAAATGGGTTTATCGCTGTGACGTAAGTTCTTTGGCCGAGAAATTTGAAGGGTAGGCGGTAGTAAATCACACTGAGCACCCATTAATTACAGAATGCAAATTGTGAACGTAAATGAAGTCAAGAGGAAATCTTTTACGGGTCATGCTTAACTAAAGGGGGAAACAAATGAAAATGTTGATAAACTCAATGTCGTAGATGATTCTAGATTAACTTTTGCAATGCAATGCAATCAGCCCTGTATTATATACTAGCCACTACTGAGCAGGGACCTCCTCTACTCCTGAGAGGGGCTAGGCCTTAGTCCACCACGCTGGCCTAGTGCTCGATGGATTAAGATAAGGATATTATTATAATCTATAAAAAAAATATATATACGGCAAAGTGTCTCCACTGCACCTGATGGTAAGCGAAGACGGGTCCAGATAAAATGTCGACTGCCGAGCAATGATTACATCTCGTCAGACGACATAATTACACCGGCCTGTTCGAAACCGAACTTGAAATTATGGATAATAGTGTCACATAGAAAGAATATTAAGATACATTTATCCTTTTATAACTTTTTTTAGTAGCTCGGCATAGTGACTGCACTCCACCTGATGGTAAGCACAGTGCAGTCCAATTAGTGCATCGAATGACATTAGACGATTATCCCATGCCATTCGACACAATCATGCCGACCTGCCCAGCTGCTTCTTCACGCTACGGCGGAAGGACCCAGGATTTATAAAATACAAGTTTTAGCAAAATCTGCGATTTCCATTATAATCTCAGTTATGTATGAAATCTTGCAAAGATTTCGACGTGTAGGCCTAAAAGCTTTAAAACATTAGAGGCTTCAACTTTTATGAGAGAGTAAAACACACTTTTCCAAGTAAAATTTCATCATTCACTCGTTATATCTATGGTAAATGAGGTGTAATCCATAAAGTTCTGGATTTAGTACGCGAGGTAGTCAGTAGTCACTCATTCATTCGATAAAAATAGCCTGAATTTATTTTATTATTTTTATCTTATTTATTGAGGATTGCCAACGAAATTAACAATACTACTTCCAAATATTACAAAGAAAAAATAAGAATATTGAACCAAATGTAATTTAGATTACAGAGACCCACAGCATGCTCTGTGGTAAATAAAAATAAACATTTATTTGTATTCTAAAAAACAATAAGCTCAAGGAATATTACGTAGCAAAAATTTTGCCGACGTATATATCTCTAACCACCCTTTATAAACAAACGTATAGTATACATAAATCATGTACTTTTAATAGAAAAGTTACAAAGCCATAAATACAAACAATATGGGAGAATTAATCAAAAGCCACGCATTTAATTAAAACCTTTTATGTACAAACAAGGACATATTTCATACGAACAATAGGCAGTGTTGTATGAAAACTTGTTTTTTCAGTACCTGTTTCCCTTTGCAATAGAGCTATTGTGGGAGAACAGACCGGTTTAACGTCATGTACAATAGACAATGCATTGCATTTACGTAATTAGCTAAGTAAACAAAGTATGGAGAATTATTACGAACTAGCTTTTGCTCGCGGCTCCGCCCGCGTTAAAAAGTTTTTCCTGGATAAAAGTCCCGCTTCATATTTTCCCGGGATAAAAAGCAGCTTATGAGTTAATCCAAGACATCATCTACCCGTGTGCCAAATTTCATCGAAATCGGTTCAGTAGTTTTTGCGTGAAAGAGTAACAAACATACATCCATACGTATATCCATACATTCTTAAAAACTTTCGCGTTTATAATATTAGTAGGATAGTTATTTTGCTCTTACTGCAGATAATACATTATGCTAGGTGTTGCCCGCGGCTTCGCCGGCGTGAAGAGGTTTTCCCGCTACGAATGTCACTAAAACACAGTACGACTTTAGCGCCATCTACTTAAATAAGCTGATTAAAAATATCAATTATTTCCCATGGGAACAAATTACAGGGATAAAAATACCCTTGTTAATCCAGGATATAACCTACCCGTGTGCCAAATTTCATCCAAATCCGTTTAGTTGTTTCTTCGTTTACTTCTAACAAACATCCAAAAATACAAATATCAAAACATTTTCACAAACTTTCGCATCTATATTAATGAGATACTATATTAATTAGTCATTTTTTGCTTCGATGGTTTGGAATGTAAAACCTGTTCTATATTCGATGCTTAGAAGAGTAATAAGCATTTAGGGGTATTTTTATTCAAAAAAGAATTTTATTTTGAATGAAAATTGGCGTATCCGTTACCACGTCACGAGATGGAAATATGGGTGTTATTGTTACCATGTACGTTGGAACATAGTTAATATTATATTTGATTACTTTGGGGCTTATCAAAATAATTTTTTTTCTTTGAACATTTTACCGGGATAGTCACCGCAATTCTGCAATTAGGATAGTTAATACTAACATATACCCATCTTATTGGAAATCGGACTCCACCACATAGCCCATACATTAGACGAATATAAAAAACAATAATCCACAAACACCTAACCGTGCGGGAACCTTTCATCCTAATTGCCGGGAAGGCTCAATCTGCAACACGAGAGTTTGCGTGCTCCGAGTGAAATTCTCAAGTCAACCTTAAGGGATGAACCGTAAGTTATGGGTGGATTTGGTCACGCGAGACTAAAGTGGTACATTTTAGCTTAAGAAAAATCTGGCAAAGGATCTCTTCAGTTTTTGGGATATTTTAAGCTAACAATAAAATCAATGGATCTTTTACTGGTAATGTCATATTTAAAAATTATATGTACATTCTACCTCTATATAAATTCAATCCTATAATGTATCTATCTTTCGTCATGGACTTTTCAACCACCCAACGCTGCAACGGTGTGAAAATGTCAACATTTTTAGAGTAAGTTTTCTGTTTCCTCTTTTCCATAAAGTACAAAAAACTCCTAAATGTGTCGCCCGCTAAAGTGACAAAAAATACTATAATCGACGTTATCAAAGACCCATTCAGACAGAACAAATTTACAAACCGAGACTGTCATTTCTATGTACTATATCACTGCACAGCAAAAAGAACACAATACATAAAAACAGCACCGCGGACAAAAAACTTCGGGCAATTTTCAAATGCGAATTCTTTTTTTTTTTTGTGCATTCGCATTTCGACATTATTCGTTCGAAATTTAAAATACTTACTGGCAGTCAATTGAGTGTGCAAGTCGCATACAAATTTGCTTATTTGGCCAGCTTCACAATTAAAATGGCCGCCAAGATGGGAGCCCAGCGTGCATCGTTACCGTTAGACGGCTTTTAAGTACTGGGGAAATTGAAACCGTTTATGGGTGGAAAAATTCAAACGAGATTCGTGTTCCGTATTCTGTTCGCGCATGACTGCGTCGTGAAATTAAATGTTTTCTATGTATTTGTGATTCTAGTTGATACGGTGTTCGGTGTTACCGAAATTATAGAAAATGATACGACTTAAGTATATATCTATGAATACGTAGGTAAGTGTAAAAAATGTAGGTAAATACCACTCTTTATTTCTGCCGCCAAATAGCCATTGTTGCGTTCTGGTTTAAAAATTGTTTCGAATTTCTAGAAGATATTGCTTCTTTTTACAGGAAATGATGTTTCCTTCTTTCCACGAGAAAAGGCAGCTTGCTCGACTCGTCATTCGATTCACACTAATATATTATTAAATTATAATTACATTCATATTATTGAAACGTTGTACATTCTAGATATACGAAACGAGACCTCTCTATATGGTTACAAATGTCGCCGGAAAGAATCATTGTTTTTCCACTCAATGCACGATTTTCGCTTTCCAGACGGCTACAAGTAGTCTACCGCCAAACAAGAAAAAGGGTTCATTATTTTTCAAATTTTATTGGTAGACTTTTTTTCGTTTTTATTCTATTGAAACATGTTATATACATAAGTTATTAATATTTAAAAAAGATCTTTTAAGTTTTGCTTTTAGATTAAACAATGATTATGGCTGCTTCCTAAATCTACGTTGTTTATTACAATTTTAACCATGGATTACAAAAATCTATACCGAAAAATCTATATTTTAATTTTCCCATCACAGCAGTGACAAAATAAACTCGACAGCATTTCCAATAAAACCTAGAAAGTCAAGAGGTTTTTTGCGCTCCATTACACGGCGCCGGATTACGGGCGGATCCGCGGAAAATCTCTATATCGTTAATTGAAAACTGAGTGCAGTACAACAGACAAGAAAAAAACTGTATGAGCTTGATTACGCACAACATGATTGCGTTTGAAAGCGTATGACGGTATTAATCAGTAGATTAATACCGTCATACAAAAAAGTTCTTACAACCGAGCCAGTAGGCTCGGTTGTAAGAACTTGATATTAGTCGATGTTGATATAGAGTCTAAAATAATATAATTTATTTAAATAAATAGTGCAGTTAGTTCAACTGCGGTTACACATTAACGACCTTATTCATAAACAGTTTAAAAATCTATTTAAGTTATAGAATGTTTTGTCTTCTTCCTTCAAATTCAATTCATAATTCTTTCGAAGGAGACAAAACATTCGATACCTAAAATTGGTTTATAAACTGATTATTAATAAGGCCATAAAAATATGTGACAATTATAAAATTAATATAAAAATATAATTTCGAAGCATACATCACATTTATCATTCATTTTAAATAACGACAGTAATAAAATCATTGAATACATTTTTGACCATAGCTTGCAAAAAAAGGCTTCCAAGAAATAACCGGAATTGAGCACTCAATCTAAGCGCGCATAACGTATGGTCGCGTGCGAATTCGTGATATATCCCTTGACCGGCCCTGCACCTGCAAGGGTGTAGAAACTGCAAGTTAATCGCAGTATATTACGGCCATGCATCATTACAGCCCTGTAGGAAATAAATAATGACACGAGATGGTAAATTAAGAGAGATATTGGTGGAATTTAGTAATGTCCGTGTGGCTGAAATGCGTGGCGAAGTTTGTTTTCACAAAATGCATAATGACTTACGCAGAAAATATAGTATAATTTTCGCCACTTTATGGAATGTAGAAATTAAATTAATAACATGCTCTCTTTTTCTCTCTCTCTCTTATATCAATTATACTAAATTAGAATTAAAAAGTACAATAAAACATAAGCTATAAGCCTCACAAATTACCACGGACGAGGCAATTTTATGAGTTACATATGTGCCTAAAAATAAAATGGGAAATAATTCCATACACACATTCCATTTCAAACACGTAAACCTGTACAAAATTCCAGTAATAACTCAAACGATCGATAATGTATGCAGACGACGAACTTCATTGGCGTAATTTTATAATTCTTGTGCATAATTGAATTAACAATGTCGCACGTAGTTCTCACATTGTGAGCACGTCGACGTCACGTATGGGTCACGTGACTAAAGAGTTTTCCAACCTGGTGACTCATGGCGCGCAAGTCACGAGCCTCGGGCTGCTGACGTGTGATTGAAGTACCATAGCTGGCTGTCGTCCATGAATTACAATACGTTTTTGTGTGATCGATTTAAATAAACTCTCATGTTATATTAAGTTGCGCGTACAAAGTTCAAATTACCTAATATGTCTGTTTGTGTTCATTTTCTATGAATGTTCCTTTTTATCTCGCGTATAACTAGACAGTGTATTTTCAAACTAAATGTTATTTTACATTACTTTAGAATGATAACTCACAACATAATATAATACATCACAATTATTTAATTCAGAGATCCCGGAATTAGACTCTATGTTTCGTTAAACTTAACGGTTTCCTTAAATTTTATGTAAATTAAATTGTAAATCGAACAAAACTATTTATTCCGAAACATACACTACATTTATTATGTGTCACTCAAATACAAATTTGCTAACAATCAAAAAGAAAAACGCTCCTCGTTTATCAATTACGCAATTACTTTAAGCCTTGAACTCGTATGGAAATTTTATGGATCGCAAATGGCACCGTGAGGTATTGATAAAGTATACTCATGTATTTAAAGACTTGTGACCTTATTTATAAATAGTTATTATTATTATTTATAAATAGTTTATAAACCTATTTTAGTTATAGAATGTTTTGTCTTCTTCCTTCAAACTCAATTCTAAATTCGTTTGAAGAAGAGAAAACATCCGAACATTCGGTAAATGAAAATTTCCCGCAGGTCGCTCTCTCAAGTGAAGTATGAACGGAACACACAACTACCAAACCATCAAATAAAACTGTTTACCTGAGTATTTATTTATGAAAATGACGGATTTATCTGCAGCGAATTTGATTTCGAATTTGCCTACATTTTTATTTAACGTTTATATAAAAAAAATATTTATACCTAACTTTATTTAAAAATACAAACACAGATAAACTTAATATTCATTCAGATACCTTTTAATGACATTTAATTCATTACTCTGTTGCAGTACATGCACATTTGGTAGGCGCTATTACTTTTAATCACCAAGACCATTTTCGAAAAAAGAACAAAGCCTTAGGGTCGTAAGAAAAGTTTTCATGATCAAGCCAAAAGACAAAAGGCATTGTCGCACTTTAATACCAAGAACTAGACGAACAGATTAAAAATGAAATTATAATCCGTGACAACGGTATCTGTCTTGAAGCAGACTACCAAAGAACTAGGGAGACAGACGAGAAAGAAACTTAAAACCGACAAGCTAAAGTTTTATTTAGACTAATCAACTTTTGCTAGCAATAATCGTACGCAATTATTGAACCCCATCTGATTTTTTTTTTTATTGCATACATGACGTGACCGGGCATGCCTTCCACTGGATGGTAAGCGATACGACAGCCCATAAACACTAGCAACACCGCAAAGAACTTTTAATTATAAAGTACTGCGTGGCACTACACTGCGCCCGTCACCCTGACACATAAGATGTTAAGTCTCATAATGCCTAGTAATTACGCTGGCTACAATTTCCTTCAAATCAGAACACAAGAGTGCATGCACACTGCTGCTAGACGGTAGAAATAAACACTGCGGTGGTACCTACCCAGACGGCCCCTCACATACGAGAGACTACCACCAGTCAACATGCGCAATGGCGAGGTAACTCTCGCCGGCGTTGACATATACGAGTCATTTGACAGAAATTCAAAAAAGGAATATAATAATAACTAGATTTTACTCGCGGCTCCGCCCGCGTGAAAAAGTTTTTCCGGGATAAAAGTCCCGCTTTATATTTTTTCGGGATAAAAAGTAGCGTATGTCCTTTCTCAGTTTCTGGACTATCTGTGTACCAAATTTCATTTAAATCGGTTCAGTAGTTTTGGCGTGAAAGCGCGACAGACAGACAGACAGAGTTACTTTCGCATTTATAATATTAGTAAGTATTGCGTCCGCTTTTTATGCAATCATAGATCTCTCTAAATGAGGCTTAAGAGAGGGAACAATGCGATACAATAAATAGCTTTATACATGCAAGCGTGCGTATTAACCATAGACATATTTCGTGCCAGATGAAACTTGATAAACTATTGCACATAACAAGTAATACACATAATATGTACGTATTCAAGGATTAAGGAAATCATCAATTAAAATTGTTTAATTAACTAAAAATAAACATCGTAAGGTGAATTCATAAAATCCATAACACCCTCATCAAACATAAATTTCTAACCTTTACATCAAAACAATATCGTATAACATACATCTTTAAATACCTACTTTAATATGTAACGTGTTGAGACTCTAAATATACTATAATCCAGCGATCGCTATGTATTAGCTATCTGACGTTAACTGCCTTCACAGAGCGAGGTGGCAAAAGACATAATTTACGACTCTATATGAAACAAGGATGCTGGCCACAAAGGATCCACGACCCGTTGAACATTTTAATCTATCCACCACACGGAAAGCCCGTAATGTCTATATGTACTTAACTAAATTACTTGCATAAATCATATTTAAACGTGACGAACGTTGGCGCCTACCCTTCGGAACATCATAACAAGCGATTATCGGCTCTGTTGTTTAAGGAATTAAGGCTGAAATCGTTAACTATCGCGTAAGCGTATAGGGAAACACTAAATTGCTCGCCGAAATTGGTCTGTGTGTATAATTGGATAAGGTTTAATGTCATTTTTTTGTAGGTGGAACGGCGTTATCAGGCGTTTAAACGTTTTTTCGGTAGACATTTCTTTCCGACGTTTTAACTCTATTAGATTTTTTGTCCTTGCTGACAAACGGGTACCGTGACATAAAATATTTTAAATATTTTGGAATGGATTTATTCTAAGTGGTTTTTATGTTTTTGACCATAGGCCTTATGTACCTCTTAATGTATTGGATTCCAATAAAGATCCCTACATCGTGTTACATAATTTTGTTTCTAGAGTATCAAACTTTAAGCAAGATACGTTTTCCCATTACTCAACTGTTAAAACAGCATTTTAATGGACAAACAATTGCATTCCTAATCTGATGAGTTCATGGTATATAATATTAATTATTGAGTGTATGGCTTTAAAACCATGTGACACTACAGCTAAACTTTATAAGCAAAGACATCGCTTAATTGATAAAGTAACAGGTTATGCGTGCAGTATACTTCCTTACATATAATAAAACAAGGTTCCCCGCCGCGTCTGTCTGAACGCGATAAACTCAAATATTACGGAACGGATTTCGATTAAATTTGGTATGGAGATAGTTCGAGACCCTGGGAAAGACATAGATTACTTTTTTGCAGGGAATATATAGCGGGACTTTTATCCCGGAAAAACTCATTCACGCGGGCGAAGCTGCGAACAAAAGCTGGTATAATATAAAATAGGGTAGTTTCCTATGTTCTGTTATTTTGTATGTAACAGAAAATAATACGAAAAAGAAATTCTTCTGTGAAATCAGTATCAAAATTGGTTGAAAAATAAAGCAGTTATTCATATTTGAAATATTGTCGTGAGCAAAATTGCCGTGGGGGCGTGGTGGGGATATCGCGCTATCTCTTTCGCACACATGCAGCGTTATGGCTGGTGACACTCGGTGACGTCACAGTCTAATATCACTGTTATTTGTCAATTACCCCACCTACCAAATTTCAAAGCTTTAGAACTTAATTATTATTGGGCCAATTTTGTAAATTATTTTTCCGTTAGATTTAGGATAGCACACATTTTTGAAAAATGTATTAAAAAAAAGTCAACTACCGTATTGAGGTAGAAGTTTGGATCCCCAAGCGAATTAAGATTATGTTCATCAATTCTATTCGGAAATAGTGTGCATTAGATGAGTCTTTGCATTCTTTACTACCATAACAGAGTTAGGCGAGAAAGTGCAAAGATCAACACCCCTAGCACGAGCTTACGCCTTATCGTATAGTCACCAGCCTGTGACTGTGGAGCAGCAAACAAAACCGTTCAGCATATCGTGGAGGAATGTCCCATCAGGAGCTTCGAGGGCCTACACCAGGTGACACCGGAGGCCGAGGAATGGCTGTCAAAAGTTGATATTTAATTTTAACTCAATTATTATCTTATACCATAATGTGATGCCATACGATGATGATGATGATCGTATAGTGTTCGCATCGAGTAAGGTAACGCATTAGAGTCTAATGATTAGACGATACCATACGTAAAAACAGAGACCCGTGCTGCCATTTTCCATACATTTTGAAGCATGCTTTATGGTTATTCGATTGACTATTCAAAGTTCACACGCGCGCAATGTTCACGCTTTTGTATTTTAGTTCCAAATACGCTTACTGGGGCGCTGTTCAAATTTCCATACAAAAATTTACTTATTCGAAACCATTACGTTGACTATACGATAGCGCGTAAACTCATGCTAAGAGTACTGATAAGTTTCTAAATTCAAAATTCAACACGACCGCGATCTTAACTATGCGGTCAACATTCAATGGTTACGTGTGGGTATTAGCACGACATCTATCTATTTAATGAGGGTTCTACCCTCACTCCCTTGTCTGCAGACCTCAGCACTACATAGTCCATACCAGTTACTATGCATCTTACAGATTAATAATGTTATTTATAAAAACAAAGGTAATACTAATAATAATATAATGTCCATGCCAGTCTACTAAAAAAATTACGATATTTTTTTTACAATTATAATTAACAATATATTGATAGAAAAATTTCAATATTCGACAAAATTATACAAGCACATCCCTACTGACACAAAATATCGTTAAACGAAATCGATTTTCAAATAATACAAAGTAGTTTACTTCGTCTTAAATATTTGAAATCGAGGCAAATAATTCAAAATTCTAATTCCTAAAAAGTTGGAACGATAAAATAAAACGGTGAGAATTGTGAGCCGAAGTTGGGAGCGACAATCTGTTCCTTCCCATAAGAACGCACATTCCAGCAGATGATTTATTCCCTATAGCTTGTACACCATTAAATTTAGATATTCATGTACCGCACCTGATACTTTAAAAGCTGTTCACGTGGACTTTCTATGGAATTTTGCGTGGGGATTATTAAACATGTACCTTTTGGCTATGTTGAAAATTATTTTGTGGAAATAGCGTATTAGCTATGAATGCTGATTCAATGAATAGGTGAGTAAATTAATGTAACTTTCTTAGGAATAGAAAACGTTTTTTTATAAACAATAATATCTAGTGCTAGGTCTTTCATATGTAAGAGTCCGTCTGGGTGGGTACCACAGCAATGTCTATTTCTACGGCCAAGCAGCATGCATGCATGCAGCAGTGTGCATGCACTGTTGTCTTTCGGTTTGAAGGACATTGTAGCCAGTGTAACTACAGGACATAGTGAGACTTAACATCTTATGTCTCAGGATGACGAGCGCAGTGGAATGCCACACAGTACTTTGTAACTGAAGGTGCTGGATGGTGTTGCTACTGTTTATGGGTGGTCGTATCGCTTACCATCAGGCGAACGGCACGCTCGTCTCGTCATTCAATTCCATAAAAAAAAACTACACAGTGTAAAAAATAGTCTCAATTCATTAATATTTTAGTGTCATAGACACCTGAAAAGTATTTATGAATAGGAAAAAATAATACAACATAATAAAAAATCGTACACACACCAACTTAATAAATTCATCTACAAATAATAGTATACCCACATAATAAACTTCAGTCGAAAGTGAGTCGACACGGCGAGAGGGATCCGGTCGGTAACATAAGATAGATATTGGCAGGTGCCACAACGGACTGCTAAGTGGGATTATATTGAGCCCCGCCCATCGGCAGAGTTCAGAAGTCATTATGCTTGTTAGTATTATGTACTCGGCTGTATGTTCTTTTATGACTACGTTTACAATAATTGAGAAGCTTTAACATTAACAATGCTTACATTTTATGCGTTAGACTCGTAAATATCATTTAATTGGAGAAATTTTGTATTTGAAGAAAAGTGTTTGACGCCTCTGTATATTTTTGATGTTTTGTGTTATTTTTCGATTCTCTCTTTAATATTATCACTATCCAAATTAAACGTGAAATTCAGTGGTTAAGGATTAAGGTCTTCAAAATATTGAAGATATATAATGTTCCAAATATTACTTGTATATATTATGATATATTTGTTATTTCTGTTGGTGTAGAATAAAGACGTAAAACAAAAATAACAAATAAATAAAGATAATCGTAACAGTATAAGCTAAAGATGTTTGATTCAAAACCAATGTTTACTAAATAACACAAACATTTAAAATAAAATAAATAAATAAAACATCAGTTATGAAACTAAAACAGACATAGAAACTACACAACTCACGGTTTGTAACAGAAGCCTAACTGAATCGTGCGACACGTTTCTTTATCCCAAACTGAATTGTAACTTCTAAAGTTCCAAACCTATTGGTTTCCAAGTTACGCCCTAAGTAAGGGACAATCCGAAGTTCCCCTTCGCGTGACAACTGCAAAAGGGTTTGCGATACAAAGCTGAGCTCAGAATAAATAACTAAGACGTAATGCCTAATCCTTGTACCGTGTTTATTTAATTGGATTGAGCGGATTAAGATTTGGAAAAAATATTAATTATAACATTCAGACTGTAGTAAGCAAGGCCTTCAACTATTGTTTGAATGATTAAGAGAATGAATGATTAAATAATAAAACTAGAACACGACTGTGGTATTATTAACGCTTGTGTATAACAAGCGTTAACAATACCACAAGCGTCATATACATATAATGAGCAGCCTAGTTCTTACAATACATATAATTAATAGGTAAGTTTGTGCTACATAATTCATTTATACTTAGCACGGTACTTATTAAACCAAAGCCTTGGCCCTTGAAACAAGGCGAGCGGTGAACCATGACGACCAATTTCTCAATTCCAAAAGCTTTGATTGTTTACTAAAAATAACCTTAACCAACGCTTGAAAAAAACATATAAATTCTGAAACTAGATACTAGACACATAAAACCAACCTTTCAGTCAACGTAGCTACTAACGTATCAACGTATTTAATCTAAAATTAAACTGGAGACCCACCATAAAACTACCGAACCAAAAAATCTACTAAAGCTATTACACATACTACACAATGTTCCGTATAAAATCAAGCCTAGTAGCGTAAGTAGAGCAGATTTCATCCATGAAACAAAGTTTCGAGCATTTCGTCTGGTTTTAATCAAATTACCACAGTAGTGAGTTTGAAGAGTGTAATTTAGTTAAATTACCGAACTCAAGTTAATACTTTTAAGCGTCTAAATTTTAAGACGACTTTTTTATGTGTGTGCGATATTAAATTTGATTATTTTCTGTTTTATTTTCAGTCTATAGCATTATTAATACTTAGAGTGATACAAAAGTCTATTAAATCAATGTGCTACTCAAGATAGCATTAACAGTGATCTTACTTCTAAATGGACGATAGCCTAGTTGGATATGGAACAGTCTGCCGAGACAATGTCCGGAAATTCAAAACCCAAGGCACACATCTCTGACTTTTCGAAGATACGTGTGTATTGTTTATCAATTATCGTTCGCTTTAACGGTGAAGGAAAACATCGTGAGGAAACCTACATACTTGAGAATTCTCTATAAGAATTTCGAGGGTATGTAAAGTCTGCCAACCCGCACTAGGCCAGCGTGGTGGACTAAGGCCTAACCCCTCTCATTAGTAGAAGAGGCCCGTGCTCAGCAGTGGGCAGTATATAACACAGGGCTGATTGCATTGCATTACTTTTAAAACTATCTATTATGTAATAGTCACAATCACTGGCATATGAGTACTCAGTCTTTTGTTCACTATAAATCAGATTCAACTTTCATTTTTGTTAAGTCTGGATCGTTCCTCATATTTATGGAGTGCGGATAACGGTACATGCAATGCGAGAAGCACCGCTTGCAAACTGCGCGGTGACGTCATTTCTGATTTACAGCCTACGCTGCTACGATGCTACGCCGCTACGAGAGTTTATTGACCTCGATTTGCGAATAAACGGCTACTGAGCTTGCGTTGAAATACGTAACTGCAGTAGTTTTTAGATAGTTGGGGACTGAAACCTGAACATAATATAAAGATTTTAACCCTTTCCCGGCCAATACTCATTTCTTACTTAATTTAGATATTAACTCGTCAACGCCCGCTTATATGTAGCTATAAGCTAATCTTAATATATATAAATCTCGTGTCACAATGTTTGTCCTCAATGGACTCCTAAACCACTTAACCGATTATAATAAAATTCGCACACCATGTGCAGTTCGATCCAACTTGAGAGATAGGATAGTTTAAATCTCAAATTATAGTCGCCATTTTAATTTATTGCTAATTATTTGTCTGTTATTATTTGACAGTCACAATTATCTGTTAACTCCAAATGATTCTAACAGATGTCGATACCTTTCGACTGGGTTGAGTAAGTGATCAATAGATGGCGCTGCTATGGTAAATCTACGAACGTGTCATATAAGCTACGGGTAGATTATGTATACTTTTTATACCGGGAAAATATAAAGCGGGACTTTTATACCGGGAAAACTCATTCACGCGGGCGGAGCCGCGGGCAAAAGCTAGTTTTCTTATATAAATGTACACCGGTGTCCACCGCGGGCGTTGAGGGATTAAGTGTTTTAAATGTTTCTATAATTTTTGGCGGGACTTAAAAAAAACAGCGTTGGCAAATATTTTGCCAATACTCGCGAAAGGGTTAACTTGTTCTTAGTACCAACACATTATATTATAACAGACTGTTAGACAACACAAAGCCTGATATTCGATTTTATTCATGAAAATAAATCTTTGGCAGAAATATGCATTATATGTGAGTTGTGATAGCAAAATTAAATATTAAAGCACCATTTCAACAAGTTATTTTAATCGATCCACCGACTGTCTCAAAAATAAAAATCTAATTATTCAATTAAACGATATTCTTTCAAGACAAGAAAGAAGTAATTGATTATACATTATGCAGTAAAAAATATAACAATGAAAAAAGCTAGATAGCTTTATTATAAACACAGCTATAAGTATCTGCATCGTATCTTGCATGTAAACAAGTGCATGAAAACATGTGTTTACGGCACGTCGCATGCACGGCTATGCACTGGGCATGAAGGTAGGGTTGTCAACTTTTAGAAAAATATCATTCTAACAAATTTTAAATTATTTGTTTTGTCACTTTTTCCTTAAAATTATAGTAGATAAAATACCAACTAAGTTAATACATATTTAGGTTATAAAATTTAATAAGTATTATGATTTATTAACCTTGAATGCTGAAGTGACTATTTTTTTTCTGATGGTAAGTATAGTATATATAGCTCAAATATTATATTGTCGACCACCGCGGAGTTGAGTTCATCCACAGTCGCCTATTGAATTGGAAGTTAGGACTCGCGCTGCTGCATTTTACGTGTATTTTTAGTGGGCAGTACCAGTATCAGTAGCAGTATCCAGTATTATACTGGATACTGCTCGAATTAAAAAATTGAGCAAAATAGTATGACGGTATTCCAAATTTCTCAGAAAAATAATTTAATGATTCAAAGAATATGAAAGTTAAAAAAATCTGTATGTCTAGCACATGGGTGGCAACCCTAAATAACAACAACGTTACAGCGTCATTAATATAGCCCCGCGAGCAAACACACGTGATCCGATTATTGATTCTAAGCGAGATGGTGTGGATGTAACTTATTAGTAACTATTGAATTGGAGTACTGCCCGTAGTGTGCTTTGATCGAAAGTTATTAATACATTACCTATGAAATTGCCGTTTAGTACACAGAAAGTTAGTCATTTATAAATATTTTTTATTTCTATCAATTAAAATATGAACCCATGCTATCGATGCATCTTTGCTAGCGCAGTGGTAATTTTTCATTGCCTTTCTTGAAGAAGTCATGTGTAGTGTCAGAAGCATAAATATCTGTACAAAATCAACATTTCAAATCGCCTATATACGCGTTAAGTTAAACCTAAACCTTTTTTTCTTTGTTTGAAGTAAAGTAAATCTCTTTTATTTTATTTTTGTGAAGAGAAAAAAAAGATTAGTAAGAACAAAAAAGTATGTCGACGATTTGAAATTTGGAATTTGTTCAGCTACTTATGCTGGTGACTGTACGGGAGCCTACAAACTCCTCAAAGGCATTTTTACAAAATATTTATAAAAATATGACTTTAACTTTCTGTATACTAAACGGCAATTTCATAGGTAAAGACCCAATAGTATTACCTACTCGTTTATTCAAGAGTATTATATTAGACAATTAATAAGCACAATACATGAATAAATATAATATCGATAAAAAAAATAGAACAAATAAATTTAAATATCGTGAATCTACCAGACTGCCTCGGTGGCGTAGTTTTATTAAGGTACGACTTCAGTGCTGAGGTCTCGGGTTAGATCCCTAGGTCGAGCAAAGGAAATTGGGTTTTTCTACTCAGTATCAGCCCGGAGCTTGGAATTTGTGGCCGGTATAGCCCTATCATGTCATGGGACGGAATACGCACGGCGAAAGGTGAGTGGTGGAGTGTGTGTGTGTGTGTGTGTGAATTTATTGAGGCATTTTCATTTATATCGAAACAAACCTATTTATAAATTATACAATAAAATTAAAATTTGTGAATCAAAAAAAATACGTCAAGTAGACAACAGCAACAACAAAAGCTTACACCATTCATATTAAATGGTTGTGTCAATAACAATGTATGAACTAAGTATGAAGTCATAATTACATTGTATTAGTGATTTATGAGCAATAGAAAACAGCTTGTGGTTATTTTCAGCCACATACATCATATTCGTCTGATTTATACCTGATTTATTGACTGCAGCTTGTTATTTAATTGACAACTTAACAGCAGTGTTACGTAGAACAATATCTGTAATTTAGATAATGTAGAGCTGTAATTAAGACGGATTGAAAACTATTTCTTATTATACTTAAAACGAGGTAGGTATTCTATAGGAAATCCCTTTGAACTTACTTAAACTACTACAGCTATAAATATTTCTCCTGGCAAATAGTTGTGACAAAGTACTGTTGATGTAATTACACCAAACGTCGATAATTACCTATCAAATCTACCACTGAATCTTACAGCTTACGTCATTTCGAAATTTATAAAAAAACATGTCAAAGAATGTAGTAAAAGAGATCCATACTCAATATCAGAACTCTTAGCCAAAATTGTCGTAAATATGAAATCCACTACACCCAAACAGTCTGTACTCGCGTTAGCACAAAACCTACCAAAAAAGATTACCAGACATTTTTTGCTTGGACGTGAGCCGTGAAAGTTTCGTAATCAAGGGTCGAAAAAACACGTGAAATTGATGCCCCGAGTTGAGGAGTTAGGGCGTTGTGTTGTGTGTATTTCTGCTTTGTCTAACATGTTGCACAATTTTTTTGGCGTCTTTTTTGGTACAAACTGGATTAATCTGGTTATGAAATACTCGCAAAGCAACGATAATTATGAGATGGAAATAGATTATTCATTTTTATTTGTAGACTAGGTATTATTTAACTCACTGATAGATTAACGAATTTAAGTTTTTCTTATAATTCTCTATAATATTTAAAAAAACTTAACACAAAAATAATATTTCATGCATTAATAAACCTATATCAGTATATAGTACCTAATTACATTAAACACCTCAAGATAACTAATCCATCTTCAAACATTAATACATTTTAAAAGGCAGGTAACACCGACTCATCGACATGGAACGTCCATCTTGCGTTAAACAAAGAGTGGGGGAGGTAATGTGATTTAAGCTGGAGGACAGACGTGCCGCGTTAATCTTTATGTGCCGTCCCGTGGGCATCGTTCCGGCCGCGACAGCCGGGATATTACGTGATTTCACGGGAATTCCGTGATTGAATACGATAAATTATTGTGATGCTATTTTGTGTGACCTATGACTTTTTTTTACTAATGGTTTGTTACAAACCATACGACATAGGACTGCAACCTAGAATAATAACTTATATTCATGTATCTTATGATGTATTGATTAATCTGTTTTGTTGTCCAAACAAATAAATAAAGAAAGAATATGGTCATACATCGAAGTACAAATAAATTAAGATAAAACATATTATTTTACTTGGTATTACAAAACTGCGATAACATTTTTTTCGTGTAAATAGATTTTAATATATTATTTTATTGGTCCTTACCATTGATGTATTAAAATAATACATCAATGATCCTTACACATGAAATTGGCGTTTTGTCGTACTAGACACTTTGATCTGAAATATCTCCTTTGGTTAAGAATTCCAAATTAAAATTTATAAATGCATTTAACTGGTACTATACGGTGTGTTTCCGTACACTTAGAATTTGATTGATATGCAGTTATGTTTCATATAAATTTTATTGATAATTGATAAGTGATATATAATTAATGAGTACGTGTGTGTTGATGATTTGATGCGAACTGATTTATTGATCGTGCATTGGCCGCGCGACGCATGTAAAGTGCTTACGCGTAGAAAATGTACATGTGTGTACTGTACAGGTACATTTGAGTTTCGAAAACAGATATTCATTTGTTTTTTCCTGATTAGTTTCTTCTTTGGTGTCTTTCATCTTGCACAATGGAAAACATGAAATATCGCTGTATTTACGAGTATGAGTTCCACCGTTGCACCAGTGCTGCAGAAACAGCTCGAAGGATTAATGATGTGTATGGCGCTGGTGTCGCTAAAGAAAACACGGTACGTTTTTGGTTCCAACGTTTTCGTTCTATGTCAATTTTGACCTTCAGAGCAAGCCCCGTGGACGGCCGGAGACCAAAGTGGATAATAAGGAATTAAAGGCTATTGTGAAAGCGGAAAGCAAACTACTGCAGAGTTAGCTGCAGGCTTCGGTGTGAGTGATAAAACTGTTCTAATCCACTTGAAGCGAATCGGGAAAGTAAAAAAGCTTGAAAGGTGACCTCATGAATTGAGTCAATCAAACCAGCAAACACGCGTCGAATGCTACGTTATATTGCTCAACTGACACAATAATGAAGGGGTTTTAAATCGAATCATTGTGATCACCTATGATGAAAAGTGGATCCAGTACGATAATCGGAAGTGCACGGCGCAATGGCTGAATCCTGGAGAACCAGGCAAATCACATCGCAAGCGAAAGTTGACTCAAAAAAAATTACTGCCGGTGTCCTTCACTACAGCTTTCTAAAATCTGGCCAAACTATTACGGAAGATATCTATTGTCAGCAACTGCAAAACCATGATGGAGGAACTAGCTGCTAAACAACCGAGGCTGACACCGCTAGACCACACACTGCACAACAGACGGCCGCTAAACTAGAGGAGCTGCAATTGGAATGTCTGCGACATCCACCGTACTCCCCGGACCTTGGTCCAACAGAATTTTTAATTTTTTCCGTAATTTTGATAACTTTTTACAAGGAAAAACATTCAACTTCGATGTGGCAGTCCAAACCGCCTCCAGACAGTTTATTGATTCTCGCCCCCGTGGTTTTTTTAGTAAAGGGATCAATGACCTACCTATGAGATGGCAAAAGTGCATAGATAACAACGGTACATACTTTGATTAATTAATTATATTTTACAAAAAAAAAAAACGAATTTGTATTCCTCCCAGACAAAACGCCAATTCCATAATGTAAGGAGTTAATATTATGAATACAAAAAACAAATCATGAACAACGAACAAGAAAATATTATAAATTCATGGTTTTTGATCTACAAAGAATCATAATCATTACCATAAGCAAACCTAAACCATTCACGTAAATGATAAACGGCTCGTTTGCAGATATGATTGGTGGCACCCTCCCTTTAAATTAATTACCGCAACAAGCCTTATTGAGTGCCATCCGTCTCTGTCTCACTTAGCTCGTCTTACAACATTAATTCATAAAATATTACTACTAATGGGGTCGTGGATAGGGTAAGCTGAAGATGGGGACGTATGACATTGTTTAAACACGTATATTCGGTTTAAATTTAGGTTAAAAGAGACTTTACGGTGTGGAGATAACTGATGCCAAATCTTAATATATATAAATCTCGTGTCACAATGTTTGTCCTCAATGGACTCCTAAACCACTTAACCGATTATAATAAAATTCGCACACCATGTGCAGTTCGATCCAACTTGAGAGATAGGATAGTTTAAATCTCAAATTATAGTCGCAATTTTAATTTATTGCTAATTATTTGTCTGTTATTATTTGACAGTCACAATTATCTGTTAACTCCAAATGATTCTAACAGATGTCGATACCTTTCGACTGGGTTGAGTAAGTAATCAATAGATGGCGCTGCTATGGTAAATCTACGAACGTGTCATATAAGCTACGGGTAGATTATGTATACTTTTTATACCGGGAAAATATAAAGCGGGACTTTTATACCGGGAAAACTCATTCACGCGGGCGGAGCCGCGGGCAAAAGCTAGTTAAGTATAAAAATGTAAAGTATGTATGAGTTTTATCTTTTTAACGTAACTAATAAATATAGCATGCTAAAAAATACCTAAACACATTTAATTTAAAGTGCATTTTAAATCTCCTTTAAATTCAGGTGCATGCCAAACAAATCCAATTTAAACAGTCCGCCGTGAAACCCTAATGAGCTTGCCGCAAAGCAACTTTTATTTTAACTACCTTACCTGAAAGAATAATTACCGACCGCCACCAATTGAAACACCCACCTGAAAAGAACAGACATCTTCATGAATATTCTGGAAAGCTTTTAAAAGTTTATTGAAAAGAAACGGCGGGTGACACCAGACGTTAAGGGCTGCGGCACATCGATGAAGGATTGCCCAACTTTTAATATACTCTTTTGTGGTTTAAAGCATTAAAGGCATTTTGTGAGTCTTGCATCTATTGTGTGTTGAGTGTGTAGGAAGGAAACGCATTTATTTTTATTGTTAATCTTAAAGAGACTTGCAAACCGTAGACTTGCAAACCGTAGACTTGCAAAAAAACCTCCACCGTCCACCATACCAGCCCTGTATTATATACTGCTCACTGCAGAGCACGGGCATCCTCTACAACTAAGAGGGGTTAAGGCCTTAGTCCACCACGCTGGCCTAGTGCGGCTTGGCAGACTTCAAATACCTTCGAAATTCAGAGAACTTCGTAGGTATGTAGCTTTCGTCACGATGTTTTCCTTCACCGTTAAAGCGAGCGATAATTCACAGAGAATACACACATACATTTTTAGACAAGTCAGCGGTGTGTGCCCTTGGGTTTTGAACCTGCGGACATTCGTCTCAGCAGTCCGTTCCACTGCCAACTGGGCTATCGCCGCTTTGAAAAAACCTCATTTGAACAAAATATTATTGTCGGAAAAGCTATACACACGTTTCTGAACGCCTGACTAGCAAAAAAATGTTTGTTTCAAGAAATAATTATATTTAGAACACCATATTAAAAGTTTTAACCCTATATACCAGTCAACATCAAAGGTAAATCTTATAAATATCGTAGAGTGTATACAGTTGATAAACGTTTCAAAATTTATCGAAAGCGGTGATTTAAAAGGGAGCTTAATAAACACTCGGCCAAGTAGATGCAAATGCGGAAGAATAATTCAAATGCGTGAACACTAAAGAAATCACTTAACTAAATAAATATTTAGTCGAATCTTTCTAAATTAGGTGACTTGGAATAAAATAAAATAGCTCTTAAACACGAAGGCATTAAGATTGATTTGCATACTTACACATTTTTTATTATTTTATAGTCGATAATACTATAAGACATAACGTAACCTGATAAATTATGATCACCGTTAGATCGTCTCAGTGTACCTTAGGCACCGCAAATATAATTAAAAAATAATAATTAGAAAGTAACTTTCTTCTTCTTCTTCTTCTTCAGCCTTTAGAAGTCCACTGCTGAACATAGGCCTCCCCCAAAGATTTCCAGACGCGGCCTGCATCCAGCAGTAGCATCAAGTAACTTTATTCCAAGTCAAACATATATCGATAGGTTAAGAACCCAATGTTTTTCATTCTTATACTATATTTTTTACTTATCATACTTTTTATCTAAGTAGAATTTACGTCACAACAGCGATCGTTAACCTTGTCTGCTAACTGAGTTAGAAAGTCTTTCACCAAACAATATCAATATAAAGATAAAACCGTGCACACTATAAAAGCAACTCATGAGAGCAAATCCCTTTATCTTTCCGGTCGGACGCGTATTTGTCGTATATTTAGGGGCGTTCGATCACATCATAATAGAATTAAGGCGATTAATTATTTCCTCGGTCAATCATGGAATACCGTGACTTGCAAAAACCGTTAGATAAGACGTTCCATTTTCAAAGGATTAATGGAATGAGATTCGAATTTCAAAATTAAATGTCGAAGGTTACATAAGTAGTTTTGCGAAAAAGCTACTCACTTGCTACTCGGTACTACTTCAAAGTATTCTTGTAAACATTTAAATAATATATATTTTTTTTCGATAAGAGGTCTGATTTATCATTTCATACAATCAAGATAATTTTTTTGTTGCTATTTTACTTTTAATATGACAATACCTTCTACGACTAACATGACGGGTATTTAATTTCTCATATAAATCGGTACATAATTGATTATAAATTTTCTAAAACATTCCACTATTAAATTTATCGCATAACCTACTATCACTCTCTTAAACCCCAGCTGCCCTGTTCCGAACAACAAAAACGTTTCCTATTGAAACGTCTTGATCGTTAGTTGAAGAGGTTTTGGGTCTGATACGAAAATCTTAATCTGACAGTCATCCTTGGGCGTCCTCAAACTCATATGAAGCGGTCGTCAGTCAAATGTATTCATCGCTACATGTTATAGTGAGATAGTCGCTTAATGGTCTTATTTGGCTATATTTATTGAGATATAGTTGTAAGAAAAGACGCGGCAGATGTTTACACATGGGCAAAAACTTCACAATAGATTGATTGAACGTTATTTCTTATAGTAAACTGAATACTGAACTATAGTAAAATCCATACTTTTTCTTGTTTTAATAGTATTATACACACACACACACACACACACACACACACACACACACCCTTCATCCCCGAAGGGGTAGGCAGAGGTGAAACTAGCTGCCCCCACTTTTCGCCGTTATTCCGTCCCATGATGTGATAGGGGGCGAGCCCATCGTCATATCGTCATATTAAATATTGTCATTTTCATCATCATCATCATCAGCCACGTGACGTCCACTGCTGAACATAGCCCTCCCATAAAGATTTCCAGACGATTATTCCCTAAAGATTCCGTGCTGGTTGTAATTTTAGTGTAATATAAATACTCAATATGTAAAGACCGGATTCGACGTAGAACGTTCTCACTAATCCCTAAGAACTATAGGTATTAGTATTAAAATACAAAGCTGTTAGTCTGTTTGGGATGTAACCGTGGCATTTAACCCATTTAATTTGCTGCTTAAAATATAAAATTAAGTTCTCATTGTACTTGCAAATTTTCATAAGCCCCAACTTTAATTATAACAAGAAAATTGTTCGCAAGAACATTTAAAACGTTTATATCTACTAAATAGAATAGGTAGTAACATAAATTACGATCACAAAAAAAAAACTAAAAAAAATTGAGGACAAATGTCCCTTCTTATCATTAACCACGTAATATACATTTAATAGGTAGAATTAATGCGTCATATTGTTTTAAGTTAATAGAGCTTTCATGAACAAATTGTTATCGAAAAATCAACGGAAAAAATCCGATTCCTGATAACGTTGCTGATTCCTGATAATATAAGTTATTTATATGGTAATATATCACAAAAATAACCTAATATTATAATACAGAAACAGTTTTGGGGTATCTGACGATATAAATTGCCGTTGAAAAATATTTTCACAGGAATTTACTGACAATAATTGTGACACAATCAGTTTACCTTTTCCGGGAAACCCAAAAACATTAGTAACGCGGGGCATGCTTTCTTTAATTTGCATAAATATTATAAACCGTGAAAATGATTAATGCGGCCAATTATAAAAATACGGGCATTTATTTATGACGAGTCCACGATAAAAAACGCTGCCTGTTCTGAATCATCATTTACAAAAAGGGCTGATAAATGTCTACGTAACATTTTACTAAATATAAAAGTCATTGCATATTCGACGGTAATACATAATATATACTGAAAATTCAAGCAACACATTCCTTGCACTGCTTTATGTCTATATAAATAGACAAAACAGCACATCAAATTTCAAATCAATCGGACCTGTGAAAGTAGGAAATGAGCTGAAAATCTCCAAACGGCTGAACAGATCTTCATAAATTCTAGTTAAAAAGCATCTCGATCACATCAACTTTCAAACAAAAGCAGTCCCTTCGTTTGGATGCTACGATGCCATAGATAGACATACCTATACATATACCCCCCCCCCCCCCCTATTTTTGCGTCGGGGGTCAAAAACGGTTATGTCTAAACAGAAGGTCTCGCATGCCCAATAAAGCATCTGGCAATCATTGTAATCTATGATTCACGGCGGTTCACAATGACTAATATCACTTTCCCTTCATTAAAAGCGAGCCGCGTCATCTGACAGTAATTACGATGCTACGTGCTTTGAGAAAAAATGCGCTCATAATTGTTTTTATGGCACATCCACGTCCGAGGGTGGACAGAGAGCACAGCAAATGGCCTTGTTATTATCATAATGTGATTTTAATTATACCTGTAACTGTAGAAGAAAGAGGATAATACTATTGAACACTAAACAAAATCTTTAATTATTCCTATTTTATGAACGGACCGCCCATACATTTCGGATTTTTAACACGCTTTATTAGCTTCGTACGTATGTATGTATGTAACGGAAACATGATTTTGACTCCCTTCAAAACGTCTGTTTAAATCGAAATTTGGCATACTTATCAAGGACCGATGACAATTGAATATTTTAAACAAAAAAATTGAAAAATAAATAATAGTTAAAAAAAATCTAATAAACACGCTTTTATAGGAAATCCAACAAAAAAATAGAAAATAAATTTTAATAAAATTGAATTAAAAATAGTGTAAAAAAAATTAATCAATGTAAATTAAGAATAGTGTAAATAAGAAAAAATAATATTATTTGTAAAAAAAAAGCGTGTGGTGCTTTTTAAGATATTATCAAATTGATAATCCTTTTACTCATATCTGCCAATAAAATATTTATACTTAACTATTGACACCATGCACCCCACGCTTATTTACAATAAAATATTTTTTTTTTCTTATTTACACTATTCTTAATTTACATTTATTAAATTTTCGTACACTATTTTTAATTCAAATTTATTTTCAATTTTTTAGGTGGATTTCCTATAAAAGCGTGTTTTTAGTTTTTCTTAACTATTATTTCTTTTAAAGATGTATTAACAAAACATATGTAAAAAAAAATTACAGTTGTGAACCCGGTTTAAACCTGGCTAAGAACTTGGCCCTGATCCGACATGCAGATCTGGAATCGTCCCTCAAATTATGCCGGCATACCGACTAAAACCCGCAGTGGCCTGCTTCAGCGCATATGGGACGGATCCGGTGGGTCGTGAATGCATCCGAAATTCGCCGAACCTGTCTCCGCGCAATACCGCTTCGCGCAGTTCTTTAATGGCAGCACGATGATCCCGTGCTGCCGTAGACTTGAGGCCGCGCATTCCCCGCTGCGCAGCCGCGACTCCCAATAGCCCCCTTTTAGTCGCCTCTTACGATAGGCAGGAGATATCATGGCGGAATTCTTTAAATGCCCCCATACCACAGGGCGGGATCACTTCTTTGTATAATTGCTGTCAAACAACTTGACACTTCCCGTGTAGATGTCTACGGGAAAGCACGCGCACGCGGGGCCACCGAATAATTGGTACTCGAGAGGTCAATACGTCAGTCACGTGTTAGTCTCTCAACCAATCCAAAAAAAACGCAATTCGTAAGACGATGTCGTTTAATTTTCATGTTTGTGATTGGTCGCGAGACCAATATGTCAGTCACGTGTTACTCACTCAACTAATCCCAATAAAACGAAACGGAGTCGTGTCGTATTTTTTTTGCCACCTTCTAAGCACACTGGCAACTTTTACCTCCCGCACCCCTTTCAGGCCCCGCCTACTGGGTCAAGTTTTTTGATACCTTTTATTACATGAGAATAGATAATTTTTCGATAATTTACACTATTTATGATGGTCACGATAATCTCTCAGTAGTATTTTAATCCCTAAACTCTTATACCGAACTCTACGAAACTCAAGGCAAAATTCTGCTCGTAATACCATTTAAAAATATATCGTGATGATAAATTGTCCGCGTATACAGTAGGGACTAAAATTGCGAAAAGTGCGTAGTACAGATATTAAATACCTCCATTAACATATTAAAACTTGGACACGAGCACGGCATTTAGTTTTCATGAGAATAGCTATATGTACGTATTCAGTATTATGTGCTATTACATAGTCTATATCTGGCCTAAATTTGTAGTTTCGATGCCAATGACCATAATAACAGGCTAGTACAAAACCGAGTGTAATTTTAATACAAGTTATTGAGTCGAGTCGCTCGCCTGCTCATAACTATGAGTAATAAAACACTGCATAACAAAACTACACTCCTAAACCACCCGCAAAAGTTTTAGTTACACTCCGCCTACCCCTTCGCGAATAAATGCGAGATTTTAATATTACAATATTAAAAAGATAACGTTCGCCCAAAACTGTTTTCAACATCTTCGGTACATCAACAACGAAAATAACTTAATCCGAATGAATTCACATTACAATGCCGTTTCTTTATTATAAAAGGATAACTGTATGCCCACAACAAAGAGCGAGATTTACCCGCAACTGTCCTTTTCTGTCATACGATATGCGCATTTTTATAAGCATTGTCCTTTTGTACGGTGCTACTGCTAGCGGAAAGGTTTTCGTACTATATAGTTTTATGAGTATAATAAGCTTGTAGTTAAAATTGGGTATTTTATGATCGAGCAAATAGGTCAGTTAAACAGTTTTATTACATATTTTATAACTGCTGACCTCGTCATCCTGCGTAAGTTTCGTGAAGATACAATTCAGATGAACCCTGCGAAAGTGACACATTTTAATTTACAGCACCTGTACGAGAAAATTTGACGAAAAAGAAACTAAAATAATATGCATATTTTTTTTATTTACAGACCACAAATGTCGTCGATAAAGGAGCCAGTCATCGCTAGAAATTGCATTGAAAGCAGAAAAGTTTCAGCAACGTGGAAGAGCAAATTTATCACACAAGAAACAAATATATAATAATGAGTTGGCACCCTAAAATCAATAACAAAAACACCCAATAACATATATTTCACAAAAAAATACTACAATTTCCAAATTATAATTTTACCCATCCAGATTTAAATAGCTCCACCCGCTGTCATTGAGACCGCAACTTTACCGGCATCATTGACCGCCGAAAACGACGTTTTTCTAAATCCGGATTATATTCTCATCTCGGTCCAAAATGTATTCTATATTTATCGTCGCTGACCGAACATTTTTTAACAATGACCGGCCTTACTTTATTCAAGGGAGATTGCGCGGAACGCTTTCGAAACCTTTTATAAATTGCCGAAATGAAATTTCTCAGGTGGACGAATGGACTGAATGCTTAGATTGTCAAATGGGATTATTTGAGATAATAAACAGACTCTAATAAATCTTTTTGGGGATTTGTTGTGGATGATTTATTTTGTATGTAATTTACAAGCATTTTTTACTAAGTACTGAGTACTTATAGCATTTTTTAAAGAGTAACGGTATCTGACTAATTAGCTATGTAATAGGAAAAACTTAAATGTCATGAATCAGTAATTTTTCAATACGAGAAGTATATTTGGAATTTGAATATAGTTCGCCTTCAATATTGTTGTACTATGATACTTTTACGGAACACATTTTTTATTGATTTGATGAGGGCTCCTTCACGCTGGTAGCGGATCCACTCTGTATGTATTAACAGTACTATTCTTAATTAAAAACAAATCCGTAAAGTACACACTACTCCAGTAATTACAAATTGCACAAATATCAAACAAATTAATACACAATACAAATTAAACAAACAATAGAGGTAAACGAATCGGCCGCGGCGACCGGAACATCGACCGGAACAGGGACCGGATGTGGGAGTCTCTATCGCGTGTCGTCCATGGGGCTTGCATTTCCGCTCTTATCTGAATGCCGCTGATTTTTCAAAATAGCCAAACAAGTGCTTTAAATTTGGATTCGATTTAAAGTCTGTATTTGCAGACTACCTGCAATTTATTAGTGTGTAATTTATTTTTGTTGTGAAATGAAATGTTTTTCCTCATAAATCCCAATTTCATTATTTAATAACTATAAATATAACACAAATGAACACTGCCGTCGTTGATACATGAAGAAAAAGATTGCAACCAGAATATCTTTATCATTGAATTCTCCCGAGCAATGCATGTGACATAAGATGGAAATATGAAAGCTTAAGAAGCCTTGATGGCCAAATATGAATAATTCGCACGACGACACTACTCAGAATCAAACCATTAAACAACGCAAACTTGCAGCTAAACAGCGGGGCGTATAATAAATAAGAATAACAAGAAAACTTTCCCCATCACGGTATGCAGGATCACGCTGGGAAATGGCTATTCAAAATTCTATCATTTACAATATAAGTAAAAATCAACCTTAATTCTAGTGCTCAAAGCTCATATTACCGTAGTAAACGTTATATAATCAATTTAAAAACAGTAGATAGTAAACGGGATACAGTCTTACCACAAAACTCAAACTTTTAACCTTAAAACATTAATTTGTTATTATTTTAATAATGTTACTTTTATTATTTTTGTTCATTCCTTGTGTGATGTATGTATCTCATACATATTTTAAAGGTAAAATAAAATTATAATAAGCCCTCGAAGAAGCTAGTCACACAAATTTTTATATTTATAAGTTATAACTTTTAACTCTGCATCTTTTTATTATTGATGAAGATTGATTTGTTTTTGCCCCTGTATAGCGTGTTTATAATTAACAAATAACAATTTAACCACAAGAAAAACCAAACAAGCAGTCTAAAGTTATTCCAGTATTCAAATTCCCTTCTTGGCTAAAGTAGGTGTGCCTCCGTAAATCATATCGTACACTAGCATTCACTTTCTACGAACATTGCCGCAAGAGTTTAGGAACAGCAATCACTCAGAGCGTAATCTCTTAGGATTCCTTCCACACCCTTACTATAGACGGTGCCCTTTTGTTTTTAAAAAGACTGCACTTCGACGATAAGGCATGTATCGCAGCCCTTCGTTTCGATGTATTAAAATCCACTCGATATTATGATGGCAGCTATAAGTCAATAGTCGTTAGTAAACATGATTAAAATGTCTCAACGCCTTTTAACCGACTTCAAAAAGGAGGTGATTAATTCAACACGTATGTATTTCTACAAAAAAGTTTTTTATTCAATTAAATAAAACTATTTTGCGGACTTTATCGTGGTTTTTTAATTTATATTTTCTCCGGACGTTTCGCTTTGCAGCCTTCATGGTCACGGGGCGGACTGAGGTGTTGGTTGCCCAAAAAAGGAAATATAAGAGACATAGGGAGAAAATGTAAATTAAAAAACTGCGATACAATCCGTAAAATAGTTTTATTTAAATGTCTAACATTCGCGTAAACATAATAAATCATTATGTTGTTAAGCTATTGCATAGCTTATATCGCGGGCCCTGAGCGTGGAGACCGAATCCAGAAATTCCGTAACGAAAATAACCTGGCATCTTTTTTATCTTACTAATTTGAACCTTAAATACAATGCGTAGAAGCTATAATTCTTGAAACGAGTATATTTTTTATTTATTTTATTTATTAAAGTCATTAAAACCATTTATTACTAATTTAATATAAACCTTAAATACATTGCGTAGAAGCTATTTCCCCAGCGTTGGCACGGCAGAGTACAAAAGAATCGAACTTAACATTCTTTTTTCAAATTTTGATTTATTCTACTTTGGTTGTGATGACCATTGCATTTCTGACATTTATCAATAACAAGACTAAACGTGCGTTGCTCGCGTTTAAAAATCTACTTTATGTGGTAAGCGTAAGATCGAATTTGTGTTTAGTCAATCAAAATTTGTGATAAAAAATGCTATGCAATAAATAGCTTTACCGCGGCAGTCTCCGAGTGCCACACGTATTTTTTTATTCTTTTGATAATAAAGCTTTAAACCTATAAGTGTGCTATAAGCATTAAGATCATTATGGCTTTATGATTTTAATATGTTAACGTAAAGAATGCGACAAAAGAGATCAATATCGCAGTAATTATAAGCAGGGTCAGCTTTATAATTGCAATTATTATACGAAGTGCATTTCTTGCAATTCATTATGAACTTGCAATTACCAAGGTCATGCGTTGACGTAGTATGCCGCGATTACTAACATTTAAAGTGACTGCAATAAAGTATTCATGTCTCATGATTCGAGGGTACTCAAGTATCTCTCGATGCCTTTGACACAAAGGCAATACTGCCACTTTCAACTGCAAATTCTGGATAGCCAGCGTCTCAAAGATTTAAATTAGTTACGTATAAGGTATTTGGGTTGAATAGCCGTATAATTTCTTTTCATATCGTAAAGCTAAAAGCAGCTACTTTACTGGTGGTAGGTCTCTCATATGTAAGAGTCCGTCTGGGTGGGTATCACTGCAATGTCCATTTCTACCGCCAAGCAGCAGTGTGCATGCACTGTTGTGTTTCGGTTTGAAGGACATTGTAGCCAGTGTAACTACTGGACATAATGAGACTTAAAATCTTATGTCTCAGGATGACGAGTGCAGTGGAATGCCACACAGTACTTTGTAACTCAAGGTGCTGGACGGTGTTGCTTCTGTTTATGGGTGGTGGTATCGCTTACCATCAGGCGAACGGCATGCTCGTCTCGTTATTCAATGCCATAAAAAAAAAAGCTAAGTCATTTCATGGTAAGAACTGCAACACACAATATAATTCTGGAGGCGTTGCCGAACATTAAGAAAGAAGAATCGACATGAGGATGGTAACACCGGATTTGTTGACCTGATGGTAAGTGGTCACAGTCATCCAGAGCCGAGCCACTGCCTACCGTATAAAAAAATTTTTGAAGCCTCGTTTGAAGGACATAATCATAACGCCAAGGAAACACCGTGGGAGGAAGTTCATTCCAATGAGCACGAGCATGCGCGTGCTAAAAATTATCTCTGAAAATGCACAGTGGTGGCGATAGGCGTTTCCAGGTGGAAATCTCCGGAAATTTCACTGGTCATGCGTTATCTTAGAGCATATAACGTTACGCCACAACTAAGCTACCAGTTTTCGCTAGTTCTCTATTAACACAGCGATATCAGCACGTTACTGCCTCGGTGGCGTAGTTGTGTTACGGTACGACTGCAGTGCTGAGGTCTCGGGTTCGATCCCCGGGACGGGCAAAGTGATGTTGGGTTTTACTACTCAGTATCAGCCCGGAGTCTAGAGATTGTGCCTGATATGGCGATAGGTCTTCCCCCGATCACATCATCGGACGCAATACGCACGGCGAAAAGTGGGTGTACCTACTAGTTGCGCCTCTGCCTACCTCTTCGGGGATAAAAGGCGCGAGTGTGTGTGTGTGTGTGATCACCACGTTCTAGGTCCATTTTACCCTATAGGTACTATTTCATCATCATCATCAGCCACTTAAAGTCCATTGCTGAACATATGCTATTCATCTGAATAATTATACTAGTAGGTATTATTTAAATGGCAGTAAGTAACCTATTATTTTCTCATAAACAAAAGTGTAGTAAATTATATTGGACTCATGTTTTTATGGCCATGTTGCAGCCTATTTACGAGCAGCATTAAAGGGCTGTATCGATCGAGGTATAATGTTTTACAGAAAACCGGCGTAAAAGATAAACTATACTGTTGTGGTTCTTGTTCATGAGAATGCCAATTAAAACAAGTCTCTATTTCTTTCCTCTTAGGTCCTTAAATCAAAATGAGTATATTTTCTTTCCTTTGAGGGCCTTCGATAGGACGCCTTTCTACAATCGTTCATAAAATACACACACACTCACGCCTTTTATCCCCTAAGGGGTAGGCAGAGGCGCAATTAATGTACCCACTTTTCGCCGTGGGTATTCCGTCCCATCATGTGATAGGGGGCGAGCCTATCGCCATATCGGGCACAAATTACTGACTCCGGGATGATACTGATTGGAAAAATCCAATATCACTTTGCCCGACCCGGGGATCGAACCCGAGACCTCAGCACTGCAATTCATAATATATTCTAGCGATAAATCTATCGTTTATCGCTATTATTTGTCATTCCCATACATTTTTTTGTTTTTTATAAGCGTTAAAAGGCTAAAAAGTCATCTTGTCTAAGAACCAATGTCTATAAACCAAAGCATCCTCTAGCATTGTACTCACAATTAGTTCATCAATGGAGGTGATGACTTCCATTATAACTATATTTTTATCTAAAATTCCTTCCAAAAGATTTTGTCTCATGTTACAACTTATTTATTTCACATGTATTGGATTAAAATTTCAAATTAATCTTAAACTGTGAGATTACTTAGAAGATTGTATTAATCTTGCAGTTGTTCTATGCAGTGCTTTGGCAGTAGAAGAATTCTCAGAGCGAGATAAACCGAGATTTTCTAGAAAATTATATGAGAAAATTATTGTATTTCTTTATGTAACAAATGAGACTTAATGTAATCAAGATTATTAGAGTAATGTTGTTCGTATGATTACATATTCTCATCTGTATAAGAACGTTTATTGTTAAGAATTTGATTAATATGACCTTTTCTACTTGTGTCTTTCATTTACCCCTTACTTAATTCTATCAATATAATAAAGCGAAATTTATTTATTTATTTATTTATTTAATAAGTCAATATAAAGTACAATTACTATACCTATTTAGTACTTTTAACAAATTAATAATTAATTACAATTTCGACAATTAATAAACTTTACCAAAAATTACACTTTTGAGAAAGGATACATCAACTTTTTGTTACATTTGTTGATTGATATTATAACCATATAATATATATTGATATTACAACCATATAATATACATGCTATAACTTATGTAAGTTAGATTACATTACATTATTACATAATTGCACAATTCAACACAGAGTATTTTGAAAATTATTACATATAAATATATACATTTCTATCAAAAACATAATCAATAATTTTTCCAACCCGTTATTAAATGTAGGTGATCACAATACATACTATGAATTTACACTAAATTACCCTATATTATATAATTATATAATCGACTAATTTCCAAAATTGTGCATCGATCATCCCTAGAAAAATATCAAAAATAATAAATTACCGCTGACAAGTGACATTAAAATTCAGGTTTCTGTATAATGACACTTCTAAAATGAGAGTTATAAAATATTTTGAAAGAGAAATATTTTGTTATTCTTAGTAAAACAGTAATTGATTTACAATATATAGAGTAGTTATAACAGACACTTCAAAAACAGACACCCTCAATCCATCTACTACGATTAACGATCGAAAATTCATGTTAGCGGAGAAAATGGTAAATTAGTTTATATTTCCAATAATAAAAAGCCCGTCAAAACCACTCGGGAAATCAATCTCGTCTCATTTACGAACAACAATGTAAGCATAATGTCAAAAAAATAACGGGATCCGGGCCAACCGTCAAATACCATAAAAATGTGGAATAAAAACAAAACAAAGAAAATTACAGGCTTCAGCGTTTACCACTATCGACACCCCGTCAAAGACATAATATCGTCGCTGCTTTTTGTGACGTCAAGAGACGTCGCCCCCGTCGCGTCGCGTACACCCATTTTGTTTTTGACACTTCACTTTAATCACTGTTTGAAAAAACAACAAACAGTCTCGTTCTCATTTCGAAAAGAGCAGTATTCCGCCACCAAAGGTGCGTTCAAAATACACGAACCCTTTGTGTGCGTGAATGGAGAAAATTGCTTTTCCTACCACTCTTGAGCATCTTATCATCAAGCGGAAAAACAACAGTATATCCCTTTATGATATACATAAACTTTTAAATGAATTGCGCACTTATATTCTCCCTTCAAAATGTGACGGATGTATAACGTACTTTTGAAATTCAATCTGGCTCATTGTATTTACACGACGGCTGACATATTCAATTCCATTATATAAAAAAATAGGAGCTATCGAATTGGCGCAGACGTAATAAATCGTCAAAAATGACACGACGTCAACGATTTATGACCTATTTCCGGATATCCGAAGCGAGCATTAAAACGGTTATATTCGATTATCTATATTTGAATGGCATAATCGACGCTGTGATTCAATAAAGCCAATAAGCACAATTAATACGTGAACTCTGCTTTGCTTGTATGTATCGAGTTTTGTGATTTGTACAAGCTTTCAAAATGTTAGCTAGAGTTTGGCGCTTTGAATAGATTATCAATTAGTATTTACTCATAAATTACAATTCATTTCACAAAAGGTATGAATGCAAACAACAGCCCAAATGTTCCATTATTAGTACTTAAATTAAAGTGCAGTGAAACAACGAAATTGGAAACCATATTCTACGTGATCTAATTAAATTTATCGTTTGAAATTTGACCATATCCATACTCCATTGCTATAAAACTAAATAATAATTATATTTTATTTTATTTCCATTAATAAGGTATGAAAACCTGGTAATGAATTAAAAACAAAGATACTAATTGCTGATTTGTGTTAAAATAGCAATGTTTGTTTAAATCACCAAATTAATAATTCGAACGCATCTTGCGTAGGGCTACACCGGGATCTTTAGAAGATAAACAGCCATTAGTTAATCCAAGGGCGGGCACGCAGTAATTCAGCCAGGCAATATTGCTTATAGTCCGACCGCTTTAATGAAATAAAATTTGCATATTATCAAGATTTATGTACGGCTAAATACGGAAGATATCGGAAAACAATGATGTTTCGGGTTTGCGATGGGAGTTCGGTTCCGCAGGTGTTTCTTGTTTGTTGCTAATCATTTAGACATTAAAACTTTTTCAGTACCATTTTAAGAGAAAAGACAAATACAGGAGCAAGGTTTTTTTTGTAATTGGTCGGATTATACATTTATGTGACGAATAGCGTTTATCAGCAAGCGGTGAATACAGCCCTAAGAAACATAATATCCTTATAAGATATTATTTAGTTTAACATAATATCCTAATGGAAGAAAATAATACAACCATTTTCACAATAAGTGAACAAAGAAAGATAATAAATGTCCTAACCATTATTATTATATTAAATGAAAACGAACCAATTTAACTACAAGACGAAATAGATTAAGCTTATAAATCTTGAGACGGTCGATGTAAAGGAATGGACAAATAAGACAATATTTAACTGAAGGGTTCAGTCGTATTTAATTTGCATGCACTGTCCTTGTGGAATGGTAGAACTTAAGCCAATCTTTGGGTTGGCTCCTTAATTGCGAGGCTTGCTCCTTGGTCTCTGCGTCATAATTTCTAAAGCTTAATGTCGCTATGAGTAAAAGATAAAAGTAAGATTTTTTCTAGGAAATGTTAAAACAATGCTTGCTTTTATTGTCAAATAAGCCTAGTACTTGTATATCAAATGCTGCAAAAGTTATAGAGACAAATCACAAAACGAGAATAAAGTTTTACGCAATATTATATTATCATCTTAACAAGTTGAAAGAATCACAAAAATAAAATTTATATAGAAATACTTATTTTTTTTATACTTTCTGATATTGCAAAGGTTTATATACATTGTAAAAGGACAATTCCTCTGAGTACAAGCGCTTTGGAGCTCATTAGACTAAGTGACTTATAGTTAACAACATAATCGTATTAGTATATGGTCGTAGAAAATTAAAATATATTGAGTTAGGTAATGGATGATATATCATGATAGTAATTACTCTCGACTAATTTGATGGGTAATGGATGCTTGACGATACAAAACCATGGTCTTCTGTAAGTTAATTGTTGACTGCAGAAAGATCAAGATATTATTTAGTTTCCGTCAATTATTACTCTATCACCAGTTCGGGAAGCAATTTCCATCAGAGAACACTGGGAAAAAACTTAGATAAACATTAATAATCATGCTTAGCGAATGTCTTCTACATTCCATCTATTCATAGTCTTGTTTTTGATTGATTTATTTCAAAGACTTTGATAGAATATCAATTACCTAATTTTCAGTTTAACCCAATCTCTACAAAAACTTATCTACTACACATCGACTTTAAAATCTACCAGAACTCTACTAAGCATCTTCCATGATATTAGCAAGATATCCCGAACAACTTAACTTCAATATCACATCATTCGTATTCAACCCTTGCCGGCGATCCAGCGGTCGACTGCCAATATCCTGTCAACACACTCGCCCCTCAAATAACTGGCATTTCATGATATTGCTACTTTGAAGTAAGTTATAAAATCATTGGTTGAAATAACCACTAAATACTTAATAGGAGAGTACAACGTTTAATTTGCAAAAAACTTTTTTTATTCGAAATCTAATATATAAAAATCTCGTGTCACAATGTTCGTTCCCGTACTCCTCCGAAACGGCTTGACCGATTCTCATGAAATTTTGTGAGCGTATTGAGTAGGTCTGAGAATCGGCCAACATCTATTTTTCATACCCCTAAGTGATAAGGGTTGTTCACCCTTAATTTTTTTTTAATTTTCGGACAAAATTTTTTGTTTTTATTTTTCTATAATGTGGCATTAAAAAATACATACAACCCTAAATTTTCAACCCTCTACGATCAACCCCTATTTTTTAATAGCCATTTTAGTAATTTAATAACTTTTCGATTTCGATGAAATTTGGCACACGGGTAGATTATGTATACTTTTTATACCGGGAAAATATAAAGCAGGACTTTTATACCGGGAAAACTTATTCACGCGGGCGGAGCCGCGGGCAAAAGCTAGTAACTACTATAAAAATGGTTATTTCACGTATCACAAAATAAGAAGCAGTTAAGGTCCCCTGGGCCCCAAAACTAGGTTTAAACTGTATCTTGGGAATCAGTGTTCCAAATTACTGTATTTTGTATTCAATTAATTTGTTACAATTATGTTGTTACTTTTATTGTAAGCTGACCTTAATATAACTTTTATTTGTATATTAATAATTCTGTTCTATTTAACAATAATTACATATTATGACGGATGATGTAGATGTACACAAAAACTTAATTTAGTTTATGCTACATCTCTTGTTAAATTGTTAATTGTTTTGATAATAGTAATAAATTAAAAAAAAATCCCAACAAAATATTTACTTTGTATATGATGTTATTCATACCAGAAACAGTTTGCATAAACTATCTGTTTAAATGTCAAAATGTATGGAACTCCATTCCATTTACAGCGTTAACAAAGGCTTTGGAGCTAAAAGGTGCTGATCTTGTTCAATTGTACGGAAAATCGAAAATTATGACCGATTCGGTGGGGGACGTCCAAAACACGACCGATGTTGAATTTATGATGCTGCGGCGCGAATATTCTAACTATGAATATGAATTTGACCGTGAAAGAGTTCATTTATTCGTGTTGATAAATGCTCTAAATACTTTGCATTGTAAGGTTGGGCTTTGCGGTGTTCAAATATTAGGTAGTATTGTTATTGGTGGAAGGGAAATTTTCCATGAGGATTCCTTTTTGACTAATTGGTTGTTAGATGATCTGTGAATGAAATCATGTACGTCTCTATATAATATTATATAAAAGTCTTTAAATTACTTTATCTTTTCTCGTTCAATAAATGGCTTCCTATACTTGAGATGAAAGAGATACTCTTGATACGCTCCAAATTTACTTACAAAATATCTGCGGGCATTAAAATACAAGAAGACATCGGATAATATAATAAGTAAATCAATTTATTATTTCCGTCTACACCGTGCAGCATGTAATAATTCGTTGCTTTTCAAATTATATCAAATCAACGTTTTATACCAAACGTTATTTACATTGACTGCCTCGGTGGCGTAGTTGTATTACGGTACGACTGCAATGCTGAGGTCTCGGGTTCGATCCCCGGATCGGGCAAAGTGATATTGGGTCTTTCTATTCAGTATCAGCCCGGAGTCTGGAATTTGTGCCCGCTATGGCGATAGGCTCGCCCCCTATCACATCATGGGACGGAATAAAAATGGCGAAAAGTGGGTGCATTAGTTGCGCCTCTGCCTACCCCTTCGGGGAGAAAAGGCGTGAGTATGCGTTATTTACATTATATGCAATAAACGTTAACATCTTACCCGTACTTAGTCACTAAATACTTAAAATTATAAATACCCTCGTAAATCCGAGGTGGAATTTAAACATTTAAACAATGAGCTTATCAAGGATATTTCACGGTACGTCCACATTCTGAAAAGTCAGACGGGTGCCGTTTTGAATTCATACAAACACTTAATTGGGCTATTACACTATTGTTCTACCCTTCTGAATCTTCAAGGGGACATCATTCATAGAGGATCCCCTTTTATCTCACGCCAGCATCTCGCCTTTCACTCTGAATTTAATTTCATTTTCGCCCTCTCTCGCACTTTGGTCTTTAAGGAAAAGAATGACCGACCGACTTAAGTTTAAAGCCATGAAAGAGGGTAAGATGTCTTTTTTTAAGCCGTCTAAAAATGCACTCTGTAAATGTGTTTACTTGTGGTAGGGCTCTGAGTCCGTCTGGGTGGGTACCACCGCAATGTCTATTTCTACCGCCAAGCAGCAGTGTGCATGCACTGTTGTGTTTCGGTTTGAAGGACATTGGAGCCGTGTAACTACTGGACATAATGAGACTTAACATCTTATGTCTCAGGATGACGAGCGCAGTGGAGTGCCACACAGTACTTTTGAACTCAAGGTGCTGGATGGTGTTGCTACTGTTTATGGGTGGTCGTATCGCTTACTGTCAGGTGAATGGCATGTTCGTTTCGTCATTCAATTGCAATAAAAAAAAATGTGGGTATAAAAAGTTACATAGGTTGGCTATATAGGTACGACTGCTATGCTGAGTCTTGGGTTCGATCCCTAAATCGGATAAAGTGAAATTGAGTTTTTCTACTCACTATCAGCCAGAAGTTTTGAAATACCCAGTAAATGGCAATAGACTTTCTAACATAGCTGACAAAATATTTGTGTGATAACATCTCCACCTACCTCTCAAGCGAAAACGCTTGATGTTATGTGAACACTGTATCAGCATTTTGGAACGATGTACACTTACAATCGATATAGTGAAATGCAGCCAAAAATTTACAAGGATTCGAACGGGTGATGATAATTGGATAGGTTGAATTTGATATATTAGTGGTTAAGCTTTATTGCTATTTGGCTTGATATGTTATATTGAATCATAACCCACAACATCATCAGTAGATTGAACGAAAAATGGAAACGTTTGTGATACAAGGTGCTGGATGGTGTTGCTACTGTTTATATGGTGGTATCGCTTATCATCAGGCGAACGGCATGCTCGTCTCGTCTGCAATAAATAACTGCATTACGAATAACCTCCATCTTTGAAACATAAACCTCTGCATGGCACTGAATTCTCATTCATTCGGGAAAAGACGGATGGAACTAGATACACAAACTAGTAAAGTATTTATAAGATTAAACGTTCATTAATGCTAGAATATCGTATTTTGTGTTTATCTAAGTCAAAAGGCTTGTTGCGTCGATCCTAAAAGTCTATTATAATTGCACCGTCACAAACGACACGGTCTCATGCCTTATGTATGAAACTGGCTGGTAAAACTGAACTCACTTCATAATAAATTCATCTCAAATTCATACCTTTCCGGAGAATAATTCCATTTACCAGGTAAAATGTTTTATTCTGAGTTGTGAATATGTTTCAACGGGTTCATTAAACGAACATTGTTTAGACATCAGTTAATTACATTTTAACCGTTTTGAGCCGTTTTTAATACATATAAATGTTGTATTGGTTTACAACAAAATTTAGAAGAAAACATTTATACACTTTCATGGGCCCAGTGGGCATTTTTTTTATATTTGGTCCTTCATTACCTAGCTACGCAATTAGATATTAATTACATTAAAAAATCTACAAAAAATACGAAATAATAAAAAGCTTATTGTTCTTTGGCAATAGAATAAAAATATTATTTGGTTTAAAAGTAGGACAGGAAATAAAGAATGCCACATTAGGTTGGACTCCATTCAAAACATTCCTAACTCACTATTCTAGTTTTTTATCTGTGCACAGGACGAAAGGATATATATATATATAACATTTCCATTCTTGAACCACCTGCTCACAAAACTTGGAGTAAAATATTTTTACATATAATATATGTAATTTTAAGGTATAAGTAAACCATATTTAAAATATTTATTTCAAAAAAGATTCTCGTTTATCTATGAAATAGCTAACGATAACTATTTCTATTAGAAATATTTTATATTATCTAAGAAGAAAACACAAGTTTAAAATAATTAACTGCAGCTCATGTATGAACCTTATTGTGATATCAATAGAAAACCAAATTCAATGCAGCATATTATTCCCGCGCTACATAGAACCATGTTTCTCGCATACGAATATACAAAACCAAATAGAACACAAACTAGATTAATTTGACACGTGAGAAGTTACAAACTCAGTACGTCGTATTACAACTAATCCTTACACTAATAGTTTACAAAACCACGGTTTTACTCACGTATTCTTGGTCAGAATCGCCGACCAGTTTCGACCTATTAAGTAGGTCATCTTCATAGGCCAAGAATACGTGAGTAAAACCGTGGTTTTGTAAACTATTAATGTGATATGGCTCGCGTAAGTTTTAATAATCCTTACACATGAGGTCAGCCTTGAATATATTATTTCCAAACTGGAAATTATAATAGATAGGGAGTGGTTGGTATGTAGAGACATACCAACCACTCCTCATTTAACAGGAAACGAGAGCGTTTCCTGTTAAATTCTTTATGATATTCGCAAACTAATAATCATAATTAAGTGTGTTAGAACTTATATTAATATAATGTCAAGATTATAATCTGTTAAAGGCTAGCAACATTTACTACATTATTTTTAAAAATGGAACTTCAAATACAAGACTGGCTGACACATTTCTCAATTCAAAAAGTATTTATTAAGATCATAAAACAAATTCTCCGAGTGAATGGTACGGATATTCAACTTTAAAAAAATAAAATGACCTTTATTTAAATTTCATCGCGGGAATCACTTCCATTTCGCGGTCGAAATGAAAGAGGGTAGACAATAGTAATGTCCGTATTGGACGAGTGTGGCTGCTTTATTAAACGTTCGCAGTTATTCAATGACTTTGTAAGTACGCAGACTCTTGAATATTTTTGAGTTTTTCATTTTGTTTGTGATGTGAAATTGCAAATAAATGCCAAGTTATTTTTAGATCGTTTTTTTATTCAATCCAAAATTATGATTACGTTAGATCGGATAGAGCCGCTTTTTTCGATTTAGTATAGACTGACTGAAAATTCCCATTAATATGAGACCAAGTCTGAACCGTGTTAGAAAACGCTAAATGTATTTTATCCATGAACAAATCTTTATTTTATTAACCATATAAAATATTATTAAAAACTATTTCTAAGTCTGCAAGTGCACTATCATCCCACCAAACAAGTCAGCATAAACCACCTATCCTCCAATGCATCTCGCTCCAGGAGTCAATTACAGAGACGCTGTATTCTAGTTAATTTAACTGTAACGTGACCTGTTTCCCAGACTATGGCCATCCTAATTGGGTTTTGTATTACTCCCCAGGGTTACGTATCTACGGATCTAGATTCCAGTAATTTAAACGATACAGCCAGCAAAGTAATAAACCTTTAAGGGTTAATTTGGAAAGTATTTTGTCATTTTAGAGTTGTTTTGTCTCCTGGCACCCACTGTGGAAAAACCTTAATGAGTCATGTCTACGAGTGTTCGGGATTAGTCAGTTTATAACTCGTTTTGCATTTTTTATCACACATCTTATGAATTGCTTAAAATTTACCTTAGCATAAGTTTCAATGTAAAATGTATTTCTACATAATATGATTGTCGTGTAGAACTAAATTCATCTTGGATAGACAGTGTACACTTGCTCTATCAAATAATATCCCGTTTTCAATCTTTATCTCCTTCATTAAAATTTCCATCCGTGAAACTCTATTTCTCAACCATAATATACTGCAGCAACAGTTCACTAATAATGTGTTTTATAAACGTTCGCAACCTAAATCTTCGATTCGATACCGAAAATGACCCAATCATAATAAGTTATTTATAAGCATGTCAAGCTTTATTCTGATTGGTCCATTTTCGCGATCGAAAAAGAGAAACATTTGTTTTTTGAAATCGGTGGTATTACAATAACAAGTAATTCGTAAATCAAACTTATGTCTTCTTATTTACTGGACATTTTTTAAATATGGAATACTGCTCTACACTTCTATACAATACAATACATACATACAGTACTGTACCGTAAACAATAACATCAATGATGTGAGCCATTCATTACCACGACAATACTAAACGTAACTCAAGCCAATCTTCGCGCAAGACTAATCCGATCGAACGGAACAATGAGATGGGATTGCTATGTGCTAACGTGCGTTATTGCCTCTAAATCTTTCACACGGAACAGGGTCCCAAAATAGAACCAGTGTTGTCAGCTTAATCAGTATCGATTTTGGTGTTACAATGTAAAAACTCCTTTCATCTTTACAGCTACAAGGAAAAGAAACATGGAGTCGTAGGAGCGTAAACAAAATATCTTAGTACAAAATAAAATATAAATCAATTTACCAGACGTTTTACAACTTTATAGGCAGAATGCGAAAAAACAAATAAACGAACAAACGCAGAGACAACAGACCATTGCCAATTAAACCTTTGAAACAGATGAAAAAATACAACAAAACAACCAGAAAAAACGTTTTAAATTCGGCTATAAAGATGGCAACACCATAAGTCGATTCCCGCGGCTATTTCCCGGGTCTTTGGCGTTACTTTTACCAATGGATTCGGCTCCTCGGGACTCTCGATTGTGTGTAACAAATATTTATCTTATTCTCTCTTCCACATGCTCTTATTGCGGTGTTAACAAACAGAGAAATGTTTGTGCAACACATGGGGCTTACGGAAAACGTTTAGGAAACTAATAATCGAAGAAAACCAATTCTATATTAGATTAGGCAATTGTGGAATTATATTACTGTACTTTTTCAATTTTTCGATTTTTGAAATAATATCACAAATTATAATCTTATAGTACCTTTGTATAATAAAAGTAAATCCTACTAATATTATAAACGCGAAAGGTTGTAAGTATGGATGTATGGATGTTTGTTACTCTTTCACGCAAAAACTACAGAACATATTTCGACCGTATATATGATATACACATACGTACTTTTTATCCTGGGAAAATATAAAGCGGGACTTTTATTCCGGAAAAACTCATTCACATGTTTAATGGTCCATATGTTTAAAGTTGTATTTGAAAATGTTCTTTGGGACTTGGTTGAAAGTATTACAATTATTATTCAATAATTTAATTCCCAATGAAGACTGATCAATTAAATGAACACGGCGCCACATCTAGTGACACATTAATGCATAAGTCACTAACAGCGATGGCATATTAATAACATGTCATGTACCAGCATTATCCAATTAAACATAAGTATTAACGTAATTATGTAGTCATGTTTACATTACTTAATACCAATAATACAATATATTTATCGTTAAAGGTACACTGTATGGTGCAGATTCCAAAAATATGTGATTGTCACAACACTATAATATATTTTATTACAAATTTTTATTGAGCATAAATTTCATTCGCATAATAAATAAAATATTATTTATGTCGATTATGCAATCGCTGGACACTGCATCATTACGAAATCAACAGTAAATCGCCTTAAAAGATAAATTAGACTAAATTCGCTACAATTCAACTTGAACGCGTGATTTATTGATATATAGAATATTTGAAAGCACATCAATAAACCCCAATGCCCCCATACGATAGGTTTTTCTTTTGAATTTACAAATAACGCATGACAAAGAAATGTGCAAATCATCTAACAACTTCGCACTGTGAAATCACATGTGTTTATGGGCAGTAAAAAGAGTCGATTCATTTAGTTTTAAGTGCAATCACTCACACCCACAAACTTTATTCTGTACATGAGTGTTCGTAATTTTCGATGTAATGTTCGCAGCTAGTTCTTTTTGATTGGAAGTGTAAAAATAGAAAATACATTAAAACATATTATAATCTAGTAAACGCACATTATAGTACCCACAGACTTAGATATCACCATCCAGAAAGTCTACTTATAAAAGTATAGATAAATATCAAGCTAGATAATATGAAAGAGTTATTAACTAAAATATTTTACACTACCCTTCGATGTCATAGTCACTTTACCCAAGAAATCACTTCATTAAAACGTTTAATAAGTGAAGAAGGTTAGTTACCGACCGTTCAGAAACTTGTTAGGATACCATTTAATTAAAATATAGCAACACGTCCAAACGTATTGGTGCGAAAAGCATTTACATAGAAAAAATCGATACACTAAGCAATTCATCGCGTATACGTAACAAATTCCCCTCGAGTCAAATGTAATGTATTCGCGATTCTCGTGGTTCTCATCAGAAAGTCATCCATTCGTCGACCCGTAGTTACGACCCAGGTGGCACAGGAATCCGTCAGTATCGTGCAAAAATAAATTCTACCCGCACTCATTCCAATCACGTACTTCCGAATTTGTCATATTGGATTTTGGAGGCGGGCACCCGTCATACGTCTCCCCTTGCTGTCACTACGCGAAAATGAAAACATGTATCATTTTTACAGCACACACCCAAATACGACCTTGTCACAAGCCAACAAAGCCGATATTACGCCATTTAACAATTGAAGAAATGGAAATGCAAAATTGACGACATTCTTTCTAAAAAAAACCGGTCGTAATGAAATTTGTTTTCGTAATAATACGAGTTGTGAAGTTTGTAGACACGAAAATTGAACTCAAACTTGAAACTTTCCGCCCGGAAACATTGGTGAAGTAAGATTATGAATAAACAGGAAAGTAAGGAATCAAAACTTCGAAGTAATTTTTGATCCTTGAACCGCTAATGTAATTTCGGTCTAACATAACAATGACAATGGGAGTAAAATTGGGCTTTAACTGTTTTTGTTTCAACCCTAAACGCTGACGTGGCAGCTTGAAATTGACCAAAACGATGACATTCACAAATTCACCCCATACACATGCACCTTTCCAATGTTATAATTTGCTTGTTAACGCTACATGCGTTTTGTCGCAAATCGACGTTAACTATAAGAACATTGACTACATTTTAATAAAAACGGGAAATAAAAATAATTAACACTCAATACAAACAGGTAGTTGAGTCCAAATTGCTCTCGAATCTATTCATGATTAGAACACGAACAAAACTCTCAATAAACGTTTTCCATACCCACTATACGTTAATATTTATGTAGTTTCATATTCATAGAGGGTCCAAGCCTTCAATTTGTTGTGGGCTTTATCAAAATAGCAGGAGGGCATTTTAAACCCAATCAACGGAAAATCAAAACGCGGAAAATGGTTGGGGGCTCAAACGGAGGGTTAAATTCGTGTTATCGATTTGTTTTTATGACTTTTGCTGACATTTCGTTTCTGTTACCGATACGACCGAGGAGATAAGGAAGTATCGTACTCGTCGAAAACGTCGATGATAATCAAATTAATTTTATAGCTTTTGTTCTGTATAGGACCAGTCATAAGAAACAAATTCAGTATATTACAGTCTTTGGATACAGATTAGTGTATTTTTAAATCATTGAATTTTGGTCCCAGGAAAGATAATAAAATATAGGCTTAACTCTTAAATCATAACGAATTTCCAACGTCATCATCGTTTCACTGTTATTAATGTGGTTATTTAGTAAAAACAAAAAGAACCTCAACTCTCAAGCCGTCTGAAAAACAGTGTTTGTTACGCAAACAGATAGATTGACAAAGGGACAAATAATCCTAATTGGCTTCAGTTTTGCATGACGAAAATTGATATCTGGGCACATGAGATGGAAAGACCTGATACAGGCACTGTTGTTTGTAAATGGGACACGGGACACGATTCTGAAGTAAGAAGCAATAGACAAACTTTGCTTAAGAACAAAACAACTGAAGTAGCACTGTCCCCAATACTCATTATTACGAAATTTTTTCGCATGCCTTCCCCTGATAAATTCCTGTCTACAAGGGGAGATATATAGGAGATAACAGGAGCATTATCGAAATACCAATGTCCTCGTATTAAAGCGGGAAAACTGAGAGTTAAATAGCGATTTATTATGGTTGGGGTACGAATGCGTTTCACGTTCAGTACAAAAAACGCACAGCACAAGTGAAATATGTTTCCCAAGAGGTGGAAATGAAACAGGAGTGCATGGTTTTTCAAAGTGCAGTTTTATTCGCGGCCAATAAATTTGCGAGTCACTGGTACTTTGCTAGTAAGTAACTAAATATATATTGCGGGTGTAAGTCCACCACGGTTCGTTGAACAGATGAATATTAGATCCATAGAGATTCTTACGTGGCTAAAACTATATATTTAGTTATACGAGACATCAGGGACTAAATATGTTGACCTCATATATTTAAGCATCTTGCATAGTTATTGTTCATAATCATTCCTCTTCCTAAAAAACCTAACCCTCATAACTTTTCTGAATACCGTCCTATATCTATTCTTCCCTTTCTTTCTAAAGTTCTTGAGCGTCTTGTCCACTCCCAACTTAATTCCTTTATCTCTAGACACTGCCTTTTAAACTCCTATCAATCTGGTTTCCGCCCCGGCCACAGTACAGTAACTGCCCTAGTCAAGATCACTGATGATATTCGTTTCGGAATGGAAAAAGGGCAGCTCACTGTTTTATCGTTACTGGACTTCAGTAATGCTTTTAATTCTGTCGACTTCGATATTCTTCTTGCCTTGCTCCGTTCCATTGGTATATCTCCGTCGGTAATCGACTGGTTTAGCAGTTACCTGTATGGTCGCAGGCAAAGGGTTCGCCTTGACGATAACGTTTCGTCGTGGTGTGATTCTCAAGCCGGCGTACCGCAAGGCGGTGTCCTCTCTCCTTTGCTCTTTGCTATCTTTATTAACTCCATATCTCTAAATCTTTCCTGTTCCTATCACCTTTATGCAGACGACCTTCAAATTTATACTCAGGCTCCGATATCTGAATTAAATAATGCCATTGCGATTGTCAATTCAGACTTATCTTCCATATCCGATTGGAGTAAGCGCTTTGGCCTAAAAGTTAACCCGGTCAAAACCCAGGTAATTATAATGGGAAGCTCTCGTCTGGTAAGTAAAATCGACTGGCCTATTCTCTCTCCAGTAGTTTTTGATGGGGTCATAATCCCTTACAGCGAGACTGTTAAAAACTTGGGGGTAATATTTGATCGCAGATTATCATGGGACCCACAGCTCGCAGCGGTGAGTCGTAAGCTCTTTGCTTCAGCTGCATCTTTGAACAGGCTTCGAAATTTTCTTCCAACTGCTACCAAGATTGCGCTAGCACAATCTTTACTGCTTTCTGTGTTTGACTACGCGGACGTCTGCTACTTAGACCTATCACAAGTTCAACTTGATAAACTTGAGCGTCTCCAGAATTTTTGTATACGATTTATATTTGGCTTGCGCAAATATGATCACATTTCTGAATTTCGTTCTAAACTCAAGTGGCTCCCTATTCGTTTCCGTCGGAATACTCACATTCTTTCTCTTCTATTTAATATTTTGTTTAATCCCTCCTCTCCCCATTATCTCAAAGAACGTTTTAACTTTCTTCATAACTCTCATTCCCATTCTTTAAGGTCGTCAGAAAACCTAAAACTCAAGACTCCTCTGCATGACAGCACATTCTATGACAGTTCCTTTACTGTGCAGGCTGTTCGCTTATGGAATTCATTGCCCTTACCTATCAGGAAAGCTCCATCACTATACGTTTTTAGACAACGAGTGAAAAGTCACTATCTTTCTTTAAGTAACTATTAAGTGATATCGTATATATATATATATATATATATATATATATATATACTTACATACATAGATTTTTGGTTTCCTGGATATATTGATCATGATATACCTAATGCGTCGCCTATTTAACGTCCTCACAGGATGGTTGGTATTTGGGAGTGCGACGTTGCCAGCTTTGGATTTACTTATCTCTTTCTTTTACTATCGCTTGTCGCATTGTCTGTTGTATACCGTTTCAACTTCAAATCTACTAGTAGGAGCTATACTTGAACGGATGCCCGATATTTATATATGTACCTACGAGTATCTTATCCTATCCTTCTAAAATTGTAAATATGAAAATCTTCTTTGTTGAACTGAGGATAGATGGATGGATTGATTGTTTTGTCTCTCTTTCACGCATTAACGACTGAACGGACTTTATTTATTTATTTCAACTTTGTATACAGTAAATAAATACAGGTGACTTATGACTTAATGCCTGAGGCATTCTCTAACAGTCAACCTTTGGATGATGCAGAATTAGTAAGGTCGCCAGACTTCATGGGGAAGTGTTCATTTTGAGCGGCTGCTTGAGGGTGATACCCCTGGTGTTGCAAGCATCCGTAGGTGGTGAGAATCGCTTCCTATCAGGGGGGGCACATACCTATCTGCCACGTTATCATATAGCTGTTGGACGTCCGTATATAGCTATTGGACGTCCGTATATAGGTATTGTACGTCCGTATATAACTATTGAATGTCCTTGTACAGCTATCGGACGTCTGTATATAGCTATTGGACGTCAGTATATAGCTATTCGACGTCCGTATATAACTATTAGACGGCCGTGTACAGCTATCGGACCTCCGTATATGACTATTTTATTTTTATTTTTAAGCTATTGCATAGCTTCTATTGCGGGCCTTGAGCGTGGAGACCGAATCCAGAAATTCCGTAACGAAAATAACCTGACATGTTTTTTATCTTACTAATATGAATCTTAAATACAATGCGTAGAAGCTATAATTCTTGAAACGAGTATATTTTTATTTATTTTATTTATTAAAGTCATTAAAACCATTTCTTACTAATCTAAAATGAACCTTAAATACATTGCGTAGAAGCTATTTCCCCAGCGTTGGCACGGCACGAGAACAAAAGAATCGAACGTAACATTCTTTTTTCAAATTTTGATTTATTCTACTTTGGTTGTTATGACCATTGCATTTCTGACATTTATCAATAACAAGACTAAACGTGCGCTGCTCGCGTTAAAAAATCTACTTTATGTGGTAAGCGTAAGATCGAATTTGTGTTTAGTCAATCAAAATTTGTGATAAAAATGCTATGCAATAGCTTTACCGCGGCAGTCTCCGAGTGCCACACGTATTTTTTATTTTATTTATCCGGTATAAAAAACAATTGTACAATAAGTTTTATACAAATAAGATTACATATAGGAGATAATTGTACAACTAACAACATTATCCACAGTTTATACATTCGTATTTATGAATATTTGGAGCACATGCACCCGGTGAAACAAGACTAAAGGAAAATTCTAAACTACTACCATACCATACGAGCCCCGTTTTATGTACTGCCCACTGTTGAGCACGGGCCTCCTCTACTACTGAGAGGGTTTAGGCCTTAGTCTACCACGCTAACACATCTACAGCGGTGGGCATAATTGATAAACAATAGACACAATTTCGAAAAATCAGAGGTGTGTGCCAAGGCACACCCAAGGGTGTTGAACCTGCGGACATCCGTCTCGTCAGACCGTTCCATTTCTAACTAGACTATCGTCCACTTTTGGTTATTGGAAGTCCATATATAGTAATTAGACTTCTGTATATAGCTATTGGACGTCCATATATAGGTATTAGACGTCCGTATATAACTTTTGGACGTCCGTGTACAACTATCAGACCTCCGTATATAACTATTACCATACCATACCAGCCCTGTATTATGTACTGCCCACTACTGAGCACGGGCCTCCTCTACTACTGAGAGGGTTGAGTCCTTACTTCACCACGCTGGCCTAATGCGGGTTATCAGACTTTAAATCCCTTCGAAATTATTTTTGAGAAATTTCAGGTATGTAGGTTTCCTCATGATGTTTTCCTTCACCGGTAAAGTGAACGATAGTTGATTAAAAATACACACGTCACTTCGAAAAATAAGAGGTGTGTGCCTAGAATGTTGAACCTGCGGACATCCGTCTCGTCAGACCGTTCCATTCCCAACTAGGATATCGTCCACTTTTGGTTATTGAAAGTCCGTATATAGTAATTAGACGTCTGTATATAGCTATTGGACGTCCGTATATAGGTATTAGACGTCCGTATATAGCTATTGGACGTTTGTGTACAGCTATCGGACGTCTGTATATAGCTATTGGACGTCCATATATAGGTATTAGACGTCCGTATATGAGCTAGCTAGCAGCTGGACGATAGCCTAGTTGGGAATGGAACAGTTTAACGAGACGGATGTACGCCGGTTCAAAACTCAAGGCACACACCTCGAATTTTTTAAAGTTATGTGTGTATTGTTTATCAATTATCTAAACGGCGTGAGGAAACCTACAAACCTGAGAATTACCCAAAAAATATTTTCGAAGGTATTTGAAGTCTGCCAACCCGCACAAGGCCAGCTTGGTGGACTAAGGCATAAACGCTCTCAGTAGTAGAGGAGGCCCGTGCTCAGCAGTAGGCAGTATATAATACAGGGCTGGTGGTATGGTATGGTACAGCTATCGGACATCCGCATATAGCTGTTGGACGTCCATATAGTGATCTGCGATGGTTTATATTGTGTTGCTTGCGGTATGTTATGATTTATTGACACAGATTTAATGAGCGAGCTGGCAACGTCGCAACTGCGGACGCCAAATACGCGGAATCGTCGTCAGAAAATTACCGAGGTATACGGCTGTCGATATACGCGCTGCAGCAGCGCCTCACCCCGGCCGAGATTTTTTCGTGAACTATCCAATATATTATTGCAGCCAATGGATCGAGTTTTTGGCTTCCATCGATTTTTGTTCTACAGCTAGCCAGGACCAATAGGACCTAAGTGACACTGGCCAAAAAAGTGGCGTCCGGTATGCGGACGTCAAAAGCCGGTGGACGCCAATTTAAATGCACTTTCACCTTCAGCGGACGGAAGTTTGTTTGCGGGATAAATATATATATATAATATTTATTAATAATATAAAATTATTAATTGTATTACTTTAAATCTTATAGTTTATATATTGTATTTAAGTATAATAATATATTAGATAAGTCTAGTAATAGTAATTGTTATGTATACACCCCTTTCTTCACTTCATATATCTCTCACAATCAGTGTAGGTTGTCTGGAAGAGATCGCTTTTTAGCGATAAGACCGCCTATTGTCGCACGATTCAGTTCTAAATCTATTTTTTATTTATTTAATTTTTGTATAATGTGGTGTGCAATAAAGAGTTTTCATTCATTCATTCATTCATTGTTGACTTTTAAACATATTGTTCGTACAAGAATTAAAATTGAATCTGGTCAGATGGATTATAATTAAAAGCAGCAAAATCATCAACAATTCAACACACTTAAACCGAATGACGGTAACACCATACAACTAGTCTACCGTCGTATTATTAATTTAAAATATCACATTCACAAATTATGAAATTAATAAATTCCAAATAATTATTACAAAGGAAATTAACAGGTGCTTCTATGCTATCAATCGTATACGACAACTGCTATAGGTATGCCATTAAACCAACGAAGCTATAGCCTATTCAATGATCGTTACAAAAATTAGCATCCAATCAACCAGGAATTTAGCAGGTCATGATTAATCACCGTATCGTTATGTTCACCAAGTTTATTGCATACTGAAACCATAGACCATTTAATCACAAAATAGCTCCACTATTATACTTTATGGGCAAAATCACGTACATTGCAGAATTATGGTGCTATTAAATAAACATATTACGTACCAAAAATTCCTCATAAAAACCGGCATATTGGTTATAACAGTTTCCTCCATGTTCGACCACGAGGGTTGGTCGACGATATTTCTTTTAGCGTCTTTATTGAAATTCAGTTCGGCGACGTTTCGATCAGCCTTCTGAACTTGCTGCGATCGATGTAATCTTTTTTATTGAATCGGTAAAGTTCGTTTTTCTTTGTTTGAATAAAATAAGTTCGTATATGTATTAGTTAATCCAGTCAGAGCATGAGAATGATTGGAAACTTTGTGTATTGTTTTTATGAACTTCTTTAATTCTAGTAGTTCTTCAAATAGGTATTTAGCACCATCGGTAACGACTTATTTATTAAGTTTAACCATTTATAATCACCGGTTCCTAAATAAAAGCTAATTTTTCTCTGATGATTGTCAATTCTCACACGATTCCTCTAGTGTCATTCACCATTAAATGGAAGTTTACTCCTTCTCCAACTCCAAAGTTAAACAATTCCAATTTCCATCCCATTTAAATCTAGCCGATTATAATATAATGCTAGATTGTATAGTCGATATAATATGCAGCATACTTTGACGGACGCTACAGCTTTCCATAACTTTGCTTAGATTAGCTTTGTGGCGTCAACATCTGTGTGGAATAGCTAAACTTAGTTTCAGACTTCCACTGTGTTGCCATTACTTCTCATCGTCAAACAAAAGTGAAATTTATTCGCTCTGGTTCAGTAATTCGTAGATGCTTAAACTCTGATGCAGCAATAGAACTTGTTGAAAGTTATGATTAGAAGTTCGACATTACAATTTATGGACCTTACGCAACAAATAAAATCTGCTAAAAGTCTCAAAACTAGTTTTTGCCTCACATTTAGGTACTACAAGTCTAGAGTGATGGGTATGAATTACAAAGGTGTTCAGTTCGTCGTCACTCAGCATTGAAACAAGTATTTGTGGATACCGGGCATTTATCTAAGAACGAGAATCACATTTGGTTTATCATTCCGCAATTGCAACATTGCAGGAATGCAGATTAAAAACCTACCTTAATATAGGCACAATCCAAATGCATTTCGTTTATTTTGCAACAACAAATGACTGCATCTATCGTCCAAGTTATCGAATTCAACGAATAAGAGAAAGTATTAGCATGACAAATAGCACCCGTTACAGCAGGAGGTACATTGAATACAATCGACCAAGTTAAAGTAACAATTCCCTCGGTGCCCGATGACACAGGCACTTTCCCTCGAGCCCTTTATGGTCCTATATTGAAATACCGCGGCGACATGTTACGTAACGTAAACTTGCCGAAACACGTCTCTGGTAAAGACTTAGTTCGTCGTCCTGGTTATGTGATGAGGTAACAGTTTTAAGATGATTTAACTAGTGTCTTTCTGTTTGAAGTTTAGTGCAGTCCAAAAGTGACAAACAAATGTTAATCTATCGTCATTTTATAGTCTATGGCAAAACTGTTCTGGCTCTGAATATCAAAAATATCTATTAAAGGGTCGTATTAAGAAGTAGGACAAAAAAAACACTTTAAACTCCACGTGCCAGATGTCTAATCAAACTAAAGGATGTTACAATAGGTAATAACTACCTCATGATATGAAAGAGTTTTGCTTACATCAAAGAGATTCATCTGCTGTTAGAAAGTTCGTTGACCCGCTGTCAATAGTTTTCACCTTTTAGCTAGGTGTAGAACCTAAGCAGGCTGTCGAGGGTTCAACTAGTCGTAACGCTTGAGTGAACTCGAGAGCTACCCTGTCAGCGATTTGCTACGTCAAAGTGGATATTAAACTTACTTTTAGTATGGAAAGAGCATTTAGTTACATATTTAGCGTTAATACAATGTCCAGTTTAGAATATTGAAATAGCATTTTCTATTTAATAGACCTGCTAACTTGCTTTGCTATGTACTTTGTTTTTTACTATCGAACTATGAAGAGGATCGAAGCCCTCTTAAATCTTAAAGAGTCAAAAGTTTTAACAACGTAAAACAATTCACAACCCTTGTCCCTCTTCCAAACATATGCAATTACTCTAACAGATTTACATCTCACATCTTTTTATAGACATATCCTTAGAGACTCTTCAAAAAGAACTTTAAAGAAATCACTAGACAAATGTCGCAGACCGCATGTGACTTTAGATGCGACTTCTTTCAAGATAACTAACTACAGTTCGACGCAGTTAATAAAGTGCATGCAAATCTATAATAGAGACAAAAAAACTCCTTCGATATTGACACTTTCATGTATTTATAAAGTTTTAATAGTAGTTACGAGCTTTTGCCCGCGGCTCCGCCCGCGTGAATGAGTTTTCCCGGGACAAAAGTCCCGCTTGATATTTTCCCGGGATAAAAAGTAGCCTATGTGTTAATCCAGGACATGATCTATCCGAGTGCCAAATTACATTGAAATCCGTTCAGTAGTTTTTGCTTGAAAGAGTAACAAACATACATACATCTATACGTACAAACTTTCGCGTTTATAATATTAGTAGGATTGCACTTCGTCTTACAAAATTACTAGTTTGCTTGTTTTTGTTAATTCTATCCTTCGTAACATAAAATAAATAGTATGAAACAAAGTCACCCGCCGCCTCTGTACGCGATAAACTCATAAACTACTGAAAGGATTTCGATGAAATTTAGTATGGAGATAGTTTTAGACCCTAAGAAGGTATAAGGTTATTTTTATCTGGGAATATATATAGCGGGACTGTTATCCCGAAAAATTGTTTCACGTCGACGAAGCCGCGAGCCAGAGCTATTTTAAATATATAAAAATATGTGTGTATGTTGCGTCCTATGGACTCCGAAACGAGTAGATTTTAATGATATTTTTATGTAATCTTAAGATTAGCCCAGCGGATGATCCTATGAAGTTTAGTAGAAATCCGACCAGAAGTCATCTGGCTATAGAAAAATAGTGTTACCCATGTACCCAAGCCGGGACGAGTACATTTTGCTACATTTAACATGACATCATTTTATGCAAATATAATATTTTCGCAATAGATGCATACGTTTAAACAGAACTAAATATAAACCAGATTCTTTTAACTGAGGTAAACTAGCGACCTCGGTTTCTTAAAGTATTTGCTTTCTAAGTTACTTTAGTTTGTGTCGTTTCGAGACGGAATATTTACCTACCAAACTTGGTTGTAAGGTTGTTGTATAAAGAAATTTAGGTTAACTTTTAGTTCAATAATTTGGGATTTTATTTCATCACGATCGTTAAACTAGACGTTGATTTTAGAAATATACAAAATTAAAATAACAATCTAAAGTTGTTAAGCTTAAACAGCTATTATTTACAGAAATGGTGATTATTTTAAAAAGTAATGAAATATTAATGAACAATTTTGAAGAGATTCAAGAGGTGTCTAATATATTGGACTTAGTCCGGAATTATTACAGACTAATTTGAGCAAATTGCCGTTTATTATTTTCCAGATTCTATAATTTAAAATGAATGAGAACATACGACTCACAAAGGTATTTTAAGGAAACTGCATCATTACAACACACGGCACTAAAACAAAGAGAATAGTTTGACTCAATGCTATTAATAAACTCTGTCCATACTACAAAGAAATTAAATGACGTGTAATTTCAAAATAAGCTTCCTCATTTCAGATGAAATTCGGTACACAAATTGAATTACATTATCGAATCATCTCTCAGGATTTATTTATTTTATTCACAGCATAACTTATTTACAGAATACACAAAACAAAGCGAAGACTTCGTCAAATGTCAGCAGGAACAATAGAGCCGTGCTACGAATGGTCTTATTCGATAGAGAACAATGAAAGCTTTACGAGACTCTCGTAAAAGCCGTCCTTCGTGACATTGTCACAATAAGACAAATGCGTGCCCTGATTTCTTTCGTGTGTGAGAGGAATTGATGGACGCGATTTCCAATTAAAGCCGTGTCTTTCTTTGTGCTTAACGTGCTTAATATGCCAGCGCTTTTATCTCCAAAAAAGACAAAGGTCAAACGAAGCATTCCTCGACATTACAGCGAAGTATAATATTTTTATTTCATTGTTTTCTATAAATAAAACACAACCCAAAAATCTCATCTGTTTTTGTTTGGCTGCATTTTACTATTCATAGTACCTACTTTGAATTGGAAAAATGTACCTAACTAGCAAATAAATCATGTTTCTAACATGATTAATATCCAAAATAATATTGGTCACGAAATAAGTTAGCATTAATTAATTAGTTCGAGAGATGAATACAAAATAGCATCTCGATACGAAAAATGGTAATCAATTACCCCAATAGCGAAGTGGCGTTAACTTAAGTAATTAAAAAGTCAATGAAACTGGAATCAGAATCCCCTGTAGACGCTAAAGTATTCCCAAACTCCGATTTGATTATAACTGGCGAGTTATTAACTGATATTTAAATTTTAATGTTGAGAAACAGGTCAGTGGGTTTGTCGACTGAGCGAACAAAGCTATCGGTCTGATATAAAACATACCACTATAGTATAATTTTGTGCAACCTTAATTATAAAAGCAAACTGTGATAGAACTTTTGATTTCTTTCTCGTACTGGAAATATTTACTTCACTACAGATACGACGAATCTTAATATATATAAATCTCGTGTCACAATGTTTGTCCTCAATGGACTCCTAAACCACTTAACCGATTATAATAAAATTCGCACACCATGTGCAGTTCGATCCAACTTGAGAGATAGGATAGTTTAAATCTCAAATTATACTCGCAATTTTAATTTATTGCTAATTATTTGTCTGTTATTATTTGACAGTCACAATTATCTGTTAACTCCAAATGATTCTAACAGATGTCGATACCTTTCGACTGGGTTGAGTAAGTAATCAATAGATGGCGCTGCTATGAATGATTCTAACAGATGTCGATACCTTTCGACTGGGTTGAGTAAGTAATCAATAGATGGCGCTGCTATGGTAAATCTACGAACGTGTCATATAAGCTACATTTTAAGCGGGACTTTTATACCGGGAAAACTCATTCACGCGGGCGGAGCCGCGGGCAAAAGCTATAGTTTTATAAAAACAAAGGCGATATTGCGTTACAAAGTTGTTAAAGGATATAATTGCCGTTGTTCATTATCTGCACAATGTTAATGTGTTAATGAAAGTTATAGATACATCAAAAAATGTATATGAATCTATTGAGAAATAAAACCAAGTATACATTACATCAAAATACAAAATCTTCGATATTTTTATAAGATTTACGAAGCTTTTGTTAAAAACATCATGGACCACTGTAATATACTATACCGAAAGAAAGATGCGTAAACTCACTACACAGGGCAAGGATAGTGGATTGGACCCTAAATTCCTTTGAAGCGAGGGGAGTGTACATTGTACAATGCATACACGAACTTATTATATTTGAGTGTGTCCTACACATACAGGGTTAAATTTTTATCACTGCAAACTTCAATCAAATCAACACTTCACAGAATCACTTTCTACTTTAAATCAAAATACATGTCATAAATATTTATTTGATGCTTAATTAGAAGGTTAGTCTTACGAACCATACTTCTTACTAATATTATAAATGCGAATGTTTGTAAAAATGTTTGGATGTTGGTTGATTTGTTAGAAGTAAACGCAGTAATGGCATTTTATCTGATCTGTTTTAGTGACTTCTGTTGCGGGAAAGGCTTTTCACGTGTAGTGAGAAATAAAAATGAAAACTTTACTTCTAGTGTAGCAAAAACTAGATTTAATACAATGTTCCAAAATTCAACTGCCTCGGTGGCGTAGTTGTATTACGTTACGACTGCAATGCTGAGGTATCGGGTTCGATCCCCGGGTCGGCCATAGTGATATTGTGTTTTTCTATTCAGTATCAGCCCGGAGTCTGGAATTTGTGCCCGATATGGCGATAGGCTCGCCCCCTATCACATCATGGGACGGAATAATGGCGAAAAGTGGGTGCATTAGTTGCGCCTCTGTCTACCCCTTCGGGGATAAAAGGCGTGAGTGTATGTCCAAAATTCAACATCTCATGTTAATACGAAAGTGTTCAAATTTAAATCAGAATGTAACGGTTTAAGACTAAAGAATCTTGACAATACTTGAACGAATTAACGCAATACATATTTATAGCATTGAAGTAGACGCTAACAAGCGGTCTTGCGGTCGCTCCTGCGGCTAAAAGTTTAGTCTCATGGAATTTCCATGGATCGCCGGTGTTCAAAGTTCTACGTTGGCAAAGTAACAAACCTTTACACTGCAAACGAATATGCCTATTATATGTAACTATCATAAAGTTTAAAATGACGTGTTTTTAACAATTTCGAGACAGCTTTATATTGCGAAAAATATTTGGATAAAAAATATACATTTTGCTAATCGGCAGATATTAGCCTTGAATTACACATACCTCTTCCTCCTCCGAGGAACTGATCTTTATAATATTATATTTTGATGTTGTTAAATAATTGCTTTCGAAATTTACCAACAAACGTTTTCGGAAGAAATCAGTATATATAAAGTACAACGAGTGGACTTATAAAAGATTTTAGAAGCATTGCAATACTTTCTCAATTTTAATGTTATCTCACTACGTTTTCCCTAAAAAAAAATAGTGTCGTAATTATTTTATTCGATACTAAATCATCCTACAAACACGTACTTCAACGTTTATAAGTGAGTTGATATAATTAAATGGAGTACACGTTTCTTAAATCATTCCAAAACCATTTTAAAACAATTAGCGAGATACATTATCAAGATCTTGTGTCCTTCCAACAATGTTTGGTGTTGGTATTCATTATCTGGCAACACAGTGCTTGGGTTAAATAGGGCTATCGCACACTGAATATAACCGTACTTAATTTGTCGTGTTTATAATAAAACACAATAGAAATACAAATATTCTTTACTGTAACCATTTTGAAATAGAAATTACAATTATGCAATGCAATCAGCCCTATAAATATACTGCCCACTGCTAAGCACGGGCCTCCTCTACCACAGAGAGGGGTCAGGCCTTAATCCACTACGCTGGCCTAGTGCGGGTTGGCAGACTTTACATACCCTCGAGATTCATATGGAGAATTCTCAGATTAGTAGGTTTCCTCACGATGTTTTCCTTCACCGTTAAAGTGAATGATAATTATTGATAAACAATACACACGTAACTTCGAAAAGTCAGAGGTGTGTGCCTTGGGTTTTGAACCTCCGAACATTGCCATTGCATTGCATATTTTTTCTTTTTTTAAAAATTATACAATTTCCTTAAATTTATACTGCTGTTGGTAGGATATTTGTACCCGTCTGGATAGCAACCGCCGTACAAGGTGTACCTAAAACCCACCATGATAGCCCACGTAAGTGTGTCGCGTTCATAATTGTGTCGACAGGCGAGAGGTCCTCTCGTTAGTCGACACTACCTGGACTCTACTCAACTTACCCTCAGGTGCAGTAGGTACGCTAACATTCCCGAGCTCGTATAAAAAAAAGAACGGGTTGCACTCCGGGAGTGCCGGCAGAAGTGAAAACTTGAACATCCCAAAAGTGCTCAACGCCGCTAAAGAAGTTTTCACTTCAAAAACTGTTTTTACATTTCGACTACTCATTTTACGACACGACGGCGGTCCATTTCACCCCTTAAATAATTATTATCCACAAATCCTATTTAGTGAATTACTCAATCCTATAACGCATCTATTTTACGAGAAAAATATTATTTGCATTACACTTCAATCGTTCTAAACCACAATATTTGCCAAAAGATGCAGCAGCCCTAATCTCTGACCAACACTATTAGGAAACGCAGGAAATCTTCAAAGGGCCATTTGAAAGCGACCTGTGTGACGTTAACTTGTATATGACGTTCAATTGTGCTAAAGGCACTTAAATTATCTTTTCGATAATGTTGCCCTAATTTGGCAAAGTTACCAACCCCTTTTTTTTTTTTTTTGTTTTTTTTATCGCGGGGAAAAACGCGTTATCGCTACCACCACTGGGGGGTGAGTGGAACGGTTATGTTGGTTTCACACAGTCTTACGGCCCAATGTCGACATTCGGGAGTACGGCATCATCCGAGCGAGCATTGGACCGAGTCCCTAACACTATGTACACCCTACACCGGCATACCAACCAAAACCCGCGGTGGCCTTCTTCGGCGCCTACGGGACGGTCCCGGGGTATCTTGTTGCACGAAGATAGCTGCACGGAACCGCCCCTGCGCTATGCCGCATTGCGGCCCCTCTCTAAACGAGGAGGCTGAGAAGCCTCCGAACTCTAAAGCACGCTTTTTGCGTCTACGACTGCAGGAGACCGACCACCCGCATTGTCGTCCACCTCGTAGTCGCTTACATTGAAGTAGTTGAGCAAGCAGACCCCCACTGCTCACCCCGCGTCTCTCGCCACCCCATTTAGTCGACTCTTACGACAGGCAGGGGATGCCGTGGCGAAATTCTTTAGATGCCCCCGGACCACAGGGCACAAAGTTACCAACCCCCTAGCAATGTCACAAAAATGATTGTAATAACCACCGAGTCACAAGTGATCAACTTTGTATGGTTCGATTTTCATTAAATCAATATTATGCGACGAAATTCAGTCCTCCTCCTGTTGCTCATGAATAGATTTTTTTAATAACACTATTAATATAAAAATATCAGTTTTCGTTCGGATTCGAATCGTGATACACAGCGGCTTGCCCATAATTGCTTTCACAGAATAGTCAATGTCCATGGCTGACTTTAATCCACCGAATATACCATCAGCCCGTTTTCTTTTCAAATAAAAAAAAAAACATTTTCTCTATAACATACCATACCATACCAGCCCTCTATTATATACTGCCCACTGCTGAGCACGGGCCTCCTCTACACCTGAGAGGGTGTTTAGGCCTTAGTCCACCGCGCTGGCCTAATGCGTGGTGGCGGACAGCACATACCTTCGAAATTCAGAGAACTTCTCAGGTATGCAGGTTTCCTTCACCGTTAAAGCGAGCGATAATTCACAAAGAATACACTCATAACTTTTTAGAAAAGTTAGAGGTGTCTGCCCTTGGATTTTGAACCTGCGGACTGTCTCGGCAGTCCTTTCCACTCCCAACTAGGCTATCGCCGCTACAAGCTATACTCCTGAGATTCCACTACTAATCCCCATACATCACGATTCCTTGGAATCCCAAGTTGTGCTCGACGTGAGCCTATTCAAATTGTTCTAATTGCATACTGCGGTCAGGACGTTCTCGAAGGAGTCCAAATTCAAACTTTTGTAGACTGAACGTAACGAACCATTGTAAGTTTTGTACGTTTGTATAAGGAGTTTGTATTTTAGATATATCTCACATTGGTTAAAAATAGTCATATTGTTAACACACAAAAAAGGGTTTTTGGATATAAACACACTCAAATTGAAAGCATAGGTATTTAAAACCCGTTTTTTGTGGTTTTTTTTTCAGTAAGAAATTTACCTTCATAAGCGTACTTGGCACATTGCTCACCAGATTTTATCAGGCGTTTGTCAAAGTTGCATACCTGAAACAAAAATAGGAAATTTATAATTTTATTGTTTATGATATTAACACCACGTTTAGTGACAAATAATAAGTTTAATCATTATACACCTAGAAATGGCATAAATTTTAAGAGTTAAGTATATTCTAAGTCTAGAACAAGCCTATTATTAGGTGCTTACACCACTAATATACCTCTATACCTACTAATTTATACTTCTAGTTTAAACCACCAACATCATAGATTTGTAGTCGAGACAAACTAGTCTCCTCTAAGAAATAATCCGCAATATCTTATTAAAAATAATGCTCTGAATATTCACGCAGGAACAAAATGTGTAAAAAAATTAAAAGAATTGTAATCAACTCGACTTTTCCAATCTGGCTATTTAAGGTTCGCCGAATATATTCAATAAGGTGAGAATCACGATTGGGACTGGGGAGGCTTTGAGCCCCACGGTCTGAAGTGTTTTTTGTAATTTTTATTATTGGGGTGCCCTTTTATACGTACTTTGTACGCGCGTTGTAATTTAGTAAACCAAAAATTTTACATAATCAACATAATATGATCTGCAATCTCTTAAATTAGGTAGGTACATAGTTCTAAAGTAATATGATAAGTATACTACTTGCGAAATAAAGTTCAAGACTTTGCTTTTGTGTGAATGTGTTAATTTCTAAAAAAAATAGTTGTATATAATAATATCATGTAGGTATTTACCTATTTGTAGATAAAAATACGGTATGTTAATGCCTAATTTTCTTCTATCACAGGATCTATGACTTTCTCAAATTGCCTGCCTACCACCGGACCGTCTGCAGTAGACAAACAGATAGACGTAGGTACCTACTTATATCAAGTATACTGCAAAACCAAACACTTATTCACATTCCCCTGCAGTGACCAACACAAATTACAAATGGACTGGAATGTAAATGCCACAACACGGTTCTCAAGATTTCACGGAAGCGAATTAAATTTACGCCCCCTAAAGCGAGACGGAAGACCGACAGTAGAAATTAGTCCTGCCATTCATGAAAACCCTTAAAATGCGATCCAGGATTGTTCCCCAGGGAAATTATGGACTTAACACCTGACAAGGCTCAAATTTTAATGTTAGCATCCCCGCACTCGCTTTTAGCGCGGAATAAATTAACACGTTTTTGTTGTTTTGCCTTTTCCACCGTTGTTTTTGGGAAACTACGATATGAACATGGAGCGATTAAAAACTTATATTCTATTTTGCACTGGAGGGTTGGCATTTGTATTTCAGCTCGGCAATGGATTTGTCAATTCATTGTTAGTTTTTTATGGAATAACATTTTTAATGATGCCATTAATCACAATTGAATGCGTTAGATTGACTACAAATTAGCAAATCTTCATCTCATAAACACAACTAGATCTAAATTGAACCTTCGCTCTCTCAATTTATGGTTTCAAGTATCAACGAACCTCACGATCATAACGAAATAAATCCGGAAGTCTTTTTTTCGACTTGCAATTCAAACGTTTGTATTTACATTCGTCCTTTAATATTCTTATTCAAATAAACCTCATAATATTTCTTTTTAAAGGCCATAAAACAGTCTAAAGCTTACGGCGGCATTCTTTTCACTGAAATAACCTTTATATCTTCATATCTATAGTAATATTATATGGCTGAAGATTTTGTCTCTTTGAACGTGCTAATTTCTGGAACTTCTGTCCGATGTACCTATTAATAGTTTATCTATTAATAGGTACATTACCTCTGAGTATGCTATGCTTTAGGTTTTTTTATCTCTAAAACGGACTAGTAGCAAGCACTAGCAACTGGAATCAAATCCGCATCCTCATTCTTTGCAGTCAACTCACACTACTATCGATGCTTTAATCACATAATATTCAAAATTACAAACGTTTCACTGAATTTGCTTATTTGAATTTGGATTAAGGCTGGGTTTTAATCACTTGTATGTCAATAACATTTGAATTTAAGCAACAACTTCAAGTCGTTAAGGTCCCAACCGGCACTATATCAACTTCGGTAATGACCGAATCTAGATTTGAACCAACAAATGCAGGACCAAAGTCTCAGACAAAGACTGGTTAATTTCCACTTAACGTTGGTTAATGAAAGACTTAAACACTGGCCAAAGGTAAAGGCGTCTTAAGGCGTGAATGTGGAAAGTTTCAGGGCAGTGACTTTTGGGAACATTGTTGAGCCCGAAAGAGTACTTTCATCTAGATATGAGCGAGTGTGGTGCCAAATTACAAGTTAGAAAGGCCTTTTAATCTAGGTTTTGGTTAGCAAGAAGTGTCATATCGCAATATAAATAACGTTTATCGCTGTGAGCTATTGTTTGAATCATTGGTTGACTGCTGTTTTCAACCGATTGCCAAAGAAGGAGGATGAAGTTTGGTATGCTAGGAAAATATACAACAGATTATATTATTGTTCTCTTCTCATCTTTACTGTTCACCGTTATGTTGATTTGTAGTCAGTTATAAAATATAATTTAAAAATATGCTTTAAAATTTAATTTTAGTAACTATCGCTAAAGCACCAGTAATAGTATAACAATTGATTTATCGTGTGACGACATGAGTTAATAGTAAATACCCTGAACGCCTGAACCCTTATGCACAGCAATAAAACCCAGTGCGGTCGTAAAGCGAACATTTTTTCCAGGCGCTTTGTCATTTGGACGTTACGCGCTTAGCATGAATGTGGCGCATACTAATGCCTCGTCGACGTGCTGTGATTATTAGGAGACGGCGGTGTGAACAAAGATATATTTATTTACATGAGGTCTAGCCAATAGAATGCCCGGAGACAGTATATAAACTAAAAAATGGCGATTTGGTCGCCACATGTTTGTTTGGTTTGCAAGTATTGGATCAAATATAGAATACGTGTGTTCTAAACTTAAACTCTTCGAAGTAGTAACTTTGGGTGAATATAGATGGCTGAATGACCCTGTAATTTTGACCTCATATACCTATAAATTGAAATTATCATAGCAATTTCGACTAAGGATAATATGAAAATAATTCAGTGTGATTTCAAACAGGAGTTTCTTGTTTCATGATTTCCAGTTCGCTTTTTATACTCTGATTTTAATGTTATATACATCACTTACCTAATTTCAGTTTATTCAACTTTTTTACATTTTCATAGCTTACCTACTGGGTAGTTAATTGCTTAATATTTAAATAATTAAAACTACAACTCGAATTTTTACCCTGATAAAACGATCTTTGTTTTGTTTTACGATGTAAACACCTACAAACATAATAGTAAATACAAATTATCGACAAAGAACTTAATATAAATGCATATTAGTCTAATTAATTTGAATAACTATTGAAATCAAATTACAAACAAAAATGAACTTACACGCGCATCTACTTAGTTCATTTTAAAGTACAAATGTTCTGACCATATTTACTGAAGAACCAATAACTGTTGACGTAAACGAGTTTCAGAGTGGAAACCACATTTAGGCACACGTAGCCCGCCAGCCAGATGGAGCGGTGATTTGCGAAACTCGACTGCCGCCTGTTACTGTACGGAGAGAGAATATCATATGGAGTTTATATTATGAAATGAAATGAAATTATTTATTCGAATCCATAAAATGTTACACATTACTTAGATTCAGTCAATTTTTACTCTACCACCAGTTCGGAAAGCAGTTTCCACCAGAGAAGAACGGGCAAGAAACTCTAGGGTTGTTCTTTTCAAAGTCAGTTCAATTACTTGTCCATATTTATTTATAGAATCTTAGACCCTACGTATAGTATGTCTGAGTAGGTACACGTCCCAAAATTAGCCTCAATATTTACACCATAAGGAAAATTTGATTCTTAGGTATGTCGAAAATCGAAATGGGTCGAAGTCAAGTGCGCTAGAATGGTACACAGGTAGGTACACAGAACTTAACCTAGATACCTATTGCCCCATAGGATTTAAAAAAAAATACCACGTCGAAAATCAATTTGTATAAAAGTCAAATACGATACTATATTAGTCTAATTTTTAAAAAGTCACTTGGTAATATTTTTGTAAAATAAGAACAACATAAATTTGGCACAAACAAATTAGGACAGTGTTAAAACATTCTAACGGTTCAGGAATCTTTGCAAAGCGAGTTGAACAAAAGTTGTTTCAACGTAATGGGCAAACAAACAAATATTTATCTTGGACTCCGCATGAACCCGAACTTATTGTTATAATAACACACGAGGCAAGTAAACGGGAAAACAGCTATTATTACAGCCTTTGGGTCGTAGACTAACCATATAGGTCGAAGGTTTGTGAAGTCTGCCAACCCGTACTAGGCCAGCGTGGTGGACTAAGACCTAAACTCTTTCAGTAATAGAGGAGGTCTGTGCACAGCAGTGGACAGTATAACACACAACTTAAAAGTTTATACTGTCTTGGACAGAAGTGGATAAATATAAAGCTAAACGAGACTAAGAATTTTATAATTCTTTTACATCGTGACAGTAAAAGATGCGTATAAATCTAAGTTATCAATCTTTACAGATGAAAGATAATAAAACAAACCTATAATATGTAAAATATCAAAATACTCAAGAGAGTTGTCGCAAAGGCATCAAATTTCAGTGGGTTAGGTCACATTCATAAACGATACAAAACGCACTATCATAAATAAAACTAGCAATACTGATAAGATTTACTGTTAGAACTACGTTCTTACATTCACAAACACGTATACCGTTATTATGGATCCTATATGCAAATAAATTACAATCGATGCCAAATATGTAAAATATCAATTCTGTATGTTCCAGCGGCTTATCTCTTAAAATCACATTAATCTTCTTAATCGATCATAGAGCGCATAGGAATTTTTGTAATAGAGTCCATTTGGAGTGAAAATACAAGAATTCTATGCCAAATTTCAATATTTTTAGACTTATGGGCTTGGGAAGATGTTCAATAAATTGTGATTTCGTGTTACCGCTGATTTATTGAAAGTATTTTTGTATACATCTATAATATTCTGTGAAATAACACTATCCTTCAAGTTAAGAATTTCGAATAGTTTTCGGGTGAATTTATGTGATATAGATAAGATAAAATTAAACAGGACATGTACTATGACCATATTTGTTAGTTACTTATTGAGAATCAACAGTTAGGAATAGATTCTGTTTAAATTAAGGATAGCGGTATCGCAACATCTGCAAATGTCATAATATTACCAGCATTTGCTCGCGGCTCCGCACGCGTGAAAAAGTTTCTATGTCTATGTCCTTTCTAGGGTGTCAAACTATCTCCATTCCAAATTTCATCAAAATCCGTTCAGTAGTTTCGGAGATGTGCAGTAACAAATAGACAGACAGAAAAGAATTATAAAAATCGCTGATTTGTTTTCCATTACTCTTCTTTAATCACCCCCTTTCTTTTTTGTCACATTTCTTTCAATATATACTGTGTACAGAGACACTGGGATCTACTGCTTTATTATAGTATAGATAGATGTTTCTATATCAAATAAGGACTTCTGATGTGTCAAACTACATTGAGAAAAAAATCTATAAGAAGGTATTGAAGACGCATCTAACAAACATTAATGTAGTCCTAACAAGATCTTGATTTACATAAATCAACGAAGGACATTTACATACACAAAATTCATGTAAAGCCATTTAAAATTTGTCACACATTTCCTACACATTATTTTTATTTAATAAATAAGTCGTAATTTTAAACATTTTGCTTACAACTTAACTAATTAAGTGTTGTAAAACAAATGGTATAAAGGTCCGAAAGAGTTGCTTCCATATCTATACAACAAAAGTGGGGTAATCATAATAAGAGACGTATTTAATCATATTGAAATAAGGGTCCAGGACTTTAATCTTTACGAGCTTTTGCCCGCTGCTCCGCCCGCGTGAATGAGTTTTCCCGGGATAAAAAGTAGCCTATGTGTTAATCCAGGACATAATCTACCCGTGTGCCAAATTTCATAGAAATCCCTTCAGTAGTTTTTGCGTGAAAGAGTAACAAACATCCATACATCCAGACATCCAGACATCCAGACATCCATACATCCATACTTACAAACTTTCGCGTTTATAATATTAGTAGGATTGACTTGTTAACATTTTCAGTTTCATTATTCCCGCCCTGTGGATTGGGGGCGTTTGGAGAATTCCACCACGGTATCCCCTGCCTGTCGTAAAAGGCGACTAATAGGGGCCACCGGGGGTCGCGGGCGGGCGGCAGGGGGCTGTCCGTCTTTAGTTTTGTGTGTTTTAGCACATTGTTGTGACCCCCGTGATGGACGGCAGTGTGGCAGGTAGGCCTCACGCTGCCGTTGACGCTGAGAGCGTCCTTCGGTGCGCGGGGGCTTCTGAGCCCCCCCCCCCCCCCCCCCACAACAGGAGACGGGCCGCACCAGGCGGCACCGCGCAGGGGCGGTTGCGGACGACAACTTAGACATTAGTCAGAGGAAGCCCGCAGCCGTCCCTAATGCGCCGAAGATGGCCACCGCGGAGTTTTAGTTGGTATGCCGTGCGTTGTACATAGGTTAGGGACTCGGCCCGGCGGTCGCCCGACGTTTTCCATCTCTCCGGGCGACTCAACGCCGGGTCGTAAGGCACGGTGAACCCAACATAGCCGCTCGGTCGCCCCCCACGAAGGCCGGGTGGTAGTGGTAACGCACTTTCTCCGCGAAACCAAAAAAAAAAAAAAAAAAAAAGTTTCATTATTCAAGACCTCTAAGAATCCAATATGTTATAGAACAAACCTACAAGAAAATTTCACAAAATAATCAATTCTTCGTCCACTTCTACTAATTGTTTATTTACTAAAAAAATCTAAAGCATATACAACTTTTCACAAACGTAGCTATTTGCCGCTCCCTAACGAGCAAATCTGAAACTAAAGGTCGGCGGTGCAGTGTAAATATTCAGTATGTCAACTTGTATCCGAGACGTCGCGTCGGCCCAAGGTAATTTGTAACGGCTCAAGACTGCCCCAACTAGATAAGGGTCTTCTAATGGCTCATCCTCTGATACTAATGTGTTACTAAAGTGACCTTCATAAAAAGGTTTCGAAATGAGATTGAACGTTGTGTTACTCTTGGAATTCTGGATTCTGCATTCACTGTTCTGATACGACAGCAATTGTTTCTCTAAAATATCATTAACTGAGTACAAGAACATTGACTTTAAATTGAGAATTCATTCATAGATTACGAATTGGTTTTACGACGAAATAATACAGGAAATAAAAACCGTTCAATATATTTTAATGAAACTTCATCCGAATCTGTTAAATAGTCCAATCAAGCATTTGCTGGTTGGGCTCGGCCAGAATCGAAGAATTTAGGTCAAAACATTGAAAAAGTATTTGCAATCGCCTAGCCAATCAGACTCGGTAAATACAAAAGCTAATTGAAGCTGACATTGCAGATCAGATAGGTGAAATTCTGTTTGAATAATACAATCATTAAAGTAAATAGCGGTAATGAATGAAATGAAACTGTTGATGAGCTTGATGTATTTCTATCAACTATCTATGGGCGTTGAAGTGAAGCATTTACTTATTGTGTAGGTGGACATGTTAAGAGTCCAATTACTAGTGGTGGTGTGGTCATCATCATGGTCCATAGACTTAGCTATGCTATAGGCACAGTAATAGCTGCCTAAGGACAGATTACTAAAACAATCTTTAAGGTTTTTAAGAAATCGTTGGCAATATCCACTCTGGCATCGTTTTAGCTATTTAGTTCTTTATTATTATGTTTCATTCTCCCTACGATAATAAATATACTATTTTCGCCATCAGAGATGAATCTAGTGACAATCCTTTATACTTCACATTCATACACGATAGACAAACAGACGACACTGGGAGAAGCAATCAAATCATCGCAGTTTGAAAATGCAATCTGCACAAAGCTCAGTCGCTGTATGAATAATATATCATAGACACATCTACGTGTTCTAGATTTGTGTTATAAAGGCTGGCCGGCGACACAGCCTCGGATGAATTTACACAGTGAAAGAAATAAAACAAGAGGAAATTTGTTTTAGCCCTCGGCTTCCTGTAATGTTCTTGCTGATATAAAAATGCGAAAGTTTATTATGTTAAGGCACAGAAAACACTTAACCGATTTGGATGACTGGCACGCAGATATATCCTATATTCTGGATTAACGTAGAGAATACTTTTGTCCAGGAAAACTTTACGGTGGGACTGATTCCGTAAATCCATTTACGGATTTCTGCCGGACTCACCGGTCGAATCCGTCCTACCGACTAAAACCCCGCCATTCTACTCTCTCTCCCTTATATCAAAGGTCGCAGGGTGCGCATGAGCATGCAACCGCAACCATCGTAGGAGTCCGCTCTTGGGCAGAGCCTCTCGCAGTTCGAGTCCGAGTCGCTTAAATCCTTATCCTTCCTTCTCTACATAGTATAAAACAAAGTTGCTTCCAGCCGTCTGTATGCGATAACCTCAAAAACTGCTGAATGGATTACGGTTAAATTTGTTATAGAGATAGTTTGGAGACGCTGGGAAAATTTTAGATCACTTTTTATCCCGGAAAACTGTAAAATATACAAAAAACTCTTTCATACGTGTGAAGCCGCGAGCAAAAGCTAGTATATTATAACTTAATAAGTTCCATGAATTTCGCGAATGTTACACTGAAATTATTTCACATCAAAACATTTTCAGATTTTGTTTAACATGAAATTTGAATAACTATAATTTATGTAATATTTTGTCAACGAAGCGGTAAAATCAATGTTCAAATGTAAGTAGATACTAAAGAATAAGAACATATGTACATGAATATCTAAGGATGGTTTAAGTCTTGCGGGCTTAGAATGTGGCAAAAAAAACACGACACGACTACGTTTCGTTTTATTGGGGTTGGTTGAGCTAACACGTGACTGACGTCTCGGTATTGGTCTCTCGATCAATCACAAGCATCAAAATTATACGACATTGTCTTAAGAGTTGCGTTCTTTGCCACATTCTAAGCCCCTTTTATTACACGTTGTTGAAACGTTATTTTTATACGTTAGCCAACCTTAAAGATAAGAGAAGAATCTTCTAACGGCACATTCACATTAACACGGCAAGACGTCGCGCCGTCCCACGACGCGACGCCGTGTCGTGAAAATCCACGACGACGGTTAATCTCGAAAATGGACCGCAATAGACGTATATTGACGGCGCGACGCCGTGTCGTGTTTATCTGTTTGAGCCCTTAGTCCGTAAATCGTAACATTACTTACATTTCCAACATTCTCTACATACTTATTAGCTAATGCATCAAAACTAATTCCATACATATTTAATCACCTACTGTCTATTATTTACCTACATTGTTTCTCTCAGGGGAGAATAGCTCAAAACAATAGCAATAAATAACACCCTTGGGCCCTACATAGAAATGTACTATTACTAACGACCCATCCGTCCCCCGCTTAAATGGTCATAAAAAATAAAGCATTGTCCAATGCCGAGTGTAATCCACTTTAAACAACAGTGTATTGCGGATAAAACATCTCATGTACGCTGTAAATGGTAGTGGAATAAAGATTAATTTACTTTAAAGGTTTTATTTTCGAATTGATTCGCAATCAATGTATCTACAGGATACTTAAAAAGTAAGTAATCTATAACGACTTTTATTATTTATTCCATACTGGCGGTAGACGTTTGATGTCTCGTATGTGAAGGTCCGTCTGGCTAGGTAACTTTCTGCCATCGAGCAGCAGTGTGTATGCACTGTTGTGTTCCGGTTTAAAGGACATTGTAGCTAGCAAAATTACTAGGCATTATTACACTAAGGCCTTATTTCACCGTGCTCTACTATTTACTTTTACAGTCTGTTAACTGTCGTAACGGACTGTTAAGGTTTTTGAGTGTCCCACCATTCCCTAACCGGTGATTAACTTCCTTAACTGGGCGTTCTTTCATGGGACGCGCGATACTTTAATATCCGCGTTAATTTTAATGCCCGATTAACTAAAACCCGTTAATTAAGAAATGGGTGAAATTGGACCTTAACATCTTATATCTCAGGGTGACGAGCGCAGTGGAGATCCACGCAATATTCATTCATGCACTCCATTCCTATCCCGCACTAACATAACTGTAACGCGTGATTTGGTATTGTTTGTGTTTTGAGATGACAGTAATAACCTTTAATTACCGGTTGCTTGTTTGCTTTTCTATTTCATAAAAAGTTTTAATACATTTTTGTTGTTATTTCTTTTATATTCCACTAAAGCTATAGAACATACGTGATGGTCATTATGTTTACAACCATTATTGTTCTTGCGAAATGAACTCACTTACTCATAAACAATCACATTATTTGCAAAAATCACATCAAAAATGCCGAAAATTTAGTGATCTCACTTGATTATTCGATTACTTGATACGTGAAAAAGGACATGCAGTCATTTACTCATAAAATAAACAACAAAATGACATCACACCGTGGGAGGATATGCCTAAAACCTAAATTAGGGTTACCATACGTCCTGATTTAGTGTGATAGGCCTTAGTTTACAGTATAGTATCCCTGCATATAAACCAGATGTCTCGGTTTCAGATTAATAATGGTTATAGCTAGATGGTTATTAGGTGGATAATATTCGGGGATTTATGGTTACGTAATATACACTAATAAAAAGCTCCTGGATTTTTGTCATGTCAACAAAAATGTTTTGACTCTTGTCATCAAGTCTAATATATCCCTGTTAGTTTCCAGGAAGTGATGGTGACTCTAGCCTAAATACTTTGTTGAATCAACGCTAATCAATTTTAGTATTTTACAAAACCTGTCAAAAATTAACTCCTCGCAGTGACCTCATTCGTTATTTAAATGCGAAAAGTTTGTTACTTCAATATATATCTTGGAAATTGCCTTGTACTTCTTTCAAGTTTTCAAAAAGGACATTTCAAAGTTTAACTAACGACTTAAAAATAATTGCCTCGGTGGCGTAATTGTATTACGGTACGACTGCAAGGCTGAGGTCTCGGGTTCGATCCCCGGGTCAGTATCAGCCCGGAGTCTGGAATTTGTGCCCGGTATGGCGATAGACTCGCCCCCTATCACATCATGGGACGGAATACGCTTGGCGAAAAGTGGGTGCACTAGTTGCGCCTCTGCCTACTCCTTCGGAATAAAAGGCGTGAGTATGCGTTAAAAATAATTTTGGCTGTTTTTATTAGTTTGGATTTAATATAAAATATGTATATTTTTATTTATTCATACTCAACTAACTCTTTATCACATTGTAGTAGGTACAGGGGATTGGAAATAGTAAAACAGATTAACGCATCAAGATGAACAATAGACCAAAATATTGAAAGTAAATGTTATTCCTATGTTTTCTCAATTGTCAACACGATTCACAATCTTTATATCGAAGAAGAAAAAACATTCACTACAGAATTCCGTCCATAAAACAGAAATTAAAGTGGTTAATGGCGCTTGAATATTAATAAGTGATCTTTTGTCCTATTTAAATTTTAAATCATAATATACTGTAGAGTAGAAACACATGTCATATTCAAAGAGTTCACCTACACAGTTTTGCTACGAGAAGGTTAAGTTGCAAACTCATTAGAGAATATTGGTGCAACTAACACAACATGAACTATGAAACATAAACTCTACATTACTTCTTCATTTCATTTTAACCTAGTACTAATGAGTACATAACGCATGTTGATATCATTCCTTATTTTAATATCACAACGCATCCATGATTCTTCTAAGCATGATCATGATTCTGATGACTTATGATGATGTTACTCGAGCCTGTTTCACAACTTCAAAGTGAACGCTACTCGTCACATTAATCTATAAGCCGACCAAATACACAAGTTGCAGTCTAGTCTATGCTCCCAAATAAATGGTAATAAAATTGGACATAGGCTGTTTAATACTTGTGAATCAGCCCTTATCCTCCTACCACCTGACGTCTACTGCCTGATAAAAATGTACTCTCATAATAGCACAAAAAGGAAATAAAGCGTGTTTGTCCTATTAAAACTCATTTTTCAAGCACTAACTTTCCTGAATTGGAAATTGTATCCCATATTTTATGCTCGCCATCACATCATAGGACTGATTTAAACTTGACGAAATGTAATAGTTACGCTTACGTATCCCGTCGGGACAAAATACTTAAGATTATATAGTGTGAGACTACAAAAACTTATTAATCAATTCAGGACTTAACAATAATAAACTAAAATACAAAACGAGACCAATGAAGCCATCAATAAATCCAATTAAATCGGATTAGAATGCGAATTATTTTAATTAAAATCCAAACTGGAACCCCAAAGACACCCGTATCGTGTTTTATACATTGGGGCGGTGCATTCAAATTAATACTGCACGAGGTACGTGCAATGTTTGCACTAGACTGGGATGGGGAGAGGTTTAGATTTCACGAGGTGTTTTCCCAGACATTATTTTGTTGCAGTTTATTTTAGAAGGAATTTGTAGGCGTGGCTTTTGAATGTAAGTAGTTTTTTGGGAGATGTTTTTATTCTATTGGCAAAATAGTTGCTGTTATACATTGTGCAAAATTCAAGCTACATATGGACAATAAACCTACATTCTTAAACTATGTATCAAGATATTTTCACTATAAGTATAATCGAACACAAAAGCAATTAAGATCGAATTCTAGATTTTTCAACCAAAGTAACTATAGGTAACAGAAAACATACTCCAAATAAACTTTCCCTCCTCGTCCACTCAATTTATAAATGTTTACGCAGTATTAATTATTCCCTCTGCATCTAACGAAGTGTTTTATTCATCCTTGAACAAATACTCATCCCTCATTAGAATGTCTGAGAGGTTTGTATCCGAAAATGTTTCTTTTCCCTCTTTGACCTGTAAATGCATAAATTCCGTGTAACATGTGTGCTTTACATACCCTCCTGAGGTTTCGCGAAAGAAAACGTTTTCCTTCGAAATTTATTTAACAATGAACGTTTTATGAAAGACACATACTTTGCATGCCGAGCGTTGTATAATATGTTATATGTAATCAAAATAAATAAGGAAAGACTTGCAAAAAAATATGGAGTGATAATAACAAAATTAAATACAGAATGTAGTATTCTTACACTCACTAAGTAAATCCTAAAATAACAAAATTTGGAACCCAATTACAAATAATCAATACAAGATGTAAGTTCATTAAATATGATGGCTACTTCAAAAGAAAATCCTATGTCTATAAAGGATATATCTATATATCTAAGGACTATCTATGTCCTAAAATAAATCATATTCAAATAATCGAATATTCATAATTAACTACAACAAAGTGTACTACATTTTCTGATTACCCATTAAAGTATTACTTAAAACATGTAAAGATATTATACACAACCAAATCTAGATTTAACTCTCATTTCCGATGAAGGGTATGCCACTGCAAAACGAAAGCAAAACATTCCCTCGAAGTACGGACATCCAGCAGTTGGACCCCAACACTAAGTTAATCCGATTCTATTCCCCTATATTAGTCCCAAACGGTACGCATCAGGGTCTCTATTACGTGTTAAAATGGTGATGGCAATTGCTATCGGTTTCGAATAATTGCTTTGGGTTATCCGATATTGCTTAGACGAGAGCGAAAGCTGTGCAAGAAAGGATATTTTTCTTGTCCTAGCGATTTAATATGAATTAAGCAAGAATAAGACCGATATAATATTGATATTATTGATAAATAAAATAATGTTAATGGCCACATCATCCACTGGTGGTAGGTCTCTCATATGTAAGAGTCCGTATGGGTGGGTACCACCGCAATGTCTATTTCTACCGCCAAGCAGCAGTGTGCATGCACTGCTGTGTTTCGGTTTGAAGGACATTGTAGCCAGTGTAACTACTGGACATAATGAGAATTAACATCTTATGTCTCAGGATGACGAGCGCAGTGGAATGCCACACAGTACTTTGTAACTCAAGGTTCTGGATGGTGTTGCTACTGTTTATGGGCGGTCGTATCGCTTACCATCAGGCGAACGGTATGCTCGTCTCGTCATTCAATGCCATAAAAAAAAAACTAGTGATTGCCCACTGGTCAGAATTCAACCTCAATTAATATTCTTTATTTTTCTGCCCTCCTCTTTATGAACTTTAATGATCTTAAATCTCATACTCCTCCGTGCACGCAATGTGCTAAGTTTTTTATTTATGTATTAATATATAGATATAAACAATTATATAGACATGCATAATCGCTTATCTACATTCACCGTCAAATCCATTATTGAATAGATATTTTGTTTTCATTAAACATATTTTAATAATAAGACAGTAAAATTATATTTGGTGGTTATAGTATTATCAAAAGATATTTATCATTCGCGAAAACAAATAAACTTAAATATGAAATATCCATTTCTATCAGCTAGAAATATCCTCATCTATCTTTCGATGAACTCAGTATTATTAAACCTATCACCTATCTCAGGCTAATATCAATAACCAAAGAGGTGGTTATACAGTTTCCATTACCAAATCCATGTACGTAGTCGACGCCGATGCACTCCGTGGCCCGCGGCGTATCAGAGCTTGCAGCTTGCATGAAATGACGTCATGGATGTACGCATTTTTCAATCAAGCTCACCCCGAGGCGACAATTCCATTGATTAAGTATGTAAGGATGTGACGTATAACTTTGTATTGTAATGGGTATGCAAAGTGAATTTGAAAAGCAGATTGGGTGAAGAGAAAACTTATGAATAAGATTTGTAGATATTTTTTGTTGTGAGTCATCCTATACATTTTTTTTGTTTGGTAGGACATAAAAGTAAAAGGATTAAAAAAGAACGATATCGAATAAGATTTTCGGAACCAAAAACCCCAAAACAATTCCCCCACTCACTTCCTTAGAAATTTCTCAATTTGCTTCTTTCCTGTAATAATTTCGTCTAAATATATAAAATACTGGGTGTATTAATAAATTTAATGACATACGTTTCAAATTAATATGTAATTTAATACTCATATAATAAGACAAAAGTGGCTATGGTAACTACAATTTATTTTCAAGTTAATAAATCATTTTTTTACACACGGTCGTAACGGACGTATTATCACTATTAAGGATAACATTACCATATACATCAGAAGACAAATTACAAGCGGTACAAACAAACGTGGTGACTAATGGATATCACTTGAAACGAATGTATCAACAATCACATACTCGTACGTGTTCGTATAGTCCTGATGCACGGAGCTTAGAAATATCGACAGTTGTCGGGCTAATTGACTTAAGCAACATTTAATTTCGAAAATTTTTAATTATGTTCTAACACTGCCTCAGTGGCGTAGTTGTATTGCGGTGCGACTGCGGTACTGAGCTCTCGGGTTCGAACCCGGGTCGGGCAAAGTGATATTAGTTTTTCTGTTCAGTATCAGCCCGGAGTCTGGAATTTGTGCCTGATATGACGATGGGCTCGCCCCCTATCACATCATGGGACGGAATACGCATGGCGAAAATTGGGCGCACTAACTACTGAACTGATTTTGATAATTCTTTCACTAATAGGAAGGTACATTACTCCTGGGTGCTATAGGCTACTTTTTATCCCGGGAAAATATTATATCCCGGAAATACTAGCATCACCTAATAATTTGTAAAAATAAGTACAATATTGTATCACAAATATCGTGCTTTGACCCCAGTAACATAACTAAGTCGCGTTAGAAATCCAAAAAAAAAACTCCCCTAATTCTTACAAAACGGTGTATTTAAAGCATTTTATTTATAAACAAATAATAATTTCCATAATGGGCGCGCATTTCTCAAGCTCTTAATTTCCCGCCCTGCGTCTCGCCTTGAGACAAAAGATTGATATATCCCGTGTTTTCATTAAGTTTAAAATGATTAATTCTTTTGCACCCCAACGTTTTTTAGTTGCATTCTCGTGATGTTAATTGCTTAAGGAATAAAAAGTATATTTTTCAACGCGTCTGAAGTGTTTCCAAATTAATATGTGTATTAATTTTTTTGTGTAATTTTTAAATCTTTGTAAGTCTAAAATTTTTAATAAATAAATTTTTAATTTTTTAATAGAGTGCTATTCTGAGTTGAATTTTCTTTGCCCGGCAATTAAATATGTTTAGTTTTGTTTTTATTTTGATTATTTATTTCTCGTTCAAAACATCAGTTGAGTTAGTTTTCGGTTCTTGATGCTTAATTTCACGGAACAATAAATTACAGAACAAAATGTCTACATATTACGAGTAAATTATGTATACTTGTCAATTTTCTTTGTCATAATATACACCTGGATTTCACTGATATTAAAAGTCACACGAAAAATGAATGCTTTGAAATTACTAATCTTTAAAATCTTAGATGATGCTTATTGTTATTACCTCAGTACATTCTAGTACCTAACTTTAATTTTATATGGAAAATCGACTAAGTGGTTACTTAAAAGCATTGTAAATAATTAAAAAATAACGAATGAAGTAATTATAATGAATGGATATAAAGTAAATTTCAAGATATATTTAATTGGTAATATAATTCACATTACGCACAGAGTTGTAAACCCGTAAGTAACATGTCCTAAATAACTGTCTCTGACTATAAAAAAATGTTTACAACAGTTAACCGTTTCCTGAGTAAACATCAAACCATTAAGTAATAATTTGCACGAATACTACATATTTGAAAATTTATTTAGCGATAATGTGTTATACCGTTCGTTAAAATTTATGGATGTAAAAGTCGGACGCAATTTCTTTTAGGGATGTATTTATAAATACATGTACGCTATCTTTAAGTATTCAACATAGTATTTCCCTTCTTATATCTGAAACCAATTTTAAATTACGCCTACTTGATAAACAACGTAACTTATGATACCTTCTAGAACATTGTCGATAAAATAACTATCACCAAAACACGACAGACAAACACAAATTAAGTGCATCAGTCTGTTAGTGTAATAGAGTTATTAAAAGCTATCAGAGAGGGCCTATCTCGCAGGAGTTATTAGCACAAAGGGAAATAATTGGCATAATCACAGCTCGCAGCGCTTCACTGATCTTAAATCCAATCTATCAACCAACGAAGACGTTAAAGTGGTATCAATTCATGGATGCAAGCTAGCTAGCGTAGAAATGACTTTATAAATAGGTACCTAAATCGAGAATTTTGGTAGTTAGCATTTTATCCACTTGTGTATAGTTATGTGTTTTAAGAAAAACAGTTTAGGCGGTATATCGTTTGATGCATTGAGATGGGTACATTTAAATTCTCTAAACGTTAGGGGGTAACTTGAGGTCAGAAGAGAATGCAACGTATCAGTTACATAAAATAAAAATACATTTTAAAATCCCAAAAAAAAACAGGTACAAATTGATATTCAGCTTTTGGAGAAAAAGAAAGATTCCCAGAATAAAAATACTTCAAGTGTACTGAGAACAAACAATATATTTTTGTTATATTCTCGTTAAATCCATTTTTACTTTTAACTGCCCTGCGTGTCATAATCAAGTATAATTTAAAAATAAAATATTCTGTAAAAATATATCAACAAGTTTAGGTAATTTAAATACGTGGAATTTAACTTTGCTTGCTTTATTATATTTTAAACAGGGCAGGGAAACGAAATTAAAGATAATTAGGTATTTGCAAGCAATACCAAATTGCTTGTTATGCCAAGCCACAAAAAATGTTTTTTAATTTCACAGTTGTAATTAAATGTTTTTTGCATAATTCTGTTCAATTGATATTAAATCCTACTAATATTATAAACGCGAAAGTTTGTAAGTATGGATGTTTGGATGTCTGGATGTATGGATGTATGGATGTATGGATGTATGGATGTATGGATGTATGGATGTTTGATACTCTTTCACGCAAAAACTACAGAACGGATTTCGATGAAATTTGGCACACGGGTAGATTACGTCCTGGATTAACACATAGAATACTTTTTATCCCGGGAAAATAGAAAGCGGGACTTTTATCCCGGGAAAACTCATTCACGCGGGCGGAGCCGCGGGCAAAAACTAGTAATTCAATATGATTATGTCAAATTTATATTTAATCCTTTTCATAATTCAAATCATAAGCACAAAACAAACAAATAAACAAAAATGACGACATATTTATCGTTAGCAAAGACATTGAAGATAACCGTTATGTGGATAATCGCAAGCGATAAGAGCTCTGCGTGAATACCAAGAAACAATTTTAGGAAGTTTTTAAAAAACCCTGTGATATTAAGGAAAACTTTATCGTTAACTTCAAAGCTTAGTGAGATGAACCAACTAATTTAATTAATATTCACTTCACAGAAGTTTATGTTCTTACTGCAGATCATATTTTTTGCCTTAAAAAACAAAATATAATATATTTTTGTTCAATGTTTGGAAAGTTTGGTTGTTTCTGGTTACTAGGTATATCTTGATTATGAGTATGTATGAATTGCTCCATCTTTTATAATTCTTTACCTAACGAATAAACAGTGTGCATGCAATACCGTCTTTCGGAGTAAATTATATAAAACAATATACATTTTACGAATTACGAATCCTCAAGTTCTTCGGACAGATAAGCCGAAACGAGGACTCCATGGAACGATTGGTGGTTCAAGGAAAAGTAGAGGGCAAAAGAGCTCGTGGACGCGCTCCTAAACGTTGGACAGACCTTATTAAAACTATGACGTACTCCTCTATAAACAAATGCTTCCACTCCGCCAAACATCAAGACATATGGCGACGCATCGTGAAAACGGCAGTTCATCAATCGGCCCAAACATGACCGCAACCACTTTGTCAAGAGTGCAAGAAGAAAAATATACATTTTAATATTATTGGGTATAAAGTTATTTATAATAAAGACTAATGTACAATATTGGATTTGATACTCAATTCTGTACTTAATCTACAAGACGCCTTCATTACACCTTATTTACTACATGTGTATAAATTGCACAAAAAGTAATTACAAAGCACTGCTGAGATACGGCTAGTAGAGAAATAAAATCAATTAATGGAATGGCTTGGCGGCCACATGTGCGTCGAATGCCAATAATTGAAAGTAATCACCAGGACAAAGCCACAAAATCTATTGGATTTCATTGAAAATAGAATGAATGCGTCTAGTGTGGTACGAGCTTCATTTATGCATACAAATTAATTGTTAGGTCGTAAGAAAATGCGACAAAATTTATTTTAATAATTTTTATTATTATGATGGATATTTTATGTTATTATTGTTTTTTTGAGCATAAACTATATCTACTGAAAATAAGAATAATAAACAAGGCTACTATTTAATCTTTTACAGTCATCAATATAAAAAATCTATTCATATTTCAATTAACAAACTCTCAATCAGCAATCCTTAAAATCTTGGCAAATCCTTTGAAAGGAATTTAATTCTGAGATAAGCTGAAGCGATCCGTAGTCGATCGGCGTCAGATAATTGTTCCTAATTTGATTGGCAGTGAACATCTGCTCACGACTTGAAGTCAAAACTACATCGCAACTTGGCTGTGTTTTACCTAACTGTTTTAATTGACCTATTGGGTCTTATGAATACAATATCTGGTATTTCGTGAAATAGAAATCATTAATATTTTTGTTATAGTATGTATTTACATTATAAAATGATTAGCGTAATTAAAAAAATGTCCGTGGAGTGCAATGAGTCTGTTGAAAAAGGAGACGTTGCGGGTTTGATTCCAGCACCCAGACAAAATTGATTTGTAAGATCTATTAATATTTGTTCCGGGTCTCAGTGTTGATAACCACGACACTAGACTTGTATATAAGGTTGACTGCCTCGGTGGCGTAGTTGTATTGCGTACGCGTTACAAGTACGATTTGCGCGCTGAGGTCCTGGGTTCGAATCCCTGGTCGAGCCAAAAACATAGTGACTGGATTTTTCCATCTTAAAAATTACTCAGTCGCAGCTCGGAGTCAGGAAGTTGGCGGTTTGATACCCCCGTGCCTCGGAAAGCACGTAAAGCCGTTGGTCCTGCGCCTGATCTCTCCCCGGTCATGTCGGATTGCCGTCTCCGTTTATGAGAGTAAAGGAATAGCGAGTGCACCTGTGTATTGCGTACACACTTGTGCACTATAATATCTCCTGCGTACCTACCTGGCTGATCTCCGTTGAGATTGGCCGCCGTGGCCAAAACTGGCTAGGAGGATTACATATAAGGTTTTTTTTTATTATCCTTTATAAAATTACTTTTATTAATATCAATAGGCAATTGATTAGCAATTCATATATACGCGTCTAGACTTTTGCTCGATTCATATTTTCCCGGGATAAAAGTAGCCCATGCTACTCGCTGATAATGTAACTTTATATGGGTCAAAGATTTTTTAAATCGGTACAGAAGTTTTTGAGTTTATTTGTTACAAACATACATATATTTCCTCTTTATAATATTAGTGTAGATATGTTGGATTTAAATTATAAATATAAGGGCCGTTTGCATCGTTTTCTGATAAACGCTATTTGTCATATAAATGTATAAGCCGACCAAATACAAAAATCACACTAATATATGCTCCGAGATTAGAGTGTGAGTAATGTTTGGTTAGAGTTTATCAGCAAGCGCTGAAATTGACCTTAAATCTCTAGATTTATTTATTATTTATTGATCATTAACTGATGTATTCGATAGCAATAAATTCCGCCGCATGTAGTGGGCGATATCCATTTAGAAATAAATATCTTTATTGTAAAAATATGTTGCCATTACCTTTTCCGTCATCTATTTAACGGTTGTTATTGTTATGCTTTTACGAATCTAGTCTATAATCTATACTAATATTAAAAGGAGGAAAAGTTTGCGAGTTCGTAGGTTTGTAGGGAACTACTGAACCGATTTTGAAAATTCTTTCACTAATAGGAAGCTACTCCTGAGTCCTATAGGCTACTTTTTATCCCGAGAAAATATAAAATGGAACTTTTATCCCGGAAAAGCTTTATCATGTGGGTGGAGCCGCGTGCAAAGCTAGTAACAAATATAACCTTGCTTTGCAATGACAACAAATCAATAATACGCATACGCATACTCACGCCTTTTATCCCCGAAGGGGTAGGCAGAGGCGCAACTAATGCACCCACTTTTCGCCATTTTTATTCCGTCCCATGATGTGATAGGGGGCGAGCCTATCGCCATATCGGGCACAAATTCCAGACTCCGGGCTGATACTGAATAGAAAAACCCAATATCACTTTGCCCGACCTGGGGATCGAACCCGAGACCTCAGCATTGCAGTCGTACCGTAATACAACTACGCCACCAAGGCAGTAATAATGGCAGATTTATGCTTATCGTGTCCCATAAAAAGCGAAATAGTAAGTAGCCAAAGCATATTCGAACGCTCATAGTACAAAGTGTTATCTCATAAGATGGAATTTGAGTAATAATAAAATATAATTTTTTATAACATGGGACGAAAATCCAAAAATATAACGACTTTAGGTACATATTTCACATTAGTAAAATAGACCTCGTAAATCTCATATCGAATGGTACATGAGGACGACAAGTTCCAATATTTTATAGGTTCCTCATTCTATAGAGTTTATCAATTTAATTATTCGAAGGTGTTAAATAACGGCACCAAACCGCTATTATGACGGAACTAGTCATCAGCGTGAGTAGGGCTTACCAGGTTAATAGGATCATCGACCCACAAATACCATATCGATAACCTATTCGTATTTTCAACAAGTTTTTGCCCGCGGCTCCACCCGCGTGAATTTACTCTTGATAAATATTGTTTTACTGAAATGTCGGTGTAACGAAAGCTCGGTATAAATGTCAATACACGTCACGTAAAAGCTGAAGCCAAACACGAACTTAATCACGAAAACGTTAAAATAACCATATTTTGAAAATTATTAAGCAGTGAACATACTGTGGTTGATGATGATAACATGCTAGGTGACTACTTTTTAAAAAAAAACATTTATCATAAATATACGCCATCCAAAACGTAACGGAAAAAGAATTTTCAAATTTTTCACAATAATAAGGAAGCTTTGAAATTTGGTAGCAGGGGTAATTGTGAAATAACAGTAATATCAGACTGTGACGTCATCGGGTGTCACCGGCCATAACGCTACGTGCGAGAGAAAGAGATAGCGCGATATCCCCACCACGCCCCCTTACGACAATATTTCAAATGTGAATAACTGCTTTATTTTTCAACCAATTTTGATGCTGATTTCACAGAATTTCTTTTTCGTATTATTTTCTGTTGCATATAAAATAATGTACAAAAAAAACAAGGAAACTTCCTTATTATGTATTATTTTAGATAGTAATAGTCACTGCTACTTGATCGCATACGTTTCTTTATTGATCTCATTAGTCTATGCTCAGCTGCGAAAATTCCCGAAGGAATCGAGTGAACCGATATCACTCAATTAGTTAGATATCTGAACGGAGTAGTGCAGTTGTTATTCCTCATTAATTTGACACGGAAATCCACTATCTCTCGCTTAGTGCAACTGCAAGTTAGGTTTTTAAGGACTTTACAGTATTACTTTAAATCGTATATTCAAAGTTCGGGTGTAAGAATAGAATTTGTTAATATCAGTTTGATACCTATTTTTGCTGTTAATTTTTTTACATAGGTTACGATGACGGCGCACGGGACACCTTGCTTAACTGGTACTCCGACAACCACACTTAGAAAATTAATTGTTGAATATCATCCACAAGTATTATCACTTAAAACAATAACTGAAACAATCTACCTAATAATGTATAGCTCTAAATTCCATCATTAAATTTCCATTCAATAAGTAGATAATAACTTTTTTCTATCTGCATTTAACATAAATATGAAAAATAGTTTTATTTCCAATAAATTTGAAATTTGCATTCGCGTATTCGCATCAGAGCAAGTGTCACAGTCGAACGTGGTTTTGCGTATAATACCCACGACGCGTCCCTCGGGGGATGTGTCTGTCTCTCTGATTGTGCCAATTACTACGTGTTTTGTAATCAATCGAACTCACCTGCCAGATACGACGGGGTGCATAATCTACGTGAAATGTTCATTTGTGGGACATTGTTAATTTTACAGCATTAACGTAATCGGTGCAAGAAAGAACAAAGGCCGCTTAGAAAATTTACGAATCATTTGCACCTAGAAGAAAATATTTACATACACTCACGCCTTTTATCCCCGAAGGCGTAGGCAGAGGCGCAATCAGTGCACCCACTTTTCGCCGTGCGTATTCCGTTCCATGATGTGATAATATATCGTATATATTATATCGTTTGCTAGCCTATCACCATATCGGGTACAAATTCCTGACACCGGGCTGATACTGACCATAAAAACCCAATATTACTTTGCCCGATCCGGGGATCGTACCCGAGACCTCAGCACTGAACTCGTACTAATACAACAATGTCACCGAGACAGTAAAAAAAAAACATTTTATAAAAAACTTTAAAAGCACATTATATGATTTATAATATGGAAACCGTAGTAAATTTACGCTTTAATAATGCGAAGTCACGAAACAAAAACGACAACTAGTCAAGTTCTCACCTTTACAAGTGACCGAGAGTCCGTGTTAAAACTTAGTTATATCAAATACTCGCTGGAGATCGTAAAACGTACCCGGCCATGTAGCAAGGATTATTCTTGAGTATATCTTCATCCCTACTTCCGAGCAAGGGGTTCGTAAGCTTGTTAAAAAAATATATTAAACGTGCCATTGGGAATAGATGTTCTGGATGAAGTGTAATTTTACTATTTTAAAATATTATGGAATAGGAAATTGATTATGTTAACTGTTAAGGCATCTCAATTAGATGCGTATATCGTGCGGTCATGAATGTACTAATTTAAAAATATATTCAAATACGAATAATTTATTGTTAAACGTGCAATATAAGAGAAATTTTATTATTTTCAGCTCGTTGAGATAGGTAACAACCACTATAGAGTTTTTTAGAATGTAACTAAGGCAGTATCTTCTCAAAACTAATATGCATCTAACGAGGTAGAACATCATCTTGTTTTATGTACAAAGAACACATAACAAACAAACTATATTTGGGTTTATTTACCTATACATATTTATGCATAAATTCAACCGAAAAGCATTTTCGGCTATCTTCGCAGAATCGGATAAAAATAAATGGTTTTTCTGTTTCATTAATTTGCACAAAACAACAAACAAAAAGAATATTTTAACTACGCAAAATATTAGATTCAATGATACAAATATTGTAGGCACATATCATTTTTCGTATTGACTGTAGCATTAAATGTACAACCAATATTATTTTATTGTACAAATTGAAATGCTCAGAATAATTCAATAGTATAATATTTCATACATATATAAATTTAACATTCTGTTTCATAAACACCTCTTCGCGTAAAAACAATTTCTGTGTAGCAAGCTATTCATTTAACGGTAACTGGTATTAAAATCGGTAAACTTATGTGAAATTTCAATGCCTGTACGCGCAGGAGATCCGCGCAGCATCATGCGAAAACTTCAGGAGATTCTGCGAGCTCCAGACCGGGGAGAACGTCTGGTCCCTTACAAATCGCTTACTTAAGGACTCAGCTCCCAGACGCCCCCCTATCACCCTCAGGCTCGGTGACCGGTTTACCGACGGAGGGAAGGAAACTGCTGAGGCCTTGCTTCGGCATTTTTACCCCGACGACGGGCCGGATACCGAACCCCACCACCACCTTCTCCGATCCTCATCATCCTTGCCCCTACCTGACTCCCCTAACGACCCTCCGTTCGTGGTCGGTGAGGTACTGGAGCATCTCGAGCATATGAACCCTAAGAAGGCTCCAGGGCTTGACGGCCTCACTGCTGACATATGTTTTCAATTCGCAAAAGTTTATCCAACCTTAATCACCGACGTAATGAACAGATGTCTTACTTTACAGTACTTCCCCCGGCAGTGGAAGGCGGCGTACGTCAAGATAATCCCCAAACCTGGGAAGCCTGACTATTCCGATATCGGGTCTTTCCGGCCGATTGGTCTGCTGCCCGTTTTTGGCAAATTGTTAGAGCGGCTCTTCATTAAAAGAGTCACCTATAAGGCGTCCAGGAGCGGAAAAGCCAACGAACGTCAGTTCGGATTTCGAGAGCAAACTAACACCACCGCTGCTCTCCACACCGCCCTGGAACTCGTCAGGAGGGCAAAGGAAGAAAAGCACCTGGTCGCTGCGGTGTCTCTGGACATCAAGGCGGCCTTTGACAATGCCTGGTGGCCTGCGCTACTGCATAGGCTTAGGGTGACCGAATGCCCGAGCAACATATTCGGGCTTATACTAAGCTACATTTCTGACCGTAGCCTCACCCTAGACCATGCCGGGGTGCGGGTCTCTAAAGGCATGTCCAAAGGGTGCATACAAGGTTCCACTTGTGGGCCCGTCCTTTGGAACCTCATCCTCGACGAGCTCCTGGACAGGCCGCTCCCTCCTGGGTGCCACTTGCAGGCTTACGCGGACGACGTGCTTCTCATTGTTTCTGCCAGAGACGTGAGCGCACTCGAAAGCGCCACTAATTCGGCCCTCGACAACATCACCGCATGGGGGAGGAGCGTCAAACTGCAGTTTGGCGCTGCCAAAACCCAGGCTGTCGCTTTTTCACCTCGGGCCAGGTCTGCGGAATTTGCCATGGACGGGCATCGGATCGCTTTCACACAGGAAATTAAACTCTTGGGCGTGGTGGTCGATCAAAAACTCACTTTCCGGAGCCACGTGCGCCACGTCACCAGCAAGGCTATCAAAATATTCCATAAACTATGTCTGTATGTTAAACCCACATGGGGTGCGCACCCGGAAAACGTGCGCACCATTTATAAACACGTAATCGAACCAATTGTCACCTACGCTGCTGGTGTCTGGGGGCACGTGACCCATAAAAAATACATACGCGCCATGCTGGCCAGCGTGCAACGCGGTTTCGCACTCAAGGCCATCCGTGCCTTCCGAACGGTATCGACCACCGCGGCCATAGCTTTGGCCCAGTTCACCCCTCTGGACCTCAAAGTCCTGGAGGTCCACAAATTGGAGCAGGCCAGGCTTTCTGGGTACTCTGATCTCCTCCCTGGGAACATCCCGCTTGAGTCCCCAACACCAATACATCAACTCCTACATCCTGCTGATCGTGTTAGCATTACGTTTGTAACCTCCTCCAACCAAGAGGAAGTCGACGACATGATCAGCCACACTACAATACAACACAACATCTACACCGACGGCAGTAAGCAAGATGATGGAAGGGTGGGCGCTGCTTTCGTGTGTTTCGACCCTGGCGGAAATACCACTATTCACAAGTATAAGTTGCACGACTGCTGTACCGTGTTCCAGGCGGAGCTACTCGCTATATTGCACGCGTGCCAGTGGGCTCTTGACCACAGGTATACCGAAGCCAACATCTTCTCGGACTCTCTATCGTCTCTTATGGCGTTACAAAACCGCAGCAACACCCACCCTCTGGTGTCCCGGATTCACAAGCTGATCTGGGACTACCGGTCCGTGGGGTCGCTGCGGTTCGGCTGGGTCAGGAGCCACGTCGGTATCGTGGGTAACGAACTCGCGGACGAGGCGGCCAATTTGGCTTGCTCCCTTCACCGAGCCCCTGATTATGCCAGATTCCCCCTAGCGTACATCAAAGGGCTCCTCCGCGGCTCCTCCCTGGACGCCTGGCAGTCACGTTATAGCGACGCTGTGCAGGGCCGGCACACCTGGGCACTCCTACCGGACCTTCGCCTTATCCGAGAGTTGTGGAAACGCACCACTCCCACTTTTTTTTTAACACAGGCTCTCACCGGGCATGGCTTCCACAGAGCCTACCTCCATCGGTTTAAAATATCACCTACTGACAAGTGCCCTTGTGACAACACCACTATCCAAAGTGTGAACCACATTCTGGAACACTGCCCCAGATTCCTCACGGCACGCCACAAACATGAGGCCACGTGTAATCGCTATGGGGTGCGCCCCTACGTCCTAGCCGACTTGGTGAAATACAACGCCACCATCGCCTCCTATCAGGAATTAGCTAACTCCACCCTGGGCAAACTCAAACAGTTCAATAATAATAGCAGCAACAATTCATAACTGCTCGTCGCTGTACTTTTCCTTGCCTGTGATTAACACATTTTTTTTTTATATTACATAATAATGTATACTCCTGTTGTGTGTTAGTTTAAGTAATGTTAATATTTCATTATTTATATATATATGTATATATATTTTTTATTAAGATTATTTTTCTTCTAATTTAGAATAATTGTTATGTGTCCTTTCTAATTGCTTTATTGGAGGGGGGTGAACTACGTATCAAATAGCGGAACTTCGCCCCCCTCTGACACCTTTCTGTGAAAACACATCGATAATATTGTATATAATTATAAACAATTGTTAAACCAGAATTAAAAAAAAAAAAAAAAAAAAAAAAAATATATAAACAAATGTATATTATTATTATTTCGTAAATTAAAAAATTAGAACATTCGTAATTTTGTGTTTTGGCAAATGTTTAAGTCTAATGTTTTAAATAGACCAACATTATTGAGTAAAGACTATTTGATGTAATATCGCGTCTCCCGATCAATATTGTAAAGTTTTGAAAATGTGGTAACTGGTACTAAAATTAAAACCATAACGCAATAAAATGCAGTGTGATGCAGATAATAATCAAAAACCTATTTAGAGAAACTAATATAACTAAATAAGAAGAAATTTACACATTAGGTCTCGGACTTATTTAAAGGGCCTCCACAAACGGGCCAAGATTTATACTTGTTTAAATTAATTTAGACGGTAACAAGATGTAAATTTAGTTGCTCACTCAACGTTTGCCACCATGTTGTATGTTGCGGTATTTAAATGAAATGGCGTTTAGTTTTACTTACAACACTTGTGAAGAATCTGTAGTCTATTTTGTATGTGTATTATTTTGACTAAACCTTATGGCGATGACAAATTTTTTACTGTTAGTTTGCAGAGTGAGAAATCTTACATTGTGTTTATGTCATAGAACAAAAGAGTTTATCCTATTTAAAAATCTATATTATTAATAATGATATACACACATTGACGCCCTTTATCCCCGGAGGGGTAGGCAGAGGCGCAACTAGTGCACCCACTTTTCGCCGTGCATATTCCGTCCCATGATGTGATAGGGGGCTAGCCTATCGCCATATCGGGCACAAATTCCAGACTTCGGGCTGATACTGAGTAGAAAAACCCAATATCACTGCCCGACCCGGGGATCGAACCCGAGACCTCAGCATTGCAGTCTTACCGTAATACAACTACGCCACCGAGGCAATAATGTAATTGTTAACTATCTTCTTAAAAATAAAAACACATTATTTCAATTTCCAAACGTTCATGGCTACAATATTACAAATTAAAAACCATTCTATTGTCAAATACTAATTAATTTGTGCTAATTTCTTTTGTACATTTAAGTATACTACTACAAAATGTGTCTATTAATATAAAACCCTCAACTAAATTGGAGTTCAGAGAATACCTGTTAGATTAAAGCTAGCTCTTAACAAGGGACCTTCTAATAAGATGTTTACAAGTGATGGCAAATTTTATTTGTAAGAAAGGAATTTGTCGCGATACGTTTATTTGCAAAATAAAAACCGAGAAAACATGCTTATTAATACTCATATCAAATACTTAATGAGATATTTTCAAACCGAAAACAGTTCAAAATAAATTATATCTATGTCTTAATCGTAAGTGAAACTAGTACGTGACACAGTCACCAAGTCAGTCACCAAACAATAAAACAATACTTTTATATCTGCACCATGAAAGCATTAAAACAATAGTCTCCAAGTATCGCTTTAACGAATTAACTTCAGCGGTTATTATCCCGTCAGTCTATTCAAATAACCCCCACCTGAAAAACATTTTATTTTAGGGAACAATATCGCCGTTCGAAGGTTTCACCGCACGTTTTGTTATATCTAAATATTCAAATAGGAGATGAAAGCCAGTAATGGTTGGTTACACTGACGATGGATTCGGCGGCATGGGAGACGATAATTTATGTAAAGTATAAGGTAACGTGATGCTAGACATCCACAACGTTAGCTCAATGACGATTTAAATTGGTAACGACGTCACCCGTAGCCTTGTTATTTAAAACGTAGTTAAAAGCATTTTCCATAATTATTGTAGGTTGGTAAGTACAATGTCTTTTTACGATGATTGTTTCCAATGTGCAAAGATGAGCGCAATTCTTAAGATTTGTGTTGAAAACCAAGCAACCAAAGGAAGATCCAACATAATAGCCGCTGTAAGAGAAATCACTGAAATACGTTATTCAACAGGCTACAACTTCAACACAAGGAGACACTAACGGAAACATTGTCAGAATGAAAATAGAGTCCTGAATATTTCCTGAACGCTTAAAAACACCCGACGTATTCGTATTCACGGCGTGTTTAAAAAATTACAAAAGTCCTGGTCGTTTATGAGGTGGAATCATTGAAAATACTGACACGTACTAAAATTGTAAACATTGCGAACTGTTACCTGAATTGGAAGGGCAGTGTTCGGCGGCGAAGCGGGCACCGGCAGAATGTAATACACGATAACAACACTAGGCACATTCAATTGTTTATCACTGTCTATAGTTATTGCACCGTTTGTTTGTATATCACGGGAAAAGCACACAAGCTAACCCTACGGCTTGTCGGGGGTGACTGTTGGTGTCACTCAGATCTTCGGGTTCACCCCGATGACGTCATCCTAGACCAATGGGGTGAGATTTTATACGCGTGCGCGAAATGCCAGCCGCCGCGGCGCCGCTACCCTATCTCTAAGCGACTGCTAGCCGTGTACCGTTCGCTGCGGCATACATTGCTTTGTTTGTTTGCGTTTGAGAAGTTTGGGCATCCGTGAACGTCGATGGTTATTTCATCATATTTTTATACATGTTTACGTTCGTAGTGAAGTGTGCTCCTGGGGGTGACAGCTTTGAGAGCGCCCCCGATGGTTCTTTCAAAGGACCAGCGGCACCATTCTTTTTGTAACTGCCTGTGGCATGTACCACGCGTTTCAAATAATTGAGACGCTCGGTATATGATTTAATTTGCCCTTTCGTGGTGCCGAATGTTGGGGAGAAATATTTTTATGCACATTCAAAAAACACTAGCCATTCAGTGAAAGGATTTAGGCGTCCCTTTGTAATAGGTCAGTGTGTTTAAAATAAATAATATCAGACTATTCAATTATGGTATTAAGCTTAATAAAAAAATATGTTTGTTTCAAGAACCATTTAATAAAAACTTATATATTAACTTCTACATTTTTCTTTTTTTTATTATGATTACCTTTCGTTTTGGCAGACGTCTATATAATGTAAAACATACCTGAAACAAAAAAAAACTACATCAAAATCAACTCATTTTAATGTGCAAGATAAAACTACAAGTAGGCTCTCATACAATAGTGTAATTTTCATGCCTTACAAAGTCTGAAACCTCACATAACACATTACGTAAGATTTCTTCGCCATCTTTATTAGAAGATCTAATCTAAATGGCCTCGTGGAGCTTCTTTTCAATAGCATTATTCATCTTTTTTCTTCCTTTTCTTTTATGCGTTCAATGAAAAAATCTTTGTGTGTTCTTCCTTACCGTGAGATATATGTATCTCTGAACATAGCATGGTATTAGTATTTGATAATGAACAAAAAAGGGTTAATAACTAGACTTACACACACACATACACACTCACGCCTTTGCCCCCGCAGGGATAGGCAGGGGCGCAACTAGTGCACCAACTTTTCAACCTGTGTATTCCATCCCATGATAAATAGAGGGCGAGCGTATCGCCATATCGGGCACAAATTCCGAATTCCGAGTTGATACTGAGCAGTAAACCCAATATCACTTTGCCCGACCCGGGATTTGACCCCGAGACCTCAGAGCGGAAGTCGTATCGGACACTCAGTACAAATCCACCACCAAGGTAGTATATTATTAACATTTTTAAACAGTATTTTTTCTAGGTAATATGACTTAGGCTGGCAATAGAACAAGTGGTCATCTAATGAATTCTAATAAATAATGTCATATGATCATCATTCATCACCGTGTGTCAAGTGCCCGCTTTAGGGGATGACGAACGGCACCACCGCCCATGGCTTCATGCTCCGAGTGACCTCGCACTTGAAGAAAAAGCATACTCTCCTTCTGCAATCAGGTAAAAAGGCCTCGCAACGATCTGCCGTCCAAAGCCTCTCATTAGCTAAAGCTACTGGATGTTGGCTTCGAAAAACGAAAAGAAGACGAAAAAGAAAAACGAAGGCTAAAGGTGTTTGTTGGCCCACCGGCAGCCGCACTCTCCATACGAACGCCATCACAAGCTGCTACTTCACGTTAGTTTTTTATGAGACCGCGGTGATTCATGTCATAGACGAATACTACTTTGAAGGTTTATTAATGAATAAAGATTTCTATACCTTATTCGGGGAACGAAAAAAATACAAACAAACATCTACTCAGTTTTCAATTCATAGATCTGATTAAAGATTTCTTTCTTTTTAAGGTGTTTACATTTTATTATTACCTTCCATTACAATAAAACTACTTATTTCAACTACATCCTTATTAGTATCCAAATAAATTTCAACAAACACCCTACGCTACCAATAATCAAATACAGCTCAGATGCCCTCTAATCGCGTCACGTCAGGTACATTGATGGATAACGTGTTAGTATCGGAATGCAATCTGGCAAAGCACTTTTTCATACTCAATCACTACGGGAGCCGTCGGGTATTTAATTCACCATTCGTCTTGTAACAACAGATTTGTCGGACCCCTAGGATTACTATCGAGATGTTTTATTCTAGTGCTTCTTTTAGTTATTCATTCAAGACAAAAATACAATCGTATGACGAGCCGAGCCAAGCTTGCCTGATGGTAATCGTCACTATTGACCATAATCAGTAGCAAACTGCTGACATACTAACCGAAATCTAAGTATCAAAGCACTATCTCATTATATCAAGTAATTATATCGTCTACAATTTCTTATGAATCACATAAGTGCTAGCATATTGTTACTAGGTGCCAGAAATAGACATTGCTGTGATACTCAAACGCATACGAAAACCCACCACCTAGTGGTACGTTCGGGAATCTTTTTGAGTTGTAAATTGTTCGAGGGGTACTGTCCCACAGAATACCGACGCAAAACAGCTTTGTGTATGATGCGGTCAGTGAGAATAAAAGAGACCTAACAAAATTCCATTTGCTTCAAAAGCCGGCACTGCATTCATACCGTGCCAGGCAACTTAGTCAATTCCCACTTTATATAATTTATACCAAGTCCTCAAAGTCCTACATACCTAAAATTGTTTAGTTTTTTTATGTACCCCACTGCACCTGATAGTAAGTTAAGTGGGATCTAGATAGAGTGCCGACTGACGATGATTATCCCTTGCCAGTCGGCACAATTATGCCGGCCTGTTTGAACGGGATATACACAGGCTGATATGGAACGCGGTACGCTTACGTGGGCCTCTGTGGTGGGTTTTAACACCACATGTACGGTGGTCACTATCCAGGCGAATACAAAATATAGCCTACCACCATACCATACCAGCCCTGTATTATATACTGCCCACTGCTGAGCACGGACCTCCTCTACTATTTTTTTTTTTATAGCATCGGATGACGAGACGAGCATGCCGTTCGCCTGGTGGTAAGCGATACGACCACCTATAAACAGTAGGAACACCATCCAGCACCTTGATTTACAAAGTACTGTGTGGCACTCCACTGCGCTCGTCATCCTGAGACATAAGATGTTAACTCTCATTATGTCCAGTAGTTACACTGGCTACAATGTCCTTCAAACTGAAACACAACAGTGCATGCACACTGCTGCTTGGCGGTAGAAATAGACATTAAGGTGGTACATACCCAGACGGACTCTTAAATATAAGAGACCTACCACCAGTCAACTACTACTGACAGGGTTTAGAGCTTTGACCACGTTGGCCTAGTGCGGGTTGGCTGAATCACATACCTTATCCTACCACCAGTGCTGACTAAATTGCCGGGCTAGGCTACTACGATAAAGAGATCAAAGGCAAATAAAAAAAATAGTATCTCGAAATGGTATTTCTGTAAATGAGTCACATATGGGTTTCACCCTGTAATCACCACGCGACGGGTGTAAATACCCAAATAACATTCAATAAAAAATACTTAACTTACGGGTTTATGTGAATTATCGCTCGCTTTAACGGTGAAGAAAAATATCGTGAGGAAACCTGCATACCTGAGGAGCTCTCTGAATTTCGAAGGTACGTGAAGTCTGCCAACCCGCACTAGGCCAGCGTGGTGGACTAAGGCCTAAACCCTCTCAGATGTAGAGGAGGCCCGTGCTCAGCAGTGGGCAGAATATAATACAGGGCTGGTATGGTATGGGTTTTTAATATGCTGTTTGAAACCTTCAAATCTTACTAACATAAAGCGAGAATGTTTGGTTGTTTGTTAGAATTAAACACAGAAACCAGAAAACTGATTTGGATGAAATTTTGCACATAGATGGACCATATTATTATTATGCTAAATTAACTTTTAGCAATTTCCTCACAAGAGTAAACAGTGGGGTTTGTACTCTAGGAAAGGTGTGGCACACGAGCTAGCATAGAGCAAGTCGCTAGCATTTTATAACATTGTCAAATTCCAGTTTTAATTAAGACCGCGCTTTGAAAAGCAATTTTGACCCAAGCGCTTCCACCACCGTCATAACATTCTTCATAGAATTAATATGAAGAATTCACTTCTGGAACGCACGTGAACAGAGTAAATAAAATAAAAAAAAGACTAATAAAACTCACTATAAATGCGATTAAAAATACGTCCGAGATGCCTTAAATTATTTTGTTCCCATTGCAGACGGACAACCTATACCTACTTAATTTTTATTATAAACTCGTAGCACTAGTTAGGTAGAAGCTCTCGTATACTGGACTGCTTTGTCTATGTTTGCTGTCAAACGACTACTTGCAAACATTCTTGTTTGTCGTTTTGAAGAACACTACAAGTATAATAAAGCAAAGTTCTGGGTAACATTGCCTTCGTTAATTCTCAGGCTTGAATATTTATATAAATTATATACCGTTAAACAAAATTTTCATATCAATATACTTGCCTAAACTTATATCTTTACACATAACATACAAAAGACCTAACACTACTTACATCCAACTTCACGCTACCAATCCATCAGTCTCATAATAGCAAACTAAAATTGATCCAGCCTTTAAGATCCAGTCAGCCGACATAAGTTTCCAAATATAAGAAGGTCGTTACCGATAATGTTGGTAGCACGAGATTGCTTCGGCTCTCGCCGTGATTTATCGTCAAGATAGCTGACTTGAGCGTCATAACTCACACGACAAAAACTCGACGAGACGCGACTGTAAGTAGCGCGTAATTGTTCTATCGGGTATTTTGACGTTGAATTGTTGTAGACTTTAGTTGTGTATGCCCTTTTAGAAGAGTGGAAATTGAAAGACTACATGCCTTTCAAGTACCATTGTAATTTTGCCTTAGAACACGATTAAACTAAAATAATGTGAGAAATATGAGGATTATAGAGCGTAGGAGCCATAGCCGAGACGCATTTCCACAATCCTTAACACTAACGTTATGAGAATGACATATATTAGCGATAGGTTGCTGGTTTATCGTTAGGATATGTCATAATCATAATTTTTTTCTGTTTTCTATTAGAGTTAACAATTGTAGAAAGGCATCGGCTTCGGCTCCTGGTATGTCGTACACGAGAGTTTGTAATTGACATTGTCTTTCTCTCTTCAAAATTGTAGTGTAAAAGACATTCTAACCAATATAATTACTGGGCATTATCCTACTGAATCTTAAGTCTCATGATGAGTGCAGTCAATGGGGGAGAGGCAGGGCATCAGGGCTTTCTTAAACAAAATTGTGGGCGGTATTGTTGAGTCTAGATTTGCTTATTCACATATCAATAAAGTGCTTCTAATGTTATAAGCTGCAATAGCCTGGTCGGGAGTGGAACGGACTGCCGAGACGAACGTCCGCAGGTTTAAAACCTAAGGGCACGCACCTCTGACTTTTCTAAAGTTATGTGTGTATTCTTTGTAAGTTATCGCTCGCTTTAACGGTGAAGGAAAGCAGCGTGAGGAAATACCTGCATACCTGAGAAGTTCTCTATAAGAATTTCGAAGGTATTTAAAGTCTGCCAACCCGTACTAGGCCAGCGTGGTCGACTAAGGCCTAAACCCTCTCAGTAGTAGAGGAGGTCCGTGCTCGCCAGTATATAATACACGTCTGATATGGTTTGGTATAGTAATGTTACCCCGTCCATTTACAAACAAAACTATATTATCTACAACTGTATAATTATTACAAATAACAGACAAACGTGACAAAGTTATAATTAAACCAGATCGGTTACGTCGCTTCCCTTTATAATAATTGTAGTCAAATGTAAACAGAAAATACTAGAAGGTATTGCAAACATTACAGCTTTCCAGGGGCATGACAGTCAAAGTGATCTGTCAGATGCTTGTCATATTTAAATATAGTTTCTTTAAATTACCTGAAGATAGCACTAAACTTACATTTCAAAATGTGACCGTGACCACGAAGTGCTGCAAAGCCTTCGAAACGTCGGGAGAAAATATTAATTAAAAACCCGCGATAAAATCCGCAAAATAGTTTTATTTCAATTTCAAAATAGTTCAAAACAGTAAAATCTCTTTTGTCGCAACCTTGTTTAGTTTTCCGGTTTTGACATTTTTAAAATTCTTTTCTTTTGTTTGCCAAATTGACACCGTCAGTCAATTAATTTATTTTACATATTTTGTTGTAATAAAAAATAATATTATTTGAAATGGAAATTAAAAACATATTTTGCGTGTATTAAATATTACGGTAAGTAAATTATTTTTTGCTTAAATTTAATAGGTATAATATTATGTCAGTTAAAATAAACTCCTGTTTTCTTTTCATGCATTTGATTTTCACGTTATCGCTAAATATAATTGTGTTATTATCTAAGTAAATATGTCGAAAAATATGATTACATTTTATTTGCAATACCTTAATTATTATTGATATATTTCTTTACATGTAAGTTTTATTATTTTAAATTGCATTTATTTTAAAATTTTAACAAATTTGTTTCATTTTATTACAGGCACAGATGCCCATCCATTCTCTTAACCCTAAAATAAAATAGAATTTTGGCGCAAATATGTGGATAATAATACAGAAAAAGTGTTTTATACAGTAAAAAACTACCACGAGTGCACCAGAATATATGGTTATGAGTTTATCCTGCACTCAGTTTGAATCTGGGGGCATGGCAGTGCCCCCACCAAGTCGAGCAAAAAAGCGGCACGGCCGTACCATCCTTTTCTCGAAGCAGTTCAGGGCATTTTCGGCCCCCTGTAACTTCGTTGTGGATAAAACTAGAATAAATCTTTAGACTGTGTAGGAATCCGATTTTTTGGTGCCAAATAAAGCATATCAAACATTGAATAACATATTGACGAACATTCTTCCAACCAAAGGATTAAAAAGATATAATATTATGTCTTATGATTGTAAGTCATTGATGTATAATAAAAACAACCCTTTTAAGTATATATATTAAAGTAATATATCGGCGCCAGGCGGAGGTGCTAGATAAACATATTAAAATTAAGCTAAAATTTAATTTATATTTGAATTATCGTTTAGGAATTTTATAAGTTATGTTTTTATATTATAAAACTCATAATAAAGATTTTTAGTTGTAAGAAGTAACTTAAATCAATGCCAATTTATTCCATTCATTTATTTCGTTCATCAAAATTTTATACCTAATAGGTTTCTTTTTTGACAACATATGGCAATCTACGCATAAGCCGATAATAATATTAAAATACAGTAAGTTTGTGGTTAACACGTTTGTATTCATCGTATAAATAAATAAAACGTATGATTATCATGCTGATATTGCTTCTTTGAGTTACATTTTGTTCATAATTTATTATTACTTTATAAAAACACGCAATTAAACGCAGTCGCGTAAAAACAGTTTGATAGTAATCAAGTAACCACCCTATTACTCTCAAAAGTGTATGTATGGTTAGTGATAGTGATATACTGTAAATAAGGGATCTAAGAGATTTCATTACGATGGCGCGGCAGATACAGATTGCTTAAATCAATGTTAACTGGAAATATAATTTTCTTTGGCTTGCTGTCATGTAATCTACTTTTAGAACCCTTATTTTGCAGTGTATTTAACAATAACTGTAAACAAAAATATTAAGCAAGAGATTGTGGTGCCACCTGCAGGATTTTAGCAGCAATAAAACATCATCAGTGGCCTCTGTTGGTAATTTTTGAAGACATGCCATAATTTGACAGTTGTTTTTTTTTTTTTTTTTTTTTTTTTCTATTTATTTCAGAGCTAAATCAGAATTTGATTATGTCGCTCTGGTAGATAAAAATTTACAATATTTAACTTCTATACAATTTTACTAAATTAACAATCAAAAATTACTTAATTATTCTCATTAGACTGATATGAGGTGAAACATAAGTTGTATAGTTTGACTAACAATTTTGCATCTTCTGAAAGAGGATCAGCTAGAATAATATTACAATCAGAGTACTCTTTTAGTATGTGATTGCACATATCTCTGCGAAAGGCTGAGTTTCGGACGCATTCCATCAATATATGTAATATGTCCTCGGGTACATCGCATTGTGCACAGTTTGGTGAATCGACTTTTTTCATAAGGTATAAAAATTTTCGTGATGGTATGTGACCAGTACGGAGCCTCATTATTGCTACTGCTGCTTTTCTCGATAGGTTCAGATGATTAATCCATGGAATTTTATAGGGACGTGGCTGGATCGTTTTATACCAAATGCCCTTTTCTCTAGAGCGAAAATCAAAATACTCTTTCCATAACTCATAACAACGCTTTTTTATTAAATACATGTAATTTGAATAATACGGTAATATGTTATATTGGATCCCGTCAGTAATAGCTTGTTTAGCCAGGTTATCTACTAAATCATTATATTCTATACCGCAGTGTGACGGAATCCACTGCAATCTGATGGATCTAGAGGTGGATGACAATTTACAAATACTGTTCAATGTAGGGTAGGCTATCGGTGTGCCTCGGATGCCCGAGGTGCACCGAGCCAAGTGTTGGAGCGCGCTTCTGGAATCCGTGAATATGACGATACTGTCCTCTTTTAATGATTCAGCGTAAGAAAGGGCCTCACAGATAGCGCTAAGCTCCGCTTCCATAATGCTTATTACATTACTATCAATTTTGAATTTTACACCGAGATTAAGTTGCGGGTCAAAGAATGCCGAACCTGTACCATTTCCATCTTTAGATCCATCAGTAAATATTTTATAGAAATTCCCATATATTCGGTTAAGAAAATCTAGACAAGTTACTTTCAAGTTATAGTTATTGTAATATCGTTTCGCTTTTGTAATATTAGGAATACTGACGTTAACTATATTACTTAAATCGATATTACTAATCCAAGTATTCATTGCAAACATTTCTATTTGTGGACTGGAGTGAACACTTATATCCTCTAGCGTTTCATATATATGCATCAGTTGTTGATTGGCAGAAAAAGGGTACAAGTAGGTTCTCTATTTCAGTAGTATTATAATTCTCTTTGCAGCTTTCCGTAGTATTATAATGCTCTTTGATTACAGCTATTACAATTTCGTATATATGAGGCACGTTTATTTAAAAAAAAGAATTCTCTTTGAATTTTGATTTCTTTTTATTTCGTGCCATTAAAAGAATAATAAGTTTGTCAATTAATAAAAATAAAAAGAACATTCTGCGAACAATTATTAAACCTTTTTATCCGAATAAAGACCACAATGACAACACGCATTCACTTCAAAGCAACCGTAAGTAAACGTACATTATTTCACGTATCGATAACGCCCCCAACATCACCACCTATTGTTCAAAACCAAATTAATCAAATAATCAAACACGAATAAAAACGTATACAGAGGCAGTGTGACCGCGCAAAAAATTATCGGGGCTTTCCCGGATTCGTTTCAAACGTGTTGAAGCTATTAAATTACTTACCACTTATGTTTATCCTTATAAAAAAGGGTCTTTTAAATTCCAAACACTTTCATATATTTTAACTCACGGATACGAACTCACCTGATAATATAGTTTAATTTGAGGTGGCAATTTGCAGGGCCACCATCTATCCAAATCACGGGCGTAGCTATAGCTTTCACATAGGGGGGGTCCGAGGATACCAAATGTTTTTTTTTTATAGCATAGAATGACGAGACGTGCATGCCGTTTGCCTGATGGTAAGCAATACGACCACCCATAAACAGTAGCAACACCATCCAGCACCTTGACTTACAAAGTACTGTGTGGCATTCCACTGCGCTCGTCATCCTGAGACATAAGATGTTAAGTCTCATTACGACCAGTAGTTATACTGGCTACAATGTCCTTCAAACCGAAACACAACAGTGCATGCACTGTTGCTTGGCGGTAGAAATAGACATTGCGGTGGTACCCACCCAGACCATGTAAATGGTGTAGCGCGGGTTGTCACGTCACGTATACACGCCCACCCCCCCTCACCTAAATAGAATTTATAACTTTAAAAGAAACTAAATTGTTCCTGAGAGTAGCAAAAAGAGCAACTAAGCACTCAACATCGCCAATAATCGTTAACGAAGTTTGCGTCTTTCCAAATTAATAAAATGGCTACAAACAAACACTTCCGAACGCCATACACAACTAATTAAACTTTAAATTCTACGATCCACAGGAATAAAACCACGAACACCCGAAACCAACCCAACTGCAATATGCAAAAAGTCCCGTAAAACAAGGTTTTTACGCAGACGTCCCTAAAAGGGTGACGATTGAGTCCGCTATAGGGTCCTAATCCAACGACAGGTAAGCTTCGCTAATTTATCATCCCAAAACAATGGGGTGCGTTCGGAAACACATAGCTCTATGTAAATCGAAACTAGGGGTTTAACACATAACATGTAAATTGTCGCGTCGTGTTTCCGAATGGAGCGAAAAACATTGAGCCCGAAGCAAATATTTGTTTTCAAGTGTTTGATCGCATTTATCAAATGGTTGAAGAGGATGCTGCCTTTTATTTCTTTGACTGAACCTGCTGCGCTTTTTGTGTACATATAATGTATATTACAGTTAGAAAATATGAATGTCTACTCGTGTTAAATGTCGATTGGTATCGATATATTGATTTATAATATTACGCGAACTTATAGGTACAACGCACCAGGAAATATTGTTTTATAGCATTGTCATGGGACTTGTGGCTGCTTTCAATACATCCCAAAAATATAGAGTTTACAATTCTTAGAACAAAAACATAAAACTTATTGTAGACTAGCAAGTTTTTGCAGCAATATATTACACAAGAACCTCTAGATACGTTTACGCTGGCGCCAAGATATCATTAATTCTATACACACGCGACTCTCTGAGTCCTGCAAGTTAAAAGTTAGCTTGCCGTGACTACTTACATCGAAAGTCGGTTGCGGAAGATAACTTCCGCAAGTTTCTTTGCTAATTTAAACCTCGCATAAGAGCTGAGAAATCTTGAACATCAATAAAAATATCAATCTTCAAGGTTTTATGACAAGCAATTAGAACACTTCGTAATCTATCGGTTGGAAAGTCAATTTAACTCTCAACATTTTAAAGGATCTGATGTCCGCCACCCCTTACTCATACGTTTTATCAGTGCATATAGTATATCATTTTACATTAGTATATTAAAAAGCTACGCTTAATCTCCCTTTGGCACTGAGTTTGATCCCTTCATTAATTCATTAGTTGAAAAAATGATCGCCGGGATTTTTCGCTAATTGCCTTCGCTTGATTAAAAATGTCTGCAATTGATTTAATTTTGGAATATTTATGAAACTGTCTAATTTATTTTATAACTTTTTTACTAATGTAATATTCCAGCCTTATGTCTAATGCGGGTTGCAGACCGAAAACTAAGCTATGTTAGTTTAACTTAGCTCGCATAGCTAAGGTAATTTTCATGCTTGTGTAATAGAAATAGAAATCTAATAGAATACTTTGTAAACTAAGCTTTGCATTATGTGTAATTTTCTCAGCTATGCGCAAGCTCAGCTAAACTAACTTAGCTTAGCTTTTGGTCTGCAACCCGCATTAAAGAGCCACAGAATGCGAATTTTTGCCGTATCAAACAAATCTATACTTTTTATTCCAGCAAATTGCTCCCATAGGAAATAATATATATCTTTTTTGAGACTTTTGTAGTGGAAAAAACTTTTCACGTGGGCAAAGCCGCGAGCAACACCTAGTTTGAAATATACAGACAATCATACACATATTTTTATTTACTATTCTAGCACTGTTTCAGAGGGCAGGTACGTTGAAAATTTAGATGACAGCTCACAACAAAGTGGATTAAACGTACCCCATCACCATCAAAGGCCTTTTGGTAATCAACAAAAGCAAAGCGCTAGTCGGTTGATGTTCGTTTCATTTCAATTGCTTCGGGCTACGGATGACATCAACGTGGAATAGCCAGTCCGCTTCTCCAAACTCTAAAGCATTAGAGATGTCCTGGATGAAGAACTAAAGATTTCCAAAGTACTTGAGTTTCGATGGTCTCGGTAGCACAGTGGGCAATGAGCCGGCTGTGAAATGAAATGCCGTGGGTTCGATTCAGAGAGGTGAATGCTGTGTTGCACAAATATGTTTCAATCGTGATTGTTAAGATCGAAATCTTTCGTAGTTTTTAATGCATACTTTACATACACCCATATAATGATATCTTACTCTCAGTGTAGGACTATTTAACGTGTTAGCATTGCTATGATAATATCTTAAAATAACAATAAACAATTCAAATCTCCATCACACGCCTAACGCAAATTAAAGTACCTACACATGATAATATAAAATTGACACAAGACTTAGAAAATAAAAGTAAAACGCCCAATAAGATGCGCTAAACGCCACCAAATTCCTCGAAGCACGGCCACCGACTTGATATTATCCAGACTTGTCCCATTTTAAGCCCTTTCCCGAAGATCAAACCGGTACGCTAAAAAGCAGGATTTTGGTCGTAAACACACTGGCATTTTTTTCCTTTTAAAGATCCTTAGCGAATTTTGATGGCATTATTAGGTACTATAAGCCATGTGGAGCTGTATGGGTGGTTTGAATACTGACACTTAGTGACATTTACTTTAGAACCGCCTCGGACCACCTTAGAAGGAATTGTATGAAATTTTAAGACACAGGGATCGGTTTTAAGACGAGTTTCTTGTTAGTTTGTAATTATAATACACAGGAATTTATATAAAACTGTTGGAGTACTCACTGGAGCCTTACTCCTTAGGCAAATACTCTCAAACATTACTTAGCTAAGTACACAGCAATGCTGTAATAATAAGTCTGTTTCTTAGTGCTTACGGCGTGACAGCCTTAAGTGCATAGCCATAGGGGCGTTGTGATTGGCTAATATTGAGATACAAATTTACTTCAGTTGGCTATCAGATAAACAAACCCAAAGAACAAATTGTATTAATAGATTGATTGATAGTAACGAATGTAAAAAAAATAATTAAGAAAAAAAAAAACCCGACTGCGTCAATATCTGCCATCTTTATTAAATTCATTGAAGAACTGAAAAGATAGAAACAAGATTTTAATTTGAATATTTTGTTTTGGTTTTGAATAATCTTAGTTTACAGTGTTCACAAACGCTGTCGAGGTTGCGGGAGACACCTGTAATTTGTATGAAATACGCCTCTGTCACGCGGATTTACAATTCTGTAACGTAATTTTTGCTACAAAAATACAAATGAATGTTTTTTAAAACGTACACGGTTGTTATGTCTTAAATACAGTGCATGTTGAAATATAAATAAAAAAATAATATTGGTAATTTTGCTTTACTAACTGGCGGTGACACCTTTTTGTAGGTTAAAAAGAAGAACATGCCAACTACGTCACCGAGGTAGTTCTACTAAATATAATTATAAAAAAATACTATCTAAAAGTCGTAATTCATCAACTAGTTTAATTTATCAAAATATACAGTTACAACCTCTTCAATAAACATAAAATAAATGCCGATGAAGTGCTAAATTCATTGACTGCTTTCTGGAATCCGGAATCTATTAACACGAAATAGTTAAAATATCCTAAAATGTTCAACACTAATGTGTTTTTACGAATCAAGTTTTACTGCTGTCATAAAAATGTATCAATAAAATGCACTTGCTAATTATTAGTAATAGCACTTATTGTATTGTTAGGTTGTGACTGCCTCGGTGGCAGTCACGCCTTTTATATCCGAAGGGGTAGGCAGAGGCGCAACTAGTGCAACCAGTTTTCATCGTGCGTATTCCGTCCCACGATGTGATAGGGGGCGAGCCTATCGCCATATCGGGCATAAATTCCAGATTCCGGGCTGATACTGAATAGGAAAAACGCAATATCACTTTGCCCGACCCGGGGATCGAACCCCAGGACTCAGCATTGCAGTCGTACCGTAATACAACTACGCCACCGAAGCAGTCTGCAATTTTGAAATAAAGGCTTTTACTAAAACCTAATCACGCATAATATTATGAGGTCGGCTATGTCACACCCAGCTTGAAAACAATATTATGATCAGTTCTACTCCATCATCGAAATGAATAAAAAACAGTTCCAAGTTTATCATATCAAGACGTTTTCCGTTAAGATTCGATTAGTCATACGGGTTGGAGCTCCATAAATCAAAAAGTCAACAAGTGTAACATGATACTAGCCAAGGTTAAGATGTCAACAGATATTATCTGCGATTACACTGATTTATAGGCGATAGTGTTACATACTAATGTTTTATATATGCGTCAAAAATATTTATAATTTAATGCAGTTAGTTGACCTGTATTTGTAAATTTATATAAGTATACAAGTGTTAAAAGTAGACGATAGCCTAATTGGGAATGGAACGGTCTGCCGAGACAATGTCCGGAGGTTCAAAACCCAAGGCACACACCTCTGACTTTTCAAAGTTATGTGTGTATTGTTTATCAATTATCGTTCGCTTTAACGGTGAAGGGAAAAATCGTGAGGAAACCTACATACCTGAGAATTATCGATAAGAATTTCGACGGTATGTGAAGTCTGCCAGAAAATATAGTGTAAATATAAATACCAAATAAGACAAACTTGTTTTGATTGATATGTGGGAAACGAAAGAACGAATCTACATAACAAAACGCTATATCAATACCAAGGAATAACCCACGCAAATCACCAAAAAACAAAACATGAAATTTTCATTTACTGTTTCAGATTCTCCCACATCCAATGTGGACAATAAATAACCAAGTTCTACAAAAACCGCTGATGCAGAACTATAAAAACAAACACGAGAAAAAAAATATAGAGTGGTACAAAATCCATTTTGAGATATGAATCCATTTCGCAATGTGCTTGATGGAAAGATTGAACAAACAATACGTAGGCTTGAACGTATGAACGATAAAGATCGATAAAATCTACAGCGTCATGCGAATATGACTGACAAAAAACTGATGGCACGAATAGAGCTTGTAATGTATCACAAGAGGCTAGACGTGAATTTGATTAATGTTCCTAATAAATTCATATCGGATAATTTTCGTGTATGACTAAAATATTACTGCTGACCTTGATCGATGTATAAGGTTCATTTAGATATATTTATAAGCCTTGCGGCGTTTATTTTGAGACATAATTTAAGTTACTGAATACAGTCAATCTAATGATAAACCCTAACACGAGAATACAAAGGTAATTATGATGAAAATTGAAATAGTATCATGAAAAGACTCCGCTTAGTCGCTAAAATAAAACTGTTTTATTTTAACATTCAAACACATTCATTTCAAATCTCAAATAGCTTACACAATTCGAATTGAATAACATAAAACAAGGGAATACGTACTATTATGTTCGGCCGAAAAATATCAGACCCGAATTCAATTGCACGACTATTAGACCCATAACACGTGTTTTGCGTCAGACTACGAAATAATACCTTAAAAATTTTAAAATCTGCTCACAGAAAACTCGCAACACAAATTTTAAACTAGACAAATCTGGGCAAGCTTCCAGCAAGTAACAATCTAGTATTATTACTTTGCTCTGATAAAACACGACGTTCAGGAAATACAAGTTAAACCAATTTAAGATATAAAATAGTATTTGGTGGGCAAATGTCGTCAAACTATGCTGATGATATTATAAAACACTAGTTGTTGCTTGCAGCTTCACTCGCGTGAGGAGCCTTTCCCGCTACAAAAGTCCTTATAACACTGTGGCGATGTATAGCGCCACCTGTACGACGCCAGCGTCAACAATTAAAAAAAACATTATTTCCCATGGGAGCAAATTACCGGGATAAAAAGTAGTCTATATATTAATCCAGGACATGGTCTATCTGTGTGCCATTTTCATCCAACTCCGTTCAGTTGTTTCTGCGAGTACTTCTAACAAAAATCCAAATATTTTCAAAACCTTTCGCATTTCTAATATTAGTAAGATTAATAAACAGTGGATAATGTAGTTGGTTGTACAATTATCTCCTATATATATACAATCTTACTTGTATAAAACTTATTGTACAATTGTTTTTTATCCCGAATAATAAACCGACTCCCGACTGCCTCGGTGGCGTAGTTGTATTGCGTACGCGTTACGAGTACAATTTGTGCGCTGAGGTCCTGGGTTCGAATCCTGGGTCGGGCCAAAAACATTGTGACTGGGTTTTTCCATCTTAAAAATTACTCAGTCGCAGCTCGGAGTCAGGAAGTTGGCGGTGTGATACCCCCGTGCCTCGGAAAGCACGTAAAGCCGTTGGTCCTGCGCCTGATCTCTCTCCGGTCATGTCGGATTGCCGTCTCACCGGACTATGAGAGTAAAGGAATAGCGAGTGCACCCTGTGTATTGCGCCCACACTTGTGCACTATAATATCTCCTGCGTATCTGGCTGATCTCTGTTGAGATTGGCCGCCGTGGCCGAAATCGGCTAGAAAGGGTATATTTTTTATCCCGAATAAATATAATAAAATAATAAGCCGGCTCAACTGGGATAGTAATACTCTCTTATAGGAAACCAACGTGAAATTATGTTTTGCTGTGGCGTTTATTGGCTTTGGCGATTATGGTTATTATACGTAATGGAAATCTCTTATTCGGTGACCTCCCTTCTCGTTTGCCGGTCTATGCCATAAAAAATGATGCAAAAAACTTTATTATCGATTCTTAGGTCTGAGTCAGTGTTAATGCAGACGTCGATGATCATGACAATGGCACTTGCATCATTATAGGGCATTGTGCGCGCGTACGGTCACACCTTATTGCTGATTTAAGAGATTTAAGAGTAAAACATCAAAGGAATGGACTTGATGCAGCTAAACTGCGTTGCATGCACATTCCAAATGTTTTCTTTTTCTTTTTAATAGTATTTGTAATGAATCACTCAGAGTTAGTTTTATTTGTATATTATGTTCTTTTTTTGTAGTATCTTTACAACTACAATTTTAATACTGATTCATACTGAAATATTAATTAGTTATTAAGTACCAATATTTAATAATTTAGTAAGTTTAATTTTACATCTTCAAAGGATTTTCACGTCAAGAAATATCAAAGCTTCACACAAAATGAACATAATAGCAATGTCGAATGTTTTCTGTTCTTTTTTTTGTAACAGTATTTATTATAAATAAATATTATACAAATGATATTTCAAATTGAATATCAATAGTTTGAACTTTAACAGTTATTCGAATTTAAAGTCCATTCTTTACCATTAATGCTGAAAAATGCAACCGCAAAATATGAATCATCGATACCGAAATTATGAATTTAATACATCGATAATATGTCAATAAATACAAAATTTTAATGCACAAGACACTCAAGTTCGAGGACAATGAACCTGACGATCCGAAAAGTGCATGACTGTACGATTTTTATTCGACGATAAGAACTGCTACAGATGTGTGCGAGGTGTCATAACATATCCGTGTGAGATTATATAAAAAGCTGCGAGACAAGTGTCGGCAGGCGGGGCTAAGCATTGTGCCAACTGCCGACACCTATAACCCGTCGTCACCTTGAAAACTTGTCAGTTTCGAGAACGGACCTATGTACTTCGTTATTACTGTAATTGGAGTTCCAGTAATCAGAACTTGGACTTAATTATTCGGTAATTTTACCGCGTAATTTATTAATATAATTCCCTTGTTGGATGTGTTTTCGTGCCGTAAAATAACCAATTAAGAATTAATTTATTTTGTCGTAAAAGAGCCGCAAAAATAGATAAACAGATACAACGAGTAAATATAATTATAGCATAGCCATGGCACAGCATTAAAAAAGTAACATAAGTTAATATCCTCAATAATTAACACAAGTTGTATGTTCCCAGTAAATCTACATAGATATATGAAACGAAACTTGTAATGATAGTTGAATTTAAAAACAAAAACACATATTCAAGGACATCAGTGGTTGCTATCTGACTCAAACCTACGCCAAAAACAACATCCGTAGTTACACAGAACAAGAATTCCGATGACAATCTATGAACGTGTGTAGAAATGCAAAGAAATGCTTACTTATGAATGTCATGTACGGTGGATGACGAAATAGATTTACAGGTAACGTTGCTATTTGCTATGCAAAAGCAAAATAGATGCTTCCTTCAGTATAGCGTTAGATACAGAAGACACACTAGTATCTCCAATTATGCTATAGCTTCCGACAGGTGTATTTGATAGCCTAATATATCCCCATTTTAAACCACAGGAATTCCATGTCTAGATTTGTGGGTACCAGGTCACTTGCAGAATATCATTTGCCAAATAGCTTTACAATAGTTTACAACGGAATTTGAAGACGGCGAAGGTAATGGTGCAAACACCACCCAAATCACAAGAAAATTGCGAAGACAGGATTGCTAAAGACACCTTAGAAAACATCTTAATGTAATCTATAAGCAAATTTTGCAAAATCTTCACTTTCAAGCGGTCTTAATTAGGTATCTTAGTAAAAATATACTCCTTATATAAAGTTCTCTTAAAAGGGGATTATTAACTCAACGTCAAAAGTTTCTTCATTAGACTTTATTTGTGAATTTTAGGATCATTAGCTGTTGCAGACAGCTAACAGTCTCTGTTCATCTTTCTTTTATACTAGAACAAAAAAAAGAAGCAAACATTGCGATTTTTTGGCCTGGATTAAAATGAAGAAGAAAATGATTCATAAATCTTACGTCGCAATGCGATAAAACATACCAGAGTTTTAATCTGGAGCAAAGATAGTATGCCGAAGACCTTATTCAAAAACTAGGTCAGTGACGTAAATTGAAATAAAATATTTTTTAGGAAGCTAGGTCGTAGGTATTTAGGTGACTCGGTCCAATGCTCGCTCGGATGATGCTATACTCCCGAGTAACGACATTGGACCGTAAGACCGGTGAAACCAACATAACCTTTCCACTGACCCCCCGGTGGTAGTAGCGATAACACGTTTCTCTCCGCGAAAAAAAAAAAAAAGGTTGTAGGTATTTTTTATAGGAGACTCCATTAGGCAGGTGTCACCACTTTGTCTATTTCTACCAATCAAAAAGCAAACGCTGTATTATAAGTCTGAATATGTTGTATTCCATGTAATAACTTAGCATCATAAGACTTCACATAAATGACGAACGTTGTACCACATTTGTCCTACCATCCAACGATCTGTTATTCAAAATTTTTGGTGGGTTTGTTCTTGATAATAGCATTTCCATTGCTTCCTAGGAGGTAAGTCGTTTGCTCGTATTGTTATTGCGCTACAAGAGGTACCAATTGAAAAAACATAAAGAGCGAGTTAAAAAATAATAATATCCGTTTTATTCCTTTTGCTCAATATTCATAGTATTTTAATGTTATTTGTAGCATGTAATGACAATAAAACACAACGTACGAACCGCAATATACGTCTAGGAATCAGATCACGTACCTACTACCCGCAGTGGTTTTAATCTGGTGTCTCACTGCCGACGGAGCTAATTGCTTTTTCACGACAATAATTACACGACAGACTACATTATGTTCTTGACAATATATTTGCATATTCGATGTATGAAGACTGGACTGTTTACTATGACACATTGTCTAAAACGCTGGTCTTGTATATTTAAAGCTATCAATACAATCTCACAATAATCACAAACACTACACAAGATCAGAGATCAAGATCAAGAATCATAAGTTGTTCTTTTATAATAAAAACTTTGCTTTCCACGACTCTATTTTGTAATGATTTTATAACAAATTCATTTACTGGAATAAACATTGTAATCAACTATTTTCTCTTTACTTTCTAAGCATTCATATCCATCCCAAAAGTTTCTGTACGAATGAAACCCGACTATTCTTTCATACACATCCCATCTTTCATTGTACTAAACTTGATGTTCATTCAAATCACAAGAAAACTCATTCGCAGTTCTTTGAGTCTAAGAATTTTCTGCTCTATTTACGTAAATGTGAATAGATATTTCGTAGTCAAAAGACTCAAGTACTTGAAATCTTTTACTAAGAATCATGTGTATTTGTATGACTTCTTCTGTTTTCGAAATAAATATAGGTATACGATTTTAAACAGCAATACTCGGAATCAAACTACTTCCATATTTGTAGCACCAAATTACGAAGTTCCATATATAACTTTTATTCCCTATTTAACCTCTTACAGATGGGTTTTCAAATTTAATGCGTTTAGAGCCACCGATTTAGATAGTATTATGTGAATCACTCATTATTCAAAATTCTATTAAATACTTAAAGTTTTATTATTTTAATACTTTGTGTGCCTTTTATTCAAATAAATTTCTTGGACGAAGCTCCGATTAATAGCTTGTATGTAATACGTACATATCTATACTTAGTTGTCCGTTGGAATACCGTGTTCTATATGTGTATGTTAATTCGCAGGAAGCCGTCAGGGTTGAAGGCAATAAACCTGTTACAATGTAAGACGAATGTTACATAATGGACGAAAAGAAAATTCGTTGCAAAAGAATTTATTTTCAAGACATTTCAGACTCGAAGATGCGAAATGTACAGTTCCATGCATTTTGTAGAAAGGATAGGTTTATTTTTTACGAACGGACTACAAACAAAAGGTAACATTGTATTAACATATATTCAACATCTTAAGGTTGAAGATCTAAACCTCTATAAATTCATTAACACCTGCCTAATAAACAAAACCGTTGATATTTAAAGATATGTTAATGCAACCCCAGCGGGGAAACATTTCTAATCCATAACTCACATAGCATTTTAAGAACAGTGTAGTCCGAAATATTTGGGTAAAGTTTTCTGCAAAGTTCGTCGGCCCTGAACCTGACCTTAAAATCTTTTTGAAAACCCGACTAAAAATGTGGTTGTCCGTCTTTTTTTTGTTGATACTTTTGCTTTTACTGTCATTGCTTTAAATTCGCATTTTTATTTGCCGTTTACTGATAATTCACTTTCAAAAATCCGGTATTGCTTGTGATTATTTAAATAGCATATCTTAAGCGGAGATACGGGCAGCTTTACTTAAAATTAAATTGGTTTGGGTATTTATAAATTCAATTGAAACCAATGATGCAACGCACTCCTCCGGCTACAGCGGAAATATTTTAGTCACCAATCAATGATATTTAAATCAATGTTGACTATTATTAAATTATCTGCATTGGAACAAACGTTGCTAGTATGAGTACCTGACATTTTTACCCGGCTGGAAACTGACCCCCTTACAAATGAAGTGGTTCATTGCATCGTGTTCCGGAGTTAACCAGTGTACAACCAATAACCAATATGCCAGAACCAACGTGCCTCCGATATAACGTTCCAATCTCAGAATAAAAGAAGCACATAATTTCACTACGAGAATTATCACGTGTCTCCAGTCTCCACGCGACTAAACTATCTGTTAAAGAATTGACTAAAAATAAATAATCTGGCCAAAGTTTAACGAACTTCATTTATATAACATTTCACGAAGTAACATGTGTTATCTAAAAGTAATTAATCAGCATTAGCCATTTAATGGCATGTGCATATTTTTCAACTTTAAGTAAACAGTCCTGAGATGACTCACCGAGGTCACTAACTCGTGTTATGTGAAACCAGTTACAAAAACACCATAATTTTTATACGTGAAGACGTTTTTGCTGTGTAAGTCAAAAGTATGACATTTCTCGAAACTTTTTGTTGCCACAAAAACAGACTGCAAAAATAGCTTGTTTAAAACAAATGGATGAACTAACCGACACAAATTAAATTCTTAAAGTAATTTGTATTTGAACAGCTCTAGATGATAGTCAGTTCTCGTTTGAAAGACTTGAGTGAAGTGCAAAATAAACAAAGAAATGATCTGCTACACGCATAAGAGTCTTGTGATTGTTCAGAATACTCAATAGTCCTTATAAATTGAAGGAGATATTGAACGTTAAAACGAAAGTAATGCACCATGAGAAAGCATAATATGCTGATACAATTCGTCGTGAGACGACTCCTTGGAGCTCCTGAGACCCTGAATTGTACGCATATCAATCAATGCATCCTTATTCCGAATTGAATAGTGACCATTTTGAAAGAAGGAATTGCTAGTCTTGTATTCAACTTTACTAAGTAATTAGATTTAAAAACGTCTAATAATCTACTTTGTTATGGACATTGATTCATGTTGCACATATATAACATAATAATTATGTAATTACAAAAAATATTGTTAGAGATATCTAAATTGCCATAGAATTGCGGTAAAACGTTTCTCAGGGATATTAAACGAGAAACCATCGGGCTGGTTATGGTTACGCTTGAATTGCAGCCAATGTTTTAAAGTGAAGATTCCGCATAGTTATTGACTGATTTGAATAGGTATTCATGACCTGTCATTGCAAATTAACGTGCTTTGTAAACCGACATGGATATTGCAATACCTCAAGTTTCGATCATCAACCAATTTAAAGGCATTCACAAAATATAAAGAATATGTTAGTCACTGCATTTTAGAAACACCGGTAAGGTAAAACCGCAAGCCGCAAAATAATTAAATAGAAATTATCTTGCGCCAACCGAATTCGGAAATATAAATCATGTCATGATTCGGTCCCCTTATTATTTTTGTTATCTCTCGTATTTGGACGCGTGGTCTCCTCATTTAGGAAACTAAATTACGAAATGATCCTTTGGGATTTATGTGGTGTCTGTTTGCATTTGTTTCCAATACATGATTTGGAAGACTTGATTCCTATATTAAGAAATAATGTAAGATTAATTAGATTCATATTTTGGAATTGCTGTTGGTGCTCAATTAAGAACAGTAATTATTAGATCCGTAAGATAACAAAAACCAAAAATACATTTTAAAGGCAATAAAATAACCAGAATAATGTATCATATAGGTATAACTATAATTGCGTATTGTTAGATACATGATTTTAGAAAAACCAGCATTGGAGCATAAAAAACGGTTTTGACCAAGACAATGCACCCGTCCCAAATGACGTCAGCTCATAAACACTAAGTCCAAGCCGTTACCTACAAAAATAAGAAGAAAACAACAAACAATTTTCTCACAGAGGTGCATTAATTTATTTTTTATTTGAGAGCAAAGGTATCGAACTTTGAGAATTTACTAAATGCTGTCCTTCTATCTACGGGCATCTGTCACTCATTTTGATATAGCTAATGAATGTTATAATCTTTTCGTGACGAACCTTTAATGGTTGCTAAATTAAAAGATTTCTGAAAGAATGCGACCCCTATGGTGAAGAGAGCTCTCTTGCAATACTTATCGTTCTTGCGTGCAGTCTCAAGCAGATCTATTAAGTTGGGTTAAACTTTATCTATTTCATCTGGATACTTGCAAAATATTAGTATTAAAATTATTTTATCCTGCGTTCAAAGGGAGCGAGGTAAGTGTTTGTAATAAGCACTGAAACATATCAGGAAATTATATTTTGTCATAAGTTCATCTTAGACGATACATACAACTTGATATGGCTCGGAAAGAGAGGAGTGCACTCTACAAAAAAAACTTCAAGAGCCCAAGTAGTGGAGACAATTAGACAATTATTAATAGGTTAGCATCAATAATTATTATTGAAGATGGACATCTGTCTTTTGCAAAATGCAATTGATCTACGGACGACTGTAATGCTGAGGTCGTGGGTTGAATCCCCGTGTCAGGCAAAGTGATATTGGGTTTTTCTACTTAGTATCAGCCCGGAGTCTGGAATTTGTGCCCGATATGGCGATAGGCTCGCCCCTTATCACATCATGGGACGGAATACGCGCGGCGAAAAGTCGGTGCATTAGTTGCGCCTCTGCCTACCCCTTTGGGGATAAAAGGCCTGTATGTGTGTGTGTGTGTGTGTGTGTGTGTGTGTGTGTGTGTGTGTGTGAATAAATTAAATAAATAAATCTCAATATTTCACGATACTCATTCTACCCGTCAAGTTATAACTATAGAATTCACAATAAATCTAAACATTCATTTTACATAAAGACTAAACCCTCTTTACTAAGTAATCTCAAGACGACAAAATAAATCCTAACTCCGTAATTCTCGAACTGTTATTTAAAAGCAAGCCCAGCGAACTGGTAAAACCAAGTGAAAAATAATGAAAATAACAAGTTTCCAAGATGCTCATATTTTTATCAAAACTTTTACTCCACTCGTAAATCTCTCGATGTTAACTAAATACAAAGACTGAATCCTTTTAGATTTATGTACTTCTGGCACTCTATATACAACTATTGGACGTTCAATTTATCAAACGTGCGGACACTTTTAAAAGTTATCTCGCCCAACCGCAAAACTGAGCCCTTTTTATTATAACTCTGGAAGGGATTTCATTATTTATTGATTTCAACAGAATGTTGCACTTTGCGGTCTCGGGTCCAGTGACGTCATCACAGGAAAGAGCAAATTAATGCAAATGTAAAAGGCGATTTTGAAATGAGGTTTTAATTCTTGTTATTTCTTTGGGCGTGCGATTTATTCATCTTGATTCGTTTCGGTTTATTGTAACGAATAATTTTAATACACGAACGATTACTTGTACAGTTTTAGGAGTGCTTTTTATTCATGAATTGGAGTTAGTCGCGAACTATACTTCTACATTATAAATTGTTCTTCACGCTTCCTGGAAAGGACCTTCTATTATTGCCAGCAGTGACAAGACCTTAAATTGCTCACAACATAATTCTAAATTAGAATGTGGACATAATATAATTTATGGAAAATAATCAAACAATAATTACATAAGATATGGCTTTACTGCTAAATAGGACTTCCTGTAGCGTAGACATAATACTGCTTAGATATTATAGCGTAGGAAGTTGTATTCAAACTTCGAACGTTTAGTCGTCTGTATTGTGTGTTCGTTTATAATCTCTATACATTGTTTGCTACCTTGTGTAATAGAGTATAATATCTGTTGTTATTCTATATGTGAACTGTTGGCAGTTTGGGAACGACGGGTTGTTACGATTTGTACCATCAGCCACAAAAGTAGGTGAAGAAATTAAAACTTCAAGATGTTTCTACATATTAACTCCAATAGAAATATTCTTTTTTTATCTATAATCAAGTAAACCCGTTTACATTTATTTAAGTGGAGAAAAAACGAGTGTTGATACGGACACAAAAGTTAAAAGCTTCTTGAAATTTTGAACTTGTTCAGCTACTTTTGGGGTTAACTGTACATATATTACTAGGCTAAGAAAGAATATGAAAGCAGTGTTTTGTTAAAATTTGCAGAATCTTAATTCATTCAGAATTATGAGTGTAGTTCAGACTTCAGTTCCATTTGTGCATTGAGTTCTATAATTCATAATTACCTATAACTCTTACTATTTGTATTTCTATAAGGTTTAGTTCTAAGGCTTACCCACACGTGAATTATTTCTCGCCCCATCTTTCAATGATTTCAAAATTTATCAGCATTAACAATACTTCATACACAGAAGGTTACTGTCGTAAACTGACCCAATGATTGTCCAGATAGATGGACGGACAAACTGATAGCGAAAAGCCTCGACCAACATCTCAAGAGACTTGGTTTTTAGGTCAAGAGCAAGATATGAAACAAATGTGAATAGGCAATATGAAGAGATTCCCATTTTTACAATCTACGAAATTGTTAATTTTAGTTATAACATTTTATCTAAAAACACCTGCATATACCGCGAGCGATTAGCTATCGGTTATATTTTCCAAAACCTGTAGATAACATGGTATAGCTATAAGCAAGGTTTTTGTTTGATTGTTTTTGAAACTCTGGAACTAATACTTCAATTGCAATTTCTTCAGCAATAGCTACATTATATTCCTAAGTGCTTGGGCCTACATTCTATCCCAAAGCAACGAGCAGAACTAAAAAAATATTTCAAATACGAACAAAATATCTTTACAATAGATATCAACCTAATATTTGTTTACCACTAGAATATTCAACAATAAACATTAAAATTTCCGCGGCGTCTCTGTAACAATGCACATTTTACTATCCACTCGGCAAGTTGTTTACTTACGAACCCCAAATTGCTCGCCGTAAATTTTTAATACGTTAGTATACAGAACGGGGCCCGTTTAAAGCGAATAATCTTCGAAGGTTATTTTGTTTTTATAATCACAATTAGGTTAATTGGTGCTATTTTTTTACTATTTCTCCTACTAATATTTAAAAAAAATAAGATTTTCAAATGTTTGGAAATTTGTAAACGCAACATCGACAAAATACTGAATAAATGGAAATGTAATTCGACAAAAATATTAAGTTAGGTATGTGCGTGTAATATTTAGAGCAATTATATTAAGCAATAAGAAGCTGATAAGGTTGATCGTATTCATATAGATTGAAAATTAATCGAATAGAGTTATCATTTGTTGTATGCATTTTACCTTAAACCAACAAATAAGTTTCGTATTTGGAAAACCCAACCGCAATGGTTATTATAGTACCTATTTGGAATCCGGATCAGAAAAATCATTAAAAATTCCTATATTTTATACTAGTCACTGCATTTCATAACATTCACACTGCATACAATAAAATGTCAATCTCTAACCAGGAGTCCGATGCGATTTCTCATTGGCAATAATATTTTGACTTCTTAAGCCATGAATTTGTAAAAAAATACTCGTTATGTGGGGAATTGGTGTGCAAAATTTCAAGCTTCCAAACAATATCAGTTTAAGCTATGCATTGTCACTCGGTCGATATTAAGAACTATATTCCATAGATATTGATAAATAATAATACCTATTCAAATAATGATACCACTAAAATCAAATTACACCTTCAATTTTGACTAACAGGTGCAATTAAACAATAAATTTGCACTTTAAAAGGCAGGATGAATAAAGATATCAGAAATCTTTAAACCGTAATTATATGTGCAGGCGGATACTTATAAAACTTAATCATCCGGATGATGCATCGATTTGTAAAGGCGTTTTTTTCTATTCAGTGTTTTATTTTTATTGTCTTTAGAATCCTCAGTGTGAACGGTAGTTTTCCAGGGTGACAATAAAATCTGACTGCCTGATTTTGAAATCTATTACATCAGAAAACATCAAGATATACATACTGATTGATACTCGTATTCTACAAAACCCTAAATTGATAAAAAGTTAGAATTCTACATTTCTGAAGATTAAAGCTTTTTTGACAAATATAATTAAATTTTAATAGATCCCTAGTTTAGCGAGATATTATAACTTCACGTACAAGTATTAAAACAATGTGAATAAAGGCCAATTTTGAATGACAAGCTATAATAGTATGTTCCTAGAATTCCGTAATACGTACTTGCGTTTTTATAAAGACATTTGAATAAGGCAGTGTCATATATCTGGCGTACATAGATGGAAAACCTTATAACAATTAGGGAGTGAGTCACGTACCCATGTCGCCCGCAGGCGGTAGTCACTCGCTATATCCGCTGTCTAATTAAAACCACATGATTCTATCACGTTTTATAAGAATAAAAGGGTTCTTAAACACATTTTAGAAGCATTGATTCGAAAAAGAAATAGCAGTTTTTATAATAAAAAAATCATGCATATAAATGAAATAAATTGAGATGGAATTTTCAGTTGTATAAGTATGGACAGGCCCAAGACCGCTACAGTTTTTTGCTCAAATCCAAACTTCACTCCTTCGAGTATTAATTCAAATGTATTATTTTTAGGACGCCAATTTGTCTTGTAGATTTTTCCAAAACAAAACTAAATAAAAGTAGTTCTATTTATTATTAATTTATGCTGGTCACCTCATTATATTTATTATTAATAGCGGTGATAGCCTAGTTGGGAGTGGAACGGACTGCCGAGACGAATGTCCGCAGGTTCAAAACCCAAGGGCACACACCTCTCACTTTTCTAAAAAGTTATGTGTGTATTCTTAGCGAATTATCGCTCGCTTTAACGGTGAAGGAAAACATCGTGAGGAAACCTGCATACCTGAGAAGTTCTCTGACTTTCGAAGGTATGTGCAGTCTGCCAACCCGCACTAGGCCAGCGTGGTGGACTAAGGCCTTAACCCTCTCAGTTGTAGAGGAGGCCCGTGCTCAGCAGTAGGCAGTATATAATACAGGGCTGGTATGGTATGGTATGGTCACCACTCACCTCATATCTTCTATTACACCAATGCTATAAACAACATACCTTTTTTTAATTATGTTTCACAATTTTCTCTGACGCATTTTATAGTCACCGTTACAATAAATTTGTACCAAAAGTCGGACAAAATATGACGTTATTTTTACCTCTGACCACTCCGGATCCTCTGAAACCCAGCGTGATTCATCCCATCATATTTATGCGACACATTTAAGTTCAATAATCTCGTAAAGTTTATCATAAGATTTGATAGAATTTTTAAACAAATATTTCCTTAAAAGGCATAGGTATTCTCCATGCAGTTCATAAATTAAAACTCTATTCTAGAATTGTAAATCTTACGCGATAACATTGGGTGGGTGTATTGGAAATGGTCGATATTACTGCCAGGTAAGCAGCAAATGATTGCTTTTTTCTTGCATTTAGTTCGGCCTGTAAGACGTTCAGTACACCCATGCACTTTCCCAACTTATTCTTCTTAGAGATCTGAAACGTATCCAAAATTCTTCGAGTAATCTCGGAGTTTAAATGTTTAAAGGCGGTGGTAGGATGCGTTGGGATAATACCGAATCACGGGGAAATCGCGTTATTTCAAGAAAACTGCTACACTGTACCTAACTAAAACTAATACAAAGCAAACAATTTTGGTGTATAAAAATAGCACTTTAGGTTTGGTGTAAGAAGTAATCTTTAAACATCGAGATTACCCCGCGATCATATGCGCGTTTGACTACCTACATATTCATAATTTTTCTGTTGATACTGCTCCCTTCTCCACAGCTTTTCAGTTCACGTTTTTTAATATGGTTCAATTAATTAACTGTAATAAATCATTACATTGAAAGTACTTGATGTGAGGGATACTTCTGGTAATTACATTTTAACATGTAAGTATTATAATTATGTTTATGCGGAATTTCTTGCGTTACATGTTTGGTTATATTTCATACGGTATTTTTTCCAATAGGTATTTGCGCAACATAAAATTATTTTATTGAAGCGGCACAAGAGACGCGTCTAAATCAAAAGCTAGTAAAGTTTTGTGTCTAAACAGTGCCTATTAAGCGAAGATATGCCTAAAACTTATTGGTCAAAATTTACTTTTCTCATATAAGAGAAAGGGCACATGTCAGAAAATAAGTTATTGCGTATTTGTTATTGATAACGACGTCTTGTTTTATTGTCAAGATATAAATCCACTTAGGGTGAAGATAAACACAAAATCGAATTATATCCCTCAATTACTAAGGATTGCGTGGCAACGGCCATAATTTTTTATGTAACTTTTTGTCGCGAGTCTCCAAAATTTAACGGCTTTTGCCACATTCTTGGTGCACTGACGTAAACATTTATATTAAAAAAGCAATGTTTAGGCCTACCATTCATTAAATCAGGAGACAAAAAATATATAGCCAGGATTCTGGAAGTTTTATCCGATATGACAATAGGCTCGTTCTTTTTTTTTCTCGCGGAGAACATCGCGTTATCGCTACCACCGCCCGGGTATGAGTGGAACGATCACCCCTATAACAATATGGGATGAAATACATACGAAAAGTGGGTATACCAGTTGCGTTTCTGACTACTCTTTCGGGACATGAGTGTAGGTGTACAATATTTAAGCACACACACACACTCACGACAAGTAATATGAGTCTTAAGTATATTCCTAGGCGGTAAGCCTCTTGGATACGAGGTTTCCTATGTAGACACAACCTCTCTGGCGATTTCTTTCTGATTGTTCTGATTTAAATTGACATTGTGGCAAGTGTAATATTAAAGATTTCGCATTTAATATGAAGGAGACGGTTGCACTAAAATTATGCTATGCAACTTTTCAGTGGTGTATTTATGGGCACTTAACATCAGAGGAGCAACTTGCTCGTCACGTCATATAGCATAATAAAATTGGTTATGTAAACAGACATTACATTCATGTCTATGGGATATTTATGCATTATAGTGATAACACACAAGAACATGACTGACTGCTATATATTACCATATAGCATCATAAACTACATACCTGAGAATTCTCGATAAGAATTTCGAGGGTATGTGAAATCTGCCAACCCGCACTAGGCCAGCGTGGTAGACTAAGGCCTAAACCCTCTTAGTAGTAGAGGAGGCCCGTGCTCAGCAGTGGGCAGTATATAATATAGGGCTGGTATTATTATTATTATTATCATAAATTGATTATATGTACAACATTCAATGATCAGAAGTCACTGAACCCTACGCTGTATATCAAACGCCACCTGCAGCTGAAGTAAACTGCAGCAGTGATGGACTAGTCTCAATGATGGATGGAACACGCCCTGATACGAATTAGTTACGGCCTACGTAATTATATTGCCGAAAACAAAACGCCAAAAATGCTAATTTGACTTAATACCACCATTTGATTACGCTGCGCGCTGTAGGTACGCCTTTTTAGTATTTAAATTAGGCGTATTCTGCATTTTTTGATACGGCTTAGGTTATAATGCATTACTTATTAAGAGCTACAAGAAAATTATACGTTTTTTTAATTTATGATTTGATTACGCTGCAAATAAATCGTAACATTATTGGGTTCCAGAAGATATGTCACACTTTGGTAAAAAAAACTTATTACCAATGAACTATATCTACTAAATGCCTTTATTTCGCGGATAAAACAAGTTATCGCTACCACCACTAGGGGCTGAATGGAACGGTTATGTTGGGCTCACTGGTCTTACGGCCCATTTGACGTAATCCCTAATACTATGTACAATCACCTAATTTGGTGCTAGTACACTATCTCAAGATAAAACGCCCTTTTTTTATAGTTTACCAAGCAGGTGCGATCTTTTCGGAGTTGTACAAAGGAAACAGCAGATAAATCTCATTGTCTAATTTAGTTGTAAGTTGCATGTTGCTGACAGACTACGCGCAAGCGACTTATTTAGAACTTTAAGGTGGTCGAGCATGTAACACTTTTCTGACTGTACACTCTACACCGGCATACCAACTAAAACCCGCGGTCACCTTCTTCAGCAAACATGAGACGGCCCCGGAGTATCTTTTTGCACTAAGGTAGCTGCGCGGGACCATCCCTGCATCTACTAAATGCCTACTAATGCCATTCTATATTTTACATTCCCTCACGTCATATTGATCGGAATCGACGCAGGAAAGTCCTTTTTACCTAACCTTACTCACTCAATTAAAGAACTCACAATATATTTCCTCAGAATGACGAATCTTTACGGATACGTAAGATCCAATTTTTGGTTTTATTGGCCAATGCCATTTTGGGACAAAAGGATGTGGTGGCCTTACTGAAGGTGCAAGGAACTATTAAACAAACAGGCGTTTGCACTCTGAATGGTACAAATGTATGTCATGACTGTCATGGATGACCGCTAAGATTATATCCCTTGAGATATTACATTTACAGCGTTAAGCCTAATTTAGACAAAGCAATTAATACTAACAAAAATCGTGTAGCTGACAATAATAAATAATATTTACTGGTGGTAGGTCTCTCCTATATAAGAGTCCGTCTGGGTGGGTACCACCGTAATATCTATTTCTACCGCCGAGCAGCAGTGTGCATGCACTATTGTTTCGGTTTGAAGGACATTGTAGCCAGTGTAACTACAGGACATAGTGAGACTTAACATCTTATGTCTCAGGATGACGAGCGCAGTAGAATGCCAAACAGTACTTTGTAACTCAAGGTGCTGGATGATATTGCTACTGTTTATGGATGGTCGTATCGCTTACCATCAGGTGAACGGCATGCTTGTCTCGTCATACAATGCCATAAAAGATTTTTTTTTTTTAATTTTTGGTAATATATGAACGCGGGTGGGAATTGCATCGCCATTGCGTATGTTCAGACGGGGTAACTTTTTAAGCAATAATTGCGTTTGAATATTGCTAGCAATAAATGATCCATCTAAACAAGGCGTTATGGAATAGTTCATAGTAGGAACCATTGCTTTGTCTATTCCTACTACCAATTAGCAGTTTGCAAACCTTCATGTTGCTTGTTGTATCGCTGAAGGAAATTTGATTATCAGTACCAATACACAGTACCAACATCTGTATTATAGACTATAATTTATAGTGAAACTTATATCAGACAAAAGATCATTACTCATCTCTTGAAAAATACCAGTATAACAACACACGCCTTGACTGACTTACTATTTATAATCCAGGTACTTCTGGTCGCTTTATACGCATGCCATTGCATGATATGTTAACATTGTTAATCAGACACAGCCTTCAGCTTATGGAACATTTACGCCATTATCGTTTGGCTTTCAGGTTCACTCAAGCGATAGTGATCTGCATTACACAAAGATAATTGCTATATATGTCATGGCGGCACCACACTTCGTTATGCGTTATTCGATGAGCGGCTCCGCTATAATCGCCCAAATATTTGTTATGTGAGTGAACAACAAACATGCCATCCACACTTGGTGCCGGCGTGCCAAACATGCCAAATATATTCGTATGTGGCGTGTATGCTTTTTGGACAAACAAAATGAACGTGTTGACTGATTGAATCTGATACAAATCCAAAAATCGCATTACTTTTTCGTTCGTTCACTCCATTTTCGCACACAGTACCATGGAGTTACTTGTACAACATATTAACTTCATGCACAGTACACAGGTCCGAGTATTGAGTAGTGTCGAGACACGACCGCCGTAAGCGAGCGTACAAGACTGAATGAGTGAACGAAGTGTGGGCAGTCGACACACATATTCGGCTTATTCGTGTCCTTTGAAGTGTGTCAAAAACCGACAAGTGAACGGATAAGCTTATTTGCTATTCGCGCTTATGCGTTATGCGTGCAAATAAGGCAAATATAGACGAATGAGCCCTCCACACTTCGTCGTATGCGGGCGAATAACGCGCATAACAAATAACACATAGCGAAGTGTGGTGCCGCCATCATGAATGAAACCGCAGCTCATGCATTTCGAGTAAATAGTGCAGTCAGGTCTTTTTCCCTTTTCAAGGGTAGGCAGAGGTTTAATACACCCACGTTTCGCCAGTAAGTCCCATGTAATAAATGGGCGGTACCTATTACCATTACACGCTACTTCACGTATCTTTATATTTAACACCCAAAATAAATATTCCAGTTTTTCAATCATTATAGTCTATGAACTCCTTGGGACTTCATCTCTTTGATAGATTTTTTTCGTAAATATATTATAGCAGAAGGTAACGCAAAGACATTTCGCGGCTAACTTCGCGGTAAATAATTACCACCTCCCGTGAACACCCACACCGCCGCGCGGGATTGGGGTTACACTGACTTTGAGATACAGAGAGAGAATGGGAAGAGGGAGTTAAGCTTCCAGCCATCTCCCTAAAAATAAGAAATGCAGCAACTTTACCCCTTCATGCCAATGTTGTGGGCAGTGGTGTCATCATGATGTGCGTCCTGTTAATGACGAAGTCCAAACTGCTCGTCCCGTGACCAAAATAAAATATTTGTCAAAAACAATTTTCGACAAGGAAAATCATCAACTTTGCCTTCAACATGTCTTAATCCATCGTACTTTTAACCAGTTTCGCCATCAAGATAGTTTTAAAACGTTTTTCACGTGTTCTTTAATTATGCCAGCAAAAACGCAGTGGAGATTTTGGGTTAAGCACTTAGCGGGGGCATGCAACGTGGCAGCGCCTTGCCGTTTTTCGTTTTTGAGTATTTTGAATGCACTTTTAACAAATATTTTTACACCGTTATAAAAGGTAAAACCCTGCCGATGATTCAGCATTCCCTGAGTACAAGACTAAATACTTATCAAAATTCAAAGTTAAACATACGATAAATTATGAAACATAAAACTGCATATTTTCTGCTCGGTGAAGTTTATTATAGCACGGATGGGAAAATAGTTGTACTTGATGTTACCGCCGTAACAATGATGTCAAGTTGCAGAATTGTATTATCATTAATAATTACATTTAACATAAGGTCACTCAAAGAACTTCTATGTCCTCTAACAAATTCGACCAACAGTAGCTTTAACAAGCTTTTATGCTAAAAAAAACAATTACGATCAAGACTACATAAAAAAAGTAATTCGTGTAAACAAAGCGGGTTTATAAGGAGGATATTATCATAAACTGTGGTCAACTATATCCAACATTTTTGTTACCATAGCCGCCATAGGTGGAAAAAAAAATTACCCATTAAAGCTTCATTGAAATTCGTGTTTCGTGACCATTTAACGCAAATTACACCTATGTGTATATATTAAGAAATTCTTGGAATCTTAACCCAACTTATATGATCAGTAGGCCGAAGGTATTGTTTTTTTCAGTAGTTATTAATTTTGCTATGAAATCAATTAGTAATTGTATTCATTCATAATGATTAATTATCGAGTATATAATATATTATGTAATATTGTTATGAAGGACAATTTAAGAAAAAGAAATTTCTATCTAAAATTCAAATTATAATAAGTGACAAGTCATGAGACTATAAAGAGTTATCAATATGTATAAAATATATGTATAAAAATAATATGTACAAAAAAAATAGAATTTAATAAAAAAAAACAACAAAATCAACATACTATAATAAAGCAGTAGAACCGGTGTGTCTGTACATTAAAAAAATGTGATAAAAAGAAAGGGGTGACTAAAGAAGAGTACTTAATGGAAACAAATCAGCGCCTTTTATAATTCTATTCTGTTTGTTTGTACTGCACATCTCCAAAATGACTGACCGGATTTCGATGAAATTTAGCACACGGGTAGATCATGTTTTGGTTTAACACATGGGCTACTTTTTATCTCGGGAAAATATAAAGTGGGACTTTTATCCCGGAAAACTTCTTCACGAGGGTGGAGTCGCGAGCAGAAGCTAGTAAAAAATATAATTATGCCATCAAAAGATGGTTTATGTCACCTCTACCAGAAACTAACGGTACATATTATATTAATTTCTAGTCGCTGGTCTATGGGTTTTTTATTGCCTTTTGGCAAAAAAAATACACAAAGAAAATGACGTAAAGGATGACAATGAAATCAAAGGGTCGAGATGACCCGAGAGAGGTCGCAAAACGTTATCTTGGATTTGCGAAGCGCCCACACTAGTCCTTCAAGTTTTAATAATACAATCACGTAATACTCCACATTAAGACAAAATACATAAATTCCTGACGCAGATTGTGCGTACTGCTTAATAGACTGCGCTTTTGTTGTTTATAAATGTAAGTTGTTTATTTGATTTTTAATAATATTTCTACATAACTGCGTCGTATATCTTATCCATGTCTTTATTATTTTTAAGTTTAGTAAAACAGGTAAACAGTAACAGGTAACAGCACAGAAAACTTTCTGTGAGACCACGATACTATCCTGATCGAAATGACCCTATAGACAAATATCTCACAAACTGACTGACTGCCTCGGTGGCGTAGTTGTATTACATTATGACCGCAATGCTGAGGTCTCGGGTTCGATCTCCGGGTCGAGCAAAGTGATATTGGGGTTTTTTAATTACTATCAGCCCGGAGTCTGCAGTTTGTGCCCGATATGGCGATAGGCTCGTCCCCTATCACATCATGGAGACGGAATACGCACGACGAAAAGTGGGGGCACTAGTTACACCTCAGCCTACCCTTGCGGGGTTAAAAGGCATGAGTATGTGTGTGTATATCTCTTCTAAAAGTGGTATATTATGGCCTATTTTATACAATCCAAATTTAAATCCTAAATTGCCAGGCATCCGAATATTTAAATCCGAAAAGCACCGGATATTTATTAAGGAGGCGTTGGAATGCGATGATCAGACCGTCCCCGATTGGCAAAAAATATTTTATTCATTTCCTTAAACTGGAAGCTAGTTTACATGTGTCAGCGTGTAAATGCAAAATAAACTTAAAAGAAAGCAGTTTTTATGTTTTTGTATAACAAACATACCGCAAGGAGTAATAAATTATACGTAAATACTATATGCAAATGTATGTATGAGGGCGGAAAACATGTTGTTCAACATTTTGTGGGAATTATTTAATATTTATTTCTAAAATAAAATTTTGTACTTGAACTTTGACTTGTATTAATTATTATGCCTATCCTTTAATTAGTAGGTAGTAATACAGACCTTAAGTGCGTAGGATCCCCCAGACAATGTTCACTCAATTATATAATAAGGCCTTATAGACACAAAATATTAACTCTTTCTGAAATTGGAAAACACACACACACACACTCACGCCTTTATTCCCGAAGGGGTAGGCAGAGGTGCAACTAATGCACTCACTTTTCGCCGTGCGTTTTTGATAGGGGGCGAGCCTATCGCCATTTTGGGCACAAATTCCAGATTCCGGGCTGATACTGAATAGAAAAACCCAATGTCACTTTGCCCGACTCGGGGATCGAACCAGAGTCCGCAGCATTGCAGTCGTACCGTAATAACAACTACGCCACCGACGCAGTCAGTCAGAGTCAGTCATTGGAAAACACAAAATTTTAATTATACCTTATTCAGGAAAAGAAAAAATAAAATGTACCTAAACAAATATCTACCCACACATCAATTATCTCTATTATATCGATATATTCTTGTTTATATTTTATTCCTTCCCTGAATACGTTATGGATCCAGAGCTGCTGATCGTAGGATATTTATATCCACCCGCATAGCGACCACCGTACAGTCAGCAGCATAAATATCTGTACAAAATCAAAAATTCAAATCGCCTATATACGCGTTAAGTTAAACTGAAATATTTTTTTCTTCGTTTGAAGTAAAGTAAATACCTTTTATTTTATTTTTGTGAAGAGATAAACAAGATTAGTAAGAACACAAAAGTATGTAGGCAATTTGAAATTTTGAATTTGTTCATCTACTTATGCTGCTTACTGTACATGAGGAGTAAACCCGCCATAGTAACCCACGTAAGTATGTCGCGTTCCGGGATCAGCCTGTGTATATCCGTTTCCAAACAGGCTAGCGTAACATTGAAATTAAACTATTATAACGGATTTTATCGCGGTTTTTTATTTTGTCTAACATTCGCGTAAACGTAAGGAATCATTAGGCTAGCATAAATATATCGACTGACGAGGGGTAACCTTTCGTCAGTCGACACTCTATCTGGACCCTCACTTACCATCAGATGCGATGACACTGACGTGCCCATGTAAAATAATCCGACACCAGAACACCATCATCATCGTCACCCACATGACGTCCACTGCTGAACATAGGCCTCCCCTAAAGATTTCCAGACGGACATGTCAAAAGCGGCCTGCATCCAGCGTGTTCCTGCGATCTTTATCAAGTCGAAAGTTTTTAGAACACCATCGGTGGTCACTTTTTCCATGGATACAGTATAGGTTTCCAGGCTTATAATCGAGCTCAGAACATCATAGCACTAACTGAGCACACTGCCACTAACCACAAATAACATCTTGGATATTACAAACGGAAAACGATGAAATATAACTTTAATAAATACCTTAATTAGGACTTAAGTCATAAAACTAAAGTATTACCGTGAGAAGTGCATATATTGTGACCAAATAAATCGTATTGTGACTCAGTGCAGCCGTCCTTTAGATTCAATTAGAATTCATGTCGTATTTGGTATTTCGCTAAACGCCAAGTAAAACATTCGTACACCCACGGAAACATGAATGGGAACAAAAAACGCATGTACTTACTTAATGTTTCGCAATCCGGCCCTTTTTAAAAGGTTTATCATTTTAACCATTACTATTGTCTCTTTCATCCTTAATAATTGAACGTAAATGACAAAAACCGTTTTTTTGTCAATAACAATAATACAAAACAAGCATAATTTTACTTTCGTGAAATCAACAAAATTAGGTAATTTATAAATGCATCATTTTAATATTTAACACATTAAAAAATATTCAATTAGACATAGCCATAGTATGATCCTTTAAAATCTTTTATACTGTCACTCAACAAAAATATCACATTTATCCTTTACAGCAAATTATAGTATTTATTTTACTACGAACACAGACCAAAGATCAATATAAAGTTTTAGTACTTAAAATGTACTAAATATATTATGTACCTAAGTCATGAAGTCCACAAAATTTTTAGGTTAAATAATTATTTCATATGAATAAACAAATTAATGCCCTTATAAATTCTAAAATATGCAAGTCCCTAAAATTCTACATGTAGCATCTAAGAAGCGAGGTCATTGTATCGCTTCGAGATGCGCGCACGCATGAGGACGCAGGATTTTTCGCTATAAAAATGTGGGACGACCCCTCTTGATCACAGTATCCAACGAACCACGGACACAGAAGGACATCATGAAGCTGGTGAGTCCTTGTGCATATAAAAAGTCAAAAAGCCAAAAATATTTTTCGCAGAAATATTTTCAAACGAATTTTAATTATACAAATTCTCGCTGACGGATTCATTTGGCGAAAATTCGTCGCAAATTAATCTCTATTTAGCACCTATTAGTAATAGCTTTGAATAGGTCCTAATTAGTACAGACGCGTCGTGATAAATTAAAAACATGTTCACGATTTTTCACAGCTTTGCATTTTCGCTGCCGTCTTGGCTATCGCGTTGGCCGGAAATGACGCGGAGAAGAAAATATACGAAGACCTGGAAGCAGCAGAGACGATGGAATTGATGAAGGAAGGTGTAGACCTAAAGACAGCAGCGAGCTCGTACAACTACATTCCTCCGAGTCAAAGGCCGTCACATTGGAATCCACCATCGAACTACATCCCCCAAAACACGTGGACTCCAGAGAAACCTGTAGCTCCCCCGAAGCCTATACCTCAGAACGACTACCCAGTCACATGGTGGCCCCCGGTGGTCAGTCACACCACCCCGGCCTCTGTGATCAAGAATGATATTTGGTTCGGTAACGACGGCAGCTACAATTACGAGTAAGTAAAATAAAATTTGTTTGACCTGGTTTATAATTATAAAATACTAGACTTCTGCTTGCGTCTCCGCCCACGTGAAAAAGTTTTTCCGGGATAAAAATATTTTCGCGGGATAAAAGTAGTCTATAGCACTCAGGAGTAATGTAGCTTCCTATTAGTGCAAGAATTTTCTAAATCGGTCCAGTAGTTCTTGAGTTTATCCATTACAAACAAATAATCAAATCTTTCCTCTTTATAATATTAGTTTAGATGTATTTCTGTGCCTGATGAAATAAATCCATTCTAGCTCATATCGTATAATTATATTAAAGGCATGTAAACAAAAAAAAAATGTAAATGTAATTTTGAAACAAAAGCTCTGACTACAAAACACTCTAATTTAAAATTCTAAGAATCCATATTATCTTATGTAATTTAAGCTACGTAATTCAAATTATTTAACTTAGTTTATCATTATAACAGCCTAAAGTCTAATAATAGTCCGGTTTTCTTCGAAGAGCAAAAGCCATTATACAGGCATTTAAGGGCTTCGTCCAATATTTAAAAAATAACCACGGTTTTATAAATTAATAATGCTTTTAACTTTAAGGCAAAAATTTTGCGACTCATGAAACTCATTCATCAACACAATTTTTTATTTTACTAAATCGCAACTCGTGTAGTGTCTCAAAATATAATCTTTATTCCTTTGACGCTAATATATTACACAGTATAATTAAATTGTCTATCTTTATGGTATTATATAAATCATAAACATTTTTGATAGTAGAAATAATATTTATATGACTTTTAGGACTTTGCAATGTAAGTTCTAGTCTCCCCATAAATACATTACAAAAAAAAAGGAAAAATATTTTTTCTTGTATATTGAATTTAAAATTTCAAATCGAAATAAAAAAACAACTAAGTTCCGTACAAGTTTTTTAAACACCCCGTCTAGAGTCTAGACTATCAGTTCCTCCACTTTTCGTTAACTAAAAGTGTGTTTCAACTTAATCCAATATTCAAATTACAGCATGGTCTGGATACTAAGATTTACAACTAAATTCACTTTATTTTAAACTGATACACTAAGAATCTCCATGCCGTTAACATTGTTTAGCATAGTCTTCGAAGTTTACCGAATAATAACCACAAGCTTTTACGTTCTTTCTCTGATCACGTCAGATCTATTAACTCCTTGTCCATAATAATCCTGCGTTAGTCTTCTGACCATTATAAATTTAGAAAAGTAAAAAAATCAGTAATCACAGCATGAAACTTTCATCCCTCTTTCTCTTCCTGACCATTCATCCCACAAGATGGGGTCAGTCTTCTTCACCTTCCTCGTCCACTTCGGCCTACTCATGATTTCATCCCTAACGAAATATAAATATGCACTAATACAGGTTACCACATAGAGTTGGTAATGAAGAATTTATTCGGGAAAAATTAGTTTGTGAGTGAATAATATGAATTGTGAAGTATGACTGATTGATATCCATATAATATCTATGGATTTGCCTTTAAGACGATTTATTAGTGATAATTTATCTATTACACGGCCAATAGATAGACGTGACCAGGATTGAATAAGTTGTACTACCCTAATTAAGCTAATTCGATCAAGGTCGGTCTGCTGCCACTCATAAGTAGTAATTATTTGCTAACACAATGCAACACTAAGGATCATGAAATTAAAAATCTTCAGATGAAAACATGGGTTCCAAATTATTGTTCCTTAACGTATTTCGAACATGTAAATATTATGAAGTAAATTGTAGGTCAAACAGAGCGAAACCCCTAACGGTGTCTAGCCAAGGCATTGTATATTTTTTACGTTAAATGACAATCTATTCCGGTTATCTCGCTACCGATGTATAACTGTTCATAAAAATCAGGTATACCCCAAAAGGTCTTAATTTTGCATAATTTGTGAATGAACGATGTCGACCGTTTAGTCACCAACGCACGAATTTGAATATTTTAAGGATTTACCGTTCGTTTCCGATTTCTTTTTTATATTATTTTATTATTATATTATGTAACTATATATTCTGATAACCTGATTTATATTGTGAGTTATTGGATAATTGTGTCAGCATCTATACCAGGTTTTTGAAGAGGTTACTGTAAAAATGCTGAATAGTTGAAAGCTACTTTTTTCGCTTCAACCTTGAGATCTAGGTCAAAATTATAATATAGGTTGAATTGTAAATGCATTTTAGCGATTAACCGTTACAAATGGTTCGGTTGCCAAAATAATTTAATCCAGTTTTAGCGACAACAGTTCAAAATATGTTGTAAATAACCCAAAAACCAACTTACCAACTATGAACGAAGCTTCTCGTCCAAATTTAATTGAACTATTAATAAGAAATAAGATTCGGAATTCAAATTATTATCTTAATACACCGGATACACGGCAAGCAAAATACTATTAAGCAAAATTTGATAATTCCACATCACAGGATGGCAACTTTGAAAAAGACAAAGATTTTTGCAAGTATGAAATACATTTATGTTGTAATTAAAGCTTTTGAATTAACCAGGATGACAAAGTTGAAAAAGTCTCCCTTTATATCTCATTCGCTAAAATCTTTGACCCATCGCTTTCTTGCACTAAATTAAGAATCATCTTTGCCGCATAGATCTCATTACATTTGTTACTAATCAGACGCCATACATATGTGTAATTTGTACTATGGTCGTAAAAATAAGGACGAAAAACAAGCACACAACTCATGCGATGGTAATCTGAATGGTGCCGCTGACCTTGAGGAACCGAGGAACCCAGAATGCCATGTACGATGATTTGCGGTTACAGTAAACGTAGATACTGAGGGTAATTCAGTTCTGGGTTTCTTAGTTTACGACGATGTTAAAATGACTCGTCAGTAGAATTGTTTTTGCAAATATATTTGGTGCGATTTTATCATTAAAAATATTGTCAGAAGTACTGACGTCTGACAATATTTAAAAAAAATATGAGTCCTACCCAAAATACTGTTTGTAAGTTACGCAGATTTAAGTAGTATTTACAAGATAATTATTTATAGATCAATGTTTACCAACTTTCCATTATTTCAAATACAATTTACAAGACAATTTAATACTAAACCAGTTTCTAGTTTACAATGTCTTAAAAATCTGTTTAGCTAACTGTCAACGGTACTTAATTATATGTACGTAAGATATTTAAATATTACCATCAAACAACGCCGCTCGAACATGTTTAATATCCTGTTGCGGATTGTTTTAATTTAAATCACCCACGCAACTAATTCCTTCCCTGAGCTAAATATTTAGTAGCTCTATAAATGTATCTAGGAGATTTTTTAAATGTTATAATATCCCACAATTATTGGCAGGATGATTTGTTTCTTAAGTTACATGTGCTTTCAATATTCTATATCCACTGGTCATAGCTCATTTACTTCTTGTTACCTATCTTAATTTGAAAACAGAATAAGTATAAGAATTATACAAGTCTTTATTCATCTGTTCGAATAAACCATTATCTTTAATAATTTCAACTGCCTCGGTGGCGTAGTTGTATTACGGTATGACTGCAATGCTGAGGTCTTGGGGTCGATTCCCGGGTCGGCCAAAGTGATATTGGGTTTTTTAAATTCAGTATCAGCCCGGAGTCTAGAATTTGTGCCCGATATGGTGATAGGCTCGCCCCCTATCACATCATGAGACGGAATACGTACGGCGAAAAGTTGGTCCACTAGTTGCGCCTCTGCCTACCCCTTCGGGGATAAGTGTGTGTGTGTTTAATAATTTCATATTCAGCTAACTTTAATGGTTTTCTAAGTAAGACCTTATTTCAAATGTCCATATTTGCCTACCATAGAATGTTCTTCTAATTAGTCTTTATTTTAAGGTACAAAATCTCAGACGGAACCCACGTCGGTGAATACGGCTACTACACCGACCCCAAGCGTACTGACGAGAGTCTTGTGAAGAAAGGCTGGTACTCCTACGTCGGTGCTGACGGCATAGTCTACACTGTTAACTACTATGCTGACCATACCGGCTACCATGCCTTCGGAAGCCATCTCCCAGGTTCACCGCGACAGGCCGACTCGTAAGTATTTCTATGGATTATGTTCCAGCAAATATTGGAGAGATGTTAAGTTTTTGTTTATTGCAGTTATATGACGGAACGGGTATGCCGCTCACCTGATAGTAAGCGATACGATTACCCATAAACAGTAGCAACATCATACATTGAATTACAACTATATTTTACAAAGTACTGCGTGGCACTGCGCTCGTCACCTTGCGACATAAAATGTCTCATATTTAGTTTTATTAAGTCTCATAATATACAGCAATTACGCTGGCTACAATGATCTTCCAACCAGGACACAAAAACGCTTGCGCACTGCTGCTTGGTGGTAGAAATAGACATTATGGTGGAAACTACCCAGACAGCCCCTCGCATGCGGGAGATCTATTACAAGTTTAAGTATAGTAAAACCCAAATAATCGAACCGCAGGGGATGATAGCCCATTCCTTATTTATGACTCTGGTATTGACAAAACCTCGAAATCACTGGCGAAAATAATGCTTATCGCTAGACGTTGAGAGTATTCCAAAACAAACTCTACAGAGTCGTTAAAAATAATGTCGTGAATGGTTTTAAGGATACAGTTAGTATTTGTTGAATTTAGCACGTCATTAAACACTTCTATGGTATTTAGCACTTCGACAACTTTTCAAATTAAATACAAGCATTCTGTTCCAAATTTTGTCAGATGCTAACGGTTTCAGTGGCTTTAAATTGATTGTAAATGAATTTAGGTGTGTCTTTAATTGAACATTCAAAATCATTAACTAACCACACGTATTAAAGTTACAGTTTATAATTAACTCAAATATTCTCATTGTTTTATGCAAAATATTCGTTTCGTTATCCAATTCTAATTTAATCAATAATCCTCATTACGTTAACAAATCTCATAGATATAACGGCTCTCTATAGAAAGACTGCTCTCGAAACAAAAGCAAATTCAATACTAACTAAAATCAATTCCAAACATCAGGTAAGAAACTGCATCAGAATTCCAGTAAACATTTCACAACAGAAAACAGTCACCGCTGTCCTAAGTTGCCTTAATTTCTAAATCAATATTTTAATAGACATTCCTGTTCAAATTGTCAAAACGAAAATGTTGGTATATAGTCTGATACACCGAAGAATGAATTTAATAAAGATGTAAGATGTTTTATCCTTCAATACACCCACAATATAGATGTACATTTGGCAGCAAAAAATGATACAATACTACGCAATACAATGTACAAATAAAGATATTGACGAGAATACAAAGGCTTATTAGCAGCGATATCTGTCAAATCAGAAGAAATTAGCATACAACATAATGGAACGTGTGGTTACGAGTGCCGAACGCGTTATAGCTAGGTCATTAATCATATAGATTGTTTAAATATAATATCCGATCGCTTTAAAAATAATGACGGATACAGGCAGCTACGGATTTATGCATAAAATTATACAACTGCAAGAAAAAACAAAATAATAATATTTAAGTACTGTCACTTTTAGATATCAATATAAGGAGTGTTTGAATTTACAGCGTTTGTTGTTTAAAATGAGAAATATTTTTATCTGTGATTCTAATTCTATTTTGTGTTCGAATAATAATTATGTTTAGTCAATGTAATAATTGAACATGATCTCTTAAATGACAAGCGTAGTCGGGTGGCATGCTTTATAAATCAAACTTCTAGATGGTGCTCCTTTCATTATGAAAAAATACAAAAGATAACTTACAAAAAAACATACTGTATGAAGTTTAATTTGATGCAAAATGTCTTAAAAAACAAATTGAAAATTTTTACAACCTCATGCCGAGATATTTGCATGAATAATAAGTGACCGTTATATGTCATATTTCATTATGTCAAATATATTTTATAGATGGGTGCGTTGACCCGATATTAACATGGGCTTATTTATTACAGGCCTGCTGGAAAGAGTGTTAGTGAAGACACCGTGGAGAACAAGCCTTCCTTCTCCACTCAAGCACCTACATTCTATTCCACTTCGGCACCTTCTTACTACCCAACTCAGTCGCCTACCTTCTACCCAACTCAGGCGCCTACCTTCTACTCAACTCAAGCACCTACCTACTACTCAACCCAGGCGCCTACCTACTACTCAACCCAGGCGCCTACCTACAACTACCAGCAACAATCCCACTACCCTCATCACGATATTAAATACCAATCCTACGGCAAGAAGTAAGCCTTAAATCTAATCATAGGTAGTAATAGATCGAAATATTCCAAAACGAATTTTCAGCAACGAACGTGAAAATAGACTGCGATATTATGTTAGTCCATACCGAAAGTTTTGTAAACAATCGTATTTATTTGTAAGTATACGAAATACCTCTTGTGATTTTAGATACGAAATGTTCTAAGATATTCTAATCAGTTATCTTGGTCACGATTATAAATTGTGAACTCGATTACTGTGAGAATTAGGTTTTGTATAATATCGTATTCAAAGCCAGTGATATGTGATGTATTCGTAATAAATAAATATTATTTTAAAAATATTTTTTCTTATTATTTCTCGTCTTTATCTTACATTAACATAAGATGATAAGACTACGTTACTCCATTGATCAACGTTACTGAAACCACAAAATAAATATGAGATGACAAACATCGCAGTGGAAAAGATATTGCTGAGCAATATTATTATTTTTTATCCTTGGACAAATACATTACACTGCACCTATGACAATTAGTACAGTAAACACCAAATTATTGACAACTATCGAGAAAAGCTACACATCTCTACCTAGCTCTAAACAATATAAGAAAAAATACGTGTGGCACTCGGAGACTGCCGCGGTAAAGCTATTGCATAGCATTTTTTATCACAAATTTTGATTGACTAAACACAAATTCGATCTTACGCTTACCACATAAAGTAGATTTTTAAACGCGAGCAACGCACGTTTAGTCTTCAATTCACTTCATTTGAGCTCTTTAATAGAACTATATTGGATAATATACCACCATAATTATGCAATATAACACTAAGTATCACCAAAATAATGAATTAAAACAAGAGCACCTCATGACACTTCCAAGTTCCCGCCAAAACTCCGTTTAGTCTTGTTATTGATAAATGTCAGAAATGCAATGGTCATCACAACCAAAGTAGAATAAATCAAAATTTGAAAAAAGAATGTTACGTTCGATTCTTTTGTACTCGTGCCGTGCCAATGCTGGGGAAATAGCTTCTACGCAATGTATTTAAGGTTCATATTAGATTAGTAAGAAATGGTTTTAATGACTTTAATAAATAAAATAAATAAAAATATACTCGTTTCAAGAATTTTAGCTTCTACGCATTGTATTTAAGGTTCATATTAGTAAGATTAAGAAGATGTCAGGTTATTTTCGTTACGGAATTTCTGGATTCGGTCTCCACGCTCAAGGCCCGCGATAGAAGCTATGCAATAGCTTAATCTTAATATATATAAATCTCGTGTCACAATGTTTGTCCTCAATGGACTCCTAAACCACTTAACCGATTATAATAAAATTCGCACACCATGTGCAGTTCGATCCAACTTGAGAGATAGGATAGTTTAAATCTCAAATTATAGTCGCAATTTTAATTTATTGCTAATTATTTGTCTGTTATTATTTGACAGTCACAATTATCTTAACTCCGAATGATTCTAACAGATGTCGATACCTTTCGACTGGGTTGAGTAAGTAATCAATAGATGGCGCTGCTATGGTAAATCTACGAACGTGTCATATAAGCTACATTTTAAGCGGGACTTTTATACCGGGAAAACTCATTCACGCGGGCGGAGCCGCGGGCAAAAGCTAGTAATAAATATACAAACATCTTCTGTCTGATCTTACCTGACTCCTATGTGTGACACGATGCAAATATACAAACTTTATCCAAATTTAATCGACACTTATAAAAGTAGCCCATAAATTATAACCACACCTTTGGCCAGACCTGCTTTGAAGGCAATAATGCTGGAAATAACAAAAGAATATTCAGCATTCGAAGAGCATAATAAACGATTACAGTCCTAAATAAAATACGCGATTATTCGTTCCGTCGAACAGCTTTAATTATCGGTGAAATGTAAGAATGTCCGAAGTAAAACCCCAAAGGGCATAAACCAAAATTGAAAACCGGTTGCATAGGGCATTGACTTTAACTTTGACCATTACAAACCTTGCATCACTTTACGAAACGCGAATTTGGGATGACCGTATAAAAACCTTCAATTTATCACGGAGTTTATCGAACGCTACCATAGGAATCCTGTTGCGGTTTTGATCCTTTTAATTAATTAAAACTTAATGATTCACAGCATCCTTGTTCGCTTTATGAGTTGTCTGATTTATTTTGTTTCCGAAATGATACCCTATATTAAAGTATGTAATTGTAGAATTTCTATCTGGTCTTTTATTACTGTACTGTTAACCGTTGCCTGCTTAATGATTTCTAATATTTACGCGAATATTCGACATTGGAATAAATTTACGGATTTATTCACGATATATTTGGTTAATTATTGCTCACCGCGTTTCGAACACTTTAAAGCCTTCATGGTCACGGGGCGGACTAAGGTGTTGGTTGTCCAAAAAGTTAATGTTACAATATTTTCCTTAATTTTTTACTACGGGAGTCATCGACGGGAAGTGTCGGGAGTAAAATTAAACAAATTTATTGCGAAAAAGTCGTAAGTAAGTAGTTTGGTTTTCTTGCTCTTATACAAAGAACAGTATTACGAGGGTTTATTTTCCATTCATTATATTAAATCAATAAAAAAAAAACATTGTAATAAATAAGTAATTATATGTTAATGGTAGTTGGAATGCGATGACAAGTAAACTCCCATACTCTGCATAACAACTAGTCCACTATGTTGTTAAGTAATGAATATATAGTATACACAGACATAAAAACTGCGAGGAGAAACCTACTTTTAAACCGAGCGATATCTTTCACGAATGCCTGGACACGAGCATCTCGCGTGCCTATAAATGTATGCGGAATTCATTTTCATTATCATTTTGTTATACCAAAGTGTTACAGTGTGACGTGAAAAAGTGTTTTCTTGGATTTTCTCAGCTTCACAATATGAAGCTGGTAAGTGAAATGTGTTCGTGTTTTAGTGATCTTTTGGATATCGTAGAAAATGTAAGTTATTAAATGTAATTTTGTTTTCGCAGATACTGCTATCAATTTTAACGATAAGTTTAGCTGTGGATGCAGCTCAAGAATATTATACATTCCCGCCACAATTTCAAACACCTATGTCTGGAATATTTTCGACAGAAAATTCAGTATATCTACCGCCTGAAGCACATACTCCTATGCCGTATTTTTCTATGAAAAATGTTGATAAATTACAATATCCGTATCTACCACCAAGTGCGACAAAATCACCAGTGTATCCGAAACCATTTCCTATAATGGTAACATCAACTCTGTTACCCCCACTTACTAATGACGATGAGGATGGTGACAACAACGATGACAAAAGGATAAGTCCGCCATCATCTTTTTTTAAAAACAGAGCTAACTATACCGAATTTTCATTTAAACAAAAGCCCCAGATGCGAGATTTAAATCCCTTGGCAAGGTCTTTTAATTACCAGCATCCCATCGACAGAATTGACATGAAAATCCCGTATCAATTTCCTGGTAACAACGAACAAACGCCAAAAAACACCGTGACTCAAACAGCACCCACACGAAGCGTTACTATATCGGCGGAAACTAGAAATGATCGTGATACAGATCAAACAAAATCAGGCAATTTTCCCATTCCACAATATTTACCATTACCAGGATTTTTCATGTCATCTACAACAGAGACGGCGATACCGATATTGCGATTATCTAACGAAATGGACTTAGATGGAAGCTTCAGTTATGAGTAAGTAAAACACTGTGTTGCTGTTTTTTTTTGTAGTGAGTAACTATACCTCATCATCATCAGCCCTGTATTATATATTGCCCACTGCTGAGCACAGGCCTCCTCTACTACTGAGAGGGGTTAGGCCTTAGTCCACCACGCTGGCCTAGTGCGGGTTGGCAGACTTCACATACCCTCGAGATTCTTATGGAGAATTCTCAGGTATGTAGGTTTCCTCACGATGTTTTCCTTCACCGTTAAAGCGAACGATAATTGATAAATAATACACACGTAACTTCGAAAATTCAGAGGTGTGTGCCTTGGGTTTTGAACCTGTGGACATTGTCTCGGCAGACCGTTCCATTCCCAATTTGGCTATCGTCGCTTATACCTGTTGATGTAAAATGTTGATCCTCTTTTTGATTTATTATAGAGCTTTAGGGGCCGATCAAACGCATTATGTACAACACAGCCGAATGGAAAACGCAGGGACCGACAAACAAGAGCAAGTAGTGGAAGGGTCGTATTCTTATGTCGGAGATAACGGGCAAACATATACTGTCCATTACGTAGCTGATTCAAATGGATTTCGAGCATCCGGTGACCATCTGCCAGTAGCTCCTCCGATACCCGAGATCATTCAACGGTGGGTAAAATTAAAATAATATTATAAACAAAAAAAAAGAATGTAAAATAATTTAATATTATTTTTGTGCAGGGCAGTCCAATATAATCTAGCGGAAGAGGCAAAGAAACCTCCACACTTGCAATCTTGGAACGAAGAAAAACGTAATGCAATAAGCGAAAATGTCCAAACTAACCGGTATAACATTTTACCACCACAGAATTTATTTACGGGGAGAACTCCTGAATCGTTCTCTTTCAATTTTGCTCAAGGACCTAACCCACAAAACAATTTAGCGGTTTCCGCAACTGCCCAAACCCCTATAAAATTAAACAATGAATTTTCACAAGATCAAATGAATGCCAAACCCAGCGCAACAATTTCGCCACAGATAACATTTTTGGCTTCACAAGGTGCTCACCTGCCTTCAGTGAATGCGCAGCAGCAAACAATAGCTAGAATGTTTGGGGCGGAAAAATCAACAATGCCACAATTGGTTAATTACGAAGCAGCAATGAAAGAATCGGAACAAGAGAATAATAAAGCTTTGTGGAGATGGCAATATGGATTAAACCCAGACACCAATAAAACTCCAGAGAAAAATACTATATCTAGATCATTTGCTGAGGATGACGATGTAATGATTAATTTCAATAATATGACACCAGAACAGTATACAGATATGATTAAAACTCATATAGAACCAAAAAAAGAAGAAAAATCAGACTCAGGTAATTATAAATATCACGTGGAAGAAACAAAAGATAACGTTCAACAACATGACCCACAGAGTTTCCGACAAAATAATGAAATTAGCTCCTTGAAACCAGATATAAGTGATTACAGCACACAAAGTAGTACTTCTTCTAATCTCTACAAAGCCTGGTACCAAAGTACTCCTGAACCAACAACAAGCGAACGCACTACCATATTTTCTAATAAGGGCAGCTCCTTAAATTCTCGTTCAAAACTGGTTACTTATCGTGAATTTATTCCACCAAGCCAAACAGTCACACAATCCTATAACTATCATAATGAAAATTATAAATCCACCACAAAAGAAGACCAGAATACTAAAGCATTTGTGGATGACAGCCACTTAAACGTTATTCCTCTTCAGGACAATAATGCCTGGTCCAACAAAAAATACATAGAAAAACAATTTCAAACATCTTCAACTCAAAGACCTATAGAATTAAGAAATGCTACAAACTCGTATAAATTTACGGATTTCATAATACCAGAAAATAATAATGAATTCAGACCACTAGCTGAACATCTGCCGGATATTTATAAGGAAAATTACAGTGATGCAACTACAACAGCAATTGACTTTGAAAATGAATTGCGTGAAAATATTTTCTTAAAAAATATTTTTAATAAAAACAAGATACAATCAAGTTTAAATAAATCTACAAATTACTTTAAAAACAACTTCGCACCTAATCCGAGTACAGAAACAATTCCAGAAAAGTCACCTAAATTAATTCAAGTACAATCTAAATCAATGAACGAAATAATGGATTTTAATAAGAAACCTATTGATATATCAGAAATCATGAACTATATAACTGCTAAAAACCAATTTGAATCTAATAAGATCAAGCCCAAAAATAAACCTACCTTCAACAACTTCAATCAAAGACCAGAAACACAATTTATTCCAATTGGACAAGATGCAAATGAAAACGATTATGAAGGAAGCCAAGAGCCTAATAAGAAATATTTGCAAAGTCGTGTTTATCAAGATGAACTGCGCGGTGTTATCAAAAATTATAAAGTGTTACAAAGAAATAGTAATCCATTTACTAAAGATAGAGATACAGAACATATAAAAAGAACTCTGAGTACACCATTCAGACAGTTACAGTCTTCTAATTTGCCACCCCTAGGTAGAGCGGGACCTTCAGTAAAGAGTTATTTACCACCTATTTATGTGTAAGAAATTGTGATTAATGTAAGTTTTGTATTTGTAAATAAATTTCTCCAAGACTGCATTTACTAGATATAACTTACATTGTAATATTATAATAAATAAAATAGTTTATTTAATTTTTTTATTACTTGCATTCATTGCATTACACAGTTAAGGATTTCTGTCACAATATCATTTTAAATGAAGTAGCATAAAACTATATATATTTTTCATATAAATAATACTTTTACTTCCATTATAACACTAAAATAAAAATTAATACTCCTTTATATTTATACTACATTATTTAACTGATAAATGAGAAATTTCAAGAGATAACAATGTTCAAGTCAATAAAAAAATCTGATCTCATTTGTGTCAGTCTTCTGTAAGCTTGGTAAGTAATTTAAAATTCCAACACAAAGAAATTATACCTTAAACACTTAGGAAAAAATGCGTCGCGTGACCATCTTTATTGTATCATCTCGCTGTCCGCACCGAAAGCGTGACGAGAGAAACTATTCGAAGAATCATAGATCACGCCGGCTTATTATCTTTTCATCACAACTCTCTTCAAAATCGAGTATCGTAATTTCGTTTTTCATGATTAGGCACATTGTACTTTGTTACACAAAAATACGGAGACAATTTCATATATATTTCTTCGAAAGTAAGCATCATCATCTTCTTCAGCCACATGATCTCCACTGCTGAACATAGGCCTCCCCTAAAGATTTCCAGACGGACCTGGATAAAGCGGCCTGCATCCAGCGTGTTCCTGCGACCTATGTAATGTAAGTAATGCATACTCATAGTAGCATATAATATTACTAGCCTTACGATATGAATTCCTAACTCATAAGGACTCCGACTTACCAAAGGATCAGCGTACTTATCGGATTTACACGACCATAAATTGCCAGTTATTATTGAATCTATCGAATAACGATCACGTCTGAACATTTATGACGGTCTCTAGTGCCATACGCGGCACCTGTTGCAGTAATCAATTAACTAACAGTACGCATGCATGCTCTATTGGATTTATATTTGATTAATAAAATAAAAAAATAAAATAAGCCTTTATTGCTGTTCGCTTTCTCTGAATTAAAGTTACAGTTGATTGATTTTTATATTCTAATGAAGCTATATAATTATACCTACTTAATCTAAGTTTTAATTTTAACTATCTATAATATTATCACCATATTATGTACCTACAATATCGGCAATCGGTGTATCTGCTTGTGAAACAGCTTGTCTTTCGACAAAGGCCTCCTCTAAATTTTTCCAATATGTTCTATCCCGTGCTATGCGGGGCCATATAGGGCCTGCTACTTTTTTAATATCATCCTCCCAACGTCTGAATTGCCTTCCTTTACATCTTTTGCTGTCTCTTATATTTGATTAAATCGTATTTATTTTTGTAGTAATTTAAATTTAATATGTAATTATGTAACTGACCAAGATTTTACGACTACAAAAATATAGTTCTGGATTAAATAATATCATGATTCGGCGTATTCTGGGCTTTAATAAAGGGGTAATAGGAAATGGGTAGATATCAGTTAGATCGTTATTTCATTTTCTACAGAGTAGATACCTATATTGTACAGGTATTCGACACAAATCTACGATATTTCACAGTTATACATAATAATAATAATGCCAGCCCTGTATTATATACTGCCCACTAATGATCACTCCTCCACTACTGAGAGGGTTTAGGCCTTAGTACACCACGCTGGCCTAGCGCGGGTTGGCAGAGCTCACACGCCTGCGAAATTCTTATGGACAATTCTCAGATATGTAGGTTTCCACATGATGTTTGCTTTCACTGTTAAATCGACCGATAATTGATAAACAATACACACGTAACTTCGAAAATTCAGAGGTTTTGAATCTACGGACCTTCGTCTCGACAATCCATTCCATTATAATCTAGGCGATTGTGCACTTTTATTTATCAAAGTTGCGATTTTTTTTTATTATACTTCACATTAGTGTACCACAGAGAGTTTGAAGGAAAGTTTTGATAAATTACAGAGGACAAAAAGCCAAAGGAGAGGTTAACCCCAGAATTACAGAAAACTCCCACAAACGACCTAAATTCTTATTGTTATTCAAATTACGAAAGTTGTGGGTTGGGGACTTAATTATACAAAAATCTACGTGTTCATTAGGCATTCAACCCGGCGTGAAATTACACTGGAAATGTTTATTTTCTTTCCTTCAACATTGCTTAAAAACCTCTATTTCTGAATAACTGGACTAATAAATAACTGGATTTGTAGCTTAATGTGTTTAAGCCATTTAGTGGGTCTAAAAGTCTAAGAAATATTTTTGCTAAAAAATTGGAGCATTTTTCTACGAATATATTTAAATTATAATTTATATAGTTTTTTTTTTTAATTAATATAATTTTATATCACCATAAAAATTCTAGGTATCCTAACAGTAAACAACGAATTTCAAAACAGATCCAATTTTTCCTAATTTGAATAAAGGGACTTGAAATTTCATTCAGATTCCCGTGCATGTATTCCTTATTTCATAAACATCGGTTGCATATGTTGCGAATAACCCGTCAACCTCTCATAACAAGCTCTCTCCTTTGATATTAAAATATTTGAATTCATCGAGGGATATGCATAATAAGTTCAATGACTGCCGATCGTATACCGAAATGGTAATAAATGACAACGTTACAAAAAATATTCGTTAACTTAAAATATTATTGCTAAAGCTTATATGTGTGTTTTTTGGATATCTCTTAAAGTAAACGCCGAAACCGTTGAATGGATTTGGATGATATTTAGTACACAAATAGGTTGGATTGATTCACATCTTTTTATCACATAAAAGTACACTACAGAAATTTATTCGAAAATCGTCTTTAAGGTGGGTGAAGTCGCTAGCAACATATAGTTTGTAAGCAAGCGGTTTCGTCCACGTTATATTAGTTTGTAAGTTTTAATCCAACTTTAATAGACCTCATTCTTGTAATCGTAATAGACAAATTAAGCTCCATCCCACAAGAATGTTTTTACATTCAGAGGAAAACTTTGCGCGGAAGCCTTAATTTTTCATATGTTTAAACGCATGTGAACTTTTTAAACCCAGCTTGGCGAACGAAAGCGCTAACTCCAGTTAATTTTAAAGGATTGCTTTGCGTCAATCTATAAATACAATTAATGTAAATATTAAAAAAATAGACCGCCATAAAGCAATCTGGTTAGTTATTTTTACTCACAATATCTATAATGCGAGACGCCGAAAGCAATTCACGGCTCTGAAGTATCGCACGTAAATATACCGGGAGCACAATGCATACGTCTGATTGCGACGCGTCTACGTAAATTACATCGCATTTGAGAAAATCTAGTTTGAAGTGTCTTCTAATCATGGGAGCAGACTACGTGATTTGTGCATTTTTTATAGTTATGGGATCAATGTAAAAAACTACGTCCTATTATGCTTATTAAGTTTTGAGTAAAACTTCTCTAGATAAGAAAAAAAATATTCATATTAAAACCATAATGATTGGAGTTGAAGAACGAATAAAATCGTAAGCATATAAAGCTCCAAAGTGTTAACGTTAAAGGCTCATCACTCATTCAGAAATGAAGATAATATTACTTTATACACAATAACTAAGATTTAATAAATAAAAGAAACACCGCAAATCTCCAATAAAAACTGTAGCGAATTAGTAAACACAATTACAAACCATTAGAGAACCACAAAGGCAAACCAACGAAAACTAAGTTACCCCGGCTTGCGGTGAAGATATTTTATCAAAGCCGTATCGATTCAAACCACATTGAAAAGGACATCAAAGTGGAAACGCAAATAGGAACACAGGGAAATATGTAAATTTTAATGCCACCAAACATAAGATCAAAGCCGTTGGGAAGCCGACTGATTTTCACTTCATACAGATTCCTTTTATTTTCTTTTGACGGTACAAACAGCTGTTTTTCAGAATACTTTTAAACTCTTATTAGGTTACATGTTTGTCATCATTTTGTTGTTTTTGTAGAAACGCTTGGCGTTATTAAAACCTTTTTATATTCAACATACATTCCAAAATTTACAATCTGATATATGTCTTTAAAATATAAACTTAACAAAAAACAAACCCTAGAAAACGTGTAAACATTTTGAGGTAAAAACATTCGAAGATTCAGATAACAATTCAACAACACTGTCAGCTTAAAATGCAAAATATGATCCAAACTTTCATTTGTTCAAAAATAATTCTTATACTTATTTTAAAGTCAGTATAATATATTTTTTTTATACTCAACATATCAAATTAATCTATAAAATAAATAGTAATAACTTATAACTAAATACAGGACCCATAAAAATAATCTCTGAACGTATGTAAGGAGCACTAACAGTTTATTGCAAAATAAAACTTTTTATAAGCCTTTTCGTGTCCATAAAAATGCTATCTAAGCTCCGAAAATGTCTCAAACAACCATTATAATAGTTGGTGGATTCATTATCGCGTATAGCGTAGTGGGCAAGTTCTGTGGGCAAGTTTATAGACTGTTAATCATTAAAAGCTATTGCGGTAACCAACAGCAAACGATCAAACTTTGCCTATAAGACTATCCTTTATTGACAACAAAGGTTATCATAAATGCGGTTTTGTCATGTCAGGATACACTTTGAGATGGGGATCAAAGTCTGCGATTTAATATAGATTCTAATATTTACATGGGTAATAAAAGTGTTGGAGTAACAGTGCAAATTTAAAATAATATCCAACTACGAAAACGTAACTAAGATGGTGAGATTTGTGAGGAGCGTAATAAATCATTCCCAAGCTACATTATGTTTAAATGCTTAAAAATAATAATACAATGACATCATTATTTTTTAAAATAAAAAAGGTACAAAGATTTAGTCAAATTAAACTACTGAGTATATGAACTTTGGTGGTCTTTAAATATAATATGTACGCACCTATTAGATATTTCCCACGTTGATCTTATCATGCTTAATTTCCCAAAACAATTACAATGAAACCAGAATTAAAATAATTGCGTTGTTTTACTCCATCATTAATCAGTAATGAAATACATTCAAAGGATAACAATTAGTGATTATTAGTGTAACAATAGAAAACAGAAGTAAAATATTCACGCTCAACAATTTTATTTATTTTAAAATTTGACAACTAAATCATTTTAGCACCCTGGGTTTATGTCATATTCTATTCATCAATGTAACATCATAATGATACAGAATTAAAAAAAAATATAGTAAAAAGAGATTCCAAGAGCCGAATGAATCACTCTTGAATTTAATTTGGATCATTAGAATCAAATTCTGCATATAATAGGTACATTTATATAAATCCACTTCACCAAATTCGAACTAGCGTGATTTATATGACAACAGGTTGACAAATAAGTAAGGGTAAGGATATCCCTTTATCCCTCCCCGATCCTCAAGATTTACCGCGGCAGCAAACTTTACCAATAACAACGAAATCAATTTACAGACAATTTAAACAAACGTTGTAGGACGTTTATTGAGACGAGAATCACGGTAGCTGGATGTTAGAAACTTTAAAAGTATTTTGAGTTCTATTTTCTATTGTTGAGATCAGTTTTTGCCTTATTAATGCAACGTATACGCATACTCACGCCGATTTATCTCCATTTATCGCCATTTATCTCCGAAAGGGTAGGCTGAAGCGCCACGAGTGCACCCACTTTTCGCCGTGCGTATTCCGGCCCATGATGTGATGGGGGCGAGCCTATCGCCATATAGGTAACAAGTTCCTGACTCATGGCTGATACTGACTAGAAAAACCCCAATATCACTTTGCCCGATCAGGGAATCGAACCCGAGACCTCAGCATTGCAGTCGATACTACGCCACCGGGGCAGTCACAATGTCATAAGTCAATGCGCGTATTGTGGACACAGAGTGCTAGATTTTCCTGAGTCTTAAGTTTTAAGACAAAAAACAACAAAACTGCATATAAAATATTTCATGTGATAAAAAACGGAATTAAGTTCCATAATACACTTTGAAATGTATTTTAATCTTTCTTTAATCTTCATAACAAAGTGGAAATGACCTTTGTTACTAATGTACGAGTGCTTAGTATTCCACCGCGGTAGAATAAAGAACATAATATCATTATAAATGTCGTAGACAAGGTACTTACTCCTGTAACAGCTTTTTTGTTACGTTACTTATACGGGGACATGTGAGGTAATATAAAATTAAATAACAACTAACAATGATACTCGCTGCATTAAGATTCTAAAGTGTGAATACTACTTTGAAGATTTAACAAAAAAGTATTATATCAGGAAGACCACTTTACAAGGAAATTGCTAATAAAAACATACAATAGTGATTTTCAAATACGTCGCAACTCTAGTCGCACTTTATTTCAAGGTCTTCTAAAATTGCCAAAATATGAAGGGGTAAATGATGTCTGCCTCGGTGGCGTATTCATATTACGGTACGACTTCAGTGTCTCGGGTTCAGTCTCAGAGTCGGACAAACTGATTTTGGGTGTTTCTTCTCAGTATCAGCTTGGAATTTTTGCCTTTATTGTTTTTTTTGTGTGTGTGATATGGCGACAGGCTCGTCCCCAAATAATATTTATTTAAAAGGCAAGTGCTTAACAGCAAAAGATGCAGTTAAATAAAAAATATCTCATTATAAATTAACGACTTAAGATAAAACTAATACGCTAACTAACTCTTGCTCATAATATTTTTGTCACGTTTACTGGTGGTAGGTCTCTCATATGTAAGAGTCCGTCTGGGTGGGTACCACCGCAATGTCTTTTTCTACCGCCAAGCAGCAGTGAGCATGCACTGTTGTCTTTCGGTTTGAATGACATCGTAGCCAGTGTAACTACTGGTCATAATGAGATTTAACATCTTATGTCTCAGGATGACGAGCGCAGTGGAATGCCACACAATACCTACTTTGTAACTCAAGGTGCTGGATGGTGTTGCTACTGTTTATGTGTGTTCTTAATCTTCGTATCGCATACCATCAGGCGAACGGCATGCTCGTCTCGTCATTCAATAAGATTAAAAAAACCTGATATTTTAGTGTAAAACTAAATTATGTGGTTAACATTTTAAGGATTTGCAAAGCGGAATGGCAATAAAGGTCCTACACAGTACACGAGGCGTGATAAAATCGCAAAGATAGAGCATGCAAAATTTCCGACAATGTCAGAGTTCTTTGACCTGTCGGATTCTTTACTCAGAAGAGCTTAGGGCCTAAAGCTTAGGCCACATTATTAAATTATTTACATGTGAAAATAGTATGAATTTTATGGTATTTTCAAGAGTAAATCAATGCGGCTCTTAAATGGACATCATTTAACGACTCTATCTAGAAATGGATAACTGGTAATACAATAATATCATCCTTGTATTATGCACTAACCCACTGCTGGTCACCACTACTCCTGAGAGATCAAAGCATTTGTTATATTTGTTCATATTACTCTAATTTACTATTTCAAACTTAGCCAATATATCCACCGTCACACATATCTGAGGGAAACCAGTTCAAACACTCGCAAAACAGAAGCCGCCATCAGGTTTAGTTTGTTTATAAGTAGACTACTTGCATTTTTTACGTATGTAGGTGAGTCACTATTAAGGAACCACATTTTTTATTGTACAAAAAGTCTAGATAAAACCGCTATCGCGGAAACGTATAAGTTTTAGCACTAAAACAAGGAATTGAATTTAAAAAATCACATCAGCAAAATCACTTTTACTGATTGCTCGAAAGGGAACGCAGGGACGTGCCGCGTGCGTACAAAACGCAGCGCCTGGGGATTACCTCATACCTGCGTATCAACGACAATGTCATCACAGCGATTAATTAGTGGAAAATGAACACGGCACCGTTCGACATTTTCAATTACACACCGCCCAAACTGAAGTTGATTACTGCACGGCCGAAGGGAGCAGCCGGGCTTAATGCGCGTTCTGTAATAGAGTTAAAAACTACCCGCTCGTATGATTAATGTCGGATTAGCGCATCGGGATTGCGATGACGAGACGCCCACTTTGAATGATGGCTAAATTTCAAAATAAATTGTACATTAAATTAGATTTAATTTTTTTGATAAATGTTTATAAATTTTGAAAGTTTTATTTTATTTTGTAACAAATTGTATTAAGTGGTTTTTGTCTTTTTTAATAATATTATTAAAAATCGTAAAAAAAAAATTTTTTTTTATTATAATGGCATTTATGTTCACATTTTGCCAATGTCTAGTTTGGTTCGTCTATTTTATTATCTGTAGTATGTCGAAGTAAAGCAGTGGTTACCTTACCAAGACTTTATCGAGGAGTTTTGGCGGCAACAAAAAAAAACTTGATTAGCACAATTATTTCAATTCACTTCATTTGAGCTCTTTAATAGAACTATATTGGATAATATACCACCATAATTATGCAATATAACACTAAATATCACCAAAATAATGAATTAAAACAAGAGCACCTCATGACACTTCCAAGTTCCCGCCAAAACTCATGTACAGTTTGAATGTTTGTATGTGGGTTAGAAGGAAACACAAAAATCCCGGAACGCATGTGTATGAAATTTGGCAGACTGATACATCATGTGTTCAATAATTATATAAGCTACTGTTTATTCCGTAAAGTAAGTATATAGCGGTCTTCGACCCCGGGAGAGGTTGTTCTTACTTGCAATATTTTTGTCTGGTGCACACAGGTGCATTCTGTTGATCTAAACTCCCTGATGCTAAGTTCAGACTCGTCTATAATAAAACTTTCAACTCAAAATGAAATTGAGAGTGAACACCTGCACTTGTTTCATCGATGCAAAATATTGTAACTTTATTCATAACCACAGTCATAAGAGTTTATTATCAATAGCATGATTATCAGTGCCACAATATTTATGGACTAGCTTTTGCCCGCGGCTCCACCCGCGTGAATGAGTTTTCCCGGGATAAAAGTCCCGCTTTATATTTTCCCGGGATAAAAAGTAAAAGTAGCCTATGTGTTATTCCAGGACAGAATCTACCAGTGTGCCAAATTTCATCGAAATCCGTTCAGTAGGTTTTGCGTGAAAGAGTAACAAACATCCATGCTTCCATACTTACAAAGTTTCGCGTTTATAATATTAGTTGGATTGCATTGATGTTTTAGGTTTTTTAATACATCAATGTTGGATTGGTTCTTTTTAAAAAAACTGAAGGCAATGTTATGAATGGTTGAATGGACTACTGATGTCAACTGATCAAAAAGTACTTATGGACGTGCAAAACGATGCTGTACCAGGGCAAGGTAGCTGAATACTAGTCAAATCACGTAGATTTTATGTAAGATAGTGGTGCCTCCTCGGTCATACGGTATACCCATTGATGTATTAAAAAACCCATACCCCATTTTTTTTTACTTTTAACGCGCCTCTGTCACACTTCACAATTTATTTAGGAAAATCTTATGTTACTGTTATTACACAACAATTTTTATGATCTACACAAATAAAGAAATAAAATTTATTTGATATTGTCTTCAGGGTACGCAATATAAACGAACCCATAGGAATGTTAAAAGAAAGGCAAAAGTATAAATCCGGTCAACGTTCTTGGCCTTAATTTAATTGCCAATAAAATTCTCTTAGCCCTTAAATCGGTTCATATTAAAATAAACGTTATCCATCTCCGATCAACATAATAAATCAACCTTGTTTTAGCTGATCTGATGTGTTAATTTGCATCCCTTGAAGCTTTAGGTACAGAAACCGTTAAAATATAAAAGATATGTGATACAAAGAAAAAAAAATTAACGAACTGATACACTGTTTGTTTCATCTGCTATTTTGCTAATGTCGAGTACAGCTAATTAATGTCAATCATCAAATAAAAGTTATCCGTCAAATTAATTATAAGCGGCATATAAATGTCGAACAATAATGTATTTTGTTTGTATTAAGTAATTTTTTATTTGTCTGTAATTTATCAAATGAATATCTTTTAGGGTATATAACACAATAAATAATGTCGTGATTCTGGAATCTCGATAATATCACAAGATCGCAAATACTATCCAGATAAAGTTCGATATTATCATGATACTGCGATACGCATCAATATTATCTTGATAGTACGAGTATCAGGTTATATTATTGATTGTGTAATATACTCCATTGATAAGTAAACTGAAAGTTATAAAGCAGGGAACTATAAGAAATTTTGTATTATACTAGACGTCTAGCGGGAGCATCTGGCGCGTCACATTAGTATGTTGATGAGGCAATCGCTATCGCCATCGGGACAACGTGATTTATACAGCCAGGGCTGGGGGTTTTTACACTCAAATTCAATAAACGAGCCCATTGGAAAATTTGCATTATAATTATAGCCGATCGGCTACCAATGATGCTTTTATTCCAATGGTTTGTTAAATCCGTGCGGTTATTTGAGCGGGTTATACGCTTGTCAATTTACTGATTGAATGGTACCTAATAAAAAATATTGTTAATACTTGTGTATACTTGTGTCATTTATTCCTATATTCCCGTGTGTACCTAACACTTACTGCAATCTGGTCTGGATCATTTGGCCATTGTCTCTAGAGACAATGGCCAAATAATGTTTTTTTCTTTCTTTCTTTTTTTTGGAATCATAGATGTCATAACTTTGGTTTTGTGGAGACTAGTTATTAATGTTATTCGTTTATATGGGTATTTGATATGCCGTGGTATATTAATTTTAGTTTCTTTCTTACTTTGCTTTAAGACAGAAGTCTCCATTGTGAAAAAAAAGACTTTAAAGAATCGAATTTTGGCTACCTATTTTGGGTACTTACTGATACTACTCTAATATCAATGATATATAGTTACAAGCTCTACAAGTATGAAACCTTGTCTTAAGAAAGTTTTGATTTTAATCATAAAACATCGATCATCCTTCCCAACTTGGCCGATCATAAAAATCTAAACATATTCTCCACAGACAAGGCAACCCTACGAGCATAACGCGACGATAAATTAGGGTCGTATGTCAAATTTTTCACGTATATTCCTTCGATAGGCTGTCGACGCAGCGGTGACCACGTCGTTGTAATTGATAGGACAGATGATATTAATGTCCCGCCCCTGCGCAACGTGTGCACACAATTTATGTTACAATACCGCAGACACTCGCCGCTCCCGCCCCTTCCACATATCAATACACGTCATAATAACCACTTTATTGTACATTATCTATGCTAAGGGGAATTAAATGAGCCTGCGTGCTATTGCAACATAAATGGCAAATCCATATTGTATACTTAATATTTTGATATAGATAATTAATCAAGCGCAACTTTTATGGCCAGCCTTATACGAAATTTCAACTATTTCAGTCAACTTTTCATCGTGATTATTCAAAAAATAAACTGATCTGATAAATTTCTAATACATCATCGGAAAGACTATTTCAACAATAATAAAATAAACGAGCCACATTTTTCATATCTTTCCGTAATTTCAATCTATCCACCAAGTTCCAACGTCTGTTTCAGAAATTTTGTTGTACGGAGACTCAAACATGTTGTCGTTTTCAATCGAAATTGTGCTTTAAACTAACTAACGAAAATTACTGTTTATTGGTATAAAAGTCGCCTTAATTATGAAAGAGACAATTTCTGTATTTTCAATGTAAAATCATACGAAATGAAAGTGTAAACGTAGGGAAACTATTAACTAAAAAATAGGTGAAATTTCGTATACGGCCTCTTAAAACCAGCGGTCGAAGTGGATGGTACATTCTGGAATCTGTAGTTTTGACGCACCGGAAAAAACGGCGCTTGGTGTTGTTGTCAGCGGTTTGTGAATGACCGTTTGGTTTCATAAAAAAATATCCGTTTCATCAAAGGTGCTGATTATTGTATTAATTAATAAAAAAAACTAAATTGTACCTTTTTTACATACCGAAACCGGTCCATTAATAAGCCAAATTCAACCACTACCTATAATAAGATAAAAAGTACAATTTAAAGATTAGATATAGAATAATTGGTAAGCAACTAAGCAATGCTTTATTGAAGACTCGCAAGTGCAATATCATAAACCAAAAATAAGTTACTCTACCTTACTCTTATAATATTATAATGAAGGTTTATAATTAATGAATAACTTTTTACGTCGTCGCTATTCGTTATTTCTAATAATGATAAAATAGGAAATCTGAAATCCACCCAATCGGAAAATGAACATCATTAATAAAAAAAATATTTTAAGACATTAAAATAAAATAAAAAAAATAAAATTTTAGAAAAATTATCGAATATTAATAAAATCAATTCTAAAAATTCTATTAATTATTAAATTATAATTAAATCTAATCAAAACAAATTTGTTTATCAAAATAGTACAATGTTTTCCTTATGAACTAAAAGAATATAACTATTAAGTTATTACATAAAAATAACAATAAAAAAAGAATAAAATAATCTTTTGTTCATCTCACACAAAAAATGCAATAAAAGGTAGTTAATAATAATATCAAACAAAACAAAAATGTAAGAGAAAACCGGAAAATTTACAAAACGCCATCTATTGAAATACGCCAAAACTTTTTATTAACTAGCAGCGCCATCTGTACCATGGGAGATAAACTCGAACAAGGACAGCTTAACCCCTCAATCATTTTTTGTACTAATCCTAAAGGCACAACATAGATGGCGCTACGGGAATAAAAATTAAAATCAGTTTCATTACTTACTACATAGAGCATATTTACTACATAGAGCTATGCAACTAGCTCTATACTACTACGGACTGCCTCACGTAACATGAATTTAATTTCACGAATTTATTTTACTATACCTACATTCGGAATAAAAGAAATATAGTCTGACTCGTATCAAGTAAAACAAACAACAATAAAATTCAGAACTTTAATAATAAAATCATTTCCGTAAGTACATCAAAACCTTTTTAGACGCTAACAAAATTTCCTTGCAATACGGCGATCTGCATTGTGATACAGGTTCAATAGAGACCGCTTTCAAGGAAATCCTTTCGAGCAGACTCTGTAAAGAAGGTTCTTTGTGCTATAGATGGCTCATCTAGATAAGTGGGTAACGCTTTCATGGTGCCAGCGTCGAGAGGAATATCATATACCTAGGTACTTGTGAATTCACACTTAACACGCCAGACAATTTTACTAGGAAGTAGGAACTCGATTTTACAGCAATAAGTCTGCTAAATTGAAATATCCACTTCTTAGATGTGTTATTCATGTGATTTATAATAAAAGGGGAATTAAAAAACCGGTAAAAAGTTGGGAACTAGCGTAATAATATGTAGCTTTAAAATGAATGATAGATAAATTTAATTTAAGTCACAAAATTATTTGGTATCTACGAAGTGCTCTACCAGACTACCAAATTCAGTGCCGGCTTTAGGGTAGGGTGGGCCGGGCGATTGACCGGGGTGGCGGCGGCCAGGTCCTTAGGAGGGCAAGGGCAAAAGGGAAATAAAAAAAATGTCGCTGGAAAGAAGGGCGCAAGAATCATTTCTCTCGGGGCGCCCGAATAGCCGGCTCTGACCAAATGCATCATTTTAAGTCATAGTTTATTACCGAACAGTAATTAAATTAAACAAAATATGTATTTGCCGTTAGTGTGAACATAATAAGTTCTTACAGTTTCTCAAGGCAGCTGAAGATCAGTGGCCATTACAGGCTACCTATAGGTAGCTTATAGATATTGAATGGATATACAGCACAGCCAAAGTTATAACTACAGTCCATAGTGGAGTATTTACGTTTAAACTTTATAGAAATAATGGATTATTACACTACATTATTTTGGACGTAGACAGTTTCGGTAGAAATCTTCCTAGAGCGACGTGGCTCTATGCTGAGTTTTTCCAATAAATCGATTTCAGTTTTCACCATTTTATACGAATTACACTTTTACGCGGCAAAGAACAAAAAATGTCTAAGACTCACCTGTGATCCGGATGCGAACTCATCTGCTGGCGGTTCTCTGGTGAATCTCTCGAACTTGAAGCTGTTGGAGCGGTAGAGTTCGTTGTCTTCGCGGGAGCGGCGACCGCGGCAGAATCTTCTGGTAATCGATGTGTGCCTATAAGATGATACGAAATTGTGATAGGATGTGTTTTGGTAATTAATTTTTGATTTGTAAAAAGGATTTTTTCCTAGGGGCAGTCTACGCTCGGCAAAGAACTAAGTTGCAAATAATGGGTATTAGTTAATAGTATTATTCAAAACAATGTAGAGTTTTCTCAGCAGATTAAACCAGGGCATAACCTTTAATGATGAAGAATGTAGTAGACGTGAACTAATTTTTTTAAGGTCATTAGAAATTGATAAAAGCCATTACATAAATGTTTTATAATTTTGTAATGTTTTCAACATAAAACCACAGTCTAGCACACACGTGTGGTCTACGTTTCATTATCATCTAGCCCTTCTTCTAATAACCGTTGATTCTTAAGGCAGCCATATCCTTGATAGATTACATTGGGTTAAAAGGTAATCAAATAGTTATATAAAAGTATGAGTCATTACCTACTTTAAGTTATCTACAAGCAGACAGTGGACAGACAGCTGTGTCGACATTTGATAAATATGGTTGGATATTTTGTACATGTTACCATTTTGCGCATAGTATTTTTCTACTCAAATGAGCGATGAACATCAAATGCTTTATCCATGTTGTGGAAGAAATTTGGCGTAGGCATAATTTTTTTGGAATTTATCTTCATGCTTACTGACATAGATAGTAAATATTTTCCGTCTTTTTTACAATAAGTATGTCTTTCTTTTAAGGTAATGATTTAATGCAGGCTAGTGGGTGACCATCTTCGTTCATTTGTCGGTAATATGCCACATTGACCGGTAAAACTGAGGGTAAAATTGGCTGGTAAGACACCCAATTTTTGATGTTATAAAAAAACAAATTAATATTATATTAAAATACATGCACGCGTTGTAAAAACTGAGTAAATCCGACTATGAAATGAGGTAGCAATTCAATTAGTACTGCCATGTATGCACTATGAAGTTAGGTGTGCATATAACTTGTCCTTCAGATAATTGGTTAGTTAACAGACTAGCGAGTCTACGGAGTCGAAAGATAATATTACCATTTTTAGCCTTTTGAGGGTACAGAACAGTATATAGATTGTTTTTGCCTAAGCCGAGAAACGAGTAGGCGAATGTCCTGATGTTAAGTGATCTTTCTTCACCCACAACTCCAAAATAACGGGTTACGGATATGAAATGAAATTAATAGTGTATTTGGGATTCAGAATATCTCACTTATAAAACTTAATGTATTAGTAAGTTGTCAAGGTCGATCCGGGCCATAATAATTGCTGTAAAGAAATGTCTACAGTGTTTCTGCGTGGCTCTACCACATAAGAGCGTAACGTGTATCCGTGCGCTGTATGGCTTAAAAACACTATTTTCGAATCAGTTAATATCCAACGAAACATTATTTTAAAAGCATATTAATAATAATTTTAGAAAATGTTGTCTTCTAATTAATAAGATTAGAAAATTTCACATTTATAGAGTATTTGTGAATTCTATAATGATTACTCAACAGACGGATGTTTGTTAGGCACAGCTACAATATAGTATCGCATTGTTACCCAAACACAAATGTGACTTATTTTGTATATGTGTATATTTTTAGGCTAGGTAGGTATCCTGTTATTTTGAAAGGCCAATGGCACTCAAGTATTGTTTCGGAGGTTCTTTTATAATTTTATTTACATTAGTATATGATAGCTTTGTTGAGTAATACAACCCGGCATCGTTTCTGCTCGCTTATTTCGGCACCAAAATATTCTCTTATCCATAAACTTTTTGAATTATCGTAGTAATGCCATTGATTTATAAATAAACCCTTTATAAATCAATGAGTAATGCTAAAATAACTAGTAACTGCAATTTATGAAACCGAGCATGTGTATAAGATTGGTTCACGAAGTACGGAAGTCCATGAAATGAGACTTGCACTTGGTTGGCTTTTCCGCGAGGTTATCGTGTAATACCTATTGTAAACAATATTGGCTGCGTTAATTTACTACTAAAAGTAATATACAAAGAGCAGCAAAAAGCCGTTGTTTTATTTCTAGTCAGTTATTTACGTGACTTCGGATTTATTTAGGAATTAAGTAAGTGTTTGGCCATCGGACCTGACTTCCAATTGGATTCAAGGGTGCTTTACCTCTGCGCTCTGAGTCATTTTGATATCACACTCAAATACTTGAGATTTGACATAAGACAGGTCTGCGTACCTAGAATCTTAAACCTTCTTTTGACCATGAATTTACCTACGTGTAGTAAAAAGTGTAACCTATATTTTTCAACAAGGCATTTAGAACTGAACACTCATAATTATTGATTCTATTTTGTGCGTGGATTAATGTAGATACTGCTATTTACGTGAGGTGATAATACTTCTCATACGAATGAACTCAACAGTTACAAGGCAAGTACCTATTACATTCAAATAAATTATGATACAAATAAAATTTTGCATGCATTGGTTATTCTTAGATAAATATTAAACACACAACAACGCATACATATTGTTATGTGTAAATTTAAAGAAAAATAAACAGTGATATATTTTTTTCAATTGGCAGATAGCAGTATATAATATTATCTAAGAAAGGCGCGAAAATGTCTATATCACTAATCTACACTACCGACGTTACCCATCATTGCCGAAATAAATGCATCAACTTATTTTTAATACAATTTGTACTTGCTAACATTACTTTTTTTATAGCAGAGACCGTGGCAAAAACACTGCAACAATGTTGCAAGTTTACATAATTCAAGATTGTAATCGTGTCGCGCAATATACCGTACTGCAGTATAGCGAACTGGGGTTCATGCCCAACTAAGTAAATAACCTATTTATGCATAATTGATTCCTACCTGGAATCGCTGGAATGCAACGGCCACTGTATTCCAAAGATCTTCAGTCGAGCAGGAGGGCGACGCTTTTGTTCTGTGCGAGTGTTCTCTTCCACAGGTGGCGTATGATGTCTGCTCCCCGAAGACGCCCTGGTTCCACTTCTACGGCGTCTCCTACGCCTCCTCTCGACCAATACAAAGTTATCCCCGTTCCGTATGATATAAGACGAGCGGAGAGTCGATTTCTCTTCGCCCTGCCTTTGTCTTATCAGGTCAGCTGTTCGGAGCGTGTGAATATTCTGATACTCAGCCTCTTGAGGAGTTGATGACGTCACTTCTCGGCTAGTCCCGCTTCCATCCCTTTTCTTACGGGAGGAATGGAGACCGACCCGACGCCAAACCTTTTCCATCTGTATAAGCTGTCATCCCATTATTATTTGCACTTTCCCCGCAATGTTCACTGAACTGTAATGTTAGTATTGCGCGCACATTTTAATATCTGTCTGGATGCCACAGCAATTTAAAATTCAAATTGTTCAATACGTCAATAATTCACGCCGGACAGAGAGTTCAACCGTCCGGTTAAGATGTCTGAAGAGTGAAGACACTGTTAATAAATATAGCACAAATGAATCACTGCCCGATCAGCCGGTCTCTGTCATTGTTCGCGCAAACAGAATGCTTCACGTACGCTTCTGTAGATAGATACTAGGACGCGAAACCGTGATTTATAAACTAACACAATTATCAGGGCGTATTACATTTATCCCGTTTATTAAGACGTACTAGGTTAGTAGAATTAGGGGAGAGAATAAAATGTTTTTTGACATCACAGAAGCGGAGGTCCCGGCCCTAACAGGGTGCGGGTGCTCTACCGCGCATGCGCGATCCCCCTTCGCCCGTCGGACCGAAGCTCCAAAATGGCGGAACTCCGACCCCCTTCCCGTTATTGAATATCTAATTTTATCGGTGTGCATTCATTGTTATAAGTCAGCTGCGGGGCATACACTCACATTATTATAACCCTCATACGTAGAGCACTACATCCACTTCTAAATTCAACAACTGAAGATTGAATACAATTTTCTAACATTCATTAAAAGTTGCATTTAAATAACTAATAAGTTAATAGTGTTAATATAGCAATGATAAAATACTTAGGTTGAAAATGACAGGAATTAGTTGGGTCCTTTGAAGTCACCTATTCTAAAACAATAATTTCTCAAATTTGGAAAAACTTCGCCCAGAAGTTTATGAAACTAAAGATCAAACCTGACCATCATTGAATTCTTTTCTTTTGGCGTAGATATATAAATAATCGCACAAATAGTTCTAACTGTTCTCTTAGTTCGTTACCACAGTCGTTACAAAGAAATATGTTGATATGCAGATCTAACATAGGTCACAGCGCGGGAACTGAACCTGCGTTTTCTCATTTGAAAGACTGCTAGCCAATGGCTACGTGGAGGCTGTTATATTATATGCACCTATATTGAGATTAAGGGCAGTTTCACCGTTTCCTGATGAAGTGGATTTTATCAGCATGTGGTCAAATCGGCCCTTAGAGACGGAAATTACCTTACAAAGGTGCGTTAGTACTGCCTAGCGCGTTATGAAAGCACAAAGCGCGTTATCCCTGGAAAACGCAAGAGCGCGCGTATTTCTGTGTCGCGAAAGGAGGGGCAAACATAAACGAGCATTAGTCTCAGCTCTTAGCACAAAAGCTCTTAGCGAAAATATTTTAATATTTAAAAAAAATCGTAATATTTCTTGGTTTACCTGCATTTTTTGTATGACTTTAAGTCAACCATCACCAAATAATAATTGATTTTAGAACATTTGTTGTGATTTTCCCAGTGTAATAAATATATAGTGCCTATTTATAATTATACGAAAATAATATATTATTATGTCAAAATATATTTCAATGAGATTGTGCTACAAAGGGAAAGTACGTAGTAGGTACTATTCCGTATTCTGTGGTGGAAGACTGATGCTCTAGGATCCGTCTGGTACCACCAAGCCAGCTGTATTCTCTGGTTTGAAGAAAATTTTGCTAGTGAAGTTACCGAGAATTATGATACTTAAAATCTTATGTCTCAGGATATCGAGCAGTAGGTACAGTGCCTTAGTATAGATACCTGTAGCCTGATCAGTGGCGGCTTTAAGGTAGGGCGTGCGGGGCCGTGGCCCAGAGCGCCAGGTCCTAAGGAGGGTGAGAGCCAAAGGGAAATAAAAAAAATCTCGCTGGAAAATGGGGCGCAAGAAAATATTCGCCCGGGGCGCCCGAATAGCTATAGCCGGCCCTGCCTGAAGTTATATTTCATAAGTTAGCTAACGTAAGGCCCAGGTCTCTGATGGAGTAAAAAGTGGTTTCCTATAACTTAGCTATATTAAATGTAGAGCAACAAAAAATATAAGACCCCTATATCTGACACAAATAAAATTAGTACCCATTCCGAAGAAGCCCACGAGACTACATAACTACGATCAAAAGTAGACAGTGGGCTTAGAATGTGACACAAAGACGCAACTCGTAAAACGATGTCGTTTAATTTTGATGTTTGTGATTGATTGAGAGACCAATACGTCAGTCAAGTGTTAGTCTCTCAACCAATCCCAATAAGACGAAACGGAGTCGTGACGTGTTTTTTTGTCACATTCTAAGCCCACTGGTCTATTTTTGTGGTAAGTAATTCAGAACGTGGTATATCTGCACTCAAGTACATTCAATGGATTACGAGTGACCGGGTAATTGGTAACGAACAACCAAGTACACATGTATTTTTTATAGCTATTAGGGTTTTTTATTGCAGTTAAATGGCGAGACGAGCATTCCGTTCGCCTGATGGTAAGCGATACGACCACCCATAAACAGTAGCATCGCCGCACATAATTGTGAATTACATAGTACTGAGTGGCACTCCACTGCCCTCGTCACCCTTAGATATACGATAATGTCTCATAATGTCAAATAATTACGCTGGCTACAATGTCCTTCAACAGGTGGACTTTTGCATACAAGAGACCGACCACCAGTAAAGGTGTTACCATCCTCCTTTTTTAAACTTTATAAATTAAAATGAATATGCAATAATTTACATTGGGTAGGTACATTTTAAGTCCAGTATTGTCTTTAGTCTCTAATACTCCCTGTTCTAAAGGCTTTTGACCAAGTGATACACGAAACAGTATCATTGAACTACCGAGCGCCTATCAGAAGGAAACTACACCATATAAAAAACTTTTAATGTAATACTCATTGCTATTAAAACCGTATCAGTCAGCTATTTCTTACTATAAACTGTCAACAACGAAAAATGGGCTATATCAAAGAGCATTATAATGGCTATATCGTCGACGTGGAATATGAAGAAACTTTAAAACACATCAAGTTTTAAATATATTGTAGTCGAAAGATTATAACATATCATTTGAGTATACGGCATTGACCTGCTGAATAAATAAATTCTATTGACTTGAATCGAATGGAAACAATACTGTGCAGAACACCATGACCGCGAAAACTAGTTTTTATTGCAAAATATCGATAGTCATGTGTTTAATGAAAGTTTTTCATCTACTGTAAGTCAGTTTAAAGTAATTTGACGAGCTAAGAATATTTATATAGTTGAATATGTGTAGGTACGCTATGCAATAGCACCGCGCTGCACAGCGTCGCGTCGCGAACGCATACGAATTATGACTTGGTAGTTGGTAGCAATATTATCTATATTCAGTACACACTTAGCAACTACCTACGTCACAGCGACAACGACGCAACACGCTTTCCGCCATGTCGATGTCGTGTTGCCGACATGACACCAGTCATATACGAACAGCGGCTAGGCGTTGTCACATCGACTATTTGTAAACATGTGCGATAAACATTCATGTGACAAAAATATGCTGTTAGTTAAAACAATCGAAAAGTTTCCATGTTTGTACAATTCTAGTTTGAATGAGTATTTGAAAAAGGACATAACGGATAAAGCTTGGGCTGAAGTGGCTAACCAAACACAACTTTCTGGTAAGATTATTGCCTCGAACAATATAGGTACTTATGTATTAAATATCAATGCATTGAATTATTCAAGGAAGCTGCAGCGGCGTGCAATTCAAAAGAAAACTTTATTCACTTAAGTACATAATCTACCTAGTTACTAAGCACTTATTATAATTTATATTTTTTATTAAATTTAATGCATTATATAACCCATATTTTAAGTTATTAATACTAATATAATTATGTGAAAAATAGTTAAATACTAAGTATTTTTGTATTCATTTTCTAATTAAGTTTTCATTTTTATTACAGTTGGAGAATGTAAAGAAAAGTGGAAAAATTTACGATACGGTCTTCTTAGGAGTCTAAGACCACATCCAGACGGTACAATTAAAAAAAGGTATTATTTACACGATGAAATGGCATTTGTGGTACCTTACATTAAACCAAGCACTAGACATAGCGGCCTAATTACCGTTCCGTTTGACGAAGAAGATGATGAAGAAAACAATTCCAACGGACAAGAAGTTGAAGAAGCAACAATTGCTCAACAATATTTTGAATTTGAATGTGTGACTGCGCCTCAAAAGAAGAGATCGAGGAAGTTGGAAAGTTTCAAACACGAATTGTTGCCAAAAAATTTAAACGACGAGTGTCACGAAAATACACGAAGGATGTTTTTGTTAAGTTTATTGCCAGAAGTAGAAGTATTAACGGAAGGTCAAATGAGATTTTTTAGAAGAAAAGTGCTAGAATTATTAGACGATTGTAGAGAAAACCCAACCAGATACGACATGAGTATACTTAATAATTGGCAAAATAGACGACCAAGTACGCAAAATGAGGCATTGAAATCGGAACCACTGTAATTTAATATAAGTACCTACCTAATACAACATTAAGAACCTAAAAGTATTTCTACATAATGCTAAAAAGGTTCCTATATATATATATATATAAAAATTTCGTGTCACAGTGTTTGTTACCATACTCGTCCGAAACGGCTGAACCGATTTTGATGAATTGTACACACTCACACTTGGTAGGTCTGAGAATAGGTTGTTATCTATTTTTCATCCCCCTAAGTGATAAGGGTTGGCCAACCCAATTCTATTCTTTTTATTCTTCGGACAGTTTTTTTTATGATGTGGCATTAAAAAATACATACAACCCTAAATTTTCTACCTTCTTCCATCATCTCCTATTTTTTTAATAGCGATATTAGTAATTTAATAACTTTTAACCCCGGTCGGTAACTGATCAATTATTTATAATTTATATGGCAAAACAACGTTAGCCGGATCAGCTAGTATTATATAAAGATGTTATCTACATTTTTGCAATGTATAGTGCTCAATATGTTTAGTAAGGTTGCACTGTGCACAGCAATGCAAAGAATATATGGGGTACAGAAAACGCGTCGCGTCGTTGCCAGAAGATGGTCAACACGGCTTAAGAAGGTACTAAGGACCTACCTATGTTCCACGTTTGATATGACGCGCATTGTTATGCAACGTTGCTCAACATCTTGCGTCACAGTGAATTATTTAATGAATATATGAAGGTTCACATATGTTTTTTTCATTGGTTTACATCCATTAAAATTAATAAATCTCTCAGCCATTATAGGTAAAGTCTGCACATAAAATTTTGCATAATAATTAAAAAGGCATTTTTAATAATAATATATTTTAATTTTGCATAATATACATACTAAGTATATTGTCACAAAATTTATTACTAGCCACTTAGATACATAATTTTAATATAAAATAAGGCAACGTACTTATTATTATCTTGTATCGTATCGATAGTCTAAGCTTGTATATAGCTTCCTACTTATAACATAAATCATAAAGAGTAACTTTTGTGTTAGGAACAGAATGGTTCTATGTGAATTAACTAAAAATACCATTTTTTGTGGTGGCCGTGGCTGGACACTGAAAATATTTTTCGCTAGATGTCGCTAAATTCAAATCAGTAATACCCACTCTGTAGTTTTAGCGCTGAAAGGGCAAATTCATTTATTCAATCATCTTTCATTACCCAACACGAACTTATTATTCATTAGTTAAACGTACCTATATGAAAAGTTGCCTCTGAATTATCAGTACCTATGGGTATACCAATCTAAGGACTAAGTATACCATATACCTGGCGCAGCACAATATATTGGAAGCAAAGAATATATTTTATTAGTTAAAAATATGAAATGAAACCAAAACTATGTTGGTAAATTATAAGTAGTACATTATGGTATAATAATTGTGATATAATGTTAATAGAAATAAAAAAATGCACCCATTTGAAAATATCGACTTATTTTTCCTTCTGTACTTCTCTTCTTAACCGACTTCCAAAAGGAGGAGGTTATCAATTCGTGAGTTTGTATTTTTTTTAGTGATACAGATACAAGCTTATCTTCTTGCGATCTTAAGACAAAAATTAAGTAAGTAATTCCTGTAATAAAATATCATAATTTTCCCTATATCGTCGATGGAACCCTATATTATGTAGTACATGGTGAGTTATGGTGACAAAATCAATATTGAAATTTTAGTCGTCTTTGAAATATAAAATTCCACTCTTCATTTAGCTAGGTAACTTCGGGCTAAAATTCTGTAGTTTCTGGCCTCGGTGGCGTAGTTGTATTACGGTATGACTGCAATGCTAAGGTCATAGGTTCGATTCCCGGGTCGGACAAAGTGATATTGGGTTTTAAATTCAGTATCAGCCCAGAGTCTGGAATTTGTGCCCGATAGGCTCGTCCCCTATCACATCATGGGACGGAATACGCATGGCGAAAAGTGGGTGCACTAGTTGCGCCTCTGCCTATCCCTTCGGCGATAATAGGCGTGAGTGTGTGTGTACTCCCAAAAAATAAACCTTTTGCTATAAATAGTAAAATTTTAAAGTCCTCCGATGTTAAGATTTATATAATTTTATTTTGCTTAAAAACTACTTTTTAAAAAAAAATTATAAATGTAGGAGTCCAAAAAATTGTTTTTTTTGTTGAACCAAGATCCATATTTTTCGCCCTTTATCTATACATATAAATAAAATTGGAGTGTCTGTTTGTAATATTGAAATAACCGTTTTTTACTACATGTATATGAATATATATACGGTACATACACCAAAATATATTTTTTTTTCAATTTTTGTCTGTCTGTCTGTCTTTCTGTCTGTCTGTTTGTTCCGGCTAATCTCTGAAATGGCTGGACCGATTTTGACGGGACTTTTATTGGCAGGTAGCTGATGTAATAAGGAGTAACTTAGGCTCCTTTTTATCCTAGGCAAATATAAAGCGGGACTTTTATCCAGGGAAAGCTCATTCACGCGGGCGGAGCCGCGGGCAACAGCTAGTTATCCATAAATTTGAACCTGGTTGAATTTTCAACCCAGCACCCATACACAAAGCGGACATCTTCCTTGTTTTCATTATAAGGGTTACCACCATTTTTAATAAACTTAACTAGAATATTTATATTTCAGTAGATCACGATAGTGGCCTCTAAACTTATACAAGTGTTATGTTCATAATTCAATTAGATTGTTCTCAATTACAAGTAATTTTATTACAAATACAGGTACCTTAAATTCAAGTCTAGCTACGGCCCTGTAAAAGTAACGCTAACTGTTACTGCTGATTGCTGTTTTATACTTCAAAGTGGTTCAAAATCAAAAACATTGACGTAGCTCTAGTGAGAGCACCCCACAGTACCCGCTGAAGCGTTTTATTTTTGCACTAAGTACTATGTTATGTTTTAAAATAATGTTATTGAGTACTTTTTATGTTTTCAATATTTTACATTCGATTTTATGTAAAGCAATTTAAATAACATACTGCATAGATTATAACAATGGTTAATAGCGCTATGTTCATCTTTGGCAAAATCGAAACGCACAACAGTGTAACCAGCTTAGGGGTATTGCCCCCAAATTTAGGGGGGGGGGGGAATTGGCTAAGGGGGTTTTTAGGTAAATGTTCAGGGGTTTTAAAATTTCGTTAAATGACAATAAAATAATTTCTAAGTATAATATTTTCCAATGACTTTCGATATTGGTAGATCTCGTAGGGTTGCATCGATAAAAAATAAATCAACCAGACACGTTACGAACGTTGAAGCAAGTTAACTGGCAAAGAAAAACTTGGCAATACCGCGAATAACTTTTTTTTTTACCTTTTTTACACTTTTTCTTATTTACACTATTCTTAATTCAAATTTATTGTCTATTTTTTAGTTGGATTGGTTGAGACCAGCCATAAAAATAATTGATACTTACATTATGTAAGTATATTTATGTATCCAGAGTTATTTACTCTGGGTACAGAGAGAGACAATGCAAATGTCTTAATAAAACAGAACATAAAACGGGGAATAACACAATTCAAGTCTCATAATAAAAATAATAATATTTATATTTGCGTTAAAATAAATAACCCAGCTTTTTTGATTATTCAATATACAAAGCTGTAAAAGCAAACAATATAACAAGTTTGTTGATATTGTTACATAATTAATGCATGATACTTTTATTTTATTGGTGCATTTTTAATAGATTTTGTTGTAACAGGATTGTTATTGACCTTGCTTATCAAACTATTTCCTTGCCACACTGCTACTAAACTGTCAGTGGTCTTCAAATCAACTTGAAGTTTTTCCCAAACCTTCTTTTTGGGATTCAAAACCTCATCAGGTGTAGCTGTCTCATATCCTTCAATGACTATCCTGTCTCCTGGGTTACTCCCTTCTGGAGGAAGCAATGGTTCAACTTGCTTAGGTTCATCTACCGATGCACATAAGACCATTCCTTTTGATTCTACACCACGCATTTTAGCTGGTTTTAAATTACAAAGGACAACTACATCTCGGTTAAGCATTTCTTCAATAGGTACAAAATTTACTAATCCAGAAACTATTATCCTAGGTTCTTCTTCACCTAAATCTATTTTTTCTACATAAAGAGTATCAGCTTCAGGATGTCTTGAGACCTCTACAATACGTCCAACCCTGATATCCAATCTGCCTGGAGTTATTTCATCTGAAGCATTATTTGCATTTCCTTTAGACTTAGTTGGGGGTGGGTAAGCTTTCTTAGTTAACTCTTGAAGTTTAGGGTCTTTGAATATTTCTTGCACTGGGGCTAAAAGTTTATTAATTGCAGCTTCCACAGAAGCTTTCAAGTCACCAGGATGAATTTCTTGTTTTGCAAATGCTGCTTCTAAATCTTCAAACTTAGTGAAATGAGAATCACCACCATGTTCAGGCGCTCTATTAATAGAGAAAGTCTCCCCTTCTTTAAGCAATGGGAAAACTACATACTTTGTGAAGGATAAAACACCATTATCAGAAATATTACCAGGTTCACAAAATGCCTTCTTGAGTTTCTTCTTTACATTAGCTGGGTTGTCCAAAAGGTCAATTTTACTATCTTCCTCTGAGGCAGACATTTTACCTCCAGTCAAACCTGGGACCATGGGATTCATAAGGTGTATTCTTTTAGCGTAACCCAGCTGAGGAAGGTATTTCTCAGACATTGTAAATATTTTCCTTTGATCAACACCACCAAATTGTGCATCAACTTTTAAATATTCCTCATCTAAAGCTTGAAGACCGGGATACAACAAGCCACTCAATAAAGGATGTTCTACTTGTTTTACTACCTCCGCTCCAGCTTTTTTAGCGTCATGCTCAGTTATAACTGATGAAAATCTATACACATCAAGTGTGTACTCTTTACTAAGCTGGTACTCAGTACCCCTCACAAACTTAAGTTTCTCAAGTGGCACACCAATACTCTGAAGCATAGCTTTAATTGCATTTTCATAGTATTCTGTGCGAAGGGCTAAAAGTTCCCATGGAGCTTTCATATTATCTAGATATGCATGTAAATCAGCAAACAATATAGTTACCTCGCAACCAGCTTTTAAAAAATCAGCTATCTTGGACATGGGCACAAAATAGGCCACATGAGGACGTCCGGTTGTCGCAGTACCCCAGTATATTTTCAAATCTCTCTGTTTCAATATTTCGGTAAGTTTTTCATCTCCTAAAACTTCCTGTAGATTACGAGTGATAAGATGTTTCTTTTCTTCCCAATTAGTCATTGCTGATACAATGTCAGGCTCTGTAAAAACGTGGATTAAGAGATTAGATTATACTCACAAATAAAGTCATTTTAAAATTGTTGAACTTACGAAAAGTATTTTTGAGAGGACACTTACTTGTTTCAGTCGATACAACGCTGTAATTTATCTTATGATTGGTTTAGCTTTAACATTAAATACTGAGGGAAAATAATAACACGTATGTAGCAGTGTCTCGCTTACGAAACTAAACGAAACACTGAAACATAACCTCTAAAGATCAAATTTTGATAATCTTTTTACATAAAATACACTTTACGTGAAATTCATATTTACTTATACACTATCATACATTTTCAGTCATAAAATTTGTTCACAACTAAAATTATCGCAAAATTTGAGCCAGAAATTGTATAAATATTGTATTTCTTTAAACACGAAGTTAGCTACAATTCGAAAATTACTTGTTGCCAACTGCTAATTGGCGCTAGTGTCGCAGTGAATGCTTGCGTTTCCTGTCAAAAGCGCCATTGCGCATGACAGTCAGTGCGGCCTTGCAGACTGAAGAGCGCTACCGACAAAGGCCGAGTCGATGGGGTTACAAAAAAATTGTTAATTTGGACATCTAAAACCCTTTTGTTGTTGTAATTATAATTTTATATAGGTTGTGAATCTGTGATTACGGTTAAGAAATGTGTGAATGATATGAATCGTGACGGCTAGCAAAGGAGTCAGCTGGTCCACAGTGCGAATAGTGAATAAGAAATGGCGGCCTTGCCAGCAGGTGTTCAGTATGGGTTATCATCGGAGTCTAGTTATAAAGAAAACAAGGAACTAGTGTTTGTGAAATTAACGGATTCTGCTCTGAAAGCTATTGAAGACTTCCTTAGGAATAACAGGGTGAGTCAAATCGCCATATTGTTATACCAAAATAAAGATAAGCTAACAATGTCAGGCGCCATACTTATATTACAGTAATTGAAATGAAACTGCAAAATTAGATGTTTTATTACAATAAATCTGTTTTTCAATTATGTTAATTGGCTCAGAAACCAGTTTACGTCGGTACCCTCGAAATAGGTGCTCCTCTACAATGTCACGCCACGTCAACATGTAGAAAAATTGCTCTGTTATTTTCACAGATTTTACATTTCATATGGCTATAATTAGAGAATACGTTCTTATTGTTGCGGATTTTGACGTTTACCGGGGAGTTACGTTACATTTATATTATCTACGGACGTTGTGTTATTTCAGAGGTCCCCGTAATTAAATCTTTTTTGTTTTGAATACGAAATGCCTACATTGTGAGGGTAACCTTACCGTATTTATCAAGTGAGATACATACTGGAAAAACACCAGGCAATGTTTACCTTTCGGAGATATTTCTTTACAAATTACATTCACTAATTTGCTATTTCATGTGCTTTGGTCTTCGTAGTAAAATATCATGTATACTGAATGACAATAAGTGTCCTTTTTGTCTATCGATAAACTTACGATATTGACGTGTTGCAAGACTTGTTTTTCAATTAGTGGACAAGTCTGCCAATCTCCAAGACTCGAGAGGCTTACTTGGTATAAGTATTTGTAAATTTTGCAATGTTTATTTGCATTGATGTTGAAAAAAGTCCGCACCACAAGCTATGAAATTCAATAAAAATATTGCTGTTTTCCATGACCAACTTTAATAGAACTTGTTTAAATATTTTGTGTGTAATGTTCAATGTTATTCTATAGAATATAATGCAGTAATAATGATTTTTTATTAAGATAACTATATTATACTAACTTATTGAAATGTATTTTCACAGCACATTCTATCAAATAGTCTACATGCCTTGTCTACTTAGTACAATGCACCTGCTGCATTACAAAATGTAGCTTAAGTAAAAACATAATGTTACACTAAATTTGTGTGAATTTTTCTAGAACACTAAGATCATGTTGCAAGGTTTTCCATTTTTTATACTTCACAAAACATGGTCCATTAGTTTTTTATCATACTAAAAGATGGCGCTGCTAGTAGGTCTTTTTGTTTTCATTAAACGGTCAAAGTATTTATCTATTATGGAACAAAATAATTACTAATAACATCAAATCATTAGATATCACCTTATCAGTATAAGTAACTGAAATTTATTATATAAGGGCAAAATAATAAAAAAATGGTACTATTGATAATAATCCCAATGAAGTTAATATAATTTGATTCATTCATTAGACCTTATCAACCTCATATAACTTTTACTGTAAGTAATCCGCAAGTAGTAGCATCATTATATACTGTTTTATATTCTAACTCCAATTATTTTTTTCTTGTAATACATAATATTACATGATGATGGTTTAACACATAATTAATACTATTAATCACAGCGCTACTTACTATTGCTTGCGGATGCTGCTACTTGTGGATTACTTGCAGTAACAGTTTTATAAGGGTTGATATGGTCCACTGAATGAATCAAAGTATATTAACTTCATTGGGATGATTACCAATTGTACCAAGTTAGTACCCTAACTAGTATAGGGTAGTTGTCATACATATTGTGGATCATCATCATCATCATCATCAGCCCTGTATTATATATTGCCCACTGCTGAGCACAGGCCTCCTCTACTACTGAGAGTGGTTAGGCCTTAGTCCACCACACTGGCCTAGTGTGGGTTGGCAGACTTCACATACCCTCGAGATTCTTATTGAGAATTCTCAGGTATGTAGGTTTCCTCACGATGTTTTCCTTCACCGTTAAAGCGAACGATAATTGATAAACAATACACACGTAACTTCGAAAATTCAGAGGTGTGTGCCTTGGGTTTTGAACCTGCGGACTGCAGAACATATTGTGGATATTTTGAAATATTAATAAATATGGAATTAGGATATAAAGTGTTAAGAGAGATAAAAATTTTAGCAATAGAAATTTGTACCCTTTTTAGACATTAAAAGAGCACTATTATATAAAATAATATTGTCTGTAAAGATAAATGTATTGTATTTAGTATTCTCTTAGGAAATTAATTTTTTTTTTGATACATTGTAGTACATTGTGACAATCATTTTTATTGTTATAATCTGAAAAAAGAAATATCCTCTTTTAATACTGCTAACTGGAAATTTATATTACGTTTCTGTGAAAATAATTTTTACTCTTCAAGGAACATTCAGTTTAAAGTAATAATGTTACTCCAGCATTGTAGCATTTTCACAGGAAGACAATTTAGGTATATTAGATACTAGTAGTACTCGTGGCTCCGCCCACGTCAAAAGGTTTTTCTGGGATAAAAATATTTAATGTAGCGTCCTATTAGTGAAAGAATTTTCATAATTGGTTCACTAGTTTCTGAGATTAGCGTGTTCAACTAAACAAACAAACTCTTCAGCTATATAATATTAGTATAGATATAATCAATCAAATGTAAGGAATCGGCACAAGATATTTGAATGTGTTGCCATAAAGTGTAGCATTATATTTTAACTAATTACGTGTGGGATCCCTACCAACATTCTCTATGCCAATCTAGATTCCCTACAAAATTTTAATAACATACTTTATCAATAACAATTTTAATAACAGCATATATCTGTTACAAAAAATCTTCAAGTAACTATTGCATTGTGGTTCATTATTCTAATCCTTAGATAGTTATTAATCATGACTCGCTTAAAAATTTTAAGAAGTTCACATGATGATAATACATACATATGACATTGTATGGTATTGTATTGATGGCATACTTTACGAGTCAATTATAACTATGCTAATAATGTTTGGAGAAACTAGATAATACTTTGATAATTTTTATAACTTAAATTTTTTATAACTTGTAAATAGTTTTAAACATCAAATAGTATACAATCCCAAATTTATTTCATATATTTTTACCCATAATATTTAAGCAGTATATATAACATGTGACAGCTCACAAACATTCTTATCCAAGTACACATGTATCTAATGCTAATATCTGGTAGTTAAACATAGTACAGGTAATTTCAGATACAGCCATAAAATTAGATTTCTTATCTATTTGCAATCAGACAATTTCTTCCTGTTTTCATTCTAGTATATAAGAACTAAATATTATATTATGATGTATGGTAGTAGGTTATAAGTATATTGGATAAGAGTCCCATTTTCTACTTTCTTTCTTATATTATCATCATCCATAAAAATATAAAATTTTGAACATTTCATTTTCACCTATAATTTTCCTCTATTCTTATATTTTCACAATGTTATAAAACACGCATACTCACACCTTTTATCCCCGAAGGGGTAGGCAAAGGCGCAACTAGTGCACCCACATTTCGCCGTGCGTATTCCGTCCCATGATGGGATAGGGGGCGAGCCTATCGCCATATCGGGCACAAATTCCAGACTCCGGGCTGATACTGAATATAAAAATTAAATATATCTTTGCCTGACCCGGGACCGAACCCGAGACCTCAGCATTGCAGTCGTACCGTAATACAACTACAACACCGAGGTGGTCCAGTTATAAAACACGTATAAGCAATAAGCTGTTACATAATTTCTACATTTTGAATGTCTTAGAATTTATATTTTCATGGTATATTAACCAAAATAATATTTCATAGTAAAATCAATATTGAGAACAACATTCTTGTGTGTGAAAGTTATATTTTAATACTTCTCATCATAAAATGCAAAAATAACAATGTGGTATTGAATGCGTGATGGTATGAAATTGCCTGTGCTTTATCTAAATTGAACAAAATCAAATATTATAAATACATTATGTACTATGTATGCGTAAAATAAAATCTCGAATTAAATTTTTCATTTACATTTCTGAAATTCAATCTTATTCTCAATTTATATTATGCCTCGGAAAGTTTTTTTTGCTGAATATAATTTTACACCAATGAATGCTATGTTAACTGATTTTTTACACAAACACCTTTATTCAATTATCAAAACAAGTTTATTGCATAATAATCAAGCTAAGAAAGGTAAAACATATTACCATAAAAACATATGTAATTCACATTTAATTGTTTTATTATTTTATGTAGCTACTAAATTTATTGTTAAAATTGGTGATAACCTAAACCAATGTACAATGCAATTCAAATTAGAATAGGGACGTCAATGCCCTTTATGTGTCAAATGTCACTTGAAAAGTACAAAATTTGCATAGAAAACTTATTAGCATATCAATAATGGTTTATTTTATTTTGTCTAATTGTCTCTTACGTGAAATTTAAATAAAAACATTATTGCTAAATTAGCTTAATATAATATTTAATTATTTAGATTTCAAAATGTGGCGCAGTCGATCCTATTCTTATTTGAATCACATTGTACTGTACATATCCAGTGTCAAGTTATTTGATATTGAAGGAAACTAATTGATGAATTAATAAAACATTGTTCATTAATGAATATATTGGTATATGTAGAGATATCTAACACGAAATAACTACCATTTCTGCCATTTCTACTATTTATTTACAATATCATAAATATTTATTGACTTCCATTTACCTAGACACAACTTTAAACAGTTTTTTATGCATTATCTCAACCAGTTAATGTATTGTTGTCATGAATTCAGTCAATTTCCATACATCATGGTAGTCGTAAGGGAAAAATTATAAGATTTCTACTAGTTATTCTTACCGAATGGTTGCATCATCAAATATATCTATAATGTATGCTGAAAAATTCTAAAATCTGCAACAGATTAATGTTTCTTATTTGCATAAAGAAAATCAATGATACTTACTTACTGCATTGTGAGTGGTGAATATATTTTATTTGTTTTATACAAATCTGTTTTATATTAGAATCTGTCCAAATTTCAACTGAGATGTTCAAACATTTTATTTTAGATTATGTTATACACGAAATCAATCTAGATGTTCCTTACATCAAAAAATAGATAATTACAACAAATTTGAATGTTTAAGTAATTAGTCACCTAGAAATGTTGTTTTTTTGTTATAATATTTTTTGTGCCTATTTTACTTATCGCAAGTAAGCACGTTACACAAAAGATGATGTATTTAATTATAAAAACATGTTTTTTTAACTAGCACATACCATTTTAAAGTTTAAAAATATATCCAACGTAATTTTTTTTTTTAGTAAAAATTATAACGACCTGCTTTCGTCATTGCCTTTTCTGTCCTATTTCTAAACTAAGTGAAAAGAGGTCGATTAGTAGGGCCTGGGTTTGATTTCCAAGTTGTGTACACCTTGACCGAATTCTTGCAACGTGATTCGTCATGCCGATTTTAGGAGCCATGTCCAACAGCCAGACTTTAGGAGTTGCTACATATTATTTAAAAATATATGTTATTGGCCTAACAATATAGTGGGATTAGTGCAGGACGTAGGTCTGATAATATAATTAGCAATTTTAACAAAATAAGGAAATCCTATAGAAAATAAATTGTGGCCAACATTATCAAATGCTTAATCAGATTGCTCGTATTTCGTAGGCATTCGGCGCGTGCCTAGTCGTTTGGGCCCAGTTTCGCAAACTTTGTACATTAGGTAAGCGAATCGGGCTCACAGCCGCAATGACAATGTTGGGGCGGTGGCCGCGCTGGTGAAAGTACTTGCTGTCGGATTACTTGTAACACAAAAAAATACACACACGTAAATCATAATTATTCACCTTTTTACACCATTCCTATTTTAGGCTGCTCATAAGGGGCTCTCTAAATATTCGAAGTTTTTACTTACAAATGGTTTACCATTTTCAACATTACTTATTATTGTTTTGTTTGTGACATTTGTTATATTCTATAATATTATGTAATATTTTCGTCTCATCATAGGTATATATAACTAATATTGCAAGTTTCTGGTTCTCCTATTTTTCATCCACATCCATCATGTGTTAACAGTCATAGGATTTATTTCCACACAAAAATACACTTTGGATTATTTTTGGTATCAAATTAATATTTCTAATATCATTTATAAACATAACTTAATGACTTCCTTATAATCCATACATACTATATAATAATATCAAAATGAGATCATGTACTTTTCCAAAAATATAAGAACACAAAAAGATTCTCGGAAGCTCTGCCGAAAGACTAATCGTTTGTTTATAGGTCCGTATAATATGTAAATTGTACCATGTTGATATTATGTATTGTACAATTTTGTTTCTTATATAAAAAATAATTTTGTTTCTTATATATGAGGTTTTAAGACATTAAAATATTTTTTATTTGTATGTTAAACACACACACACACACACACACACTCACACACACACACTCACGCCTTTTATCCCCGAAGTGGTAGGCAGAGGCGCAACTAGTGCACCCATTTTTCGCCGTGCGTATTCTGTCCTATGAAGTGATAGGGGCGAGCCTATCGACATATCGGGCACAATTTCCAGACTCCGGGCTGACACTGAATAGAATACCTAATACCACTTTGCCTGACCTGGGAATCAAACCCAAGACCGTTGCAGTCGTACCGTAATACAATTACGCCACCGAGGCAGTCGGGTGTTAAAATGTAAATGAATTGTATTTTATTTAGGGTAAATAGCGTATCATAAATTATATTAAGGTTTTTAAAATGTATCGTTTACATTATTTGAAATTGTTGTAAAGTCTCAAATGCTAAGCTTCATACGTCCAAATGTAATATGTATTTGCATAATTATTATATAAACTGGGGACGGTCCTATACAATAAGCTAGGAACCCAAATACAGCATTTAAATTTAATTTATAAACAAAATAATAATCGTCCTGCCATATTTTTCCTATATCTACAGAAAAAAAATGAAAATGATGCGAATAATCTACTCATAGTAAATAGTCCTTAATTTCCGAAGAAGACATGATTTAGAACTTTTTTGGAATCATAGCTTTTTCATTTGTAGGAAATAAAACAGAAGTGTATTTGTCACCTTTTGAACTTGCAATCAACCCTGTATTATATACTGCCCACTGCTGAGCACGGACCTCCTCTACTACTGAGAGTGGTTAGGCCTTAGTCCACCACACTGGCCTAGTGCGGGTTGGCAGACTTTACATACCCTCGAAATTCTTATGGAGAATTCTCAGGTATGTAGGTTTCCTCACGATGTTTTCCTTCACCATTAAAGCGAACGATAATAATTATTATTGATAAACAATACACACACAATTTGCCGTAACACTTACTTTATATCAGTATCACCAAAAAATATTATGGCGAAATGACTCAAACAAAACAATTTATTTGATAGTTCTATGAATGCTCAAATATCCTTCTCAGTTAATGCAAAGGAATCATGTCGATGCAAGGATCGTACGAGTATGTGATCTATATTTGTCGCCTAATGGAAGACTATTTGATATGATAATAACACGTGTATTTCAACTCTATTGCATTGTTTACATATGGATCTTCAACCTCGCATGCCTAAGAACAATTTTGAGTATCAAAAGATGATTACGGAGAAAGGAGTCGAAATTATGAGTTTTGATTTTTTTTTATTATTTCAAAGTTCGATTCCAAGTAAATACTAAATCTATAGTATAACTAGCTTTTGCCCGCGGCTCCGCCCGCGTGAATGAGTTTTCCCGGTATAAAAGTCCCGCTTTATATTTTCCCGGTATAAAAAGTATACATAATCTACCCGTGGTTCGTAGATTTACCATAGCAGCGCCATCTATTGATTACTTACTCAACCCAGTCGAAAGGTATCGACATCTGTTAGAATCATTTGGAGTTAACAGATAATTGTGACTGTCAAATAATAACAGACAAATAATTAGCAATAAATTAAAATTGCGAGTATAATTTGAGATTTAAACTATCCTATCTCTCAAGTTGGATCGAACTGCACATGGTGTGCGAATTTTATTATAATTGGTTAAGTGGTTTAGGAGTCCATTGAGGACAAACATTGTGACACGAGATTTATATATATTAAGATAAGATAAGATTAAGATAAGATATTATAAAGCTGAAGAGTTGGATTGTTCGAACGCGCTAATCTCAATAACTACTGGACCGATTTTGAAAATTCTTTCACAAATAGGAAGCTACATTACTCCTGAGTGCTATAGGCTACTTTTTATCCCGGAAAAACTTTTCCACGCAGGCGGAGCCGCGCACAATGCTAGTGCATAATGAGAGCCAAAATGTTATAGGAAGACCACTAAGTATTATTTTATGTCAATTAGTAAATTACTACGATAATACCTAAATAGTGTTACAATGTATGCCCGGATATTATTGACGTTTTAATATAATATTATAATTAATAGTTTATGATTCTGTTACATAACAGATTACCTAGAATGAAGCCGGATGTTTTAAAAAAGATGGCGGTAACAGCTATTTACATTATTGGCCACAGGTAATAAGTGTGAATGCTGATTTTATTCCGGTCCTTGTTCAAGTCCCATGATCAACCTTAAGGCAATTTATATTGAGCCTACTTTGTAAACGATAAGGATCGATAATAATTATTGTTATGTATCTCACCATAGTAATTACTAGCTGTTGCCCGCGGCTCCGCCCGCGTGAATGAGTTTTCCCGGGATAAAGGTCCCGCTTTATATTTTCCCGGGATAAAAAGTAGCCTAAGTTACTCCTTATTACATCAGCTACCTGCCAATAAAAGTCCCGTCAAAATCGGTCCAGCCATTTCAGAGATTAGCCGGAATTACAAAAATTGAAAAAAATGTTATTTTGGTGTATGTACCGTATATATATTCATATACATGTAGTAAAAAACGGTTATTTCAATACTACAAACAGACACTCCAATTTTATTTATATGTATAGATGTATTGTGTGGTATATAATTCACAACATATTCAAGAAGAAAAATCTGAATGTAAACAAGTAGTAGATACCGTCTTTAAACATTGTCTTTACTTAGAACTTTCGACCACACCGAATATAATAGAAATAGTTGACAGGTCGCTATTACATGATCGCATGCTCACGCCTTTTATCCCCGAAGGGGTAGGCAGGGGCGCAACTAGTGCACCCACTTTTCGCCAAGCGTATTCCGTCCCATGATGTGATAGGGGGCGAGCCTATCGTCATACCGGGTACCAATTCCAGACTCCGGGCTGATACTGAATAGAAAAATCCAATATCACTTTGCCCGACCCGGGGATCGAACCCGAGACCTCAACCTTGCAGTCGTACCGTAATACAACACCGCCACCGAGGCAGTGATATCTCAGAAAATTAAAAATTATGATGTATATCCGAATAAATAGCAGAATTAATGATTGTATAATTTTTATATTCTGTAATGTTGCAATTAATATTCACATTCGTATAGAACTAAGAATTTATTAGCCCAACGAAGCGAATTAATTATTTGGTGTTCAATATAATGTTATATACCTACTATATTATGATTTTTGTATGATATTTATAAAACAGGTATTGATATTGACTTCTTTAGGAACTAAACATAGAGGTATATTTTGTATAGTTTTTTGAACTATCATTCTCGATATCAGGCTCTCCCCCCTATCACATCATGGGACGGAATACGCACAGCGAAAAGTGGGTGCACTAGTTGCGCCTTCAGGGATAAAAGGCGTGAGTATGCGTATGCGTATTCTCGATTAATTAGATAAAAATCATGTATGAAGTCTTAAGACTACGGTTTGAGACTTTTTGATTTCTCTAATATTCAGATTTCAGACATCTTAACATATGTTAGAGCTTCTCTTACTTGCGGCCTCTAACTATCAAAACTTGCATATCACCTTTTATGTAATTTATATGAAGAAACCCACCTATAATTATGGGATACTTGTTTACGTACTTCATTCACGATCACTGTATGTATAAATGTTATAGAACATTCGCATTTCAACCTTAGATGCATTGTGCCCGCTGTTTGTTTAGTTACAACTTATAATGTACCTACTTAATCAAAAATCAACTCGGAAATGGAATTTATAGAGTCCTGACGTACTGGTATTCTGAACAAAGTGGCTTTCCCCGCCGACCTCTTCATATCTTAAGTTACCAGTTATCACCATCACAACAAAGTAGTGTGGCATCGGACTATTTTTAACGTTACGTCGGGAAATGCTGTGAGTGCGATATGTTATAATATGAAGATGTCGCTACAAAGAAGCTTTAGTCTTCTAACGACACCTAATTACAAACTTTTCCTATAACTTCAAAATAACCAGTCATCCCTATTTTATGATTGTTAGAGAAACACTTGCAATTTAATCTAAAAATAATTTAAAGTGTCGTATAGCAGATGCTATAATGTGGATCTCAGCAGGCCAACGCAAACAATTGTTATAACATGGCACAAAGCTCACACCCCACCTGATTCCGGCTCCCTACTCGGTGCACGTGTTTGACATCGATGTATATCTTTTGTGGCCGTCTGAGATCCCGGGCAACAATTCTTCATGCCTGCCAAACGATTATAAACACTCCCAATAAATTGCTAAAATTCAAATTCCATCCTGCCGCACTGACCTACGGCAGGTCTGTGGCTTTTTTTGTTGCCGGTTTACAAGCGTGCCACCTGGCCTTTTCCCGGTCCACGAGCCGAAACGAATCACTTTTCTGGAATCAACAATGAACAATGTGAACGTTGTATCTGCTCGGAATCGTTTTACTTTATTGAATGATTCATAGACGCCTTACTAAGCGCAAGACATTTATTTTAATTAGACTAAAGTGTCATGTTTCAGCTCTAGTAATGCGAATGAATAAAAATAAAACCGGCTTCAAAACCACTACAAACCAAAAAATAATTTAATTTTATATTTGCTTAGTATACATATACGTATATTTTAAAATTGAACATTGTTTTCGTATATTTGTTCTTGTATTTGCTTAGCTTAGCTGGTAATTTAAATTAGGCATCGGCTCCAAATATACGTATATTATACGAAGCGAATATAAAATTAAATTATTTTTTCGTTTGTAGTGGTTTTGAAGTCGGTTTTATTTTATGTTAAAAAGTTTCGATTTATTGATTTTTTATTAGTTAGTTAAAATTTGAAATGGTGTAAACATTACATCATAGATATAAGATTGCCGCATTCGCGGGTCATCTGCTGTTAGTTATTAAAGAGTTCCATTGTCTATCTCCGAAGATCTTCATCACATCTTAATAAATGATATACTAAAACCTTCCCTGAAAAATATACATCTGAATAACAAAAACCCCATCCAAATCGGATTAGTATTTTGGAGAAAATCGCGGCCATACAAACTTACATATATACGCGTCGAATTCAGAACCTCCTTTTTTGAAGTCTGTTAAAAAGGAAACAAATACGTTACGTCTGACTCTTGTGCCATCAAAAGTGGGTATCTGTGCCGGATGTTTATTATATCAAATTTTGCTATTGTTCTAATCTAGCTGAATTGTAACTTGCATTGAAGGAAATTCTACAACAGTATCGTAATGACTTGGCTTGGTGTTTACTGTTTCATACAGATGTCCATGGGCGGCGGTGATCACTTACCATCAGGTGAACCGTTTGCTCATTTGAAAAAAAAACTTTTAGGTGTTTAATATTCAAATGATAAATTAAGTTAAACTATTGTGTTTTGCAAGATATTTTTTTTGTACAACGACAAGCTATTATTACATGACTCCTGTTAAATGAAACCAAGAGAAATACCGTTCATGATCTGCAAAATAAATAACGCAAACAGTACTGGTACTTCTCGTAACATCGGCAATTGTCGTATATGGCGCTATAAAGACAACTTATTTTTATCAATACCGAGGCCAGCGAGATTATAAAACATTATTGCAAGAAACTCGTGATAGATATAAGTGAATGTGTTTGGGCCTTCTAAAATTTCTATACATATTTAGCGTAGACGTTGGGAAGTACGAATAGCCTCAAAACAGTCGTTTACTGAGGCGACAATCTGGTTTAGAAGTGTTTGTGGTTTTCAATTGCAACCTTATGTTTATTGACACAGAGTCAAGTTTGGCGTGTGGCATATGTCATATGACGTACGCGTGACGATGAACACGCGCTATAGAGCCCGAGGTCGACGCACCCTCTGTCCCCCCGAGCCTTAGCACCTGGTTGTCCCTAAGCAGTTACTTGCAAACAGATGTTTAGCTCTCCCAAGAAATCCCTTCGTTGAGCCCCTCTATTCTATTTCTGTTTGGATTGTTAACTTTATGGTTTGTCTCGTGACTCTCGTTTTATGCCTTAATAAATTTAATTCGTTTACCTACTTATTTTGCTAATGAATATTTATACATTTCAATAGACTAGAGCTTGCGTTGAAATTCGATATTTTGATTTCGGTTATGATACGTTTTTAAAATCATTATGTTACTGTATCACTTTTTTTATTGATACTATCGCTAATATTTAGTTTTCTTTCCTCTTTTTACGTTTGTTCTGTAATAATAGATGTCTATTGTATAATTTAACTAAGGTTATCCACTTAATTGTACACTACTTCTCTTATGGTAATTGTCATATGAATTGATTGGTAATATGTAGTATAATATTTCCGTTACGGCATATTACTTAAGGCACATAGTATATATTTGCAAATGTAAAACACATTCGATACTTAATTGTTTGAACATGCATTATACCGATGGTGTAGCCCCATAAAGACATAAAACGGTAGTAAAATGGCGAAATGGCGTACGAATCATGTGACATTTTTATGAAGATTGGCGCCATTTACGAGCGCCAGGAATTTTACCCGTGGTTGCAATACAATGAGAGGGACAGCCCATTAGGAACTTCAACTTGAACCACGTTTTACGTTATTATTATAGCAATCTAGAAGTACCTATCTATTCTAGAAATAAAAGCAGGACAGACTTCCTTCCGGATTTTTTAGCATAATCTAAAGCGTCATTTTAAAACGTCCATAGCAACAGGGCTAATAATGATTTGATAATGTTCTTTAATATTATATTTAATAGACACTAGCGTAAACATACATAATGAAACACAATCACTCTTATTAATTGCTTGTTAAATTAAACGTAATTACATAACGTTATATATGTAATTCCGTATACTTCTACCAAAGTTGATTATGTAATTTAGCATGGTCTTAATATAGAGCTCATTTAACTTAAACTTTCGTCATTTATGTGTTTATTGAGTTATTTCCTAGTGATATAATGAAACCTTAAAAATATCGCCATGTATATTTGCCCGTACGCGCATTACACGAATAAAGGTTTCATTTAAAAAAATAAGCTATTTTAATTGCGTTTAACAGAAAGAAGTGAAATTATTAAAACGCTAATCACAATAATAAAATAATATACAATCTTAATTGCTCACTGTTGTAGCTATTTAGCTTTGATTTTTTTTTATGGCATTGAATGACGAGACGAGCATGCCGTTCGCCTGATGGTAAGCGGTACGACCACCCATAAACAGTAGCAACATCATCCATCACCTTGAGTTACAAAGTACTGTGTGGCATTCCACTGCGCTCGTCATCCTGAGACATAAGATGTTAAGTCTCACTATGTCCTGTAGTTACGCTGGCTACAATGTCCTTTAAACCGAAACACAACAGTGCAAGCACACTGCAGCTTGGCGGTAGAAAAAGACATTGCGGTGGTACCCACCCAGACGGTCTCTTACATATGAGAGACCTACCACCAGCAAAATTAATTACGGGGGAAAGTAAGAAAGGGTATTTACTTTTCTAAATTCATATTAAGCTATGAAACGCAAAAAGTATAAATGATGTAATTGTAACTGTAAAGATGATAACTTTCGTTTTTGTTCATCGCCATGACAAATCCACAAGGAGAAATGCGTGTTTTTTTTTTTTGTTTGGCTTATTTCATGAAGAAAACTGTAGAGATTTAAAATGCTATGGCATAAATACCTTTAAAAAAATGTGTCCATTATTACTGATCAAATATGTGTCGCAGTATACTTAAAATGGTAGCGAAGAAAATTATACATACCCATCTCGCTCTCTTCAATTGAAAAAAAAAATATTCCGCCGTAGTACAACCTTGCGACCACACTAAACGTACGTTTACCAAATCATAAATCTGATAAAATTATGATTAAATCTACGGATCTGATAACTTGATTCCATACATTACTGATAATGTATGAATTTGGTTATTTGTTCATGCTAATGTTACAAACTGTAATAGATTTTTATCAATATTCCATGGGATTCCATCTAGCGTCCATTCACCATTCAGTCATTCTATCTAGCGTCCATACACAATTCAGTCATTCAACGTGGTCCAGAAGTGGTTGCGATGTAGTCGATATCTACGATAATATAATTTGTATAAAAATGAATAGTTCCATTCACACGGACCTCATTTTGCCGCCGAATTGAAACGTATGCGCGGTATATACCACATTGCAACCACAACGCAACCACTACTTGACCACGGTTTGTCGCTGCGATGTGGTATGGCTGTGGTATTGTGAATAGACCTTTATATTAATTAATTATATATTTTCAATATACTATAATAACATACTGCTGGAAGGTAGCTCGCCTAATGGTGAGCGCCTTAAAGACTCCAATAAATAATGAAACACTCTTATCGTTAGACTTTCGCACATATTGAAAATAGTGTGTCGCCCAAGTGGTATAACTTATCCCGGTTATTATTTAACCTCAACCAGCTTTGCCATTTCGTTAACCAGAAATTTTGAAATGCTGCTGTGAGATTGCGGCTTATGGTTTTGCAACTATTCGCCTGTTCGATATCCCATAGTTTAAACAATAAATAATAGGTAGAATACTTTTTATCGATCATTTTTTTTAGGCCCTGAGATAATACTCGATCCCTATCGTCATACATTCAATAGAAAATGCCGTTCATATGAAACTTTTGAAGCATAGAAACGAAGTGCATTAATAAATTCTTTCTTCATTCAAGTACACTTTACATAACGGGTCGTATAAAATCAAATGAGATCAACCATAATTACAAGTTTACGCATTTCATATTTTGTTTTAATGGAATTCATTTTATTAAAAAAAATGTGATTTTGAGACTAATAAGATTTCACTACTTCTTTGATTGTTGATTTTTTGATAGTAATTCATCATCAGCCACATGACGTCCACTGCTGAACATAGGCCTCCCCTAAAGATTTCCAGACGGACCTGTCAAAAGCGGCCCGCCTGATAGTAATTGTTATTTTATATTTGTCATGCTTTTAAATAAGAGAAATAAAATTAGACTAATTTATAAGAACTCTACAAGTAGAGCGATGAAACTAGAACATGTGTCAATTTACTTTTTAATTTTCGTTAAAAATGTATGCCAAATTCTAATATTTAAGATTTTACCATCTTGCTAAATAAGTTTTATTTTGTAGGTTATCAGGTAGAAAATACCTTTACCGTTATAAGGAACGACGAACAGTTTAACAAGCTTTAATTCAACTTGTAATTTCTATTTATAATACAAGTCAATTATTTGAAATGGTTTCTTTGTTTTTGGAATCTGTTGATGGTAATGTAAATTTATGTTTTAATCTAATGTTTTTAAAGTTTCTTGTTCTTTTGGCTAATATGGGTGCTAGCGTTGCAAATCGCTTTCTTGTCTTGTCTGACCACTTGATGCCTTGAAACGACCTCGCAGTTAAAGAAACTTACAAAATTCAATACCTATTAGTTTCTATAACTGCAATATTAATTCTATAGGCCAGTTGGTAGATGTCAGCTTGTTTAGAATATTCAATACAGTTTTACAGATTACAAAAATATTAGCAGTAATTAGCACTATATATTGAATCGGAAGATGTTCTCAATTCTCGTGTATTGACATTAACGTGTTATATTTGATTCTCGTGTTTTTCATTATATTTCATTGTGTTACGAATAATTTGTGTTTGAGTTTATTGTTATCAAATTATTATTAATTTTCTCTGTTCATGAGAGCTTGTAAAAGCTTTTTGCTTTGCTAAAGGTCACCGGCATATTCCGCTAAGGTCATATTGTGCAGGTATTTTATTGCCTCACTCCGTACAACGCAGCAATTCAACGCAAGGCCAGAATTGCTTTTGTGTTTTTTTTTTCACTCTGCCAAATGATACTTATTACAACAAGTAGTTCGATTCGTGTATGTTTTTATAATCATCAATTTCACAGCTACGTTATTTGTTCTACTATTGTAATTGGTTATAGTAAAGGTACGATTGATTGGCTTTGATGATAAAGCAGTGATAACAGTAATACTTCATCTGAATCGCTAAATTTACTGAAAACCGTTCATAATTATTTATATTTGCTTCTTCACAGCGATGACACGTTCCGAAGCGGTGGTAGATTCATGACGATTCAAAAGAGCTTTTTAAAGACTATTCGAATAAAGAAAATTTTGAGTTTGAATATATATAATACCTTGGCATTTCAAATTATAAATTTATATTAAAAAAAAAATATACTTAACCTCGTTCAATATTACCGCAAATATTTTGATAAAAACAAAAAGGTTAAAGTTGCCCGGCATTGAAAATCGTATTCGATACAGGTAGAAGTAGAAATGGGCAAACCACCCGGATTTAAACTCCGCGTTTGGCTAAAAACCCGATATACAACACCCGGGAACACCTATTAAAAAGCTGAGTGGATACTGAGTTTAAACTCTCTGGATTGCCTATCTACGGCGACAAGATGGTTCGCATTATGTCATGAGACCGAAGAAAACAACTGACAAGGGATGTTTAAGTTGCACTTCTGCTTACTCCATCCGGGATACAGGCGTGATTTTGAAATAAGTGTAATACACGTCTATAGATAATTTCAATTTTTTTTATTATGATATGGCTGCATGCATGTTAGAATTGGAATAAATTTAACACAACATTTCGACCTTGCTTTTTGAAACTGGTTTGGCGTTCGCAACTAATTTAAATCTCAATCACAGTTGACGATATTTTTTATCGTGTGTTAAAACTTTATAAATGCAGTAAAGATCGCAATTACCTAACATACATTGTTTGCGAGAAAAAGAAACTTGAGATTTGACTCAAGTATATAGTATGTCACATGCGTCCGTTGGTAATGGAGCTTACCCTCGGCCATGGATGTGTCGTGTTCCGGGTCATCCCCACTCGTGGCCGCGTCTAGACGCCAATGTAACTCTTTGAATTTCACATTGAAGCCTGCGGTTAAGTAAGTAACTAAAGCAATTTTTAAGTTTACATCATCAGCACTGCCACCCAGCCTAGTTATGTTTCTCGCGTTCGACCATCGCCGGTTGTGCAACTGCACGGTTTGCCGACACTTGCTTATTGTGGCCAACCCGACTCGTTGCCCAACTAGTTTGGCTTCTTGTCGTCTAATTACAACGTTTCATTAGGTTACGCCGTGTAATTATGTGGAAATTTTGACTCTCGAGGTATTCCTTCACAACAATTTGTAGTCACGAGTGATTTTCCTATCGTTATTTTATTTTCAAATATTGAATCATTATCACAATCGTCATTACAAACGACCTTTCCCCACTTCGCGTTGCCGAACCTCAAGTAAAAGTTACTGTTTGTCCTTGTTATTTTTTTGCATCTGCCGATATTATTTGGTCTTTGATTTTACTAAATAATCATTGCCGGTTTAGTAATACAAATTCGAAGGCAAATAGTGTCTATTTATTGTTATTACTTTTTGCCTTAAGTTGTATATGATAATAAGAAAAATACATCTCAGTATTCGAAAGTCCAATTAAAATAGTAAATTTAAAAATATGTAGAGTCAAGTCAAGTTTTGTAAAACAGCATGAATAGACCAGATCAACCGAGGTGGTAACAGTTTCTGACGTTGCTTACCATTTTGTCGTGCTGTTTGCGAGATTCAAAAGAATCCTTAAACCCTATCATCTGTCTGGAAGGTCGATAAATCTTGGCAACCTTGGGTGACATCTGGCATGGCCCATGAGTAGCTGTGATTACTCAAATGCGCAACTTCCCCGCCAGGTTTGCTATTAAAAATAAAACCAATGTCCTAATATATTTTGATACAAACTCAATATTATCTATACTAATATTATAAATGCCTTGGTGGCGTAGGTGTATTACGGTACGACTGCAATGTTGAGGTCTCGGGTTCGATCCCCGGGTCGGGCAAAGTGATATTGGATTTTTCTATTCAGTATCAGCCCGGAGTCTGTAATTTGTGCCCAATATGGAGATAGGCTCGCCCCCTATCACATCATGGGACGGAATAGCATGGCGAAAAGTGGGTGCATCAATTGCGCCTCTGCCTACCCCTTCGGAGATAAAAGGCGTGAGTGTGTGTGTAATATTATAAAGCTGGGGAGTTTGGTTGGTTGAACGCGCTAATCGCAGGAACTACTGAACCGATTTTGAAGATTCTTTCCCTGATAGGAAGCTACATTACTCCTGAGTGCTATAGGCTTTTTATCCCGGAAAAACTCATTCACGCGGGCGGAGCCGCGAGCATCACCTAGTTGTATAATATTGTGGTGTTTTTGTAGTATAATATCCAATTATTGTGAATTCAATTGCTTTTCACGACTAAAAATGTATTTATTACGGTAAATGATTCTATTTACTCAAAGAACCGAGTAGCAGACAGCAATGTTTTTAAAACACAAACTATGACTCATAACTGTTCGCAGGATATTGGTATATTCAAAGGTAGCATTATTTGCCGTTTGAATATTGGTATGACGTTTCATTACACTTTTTCCTTGTAAACGCCCAGCAGCCCCAGCATGTAATTTACGTCATTAGATCAATCTGTGTTTTCCTACATTTGTTCGTTTTCAGTACATGCTATGTTACAATAAACTGTTTGTTTATACAATAAACGTCTAAATATATATGCATATAATACGACATAATAAGCTATACACTATGCGAATAAATGTCTACTTTACATGTATATTTCAATGTGATGTATTCATAAACACTGAAAGGCATTGTAAGTTTTCAATTGCGCTTTTCGGTTTGATTCTCACAGTAAATTCTCTTGCCACGGTACCAACGGAGAATTTAATTTAAGTCTTAAAATGAACTACTAAGAAATACTACCGGAAAAAACATGTTTAACAATAACATGAAATGTATTAATAATATTGTGAATTATTTACATTTTTGAACGCTGGTATTTTATTAGACCTTTACACGAAATTCTGTGCTACTAGTTTGTTATTTAAAACAGTTTTCGTATTTCGTTGCTACCTATTCATAATGCCCAATATAGAATTATTATTGCTTACATCAATTATGAAAAATGACGATAATTGATGTGCAATAGTGGAACGTTCATAATAATATCTATAATTTTAATTCATACATAATATTATTATGTTCATTCATGATTCGTTAACCTATCTCTGTAGTGTGACTACCTTTTTGCGTCTGAAAGTAGATATTTTTACAGCTCTCTTATACCCCACAGTAAGGACACGATAATTTAAGTATTTGTACATGCCTGTCCAGGTATTAAATCCTTTCATTTGGATTTTATCTCATTTCAACGGTGATGTGCGTGTATTAGCTTATATAACTAATCTGACTTTGTATACAGACTATACCGCACAAAAGTATTGAAAAAAAAGAAAAGAAACAAGGAACAATTGATGACAAAAAAGTAAGCCCGGAGTTTCTTTCTGCCTTTCTTCTTCGGGTCGTCATCGCTTAGGTAGCTAGTGAAAGGCTGGTAGGTTAGCTAGGCTAGGGCCTGTAGTGTCCTCACTGATGAGGATCACGACGCGTTCCTCCCATTATTTTTTAATAAAAATAATCGCTTTTTTATGTTGAAATTTAACTATTATAACGGATTTTATCGCGGTTTTTATTTTATTTTACGTTTCGAAGACTTTGCAGCACTTCGTGGTCACGGGGCGGACTGAGGTGTAGGTGGTCCGAAAAGTTAGTGTTACAAATCTACCTTCAATTTACAATTATACAATTTTAAGGTGTTAGTCATTGTTTGCGGTCCGGTCTACGCAGTAAGAGCTCACAATGTCTTGAGGTCTGGCAGCAGGTCTTTTCTATACCCCCTTTCCTGCCCGCCCGAGCTGGCTTTTTTGTTTGTTTATTTTTCATCCTTGATTTTACTCCTAATAAAAATGTCGGTAGTTATATAAGTGTCCTTTGGTATTAATAATAATTATGATAATCAATTTAATGTATCTTGATTTATCATAAGTGCAACTATGTTCGCCTACGTGATGAACAAAGCATTTTTTTATTTTTTTTTTAATTGGAGCAAGTGAAGCGAATTGTTTATGTAATATTGTCATAAGATATAACAATATTTTATTGTTATCCAATACATTGTTGCATTATTTAACATGTTGATGTGTTGCGTGTGCAAACGAGATAATTCTGATCTACATATTTGTTACGTATTATAGCTATACATACTAAAATGTTATTGTTTTTTGTTGTTTCAGGACAGATTGGCAAAACCTAAAATACAGTTCCTACCCGGAAATGAAGGGGTAAGTTATTGTAAACACATTACTAAGCCAAAGTTTATGTACACACACCAATATTTGCCTTTTGCACATTGGCGTTAAGAAATTCGAATGGTTTGCTCATAACACGGGAACTTGAATTATACTGGCAAATCTATACAAATATATAAAGCTGAAGAGTTTGTTTGTTTGAACGCCCTAATCTCAGGAACTACTGGACCGATTTTGAAAATTCTTTCACTAATAGGAAGCTACATTACTGAGTGCTATAGGCTACTTTTTATCCCGGAAATACTTTTCCACGCGGGCGGTGCCGCGCGCAATGCTAGTATACTCATAAATGAATTTTGTGTCATTGTTCTGGGAAGATCAATGTCTCAGATGGGATAAAATTTAATACACCACTAAACGCACACATGTTTATCTTAATATTTACGCATCCGAAAGACTTAGTCTGTGTGTCGAAAGTTGTCAAATATAAACCGAACTCCTCAGCTATGTTATAATGATAAAATATAAAAAAGTATTTTCCCGAGCTGTTTGATATTTTGTCTCCGAGATAATTTTAAATTTAAGTGTCAAGTTCAATATGAGATTTTGTATTATCTCATTGCTGTATCTCTTGCACCAACGGTACCCGTTCAGTTTGACATGTTGTGATATTGTCGACAGATAATAATTTATTTTATGATATCTATGCACACCATACTTAACGTGTCATCTATTGCTTTTAGATTTCTTAACGTGTGATATAACAATTGGCCGTAATGCACGTATATGATGAGTTTACATAACCCTATGAACTTATCAATTTGATGCTATACGTATTACATTGCGAAATAAAAAAATATCAATAGAGAATTTTTATAATAAATTACGCGTGCGTTTAATGTCTAGTCAGATAAGGCGAACGTTTTGCATTTACGCCGTCCTACGTTTATGGCATAAGACAGGTGAAAGGTATGCCTATTATCGAATGTCTTGAATTTGTCTATAATTATTAACATAATACGTATTGCTAAATTAATTGTATAATACAAACGTAACAACGTTGTTTTGTTTATTTTTTTTCTTTTATTTATTTAAGTACCTAAATATCATATATTATCCTTGCCTTTTGCTGGCATCCGTGTGACACTCCTATGGCCCTGGCTGAAAATCAGTGTCAGGTGGACCAACCCACCTGGCGGTCGCTGAGCCTGTGGCCTTTTTGGTCTTACTACGGACACGGATGGCTGGGGTGTACAAGTGGGTATGCCGGGGGACTATTTCGTTTTTTAATTTATTTTTATTTTGTTTAGTGTAAGTACTTTCCTATTTTAATTTATATTTTTTTAATTCATTTTATGTCATGGATTACTGTATTCCCGTGTGTACCTATCACTTACTGCCATCTGGTCCAGAGACAATGGCCAAATAAAGATTTTTTCTTTCTTTCTTCTTTCTTTCTTTTGACTTAAAGTGATATAGTTAATATTGCCACTTGAGTGTATATTCCTAGATACGGGATATCCCAAGTGATGTGTCCTATTATTTTGCTCGTTAAATCACAATAGAATTGGTTCAATGAAGATAGTCGATTTAATTATTATTTATTCGCAAAAAATACAGTGAATTAAAATTTGTTATCAAGTAAAAATAATAAATATTGGCCACCTGGAGTCGACTCTTAAAACGTTGCTCGATGTTATTCAGAGTGTACTTGTTTTGCTAAAATTCAAAACTCCTAAAGAATTTTATTCTATAACGTATGTATAGACCGTTTTGCAATGGTCCTTATGTTTTAAATGACAAACAAGCGTTTGACGCAGACTACATGATCAGGTCCGCTGGCTCCTCGTCACACAGGCCTTGACTCGCCTTGGGTGTACCAGTTAACGATTCTAGCACTCGATACTGTTGCGAAATCATATTATGACCCACATAGTGATGCTTAGCGCGACGGTCAATGGTCTATCAAACTTTTTACCCTAAACAATTCTGAAAAACAATCTTGGTTAACGCGCCTTCGCGTGCACGCAATGGCCTCGCCATTTAGGTTCGACGGGTGCGAGCAAATGCTTTGTGTATATCGATGCAGCGTGTCGTTGTTTTCAATTTTTCACATATGAATATTATCTTCTATAAGGTCTTTAGTGAACCCCATTTTTTAAACATTAAGGAGACTTTGACTTATTGTTGCTACACGCTTTTATTCATGTGGGTTATGTATACGAAATTGATCGCGAATGCAAATACATGGAGTGTGTATTGAATCGGTGCAAAAAACGAAACCAATGCAATTTTGTTTACAAGTTGATAATCCCCGGTCGGTCCCCGCGCCCGATGGCCGGCGCCGCCGACCGGTTTGCTTGTTGCCACCGCTCGACTCGCCTGCCGCCGGTTTGACGTGATCTCTTCTCTTGTTGCTCGTCGAGAGTCACTTGCCCGTATCGTATGTAAACGACCTCGGCGACCTTATTCAAAATGTATATTGTAATTTAAACTTTATTCCCTTTCTGAAAATAAACTAGTATTGTTATTGCGCCGAATCACACACGTGTGTTACGCAAAGAGCACAGGTTCAGGTTCACGACATTTAAAAACGTTTTCAAGAAACGCATGATCAGTGTAAATGATGTTCTGCGAAAGCGCTTCACCATCATTCCTCGAATATCTTTGTATCGCGGTGTGTTAGGTCCGACACCCGTTGGCTCATATCCAACTTGCACATAATAACCACAATTCAATGAGTCGCAGACAAGAATAGTAAATAAGATAGAGCGACCTGCGTAAAAATAGCATCACTTCCAGTCGCCAATGGGCACATGTGGATTGCACCTCCCAGGTGCGTCGACCGTCACACTCCTTGCGCCATTCTTGACTCACATCTTGGACTCTTTATGATATAATACGTTCTTTTGTTTTTCGTTATCCGCGTTTTCGCGTTATCCTTTTTTAAAAATCAATAAACACCTTTAAATTCACTGAGCTGTACAGATAATTGATATATTGCAAATGCTAGTAAGTACTGTTATGTGTCCATCTAATGAATCATCAACAACTGTGTACAATGAACCCTATGTTCTGAATTGTAAAATTGTGTGTTGATCACAGTGTAAGCTGGAATACGATTTGACTCGGTCAGGTCGTTGTCCTCCCAAGATTTTATTACGTTCACCAGCGGCTTACGGAACATTATTACAGTCCTTGAAAACAGGATTCGATTTTGAAGTAAATATGAAATCTTTTATTTGGTACATACGTTTTGACATCGAAGAGTAACATATTATAATATATGCCGATGTCGATTTCCACGCCACGATCATAATTAACAATTTGTACAGGTTTTGAAATTTGTTAATCGGTCGCTAATATTATAAGATGATTTAAGTACGGTTGGTTCATAATTTGCGTAGCGCTCGAGCACTTCGTAACAGATTCGGACGATCATTTATTTTTGTTATATTACATATGCTGTCGAAGTATAATTCTAAACGGTTTCTAGCACGGTATTGTATTTGTTCAACCCAGAACCGATCTCATGACAGTGGGCTATTAACGTTAAAAACGTAGTCTCGGCAAAATTGCATGGATTTATGGTATATGTCTAATAATATTTAAACAGAACAAATGTGTTTCCGTCAAACCTTTTATCAAATCATAATGCAGCCACGTGACGGAACAATGGTGTTTACACTCGCTGCAAGGACGACCTGTTGTGCCCACACCAGCAACGTAAAGAACTCGAAAATTACCCTATTGTTTTAGCGGCTATATCTCGTGATAAACTTGGCCCCGTCAAGTAAGGCCATGTCCGAAAAAAAATGTGTTAAATTGCCAATATTGTTTTTAGTCACTCAAACCGTGATTCCGATTCAATAAAGTCTTGCGGCCGTGTTGTTTGTGCAAAAATTTACAATCAACTTTTAAATAACAACCTGAAGTCCATTGTTGTAACTTGTCGCAATTGCTACTTTTAATTACATAATTAACATTTGAGAATGTAACAGATTTATATCGACAATAATGAATTATTAAGGCTGAAAAAGATCGCTCTTATAGATAACATCCGCCCACTGTTCACTGTGTATTTTCTTGTTATTAACAATACTTAAAAGCGTTGTAAAATGAATTTTATCTAGATACTATGCACATCATATTCTGTGGGTAAATTGTCACATGTTTTTGATAATTTTGGAATTCCTTGAATATTGCTGAGTTCGAGTACCCATGTTAAATTATAAAAATCAAGTCATAATGAAGAGGTCCTTGTAAGTAAACAGACATTTAAATTATCGTACGACGGTTACAAGTATTTTGATTACGGCATCTCGATTTAAAAGCGTGGCATAAATGAATAGTGACATGATTAAAAACTTCACGGTTAAATTAATAAACGTAGCACCAACCGGAACCAATGTGAAGAGCCTTAGAGGAAATACTAAGGCCGCCAGCTACTTACGTTTTGATTTGACCATGGTATCAGCTTGTGCTACTTGTTACTTGTGCATTTCATACCTTGAGAGTTTAATTTTGAGCGCAGAATTTTTTTTATGGCACTTGTGTTTTCACATTTTGCCAATGTCAAGTTTGGGTTGCCTTATTTTATTATCTGTAGTATGTCTAAGTAAAGCAGTGGCTACCTTACCAAGACTTTATCGAGGAGTTTTGGCGGCAACAAAAAAACACTTGATTAGCCCAATTATTTCAATTCACTTCATTTGAGCTCTTTAATAGAACTATATTGGATAATATACCATCATAATTATGCAATATAACACTAAGACCCGATTTCACCAATGGTATCATTATCTGAGAATAACTATACTAGAGTTAAAATTACTCCCTGCATTTAATCTCAGAATAATTCATAATACATTTCACCACTTTGTCAAAACAAAAAGTTATTCTTAGTTTAACTATTCTTGGCTTAGTGTTTTTTTTACCTGTAACATATTCATTCAGTGAAGTCATGAACGAATGAATGTGAATGCAGGCAAATTAAATAGGCGTGTATTACTGCTGTACGTATAGTTATATAGACCTTTTTAATTTAGCCGTCACATTAAAGTTTGCACGTGACATGTGTCAGTATCACTGTTTCGTGCGTGGTATTTTTTTCATACTGAAATTAAATTTTGCCGCGTTTGTTTTGTGATTTTGTAATTATTTTTTTTGAACGTCTTATAACAACAAAGTCATCTTCACTATCGCTTTCATTATCGGATATCATTTCTCTCAAACGCTGCATAAATTAACTTATTTTTTTTTACAATTTCACAATGGACACAGTTGCTATAAGGTTTCTAATGTATTCAAAGAGTACTATAATATACTGGAGAAATAAATCTCTTGGGTATAATAATAATTGCTCAATAATCCTCAGAATAATAATTGCTTTCGTTGTTAATCTGACGGTTGCTCACTGCCAGTTGACTGGCAAGTGACAACATATACTGACTAACAGCTGGCCAATAAAAAGACGCCATTTTGATTTTATCTGAGGATTAAGCTTGTTATTCCTCCGAAATTGGTGGTATAAGAGTTACTCTCGTATAACTTGCTTTTTCTCAGGATAAGTAGTTGGTGAAACGAAAACATAGTAATCCGAGAGTAAATATTAGTTTTATACTTGGAATAAAAGTTATTCTGCTTTGGTGAAATCGGGTCTAAGTGTCACCAAAATAATGAATTAAAACAAGAACACCTCATGACACTTCCAAGTTCCCGCCAAAACTCGGGCGTAGAATTAATAATCTATAGAGAAGCTAAGAGCGTATACCGATAAAACACGTCTAAAGTAGTACAATATACAATTTGTTTTGTAGTGTAACCCATAATTCCCAGTGTCTCAACTTTTAGTAGTAAAAGAGGAGAGTTCCATAAATATTTTGATAAAGTAAGTCACTTTTAATACAAGAAAAAGTTTTAATCGAAGTTGAGCCTTTATATAATAGTAAACATATTGTCGCACTAAATCTAAAGCGATGGAATATAAATGCGTCCAGTTTTCGTAATTATTATTATCCCATAGTATGTAAAAGTATTTTTACAATGTTATTCCATCCTTATTCGTTTTACTTCCGTTTAAAAATTCAGTCTCTTTAAAAATGTAGAGAATAGGTTATTGTAGCTACTTTATTTATGCTCTTCTAACGGCTAGTTATATTATGTCTTATCATTATTGTGTTGATACATCAATACTTATTACTTATTCTGTGAACCGTTAGGTTTGGTTTCCAATACTACTACGGACGGTCTACAATTTTAAAGTGATTTTGATTACTAAACATTCTTATTAAATTAACGTAACATAACATTGAAGATTCTATTCTATATGGTGATCGGCTACCTATCATTCTATAGAATGGAAATAAATTCAGCAAATCGACGCGACGGTGCCCTCAATATACCTTTTATTATTAAACGTACAGTATCTATTCGCTTGTAGTAAAATTTTACTTTTCGTCGCGTTCTGAATGTTCGCAAGGCTCAAGCAGCGCGGCGGCGGGAAGGTGCTGATTTCCTAGTGGTAATTGCAGAAGTATGCGGACGACGGTGTCGTCTTATTGGGGCTGCGGGCCCGCCGTACGTGCGCGCTATTCACTTTCACTTCGCAGCGCGTGCTTTAGCTATTGGACCCGGCTGGATGCCGCCGTGGATTTGGGCGTATCTCGTCTTTTATTGAGAATGTAGTACACAAAATTAAATTCTATAATTAAGGTTTATAAGTGCATTTTTGTATCACCCGCAAACTACATGTTAGGTGATTCATACGCGACTGCATATTACAGAAACTTTTAACTTCCTTTTGGAAAATCCTTATTGTATACTCGTCATGGTAATATTAAACGTTAATGTATTGCTTACGTAATACTTGTCAATTGACGTAGAATATGACTACGATTGTTTTTACTAAATGTAGAAGTTTCTTGACTAGCAAAACACTATTACATTTCTAATGGGGTCATTTGTGAATGAAATACTAAATTCCTACTAAATACTTCAATGTGTTTACTTTTTAAAATGTGTAATTTATAACTTATAACAGATTCCTTTTATGCATTTCCTTTTTAGCGTAGTTTTTTAGCTATATATAACGAAAAAAAAAAACCGACCGATAATTATTATAGAATTGGCCCATTCGGACTTTCACTTTTCGGCTTAAATAATGTCCGATCTCCTTCCATGGGTATTACCGACCATCGACGAAGCTGTTGGGCGATCGATCTTTTTATGCTTAACAAATACTAATAGATGCAATTTTGACAAACGACCTTTGCGCAAGCGCTATTCAAGCATTAAGGACACTGCTCAGATCGTTACAACACCAGTATGCTTCAATCGGTGTATATTTTATAGAAGTTCCTCATAGCCGTCTAAGTAAAGGCATATAAAACGCCAACACGTCCTTAACGATTAGTTTGCAAACATAACCGCGTGTTTAGTTTGACACGGCAGGAATGGTGTTCTATCGAAACGTTTAAAAAAGAAACATTTTAATTTAAACAGCTCATTAAGACCTACCTTAGCTTATTCATATGTGATAGAGTCTCATAGTGATAGATAGCTGAAATTCAATAGTTTAATTATTTTAAGACGATACTAATTAAACATGCCAATGTAGACTATAGACTTTGTATTGAAGACGATATCTGACGTGTACTAAGTACGCCTTTCGAGTTTTGTCTGTAAGGCGGTTGACTTAATGCTGTTTTTCCATTAAAGAGGGGAAAGTTGTCGTGTACACCGATGCCGCGTGTCCATCATACATAGCTGATACTGCTTTCGATGCCCAACGAGGAAGTAAACATAAAAATGTATAGTTCTAAGTTATTTAATACATTTGTGGTATGTACATAATTCGATTTTTGTTACCGCTTTAGTTCTGGTAATTCCGTGCAGTAGTTGTATATATTTGTGATACGAATTCTATTGAAAGGTTTTATTTAATTTTACAGATTCCATTTCGTAATTATAAATCGGAAAGTATAATAGCCAAGAAATAATAATTTACATACACAGACTTAAAACTGACGGGCACATAGAAAAATAGTTGATCGAAATGCGTAATTCTATTAATTATAGAGTACATTTTAACGCTAACTTTGTTTTTCAAGTAATTTAAAGTGGCCTTAATCTAAATGTATTATAATTAGAATGGATCTTATAAAAAGTAGCTCAGTTCCGTATGACGTGATTCCCCTGTACATCGGAAATGGTTGTGCTTCAGGTAGGTACGCTTTGAAACTAAGAATGTGGCTTAAAAATATTTCTGATATTATTATTAAATAGAAATATTTGGATATATTGATTAATGATTCACAAGAGTTCTATTTTTAAACAATACATTTGCATATCGTAATGCATGAGACATTTCTAAATACAGCTGATTTCTCCACAGATATGTTGGTGTACTCGCGACGTTTTCCGTCACCAACGAATGATAAATGTATCCACAATAATTAAGGAATAGTCACTAACAAGTCGGCGTTTTGTTGTTCGTTTATGTTTTATTCTATGGTACAATCGAAATGTGGTTCAAATATTTTTATTTTTACACGACGCGACAGCTAAAATAAAGAAATGATGTTAAAGAAAGTAGAGTTATTACCCTAATCAGATTGTATTTAAAACTCAGAATACTTATACAATCCAGTTACATTTAATATATTAATTGGTAGATGTGTTTAATTAATTGGTCTCAAACAAATCGGTTTGCCTTCGATATCATTTTTGTGGCCGTATCACACTGTGTAGTTTTATTCCCACCAATAATAACAAAACTACTAATTGCTAAAGTCCAACGAAACCACTTTAATTTTTTATAAAAAAAAAAAACAATAAAATCACGTCTTCATCTTATCATTTAGCTATTACTGTTTCACACATTTGATTACTCAATAATCTTCGGATTTAACATAATACGAATTAATTTGGTATGCCCACGTGAACATAGTCGAGTTTTGGCTTCTTCGACTCGTTTCGTTTGACATTGCTTCAATAATATAAATGTGCTATTGAGGTGAATTCTCTCATTTTGGCACCGAATGAGATCACTTTGTGCATTGATGCGTGCAATGTGACATTGTAACAAACTAAGTTTGTTATTAAACCGACGATAACAACGTGTTATTGTTCAATAATTGTGATCGATTGAACGTTACTAAGTTATAAGGCGTCATGCAAATAATGATTTTATGTGTATTATCATTGGTCTCATTTAGGCTTGCGGCTAGTGGGTTTGCAATGGACTTTGCTAACATCAAGCTAGTTTCGTGATTGCAACAAATAATGTCTTGTGATTGAGTATTGGATATTTTGTTGTCAAGTACAAATTGTAAATTAATTTTAGCTTTTATTTAAACTGTTACTGTTAATATTGTTAACATTATAATATAATTGTTTAACTTTAGAAATTGTAACAAGTTTGTACCATACTTAATATAATTCTCGATAAACTTATTATTATAATATAAATTATTTGTATAAATGCAGTAAAAGGCGAGAAATGTTTTGTAACACAGTGTTGCTATTGTGTTCGAGTGTGACAAACAGGACAATGCCTTTGCAATTAATCACGGCTGGATTAAAATACATCATTCTGATAATTAAACCCTTGATCAAGACGATAGTGAATGATAAAGTGTAATTGTAATTGTTTATTTATGTTCCTTTTGAAGTTACACTTCTTTTGGCGCGTTAGGAAAAAATGATGAGTAAATTTTTACGATGCGCGCGCACACCGTCACGAAAAACCGACACCCTGAAGTTAGCTATAGTTAACATTTTAGTTTTGAATTTTGAACGTAGAATAAGGTTGAAAGATATTGAAGTTATACTTCGTTTGGTGCGTTATTTAAAAAGATTTTTATCTTGTTACGCCAAAGAAGTATAACTTCTAACGCGTGTACATAAAAGTACACACATACATTTTTTTTTATTTAAATATATAAATTACAAAACCATTATTTTCAAACGATTTACATAACGCTACTGTATTAACTATACAATGTATATAATACTGATCCAATGCTAAATGTAATTACGAAAGCAATAACGGTCTAAGCCACTTCACGTACAAATAATATATTTTTGTTTTTAAGTTATTTACCTGGAGAACTGTGTTAAATAATATGCAGTCTCATTTGCAACACGTGTACATGACATAGACACGTGTAGTTTTTGCAACATAGACAAACTGTTTGTTACCTGCTCTTTAACATGTAAGCATTAAAAGCCAAATCATTTTTTGCATCCTTTTTACACTAAAGTTTTGTGATTGTGAAATTATATTTTGTCCCTACCGCTGTAATACACGTCTTCTGGTTTTATATCGACACATTCGTGGACCATTGATGAACGAATGTGACGTATGTATTTAAATAAATTATATCTTTCAGTAGATCTTTTAAAAGCTTACCAAAACTCGTCGATATGTATAACAAGTTTTTGCCCGCAGCTCCGCCCGCGTGAATGAGTTTTCCCGGGATAAAAGTCCCGCTTTATATTTCCCGAGATAAAAAGTAGCTTATGTGTTAACCCAGGACATAATCTACCCGTGTGCCAAATTTCATCGAAATCAGTTCTGTAATTTTTGTGTGAAAGAGTAGCAAACATCCAGACATCCATACTTACAAACTTTCGCGTTTATAATATTAGTAGGATATATTAGGTTATATTATTTTAGACTTGCTTATTTAAATTGTGGTTGTCGGAATACATACATTATTACCTATTTCTCGAGTATATAAATGAACTACTCTAAACAAAATAAACAAATACTGAATTGTATTTTTTTTCTCTATATCATGCATTGTATTTTATACCTTGAACTGATTTTGAAAAGAGCAACACTAGTTTCTTGCCCGTTCTTCTCTAGTGAGAACTGCTTTCCGAACTGGTTGTAGAGTTAATATTGATGGAATCTAAATAACGTATAACATTTTATGGGTTCGAATAAATTTATTTCATTTCATTTCATACTTGATACCTGTTAGTAATTATCTTTAAAAACTTTTGTACCTCACCGGTGGCTAATGTTCTTGAAGTGCTTTTTTTTAGTTATTAAACGACCTTCAAAACCCATAAAAATTATAAAAAAATCTCATGACCACATATTTATTTTTGTTTAAACTAGTTTACAGTTCTTGTGGGTAATTTTTTGTTCGTCTGATGAATCCGGTGCATTATCTTCTGAATAATGTTTCGTTACTGCATAGTGCATACTATTAGGAGTTAATATATGCATTATTATATTTTAAATTGAGAACTTAATCGTATATTCTTAGCATTTTTATTTATAGGTTTATACATATTTTTTGTTCTAAAGATTTAGATTGAATTTGTGACTAAATTCAACGATTATAGTAGATTTCGAAAGAAAGATCAGCCATAGTCAATGAGCTATGACGTCTTTACCGTATTATTTATGAAATCAACGATGGGGCAACGGCAGTCCAGGACACGTGTCCCGTCATTTATTTACCCAATGCTACATTCAAAGTTCCTCATAAATATGGATCGTCCAACGTTACGATGTAACAATTTCAAATTTTCAATAAAAACCAAACATACATATTTTGTGTTTGTACTTCTGTGGACGTTTTCAGGCCTATGTTCAGCAGTGGACTTCTAAAGGCTGAAGATGTTTTCATGTTGATTAACCGTATAATTCAATTTTATGATTTTTAAAGGTAGAGTACCTAAGACTAGTCATGTTATTGCAAAAATATTAGGTATTAAAATAAACAAAAACAACAAAATATAAAAAAGTAAAACAAGTAAAACGTGCCTAGCAATAGCTTTCTCTTAAATGGGATCAGTTTCTGTAGGGTCACAGTTTTATTGTACAATGTTATTAGCTAACGTCTTGTGCAAAAAATGATACGATAGTCTACCTAGGAAGTGGAGACCAATAAACAAATCAATTACATTTACAACTGTTCACTAAAAGACTTTTCAGCTGCACGAAAAAGTCAATTATATTAAGAATAAATAAAAGGTTACGTCGTTGGAATAGATAATTTGTTTTGTATGAATATGGGTACAAACGCGTCCGTAAGTAAAAATAGAGGACAGTTAGATGCAAAATGTACAAGTGTCTCTCACGTTACGAAAGCTCGTAATGAAGCCGATAATAAATTGTACTTGGCAGTATTGCGTAACCCAGGTAAAAGTTACCGCTCGCGGCGCTGTTCTGAACTTCAGCTAACTAAACAGGCCATAGCAACTGTTTGTCTATCATTACTTTATTATGTTTTTTATATATGCAATAGAATATAAAAAAAATAAGAAAATTATATTTGTTGCACTTTTTATCTGCAAATGATGCATGTTCCACGAGAATGATTATTATATTCATATTTTTCACACACGTAAACCACAAGGAAAGCTTATCCCACCAACCGTAGAAACCATACCTTGAATAATAAAGAAATGTGTACTACAAGAGTTCTCTTTAAGCTAACATGATTCTAGATCACCGGGGAATACCCAAAAGTTGCGATAAACGTTCCAACGCTTAATTAACCATCCCTGATCTAGTACATCGATTGGGGCTTATCGTAAAAGTACCAATGAATCATTTTAAAGTTCAAAAAATTAAATGCACGTTTGTACCTGGTGGCACGGCCTTCACCCCAAAACCTATTTTTTATTTGAAAGAGACACGTTCTTTGAATGTGACTAAAACGAGTGTTGCCCAAGCCTTGCTTTAATCGTACAACCCATTATTGTGTTTCAATTAAATTCATACTTTTGTATTTTTGTGATTAGCGCGTGCTGTATCGCCCGTATACTTATCGTCGTCAATATATTTTTTCTTCAGCTACTTAAATACATAAAATAATAAATGAATATAAAAACACTTAAGGTCTTATTATGACCCTTAGCAAGCTCTTGCCTTTTAAAATTTGTTCTTAAATACATAATTATTGCGTTATTATTTACTCCGAAATAATAATTATTTTATTAGTAATATTGTTTTTTTATTTTTATTATAAAACATTTTTCTAGTAAACTTTAAACAAATTAAACACACATTTTGAGTCATGAATTATGCCACTTCATGAAATATAATCATTGCATTGCATGAAATATAATAGTATTAAGTCGCTTCGGAATTTGAGTAAATACATCAATTAAACGATTTTTTAAATATAATATTGTTAAAAAAATTAACCATGTTAGACGTTGATCGATAGCTATCCAATGAACTACTAAGCCACCATAATTTAGAATATGAAGAGAAAAAAACGCAATATTCCCGTAAACTAGTGACCGTCACGAATTGCAACGTCTCCCAATGCTCGACATTGTATTCTAAATGAATTATACTTATCACAAAGTGCAATGTATCCATCGCGTGATAAAAAAAAACTTAAATTATTTAAGTTAAAACATTTTTTTTATGCCAGTATAGGCAGACGAGCTAGCGGCCCGCCTGATGGTAAGCGGCCACCGTTGCTCATGGACTCGGCGATGCCAGGGACACAGACAAGCCGCTGCCTATCGTAGAGAAAGAACATAAGAAACGCTATCGTAGTTGTTTTGTATAAATATGTTAATTTGTAAAGCAACGACTCGTACAGCCGTCAATCGTCGATACAATCAATTTGAATGTAAAATATGGGCTATTGAACCGATTTCAACATTTACAACTCCCTATGACGTTCAAAACAAACAGCTGTATGCTACATATACATTTCCCTTGTTTTGAACCTATCTATATGAATTACTAAGTGATGCCCGCGGCTCCGCCCGCGTGAATGAGTTTTCTCGGGATAAAAATGTAGCCTATGTGTTAATCCAGGACATAATCTACCCGTGTGCCAAATTTCATCGAAATTCGTTCAGTAGTTTTTGCGTGAAAGAGTAACAAACATCCATACATCCATACTTACAAACTTTCGCGTTTATAATATTAGTAGGATTTTGCCCGTACCGTTAATATTTAACCTAAAATTGGACATGCTGTCCATACCCACTGCCTAAATTGCAGTTCACGTCAAAATTTTGAGAACCCTAAAACCACGTATAAAATAAAACCCAAAGCGTTGGCGATGTGCAAAAATAACAATTAATCATTTTTATAATTAAAAACATCTGATTATTCAACACAAGAATTATTTGCATACTATTATACAATATATTTTCACCAGTTAAGGAATTTACTCTTTTAACCGACTTCAACAGGAGAAAGTTACTAAATACTTTGTTTTTTTTTTTTAAATATATTTATTATAAGTTATGATACGTTGGTTCATGAATATAGCTTTCGTTTAAATCTTTCTCATACTACGTCGACCGCGATTTCACTCGTATCTACCCTTATAAGTTCGCTATTTCAGATAAGAACTTGTATAGTAGACCCCTTATTCTTTTAATATCTTTTCGACTTTTTGTAAAAATAACTAGTGTATCTATTTTTAAAAAAGGGAGCCATTGACCATCAGTTTTAGCCCATATAGGTGGTCATTATGCTCTACATCTAGAGCATATCTATTATTTCTCACATTTTTTTAAATTATTTCTGGCGTATGTTTTGCTTATAGTAATAACACATTGTATATACTCCTCAGGTTAGTAAACTATCAATGTGATTATATTCACTTACAAACTAGCGCGTTTTGCGGGGAGCATCCTGATATTCTGCAGACCACAGTATGGGGATCGCGCCAGTCTTACCATATTATCTTAAAACGTTAAAGATCTAGATTACTATCAGCTACCATGTACCAAATCGTCTTGTAATGGACACAAGTCGATAATTGAGATAATGTTGTCTGTTAAAACTATAAATTAAGAAAATAAGTAAATTTACGATTAAGTTTAATTATAGTAAGTTATTAATCGAGAACTATTTTTACGGACCTAAATCAATCGTAAATATAAATAATCACGAAAAAGATATAAACCGTAATGCAGAGATTCTTAACTTAAAAGTCACTCTACATTAGTGGCTCTACCTCAGAACTTGTTGATATTCTTATCAATAGCATAGTTTATATAAATTTAAGGTAAGAGCGATTACACGTTCTGTGATATTTTCACGGAAGGCGGCAATATTTTTTAAGCTTTAACATAAATATAATATTTGGTATATGTCTTACATAAAACATTTTACTGTACATATACATACATCCACACACACTCACGCCTTTTATCCCCGAAGTGGTAGGCAGAGGCGTAACTAGTGCACGCACTTTTCGCCGTGCGTATTCCGTGATCCATCCCATGATGCGATAGTGGGCGAGCCTATCACCATATCGGGCACATTTTACAGTAGTTTTGTTATACTAAATAGCTACCGTTAACTGTAAAATGTTGTGTATTAAACTACGAGTGAAACTCGCGTGTAAAAATTTCAGACAAATACGGCTCTAATAGAACACGGAAGAAATAAAAACCGGTCTTGCCCACAATTGTTTTCGCCCTGTTGATCGCTCGCGCCGTAATGCCCGTTATACAACAAATCTTATTAGCTGAACTAAACACCAACGGTTACGTGCTATCTATGTATGCTATGCGCCCGTCGTGGGTAATGTACTCTAGCTGATACTAATTAATGTGAGCACATTCTAACGTGCATAAGTTTTTTTTCATTCGCAACTGGCCGCGTAAAAGTGGAACAAAATAAATATATTCACTTTACCGAAAGATCCATCCATCTACGGTGCGTGTTAGACGGGAGTGGTATGCAATAGAATCTCCATGTACAAATAATATCTGTTATTTGGGCGAGTACCACCCTCTATAAAAGCTTATCTTGACTTTTATGTCAACTATAAACGTGAATATATTTTATGAATGCTTATACTGTGGCTTAGCATTATCAATAAGGAACGCAAACTATCCTGGTTTCATCATGAAGTCAATGTTTCTATAATATTGTAGATTACTAAATTAGTTCGTCGGACGTTTGAAAGTAATTTTCTAAATTCAAATATGCAAACAAAGAGGTCAAACTCAAATATTTAGTATAGGCGTTAAAAATGTCACAAACTACGCAATTTAACTTTATAATATATCTTGACAATAGGCTGTGTCTGTATGCGACCTTACCAAATACGAGCTACCTTAAGAAATGTGTTGTGCAATTGTGTTCTCTAATTTTACCTTCTTTTACCGTGACCACAATCTAGCAAAGTGAACGGGTGTGTTTGTCGAGAGTGAAATTTTAACAACTTGACGCAAATTAGATGTACCACTCCACGAGTATTACACATTTCGAGCCCATTGATGTGACACGGTCGACGTGTGACAAATTAATTAATTTACGATATGAAACATACACGTATTGAAGTATATTTAGATACATCTTTATAAGGTTGAACGTTTCGCCTCAATGTGTTTCAATGTCAATTCAAAACGCGTTATTTACCTTTAGACTTGATAGTAACGTGTTGAGTTGTATAAATATGAATGTAGGTTTTTACATGTATCATAAATAAATTGAGGTTAAATGCACTATAACATTCTATTGTCCTTTGCCCAAGGAGTGTCAAGTAAAAATATATGGTAATTCAATTTGGATATATCCGCCTGGAAACAATAAACGGGCGCGCCTATACCTCGTGGTATATTGAATTCAGCCAGCGAGCGTGGTTTCGCAGTCAGTTTATCTGCTTTATTCTGTTGAGAGCTGTTGTTTGCCTTTAAAACTTCAACTATCACCGGCATACGTTACAAAAGCTTCCCTGAATTCATTTATTCTTGCATAAATGCAGTAAGGAGGATTGAGAGAATATTCTGAGTTGTTTTGTGATGTTATTCAAATGTAAAATTATTAACAAACATAATTTCGACAATTATGGTTTTATTAAAGTTATTTAAAAATGAATCAATTGTTAATGTATCTTTACCTTATGCTCTTTATTTCTGAACTATTTACATTAATTATCTTTAGACGCAAAATAAAGAGTTTCAGAGAAAAGATAGATTAGATTAATCACTGATTAAACATGTTATTGACAAGGACCGTAATATCATTAACTTAAGTCCGAAGCGTTCACTTAGCAACCACGGAAATGATGTGAATGGTAGAGTCAATGTAGGTCGTATGGATTTTGTCTCCCCTAAAGCAGTAATTGCTTGGTAACCCAGACGTAATATAAGCCGGTACCGTCGGAGGCGTGGTCGACGTCACGTCGCGTCGGCGCCGCGTCTGTTCTATTAGATTGTTCTGGATTAGGCATTCACATAAAATTCGTTCTATATATTGGAATAGTAGGTGAAAAGAACCACATTTTTCAGTTCTATTTTCGATCAAGATGCAACACGTTTGTTGATCCAACGATGCATTTCGCGAATTCTCCCGATGTGTATCGATTAATTTCGGAACAAAGCGTGTTTGTATTTCTACCACGGTAACGATAATAATCGCCTTATCGGTAGCGTATAGCTTAAGATATTATTGTCATTACAATATTTTTTAAGATATAGATAAATCTCCTATGTACATAACACGCGTTAAAGTTTACATAAAGGGATATAATTATTTCATTCATTTCAATTTTGTGTAGTGTGTACCGCATTTGGTTTCATAATAAATATATGCGCTTCTCAGACAAACGCGAGCGTGATCTTCAACAAAAATTCCTCGGATCCGTTCTCGACTCTCGAACGCGTTTTGCACCTTGATCTAAATACTTGTGACATTATCTAGTCTCCTCGTTATGTTGTGCGTATGATACAGCATCGACAGTTTCACTATCAACGTGTTTAAATTGGAATCTAATTACAACGCTAGCTCAAGATTGAAATTAATAATTTGTAATATATTTACGTGCGACATTCATTGTTGATGACGAGACATGTTTTATTTTTAATCTTTTAGTAATACGCCCGCTGAACATTTCGTTGTTATCAAAGTATTTCGCTTCGTTTTCCGTATAGTCCCTCGGCCCGGTGCGCGAGTCTCGAGGGAAATAACCTCCGCTATCCTTTTGACAGCGTCGTGTAACCTTATGTTTAGATATATGCCTCGTGTATTATCACATATCATACTTGGGTTTCGTCGGTGTTTGCAGTTTCCCTTTTTTTTCAGATGTGTCATTAAGCTAAAAGGTTTTTTTGAATAAATCATACTGAGTGTAGAAATTGTTTATGTGCGGTACTATTTAATTGTAGTATCAAATATAATACCATGTATGGATAATGCATTAGTAATTAGAGTATTTTTGATCATTTTGAAATGAAAGGGGACTATCCGTAAGATATTTCCTAGGAATATCGAACCCCTTATGTTCTCTACCCGGTATACAGGGTCATTTTGACATTGCTTTACTAAGTGAAACCACATACGTATATCCTTGAAAATAACACTTTCCATTAAGTTATTTTAACCATAGATGTAGAATAAAAAAGTGTAAGTTTCGAACAAAATAAATATCAATAGGAAGTAACTTTAAGTTTAAACGCCCTAATGCCACTACTACTCGTGAGGATTTGTCGCAGTGGCAACATCACACTTTCAGTCAGAAAAACACTCACGCACACGCCATATTCGCACTAAACTACAAAATGATAAAAAAATCAGGAATGTAAAAATTGAGATTTTTGGTGAAAATATTAATTTTTCAAGGATGATTTTTGGCATAATGTTAGGAGAGGCAAAGACGAGTATGTGGTTACATTTATTAACGCAATGTTAAAATAACACTGTATGAAAAATGAAAAAAAAAAGAAAAAAAAATGTTGAATAACCCGCCATAGTGGCTCGATTCAACGAGAAGCTTTCCAGGATCAGTCTGAATACATCTAATCTGGCATAATCTGACGGCAGTGAAAGGACAGACGTTGCGGACTTTATATTTGTCCTGCACTATATTTACTATCATGGGTAGCGTAATTAGCATATACTGCACCAGAATAAAAACAATATGTATGTGCTTAGTAAGTGTGTGAAACAAATATTATGAAATCAACCTTATTCAAAAAGTATCCATAGGAACTTGTCATTGTTTACAGTAAAAAAAAAAAAAGTGTTAATCATATAATTCTCTAAGTTTTAACTGTAGGCTGTTCTAATTTACGAAGTACTAATCTAAAGCCAATAGGTATTTAATTGTTATAAATAAATTCAAAAAGATGTTAACGATAAAGCTTTATATACGAAATAACAAATTGAAAGTAATATTTTGAGATTATGTATTGTATGTGAAGATGAAGCCTCCGCTGTCCTAATTTTCATGTAATATAATTTGTTGAATATAACAATGGCTGATTATTTCTGATGGCTGAGTAAAAGTGAATAAACAATGGGAATCATTAAATTTAAAGTGAGAATAGAGCATCTTACCATTGTTATTGACAGAATGACCGTTCATACAACAGCTGAAACATCAAACATTCGAATTGAGAAGACATTTATTGTGATACTTGTTAATTCCATTTTTCTTGTACATTTGTACTAATTCCTTGGCATGGACATCATTTATAAGCCGCGCTGCATTGATGAGTAATACGGCGACGTAATAATGTTTTTCGCAACATTAATACCAGTTTCACCATTATACTATGTCTCAATAATGAAAGATTTCTATGTATTTCACGTATCAAAAGGAGTGCCAGCAATATTTGGTTACGCAAGGCGATCACGTGATCAGCCGGTGGTTATACGCCGAGCTGCAAAGGCGAGTACGCCGTGTATCGACGGAGCTATCGGGCGTTGAGTAACCAATGTTGGAAAGAGATTCGTTACGTAGTAGAGGTTTCAATACAGCCTCGCGACGTAAGGCCGTGGTTGCAGTCACGTCGCCGGTGAGAGGTGCCCCTCCTTTGGCGGAAGGTCGCGAACGGCTGCCGCGAAGGAGAATGGCACCAAAATGAATCCTTGCAGACCCACCCGACGACCGCAACGCTTGCCACGCACACCTCGTAACCAACGCTAACAAATATCTATGTTTTACACTCGTATTTATTACGCGCAATAGTAATTTTTATGACGTAATCGCGCGTCGCTCGGCCACGGGAGTCGGCCACAATAATAATTTGCATTTACTTTAATGTCGCAACGAAATAATCTAATCAGTTAGAGCGCAATGACTATAGGTAGTACTTAGTTCATTCACCGGAAAAAATATTTTTGTGTAATGCAAAAACAACCGCGTTAAGTCTCATTATAGCTGGTCCTGAATTTCATAAGCGTGTTGAATCAATCTAAGTGTGGTAACTGAACATTTCTACGTTTACAATATTCTAATACAGATAAACTATTTTTCGTATCGTAAATGTTTCGAGACTGATGCCAATACATTGTGGTCTATGCAAGATTTTTGAACAAGTTGCGCACTGGCCAATGAGCGTCCACGAGCAAGCGAAAAATCCGAGCTAGAGACCGGTGCACACATGAAAGTGTTCAATGGCAAGAATGCGCGAGACTCGAATACAGTATATTTTTTTTGTTCACATATAATTAAATAAATCGGCGTTACCTCACCGCTACCGACGATTGCGACAAGAGCGACCGCATCGTCCATTAGAAAGTCGGCGAATATGCAAATAGTATCGTAGAAACCTCACGAATAACTGGCCACTCACTTCGCCTTTAAATGTGTCTGCGATGAAAGTGACTATTACCGTTAGTAAATTGTGTTAGAACAATTTCTCACGCGGACGCACTGCCAAATTTTCCGTCGTAATCTCGACCGAGTTAGTTGGTTGCTTCCTTTTCGTCTGACAGTAGTTCGCGTACAATCACTAGATTGGAAAACGTCGTATTTGAACGTAGCGCTGTTTATCAACACCGCCCGTTGGAAGGTTTACTTTTTTTTGTTTATTTATAAATAATCTGGCTACAACAGACTTTTACTTTGTACGTGATGAAACTAAACTACAATTCTATTTATATGGGTAATATTCGTTGTTCGCATTTTTATTTACTTCTATAAGTGCATGTGTGTAATATATTACCTATGTGTTAAACCAGTATTTATTATTAGATGTTATTCTATTGAATTTTCAAAATACATTAAATTATTTTTAGACTTCTGCTTACCTAGCACCGGTTACCATGACAAAATATCAGATTTCAACGCGACTATTCTATTCAAGTAGTACTGTTGTTTTCGTCTTGTTGCTATGCTGTGTAAAGTGATTAATTAATTTGCATAATTATTGACAATATGTTTATCGTACCTCATAAATTAAAGAAAATAAACAAGTCGACAGACAATTAACAAGGTGGCGATCACAACCCGGTCGCGTGGATTTCCCGCTACGAATCGTGTCGAAGTAAACCATTTATTATCGTTCTTTGCTGACGTACACCGTTATCGGACCGAAGCATAATGTTCCCTCGGTGGAACATTTAAAGTTTAGTTTGCATTGCGCGACGTGTACCACCTCCGCGATGTTACGTCAATGCGATACAACACGTTAACTCGAGGCCCAAGACGCACGACCACTTGTTTTGCGTCCGGGTCCGTCCCGTAAAATCCCACTTCTTAATCATCATAATGTATTCGAGACAATTTCTTAGAAGCAAGACGGAACTTGTTACGCGTTGTTTTACCGGTCGCACGTACATTGTTGATTAACTACACAGTAGGTAGAGTTAGGTACAAATGAAACGTGGAGCTATAAGCGTGAGCACGAGCCTACGACGTAGTTGTTTGTTGCTGGCATATCTCTCGGTCGAGTGAGCCGACAGACCGGTTGTGACGGCCTCTCACTTCGCAACTCGGTGTACCGCTCGCCGCTTGCTGTGAAATTAGGTAACCAACAAAAGCCGAACCGTGCACCGCACGACGCGACGCCCGATACATAACAAAGAAATCCCTGCCACGAGTGCTAAACTAAATGAAAACAACACAAACATGCCCGGTGACGTAATCACACGATATGTCACTACAACGTCATGTGCAATCTGATAACACAATATCTGTAAAAAATTGACTGGGTGCCATTCGAATGCCTTGAAAAGCGGATGATGTATTTCCTCGTACCCACCTATTTTCCGGCCCAGCCGAGGTGCATAGTTTGACCTTCACCAAAAGGCAAACAATGAACGTAACGACCTCGACAAGATACAAATATGCAGATGCATCGGTCTAATTACCTATATTTGTGGATCCATGTATGTTATTATATTAGTGACAATAAATAGCAAGGATTTAGTCAATAAAGCAAACCGTAGTGATGGATGAAGCCATAAGAGAACTGATGCGGGCGAGACGGCTGTAGACCGAATGCCAAAGTGTTCCATCGCGAGCCGCTCTTTATATCGGTCGGTCGTACGGCAGAGAAAGCCGCGCCCCGCGCGCCCGCACACCGTCTGCGCGTTCTTAGCGGGTTTTTTCCTCATTAGTTCAATAATGCCACATTTATGCTTTATACTTTACCTTGTGTTTATCAGTCTTCATTGCACGGGTTTGTTATTATATTATTGACACAGTCTTTACTTACATATTACAGAATCAGCGACCATACAGAATAAACAAACAACTTATTATATACCTACTTTATGATTTGTTAAAATAATGATGTAATTATATGGATAGGTACCGAATTACCCGTAATTACAATATTGTTCACAATATTTCCATAAAAAACGAGACTGTTCACATTTATTCGATAAGCTCCGTGTGTGATAAGAAAATAAATAATATCAATAAACCCTACAACAAAACTGATATTGATTACATAGCAAGTGACGAGTGAGTTTTTGACTAAAGATAATGTCCCGCAATCTGGATATCGTTGGACAATCGACATGTCAGCAGCGGGAGTTGTCGGGTTATTGCTCCATCGGTGTTGGGTTCGCGTCGCACTCTTTAATAGGTTAATTGTCTGGCATTGTGGTGCTGGCACACATCGTCAGCCGCGACCTTAAAGCGGCTCGCGGCCACGCCACGTATGTAGGTGTGACAGTGAGCGCTACCAAATGAGGCTCGCAGCTCGCCTGGACACTGAGCTGCGGTGATAATAATATTATATGCGATGCTACTGTTTAATGCTCTTTAATATGAGTAGCATATAATAATAATATATTTGTTAAATAAGGTAATGTTATACGAAATTAAAATTCTTGTGTGTAGCTCTACATTCTTGCGGAAAATATTGCAAGTAAATTTTGAAAAAAACAAAGTATGCAACGCCATGGTTAGTGTAGAGTCGCTTAGCTCTGAGCAACATCTCACAGCTAAGAATAAATAGCGTGTCCCGAAGTCTTAGCGTACTAAGAATAAGATGCATTTTTTTCCGAAGAGTTAACATGTTTTTCAATTGACTTGTTGAACATTTTTTTCATTTTCCGACTTTTTGTTTGAAATAGATTAATACGCAAATTCAAAAATATAACTCCCCGTACAAATATATAGCCATACTTACCTCAACCTTTCAAATAATATAGGTAAGATGTGTTTTATGACAGTATAATATTTTGGGCAAAGCAATATTTCGAATGTCCTATATATTGTTTACTAGCTTTTGCCCGCGGCTCCGCACGCGTGAATGAGTTTTCCCGGGATAAAAGTCCCGTTTTATATTTTCCCGGGATAAAAAGTAGCCTATGTGTTAATCCAGGACATAATCTACCCGTGTGCCAAATTTCATTGAAATCCGTTCAGTAGTTTTTGCGTGAAAGAGTAACAAACATCCATACATCCATACTTACAAACTTTCGCGTTTATAATATTAGTAGGATAATTCATCTATACTAATATTATAAAGCTGTAGAGTTTGTTTGTTTGAACGCTACATTACTACTGGGTGCTATAGGCTACTTTTATCCCGGAAAAACTTTTCCACGCGGGCGGAGCCGCGCGCAAAAGCTAGTGGTGTATATTTCTACTATTGGTTTCTGATAAGTATTCACTTTTTATACGTCGAATATGCATCTCGCGTGTGCTCGTGTTTTAACACTTAGTTTGATGAAATGATAGAAAAATTTTCTTTTTAAAGTATATTTACATTGTTACAAGTTATCAAGCGTTGTGTTAAATGTTCGTTTTTTGCATAAAGCCGTGTCTACACCAAGCGAACGAATTCACGCAGTTTACCATTCACGCAGTTGCATTCTTGAGGCTGATGCTGAGCTCGTTCGCCCGATGTGCATGCGCCCATAGATGACATCTGACACGTAGACTCTACATTGTAGAGCTGCCCGATGTTCGTAATACAATAAATGCTTAGAATGGGTTCAAAAATAGTTAAATTATGTTATACAAAATACTTTTAATCTTTATACTTGTTCCTAATGTAGTAGTTTATTATTTTGCTCAGTACTAAGGTCGTGTCCCAATATGAACAATCTATGTACAATCACCCAATTTGGTTCTAAAACACTTTGTCAAGATAAAACATCCATTTTTCATATTTTACCAAGCAGCCAACTATAATTATTTACTTTAGTTGTAAGTTATATGTTGCCTCGGTGGCGTAGTTGTATTACGTACGCGTTACGAGTACAATTTGCGCGCTGAGGTCCTGGGTTCGAATCCTGGGTCGGGACAAAAACATTGTGACTGGGTTTTCCATCTTAAAAATTACTCAGTCGCAGCTCGGAGTCAGGAAGTTGGCGGTGTGATACCCCCGTGCCTCGGAAAGCACGTAAAGCCGTTGGTCCTGCGCCTGATCTCTCTCCGGTCATGTCGGATTGCCGTCTCACCGGACTATGAGAGTAAAGGAATAGCGAGTGCACCCTGTGTATTGCGCACATACTTGTGCACTATAATATCTCCTGCGTATCTGGCTGATCTCTGTTGAGATTGGCCGCCGTGGCCGAAATCGGCTAGAAAGGCTATTTATTTTTATATGTTGCCGAAAGACTACCCGCAAGTGATTTATTTAGAATGGTCGAGCATACACTTTTCTGACTGTACTTTGATTAAAATGGGTTGAATCCATCTTCAACCGAGTAGTATTGCTGTCTAATACGTATCATATTGAAGGAGTATACCCTAAATATAAGCAAATACAAATGTACATATTTACACTTCAAATATGGCTAATGGCTATTGTATTTATTTAGAAGGTATTACTTGCTTACATTTCATAGTATAATATAGATAACTATATACTGTAAATAATAAATAAAATTCATTTTTTACATTTATTGCTTTTTTTTTAACAATTAACATGATACAATTGAATTGAAAAGCAGTACAAATAAGTCGCGTCGGTGTGGCGTTACTTACTGGCGACGTTGCCGATCCAGGCAATGAAAGTCATCATTCCCCACTGCGGCTGCATGTGCACATACGTGGTTGCATTAGTCGTTGAACCCACTGGCCCAGTGCAGCCATATTTGGACCTGTGTGGTCCTGGCGTGGTCTCCTTGTTACATTACTGCCAGTAACATTATATCAATAATGAGGTTATTTCGCGATACAAGTCTCCGTGCCGAAGCATCAAGCGGCGTATTAATTTCTTTCGAATGCGTCACACCGATCTCGTGCCAGCTTGTCGATGACAAAATTACTCACAAATCTAAGATGTGCCACATTCTTCTCTACTTATACAAATAATATGCGATATCTAACGACAAAAACGATCAATTAGCTATCTTTGTCAGATAACCATGTCGTATGAATTCTTCAGTCAAGTGTTTCGGAATATTTTTTTTGTCATTAAGTGACGTCATATCATCCGATTCTTTAACTGTTCACGCGTCCCGGTCAGGTACTATTTTAGTTTTACAAAAAAGAAAACATTGAAACACATATTTATTGCTCTTACGTTTCTGAGATAGTGCCCAAGGCCATATTTAACTTTTAAAAACAGTCAAGACTCAAATACTGAGTATAATACCGGCCAACTTGTTTTATTCACTTGGAACACGGGTATTTCCATAACCTGCTAATGGATGTTGTGCAAGTTATATGTCAACAGGATATTCGCGTTTGAAACTTTAAAATTTGTATCTTCATTGTATTTCTTGAGAACGTATTATTTTATGACTGATATATCACAAGAATTGTTTTGAGAAATGTTGGGGCGAATTATCTAAATGACCAACATTAACGTGAACTATTTTAGCATCTTTATCTTCTGTAATACTTACGCTTAATTTTATGCCAATAGGCTGCTCTATAAGAGCAAAATCATTTTTTATCTATTACTATGAAAATATACATAAATATGTTAATTATTTTACTGTACCTTAAGGGCGCATTTACAAATTTCCATGATTTTGAGGTACCATTTATTGAATCAGGAGTCACGCTTATGAAGAGATCTTGGTATATAAATAAAGATTAAACATTCCTCTTTGCTTATGGCATATAGAAATTGTATGCTCCCATACAATATTAACACGTAAATACGTTTATTCTGGAGCAATAATCGCTGAAAATGACGAAAAATAGGGTCTGAATCGGAACCATTATACCTAAGACTAATGAACATTTTAATATAAAACCGAAATAATATGCTGGCTTATATAGTCTTCTTGCTTTATGGCTAAATATTATTAAGTAAATTTAAATACTTTTCCAGTTATGAGAAAAAATATAACCTGAATTGAATTTCTTCATACATTTTCCTATTTCGAGCTGTCATTCCGCGCTGAGACGCGGCCGAGGAAGCACGGGTGTACAACTTTTTTTCAAAAAATAAATACGTAATAAATTGATCGCGATGTCATTATACTACGAATAAAATAGTTGATACTATTTCAAATTAACATTTTTCAAAAAGCAAGTATGAAAATTGAATATTACAATAAGTCAATGCAAATTTGATTTAATTAATAAAAAAATCATTTATTTTAATGCGAATATTTAAATATCATAATCAAAATGGCGGATGTATTTTTATATTTACAAAATCGACAAGTTTTGCAGTGTATGGTATTTACTATTTATCTATTTATGATTTTTAGTATCGGTGATTATTTATTTTTAAATTTTACTAGGTTTAGTTCACGTTTTTGCCCGGCTACAAAGCCTTTCCCGCTACAAAAATATCTAAACACTCACTACTACAGTTCAGCCACAACTACTCACTGGGCATGACTGCTTCGGTGAGTAGCTGTTTCGTATCGTAGGTACGGAGGTGTCGGCTGTGTGTGCCATTGTGACAGTTGCCCGCTGGCTACGGCTTAATATACGTTTGAGTTTTGCCCAGCCTGGAATGAGGAGCGCAGCACTCTCAAAGCAGTTGTCGGAGGCGGCCTCTCGTTGCCGGCCGTGGTCGCTCCCATGGTCGGCAGTCAGGAGGTCTGGCGTGTGTTGGCCCACTTCTGCGAGATAGTCCTCTCGTAGAAGGAGAGTGCCGAGAGGGATCTGGAACACGAGGATTCCTCCCACCGTCAGAGGAGACGTTGGAGGCGCCGGGTGGTCGACTGACCGGCGTCTCCCATCCTGTGGATTGAAGGTGTTTGGAGAATTCCACCATGGTATCCCCTGCCTGTCGTAAAAGGCAACTAATAGTGGCCACCCGGGGGTCGCGGGCGAGTGCCTTCTCTAGTTTTGTCTTTTTAGCACATTGTTGGGACCCCCCTGATGGACAGCAGTGTGGCAGGTAGGCCTCACGCTGCCGTTGACGCCGAGAGCGCCGAGATGCGCGGGGGCTCCTTAGATTAAAGCGTGGTATATTCCAGGGTCAGGCTACAGAGTACAGCCTGAGACCATTGTGGTTCTGCATGGCCCTGGATCCTCTCAGTACTCTGTTGTTGGATTCAGGATTAGGATACTGTCTATGGAGAGGGAGTGAGCCTATATCTCACTTGCTTTACATGGATAATCTCAAGTTGTTTGCATCAAAACAAAATAAAAATGATTGAGTCGTTAAAAATAACTGAAAGATTTAGCAACTCAATCAATATGGAGTTTGGTGTAGATAAATGTGCGGTTATCCATGTGAAGCGAGGAGAGGTCGTGGTCTCTGGTGACATACAAGTCTTAGAGAGTTAGATCCCTTTCTGAGACGGAAACTTACACATATCTGGGTATGCTTGAGGCACCTGGTATTATGAGTGCCGACGTAAAACAATCGGTGAATGACCGTTTCTTCGGCCGCCTGATTTTTGTTGAATACTTTTGTATTTAACAGTTTTTTGTCAGGTGGAAACAAGATTTGTGGTTTCAACGGTTGGGTTATGCCTGTACTCATGTACTCTTTTGGTATACTCAGGAAGAAGGACTCAGGCTGAATTGGACGCCCTGGATCGAAAGTTCCGGACCCTACTGACTGCATATCGTATGCATCACCCACAGTGGTCAGTGATGAGGTTATACATCCCGCGGAGATGCGGGGCCGAGGCTTACTTAATGGAGTTGCATAACCGCGAGGTATGCAATCTTAGGGATTATATCCTCCACAGCGAAGTGGGCATGTATAAGATTGTAGTCATGGTGGATAAGGGATTTATCCCACTTTCCTTGGCGAATGAGAAATGGCGAAACCCTATGGCGATGGGCATTAGGGAACGCGAGGTGATATGGAAGAGCAAAGAACTATACGGTCGGTTCTATCGGGGCGTTCAGCTCGCATCCGTATCTTGGCTACGTTTTGGTAACCTTTTTGGAGAAACTGAGGGTTTTGTCTTTGCAATTATGGACAAAGTTATAAAGACGAACAATTATAGGAAATATGAACAATTATAATACATCCTGTAGGACGGTACGGTCGATATCTGTTGGGCATGCCACCGTCCCGGTGAATCAAACGGGCATGTGATTTCGGGTTGTTCGTATCTTGCTAACGGCGAGTACTTGCATAGACAACCTGGTAGCCAAGATCTTGTGTCTCCTGAAGTGCCATATTACCAGTATGTGCCTCAACAAGTTCTCGAAAATGATCATGCAACGCTGTACTGGGATCAATCTATTATCACGGACAGGCTACTGTTGCCAATAAGATATTGTATTGTAATAGTAGATCCTGATATTGTAATAGTAGATCGATTGGCGCGCCGGGCAATACTTGTTGACGTCACCATTCCGCATGACGATAACCTCGTTAAGGCCGAAAAGGACAAAATGTCTAAATGTTTAGATTTGGCACACGAGGTTACCGACATGTGAGAAGAGGACTCCACAATTATTGTTCTGATTGTCGTTTCTACTCATGGGTTGATACCAGAGTCTCGACCAACACCTGCATAGGCTCTCAATTAGTCGTTGGGTCAAGAGCCAGATGCAGAAAGCAGTACTTCTGGACACCGCAATGTCAATGTCTTTTTCTACCGCCAAGCAGCAGTGTGCATGCACTGTAGTGTTTCGGTTTGAAGGACATTGTAGCCAGTCTAACTACTGGACATAATGACACTTAACATGTTATGTATCAGAATGACGAGCGCCGTGAAATGCCACACAGTATTTTGTAACTCAAGGTGCTGTATGGTGTTGCTACTGTTTATGGGTGGTCGTATCGCTTACCACACGCATTGTGAGGAGAATCCTCACTTTGAATCCCTGACTACCGTTGGCTTGGGTCTTGAGCCTCGCCATCGGAGCGTGATACACTTTTTTAAATTTTATATGTATTAATGTTTTTTTTTGTATATATAAAAATATTATATAAATAAATATTTGTATATGAAAAAAGGAACATTTAAAATAAAGAGATAAAAATGTCTATTACATGGTGAAATTATACTAATAATAATTATTAAATATAATTGTAAACATTCGACAATTCCAAAAAAATAAATATGGATGAGTAAATAAACTAAAATAAAATAAAAAATAATTAATAACTTCAAGTATTAAGATTAGCTCGTTCCAATAGAAAATCTAGTTTAAATCGGTTTCGATGTGTGCGCGTGTAGCAAAGCGCGTTCTTGTCATTAAAATATCTAAAATCGAAGTTGTCAAAAATGTAAATGCGTCCTTAATACGTTTTTATTTAATTGTGTCAATTTAATTGATATTCTCATAAAGATGTCACATGAGTGTGGTTATGATACTGTAATTACATATTTATTTTAACATTGTTGATAAGGTTGAACACACTTATGTATGGACAGTTTGTTGAACGATACTTTTAAGAAGTTATTGTTTTATGCTTGCTTATTCTTTATTAAATGCACAAATTATATTGGTTTCAGAAAATCTCCATTCCGGCTCCAAGCAATGGCAATGGCGCGTCGGGCGAGGCTACGTTTCACTTTAGCATCAATAGCAATGCAGAAATGGAAGGTCCACAGGTATGATCATATGACATACAAGCTTCGCTTACCTGCATTATTGCCCGAGAATAATATTTTTCTCGTTTCAGCTTCTATGCTGTAAGTAATAAGTATGCAATGATGTAAAGTTAAATTCTGTAGTAAAAAAAAAAATAATCTTTTAACGAATTGTCGTGTCAGTTCAGCTACTGACGTTGGATGGTCGTATTGTGATAGCTACTATCATGGTTAGTCTTCTAATAACTCATAACTGAGTTGTTAATACTTCCACATGCTGCTCGTTGTACTATTTGGTCAAAGGCTAGTTCAAACATCGCTGATTACTGGCATATGTGCCGTTGATGGGAGATGCTGTCCATTATAGGCTCATCACTTCATACATGATGCGAATATTCTGACACCAAAATTATCTAGAAAATTAAAATTATAAAAGTAGCAAAATTTTAATCTATTGTGAGTAGACATCCCAGGTTCACCTTGATTAAAACCGGTGTTTTGCGTCATGCGGGCATTATCTATCGAACGAACATTGCCGATGTTCAACAAAATACATTTTTTAATTTTTTATCCGTGCACAAATCACGTTGTTTGCAAACCATTTTGTGCAATGGGGCAATGGCTGTCGTCGAATCTGTATACATAACTTATTGTTTCGATAAATGCAATTAAACACTTGTATTGCAAGCGACATAAAGATCATCGCAAACACTAGCGTACACAACTCAAGGTTGCGATGTACGATTGAGTAATAATTAAGCGTCGTTGTGGGGTTAAATTTGATTACGACTAGAGACTATTGGTTAGATTTTGTGATGCTAATTTAATTTGCCCCATAATATTGTGGCATAGAAGCGCAATGAAATATAATTCGTCAAGCGAGTCTGACAAGATAGCATCATAGCTAGCAGTGGATAGACAAAATCCAATTAGAATGATGACAAAGATTATAATCTAAGCATTAAACTATGTTATATAATTATTTCATAACATTTTAATTCATAAACATCGTCTCTACTTTTTGCGATTTCCTTAAATTCATATATTGTAATCTCGTATGCGTAAATAATGCAGCATACTTTAGCACATTATATGCCTTACAAAAAAAATATAATACAAGAAAAACAAAAAAAAATTCACGTGAGCAAAATAGTTTACTTAAGTATTAGTATATTTCTACTACAAGAATGTTATTTTTATTGTATTTGGTTTGTAATGGTATAAATATTTTATTATTATGCGTGTGGTACAAAGGATGCGAAGTGCTGCAAGAATGCCAGGATTTGTTTAAAGAGTAACAGTCTATAACCTGCTATAGTAATAATTTTGAGCAATAATTATCGGATTAAAAAAAATGTTATTGCACATAAGATAAGAGGAAAATATAAACAACTGATGTGACTAATGTGATTGTGATAAAATGTTTATTATGAAGCAATGTTTTTTTTTTCTATTTTTCACATTATAGGCATTAGCAGGACTCGCTTGTGTTAAACAAACTAAATAGATAAACTTCTTTTGAACACAATCATTATCGTCATTGTACCGGCACGCTATGATGGCCATTTTGACAGATTACAATAGCGAGGTGAAATCTCAATTCATTATTGAAAAAATATACTAGCCAGCAATCCTATAAGTGACGATCGTTTTAGATTTCATTTTATGAAATTTAGAATTTCGAAAAACAAATACCGATTTTTGTCGTAAAATTACACATTCCAATAAATTTTATTGCATGTGACTATTGACGACTATTGACTATTGACTATTCAACGTAGTTATCAATTAATACGAAACTTGAGCGGACAAACGTCAAAACTGCCATCATAGCGTGCCGGTACTATAGCTGAGATGTATTCGTCGTTAGACATAAACAAACGAAGATCATTCAAAGTTCATGTATCTGCCTGCCCTTAAAGATAACTTATTAATTTATATTATAGTCTTAAAAACTGTGCCGTGGCTCCTTACTGGCATTCAAAGTTAGAATTGGGATTAAACTAATCAGACAGCTGATAGTTTAAAATGGCGGCCAACCAATATTGTAGATTTATTAATATTCTCTGTGACTGCCTATCATATCGCGCGCGCCTGGGTTTGTGGGTCGCGAAACGGTTGCAATCAACAATAAGCAATGGCCGCCCGACTAATTCGTGAAAGAAAACTAATCTGTTACTCCACTGGCTAAGATATTAATTGTCATTTTTAAACAATCATTTACTGTGTATATATGTTTTTAATGTAAATAAGCGTATAATGGTAGACAGAAAGAATTCGTAATGGTTTGTACAAGTGTGTTTCAAATTGTAAAATTTAAATGTCGATCTCACGAATAATACTTGGATGTACGTAGTCTGATACCTACGAATAGATACATAACATTTTCTTATAAGTAGTTCCGTGTGGTCAAAAGCGGCACGCCACATTTTTTCTGCTTCAATTTCCTACGAACTATGGATTACTTGGCGTGTTTTTTGTTGTTATTAAATTCCGCTGCGAAACAATAAACTATACAAAACGAACGTGAAATAATGCATGTACAGTCAGCAGCATAAATATCTGTACAAAATCAAAATTTCAAATCGCCTATATACGCATTAAGTTAAACTGAAATATTTTTTTGTTCGTTTGAAGTAAAGTAAATACCTTTTATTTTATTTTTGTGAAGAGAAAACTAAGATTAGTAAGAACACAAAAGTATGTAGGCAATTTGAAATTTGAAATTTGTTCATCTACTTATGCTGCTGACTATACACATTAGGTTTGTATGTAATTACACGACGACCGTTTAACTATAGCGATTATTTAATATTTTAGTAGAAAAGTGCTTTGCGAAGTAAAGGAAATGACGAAGGGTCAGTCATTATGTCTAAAATCACTTTCTAATATTAAACTGGATTTCTAAAATAGAAACCATTGTCCAAATTAGAATACGTTATGTGTATATTGTTGATCTCACGAATTTCACCCACTTGATGCCAACGCAAATATACATAACTGTTATAATCACATTGACGATTGTTGTTTAAGAGGTTTCTAAGATTACACCTGTAACACGGTGGCGTGCACAGAATTTTCATTCTACAAATAGCTGAATCGATTCATCGCGTCTATAAATGACACGCGTGGGTGTTGCGCATTCACCGCACCACAACTTGCTTTCAATAATGTCGAGCTTCGGGTGGATTTTACAGGATACACGCCTCCATTACATCGCCGTGATTTATTTATTCCCACATGGATGCTTGGGAAAATTGAAAGATAACATAAGCGTAGATTTTGTGTTGGAATTTATAATAAAAATGTATTAGATAATATGTTATTGAAATACATTGTTGTTTATTTACAATATGGCTTAGATCAATGTAATATTTCAATGGAAATAAGTATAAACAGTACAGTTATTTGTAAACATATTGGCTTAATACCTTTTGGGTGGTTTAAATTTTATCAAACGTTATATTTAAGTTAAAACTCATATCTGGATTTTGTCTTGAACATACAAGTCAACGAGATGAAATGTCAAGTTTACCGTAACTCAATTTTTAAATGCACGGAGAATATTTTGCTATGTTTAAATGTTGTAGGACCTGTTTAATACATATATCATCCACTGTTCCAGGGTTCATTCGAGTGCGTCAGGAGCGGAGGTGCGCGGCGTTTGGAGTCGTGCGGCCCTCTGCCGCGTAGGATGCGCGTGCAAGCCAACGACGACTCGTACGAGGCTACCAAGGACCGGATGGCGAAAACTGTCGCCGCTGAACAGAGTAAATGGTCAGTACGGATGATTACCATCTCATGATTATAATAACTTCAAATGGTAAGGCTGAATCTGCTGCTCCTATAGCGTATAGATGTAGTTGACACGGCAAAACCGCGTACATAACTCACGGTTCGTTTCTAATTCCAGCACGCGCGTGATCAAACCTAACCAAACGGACATCGGACGCCGGGTGAAAGTGCGGCATCCTTACAACGGCAGCGTCGCGGCCCAGCTGGCCGAGCGCGCTGAACGCATGGAGCGCACCGAACGACCCGAGCGGTTGGAGCGACCCGAGCGACCTGACCGACCCGAGCGGTCCGAGCGCCCAGAGCGAACGGAGCGACCGGAGCGCGCTGAGCGACCCGAGCGGGCCGAGCGCCCTGAGCGGCCGGAGCGCGCCGAGCGGCAGGAGCGGCCCGAGCGCCAGGAGCGGCCCGAGAGACCGGAGCGGGCCGAGCGCTCCGAGCGGCCGGAGCGCGTGGAGAGGCCCGCGGCGGTGCCCGCGGCCGCCCGCCCGCAGCCCGCGCCCGCGCCGCACCAGCCGCCGCCGCACCAGCGCGCGCCACCCAACCCGGATCTCACTAGGCGATCCTTAAAGTGAGTATATTCACACTATACCACCACCACCACCACCATACTGCCGTGCTAAGCTCAAAAGCCGTATGTCAAAAAATATCGTTAACTTGATTTTTATAACATCAGATAGCTTACATGCACATCCAATGAACAATATAATCAAATAGCGATATACTTTTTTGAGCATGTAAAAAACTTAAAGAAAAAGGTCCCTGTCTCCGTTTTGCCTCAAATCACATAGAGTGAAAAGAAAAATATATTTACAAAACTCCAATTTTCTCCAAACTAGTGTTCCTTGACATACCGCTTTTGCGCTTAGCATGGTAGCATACCAGCCCTTTATTATTACTGTCCACTGCTGAGCACGGGCCTCCTCTACAACTGAGAGGGTTAGGCCTTAGTCCACCACGCTGGCCTAGTGCGGGTTGTGGCAGACGTCACATACCTTCGAATTTTTAGGTGTGGTTGGCAGGTATGCTGGTTTCCTCACGATGTTTTCCTTCACCGTTAAAGCGAACGTCACACTACACACTCCATCTAAACTGTCCTTAACGTACACTTTACTTTCCTACTAGGCTACTTGTTCACAATAATATAGCAACATTTGCGACGCGGCTCTTGACTAGCTGAAAGTCGGCTTACTTCATTTGTTTGAGTATCAATCTCGATACTTGTTCATTCATATAAGTCACGATAAATCGCAAATTATTTATTTAATCAAGATAGTCTCATGCGCTGTCATTATCAGACAATCTTATTTTTTATAATACTTATTTTTTTTTTCTCTTTCACCCTAAGGATTGTGCCAAATTTTTAATTAATAACATTGCTATTGGTATTGAGGCGTTTCCTTCCAGTAACACTGTTTCCCCAACAGCTAGATGATTTCAATGAATCATTTTATTTATTGAGCTATGTTACGCAAATTGCTTGTTCTTTCACAACGTTGTAGTAACCAACGTTTCGCCAGAATACCGGACGAAAAATTACAATGTTCTTGAAAACTCGTTTTTTCTACGTATATTTAGTGCAGCGAATGCCTGCCTGTTGATTCGTCTAGAAGTAATTCTAGAAGATTCTAATAAAAAACATTCGTGGCCATGATACGGTCATTATACCTACGTATATGTAGATAAAAAACATGACCTCATAAGGGTATTTACAGTTGTTTAGATAGCTCACAGTGCCCAAATCAATGTAGAGGCTGATATCAACATGAGCATAACCAAAGCTAGAGCTACCTCTACCGACAACTTGTCTTTGGTTTAGAGTGTTTAAATATCGTCAATTTTATTCCATTTTTAATCTATGCTATAATATTATAAAGCTGAAGAGTTTGTTTGTTTAAACGGGCCAATCTCAGAAACTACTGAGCCGATTTCGAAAATTGTTTCACTAATATGAAGCTACATTACTCCTGAGTGCTATAGGCTACTTTTAATCCCGGAAAACTTTCTGACGCGGGCGGAACCGCGAGCAATACAAGTTTAGTATATTAATTATCGTATTTTTAGAATATAGCTTCTAACAAACAACATCAATGGTACAATATTGTTTTTCCGAATGATAAATAACATATCGTTATCTACCTAAAACCAATATGATAATTTGCGGTACGTGTTCAATGTAAAGTACAGTTATTTATCTACACAAACTGGCCCCATTTTTTTCTACAGAAACTACATTTACAAAAAAATATGTACGTACATTTATTTAATTGAGGTATTAAGAAACGACATTGAAAACATTTTTATGTGTTCGTTATATTTAGATCACAAGGCAGTTTAGCTTCGAATTTTATCTCGTTTTACATGTTATCAAATTATTATTTATATTACATGGTTTCGATTTCAAATACTTGATGGTCAAGTATTAGATATTATTAAGAGCGTAATGGAATAAAATAAAATAGTTTATTCATCACGTAGGCAAACATAGTTGCACTTATGATAAGTCAAGATACATTAAATTGATTATATTAATAATAATTATTAATACTAATGGTCACTTATATAACTACCGACATTTTTATTGGGAGTAAATCTATGATACAGAAACAAAAAACAAAAAGCCAGCTCGGGCTGGCAGGAAAGGGGATATAAAAAAGAGATCATTTTATTAAAATAATGGGAGGAACGCGTCGCGATCCTCACCGGTGAGGACACTATAGGCCCTAGCCTAGCTAACCTACCAGCCTTTCACTAGCTACCTAAGCGATGACGACCCGAAGAAGAAAGGCAGAAAGAAACTCCGGGCTTACTTTTTTTGTCATCAATTGTTCATTGTTTCTTTCTCTTTTTTTTCGATACTTTTGTGCTGTATACAGTCATATTAGATTCAACAGACACAGACCAAGAGATTTGTTTTTAATGAAAAATAACACTTTAACTTTTGGGTATTTCCAATCGAGATTATGAAGAACATCGATAGTACAACGCGTTATCAATTAAGTTTCATTTTATCTAGAATGTTAATGAGTAGTATATTATATTAATTCATCTGAGATAAGGCAATATTAGATCGTATTAGTGAAAACCAGTAACGAATTTGAACATAATACCAGCCCTATGTTAATAGATTCGTTGCTAGGAATAGTCTTCATCTACTGCTAAGATTTTAGGCCTTAGTACACGCTGGCCTAGAGAGGTAGACTTTACATACATTCAAAATTCTTAGAATGGAGGTATGTAGGTTTCTTCACAATTTTCTCCTTCACCGAATAGTGACAAAAAAACGTTACATGTTTGTTACATTACACTAATTATTAGTGAATATTAGGCTCCGTTTTTTCTACTTGTCAGGGTGTTATTAAGCTGGACGCGCTCGCGCTCGCTTCGAGTGCTCCAGGTGCTGCGAGCGCGTCCAGCTTAATAAGTTTCTGACAAAAAGATAACTACAGTTGATAAAACCCAGTCTTAGTGACTAATAAATACATTGCATACAGCCAAATGTATAAATAATATGCATTATAAAAATGCACGCCTGCCTGCATCGACTGCCTCGGTGGCGTAGTTGTATTACGGTACGACTGCAAGACTGAGGTCTCGGGTTCGATTCCCGGGTCGGGCAAAGTGATATTGGATTTTTCTATTCAGTATCAGCCCGGAGTCTGGAATTTGTGCCCGATATGGCGATAGGCTCGCCCCTTATCACATCATGGGACGGAATACGCTTGGCGAAAAGTGGGTGCACTAGTTGCGCCTCTGCCACCCCTTCGGGGATAAAAGGCCTGAGCATTCGCAAGCGCATTATATAAATGATATTACAATAAACTTGAAATCCAAATGATTCCTGTTTAAAGCAGTATTCAATGAATCATTAAATGAATTCATACGTGCAGGTAGAAACTATATTGTGCAATATCAAAAACCCATTTGTCAAAGTTATAATTAAACACAACATTTTATTGCACAAGTATCCTCCTTATACATCGTAGTTCTTATATTGATATACCTGAATACTTAATATTATGACCTGATAATATTATGTTCCCACTACAAATGGATTGCTCTTCATTCTTAAATTTTTTCACATCGAAAGTTAGAGCTATACTTGTTTCTTTCTGCTTAATAATTTTCAGACCTTTATCATTAGAGATGTAGTACATAATATATCCCACAACTATGCCTGTTACGTCGAATCTGTGGTGTAGGTCTGGACATACTGGGTCTGTAGCCAAGATGCTTTACTACAAGCGTTAATGCCAATAGAATAGATACAAATGTATGGGAATGACGTGTCCTTGCGCTAGACTTGTCGATATGTCATTCGCATACATTATTTTCTGTTCTATTGGCGTGAACGCTTGTAGAAAAGCATCTTGGCTGCAGACCTTGTTCATTCAATTCCAGGTGTTACTTCACCCACTGACTCGATCATCTGTTGCTATATGATTTATTGCCCATTTTGTAATCTGATAGCCCAACTAGCATCAGATATGTCTATATAGGTTCTCTGATTTAATTTAATACACACACACACACCCGTTATCCCCGAAGGGGTAGGCAGAGGTGCAACTAGTGCACCCACTTTTCGCCGTGCGTATTCTGTCCCATGATGTGATAGGGGGCGAGTCTCCGGGCTCCGGGCTGATACTGAGTAGAAAATCCCCAATATCAGTTTGCCCGACCCGGGGATCGAACCCGAGACCTCAGCATTGCAGTCGTACCGTTATACAACTACGCCACCGAGGCAGTCGATTTAATTTAACGTCTTATCAATAACTCTTAGTAGAGTTAAACGTGCCTGAAACTAAACACATTATAATCATATTAACATGCACGTTTCTTTATTTACAGAGAAAGACTTATACAATTATTAGCATTGAAACCCTTCAAGAAGCCCGAATTGTACGCGAGACTTCACAGTGGTGAGTAGATAACAACACTTGAACACATAAACATGAAACTCAACTCGATTAACCTATCCAAATAACATTTGCAGAAGGGATCAAAGAGAAAGAGCGCATTGCCGTGAACAAGATTCTGCCGCACATTAGTTCGCTCAAGGACAACTGTTACCACTTACGTAGGCACATATGGAACGACGTCAATGAAGATTGGCCGTTCTATACCGAAGAGGAGAAACGTATGCTCAAGAGGTGTGTGCCGTGTTTGGATTTTTACGGCAGTATTGATAATCAATCCCCTCTTACGGACGTTTCCATGGGGGTATATTACACAATCAATAATATCGTGATCCTGGAATCTCGATATTATCACAAGATCGAAAATACTATACGGAGAACCTACGATTATCACGATACTACGATACGCATCAAAATTTGCATTAATGTTATCGTGATAATACGAGTATCGCGTGATATTATTGATAGTGTAATATACCCCATTAAACCATTCCGATCTTAATATTCGATCCGATCTTGACAATGAACCAATTAAAATAAGTTATTTCCAAGCTGTCAAAATAACTTTGTTCTGATTGGTCCATTTTTGCGATGGATTGAAAGAGATTGAGATCGTTTGTTGAAAACGACGGTTAGGTAACACGATGGTAGGTAGGTAGCAGAAAATGACCAATGAAGTTAGGATTCGTCCTGAACAGGTAAAATTGAAATTTGATTAAAAGTGTAGATAAGCCACGGCATGGACTGTTACATTTCATTTATATTTGTAACAAGTTTAAATACAATAGCGGCCGGCTTTCAGTAGAAACAATAGACGAAGAGGGGTCATTATGGCGACGCGTCGTGCGCTTAGTAATCTAGCCATTATTGTAACGGAACAAAATAATTGCGAACTAGTATCTTTTGAGGACAATATTAGTAATAATGCGATATGGTTTCCAATCATTCAGATAGCTGATGACAGATCTTTTTTAAGTTTTGATCTCAAAATAAGGTTTGTAGGCATGAGACACTACAGCGAGGTCTAGATTAGACAGAAAACTTGCTGAAGTTTAAACCGTGTGAACAATCACTGCAAGCTGATTTCTGAAAATTTTGAAGCTTGCAGGAATCGCACTGAGACGCACATGTAGGCTTATGAACGTCCAATCTTTATTGTATGTAACAGTTATATGTTGGTTTTCAAAAATCATACTAATAAATCAACACGTCACAACACAAAACCTATCCGTGAATAACTCGGACGTGTCCGACAGGCGGAAACCTCAAAATCTAACACCACCGCTGAGCAGCGACTCCGCGCACTCCCTCTCGCCGCGCGCCTCGCCCGCCAACAAGCGCGCGTCCGCCCCGGCGTCGGGGGGCGTGGGGGGCGGCGCGGGGGGCGTGCCCGGCGCCGCGGGGGGCCTCGCGCCCGGCGCGGGGGGCGTGGGGAGCGTGGGGGCAGGGCACGACGACGCGCCCGCCGCCAAGAAGCAGCGCATCTCGCACTACCGCCGCCCCTCGCCGCCCTCCTCCGGCTACGCGACCACCTCCTCCGGCGAGCGACACGCGAGCGACAACGAGGATGATCGCACCACCGGTATGTGACCACGCATTTGTTCTTATCACGTCGACACTGTTGGGTTTTACTACAGAATGCCACGGGCGTAGATAATTTTCCAGAGAGGGGCAGTGTCCTGGACTAAAAAGATGAAATTACTTCTGTGTACTTGCAGGTTTGATAATTTTGCAATGCAATCAGCCTTGTATTATATACTGCCCACTGCTGAGCACGGGCCTCCTCTACTACTGAGAGGGATTAGGCCTTAGTCCACCACGCTGGGCTAGTGCGAGTTGGCAGACTTCACATATCTTCGAAATTCTTATAGAGAACTTCTCAGGTATGCAGGTTTCCTCACGATGTTTTCCTTCACCGTTAAAGCGAACGATAATTGATAAACAATACACACTTAACTTCGAAAAGTCAGAGGTGTGTGCCTTGGGTTTTGAACCTCCGGACATTGGCTCGGCAGACCGTTCCATTCCCAACTAGGCTATCGCTCTTGATAATTTTGGTCGTTTTAAATTTATTGTAGTAGTAGCTTCAAAATCCTGTGTGTGGGTATCAGACAATTCTAGGCTAGGCACCAAATATATACGCCTATGCAGACAGATAATAGGCGAAGTATGTATGCGCCCCTTCGGTATGCCACAACCAGCTCTGCTCTCAACCCTCACCCTCACTCATCACTAAGTGACTACTTTCAGAAAACCAGTAGAATTATGTATGAACACCACGAGTATGTGCTCAGCAGCTGTGCGCTCTCATACCTCGATAGCTACTCGGTTACTAGACGACTCGGCTGACTTGCCGCCTAGACCTCAATCGCTTATTTTTCAATCCATCGCGAAAATGGATCAATCTGTGAGCTTAGAATGTGGCAAAAAACACGACACGACTCGACTGTTTATTGGGATTGGTTGAGAGACTAACACGTGACTGACGTATTGGCCTCTCGAACAATCACAAACATAAAAAATAAATGACATCGTCTTACGAGTACCGTTTTTTGCCACACTCGTAAGCCCACTGAACAATTTATTGACATGCTTACAAATGACTTATTTTGATTGGTTTACTCACGGGATCGGACTGAAGATTAAGCCCGCGTTTGTTCAACCATGGTTAACCGTTGTAACCGTGGTGGCAGAGCTTCGAGTGCCCCAGACGTGAGGTCTGAGGCGCTGCGAGCGCGTCGAGATTAATAACAGTCGGACAAAAAGATAACCACGGTTGAAAAAACCGGGCCTAGGATTTGATTTTGTTTATTAAAAACGGCGGCAGGTCAACAAGTCGACTCGGTGCTATGACTAACGTCAAATATACGAGAAGTGTGTATGAGGAACTCTTAATTGAGTATCAAATTACAATTTCAGTACAACATTTTGCTGTGACATATCGGTATATTCTAGCGTTGCATAGTCGTACTGTTGCAGGGTTGCGAGCGCATCAGCGTTCACCCTAAAGACCGGTGTGGCCAGAAAAGCCGACCCTCGTCAGGCTACTGGCAGTATAGTCAGGACAAAAAAAAAAAAAGTCGTACTGCTTTGCATTAAGATTCCCTTATTAATAAGAAAAGACAGGTGAAAAGTGTACACATTCAAACTAACTTGTTAGCACTTTTCAATTGCATCCATTCCGGACGGATCAGTTTTTTTTTTTTTTTTCAAATGTCCTGCAGATTTATTACACTTTCTTACTTGGCCCTGAAATTATCAAGTGAGATATAAATATGCAATTATCATATTTTATCTACGAATGTAGCCTTGTATTGTGTATTAATTAGATGAAATGTAGTGTGACTGCCTCGGTGGCGTAGTTGTATTACGGTACGACTGCAATGCTGAGGTCTCAGGTTCGATCCCCGGGTCGGGCAAAATGATATTGGGTTTTTCTATTCAGTATCAGCCCGGAGTCTGGAATTTGTGCCCGATATGGCGATAGGCTCGCCCCCTATCACATCATGAGACGGAATACGGACGGGGAAAAGTGGATGCACTAGTTGCGCCTCAGCCTACCCTTTCGGGGATAAAAGGCGTGAGTATGCGTATGCGAAGTTGTAATATTGAAATGTGTAGGAGATTATGGATGTCTCCTTTTATAATGGCATAATTCTATAGTATTGTTACGCTGTTGTTATTGGTCTAGTACAAAGATGATTAATAAATAATTCTTCGTATCGACAAATGAGATTTCGATAAAAAAAACTGCTTCTTCATTCTAGCTTCACATATCTGCGAGATTAGATTGCGCGTATATTATCCTCTTTTCGTACTTTGAATAATCGTGTTTTCCACGTGTGCTTTGTTCGCGTAATGTTTAGTAAAAGTCATAATTTACTACGCGAGTTTAGATGCAGGCGTAAGATCCTTAATGCCATGACCTCAACACGAAGGCTTACGAGTATAACTTTCCTGTTCAATGCACTACGCAACACTCGACATTGCGCGGGTGTTTACAGATTCCGTTGTGACTAATGTTATTCCAATAATTGGGTATAAACTGAAATTAAATAATGCTGAAACTTTATAACTGAAATGATTTCATACATTTTAAATGGAGTTTATTTTTACTTAGAATTTCGTAACAATTGGTGTGACGCATCGTTTCATCAAACGAATTGCATACAATTTCAAATCGTATCAAATTGGTTTAAAAATGTGTTGCTGTAAAGTATACTACGTCCAAAACTAGATTATCAATCTGCATATTACAAAGTTGTGAAGATTATAGATGTTTTTAGCTAAGGGAGACGCAATCCAGTCTAAAATTCATTTGCATTCATTTACCACTCGTCGGTTCCTTAGCCATTTTGGGCCAGTAATGCAGCTTCTGTAAACTAAAAACGACCATACACCGGTATCTTGGAGGGGTTATAAACTTCGATTGCATGAGAGAAATGTAATATTTTATTCATTGGCATGTGATTGCTTGAACAGACACATCGAGCGATCAACTAGATAGATAACTCTTTGTTGAACACCTCACATAAACATACTTATTAACTACAGCTAGTGTAACAATAGGCGGTCTTAGCGCTAAGAGCGATCTCTTCCAGATAAGTCCTCTTCTAGAAATTGGAAAATGTCGCACCTTTAGAACGAAAACGACACAATTCATAAAAATCCAAAATTGAGTTATCTTCATAAAATTATTTAAAACGAAGTTCTCAATACAACAATAGTACAAACACAGCCATAATCAAGCGGGAAAAGTACCAAACTGTTATATCGGGCCTTATTTATTATATTTTTATAGAAAAGGGACCAATTTTAAGTCATTTTATGACGATAACTAAATTTTTGATTGTTTTGAATTGTGTCGTTTTCGTTCTAAAGGTGCGATGTAGTTTATTTAATAGCACTATTATAATAATAATGGCATAATACCTTTATTTTGGAACCGACTGCTTTTGCGACATATACGATATACTTGCATGTTATGACTTAATCACAATATCTACAAATCCCACGTGCCCACGTTTCATTTTAACGAAAGTTGAGTAATTTAGATAAGCCAACGGTTTGTTGTGAAACGGTTTTTTTTTAACATTGATAACACTTGTGTCGATGCTCGAGATAATTTCGCTATGTATATGCAGATTTTTATGACTGCGCCTGAATATATTGATAGTTCAACATATTAATGTGAAGTCATGTAATGGGGGCGATATGCCATGCGATACTTATTTAAATGACCTCGCCACCTGGGTTTGCCCCAATGTTATAGATTCCTTATAGGACACACAACTAGGTCAAGGCTCTACAAAATCGTTGTATCATTTGACACGATTGCCCACATCAAGTATAGTACAAACAAAACAATTATAATTAGTTAGCGGCACACATCGTCAGAGCTATTAAAAAAACATTATTGTAAAAACCAATAAGCATAGTTTGTAACAGACTTCATTTCCTGCGTTATTTATCATATAATATGTTGATAATAGGTGTTACTTCTAAATTGTCACGTATGATTATTACGCAACGACAAATACCTAAGTCCATAGTACTTGAAATGCACACACACTCGCGCCATTTATCGCCGAAGGGGTAGGCAGAGGCGCAACTAGTGCACCCACTATTCACCGTGCGTATTCCATCCCATGGTCCAGATAGGGGAGAGGGATTTAAAATGCAGACTAGTAAAATTATCACACCACTGTCTTAATTTAGGAAAGAAAAAAATATATGTTTTATACAAAATAACCATTATCAATGCAAATGACTATCGAAAGCGTCACGATGACTTGATGAAACCTTAAACACAAAACAAATAAAAATACCTAAATTAAACATAACTAAAAAATAAGGTGAAGGTACCAGCATAATGTGGTTTGTGTTTGCCTTTTGCAGTGAAAAAGGACAACGGCTACACGCTAAAGTTTACCGCTGCCAAGGATCTGTGCCCCAGTCCTGTGAAAGCGAACGGTTTAACAAGTAGTCCCCCAGTAGAGCAAAATAATATCACAGGTATGTTCGCTATTTACATACATTGTGAATTTGGCCTGGGTTTTTGTTTGCATCTTCAGATTAATCATGAAAAACAACGTATGGACATTGCAGCTAACATTTAAGATACAGGCTGGACACTAATGACGTTGGACTACAGGATGCTAGATAGGAGGCATGTGAGATCACGCCCCATTTATAAAGTAACTTTGTTGAAAATCAACGCTCACGTGAAATATTTCTTATTGTTTCCAGAAAGAGACATCACAAACACGGAACCTTCAGAACCTACAGAATTAACCTCTGTGCCTGATGAGAATACGACTGATATGGAAGAGATTGAAAGGTAAAGTTTTGGACAGTTATGGTACGATATCTATACATATAATAAAGCAGTAGAACCGGTGTCTGTACATTTAAAGAAATGTGACCAAAAAAAGGGGGTGACTAGAGAAGAGTAATGGTACACAAATCAGCGATTTTTGTAGTTCTTTTCTGTCTGTTTTCTGTTTGTTTGTTTGTTAGTGAACATCTCCAAAATTACTGAACGGATTTGTATGAAATTTGGCACACGGGTAGATCATGTCCTGGATTAACACATAGGCTACTTTTTATCCCGGAAAAAATATAAAGTGGGACTTTTATCCCGGAAAAACTTTTTCATGCGGGCGCAGCCGCGAGCACAAGCTATTTAAAAATAAATTAAAATTGATATTTAGAATTTTAGTTATAAAAAATAAATTTATCTTAACAAAGACAAGCAAAAGGTTGGTGAATCAAACAATTTTAAAAGCAACTGAATTATTCTGTGTGGTTGTCTTTAAATGACTTTGTAAAACAATAAAAAGTATGTTGCATACTATATGTCATATCAAGAAGTCAGTTAGTTCTTTCTAAATATTACGGCCGAGTTAAGTGTCTGAACTTAAGTTACACTTAGGTCTAACTTGATTATGCTCTGTTAGTTACTTTAACAACCTGTTAACTGCCTTAACGGTTAAGGTTTTTCAGTGTCCCACCATGCCCGAACAGGTGATTATCTTCCTTAATTAGGCGTTCTTTTATGGGATACGCGATACTTTAACATTCGCGTTAATTTTAATGCCCGATTAAGTAACGCCTGTTAAATGAGAAATTAGTAGCACTAAAGCCATCGTAGTTTAATATATTGCCGTTTGATTTGTTACAATGTGTGTATATTTTGATGTACAGACAGTACCCCGCGATCACGAGCTCGAACATGAGGCGGGCGTACAAGAACGAGTTCGCGGAGCTGTACACGGAGTACCGCGAGCTGTACGCGCGAGTGGCGCAGGTGGCGGCGCTCTTCACGCGCCTCGAGAACGAACTCAACCGCGCCCAGCCGCTCTCTCCGCACCACCAGGTACACGCACCGACACACACACACACACACACACACACAGTACCGCGAGCTGTACGCGCGAGTGGCGCAGGTGGCGGCGCTCTTCACGCGCCTCGAGAACGAACTCAACCGCGCCCAGCCGCTCTCTCCGCACCACCAGGTACACGCACCGACACACACACACACACACACACACACAGTACCGCGAGCTGTACGCGCGAGTGGCGCAGGTGGCGGCGCTCTTCACGCGCCTCGAGAACGAACTCAACCGCGCCCAGCCGCTCTCTCCGCACCACCAGGTACACGCACCGACACACACACACACACACAGTACCGCGAGCTGTACGCGCGAGTGGCGCAGGTGGCGGCGCTCTTCACGCGCCTCGAGAACGAACTCAACCGCGCCCAGCCGCTCTCTCCGCACCACCAGGTACACGCACCGACACACACACACACACACACACACACAGTACCGCGAGCTGTACGCGCGAGTGGCGCAGGTGGCGGCGCTCTTCACGCGCCTCGAGAACGAACTCAACCGCGCCCAGCCGCTCTCTCCGCACCACCAGGTACACGCACCGACACACACACACACACACACACACACAGTACCGCGAGCTGTACGCGCGAGTGGCGCAGGTGGCGGCGCTCTTCACGCGCCTCGAGAACGAACTCAACCGCGCCCAGCCGCTCTCTCCGCACCACCAGGTACACGCACCGACACACACACACACACACACACACACACAGTACCGCGAGCTGTACGCGCGAGTGGCGCAGGTGGCGGCGCTCTTCACGCGCCTCGAGAACGAACTCAACCGCGCCCAGCCGCTCTCTCCGCACCACCAGGTACACGCACCGACACACACACACACACACAGTACCGCGAGCTGTACGCGCGAGTGGCGCAGGTGGCGGCGCTCTTCACGCGCCTCGAGAACGAACTCAACCGCGCCCAGCCGCTCTCTCCGCACCACCAGGTACACGCACCGACACACACACACACACACACACACACAGTACCGCGAGCTGTACGCGCGAGTGGCGCAGGTGGCGGCGCTCTTCACGCGCCTCGAGAACGAACTCAACCGCGCCCAGCCGCTCTCTCCGCACCACCAGGTACACGCACCGACACACACACACACACACAGTACCGCGAGCTGTACGCGCGAGTGGCGCAGGTGGCGGCGCTCTTCACGCGCCTCGAGAACGAACTCAACCGCGCCCAGCCGCTCTCTCCGCACCACCAGGTACACGCACCGACACACACACACACACACACACACACAGTACCGCGAGCTGTACGCGCGAGTGGCGCAGGTGGCGGCGCTCTTCACGCGCCTCGAGAACGAACTCAACCGCGCCCAGCCGCTCTCTCCGCACCACCAGGTACACGCACCGACACACACACACACACACACACACACAGTACCGCGAGCTGTACGCGCGAGTGGCGCAGGTGGCGGCGCTCTTCACGCGCCTCGAGAACGAACTCAACCGCGCCCAGCCGCTCTCTCCGCACCACCAGGTACACGCACCGACACACACACACACACACAGTACCGCGAGCTGTACGCGCGAGTGGCGCAGGTGGCGGCGCTCTTCACGCGCCTCGAGAACGAACTCAACCGCGCCCAGCCGCTCTCTCCGCACCACCAGGTACACGCACCGACACACACACACACACACACACACACAGTACCGCGAGCTGTACGCGCGAGTGGCGCAGGTGGCGGCGCTCTTCACGCGCCTCGAGAACGAACTCAACCGCGCCCAGCCGCTCTCTCCGCACCACCAGGTACACGCACCGACACACACACACACACACAGTACCGCGAGCTGTACGCGCGAGTGGCGCAGGTGGCGGCGCTCTTCACGCGCCTCGAGAACGAACTCAACCGCGCCCAGCCGCTCTCTCCGCACCACCAGGTACACGCACCGACACACACACACACACACACACACACAGTACCGCGAGCTGTACGCGCGAGTGGCGCAGGTGGCGGCGCTCTTCACGCGCCTCGAGAACGAACTCAACCGCGCCCAGCCGCTCTCTCCGCACCACCAGGTACACGCACCGACACACACACACACACACAGTACCGCGAGCTGTACGCGCGAGTGGCGCAGGTGGCGGCGCTCTTCACGCGCCTCGAGAACGAACTCAACCGCGCCCAGCCGCTCTCTCCGCACCACCAGGTACACGCACCGACACACACACACACACACACACACACAGTACCGCGAGCTGTACGCGCGAGTGGCGCAGGTGGCGGCGCTCTTCACGCGCCTCGAGAACGAACTCAACCGCGCCCAGCCGCTCTCTCCGCACCACCAGGTACACGCACCGACACACACACACACACACAGTACCGCGAGCTGTACGCGCGAGTGGCGCAGGTGGCGGCGCTCTTCACGCGCCTCGAGAACGAACTCAACCGCGCCCAGCCGCTCTCTCCGCACCACCAGGTACACGCACCGACACACACACACACACACACACACACAGTACCGCGAGCTGTACGCGCGAGTGGCGCAGGTGGCGGCGCTCTTCACGCGCCTCGAGAACGAACTCAACCGCGCCCAGCCGCTCTCTCCGCACCACCAGGTACACGCACCGACACACACACACACACACACAGTACCGCGAGCTGTACGCGCGAGTGGCGCAGGTGGCGGCGCTCTTCACGCGCCTCGAGAACGAACTCAACCGCGCCCAGCCGCTCTCTCCGCACCACCAGGTACACGCACCGACACACACACACACACACACACACACAGTACCGCGAGCTGTACGCGCGAGTGGCGCAGGTGGCGGCGCTCTTCACGCGCCTCGAGAACGAACTCAACCGCGCCCAGCCGCTCTCTCCGCACCACCAGGTACACGCACCGACACACACACACACACACACACACAGTACCGCGAGCTGTACGCGCGAGTGGCGCAGGTGGCGGCGCTCTTCACGCGCCTCGAGAACGAACTCAACCGCGCCCAGCCGCTCTCTCCGCACCACCAGGTACACGCACCGACACACACACACACACACACACACACAGTACCGCGAGCTGTACGCGCGAGTGGCGCAGGTGGCGGCGCTCTTCACGCGCCTCGAGAACGAACTCAACCGCGCCCAGCCGCTCTCTCCGCACCACCAGGTACACGCACCGACACACACACACACACACACACACAGTACCGCGAGCTGTACGCGCGAGTGGCGCAGGTGGCGGCGCTCTTCACGCGCCTCGAGAACGAACTCAACCGCGCCCAGCCGCTCTCTCCGCACCACCAGGTACACGCACCGACACACACACACACACACAGTACCGCGAGCTGTACGCGCGAGTGGCGCAGGTGGCGGCGCTCTTCACGCGCCTCGAGAACGAACTCAACCGCGCCCAGCCGCTCTCTCCGCACCACCAGGTACACGCACCGACACACACACACACACACACACACACACACACCACACACACACACACACACCCGGCTAATAGCAAATTCTCGCCCATTATTACCTAAAATAGCTGGTAAATTATGCAGATGTAGGCATCCGTAAGTAATTTTTACGTCTGAAAATGATGAAGATTTCTGGACTTATGGCAAGCCTCATGCGTATACGATTATTCAAATATTGTCGCTAGTATACACGCATCTCGAAGTTCTTACGCAATATATGGCTAATAAAACTTTCTAGTCTAGACTTAGTTTTTCACCTCTGTCTACCTCTGGAAAATATGATGCTATAATTTATAACATTACATTGTAACATTCACAGAGCATAGAACAACGTATCGTAGAAGAATACAGACGCGTGAGCAACGACACCGCGTACCAGCAACAGAGGCGGCGCGTCAACTACCTCGACCGGAAACTCACGCACATCAAACGGATGGTGTACCAATATGATCAGTTGGTGAGTTGACGTCTTTACTATGGAGTTTTGACAGATTAATAGGGTAGATGCTTTGATTAATTATATACCTAGATAGACACTGAACGTTTCAAACGCGTCGAAAAAAATAGAGGCGAACAGTTCCCTGCTAAATGAGTACGAGTGAATTCATGTTTGTTGTTTTTCATGGATATAATTTTCTCCTCGGTTTAATACAAACCGTGTAATAACTGGTATCATTATGCGCGCACACAAGGATACGCAGAATGATGCAGCGATAGCGTATGGCACAGCTGTCACGCATACTAGCTTAGAAAAGTTGGCCTGTTAGTTTTAGTTTCATTGCAGCGCGTCACTCTATATAGGTATATAATTATCAAAGGGTAGATGATTATGTCTTATTTCGTAAATTATTTTATACATAACCCGTAATAACACTAAATGGCAGGGGCCTGTACTTAAGGAAAGTACAAATCTGGCGTTGGAAGGGCCCCCAGTCAAATTTTGATATAGGGCCCCTTTATGGCAAGCTACGCCACTGCTAAATGGAAACAATTTTGCAATATCAACATCGAAATTGGTTGGAAAATTTGGTAGAAATTCATGTTTAAAATATTGCAAAGAATAAAAGTGGGCGTTAATCCTTTCTGCGCCATGATTTAACTATTGTAAATGTTAATGAAAGGAATAAAAAATAGTCATCTGCCCTATTGTTGGATCCATAACAGTACTTCCCGGTCCCCTCATTGTTTTGTTTGTCCAAATAGGTAATACGAATAGGTTCTTTAAAAATTGAAAACACACACACGATATTTTTATTATTGTTATTAAAATTTGATATAATTGTACGAAATAATATTAAAATGTACATTCACTAGAATTCTTAAAGATTATCTCTGAAGATTTAGAATGGCAATGGGGGCATATAAATTTTGAATTTTGTATGTCTATTCCTTTTCAATTGTACAAATAAGGAAAGTGCAGATTAACTTGTCTTTTGTAAAATAAATAATGCTTGCACGTTTTGCTAGGACATATCGGATGCAGAAGACTAATTTACAAAATTATTAATGAATGCTACCAAGCAGCATCGTTTAATATTTATCATTTGAATTTCAAGTCTGTTACACGTTTAAAGGACTATGGGGACTTACCAGTAAGTTGCTGTCAAAATATATCGAATATTATGTCATAGTTGACAGCACGATCATTCTTTTTAGGTAGTGGTTTTGTACAAATTAGTTTGATAGTGTTTTGTTGTTATGTACTAAGTTGTTATTACACCGCGAAAAACGTGTGAAATTATGGAAAATAATAACATAGTTTTTTCTCATTAATAATATTTTAACGAGCAAAACAATTATGGCTGTTAAGTAAACATAATTTAGAGTTCAAATTAAATGTAAAAAAAAGGAATAAATTTTTATCTGACAAGTAATTTAAATAAAAGTTTATTTACTGATTAAATAATTAAATTCTGACTCATTAACAATGGCGGTCACGTGTTAGAGGTCGCATGTTAGCAAAAAACGTGCCATTACTTTTCATCGCATTATAATGCAAATTCTTGGTAAACAAACTTTATTAAAAACACGATTAACAATGTACCTATCTATTTTTTGTAAACACTTGTTACGTTTTTGTTGTAGTTTTTATTGTAGTTAGTGAGAACGTTTTACATATTTATACCGATCATGTGCCGTGTAGAATCAAATATGAGTAGATTTCGTCAAGGATTTTAAGTTTTGTAACCATTGTTTTGATACTAAACGACACGTGTATTTGGATGTGTTTACGAATCTTTAAAACACGTTATTGCATGAGTATAAGGATGTTTTTTTAATATTCATACATTGAACGTTTTGTAGTCTGAGTTTTTTTATTTGTGTGTAAGTAATTATAATAGATTTTTTTAATTGTACTTCTTTAGAAATTAACAGTTTGATACTGGGTAATATCGTAGTAGTATTTATATACATAATTTAACCTGGTTACTAAAAATACATAAGAATGTTATATTTACATATTAATTGTAAGAGATACTATTATCTCTTCACAAGCCCCATTTTTTATTATTTGTTATTTGTCTCAAATCCGTAATAAAATCTCTTATTATTGCAAACGGTCTTTAAGGCATATTTTCCTTGTCCTGTTTTGGATATGAAAACTATTTCTGTCCCCCGCTCTGAAGTTAGATACAAGTAGACTCAAATGTTTTGGCGTAAATATTAAATCTATACAACAATGTCGCCTGGCGAGGAGTCATTTCCCATCAGTCGATATTATATCGAGACTGCACTCCATTTGCCATCTAGTGCAGTGGAGTCACTTTGCCGTATAAAAAAAATAGGAAGGTGTGGTTCCATCATTGATAATGTAGGGTTTATAATAAAAACCTATTTTAGCTTTCGAGTGTTTTGTCTTCTTCCTGCACACTTAATTCAAAATTCGTTCAACGGTGAAGGAAAACATCGTGAGAAAACCAGCATACCTGAGGAGTTCTCTATAAGAATTTCGATGGAATGTGAAGTCTGTCAACCCGCACTAGGCCAGCGTGGTGGACTAAGGCCTAACCCCTCTCAGTAGTAGAGGAGGCCCGTGCTCAGCAGTGGGCAGTATATAATATAAGGCTGGTTGCAACCTTATGAATAAGGCTGTTAGTGTGTATATCTGTATCATGTATGTGAGTATTGTGAATAACGTGTCTGTTTCCGCAGCGCAACCTGAAGCCAGAGCGCGTGGCAGCGGCGAGTACGACGCAGGCGTACTGACACGCGGGCAACTCGCCGCCTTCCCGCTGCCTGTAGTAGACACGCCCCCTACCGGATATATACATCGACACAACATCGACGGCAGAAAAGCTAATTCGTCTAAGCGACATTTCTTTTTGTCGAGTAATGTTTAACTAGGTTCAAAAACACAGAGAAAATGTGCTGATTCCAAATATGTACAAAACACAAGCAAAATAAAATGTCGCTTAAGTCAATTTGCCTTTCAACAGTCGATCATGGACGATTTACATAACAACGTAAGCTATAGTTTATACGTCAGTGTCTCCCGTTGAGTGACAGATGATTTTTTATACGGACGTAATTAGGAAGTACTCTTCGACGGTTCTGTCAAAGCCGCGCTGACTGTTGTGGAATGATGTGGAATGTTCCAGAACGTTCTTTCCAACGTCGATACAAAGTACACGCCGTAATACATGGTGATATAAATGTTCTAAAATATATTAATTGTGAAGTTGAAACTACTTTATACAGAACGGTGTGTATTCTTTGTTTAGTTGGAAATAACGTTCCGCAAACATATTATATGTACTGTAAGCCGGTTGGCGGGTTGTGTAAACGTGTGCGTTGTACATTTGTTATAAAATAAATTATTTATTATTGAATGCGGAAATGTGAATGCCGCGCGTTGTTTACTCACGCGGATGTATTCGCTATTTTGATACGTCGTTGTGACATTCTTGTGCCGGCATTGTACGTCAGTACGGAACCGGAAACGTCGGATGTTAATGAACTTAAAAATATTACCCTCTAGACATGCGACGCACACAAGGCGGCCTGCCAATTCGGCTTATCACAACTAGATTGTACATCATGGTTAAGGTGATTGTTCTGTATTAGTCATTCAAATAGATAAGAGAATAAATTATGTTACATAGATTGTCTATATTAAGTTATATTGTTCTTCCATTAATTTTAACAATGATCCTTAACCATAAAATATGTGACCACGCGCGTTATCGCCAATCCGGACATGAGAACCCATACTGGTTAATATATTTTTCACTGTTAATTGTATTGATGAATATATGTATTGTATTCGCCTGTTTATACCTAGTACTTGTTTCTTTCTGTTGTACAATATCATTAATTCATATCTATACATATTATGGTGTTTTTATATGAAAGAAGCAAGACAGGTGTTGTTAGTTTCGCTATCGGGCTTGTTGAGTAGCGTTGACTGATAAGGTGTCATGTGACCCGTGGATCAACGCTGTACACTACACACACTCGACACTCGATAATGGAGCTTCGAGTTTAATGTCATTGTTTGTCATTGCCATCAGAAGCCGGTGACAATGACAAACAAACGTTACACTATAGATCAATATTATATATTTCTTATCGAAACTTTAAATTAGTCCGGTTGTTTTATCATGTAAATAGTATATTATGTATATTGAAATGAAAAAGTTATCAAGTATATAATAGTCCAATAGTAGATACATATATGTTCGTCCACATTTTATTCCATTCGAAAATTATAGCCGTCTAATGTTATCGTTGTCCAATGAATTTTTGCTTATACTGTTTTCTGAATTATTTTTACTAATTCTCTTATTGCAAGATCTGCGTGTAAATATTGGTACCGATTCAATGAAAAGTGAACTTCTACAATTCTAAGAAGTCAATTCGTGTGACTGTTGGCCTTCGTACAAACAATTATATTGCCCTTTTTGTAATATTTAATCCGATATCGTCCTTTCGCTTCTAAAAAATCCATCCATTTTTTAATGTTGGACGTTCATTTTATTTTGTCTTGCCCAGCTTGCATGTTGTATATAGTAGTGTCATATAAAAAAAAGATATATCATGTTCTTGTTGAATTTTGTTATGGGTAGTATATGTTCAGGTTTATTTTTCGAAATATTATTTATTCGCTTTGATTAGTGTTGCGTCGTCGTCGGTCGAAGATTTTGTATATACCGCGGATGCTTTAAAAGTTTTTGAACGTTACAAAGGCACACGCTATGAGAATCACGCGTGTTTGTTTGTTTTTCGGCCACGATTCAACATTATATCAGGCACGAGCGGTCGACGTATTTGCCAAAATCGTGAAACGTATAATTGATTTGAATTTGCCAAATAAAACGTTTTTGATATGTTAGCAACAGCCGGCCAGTGTTGAACATCCATTAGAAATAAGATATTACTCTGGTCCTTTTCGGAAAACCCTCCAGATCACAATAAAATTCTTAGTAATTTTAGTATACTTGGGCCAGTGGATAGCTTGATTATTCAAACGTTAAAGCGAGGCTTTAAAACTATGGAGCGTATAAGAACTAAGCTCCAAATATAAAGCTGGCCTGATTTTTTGAAAAGCCGTCTTACATAATATTTTGTCCTGAGAGTAACGTCCATATTTGAAAATGATTTAGCGTTAAGTAATTCTGATTTTAATCATTGAAAATGCAGTCCTTTTTCATCCCACAATTAGCTTGGAACATGATTTGTTGTGAACAAATAGCGGCGGAAGCGTCCCGATTCTTTATTATCGTAATTATTTCACCTGATATATTTAAAATGAACTTATTTGTTATTAAATGCGTACATTGTAGTGTAACGAGTACATTTTTGCGTAGGTTTAAAAACTTGTCGAGGGTTGATGTTACTTCAGTTAATTTTTGTCAATTAATGTGCCAATGTGTGGCGCTGCTATTTGGTTTTTTTTATTATAATCGTCAATTGTTTTATGTATATACAGAAAGCATTTTTTCATTAGTATTGTCAAGTAATTTGGTCAATTCACACATAAGTGCCCTTTTGTTGCTCACGGAAATAGTTTGTGTTACTTTTTTTTTTAAATAGCTTTTTACTCATTATAATGCTCAATATTATGGTCATGATATTAGATGATTAAAATTTCTCTTTGGTTTTTAATTTATTTCTCTTATTTATTAACTTGAAATATCATAATTTATCAGACCAGTCGCCCGAACAGTTCCATCTGTTATAGTTATATTTATTAGTTACTTGTGTACATTTTACTAAAACTTAATTGTTTTGATAGTTGTGAACCTTGTAACTTAATTTTGAAATCGATACACATCGCAATGAAATCACCGTATGAGGCTAGAATACTTAATTTACTATAAATATATTGACGTACCAATAACAGATGTCGTGAACTGTGCGATTGAAATTCCTTCCAGATCATGAGTTTTTCGTGCAGGAAAAAATAATTAGAGTGCGTTAAAAGTGATGTGGTATGGAAAGTTTGTGCAAGGAACAAAAGAGCACTGTTGAACAATGAATTTAATGTACTTAGGTAATATACTCAAGTTGCCCATCTATGTACGCTGCTATTTACATTATTAGAATAAAATTCCTGCATTAGAAATTCATCTTACAGTATATTATCGGTATTTACCACCCCCGCACACGTGCTTATATCTATGTTTCGCTTAACAAAAATGAAACAAATTCAATTTGATACGAACATACAGTTGGAAATGTTATTGTTACCAGTAGTTTAAGCACTTGTTTACATATTTATGATACGTAGTGACGAATTAAATTTACTTATTATCATTATTGTTTTCTGGTGAGATGATCACTTCTTGTGTTGAATAATTTTCGGGGGTTGTTGAATTTAAAGTTAAAGTGGATATTGTGAAAGATGCATTCCATTTGTCGAAACCGTTGATTTAGCACTGTTCATCGATGCACCCTGTTACGTGGATAGTGTATAAATATAAAAATAATATATTTTTACATACAGTGATTGACAGTGACTGTACCCCGTAGGCTGTAGGCTGTAGCGAGTGCGGACTGCAGACCAATACAAATATAACATAACTGTATATCGTAAATCAAAAAAATAATCTAATATACTGTCACAAAGGGAGTAATAAAATGACAAATGTTGCTCGATTGTTACCGATTAAGTTATTAGAAAAGTTGGATAGAAATGTTTGTATTTTGTCATGTTTATACAAATGAAAATATCTCGAGGATATATCATAGTCCATTGTACAGAGTAGACGATATTTAGTAATCTAGTGAGGACACTTTTTTTTTTCTTAAATCCTAGTTAGTGATATATTAGGAATACTAATTCCCAATCATGTATCGTTCTTTGCGGCATGACAAATGCGCCACAATAGTTGGTTTCAGCATTACACTTGCTTCCGACCATAGCGGTAAATGTTCACCGAACGTCACTCAGATTGTGTTAACCCCGTTGCAATCGTAACAATGAATTTGGCCTATTTTATGTTTTAATCACGTATGTCGAGTGGCATTTTTGTCATGGGCAAATTTAACATATATTACTTAACATAGCTGATATTATAGCGGGTTAAGGCGGGCGTTACGTACATGATCCTTACCTTACTTTAATTTTAGGTGTAGATCTTTGAGTTTGCGTATTCTGATCAAATACTATTGTAAATTTGCTGTACAGTTAATGAATAGGCCGCCGCCGCGAGTCCGGGCTCGACGTCCATTCACCGAACAATGAATAATATGTATTGCGTCGATGTAAATAGAGTACCAATTAGACATTTAGGCACGCTAAGGGATGTAATGTTAGTGTTTTATTTTGATCGTTTGCTTTATAAATTGTATATGTGGGGAAAGCGTTTATTAAACGAATTGGTTAGTAACGTTGTCTTGGAGTGGCGGCGGCGGTCGGCGCGGTGGCGCCATCTAACAATGCTGCGATATTCCTTGTGCCCCTCGAAATATCAGTGCATTATATATGAGTCAAGATGTATAGACGATATGATGATGTGATGATGCGGTAGTGTTATTGTGTATAGGATGCGTTAAACCAGCTCGAGTCGGGCGGACGAGAGACCGAAACTTGCCAGCCGGTTCGAGCGAACGACGACTAGCTATGAATCCTGACATCGGCTCACGTTAATTAGCTTTTAAATATTTCATCAAAATATAAAATACACAAAAAAAAATGGATATAAATTTTCGACCAAGTACTGGTTGTTTTTAAATTATTAAAATGTAAAAAAAAATTAGAGTATAAACAAAATATAGGTACAATTTATGAATTATACTTTTCTTTTCGGCATTTCATGTACAGTGGAAGGGACCCAGATTTTTGCTACTATGAAATCACTTGTGTGTGTTCTCGGTAAGGACATCCGCGTTTACATTAATTGTTAAGCATTCTTACACAACGTCGAATGATTCTATGTATTTTGTGATTTCTTTTGCTCATGTCCTCTTCCATTGCTTTTTTGTTTATCATCTGTCTAAGTGTATAATATGATTTCGTTAAGGCAGGGTAATGCAGAATGTGAAGAGGTACTTTTTAATTTGATGATGATTTGTTTGAATGTTTTAAAATTGAGTTGATTTTATCCATGCAATGGAATTTGTATTGTTACGAAAAGAGCCAGAGTTTGTTGTTTTCTTTTTTTGTAATTAAGTCAATTTGAATTTGGGTTTATAACGAGGCAGCAGATTAGTTTTAACTGTCAAGTTACCACAGAAACAATAGTCAGATGTAGGCTCTCTCTTTGGCGTTGCCCTTATCGTTGGGAGTGTGGAATGTGCACTCGTGTGCGGACGCGAGACGTCCGCCTGTGGAATATATAATAGGTAGTCAGTATTAGAACATGCAATAAACATGAGCTGAAGAGAGGTTGTGAAGAGTATCGTTATAAAAGGTACCTATTCAAAATCTGGATGAACAGACTAACTCATACGACAGAACTGATAGTGTTGCTGCAATGTGCATTTATGCCATCTTCACGTTTATTTGAATTATGGGATCAGTGCCAAACTTTCTCCTTCTTGTTTAGCTCAAAATGATGCAATTGTTAGCATGCTTGAGAAACAGCTAAGTAATTGTTTAGTTAGTCTGCCATTTTGTGAATATTTTGTTTTGATAGTAATATGTAAATCTTTTATAATATATTTGTTTACAATAAATAAATGACAACATTATAAATAAATGAAATTGTATTTTCCATTTAAACTGATGAAAAAAATATAAAAAGAATAATATGCAATGATTTGTGGAGTTTTATTTGTCTTATCTCGTAAGGCTTTTCTAACCTAATGTGTTCACCAAAACCCAAATACTTATAATAAAAGTGAATACTGAAAGCTGTTGTGATCTTTTATTAACTTCAGTATATTCACTAATCACTAAGCATATCCATAGAGCAAGATTTAGCAAGTAGAACGAACGTAGTTTACTAGCTCAGCATGTTAAAAGTTATAACTTGCCAAGCAATTAAATAACATTTTTATTTGTTCCATACGGAACCCACAAAGACCATGCTGCAGTCATAAGTTGGTATTTGCCATTTGGTAGAGTGCGCAGTGTTGCCAGATGTTTGACGGATGAAGTCGCCGAAAAATCATTATGAAGTCGCCGCACCGTATATGGAGAGGCGAAGGAGCAAAAAAAAAAAACCTCCCAGCCGCTGAATTTTCCAAAGTAGCCTAAATTGGCGCCTGGGTGCCATTCGCGTAGCCTAAACGGCGACCAGTCGCCATTCACAATTAATTTCTGTCTCCGAGACATTACGAAATGGTGAAAGACGGACGGCGTTGAAAGTGAAGAACCTGTGTGAATGTGAAAAACGTAAAGAAACCCCACTTATGCCTTTAAATAAAGCCGAAAGGGTGACCAGATTTAAATTGAAGTTTATGCTAAATGCTCGACAAAATTCTGCCAAAGTTTTTTGTTATAATCCCAAAATTCTGCTATAGCCAGTGCTCCCATTAAAAATGTCTCCGATTCCCCGCGTCAGTTTTGTTAATTCCCCGAAATTCCCCACTTCTCAGTAGCGTAGCGTTGGGGTGCACACGGTTGTTCGTTGAGGAATAAAGGTGCAACTTTTTTTGTTTTATAAATGCCAAAATTCTTTGGTACTATTTTTCCAGCGACCTTTTTTTATTAGGTCGCAAGTGTATGTATATACCATATTTTAAAGCACGTCCGACCCATAAATCTCTGCTATTTTGTTAATTTCTAATTCTGCTAATTTTCGGCTAGGGATTTATAATATTCTGCCAAAAACTGCTAACTTTTTAATTCTGTGACACAATCTGGTAAGCCAAAATTGGGGAACTGATTCTGCTAAAATCGCAAAATTCTGTAAAATCTGGTCACACTGAAAGGCGGGAATACACGTGGCAGTAGCTCACACACACAGATTACTTAGAGAAGCTACGCTTCTCACACACGTCTTGCATAATAGCTCCTTGCACGTTCCACCGACTATTATTTGTATATGCTGACGAGCATGCCTGTATTCAGCAGGATAGCACAACATTTTATTTAAGGCGATAATACACATAACTGTTCACTCGCATAACAGCTCCTTGTACTAGAGATCGCCGCGCCGTCCGCCACCTACATACTGTAAAATGTATACTTTACACCATCTACAAAGGATGCGCTATGTGCTTTTTGCCAGGAATCTGTTACTTTCTATGTAACTACTACATAGAAAACAATCGCGTAAACATAAGAAATCATTATATAGAAAGTTCAACACACACACTATGTGATTATACCGTTTTGTATAGCTATGAACGCACACATAAATAAATCGTAAACATTTGTCTCATCATCATTGGTTAAATACTCAAAGCATCATCATAATTAGCCACATGACGACCACTGCTGAACATAGGCCTCCCCCAAAGATTTCCAGATGGACCTGTCCAAAGCGGCCCGGATTTAATTAAAAGAATATATAAACAAATAATTGTTCTAGTTCTAGTTTCTGTTTTTATCCACCTGTGGCTCTTGTGTCGATCTTTTGTTCCCCCCTATAGTTCGTGCACGCTCCCTAAGGGGAATACATTAACTGGCAAGCTAGTTGATAGTACAACATTTGATTTACTGGTATGCGATATGAGGCAGCGGACGCGGGGATGTAAAACAACTTCGTCATCTTGCAAATATCGGCATATAAAGACACCAACAGCAAGCTAGTTTTACCTTTGCTAATGTATCCACAGTATGCCAGTTATTTCAACACGCCGTTTTACAGGTATGTGTATATTCACCTTAATATTTCAACGTTACACGTAGGTATTTTATTTTATTTTATTAGAAAATTTCTAATAGTAAAATCTGAGTGAACCGGAATTAATTCCTAGTCTATGTCCTATAAATTATATAGCCTGTAGCACTAATATAACTAGGGATGAAAAGATTTACGATACCACGAGGTATCGATAACTTTACTTCATACGAAAGGATATGTCCAAAAACGGGCCTGAAATTAAGACAATTTATATATATTTGGATAGAACTCCTGAAAACTAACCTTTTACAATAAATCATTTAATTTTAAAGACCTCCGATTTTGAGATTTATGTAATTTTGTTTGGCTTGAAAACTACACTTAATATGAACGTTTTAAAAAAAGTTGGTTATGAATGGAGGGGTCTAAAATATTTTTTTAGTGGATCTAAGTTCTATATTTAGCCCTTTTAATCAGAGATGTGATTTATCTAGATACAAGTATCTGAAATACAGATACAAGATACAAAATACGTATTTAGTATCTTGTATCTAAGATACTTTTTCAATTTTTATTTTGTATCTTGTATTTAGATACAATTTTTTAGTATCTTAGTATTTTACAAATACTTAATTTGCTAAGATACTTTTACTAATTATCTATGCATTTTTTACATTAACGGCTCATTTAAGGCCCATATACACGTTGCAAGTTTCTTGCCTGTTGCATACAATTAAATTGAAGCAATATATGACTTGCATGGTTTAAATAATCAACACGTAACATTCTTGATTTGTTTGTGTAAAAAGCACATGCTATAATTGGTTAACCAAACATTGTATTCAACTGGTTTCTGTCTTCTTTTGAAAACATGAGGGCATTGAGTCTTAAGCGGGGTTTACATTAGCAAGAAAACTTGCAGAAGCTATTTTTACCGTGTAAACAGTCACGGCAAGACGACTTCTGCAACATTTTGAAGCTTGCAGGACTTCTGGCAAGTCGCATGTGTAAACACCATTCGTGCAACTTGCACGAGAACTTGCAGTTTATTCTGCGTGCAGATAAAAGTTTCAACTTGCTGAGCTAGTAGCTAACGTTTTTTTATATTTGTTCCATTCTGAAGCAGCTAAGGTCTCAAAGACTATACTGCCAAGTTATAAGTTTGTAGTTTGACCGATATGTCTATTTTTGCCGCCCAGCAGTAGTATACATGCACTATTGTCTTCCTGCTTGAAGTACATTGTAGCCAACGTAATTACTGGGCATCATAAGACTTAACATCTTATGCCTCAGGATGATAAGCACAGTGGAATGCCACGCAGTGCTTTATAACTCATAATTCTGTTTCATGTTGGTACTTTTAAGACGATTATTTTATTTACAATCATCATCCAACCAACATTATATTAGATTCATAAAATTTAGGCGAAAGGATTGCGTGCGTTGTCATTAAATTTTATGAAAAAAAAAACATGGCAAGCAATAAATATTCCTCGAGTAATGTAAACAGTTTTGCAAGAAGTTGCGCAAGTTAACTTGGTGGACCACTTGCAAAAGCGTGTTGCTAAAGAAATATTGCCGCTAGTGTAAACGCATCTGAAAGTTATTGCGCAACATATTGCTGAGAGAACTTGCTAGTCTAAACTCAGCATTATAATTTTGATTTTCAGTGTGTCTCCTGATTCCGATAAATCTCAATGAACTTTATTAAATCAGCAGAACCTAATTTTAATACTTTTTACTCATATTTTAAACACGGAGCTTCTAAAATCTAAAACGTTCAACATTTGAATTTTTTTATGGCATTGTATGACGGACCACCCAGACGGACTCTTACATTTGAGAGACCACCACCGCAATGTCTATTTCTACCGCCAAGCAGCAGTTTGCATGCACTATTGTGTTTCGGTTTGAAGGACATTGTAGCCAGTGTAACTACTGGACATAATGAGACTTAACATCTTATGTCTCAGGATGACGAGCGCAGTGGAATGCCACACATTACTTTGTAACTCAAGGTGCTGGATGTTTTTGCTACTGTTTATGGGTGGTCGTATCGCTTACCATCAGGCGGACGGCACGCTCGTCTCGTCATTCAAGGCTATAAATAAATAATTTCAAAGGTATCTTATTTGAAAAAAGTATTTAGAAGATACGTATTTTGTATCTAGTATTTAGATACCATTTTCAAAAGTATCTTGTATCTGGTATCTCAAATCCTTTATTTACAAGTATCTTGTAACTTGTATTTCAGATACTTTTATGAAGTATCTTGAACATCTCTGCTTTTAATATCCCTAAAGTTTGAGCCTTGTTAAATTTTGAGGCCCAGCACTCATACAAAAAGCGGACATCTCCTTTAAAACAAATTAGACCTTATAATAATTATTTCTGGTCAATCAGGGCCGAATTAGCCTATAGGCAAATTAGGCAACTGCCTAGGGGCCCCGCATCGGTAAGGGGCGCTTCGTTTTGAGAAAAAAAATATTTGAACATTATATTTAACGATACCTATTTAATAAACTCGTGACTCGATGACAATATTATAGCCTTGCGTACCTTTTACATTATATTTCAATACATTTTGGAACATTATATTTTAAGTTACTAAAAAAGCTTTATTTTTTACTGTCAGTTAATGGTGGTAGATAAAAATATATTTTATGAAGTCAGGAAAGGGAAAAGGGGCGCCAAGTGGGGCAATGCCCAGGAGCCCTGACAGTCGACATTCTTAATCAGGCCCTGCTGGTGATTGCAATCACCTCGTTAAACGATTTTTTGATGCAGTGATTGTCGCGGCAGCATTAAAAAACAGTTTCTCACATGATATTATGCTCGTTGGCCACCTGTATCCTAAAAAAAAATACGTGTGGCACTCGGTGACTGCCGCGGTAAAGCTATTGCATAGCATTTTTTATCACAAATTTTGATTGACTAAACACAAATTCGATCTTACGCTTACCACATAAAGTAGATTTTTAAACGCGAGCAACGCACGTTTAGTATTGTTATTTATAAATGTCAGAAATGCAATGGTCATCACAACCAAAGTAGAATAAATCAAAATTTGAAAAAATAATGTTACGTTCGATTCTTTTGTACTCGTGCCGTGCCAACGCTAGGGAAATAGCTTCTACGCAATGTATTTAAGGTTCATATTAGATTAGTAAGAAATGGTTTTAATGACTTTAATAAATAAAATAAATAAAAATATACTCGTTTCAAGAATTATAGCTTCTACGCATTGTATTTAAGGTTCATATTAGTAAGATAAAAATATGTGAGGTTATTTTCGTTACGGAATTTCTGGATTCGGTCTCCACGCTCAAGGCCCGCGATAGAAGCTATGCAATAGCTTAAAAATATTATAGAAGTACCGAAAGTATATAAAATTGTTTGCACCTCTTTAAATAACATTTAATAGACGAATATTAAAACTTAAAGTATTTATGACAAATTAAAGATTGCGTGCTGTGGATAAAAGTTAATTTTTTTACTAGACAATACACAATTCTAATTCTTCACATATACAATAAAAGGTCTATTGTTTTATAAGTCATTCTAGATGGGATCGATGTTGTGTGTTCGCTTAGAAGTTAAATCATGTAGAATCTAGATTCTAGTGTGTTTGTTCATTCTTCAATTCAACAAGATGACAAACAAGAACAAGATGGACCTTTTTTAAAGGTCTTATTAATCTTGTAAGGAGATATCGATGCGACTGTTCACCAATAGCTACTTGGGACTCGGTTACAATGGTTTAATTTCAAAATTACTTGGTATCGAAGTGAAAGTATCGAGTTAGTAGCCCGTATCGTTTCATCCCTAGCCGGCGTCGTCTCGTCACTTGCAAAGCGCAAAGTTTAAATTTGTCTCTGGTGCAAAGGCAAACGACAATTGACAAATCGCAAACTTCATTCTTCACCATTTTTCACTCTTCAGTGATAATATTATAAAAAGTAAAAACTATGTATTATAACTGTGATACGAATCCAAGTTATTAGACTATGTTTTAAATAAAGTTAGTAGATAAATATATATTTACAACATGATACATTTTAAAGACAATAAGAATAAATCGGCACTGAGTACAAGATGGGCTCAAATGTCAAAGCAAGAACAAATTATCGAGAAAAAAAAGATGGAGATCCAAGCGAAATTGGAGGCTCAAAAACAGGCAGCTGCACTCGCGGCTCAGGCAAAACTGGCGAAGTAAGTATAATGTAAAATTTCTTATATCAGATTAACTTTCTAATGAAGGTAGAGTCACATGTTTTATTTTCATATTTATTTGGGCTGCATAACATAAAGGTTTTCAATTTATACGGCTATAGTAATTGTGAACCTTTTTGGCTGCTGCTCGTGTCTTGGACTCTATGGAATAACAGTAGCAGACAGTGTGTGTGGTAACTAGTAAGTATAAATTGCTGCACCGCACCAACTGGCTGAAAATAGGGGTTGTTACAGTTACCAGTGTGCATTGATTGCATACCTTCAACATAGTGTGCTATCTAAAGGCTAGTATTTAGGAGTTCTATCCAAATATATATAAACTGTCTTGTTTAGAATTTTAGGCCCGTTTTTGGACATGTCCTTTGAGTTATGCTGTGTAGAACTTAAGAAGCATCATACCTTTAATAAAAACGCAATGCTTCTCAGAACTTTCAATTCCCCTACATCATTACATGTCGGTGTGTGATTTATAATGCCCAGTGTCTTCATTATTGATATTAATTTGGGCCACCTGACTTTAAGTGGAATGGTGCCTAGGTATTGATAGCTATAATGAAAATAAAAACTGTTTTTTATTTTTTATTGGGAATTTAAAAAGTAGAGGACTTAATATTAATCTAGGAGCTGTATCTCTTTAAAAATAGATCTAAACAGTGTTATAATAACAAATGAAACAGTTATGTGTATATGCACTACTGTGAAAAGTACAGAATATGTATACATGTGTTGCAAAATTCATTCAAAAGACTATGTCTCAAGTTTTTTTTATTTCTAGCCCATCTCCACAGGATGACACGGGAAATTCCAATATATTTTCCAACGATGGTAGTTTTATGAGTCAATACAAAGCCTTACTTGAAAAACAGAAACAAGATAATCAAGATAAAGAGGAAAAAGAAAAAGAAAAGCAAAAATCTGATGAAAAACAGAAAATTAAAGAGGAGAAACAACATAATGATAACTATGATGATAGCCCTGGACCTAAAGACGAACAAAAAAAGTACAGTGATAAAGGATCTAGGTAATTAACTATAATTTATAAACATACATATAGTTCTTTGAAGTAAAACTGATGTTCCATGGTTTATTTCTATGTATTAATTGCTTTGTCCATAAATGTCAGTAGTATAAGTTCAACCCGTTTAACTTTTAATTATAATAAGTATAGTATATATATAGTATAGTATCATGAACTGTCATAAATGTAACTATTTTCACCATTTTGCCATTTTTATTGTCATGTGAATTTCTTTAATTAAAAGATTCTTTTGATGATATTTAATTAAGTGTGTTTTTATAAATATGCAATTCTTACAGAGACAAACACCGTCGCTGGAGTGATAAGGGTCGCAGCCGAGCCCATAGCCCCTCAACACCTGTTGTTGAAGATAGAAAGAAATTTTCTGAAAACAAAACACCCAACCACATTCCGCCTCTAATGCAAATCCCTATCATGCCGCCCACTGCACACTCCCCTGAATCTGACTACCAATGGAGATCAGGACCTCATAATTCAGATGATGAATCAGACACAAATTCTGGACCTTCTAACTCCATAGGCCCAGGACCAATGCCACCTGGTCCGATGCATCCCAGTTTTATGGGCCCTGGTATGATGGGACCTGGACCAAATATGGGATCAGATCCTAATATGGGACCAAACTCTAATATGGGTACTGGATTCAACATGGGGCCTGGACCAAATATGGGTCCAGGGCCTAGTATGGGGCCCGGGCCGAATATGGGAATGGGCCCTGGTCCTCATATGGGTCCAGGCCCACATATGGGCCCAGGTCCAAATATGGGCTCTGGGCCCAACATGGGACCAAGGCCTAATATGGGTCCAGGTCCTATGATGGGCCCTGGTGGTCCTAATATGCCCCCAATGCCACCGAATGGTCCCATGCCTCCTTTCATGGGTGGACCTCCTAATTTCCCTATGCCACCCAATTTTATGGGTCCTAATGGTCCTGGAGGTCCTCCTGGATGTGGTCCTGGTCCAATGCCACCAAATATGTGTGGCCCGAATATGTCAGGGCCTAGACCAAATGGCCCCATGCCTCCATTCTTTGGACCACCTTTCCCTAACCCCATGATGGGTCCTGGTGGGCCACCAATGCCTCCTAATGCAGGAAATATGCCTTTCATGGGTCCACCCCCACCTTTTGGACCTAATGGCCCTCCAAACTTTGACAATGGGAATGGTCCACCCAGACCTTTCCTGCCACCTAATTCCATGCCACCCAATTCTAAAGCATTAGAATTAGGAAATATCCCACCATCCGATTCTATGAAACAAAAAGGTCTGCCCTCTAACCCTAGCAATGCAAACAGTGGCTCTTCATCAAGCACATCTCAAGGTAAACATCAGTTAATAACTAACTGACACTAATGGGCCCTTTTATTCGTTTGAAAAAGAAAATGTAATACAAGGGCACATTAAATTATTAACACATTTAAATGTTCACACAATGTCCTATATTTACTGTTATTTGACTGTGATTTTTTTGGTTGAAAGTAAATATGAGCGTGTTGAACATTTAAGTAAGAGCGCAGTACGATCGTGCGTACTGCGGGTGCCGCTACTCGTGACAATATGTTGACCCGTGGTGTGCAGTTTTCTCTCCAGATGTGTTCCCGCCGTCTGTTCACCGAGCCGCCAGCGAAGTCGCCAGCAACGGTGACCACTGGGAAAATGTCCTGAAAGCAATACACTCACAAGATCAAAATTTGTGGTAATGCCACTGGTAGCCCGTAAATTGCTCTGCGTCAGGATATGTGCTGTTTTCATTTTTATATTCAAATCAATTAATTATTTGCTGGAATTGTGCCATATAATATTTTTTATTTACATACTTCAGCCCGAAGATGATATAGCACACTTCCACCAATAATTTCAGGTTGCATAAAACCTTAAGAGCATCCTTTATATTTTTTTTCTGATGACCAAATTATTTATGTGCGGTGTTTTTGCAGGTTCCTTCATAACACCAACTCGATTGAATATAAGGCGTTCAGGGAGTTAATTAATAAGATGCGAAGAGAGGGTGTGGGTGAGAAGAAGCATGAAGTGAAACCAGAGGATAAATACGAGCCAGAATTCAGTCTAGAGGATGACGATAGTTATGATAATAGACCGAGCTTTAAAGAAGAAAGCAAGGACAGGTAATTTTAATGTTTACATAATAAAATTAATTAGAGATTTAGCTATGTTATGACTATCTTAAGTAATTTTATATCTTTAAATAAAGGGGGGGGGGGGGGGGGGGTTAATTCAAAATCTTAGATAATTAAAATCCTGGCAAGTTCGTTAGGGTAGTGCTTAGTGTCCTACCTATTTTGTAGATGTTTATTTTGTTAATATGATGCTTGGAACACCATACTTACTGGTGGTAGGTCTCTCATTATGTAAGAGGCCGTCTGGGTGGGTACCACCGCAATGTCTATTTCTACCGCCAAGCAACAGTGTGCATGCACTGTTGTGTTTCGGTTTGAAGGACATTGTAGCCAGTATAACTAGACTAACTACATAATGAGACTTAACATCTTATGTCTCAGGATGACGAGCGCAGTGGAATTCCACACAGTACTTTGTAAGTCAAGGTGCTGGATGGTGTTGCTACTGTTTATTGGTGGTCGTATCGCTTACCATCAGGCGAACGGCATGCTCGTCTCGTCATTCAAAGCAATAAAAAAAAAAACACCATCACCACCACCTTAATGCTTCACTCATAGTTAAGAAATTGTTTAAAATGCTAATAATTATGTACACAAGAATTTAAATGAGTGTTCAATATGTAAATATACTTTCAATACAACACATGATTTGCATTCAATTATCTAACTTTCTTACACTAATGAATGTTAATTCTTCCACATTATACATTTCGTTTCTTTTCCCGATTACGTATTGATTTATACTACATTTTGTCATGGTTGCGTTTCTGGTCTTGGATTGTACCTCAACTCTTTTATAAAGAGGTTTTATACATATTCTACAGTAACAGTAATTATTCAAGTCACTTCAATTTCATGCAACAGATATAATGTGTAGATTGTTTAACTTGTATAAGAAACGGTCATTAGCATTACAATGTATCGTATCAATCCATTTTTATAATAGACTAGCCTTCACTCGCGGCTGCGCCCGCTTGAAAATGTTTTTCCAAGATAAAAATATTCTCCCAGGATAAAAAGTAACTTATAGCACTCTGGGATAATGTAGCTAATGAGTATAAGTGAAATAATTTTCAGAATCGTTTCAGTAGTTCCTGAGATTAGCATGTTCCACCAAACAAACTCTCAGGTTTATAATATTAGTATAGATTGAAACAGTGATGTAATTCCGCTTATTACCTACTAAGTACTATGAAACTTGGTTGGTGCGACAAGATTTCCAGTATGTTGCGGAATAGATTGCTTTGTTTTTACAACCAACTGTTTTCAATCCTCCCAACAACCACCTCTGGATGATCCAGATCTTGCCCATTTGTGCTTGTAAGGCAAAAAATTATTGCTTGACCAGGGGGTCTAGACAAAAACCCTTTTCTGTTAGCGTTTACACTTACGGAAAGATCAAAATGTATGGAAGTGACATATACTCCAGACAAGTCACGTGACTGCTGCAAAACTTGGTAGACAAAATTTTATATTCCGCACGTGGAATGGAGCGTTAGCGATAGCGTGTCGTCCAAAGCGTCGATCGGAAAAAATTTCATACAAATGGTAGACAAGTGTCATTTTTGACAGCCGAAACTGCTCTTTAGCGACACTGTGTCACGCTTTCTTTATCAACACTGCTCGACCTCACGCTACGGCTATAAATTAGTATTTACAATAAGATATTTAGTGATAATTATTGCTTTTTACATAAATAAACATAATTTAAGAACACTGTGAGCCACTAATAACGAAATATCATTGGAAAGACGTCGAACAAGAATATATCGCTGTGAAATGGAAACAATTTCAGAGATGCAGGAATCGGAGTTTATTAGTAGTTTTAGAATAAGTAAAGAATGTATCTTTAAACATAAGAACCATATACTGAAAGTTAAGAATTTGCTCTACAAAAATTTCCATCCCTTATAGCGCAAGTACCAACTTAATAAGAGATTTATTGAAAACGTTAGTTATGCATTTATGAGTAATATTTATAGGTAGGAATTTATCGACACAAGTAAGTCATAATCAAATCAAATAATATCATAATAAACCCACCTTTTCATAAAATCTAACAATTAAGTGAATTGTTCAGAGCTTGCAAGTAATCTAAGATTAGATTTTGGGTGATAATTTAATCCCCTCTTGAAAAACTTTACTTTAAATTTCTAAAAAAACTGGAACGTTTCAATTTGCTTGCACAAAATAACAATATTTTGACAACCTCTCACGCTATACCATAGAGTAACTTATAGAATTTCATGCATCTATCCGCACGACGTTGCGGAATGGGCGTCTGGCGTGCAGTGGGTACTTTGTCTACCAATTTGGTCACGCTAACGTTTAAGCGTTAGCGTTTGACGTTTATGCGTTAGCGTGTACGGATAACGCCACGCTTGGTTTTTGTCTAGGCCCCCAGGGAACGGTATCTAGAACCTTCAATTTCATGTAATGCTATCACTAGACCAAGGAGGTTGTACAATAAATTAAGAACTTTTAAATTATTTTAATATCAGTTTCAGTAGAGACGAGGATAGTAAACACTATCGCCGAGACTTCAAACGGGAGCAAGCCAGCTCGCAAAGTGACGAGGAACCGGAAGCCAAGCGAGAACGGAAACGGAAGAAGAAATCGCGCTGGAGCGACGATCCACCGGCGGCCGATATCAAACCTCCCGGATTGATCACGCCATTGGCTGCCATGATTCCAGGTAACTTAGCAATATATTCGCACCTTCAGAACGAAAACAACACAATTCAAAAACATCTAAAATTGAGTTATCGTCATTAAATTACTTAAAACTGGTCCTTTTTTCATAAAAATATAATAAAAAAGGGACCGATATAAATGGTCCTGTTCCCGCTTGAATATGGTTGTGTTTGAACTATTATTGTATTGAGAATTTCGTTTTAAGTAATTTTATGACGATAACTCAATTTTCTATTTTTTTTAATTTTGTCGTTTTCGTTCTAAAGCTGCGATATTTATTGATTCCAGCGAATGTCGCCAAGATGCTTTTCTACAAGTGTTAACGTCAATAGAAAAGAAAATAATGTATGCGAATGACATATTATCTTATCGACAAGTCTAGCGCAAGGATACGTCATTCCCATACATTTGTTTCTATTCTATTGGCGTTAACACTTGTAGAAAACATCATGGCTACAGGCCCAGGTAGGGATTTCGTATAATTAGTTTTTAATTGGAATTAGAAATGATTTGATAAAACGTACCTATTTCGATATTTGTCGGATATAGAAGTTAGGTATAAGGCTAAGTAGACTGTTCCAGATTACTATAAAACTGTATTTTCTAAACACTGGTGAATATAAAAGCAAAATCCGTGATGTTTATAAACAGCATAGAACCGCGGTTTCATGTTTCTGAGCCGAGTAATCGATTGACTGACGAGAAATATGAATGAAATTATTACGTATTTTGATATAATCAAAATATTAAAAATACTGTCGAAGCGTCTTTGGGCTATGAGGTAGATTGACTTCAGCGTGGAGTGGGTTTAATACTGCTATAAAATCGAAATCTTTCACAGAAAAAGTGTAGGATATATTTACTTGCTTTATACACTGATAATATGTAGTTATTGCCATTAACTGGATCATACTCCAGAAGTTAGTTGATGGAGTTATAGACTATGTGCTGTGTGGTGTAGGCTGAAGTGAATTAATTAGATTGCTTTGCTTTCAAACGTGCCGGTTGATTTTTGGTGGATATTTTACAAAATAGCAGTTGTGGCGGATAACCTGCCAACTGTGTCTATCTCGTACGCAGTATATTAATTAATGCTTTGCATGACTGTTTTGCAATTATTATTATTATTATTATTTTTTATTCTTTTTTATTTAAGAGACTGAGTCAATTCTGACTATGTCAGTCTCATAGTAATTACAAATTGTATTTAAAACATAATATTCTTAACTTCTAATAAGTCTATGTACATGTACATAAATCAATCTATTTTTTATTTCTTTCTTGCCAAGATGATAGCTCTCCAGTGAAATATTAGGAAAGAAAAAGAAAATCAAAAGATCATTGAATCTATGGTAAACGGATGAATCTCTGTTTGAAATCAGTTGTCATCAATGAGCACAAAAGTTAATAAACTGCTATTTTTACATTCTCAATGTGTATAAAGATAATGGAAATGAACTACGTAGGAATGTTGTGTTCAAGCATCTTTCTAGTACATATTGTCATATATTATGTGTATATTCATTGTACTTGCCCTAAAAATTAGATAACTTAGTTTAGACTGCTTGCTCGATCTAGATATATTGTTTTAATTATAAAGGAAAATTGTTCTAAATATTTAAATTTTGTATAATTTTATTTACATACTGATCTACAGGCGCTAAGTTAGCAAAGATCGACGAAGAAGGATTAAAATTGACGACTGTGAACAAAAATAACCAAGCACTGATGCAGTATGCAATGACAAATTACGGAACAACTAACTTAAGTACAGAGGATTGGAAGAAATGCGAAGACAACTTTAAACTTAACCTTCTATATCAGGTATGTTATTAATTTTGAATTTTTAAGTATGTCAAGAGTTTACTTTTGACCGGAGAACATGAAGAAAGCAACGCACTTTGTAAGCGGTATAACTCTGTAATATAGTTGTTTTTTTTCTTAGTATAAATGCTAGCTGTGTGGTATGCATGTTGAAGATATTAGCATACTGCTTTGGTGACAGGCATAGTTAAGCTTACGCATAATATTAATTTATGATATACTGAACTATGTTATCTCAAAGGCACTCAAATTCATATATGTTGCTCTGTACATTATGAAATATGTTCTAGCTTGCGTTGTACTGTTTCGTTAGTGTATGCTAAACCTTTATCGTAGTAAAGAATGGTAGATAGTGTTTTTGTAATATACAGTGCGGTTTCTGTGTTTTAAATGTTATACGGCACACATTGTCTTATAACTACGATGCATGAAATAAATATTTACAAAATAAAGATATATTAAGGAAGGTTTAAATTTAAGGACATGTTAAAGAAACGCCAAGAGGTTGAACGATTGGCGGCGGCGGGTAAACATAAATACGAGTACGACAGTGATGAAGATATAAATGAAGGGACATGGGAACACAAGTAAGAATATATGTATGAAAAGTTTATTACAAACAGAAATACTATGCTTTTTAAAAGACAATAAAAGTATGGAGATTTCTTCACGCCCATATAAATAGTTTTTATATTTGTTTCTATATATAGGTTTTTTTTTATTCTTTGTGCCCTTTGGCAATATACTAATTATACAAATACACTAATTTGATAAGATTAAGCCATTATTCAATTTGCAAAAATGAGATTTTTGTCAATTTATATATTTTTTAGTGACATTTGTTGGACAATAGTAGAACAGAACTAAAAAATTAAAAATGAATAATAGTTTAAAAAAAAACTAAAAAACACGCTTTATATAAAATGCAACTAAAAAATAGAAAATAAATTTGAATTAAGAATAGTGTAAATAAGAAAAAAATGTATTTTATTGTAAAAAAAGCCCCTCCATTCATAACTAACTTTTTAAAAACGTTCATATTAAGTGTAGTTTTCAAGTCAAACAAAATTACATAGATCTCAAATTCGGAGGTCTTTAAAATTAAACGATTTATTGCAAAAGGCTAGTTTTCAGGAGTTGTATCCAAATATATATCAATTGTCTTGTTTAGAATTTCAGGTCCGTTTTTGGACATGTCCTTTGTTCGAAGAAGACAAACCATTCGATAACTAAAATAGGTTTATAAACCGTTTCTAAATAAGACCGTTAATGTTTAAAGCGAGAATAAGATCAAAATGGTGTAGCGTCATATCGAATTCTTTATAATATCTTAAGTTTTACAAGTTACAACTGAGATTACTTTGTAAAATAAATAATTTAATAAGGAACTATTTACTTTTGTATATGAATTGAATTGTTTCTTAGATTACGAGCAAAAGAAATGAACGCGACAGAAAAATGGGCGGATGAACTGACAAAACAAGCTGCTGGGAAACATCATATTGGAGACTTCCTGCCACCTGAGGAGTTAAAGAAGTATGCCATATTATAACATTTAAAACAGCTTTAATGACATCTATTCAATTTACAGGACATTGTGATTTTTTTACCTACATTCTAGGTATGATTCTCCAATAAAGCTCATTCTAAGATTCTGTGAAATTAGTTAACATTGCTTAACTTAACTTAACTGCCTCGGTGGCGTAGTTGTATTACGGTACGACTGCAAGGCTGAGGTCTCGGGTTCGATCCCCGGGTCGGGCAAAGTGATATTGGATTTTTCTATTCAGTATCAGCCCGGAGTCTGGAATTTGTGCCCGATATGGCGATAGGCTCGCCCCTTACCACATCATGGGACGGAATACGCTTGGCGAAAAGTGGGTGCACTAGTTGCGCCTCTGCCTACCCCTTCGGGGATAAAAGGCGTGAGCATGCGTAGTTAACATTGGTTATGCTGTAGTTTGAAAGCAATTATGTCGCGTCAATCGCATTGTGGCTTCTTCATCATACAACATATTGACAGGCAGACTATGACAATGAGTCACTTGTGAGAATGAAAGTCGAGACTTCGATACTTCGACGTCACTGACCGCGACATTTTGGAGATCCGGACCCCCCCTTAGCTTCTAAAATGATTGGGCTACCAAACATGTCCACAATGCAATGCAATGCAATGCAATCAGCCCTGTATTATATACTGCCCACTGCTGACCACGGGCCTCCTCTACTACTGAGAGGGGTTAGGCCTTAGTCCACCACGCTGGCCTAGTGCGGGTTGGCGGACTTCACATACCTTCGAAATTCAGAGAACTTCTCAGGTATGCAGGTTTCCTAACGATGTTTTCCTTCACCGTTAAAGCGAACGATAATTGATAAACAATACACACATAACTACGAAAAGTCAGAGGTGTGTGCCTTGGGTTTGAACCTCCGGACATTGTCTCGGCATACCGTTCCATTCCCAAATAGGCTATCGTCCTCTACTATACAACATAACATGTCCACACTCTAATATATTTAGTGAGAGGGGGGGGCTGTATACTGTTAGGTCTCCTTAGCCTGTAGCCAAGATGCTTTTCTACAAGTGTTAACGCCAATAGAATAGAAAATAATGTATGCGAATGACATATCGACAAGTTTAGCGCAAGGATACGTCATTCCCATACATTTGTATCTATTTTATTGGCGTTAACACTTGTAGAAAACATCATGGCTACAGGCCCTTATTTACATTGATTATTAGAAATCATGACTGCACAATATCGAGAACTGGCACATACCTCGTAAACTTAAATTATAAGAGAAATTAATCAGCATTCACAAAAATAAATATACTTGTGCATTTATAAATAATGTGTCGAATGATAAATTATACATTACAGGTTCATGGAAAAGTATTCAGCGCTGAAAAATGGCAAAGAGCCAGACCTGAGTGACTACAAGGAATTCAAATTGAAGGAGGATAACGTGGGTACGTAATAATTAATCACAACCGATTCGTGAGTATGTGCAATGGTTCAAGAATTTTGGGGAAATTGCGAGCGTGTTTTTGTGATTGTGCTAATGATTGGCACAGAGATGAAAATGGCCATATTTTTTGTAGTAGTCACAGTGGAATTCAATGTGTTTTCGAACCATAACTTAAAAAAAAACTATTTTTTTACTCGCATTAAAGAGAAAAATCATCAAAAAATCAGAAAAGTAAATCTACTACGCTTATTCTATCGTAGTTTATTTATTTAGTTTTGTATCAACTCCCATAGAATTATGAAAGTTGACAAGGTTGCTTATTACAGTAATTATTGTTCGTAGGTTTTAAAATGCTGCAGAAACTCGGTTGGACGGAAGGCCAAGGCCTAGGAGCGGAGGGGTCGGGCATCGTCGAACCGATCAATAAGTAATCAATGTTATATCAATCAAGGGCCTGTTTCACGATGAAAATGCGAGGTGGACAGACGACTCAATAAGGTTCGCAGGAACACGCTGGATGCAGGCCGCTTTTGACAGGCCCGTCTGGAAATCTTTAGGGGAGGCCTATGTTCAGCAGTGGACGTCATGTGGCTGATAATGATGAAATGCTATCCGTCGAATATTAAGGCGACTAAATACATATTTTAAGAACACAAATATTTTTTAATTAAAGCGTAACTATTTGCATGAGTACCCAATGGCCATTATAAAAAATAAACTATATGAATTAACTGTCTTATACGTAAAATGGCGGTTAACACGTACTTGAACATTGTGCAACAGGTCCTTTTGCTATATTCAAATAATTATGTAATGAATGCTAAAAATAAAGATTTTATTTACCGTTATGTCATCAAAATAAATTTTTCATTTATAAAGCTAAGTTTAGACTAGCAAGTTCTTCCAGCAATTTATTGCGCAAGAAGTCCCAGGTGCGTTTACATTGGCGGCAATAATTCTATGCAAAAGCGACTCGCTGCTAGCTTCCAAACTTGCAGAAGTCAGCTTGGTGTGATTTTTTACACGGCAAAAATCGCTTGCGGAAATCGACTGCAAGTTTTCTTGCTAATCTAAACCTCGCTTTAAGGTTCGTTCACATTGCCCCGATGAATATTAAACAAGTTTATGTATGTAGAGCGAATCAGCCAGTGGCTAATCTCGGTTTGGGTGCGTCCACATCTGACGGCGTTTCTCCAGACGACGATGAATTCGACGCGTACAGAAAACGCATGATGCTCGCGTACAGATTCAGACCAAATCCTTTGGTATGTATGAGGATTTATTTTCCACAACTTAATTTTTTAATTCTAGCATGCAGTGATTTCAATGCATCTTAAGTCAAGTGCTCAAGGTGTATTTTATAACGTTTTTTATATGCTCCCTGTACAGTCAGAAGCATAAATATCTGTACAAAATCAACATTTCAAATCGCCTATATACGCGTTAAGTTAAACCTAAATCTTTTTTTCTTTGTTTGAAGTAAAGTAAATCTCTTTTATTTTATTTTTGTGAAGAGAAAAAAACGATTAGTAAGACCAAAAAAGTATGTAGGCGATTTGAAATTTTGTATTTGTTCATCTACTTATGCTGCTGACTGTACAGTCACCACACACACTGTACAGTACACCACACAGTACTTCAAACGAAGAAAAAAATGTTTCAGTTTAACTTAACGCGTATATGGGCGATTTGAAATTTTGATTTTGTACAGATACTTATGCTGCTGACTGTACACGATAGACGTAGCTAGTATAAGCGACCATAAGCCAGTTTTTGTTGGAGTTCTTATTAGCAGTGGTGAAGTAGTTTACATTGTAGCTAATGTAATTACTGGGCATTATGAGACTTACCATCTTATATTACAGTGTGCCGAGCTTAGTGTAGTGCAACTTACCTATTTGAAATTCGAAGTTCAGCGTCACTAAAATGTGGCATAAATCTACACGAACGTTTTGTGATTGGTCGAGAGACCAATGCCTGGGTCACGTGTCGGTCTCAACCAATCACAGTCGAACGGTCGTTCGTGTCGTGTTTGTTTTGTCACATTCTAGGGGGGCAGGTGGTGTCGCTAATGATTATAAGCGGTCATGTTGCTTACTATCGAGCATGTGGCTAATCTCGTAATGCTTTTAACTTTAGAACATAAGAGTTTTCCTTATTTTATTTGTTTAACAGCCTTTATATTATCACTGCTAATAATTATGATGATGAAGCTATTGCTCTAAGTAATCAGCTACTTTATATCAATACAGTTAGTATTGCGTTAGCTGCATAGAAACTTTTAGTTAGACCAACACACTTCTTAAATTGGACTTATATAACGATACATTATCCGAATTTGCCGTAAGGGTTTAACCTACTTACCATACGTTTTATAAATCAGTATTTCAACTAACTGCATCTTATCGTTTTCCTTTTTACGTCAAAGATTTTTTAATTATAGTTACTGATAAGGTAAATAACAGACTAAAATGTCTACTTCCAAGTTCATTATTTGAACTTAAATATAATAACTTTGGGACACGAGTAAGTTTATTATTATAAATAGTTTGTAAAAATTGCATGTCGTCAATGCATTAGGGGTCTCTGTATTAACAACGGTATTTTATGTAGTTTTTCGAAGCTATTTATTCATCATCATATTTCTATCATCATATCATAATATTATCATATTAGGACGTTACATTTTATGAAATTGGCGTTTGTATGGTAGGAAGAGTCTTTTTTTTGTAAGATATAATTAATTAATCGAAGTATGCCCCATTGTTATCTATGCACTTTTGCCATCTCATAGGGATTATTAATCCCTTTACTAAAAAAAACCATGGTGGCGAGAACCAATAAACTCACTGTAGGCGGTTTAGACTGCCACATCGGAGTTGAATTTTTTTCCTTGTACCACCCGATCGAAGTAGCGTTTGCTGGCCATATGCATAAAATGCCTGATGGTCGGCATGTTGGTGGCCACGTGGAGGTTGCGATTGCGAACGTACCACGGGGCACCAAGAGCATATCGGAGAAATTTGTTTCGTAAGACCTGCATACGCTTCAGACGAGCAGGCGGTAAATGGGCGAACGCGGGCGACGCGTATGTCATTATCGGCCTAATACGAGTAGTTATTTAAAGATCCAAATTTTGTTGCGGATGGACATTTTACTGCTTTTGTTTCATCGCGAATGCGGCTCCTTATCAAGGGTCACACCTAAATACTTTGCTTTGTCCGTCCAAGGGATGACCTGGTTGGACATGCGGACTGAAGTGTGAGGCACGTGGACTTTCCTTTTCCGAGTGAAGAGGATAGCCTGGCTCTTTGTGGGGTTGACGGTGATTCGCCATTTGCTAAAGTATACATTGTTTAAATACAAAACATTTATTCGCACAACACCATGACAAATATTTCAATTTGCGACCATCACTATTGGAGAAGTACGCAATTTTATAAGGAACATGTTGGTGGTTTAAAATTTTCAAAATCTATAATTGATTTAAGTAAATTATTCTTAAATCTTTTGCATATTCCCGCCTGTTAATCGTGCGCTGAAATGTATGAAACGAATGCTCAGGCCGTTTGCTTGGGGGAGGGCGTAACAATGTGTAGAAGTTTTTATTGCGAGACGAATTGCGTCGGATTTCTAGCGCCACTTGTGACTGTCCGCTTGAATATGCAATACTAAAATTTTCTTCAAATTTTAAACATTTGGCACCTAGTGTTTTCGCCCACGTGAGGTAATATGAGCACAAAACTGAATGAACAAATTTCACTACGCGCGCTTGCCAAAATATTTACGCGTTCCAAATAGTTGGTGTTCACAATATTTACAGCGCTTTAAAGTGTTGTCAGTCTTTCAACGATTACATAGAACATGTATAAATATATGTACAGTCAGCACCATTTTTTTGTATTAGTTTAATAAAAGATCTGGTGTATGATTTTGCATTTTATCTTTTGGTAGTTGAATTTTTCATCATCTTATTTGCAATACTTACCGCTTTCTTGGGTGTTAACGATCTTGCAAAAAATCTAAAATTTATAGGAATAAATAATCGCAAAACTCCTTACCGTTCGTCTCTCGCTCTTGGAGGGAAGTCTTGGTATACTCAGCCTCTATAATAGTTTTATGTTTTTTTACAGAACAACCCACGGAGACCTTATTATTAAGAAGATCTCTACGTATCGTTATAAGATTGTATTAATGCTTTTTAATATTATACAGGTTTAAATGTAAATTATAACATTAAATCAAAAACTGAAAAATAAACATAGAGCATATTACGTATATTACATAGTATATTTTATATACTCGGGTCTAATTTTAGACCGAGTAAGTGCAAAAAAAAATACCATATAGGTATATCCAACCTTCAAATATATTAGTCAAATCATAATTGCTAAGACATCGAAACACCGCGATGTCCTATTTCTTCGTTGCGTCGGCGCATGGATTTGATGGTTATTTATTACTACGGTTTCATTAATGTTAAACGAAGGTTGGTGAACGTAAAAAAATGCCATTTAGGGGACCATAATATAGCAATAGTATTGTTTAACTAAGATAATTTAAATTGATGAGAGCGCGGCTTATTGGCCTATCGATGTCAAAGCGCTTCTTATTCTAAGTTACTATGACATTTAAAAAAATGTAATAAAAGAACAATGTTTATTTAAATAATGAAATATTTAAATGTTGAAATGAAATGCTGTGTAATTTCACCACAAACCTCAGAATGGCAAGGTGCAACCATCTGTAACCGTAAATGGTTTCTTTTGTATAAAATATAAATTAATTAGTGTATTGTTTGTGTATAAGAAAAATCGGCGGAGAATTTACTTTAACCCTGTATACTATCTTAGAAAATAATTTTATTCTGTTCATAAGGAAAGAGCATGGTTTTAATATAACATTTACATTAAACAAATGTGGGCGTGTCTAAATTATAGTAAGATTACGGTAAACTGCAATAAGTCAGCTTTTTGGTAAAATTAAATGTTCGTTCATTGCCTAATATCGCTGATGATTATTGAGTATCGCCATCCGTATATCTTCATAAAAATGTCTAGCGTCCCTCGACTTGCCGTATTATCAGTAACGCAATAATATTGTCTGATACTACGCCGTGGCATTATTAATAGAAGCCCGCCTTACGGTACGTTCCAATTTCCACAGAGTACAGCAAAACAAGTTTTTCAATGTGTTCACAAAAATATAATAAAAAAAGACATGGCTATGATGAATCATCTTACTTGCTAAATTAGTTTTATTATGTTTTCTATTAGATAGAAATCGTGAACATGTCTAAATAAAAATTACATAGGTAAAATTTTTTTTAAATGTTTTTTTACATCGTTTTTAAAAACGCCCCGAAATGGAGCATTTTTTTGTTTACCGGTCGTGTCGCTACCTCCACCGAGAGATAAATAAGAAATGTTACCTTTATAGGTAAATTCTAGAATATATCCCTATAATGTGTGGCCTTGTGCTAAAGTGCCAATACCACTTAAAAATGTATTTTGGCCATTCTAGCACCAAGCCACAGATTATACAATTATGTATTAGTTGAAAAAAATACAAATACCTATGACTAAGGATTCGCAAGTTTGCGTAATATTTAAACAATTTGGTGGATGTTTTTTTTATCATAGCTTCAATCTCCACGATATTTATTCAAGAAATATTTATTCAATATGTAATGTTTACTTCATCACAGTATTTACATCCGCTTAACCATATCAACGGCAAAGAGCGTAACGAGCCAAGGGAACCTAATTAAAATAAGTACAAGATTTATATTACAGATATTATATTATGTCGTTTATAGCTAGCTGTTAGATTTCATGGTTCAATGTCAGAATAATTATTTATCTTATATATGCTATAAAATTGCTCTCAACAAAATATATATATTTAGGTGTGAATTTGTTGTCCTTTTTTCGAAAGGTTATCAATTTTTTTAACGTTACATATCGTCGGGGATAGTGCAAAACCGCGTAAATAACATTGGTAAATACCGCGGAAGTTACGAAAAAAGTTTATTTGAAATTGATGCTTCGACACTAAACTTATGGTTGATAATGCCATACTTTTTGCTTTCACTAAAGCGGTATTTACCAATGTTAGTTACGCGGTATTGCACTATCACCGACGATATTTTTGTCATGACTGTACTTCAAAATGTGGCATCTGTAAGCGTTAAGACTTAAGACTATTTTAGTGATGTAAAATGTATCGGTTATGTTAAAGCTTCCAATAAAAGTTCATTTCCATTATTGAGTTTTATTTTGCCGCCGCCTCCAACAAAACGCAATGTTATTTATTTTGTTAGCCTCGATATCGTCGATGCATTAATCTAACGGCACTATTTATTTAACCCGAAAAGGCGGGAAAACTGGATGTTTACAGATACAAATTCCCACGAGCATACAAATTGGCCGATTTTTCAATCTAATTACCGATGAGTCAATTTGTTGAAGTAGGACGCCGGCGCGTGCGCCGCACGTCGGACTCTACTCAGTTTAAATTTAGAAGCGAATGACAAAATTTTCATCTCTGTTTTCGTTTGAGATAGTCTAACAGTTTGCCCGTGAATACCTTCGTGTACGCACAAATGTTAAACGTTTAGGATTGTATTTGTTTACATAGAATTAGTGCTTTATTCAACAATGATTCGTAAAAGTGCTAGTTGTCAAGTATACAGCCATGTGACTTATTGTAGTAGTGATACTTCGACAACGACGAGTTCTTCAGAAAGTGCCACAGACACGCCTCTAAGAAAGTAAGCACACTGAAAATACCTTATTGATGTACCAAATCCAATACCCTCTAGTACCTATTTATTAGTGTGAACGTTAATTAAAACTGCAATGTACCTATTATTACTAATGCAATTTAAGTAGGTACTTATTTAAATAAACGTAGTATTCCAATAATACAGTTATTAATCATTATGATCATAAAATAAGGCTACCCAGCTATACACATACGGCTCAACATTTGCCGTATTCTTATATAGGTACGTATATGTTAAATAATATAATATTTACCATAATCTATGTACCGTGAACTATTAGACAAGGTCACTGATAACAATAGCAGGGAACTGAAAAAAAAAACAATTCAGAGATTTCATTAAGTCCAGTAGATTAGACCTAAGATTACACAGCAGTCACTATTTTTAAATATTTTTTACTGTAACTATTATGAATCATCGTATGTTAATGTACAGTGTTTACATTCTCTTTTTTATTATCAAAATTTATTTTAGGATCCTTATTTTTACATTAGCCTCTAACCAAAGAGTTCTAAGATTACATAGAGCGGACATTGGTGGTAGGTCTCTCATATGTAAGAGGGTGGGTACCACCGCAATGTCTATTTCTACCGCCAAGCAGCAGTGTCCATGCAGTGTTGTGTTTCGGTTTGAAGGACATTGTAGCCAGTGTAACTACGTCGAGCGCAGTGGAATGCCACACAGTACTTTGTAACTCAAGGTGCTGGATGGTATTGCTACTGTTTATGGGTGGTCGTATCGCTTATCATCAGGCGAACGGCATGCTCGTCTCGGCAATCAATGCAATAAAAAAAAAAGGGAAACTTCATACAAAAATTTTGAGCCTGTTCGTCAGTAACTTAATATACCTACCGTGAAATAGCAAAACACCTACGTAAAATGCACTAGAACATACTTTGACATGATCGTAATGCGCAAATTGGCATATTTCCTTTCAAAATATTGCTTTCTTTACAAAATTTGCGCATACCAAGACATCTCGTCACGGATGTGTCAGATAACACAGCGACTTATTAGCAATAGGTAATAACTTTTGGACGAAAAAATTGGTCTTGATGTCCGGTCTATAACTAACTATACTGTTTAATGTCTTTGCCTCTAACATAGCTCATTATTGGACTATGTCCCCAAATCGCACGATGAAAAGGGTTACTTGAATGATAATGCGCAACACTAGACCTAGTAGGTTGGTTGGACACAATAACCTTGTCTGTTAACCATAAGGATACACCAAATGCAGATGAAGTTACCTTTGGTTCAAAATATTGGCATGACCCATAGATACACCTTCGTTTAAAATAATCGGTATTATATATGATATTAATGCAGTGTCATATCTTACGGCATCATCTACATTCATCAACACAGCGTAGATTAGTTCACGACGACTCGACTATTTTTAGATTTGTAGAACGTACTAATGCTGTGATTAGTATACGTGTTATTTACCTACTTATTTATATACCTACCTATTTATGCGATATGATGTAACGATTACTTATTTGGAAACCACCTTAGTTATCACAAGATACCTAACAAGTTGTCTAACCACCAGAATATCTAAATATTAATTTTATTGTTATCTGTGAGGATACAAATTCTTGAAACTTTATTTCTTTTATATTTGACTAGTAAATTATTTGAAATGGCGCCACAGTTGACACTAAACAAGCTTATGCTTGTTAACAAGTAACACAGGAAGTCCTGATCCCAAGCTAATATATACACCTTTGACCTTACAAACATAGGATCGTGACCTTGAGGTAAGTCGTATGACCTAAATCTGAAACAATAATAAAATACGGACTACAAAAATATTAAATTCGGCGGGGAAAGGAACCCGCAACCTTTTGTTTGACTCGACGTGCCTGCTGCTCTACAAGCAATATGTCGAATATATTTTCATTTCTGATAAGGGGAGAAATTTCAGTAATTTTTATTGTCTGGGTTTTTGGCATATCCTGGCAAATTATTGACAATAACGTAAAAGAAGTTCCGAGAAAACATGAATCATACGAGACGGTCTTGTATAAGTACATACCTACAACATAGTATGAACCATGAGGATTAAGCCGAATGATGAACAGATGGTAACGCGATATTTGGGCTAAGGCCACAATTTAATAAGTAGGTTAGTCAAACAAATCCCTTTACAAAGGATGTTACAGTACTTATACGTACAAAAAAAAAACTTAATATTTATAGATACCTATTTACCTATTATCATTGTTTATGGACAGGCGGACTTTGGTACTTACTTAAGACTTAGTAATATTTTTACCAAACATAGGCACATGACGTGGTCTAATGTAATTACAGATGCGGAAAGTCTATAATTTTAGTGTAATATGTAAGTAATAGATAGGTATAGATCTGTACTTATAGTTAATGAGTGAAACCTTTACTGGGTATTTGATATTTTGCTCGAAAATAAGCTTTACTTATTTTCAGTCACACCTCCCTAACTAAACCACTGATTTCAAATAATATCTAGACAATTATTCAAGAGCCAAACACTAATAAAGTAAAAGAAAAGAGCCAAACATTAATAAAGTAAAAAAAAACACGAATCCCATAATATTAGGATTCACTCGATATTAATTTGAACGGTGAAAAATATTTGTTCATCATAGAAACAACAAACACTAATACATACCCACAATTTCATTATGCGCGATACAATTGCGCATACCTATTTATGTTAGCGAATAAACAAACTAAAAATATATTTAATATTTGAAGTTGTTGTATAGGTATTTGGTAACGTTTCCACTTTATTTTATAGAAACTCAATGAAGAACAAATAAACCCAATCAAATATGCTAAAGATTGTGCTAAGATTTCCGAGAACCTATTAAGTAAACAATAACTAAAATGAAGCAAGTATCTAAACTCTAAAGTATCACACGTACACACATGCACTCACGCCTTTTATCCCCGAAAGGGTAGGCAGAGGCGCAACTAATGCACCCACTTTTCACCGTGCGTATTCCATCCCATGATGTAATAGGGGGCGAGCCTATCGCCATATCGGGCTCAAATTCCAGACTCCGGGCTGATACTGAATAGAAAAATGTAATATCACTTTGACCGACCCAGGGATCGAACCCGAGACCCCAGCATTGCAGTCGTACCGTAATACAACTACGCCACCGAGGCAGTGAAACATTAGCAATTAATGCCTTCCTTATTGATGATTTTCATAGATCATAATGATATTATATTATATCGATATCGGAGAGTAGAACAAACTTATTATTTTCAATAGTAGCTCTACTAATAAAAATATTGGACTAATAATCCGGCGACATTTGAATAAAATTTCATAATAATTTTGTATAAAAATAGTTGATCTTTAATCTAGCTATGGTCACTAGTGGCATAGGGGGGGGGGGGGGGGTCCCCCGGGTATAAACCAGGGGTTGACAACTTCGACTCATTTGTATGGCCAAAGAAAATCGAAAGAGCATTGTGTGGAAAAATCAATCACAATTATATTTAGTATTATAATTTAGTATTTATCATCATACTTCGTTTCGGGAGGGGGGGCTAGATGGGAAACCGCCCCGGGTACCAACCCATGCTACGCCGCCACTGGCTATGGTACTCAAGAGACATAATTTTTGGAACTTCCGGTAGGTATTTTAAAACTACAACGAGAATGTAGTACCTACAGTGGTATTCCAAATATGTTGATTGTTTTTATATCCATTTAAGTTGGATATAAATATGCGGTATTGAGGATAACCTTGTTTGTGTTGAGGTTTAACCGCATACTGCGATCGTCCGTGGCGCGCCACTGGAAGTACTTCAAGAAAGACAGGCCCAGTTTGAGAGTACGCGGTCGGTCAGTCTCCGATGCAGCTCTTTGCGAAATTGCTGATCATGGTATGTAATCTATGAAATAATCTGCCTCATAGTCTATGTATGTTAATAATTATAAATTAATTGAAGAGAAATAGCGGCATATTTAATAAATTGAAGTATTTACAGAGCAGGTAGAGCCTTTTATTTCTATCTTTTAAAAAGCTTTATTTAATCCAGTAACGTTTTTCCATCAAACAACGTAATAACTTATTACAATGTTGGGATTACGCCCGATGAAGTTATATTATTATCGTTCTGAAATTACAATGTTAATTATATCAACAGATTTAGCCTAAAGTTGTTTTAAAATCTAATACACAACTGTGTAGGTAATAATATAAAATGAATTGGATTATTATAATTATATTACGTATTTATCGCATTGATGTATTAAAAAACCTACATCAACGCGGTAAATACGTCATATAATTATGAAAATCCATTTCATATTATATTATTACCCACACAGTTGTGTATCGGGTTTTTTAATACATCAATGATTGACCGTTAACTTTTTTTGGGTAATTTTTATTTTTGAAATATATTTTTCATATCAAAAGTAGATTAATAATCACTTTACCTCAAATAGATCCGGAGCTGGTATACCTTGACATCCCGTCTGCGTTGCCACGCCGATCGCTGCAGGTGTGTGGCGGGCAGCCAAGACAAGATGTGCCCACACTTTTCGTCACGTGAGTATTATTGATTGCACTACATCAGTAATATTAATATAAATTTCATAAACAACTTTTGCTTGACGTCCAGAATGTAGACTTATGTATTTCAATAACAACTTACCTCTTAGGTGACACGATTCTTGTGGGTTCTACTGATGGCCAAATAATTTGAGATATTATGTGGAATGCTGTTGCTAACTTACTAATGGACCTGTAATATACGCACATTACAATAATTATATTTTAAACAGACATTCAATCATACACACATACTTAGGTATTTTATTTTTTATATACCTACGTTCTTAAAAAATATAAGCAACTAGGTAAATGCAGTTTATTATTATATTTTTTCTTTCACCGCCTTCATTTTGATGGGGCCCTTAAGATGCAGCATGCCGATGTAATACGGCCCTGGCCCGTATTCACACACATTACTTAGTTAAGGACAGCGAAATGCTATGATAATGAGTCTGTTTCTCAGTGCTTTCGGCATGACAGACTTGCAGTGCGTAGACAAAGGAGCGCTGTGATTGGCTAATATTGAGGTACAATTTTGCTTTAGTTGGCTATCATATAAATAAAGCTGAAAAAGGACAAAGAAAACTATGAAATCGCATACACTATGCGGTCGAACGCACTGTGCGTCGTCATAGTATTATTTGTGAATACGTGTGTTACTCTACATGCACTACAAGACTTCAACTATAGATCAAGTCATGAAAGTGCTAATAACCATGTTTTGCCACAAAACATACAATACATTAATTCATAGAAAATAAGTGCATACGTACATATACTATATCATATTAATTTCACTTCCATAAAACGACGATAAATTCTTGAATCAGATTTAAACTGCACACTTAATTTATGCGTGAAAAGTTGTGACGTAAGAGTAATGGCCGATATTTCGCTGTGAAACGTTACGAAATATTGCATAGCTTTTATCGATATTCTCAATAGTATATCGATAGTAGGTAGTACATCATTTGTATCTATGTCTATTAAGAGTAGGGATTGTCCAGGTAATTGAGAATACATACTTAGGTACGCAGTAATACACTCACAAAATTGAATTGTTGAATGTGATACTTAAAACAAATGTGACTCCAACACCACATTTTTCGCAAGATGTAGGGGTTTAATGTTGTCCGCTAGTAATAGCGTCCCTTTTGTTTACACAAAAATCACTAAGGCTTTTAAAATTAAGCCTTACAGAAACAGGGGTTTGACTCTACTATACTTGGCTCTGTCTGTTCACTTTTACCAGCAACAGCGTAATAATGCTTGTGGGTTTGGCATTGATTTTACATCAAATGTTTTTGGTGATATTTTACTTCATATAATTTGGATTATGTTGTTTTATAGCATTTCCATAATATAAAATAAATTGTTCAGTCTACCTGCTTGCTATGTAAAACGTGTACTGCATACTTTAGGAAAAGAACATAATTATTTGCCTAATGGATCCACAGCCTCTAGTATTTTATAGCATTTATATAATCCAAAATAAATCGTTCAGTCTACCTGCTTGCTATGTAATGCGTGTCCTGTGTACTTTAGAAAAAGGTAATAACTATTTGCCAAATGGGTCCAAAGCCTTAGGTTACGAGATTATTACCATTTTGAATCACTATGTGAATAGTTTTTTTTAAATATCTATATTAATATTATCGAGATATCAGTACTCCATGTTTCAAGCAAAGTGACAAGATTTTATAAAATCTTTATTATCATCGATACCAGAAGGGACCTTATACTTTGACCTATTAAAATGTATCGATACAAAATATTAAGTAATTCCATCGATATACTAAAACATCGAGGTGTATTGGGCAGCGCTATGGCAGAAGCAGGAACCATACGTAGCATCTATAACTTACCTAGTCAGTGCATAGCTCACAGGTTCGTTTTCACGGGTCACCGCACGACACGATTTACGACACTGTTGATAATGTCCATTGATGTCGTTTTACCATAGCAACAATATGGTTAATTAACCAGAGATATGCCGTTTGAGGTTTCATTGTATCGTATCCATTGATATATAAAATGTATATATCAAAGATTGTATCGCAAGTCCTTTTTTGTAGCGTATTATGCTAAAGTTACCGTTCACATGCAATGCCATTCAGTTATCATCCGCAATCTATTTTACCATGTAAACCGTCACAACAAGCTTACGTCTGCAAATTTTGGAGCTCGCAGGGCTTGCGGCAAGTGGCATTTGTATAGACATTAAAATTGGTATAAACACATCTGGGAGCTCTTTCCTGCGAGAACTCTAGTAGAACTCTACTCTAGAGACGGCTTTACACACGTTTGTTCATCGATAGTGTTTTGTTTCCATTCAGTGCACATTATAGTTATACTTACTTGAAAATCAAAAACGAAATATAATCTGTGTAGTAATTAATCGCGCCAATGTATAATGTAGATTGTGGAGATAACTATTCACTCTGGCATCACTCAGAAATAAGTATACCCTAAATATAACGTAAATATTTAATTTAATTTGTCAATTTAATTTTATAATATTATGATACTAAGAATAGGTTTTCCCTATGCCAACTTGCTGAAATATCCATCCACGTTAATTTTTACTTTTTGTTAATTAGTATAGGTTAATGCATCGACAACGCTTCATTATCATAGGCAAAACAATATATTAAATTATAATAGTCTGCTTCATCTAAGAGGCTATATCTGCGATGAATTACTTGCAAGGTGTAGTTTTCCTAAAGTAATGAATACGATCTATTATTAATAAAAGACTACAGCTATTTATATGCGACTAGCTTTTGCCCGCGGCTCCGCCCGCGTGAATGAGTTTTCCCGGTATAAAAGTCCCGCTTAAAATGTAGCTTATATGACACGTTCGTAGATTTACCATAGCAGCGCCATCTATTGATTACTTACTCAACCCAGTCGAAAGGTATCGACATCTGTTAGAATCATTCATAGCAGCGCCATCTATTGATTACTTACTCAACCCAGTCGAAAGGTATCGACATCTGTTAGAATCATTTGGAGTTAACAGATAATTGTGACTGTCAAATAATAACAGACAAATAATTAGCAATAAATTAAAATTGCGACTATAATTTGAGATTTAAACTATCCTATCTCTCAAGTTGGATCGAACTGCACATGGTGTGCGAATTTTATTATAATCGGTTAAGTGGTTTAGGAGTCCATTGAGGACAAACATTGTGACACGAGATTTATATATATTAAGATAGATATTTTGACATTATATGTATTGACACATTTTATTCACAAAAGTAAAATTAAGTGGCTGAAGTAGTTAATATCGTTGGTTGAATTTTACACTATAAATAAAGTTACTTTAGAAATTGTTGTCAACATTAAAATAAAGTAAAACACCAAAGTTTAGGAAAATTGTGTTTCATATAATAAATAATAAACTTATTTTACAATTTGTCCGAAACTTGAATGTAAGAACAAAATTCAATTCAAAGCATCTAGCATAAACAAAGCACTGTAGACATAGGTACAAGAAAACTTAATACATAGAATTGAAAACTTTAATATGTAGCCGTACAGCCTATATTGCAATATCCTAAAAGCTTTTAGAGGTTGAATGGAAAAATGCAATTTGAGTAATGACCGAAAAAACCGAAGTTGAATCAAATTTTCCGCCATTTCTTCTATTGTACATATGGTTGCAATCAATATTGTGCGCAATGCACCATTGCGCATGTTTCTCTTCGCACTTACACGCTAAATATCATTTTAAACTAAAGGGCCAAGATAAATATGGTTCGAAATCGCTTAATAGCATTTTCAAAAGGCAGCTGACAGGTCTTCAGTGTTACGGACAGGCAGTGTGCATGTGAAATTCGTGGATAGAGAATTATCTAATATTAAATAACAGTACATTAACGTACGTCTGTGTGTCATAGATAAAAACATTTTTTTTCAACGGTAAATAAAGTTGGTGTTACGTTTTTGACGCGAAAATATTACATGTTTGCGTAGTTCCATAATAATGTTTTGTTGTAAAACAGTTAAGTGATATTGCGGCTTCAATTACGTCGAGATAACATTATGTTTCGTGATATCGTTTTGAAGTGAAAAGATTTTAGACAAATTGGTTTCGTATGCCACATACGATTGTAGAATATCTTCATAAAATTCTGTAGTTGTTAGATAAGTTGGATAATTTTATAAAAATACTTGGCGGCTTTTGCTTTTTTTTTTAATATTTATCAATGAATTTAAATCAGATGACTAATAAATGTGCGTGTATTTGTTATTAAGTACAAGCTTTGTCCACGAACAGTAAGGCTTTATTTTATTAAATTTCTAATTTTCTAATACCAAATTCAGTAAAAATTATATTTTGCTAATAGCGTCAAAGTATATATCTGCTCTACCATAGGCTCTACAAATATTGTAGAATTTTAAAAATCGAATAGTAAACTTGTACACTGATTTTCAATTCTGTAGTATTTTATACAAAAAGGGGGCAATTTTTTTATATATTTTGATTATAAAAGAAATAAGTTAATTATTCCACTGAAAATAACACCGAGTAGGTAAATATTGTGGCTAAACCTTTACATACCTGTGATTACACAAGAAAATAGAATAGGTATATTATGTTACACAAAATAATGCCGAGTAGGTAAACATAGCATAACCTATAATAATGAGATTGTAGGTTTGGATATCTCTACAACTCTTCCTTTTACATCGTTCTGAAACAATAGGACTTCCAGTTATAATAGTTTCACACTTTAGTATTTATATGTGTCAATTAGATAGTTTGATATTTTTAATCAATCAAAGAAATGTTTTGCATTGATTCTTATTAAAAAATTTACATATCAGTCGCAATATTATGTTAATCGCATTTTATTACAAAAATCTGTTAATGTATAGGTACAATGTGAAGGTGCTACCATATTTAAATTAAAATATTATATATTTACCCTTTAAGGAGATTATTCAAAAAATATTGTTTAGGTACATAAGCAGTTCCTACCACTTATCAACATAGATGATAAAATAATATCAAAAACAAACACGTTAAATTCAGTTTACATGTTAAAAAATATTTGTTTTATGTCATAATTTATCTATATAATATAAAAGAAGATACTGAATAAAATTATGATTGATACTGATTATAACGTAGGACTTTAATTCTAAAATTGATCATGACCGTTAACATTTCCAGTTAAAATGTACTTAAATTATGATTACAACTAAAACCAAATATCGAAAGTTATCTAATAATAATACCAGCCGTGTATTATATACTGCTCACTGCTGAGCACGGGCCTCCTCTATTACTGAGAGGGGTTAGGCCTTAGTCCACCACGCTGGCCTAGTGCGGGTTGGCAGACTTCAAATACCCTCGAAATTCTTATGGAGACTTCTCAGGTATGTAGGTTTCCTCACGATGTTTTCCTACACCGTTAAAGCGAAAGATAATTGATAAACAAAGTTATCTAGTACCAAAATGGTAATGTAAATTTTTCAATAATTGTCTGCTCTGTATAAACTATTAGCCGGGTTTTCCGACGCAATAGCGAAGGACGTAAATAGCTTGTCCAAAACAAAAATATTTCAATATTATAACACGCATTGTATATATAAAGACCTTATTCTAGTATTCTATGGCTTAGGTTACAGTGAAATTTAAATTGAATCGTGTCATTGCACATAATCCAATGAACTTGTATGTCATCGTATCGCATAACTATTTTAACTTTATAGAGACGAAACCTTCTTGCCACACATATTTGTAGGACATGGTTGACTATAAAACTTAGTTTCGAGGTAAAGACTATTAGGTCAAATCACTAACAAATTCTTTTCAAGTAAAAAGTTAAATATTTAGTGTTTTTATTCTAGCAAACACACTTTTATATGTCGCGACATTGACAATGCAAGAGAAAATAGAGACAAACGAATCGTTATTTTGGTTCACAAAATGAACTTTGAACTGTTTAATAACATACACGTTATTAGGTATTTTAAGACGTATGACAACAAAAAAATTTGGCACTTATGCCGCGGCATGACACTTTTTACATAAAAAATAGAGCATTTAGAACTGCACTATTTCTTTGCTCTTTACTGACGCACAAATTACATGCAACTATGTAAAAAATGAATACAACTGACAAGTTCTAACGTACAAGCCGATATTTATCGTGTCGGTACGAAATTCGCTCTAAAAGCCATTAAGAAATTACATTTCACATCCTGTAATCGAGTTATTTTCTTCTTTATTAATGAACGACAAACCATTAATATGACTTAATGCTATTGTATAATTAAACTAGCTTGTTGATTTAACATTGATCATTAATTTTATTGATGGGAAACTCATGGCCAAAATCTGTCGATCACTTTCTTAATTTATATTATAATCAAATACCAAATATTTATTTCATGATGTCTTATATCAAGCAAATTGACCGAGCAGTGATTAATACGAAAATGATTCCGCATTTAGAATGTTTGTAGCTAAATATATTGTGGTAGAAAGTGTATATAAAATACCAAGTCATTAGTCGCCTGAAGAGAATATTTCGGTAAGTTAACGTTCGCTACTTTTACCTAGCAATCAAATTAGTTTTAGTATAAATTGAAAAAATAACGAGACTGATTGTAGAACATTTTTAATAGCACATTTTGAAGTATAGTTAAAGAATTTATACCATTAATTGATTGCGTAGGCCCCATTTATCGAACAGAATATTTGAATTACATTTAGAACAAAGAATTTTATCAAGTTTACCGACTTATTTATTGTCATTTAATATCAATCAACATACCTCCAGTTAACAAGTAATTAATATCTAGGGAAAAGTCATAAAAATTACCATAGAAGCTTTACGCCAATCACATTATTATTTCTAGGTGATCGGCATGGCGTGGCAGATTTTTCCCTTATAATAAACGAAGCTTAGTTCCTGCTTGCAGCTTTTTGACAGCTTATAATGCCAAGGTACTACCACGATAGCACGTGCATGTATTGCTGATTTTTATCGTTACCACCGGCCATTGTATTAAACTAAGTTATAGCCTTGAATTGTAATCATGGAACTTTTATTAGATATTTGTGTGGGCTAGCGGTACGTTGCCTAGCAAATTAGTTATTTTACGTCAATTGCAATGGTTCTTATCGGGCTTCCTAGATTATCATTAAATCTGCCGTGTTAGAAGTTACAACACTTCAGATTCACATAATATATAAAATAGACTACTGATTAAATGATCTAATAATATGTATGAAGTATAACTATATCTTAAAATTTCTATACAACTTTCCTGATGATTTTATCTATCTTGTACCAATTAAACCAATGATGATGTTGATCAGACATATCTATACAAAACGCTAGTTTCTTAAATCTTTTAACGAAGCTATTGATATTTAAAAAGCTGCAATTTCTTAACCTTAACTGACTTTCCTTATAATTTGTCCAATGATATCACCAGATCGGCGGGCGGGTCGGGCAGCAACGTCGGCATAGACGACGCGAGTGACGGCAGCGACGCGGAGCGGCCTCGGAGACAACACCACCTCCGGGTTCCTACACCGGCGTTCCCCGGACAGTGAGTATTACAATTTGCTCCTTTATTAATGACGCTATTGCTGTCCTTTTTTATACGGCATAGTGACCCCACTGAACTTGGTGGTAAGTGGAATAGGGTCTAGATGGTGACAGAGAAGAGATGATTGCCCGTCGCCAGTCGACACAATTATACTAGCCTATTTTAAGCGTAAGATATATTATATATAGGATGATATGCAATTCCATTTGTGATAATTTAAAGTAATATGAACCTAAACTACAACTGATCGAAACTATTCGGTAGAGTCATCTTTAAATTCATTAGTTTACAATTATTTCCTCTCATGATAAGTTGATTTTACGTTCAGTATGTTATATTTTGTTTATATTAATTATGTATGCTTTATTAATTAAATTGAAGCAAGCGAGGTCTGCTTAAGATTCAGAGTAAAATTGTTTAATATTATTGCACTGATTCAAAGTAATTTATTAAGTAGAGTCATCAAAAACCAACATACAAGAACTTACTGTCACTTCTCTTATAGTGGATTAGATTTTGGGAAACCCAAATGACGACCTCATTAGATATTTCCTCAACCCTTTTCTTTAAAGTTAGAGGTGCGTCCACAAGTGCTGTTAGGAGTGTAAAGTGTTTTATGTTTTTGGACGATGCAATGCAATGCAACCAGCCCTGTATATACTGCTGAGCACGAGCCTCCTCAACTACAGAGAGGGGTTAGGCCTTAGTCCACCACGCTGGCCTAGTGCGGGTTGACAGACTTCACATACCCTCGAAATTCTTATGGAGAATTCTCAGCTATGTAGGTTTCCTCACAATGTTTTCCTTCACCGTTAAAGCGAACGATAATAGGGTAGTTTTCTATGTTTGATTTTGTATATTATTTGATATGTAACAGAAAGTTATACGAAAAAGAATTCTTTCTGTGAAATCAACATCAAAATTGGTTGAAAAATAAAGCAGTTATTCTAATTTGAAATATTGTTGTGAGCAAAAGTGGGGGCGTGGTGGAGATGTCGCGCGATCTCTTTTAGACGCACGCAGCGTTATGGCCGGTGACACCGGATGACGTCACAGTCTGATACTAGTGTTATTTGACAATAACCCCTCCACCAAATTTCAAAGCTTTAAAACTTACTTATTATTGCGCCAATTTTGAAAAATCTTTTTTCGTTAGATTTTGCATGCCACAAATTTTTGATAAATGTATTAAAAAAAATTGTCAACTACCCTATTGATAAATAAAACCTTTTGGAAGATAGATATCATTTAACATCAGATTATACAATTGCTCATTTTCCGATTTACGCCATAGAAAAAGCATCGAATGGCTTGTTATTATGTAGAGTTTCTTTAAAATAGCTAAGCAAATTTAACTCGGTTAACTTTATTCAGGAATTAATTTAATTCTTGTCCGTGTTAGTTTATTCGTTGATAGTGTCAGTTTTGCAATACTCTTCATTTGTTTTAAAATGATATCGTTTAAGTTGCGGCATTATAAAAAAGGAAAACCTGGATGTTATTGTGTTCTGTGGACTTCTGTATTCGTACTATAATCAGCATCTGCATAATCTCAACGTATATATGAATGAGTCCAAATAACTAAGTTTGTTCGTTAGTTTCCACCTATCTTATGCAAATATGAAGAATAAATTGTGATAAGATAGTTTTCAGTTGAGTGCGTTGTGTCATGATGGCACTTTGTGTTTTTTTTTAATTCTTAATTAAGAAAAATGTCTTAACATCTTTTTATATTTTTTAAGTTGTGTTTGTATTATGGAAGGCAAAGATGCCAAGCATATGGTTGCACCTGGTTCAAGAAGCGTTCGTTGGTCTTTGCGAAGGGATAGTCTTCCTTTAGCCACTATCAGGCAAGCCTGGCTCAAAGGCAGGCATAGCATAACGTATGACAACTTGTGGCGTAGACGGTACGTATATTTGTTATGCAAATGGATTTTTCGTCTATAAACTCATTTTTATGTTATTTTTTTTAGCATTATTGGATTATACTCAAATAGATTATCTTTAAACGAAGTAACAAATTTAGATATTTTTCGCGCTTCCTCACTAACAGCGTCGGTAATGCGAGTGAGTGATTAGTCCAATAAGAGATTGCGGATTATTTGCGGCTTTAAAATTGATGTAGATCAAAGGATTAATGTGTTTTACATAATATATATTATATATATATATATATATATTATTACGTTCACCGAACTAGTTGTACACAGTATAGGGTTCACAAAACAAAAAAAGTACATTATTATATAGTAGGGACAAACTAATATGGCCGGTATGACATGACACGGTTTTGAATTTTTTGGGTAGACGTTCTCACAGAGTTATCGCGTCGGGAAAAAAATTGAATTGTCTTACCGGCCAGCTTAGTTTGTCCGAACTATAGGTATGTTCATTTACAAAAGTGAGCAACCTTCTTGGTGTGAACACGGCATGCACAAAAGTATCTAAATTTCGGCTTAATCACAATACTTAATATTCAAAACAAATCAATAATCAGAGTAAAAAAAAATTACTACGAAAATCCATACAACTTAACAAAGAATGAAGTCGAAGAAGTGAAATACCACTGAAAACACAAACTACAACAATACTATAAAGTATAATATAAATATAACAGTTCATGAACTTTGATGCTTAAGATTAATATAATAATGCGCATTATTAATTATTTTAAATTATATTTTTACTGCTTTTTAACTGTCTTTTAAACAAAGAAATATAAGAACTGAATATATTATATCTATACTATGGCATTTTGTATTGTAAGTAGAACATATTCTATACATTGGTGAATGTCGACTAAGGTTGGTTTGATACGGCGTCAGACTGAACGTTATTCTGCTAAATGCGAATATATAATTTTATTCGCATTTACTTTGTTTGCAAACATAATAAAATACATATCGTGATAAAATTTGTTGCTTAATTTATTATTCATAATCCTTACGATGTTCCTATGACAGGTGTACAATTTTCAAATACAAGTTCCCGACCTGGCGATCGGCCGAACTCTACTTTGCCAACTTCAATTTATAAGACAAATAAATTAATCATTTTCTATTAATAATGTTAACCTCGTCTGTCAATAGTTATTGTTGTAAAAAGAATTCTATATTTATCGAACCAAAATTCATTTTTGACTGGGTGTTCTAAAATAAATGTTTACGTTATAAAATTTTATTTACTCTTCTGAAAGACGTAAGTAGATAAAATATGTTTTACTAATTACGTCTTTATAATTTTTTTTTACTAGATTTCGTGTATTGTTATTATAAGTTTATCGGTTGCTATATTAGCAACAATGTTGCTGGTTAGGTCACAATTATCTATCAAAAGCCAACAACTGTAAAGGTTATCAATTCCATTCATTGGAGCGGTGTTATCACCGTATAATATAATTCCTACTATTGTTTTCGTTATGTTATCAAATGCAAAATTGTATGAAATATGCCAGAACAAATGGTGTAAAACGAACGACGTAGAGTTTTCTGCTTTTAATATTTTTATAGCAGAACCGGTTAAATTGGTCATTATATTTGAATGGGGGAACTTAAAAACATTTAAATGATCCCCGATTCTTCTAATTCATCAATACCCCTTGATAGAATCTTGCGTGGTGAGAGAGGTTGTACACACACACACACACACATACTCACGCTTTTTATCCCCGAAGGGGTAGGCAGAGGTTCAACTAGTGCACCCACTTTTCGCCGTGCGTATTCCGTCCCATGATGTGATGGGGGCGAGCCCATCGCTATATAGGGTACTAATTCCAGACTCCGGGCTGATACTGAATAGAAAAACCCAATATCACTGCCCGACTCGGGGATCGAACCCGAGACCTCAGCATTGCAGTCGTACCGTAATACAACTACGCTACCGAGGCAGTCGAAAGAGGTTGTAATCGACGCATTTTTGACAATTTCTTTCAATAAAAGGAGATGTCCGCTTTTTGTATGGGAGCTGGGCCTCAAAATCTAACCAGGCTCAAACTTTAGGGATATTAAAGGGGCATAATATGGAACTTAGATCCATTAAAAAAATATTTTTAGACCCCTCCATTCGTAACTACCTTTTTTAAAAACGTTCATATTAAGTGTAGTTTTCAAGCCAAACAAAAACACATAAATCTCAAAATCGGAGGTGTTTAAAATTAAACGATTTATTGCAAATGGCTAGTTTTCAAGAGTTCTATCCAAATATATATAAATTGTCTTGTTTAGAATTTCAGACCCGTTTTTGGACATGTCCTTTGATGTCAGTTCACCTCTTAGCATTGGGACAAAGTCCATTCATATCAATATCTAGGCAGATATAGATGAAACCCTTTCATCTATCGAGGCTATCAGATGCAGCCATCCATGAATGGGCCAAACGATTGTTCCATTTAATAGAATCAGCCTATTTCTGACGTTCTCATTCGAGCTAATACTACAACGATAATACCTAACAATATAACTGGATTATGATTGTTATTCGAACAGGTGCTATATTTAACGTAATATAACAAGCTGAGACGGTCTATGTCTTATTATATGTTTGTTCTTTGTCGTTTCGCTGGCTCACGATTACAAGGTTTTATGTTATGTTTTTGCACAAATTGAGTTATATATGGCACTAGTTTTGCTGGCGGCGCCGCCCGCGTGAAACAGTTTTTCCGGGATAATTTTTTTTCCCTGGGATGAAAAGTACCCTATAGCATACAGGAGTAATGTAGCTTCCTATTAGTTAAAGAATTTTCAAAATCGATTCAGTAATTCCTGAGATTAGTGCGTTCAACCAAACAAACAAATTTATGAGCTTTATAATATTAGTATAGATGACTCTATGTCGTTTTCAGTAAAACATTACAATCATTCCGAAATAAAAACAAAGGGCGAACCATGAATTTATTGTCTTCTCTAATTTTTACCTATAGAAAATTTTTGAAACTATTTTTCTCAAAATAATCAAAATTAACATTAGAAACTTGGCACACGGGTAGATCATGTCCTGGCTTAACATAGGCTACTTTTTATCCCGGGAAATATAAAGCGGGACTTTTATCCCGGATTTTATTTTCTCACGAGTGGAGCCGTCACAACCAAACCACTGAACCGATTGCGATACAATTTGGTAGGGAGATAGTTTAAGACCCTAGGAAGGATCTAGGGTACTTCTTATCCCGGGAAAATATAAACCGGGACTTTAATTCCGGAAAATCGTTTTCTTCGAGTGGTACCGCAAGAAATGAAGTATGGAGATAGTTTGAGATCCAGAGAAGACATAGGCTACTTTTATCCCGGAAAACATATACCGGGAATTTTAACCCGGATTTTTTTTCTCGCAGTTGGACCGTAACTACCAAGCCAATGAATCTATTTCCATGAAATTTAGTAAGGACAGTTTTCGAACCTGGGAAGGACCTAGGCTACTTTTTATCCCGGGAAAATATAAAGCGGGACTTTTATCCCGGAAAAACTTTTTAACGCGGGCAAAGCCACGGGTATAAGCTAGTTTTTCATAAAGCCTTCATAAACTTATGGATGCAACACAAGTAAGTAATAAATATTATGAAATCATACGTCAGATTGACTGACAGAAATTGTCATAATTGTCGTAAAACGATATACAGCCAACCACACCAAATTGGAATTGGACTTTTATTTAATGAATGTCAATTAAGATGATTAAGATATAGTGAAAACTATCAAGTGGTATTTTTGACAATGGACGCTAGGAAACCAGAATTATGAATCAATGTAACTTTTGACCAAAAAGGAGATGTCCACTTTGTGTATGGATGCTTGGCCTCAAAATTTAACCAGGCTCAGAATTTATGCATATTATAGGGGCAAAAACATGGATCTTGAATCCATTCAAAAAATATTTTTAGACCCCTCTTTTTATAACATACTTTTTTAAAAACGTTCGTATTGGGTGTAGTTTTTAAGCAAAATAAAATTACACTAATCTCAAAATCGGAGGACTTTAAAATTATGCTATTTATTGCAAAGGCCTAGTTTTTTGGAGTACAATCCAAATATCTATAAAGTATCTTGTTTAGAATTTTAAGCCCGTTTTTGGACATGTCCTTTAATGTTTTGAGGATAATTTTATGACATCGGTAACAGTCAGTAACGGCAGTAGATAACGCTTTTTTGGTAGTTAAAAACTAGTGGTGGTTATTAATACTGGTATTATTATAAATTATAAAGCCATTGCTATCTCGCCTCAGGATCACTAGCGCAGTGCAGTGAATTTTATCTATAAATAAGATCTATGTGTTATCTATGGGCAGTCCTGACTCGCGACATTTACTATCAGGACAGCGGCTTGCTCGTCTCCTTATAGAGTTGTATAAAAAGATTTTTTTTAACACACACACACACTCACGACTTTTATCCCCTAAGGAGTAGGCAGAGGCGCAACTAGTGCACCCACTTTTCGACGTGCATATTCCGCCTATGATAGGGGAGCCTATCGCCATATCGGGCACAAATTCCAGACTCCGGGCTGATACTGAATAGAAAAATCCAATATCACTTTGCCCGGCCCGGGGATCGAACCCCAGCATTGCAGTCGTACCGTAATACAACTACGCCACCGAGGCAGTGAGTTTTTTTTTTAATATTTTTATGATTCATACTGAAACAAGATTGGTACTTATCATCATATTTTATTGACTAGAAGGGGTTTTTTAATACATCAATGACTAGAAGACACATATTTTATTACAATATTATTTTTCTTAAGTTACATTTAAATAATTTAGTGAGTTACATTTAATATTAATGACTTTTTCTAAATTCGATTTTCATAGTAAGATAAGTTAATATAATAATCATGTGATATATTTGTATAATAGAATATTGTGGCTTTATGCCCGAAAATCTTACTAAATTTATGCATTGTTCATTGGTGGGTTATCATTGTGTATGTGATTTGAGATAGTTGCTCATAACATGAACGAAGTGATTCAAGCACTACATGTTTCAACCACTACAAAGTTACAATTAAATACTGTACCTACATTCTATATTCAATATTTTATCTGCAGTATTTCCATAGAAACAATTCTTAGAAAACATATTTTCACAAACAGATACATATTTATTAACTTAAGTATGTAAATGATGATCATATGGAATTATAGTAGTTCATGTTAGGATTTACATATAAACAAATTCTATCGTTGTTTCCGTTTGTTGTTGTTCGGGCACCTCGATGACATTTTCAGAAGTGACATTTTCAGAAATGAAATTGTCAGAAGCGACATTTTCAGAAATGAAATTGTCAGAAGTGACATTTTCAGAAATAAAATTGTCAGAAGGGAAACTTCCAGAAACGAACTTTTCAGATGTGAAATTTTGAGAAGCGACATTTTCGGAAGTGAAAATTTCAGTAACGAAATTTTCAGATGCTACATTTTCAGTAGCGATATTTTCAGAAGCAACATTTTCAGAAGTAACCTTTTCCTGCCCTTTGATTTCTTTCAATTGTTTTTCCAAAAATTCTATCCTTTTTCGATATCGGCTTGTCCTCTGTTTATATAAAGTGTTTTGTCTTTTCTGTTTTCTCACCATAAATTGAAATCGTTTTAATTGAGTTTGCAATTCTTTATTTTCAAGTTTGACTTTACTAATTTCTGCCTCTAAGTCTAAGGGAACCTGTGAAATAGAATAATCTGTTAACTATTGTTGTTATCAATATATCTAAGCTCGGCGAAATGTTGTACTAATTAAGCTTCTGTCTTACACACACACACACACACACTAGCCTTTTATCCCCGAAGGTGTAGGAAGAGGCGCAATTAATGCACCCACCCTTCCCCGTGCGTATCCCGTCCCATGATGTGATAGGGGGCGAGCCCATCGCCATATCTGACTGAATCGAAAAATCCAATATCACTGTGCCTGACCCGGGGATCGAACCCGAGACCTTAGCATTGCAGTCGTACCGCAATACAACTACGCTACCGAGAAAGTCTTGCCCTTCAGCAATAAAGGCTGTAGTTTATGGTTATAAATATATATCAGATAAACGTACCATATTGTCTAGAGTAGGTGATAAACATAGCAAGGGAAGTGGTTCATTTCCATTTATTTCTTGTATAAACTCCTGAAATAACATAATATGAACTTGTTGCTTTAATTGCAAGGCGGGCAATATATATTATATATATTATATTTGTAAGTTTTACTCGCATAAGTTACTTATGAAAATTGTATGAACGTAAACTTCATTAACTTGTTACAATAACATACGATTCGTTATATAAATAATAACTAAAACTTACTAATATAATTCCCGCTTTAGAATATTTTTTTCATTGATCGCTGATGTTTATAATGATATACGGACAGTATTACAAATTGGGCATAAAATCACAATTCAAATAGACATGGGCTTTGGACAATATTTGATCCTTTGGAAGAATCTCCGTACTTTAAATTCAAGGCTGTCAAGACTCAAGACAACGCGACGGGTGGTTTTTTTTTTGTTTATTATTTTACAGCAATTTTCAATAGTAAACCATTCAAGAGCTTAATTTCATTATCCATTAGAGTGTTATTTACTCGAGTTACCGCTGTGTGATAACAATAAGTAAATCTTATCTATTGCAAATAATGTCTCAAAATGTCAGGAAGAATGGTCCTATATTAATTATTTCAAATAAGCGGCCGACGTCACGATAAAACGAGTTTTCTTAATTTTCATAAATTAGGTAACACTTTATGTAACATTAATCTTATAAAAAACTAGTAATATTGCTCGGGGCTCTGCGCGTGTGAAAAAGTTTTTCCGGGATAAAAATATTTCCAGGAATAAAAAGTAGCCTATAGTACTCAGGAGTAATGTAGCTTCCGATTAGTGAAAGAATTTTTGAAATCGGTTCAGTAGTTTCTGACATTAGCGCGTTAAACCAAACAAACAAACTCTTCAGCTTTATAATTCTAGTATAAATGTAAACCAAGACGTTTAAAGCTTCTAATTATTTTTGGAGGCTTTATTATATTAAATTAAGTACCTGTTAGTAAGTAATCTATTTTAATGAAGTAGGCTTTATAAGTTAGAATTACCTCAGAATTATTAGCATTTTCGACTTTCTCAAAATCCAAAGTATCATCAGGTTCTAGTCCTGGAATTGACAGTATATCTGATGTTGGTGGTGGCAATGGTGGTGGCACCTAAAAATATTATGACATCATAAGTAATAATTACTACCTGTATACTTCAAACCAAATAGTCCCTCAATATTTACTAACGATTTTTCTGGAAATCTGGGTGATCATGGGCGGCGCATTATGAAATTCATTTGCTTCTTTGCTGATCCTAAATTCTGATATAAAACGTGTTAATTTCACACTTACAATACTAAAAAAACATAGAATTTTAATTTAATTTAATTATCTGCTAGATAAACTGTTTTAAAGAGACTTACGTCAAATGTCTGAGGGAGTAGACCGCAATGCATGCGACGCAGTGCTTATTGGTTCAAAATTATGGATTATTTTGCTACTATTTATGAGTACTCGTTGCGCTTATCATCAGGCGAGCATCTTGCTCGTCTCGTCAGTCAGTTAAATGAGGAAAGTACAAACCGTTTTATCAGTATGAGTAATCCTCAACGTAGGCACTGCCCAATCAAAAAGTCTTCTAATCTTCAACGGCTGAAAGTACATTTCTTCAAAATGCATCGAACATATTGTGGATGTTCTCGTTGGAACCCACTTGGGTCCTCTATGGCACACCTCAATCCATTTGCTTTTTATTACCGGGTCTGACGGAAATCTGAAATAATAATTTATTTTCTATAGTATTTATATCTCGTTAAATTTCTGAGCTGCAAACTATAAGGTACCGTAAGAAAGTTCGATTCCCACATAATTTTTTGTGTTATGATTTCAAAATCAATGAATGATATTTGTGGACACTAGTTGCGCTTCCACCTCAGTAACACTTCAGAGAAAAGGTAACGTATTTTTCTTTTATTCTGTTGAATGCACATTGATTTTAAGCCATATATTCAGTCTATTTTCCTTTAACTGAATCTAAATAAGAATATTTTAAATTTTGGGATTTTAATTGCGTTAAGTTATTTTTATCGACTGTGAACTCGTGCTCCTTGTACTCACTGTATCATTAAAAACCGCTTAGTAATAAATAAAAATATTTTTTTGTGCCTGATATGGCGATAGGCTCGCTCCCTATCACATCATGGGACGGAATATGCTTGGCGAAAAGTTGGTGCACGAGTTGCGTCTCTGCCTACCCCGTCGTGAATAAAAGGCGTTAATGTGTGTATGTAAAAAATATTTTAGGGAAATATTTTATATATTTGGTAAAACTTTTTAGAACAGTTTTTGTGTATCCGGGCGGGGTGTGTATGTTGTGTAGCTTTTGTCTCTCAGAAAACCAGTGGATAGTGGTAGTTGTGCTGAATCGTACTGTGAGTGGATAGCAATTTGCTGGATGCAATAAATCGCTTAATTTAAAGGTCAGTGGTGGTCACTTTAAATCACAACCTGATAACCTACTTTAAAACGTCAACGCCCGCTTATATATAGAAATAAAACGATATATATAGAAATAAAACAATAAGCAGCTTCCTAGGTTATTGCTATTTACAAGGCACCAACCAATGCCGACGTTTCACTGAGCAAAGTAAGCATTATGCGCTTACAACTAAGTTATTTATTTCCATTAACAGCAATGTATTCTTAGAAAGCCTATATTTCATTCATTTCCATTGTGTAGCATAGTACATACATGTGGTAACTGACGCCGTGAGGGTTATATTTGACGTTTTCACTCCTATTTCGGCAAACTACTACCGCACAACACGGCATTTTGGCAATTCAGCGCTGAGGCGCGTGCTGCGGACCGTAGACAGGTTTTGACTGCTGCGATGTTGCGCTCATATCGCTCAAACTCCCTGCCCGTCGTGCCATCTTACTCTACCGCGATCGATCGGCTGCGTCCAGCGCGCCGGGCCACATTGGGTATAAGGGGCTGGCAATTATGACAGACGCTAAAATAATATCAAATACCTGGATGCATGCAATTGTCAAATTCGATTTTACGTTGATGTATGTTTAATATTGTAATTTGTTACCATGTTTTAGCTAAATAATTAATTTTAATTTTTGTTTCCTTTTTTGTGAAATAAATTAAGCGCCAGTTGCGGTCAATAATAATGACATACAAACGTAAAAATAATATTTAAACAAATATTCACATATCAATTAAATCTCAATTGTATTCCATAAACATAATATGGTAATTTTGGTTTTTTATTTTATTTTTACTTTTTTGAATATGGTAGAGCTCGAAGAGCCCGTCTAGTTGATGCCATCGCTTGGTACAATTCTGTCGTCCAGCTGTATGCAAGCATTGTTGAGTTCCAGCTCGTAGAACATAACGAAATAGACAGTGTAGACATCGGAATGAAACTAAAAATCCAATATCCCAGGATAATAAGCGCAGTCAATCACACGTAGAGCTTTGTAGCTCCTGCTTTTGTGTAAGATTCCTACTGTTTCTGGGCATTATTAGTTTTTATCATGCTCGTCACGATATTCAGTGATTAATATGAATGCTTGTATAATTAATAATGTGTTTGTAATTGTTAATGTCTTTATTTATTACTAGACCGTGAATGAGTTTTTCCGAAATAAAAGTCCCACTTTATATTGCCCTGGGATAAACAGTAGCCTATGTTACTCGCTGATAATGTAGCTTTATATTGGTGAAATAATTTTTCAAATCAGTCCAATAGTTTCCGAGCCTATTCAATGCAAATAAACAAACAAACAATCAAATCTTTCCTCTTTATAATATAAGTAATAGATTTACTCTATTTTCTTCCTTGAGTCAATATGTGTCATATAATGCTGAACAACGGATATGCTTTTCTTTTTTCTTCTACTTAAAAAATGGTATATAGGTAATTCTCCCAGTCTACCTATACCTCCCCTATGCCTCTTAGAGCTTGATTAACAAAATAGTAGCCTATTATGTCACGTATTGGAATAATGGTAATCACAAATCTCTTATATCTATAATCATTAGTTGGAATTAATTCTCAGATATAACTACCAAGTTGAATGTCGCATGCGTTTATCGCTAGTTTAATAAATACGAGATAAATTACATAATTAAACTTACGTATATAAACTCCATGTTTCTAATAGTTTATTACATCAACGATAACGAAGCAATTTACATGGTTAATTAATTGATTGCGGATAAGACCGTGTTACAAACGCGTCAAAGACCTTGACTGGTCATAAGTGAAATTTGAGAGTGAAATCGCTTACGTGATGGTTTTTATTTTATTTTAAGTAATTTAACTTTAAAACTAGAAAAAGCATAAAGCATTATTTTTTTATAAAGTAAAACTTCTCACCTTTTGTTTTCTTAAATAGTCTAATAACTTTTTTCCTTTCATAGCAATGTAACAAAATGTTTACATTTAAGTAAGAGTACGCATTCATCCTTGCTCAATGCTGTTGAATTCAATAGGGGAGTTGACTACTTTGTTTGATACTTTTATAAAAAAATACAAACACACGAATTGATAACCTCCTCCTTTTGGAAGTCGGTTAAAAATGATTGCCGGCCAAAATCTAACGGAAAAATAATTTTCTAAATTGGCGCCATAAGTAAGTTATAAAGCTTTGAAATTTGGTAGAAGGTGTAATTGTCAAATAACAGTAATATCAGACTGTGACGTCACGGAGTGTCACCGGCCATAACGCTGCGTGCGTTCGAAAGAGATAGCGTGATATCCCCACCACGCCCCCACTTTTGCTCACGACAATATTTCAAATATGAATAACTGCTTTATTATTCAACCAATTTTGATGCTGATTTCACAGAAGAATTTCTTTATCGTATTATTTTCTGTTACATATATAATAATGTATAAAATAGAACTTAGGACACCACCTTATTACTATATAATTTATATTATTGAATTAATTGTTTATTTAATTATGACTATAATATATTTGTCATGAAGTATAATAATTAAAAGATAATTATGGACCGCTTATTATCTAATATAATTGATAACAACTACACAGTGGAAACCAGAACCAAGTCGCAAAATTTTATAGTGGATAAAAACATATAGATAGGTTACATTTACATTTTTAAGCACTATATTGTAGTTAGTTTTTCTTACTAGGGGTGATTAGGGCTGAAGACTTTATCTAATAAAGTTTCAACGTAAATAAAACTTATTTGCATATGCAAATGCAAATATGCGAATAAATCACACCCACGGGCAACTCACGTGTCGGACCATTTGACTTTGGCGACCTTTTAAATCTGAACCAATTTAGCAAAATTAAACGTCAGCTTCTTAATTTCTACTTCAAAGGTGTTTCTCCGTTTGAAGTATTAGTAGTGTTTTTGTGAGACGTGGTTTCCCGGTTCTTTATATCGGGAAAGCCCCATCATTTTCGTAGGATATATTGCATGCGTAAATGGATTTTCTGATGGTAAGTAGCTGCCCATGCATATCCATTATCTACACTGTCAGAGGAATTGCAAGGCTGTTATCGTTCATTGAGGTGAAGGAAAAGCAATCGGGAAAAGAGGGTAGCTCATTGAGATTCAAGTAAGGTCAATGACCATATGAGACGCCAATTCACACCAGTTTTCTGTGGAACCACGGTAACCAGGTTATACTGGTCCATTCACACTGTACAGTCAGCAGCATAAGTAGTTGAAAAAAATCAAAATTTCAAATCATACGCGTTAAGTTAAACTGAAAAAATTTTTTCTTCGTTTGAAGTAAAGTAAACCTCTTTTATTTTATTCTTGTGAAGAGAAATAAAAGATTAGTAAGAACACAAAAGTATGTAGGCAATTTGAAATTTTGAATTTATTCCGCTACTTATGCTGCTGACTCTACACAACATTTTATAACTTTACTACTTACTAAGTAAAGTTACTTAGTTGATAGGTAGGTACTGCCATAAAACACACAAGACAGTTTCTCAAGGTTGCAAAAACACGTCCTTTATGAAAAGGAAGCGGTTGTTTTGAAAGTGCTGTGTTTGCTGACGTCACAGCTGGATATTTTAGGCAAGGTGTACAAACAACATTTATGTTTTCGTGATCAAACTGCGTGCTAGATGAGTTGTTTGCAACTTTTTTCGTAACTTTGATCGTTACCGAGATGTTTACAAAAAGCTGATTTTAGCCTTTGAACTCACACGTAAAATAATTACTTAAGCGCTCACGCATCGTTGAAGCTTTCTTTAACTTATCAATCTAAATGGAGCCCTTAAAAAAATTCTCAACAGTAAATTTCAATAATCTCAATCCGAATTAAAACTGTATACGACATTTCATATTAATGTGTCCATAATTTATATTGTAGAGATAATTGTTTACACTTTATTTTCTATTTCCTGAATATTGTATATACTCAGCTTCTTATGTTTTATTACTCTGTACCAATATAAACTGTCTGGTCTATAACTAGATGGTAGCCAGAGAAGTGACGTAGCGACACTCCCTCTATCGCGTCGGTGCCAAACACCCACTTCGCGCGTCACCCCACGCTGTTTATTGCTAATAGTGTCTTGCGAGTTAATTCCGTACTACGGTGACGCAACTTTACGTCACTAATATAAAATGTCAATGTTTACTTCTAGTAGTGACCTTGGGGTTTAAATTCTTGGACCATCAAATTTAATGGCGTGAGAGTTATGAGATCGAAATTACTTTTCATTACATAATAGCATTCTCGTTTTCGTTTATTTCGTAACGATTTTATCGATTCCTTATAAAAGGTTCCTGACGACTTGCTGAAATATTTATTTAGATTTTTAATGCTTGTAATTTTTAACTTACTTTTTTTATACCTATTGTTGCACAATTCACATAAAAGGCCTATAAGTTAATGCTCCTGGCTCTAGATATCAAACAGATCCAGTAATTGAAGCTTAAGGGGGATTCATCATACACCGGTACGTGCTACGTGAATTACTGAGGCGATCTAACTTTCTGCTTCACATTGGCTATGGTTCAAATTGCTTATTAAGTTAGTTGTTCTTAATTCAAGATGTTAAATATTTCCTAACAGAGACGACCTTTATAGGCGCGGTGGCACCTACAAAAATGATAAGATAATAATCGTGCTGTATCGCCTATTAAATTGTTCTTGTTGCTTATGATAGCGCCATTAGTCGCAGTGTGAAAATATGGTTGATTGAAGTGGCGGAGAAATACAATCCATGGCCGAAGTTTAAAGCAACATCTCTGGGGAAATACCATGAGAACTACGCAATGGAAAAAGTTTAAATGTCATCATTCGACACTGTGTTCACACTGTTTTGTAACACCGCTCTTCTAGGAAATCTTAAGTTGTAACGGACGTCCAATTACGTCCGAATTATACCATAGTAAGCATTTTCTGAAAAATAACATGATGCTATTTTCTCAATTAGTGATAAGTATGTATTAAACTTTCTTTCCTTTGAAGCAAATCATCGTGCACTATAAAAACTTTCTTTTAACGAATGACGTGTAAGAACAACAGCAGTGCTCCGATTTACAGTGTTATTGAATAGTTGCGCTAGAACTATGTTATTTTGTTTTAGCAATAACAATAACATTTTAATATTAAACACGTTCTCAATCCTGGTTTTGTTTTTCTCTTGTCCTGGTTCAGTTTAGTTCGTAAACATTGATTCAGAAAGTAATGTTTCACCAGAACTTTCAGCTATTAGGTTTATTGTTGCCCTCAATGTGGTTGAAATAACTAATACACAACTTTAAACTTTATCACAAAGTGGTTCGATAGAAAACGTTTTGAGCAATCTCCGTTTAAAAAGAATCTCAGTTCTAGATACGAAAGAGTTCGTGAAATTACGTTTCTTTGAACACTTAGAACACTTACGAAGTCCGGCTTATCCCGGGTTCTGACATAATGTATGTTCTGAGTATACCTAACTAGATTCTGTATCTACATGTTGATAGTTTATAGTATACAGTATTCTGCAGGCATATGAGATGTAAAGTAAATATTTTTTAAGTTTCAAGGAGCATGTTGAGCAGTTTGTAAAATACTGTAGATAAGGAAGAAAAACAAAAGCGAAGAACTAAATTTAGTCGTGACAGTTCTCACAATTCCAGGAAGAGTGTTCACTTTGATGTTTTGATCTGTTGAAGCGATTTGATACGTCAGCCTTATTGTAAACACTGCTTAAAACTCTTAAGAGATGTTTACGTAATTATAATTGATTAGTAAAACCCGCCGTTGCTGTAATGTAAACTTATTAATCTTCATTTAAGAATTAACATTAAAGACAACAGTTATGGAAATTTTCTGTACATCGTACATACTGGTTTGAAATCTAAACGAAGCAAACGTCTGTAAAGGAATAAACACGTTCATCTGTGCACTAATACTTCTACAATCTATACTATAGTATACAGTCAATGTTGATATAAAAAAACAGAACAAAGAAAGGAAAAGTGCAAATCTTAATTGACTCTATAGCTTTACATATTTCTCTTACTTATACTTAATATTATAAATGCAAAAGTTTGTGAAAATGTTTGCATTTTTGATAAATTATAAACCTAGATAGAGTGACGCGCTGCAATGAAACTAAAACAAACAGGCCAACTTTTCTTAAGCTAGTATGCGTGACAGCTTTGTCATACGCTATCGCTGCATCATTCTGCGTATCCTGGTATGCGCGCATAATGATACCAGTTATTACATGGTTTCTATTAAAATGGGGAGAAAATTATATCCATGAAAAACAACAAAAAAATAACTCACTCGTTCTCATTTAGTGGACAACAGTTGGCCTCTATTTTTCTCGACGCGTTTGAAACGTTCGTGTCTATCTAGGTATATAATTAATCAAAGGTTTGAATGTTTGTTAGAAGTAAACGCAGAAACAGCTGAACGGATTTGGATGAAATTTGGCACACAGATAGACCATATCCTGGATTAACACAAATGATACTTTTTATCCCGGTTATTTGCTCCAATGGGAAATAAAGTGTTTTTTTTAATATATGACGCTGGCGTCGTACGTATACGAGTTTGAAAGTATTGTTAAAAGAAAATTATTTTCCCGTCATTATCGTGCCATGTAGGTAACTAATTCATAGTTAGAGTGTAACGAAGGGGAACAGAGGTTTTTGTACCATAAGTTTTGATTCCTGGTTGCCTAGGCAATCCTGTGTTCCTTGGACGCCATTTTCCGTATTGATTCTTTCTTCCCTAATATTTATCGAGAGCCATTACGCGGGCTCACGTAGGTGTTTGCCCTTCATGGCGCCAGTTTTATAACATTATGATATGCATACCTGTATTTAGCTGTATTACGCCATGGCATTATTGGTGGTAGGTCTCTCATATGTAAGAGTCCGCCTGGGTGGGTACCACCGCAATGTCTATTTCTACCGCCAAGCAGCAGTGTGCATGCACTGTTGTGTTTCGGTTTGAAGGACATTGTAACCAGTGTAACTACTGGAGATAATGAGACTTAACATCTTATGTCTCAGGATGACGAGCGCACTGGAATGCCACACAGTACTTTGTAACTCACGGTGCTGGATGGTGTTACTACTGTTTATGGGTGATCGTATCGCTTACCATCAGGCGAACGGCATGCTCGTCTCGTCATTGAATACCATAAAAAAAATGGCAAAAAAATAATTATTGTTATAATTTCAAATACTTTATTTTGAGGTTACATTATTTTGAGGATTGAATTTTTATATAGCCAATTTCTAAGCCACGTCAAGTAATTCTATAAATGATTATGCAAAATACCCAGAAACTAGATCAAGACAATAATAAAACCTTTTGTGTGGCTTCGAGATAATAACGGGAAGTCCTATTGATACAAATGTTTGACAAACAAGTAATACAAAATATTAGCATACCTAATATATTTATTATTATTTCTCACATTTTAGTAGTTCTGCTATAGGTAAGTAATAAATATTTTTAAGCATGTGTCAATGGAGTCAAAAACCTATCAATCAGGCCTAGGGTCCTAGTTCACTACGATTCCTATTTATTAGTTGTTTTTCTGACAGTATATTGGGGATAACATGGTGAGAATATATCTCAATTACAGTAGGTACAATGTGTTCTGAGATGCCGCACCCATGCTGCCAGGTTTCCTTGAGGGATTTAATAGTAATTGATACGTAGAATGTCATCGTTTATTGCGTAGGTAGATAGATATTGCAAATATAGGCACGTGAAGAGAGACTTGTTATGCTAAAGCCGTAAGGTGTGGAATTTAGTTTCTGTAATCTTTGCTTCAAGGTCGAATGTTCCACGATCGCTATAGATACCGTATGTTTCTAAAATCTAATAAATTAGTGATAATGGTATAATAGCAATTGGGAATTGCAAATTATGACTCATTAGGATTAGTATTTCTCGTTTTCCTTACAAAAAGATTGTAAAATCATTATTATATTGTATTAGTATTGCTCACGGCGCCGCCTGCGTGAAAAAGTTTTTCCGGGATAAAAATATTTTCCCGGGACAAAAAGCCTATAGCACTCATGAGTAATGTCTTCTATTAGTCAAAGAATTTTCAAAATCCTGTAGTTCCTGATATTAGCGCGTTCAACCAAACAAACTCTTTAGCTTTATAATATTAGTGTAAATATGGAGTAGGTATACACTATACCTACATATAATATTACGCAGAATTGTAATACTGTTATCGTCTCAATATTTTTCTTACTCAGATACTTTTATTGATCGTAAAGATTGGTTGTACATTTGAGGAGTGACTGACTCGAATGTTGTACGTTATCACAATCGATCAATCTGTAGTGTGCGACGCATTCTCAAATAGATTTCTTTGAAAGTATAGGTATTTCGTGCCTACATTACATTAAAATATTCTCTGTCGATTGAGTAATTTCTGGTGAAGTCTAAGGTCATAGTAGGTAGCCCCGACAACTTGCATTATATCCTCTAAGCGATTTCCTGCACGAATTTTATTCGTATCTTTACGAAATGTACTACTTACCTAAAAACTTGAATCACAATTTTTAAGCAAGTTCTTTCAGCAACACTTATACACATACACATCTTTTATATTGCGCAAGAATTCCCAGATGCGTTGACACTATTGGAAATAATTCTTTAGGTATTCAGAGGTAGGTTGTGACTCGGCGCAAATCCTGTAAGGTTGAAAGTTTCAAACACGAAAACCCCGCTTAAAAAGTAATAAATGATAGAACTGAATAGAACAGAAGCAATAAATTAACACAAAAATTATATGAATAATATAAGTAAGTAGATAATTCTTAATTATTATTTTATTTCATAAAATAATACATATTATAATTATCAGTCTTTATGCAAAATGCCCAGGAAGGTACCTATAAAATATTTTTGCCTTAGCGCTTTAATTTTCCTGACGATACCCTTTTCGAGATAGAGTGATTCATGTATTTTTTTTCTTTATCATTTATTTTCGGGTTGTCAAAAAAGAATTGATAAAAATAATCTTTATTTCATCCCAGTTAAGGTCGGTCTTAAAGGGCTGCCGGCAACCTCTTGAGAGTCAGGCGGAAAGTACCTAAATAAATCTACCGAGGTACTACAATATAATAATATTATGATATCCTTAGACTTTACGTACCTAGTACATAAGTATAATAAATATGATTATAAAATAAATTACGTATATCCTTGTATAAATCCAATAACTTATTTTTTCGTATGTTTTATTGATGTTTTAGTTATGCCTATACGTGTGGCATTACAGTTACACAGAGTCGTTGAAAGAACGCAGAGGATTTTTAAGACAAGGTGAACTAATTACGGTACCTACCAAAAACCGATTGGCAAATGACAAGTGCCAGACGACATGCGGACGTCATATTTTCCATTCACTGCGCTGCGCGGCGCGGTGTGCCTCGAGGATGCCCGGCTGAGCGGGGGCGGAGACCTACCACTGTTAGTTCACAAGCAGCCGAGCCAGTGTATGACTGTGTTTTCGAACGTACGCTGACGTCCGGGCGGTTACCGAACGTAAATAGAAATGTCATTTTCCTTGACATTTTTCGGCGGCTCAGATGAATTGTTTTCGATTTGGACTGTAAAATAATATAAAAATTAAGAACATTATAACGACACTTTGTGCTTAAGTGTATTGTATTATTCCCGTTATGTGAATTGTGCGATTTATGGTTACGAAAAGCGTGCTAATAAAATTCATTTCGATTAATTTATCGTGTGAAAATATCATTGACTGAAAACAATTGACGTTGTAGTGAAACTAATCGCGAATAGTGACCTTATTCGTGTTGATTACGTTTGAAAGCATGACCTGCTAAATGAAGGAATCTTATCCTCACGAAATTATGCTCTGTTTCGTACAAGGATTTGGAGAAAGTGAGCACGGGTACAATAAAAGTCGCGAGAATACCGAGTGTAATGAGCCGAAGAGTGATTTGAGTACAAAGAAACGTGGTAAAAGAGTGTCGCTACACCTGGAGGAGACTGACCAGTCAGTGGAACTTCGGGCGAAGAAGTCCGAGGGCCTAGTGACTGGGAAGTCGTTAAGGCTGTCGTCAGGGAGCCGGTTTCCTGAAGTGAAGAGGAGTTTGAGTGACCGGTTCTCAGTCATAACTGATGCCAGCGGCAAGAGGCCTGCTAAAGGACTTTTGACCATTAGAAAGACTTGGTAACTTCCATTCTTAATATTTTTCTCATTTAACTATACCATGCTATGTGCATGTTTCAAAATATAAAGATAACAAACATCATGTTTAAGGATAATAAATCTTTTTGCAATACATTAGCAGTTGTGGCAACAATTCTTATCTTCAATATTATGTACCTACAAATGGAAACTGTCTATAAGGATATTGTGTATTGCCGTAAAGATGGGTTCATGTAATATGATTCTTTTATACTATATAATCTATACTAATATCATAATGCCACATACTTCATTAGTTTAGATGTAGGTTGTAATCACAAAAAGCAGCATTTAGGCAGCATAATTACTATGCATTATAAAATTTAACATCTAATATCTCAGGGTGATGACCGCAGTGGAGTGTTATTTGGTAGTTTGTAATTTAAAGCTCTCTATGATGTTGCTACTGTTTATGGGCGGTTCTATCGCTTACCATCAGGCGAGCGGCATGCTTGTCTCATCATTTGAAGAAATAAAAAAACACCATTTTGTTATATGTATATACAAACTGCCTGCTAAATTTGTAAAAGGTTTGTATTATTTATAAATTATATTGAAGTAAACAAAGTGAATAGGATTGGCTTGTCTTTAAAAATTTTCCTTGCCATTGGTGTACCTACTCCATAGTGATTATTAGTTTGTTGTGGAAGTCTCTTAATTTGTTATACTTCAGTCATGTTTAAAGAATGTTTGTATATTTAGCTGTATTAATATAAATTCTAATTGGAATTCCTTAATCTAATCAGCAATAAACTTGATTTGTTCTAATCGCTTTATAATGAATGCAAACTTGATAAAATGCTGTGACACATTGTTTTAGAATTATGGGTTGGCGAAATAATTGCCATTGCAATAAAAGTGTAAGATCTACCTTGGTGGCATAGTTTTATTGCATGTGCAGTACATTGGTCTGGGGTCTCTGGTTTGAATCCGAGGTCAGGCAAAGTTATATTGGGTTTTTCTGCTTAGTATCAGCCTGGAATTTGTGCCTGATATGGCGATAGGTTCGTTTCTTATCACATCATGGGACGGAATACACATGCCAAAAAGCCGGTGCAGTAGTTGTACCTCTGCCTTCCCTTTCCGGGCTAAAGGCGTGAGAGTGAGTGTGTTTAAAATAAAAATCACTTATAAAATGTCCCAAGAGTTTAGAAAAATTTGATACAGGATATTGAATTAAATTGGATATTGAATCTTAATAGATTATTTAGGTACAAACAAAGTATTAACATTTATATTAATTCTTTCTCAACAATGTCATTCAAATCCTGTTGGATTATCATCTTTTATATTTTGTTATCTTAATCCAATATCTGTGGGATTGGCACAAATAAGCGCGTCGCCAAGGGGTGGCAGGGGGGGGGGGGCAGCTTCCAACCCTAGAAATTCTAAAACAATTGCCAACTGCCAATTATTTATAAGTTTTAGTTATTGTACAGTCAAGAACTCGTGAAGCTTTACATGTTGGACTCTGTACCATTATTATTACAATCGCTGTAGATGTAAGGCTTGTACTACAAGTGAAAAGCTTCATGTGCATATCAATTTGCCCCCCCCCCCCCCCTGGGCCATCGGCTGACGAAGCTCTTGCATAATGCACTTGGTCTAGTATTTTCAGAATTATTTTGGCTTAGTTTTTACCAGCTGCATGATGAAACCTTTGTCAGGGGTATCCAATCCTCAACTGACCATGGCATAAAACTCTCTGGGTTTTTATGGCAGACAAAACTCTATGGCATAGAGTCTTGTCTGCCATAAATCAAACCCAACACCATTCAGTCCACAGCCCATTTACACTGCTGCTCTAATGATGCGATAGAATGTGGCAGACTCGATGGTGTCCAATGTTTTTAAGGCATGTTTCGTAATGGTTTCATTTTAGTGTATCAATCACCCCTCTGGGGTTATACTAAGAAGAATATTATGCAATTTCAATCTAAATGGAATTGAATTTTCTTGGATTTTGCTGTACTCTAAAATTGTAGAGTCTGGCTACAGAAAGTTGATACTGAACTTATTTGCAAACTTTTCACATGGCAATACTTTAAGTGTTCCAACGTTCAGAATTTTCCCTTGATGTCACAGTATTTTTAAGGGTTAAAATAAATAAAATGTTATAATAATGAAATATAAACATGAACCTGATTATATAATAACCATTATTGTATTTATCAACTAGGCGTACACAAACTCAACGTAGCTATGAGTTTGTGTACGACATGCAATTTATTGTTTTTTTAAACAATAAAGCAAGAAAACTTTATATCTATATAGAACTATATATTAATACAATTGCTCATTCTAGTAAACAAAAAATGTTTCGAGAATATAATAAATAATAAAATAAAATTCCGGGACTTTTCCCAAAAACGGGGAACCAAAATCGATCAATGGCATCACTAAAATCTAATGTTTACAAGATGGCGCCTTGACGTTGTTGTGTTGAGATTGAGTTAAGTTGTATTTGTTTGGATTTCTGAGTGTTAAAATGAATAAAACTATTAAGAGTGGAGTACGAGAATTATTGTTTCGAATGATGTGTAAATTTAAAGAGCAACAAGAGAAAAAGCTTCTGAATTCCGGCAGAAACAGGATTGTTTACATATTGTCGTAAATTTCTTAGGTTAGTATGCCTCAAATGTTTTGATACTTTGATTCTGATTTTGTGTGTCTTTTCATACTGTTTGTTGTCTTTTGTTTAATTTTCACATGATTAACATGATTTATGACATGATAAAGCATAGCGTCCCTACCCATTGTTTACAAAGTTCTGAGAATTAGTTTTGGTTGTATTATAATTTACATATGTTTCTTTTCAGAAAATCTCGATAATGTAGCGGGGGTTAGTGAAGTATTGGAAACAATTAAAAGACTAACTGATTTAGAAGAAAAAGATACGATTAAAACTCAGAACGAGTACATGGAAGAAATATCTTCACTAACTGGTAAGGTTTTATTTAGTAGGTACTTGTTATATAATGGCTTTAATTATCTATCTCAGTCATTCTTGTGCACAGCTAGTCATTTCTTCATGTTAAAAACAAAATTCACTCAGAATGTTACTTTTGTAGTCATAAATGGAAGACAACAAGATACATGTTATGTTTGCTGCATACGAAAATGTTTAGTGACTGATATAACCATGAAATAAATTTATTTAATAATCATAATTATTTATCATACACATTTGATTGTATTTTTACAGGAACCAGTATTGCAACATTAAAAAGAATTAAAAAGGAAGGTGTGGTGAATGAAGGTGTCTGGAGAACTCCAGGTAAAAAAAGACCACACCAACAGAAATTGTCAAACTTAGATAGCTTTGACATTGATGCCATTAGAAATAAAATTAATGAATTCTATATTGTGAGAAAACAAGTTCCTACACTAAGAACTTTGTTACCAGCTTTAAAAGACAGCATTGAGTTTAGTGGATGTCGTGAGACTCTTCGCCGTATACTATTAGCCAATGGATTTGAATTTAAAAAAAACAACAATGAACGGTCAATCTTAAATGAAATATATGATATTTCGGCATGGCGACATCGCTTCTTGCGAACAATAGCTCTGAAGCGTGCAGAGGGAAAGCAGATTGTTTACCTGGACGAGACTTATATTCACAAATCATATAAACCAAAAAAATCTTGGCAAGGCCCATCCACAAGTGGTGTTATTGAAAATATTGCAATGGGAAAGCGTTATATAATTGTCCATGCTGGGTCAAAGGCTCTGTTCCAAACTCTTTATTAGTTTTTAGTACAAAATCTAAAATGGCCGATTACCACCATGACATGAATGCTACTAACTTCAATAAATGGTTACAAGAAAAGCTTCTGCCCAATTTAAATGAACCAAGTGTAATAGTTATGGATAATGCATCATACCATTCTGTCATCGTAAATAAAGTACCTACCACACAAAATCGCAAGTCTGAAATAATATACTGGCTTACTTTGAATGATATTTCATTTGAAAACTACCACACAAAGGCAGAGCTTCTATGTTTAGTGAAAAAAAACACTCCAGAGCCAATCTATGAAGCTGATGAACTTTTGAGCCAGAATGGTCATGAAGTATTAAGACTTCCCCCCTATCATTGTGACTTAAATGCGATAGAATTAATATGGAGTTTGGCAAAACGCAAAGTGGCAAGCAGAAATGTAAATCTGACTTCCGAAGAATTTGAGAAAATCATAAGAGACGCCTTTGAAAGCACAACAGCAGATGATTGGAAGAAAATGACTGACCATGTCTTACATGTTGAAAACAAATACAAAGAAAGAGATAGGATTACCGAAAATAGTTTGGAAAGATTTATAATTAATGTTAGAAATGACAATGACACAAGTGGCTCTGACGAATCTCTTGAAGCAGAATTTTTAGATTCTGATTTTGATTATAATGAATGAATTAATAAATGATAATTTTAATATATCTTTTTTCTTGTAGATACAGATTGCTCTTAAAATCACATTTTATAAATATTACTAGAATGTTTTACACTACCCTGCCGAGGGTAATGTTTGTTATATACATGCTTTATATTAGCTTCACTTGTATGTTTGTAACCGACTTTAAACGGTCAGATTTTATTCAAACTTTGTAGATTTGTCGAGGACCGATGACAATACACTAATGTGATAAGATTATGCCATACTTCAATTTGCAAAATGAGATTTTTGTTAATTTATATACCACTAGCATTTGCCCGCGGCTCCACTTGCGTGAAAAAGTTTAAAACCATACTAAAAAGTAGTAAATAATAGTTAAAAAAAAACACGCTTTATAAAGAAAAGCAAACTAAAAAATAGAAAATAAATTTGGATTGAGAATAGTGTAATTTTTTTTAATAAATATAAGTTAATAATAGTGTAAATAAGAAAAAAATGTTTTATTGTAAAAAAAAGCGTGGGGTGCAAGGTGTCAATAGTTATAAACATTTCATTGACAAATGTGAGAAGAAGGATTATCATTTCGACAATATCTTTTTTTACAGTAACACATTTTTTTCTTATTTACACTATTCTTAATTTATATTTATTAAAAAAAATTAAACTATTCTTAATCCAAATTTATTAAAATTTATTTTCTATTTTTTAGTTTGCTTTTCTATATAAAGCGTGTTTTTTAGTTTTTAAACTATTATTTATTTTTATATATGTTCCTGTGTCACACCTTGCAGTCTAAACGTAGTATCCACTAAACCGACCTATAAAGAACTATTTCCTAGTAGCTTAAAAAATCTTCCTACATACCATATATTTTTACATAAATTAATTTAAATATAAAAATATCAAAGTATCAAATTAGGTTGTTCCAAATGTTCTTTTAATAATGGGGTTGCCCTACTGGTATTTTTTAAATTTGCCGCGCTTTTTCAGTATCAACTTTCAGTAGCCAGACTATATTAAGTATAATAACGCAATGTTTTTTACACTGCTCACATTCACCATATCACCATTTAAATATAATGCGGACTTGAAAATGGTGATACAAAATCCTTAGATCCATTTTGTGACCTATCTTTCTGTTGATTAAATAAAAATTACCCAAAGAAAGAAATAAATTGTATTTTGATACACAAAAATATTCCATTTCAAATTATAGTACCTACTTATCACAATACAATTCTTAACAAACAAGTACTGGAAATATATATATTAAATATACTATAGGTGTCCCTTATACAGTTTCTAAGAAAGTTATGGTTGATATTTGCTTCAACTTATAAAAGTTTTCCAGTTTATGGAAGAAGTTAAAAGAACCGTGTTTACTGTGGGATTACTTACACTCCAAACATGGCTGTAGATGTTAAAAGTTATTATATTTAGTTAGATCTGTATTACATTCTATTGAATTTTGTTATTAAAATCCTGAAAAAGAAAACTGTTTATAATTATTATGAGATTAATTGTTATTTAATTTAGGTCGGTGTTGAAGTTTAGATTCTGTGATTATTTAAAAAATAAATACTTTGATCGTCAATAAACTGATCCTTGAGAAAAATATGACATGTGGGTTGTTAAGCTGATAAAAGATAAATAATATCGATATATCGCATTATTCATCTGCTGTTTTTGTCATGTGTTACCATTCATGATTCATTCATGTCATGTGTTACCATTCATGAAGGCGACATCAAACGCGATAGAATCCTCATTAAATAGAGAAGGCATCAATCCGTTAATAAAAAAATGGATCATGAACATGCTGAATCTAAGACTAATAACAGCTGAACTAGGTGACATAACATACACGGTTAGGGCAAACAGGGGCTTTCCGCAAGGGGGCTGCCTGTCTCCCCTAATGTGGTGCCTGCTGCTGGATGACCTCATCAAGGAAATAAATCGCAGGCACATATACATGCAGGCGTATTCCGATGATGGGGTTATCCTAGTAGTGGGACAGGACCTCAATATGTTGTGCAGTAGATTAAATATGGCAATTAGGATAGCCTTACAGTGGTGTAGGGAGCGAGGACTAAACCTCAATCCAGACAAAACTAAGGTGGTTCTGTTTACCAAAAAGAGGAAGAACAAAGATCTGTTACCAATTGTAATAGATGGCAGAAATCTAGAAATAGTTAAAGAAATCAAATATTTAGGAGTAGTGCTGGATGACAAACTACTGTTCAATTCGCACATAAGCCAGCAATGCACAAAAGCTAAAATAGCGATGATGCAATGCAATAGAGCGATAGGCAAGACCTGGGGTATGAAGCCGAATATAACCTACTGGATATACAAGGCCATCATACTCCCAAGACTACTGTACGGAGCCTTGGTATGGTGGCATAGGGCGACCATAAAGGCAAATTATAAGAAACTAGCCCAGGTACAGAGACTCGCTGGGCTTATGACAACAGGTGCACTAAGAACTACTCCAACTGCGGCACTAGACATCATTCTAGGATTTACACCGCTGGATCTGGAGGCTAAAAAGAGAGCATTAGAACAATGTTACAGATTAAAGTCCTATGGATTATGGAAAACTACTTCCACAAACAAAGGACACAAAGATGTAATCAATACAATTCAAGGAAAAATGTCGATGATCTTGGGAAACAATGATCTAATTCAGAAACAAAAGATCTTCGACAAAAAATATAGAATACATATAGGACAAAGAGAAAACTGGGAGCTTCCACACAACCATGATAAGTCGGTGGAATGCTTCACAGATGGATCCAGGAAGGAATCAACAGGACTGTCGGGGGCAGGAATATTTATAACCACGCCACCCAACACAGAAGAAACTACAATAAAGCTAGGCAGATATGCGAGCGTATTCCAGGCGGAAATAATGGCCATTCTGGAATGCGCTGACCGCACTAAGCAAATAACCAATAAGGAAATCAGCACAATACTGATTTATAGTGATAGTCAAGCAGCCTTAAAGGCACTTGACAAACCAGAGACAACGTCGGCCCTAGTGAAAGAATGCAAAAGCAAACTGAACACACTAGCAGCCGACAAAGAGGTCATCGTCGCCTGGGTACCTGGCCATCAAGGAACCACAGGAAATGAGAAGGCCGATGAGCTAGCAAGAGAGGGAGCTGATGAAACATTCATAGGACCGGAGCCGTACTTACCTATACCGGCAAAAGTCACGAAGGGAGTAATCAGCAGGAAGATAGCTACAGAAACAAACGTCAGATGGAGAGACATGAAGGGCTGTCGCCAATCTAAAATCTTCATCAAGACGCTAGACCAGAAGAAAACAAGAAGCCTACTCCAATACAGGAAGGAGGACATAAGAACCATTATAGGAATCATGACTGGACACGGTACGCTGAACAGGCACTTAAAAATAATAGGTAAGACCGAAGACGCCTCGTGTCCAGAATGCGGAGAAGAGGAGACCAGCATCCACTTTCTGGCAGAGTGCTCAATGTACTCTCTGCCAAGATGGGAGATACTGGGAACAGACAGACTGGAAATAGCACAACTACAGGAGGTAAAGCTAGGAGACATAATCAGGTTCAGTAAGGTAACAAAAAGGTTTGTAAGAGTAGAAGGGGGCATACTGCAGGAGCACCAGTAAAACCAGTGCTTCAGGATGGAGACTGTCACGAATAGCCAAGGAAAGGGGAGCGACGCTATGTCAGACTGGGGGACGCCGCCTGGGGGGTGGGAGAGTATGTGGGCAGACTGGACCTGGCAGCCTGTGTGGCCCTTACCGCATAGGCTGAGCGCTGCCCCCCTGTTGGCTCCTGCTGCAATGATCGTTCAAGGTCAAAGTGGCGGGACCCTCAGTGGAAGGCGGTGCTGGGCAGAGATCGGCAACCTGGAAGGTGCACACCTGGAAGGGAGCCACGATGCCTCCAAGGTCTAGCTGTGCCACAGCCGAAACTCCCTATGGTGAATGCGGCCCCTGGGAATGATACCTGCGAAGCGAACCGAACCAAAGCGAAAGTGGCAGCTCCACCCAAACTGGGACTAAGGGTGAAATGGTTCCCAAGAAGGTGAACTGATCACCCGTCTGTGCGACTGCATACGTCCCCACTAGACATACATACATACATACCATTCATGATAAGCACACCTGCAAAACTAGCGATAACGCTTATCTTTCAGCTAAATTTATAAATAAATACAATGTTTTACGATTGACTGATATGAACATTTTTAAAAAAATCATTTAATATTTTGTTAGCATGCCGCGTTACACGATTAATAGTAAAGTGTCTATTTATTAATTATCTATATTTAAGAAGATATAATCGTTATTCTTCCTTGGAACAGTCAATGCTAGACCTTAAAAGGTTGGTAACGTTTGCTGAATTATATGAAATCAATATTTTGTATACAATGTAGATGACTCTCAAATTATTTGACATAGAAAGTGACTCAATAGTGATTAGTGTAATCCTTATAAATATTATTTCAGTATATTAGTTAGCTATATTTATCGCTGTATTTCTTGCGCTGTACGACACCATTCCGAGTTCCTGGGTTCGAATCCCGGGCCAGCTAAAATGATATTTGGTTTTTCTGCTCAGTATCAGCTCGGAGTAGAATTTGTGCCCGATAGGCTCAGCCTTTATCACATCATGGGTCGATATACACATGGCGATAAGCGGGTGCAGTAGTTGTGCCTCTGCCTACCCCATCGGAGATTAAGGAGAGAGTGTTAGTGTATGTTAGTTGGCCAGTCGGTATAACAAGACGCGGAAAATCTTGAGTCATAATTTAAGAATCTTCAATCGGGCTTTATAACGGCTGTAAACAACATCCAAAAATATTTTAGAAGGATTTCCGTCTTTAGTGACAAGCGTAATGTTGTCTCAATTAATAACTAGTTTTCGAATTATCGAGGCATTCAAGGTAAACTGTTCGTTATTGACATAGAGATTTAACGAGCATATTTTTGTCGGTGTTGAAGGTTCGTATTTTGTCATGGTTAATAATTTTTCAGTAGGAACTAGGAAGATATTCGCCTAATCTCGTCTTATTATTCTAATTGTAGAGTATATTTATATTAATTCGTAAAGGCAATAGTTTCGATAGTTTGGGGGACATTAAGTGTTAGTTTTTGGACTCAATATTTTGTCTAATATTGGATCAAATAGCGTTGACGTGATTCAGGTAGCCGGTTAGAAAAACTAAGACAAAAACATTATGCGTAACCTATGTGTAAAAAGTTCGTTACATTGACTCTACGTGAAATGGAATGACCCAAGATATATTTCGCATTTAGTGGCTTACGTGGACACTTAAATTGTAACGGCTTCATTTCATACACAATGAAATAGAAGTCTACCTATTGAAAGCCGGGAACGGAACCATGAACCCAGTTTTTAACCTCAAACCCCATGTTACTTTACGTTCTGTTTGAATGATAAACATGTCGTTATCATAACAAAACATATGCGCTGTGAGATATGAGCATTGTATACATGAATGTTTAGACAAAGCTGCTGTGACGGCTGCATTGACGGTGCACGGTGTTGCAAGTTTTTTGATAGATCCGTGCCATATGCCACTGCCCTACATATCGCTGTATCGTGCAACCGAAATAACTGCCGTGCTTTGGCGATGTCGTTTATTATTACATATAATGATCAATGTTGTGAAAATAGGAAAGTGTTATTTTATGGTTATTTTGAATTGGCTTTTTAGTACATGTATAATATGTAGTTCTGATATTGGAAAATAATTTTGAATATAAAATTACACTTTGTTCATAAGTTGTTATAAGTATTTGTCTTCTATATTCTGTCCTTACTAAGAGTACTCAATATATATATATAAAAATACAACATTATTCTATAATATTAGTGTAGTTTCAAATTGTTTACAACAGCAACCATATAATATTTGTAAAATACCCCAATAACACGTTAATAAAGTTATACTTACTCATGCAGTAACTCTTCATCAAAAATAGCTTACATTCTACGTTCAACTTTAATAGATCGTCGATCTCATTGCATACAAATTTACCGTCCGTGTATGATGTCACCGCATGTCAGAATCGACGGAAGCCTCCCTAATTTGTCGTGGGTGGCCACTCCGACTATCAATAATGTTGAGATATCTATACACATATATACGCATACGCATACTCACGCCTTTTATCCCCGAAGGGTGAGGCAGAGGCGCAACTAGTGCACCCACTTTTCGCCGTGCGTATTCCGTCCCATGATGTGATAGGGGGCGAGCCTATCGCCATATCGGGCACAAATTCCAGACTGCGGGCCGATACTGAATAGAAAAATCCAATACCACCTTGCCCGACTCGGGGATCGAACCCAAGACCCCAGCGTTGCAGTCGTATCGTTGTACAACTACGCCACCGAGGCAGTCTTCAAAATATATATTAATAGAAATTATTCTGCAATAAAATAGCCAATGTCGTAGGTCACAATGAATAGCTGTTGACCCCCTTAATTCGTAGACACGCGTTTCTGAGCTCGACCTCTTTAGAGGAGTCCGTAGAAATACTACGATCACTAGGATACTGGTCAATAGCGTTATTATAGATGATTTCCTACTGTTAAACCACCACGTTAAAATTTATTATAGTCCCGTTATTGAAGACTATCTAGGGCATGATTTCACGACCTGTTGCATTTAAAATTGCACAATTCGTTATAGTTTTATGCAGGATACGAGAATATTATTTAAATTTATCGGCCTTTACGTAATTGACTTTATATAAAATGAGTCGATGATTGTAATTTTTTGCAGCTGTTTTCAAGGTTCATATGTAATTACCATGTTACGTATCCAAAGCATGTATTCTACAAATTATATTATTTTCTATGATCATAGATTTTGAAGGATTCTATTTGTAATTCCGAATCACCTTTCCGAGTATTCTCAAAGTTGTTTTCTTTAAAATATGGATTGAGTCTTTGATCTCCATTTTGATCTGTAATTATAATTAGAGTCAGGATTCTCTGTACTCTATATAATTAGTCTGTTCATATTTCCACTATATTATGTTGATTATAAGTCATCTAATATTCAATTGTATGTGGCGTCTACGAATGTAGAGGAGTAAAAAGTTATTGCGAAGAATATTATAATTATCTCATAAATCTTATAATTTTCTCGTAAGCATCATAGTTTTCCTTTAAGAAGTTAGAATCCTATTGGTTCCATATTTTCCAACAATAACTAAATTTAAAGACTAACCTTACGAATTAAAGGACAATGGCAGGTCTCCATACATGATTTTAGTTGATGTAAATGTGTAGCGTTTAGAAGTAAAAAAAATATTTAACAATTCAGCAGCAATTCCTAAACAATTATGTATCAAGATTATTAGTGAAAAAAGTCTAAATCTAAAGATTTTTCATTTTAAAGATTTTGAGGTTATGATTTAGTTGACATTTATGAATTGATTCTTACATAATAATATGAATAATGAAACTCATAAAATGTTTGGTAATCTGTCTATTGTCAAGCGAGACCCTCCCTCATCACATTCGAACCTAACATTCACTAAACATGGAGAAGGGTGATCTGCCACACGGCATACTAGCGCGCGGCATGCACCTTCCTCAGCTATACAAGCTTATATACCAAATCATTTTTTATTTATAGATACTACTATAGTAAATAGTAAAGGTTTCTTTGTTTTTATTTTGTAATAAAATCTGAAACTATTGGGAAAAATACGTTCAGACCCTAAGTCCTAGACTTTGGGAAATAACAATTAAATAAAAACGAGTTCTGAAAAAAAATAAAACACAATTTGTTTTTTTTTTATGTTTATTCATCTTCTTCATAATAATTCTCTCTGATAAATATCTCATCTAAAAATTCTCCCGGGGCAGATACATTGCCTTGTCTGGCGGCCCAACCCAAATACCAGACAACTGTCATGGTATGAGCGCAGCAACCTACAGTACGGTTGCTCGACCAGGTACAGTATTTTCAATCAAAACATATTATCACACATTTTACAAAAATACTACATGCCAGAAACGAAATGTCGGAAATAGCTTTTTTTTCTAAAATGATATAAGCAATGACCGTAACTATACAGCCAACAGGCAGCTGGTAAGAATGTATAGAATAGAATATACATAGTAAAAAAAATGTGGTAAGAAAGCTGAAATCTTTGTTGTTATTCCTAATGAACATTTTATAGTCAGATATATTTTTTGCAATTTTTAGAGACATGATGAAAATGATGTTTTGGTAGCTTAAATAATCTTATGTCATTCATAAAAAATGGCCGTAACACATTGCTAAAAAGTCAATTAAGTTTTTTTAATAATTTTTGCAACTTATACACACTTGTACAACTAAAGTTAGTATGCTGAAAAATCATACAAAATAATTATATTGAGATTACCATGTTTGGAATTTCTAAACGCATAATTTATTTATAAATACGATTTCGCCATTGTCCTTTGTGTAAGTTCCTTATAGGACTAAGGCCTAAACCCTCTCAGCAGTGGAGGAGGACCGTGCTCAACAATGGGCAGTAAATACATACAGGGCTGGAATTATTGTTGTATAAGTTTCTCGTAGATCATATTATGCCTCATCTAGATCTAGATCATATTAGATCGCAAATAATGCGTATGATATATTTTTGGCACAAAACGGAATCTGGCTTTCGAGATATCACCCAATTTATCTATTGTAACCAAGAGGAACATGTAATAAAACCACTAATAGTTTTCTTCCCGAGATATTGTTTTATTACTCTGACTGGTAAAACGAAATTATCTTATTCCAGGTTTGTACACCAAGATGACGTAACTATGAGACATTAATGATATTTAGTACCCTATAGTAATGTTTATATGCACAGAGCCACCCGAACGCACAGTGTCGGCAAATTAATAGTTTTCTTTGGCTTTTGGCATGTTCAGCTTGTTTATGTGACAGCCAATTAAGTAAAGTTGAATCTCAATATTAGCCAATCACCCCTATGCCTACGCACTGCGAAGCTGTCATGCCGTAACTACTGAGAAACAGACTTATTATCATAGCATTGCTCCGAACTTAGCTAAGTAACGTTTGTGAATATGGGCCTTAGTCCTTGATATATGGTCACTCCAAAAGACATGTTATTAATTAACACCATACCAGCCCTGTATTATATACTGCCTACTGCTGAGCATTGGCCTCCTCTACAACTGATAAGATTCAGACCTGAGTCCACCACGCTGGCCTAGTGCATATATGGCCTAGTATTCATTTATTGCACATCAGTTTTTTATGCTCATTGACTTCTTGCATTGATCTTTACCTGACTGGTTTGGTATTGACATTTAGTGTTTTAATTCTCATTATGTACTTAAAAAGGTCCAATACACTACCAGTTTACAATGTCAAGAGCGATTATCAATTTTAATTACATACAGGATACAGCAATGTAATTAGTTTTCACACACACACACACTCACGCCATTTATCTCCGAAAAGGTAGGCAGAGGCACAGCTAGTGCATCCACTTGTCGCCGTGCGTATTTCGTCCCATGATGTGAGAGGGGGCGAGGCATCGCCATATCGGGCACAAATTCCAGACACCGCCATTAGTTTTCGCTTAAATTATAATGGTTTTGAATGACAGTGATCAACTTTGTTCCTGTGTGTGTAACGCGATTCCAATTTGGCAATTACTAAATCAATTAATGGCGAATTTAGATATCAAAGATCAACAAAACACGTTTATTGAGTAATACAAGGAAATATTATCTGCTTGAGATAATAATGCAACAAAGATTATAATATTTGAGTTGTATTTTATTATTTGGTCCATCTACGATTTTAAAAGCTGAGTCATTCATTTTGTTTCTAGTGGGCAGTGGCCAAGCTTGAGTGAATCATTTCACCATATTCGGCTTTTGATAGGCTATCTAATTTTATCGGCCATTGCAAAAGTTAAAGAAAGCGAATTATGATCAAATAATTGTATTAAGATATTTAAATTATTGGGAGATCACAGACCTTTAAATAATTGATAACACATTTCACAACAATTTTGAGTTTTAACATATTTCTACGTTTTTATCACCTGTATTACTTCAACACGAATTCTATTTTTACCTGAATGTAAAAAATAATACTTTGTGGCTACGCCCACGGTGATTACGAGTTCACGGGCGGTGTTAAGTAATTTCAAAGAATTGTGCGCGCTTCTTTTCTAGACAAAAAACCCGCCGCGCAAAATGGTGTCAGACGACTCTCAGTCTTAACTAGTCTGAATGCGTCGTAAGTGCTGTTAAGTCAGCAGAACAAAGGTCTTAAGGCATCCGTACAATGGACTAGAAAGCGGCGCGGTTTTGCACTTGTAGAATTTTAAATACAATCTTAGATCTGCATTGTCTGAATTAAATGCTTGTAGGTTGCCAAAATAGAATAAACACATTGCGAATGTTGGTTCGTTTTAGGATCTTCTGTTCTAACTCACACCATAGAAATTATTCAAGTCACTAAACCATACCATACCATACCAGCCCTGTATGGTATGGTATGGTTTAGTGACTTGACGTGATTATATACTGCCCATTGCTGAGCACGAGCCTTATCTACAACTGAGAGGGTTTAGGCCTTAGTCCACCACGCTGGCCTAGTGCGGGTTGGCTGACTTAACATACCTGCGAAATTCTTATAGCAACTTCTCAGATATGCAGGTTTCCTCACGATGTTTTTCTTCACCGTTGAAGCGAGCGATAATGCACAAAGAATACACACATAATTTTTTTGAAAAATCAGAGGTGTGTGCCCTTGGGTTTTGAACCTACGGACATTCGTCTCAACAGTCCGTCCCACTCCCAACTAGGCTATCGCCGCTTCCCCAACTAGGCTATCGCCGCTTCGTCACTAAACACTGTCGATATTTCTTTCACGTTTATAAATTGATTTCTAGGAAAAACTTTTAGTTGGCGCTTACGTCAATCAATGATTACTGATACAAAAATCTCATCTTGTCTGATAAGAATACTTGTTATTGTCATCACAATTATCTCTCCGATCCACTGTCAGATCCAGTCTAGCTTTTTTGTTGAATCAGTATAAATAATAGGTAAAGGTATAATATCTTATACCTTTTTCTCTTACTTAAATACAAAACAAATTGTAAATAGATATATTGTTTTGGTGATATTGTATCACAAAACAATATATTCACCTGCAAGGTGGACAGACGGCTTGATAAAGGTCGCAGGAACACGCTGGATGCGGGCCGCTTTTGACAGATCCGTCTGGAAATCTTTAGGGGAGGCCCGTGTTCAGCAGCGGACGTCATGTGGCTGATGATGATGATGATATCACAAAAGATTTTAGTTTTTGCAATCAAAATGACACACATAAACGTTCCGTTAAATCGCCTGGGTGTAGATGTGCCTTTAGCCGTATAGTGTTACGTGAAAGAGGCCAAATTCCAAACCAGTCGCAAATTGTGAGCTGGTTTACTTTGCGTATAGTTTATTCAAGATAAGATATAATGTTTGTTTACAACTCATCGGTTACAAAATTTGTTGACTTTTAATTTTGTAAGTCAGATGTGTTACATGTTGGTATTTAATTGATTTTGATATAGATTTGGTATTTCTTTTAATCGATGTAATATTTTGATTGATTGTTATGTTACTTCTTTTTATTAAGGTTAATTTGGGAACGCCATGTTATTTATACACATCATCGGTGCTGTATTTGAAGCATATTTATTAAAAACAGATGTGCCAGTATTGCTCGCATTTAATAGTACATTTACCTTTGATATTATACTAATCATCCATGTCCTAAACTGTAGACCTCTTCCAAATCTTCTCAACCCTTTAGCTCTCTAATAAACTCCACCTTATTTCTATTTAAAACCTTTGAAGTCAAAGGCTTGGATAATTTTATGCCAGATAAAAATACCGATAAATAAACGTTTTATCCGACACCATTAAACAACGCTTCCACAAAATTTTGGCATATCTCTAACGATGCTAACCGTCGTCAGGCCCCGGATTTACTTAACAACGAATTTGTACGTGACTATTTTCATAGACTAGAAGCCCAAGGCCATCGCACTTATGCGTGACTTAATATCCTGATGAATTAAATATGAGCAAAACGGCGCCGCGCTCCTTTGATGTAACTGTCCTATGCAATTTGGCCTATTGGACATTTTTTTATAGTATTACCCGTTATAAGTCGGAACAGGCCGTGTATGGCAGTTGGCTTGTGTCCAACATTTGGTGTTTCTGGCGGGATGAGTATGTCGCTAGGAACTCCATGGCACGTTTTATTTCCTTCTATTAATGGTGCGCCAGTTGTATAAACGGATGAATGCGTGGTTCAAGATATTAAATTCGACACGTTGGCGTTTTTAACATCCGCAAATAATCCGCGAATCTGGTGAATGTTTAAAAAGTCGTGTTAATCGACACGCGGACGTTAAGAGATTTATTTGTGTTTTCAAATTTAACATATAGTTACAGCTCCGAAATAAAAAGGTACTCTCGGCTGATAAACTGATTTTGTACAATGAGTATAGCTAATTTCTATTAATGAATATGTTGTAAATTCTACCGACGAAAATATGCTGTATTTATATGACGATTTATATAACGTAACGTGGAATTTTTCAAGTTATTCTAATAGAAATTAATTTAGGTCAGTAATTAAAGTTCTGTTGGATAATAATAATACCAGCCCTGTATTTCAAACAGTTCACTGTTGAGCACGAGCCTCCTCTACTACTGAGAGGGTTTAGCCTTAGTCAACTACGCTGGCCTAGAGCGGGTTAGCAGACTTCACATACTTTCAGGATTCTTATGAAGAATTCTCATGTATTTAGGTTTTTACACGCTGTTTTCTTGCATGGTTAAGCAAACGCTAATTGTTAAACAATACACACGTAACTTTTAAAATCTTTTTTGAACCTGCGGACTTTCGTCTTGGCAGTTCTTTCCATTACCAACTAGGCTATTGTGCTGAACAATGAGGTATTGGAATTATTTATCAATTTCATTTGCTCGGACTGCCACTCACATAAGTTTTGGTATAAAGTTATACGACCGGTTGGTTTCTTGACGTCAGCAGACACCACTTCTTACGAATGAAATATCAAATGATCAGTAAAGTTCCACAGGAAAAACCAAATGTTACGAAGACGGTCAAAGTAATATTTGATTAAAAAAAGGTAATTGAAGTTATGAACAATGTAATCAAGGAAGTATGTTTATTTTAAGATAATGGGTAAATAGGTGTTTAATAGGAAATTATAAAACTAAATATTAAAATTTACGAGTAATTAGAATAGTAATGTTGCGAATTTGACTAACTACTCGTCGTTGCGAATATTAAAATTTTCAGAATTTATATTAGTGATTTATAGTTTGCGGTTTTCAATATCCTCATTGGTAGTTTACTTGTAGCATTGACATTTGCACTGGGAATTGACCGCAAGGTTCTGCGTTCAATTCCGAGTGCAAATACTTGAAATTCGAATGAGTTTAATGGATACTGATAAAAACACATAAATTGCTCAATTAGAATTGATTTATGTCTAAAGTGGCGATGAAAGCTTGGTCCCATCGCATCATGGGATTGAAATAAATTCGGTTAACTAGTTGCACTCTGCTTACTCTTTCAGGAATTAAGGCGTAAGTTTAGGTTGGCATGTGTAAAAAACGTAATTTATTCCATTTTTATGCAAGCCTCGGTGCTCAGTAAATTTTTCGACCAATTGTATTCGCTCATATCTTTTTGCTAAGGATCATTTGACGTCAAGGGGATACTAATGTTAATGAGATGGTTTTGATTAATGATGTTATGTTGTCCAAAAATATGAATAGGGTCAAAAGATCCAAAGATACGAATTTAATTATGATTTAAAAGAACGGACAAGTGATTTTATTAAGCCAAGTAGGTAAGCCTTAGCCTGCAAAAGCCTTGTCGTGTACAGTTTTTACGAAAATAAACAGTTTTCTTTCTTTCTTTCTTTCTTTCTTTCTTTCAAAATATTCTTAAGACACTAATAACTTAAGTATAATATCCAATTTAAATTATTATATTTGGTTATTATAGACAAATATTGTTTTCTATCTTTACTTATACAATCAGGTTTCGATGCGATAGAACTTCTTTAACCATTTACCAGTATTTCGGGCCACCCACCTAGTGGAGAAATATTTGCGGCAATCTCTTAATCGATTAATGCTCTAAAAACCATGCCGCTGAGCAGCTACTTGCTTGTAAAATTTTATTAGTAATATTTACGCACACTCGCATACTCACGCCTTTTATCCTCGAAAGGGTATGCTGAGGCGCAGCTAGTGCATCCACTTTTCGCCATTTTTATTCCGTCCCATGATGTGATAGGGGGCAAATTCCAGACTCCGGGCTGATACTGAATAGAAAAACCCAATATCACTTTGCCCGACCCAGGGATCGAACCCGAGACCTCAGCATTGCAGTCGTACCGCAATACAACTACGCCACCGAGGCAGTAGTAATATTTAATTCCAGATATATTTTGAAAAAATCCTAAAAGCAATACACAATAAAATCTTCTCCAGATCTAAGATTATTAGTCGTAACTTTTGACCTCCACATAACCTACGTCTGAAACAAGTCTACCGATATCATTAACTTCACAAGTCCAGTTCCCACGAAACCTATTGTACTGCATGTCGAAGTCGTTGTGAAACTTAGCAACTGTTTCGCTAACATCAATAATTCTCATTATCAATCAGAATATCCAACCAGGTTCTTTATCAAGATTTACGTAGACAATGATATTATGACTGTGACTAACATTGTTATGAAACTCAATAGTGCCAATCGTATAGAAATTGATGATAAATTAGTAGAAAGTACACCTGATGAATTTTCATTAATCATTGATAAGTCTCACTAAGTGTAACATTTACTCAATTCGTTTAATTATTGAATATATAGAAGTATCTATGGATACTGTTGAGTGTAATGATAATTATCATTATTAACTGCGATGCAGTGTCGGTGGCGAGGTCATTTCACCCACGAAATTATTTCAATTGTCATGTTCCAGAAGTTACTAAACTTATATTAAGCGAGGTCCTATTATTCTTACAATGTAAATAACGTCTTACTTTTATATGTGTTTTAATAGGAAAGGTATTATTTTCTAACTGTGAATTAAATACTTTTCATAGAAAATACAATTGAGAATTGCGAACGTTTACTTTAGCCATTGTATATTTGGCGTTTAAAACTATTTTTTGTCTATGAAACATTTTATTTTTCATTAAACAAATTCTAACAATTTACCTTTATGGTTGAGTGAATGCTAGATTCAATTAATTACCACGACTGTGGTATTGGTGGAACTTCTTTATAGTACCTGCAAAACATGAGTAAATTTTAATAGAAGCCACAAATTAAATTTATTTGACTACAGGGGATTCCTGTATGTATTAGAATTTAAGGAAATTGTAACATTTAGATTCGAATAAATTATATGTAAAACCTAGTTCGTTTACCATAATATTAAATAACAACCACAAATCATTGACATCTGTTCAAAACGAAAGAGAAGGTAAACAAGTTTCACTAGAGTACAGATTGAATGATAAACAAGTAGCTATAACCTTACAAATCCGCCCAAAGGTGAGAACGCTTTGTCGTTCAATGGCACAAGAAGTGGCGAAGAGCGTAGACCTTGTGGCAATTTGATGAAATATTTCACACTACTCGGAATAAGAATACCTGCTCAGATAAAAAGAGAATTATACAACTTGGAAAACGAGTAAACAGATTTAAAATTCCAGTATTACACAATTACCAGTGTGGTTTATGAGTTAACAGCATACTAAACTAATAAAAGTAAGCTTAATGTTCTTACCGTTTGCGTCATATCTATATTTGCGAAGAAGCGACTGCATATTTGGGTTTTGTATATTTGATAACACCACAACAGCACATGGCTGCAAACACATCAATAAATAATTAGTAAAAATGTGATTGCAATTACGAATTCCATTCGTCTGTTCCAGATAAGATTACTCAAATATCATATTTAATCATGCTGTAAATTTTCGTTGAATATTTCATACCTTTTTAGTTCTACCGTTCCTATTTCTTTCAATCCCATATTCATATTCGTCATGATCCTTATCGTCATAATTCCTGAGTCCAATTACTTTTTCATGAATATATTCAGCACTTTGGTGGAACGGCTCTGTAGATTCTTCATCGTTTGCGTCCATCGTGACATAGTTTACCGGCAAAAATCTCTGTAATACACACGATATCTTATAAACCGAACCAATATATTTTTATCTGGATTTACTTTTTATTAAAAATTATCTTACGCTCTCAGTAGAAATAAATTTCAGAAGCATGACTGTAATAATTCCCACGAAATGCATGTTACACCGCCTGCATTTACTTTACTAATGAAATGATCGACATGGGTAGAATCGTTTTCGTCAAGTTTATAAACTTAGTTTCACATTTCATCGAATTTGAGAAGTTTGCTTCAAACATTACTTTTTGTTTTCAAAAATTGTTGTAACATGTTATCTTTATAAGCGATACAGAATCGAATAGAATCGATTTAGATTTTTTTAGTATTTGAAATGGTGTGAATGGATATATTGTAGTGAAAAGTTTAAGGTATCTTTTTTTCTAACTTTTTTTTCTAACCGGTTGTTGGAACATATGGCGTGTCACTTGAGAAGCTGGCCAGTTGCTTGATTTTTGCAATTTGAGTACGGAACAAAGTTATGGATTAGATTTGGTTTTTTCATACCTTATGTTGATATTATAACTTGTAAGAAGCCTAAAGATTTCATTTTCCGAAATAAATTAACCTTTATGAGTTGCTTCTTTACAAATCATATTAATATTGAAAGCAATTCTTAACCTTCATTTTCATATTTTCTTTGTTATACGTAGCAACGTAAAATAAAACATAAGTGATGAAATAGTTATAATATGTTTAGGCAACATAATATTTCTATTTGTAGTATTCATTTTTTTTCTATAATGCTTATCAAAATGGGATTTTTTCTGTGCTTAGACGTTCCAAGTCTGCGTAAACGTTATAAATAACATTGTTACAAATTCATATTGAACACGTGAAAAAACATTGGCAGACTAGTAGGCGCCTGTAGTGTTGAACGTATTTTTACTTCAATAAGCCAGTGTCTTTATAGGCTTCTGTTGCCCTTTATACTCCAGTAGGCTGGTTCTCTGTAAAGTAACCTACATACAAAAATAAATTGGTACGCTCTGTTTATTTTATGTCATGTTGGGTAAGTACTGGGTGTAGAACGCTAATTACTCTCCACAACGTGTCTGTTTCAGAAAATAATTTTAAATATTAGAAATATATTTTTTTTTATTCTTATTGAATGATAACGGTAGTAATATTAACCAATATTAAAATTACCTAATATTTATTGCAAAATATTTCACGCTAGCTTGAATCGTAATTCAAACTTGTGTTAATAACAATATAATTATTTACTGCTTCTAATTTACCGATTGGCCTGATTCCCTTAATTGTATCCACGACGTCACGTTGAAGGGTCTCGTCGAAGGAATTCGGCCTTGACCATCTGACATTTTGTTTGTTCGTCCTAGAACGTGGATCCCTCTCGCCAAGGTCGCGCCGATGCGGGTCGGAAGTATTAACTTGAGGAAAAAATGTTTTGTTTTTGAACCAGACAATTGCGCGTTTTAAATTGTGGTGTGATATAGGGATAAAACGTAATTAAGCAGCGTTTTTTTAGATGAAGTTTTCTGGCTATACCTAATAATAATAAACAATTATAAACATATTTTTAGCAATTATTTGCCTTTACATATTTTATAGGTATACCAAGTATAAGGAAAAAAAATACTACATCTCGTAGCGTTAAATTGACTCTACATATTTGATACCGCTCATTGTGTTCTCTATACGTTGTGCTTCTTAAATTATGTTTGATTTTTTTAGGTTCCCACTTGTCCGATATCACCATTTTGAGTTATCTGATTCTCATATTCCATTTTTTTTTATATTTCTGCACTTGTTTTTTCGTCTCACTTAACTGTATCCCGCGAAGATAGCACAAAGAGCCGGTAGTTGTGCTGTATAACATGTTATGTTATGTTTCGCCTGTAATTTTCTTGTTTTGTAATTGTGCTATCGTACCACTGTGTTTTGTAGACACATTTGCCAACACGTGTTGTAATTGTAAAGCAATTGGCATAGGTGTACCGGACGAGTTGTTATTATCCCGATTATCGTTGGCCTTGAATCAAGGTGTGTGTTCCCTGTTTTAATTACAGCAAAACGTGATAAATTTCACATGACTAAGCGGCTAACGACATTAAAACTGCGACGCAATGAATCATGTCTAATCGGAAAGCGGGACTGTAGTAATTTAAAAGTAAAGCATTGACCTATTATGAGAATTTTAATCAATTTGTTTTGTTTGACTATTTAAATGTTCGTCGCTAATATGCTTATTATGTGTAATGCGTATTGTGTAGGTATAACTATTGCGCAGTAGGTATAAGTCGCCTGTCTGATTATAAAGACTAAAAAGCATGTTTGACAAAATAATAAAATAGATTGAAGTAATAAAAGTTCGTCCATGACTTAGCGTATTACGTGGCTGTGTATTTTAATTCATATGTTTACTGATAATAAGGTATATTTATCCTTACAGCATTCATAACAATTTATTAATCCCCGCGCTACTATATTTCGCGTTATCGCTGAAGTTTTACACGATGCCTAATTGAGAAAGTTTTTGGTTGTTATAGCTCTGTCTCTTGATTAGTTTTCATAATTTTATTCCTTCACGAAGCAAGTATAAAAATATTTATCTAGATCATTAAGTAGATGAAGTATAATGTTATTATGAATGTTGGATACAATACGGACTGTCATTCCTTATATATCTACGAGCTTTTGCCCGCGGCTCCGCCCGCGTGAATGAGTTTTCCCGGGATAAAAGCCCCTCTTTATATATTCCCGGGATAAAAAGTATCCTATGTGTTAATCCAGGACATAATCTACCCGTGTGCCAAATTTCATCGAAATCTGTTCAGTAGTTTTTGCGTGAAAGAGTAACAAACATCCATACATCCAGACATCCATACTTACAAACTTTCGCGTTTATAATACACAAGTTTTTGCCCACGGCTCCGCCCGCGTGAATGAGTTTTCCCGGGATAAAAGTACTGCTTTATATTTCCCGGGATAAAAAGTAGCCTATGTGTTAATCCAGGACATAATCTACCTCTGTGCCAAATTTCATCGAAATCCATTCAGTAATTTTTGCGTGAAAGAGTAACAAACATCCATACATCCATACTTACAAACTTTCGCGTTTATAATATTAGTAGGATTAGTAGGATATCATATTATAGCTTTTGGAAAAATACTTTGAGATGGTAAATATTAAGTACTCTTGTTCTTTTCTCGGAATTTGAGATCACTTTAGTATAAAGTCGTACATGCATTATGCGCATTTTGCGAATTATGACTCCCTCATCATCGCTTGGCACGTTCACATTTGCTGATTGTACAGATGCGTATTAAATTTCGCGTCGCTTTTTCATTCGTATACAATGCTTTATATCAATGTTTCTGTTCTATAGAGTTCACAAAGCGAATTTACGCGTGTGTCGTTTGTTTAAACAAATGTCCACTAGTTTATCGACTTGTGTTTCATGCTATAGGTAGTGTAGAGTTTTTGTTTCACCGTACATCCAGTTTTGACGTGGCGTTGCATATAAAATATATTTTCATAATATTAGTGATCCACGTGCGTTTGTACGGTTTGTTTTGCATGTGTAGGGTCGTCTTGTTGAATAATAATGTTTAGTTTTGCTTCCATTGTTCTCACATGAGGTTTTAATGTCTTGTTCGGTTTAACATTAGTGCAGGTTGTTAAACGTGAATTGCGACGTTCGTGCATTTTTTTTCTTGTATCATGTCGAGGGGATTGACCAAAAAGCGGCGGAATTCTTGCCAACCTTCGTTTGTCGTGGCTGTACGTTCGACGTCTTTGCGTAGAAAAAGTTATCGAAAAAGGTACAAAAAATATATATAAATTGGCTTATTTCGTAATTCCTTATTTTGCCATGGATAAATGTCGTCGTGTCTATAATTATTTTTCTTCTATTTTCTTTAAATTTATTGTTATAGGTAATTTACTTTTTACTGTTTCTGCGACAGCACTGAATGAGTTGGCCGTGATAAGTTATTTTATAATAAAGTTTATTGTTATTTCTGATTAATATTTCTATTGTTATCTGTTATATCAATATTAAATTATTATTGTTTTTTGTCAACAGGTCAACTGGCAATTTCGCATCGGGAGCGGCGGGTGGCGGGTGCGGGGTGCCACGCTCCGCCCCCGCCACCCCGCTGCAGCTCGAACCGCACCCGCGCACCTCCAAACATGATAAGTGAGTACCATAACAATAAATACACTAAAGATCAAAATCCAGATCCAAAATATCGCAACCCTCACTATACTCTACATTCATGTCATCCTTAGCTTCTATTTCCATTTAGGGAAATTTCGACTCAAGTAGTTTGTAATTAACGGTTTTCTCTCGCTCGGTTGATAATAACCTAACCTTATTTTTTTTTTTTTTTTTATAGCATTGAATGACGAGACGAGCATGCCGTTCGCCTGATGGTAAGCGATACCACCACCCATAAACAGTAGCAACACCATCCAGCACCTTGAATTACAAAGTACTGTGTGGCATTCCACTGCGCTCGTCATCCTAAGACATAAGATGTTAAGTCTCACTATGTCCAGTAGTTATACTGGCTACAATGTTCTTCAAACCGAAACACAACAGTCCATGCACACTGCTGCTTGGCGGTAGAAATAGACATTGCGGTGGTACCCACCCAGACGGCCTCTTACATAATGAGAGACCTACCACCTGTGACTGCCTCGGTGGCGTAGTTGTATTGCGTATGTGTTACGAGTACGATTTGCGCGCTGAGGTCCTGGGTTCGAATCCTGGGTCGGGCCAAAAACATTGTGACTGGGTTTTTCCATCTTAAAAATTACTCAGTCGCAGCTCGGAGTCAGGAAGTTGGCGGTGTGATACCCCCGTGCCTCGGAAAGCACGTAAAGCCGTTGGTCCTGCGCCTGATCTCTCTCCGGTCATGTCGGATTGCCGTCTCACCGGACTATGAGAGTGAAGGAACTGAGTGAGTGCACTTGTGTATTGCGCACACACTTGTGCACTATAATATCTCCTGCGCACCTGGCTGATCTCGGCCGAAATCGGCTAGGAAGGGATTATTATTATTATTATAATAACCTCAGAATTCATATTACCGGCTGTCATGTTTTACTCTAATTTCCAAATTGTACACGCGATAAAGAAACATTATTGATGTTTTACACAAATTACACCGTCAGCAATAGTTGATAGAGTAGTAATCAGGATTGAAAATGGGAAGAAATTTTATTTGGTAATTATTTCCCCATTTTTTCCATCTGCCTGCCTCTGCATCTGACTGCCTCGGTGGCATAGTTTTATTATGGTACGACTGCAATGCTGAGGTCTCGGGTTCGATCCCCGGGTCGGGCAAAGTGATGTTAGGTTTTTCTATTCAGTATAAGCCCGGAGTCTGGAATTTGTGCCCGATATGGCGATAGGCTCGCCCCCTATCACATCCTGGGACGGAATATGCAAGGTGAAAAGTGGGTGCATCTAGTTGCGCCTCTGCCTACCCATTCGGGGATACAAGGCGTTTGTGAGTGTATGTGTGATTTTTCCATCTTTAGGGTTTGGAACAGTAACATTGATTCACACAGCTTTTCTGTGTCAATACGATAGATCAAGTCATGCTGTAGATAGAATTGGTAGAGCCACTCTGTAAACAACTGTCTACACTTACAAAACTAAAAAAAAAAAAAAATTTGGCTACTTTTACTCTACTCTGTAAACTCACAGCCTTTGAACTTTTCCTTACATTCGCTACCATATGTTCCACTGAACTATTGTAGTTACGATGGACGCGTGTGGGCGCCTATCTCAAAGGCATCTCTCCTATGTTCAATGTACCGTGTATTATGCTTTAGGCCTTCCGAATTTTCCGTACACCCTTTTATCGGAAAACATGAGGTTTCTTCAGATTGTACTCACTAAGGATAGGAAAAGCTTATCGCTATAGTTGTATGTGTACAACCCAAGTATAGGCACAAAAAATCTAAATTAAATTGAGGAAAAATATAAATATACATCTTTACAATGAATGCGGTGTTTACGTATTATTAAAAGTTTAAAAACCATGCGTTATAACTCGATTTCTGGGAATTAAAAGATTTTTCCAAAGCTTTTAATTAAATTTTCTGACTGTACTATCTAAAATTAAGAGTTCCGCGTGTTTCCTCCCACGCTACCGTCGATTTGTACGTGCACTTTTTAGTAATCACTCTTCATTCATACGTTTTATGTGTTCTCAGAGTTAAATACGTTTAATTATACAATTTACTTCATTAGGTCAGTAGCTGACGTTCATGGTATTTTCTGTATCGTTAGGAGTATAATAACGTCCAATCATAACTAAATTTGGATTCCTGGATTCAGGATTCTATTCTCACCAGACCGCTGTATTTTTTTATTTTTATGATATAGGGGGCAAACGAACATACGGTTCACCTGATGGTAAGTGATCACCGCCGCCCATAAACATAATATGCAAAACCAGGGGGCACAGAGATGCGTTGCCGGCCTTTTAGGTGGGAATACGCTCTTTTTTGAAGGTCGCCAGGTCGTATCTGTCCGGAAATGCTGCTGGCGGCAATTGGTTCCATAGTTTAGTAGTACGTGGCAAAAAATGTATGTTTATCTTCAATTTGTATCGATGGAACTGCTATACAAAACCCTTCATTAAAAAGAGGATAATAATATGCTCTGATTAGATTTTTTTCGATAGTTTTAATTAAGAGATTTATGAACGGTAAAGGATTTTAAAAATGAAAATGTAAAGCGGTGTATGTTTTAAACTTTGATGTGGTAACTCGTGAGATTTGAGAATTAAAATAAATGGTATAAGACTTGAAGTTATCTAACTGATATTGAAGGTAATAACAGGTTCAATACGATATCACCTACAATTTTGATCATTAAACAAACTTTATTGTATTTGATAGCGGTTAGGTTTCGTAGTTCGATTGTATAATTTCAGTGAAATATTTAGGTATATAAAGAATTATAATGAAACTTGTTTTTAAATTTGGTAAGCGTAGATACAAATTGTTTTAAATCGTATTAAAATAATTTATGTCATTACATTCGCTATTTTCATAATCTAAATAGGTGTGAGGACTGTATGTCTCAAAAACATTATTGTTCTCCCGCGCTTCAAGAAGTTGAATAAAAACTAGTAAAAAAAAAGGGCGTCTTCATAAAAAAACGGCAAAGAGGATTTTCTAATCTTTACAAGTCTTCTGCTAGCATAAAATGAATGAGATTATTAAATAAATCCAGTAAATATTTTATGTGTATTAAATTTTGCCTTAGTATCTCATGTTTAATGATATTCCAGAGAGGCGTTTGCTTGTATGCGCACTAATACACATAGAATACGTTGAATACGTAAGATACCGTCGCAATTAAACCGGGATTGCTGTGAGCAGTGTCGCGTGAGCGGCGAGAAGTCAAAATCAAAAGGAAACAGGAGCGTGCACGAAATGTACCCGCGAATTATGTACGTTAATCCCTTAATTAAAACTGCTTTTACTTTGTTGTGGAGATTTGAAGTCGAAAATATAAAAGGTTCCGCTAGTTTTTGCTTAATTACCGAAATGCTGGTTTGGTGATTTCGGATAATAATGCTTCTTCGTTGATGTAGATGAAATCATACGATGAAAATAGGCAATGCTGCAGTTATAATAGCACGACCAATATCTCATCAACTCAGTACAGTTTTACTTTGCCCAGACAATATTAATTTGCTTGCTTTGCCTATTACTTTACTTACTAAAAGTAAAATGTGGAGAAATTATATTCAGAACAGAAGCTAATCATCGACGATTGGACTAACGATTGGTTTACTTGATGGAAAGTGGACATTACCGCACATGGACATCCATAATGCCACAGAAGTCGTGGGTGTGTTGCCAAGTTTTAATGTAATGAGTTAGGATTGGGGGAAGGGGGATTTATTACGTCTTCTATTCTCATTGTCCGCACGCAATACAACAACAAAGCTTCCACTTAACGTCTTTTTTGTGATACAGTGGTCCCATTCCACTCTAGCGGGCCCATTTATTCTGTGGACAAATCTTATAACGATGGTACGAGGCAAGATTAAAATAAAACTATCTGCAGCGCGGTTCCCAGCTACAAAATAACAAGAAATGACGCTAGAATAGATATTGCCTGCTTAAAAAGAACAAAATTGAAACTGCGCGCTACAACCTCGGTAGTGGGGAGGCAAAATGCAAATGATATAAAATTGCTTGGGTATTACAGCACTAAATGTACATAACGAACAAATCTAACATAACCATGGATTAACGGACGCTGTCATTATCAATAATCACCATTATCTTTGTGATTATGTAGTGATTACCATCGTAGAGCGGCGTTCGGTTAATCAGTTGTTTATACGTCGCGACATGGACGAAACGTGTTCGCGTACGAAATTGACAAAAACTAAACTGGTGTAGATTCTGTGCGTGCGCCGCGATAGGTTCAAGGTCTGTGATGTGTGGGTGACGTGATTGTGATGAAGCAGCCGCAAGAAGAGGACGAACAGTCCGCTTGGACTGTTGTCAAGGTCGTCTCGTACGTCGGTGATGGGATAAGGTTTGTGGTCTGCATTTGGTAATTTTGCCAGTAAAGAAACGGGCGTATAGAAAAAAATGGAAGAAGTAACCTCCAATCCTTAAAACTAATGCTGTTCTATAATTTTATTCGCTTACAATGACTTGAAAAGTCATATCTCATATACCCAATTTTTGTAATCCAAACAATCGGTATTAATATATCGCCAAAATCGATGAGATATCACACACCTGGTTATCAAAAATACCTAAAGTTTTATATGTACAGTCAGCAGCAGATATATAGGAGCGCAATATGTACCCAAATAATTCAACACTCCTAAGATAATCAAAAACATTTACACGACAAAAATATTCAAAAAATTCTTGACATCCTATGTGTCAAAATCACCTAAACACTCGTTTGTCAAATACTTCTTAACAAAATATGTATCCTCACAATTTGCTGATAGACTGAGGTAATCAAATGTCCTAACTAAGTATTTAAAATATGTCGTCAGATATACTAATATATTTCGTCGCTATTTTACAAGCTTTTATTTAACTTGCTATTTTTGTATGTTCGGGTAAAATATTGCACCTGAATTTTAAACAATTTTCCTCAACCGATTGAGATGAAATTGTGCATACATACTACATAGTACATAGTGCGGTCCTATATATCTGCTGCTGACTGTACATATTTTGTTCCGGAAGTTTGAAATTTTTGTCATCGTCGACATTTTCATAATTTAATAATTGTTTTTGAAGTATGCGCCCGCATTAAAGTCCGTCCTCAGGGTATATATTTATACCACTCTAGGAAAATATAGCAAAGAATTTTCAGGAGCTGTAGTTTCAGGAGCAGAAGTTTTCAGCGTTGAAAGAAACAAAAATATTATTAAATTACATAATATACATATTAATATTATAAACTATAGATAAATATTATAATGTTTTGATTATAATTTATAATTCTTATACTAAGAGCCTACAGATCTGCGCCCTTTTAGAAAGCCAACATTTTGAAAAGAAACTATGTAATAGTTAAAAATGTATATTGTCTACTTGCTAGCTTGAATGTCGGACCCTTTTAGAAACATTGGTGCATTCTGCACACAAATAAACCTATCTATCTAATCAGCCCATATCTAACTTCTCCTAGGTAAGTGCCTTCTCTCGATCAACCAATCATTATTTGCCGGCATACTTCGCGACGTCAACTCACAATGGGCCTGGGGATTTGCCTCTAATTCTTGTACCATTTTTCGGGTAACATTCGGTGACTGTCTTGGTCCACATATCTCCATCCTGCTTCCGTTCAAAAAACTCCATAAATATTAAGAATTTAGAGTTCAATATTTAAACCATTAAGAGGCAACAAAGATTAGAATTTCTTTCCCATTAATAGTATCAGATAAGTATCTATATTTATATAATCCCCTCACACGAAGAAGCTCATCCCAGGTTTTGGGATTTACTATAACATTATGTGGCTATTGTTTTTAATGTATAAAATATATATTTTTTTTTATTGCATTGAATGACGAGACGAGCGTGCCGTTCGCCTGATGGTAAGCGATACGACCACCCATATACAGTAGCAACACCATCCAGCACTTTGAGTTACAAAGTACTGTGTGGCATTCCACTGCGCTCGTCATCCTGAGACATAAGATGTTAAGTCTCATTATGTCCAGTAGTTACACTGGCTACAATGTCCTTCAAACCGAAACACAACAGTGCATGCACACGGCTGCTTGGCGGTAGAAATAGACATTGCGGTGGTACCCACCCAGACGGACTCTTACATATGAGAGACCTACCACCAGTAAAAACCGCTACATGTTTCTGTTAATCGTATTTTATTATCAATAAGGTCAATCGCAGGATAGGAGTGATAAATTATACGCAGTACCCTTGACCGTATGCGTTAAGGTAGACGAGCGGGAAAAATTACCAGGTTGGCAGTAACGTCTCTCGACCATGTCTGCGGATGTGACTCATACCAGTTCAACGTAATTTTTGCTTCATTACTAGTGTGTAGTTCGTATACTGTGTCTTTGGTCTCGTAGAAGAGTATGTAGGTTATGGACTGGAAGGTTCTACGTTCTGTTAGTAGGCAGCGGTTTGAAAAAAATAACCGAAATTGTTTTTCTATTCTCGACTTTTTCAGCAGATTAATTCAATCTCCACAATACAGTTCACTTTTATCATATTTAGTTCATGTTCGTTTTTAAAATACACAGTACTTATCTCAGGTACAATAAAAATATCATTATATATTTTTTAGTTTACCTACCTACAATTTAAAATATATTTGCCTAATAATGGCAATTATAAATCTGTTTTTCTCGTTGGTGATTATTTTGTCATAAAACGACCATAAGAGCGTAATAAAAGTAGAAATAATACCCCCGCGTTGTGTATGTAATAGTCGTATAAAAACTGTTGTGGTGGAAATAGAAACTGGTTTTCTCAAGGTTTCACCAGCAATAATCTTAATATGTAAATTTCATACTATGTATGTTATTCTAAATAATACCATCTATCTACTTATTCAAGTTTCCTCATGTCTGGCTTAAGAATGTTGTAGATTCAATTAGATTTTTTAACGTATAGTGGATCTAAGGAAATGATAATTTGGAAAGGGGGTGGAACATATCTTTAAGATTTGTGGGACCACGGCAATGAAGATATGTTTTTTCATTTATACTTGTTTTCTTGTATGACTGCCTAGGTGGCGTAGTTGTATTACGGTATGACTGCAATGCTGAGGTCTCGGGTTCGATCCCCGGGTCGGGCAGTGATATTGGATTTTTCTATTCAATATCAGCCCGGAATTTGGAATTTGTGCCCGATATGACGATAGGACCGCCCCCTATCACATAAGACGGAATACGCAAGGCGAAAAGTGGGTGCATCTAGTTGCACCTCTGCCTGCCCCTTCGGGGATGGAAGGCGTGAGTGTGTATGTCTGTTCTTGTATAGGCCCGCTTTATTGCATAGGACCTTACAGAGCTGGTGAAATGTGGGTGTGTTACAAGTCTGCCTACCAATGGAAAGGAAAAAAAGGCGTGATGCTATGTATTTACAATGCGATTCACATAAGAATAGGATCGACTTTGCGCCGATTTAATTAATTAAATATTATATTTAGCTAATTTAGCAATAATGTTTTTATTTAAAGTTGAGGTACTCTTACCTCAACTTAGACAAAATAAAATAAAATATAACTGATATGCTAATAAGTTTTTTATGCAACTTTTGTACTTTTCAAGTGACACATAAAGGTCATTGACGTTCCTATTCTTATTTGAATCCCATTGTATGTATGTTTTCTTGTAATAACAATGTAATTATTACAGAAAATGACTAGCAAGTCAGTCGATTACACCTCAAATTATGCGATGCAAGGTATAAAATGCAATTGTTCGGTTGACCTCACACAATGGCGATCAGATTGTTAAGCCATTAAACGTTATGCGATATGAAACTAGTTGTTTCAAGCGTATGCAATCATTATACCATCCATACCACACCAGCCCTGTATTATAGTATACTGCCCACTGCTGAGAACGGGGCTCCTCTACAACTGAGAGGGTTAAGTAGTCCACCACGCTGGCCTAGTGCGGGTTGGCGGACTTCACATACCTTCGAAATTCAGATAACTTATCAGGTGTGCAGGTTTCCTCACGATGTTTTCCTTCATCGTTAAAGCGAGCGATAATTCACAAAGAATACACACATAACGTTTTTTTTTAAAAGTCAGAGGTGTGTGCCCTTGGGTTTTGAACCTGCGGACATTCGTCTCGGCAGTCCGTTCCACTCCCAACTAGGCTATCGCCGCTATGCAATTATTATGATTAAGTATTTCTATAATTTCATGCATTTCCTTATGACATGACCGATATTTTCTAGCTTGCCGATAACTAAGTTCGTTTTATGTTTATGTTATGAAGTTTACCAGCATTTGCAATCAAATTTGCCTGCGGGAAAATCTATACCCGGGGATAATGTAATATCTTAATAAGTAAAAGAATTTAAAGGCTTTAAGGTTTGAAGATATTTATTCCCAATAAGACAAATGTCACTTACTTGAGAACAATATTTAACTTATATGGACTATAATAACTTTAACAAAGATGCCAACCACAGTAGTCGTCGGGTTATCCATTTAATATATTCGCATTTTGCTAAAGTAAGGTCTTGTCTGCAATAAGATATATAGCCAAGTGAGTCTTAAACGTATTAAATGAATTTACATTTTTAATTGATGGAGGTATTTTATTATAAAGTTGTGCTCCTTCAAGTGTAATCATCTTTTTTCTTAGTTCTGGTCTTTGGTAAAACTAAAAAGCTAGCTCGACGGGAACTACGGTGAGAAATTTGCTTCAATTTAGTGAATGTTAGATTTGTATGGATATTTGTGCTCAGAACTTTACGAATGAGAATACATGTATTATAAATATATAGTTGCTTGATATTCATTAACTTGGTGTCGTTATAAATTTTATTTGTTGAAGTTAGGTATGGGTATTTGAAAAGTTGTTTGATAATCTTATTCTGGAAAATTTTGGTACCTGGACCTGGTAAAAGAATTTACAGAAACGTATCAATCTATACTTAATATTAAAAAGCTGAAGAGTTTGTTTGTTTGAACGCGCTTATCTCAGGAACTACTGAACTGATTTTAAATTCTTTCACTAATAGGAACCTACATTACTCCTGAGTGCTACAGGCTACTTGTTATCCCGGGAAAACTTTTTCACGCGGGCGGAGTCAAGAGCATCATCTAGTGTTGTAGAAGATTCTATCCTACATCTCAATTCCCAAACTTTTCCTCTTTATAATCGTATTATGGACAGAATAGTAATAAATATCTATCATATATGAATTCGTCAAGGGCTCTCCTCATGGTTCAATAAATCGCGGCAAACGTGGTGTTTGAATCGTCAATCTCTTACATGTTAATAAAATATGGTTCTGATTTTCCCCAAACAGTAAGTAATTACGTCAATTTTCGGTTAATTGAAAATCTTAATTGCTGATATGACGTAAGCGATGATCGGGCAAAGTTAAATTTGCAGGTGATATGGCAAATTTGGAAACACTTGCTCTATGTCTAAGTAGTAAAAAAAAAACTAAATAATGATGAGACAAGCAAGCCGCTAGCTTGATGATAACGCAACAAGACAGTAGTACAATCAGTTTTTTAGATATGATGTACTAAGTGACAGTGCATTGGTCCCGTCTCCTTAGACCAGCGACCATATATAGTCGCTGCCTTAGACAGTTAGGTCTTGCCTCAAAAGGTCCAGAAAAACACAACTAATTTAAGGAATATTTTTAACATAGGCAAAGTTCTTATTAATGGATAACCCACTTGGTCGGTAACTTATGATTAATTAAAAGGTTATATGCCACGTAAACATTCATGGCAAAGTTGTACACATTTCCAAAACGATCGATAATAATTCCGGGTTATCTCTAGAGTAGTACGTGTATAGGCCTAATGACGTCAATGCGAGCATATGTTTTAAATAAAGTCATGAGATTTTGCGGTTTAAGAAAAACAATGTGGCCAATAATAAATATTTGAAGCATATGTAGGCTACTATGTTAGCTATTGTATCATAATGCGTGTAATATTCGAAACAAAAATAATGGAGTAAGTATTACTAATGCTGTCTCATTACTTAGTTACCTTAGAAGTAAGAAGGCTCTCAAGGGATTCACTTTTGTAGAAAAGTAATCTCGAAAGTAGACCTTAATATGCCTATATTTTATTTATTATTGATCACAGTTTGTACAATGATAATGTATACAAAGGCACAATACCGCAAGCACTCTTTGTCAGTCAACCTGAATTGGTACAGAGATGCAGAAGTTAGGTAAGCAACATAAAAGTCCTGCAACCTGTAGGCATCAAACGCATGCGTGTAAGTCTTCATAGTGAATTGATTAAACGATGGTTTGGATTAGGCATATTTAAATCTAGTAATAAATACAAGTTCCACTTCATTATTGCTGTTTTTATTATTTTATACATTCATTTTTTTACAATCTCTCAGCCACAATATTACTTTTTATTTATTAATTCCAATCGTCTCGTTGAAATTAAACTATTATAACAGATTTTATCGCAGTTTTTAATTATTTTTTTTTGTCCGCCCCGTGACCACGAAGTGCTGCAAAGCCTTCGAAACGTCGGGAGAAAAATTAAATAAAAAACCGCGATAAAATCCGTTATAATAGTTTAATTTCAATGTCTAACATTCGCGTAAACATAAGGAATCATTATCCAATCGTCTCGTTTTACTATTGAATTACTATGATTGGCATCGAAATCCCCCACGATGTGGAATACATGAATCAAAAATGCTCCAATGGCAATGACAAAACACAATTATTCTCTATCAGCCTGGCGACGTTCTGAGGTTAAAACAATGATTTGTTTGCCACTTGCATGTTTTATACCGCAGTATTGACTGATATTGCCAGCTACCGTTACTTTAATTATATTTGGAACCGTTTTATTAAATACATCAATGATGGCATTTGGTGGCAGTGCCTCTTGAGTTGGCGTGCCTATGCATTAATATTACACGTGTTCTTTATTTGAATTTTGTTTACAATAATTTCTAAGCATAAAATAAATGAAACATTTAGTTTGGATTAAATTTAAATTGACATACAGTTTCAATAATATTATTTTTTATATTAGTTTTCATTAACGTAATCTTTTATAATAATATTATATTAAATATAGTTATTTAGATTTGTTTAATAAATTAATTTATCATATAAATATTAGTATCTTTGCATATTTTATCGTCGTTAGCATTATTCAGCACAAAACTGCTTGGTAACTAAATTTTGTTTATAAATCCACATGTTCAGCCAAAAGACCTAAATAAAACATGCCTTTGGTTATCGCTTGCAATTATTTAAGTTGCTAATCGCAGACATTGGATTTTTATCGTGAATTAATAAAGTAATCACAATTATAAATGGTAACGTTTGTTGTTTGGATGTTTCGTAGAAGTAAATGCAGAACTGATTTGTATGCAATTGGACACATGGACCATATCCTGGATTTACCTATGGGCTGTTTTATAACCCAGAAAAGTACCCAGTGGATTTCAATCGCGGGAAAAACACTTCACGTTGACGAAGTCACACCTAGTAGGTATGTATTATTCGGATGCGCAGGAGTTGGTTATGTAGTTGCTCCTATTTGTCCAATCAACGTAGATAGTGTTGATGTCGGCTGCGGACGCGTCCCCGTACCTCTCGTCCCGCGGACGTGCGTCTCTCTAAACTGGCGTTCGGCCAGTTTTCACTAATTGATGTCTCGTTAAAGGTAACACTATACCGCTGAAATGGCAATTAACTAGATAACGGGATGTTTGCTGTACTTTGTTGTTATTGAGATGGGAATGGTTTGTAGTTTTGGAATGATAGGTTAGTGTTTTTTGGGTCCAGGGTAACTATTTATACAGTAAAACCAGTTAAATCTGTCACCGATCCAGTCTCAATCCTGTTTGTTGTGTTTTTCCAATACAAGTATGCCAGTTTTATCTGGAATTGGGATTTCGAGCAATTATAAAATAAAAATATTTAACCGAACTGCGGGTGTAAGTATTAATTTGAACTTTACATCACCTTCGTTGGAATAGCGGTGATAGCCTAGTTGGGAGTGCAATGGACTGCCGAGACGAATGTCCGCAGGTTCAAAACCCAAGGGCGCACACCTCTGACTTTTCTAAAGTTATGTTGTGTGTATTCTTTGTGAATTATCGCTTGCTTTAACGGTGAAGAATCATATCATGAGGAATCCTGCTTCTGTGTTTTGCGTCATAATTAAATAAATAAAACAAAAAAAAACCTGCATACCTGAGAAGTTCTCTATAAGAATTTCGAAGGTATGTGAAGTCTGCCAACCCGCAGTAGGCAAGCGTGGTGGACTAAGGCCTAACGCCTCTTAGTAGTAGAGGAGGCCCGTGCTGCACTGCTGAATGGACTTTGTATAAAACAGGGCTGGTATTATTGTTTATTATTATTAACCCTTTTGGTTATACGTAGACGATTTAAATTCTTTGTTGTGTTTAGTACAAAATATGACATGATAAATATTTAACACGTACTAATTAATATCGATACTCTAATGCAAACATTAACAGTCCTGTGTCAAATTGATAACTTTATTTGAATGGTAACTTTATTTGAATGGTTAATTGAAAATTTAGAGCTCCGAAGTTGGTCTTGTCAATCATTATGTTCTTGAATATTTATCTTGACGCGCTCAACTACACCGGTCGGTAGTGGTTACTTTCTCGCGGTTACTAATGTTAGTTATGCAGCTGAATCGTTATATCGAGTGAAAGAGATCTCACGTGGCTTCTATATTCCGAATAGAAATTTTAGCGACCTTTCTCTCGCATCCTATCGATGTACACACGATTTCGACAAATATGAACACAATCTGGTGATTTGTTTTCGTATGTCCCATTGCGACGGAGCAACCTGAGGTCGTTGGACTCGATTGTTTTATCGAACTCGTCCCCGCAAACGCGGAACTCGATAACTCGCAGCACAACGCTAACATCATTCGATTCTTGTTAAAAATCCTTCGCGGCTCTCGGAAAAATACCCGATCGTGTATTATTTCATTATGTTTGGGTTAGCTCGACGTGCACTATCTTATCGTTGCGATAAATTACTCAGTGTTCGATATACAATCGATATTATAACTAGATAGATAGTACTGCTATGTATGCAACAGTAACAGTCGCGAGCGCGCCGCGGCTACATGGGCGCGTGTTATGCAGCTCGTAATATGTAATTGTTTCATAAATATAGTTTGAAAACCACGTTTCTCTGTACGTTTCTCGTTCGCAGAAACGTTGAGAATGAGGGGCGTGTTGTGTTTTGTGTTTGACAGTTGGTCAAGGTGTTCTCTGTCCGACGTACACGAGTGTAAACGTGTTACGAATATCGCGACACAGTGAATTGGTGGACTCACGTGGTGATGTTTAGTGCGTTTTGTGTACACGTCGCGTTCGACACTGGGTTTGGCGATTATTCTTTGATGCAAGTATGAACTGTGATCATTTGCGCGAGTGAACAGTTCCTATTGACCCCGCACGGCCCGGTGCACGCCGGCACGATCATCTGTGTCATCATTGTGTTTAGATTTATCATAACGATATGAAATATTGTACGGTGTTCACGACACAATGCGTGCTCTTCACACTCCCAATATTTCTGTGTAAGCAAAAGGATCTTATCTAATCGGCTAATGAATGAGGGTCGTCGAGATGTTTAGCCAATGTCATCTTGCTTCTCAATTAATACAGAGTGATATAGTATTATCATTAATTGGTCGCTTTTGTGGAAGCATTTTTCCATTCCCTGTGCATACATGGGCGCAGTTGTATTTCCACGAAACTCCAGTGTTTTGATCGAAGTAAATATTCATAAGTGATATATTCGCATAAATTGTTTTATGTTTGCATCTTAAAAATCGCCCTATTGTTTTACTTCACTGTGTAAAAATAATTTAATTTATATAATAAATTTCTGTGGTAATTAAATTGAGAAGCCAGTATTACTGCACCGACGAACTCATTTACGATGTACCTAAAGTTTTCCAATCTCGTCAATGTGTTTATTAAAAAAGTTCCCTTTACTTCAGCGCGTTCCGAAGCCTGTACAAATTGGTGGGTCTAATTTCGAGCAGGCCTCTCGGAACTCAGTATGAGAGGCGCGTGTGATCGAACTGTGAATCGGGAATAGTGAATGAAAATGGTTGACAACGCCTCCTTCGAACACTCTGATGAGTCTAGCGGGGGATGCAGCTTGAACAACCTGGACAACAGCCGTGGGAGTCGGTAAGATGTGTTTCTAAGTTACCTAGACCATTCTTGGAGTTGGGACCGATATGGCAATCAACTTGTCCCCTATTATGTGGAAAATGCCCCTGCAGATTGTTGTTATCTGTTTGCTTACCCATTATTGGACAGGCGTCTTATAGAAATCTTAGAAGATCAAGTTTTTGATATTATGCCGCTAAGAAACCTTTAATGATGTCTTTACTTGCAGTTATTTTCAAGTCTTTATGAACTAATTTTGTGGTGATATCACACTGTTGTGAAAGGATATTTTCCTATCTATTTGATCTAAAACTCGGAATACAAACTATTCTGTGGACTTAGAATGTGACACGAAGACGCAACTCGTAAAACGATGTCGTTTAATTTTGATGTTTGTGATTGATCGAGAGACCAATACGTCAGTCTCTCAACCAATCCCAATAAAACGAAACGGAGACGTGACGTGTTTTTTTGTTACATTCTAACCCCACTGTTCTCGTTTAAAAATTATAACAACACATGCCATGGGTAATCAAGAATGTTTTGAAACGAAAGTTTTCTGTTCTACATACTGCCTTGATTTTATGAATAAGCGTAATTTCACTTTTCGTAGTATACATATTGCGTAAATGTAGTTAATTTGAAGTCATATTAGACATGTTTCATTTTTATAGAATTTGTCCAAGTGTAAACAAACATTTTACTCAATATTTCATAAATAGATAGCTTTTGCCCGCGGCTCCGCCCGCGTGAATGAGTTTTCCCGGTATAAAAGTCCCGCTTAAAATGTAGCTTATATGACACGTTCGTAGATTTACCATAGCAGCGCCATCTATTGATTACTTACTCAACCCAGTCGAAAGGTATCGACATCTGTTAGAATCATTTATAGCAGCGCCATCTATTGATTACTTACTCAACCCAGTCGAAAGGTATCGACATCTGTTAGAATCATTTGGAGTTAAGATAATTGTGACTGTCAAATAATAACAGACAAATAATTAGCAATAAATTAAAATTGCGACTATAATTTGAGATTTAAACTATCCTATCTCTCAAGTTGGATCGAACTGCACATGGTGTGCGAATTTTATTATAATCGGTTAAGTGGTTTAGGAGTCCATTGAGGACAAACATTGTGACACGAGATTTATATATATTAAGATTGTATGATACAATAAAATTTGCCTAAATTAATTTGTATTTGAATAATTTTATTATTAACTAGCTTTTGCGCACGGCTCCGCCCGCGTGGAAAAGTTTTCCGGGATAAAAAGTAGCCTATAGCACTCAGGAGTAATGTAGCTTCCTATTAGTGAAAGAATTTTCAAAATCGGTCCAATAGTTCCTGAGATTAGCGCGTTCAAACAAACAAACAAACTCTTCAGCTTTATAATATTAGTATAGATTACACTGCTATTTTGAAATTTAGACAAAACTTAAGTAAATCATTAATTATAAAAATGACATCAGTTTTGTGAAAATTTTAGAATACAATTGAAATGATTATTTTTCCGACCCAAATATCGACCAATAGAATTGCACCATTCGACGTCACGTGGTACAACCTACATGGTATTATACTGACAATTTTTTTTGAATATTTTCTCTGGTCGTTACTATACATTATGAAACAATTTTTTGTTGACTGTTCATTTCATCTCATGGTGCAATTCTATTGGCCGACATTTGGGACGGAAAAATAATCCCCCGAATACCACACGAGCTTCAAAATTATCTGGCATTTCCCTCAAGGTTCCCTGCAAACAAATAAAGTCGTCAAGTTTTTCAGGAAAAATCACTCGCGCTTCGCGCTCGTGATTTTTTAACCTGAAAACTCCCTCGCGCTTCGCGCTCGTGATTTTTTAACCTGAAAAACTTGACTCCTTCATTTGTTTGCAACGAACCTATCGGAAAATACCCGATAATTTTGAAGCTCTTGTGGTATTATATGTGATTATTTTTCCGACCCAAATATCGACCAATAGAATTGCACCATTCGACGTCACGTGGTACAACCTACATGGTATTATACTGACAATTTTTTTGAATATTTTCTCTGGTCGTTACTATACATTATGAAACAATTTTTTTTGAATATTTTCTCTGGTCGTTACTATACATTATGAAATTCTTATTTGTTGACTGTTCATTTCATCTCATGGTGCAATTCTATTGGCCGACATTTGGGACGGAAAAATAATCCCCCGAATACCACACGAGCTTCAAAATTATCTGGCATTTCCCTCAAGGTTCCCTGCAAACAAATAAAGTCGTCAAGTTTTTCAGGAAAAATCACTCGCGCTTCGCGCGCGCTCGTGATTTGAAGCTCTTGTGGTATTATATGTGAATATTACATAAACTTCATATTAAAGTGATATTACATACCTACATGAGATGATAAATATGAAGCTAAATAAGGCAAGCTGGTTATGGAAATTTAACAGAAGGCGTATGCTATCATAAATTGGTTAAATCTATCTATATATATAAAAGCGAAAGGTCACTCACTCACTCATCACGAAATCTCAGAAACTACAAGTGCTAGGAGTCTCAAATTTTGCATGAGGGTTCCTTTTAGGACATAGGTGCTCAATAAGACGGGATTTTGGGAAATTCAACCCCTAAGGGGGTAAAAATGGTTGTCAAAGTTTGTATGCGATAAACTCAAAAACTACCGAACGGATTTCTATGAACTTTGGTATGGAGATAGTTTGAGACCTTGAGAAGGTTTTAGGCTACTTTTTATCCCGGGAAAGTGTATAGCGGGACTTTTATCCAGGAAAAACTCTTTCGTGCGGGCGAAACCCGCTGGAAAAAGCTAGTTCATAAATATTTGAGATTTATACAATGGCAATTGGCTGGTGTTAGGTTATATTTGGTATCCGCCCGGATAGCGACCACCGTACAAGGTGTAAAAACCCGCCATAGTGGCCCACGTAAGTGTACCGCGTTTCGGGATCAGGGTTTAAATAGGACGGCATAATTGTGTCAACTGAAGAGTTGTAAGTATCGCTCGTCAGTCGACGTTCTATCTCGCCCCTCTCCGCTTGCCATGTGTAGAGGGGTCACATTGCCGAGGCAGTATAAAAAAAATGGACTTATGTTAATGTTACTGCCGAGACGATGTCCGCAGGTTCAAAACCCAAGGGCACACACCTCTGACTTTTCTAAAAAGTTATGTGTGTATTCTTTGTGAATTATCACTCGCTTTAACGCTGAAGGAAAACGGCGTGAGGAAACCTGCATACCTGAGAAGTTCTCTGAATTTCGAAGGTATGTGAAGTCTGCCAACCCGCACTAGGCCAGCGTGGTGGACTAAGGCATTTACCCTCTTAGTTGTAGAGGAGGCCCGTGCTCAGCAGTGGGCAGTATATAATACAGGGCTGGTATGGTATGGCGTGGTAATGTTACGTTGCCGAAAATTTTCAATTGTACAAGCTACTGCTTAAAAGTCTGCTCCTTGTATAAACAGTAGGGTCTTAGTGAGTATTGTTTCCATTTAGTAAAAGAAAAAAACAAGGTATCGCAGTAGTCTACTTGCGGGGATTAACACATTCAAATAAACAAAAAAAAAAACAAGTATGTAATTTTATAATGTTATTTAGTAGAGATTCGAGTACGAAATTACTATGCATTTAAACGAACAAACAAAATTATACGCGTGTTATATTTGTACTTCATGTAATAAAATGAGAAGTGAATAGTTTACTTCCTTCAAATGTTTTTGTTTCATTTTTGAATTAGTCATTTAGTACGAAGGTCACGTTTAGATATAACTCAACACAATAAACTTTACCGAGCGAGAGGAGTTGCGACCAAAAGCTAGTTAAAATTAATGTGACAATGAATAATGTTATTTATGTCGTAAAAATTCTGGTTGGTTTTTGCGTAACATAATCTGTCACGTTGGTGTATATGTCAAGTTTAACCCGTTATGGCTGTGTTTTGCATACTGAGGTCAAGAATGCTGGAAGTTGAAGGAAAATGCATAGATTTCCTTGAAAATATATTACCTATTCAAAAGCTATATGTCAAGATTTTGAAATTACTAGGAATAGTTATGTTTGCTTGAATTTTGTTTTTTTTTTGGCGAGGGTAAGTAGGTCATCTGAAGATTTTTTTCTCCTTTTTTTTATCGCGGGCCTACCGTCCACTAGCCTGGCGCATGTTGGTTTTTCTGGCCATACCGGACTTAAGGGTGAGCGCTTTAGGCGCTCGCAACCCTGGAATTAAGTGACCATGCTGAGGGCAACCAACTAACGGGTTACGAACCTCGGCTCAGGACGGTCACTGGGAGAGGATGAGACATCAATGATTAGTGGGGAAGATTTGTGTTTAACCTAATACTATCCATTTATTTCGGGCGACGGGGAACGCGACGAGGTCTTCGGCAACGAGGACGGAACTGCGGTCGTGTAGAGTGTAGGAGTTTTATGAACTCGTTCTTACGACGGATGGCCAGAGTGATATCGTCCACTGGATCGGTTAAGACTGACGCGACCGTCTCCATTAGATTTTTTTCTCCTAGAGTTATTCTGTGTTGATCGAATGAGAGTCGCTGTAGAGTATGTAGTGTGTGAGTGTAAGCCGTAAGCCGGCGAGGGGGGAGGTCTTCGCACATTTTGCAACCCCAAAGGAAAGGGGATATTACTATACAGAGCCTTCGGCATATTGGAAAGCTTTTAAAATACCAACATTAAGGCAAAAGTGTCATACTCTTGCATTTTGAGCCATATAATTTATTTTATTATTATTGTATCTTTCCCGTAGAAAATCACGGCACGAAGGCCAGTCCTTTTGGAAGGCTTGCGTGGGAATACAGATTCAACACGTAATGGCATATGCTATTTCCAATAACAAACAAGCTTTTCGGTGATGGCGGTTATCTCCATACTTATAAAATACAGATGAAGTGTTGAATGCAATAGCAGCCGGCCCGACCTATGCTAAACAGTATCAAACCCTGCTATCCGTGTCATATTAAAATTCAATAACTTGCGTAGATACGCGCGTCACGTTATGTTTAATGTATTTAGTCCATTGGTTGATCTTGTTCCTCTTATCTCATTGGGAATAAGACCTGTTTTTCTCTAAACGTTTTCTATATGTTTTTGCGTTCGTTCCCCAATTGCGTATGGATGCATATAACTTGGAACGAATACGGTTTTTGGTCAGTCTATCTCGAGTCATCACAGCCTGGCGTGTTGGTGTTCGGCGTCCATAATGGGAGTGTTCTTCATGAAAAAGTACGTATTTTTGACCATTTTGTAGGAATTGTGGTTGATTTTGTGGCAGAAGTTGTCCCACGTTTTATAAATTTAGCTGAAATGATGTGTTATTGAGTTATCTTCATTCTAGCTTTGCTTATTGATAACTCTGTTCCGAGTTATCGAATTTTAACATTTACTATATTGATTAGTTAGTCTGATAGAGAAGCCAATAAATACGCATCCTAAAAATGATTACTTGGTAGATCTATGTTTACATGTCTAAAACAGTGCGGTTGAATACGCTGTACATCTAGTAAGGTTCTATACTAGTATTACACAGTAAGTACTGCCTCGGTGGCGTATTTGTATTGCGTACGCGTTACGAGTACGATTTGCGCGCTGAGGTCCTGGGTTCGAAAACCGGGTCGAGCCCAAAACATTGTGACCGGGTTTTTCTATCTTAAAAATTATTCAGGAAGTTGGTGATGTGATACCCCCGTGCCTCGGAAAGCACGTAAAGCCGTTGGTCCTGCGCCTGATCTCTCTCCAGTCATGTCAGTAGTAAGGGATTCACCGATACTGGAGCAGGTTCGACGGCCGGTCCGCGGCGCTCCGGCGGCTATTGGCCGACGTTTTCGATTGCTCCAGATTCGGCCCGCGGCACCCGCGAATAAATCCGCGGATTACTTTAATACCTACCGCGAATTAATTTGATACCTATCGCGGATTAATTTGATACCTACCGCGGATTAATTTGATACCTACCGCGGATTAACTTGATACCTACCGCGGATTAATTTGATATCGACCGCGGATTACTTTGATAACACCCGCGAATAAAAATTATATCGTCCGCGGAATCCGTTTCATATCACCCGCGAGGTAGGTATGAACCACGAATTTGTTCATGGTCTACGGTTCCCTTAAGCTTGTACTTTTTCCCTGTTCGTTGTGCTTTTAACTTTCTACTTTCTATCGGCGATCCTTTTTTTTATTTCAAGGATGCAAAGGTCTTTGTCGCGTATTTCTATTAACTCGTGTTTCTACGCAAAAGCCGTTTAAAATTACTTAATAGTTACCCTTTACGCATTACGAGCATTGTTTATGATAGATAAAGCAACATTTTCCCTGTTTCGTTGTGTTATTGACTTTCTACTTTCTATCGGCGACCCTTTTTTATTTGAAGGATGCAAAGGTCTTTGTCTCGTATTTCTATTAACTCGTGTTTCTACTTAAAAGCCGTTTAAAATTACTTAATAGTCGCCCTTTACGCATTACGGGCATTGTTTATTATAGATAAAGCAATCGTTACAATACACCATACCTTTCTCAAATTCTAGGTAAAACCCTTTGGGTCTTCTCATTGTCATAATAATTACGGTTCCCATTATTCACATTACCTGATATTACGTATTCAACGGAACATTTAAGGTGAAAGTCGAAACATGTTGGATCTTGTCTGCAAGGAAACAATACTCCCTCTCCATATAAAAGACCGACTCAAAATCACATGGTATCGTATTCCACTCTGTGCTCTGCTCGAAGTGTGATCTCCAGTTGTGTGTAACAGTGAAGTGATAGTAAAATTGTGAAATAGTTAAATAGTGAAAGTGTTATAAAAATGAATGTAAGTACCTTTATATACTTTGATCTAAAAGTGTTGTAACCAGATGTTTCATTAATTGTTTATGCCATGTGTTGTCCACCAGGTTAATACATTTTAGCTATCTTTGATGTCTTATTAATTTATCATTGTTACTAATGTGTACATGTATACTTCGCATACCTATAAGTATTTATCATACAGTACTTACTTAACCGATAATTAAAACAGTTTCATTTCATTTTGTTACAGTTTTCTGAAAATACTTTCAAAAACTACTATTATGCTGAAGAAATCGACGAACCTAGTGATGAAGAAGGTACACTCGCTTTTAAAGTAAAAAAAGCGATAATAGCAAATAAAAGACCGATCGAATGCAACAGCATTGATGAGTTCTTCGAAAAACCAAAAAAGAAGAAGACAACAACAAGAAAGTCATCCAGTGTTGGTCGATCGACGAGCGGGGGTGTTTCATACATCCGATCAAACAGCGATGACAACAGTTCTGCATCACATCTCATAAAAATTGAGGTGTATGAAGTTAATAAAATAAAAAACATCGCACCGACGGAACATTGGAAACACGCTGATGTGCGAGTCAAATATTACGCGGAAACCGACAGTGATAAGAACTTGCAAAGTGTTAAGGACACTATATACAATATAACTAAACAGTTGGCTAGTAAGGACGATTGTGTGAAATATTTTATAGACACAGACAAATGAACAAAAGTGCCAGTGCGTGTTAATGTTTTAATATCATAACTTTAATCATATGCTTTGTACTACTATTATTGAAATAAGAAACTATTATTGTAATAACTGTACTTAAGAATCTACCTGTTTAAATTTAACTTACATTGTATTGTATTTAAACTTTGTACTCTTTTAAGTTACATACTTAATAGATTAATTTGTTTTTGATTCTAGAACTCTTTGTGAATTGTGTTATTGCTAAGTATTATTGTAAATAGTTATAAGTCTTTTTAGTGTTTTTTCATGCTCATGCTTACGATTGTAAAGTTATTGGGAACATTCATAAATTGTTTGGAAAAAAGTGGATAGCTTAGAATGTAATTACATTGTTTTGGGTAGTATATAAGCGTTGAAATAACTTAAAATATACTGAGACATTCCTTACCATGGATACAAGCTGTGATTTATACAACATGGAACTCGTCGCACTTCTCGAAAACATCGAATCAATGGATCTGATGTCATCGCAATACGACAAAGAACTGTACGAGCTCTGTGATAAAATGGAACAAAGACAAGTCGAAACGTGAGTAAAACATTTTTTATTATGTTAAGACTAGTTGCAACATGTTTTGGGAATCCATGAAGAGGGGATACACTTAAAGTATTTATAATGGTTCGAACATCTTGCACAATCATTCAACTTGTTTCTTCCGTTTATATTTTTAACATTGAAGTGCAACCAAAATGTACCACTCACTTGATATTTCTAGTTTATCTCAGAGTGAGATTGCGAGTTTCGATAAAAAGATAATTTTACATAAATATCATCGTTTCATACGGTTTTGGTATATATTAAATGTTTTGCCAGAATCAATGTTGGGAGATCCTGATATTTCTCCTTATTATACACCATGTAGTGGACATAAAATCTCAAAACAAACTCATTCCGATGAGGATGATATTGATGGTGTATTATCAATGAAAGCATATTGTTTGCAGTGTAAATAACAAATAATGTTAGTATCTATTTAAATAATAGAAACATAGCATATTTATTTCGTGAGATAACATTTTTTTAACAGTTTTCTTATCCATCAGATCTATGCAGAATGGAGAAGGCAGCAGGAAAAGATTAGCGCCAACTGAATTGTTTGAAGAGGATCCATTAAAGAGAAGAAAAAATATTCGTCTTGAAGCTCCTTCGACATCTACATCGTCGCTGGATAACATTTTAAATGTAAGTACAGAACAGCATAATGATAAAATTGAATGTCCTGAGTGTCACATATATGTGTCAAAAAAATATATGACCAGTCACTATAAGAGCAATAAACATAAAAATAATTTAATTAGACGAGATAATAATCTACCTAATGTTCAATTCATTGATAGTGCTTTCGGTAATAGAATTATTACATATCGAGTGCAATCTAGTTTAGTTTCTGATACACAGCTTGAATCACCTGAATTATTTTTACAAAATATTAAAAAAATAATTTATACATTACTAGAACGATCTATCTTAGAATATTCTGTTGTAAAAGTTAATTTTATTCTCAATGCGGATTTCACACAAGAAACAAAAAATTTACACAATATTTTTGATTTTCAAATTTCAAACTATCTTGTTTGTCAAGGTGATGACAAAGATATTATTTTCTCATCTATAATTACCGAAATAACAAACAAAATGACCAATTTCCAAAAAAAAGGTAGTGGATGGAGTTTAGTTAAAATAAATCACTTGGATATGAATGTCAACAAATTTAACCCATTGCGTGGATCTTCATACATAGACCTACCGTTAGATATAAAACATAAGAAAGCTGTAATCAATGTTCAAAATAACGATCATGAATGCTTTCGTTGGGCAGTTTTGTCAGGATTATTTCCAGCTACTCATAGTTCCAATAGGGTATCATCTTATATAATACACAAAAACAAACTAAAATTTGATAACCTATCGTTTCCTATAAAAATTAATGACATCCATAAGTTTGAAAAATTAAATAGTATAAGTATTAATGTTTTTGGATTACAATATGATTCAATAAGCAAATCAAATAAAGTTGTGGGTCCATTACACTTTACGAAACACCGTAAAATTACTCACTTAAACTTATTGTATATATCTCAAGGTTCCAAAGGTCATTTCTGTTATATTAAAAACCTCTCGAGATTATTATCTAAACAGTTATCGACTTCTGAACATGCAGTTCATATTTGTGATGGGTGTTTATTAAATTTCACGTCATTAGATAATTTAAAACGACACCAAGAAAATGACTGTTTCAATGTGTGCACAAATTTACCATCGGAAAACGATAGAAAAAGAAACTGGTTTAATGAATTAATACCATCAAACCAAATTTCATTTAACAACTATGAACGTAAATTAAGAGTTCCATTCGTTGTGTATGCTGACTTTGAAGCATTTTTAAAACCAATAGAGAGTTGTTCTAACAATCCAAATCAATCATCAACTGTTAATATCCAAAAACATGAAACGTATAGTTTTGGGTATTATGTTAAATGTTCTTATGATGATAATCTTTCAGTATATAGGTCTTATACAGGGCAAGATTGTGCGCTAAAATTTATGCAATTCATTTACGCAGATTTAGAAAATATTTGTAAAAAGAATTCTTTTGTCAAATCACCATTACCGTTAACTGAAGAAAATAAAATAAATATCAATCAAAGTGAGTCTTGTTACATTTGTGCTACTAAATTAAACGTGGATAGAACAATATCATATAATTGGCATACTGGTGCATATGAAGGTGTAGCTCATAGAGTATGCTCTCAGAAATACAAAGCTCCTAATTTTGTGCCAGTGTTTTTACATAATTTAAGTAATTATGACGCTCATTTCATAGTGCATGGTCTTGATTTCGAGAAAGGTGACATTGAACTTATTCCTGAGAACAAGGAAAAATATATTTCTTTTTCTAAAGTTTTACAAATCAATAACAGAGTTATAAAATTACGATTTCTTGATTCTTTTAAATTTATGTCAAGTAGCCTTAACAAATTAGCTCAGAACTTATTACTTGAACAATTTCGTGAACTCAAATTAAAACATCCATGTGAAGAAGATTTTAAACGTTTAATAAGAAAAGGTGTTTATCCATACGAATACATGACGACATTTGATTCTTTAAAAATAACTTCTCTTCCCACTCGCGATCAATTTTATAGTTCTTTAAATGATAGTCACATTACAGAAAGTGAATACCATCATGCTCAAGACGTGTGGAATCATTTTAATTGTAAAAACATGGGTGAATATTCAGACCTGTATTTAAAAACAGATGTATTGTTGTTAGCAGATATATTTGAAAACTTTAGGGATGTCTGTCTTAAAACATACGGTTTAGATCCTGCCCACTATTATACAGCACCTGGTTTAAGTTGGGATGCTATGTTAAATTTTACCAAAATAAATTTGGAACTTTTAACAGATATCGACAAGGTTACGTTTATAGCGAATAATATTCGGGGGGGTATATCACAATGCAGCAATAGACATGCAGTGGCAAATAACATGTTTATGTCGGAATACGATTCAGATAAACCATCTTCATTTTTGATGTACTTAGACGCAAATAATCTTTATGGTTGGGCTATGTCCCAATGTCTCCCAACAGCCAAATTTGAATGGGTCGATATAAATACAGATTTTAATATAGCCGATGATGCCAAACATGGTTTAATATTGGAAGTAGATTTAGAATATTCAAAAAATTTACATGATTTTCATTCTGATTTTCCATTTTGTCCAGAAAACGTATGTTTAGGAAACAGCAAAGACAGGAAACTGATCCCAAATTTAAAAAATAAAAAAAATTACGTCATTCATTATAGAAACCTTAAGCAATGTTTAAAAAATGGTCTCCGATTGGTTAAAGTACATAGAATTTTAAAATTTGAACAATCCGCGTGGTTGAAAAGTTACATAGACTTGAATACTCATATGCGTTCATTAGCCACTTCAGATTTTGAGAAAGATTTTTTTAAACTTATGAATAATTCTGTTTTTGGTAAAACAATGGAAAATGTAAGAAAACGAGTTAATGTCAAATTAATTAATCATTGGTTAAATCGTGGCAAAACTCAAGGTGCTCAATCTTTGATAGCAAGACCAGAATTCCATAGTTTATCTATATTCTCAGAGAGCTTAGTTGCAATACAATTAAATAAAACTAACGTTTTATATAATAAACCAATTTACCTCGGTTTTTGTATTTTAGATATATCTAAAACATTACTATACGATTTCCATTACGATTATATGAAAATAAAATATCAAGATAATATTAAGTTACTATATACTGATACCGATAGCTTAATATATCAAATATTTACGCAAAATTATTATGCTGATATAAAACTTGATTTAGTCAACTACTTTGATACGTCCGACTATCCACCAAATAATCAATATGGTTTACCATTATTGAATAAAAAACGGTTAGGTTTTTTTAAAGACGAAAATAACGGTAAAATTCTTAAAGAGTTTGTAGGTCTTCGCTCTAAAATGTATGCAATGGATGTGCAGAATAAATGTATATGTAAAGCAAAAGGGATTAACAAAAGTGTAACAAAAAAATTTTGTCTTACCGATTATAAATCATGTTTATATGAAAAGAAAACGCAATACAGCGAAATGATAAGATTTAAATCAATTAAACATGCTATATATACACAAAAAATTAATAAAATATCTTTATCACACAATGACACTAAACGTTATTTAATAGAAAATTCAACAGATACTCTTGCATGGGGTCATTATAAAATAAAGGACATTTGATTTTATCAACGATTTCTGTACAACGAAAATATGTATGTTAATGTGTGTGTGTGTGTGTTTCTGTCTTTATTATGTACTATCTTTTTTTTTTTTTTATTGTTTTACTATGACAACTGTTTTGTATAATATCATGAAAAATTAGATGTAAATTTTAATGTATGTAGTTAGTTATTTGTTATACCTGATTTAACTTTATTTTATAATAATTTTCTTACTGTAATATTTTTCAAAACAGCTATGAATTGTATGTGATCATTTTTCAAAGTATTTGTATATGTAATCTTTGTATGTAAAACAAAATCAAATATAATACATTCAATCGTAACTTCTGGTTTTATTCATTCCGAAACGCTTTTCGAGTTCACACGTGTATTTAAAAATGTTTCATTTTTATCATCCTTTTACTGCCATAGTTGCAGGTCCAAGTGGATGTGGAAAGTCTAATTTTGTAACAAACTTTATTAAACATATTAATGAGGTGTGCAACACCAATTTTCATCAAATTACTTGGTGTTTTGATGAAATGCAGCCCTTATATAATTTACCAAATGTAAACTATTATCAGGGTATACCAGATTTGAATATGTTTGATGGAAAGGAAGCTAACCTTATTATTATCGACGATCTCATGAGGGAATCTGATGGTCGCATTGTTGACATATTTACCAAAGGTAGTCATCATAGGAACTTGAGTGTATTTTACATTACTCAAAATTTATTTCATCAAGGTAAAGGACAAAGAGACATTTCTTTGAATTCAAACTACATAATTTATTTTAAAAACCCACGTGATAAAACTCAAATACGTTACTTAGCACGGCAAGTATCACCAGAAAATAGCAAATTCATAGAAGATGCTTACAGAGATGCTACAAAAGAAGCACATGGCTATTTGATGATAGATCTAAAACAAGACACTTTTGACATGTGTCGAATTAAATCAATGATATTTCCATCTGATGGTCATTCTACAGTGTACATTCCCACAAAAGAGTTTAAATATGTCAAGAACCAACCAATACCCGTCATTTACAAATGATGGATCGACGCTTAAAGACGCATGAACACTTATTAAATGCTCTTTATAAACTTAAACCAAAACATCAACAAGCTCTTTTAAAAGTCTGTAACGAAAACGAAATTAATTTTATATGTGAATGTATTCATAACGTTTTACAAGGAAATATAAAACTTGAAGAAAAATCAAAGAGTAAACTAAAAAAGTACAAAAATCTACTACGAAAATTGGTACGTAAAAGTACAAATAAAATAAGAAAGAATATTATAGTTCAAAAAGGTGGTGCATTTCTTCCGATTATATTGGGTTCTATTTTGAGTGGATTGATAAGTGGACTAGTTTAAAAATGGAACACGCCAAAAAAATGCTGTTAGTTGATCCAAGCTTAATAGATAAGTTAAATCAAAAAAGAAATGAAAATCCTACCTCTCGTTTAGATAGTGAAATGGAAAAAATACTCGACAGTAATATGGATGATCGAAAAAAGTGTAAATTATACTTACAAATTTTACAAAGATATCTTCACTTTATGGAAGAAGATCGTCGTCCCATTGAACTCCCTATAATAACTTCAAATGACGATAACATTAAACCCACATCTGAAAGCTGGAAATTTTTTAATATAAATAATGATATCAAGAATAAAGATGTAGTTGTCAGTCAGACACTGAGTGATGAAGAGAAGCAACAAGAAAGTTTTACACTCGAAAAAAAACCTTCCTACTCAACAAAACAAATTTTAAATTTAATACCAAAAACATATGTAAAAAAAGGTGAGTTGTTATTGAATTCGGTGTCACTAAATAAAAACAAAATTTATTGGAATGATGCTGGCACAGTGATTGTAGATAATGAAGTGATTCCTAACAGTAACATTATCGATTTAGTAAGCGATACACTGCGACCATTAAAAAACAACGACCCACCTGGTTGGGAAAAATTTGCTAAAGCGTTAAACGATTTAAAAGTACCTTTAACATATATTGGCAATCCAAAAAGACGTGAGTACATAGCTCGACTTCAAAAAGCCATCGAAGAACAACCGCCACAAAACACAGAGGTATATTTGACGCCAACGAGCGAAGATAAACACGCAAATAAAATTAAGAAAAAGATTGATTGGGAAAAATGGACCCCTTATTAGAAATAGATCAAATTTATTATGATGTATCACACCCAGCTGGATATAGCAATATCGACAAATTATCAAAAGCTATGAAAGGTAAAATGAAAAAGGAAGAAGTTAAAAACTGGTTGCAATCCCAATCTACGTATACACTCCACAAACCAGTACATAGAAAATTCGCTCGGAACAAATACGTTCTCTCTAATCTCAATGAACTTTGGCAAGCTGACTTAAGCGACATGCGGACTTATTCTAAAGATAATAAAGGTTTCAACTACATTCTTTGTGTTATTGATGTTTTTAGTAAATATGCATATGCTAGACCCTTGAAAAAGAAAAAATCAGAAACCGTAAAAAAGTGTTTCGACAGTATATTTAATGAAGCTAATACTACACCCACTCACATTCAATCTGATAAAGGCACTGAATTTGTATCGAAAGATGTTCAAAGATACTTTAAAACAAAAAACATAAATTACTATACGACAAATAATCCAGACATCAAAGCAAGCATTGTAGAAAGATTTCAAAGAACGCTAAAAATGAAGATGTGGCGCTATTTTACACACAAGAATACACATAAATATATTGATATTTTGCAGAATTTGATACACTCTTACAATCATAGTTTCCATTCTAGTATTAAAATGTGTCCTTCAGATGTTAATTCTAATAATATAATGACAGTTTGGAGTAATTTATATGAAAAATCTGAAAAATCATCAAAAACTATACTACCTATGTTTCATGTCGGTGACCATGTCAGAATAACTAAATATAAACACGTATTCCAAAAAGGTTATGAATCTAATTGGAGCGATGAAATATTTGTGATTTCTTCTATAATAGAACGTACTCCGTGGCCCGTTTATACTATAAAAGATTTAGATGGTGAGGAGATAGTAGGAACGTTTTATGAACGAGAATTACAAAAGATCATTTATGACCCCACCATTGAACACAAGATTGATAAAATAATTCGCTCTCGTTATTCTGGCAGCAGACAACAAGTGTTAGTTAAGTGGAAAGGTTATCCAAACAAATTTAATAGTTGGATTTTAGCTTCCAGTTTAAAAAAAATATGATTAAAGATTTTTATTTAACTTTACTTAGCAATAGTTCAATGGAATATTTTCCTGAGAACAAAACATCAATTTTTTCAACAAAATTACCCAAACCCATAATATTGGAAGGAGAATGGTGTGTAGGAATCGTTGAATTCCAATATCCATGCACCATGTTTACTGTTCAAGATCATGAGAATGTTATTTACATAACAAAAATCATGAAAATGCCCAATGAAGACAAACTATCTACAGTTTATTATAAGACTCACATACCTGCCACAAACTATGATAATATTAACCATATTTTGTCAGCATTAAATAATATAAGAGAAAAAATCAAATTCCGCTACGATAATATATCTAAATTTGTTTCTGTTTCTGTGTTAGACGAATCAATAAAATCTGTAACATTATCTCCTAAACTAGGCTTACAGTTGGGATTTGAACCAAACAGAAACCTTGTTGAAAAGAATTTAGCTAAATGTCCAGCTAATTTACATTTAGGGTTACCATCTCAACTATTCGTTTACTGTGATATAGTTGAACCTCAAATTGTAGGTGATGTAATGACACCTCTTCTGAGAGTAATACCATTAGATCCTTCAAAATATATCTATGGTGCCAATAAAATGCATGTATTTTCACCTCCTCATTACTTATCGGTAATGCGAAGAGAATTCGATACCATTGAAATAGATATAAGGTCAAGCACCGGACAAAAGATACCATTTCAATTTGGAACGGTGTGTGTTAAACTACATTTTAAAAAATTATAATGCATTTTGAACGCTCCAACATGATATGTCCTTATCAACGCTATTATTCTCATCAGGCTGGTTCAGGTATAGGGGTGGTATATAAAGGGGCGCCTTATCAAAAAGGACATGGAATTGGTAGTTTTCTTGGGGGATTGTTTAGGTCAGTTTTACCATTATTATGTAGCGGTGTTCGATCTGTTGGTAAAGAGGCATTGAGCGCTGGTGTTGGTCTATTGACAGATATGGTTAGTGCGCGACCAATGGAAGATTCAATAAAAGCACGTCTTAAAGAAGTTGGTTCCAACTTAAAACGCAAAGCTGATGAAAAAATAGATAAAATCAATATGTCTGGATCCGGATATATAACAAAACGAAAACGTCTACCTGGAGTCAGTCCGTCGTTGACCGCGAAAGTGAAAGCTCTAAAAAAATCAAAAATTACTCAAAAACAAATCAAGGACATATTTTCTAACAATTAATCAAAATGTCTTTTTTACATAGTCATTCCTGTGAATGTATAAAGTCCGAATTGGATTTGTTTGCATTGCCGTCAACTCAAACTAGCATTGAAAGTGGAATTTGGATCCATTATAAACCAATTTCATCTCTTGCCGATGATGGTCCTATAGAATTTCAAATTCCTGGAGCAGGAGATGACTACATAGATTTATCTCATACGTTACTTCACTTGAAAGCGAAAATAGTAAATCAAGATAACACCAAACTAACCGCATCTACAGTCGTTGCTCCGGTGAATAATTGGTTGCACTCACTCTTCAGTCAACTTGATGTCTACTTAAATCAAAAACTTGTATCACCACCCAATAACACATATGCTTATCGTGCGTATATAGAAAACTTATTGAACTATGCTCCTGCAGCAAAAAAATCTCACCTCACCTGTGGTTTATGGTATGAAGATACAGCTGGAAAAATGGATTCCACCGATGATACTAATAAAGGATTTACTAAGAGGCAAGAATTATCTAGTGAAAGTAAAGAAATGGAAATGATTGGTCACTTACATGGTGATTTATTCAATCAAGAAAAATTTTTAATCAATGGTGTTGATATATGTGTTAAGTTAATTCGTTCTAGAGAAAATTTCAATCTCATGGCCTCTACAGGTGACCTTAAATTAAAGGTATCTATTACGGATGCATCTTTGATTATTCGTAGAGCACGAATCAATCCCAGCGTGTTACTTGCTCATCAAAAGGTCTTAGCTTCTACCACAGCTAAATACCCCATTACTCGAGCTGAAGTTAAAGTTTTAACAATACCATCAGGTGTTCAAGGAAAAACTCTAGATAACATTTTCTTAGGACAATTACCTAAAAGGTGTATAGTGGGATTTGTAAATAACGCTGCTTTCAATGGAAACCTCACTAAGAACCCATTTAACTTTCAAAATTACGACATCAATACTTTTAGTTTATATATAGACGGTCAACAAATACCATCAAAGGCTTTACAACCCTCATTTGAGAACAAAATTTTTACTTCAGTATATCATACATTGTTTTCTGGAACAGGTATACACTTTCTCAATGAAGGTAATGGGATATCCCGAGAACAATACGCTGAAGGGTATTGTATGTTAGCGTTTGATTTGACACCTGATTTATCAGCAAACTCTGCAAGTCATTGGAATCTTGTAAAGCATGGTAGTGTGAGATTAGAAGTGCGTTTTGAAACAGCTTTATCACAAACTATTAATTGCATTGTTTATGCGGAGTTTGATAATGTTATTGAAATAGATAAAAACCGCAATATTTCAGTAGATTATAGTAGTTAAGAACACAAAATTAACTGTTTAAGATTAGATTAAGCGTGAATAATGTAATTCAGATTTGTTGTTAGATTTAAGTTACCAATAAAACGAATTCATAAAATATTAAGTTCTTTGTTTTACTATAATCCTTGCAACCCCACAACAAGAGTCAACTTGGCTGATAAGTACCATAATAGTGTCTTGTTAACCTTATATAAGACATTACCACTTTATCATTCGACCTGATAAGATTCTGCAGCGATACGGTGAATAAAAATGAATACAATAGAAATACAGAATTACTTAAAGAAAATTGATCCAAGTATTGAATATAATGTATATGCAGCCAATCGTCTACCAATATATGTGGTAACTCCTACATACGTAGTTAGCAACTTAGACTCTGATAACAAACCAGGTTCTCACTGGGTCGCCATACACATAGATAAGAATGGTTTTGGACAGTACTTTGATTCATACGGTCGACCACCTCAAGGATACCACCGAATGTTTTTAGCGAGAAATTCTAGAATGTGGAATTACAATACAAGTCGAATTCAAAATGACTTTACTATAGTTTGTGGAGAGTACTGTTTAATGTATCTGTATTATAAATACTATGGTAAGAGTCTCAAAGATTTTCAAGTATTATTTAGTGATAATACAACATGCAATGATGTGTTTTTAAATGGTTTATTTAAATCATGTTTTGAGGTGAATAAATGAAATATGAAAATGAATGAATGATTTTTCTTTATTGAAGATTAATAACCCCATACAATACTTATAATTCTTCCAAACAATTTATGAATGTTCCCAATAACTTTACAATCGTAAGCATGAGCATGAAAAAACACTAAAAAGACTTATAACTATTTACAATAATACTTAGCAATAACACAATTCAAAAAGAGTTCTAGAATCAAAAACAAATTAATCTATTAAGTATGTAACTTAAAAGAGTACAAAGTTTAAATACAATACAATGTAAGTTAAATTTAAACAGGTAGATTCTTAAGTACAGTTATTACAATAATAGTTTCTTATTTCAATAATAGTAGTACAAAGCATATGATTAAAGTTATGATATTAAAACATTAACACGCACTGGCACTTTTGTTCATTTGTCTGTGTCTATAAAATATTTCACACAATCGTCCTTACTAGCCAACTGTTTAGTTATATTGTATATAGTGTCCTTAACACTTTGCAAGTTCTTATCACTGTCGGTTTCCGCGTAATATTTGACTCGCACATCAGCGTGTTTCCAATGTTCCGTCGGTGCGATGTTTTTTATTTTATTAACTTCATACACCTCAATTTTTATGAGATGTGATGCAGAACTGTTGTCATCGCTGTTTGATCGGATGTATGAAACACCCCCGCTCGTCGATCGACCAACACTGGATGACTTTCTTGTTGTTGTCTTCTTCTTTTTTGGTTTTTCGAAGAACTCATCAATGCTGTTGCATTCGATCGGTCTTTTATTTGCTATTATCGCTTTTTTTACTTTAAAAGCGAGTGTACCTTCTTCATCACTAGGTTCGTCGATTTCTTCAGCATAATAGTAGTTTTTGAAAGTATTTTCAGAAAACTGTAACAAAATGAAATGAAACTGTTTTAATTATCGGTTAAGTAAGTACTGTATGATAAATACTTATAGGTATGCGAAGTATACATGTACACATTAGTAACAATGATAAATTAATAAGACATCAAAGATAGCTAAAATGTATTAACCTGGTGGACAACACATGGCATAAACAATTAATGAAACATCTGGTTACAACACTTTTAGATCAAAGTATATAAAGGTACTTACATTCATTTTTATAACACTTTCACTATTTAACTATTTCACAATTTTACTATCACTTCACTGTTACACACAACTGGAGATCACACTTCGAGCAGAGCACAGAGTGGAATACGATACCATGTGATTTTGAGTCGGTCTTTTATATGGAGAGGGAGTATTGTTTCCTTGCAGACAAGATCCAACATGTTTCGACTTTCACCTTAAATGTTCCGTTGAATACGTAATATCAGGTAATGTGAATAATGGGAACCGTAATTATTATGACAATGAGAAGACCCAAAGGGTTTTACCTAGAATTTGAGAAAGGTATGGTGTATTGTAACGATTGCTTTATCTATAATAAACAATGCCCGTAATGCGTAAAGGGCGACTATTAAGTAATTTTAAACGGCTTTTAAGTAGAAACACGAGTTAATAGAAATACGAGACAAAGACCTTTGCATCCTTCAAATAAAAAAGGGTCGCCGATAGAAAGTAGAAAGTCAATAACACAACGAAACAGGGAAAATGTTGCTTTATCTATCATAAACAATGCTCGTAATGCGTAAAGGGTAACTATTAAGTAATTTTAAACGGCTTTTGCGTAGAAACACGAGTTAATAGAAATACGCGACAAAGACCTTTGCATCCTTGAAATAAAAAAAAGGATCGCCGATAGAAAGTAGAAAGTTAAAAGCACAACGAACAGGGAAAAAGTACAAGCTTAAGGGAACCGTAGACCATGAACAAATTCGTGGTTCATACCTACCTCGCGGGTGATATGAAACGGATTCCGCGGACGATATAATTTTTATTCGCGGGTGTTATCAAAGTAATCCGCGGTCGATATCAAATTAATCCGCGGTAGGTATCAAGTTAATCCGCGGTAGGTATCAAATTAATCCGCGGTAGGTATCAAATTAATCCGCGATAGGTATCAAATTAATTCGCGGTAGGTATAAAAGTAATCCGCGGATTTATTCGCGGGTGCCGCGGGCCGAATCTGGAGCAATCGAAAACGTCGGCCAATAGCCGCCGGAGCGCCGCGGACCGGCCGTCGAACCTGCTCCAGTATCGGTGAATCCCTTACTACTCATGTCGGATTGCCGTCTCACCGGACTATGAGAGTGAAGGAATCCCTAGTGCACCTGTGTATTGCGCACACACTTGTGCACTATAATATCTCCTGCGTACCTGGCTGATCTCCGTTGAGATTGACCGTCGTAGCTGAAATCGGCTAGGAAGGGACACACACACAGTAAGTGCTGTGTAGCTATTTGTAAAGAAAAAAAAAAGGAAACTTAGACATGGTTGGTTAGTAGTTACACTTTTATAGTCTTCCTTTATCGTGGTCGAATTACCATGGTTGTCAATTTCAATCGAACGTATTTGCTTTGTTACAAAAACATACATGACCATTATCCATACTAATGTTATAAATGCGAGAGTAACTCTGTCTGTTCGTCTGTTACACTTCCACAGTTAAACCACTGACCGGATTTTTATAAAATTTGCTACGGTGTAAGCTTGAACCATAAAAAATTACATAGGTTACTTTGATCCCTGAACTTTTCATTCAACGGGCCAAGCCGCGAACCACGTATAGTTATGTATAGGTACAGTCAGAAAAGTGTATGCTCGACCACCTTAAGGTTCTAAATAAGTCGCTTGCGCGTCGTCTCTCAGCAACATGCAACTTACAACTAAAGTAGACAATAAGAGTTATCTGCTGTTTCCTTTGTACACCTCCGAAACGATCGCACCTGCTTGGTAAAATACAAAGATATTAAACAGTATAGTTATAGAACGGACATCAAGACCAAATTTTTCGTCCAAAAGTTATTACCAATGGGTAATAAGTTGCTGTCATATCTGACATATCCGTGTAACAAGACGGCTGGGTATGCTTAAATTTTGTAAAGAAAACAAAATTTTGGAAGGAAATATGCCAATTGATATACGCATTACGACCATGTCATAGTATGTTCTAATGAAGTTTACATAGGTATTTTGTTATTTCACGGTAGATTGAGTTACTGACGAACAGGCTTAAAAGTTTTGTGTGACAGTTTTCGCAATGTCCGCTATATATAATCTTAGAACTCTTAGATAAAATATAAAAAAGGGGCGTTTTATCTTGAGACAGTGTACTAGCACCAAATTGGGTGATTGTAGATAATTTTATTTTGTCGAATAAACTGACTGATCGCTCATAGTATGTTACTACGCAGTTACAAGCTCGGATATATTTTTCCTGATAATTATATTCGGTTGGTGAGATATACCTACCGTTAATTAGCAAATATTTTATCATCTGCTGTTTACGATTGGGGAATTTCATACGTTTCCGATAAAATTAGTATTTGATATACGTTTATTTCAGTCGGGTTTTCTTTAATTTTAACACAGTATTCCATATAATATGGTTAACTTATTTTCTATTGTTAAATGTGTGGTAGGTCTCTCATATGTAAGAGACCGTCTGGGTGGGTACCTTCGCAATGTCTATTTCTACCGCCAAGCAGCAGTGTGCATGCACTGTTGTGTTTCGGTTTGAAGGACATTGTAGCCAGTGTAACTACTGGACATAATGAGACTTAACATCTTATGTCTCAGGATGACGAGCGCAGTGGAATGCCACACAGTAGTTTGTAACTCAAGGTGCTGTATGGTGCTACTACTGTTTATGGGCGGTCGTATCTCGTCATGCTCGTCTCGTCATTCTATGCCATAAAAAAAAAAAAATGTGTTTATAACATTGACGTGCTGGTGTTATTGTCGGTTGAGTTGCAATAATTTTGTTTTTTTAACATGTTAGTACCTGCTTATGTTTTATGACGGGTTGATAACTCCGTGAAAGGTAACTTATAAAATGCTTATGCCGTCATAGTAAAATCTGGCAATTTATCATGTTTCTCAGAGAACGTAGATTTATTTACAGTGGTATAAAGTAGATTAACTGTTAGAGTTTTGTATTATATCATTTATTGTATTCGAGATACCTGAAATCAAAATAAATAATATCTTTGTTTGGTTTTTTTGGCTCCGATTGGAGATAATTTTACTAATTACGTAATTTTTCTTTATCTGATTTTTTCACTTTGACTTAGTAATCGCTTTCGTTATTGAACCAAAAGTATGCTTTTTGTTGTTCCTGTTCACTCTTATCTGAATTATTCTTTAAGAAACTTTGCAGTGGTAACTAAAAGCAAGTATTTTTGTTGTTTTTTTTTTATATTTCCAGTATTTGAATTCAAGTTTTAGTTACTAGTTTTTGCTCTGCTACCTGGATTTTATAGTATCTTGGAATGGTCTTGTTTAAAAAAGTTTGGATAATCATTTATTTGTATTTTGTTATACGTAGTTATATTATAGCACATTATTTCTGAAGGTATTAACAGGTATTATCAGGTCTTAGATATTTGATATAATATATATGGTTTTGGTTATCATCAACGTTATTACACTGATTAACCTATACAACAACAATAATTATTAATTAAATGATTTCCGTAACACCGCAGATTAAATATTTTGCAAAGATTTTAGTATTTGCATTTTGCACTATTTTATTATATTTATAATTGATTTTAAACCATTTCCGATGTCATTTGCTGTCAGTATTTCCCAGAGTTAATAAATTTACATTATCGATTTGAAGTCTATTAGTAGAATATTTATTGCAAACTTGACTGTGAACTAATGTCTAACGATAGACGTCCGCTTTAATAATAAACAATATTCGATAAATCGATCGATCAGTGTCCGCTGTGTCACCGACGATGTCACTGAGTACAAACAGAGCTTTGTTTCCACCGTAATCGTAATGCTGTAATACACTTAGGTGCTTTGTTATTATAGTTCCACAGGAAGGACTGATAACACAATCTGAATGTGGAAACTTGGACAGTTCATGTTATGGACGTAGTGTTGGTTTTATACTGTTAGGTACTTTTTGATCTTGTAAACGTTGTTGAAGTGTTAGTTGTCAACGCTTACATGACAGCAATAACTATTTCAACCTTAAAACATATTTCATACACATTAATTCTAATTCCTGCTTCGTTGGCTAAGTTGCAGTGCTAAGATCTCGGGTTCGACCCCGGGTCGGGTAAAGTGATATTGGGTTTTCTACTCAGTATCAGCCCGGAATTTATGCACGATATGGCGATAGGCTCGCCCTATATCACATCATAGGACGGAATACACACGGCGAAAAATGGGCACACTAGTTGCACATCTGCCTACCCCTTCGGGGATAAAAGGCGTGAGTGTGTGTGTGTCATATTTTTAGCATAAAATCTGAAGCATGAATGAGCTTATTTTGCCCTAAGTTCTGTGTACACAGGATGCGTCGTGCTTATACCAGGCCCTTTGATTTCATACTTTATCACGTTTAAGGTTTCCGTAATTGCCTTCTTAGTTCTTGTTAGTAAATCTTCAAAGTAAACAATAATAAACGTAACGCGAATGTGAAATGGAATCGTGACTCGTCACGTAAACAATTATTCGCAGATTTTATTCTTATGCTCCATTTCATTTATTTTTTTACGGCCAGTGCCCACTGACATCGTTGCTGCCGACTGGAATTTATTATTTGGGGTTTAGGGCGCAATTTCGTTTGTCGTAAAAGACCGCTCAGCACAAATTATCCAGATATATCAGCGCGCCATTTGGGCTGTTTGGATGTCGTAAATTTTCAACGTTTCCTCATATTTGGACAGGAATAAACGCACGTTAATTTTTATTGGTCAATTTCTACTGTTTATGAGTGGAGTTGTAAATTTTTTAAATATTTACCGTTTCAGCCATTCGTTTTCTGCACCGTTGCGTATTACATTTAATTTGACTGTGATGTTCTCAGTGCTAACGAGAATAACTTAACACTCAAATAATACAAAAAAGTAATGCTAATTAAGTGTAGGCGCATGTGCCAAGCGCCGATGGCTCGAAATAATAGCAGAGAAATAAAAAAACCCAAACTTGTCCGCGCACGGCCGAAGCGTTTCTGTTAGTCCAGTTTGCGGTTTTAGTTACGACCACGATGATCAACGTTTTGCGAAGCCCGATCTTCATTGGCGTGTTGCCAAATGTTCGATAAGATTTCTAAGACCACCGCAGGTTGCCCATTTACACCGCATTATTAAGCGATAGTTTTTTTTTCTTGGTCACTAGAAATGTATTGTGACGATGAGTTTAAACTCGTATGTTTATTTTAGGCATTCTAAATTAGTTTTGTGTTGCGCTTCGAGTATTTACAAAGCAGGCTTTTATTTTAATTGTTGATTGCATTCGTTCAATGGCTCAAGCGACCTCGTAGATTTCTTTACGAGTTTATTTCCTCGCCGTGCGTTGTCGTGACCATGAATTCGTCATGTTTCCTTAATATATATCGGTACGATATAGTCATTTTAAGAGCGTTTCCTTTCTAGAAATTTTATACGAATCTGAATTATGGTATTTGGGTATAATTGAAAGAAATAAAGAAGAAAGAAAGAAACATTTATTCGCACTGTTGCAGCCGCGTATTTTTAATTCAATAAGTTTAACAATATTTCGTTTTAAATACAGTTTCACGATGATCTAGCCCTACTACTTTTTTTTTATCGCGTATATAATCCAGTTGAGGGTGGTCTTGTCGTCGCCTGCCTTCTCGCTGGATCACTCAGTGGGAGTCTCGTATGCGCGCCCGAACGCATGGTGCGTGTTCGTCGTTTGAATTGAACTTTCGCTTAATTTCGTTCGTTAATTGTGGAAAAACTGGTACAAGATAGTGTCTGGTGGATCCAACAACAACCACCATCGTCGGCGCCGACCATCTAGCTTCGAGAACGGGACTCCGGTGAGTTGGCTTTGACGTATTTCAACCTTTCGACTGGATTATCGTTTTCGTATCGTTTTGTATCGAATTTAGTGTGTTCAGCATATTTTGGTAAACCATTTTTTGGTCCTTTCGTGCCGTGGATCCTTCTTATGGTGGAAACAGCCAAGCTGTCCCATCATCAGAAGTGACGTAATACCACGCGGTTTACATACATAGCATTTTCATCGTGAAACTGTTTGGTAATTTCGTATCGTATTGTTTCGTACTTATTTCGTATAGGAATAAGTAGGTGCATCGTGCCCTAAGCTTATTCTTCCATAATTTTGTTATCGTTATTTGCAACATAATATCGCCTCACAAATACGTCGTAGTCAATTCGCATGAACTAGTAGTGGTACCCACGTTCGTAATTTCTCAATTTCGTTTAGTTATTTGTCGTATTAAACACAAAACAAAAAACTAACAAAGTACAGGTTGAATATGAGTTAATAAATTATTGCGTTAATTTCGTTAATCGTATTTATCTCGTTAATGTTATTTTAATAGCCACGCGGTCCCATTATTAAGTGACCAATTAAAGTAGTACACCCATCGCACGTACATCGCCTAAGAACTGAATTGTTATCGCATCGTTTCGCGTATGGTAGGATAATATCGGTACGGTATAATCTGTATGTGCGTAATTATATTTGATATAACGATCTCAACACGAGTCGAGCTGCGGACAGGCGCTAAACGTACCTACCTGCATATGCATATTTATAAAGTGTACGAGCATTGGGAACTGTTGTTGTTAATTGTTATCTATTGATTCTTTTTCCCGTTCTTGTTACATTATCTTTTTGTTAACTATTTATTTGAATGGAATACAATTAAGTGTTCACTCCTATTTAAAGATAGTAGCTGTAACACAAATTGAACATATTTATTTGTTGTTAATAAATCAATTATAACCTAATAACTTATTATAATCAATTAATTTACACAACTTATACATTTTATTGATACTGAAATTATAATTGAATTATAGTTATAGTATTTCCGCAATTTCATAATGAAAGCGAGACTTACTCATAGCTTCAGTTTGCCTTTTTAAAATAATATACAGTTCGTTTTATTTATACAATTTATACACTTTATTTACCGTTCATTTTATCTTTACAATATATGCATTTCATTTACAGTCCACAGTCCATTTTTATTTACACAGTTACATTTTACATTATACATAATATTGTTATCGATTTTTTTAGAAAAATAAATATAAGATGTCGAAGGCCGCAGTACGCCGTAGTTTTGAATTGAAACGATCTATTGCTATCCGTCGGATTGATGAATGTTTGTCGGCAGCCTTAGAGGCTCAAAATGACGTCGCACGTTTACAGACTTTTTTGACTCGGTTTAGTCGTCTCGAAAATAATTGTGCTAGCTTCGAATCGCATCACTTGAAGATTTGCTCCGAAATCTCAGACGCAACATCTTTGGAAGAAGAAGATGTTATTCGGCAAGAGGTCGACGATAAATATTTTAAAATCATCGAAATTCATTCGATGCTCACGGCATCTCCCCTATCAAGTGGGCAGGAACTCGATACTTTCAAAACTGACCTATCTGTAAAACTACCTCGTTTGAACTTATTGCATTTTGACGGTGATATCACGTTATGGAGCTCGTTCTATGACATGTATAATACTATGGTACATCATAACAAACGGTTATCGAACATCGAACGTTTCTCAATTTTAATTTCGCTTCTCTCAGGGGAGCCTCTTCAACTATTGAAAGGTTATCCTCTGTCAGAAACCAACTACTTGGATGCCTACTCAGCATTGATTGATCGTTATCAATGCAAGAGAAAGTTAGCCTTTCGTTATTGGGAGGAGTTACAAAATGTGACCCTCAAGTCTAATTCTCCCAGTGAATTGCGTCGCCTCGTAGATACTTTCAACGAAAATATCGCGGTTTTGAGAAATTTGAAATTGCCGGTCAAGGATTGGGACTTTCCTTTATTTTATCTGTTATTTAATAAACTTGATCGCGATACTCGACAGCGTTTTGAGTTACAAAATGACAACAAGGATATTCCCAGTTTCGACTCCCTTCTGGAGCACCTTCGAGCGGCTAGTGAAGCTCTTGAACTGGCGGAGCCCCCTGCAAACGCAGCGCTTCCCCCTATTCGATCCTCTCGTCCTGGGACTTCCGGCTCGGCGACATTCCCGCCTTCGGTCTCAAACCAGCGCGCTGTCCTCCCTACAGGTGCACAGACGAGTTATAACCGACGCAATCCTACGCCTGCCACAAAATCCTTGGTGGTAAACTCACAGGTGAAATTGAACGACGCATGTGTTTTATGCAAAGAACATCACACGTTATCTAAGTGTCCTATTTATCGTGACCATAACCCACGTAATAGATTCGCTATAGTTAAGGAGCACAACCGTTGTGTCAACTGCCTTCAGCATGGGCATATTGTAAGATATTGCTGCTCCAAAATTCGTTGCTCAAAATGTGATGCGCCTCATCACACCACATTGCATTTCGAAAATTCTGTGCCATCTAAAGTCAATGACGCGCCCCCTTCTACATCTGCAACTTCGAATGCTAATACGGCCTCACTCGTAGCCCCGTCATGTTTGGTGGGCGGTTCGATGCCCTCTACGCACATTTCACTTCTTCCCACAGCCTCGGTTCAGGTTTTAGACAACTATGGCACCTATCGCACAATTCGCATCGTGGTGGATAGTGGCAGTCAAACAAACTTTATCACTAAGAAGTGCGCCCATCGACTTGGATTGGCCTTAAAAAGGACTACTTCATATGTCGAAGGCATTGGACAATCGACATCTGTGGCGACTGATTCCACTTCATTCCATATGCGCGGTGGACCTTCTGGTTCAGATATACTTGTTGAGGCCCTCGTTATTCCGAGCATCTGTAATGAGATGCCACATGATAATTTTGATATCGCTCAATGGCCACAGCTAAAGATTCTTACATTAGCAGACCCTAATTTTAACACACCTGCTCCAATTGACGCGCTGTTTGGCGTTGACATATTTGGTCGAATATTTGTAGGAGAGCGTCTTGATTGTGGGCCGGACGGACCCACAGCTTTTAAAACTAAGCTCGGTTGGATAGTGATGGGCAAGATTTCCTGCAATTCATCAACTCCACGCACCTCCCTACTTTCTTCGATTGATAGTTTAGATTTCCAAATTCGTAAATTTTGGGAGATTGATGAGCTACCCAAATCCTCGCTAATCACGGACGAGGAATTGCGTTGCGAACGTCTATTCGATGAGACACATAGTAGAAACGCCGAAGGAAGGTACATTGTCCGCTTACCGTTTAAGACACCACGGCCCGAGCTCGGAGACTCATACCATCTCGCCTATCGTCGCTTGATGTCTCTTGAGAGACGTTTGTCGGGTAATTCTCAACTTCGTAAAGAGTACAACGCCTTCATGAGAGATTACCTCGAATCTGGACATATGGAAGTGGTCGACCAGCCACGGTCGGATCACCCATATTATATACCACATCACTGCGTGCTCAAGCCGAGCAGTACGACCACAAAACTGCGAGTGGTTTTCGATGCCACCGCTAGGCCAGCCAATGGGGCTGCGCTTAACGAGCAGTTACTTGTTGGTTCCCGAATGCAATCGGACATCGGGTCAATTCTCCTTCGTTTTCGTTTACACTCTGTTGTATTTACCGCGGATATTAAGCAGATGTATCGCCAGATACTGGTGGCCGATACTGATCAAGACTACCAACGAATTTTGTTTAGATTTTCCCTTCAGGATCCTATTCAGGAATTCCGGCTAAAAACCGTCACTTATGGTATGACGTCTTCAAGCTTCTTGGCTCTTCGGACCATTTTGCAGGTGGCAAAGGATGAAGGTGGCAATCATCCCTTAGCAGTATCTGCATTGACTGAAGACATGTACGTTGACGATATAGTGACAGGGGCCAGCTCCTTAAATTCGGCTCACGAATTGATGAAGGAAATCAGTGATATCCTGCGTAAAGGGTGTTTCGAGCTAAGGAAATGGACAAGCAATTGTCCTTCCTTGCTCGAAGACATTCCTCCTGAACATTGTCACGACGTTCGGAATTCGCTTTCATTCGATTCGGATCCCTGCTCATCGGTCATGATTCTTGGATTGAGGTGGAAGCCTGACGTTGATGCATTCTCGTTTACCGTCACATCGCTTCATGAACAGTGCACGAAGCGAAATGTATTGTCGGAATTGGCTCGCATTTTTGACCCGCTTGGTTTTCTGACCCCACTTACATTCGCATTTAAATGTATCGTACAGGATCTTTGGAGTCTCAGGCTTGATTGGGACACAGTTGCACCTGATAGAATTAGTCAAACTTGGTCTCGTTATCGCTCGGAATTTAATGCAATATCGTCCCTCGTTATTCCTCGTTTCGTTTCTGCATCAAATTCAAATAGTACCGCGATACACGGCTTTTGTGACGCCTCCGAGCTAGGCTATGCAGCTGCAGTGTACTTTCGCATAAAACATAGTGACAGTCGCGTCACTACGTGCTTAATCATCTCTCGCTCCAAGGTCGCCCCTCTAAAAAGAATTTCCATTCCTCGTTTAGAATTGTGTGCCGCAGTTCTCTTAGCAGATCTTGTCGCATACATTCGCGAAGTGTTCCAAAACCGTATTCACTTCGATGACATCTTTTGTTGGTCAGATTCGACTATCGTTCTTGCTTGGCTAAAATCACCGTCAGCTCGATGGAAGACTTTTGTTAGCAATCGTGTTGCTCGTATTCAGGAGAAGCTTCCATCCTCTCACTGGCACCATGTTAGCTCCTCCGACAATCCCGCCGATTGCGCTTCACGCGGACTTACCATCGGTAAGCTTCTTGATCATGCCTTGTGGTGGCATGGACCACATTGGTTGTCCCAGGACATTGTTCATTGGCCTGTTTCACAGCATGCCATTGGGGAATCTCCTGAAATGATCTCTGAACAACGCGATTCCAAAATCTCGTTATTTGTCGTCGTCGATAAGTTTGATGAGTTTCTAAATAAACACTCGAGTCTAATTAGAGTTCAACGCATCGTTGCTTACATCCTTCGTTTCGTTTATAATTGTCGCAATCCTAAAAATCGTAAGTTGGATCATCTTGTCGCTTCGGAACTTCAGCAGTCGTTGCTGATGTTGGTCAAGCTCGCTCAAATTGCCAGTTTTGGTAATGAGATTAAGAGTCTACAGCAAAGCATACCCTTGTCTAAACCGCTGCAAAAATTGTGCCCCTTTCTTGATGAAGATGGTTTGATCAGGGTGGGCGGTAGACTGACTCATTCGAATCTGGATTACGACTGTAAGCATCCGTTATTACTACCTCGTCAACATCGCTTAACTTCACTCATTATCGATCAATGTCATAATGACAATTTACATCCTGGACTTCGAACACTTAGTTTTTTGCTAGCACAAAATTTTTGGATCTTGTCACCTCGTCGTGCTATTCGTAACCGTCTATCGAAGTGCATAAAGTGTTACCGCACCAACCCAAAGCCCTTCATTCCTCGTATGGGAGATCTTCCTAAATTAAGGGTGTCGGAGCTAAAACCTTTTTCGTGTGTCGGTATTGATTTTGCTGGACCTTTTCCTACGCACATACAACGTCGTCGCGGGGCCAAACCTTTTAAAACTTACGTTTGCTTATTTATTTGCTTCGCAACGAAAGCGGTGCATATTGAGCTTGTTGTTGGTCTGACAAGTGAAGCATTTCTGGGTGCACTCCGCAGATTCATGTCTCGGCGTGGCCGATGCCAACGTATTCATTGCGATCATGGTACTAATTTTGTCGGTGCCCACAATATGTTAGTGTCACTCATGAAACGAGCTGCCGCTTCTGAGGCAATCGAATTTTCATTCATACCCCCTGCTGCGCCACACTTCGGTGGCCTCTGGGAGGCCAATATTAAATCATTCAAAACACATCTCGCTCGCGTTATTGGTAATCAAATCCTAACTTACGAAGAATTCTTGACTGTGGCAACACAAATCGAAGCATTGCTTAACTCTCGTCCGTTGTGTGAAATGGGATCGGATCCCAATGACCTATCGGTATTGACTCCTGGTCATTTTCTCAATTTGGAACCACTGACATCGCTTCCAGAATCTGATGCTTTGAACGTCGATCTTAATTGTTTAAATCGTTGGCAACTAGTGCAGCAAATCCATCGGGATTTCTGGAAGCGATGGCATGTGGAGTATTTGCACACGCTAAGTCAGCGCGCCAAGTGGCTTACTGACACCTCGGAACCTAAGTTAGGATCTTTAGTTGTTATTAAAGAAGAGCAACTTAAACCTCTTCGTTGGTCCCTCGGTCGTATCGTACAATTGCATCCCGGAAGAGACGGTATCTCTCGCGTCGCTACCGTCAAGACACAATCAGGTCTATTACGACGACCGTTAGTCAAATTGTGTCCTCTTCCAATAAGTAGTTAATTTGTAGCTTTAAAATACTTCGTATTTTGGTGGGCGGAATGTTGCAGCCGCGTATTTTTAATTCAATAAGTTTAACAATATTTCGTTTTAAATACAGTTTCACGATGATCTAGCCCTACTACTTTTTTTTTATCGCGTATATAATCCAGTTGAGGGTGGTCTTGTCGTCGCCTGCCTTCTCGCTGGATCACTCAGTGGGAGTCTCGTATGCGCGCCCGAACGCATGGTGCGTGTTCGTCGTTTGAATTGAACTTTCGCTTAATTTCGTTCGTTAATTGTGGAAAAACTGGTACAAGATAGTGTCTGGTGGATCCAACAACAACCACCATCGTCGGCGCCGACCATCTAGCTTCGAGAACGGGACTCCGGTGAGTTGGCTTTGACGTATTTCAACCTTTCGACTGGATTATCGTTTTCGTATCGTTTTGTATCGAATTTAGTGTGTTCAGCATATTTTGGTAAACCACGCACAATATACTGGGACGCACACAAACAATCAACGGAAGAGTAATACATATTACATAAGGCATGCGGGCAACGTACATCCCATAATTCAGGCTATATTTTTTAATTTTTAAAGGAGTACCTTTGTGCCTTCTATAATGTACTATTACAATTATCATGGTTGCATCTATACATTTTCGTATGCCAATTTGATTGTTTGTTTGTTTGTTTGTAATGGATAAACTCAAAAACTACTGTGGCGATTTTGAAAATTCTTTCACTTTAATAGGCACCTACATTACTCCTGAGTGCTAAAGGCTACTTTTTATCCCGGGAAAATATTTATATGCCGGAAAGACTTTTTCACGCGGGCGGAGCCGCGAGCAGAAGTCTAGTATTTAATAGAAGAACAATAATTCTAAAAATATTAAAATTGTAAGTTCAGAGTATCTCTTTGGTGATAGTAACTGTGTCTCACACGCGTTTGCTCATTCAAGCGAAGCGTGCTAACATGATAACTGTTGTGAAAAACAAAAGAAAAGATAAGTCTGAATCGTTATTAAAAGGAACTCGTGTAACAAACAGTATCAATCTAGATAGCTTATTTTCTAGACTATCAAGTACATTATAGAAACAAAATTTACTGCATGAAAAGCAATGTCAGTATCGGATCAATCATAAAAAAATACCTTATCTCTATTGCCCTCATGATTTGAATTGTTACTCAATAAGTTATGAACACGCTGGATACAGGCCGCATTTGTCAGGTCCTTCCGGAAATATTTAGACGAGGCCAATGTTCAGCAGTGGATTTTAAGTGTGTGGCTGATGATGATGATGAATTTTGCTATTATTTATTCTATTCTATTTGTCCACCAGGCATGCCATAAAACCGCTATCGGGCTCAGCGCCGTCGGTGCGCGTGGCGGCGATTGGCGTCGCGTCCACCACCGGCGACACCACGGATGGGAAGCAGCCAAGCAAAGCACGACAGAAGAAATTCCAGAGACACTTCCCGCAGGTCGGGCCGGAGGAGAAGGTGCTCAATTGTAAGTACCTGCTCAACTGATTGAGATGAGAGCTTGGTTGAAGGAGTGCTAATGTTAACAGTACTATCCAAATTTAGTATTAGAATGCTTTGGCATTGAACTGTCTTTTATATTCAATTGAATTATAAGACGAGCGAGAAACTAGCTTGATGCTAAGCGTGCTAATGTTAGTAAACAATACTATCAAAATATTTGAATCGCAAAGTTTTTAATAGTGCTCACTATCCTGAGTACATAGATAAACCTACGTCCACGGATAAATCTTTTAATAAAGTAGACTAGTCCGATCGTACATTATATTTCTGGTATATCGTGTTGTGATGAATTATTATAATCTTTGAATGTTGTTTAGACCTTGATATGCAAGATACACGAGAGGCGAATACTTAAAATATTGATGAATGGTAAACAAATATGGGCATCATATCCACTTTCTTTCAAATAATAATAAATTTCGCCCATCCATCTAAACGTCGATAAATTGTAACATTTCTGTTAAATTTATGAATTCTTGCTTCATAAATTATAAAACATTTTATGGTGTTCCCATAAATAACAGTATACCATTTTGCTGAATTACGACCGGTTTCCATTGATTTACGCCTTCCCGTCAACATTCACTTGTCATCTCTAAAATTGGACTTGCATCTGCGTTTACCATTTAAAGGTCTGCGTAGGTTCTCAAGGACTTACATTTGATTTTATTGTTAGTCTAAAATGCCTTATTTCTATTGTGGTTTAATTTGGCTTCCTCAATATTCGACGTTTTATTTGTCTGTTTTCACCTTGTATAAGTGAAACCCTAATGTTCAATTCGTCTGGTGTGGAATGTTAGCGAATTTTGGCGTTTAATAGACGAAATCCTAGGCTTACCGTTTAGTTAAGCAAAAGACACTGACAACGTGCATACGTTGTTATGCTTGTAAAAGTTTTATCTTCTGAATTCAGATTCTACGGAGCTAAATCATGATGAGATGGAATTGTGAATAATATTTAACCAATAAATGTTAATGAGATAATATATTGCCAGGGTATTTCGTACTCTGAAATTATTATGTAATTAGAATTAAAATTATATTGTCAAGGTCTGGTGATATCATATGGGTGTCGGATGTTTCTAAAATGTTGAACTTTACATATGAATGCGGTTGAACAGCGTAATATTTGTGTTGAAAAATAGATGTCATTTTCGGTTTTTCTCTAGTGTAAATCTTGCAATTGGCAGCGAAACACGGTGATAATTCTAGGAGATTTATAACTATTTTCTGGTATGGATCGTTTTTCGTATTTTTTATGCCTTGGTTACGCATTGACTATTGTTTGCTATAAAGAAAAAATAATGACGGCAATGATGCCAGTGTGTAATTTACTGATTTGAACAATATGATCAGACCATAATATACGAAGAACTGAATTGTTACATAAATCATTATCTTAAGACATAGATAGTTTTATTGAAACAATAAAAGGATAAGTGACTTATTTATTTTTCGAGGCTAAGCTTGTTTTATCTTCTATAACAATATCTTAATTTATGTGAGATCCTCTGTCCATTTCTCTACATCATGCATTCTATACCCGACTCGACAATCCAGGTTGATTCTATGACAGTTTTTCATTTCTAAGCTTTGATTAATTATATACCTAGATAGAGTGACGCGCTGCAATCAAACTAGAACAAACAGGCCAACTTTTCTTAAGCTAGATGCGGGACAGCTGTCATACGCTATCATTCTGCGTATCCTTGTGTCCGCGCATAATGATACCAGTTATTACATGGTTTCTATTAAAACGGGGAGATAATTATATCCATGAAAAACTTTAATTTAGAGGGGAACAGTTCGCCTCTATTTTTTTCGACGCGTTTGAAACGTTCATTGTCTATCTAGGTATATAATTAATCAAAGTCTTAAAGTTACTAATAGTCAATACAATTGGAATTTGAACAAATCAATCCATTGTGTGCGTTTAACTTTGCAGATTATTCGTGCGCGTTGGTTGGTGATCTCTTACTGCAAGGCCATCTGTACATCACGAAGAATTACTTCGCTTTCTACTCGAACGTGTTCGGATATGTTACCAAGGTCAGCTGCTTTTGTTATGTTATATATTGTGTTACATGTATGTTATTAGTGATTGGATGTCTGTAATTTAATACAAAGCTTTGATAGATAAGCTTAAACACTTTCAGTTATCGAAAATGCGTCTTTATATAAATAAAACTAGTATTGCGCGCGGCTCCGCCCGCGTGGAAAAGTTTTTCCGGGATAAAAAGTAGCCTATAGCACTCAGGAGTAATGTAGCTTCCTATTAGTGAAAGAATTTTCAAAATCGGTCCTGTAGTTCCTGAGATTAGCGCGTTCAAACAAACAAACTCTTCAGCTTTATAATATTAGTATAGATTAATCTTACTAGGACACTTGAGCGAAGTAAAATGTACTTTAATCTTAAAATGATAAGTTTTAAACTGTATTATTTTTACAACAAGATTTAAAGTAGGGAAGGGTTAAAACTCAAATATTATTCTGTTATTATTAATCTAATAAATAGTCTCAAAAATTAGCATGCGCTGTTAAAGCGCCAAGTTTCGTAGAATTATGAAAATTGCTTTAGTAACGGTCGTTTGTATTTAAATATATGCAAATAAATGTTTGCTTGTACAATAAAATATATGGAAGGACTCCTACCCTGTATTTGTGGTAGATATATTGTTATTATACACACACACACACACACACACACACACACACAACTTTAAGTTTACACGTCCTACCACTAGTACTACTACTCTAAGATGTTTCATCGCAGCGGAAACATTACTTTCAGTCAGAAAAACTCTCAGGCACACGCCATATTCGCACTAAACTACAAAATGATAAAAAAACTGAAAAGTAAAATTGTGATTTTTGGTGAAAATATTCGTTTTTCATGGATGATTTTTGGCATAATGTTAGCTGAGGCTAAGACGAGTATGTGGTTTTGTTTATTAACGCAATGTCGAAATAACCCTGTATACACACACTCAGGCCTTTCATCCCCCAAGGGGTAGGCAGAGGTGCAACTAATGCACCCACTTTTCGCCGTGCGCATTCCTTCCCATGATGTGATAGGGGGCGAGCCTATCGCCATATCGGGCACATATTCCAGACTCCGGGCCGATACTGAATAGAAAAATCCAATATCACTATGCTCGACCCGAGGATCGAACCCGAGACCTCAGCGTTGCAGTCGTACCGTAATACAACTACGCCACCGAGGCAGTGTTATTATACAGATATCTTTATTACTGTCTCTTTGGTATAGTTTGTATTGAGTACGACTGTCGTACTCTGGGTTCGATCTCGTGTCGATATTGGATATTCTGCGTAGTATCAGCCCGGACTATGGAATTGTCTCCGATAAAAGGTCATCTAACACAGCCTAAATGTGAGTGTGACACACCTCTGTCTATCTCTGGAAAGAGTAAAAGGCGTGAAGATATAGAGTTCATGTTACATGTTTACGTTTAATACATTGTTGCAATAATTATTACAATCTGTATTAAGTCATACCAATTACATCCTTGCTATTTTTCTTTACTGTCACGGAATTAGCCACGAATTATATAAACATTAAGATTAAACTCTGTGGACGATAGCCTAGTTGGGAATGGAACGGTCTGCCGAGACAATGTCCGGAGGTTCGAAACCCAAGGCACACACCTCTGACTTTTCGAAGTTATGTGTGTATTGTGTATCAATTATCGTTCGCTTTAACGGTGAAGGAAAACATCGTGAGGAAACCTACATACCTGAGAATTCTCGATAGGAATTTCGAGGGTATGTGAAGTCTGCCAATCCGCACTAGGCCAGCGTGGTGGACTAAGGCCTAACCCCTCTCGGTAGTAGAGGAGGCCCGTGCTCAGCAGTGGGCAGTATATAATACAGGGCTGGTATTATTATAAGATTAAACAACGCGACAAGTGTACAGTCAGCCACATAAGTATCAGAACAAATTCAAAATTTCAAATCGCGTTTATACTTTTGTGTCAGTGTCAACAATTGTTTTTTCTTCACTAAAATAAACTTCACATGGTTAACTTTATTTTAGATAAAAAAAAAAGAATATTTCGTCTGGAGTGAACCTGCAGAAGCGTTTTGAATTTTTACATTTGTTCAGCTACTTTTGTGGCTGACTGTACATCAACGTATCTGTTTTAGATGTCTATTATTGTTTAATGTATATAAAGTTTAATTGACGCAGTCAGTGCAAAGCGGCGTAACCCAATTTTTTTTTAAACCGTTGTATACAATTATTATCATGATTCAACCGGCTTATGCCAATTTTGCCATTATGCTTGGGTTCCTGAAAAAAAAAGATTTTGTTTTATTTTATCTACGCATGAGTAAGTTGCAAGTGTTTTAAGATAATTTTTGTTTAATTTCGGTGTTAGGCTAGTATTGTTAGTTGACGGTCTCTACTCAGAGTCCAAACTCCAAGTACCTATAATTACAATAGATTAACCTTCGCGCGTATACGATCTTGATTGGATTTTAACCTACATAGTGAGTCACATGTTCCCAATATCCGATATCTTGTCAACGTTCATGGTACACGTGTCCTAAATCCGAATATCGGATTGGGATCAACATTAACCGTGTCAAACACGTGTTGTGTTCCACAAACATCCGCGAATATCGTGTCGCGGATTATACATTAAAAACAGAGCAACTTTTTGGAAACATGGATGTATGAATAATGTGTTGTAACTATATCTAAAATGGGTGTTGCGTAATCAATGAAAGGAGATATCCGCTTTTTGTATGGGTCCTGGGCCTCAAAATCTAACCAGGCTCAAACTTTAGCGATATTAAAGGGACTAAAAATGGATCCAGGATCCATTAAAAAATTTTTTTTAGTCCCCTCCATTTATTGCAAACTTTTTAAAAAACGTTCATGTTAAGTGTCGTTTTTAAGCAAAATAAAATTACATAAATCTCAAAATCGGAGGTCTTTAAAATTAAACGATTTATTGTAAAAGGCTAGTTTTTAGGAGTTCTATCCAAATATATATAAACTGTCTTGGTTAGATTTTTAGGCCCGTTTTTAGACACGTCCTTTGTAATAATCATCTATGTCGATCACTGTTTTGTCAAGTTAATTGATAGAACAATCGATAGCATGATTCAAATCAAGCAGCGCAAAAACAAAATGCACCTTTACCTCCATATTAATTGATATACATAATTTCTCGTAAAGAAGATTCACGGATACGATTAAACCTCTATCGTTTCAACTTTAAACCAACAAGGATCTAGAAATTAAAAAAAGAACGTTTCGTTTACAGTTGCTAATCCCGACCACATCAGTCTTGAGGATAACAAAGGAGAAGGTGGCGCGAATCATCCCGAACGCCGTGGGAGTGTGCACTCGCGACGAGCGGCATGTGTTCGGCTCGCTGCTGTCTCGCGACTCCACCTACAAGCTGATGACGCACGTCTGGAAGGCGGCCAGGGCTCCGGAACTCATCACGCCTAAACCACAGGTACATAAGAAAAATCTATGGTAGTATCAGCCGTTTCACAGCAAGATATATGATTCCTCGAAATTAGACGGCTTTGTGCCACTTCAAAATAAGGTTTGGCAAAGTTCAGATACCTTTGAAATTCCCGTAGAGAACACTCAGTTATGCATGATTAATCCAGCATCTTTAAAACTAATATTTTTAATAATAATTATAATTATTAAATATATAGGTAACTCCAAAAACGTAATGTCGTCTGCCCATTGCCCAGTGCCCTAAGTAATGAGATTGAACGCGTTACTTTTATTTTGACATTCCGTTTAGCTCCTGGCTAGGCAAAAATAAATTAAATACATTTAACAGTTGACGAAGCAGAAAGCATGTCATATTCTTAAAAATATGAAACGCAACTTCAAATATTATTTAAGTAAACCCAGAATTATTTTTCATTATACCATCATCCAACTATTTTGCAAATATATAGCAATATAACAATAGTGCATAGTCGTTTACGTAATTCCCGACGAATGTTCGTTATATATTATCCGTAGTCAATATTATTGTTATTTCACAAGTTTGACGCATTCGTTATTTAGCCTCTTATTTTTACAATATTCCAATTATGGTATTGTGTTTCAATGTTTTGTCTCCACCACCATCCACCATACCACCCCTGTATTATATACTGCCCACTGCTGAGCACGGGCCTCCTCTGCAACTGAGAGGGTTTAGGCCTTAGTCCACCGCGCTGACCTAGTGCGGGTTTTCAGACTTCACATACCTTCAAAATTCTTATAGAGAACTTCTCAGATATGCAGGTTTCCTCACGATGTTTTCCTTCACCGTTAAAGCGAGCGATAATTTACAAAGAATACACACATAACTTTTTGAAAAAGTCAGAGGCCATTGGGTTTTGAACCTGCGGACATTCGTCTCGGCAGTCCGTTCCACTCCCAACTAGGCTATCGCCGCTTTTATGTTTTGTCTATTGAGTAATAATTATGTAAATTTCTTAGAAGTTGGTTTAAAAACTGACCTAGAGAAGTCACTGGACTGTTGTATAACCGTGATTTGGCATTGAATAACTTAGTATTTCTATTTTAATTTAGTACAAATATTTGGGTTACATTATATCAGTTCTAAAATACACAATGACGTAAAAGCAACTAACATTCATTCGAGAAAAATGTATTTAAAACGATGTTGGTCACTTTTTTGTTTATATAATTTTGGGAATTTTTGTACTTATGTCATTGTTACTCCAGAGGTGCGATATCTTTTCAACAACGTCATTAATCAAAAATACGCCGAATTGTGTTACCAAAAATAAACACAAAAATGTCGCAGGTGGCTGACGTAAAAATAAAATATGCATTATTTAGAGCAAAAAGTATCCCAATTAGTTGGAATTTAGAGTGACATCTGACATGAACCCGCCGCAACCAGTTCATACACGCAATACGAGTGTGTATGAAGTTAACTAACTTTGAAATTATTTGAATTTAATAAGTATACAGGGTGATATTTTTCTTACTTGATAAGTGTTTGTTACTGTGGATAAGGTATAATAAACTTGAGAAGGAAATAAGGATTTAGTTTTAGACGTTCATGAATTCTAACAGTCTGGAAATGTTGTAATGTTGTCCAAGCTTGTAGTTCTATCAAATTGTTAACACCGATGCAAATTTCTTCTGTGGTCCTTTTATCCACAAAAGTATATTATTACTGCCTTGGTGGCGAAGTTGTATTACGGCACGACTGCAAAGCTGAGGTCTCGGGTTCGATCCCCGGGTCGGGCAAAGTGATATTGGGTTTTTCAATTCAGTGTCAGCCCGGAGGCTGGAATTTGTGCCCGATATGGCGATGGGCTCATCCCCTATCACATCATGGGACGGAGTGCGCATGGCGATAGGTGGGTGCACTGGTTGCGCCTCTGCTCCTACCCCTTCGGAGATAATAGGCGTGAGAGTGTGTATACAGGGTTATTTCGACATTGCGTTAATAAATAAAACCACATACTCGTCTTAGCCTCAGCTAACATTATGCCAAAAATCATCCATGAAAAACGAATATTTTCACCAAAAATCACAATTTTACTTTTCAGTTTTTTTATCATTTTGTAGTTTAGTGCGAATATGGCGTGTGCCTGAGAGTTTTTCTGACTGAAAGTAATGTTTCCGCTGCGATGAAACATCTTAGAGTAGTAGTACTAGTGGTAGGACGTGTAAACTTAAAGTTACTTTTTATTCTGTTCGAAAAATACACTTTTTATTTTACATCCATAGGTAAAATAACTTAATGAAAAGTGTTGTTTTCAATGCGATAAATATGTGGTTTTATTTAGTAACGCAATGTCAAAATGACCCTGTATATTATGATTAAGCATCTTAAAAATGTCCTATGGTCGCAATAGTTAATATGAACGTAATTCTGAACATTTCAGGACCGTGGTGCGTCAGAAGTGGATCTCGACGCGTCTGAGTACTCGCCCGAGGACGACAGCAGCTCGGTGGGCGGCGACCAGCCCGACGCCGTCACGCAGCCCGTCAGGAGAGAGTCTGAAGCTATCATCGCTGGAGGTTAGTTGCTATTGATTTGTACGGAAGTCTATTTACGTGTCAGGATTTGTATACTTTCAAATGAACGTAATATCGTCAGATTTTTTATAAATTACACCACCATACCACGGCCTCGGTGGCGTAGTTGTATTACGGTATGACTGCAATGCTGAGGTCTCGGGTTCGATCCCCGGGTCGGGCAAAGTGATATTGGGTTTTCTATTCAGTATCAGCCCGGAGTCTGGAATTTGTGCCCGGTTTGGCGATAGGCTCGTCCCCTATCACATCATGGGACGGAATATGCACGGCGAAAATTGGGTGCACTAGTTGCGCCTCTGCCTGCCCCTTCGGGGATAAAGGGCATGAGTGTGTGTGTGTGTGCGTTCTGAAAAATGATACTAAACTAACTTTGGTCCGAAGTTGTACTATGATGCAATATTTTTCTCATAACCCCTCTGCACCAGCAGGGGCGGCAGTGATCCAGCCCGCGTTGCTGACCGGCAGCACGGCGCCCAAACGCAGTGCGTCACAATGTTGGCGCGCTCTACTCATAGCAGCCACCGTCATACTGACCATATCGGCACTAGTACTCTCATACAAGCTGTACAGTACTAGGTATCAGAAACAGGTGCGTATACCCTATTAAAATGATGCAACTCATTTTCGCTTTTATTTTGAATGTCATAAAGTCGCTATTTGAACATGTTTACATTCATAGACATATCAGTAATATGACCCGTGATCACCTGTGCCTATTATAAGAGCCACTTAACTTACTGGCCACTCTACTAGTACAGCCACTCAGAATGTTTGACGTCATTAGTTTATCTTGTTTATTCTATTTTTCAAATGTTATCAAAACTTACGCAAAAGGTAAATGAAAAACACGAGATGTTGAAAACTTTACTTATCGGTGTTTTTATTAGGTGCCCTTGGGTATTGCTTGTTTACAGAACTTATTATACAGTATTATTTAGTATACAGTATTATATAGTATACAGAAGTTATTTATATGTTATAATAGCTTTTGCCCGCGGCTCCGCCCGCGTGAATGAGTTTTCCCGGTATAAAAGTCCCGCTTAAAATGTAGCTTATATGACACGTTCGTAGATTTACCATAGCAGCGCCATCTATTGATTACTTACTCAACCCAGTCGAAAGGTATCGACATCTGTTAGAATCATTCATAGCAGCGCCATCTATTGATTACTTACTCAACCCAGTCGAAAGGTATCGACATCTGTTAGAATCATTTGGAGTTAAGATAATTGTGACTGTCAAATAATAACAGACAAATAATTAGCAATAAATTAAAATTGCGACTATAATTTGAGATTTAAACTATCCTATCTCTCAAGTTGGATCGAACTGCACATGGTGTGCGAATTTTATTATAATCGGTTAAGTGGTTTAGGAGTCCATTGAGGACAAACATTGTGACACGAGATTTATATATATTAAGATATTGTTTTTTTGACATAAGTAATAATTGAATTTATATTGTTACTTGCAATTTGTAAAATATATATATATATATGTATAAGAAAATATAACAACAAAAGACCTACGCTGAGTTTCTTGGTGCTTCTTCTCAGGTCAGTGGGCTTCGCTATTAAAAAATAGGGGATGATGGAAGAAAGTACAAAATTTAGGTGTGTGTATTTTTTAATGTACATTAAAAAAAATCTGTCCAAAAAAGAAAAAAATTTTTTTTGGGGTGGGCCACCCGTATCACTCAGGGGGATGAAAAATAGATAACAACATAATCTCAGACCTACCAAGTGTGAATATAAAATTTCATCAAAATCGGTTCAGCCATTTCGGAGGAGTATGGTAACAAACACTGTGACACGAAATTTTTATAGATATATTCATCATCATCAGCCACATGACGTCCACTGCTGAACATAGGCCTCCCCCAAAGATTTCCAGACGGACCTGTCAAAAGCGGCCTGCATCCCCCATTATTAGATATATTTAATTATTATTATTAGATATTCATTAATAGATATATTAAAGAACAATATTATTGTATATTGTTCCAGGAGGATGTGATAAAGTTGTCAGGCGAGGAGTTGTACTCGGAGCTGGTGAGGTGGCGGACCCGCCTGCACGGCCGCGCCGCCAATGAACTACACTCCTTTCTCACCACCAACCTACTGTTGTTGACCAAGGTATTACTTTTATTTATGATGATTGTTACTGCTATTGTACGTCATAGAAGTGAGAACCTGGTGACCTGTAACACACGCTTTGCCTACATCGGGCACCATTCTCTTGAATACAACTTGTGTAATTTAATATTTTAGTAACACTTTAAGTGATGTGATGATGAGTATGTATTAAATGTATTTATCTTACTTTTACGGAATCCTCACGCCTTTTATCTCCGAAGGGGTAGGCAGAGGCAACTAGTGCACCCGCTTTTCGTCGTGCGTATTCCATCCCATGATGTGATAGCGGGCGAGCCTATCGCCATATCGGGCACAAATTCCAGACTCCGGGCTGATACTGACTAGAAAAACCCAATATCACTTTGCCCGACCCGGGGATCGAACCCGAGACCGCAGCATTGCAGTCGTACCGTAATACAACTACGCCACCGAGACAGTCAAGACAAGTTATCTAAGTTTTCTAGCAGACAACACGAATTACAGTAAACTGAAAATGTCTTGAAGCTGTAATCATCTATACTAAATAAAGAGGAAAGATTTGATTGTTTGTTTACATCGAATAGGCTCCGAAACTACTGGACCGATTTCTTTCACCAATATAAAGCTACATTATCAGCGAGTAACATAGGCTACTATTTATCCCGGGGAAATATGAATCGGGACTATTATCCCAGAAAAACTCATTCACGCGGGCGGAGCCGCGAGCAGAAGTCTAGTTGAAATTATAATTCTGCTGTTAAACTAACTATGGAACTGTTAACTGTTAACTATGGATCGAAAAGCTAGATTATAATAATTTGACATATTTCAATATGCTTGCTGTTTCCTGTCGTTTTTAAACCAAGACATAATTTACTAGATGGGAGGTATCTTATGTGCTGTAGGTGTAAATACTGGGAGTGTGAGACTAATGTCTCAGGATGACGAGCGGAGTGCAGTGCCATTAAATGCTAGTCAGTTATGAGCCGTGTTCTGCTATTACTACTGATGTTAATTTTTACTGCAATAAATAAAAATGTTGAAAGAAATTATAGCCTAAAACATGACACAATAAATAGGAATCAATAGACACCTCATTTGTCAAAATCGATTCAATAGGAGCAACGCTAGAGTAGAACATAAAATTGATACATACATACATACATACATAGAGTGTTAAAATCACCTCCCTTGCTTCGCCGTAGTCGGGTAAAGATCATTACCCCACCTTGATTCGCCGTAGTCGGGTAAAAATACCTTTTAAAGATTAAGATTAATTTCTATATTTGCAGGTGCGTCAGTCGTTAGAAGCGTTATCAGGAGTGATATTAACAGACATGGCGCAGGGTAACCATGGCAACATAGACCTGCCCAACGACACCGTGTTCAGCTAGCAAGCTCACCACCCTACACACGTAGCGTGATGATAAACGTTTTAACCGCCGTTCATTGTAAGAATGTTGTTGATGAATGTCAAGATTTTACATTGAATTAAGTATTGTGTAAAAATATTTCATTAATTCTTTGTAACATAATAACAGATAATTTTAATAGGGTAGTAGACTACTTTTTTAAAATATATTTATCAAAAAAGAATCCCATCCAAAATCAAACAGAAAAAGAATTTTAAAATTTGGCTCAATAATTAGTAAGTTATAAAACTTTGAAAAAATTGGCGGAAGGGGTAGCTGTCAAATAACAGTAATATCAGACTGTGACGTCACCGGCTGTCACCGGCCATAACGCTACGTGCATGCGAAAGAGATAGCGCGATATCCCCACCACGCCCCCACTTTTGCTTACAACAATATTTCAAATATGAATAACTGCTTTATTTTTCAACCAATTTTGATGTTGATTTCACAGAAGAATTTATTTTTCGTATTATTATCTGTTACATATAATGTACAAAATCAAACATAGGAAACTACCCTATTATATCTGTTAATATATATCGTAACGATGTACAGTCAGCCACATAAGTAGCTGAACAAATTAAAAACTTCAAATCGCCTTTACATGTTAAGCTGTGTTGAAACATTTTATTTCTTGGTGTGAATTAAAGTAAATGTCTTAGATTTTATGTTTGTGAAGAAAAAAAAACACTTTGGTAATAAAATAAAAGTGTATAGGAGATTTAAAGTTTTGAATTTGTACAGCTACTTATGTGTCTGACTGTACCTAATCTCGTAAATTGAAAAAAATAACTCGGAATATATCAGTTTATTGTAATCGAAATGAACAAGCGGTTAAAAGTTTTGACATCAGTGTAGGTATCAATAGCATTTCCTCTACATTTGTAATTTGTATTTATTGAATCAGAACAAGATTTGTGCCCAGACTGAAACGCTGAAATTCGCGTTACACGTTAAAATGCTTCGTGTGCATTCCCCAAAACATTTGCGCAACAAAAACAGCATTTCAAGCAAGTTTGACATCAATTCGCCGGTGGATAAAGTCGTAATTTACACGTTTATTTAAGTTAAGTGATTCGACTTGCCAAAAAGCAACCATTGACGTCTCAGACATTGTATTGTCCGCTCAATATAATAAGGCATTTATACACGCAAGTTATGTTTGGTGCACACTTGCTGATAACGTATGTGATAAACTGGGAGTGACGTTTAGTAAAATTAATTAGTGTTAGATTATCATCGAGGTTGGCTGAACCCAAAGATTCATTATCCTTGTATCGTCGGCGATAGTGCAAAACCGCGTAACTAACGTTGGTAAATACCGCGTAAGTGACGAAAAAAGTTTAATTGAAATTGATACTTACCACACTAAACTTGTGATTGATAATGCTATACTTTATTTCTTTTACGAAAAAAGTTTTATTTAAATTGATACTTACGACACTAAACTTATGATTGATAATGCTTTACTTTTTTTCTTTCACTTACGCGGTATTTACCAATGTTAGTTACGCGGTATTGCACTATCCCCGACAATATCATTGTAAATGTGATGTGTACATTCGCGTGTTTGGGATGCCGGTGTGTCTGTAAGACATGTTTCTACGTCATTTTTGTGTCAAACACAATATGTAGGCTAAGAGGTTAACCGTTTACGAGATGGCAATTTCGATTGTAAAATATCTAATAACGTAAACGCATTTTTATCTGCAATTGAATAAGATACATTTTCGCATTTCACATTTGACATAGTTATCGAAATTGCCAGCTCAGATTATTAAGCGGGGTTTAGACTAGCAAGAAAACTTGCAGAAGTTATCTTGCGCAAGCTATTTCTACCGTGTAAACAGTCACGGAAAGCTGACTGCATTATTTTGAAGCTTGCACGACTTCTGGCAAGTCGCACGTGTAAACATCTTTTGACAACTTGCGCAAGAACTTGCAGTTTATTCTACGTGCAGATAAAAGTTTTAACTTGCTAAGCTAGTAGATTACGTTTTTTTTATTTGTTTCATTTGGAACGGGCTAAGGTCAAAGACCATGCTGCCAAGTTACAAGATTGTAGTATTACCGATATGTCTATTTTTGCCGTCAAGCACTAGTACACATGCACTATTGTTCCTGTTTGAACGACATTGTATCCAACGTAATTACTGGGTATTATAATATGTAACATCTTATGACTCAAGATGACGAGCGCAGTGGAATGCCACGCAGTGCTTTGTAATTCAAAATTCTGTTTCATGTTGGTAGTTTTAAGGCAATTATATTTATATACAATCATCATCCAAAGAGCATTATATTAGATTTATAAAAATCAGGCAAACGGATTGCATGACATGTCTTTCAGTTTTATGAAAAAAGAACATGGCAAGCAATAAATACGACTCGAGTAATGTAAACAGCTTTGCATGAACTTGCGCAAATTAACTTGGTGGTTACTTGCAAAAGCGTGTTGCCAAAGAAATATTGCCGCTAGCGTAAACGCATCTGGAAGTTCTTGCGCAATATATTGCTGAGAGAACTTGCTAGTCTAAGCTTAGCTTTAGGGTTGTCAGGCAAGATGGATAAAGGTTCTTATTGAAAATATTACTGCATAATCATATTCAAAGGCTCATTAACGATTTGTAAGGAGAACTGTCGTGTATCTATTTTGAATGTGTAGCGGTGATACATATTTTATAATCACATTTGCATAAGTTTTATACGTAAAAGTCATTTAGGGTTGCTACGCAAAAAATCATGTTGAAATAAGGCTATATCTGAGAATGTAGAGGTTTACATTTTAAATGTGTCTGTGTAGCGTAAAAGTTATAGACAATTCATATAGAACCGTGATGGAGTATCATTAGTATCATGATTGTGGATGTGATAGTGTCAGAAAGGCAGCGGTGCTAGTAAATAAATAAGTAAAACATTCCTGCATCGAGCAATGTTCGGTCGGGCTGGTCAAATGTTGGCTTATAGCGTCCAAATGGTTTGCCAAATACGTTTCGTAAACTCCCGCATAACTATGACAATCTTTGCTCTTTTGGCTCAATTTTGCTTGTTCGAAGTAACTTGACCAACTTGGTAGAGGTTTGGCAATAGGTTATTTTGAGGGTTCCTAATATTTCTTGCCAGTACAATGACATTAATTTACAATTAAACTTGACTCACTGATTCTGAACGTTTGATTTTATATCAAGCAGTTGTACAGTTCATATATTTATTAAATGCCGTTAAATCGGGTAGTAGGTTTGGTGACCAAAGTTTGGTCAAACGTTTACGCTGGGTGTTGGCTTCGATGTTAATAAAATTAATAATTTATTGTTCTAGTCCTTTTGATACGGAGCTCAAGGTTCATTTCACTTCGACGGCAACAATGTACGCTGCATTGTTTTATTTTTATCTATGTTCTAAGCTTTATTCGAGGTTTCTTAGCATAAAAATATTTTTATAAGATTTTATGACATAAAATCTAATGCAATTTCTGAACAAATTATATACAACACTATGAATTATGAGAACTTATTTTTATAAATGCATTTATGGTTTCGTGTTTTATATTTATTAATTATTTAGTTTATTTATAACAATCATTTTCTTTTTTTGTCTATTCTCTTTACATGCATTGTTGTCGTCGTAAAAATTGGTTATGGTACGTACTTAGTAAACGAAATATATGAATATATTTGTTTATAGAAAAAATTGTAAATTATAAAATGATTAATGTGTCGTAAATAATGAAATCAATTATGCATGTATTGTACTGTCGGTAACTGATTACTGAGTTGATGCTTAATGCTGAATTTGAATTGTGAATTTTTCTATATAAATGTTGTATTGAAAAATGTATTCATTATAGTTAATAGATGTTGCTAGCGAATTATTTAACGTATTGTAGTTGATCAATTTACTTGTAATAATTATTATCAAATTTGTATTCCTTGAATTATTGGCTGATATGTTTAAAGTACGCATTGATTTGGTTTCTATTATTTATTAATTGAAGGCCTAATTTGTTCAGGTTACCTGCAGTGCCAAAGTGATGTTTCACTTATTTTAACGCATTAGGCCTCTTATCTATCTCATGAGGACTCCATCCGTGCTTAGGGGTTTATTGAGAATAGTTTATGTAATATTGCCAAAGAAAAGGGTTAGTTATCTTGGGAGCTGAATGGTCACTTTGGCGAAATGTAACAAGATTTCTTTAACGAATTTCACTAACAGCGGTTTTCAGTAATCCCTATCGAAATTTCCGCTCCATCGCGAAAATGGACCAATCGTAACAATTATTTTTGACATGCTTATAAATAACTTATTTTGATTGGTTTATTTTCGAGGTCGGATCGAAGATTAAGATTGGGGTCGTTTTTTAAAAACGGCCGTTATCGGTTCGCTATCTTCAAATCGATCCAAAATTGACCAATCAGAATAAAGCTTGATATTTTTATTAATAAATTATTTTAATTGGCTTATTTTTGTCATTTATCCGAATCTATGGATTAGAATTGTGAATTGGCAAGAACCATAGAACACTAACATCTCTGTACTTTCTAAATCTTGCAAAATACTCTTTCCTTTTATAATTCCAACAAAGTGACCTTTTAAGATCCGCGAACGTAGTTTAGTGAGGTTTGTACAATGTTTGTAGATAGGACACAGTTTATTTCGTTGTACAGATTTATTTAGATGAGTGCATGATGTCCAGTATCTTTTATTTATATCGGTTGTGTCAACAATTTATAAATTGGATATAGCTGGTTCAAAAAACAAAGAGTTTTGTGTTTGTTTGAAAAAAAAATCGCCTTGTAGATAGATATGTTCTAGGAAATACTTAATTTCATACTAAATACTTCTAAGTAGAAAATCACTTGTTTCACACAAACACAAAACTAATTTAAAAATATGAAATCATCGGCATTTTAAATCACATGTCCTCTATGCAATGTCAGGCTTATACAACTTGTATTTTAATAGAGTTTAAATGTGTTTCATCAATTTTTTGGTGATGAATGGGTGTTGTACCTCGCTAAGTAATGGCTCACGAGAGGGCAATTTACGTGATATGATTATATTATTGTTAATTTATTTCTACCGCGTAGGAATTGTTAACGTCTATGGTTTAAGATAATTTGTTTTGTATATTTTTGTTTCGAGCCGTGATTCGTTTGTTGTTCACTGTAAATAAATAGATAGATGAGTTAATTAATACAGATGACTTTTATTTTAATTTTATTACCGGCTAATGTGTAAGTGACACGATTACTTCATAAAATACATATCAGCTGAGTTTAGATCAACACAGTTCAGTTTAGCTCAGTTCAGTTCTGCAAAGCGCAGTTCAGCTTAGTTTAGATCAACACTATTCAAGTCAGCTCAGTTTAGTGCAGTACAGTTTAGCTTAGTTCAGTTCTGCACAGCTCAGTTCAGCTTATTTTAGATAAACTCTGTTAAGTCAGCTCAGATCAGCGCAGTGCAGTTCAGCTTAGTTCAGTTCTGCACAGCTCAGTTCAGCTTAGTTTAGATCAACACTATTCAAGTCGGCTCAGTTCAGTGCAGTGCAGTTCAGCTTAGTTTAGTTCTACACAGCACAGTTCAGCTCAGATTAGCTCAGCACATTTCAGTTCAATAGAGCGTAGTTCATTTCAGTGCAGTTAAGTTCAGTTTAGGAACTCGGGTAGAATAAAAAAAGAAATCATCAGTAAGGCTTTATTTAAAAATATCAGTAACAAAACCTAAATACAATAATAATTCACCAGTATTTAACTAACTTGTAGAAATCTATAAAAGTTACCTTTATTTTAATAATTTAATTTACTACTAATATGCCATTACTCTTTTAAACAATACTAAACTTTGTTATATCAAAACGAACGCCTTTTGATAATTTTAAGGCAAAGCTTAAGTTATGTATAAATACAGCTATTACAATGTAAGGTGGTGTTCTTATAGCAAGCATTTTTACATTAGAAAACTGTATCATAAAATAGATAAATTATTACTTTTGAAATAGGTACGGTATTTTCATATTTTCAAAAACAGTATGGAAACGTACATACTTTACATATCGAATATACATATATTTTAGAGCCACATATAGTAAAACAACGCTTTAATATGTGTATGATAATATAAAATTTTAATTATCTTAACTAACTATCTGAAAGTTATCTTTTTAGTGTTAAATAACCTATACGGCGCAATATTTTGCTTATAAGCGATTTAGAAATTACTTAGTAGGAAGTTTAAACATAACTGCGCTATGTAACGTTTTGAAGCAAATAATATAAACAGCGGCTTTATTTCTTAAATTAATCACATTGTTAATCAAATTTATCACATCGCTTTTGATGTTACTTTAAACGGAAACAGAGAGACGATCTGTTGCTATAAATATTGTAACAAATAGTTTGCGGCTGAATGGGTAGAACTTTGAAAATTGTCAACTGGATAATTGAATATGTATTAATAACTAGGTATTGTTCGCGGTTACGCCTGCGTGAAATACCATTCGTTTTTAAAAAAAAACCCACTATGTTCCTAATTTTTCGGGATACATAGTTGTTAATCTAGTACATGGTCTTTATCAGCCAAATATTTTACAAACTTCCTATCTCCTTTTTTTATGGCATTGAATGACGAGACGAGCATGCCGTTCACCTGATGGTAAGCGATAGGACCACCCATAAACAGTAGCAACACCATCCAGCATCTTCAGTTACAAAGTACTGTGTGGCATTCCACTGCGCTCGTCATCCTGAGACATAAGATGTTAAGTCTCATTATGTTTTAAGAAACATCTAAACGATCCAAACCTCCAAACATTTTCAAAAACTAACATTCATAATATTATTAACAGATAAAATTAAGTGAATAATTAGCCGCAAACTAAATAACCTTCGAATCAACTACTTATTCTTTGACAGCGTTCGTTGTTTCTCTGCGTGTTGGACTAACTGCTTGTCGGTGGCAAGTCCTTTCCTCGCTCGTACCGCGTCCATGTAGCCCTTTGCTCGGTTCACACCGTCCCATTTCTCGCCCCAGTGAAGATATTCTTCTTCGGTGCGCGGACGCCAGAACGGATCTATGTCGATTACCTGTAATAAAGTTAATAATGAATGCAACTAAATTTCGCTGTAAAGTGCGATATCAGCCGAGATGCTGTTCAAATTAAGGTCAGCATCTTAAGATACTAGCTATTTAATAAACCCATATAAGCTCAAATGACGTCTCAAGGTACAATATGTGACAGGTTTTGACAGTTACATTTTGTTTGTCTGACAGCGCTTACTCCGCTAAGAACGAGCTCTTAAATGACAGTTTAAGGTTGGTTAATTAAATATTTATGTTTGTTTCTTTCCATACAAAGGTTGCCTGGAAGAGGTCGCCCATTGTACACCATAGACTCAAGGAAATTGTATCAACCTTAATATCTATTTTCTGCTTAAAAATGGTTACAATAAAGTGCATTTGTATATTGTAGTTCAATTAAATGTCTACTTGAGATTTTACTCAAACGTGAGGTTGATTTATGAATACCGCCCATAGTGTCTATGTCTCCATTGTGTTAGAGTGTTAGAGAATTGTAAGTAGAATTAAAGTTTTGGTTGGTATGCCAGAGACCAGAGTAAGGTGTGTATTGTATAATGTATACAGGGTAATTTTGACACTGCGTTAACAAACGAAACCACATACATATCTCGTTGAAAATAAAGCTTTCAATTAAGTTATGTTTATCATAGATGTAAAATATAAAAGTAAGTTTCAAACAAAATAAATATCAATAAAAAGTAACTAAGTTTACACGCCCTAATGCCACTATTACTGCTCTAAGAGAATTCGTCGCAGCAGCAACATTATTACACTTTCAGTCAGAACTACACTTACGCACACACCATATTCGCACTAAACTATAAAATTATAAAAAAATTGGAAAACTACAACTAGGATTTTCGGCGAAAATATTCGTTATTCATGGATGATTTTTGGCTCGATGTTAGCAGAGGTAAAGACGAATATGTGGTTTCATTTAGTAATGCAATGTAGAAATGACCCTGTATAGTCAGGAACTCGGTTTAGTAATCGTCAGATATTCCATTTTTTCGTAACTCATTTTCGTATTGAAATGATTACTTCGAACTCTGTCGCTATAATGTTAGTACATTGCAAAAAATACGCTATCATACATACGCAATACAATAGGACCATCCTTTTTTAACTTTACAATATAATAAATTATAATTATTAATTACGTACGACGTATTGTTTTTATACAACGTTATCGTGACAAGTTTTATACTGAGGAGTTTTCCATTTTTTTTTTTTTTAAATGGCATTTGTGTTCACATTTTGCCAATGTCAAGTTTGGTTTGTCTATTTTATTATCTGTAATATGTCGAAGTAAAGCAGTGGTTACCTTACCAAGACTTTATCGAGGAGTTTTGGCGGCAACAAAAAAAAACACTTGATTAGCACAATTATTTCAATTCACTTCATTTGAGCTCTTTAATAGAACTATATTGGATAATATACCACAATAATTATGCAATATAACACTAATTATCACCAAAATAATGAATTAAAACAAGAGCACCTCATGACACTTCCAAGTTCCCGCCAAAACTCCTCCATTATTATAATAAACAATTCAACAAGTAAATCACGATACAAGCAAAACAATTATCTTAAAGGATTATAACTAGTCATTTTATTATTCAGCCCCGTTGGTTTATATTCGTAAGTGGCTTCACTGATTTTGTATTATGCACATTTAGGCGTGATAAACTTCATAAAATTTCGACATTGGTGGCAACCCTATAAAGATAATGATGATCTCACCTCCCAATGACTGAACAACATTTGCGGTGCTGCCAACCCTGATGTGTGAGTTCGTAGCTCGAGCGCGAATTTGAAGCTCTCAGCTACGGGCAGTAGGGCTTGCACCCTGAACGAAGCCGAGCCGGACTGCAAGTCGCTGCCCACGACGCGTCCACCGCGACGACCCAGTGCCGCGTAGAGTTTACCTGCAATAGAAGAATTACGTTATTTTTTATTTCACCGAATTAAATTGTTAGCAAATTATATGTGCCTAAACGTCATGTCTGCTTATGATATAGATATCACCTAGAAATAAGAATGACTTGGGAATGTGTGTTGCATTGTGGTCGCCATCCAGCAAAGAATAAACTTGAGCCTTATATCCAATAGTCACATAACACAATCTCCTTTAACCTCCTTTTACCGACATAAAATAGTAAGTAGGCGAAGGAACTTGCTTTTTTTGAGGAAAAAATGTTTATTTCATATGATCATATCGGGGAGTGAAAGGCTATTTGGCTTAAGCGACAATTTTTGGGTTATAGAGTTATATAATACATAACATATATTGGAATTAGTATCTTTTTATAATTCTTAATATTATATAAATAGCAAAAATCACTTGAAATAAATAGCCAGGGGTAAATACCCCTCGAATTATCATATATTTTTTATTTAATAAAAAATAGCTAATATACTAGCTATTTTTACACACAATGTTTTGTAATCATCAATCATTACAGTTATACGCAAACGCATGCTCACGCCTTTTATCCCCGAAGGGGTAGGCAGAGGCGCAACTAGTGCACCCACTTTTCGCCAAGCGTATTCCGTCCCATGATGTGATAGGGGGCGAGCCTATCGCCATATCGGGCACAAATTCCAGACTGAATAGAAAAATCCAATATCACTTTGCCCGACCCGGGGATCGAACCCGAGACCTCAGCCTTGCAGTCGTACCGTAATACAACTACGCCACCGAGGCAGTCATACTACGTCCATAGCCCAAAAATCGTGGGCGCGATGTTAACCTGTGGGGGAGGGAAAAGAATTTAAGGAAAGTGGAGGTGCTTATTGACAGTTCGGCATTTCGGCAGTTTCGGCAACCACCACACCATACCAGCCCTGTATTATATACTGCCCACTGTTGAGCACGGGCCTCCTCTACAACGGAGAGGGTTAAGGCCTTAGTCCACCACGCTGGCCTAGTGCGGGTTGGCAGACTTCACATACCATCCAATGGCATTAATTATTTATTTTATGAATATCAAACTTGAAAAAAAAGGCCAAGAACCGTCGCCTTCTACATTCTACTAACAGTATTTAAAGTTTTGATATTGATAAAATTACTCAAGGATCTGTGTTATAGCTAAAAACATAAATATATCGACGCTTGAAAGGCAATAATATCTAAGCGACATTTAGCAAATTTTTCAGTAGAGCGTTTTAAAGTTTTGATTTTGACAAAAAAAATCATAACTAATTAACCATTTGCTGCATAAAAATAATTGTAACTATTTTAGGAACCTCTTAATTTTTGACGTTTTTTGAGTTAAATTAACAGCCCTGAAGATTATAAATTAAAAAGTTAACGTCGCTTAGTTAAAAATTACCTAAATTTACAAACAGGTAAAATCATCTAAATGGATCATCTTATGAATACCGTAACAAGTAAATTTAATGAAATAGAAATATTTGAAAATGCGCAGTTGGTAAAAATCATATAAGGATATCTAAACATATTAATAAAATCGAGTAAAAATATCTATAGCTAAATTATTGGGTCACACGATCGTGGAGAAACATAAATACGTGCATAATATTGTAAATCTTGTTATTCCTACAAACATTGAACTATTTAATAATCAGTCAATTTTAATAATAATCAACGTTTTATTGTTAGATAAACATACTTACATCCAAAATATAGCATAATGATATAGAATTTGTTAATAGCCAACACTTATTTCTTTGGAGGGAGTTTCTCGCCTCAAATATACGATGAGCGGAAGGACATACAAAATTGCCTTATCTGAACATTTACAACGGCTTGCTTAAATATCTCTGTGTAAGCATAACTCGAAAGCAATAATATTATAATTTATTCATTGTGTTGGAAACTCATAATTTTCTCTCTAAATTTATTTTTGCTGAAAGCAAATACATACGTACACACCCACGCCCTTAACCCACAGGGGTAGAAAAAGACTGAGCACCACATTCTACGATCTTGACATACGTCTTTCACAAAGGTTTTTCATAGTACTTCGCAAAGACAAGTAAGTGTGTATAGTGTATACCAAAATGAAAAAGAGAGTTCAGGAAATAGTTGAGCAAAAGAAAGAAAAAGGAACTAGACCACAAACCTTCTCGTGAATCCAAAGCGAACCTTTCACTATTCTGGAAACAAATATGGTTGATCAGGGGAGAGTCGGGGACTTCAAAGATAGGAGTCATCAGAAATGAAGATGGAAGGGTGTTTAGAGATAAAAGGGAAGTATTGCTTGGAAGTCCTACTTCAAAAGACTTTTTAAATGAGGCGATGGGGATGTAGCAGGTGGTTAAGAGGCTATAGACCTGGCTTACTCTCAAAACGAGGCTAATAATGAGATTACGGAAAATGGAATAGTGAATGCGATGAAAAGTATGAGGTTAGGCAAGACTGCTGGGTGTAACCGTTAAAATGCTGAGATACGGCAAAGGCGTAGTAGCAAAATTGTTATGGCTACTTTTTAATATCTGGTGCAAAACCATTATTATATCCATTTTCAAGAAGAAATTTTCACAGCAAGAATATAAAAGCTACCACAGAATAAGCCTTCCCTGTGCTGCCAGTAAATTGTATGCCAAGGTCCTCATTAAGAGAGTGATTAATGAGACTGAAAAAAAAGTGTGGAATGTCCAAGTAGGTTTTAGAAGAGGAATGGGTTACACACATCAAGTCTTTTACATAAGGTGCATAGCGAAAGAACATTGGGCTAAGTCCAAATAAGTCTTTTATACCTTCGTAAACTTGGAAAAGGCTTATGATCGTATGCTGAGGAATGAACTGTTGTTAACATTGTTATTTATTTATTTATTTATTTATTTAAGCACTTCATATACAAATGTATAAAGGCGGACTTAATGCCGTAGGCATTCTCTCCCAGTCAACCTTGGGGTGGTGCAGAGATTGTTAACATTGTCTTTAATATATCGGATTGAGAGTCACCTGGTGAGGACTTTGAAGTCTCTGTACGAGAACATCGACGGGAGAGCTGCAAGGCACGAAAAATTATGTGAATGATGTCTTTAAAGAGAAGGGAATGAAAATTAATGTGAGCAAGATAAAAGTGGTTGTGATAGAAAGAGGTCTGGGCACGTGGAGAGGATGGATTCAAGACAGGTCATGAAAGGTTAAATACCTTTCGTAAGCTTTCGAGCTAATGTGGATGGTACGGCTGGAAGAGGGCACCCAACGAGAGCGTGCATTTGTCAAATAAATTATCTCCAAAAAGGGTAGGTCAGGATTAGCCTCAACCGGCAAAAAAGTATACGGAGAGAATAGGTAAAATTGGAATTAAATTAATATTAACATATTGTAATACACAATAATGCAACATAAATATATTTATTACAAAAATAAATGTTATTAAAATTATAAAAGTCTATTTATTTGTAAAAAACTCACTATACCTACGTAAAATTGAGGCAAAATCATAAAAACGTCGGACGGCTGTCCTCTCTTAGCGACAACCAATACGCGCTGTACACGATCGCGCGCATATACAAATGACACTTTCAAAACACTAGGTGGTTCGCAAGCGGGTGTATTTACTTTATTATGAACAGGTAAATATCTCTTAGCAATAAGTATAACCACCTGAACATACCCGGTAAAATTATCTATGCGACATGACTGAAGTTAAAGGTTGTCAAGTAAAAATATCTAAGTATAAAAAATAGAACTTATATTATTCAGGTAAAATTATCTAACCGACTAATAATTATTTATTTTATTTTAGGTAAAATTGTATAAATGTACTATTAACAAAATATTTTACTAAGCTGAAAATATCTAAGCACATAAATATGGAGAGTATGGATCCAGGTAAAATTATATCTATGCCAAAGTTATAGTTTTTTGTGTAGGTAATAAACAACTAATTAAAGAGCGAGCAGTTTTTTATTTCAAGTAAACATATATTAATACAAAACAGTAATATCATGATTTCATGTAAAACACACTAAGTTCAAAATCAATTTCCTTAAGCGTACCAACTACTGTAAATCCAAAAAGTCGTAAAAATTTTGGCGGTAAGTGAGAAAAAAAAAGTGAAATTTACCGGAATCATCTAGTATCTAACCGCCAAAAAAGTTGTCCTAGAGCTACGAAACCCGAATCAATCGACGCAGAAAAATCTGGCGATTCCAAATATGTATATAACTCATTTTAGGTATTTTTGTCGCTTAGATATTATTGCCTTTCAAGCGTCGATATTAATTAAATGGTAAAGAATGCGGTATAATTAGCTTTTTGGCAACTTTCTTTTTATTATCGATTCAATCTGAAGTTTGTTTTGAATTAAATAGTGATGATTCATTTAAAAAGATAGCTGACAATTAATTGGAAGTTTCTTACTTTCTGATATCAACAAAACTACTTAGGGCCAGTTTCACAGGTTTCAATTGTTTTTTTTTTCAGTTATCGTATTAAACATTTAATGTAGATAGTATTCATTTTAGTTTTGACCATAGATTACTGTGTCTTTTTCATTGCCTCGGTGTCGTAGTTGTATTGCGTACACGTTACGAGTACGATTTGCGCGCTGAGGTCCTACGTTGGAATCCTCAGCGTCACCCATCGACTAAAAGACTTATTAGTTGACAAAGTAACTAAATACAGGTTAACTTCGACGTGAATCGAGGATGTGTCACCGTGACGTGTGTTTCCTCCGTTACTACAGTGGTCATTATCTCGACGAGAGCAACCATTCACAACCGCACCGCACTCCACAACCGCGAAAATATAAAAAATACGAACCGTGTTCACCGGCGTTGCCAAATCGCGAGTCAACCACCGGTGGACGCTGAAAAACTATCCGCTCAGATGAAGCCTAAAAAACACCACCTAAAAAAAAGTTCGCCGCTCGTTGTTATCGGGGCTCGTTTGACAAAAATATTCAGTGGTCAGCCGAATAGAAAAATTCCTTGGCCAGAGATTCGTCGCGGACGTTTTGAGATGCCTTTCATCTTGGCCTTCCGGTCAGGGGCAAGCATCCGGTGCCGGCGGTCACGTCAGCGAGATGTGACGCCCTTCTCCCCCGCGCCGCGCCGCTAGCCCCCCGACGCTCTCCACTCTTATTGTTTGACGAATAAACAGGGAGCTTTTTGTTTGCACACGTATTTGAACTCTCAACGCGCTAAGAATGTTAACAGAAAATATGTATATCACATTTGTAACGGGAACACACAATACAATAATTGCCGGAACACTCGCCGCCTTAACAACGCGCGTGATATGGATGCGTCAAGTTTTTCTACGTGATTTGTTCTAAGCTCTTGTTAGGTACCTTACGAGTCCATATTTGAGATAGTTAATTAAGGCAGGTACTTATAACGGTAACCACTGATTTTAGGCATTATTAATTAGTTTATTTATATATTTTCATTTTGTGGCTCACTGTATAATACAGGCTTCTGAGTAATGAGATGAGGTACAAGAAATATACCCTTTTTTTGGAGTCACAAATAAGCAAAGACTGAAACCCTCTAAAGATTCTAAAAAAATTGACACCACACAAGCCGACAACCGCAACATTTTCGAAAAAAGGCCAAATATCTATACTAATATTATGAAGAGGAAAGATTTGTATGTAAGTATGTTTGTAACGAATAAACTCAAAAACTTTTGAACGGATTTCGATGAAATTTGGCACACGGGTAGATCATGTCCTCGATTAACACATAGGCTACTTTTTATCCCGGGAAAATATTTTTATCTCGGAAAAACTTTTTCACGCGGGCGAAGCCGTGAGCACAAGTCTAGTATTTTTATATTTTTTGTTTCATGTCTGCTTAGATCAAATACGTTTTCCCAAAGAACTATAAGGAATTATAAAACCGCGTGCGATTCGCTCCGGCCGAAAGTATCATTTCCTGTGCTCCATTCACAAATTATACTTTATGTATTGTAACTCGAAGGCAATGCTTCACAAAGCTATTTTCGGAGCCGTTCGTTCGTAGCACGTAAAGTTCACTGATGACGTCATATTCGCGTTTTCTTTTAACAAAATTCTTACGTTATGGTATTTACGTAAATTTTCATAATTGTTTCGTGTAGCCGATTCGTAATTTTAGGTGTCTCTAGTTACACATTTAGTAATAAACAATTGTTTATTAATTACAATTCTAGAATCTAGATCAACACCTTTTATATAATGAGGCATTTTTATTTGTATTTAGTTGAAAAATTATTTCACTCTATTTTCGTACCTTTGTTCAAGCAATAAACTATTTTTCGGAAAATGAATAAACAAGCATCAGTCATCCCTTCAAACTTAAATTTCTCTTTTATATTCTCGCAATTAAAAATAAAGAATAAGAAAGAAAGAAAGAATAAGAATTCAGCGAAATACAAAGTTATTTTGAAGTTGCAGGCCGCAAATTTCTATAAATAACCACCAGTGAGAATACGGTATTGCGAAATAACTTAATAACACCGGTATGTAGCGGACGGAATAGTGATGTGAATGAACGCGGATGAATCGTGTGGGATTTATTCGTTTCTTTCCATGGGTTCATTTAGTATGGAGATATGGTTGGGAATATAATTTCTTCTTAAATTATGTGGGAACGAGACATGTTCTTTTTGCGTGGTCTAGCAAAATAAAATAAAAAAAAGTGTGTGTGTGTACTTATGTACAAGCGTTAGAAGTTATACTTCTTTGGCGTAACAAGATACAAATCTTTTTAACTAACGCGTCAAAAGAAGTATAACTTCAATATCTTTCGCCTTATTCTACGTTCAAAATTCAAAACTAAAATGTGAACTATAACTAACTTCAGGGTGTCGGTTTTTCGTGACAGTGTGCGCGCGCATCGTAAAAATTTACTCTCATCATTTTTCCCTAATGCGCCAAAAGAAGTATAACTTCAATAAAATACTTTATTCATCACGTAGGCGAACATAGTTGCACTTATGATAAGTCAAGATACATTAAATTGATTATAATAATTATTATTAATACTAAAGGTCACTTATGTAACTACCGACATTTTTATTGGGCGTAAAATCAATGATGAAAAATAAAAAGCCAGCTCGGGCTGGCAGGAAAGGGGATATAAAAAAAAGATAATTTTTGTTAAAAAATAACGGGAGGAACGCGTCGCGATCCTCACCGATGAGGACACTTCAGGCCGTAGTTCGTAGATCAATGGAGAGATATTATACTCTATCATTCAGTATGAACATCAGTGTTCCATATGAAGAATTTTGCACCTTTAAAAACTAATACATATATTAGATTGCACAAAGAAAAGTGATACTATCATCTGAATAACCGATTCAAGCTTTAAACATCTTTTTCTGAATGCAATCGCGGCATCGTCATAATTTTATTGTAGTTTATTAATATTTCTGAACTTCCAAATTTTTTTTTCGATCCACACATGAAGGACATCATAACCCACAATTCGCACTAAAATGGCTTTTTATTAAGTTTAAAATATTTCTGGTATATTTCCAGTCATTTTATAGAATGGTTATTTTTGTAACTCCTGTAAATCTTTATTGTATATAATTCTTCTTTGCGTGTGTATGTCACTGAACTCCTCCTAAACGGCTGGACCGATTTTAATGATATTTTTTGTGTGTGTTCAGGTAGATTCAAGAATAGTTTAGATTAACAATTGGATCCGGTAGGTGGCGCTGTACTCGGGTTCTAGGATTTTATTTCCTATTTAGGGCAGGACAACGTCTGTCGGGGCCGCTAGTATACCGTAAATATTTAAGAATTTATAAGTAAAACGCCGCTCTAGTAGAAAGTATAAAAAGTAGGTTACGATGATCTTCCCGAAGAAGCTCGATATGTGGATTCCGTATTTATTTACAGATTCCACACGATATTATCGATATGATCCCATCCCTATAGCTCAATACTGAGCTAGAACCGTTGCGCCCTATATCCCTATTCGCATGTAACGGCGCAGTGTCAGTTTCCTAGGACATCCGTCTGTCCCGCGACATCTGCCGGGATTGCCCGTTAACAGTCGATACTTTTTGCTCTTGATATATGCCCGATTCCCATAAACGATCATAAGCGGGGTTTAGTTTAGCAAGAAAACTTGCAGAAGATATATTCTTAGCTATTTTTAACGTGTACAGTCAAGGCAAGCTGATTTCTGTAAATTTTGGAGCTTGCAGGGCTTGCGACTTGCATTTGTATAGACATTAAAATATTGCCACTACGAGACTATCCCGCCCTCACATCCACCACTGCAACTCCTTTAAGCCAGGATCGGCAGTTGCATGCGTTTTATGACACCAAGCTGTGAAGCTTGGCGAGTCGCTGGGAACACTAATTAGTCTTAACCTGCAACTAAATTAATCAAATCGAAGGATATATTGCGGCTAGCGTAAACGCGTCCGGAAGTTCTTGCGCAATATATTCCTGCAAGAACTTGCTAGTTTAAACATGGCTTTAACCGCTACCGTCGGATACATAGCGAAAATAGACCAATCAGAATAATGTTTGATATGCATCAGAGGACGATAGCCTGGTTGGGAATGGAACGGTCTGCCGAGACAATGTCCGGAGGTTCAAACCCAAGGCACACACCTCTGACTTTTCGTAGTTATGTGTGTATTGTTTATCAATTATTGTTCGCTTTAACGGTGAAGGAAAACATCGTGAGGAAACCTGCATACCTGAGAAGTTCTCTGAATTTCGAAGGTATGTGAAGTCCGCCAACCCGCACTAGGCCAGCGTGGTGGACTAAGGCCTAATCCCTCTCAGTAGTAGAGGAGGCCCGTGCTCAGCAGTGGGCAGTATATAATACAGGGTTGATTGCATTGCATTGCATGCATCAGTTATTTTCATTGGTTTATTCTTACCATTCACGCATAGTTAGCGGGATAGTTTATAGAAACGGCCTTAATAACCAGGACATGGTGACAGGTACGAGTAAAACTGGGCTGCTACTTGTTGCATAAACTTGTGTTACGCTAATGTGTTTATTATTGTCGCTTCTAATTACGGGCTTAGTTTGTTTTTATTGGTTGAACGATGTTGATAATGGTCTGTTTGTATATAGCTTTAGTTGCGTAATTGCGCTAATGGGATCTACATGTAAGTAGATACAGTAATGTGAAACAATTCCATACAGAATGTAATAAAGTTAGTGCCTAAAATTCAGTTTTTTGGGCTTACACCAATTTAAACTGCCTTGACTTTTTGACTGCCTATTATTTATTTTAATAGTTGTATTACGGTACGACTGCAATGCTGAGGTTTCAGGCTTGATCCCCGGATCGAGCAAAGTGATATTGGGTTTTTCTATTCAGTTTCAGCCTGGAGTCTGGAATTTGTGCCCGACGTGGCGATAGGCTCGCCCCTAACACATCATGAGACGGAATACGCACGGCGAAAGGTGGGTGCATTAGTTGCGCCTCTGACTACACCTTCTGGGATAAAATGCGTGAGTGTGTGTGTACAAATCTTTAAAACCTATTTATATTATGTTCCCTAGGTCGCCGAATTTTACTACTTTTTTTTTTCAAATTACGGGCACATTATTACTTTATATCAACCATAGCAAATAAAATAAAAAATACTGAATAATTATCACTAAATAGTATGAAACAAAGTCGCTTGCCGCTGTCTGTCTGTCCCTATGTATGCTTAGATCTTTAAAACTACGCAACGGATTTTGATGCGGTTTTTTTTAATAGAGTGATTCAAGAGGAAGGTATATATGTACAGTATAAATATCTGTACAAAATCAAAATTTCAAATCGCTTATATACGCGTTACGTTAAACGGAAACATTTTTTTCTTCGTTTGAAGTAAAGTAAATCTCTTTTATTTTATTTTTGTGAAGAGAAAAAAAAAGATTAGTAAGAACACTAAAGTGTGTAGGCAATTTGAAGTTTTGAATTTGTACATCTACTTATGCTGCTGACTGTACTTTTATCCCGGAAAAAACGCTCAAAGACGTTCAATATGAATGAAAGCTTCAGATAGGTATACGCTGGTTTCGATCACCGCATTGCCATGCAAACAGTACGCTAACATAATGTACGCATGCTACGTCCGTGGCGTGGCCGACGTGTGATTTACTATTTTCTCACGGATCCAACCGTGTACAGACAGCATAACAATTCGTACTGGTCGTAGTTTTGGGGATTTTTCGATTATGATGTCACGTTCTCGGGTTATTGATTTATATTATTTAATCAGTTGTGTTTATGCACTTCAGTCTATAGAGTGCATAGAGATCTTTGCCAATAGATATAATGTGGAATTGAAAATGATTAATTATTTTTGCTTGCAACAAAACTCTATAGGAGCCCGATTCACTGGTTCCACGTGATTTTTTTTTCGACAGATTTCGTATTAAGCAATTAATGTAAACAGTACACATTTTATTTGGGAGCATCGATTAGGGTGTGACTTTTGTATTTCGACTTATACAATTTATGTGACTATAAATATAGTATATTAGCATTTATCAACAAGCGGTGACAACGGCACTAAGACTCCAAAGAGACTAACAATATTTTAATGATATAACTTCTAAATATAAAGATGCCTACATAATATTTTAATTCTATTCTTACACCGCTCTCACTAATTTGAAACTAGTATATGTATTTTATTATTCACATCAACCAGACTTACATATCAAATCGTTGCGAAGATCTCTTAAGAGATATTCACAAATATTCAAATGTTGGTAGGCCTTTTATGCAGTAAATTCCGACAGCTAAATTTATTTCACTTTTTCTGCGAACTATACCAGTCCCACGATCCACGGCAAGCAACATCACGCATTATGTACATAATTATTATATTATTATTTCGTTAAACGTGACTAATCTAATTGTGAACTACCGAGGTACAGTTTAATGAACAATTGCTGTTATAATTAAACATCCAACACTCACTTCTTTAAACGAGTGATTAATTCGGAACTTGAGTGTTATTAAAACAGTTAAAAGCGAAAGAAAAGGCGGTCAAGTACCCTCTTTTCTAAGGAAATAATATTATTCAAGAAGTACATATTGCGAAGTTTTTGATCACGGTAAGAATCATCATCTGCTTCTGTTATTAATTTTAGAGAGTCGTAGGAGCCAATTAATTACAAGCGGTGGGGAAATATGTATTAAATATTTCAACTCGCTTTTTTTTTAGTAGATATGTAAAAGTTCTACGATATTTATTCGTATTTACGAATAAAATAATATATATTGAAAATCTGCTGGAATTATCAATTTAATTTTTCACTACTTTCACCCTAATCTGTTTAAATTCCAAGATAGGTCATGTTTTTTTAACGTCATATAATTTAACTTACTTGTAAATGTAAACCCACTACGCATGTCGTGTTCACATCTAGTAGGGTTCAATCTTATCACTGCTCACCTCGTCACTCATGTACCTAATACTTAAGCTATTTGTAAGATGTACCCAGCTTTGTGAACCATAAAAAAAAAAAAAAAATGTTACTAATGGACAGTTTGGCTTTTCATTAGTGAACGAATTATTAGATATACCGATTGATTAAAGTTACAAACACGCCTCTTAATAGTCACAAAGAAGACTACAGAAAACTGCATCAGAACCCGAGTATATTTTGTCAAACGTTACCTAAATAGCGGCATACTGTTTCACCACGATGCGTGAAAATTTTTAATACAAAAGAATTCTTGTATTAATTTATAAACGCATGCTGGGAAATCGATGGAATTCATGCAGCATCGTGGAAACGGGTAGGCGTTTTTTACATATTTAATTAAAATTTGTATGGGAACAGAATTCGGATTGTATGTCCGATTAAGTTAATCACTTCCTAGAATATGTTATTTATAAACTTCGCCAACCCAAAATAAGGAAATCTTAAAAAAAACACTAAAAACGGTGATATTTGTTTTTGAGTATACAATTATTAAATTTCATATTAACTGGCATAACAGGACTTAATTATTCTAAAGTTTCCTTATATTTTACTACATGCTGCAAAAGTCTAATAATAATATACGTAATGAAGGTCGTGAGTTTGGGAACAAATTTTAAAATTTTGCGCATGCTCGAGATGAAATCTGCGCCCGCGCCGTTGAGTGACATACGGCGGGGCAGATTACTGAGTCCGTTTCCCGTATGGTGCAACAGGCTCCTAACATCCGTTGACCATACGACGATAATCGACATTGCTGCACGCCTTCTGGTCTTTTGATGTTGTGCGTAAAGTATTGACTGCTTGACTTAAACGTTGGGTATAGGACTGTGGCAGATACCTATAGGGTCTCGTATTGTTATATTGAATGACATTAGGCTTGAGATAAAATATTATATATTTAATACTAAATGCAAAAGCTCAAGTCTTCAGTGATCTTTCGTTTCCTTAAAATTTACTGGAGATATAGTTCAATTGTAATCTTCTGTCTATACTATAATAAAGCAGTAGATCCCGGTGTGTCTGTACATTGAGAGAAATGTGATAAAAAAGAAAGGGGGGTGACAAAGAAGAGTAATGGAAAACAAATCAGCGATTTTTATAATTCTTTTCTGTCTGTCTGTTTTTCCGTTTGTTTGCACATCTCCGAAACTACTGAACGGATTTTTGGTATGGAGTTATTGAGCTCCGAACTATTGAACGGAAATTTGGTATGGAGATAGTTTGAGACCCTAGAAAGGACATACACTTTTAATCCCGGGAAAATATAAAGCGGGACTTTTATCTCGGAAAAACTTTTTCACGCGGGCGGAGCCGCGAGCAAAAGCTAGTTTCATAATCAATAAAATTCAAAATACAATGTGATTTGCTGAAAGTCATTTCGACGGAATGTAAGTGTAACAAAGAAACCTTGAATATATGTATTAGGTCCTTACATATGAAATTGGCGTTTTGTCGTACTAGCCACTTTGATCAGAAATAGCCTCTTTAGTTAAGAATTCCAAATTAAAATTTATTAAAATTTATAAATTAATTTAACTGGTAAATTTGAGTTTCGAAAACAGTCATTTATTTGTTTTTTCCTGATTGTTTTTTTTTGGCGTCTTTCATATGGCACAATGGAAAACATGAAAAAGATATTACAGTGCAGAAGTGTGTGCGCAATACACATGTGCACTCGCTATTCCTTCACTCTCATAGGCCCGTAAGACGGCAATCCGACATGACTGGAGAGAGATCAGGCGCAGGACCAACGGCTTTACGTGCTTTCCGAGGCACGGGGGTATCACACCGCCAACTTCCTGACTCCGAGTTGCGACTGAGTAATTTTTAAGACGGAAAAACCCAGTCACAATGTTTTTTTTTTGGCCCGAACCGGGAGTCGAACCCAGGACCTCAGCGCGCAAATCGTACTCGTAACGCGTACGCAATACAACTAAGCCACCGAGGCAGTCGGGTGTGAGTGATAAAACTGTTTTAATCCACTTGAAGCAAAATCGAGAAAGTAAACAAGCTTGAAACAACACACACACTGCACAACAGACGACCGCTAAACTAGAGGAGCCGCAATTGGAATGTCTGCGACATCCACCGTGCTCCCCGGACTTTGCTCGTTGTTTTTTTAGTATAGGGATCAATGAACTCCCTATGAGATGGCAAAAGTGCATAAATAAAAATGGTGCATACTTTGATTAATTAATTATATTTTGCAAAAAAAAATCGACTTTGTATTCCTCCCACACAAAACGCCAATTTCATATGTAAGGACCTAAATTTCACCTTCGTTCTTCTCGATGATAAAGTTTTCAAAAGTCATGTACAGAAAAAAATCTTGAATACCCCATTTCTCACAAAACCTATTAAATAATTTCTTAACAAGACAATAAAATGCCATGATCACAACGTATTAAAACATCTAATATATCATCACAAGTAAATACTGAAGTTTATTAAACTGACGTTAAAAAAAAATTGCCGATGCAATGTCGGAAATGTCCACCGTCTAGAGCGCAATTTGTCACAGGCCACGCGCAGTACCGGCGAGGAAAAAATTTTAACCGCTCGACATAACATTTTACTCGTTTCCTGCCACCGTCTTCCCGTCACGATAATACAAGAACATAATTCGATCGGATGTCGAGGATTCGATAATAGCACACCCATATCTGTTCTTTCCTTTTAAAAGTCACCACTTTTCTATTAAATTACACGTTATCGCACGATTTATTGAAATAGAAAACCGCTAGCTTGTTTAATTTATATTCGTTGTTGGACGTCGTCAATTACATTACTGACTTGCGTAAAATACGACATCAGTTTTCCTTTCTGTAATAGCTTCATCCTTTATTATGTTAGGCTGTTAAGGAGTGAAATTCCCTGTCACATTACTTGACGATTAGTAATGGAGATTTTAATAGAATGTAGAACATTATTATCTCAATAAGTTTTGGTTAGATTTACCATAAAAAAGATTTAAATCTTCAACTTGAATAGGTAAAATATAGTACATTTAGCACATACCGATATAGAAATAGTTTTGATGTTTCCAGAGAAAAAATTTGGTTCTAAAAGTGTCATATGGTTTTTACCTTGGAAAATATTTTGTTATCTGTGAGCTTTGTTAACGATAGCCTAGTTGGGAGTGGAACTGACTGCCGAGACGAATGTCCGCAGGTTCAAAACCCAAGGGCACACACCTCTGACTTTTCTAAAAAGTTATGTGTGTATTCTTTGTGAATTATCGCTCGCTTTAACGGTGACTGAAAACATCGTGAGGAAACCTGCATATCTGAGAAGTTCTCTATAGGAATGTCGAAGGTATGTGAAGTCTGCCAACCCGCACTAGGCCAGCGTGGTGAACTAAGGCCTAAGCCCTCTCAGTAGTTAGAGGAGGCCCGCGCTCAGGAGTGGACAGTATATAATACAGGGCTGGTGTGGTGTGTGGTGAGCTTTGTTAAAAAAAGGAGTATCTAACAAGTTAAGCGAGCTAATGAGTTAATAAAGTTAAATGTAGATATATTCCATGTACTCCGTACTGTGAGTATGAGAGGCATCTAAGGGCGCCAACCCACACGCAAGCGTTCGTTTCCTGCATGACATACACGTATCAAATCTGCTCCATTAGTCTGCGCCTGCGCTGTCACTCGCAGTGCAACGACATCTTTACTACACCATTCACAATTGCTGTCATTATCGTGGAAACACGGAAATGTTCCGTTTTTGTACGACAATAACAATTTATTTGGATGTAGAGATTAGATCTGGGATTTTTAATTTCTGACTTTAATTATTACGTAGTCAAATATAGCACTGTTATATACTGGCTCAAGCAAGTGACTACATTCTGCTAAGAACAATGGTTCATTATTGGTAACAACAATGTAGTGTAAATAAGAAGTCGATCAGCGAGGCAACAATGTGAGTCACAAATAATTATTATTAGCTGGCTTGCCTCTTCTTCTTCTTCTGCCTTTAGAAGTCCACTGCTGAACATAGGCCTCCCCCAAAGATTTCCAGACCAATCTGTCAGAAGCGGCCTGCATCCAGCGGGTTCCTGCGATCTTTACAAGGTCGTCTGTCCACGTTGTAGGAGAACGTCCCACGTTGCGCTTGCCAGTACGTGGCCTCCACTCGAGAACTTTTCTACCCCATCTGTTGTCAGTTCTACGAGCCATGTGCCCTGCCCATTGCCACTTTAGCTTGCTACTCCGCTGGGATATGTCGGCGACTTTCGTTCTTCTACGGATCTCTTCATTTATGATTTGATCGCGTAGAAAAACGCCGAGCATTGCCCTCTCCATAGCTCGCTGAGTGACAGTGAGCCTGCTAGCCTAGCTTTTCAAATTTGCGACGTATTGCGTCTAGAATAAGAAAATCTTATTTCTTATAAATGCGAAAGTTTGTGAAAATGTTTGGATGTTTATATGTTTGTTAGAAGAAAACGCAGAAACTACTGAACGGATTTGGATGAAATTAGTCAAACGGGTAGATCATATCCTGGATTAAAACATAGGCTTTTTATCCCAGTTATGTTCTCCCATGGGAAATAATGGCATTTATTATAATTTTTTAATAGATGGCAGCGTCGTACTGTGTTTTAGGTACTTTTGTAGCGGGAAAGTGTTTTCACGCGGGCGAAGCCGCGAGAAACACAGTACACTTTTATCTCGTGCTTTATTTAGAAAATATTTGTTTATTCTTTACTTCTATAAAAGGAAAATGGATATTCCTAAAATATTATAGCAGTAGTGACTAGTGACATTTGTTATTACCCGAATCGTCGCTTGATCTTTGCAATCCAATGCGAACTGGTGTTTCGCAATCACGAGACCAAGGTTGCATTCAACCGAACTGTCTTTACGCCTCGTTTGTGTGTTGCTGACGTACATACCCATGTCAGTTGGATAAATGGACATAATAAAGCCCACGGAACGGATCTACTGCAAAATTGAAGTACATAAGAAATGATTTAGGCCGGGTTGTTTTATCCGTGATCCGGTTAAACGAATTCACAGACACGCGACGGCCCTGCACTTTGTGTAGCGTCCGTCAATCTAATATACATTTTCATGAGGCTAATGCTCCTTTACAATTATCCACATACATAAAAAAAATACAAACCATTTAATATGTGCCAAAAGTGTAACAGGCAACCATGAAATATACTTATTTCTAACTGAACGTACATTAAAATATAAAGTATTATGTGACCGTTCTAAAAAAAATGTAATAAACTTGAGGACTTTCCTCATATTTGTCAAAGTCGCACCAACATTCGTGACAACGCGCAATGAGTAAATATTTTGAAATTGAAAAAATATTTCACTTTTAACCGGTGTTAATTTGATTTTATCTCTCGTTTGAACAATTAAATTGTTTTTGACTTTCGTGTACTTTTACGACTTCTTTTTAATGGCTCTACAATGTTACTTTAGCGATAAAATATGGTTTTTACTTGATTTACTTTTAGTATTAATGAGTAGAAAATATGACGCACGTACTACAATTTGCTTATATTTGTATATTCCCATGTAAACGTCAGTACCACAACAATAAAAAAACTTGAAAATGTACATAACAAAATTAATTTACACTCACACTCACGCCCTTTATCCCCGAAGGCGTAGGCAGAGGCGCAACTAGTGCTCCTACTTTTCGCCGTGCATATTCCGTCCCATGATGTGATAGGGGACGAGCCTATAGCCATATCGGGCACAAATTCCAGACTCCGAGCTGATACTGAATAGATAAACCCTTTGATTAATTATATACCTAGATAGACACTGAACGTTTCAAATGCGTCGAAAAAAATAGAGGCCAATTGTTGCCCGCTAAATGAGTTCGAGTGAATTATTTTTTGTTGTTTTTCATGGATATAATTATCTCCCCGTTTTAATAGAAACCATGTAATAACTGGTATCATTATGCGCACGCACAAGGATACGCAGAATGATGCAGCGATAGCGTATGTCACGCATACTAGATTAAAAAAAGTTGGCCTGTTTGTTTTAGTTTCATTGTAGCGCGTCACTCTATCTAGGTATATAATTAATCAAAGGATAAACCCAATATCACTTTACCCGACCCGGGAATCGAACCCGAGACCTCAGCTTTGCAGTCGTACCGTAATACAACTACGCCACCAAGGCAGGCAAAATTAATTACGCCAATATAATGTTAAGTGCATGTCGGGAGATTTCCCCCAAATATTATTCAAAGTTCCTAATGAAGTCCATAATAAGCTATTATATAAAAATATATATGTATTTTTTCTTTAGCGTACGTCGAATAACTTCTTGAAATTAATGATTATATCTATAATAAACGAGATTTAAACTAAAAAGAATGAAGTACAATCGACTTAAAATAAGAATAATCATTTTTGTAATACCTCACGGTTTGTTAATAGGAACTACAACCCAAAAGGCGAAACAATGCCATCCAGTAGGCAGATTATACGAACACGATGCCATATTAGCGCGGCTGTGACTCAGCAAGAAGTCAGTATGGTAAGATATGTGACAACTGACATGTGTCTGATCGTCATACGCCTTATACGACACGACTAAATATAGCTAACCAGAGCACTGTGGTAGGCGGTTATGCATTATAAAAACGTTTTTTTTATATAATTTACAGCCGAAATTATATAATTATCTATAACATAGATGCAGAAATTGACTCGGAATATATTTTGATAGTTACCCTCACCAATTTTGATTTATTTTCGGTATCAATGTGGAGACATCGTTACGTCCGCCAATTTTAGCTGAAAGTGACAATTTGACCAAGTCGATTGCCTTGATGATAAGCACCACGACATTCCATATAAAGTAGGAATTAGACCCATAACTTGAGCTTGCATGACATGTCATGGTATTGCACTGCGAACGTTACCCTGAAACTACGATGTCTCATAATGCTCAGTAATTATATTAACTATACACACACACACTCACGCCTTTTATCCCCGAAGGGGTAGGCAGAGGCGCAACTAGTGCACCCACTTTTCGCCGTGCGTATTTCTTCCCATGATGTGATAGAGGGCGAGCCTATCGCCATATCAGACACAAATTCCAGACTCCGGGCTGATACTGAATTTAAAAAACCCAATATCACTTTGCCCGACCCGGGAATCGAACCCAAGACCTCAGCATTGCAGTCATACCGTAATACAACTACGCCACCGAGGCAGACATGTATATATGAACAGTCAGTGTATATAAACTACAATGTCCTTTAATCACGCATCATTGATCACTCCCTTCTCCTGGGTGGCAGAATCGGATAAGGTAGACTTAATCTTATACAAGGGAGATGTACTAACTTCGGTTGCTTTAGTTTATTATCAAAAAGACTTCTACTCGCGGCTCCACCTGCGTGAATGAGTTTGTCGGGGATAAAAGTCCCGCCTTATATGTCCCCGGTATAAAAAGCAGCATATGTTACTCGCTGATAATGTAGCTTTTTACTGGTGAAAGATTTTTTTAAATCGGTCTAGTAGTTTCGGAGCCTGCAATCAGCCCTGTATTATATACTGCCCACTGCTGAGCACGGACCTCCTCTACTACTGAGAGGGGTTAGGCCTTAGTCCACCACGCTGGCCTAGTGCGGGTTGGAAGACTTCACATATCTTCGAAATTCTTATAGAGAACTTCTCAGGTATGCAGGTTTCCTCACGATGTTTTCCTTCACCGTTAAAGCGAACGATAATTGATAAACAATACACACTTAACTTCGAAAAGTCAGAGGTGTGTGCCTTGGGTTTGAACCTCCGGACATTGGCTCGGCAGACCGTTCCATTCCCAACTAGGCTATCGTTCACTTCGTTTCGGAGCCTATTCAATACAAACAATCTTTTCTCTTTATAATATTAGTATCGATTAATTATTATTATTACTGGTCACCCACTTGACGAAAATCGACCGCATTACATACATTTTATTTTTCTGCATTCCTCTCTATGAATTTTAAGTACGCGTAATCTCACACTGCTCTGCTCAAGTAATGTGCTTAAAAAATGGTACAAAGTTTAGTTCTCACATTAATAAGTGAGCCCGGAGTTTCTTTCTGCCTTTCTTCTTCGGGTCGTCATCGCTTAGGTAGCTAGTGAAAGGCTGGTAGGTTAGCTAGGTTACGGCCTGTAGTGTCCTCACCGGTGAGGATCGTGACGCGTTCCTCCCATTATTTTATTTATTATAAAAATGATAAATCGTATTTTTCTTTCTTATTTTTATCTTCTCTTTCCTGCCAGCCCGAGTTTGGCTTCTTTATTTATTGTTCATTGATTTTACTCCCTATAAATATTTAAAAATGTCTGTAGTTATATACGTGACTTCTTGTAATAACTATTATCATTAATTTAATGTATCTAGACTTATCATAAGTGCAAACTATGTTCGCCTACGTGATGAATAAACAATTAATTTTTTTTTATTTTAATACATAGGTTATAAATTTGGTGAATTATAAATTAGAAAGTTAAAATGATTATGAATTTTTAAAACTTCCAACACCAAAAAACTTGATTCATTTCTGTTTACCTTTTGAGATACTACATAATTAATACTACCGATGAATAAATCCAGTAGTCTACCTACACCAGACGTAAAGACTCTTGAACTCAAAAAGAGAAATAATATACAATGTTTCCACATAAAAAAACATGTAAATTGTTTGTGCAAACCAATTTCAAGGAAACTTTTAGCGTGTGGCAATCCATATAAGTTGTTGAAGGAAGCAGTGGGCATCTACGAGTGGGTCGAGAATTGAACCTGCTACCCTGAACCGGGGGCGTGGGCGGGTGTAAACAAATTACATAATGTTACCAATGAACTAGATTCATATCGTTAAGTAAATCGAACGCGGCATCTGGCGTTGGTTTGGTTTCTATCTATTTGTTTTAGACAATTATTGTAATCACTATTATTCACATTGCCAAAGTCGGTTATTTATTATATTTTATTTTACACTAGGTGTTGCTCGCGGCTTTGCCTGAATGAATAGCCTTCTCGCAACAAAAGTCCTTAAATAACTGTAGCGATTCATAGCGCCATCTGTACGACGTCAGGTTTTAGTTAAAAAGGTTCGAGGTAAGGTCAGGTTAAAAAATCGGTTTAAATAAATCACATATTGCCTAGAGGTCGTCCCCTACGGGAGCAAATTACCGATATAAAAATTTGCCTTTATGTCAATCCAAAACATGGTCTATCAGCTGTTGCAAATTTCTGAGTTTACTTTCAACATCCAAAATTTTTCGAAAACATTCGCATAAATCAACATGCAATCACAAGTTAACACAAATTGTATAAATCAAAAATAAATTCAAGCTACTTATAGACATCGGATTCGAAAATAATTTTATGCATTTGGCACAAGCAAAACAACATCATTATCTGTGATTAGGGTGTATTTGTATGTTCTGCGATTGCCGAAGGGCCGGTGGAGGTCACACGTGGAGGCGAGCTGGATCACTCGTTGCACGTGGAGGTTCTCTGCCCGAAATACTCGAGTTGAAGGGTTACCGGCTAATTCAGTGACAGCCAAAGCTACTGTAACTTTTGCCTAGAACATGTCTGTTGTGTTGCGGCAACTCTTCGTCTTTACTTCAGCAACTTTTCGAGTTGTCGTAACTCTCATGACTTTACTTTAGCTCTAACTTCTATTGAGAAACAGCTGGAAATAAGGCGTAATTTGAATTTCTAACTTTTGACACATTCATGAATTGATTTAGTCCTACTAATATTATAAACGCGAAAGTTTGTAAGTATGGATGTCTGGATGTATGGAATATGGATGTTTGTTACTCTTTCACGCAAAAACTTCTGAACGGATTTCGATGAAATTTGGCACACGGGTAGATTATGTCCTCGATTAACACATAGGCTACTTTTTATCCCGGGAAAATATAAAGCGGGACTTTTATCCCGGGAAAACTCATTCACGCGGGCGCAGCCGCGGGCAAAAGCTCGTGGATAATATAAATCTTTGATCTTATCAATATGCATTCTTAAAGACTGTTGTAATTGCTACTAGTCACATTAATGTATAAGTTCACCAAATACAATACTCACACTTTAATCTATGCTCTCAAATAAATGGTAACAAAATAAGTAAAATCTACATTAGCTGTTTAATACGATAACTGTTAAAAACTATTTGAGACTTGTGAAACAGACCCTTAATCAATCAATAACTAACCAGTGGTTTCTGCTCTCAAATGGTTTGACGCAAAATAACGTTTATCTACAAGTGTTTAGGGTTTGTAGTGAATTACCTAAACGTCACGGGCGATGTACAGGACATCTATACTAATATTATAATCAGGAAAAGTTTGTGAGTTTATAACTGTAACTACTGAAACGATTTCGAAAAATCTTTCATTCATGGGAAGCTATACCTATTACTCCTGAGTGCTAAATGCTACTTTTTATCCCGGAAAAATATTTATCTAGGAAAATATTTCACGCGGGCGGAGCCGCGGGCAGAAGCTAGTCTTACTAAAATGAAAATGTTTGGATATTTGTTAAAAGTAAACGCAGAAACTACTGAACGGATTTGGATGAAATTTAGCGCACGGGTAGGTCATGTCCTGGATTAACACATAGGCTACTTTTTATCCCGGTAATTTGCTCCCATGGCAAATAATGGATGTTTTTTTATCTGATTCTTTAAGTAGATGGCGCTGGTGTCGTACTGTGTTTCAGGGATTTTTGTTGACGGCATTTCACGCGGGCGAAACCGCGACCAACACCAAGTAATAAATATCTTAGTGTCTGTTCAAATATCGTATGCACGAATCGATGACATTTCACAATTCCGATGTTGATTTTTTTTTACTCGCAATCGAAATACGATAGCGTTTCCGGCTTCAAACATCAACGCAATAATTGAAAATTATTCATTTAATATTTATAAAGTGGTAAGTGCCTCGTAGGCGAGAATCTCGCCGGGTTGGTACCACCGCACCACCGCCCTGTCTATTTCCACCGCTGAGTAGCTTTGTAGAAGCTGATGTGTTATGATTTCAAGGACATGGTAACCGATGTTAGTGCTGTTTATAAGACATTAGACTTCTGCTCGCGGCTCCACCCGCGTGAATGAGTTTTTCCGGGATAAAAGTCCCACTTTATAAAAAAATGAAAAGAAAAATTAGCCTATGTTACTCGCTGATAATGTAGCTTTATATTGGTGAAAGAATGTTTCAAATCGGTCCAGTAGTTTCGAAGCCTATTCAATGCAAACAAACAATCAAATCTTTCCTCTTTATAGCCATTAGTATAGATAAGATCTAATGTCTCAGGGTGACGAGCGTAGTGTACCTAATGCTACGAAATGCTTTGAAATCAGTAGTCTTAGATAGCCCCTCGGACATAAATTGTGGCTCTCATATTAGTCTAGGTTTCACAACAAAAACAATCTCCTTTCAACAACAAAAACCTTTAAATATATTAATATTCAATGAATTTTAGAACCGATTCAGTAGTTCCAAAAACATTGTATCACGCGTTATTCCCTTTGCAGGGGTAGGTTGAGGTGTAACGCAGCCACATTTTGCCAGGTCTATGCTAGGTCCCATGTAATAGGCAGCGGGTTATTACCACAGACGTGGGCGCATACCATAGCGGGCTTAGCCGGGATTCGAACCCAAGATTTCAGCGCGCTAGTCGTATCGCGCAGGCAATAAATACAGCTGCGCCACTAAGGCAGCACCAAATATGATTATTACTCCGTACTAACAAACTTACAAACTTTTCCTCTTATATTAGTATAGTTATCGGTGTTAGTCATTTTAGTCTCAAGGTTGATCCCTTTTGTGGATCACGCGCTATCGTTTATCTCGACCGATTGGGCTATTTTACTTACACAAATAATATAGCTATATCCAAATTATTATATTAATTAAATATCTTATTGCTAGGCTAATAAGGACGCTAATAACGTTATGTCCAAATTTAAGAAAATTAACATTAAATACAAGTCGAATTATATTTTATCGTTATTGTTATGCCGGGAATTCGAATCCATTAATTTCAATAATCTAGTGAATTTACACTTCACCTAGAAGCTTAAGTAAAAAAAAATAAGTTTGTCGCGTCGTCGTCGAAATCTATTAAAATACGCCTTTGATCGCATGCTGGGCAATCAAATCTTCTAATAAGTTTTCAATTCCAAAACTACATTTAATACGAATTTTGCCTTAAAATTCGAGTACGACATGGCTACAAGCTTGGACCTGCATGTAAAAGCTAAAACCTATCCTTCCAGAACTTTACTGCACCTATTTTAATTCACCAGTATAAAGAAGGTAAATTCAAAGGTACTTTGATGACGAACCCATTATATGACCCACATCCTAAAGAGGAATATTCCCCCTAATCCACGTGTAACATTATTAAGACTAACCGAAAATTATACGGCTATTTTCGTACTATGCGGAACTCGTGTAAACCTTACTAATATAAATGCGAAATGGTTGTTTGTTGCTACCTATTCAGGACCAATTACTGGTCGGGAAACTCTATTTGACATACCACGTGGAACGTTAACAAGTAATTATTAAAAGTTCATCATAAGGGTCCGGGATCCCATGTAAATTTGTTTTATAAAAAATCATATACGATAATTCCGTGGATAAAATTTTATCCAAAAAATCGATTATTACGTTATAATTTTAATTACACTTTTTACCTTCATACTATTGTTATTAAAATAATTTGCTACTTAATAATAAAATCCAAGAATTACAATTTAAATTTACTTTCCTTCGAAGGTTGACGCAAAAGTATGTAATTATAAATGTTGAAATTAACAATAACACTTGTAAAGCCACCCTAGATAGCCGATAGTGGTTTACTATCGCGTTTGTTTAACTATTACAACGGTTTAGTTAAAGTATTACTGTTGTTTCCGACACGCAGTTACAACTCGAACGTCAGCGCAAATGAGTCGAGTTTGTTGCGATTGTATGTTCACATTTTCATTTTGCGTGATACAAGGCCCTACCATGAATCTTCGTTATCTATACGTAAAGTTTAGAGAATTTTATTTATGGTTTTACTCTACTTATTTTTTTTATTGCATGACGACGAGACGAGCATGCCGTTCGCGCGATGGTAAGCGATACGACCACCCATAAACAGTAGCAACACCAACCAGCACCTTGATTTACAAAGTACTATGTGGCATTCCACTGCGCTCGTCATCCTGAGACATAAGTTCTTAAGTCTCATTATGTCCAGTACCTAGTTACACTGGCTAAAATGTCCTTCAAACCAAAACACAACAGTGCATACACACTGCTGCGTGGCGGTAGAAATAGACATTGCGGTGGTACCCACCCAGACGGACTCTTACATATGAGAGACCTACCACCAGTAAACATACTTATATTGTATCAGTGGCAAAATTAAGTATCATAGTAAAAACAATTCTTTTACTCCTTTAAAATGTTTCGGGGCATCACTTAGTAGTTTTCTATTAATAGAGAATTGAAAATACTATAATCGATACTAATATTATAAACCTGAAGAGTTTGTTTTTTTGACCGCACTAATCTCAGGAACTACTGGACCGATTTTGAAAATTCTTTCATAAATACAGGCGGAGCCGCGCGCAAAAGTTAGTGGTCGATAAAGTTAATGAGTTTTTTAATATATGTAGTAATATAACAAGAGTTTTATTATTCCAACCATTTTTAGATCATAATTAAAAAAAAATATGGTATTTACCATTCACTCCGTAACTTAATTTGGCGCGTCAGTTTCCATTCAAAGTGGGACGTAATTAAATCGAGATTCTAAAATTCACTACCAGGAGCCCTTAAAATACAAACAAATGTACATTGTATTAAAAACGTTCGCTATAACAACGTCGTAAAGTAACGAAAATGGCAACTAAAACTGTAATATCACAAGCGTATAACGATCAAAAAGCACTTAACTGAGGCGAAATGAAACAAGACTTTTTGTACGCATTGCTCGAGAGCGGGCGCGGTTTGGATTTGTTAATAAAATTTCGGGTTGCAATCAACAGCAGTAGGCGTGGTGATTAAATCTCATTTTTGTTCCGCCTTCGTTAAAAATCCCTCGGATGCTGAACGTTAAGAGGCTATTATATTTCACTAAAGTTTACGACTTTGGTCGCGTCAAAAATGATCAATTTATGGTAAGGGCGAGCGTGTCGTGTCACACTCTTCATCAAGATAGGGATGACAGCTGTAAGTTAATTTTTGGCCGCACGCATCACGTCACCGCGCTCTCTTCGGCTGTTTAAAAAAGTTTAAATTGTCCCCTAATTTGTGTGAATTATTTTATAAAAAATTTATTATATTTTAAGCCAGTAGATTTCATCATAAACATTATAAAAAAGATAATAATTTTAAAAGTAAGCTAAACATTTTTTGCATTAAACTTAGTTTATTTTTGTGGGATGTTCTGCGGTTTAACGGACGAAGCTTTAGCAAAAAAACTGGTTCTTATTCAGGCGGTAAACGTGAGCCGATTTTGGATTTTGTTAATATCGGTGGCTGGTTGGTGTGTAATACGATGAAACTTAAGATGGATTTATAAATAAATAAAACAGAATAATAAGAAGTACACTATAAACGTAATGAATAAAAAAAATATGCTTAAAAGTTCGTAACCAGCAAGCTATACAAAAGTACTTTATTTCTAAACAGGAAGAATAAAATAACCTGCAATACATAAACTGCATTAAATGTATTTATTCACACAAAATGGTATTTCCTTATCATTACAATCCTCCATTCAGAAACGAAAAAATAGCACGTGCAGCATTGTTATCTATCGAGAGCGTCAAAAGAAAAAAATCTTTACACTAACCGGATCTCCATTCTGAGTAAGGAACAAAACGGTGTTACAAGGAAATAGCCTGAAACAAAGGGATTCGACGTGGCATCAAGTGCGCGTGCCATCCACCTCTAGCTCAGATTTACGGCGCAAAAAAGGGATGACCACTCAAAATAGTGAAGTGGGTCCATTGTCTAGCAGACGCACTTGTATTTCAAGTGTCATTATCTAAGAACTCTCGGTCGGTCTACGGGAACGCAACATCCTTATACGTGATTTCACGGGGCCATAAACATTTTATTTATTGTCAAAAAGCTGACTCTTAAGCGTCCTTTTTAAAACGCTTATTGGATAATTAAATTTCTTTAAAATTTAAAAAAAGGAATTGGGGCCTAAATAATTGCGGCAGTTTTTTATAATGTCAATAAAAATTTACTTAATGCAGGCTTATTTCCGGATGTTTGGCCTGGGATAAACGTTACGAGTAAATAAAAATAATTAGGATATATCGCTCGCGCAATCGCAATATAAAATTGAGTATATTTTTTTTAAGAATTATCATAGCAATTTAAATTCTTAATTTATATCACCAAGTTACTGCATACAATCAATACTTTATAAGCTGATTAAATTATTTTATGAACGCCGAATAGTAATCAAGTTTTAATGAGATAGTTTCCACAAATAAACGCTATTTTACCAAACATTTATTACCTAATATTGCAGTCTTTTAAGGTATGATACCGAGCTTCGCCCACGACATATATGTATTTTGGTGGAACCACCCTTTTGACGTCACGTCTGACCCCGTTGTGACGCGCTTGTGAAACGCATTCATGTCAAACGCGTCAAATTATCTCGGATACGTTTAATGTGGGTTTACTTGGATCATTATTATTTTTAATTCAGTCATAATTATTTTAGGGAATGATTTTTTATTTTTGTGGACAATTATCTTTTAGAACTAGTTTATTCTTTGGTAAGATTTGTAACTTGTTCGTGTTTACAAAGACTTAGAGATATATCATATAATACAAGTCGTATGTCAGGAAAAAAATTATAATTTAAGTGATACGAAGGTACAAAGTAGAGCTTCACTTCCTAACAAACTTTCCCCATTGGCTGCTAACCGTAACGTGTAATAAACAGTATAAACACACACATATGTTTCTACGAATTCCGCATTCCTTGTACACAGGAAAAACACGGCAAGCGCCACGGGGATGAGACCCGCCGTCGATAAATCATAATCAACGTCGTCGAGCTTTTTAAATGTAAATACACCATTATATTTTAAAGGCAACGTACGGCCCCGAGCGAGCCATTTATTACGTATACCGCATAAAAAGGCGACTTACCACGTGCCACAGTATACACGTATATTTCCCGATAGTCGTGTATATAAGATATAAACATAGTAACACAGGTAGGTACGTATAGTACTATAGCGACTGTCCATTCATAAGAAGCGGTTCATTCATGCCGCGAGGACGGTGAATGGGAGCGAGCGAGACGGACAATGTAAGGTCGTGTTACATTAACAATGGAATCTTTGAACACTTGGAAATCCTGTTCTACGAATACTTGAAAGCGTTGTTTTGTTATTGAGACAATTGATGGAGTGGAGCGGTTTGTCTGTCGAGTGGTTGTTACGGGAATGTAACCAACCCCCCATTATGTGAGGATAATGGTGGGATTATCGCTTCCTTAGCCGTTCATTCATATGCATAATTGTTTTATGAATGACAATGAAGTGCTTGAAAATTCAAAATGGTAATTGTTCGCGTATTGTTAAAATATTCTTGCTTATTTGCGAAAATTATTTGTGTAATACGTGCGATCCTCATGTTATCGTTACGCGTGCCAGTAAATAGCAAGCAATGTGGTAATACGAACAGTTCGGCTTCGTATTACCCTCATGAAGTACTAACTATAGCTTGTTAATTAATATAGGGTAAACAAACCTAATGTTGGCACTCCTACCAATCTATTGGTACCTCGGATATTTTCGTCTATAATAGGATGACTAGTATTTAAACTATTTTTATGGAAATTTAAAACTACTGACAGTTATACAAATTTTAGTAAAGCTGAAGACGATTTTGATGTTGCTAAACGTATTATAGCAAAAAAAAACGTTTAAGATACCAATAAATTGGTGGTGTCAACGCTGAGTTAGTTTACCCTGAATCATATTTCCGATATAAGACATTACTTACATTGCAACACAAGTTAGTAGGTACATTATTTGATATTTGTATAAGGGTCTTTAGTACAATCGAAATACGAAATTACGAATTTTGCTTTTCTGTGACTTTTTCTTTAGTGTTTAGTGTTTTTCATCGAGGCGGTATATTTCTTACTAACACAAAAAAGCAGAAAAAAAACCTTTTTAACAAAAAAACAAAAATCATTTATAAACTAACCATTTTTCATTTTTAAATATACATAGTTCGTTGTTATTTATTCTTTTATGCATTTTACATGTAATTCAAAAATAAATTTATGAATTAAATTAAATAATTTATAAATTATCTAAACCCACATATTCTACTGACTCACCATAATATTTGCACTTATACATCACTAGCATAAGATCTGCATCACAAATTCTTACATACATGTGTACAGAAGACATCTATTTAACTTTAATGATCAGCGGACCTGATACCAATCTCGTCTAGGGTATTTAATACAGTGTAAATTGAGTTCGAAAAATCAGTTTCGCCAGATTTATATATCGAATACAGGTACTTCCAGTTCATATGCTATATACGCTGCTAAGAAAACAAGACGATTACCATAAAATATAGCAGGAAATGTACACTTAACTAATGCCACCAAAACGAACATAAATATTAATTTAAAACCTTTTCAATAAATTTTCATTCATAATAAAAATAAAATGTATTAATATATTTAATTCCAAGTGAACGTATCCTTACAAGCAACAAGATTGTGTAAAAAAACATCGGCGGTAGGAAGTTAACCCGACACGACCGACAAGTCTTGATACTTTCAAGTTTATTCCGAAATACTCGGCAACTGTTACATAACTTCGTGGTGTTCGTGAGAATTAACATATAATACACGTTTTATGGTATTTAAATATAGCGATTTGTAGACGCCTTTAGCGTAGTTAAAGTTTAGTTTTTTTTCGAATGGCAATTGAAAGTTCCATTAAATGATTACGTATGTGTGTGGAATAAAAGGCGGAGTGTCGACCTAAGGCATTTTATACGATAGAAATTATATTCAAATTTATTACGTTACGAACTCAATAGAATAGGTCTAAAAGTATAAGTACATAAATGTTACATTAGGCAATATATTATCTTGACGCACCGTTTAATTTAAAATGTGTAATGTAAGAAAATACATTTTTTCCATATACTATCAAACAATGTTACAGCAGCACGCGGCTCTAAATCATTCGGAGTAATTTACGAGAATGTGGTCGAACAACATCCAGGCTTATTTATAGAGCTGTATAACATTTCTCCGATTCATAATTTGCGTGAAAGAAGCCTTCAAAGAATCAAGACGGTGCGGTCGCGCTCGGAGGTGGTTATACCGGGCGCGTAGGCTAAGTCGTACCTGCTTCGGCGCGCCCGCTGCCAGTCCGAGCTTGCCCGACCTCACGACGCGACACTTCGCACGCGACCCCGACCCGCACGCGAACCTCGGGACCGACTCCACTCAATCCTCCCGTGCGATAACTGTCAACCCAGTCAGTGCAGTTACACAGTGCGAACATGCAAGTGTTAACCTCTTTGCTGTTGGCATGCTTTTTGTGCGGAGTACGCGGCGTGATCAGGACCCCGCTGGAGGCCTTCAGACCGTCCACGGAGATCCACTTCAGGAGACCGGACAAACTGCCGTTGTTGCCGCACAGGCGCACCACGGCGCCGCCGAAGAGCGGCCTCAAGATTCTGTACCAGACCGGGGTGAGTTCAGTACTGGTTTTTGCTACTCGAATGCAAGAAATCCACTACTTTCGTGCTCTTGTGTTTTTTTTGCATTCGCAATTTAACGGTTCCAGGGCGACGGAACGAACGTGTTTTAATATAAAATATTTTGTAACCATTGGCGGTTAGCCTTCGTTGTTTATCACTTGCAATTGAATGTGTATGAATGAAATAATGAAGTTTAGTTAATTAATTCATGTCTTATACCGGCCGTGAGTATTTGTGGCGCGAAAACTTATCTCAATGAATGGACGTATACAAGTATTACGTCATTAGATACAACATTGTAAACACTGGAAGATAAATAATTTAAATATTGGACCATAGTGTTAAAGATATTTAAAGTTAAAATCGTGACGTCCGTCACGAAAACAACATTTTGTCAACCTTTTAAGCAAGTTCATAAATCTTGCACAATCTTATAAAAGTGGTATAGTTTCAATATAAACTTGCTATTTTCCTTGAGAGCATTAACTTATATATTTCTGATAATATTAGACCATAAATTTATTAATGTTTCTTTGATGGTAATTTTGAGCCCGATGATTAATATAAGGTAATCCCACAGTATTGATACCTCGCGAGCATGACACACTGGGGCGCAGTATAGAAGCTTCCACGAAGGGTTCCGCCCGTCAATTAGCCCAATTAAAACTGACAAATAGCACAAGAATGTGGATCGTACTAACTAAATCCGAATCAACTACTAATTTGATTCCAGAAATCAAATACCAAAGCGCACAAATATATTAAAACAACGTGTCCTTTCTCCGACCGACGAAACTCCATCACAACACGCAATTATGTTAACCAATAAAAATAAAAGCAGTTCCGGATGTCAAGTCTTGTCAGTCATATTTTAAAAACAACGATAATCATTATTATATCTAATTTTAAAGTCGATTCAAGAAGATAATCGGTGTAACCTAGGATCGTAATTGCGTTCGTTCGATAATCGTTTGTTATAAACAAATTGTTTATGAGAATATGAACTTAGTTACTGTTGCATTAGGATTGAAATCGCGTGTTGCGATGTTATTTTTTAAATATGGAATTATAACAACGGGTGCGTAGGCGCGCGCGTAACACGGGTAGCGGCAGGTGTCCATTCACTCATTCTTATCTTGACAGTTTCGATGACTTACGGCCCGAGCGACTGTACCGCTCCGTGTGTGCTATTTGGTTTGTGAGTTGAAAAAAATGCCTTTTTTATGTTACTGCCTTTAAGCTCATTCGTAACGGTAACCGTCTTTCCGATCGTTCGTCTCTTGGAGAATTTTAAGTTATCTTGTCGTTTATTCATATTTCTTTTTGTGGTTGGGCTTACGTTTGACAGATATACGGGCATTAAGAGGTTTGTTATTTATAAAAAAATGCCGTCTCCTTCATATAGATTTTTCAGTATTGCGAATGTTGTGTACGACTGTACGTCTACCGTTTGAAGTGTTCGTGAAAGTTAAATTACAGATGTAATATGTTTCAGTACTTAATTTTTATATAGTCTTGGTTAAAATTTTAAATATTATATGAAAATGAAGTACATTATTTACAAGGCTTTTACCAAATCCTTGATAGTAGGTACGATATAAGTATATTTTGTACTTATGTCCTTGGAAGTTTTTTAAATATTTGTTACTGGCTAAAGCGCCGTTTCTAATATTAATTTATACTAATAATAAAGAGGAAAGATTTGAGGCCCATGATGTGATAGGCTCGCCCCCTATCACATCATAGGATGGAATACGCTTGGCGAAAAGTGGGTGCACTAGTTGCGCCTCTGCCTACCCCTTCGGGGATGAAAGGCGTGAGCATGCGTATGCGGAAAGATTTGATTGATTGTTTGTAATGGATTAACTTAAAAAATACTGGACCGATTTTGAAAATTCTTTCTCTAATTACATAGCTACATTACTCCTGAGTGCTATAGGCTACTTTTTATCCCGGGAAAATATTTTTATCCTGGAAAACCGTTTCCACGCGGGCGAAGCCGCGAGCAGAAGTCTAGTTTTAAAATAAACCTAATTTATTGTATTAAGTATAATCAATTCAAACATTAAAAGCTTTTCCAGATTAGCGTCATATCAATTGGGTATATTTTAAATTACAAAAATTAATATATATAGCTATTCTCACGCATTCACGCAACATTAGGAAATAATATAGATTAAATCTCGAAAATTATGTTTGTTGAAAGTTTTATTTATTTAAGGCAAACAGTACTTAATGTTATTTATATTTAAAAACATTACAATTTAATCCAACCTTAATGGTAGTTTTCAAGGCAATGCTTGGAGGGTAAAATATTAAATAAATGTTACAAAGCACCAAATTTTCTACACATTGAAGAGGCGAAGTAACTCTTTTTCAATCTAATGGACGATACATAACTGACACAGTTTTACTCACTAAGTATTGTAGATTGAATTTAAAACCCCTTATCGTCCACTCGATATAATCTCGAACATTGTAGCCCACGAGGGAACAGCAGACCGATCATCGTATTTCGTGCGACAAAATCGCGAGTGTGTCAAATGATGGTTGCAATTTCAGTGTTAACCGATGCAATTGGTTGTTTGAATCAATGCGGGAATGGTTCGGTGTTTTCATTACTGACGAGGTTGAGGAGTGGCGGCTTCCGATTGTTTTTGACGATGGTTCGTGTTACATTGTATTGGTTTGTATATGACTGACAAGTTCATAGAGTTAGAGTAACGTAGAATATTATGATGTACAGAGTTCCATTATGAATCATAAGTTCTTTTATATGTAACTTATTGTGGTAATATTTCATTAAGAATCTATGTGATAGTATTTCAAAGATTTGTTTGGATGAATAATTTTTGAGTTACGTTTGCTCCAGGTTATAAAACAAAGCATACTAAAATCAAGTTTCTTTTAAGTCTCGTTACAGTATTTGTGTATCTATTAAAATAATAACGAGGCTAACATCCAATTTCTATGATAACTCAACTACCGCACATTGGCATTATCAACGATAGCACAGCAAATTAAATATCATTAATTCTTGATTGCAAAATTGTCAACTTCGAATCTGCCATAACTCCATTGAAGCAAGTAACAACACACGACCGGTACCATCATGTTAATCGGCACGAAGTTCGCGTGCGGACTAATTACAAGTGATGTATATCTGGTGTCATATTTTATTGACCCAAATTTGAGCGCGCCTCAATTGTTACACACGATCGCATCATGAATAGAAACAATCTTTGTTATGATTATAAAAATGTGTTTCGCGTTGGTTTGAGTATTAACACAGATTAGATATTATTTCCGACACTCATATGGGAATTTGAAAGATACATGTCCAAAACAGGACTTGAAATTCTAAACAAGATACTTTATATGTATTTGGGTAGTAGGTACTCCCAAAAACTAGGCCTTTGCAATAAACCGTATAATTTTAACGTCCTCTGATTTTGAGATTTATGTAATTTTATTATGCTTAAAAACGTTATCAAAAAAGTTAGTTATAAATGGAGGGGTTAAAAATATTTATTTAATTGATCCAATATTCACATTTTTGCCCTTTCAATATGCATAAAGTTTGAGTCTGGTTAGTTCAGGCCCAGCATCCATACAAAAAGCTGACATCTTCTTTATTATTTATTTTGCTGGTATATAAATGAACTGCTCTAAACAAAATAAACAAATTAAAATTAAATTAATTGTATTTTTTTCCGTAGGTATCATGCATTTTACTTTCTACCTTGAACTGATTTTGAAAAGAGCAAGACCAAGTTCTCTGGTGAGAACTAATTTCCGAACTTGTGGTTGAGTTAATGTTTACGGAATCTAAATAATGTATTACATTTTAAGGGTTCAAATACAATTATTTGATTTTATTTCAAATTTCAAAGTGGATTATTTGGAAGCGACGTGTTGTGTTCCTATACAACTTATAAAGAATGTGCAAGTTTATGTAAGTACTGGTAAGAGTCACAACTGTCCCATAAACAGTAGGTACCTACTCAGGACTACATCGTAAGGCACTACACTGTGTTCCATTCACTTTAACCCCTGATTGAGATATTTGCAGAGTACAGACACGAATATGAGTGCGTAAACAGCTTATTCGGGTGTATTCGTAACTCATAATTCAGAATCATATTTATTATCCAAGTTATTCGGCGAATTATTGGCCAATAATCTAAATGCGGCATTAGACATTAGATGGTCTCATGCCGCTCGCCTGATGGTAAGCGATACGACCGCCTATAAACAGTAGCAACGCCACACAGAACTCTGAATTACAAAGTACTGCGTGGCACTCCACTGCGCTCGTCACCCTGAGACATAAGATGTTAAGTCTCATAATGCCCAGTAATTACGCTGGCTACAATGTCCATCAAACCGAAATACAACAGTGCTTGCACACTGCTGCTCGGCGAATCCAGATTCTGATAGGTACCTAGTAAATGACAATAACATCTATAAATAAATGTCACCGCTTGGAAATAAATCTTTTGTAAATAAATCACAATTTAAATCAATTCCGTGTTGAGACGTTGATTTATATATTTTGTGAGAATGTGTTGTGTTAAGTAACGTCTTCGTCCCTAACATAAATAAGTCTGAATATGAAACGAGTTACTACGAGTTATCATATATTAATATTTTTATATCAGTCGGCAAACAACTTGAACCACTGCCGCATTGTGGGGTATTTTTTCTAGGTAAATGTAGCGACACACATTTTTGTGTATCCTTCCCGGGATGAAAAGTAGCCTATAAATCAAGATATAGTCTATCTGTGTGCTAAATTTCATTCCAACCCGTATTTTATATTCGGAAGCTTTCGTATTTATATTATTAGTCAGATTAGTAATTTCTCCTATTTTTTTTAACACAACTTATAAGACGTAGTTTTTTTATTACAATTAAATGACGAGACTGCTAGCCACTCGGCTGATGGTAAGCGATAAGACCGCCCTGAAACAGTAGCAACACCATACATAACTTTTAATTAGAAATACTGCATGGCACTCCACTACGCTCGTCACCATGACACATTAGATGTTAAGTCTTATGGTCTCCAATACTTACGTGGGCTTCAATTTCCTTCAAAACTAGACATTGTGGTACATGCACACTGCTGGTAGGCGGTAGAAATAGACATTTCGATGATACCTACCCAGACGGCCCCTCGAGAGACCTACCACCAGAAGCTACTGAATCAAAAATCTGTTATATTATTTGAATTTCACTGAACTTAGTGTACGCACGTAGAAATTTTGAACTTAACCCAAATCAGTTTTCCCATATCGATACACATACCGATGTTTACATAGGCAGCGTACAAACAGATAAGCGAGGCCGTTATCGAATACGTTCACGAATATTGCACGGTAATCAATCATTATTAAAAATTATTACACGTTGGCCTCGGTTTGACGCGCCCTGTTTTGTGCACTAATGCTATTACAATGGGTTTACTTCCGTGCTACGTAGCTTGAATACTTAGAATTATGGATAAAAAATATTTTTTACTCTTTGTTGTATATTATTATTATTATATAAGGCAAAGACGATAAGTATAAAATACAGACCACGCTAAACATGAAGTACAAATTGTGGTTTTATCGTAATCGTCGCTTTCTTCCAGAGAACATTTCAAAAATATTATTAAAATTTCAAAATCTAATAAGCATTGTTCAGGCTACAAATCGATCCAAACCGCTGTGGGTCTAGACCAAAGTTTAATAAATCTTTAAATGACTAAAATACATTTACGTAAGAGAAATATGATTCTACTTTGCAAGATCCCTCGTGGTCTCATGATAAGGTATGGACTGTGACAGCAAAAGTGATTAGTTACACTTATTTATAACATTTGTAAAATTCTCAAAATTTGTTTTCAAATGACAAAAGATGTTAATTTTTATAGCTTTCCTAAAATATTATCTTCTTTCTCTTCAGCCTTTAGAAGTCCACTGTTGAACATAGGCCTACCCCCAAAGCTCTTCAGACTAACCTGTCAGAAAATAATATGATCTACAAAGCACCAATTGTCACCTTGTCACCACAAAATATTATGTTCATTATATAAAGGTTTAATATAACAGTTTACATGACGATAATAGATAATAACGCAGGTACATATTAACCGGTAATGTGTATAAAAACGATTAAACGTAGATCGTAATCAAGGCAATCTGAAGATTACCTAGCCGGACTCGTTTGAGTGCTAAGCCTTAGTTTTATTTCTTGCCGTTAGATTTATAATTTCCAGACTACTGCAGTTTTTCATTTTTTGTAATTTATCAAGTGTAATTGTAAATTATTTTTTAAACGTAAATAACGCCTTTATCCCCGTTGAGGTAGACAGAGGTGTAACCAGTACACACAATTTTCGCCTGTGTGTCCCGTCCCATGATGTGATAGGAGGCGAACCTATTGCTATATCGGGCACAAATTCCACACACGGGGCTGATTAAAAAAAAAATATATAAACATATGCATTCAAAGACCATCGATTGTATCAAAAACGGCGGTGAATGATTCGAAGAGCACCACCATAAGCATTAGCGTGAAATGAATCAAATAAATATCGCCAATCTCAGGCAAATATATTGAAACAAATCCGAAAACTTATTAATTAAATCATTTAATTTAATTATTTAATAAATCAAACTCAGACTGTGTATCTGCAAAATATTACCTACGAGGCAATAACTGAAAAATTACTGCCCTGAATTAGTTGTTATACGATGACGCAATAGTTGTTAAATAACTGTAGTACAACTAATAGTTGAAATATATTCCAACGCCATGTCCTACATAAGGTCGACTGCAACCATACCTCATCGCATATAAAATCACAACTTCGATATTAATATCCCCATCACACGCGGAATTCTCAGCGACGTCATCCGGTGGCGCCAAATGTAATATCTTCGCATAATAAGCAATATTCGTAAATGTCCTTGATATAATTTATTTATGTGTTTGTTATGAATGTGTGCATGAATATTAAAACAATAAAATTGTAAAGGATTGACAGTTCGTTCATAATTTATCATATGTATTGATATATTTTTAATTCTATATTTCATTCTCTGTCTGTCAGTTTGCTTACATTTTCGATCAATTTTACCTATATAGTTTTAATGTTGTCCTAGTAAAATGCAGTGTTTTCGTAATTAATAGCTAACGAAATGCGTAAGTACAAAATAATACATACAGAATATAATATTATTATCATATTAATAAATACGCTAACATTGAGACAGCGTCGCGGGAAAGCACGATAAAACTTACATAAACCAGTCCAACACGATATATAAATTTAACAAACAAAAGAATGACAAAAATCCATACGGATGTTCCTTTCACGTCGCAAAAAAAAAAAAACAAAAGGAATTAATCGCATTGTTTCGTCTGGCGCCATTTAATTAATAATAAATTGGTTATATTTATACGAAACGGATACCTGACGAGTTGGCAGAGTCGAGTTTATTATATCGTTTCATTAACTGTAAAGTTGAATTAAAATTATTTATTTAAAATCAGATTTAAAAATTGCACGGAAATTTGTATCACATGTATTGTTATAAGTAAAAACTAAAATTACCAGAGGTTCCCTAACTAGCCGAGGTCTGTAATTTGGGAAACCAACATTAGAGTTACAGCACATCAAGAACGTTTATTTGACTTAAAAAGTGATGAAAAATTTAAAGTAGATTTTTCTGACAAAAAATATTTTCATTTATCAATATTTGAGATGAAGATGTAATGGTGTAAAGACATTGTAGTATCAGCGAGCGGGTTACGTAAATCTCAGCCTACACGTTCCACATCAGGGCAGAGACCAGCTTGTCGACTGGCCGTTAATTACATGCCAAAAGCTGTGCGCATCCTGTCTTACATAAAGTGTGAACGGGTTTGAGGTTACTTACGCATTCTATTTTGTTAATAATATTAAACTTAATTTCGAGTTCTTAGCGCATGTCAAAATTGTTGTTATATTTTATGATGAACAATATAAAATTATATATAAAACACGCATCAGTGCAGGCGTAAGATATATTAGTAAATTACACAGTTCAATGAATGCTCTATCAATATACAGCATATAAATAAAACCACGCCAATTTATAATGTATATAGAGAACTAATATAATAATAGCACTTAATCCAACCGAATCCATTTCGTTTTAAACGTTCCGTGCGTCGGAGTGATCGAAAACAGGCGCATCGTTCATATCAGTGCATCTTAAAATAAAACGAGACGAGAAACAGAAGCGGTGACCGATAACTGAATATAAATGCATTTTCTTGGAATATGTATTATTGTAATCTAAATATGATCGCTTTTCTTAGTACTTAAATAATGATTTAATCAGTAAGGTCATATATGAGACTGTGTTTGGATGTTTTGCATTGTTTTGTCGACTGCTGCCGCCAAACATAAATAGAAGCATTCTTGTATACCAATTTAAAACATTAAAGTAAAATTACTAAAATACATTAACATTGAGCGTTGCGCAGTCAAGAATCACTCATCTGGCTCATTCAAACTTCAAACTCGATCAGAATATTTCGAGTTGAAATTAATCATGACAGATAACAAAAAACAAAACCAATTCACACGTAGCGCACTACAATCGCTCGGATACTATTAATATCCGATAGGAAGGTCATGAGATCGGATGCGTCGGCGTGTCGGCGGATGTAACGGGAGCACCGCCGACACCGACGCAAGAATGCACTGATTACGACAAATGTAGAGTAGAATAAACCACGATGGAAATTGTGCCAATTGAACTTTTTTTCTGGCAAGGCAAAGTTATTGTAGTGGTTAGCATAGTGTCTAATTGTGGGGTAGTAGAGATTTTTATGTATTAGACAAATTGACGCTTCTATTATAATACCGCGAATATGCATGTTTAAAACTTTATAGGAAATGCTAAAACCATTATAAATTTTACAAAATTGGTGGTGATACAAGTTTAAATGATTGACTCCAAATACCTGATTTTTCTAAATTATATTGGTACACAGTGCATACGAGATTGTCGATATTGTAATCACCACATTGTTTTTTCTGCCGTCACGCAGCAGTGTTGTATTTATTTGAAGGATAGATTAACACATTGAGGTCGTAAAGAATAATTTAAGAGCAATTTTTTGTTGTCATTCATATCTAAAGAGTCTTAACACGCAATGCAGCAAGCTTTTCATTTTATCAACATACTATTTTCCGATAACAATATATTTTCAGACAACAATAATCTTTTTGTAAGATAGATTTAGACAATAAAATCAATAGAAATAATGAGATAATTTACGCTTCGCCACGGATGGTGCGGACAAAAAGCGTGACACCAAGACACGCGTCAACAAAGAAAAGTGAACGTAAAAAATGACCTTGACAGGGATTCGGTCGCCGCGAGGCAAACGTTCCTAATAAAGGTGAGGACATGATGAGGATTAAAATGATATAGATAAATAGTATTCATATACGTTCTTTTATATTGAAGTAACTCTACGATCGGTAGTAGGTTCTTTTCCCCAACGTATACAAGGGAGTCGGTAATAGGAAAAAATATGTTTATTAGATGTAAGATGCAAGTGGACATTGTTAAAGAAAGATGATTAATATAAGTATAAGTGTCAATTTCACCTATTATAACTCGCACTGCCTTAGTGGAAATATCCTGGTTTCCTTCACCGGCAATAGGCTTCTTATCTTTTTAAATCATTAGACAATAGTCGGGAAAGCGTTCAACTGTTTCTAGAATCAGAATCTTTTTTTATGGCATTGAATGACGAGACGAGCATGCCGTTCGCCTGATGGTAAGCGATACGACCGCCCATAAACAGTAGTAACACCATACGGCACCGTGAGTTACAAAGTACTGTGTGGCATTCCACTGCGCTCGTCATCCTGAGACAAGATGTTAAGTCTCATTATATCCATTAGTTACACTGGCTACAATGTCCTTCTAACCGAAACACAACAGTGCATGCACACTGCTGCTTGGCGGAAAAATAGTCATTGCGGTGGTACCCACCCAGACGGACTCTTACAAATGAGAGACCTACCACCAGTAATAGTAACCTATATTCAGTTATCTCATACCGAGACTCTATTCTCTATACCTAAACATCATAAAAATCTGACGGATAAGTTATCATCCTTTCATTTGAGACTCTCTCTACACGCAACCATGGTGATACACATAATTACAGATATTTCTAGATTTCATAACGCTCGCGTCTAAGACTACGATTTCCTTCGTAAACGATTATTTAATCGGAAAACGGCTACCGTGCTGAGAATGCGTTAATTATAGTTTCCTGTCAAACCTACAGATAGTTTCCTGCAGGCTGTTGCATACAGTCCCAGCGTTGGCTAAGATTTTCCATTTAAATTAATTAATCGTATCAACCTTTTGCATAGAATATTTACTAGATGTAGAGACAAGAAAATTTAAGCGTCAGATAAGTTTATATAACTCTAATGCATTTCGAGGAAATGTGATAATTAGTGATGTAGATAAATGTTTCGGTAATGTTTTACTTATTGATGCTTAATCCTAAACATAATTATTTCACATAATAATGCAACTTAAACAAATTTGAACTATTTGAAATTAGTCTAGTCTGCACGCAGCCTTACATAATTATATAATAAAAAGAGTACGATAAAGTGGTACCGGGGACGGATTGGGCGCTGCACCTGTGCCGGGACAAAAACACTAAACACTACCCAACTTTTTTTCGCTAACGTACAAAAAAGGAACATTGATCGACTGTCATTTTTTAGGCGAGAATTGATGTCTTCCCCTTACTATTTTCGATTCTGTTATTGTAAACATGGTTTGGATTTGGAGAACAGTTGATGCTCAGTGAGATTGATGTGAGAAGCTTTTGTTAAATAAACTATAATATATATAAGAACGATAAAATATTATTGATATAAAAGTTTTTTGAGCTGACGAGGTATGTACCAACATTCTATAAGATTTACGTGTACTTGTTAATGGAGTATTTTAGGCTATAATCAAATATATTGTAAATGGTCCCTTATAATCAAATGTTTTAGACTTCATTGACTCATATACCACACGACTCAGATAACTTATTACGTATTTCACATCCTGAAGAATACTTTAGCGCGATCACCAATTGCGCAGTAACTTTTAACATCTCGAAACATCAACTCATACACATCGTAACATCACTTGAGCCGGAATACGGCCGAGAATCGAACCGGCATCCGTCCCCATCCCAACGGGCCACGTGCGCGATGAATAGGGCTCCGGATGCGTGCCCACAATGGGGGACACCTATTTGTGTTCATTGTGCGCCGCGGATGCGAGCCGCACTTCGTCAAGTAAGCTCCGCACCATCTTTGCTTAATGTTACTAAAGAGTTCGGGATATGTTTTAATACTAGTGATGAGAGAGAGGGCACTTGACAGATGGTTCAATAATCAAATATTGAACATATGGTAGCATTTGAATAATATTCATAATACAGAAATAAAATACTATTTTTGAATTCATAGAGTAAGCTCTTACTAGCTTGAAGATATAAAGATTTTAATTCACGCAGAACAGCATTACAAGAATCCATAAATTAACGCGATATAACAGTTTTAAAAATAAACAAAACCTACATATGGGTTTCACATAAAAATCATGACAATTTCAACAACCCATGCAAGCTGTTTCGTAACGAAACCTCATTGAATACGCAATATTACAATCTAAGCATTGCCATATTAGGCCTGTCAATTAGTGGAGGCGCGTGCGCAGGTCAACTGCTTTCGACTGAACACTTCCGATGCGGAGCGTTGATGTCTTTTGTACGCGAATGTATAACGCGACGTATAAGGGCACGGCGACTATAAAATACTACCTACGTATGTCGCAGGCAAACCGGATTTTAAAACATTTAACAAAAATATCATGACTGTGAACGAATTGTTCTGAGAGGAGGTGTCAATCTAGTCTACAACTTAAGTGGATATGCGTAGTTCCAAGATTTGAATTGGATTAAATTTTCTGGGCACTTTATAAATAGACTACATGACAAAAATTTCCGCGACAGTTAAACTAATTCAATACGATGATTTATGATTAGTTATAAAAAATATTATATTGCATGGTTGGATGTGTGTTTAGATATGACTTTATTTTAAGTGATCGTAAAATTTACTTATATGGCATAGTTGATTAAAAAGGCATTAAAAACATATTTGGATTATAAAAAGATTGCTTAAAGGCACCGTTTTACCACCTTATGTTGCTCAATAACAGTAACAAATAATTTTATTGATTAAGCTCGATATCTATTTGCACAAGTTTGTAAGTAATATAATATTTGGGATCTGTAATTAAGCACATGGTCTTTGCGTTTCTTCCTTACAACTATACAAAATTTTAGCACAATTTTTCACATTTATAATAATAGTACGGTTAATTTTAATTACTGAAAAAATTCTTCATTTATACTTGATATACAATGTAATCGAAGTGCGGCCTTCACAGTCATTGAACGCTTCACTCACCGCTCGACTATAAGTTTACTATCTATCAGTTATCTAAGTACCGACAATTACCGAGGGTCGACGGAACTGGGTCTTGTGGCAACACCACGGATCTGCGCGGATATTGAGGAAATATTTGACATTAATTTGTAAGGGCGTGTGTTCACTAGGCAGCAAATATGCTTTAATTCAGTGAAGTCTATATATTGTGACAGAAAAACAATTAGGTAGGTCTCTTGCCTAAATTTGTATGAGATGGTGTCATCCATGCAGCTACTAAGTTAATTTGAAAGTATTGTATATTTTGGTTAAGAGCATATTGAATCTAGTGTATTTTTTTTGTTCTTGCACCAGACGAGCATGTCACTCGTCTGATGGTAAGCGACATGACCGCCCATAAACAGTGCAACACCACACGGAACTTTGAACTACAAAGTACTGCGTGGCACTTCACTGCGCTCGTTAATCTGAGACATAAGATGTTAAGTTTGATTATGCTCAGTAATTATTGGTATTATAAAACAGTATGGAATTTATCAGAGCGCTGAGCGCGATGCAGTGCTGTTCAGTACGTTGTAATTCTAAGAAGTGGGTAGCATCAGGCATACAGCTTGCTCGTCTCATTTCTTAGTTGTACAAGAAAAAAATTGAAGCTAACATTCCAATATGTTTGGCAAAGTTGGAGGTGCATGAGCATGCTAGATGATGCGGAATAAATCATGTCATATTTGTATCTATGGATAGATCATGGTGCTAATAGAGTTCTGCGTCATCTTACTTTATTATAAATGCAAAATTTGTGAAAATGTTTGGATGTTTGTTAGAAGTAAACGTAGAAACTACTAAACGGATTAGGATGAAATTTGCCACACGGGTAGACCATGCCCTGTATTAAAACATAGGCTATATTATACTTTTCATTCCGTTAATTTACTCCCATGGGAGATAATCGTCATTTTTCATCCGATTCTTTAAGTAGATGGCGCTGGTGTCGTACTGTGTTTTAGGGACTTTTGTAGCGGGAAAGGTATTTCACGCGGGCAAAGCCGCGAGCAATAAGTTCATCTAGATATGTTGAGCACCAGATCTTGCGTCAATAGTTTTGTAGTCGATGTTTAGGTCTAGTTCCTTAAATGGAGACTTATTATTGGTCTACTTGGGCTTGAATACATTATTGGTTTTAGTCCTAATAATAATAAGAGAGGATACAACAAAAATCGTAATACTGGAATTATTTTAGTTGACAAAAATAAAATTGCTTGATAATTCTCATTGTAAAAAAATAAATAAATAAAAATCTATTTAGGATTTTTTTTATCATCTCTAACACCAGTGTAACCAACACCTAGTTCAAACTTCGTTTATAGCGCAGTTTCTCAATACAGGGTAAGTAAAAAAAAAATACTAAACTTATCTCCGGCAGCTAATTGCGTACATAATAAATAACCGAGTGGCTGGTCGGTGTAATCACTCGGATTAGTAATTTGTCGGCTACCTGTATTCCTTGGAATCGGACGAGGCATCCGCCGCCCGCGGCACTGCCACCCGAATTTTATACATGTGTGTAATTAGGAACGGGATGTTATCAATATCAATTGTTTCAGAGGAAATGAACCGAGGATTCATTTTGTATTTTTTTGTTTCGATATTCTGGAAGTTAGTTTTGAGTAACTTTGGGTAAAGGGATTGGAAAGGTTAGTTTGTCAATATTTTGGTTTGGTGTTTATTGTTAGAGGGGATGTAGTTATAAATATCTTGAAAATATTGTGTCATAATCTTTTTTGTAATAATACATTTAAATTAATTTCGATGATATAGGTGCAAAAACATTAAGTTAAACATATATCCTTTGGATTCGCGTAGAGATGTAGCATCGCTCTGCATTCTCTATCGCATTTACCACGGGGAGTGCTCTGAAGAATTGTTCGGACTTATCTCTGCTGCTGAGTTCCATCACCGTACTTCGCGGCAGAACTCCAAATTCCATCCACATCACCTCGGAGGTTGGCAATCCACCACTGTACGTTTTAGCCGTAATTTTTTGCCACGTACTACTAAACTATGGAACCAATTGCCGCCAGCAGCATTTCCGGACAGATACGACCTGGCGACCTTCAAAAAAAGAGCGTATTCCCACCTAAAAGGCCGGCAACGCATCTCTATGCCCCCTGGTATTGCAGATATTCATGGGCGGCGGTGATCACTTACCATCAGGTGAACCGTACGCTCGTTTGCCCCGTATACCATAAAAAAAAAAAATTAGAATTCCATTACAAACTTATTCATTTCAATTTATTTACTTCTTGACAATTTCGATGTATGATTGGCATTTTAGGCGTTTGTATTAATGATAAAGATATTAATAAAATATATTACAATATTAATTAATCTCATTCAATTATGCAAATGAAAACTAAATGATGTATTAAGATAAACTGCAATGCTGAGGTCTTGGGTTCGATCCCCGGGTCGGGCAAAGTGAAATTTGATTTTTCTATTCAGTAGTAGCCTGGAGTCTGGAATTTGTGACCTATGTGGCAACAGGCTCGCCCCCTATCACATCATGGGACGGAATACGCACGGCGAAAAGTGGGTGCACTAGTTGCGCCTCTGCCTACCCCTTCGGAGATAAAAGGCGTGAGTATGCGAGTATTAAGATAAGATAAATACGCAGCATCCGCGATATTCTCTAAATCGACAAGATGTGTACCAATTTACAATAAATGAATTACGTTCTTTGAATATTTTAATTGAAATACATAATTTATCCTTAGGTTATTAATTACATTGGGCGTAAACTAGTTATTTAAAACAATATACGTAGTGACGTAGTAATATTTCTGAATTAAAATACAGGTAAACTTCGTGGGATTAAAGTGATAGTGTTTACAACACTAATAATAAATTTTAAAGTTTTTGGTCTATGTGTGTATAGTCCCAAATCACTACAACAAATAATTAGATTTAAATCTCAACGGTCTAAATTGACTTATATCAAAACAGAGCAGGCTTTCTATGTCTGCACATACAGCCACCACATACATGAGAGACAGAGCTATGTTTCTATCTAACGTGCGACAGGGATAGACTCAAGGAGAAGGTTGTAGAAGGTCGCATCGTCCAACAAATTATTTCATTAGAGTGGGCGCGGCTGCGGCGCGAGCGGAGCCACCTGTCCGATGGACCGGATGTCCCTCCGCTCCCCACGGACACACCTCACCGGCCGCGCACAGGGACTTGAGAGAAACGAGCAAAATTGCCAAAACGATAGATTAAAAGATTTGAAAATAATCGGCTCGGTTCAGATCTTGGCTCTACATTGATGTTTAGAAATCGAGATTATATAGGGCAGAATGAATACTCATTGACAAATTCATTTATTAGTTCATTTATCGTGACCAGGCTTGTTATATGCCATACCACCATACCACACCAGCCCTGTATTATATACTGCCCACTGCAGAACACGGGCCTCCTCTACAACAGAGAGGGTTAAGGCCTTAGTCCACCACGCTGGCCTAGTGCAGGTTGGCAGACTTCACATACCCTCGAAATTCAAAGAACTTCTTAGGTATGTAGGTTTCCTCACAATGTTTTCCTTCACCGTTAAAGCGAGCGATAATTCACAGAGAATACACACATAAATTTTTAGAAAAGTCAGAGGTGCGTGCACTTGGGTTTTGAACCTGCGGACCTTCATTTCGGCAGTCCGTTCCACTCCCAACTAGGCTATCGCCGCTTTGTTATATGCGACGAGTATTAAATTTGCCTATATATAAAAATTTGCAATTCTGTAATTTCAAACAGGTCTGTGGTCCTACGATTACCAAATCTTAAACATATCCTTTCAAAAATCGAACTCCAAACCTGCCGCCTCTCACTACAACGCTGTTCACATCGAGTCCCATATGGCTCATTAAATCTGTCGCCCCGGGACAGTATCAGATGTATCGTTTCCAAAAGATCTTGAAACAATATCCGACGGCTAACAAATGACCGGTTGTGATTCTGAATTCAGATATAAAGGACACGCGATATCGAGATACTAGATGGTAACGTACGCCAATGGCTGGGGTTTGTGTTGTTTTTCTTTATCAAATTTAATTAACTTTTTACTTTTAATAATATATATAAGAAATACGTGTAATAAGGCAATAAATTATGTACATAAAGTTTTTTGATAAAATACTTTTTAGTTGGAATTTTAAGTAAGCACCAACCGTTTTCGGAATAAATTATTAACATACAAAAGATTAATATTGCGACAATGAACTATTATTGTCATTTTTTTGTACGCTTTATTAAGTATTCAAAGTGTTCACAATACGAAATGTAATTTTCTTACAACAGAGCATTAACATTCAACGCGTCAATGGGACTCCGTTAAATAAAGCTTCTTCACGAAATAAGTCAACAACCCATACATTGTGTTACTGCGTTGTGCGCTTTTTGTTTGGCACACAAAGGGCTGTATCCGCTGCATGGAAGATCCGAGGTCGTTTCCGCGAAATCTATCGCAATACACAACAAACGGGAAGTATATCCGGAACAACGAAAAAACATCAATTTTTTCACACCCATGCGTCAATAGGGTTGTTTAAAGTTCGAAAATACCGGAACCCGGTACGAGTTTGTTTGACCGGAGACGCTAAACGGCCAACATCTCTACTTCGGAGGAGGAAACAATAATAATTATTTGAATTGTTTGTTCCTCTTAATTTACCACAGGAAATCAAAGTTCGACGGAAAAAATATAATTGCTCCTTAACGCATATCGATTTAAATGAACCGAATTAACGTATGTAGATATTTCATGATAACATACGGTAATGGTTTAATTATAGTCAACAAGAACCGGTAGCGGCCCTGCGACGTGTGTGCGCAGAAAAAATGTTCCCACAGTCAACAGGTTGCCGAATGCCTTCCGGTAGGAAGTACCGATGGTCCTTTTGAACCACAAAAAAAAAATAATGAATGGATCCAGAGCGCACATGTTCCACCATTGTCGGGTTTAGATATATGATTAACATCTTTCGGACGTTATTTCGCCGTTCGGACGGCAGGTGCGATCTAATTGTGAACACCTTACGATGTTCCCACGCGATTATTCTTTTTAATTCCTGTAATGCGAATTCGGCTGCGCGCGATGCGTTTTGAATTCCGAACATCTTGCATGCGAATTTTGCTTGCATTGTAAATGCAACACCTGTCCGACGTTCTATTTGCACGATCGATCATGGCACACACATTATTGTAATGCGAGGCACACGTTTTATAATCATTTATTCCTAAGTCCTTTAAATGTTTCCTGTCGAATTTCTACACGATGTTATGTTGTACTGTTTTGAATACATAGTTAATGACGATTTTGTGATTTATTTTTAAATGTTATTTCTGATACGCAGCGACTTATAAGAAATACGTTATATTTAAATTAAACCTGTTTTGATGAGATAAAGAAATTTGACGAGTTTAGAATCCCTATGTTTGGTTTCAATCTTTCTACATGAAATGACGCAAATTTATATTTGATTCTAAAATGTTATATTCTCTTTATTTTCAGGGATCAGAGGATGATCTACCGGACTGCAGGCCTCGGCAAGTTTGCAGCAAAGTTGATTTATACGACGCCGCGCAGCCGTGGATAGAAAAGAAGTGTCGGTGTTTAGGGCACAGACCGTGTTCCAGGTAAATATTATCTTTAGTATTTTAGAATCATCTACACTATTAAGTAACGTAGTACATGAAGGAGTAAGCTAACTTTGCCTTGCCGGTATAAAAAAGGAGGCACACCTATACCTATCAATGAAAGTTATAAGCCTCCAGAAATGTTTGTCCATTACATATTTTTATAGATAACTCTACCATTTTTGCAGCGAACTCAGCACGGACGACAACCACACGCTGGCAGACAAGACGACCCTGTACAAGACATGCGAGCCGGTCAAACGTTTGCCCAAATGCCGCTACTTCAAGGACGCCGCGTGGGTCATATACACGTTCCCCGACAGCAACGCGACGCAGCAGATCGTCAACTGTCACTGTCCCAAGCTCTCAGTCACGTATCTGCTGAAGAAACTGCCGTACGCGACACCTAGCGGCGAGCAGGGAAACCAGTACCAGTTCGCGTGTTCTCCGCAGAGTGTGAGTTGAGATAGTTTGTTATGTTGTCGCTTGGTGGCGCTAGGTTTCATTGTAGAGCGGTTCGAGACTTCTTATTTTTTGTTTGCTTTTATTGGCGTAGAAAATAAAATAATATAACAATATTTATTAAAAGTATAATGAAACCATATTTTATAAAATTGACCTCGGTAGAAAAAAATAATATAAAAAAAGCTAAACAATGGTCTTTTTAATTTTTTTTATATCTTGGGAATTTGGTAGATTTTCAAGTAGTTCGGTGTTTTTATCAGTTTGAAGATAAAAATATAACCCATACACATATTAAATTAAGTAATAAATATAACGGCTATATTTAATAAATTGAACAATACTCTGTAAATTATAGTATATCCATTGCGCAGTCGAATTAGGATTTGAATATTTCTCTTAATTATCCTGTAAAATCATGCAACTAATAAATACATATATTGTTACAGAGGCTTCGTTGCTCACGAAAAGAGCCCTGCAAACTCTTCAGCGCGAGGAGACGACACGAGCAAATCGACGAGGTAAACGCCAACACAATCTGCCAATGCCCCAGGGAGCACTCGTGTCCCAGACACCACACAGAACCCGGAGTCCTCGCAGGAGTCACCTACGCGTCGGAAGACATCCGCACATACCACGGATACTGCATGCCAGAACCGCCCCCTGATACCTACAGGTTCGTCGGCGATAAGGACTGAATTCGAATGCAGTGTGATTTGGTTACATCTGGAATATACGTAGGATTGATCGTTTGGTTTATGCAAATTCTTATTTGTAGGATACGCCAGAAATAATTCATGTATGATACATAAATTTGTCATGATTGTTCAAAAATTTTTATTCAATGCAACGTTTTAGAAATTTTAGAGGTTTTATACAATGGGTCAATCTTATTTTTACCGGATTTCGAAAATTATATAATAAGTTTTAGTATCGCTTTGCTCATTGCCTGTTTAGTACAAAACGAAATGTATGGTCATGAAGCGTGTTTGATCTTAATATTGTTTATGTAACTTAAGTTATAGCTTCATTTAAATTGTGATTTTAGATTTGTGAAAGTTTAGCAGGATTTAAGAGCAGGTTATACCAAATTTCTCGTAAAGTTGGATACCCGTCTCATTATAAGAGCTAATTTATTTAATGTAGCAGTGAAAATATACTGTCAAAATTTTAATGTACGACAATTTGTAAGTTATTCGTTGTAAATATTTTATGTTAGGACTTATTTGGACCGGTTTTATACTGGAGTGTAAGCATATAAGAGAAGAATACAAATACAAAATATATTCAAAAACTCCTTGTCTAGCTAGTAACCTTTTCAAAGTACTGACATAAACTTACACTCGTTTATGAACGCGGTCCAACTTGTTTCTGTTACTATGTAAATAGATGTAGTATAGGAAAATCATTCCAAACGTTTAGATTAAATTATTATTAATAATATATTTAAATATTTACTTGCCATACTTACGTAATTTGTTGCGTTTTTTCAGTCTTCCAGTACAGTCGCGAAGACTTTAGTTTTGTTCATTGTTTTGTTTATGTTAACGAATTGTATAATAATGATTTCTTTTTTGTTATACGAAATCGACGTTATTTAAATTAAAAATACGTAATGATAAGTTCTAAACATTAAATTAACACATTCAATAATACATTTTATTGTGATATGAGCGAAACGTTTTGATATTTATGTTGTCATTATATCCGTTTAAGAATGTGTTAAATGTACCACTATGGGAATTAAAGTTTAATCAGATATTGCCAAAAACGCGCTTTACAGCAACAGTGTTCACATATAAGGCAACGCTTGTGTTGCCATATTGAAAAAGGCAAACTCTGGTAGTGCTTTTCCTATTTTAAATTTAGAATCAGAAAAAGCATCATAAGTTTGAGAATGTGTGACTACATGATGACTTCACGAGATTCCTTTTTTGACATTTCAAATTTGGAAATCGAAAGTTAGCACGTCAGTTTTAGTATTTGTAGTGCTATATTATGTTGTTAACGGTATTTAAATATTCATTATTGCTGCTATTGATAGCTAAGCCAGTGGTATATATTTATATTTTAACGCAATTAGTAAACCAGTGCTTGCGTTTCAATGTATCTATGTAAATATGACGCATGTTGATGTTTGTATAATATTACTTTATGGTACGTCTTCCTTTACTTTTTTTTAATGTATAGCTCTACAATACGTTAATTTATTGAGAGAAAATGAATAAATGTTTCAACAATATCATTTATTTTGCTCATTTTCATTGAACCCTTTAATTAACAAGCAGCACTATAACATACTAAGTAGGTATTCGTTTTGGGATTGGAATAAAATTTACGATACAGTTTTCTAAAACTTCTACTACATTGTAATAAAATATGCGTCACTTTTTTTGAAAATGTATCATAATATAGCAACAATATTTATTACTGATCTTTATACCGCAAATAAGCACCATTAATAGAATCCGCTTGAGTTTAATCACAACATAATACGATGACAAAATCATGATAATCCGAGACGTAAATCGACAAAGAATTACACAACAATTTCTATTCATAATCTAAGCGATACAAACTTATTCCTTTTTGTACAAATTTCTACCATGATAAAAACCCAATATCATCATTGAGAATTACAAATAATCCGATTTCTCGACCATACAATTTCTACGGCATCACGAACGTGGAATTGTTCGGCAGTCGAAAGTGAAATTTCGTGGGCGTCTGTTTATTTCTTTAATACGCAATATAAAACGAAACTAAAGATCCTTAATGCAAACGTGAAAGTGCACGCAGTGACCCTTCTGTCCCTAATACTTTCATACACGTTATTATTGCCCACATAAGCCTCTTATTATAGGAATGTGTTGAGTCAAGATTTCAACTTTATGATGGGATTGCAATTTGATAATTGAAGCACGTGATTCCGTATGCGTTATAATTGCATTCAAGACTTCTGCTAGTTCACTTCCCAGTGTAATACATAGAAAACTAACTACAATCTTTTTAGGAAACGTCTAAACACTAATAATGAGAATCAAAATAAAAAAAAAATTAAGCTTGTAATGTCTATAAAAGGATGAAAACTCTACAGAGAGCCTCATTTCCTACCAAAATATCACACTTTTACTACCGGAGATGTTCTTGAGTTACTTTCATAGTAATTACTGCTTGTTTTTGCTAGTAAGCAGTGTACATAAATTCGTTAGCGATTCTAACGGTTTGTTCAACATTTAGTTGCCCCTTAAGGTTTTATTACCGCAAATCTTTAAGCCAGCGATCTCAAACACGGCTGAACTTTAAGGCTGACGACTGACTTGTAACATATCAATAAAGGTGAATGTTTGTGACGAGCATTCGTAGGTCACGAAGCTAAATGAAGGGTGTTAAATTGATAAACAAACAAAGTAACATTTTTCCCTAGTGTTTGCTAAGTCTATGATCATAATATCGAATTATTAATATTAAGATCCACATTGATGGATTCCTTTGACACAAAGAAAAATGGAATAGTGGATAGTTTATCACAAAGCAGTGATTTAATTTGTATGTATATTACGAACTAGCCATTGCTCGCGGCTCCGCCCTCGTAAAAAAGTGCTCGCGGCTCTGACCGCGTTAAAAAGATTTTCCGGGATAAAAGTCCCGCTTTATACTTTCCCGGGATAAGAAGTAGCCTATGTGTTAATCCAGGACATGTTCTACCAGTTCGTGTTCCAAACTTCATCGAAATCTGTTCAGTACTTTCGGAGATGTGCAGTAAGAAACAAACAGAAAAACAGATAGAAAAGAATTATAAAAATCACTGATTTGTTTTCCATTACTCTTCTTTAGTCACCCCCTTTCTTTTTTATTACATTTTATTCAATGTATAGACACACCGGGATTTACTGCTTTATTATAGTATAGATAAAATTATAATCTGACCGTAAAATTATCATTAATTAAAACATTCATTAGCCAAAAGATATAATTAATTTCAGACGTTTATTTTTTATGATACAGTGTCGTACAATTCTCAGATAACTTTTTTTGGCACGGCAATATGACCTCACTGTACCCAAAAAGAAAAAAAACTTTTATATTGGCGTTCATTGCGATCTATTTCAAATCAGTCGCAATATTTCCAACTCCTCCCTATCCTTCTATTTGATTAATTTCGTTGCGGGTTTAAGACAGATTAGTGTTCCCTGAGACTCGCCGAGCTTCACCGCTCGGTGTCATAAAATGCGTGCCACTGCTGATCCTGGCTTACAGGAGTTACAGTGGCGGGTGTGAGGGCGGGATAGTCTCTACAAATCAGTCGCGGATAAAATATTTTGCAAATACCAATGACTCAAAACTACTAACAGTTAAGTTCATCTAACATTGTTGCCGTGTATAGGTGTTACCCACCGTGATTTTAACATTAACAGTGGCCACAATTAAGCGTGGGCAGTAATTTGCAGTTACTGGTGATTAACTTAATTATACTTAACATGCGTAAGGTGTAGTCCAGTTAAGTTATTGAATATTAACAAAGACTTAAATGGGCGCTGAAATTTAGTAAATTACGGTAACTTATAACGGTATTTTGATGCTAATTTGTTTTTGTTTTCTGTGCAATGAAGGAACTAACAATGTCCTTAAATCGAATACATCTTGATATTGAGATTTGTAGATTATTAAATATTTATTAATATAATTGACGCATAAGAGATGTAGACAATTGCATTTTTTTAATAACTACGCCGCGCCTCCGAGGCATTTTTCCACCAATATGACTCAACAATAAAACGAAGAAATTGTAAACTTGAAATAAAATGTAAAGAAATTGTCAATTCCACGGAAAACAGAAAATTCACAATGGGGATTTGGTTTTTGGCGAATTGGCGAAAAATAACAATACAGTTACGAGGCCACGATTTTACAAAATGAACGGTGTCACCTCCACAACTCGTGACCTTTGTGAAAATAATTCCGTAGATCCACTATTTGAGACACGATTTCAATACTTGAAACTATTACAGAGACACTGATGCAATAATTTTGCTTCTTTGTGAATTATCGCTCGCTTTAACGGTGAAGGATAATGTGAAGAAACCTGCATATCAGAGAAGTTCTCTATAAGAATTTCGAAGGTATGTGAAGTCCGCCAACCCGCACTAGGCCAGCGTGGCGGACTAAGGCCTAAACCCTCTCAGTAGTAGAGGAGGCCCGTGCTCATCAGTGGGCAGTATATAACACAGGGCTGGTATGGTGGTGGTGGTGGTAAATGCAATAATTTAAGGTAGCCATTATACGATTAATTAGGGATTAATCATGCCAAGGTCATTGATTGAATTGGTGCTAGAATTACCCTGTAATGACTCGCTTAGTGAAATTTGACACCATATGCGTAGGCAAATACGACTAATAAATGTAATCGTAAACTGTACTGTATTTAATTCACTTTTATCCCAGGTATTAAATTCATTTTTGTTATTAGAAGTCTCGCACATCCTTATAATTACGAATTATAATTTACAAATGCAATTTATTTCAAATGCACTCATAGCGCGATTGCATCGTTAACATAAACGAATTCGTACAGTCACTCAGTACGACTGCATAGTTATTAGCTATCACAGATAGCATACATCTTTTTCTAGTCATCATCATTAGCTTATCTAAGAGCATTGGGTACTTAGATATGAGATCGGCATGCTTTAATAATCACGGTGGTGGCTTAGTGATTGTCGCGAGTCGTCCACTAATGACACCTCAGCCCAGCGATGGCCTAATTCATTTCTTGCCTACGCTTCTATATGATACCGACGTCATTGACCCCATTCGATGTTTTTGCGACGACGAGGACGGCAAAAACTATGGATGTTCTAATTTTTGATGGCAATAAATATACGTCCTTATTTAGTAGAATTTAAAGTGTTTTCTTCTTCGTACTTTTTTCTTTGAATCTGGTTCATTATGTTTAGCTGTAGATTTAACAATAATATAATAATTGCGTAAACGTAATCCTCCTAGCCAGTTTTGGCCACGGCGGCCAATCTCAACGGAGATCAGCCAGGTCCCAGGAGATATTATAATGCACAAATGTGTGCGCAATACACAGGTATTCCTTCACTCTCATAGTCCGGAGAGACGGCAATACGACATGACCAGAGAGAGATCAGGCGCAGGACCAACGGCTTTTACGTGCTTTCCGAGGCACGGGCGTAGCACACCGCCAACTTCCTGACTCCGAGCTGCGACTGAGTAACTTTTAAGATTGAAAAACCCAGTCACAATGTTTTTAGGTCAACCCGGGATTCGAGCCCAGGACCCCAGCGCACAAATCGTATTCATAACGCGTACGCAATACAACTACGCCAACGAGGCAGTAATAATTATATACTAACGATGAAGCCTTAAAACTTTATATCACATATAGTATATAATTACGAGTATAAAATACATACCATGCTGTGCATACCCATTATTTAAAACGTCTGTCACATTTATAGAACTAAATGTCATTGACGCAGTCACAGAAACTAACATACAGTGTCTTGGACATCGATCATCATGTCATAACATAAATGTTTCCATGTTCTTCCTTCAAACAACCCACGAGTAACTAAACTTTTTATATAGGACTTCATTCAGGAATGCCATTCCAAAGTTGTTAAAGTATGAAGCCACATAGTGACATTATGTTGATTGTGAGTTTAAGATTTGTGTTTGTTTGTGGGGCTAGCCATGTTTTAACTGAAATTATAATATGTTGAATGTCATAAACATGAAGAACTTTAATTCCTCATGATTTTCGGATAATTTATTAAACACATACCACGCCTTTATCCCCGAAGGAGAAGGCAGAGATGCAACACTTTTCGCCTTGTTCGTTCCGTCCCATGATGTGATAGGGAGCGAGCCTATCGCTATGTCGGGCACATATTTCAGACTTCGTGCTGATACTGAGCAGAAAAGCCCAATATCACTTTGCCCGACCCGGCATTCGAACCCGGGACCTCAGAGCGGTCGTCGTACTGTGCACTCAATACAACTAGGTAACCGAGGCAGTCGATATAATAATTAGTAATTTATTATTATTTCTTATTTATTGTATGATAATTATTTATTACAAATGCGAATATTTCTTACATCATTAGTTTTATTATATGGTTATATACATAGGATTTTTCCCTTCTCAGGGGTAGGCAAAGGTGTATCACACCCACATTCTGCCAGTTATGTTAGGTCCCATGTAATAGGGGTGGGCCTATTAGAATTTACCGGGCACATTTCCAGACTTCGGAATGATACTGAGTAGAAAAACCCAATATCACTTTGCCTGACCCGGGAATCGAACCCGAGATCGCAGCACTGCAGTCGCACCTTAATACAACTACGCCAGCGCGGCAGTCACATGGTTGTTTCTGCTAAAATCTGTCACTTATCAAATAGGAATTTTCCCATCGAGTAAGCATTCGGATGAAAAGAATAGAAGATTCCACATCGTATTGGGTCCGTTAGCGGGAACACGATGCCGGGAATCAGTCGACTCCCAAGACACAGGCATTGTAGTTGTAATTGATTCGTCACGAATGTCGCGTATAGGTTGTTACGTCGTGGCCTTAATCACACCGCACTTGTTTGTTTAGGGTAGTTTTTAATACAATATGGTTAGAGGTTTACGTGGATTACTTATGCTGAGTGATCGCCGATATCCATATAAACCGGGTTCTGTGTTTTTTTACAGTATTGCATTGAATGAGGAGACGAGCATGTCGTTCGCCTGATGGTAAGCGATACGACTACCCATAAACAGTACCAACACCATCCAGCACCTTGAGTTACAAAGTACTGTGTGGCATTCCACTGCGCTCGTCATCCTGAGACAAAAGATGTTATGTCTCATTATGTCCAGTAGTTACACTGGCTACAATGTCCTTCAAACCAAAACACAATTGTGCATACACACTGCTGCTTGGCGGTAGAAATAGATATTGCGGTGGTACCTACCCAGAAGGACTGTTACATATGAGAGACCTATCACCAGTAAAATTGAAAATATTTGCCCGTACCATGCTCAGAGTTCGTGTAGGTATGCGTATTAAGACATTAAATACCTCATTCTGCCAGTGTTATTACGCAATTACTTGAAAAAAAAACAATAACATTGATCACGATCTGTGTTTACATAAATGAGAAGGTTTGTTCGTTTGCCCTTCATGCACATCAATACCTCGACTTGGTAATTTTTTTGCATAGACGCTAATTTATGGTACGAGGAATGGCATGTTAAACTACTTTATATCCCCTCACATTTGACGGAACACATTTCGCACCTTTAGGACGAAAACGACACAATTCACAAAAATCGAAAATTGAGTTATCGTCATAAAATTACTTAAAACGAATTTTTCAATACAATAATAGTTCAAACACTGCCATATTAAAGCGGGAAAAGAACAAAACTATTATATCGGTCCCTTTTTTATTATATTTTCATAAAAAAGGGACCAGTTTTAAGTCATTTTCTGACGATAACCCAATTTTTGTTTTTTTTTTAATTGGGTCATTTTCGTCCTAAAGGTGTGATTTGACAAATATTGGGTGGTTGGACCTCTGCCTACCCCTTCGGGAATAAAGGCGTGATGTATGTGTATGTGCTTTTATCTCGCAACCAAAAGCACAAAATGACTGATACATTCGCGAACAAATACACATCGACGTAATCTTTCAAAGTATAATTGCGTTCGAAATTAAAAATGTTAAAGGTTATTATTGTTTTTGTCGAACGTACCCTTAATTTGTCTGCAGAACGTGTATTCTCAGCTGTGTCTTATTGCATACGGTTGGTAATTGAATCGTGAATGGCTCCTCGTGACTCGGGTACCTATATGTCCTACGCCTGTGATTTATTGAGGCTGGAATTACCAAGTCAAGAAGGAAGTAATTTCTATGAAAATAAAAATTAGAAAGAAAAAGAAAGAAAGAAAGAAACTGTTTATTTTCGTAAAAACTGTACACGACAATAACAGTGCAAGGTAAGTACAACAATTAACAATAAAAAACAAATCTATATTAGTGTCAAGCTGGTTGCGGCCGTGCACAGTAAAGGCGAAAAAAGGCCCGAGCTCAGCATTAAGCTGCGGTGCAACCCGCAGCGCTGATTTTCAGCTGGGACCTGAGTCTGAGTGTCAGAACCGTGACCACAGCGAAAAAATAAACAATAAAAAAATACAAATACAACTAGAGCTGCAAATGACAGAGAGAGACGTATTGGAAAAGAAGCACTCATTAATGAATTAAAAAATAAAAAATAAAAAAAATAACAAAAATAATAATATTATGTGTATTACATTAACAAAGGAAGAATTATTATTACTTAAGAGATTGTATAGAGATATACATATATTAAATAATAAATACAATATTATAAATCCAGCACAACCAGTGCGTATAAGACCGGTAAACTAGGACAAGGTATTATATTATACTACCAGTGAGGTGTCTATAAATTGCTTGAATAGAAAATATACATAACAATAAGTAAATACAAGTAATACTTAAATGATGAGATGATATATTACAAACAAATAAAAAAAAAAAAAAAAAAAATATATATATATTATCAAGCTCCAGACTTTTGCGCAAGCAACAAAAGCCGTTTAAAATTAAGTTTAAAATGTAATTTGCTTTTAACAACATGCAAGGGTGGAGGAAGCGAATTCCAACACTTGGTAGCACAAAATCTGAAACTGCCCCGGAACGCAGCAGTACCGTGTCGTGGAGTATTCATTAGATACGATGATGCTCTTGTAGTATAACTGCAATGGTCACGTGCCCAATCGAATTTCGAAAAGAGATAAAAAGGTTTTTGTGTCCTAACTACGCCGAATAGCACCATAGCCATGTGTAGAAGTCTTCTGTTCGCCATGTTAAGCATATTATGTTGATTTAAAAAAGGTGTGATGTGGCTGCGCGACGGCACGTCGAAACAGAATCTAACACACGCATTTTGGACTCTCTGAATACTGGAGGACGTTTTTGAAAGAAGGCGAGGGCCATAAACAGAATCAGCATAATTGAATTTAGAGAGCACCAATGCATCCACAAGCCTAATCCGAAGGTCCTCGCTCAGATAGTTTCTAATTTTATATAGAACTTTGAGTCTATAGAAAGATTTTTTGATTGTTTCACGTACGTGATGCTCAAATCTCAGATTTTCGTCTAATAACAGGCCTAGATTTCTGGCTTCATGAACTCGCTCAATTACTTCGCCATCTATAATAAGTACCGGATCATACATTGTAGTTTTCACGATTTGATATTTGGAGCCTAATATCATGAACTTGGTTTTATTTGAATTTAGAGGTAAAGAGTTGGAAACGGCCCATTTTTGTACTCTTGCCAGATCTTCATTTATTTTTGTAGTTGCCATTTGCGTGTCTTCAGGTTTAAAGGACAGGTACATTTGAATATCATCGGCATACATATGGAACTTGCAATGCTGCAAACAATTAGTAATGTCAGCACTATATAGTATGAAGAGTAGTGGACCTAAGATTAAGATTACGAAATGTATTTGCTCGGCAATAAATTTACAGTTGAATAAATATTTTACAATTTATAAGTAGAGCTCAATACTGTGTTAAAGTTAAATTCTTATCCAGCTCGACATTATTTTAGCACGCATTGAGTTAAAAAGTCTATACTTATATTATAAAGAGAAAGGATTTGTATTTTTGTATATATGTAACGAATAAACTCAAAAACTACTGGAGCGATTTCAATGATTCTTTCACCAATATAAAGCTATATTATCAGCGCGTAACTTAGGCTGCTTTTTATCCCGAAAAAAAACTCAATCATGCGCGCGGAGGCGCGAGCAAAAGTCTTCTTATATATAATAAAACAGCAGAACTCCGAGTGCCTGTACATGGAAAGAAAAGTAATATAAAGAAAGGGGATGACTAAACGTGGGTATTGCTAGACTTCTTTTCTGTATGTTTGTTTGCACACATCTTCGAAACCTCTGACCGGATTTTCATGTAGTTTTCACATGTGGATAGAGTATAATTGGGAGCAGAGCATAGACTTTGTTTCATTAAAACAGATAAAAAAAAACTTATCTGTTTAAGACATTTGCAATTTATTTAAACTTTTGGTTAGAATTCTTCTGCGCGAACGGACTTCTACGCGGGCGGCGCTGTGGGATATATTGAAAATGACGTTACATTTAATTTGAACTATAATATAGTGACATAAATGTTCATGTTAGATTAATAAATCTGAACGTTAGTTAGATGATACCCCTGCCGTGGGCTGGCAATCATTAGGAACGACCACCCGTGAATCTATTTTGTCTTGTTCTTGTGCGAGAAACATAATTTTTAAACATGCTTATTATTTTAAACTTTTAATGGAATTTTAATTAATATCTATAAATTATATTAAAGCACGTGGATGGATCAATTTATTGTCCCAAAGCCACAAAAAAACAATATCAGGCAGTCTTCTTGGCATAACACGATCTTATAAAATTTCAGAATGGAACGGATATTTTATAAAAAAATTACATGGGACCAATTTCGAGGTATACCCTATCCAATAAAAAAAATACGTGTGGCACTCGGAGACTGCCGCGGTAAAGCTATTGCATAGCATTTTTTATCACAAATTTTGATTGACTAAACACAAATTCGATCTTACGCTTACCACATAAAGTAGATTTTTAAACGCGAGCAACGCACGTTTAGTCTTGTTATTGATAAATGTCAGAAATGCAATGGTCATCACAACCAAAGTAGAATAAATCAAAATTTGAAAAAAGAATGTTACGTTCGATTCTTTTGTACTCGTGCCGTGCCAACGCTGGGGAAATAGCTTCTACGCAATGTATTTAAGGTTCATATTAGATTAGTAAGAAATGGTTTTAATGACTTTAATAAATAAAATAAATAAAAATATACTCGTTTCAAGAATTATAGCTTCTACGCATTGTATTTAAGGTTCATATTAGTAAGATAAAAAAGATGTCAGGTTATTTTCGTTACGGAATTTCTGGATTCGGTCTCCACGCTCAAGGCCCGCGATAGAAGCTATGCAATAGCTTAAAAATAATTATTAAAATCGGACTATTCTGTAAAAAGTTATGCGTGGTCATACATAAAAAAAAAAAATATTCCCGCCGACTTGAGAACCTCTTCCGTTTTTTTCGTCGTATAAAAACAGAATAATCGCTAACATCAAATACAATATTTACAACGAAAATAACTCGTAAATGGTCGAAAAGTCGAGTAAAAATTATAAAATCAAAGCACATCGCATATGCAAATTATACACAGATGACGTTTAAATTATTGAATTTCCCCGTAGGCGTGCAATGAATCTGTCAGAATGAAATAGCAAAGAGCATAAAACGTGTACAAGATTGACAAGGCTCGGAGGTTTATTCTGTGCGTAATGTAAACAGACAGTAACCATTATGTATGGATTTCAAAAGTAATCAACAAATTGTATCAGTAAAAATATGTAGCATAATGTTCCTGGCAAATTACTTGAAATTATATTCTTAATTTGATACAAAACGCAGTGTATTGTGAATGTTCATACAATGTTTAATTCTGGTATAAAATTTATAATTTCCATGAGTCCGAACAAACCTTGCTTCGTTTTTAAAAAAGGGTCAATATGCAATACCCTGGCCATCTTATGTTTTTTTTAATCACATAAGACTATGTTACTAGAAGTAATGTATAGCAAAAAATATCACATTATAAGTGATCACAGATGTATGGTAGAGCAACATATATATTTGTAATACGTCACTTTAAATGCTATGTATACATAGTATGCAGCTATATATATCGGGGCGATATAAAATTTTAATAAGCTTAAATTATTTTTCATAGTTTTTATGCAAGTTTTATAGCTCATATATCATATTTTCACCTGGTATCGCGTCGTAGCGTTGACACTTATTCAATTTGTGTTAATAGGCCAGAAAACTCCCACGGGGCGCGGCCGCCTCTCACACCGTATGGTGCTTCCATATTTCAGAACATTTATAACTTTAGAATGACGTATGTATGATACGTTATTTTAAAATAAGTTTTTAAGCTGTGTAAATCACGATTAGTTACTAAGATTTCCAAATTAGAACATTTTAGGATTATCATTATAAATACCAGAAGGTTAAGATAACTTTTAAAATGTTACGTAACATGATAAATGCGTGAATTAAGTAGAGAGTTTAGTAAAAATATCCGGATGTTTGGATGTCAAAAGTAAAGCCAAATTTCGCTGAACAGATTTGGATCAAACTTGGCACACAGATAAACCATGTACGGATTATTATTAAAAAAAATATTTTATTCCGTAATACACACACGCTAATAAAGTAGCGAGTACCACTTTACAACACCATAATGTACAGTGTACACAAACTTCTAATTCTAATTTATGCTACATCTACGGTCAACTAAATTGCTAATTTGTTTTTAGAAATAGTTATGAACTAAATTAAGTAAAAAAAACAATATAAAACTCCAGTTGAGCATTAAACAATGATAATTGGTATCTAAACTCTAAAGCTTAGTTTAAGCTTCCAACACTTTATGTAGAGCCATTTCCTATTGTGGAAATTAACTGTGACACAAAAATTAGTATCGAATAAAAGAGTAAACAATTTTCACAATGTAAACAGTAAAGAAATTGCTGCCGTAGTGTAAACTTAGCTTTAGATGAGTACTGTGTATTGGCCGCAGCGATGTGGGCAGATGGATGGTGTTTTGGACGCGAAATTTCATAAATCACAAATATTATGGATTATTTTTCCGACCCAAATATCGACCAATAGAATTGCACCATTCGACGTCACGTGGTACAACCTACATGGTATTATACTGACAATTTTTTTTGAATATTTTCTCTGGTCGTTACTATATATTATTGCACCATTCGATATATTATGAAATTCTTATTTGTTGACTGTTCATTTCATCTCATGGTGCAATTCTATTGGCCGACATTTGGGACGGAAAAATAATCCCCCGAATACCACACGAGCTTCAAAATTATCTGGCATTTCCCTCAAGGTTCCCTGCAAACAAATAAAGTCGTCAAGTTTTTCAGGAAAAATCACTCGCGCTTCGCGCTCGTGATTTTTTAACCTGAAAACTCCTTCATTTGTTTGCAACGAACCTATCGGGAAATACCCGATAATTTTGAAGCTCTTGTGGTATTATAAGTGAAAATTTAAATACCATTGTATCAATTTGTAAGTGTTAACCACGTACTGCTGTATTTAATAATTATTAGCTACAGGCATTGATTTATAAAAAAGCTACAGGTTTCCTACTTTCTTAATATTGGTGACATTGATGTCTTGTGATAGTAGTTCGTATTATTAGTGTTACTGTCTCATAGTATTATTATATTTTTTATTTTTATTTTATTTTATTACACTTTGTACACATGGTATACAGGCGGACTTAATGCCATGGGCATTCTCTCCCAGTCAACCTTAGGGTGGTGTAGAGAGGGACGGAGGCAGGTGCAAAAAAATAATAATAATAATGATAAACATATAAAGTAAGGGTAATAATAAAACAAATGTAAGATTATAAGGTTTTATTAAGACAAAAAGCAATAAATAAATTACAATAATAATTTTAGCTATATTTGAATTTGATAAAAAGTATTTTAGAAATAATTATAATAAGGGTGACATTAGATTTATAAACACCAACCTATAATTCAGAAGTTATCGTTTAGAAAAATGTACATCTACATATATTTCCGGTGAATGGACACCAATTTAATTTATTTATCTTCATTGGTAATTAGAAAAGCAGTATATGTCAACGATGTTCCTAAAATTGCGATGAACTATCCAAAGTAAAATATAGAAAGCGTGTCTCAGACATTATTGTTTTTTTTACGTTGTGTATAGTTTGCAATGACAATCTTTCCGCAATCATCAACGGAAAATTGTCACCGCGCTTCGAAGGTATAAAACTAACCATCAAAACGTAATTATGTTGGACTCCCTACGACAGGGGTGATCAACTTTGGTTTTCGCATTTTATATTTTACGCATACTCACGCCTTTTATCCCCGAAGGGGTAGGCAGAGGCGCAACTAGTGCATCAACTTTTCGCCGTGCGTATTCCGTCCCATGATATGATAGGGGGCGAGCCTATCGCCATATCGGGCACAAATTCCAGACTCCGGGCTGATACTGAATAGAAAAATCCAATAGCACTTTGCCCGACCCGGGAATCGAACCCGAGACTTCAGCATTGCAGTCGTACCGAAATACAACTACGCCACCGACGCATTTTACATTTTATTGACTTAGCTTTTAGAGAAAAATCTATATTCTTTCGTCAGTAGTTTCTTATTTAAATTCACAACTAAGGTATTTTTCTGAAAGAAAATAAAAAATCACTGTACAAGGATAACAATGGTGCAACGTCTCTTAAATTGACATTACATTTGGACAGGATTAAACGAATAACCGCTATGCTGCAGCGTATCTTGAAATTAAATCTGTTGCCAAATGTTGCCAACCTCTGTCCATGTAATCACACGTGGAATGAAGCGTTGAGTAAAAGTGTGCACTGTTCGCACCATTACGCGATGGACCCCCGTCTAAAGGTTATTATGTTCTGTTACCCCTGGCGGGCGATCGCATCGATTATGAGAATAGGTTCGTGTGCACCAGACGAGGATCCCAGTTTCCATGGTACCTCGTTTACAATGGGATGACTGATTAGTATTTATTGCGGATTTAATTGGTTTTTGTATGGTTTGGTTTTTGGCTTCATTTCTGTCTGTGTGTTCGCAGTTGCAATCAGCCCTGTATTATATACTGCCCACTGCTGAGCACAGGCCTCCTCTACTACTGAGAGTGGTTAGGCCTTAGTCCACCACGCTGGCCTAATGCGGGTTGGCAGACTTCACATACCCTCGAGATTCTTATGGAGAATTCTCAGGTATGCAGGTTTCCTCACGATGTTTTCCTTCACCGTTAAAGTGAACGATAATTGATAAATAATACACACGTAACTTCGAAAAGTCAGAGGTGTGTGCCTTGGGTTTTGAACCTCCGGACATTGTCTCGGCAGACCGTTCCATTCCCAACTAGGCTATCGTCCACACATCGTGTTCGCAGTTGGTTTGATGTAAAACAAATCGGTTTATCTTTTACTGTAGATCCGGTATGAAAAGACACACATGCTCGTGGTACTCAATGAGAATACCATGTACAGTAAGCCACATAAGTAGCTGAAAAATTCTAAGCTTCAAATCGCCTATAGCTATACAATTTTGTTCTAAGCATTTTTTTTGTGGCTGATTGTACATACGTTTTGGTCCTTGTTTTGCTGAACCATACTTAGAAGGATTCTTTGACAGCGAAATGTACGTATTATATCAAAATGTACAATAACTATCTGTACCTAAATTATACATGAAGATGTAAAATAAATATTGCACCTAGTTGGTCGCCGAACACTCTCAAAATAAAATAAAAAATTAAATACTTTATTCATCACGCAGGCGAACATATTGCACTTATGATAAGTCAAGATACATTAAATTAATTATATATTATTAATACTAATGGTCACTTATATAACTACCGACATTTTTATTGGGAGTAAATCTATGATGAGAAATACACAAAAACAAAAAAGCCAGCTCGGGCTGGCAGAAAAGGGGATATAAAAAAGAGATCATTTTATTAAAATAATGGGAGGAACGCGTCGCGATCCTCACCGGTGAGGACACTACAGGCCCTAACCTAGCTAACTTACCAGCCTTTCACTAGCTAACTAAGCGATGACGACCCGAAGAAGAAAGACAGAAAGAAACTCCGGGCTAACTTTTTTATAATCAATAGTTCATTGTTTCTTTCAATACTTTTGTGCTGTATACATCCAGATTAGTTATATAAGCTAATGCACGCACATCACCGTTGAAATGAGATAAAATCCAGATGAAGGGATTTAATACCTGGACAGGCATGTACAAATACGTAAAACTGGACATAACATAAAAAAATTATAAAATAACGATGTACAACGTGCATTCGCCTATATTTACAAAATTATTTTTGTTGTATTGCTTTTCCTACTTTCTTAATAAAATTAAACTTATAAAGGCAAGCGCAACAAAATGATCGGTCGGTCTTAAGCTGCCTGTTGTATCTTTTTTTTATGGCATTGAATGACGAGACGAGCATGCCGTTCGCCTGATGGTAAGCGATACGACCACCCATTAACAGTAGCAACACCATCCAGCACCTTGAGTTACAAAGTACTGTGTGGTATTCCACTGTGCTCGTCATCCTGAGACATAAGATGTTAAGTCTCACTATGTCCTGTAGTTACACTGGCTACAATAACCTTCAAACCGAAACACAACAGTGCAAGCCCACTGCTGCTTGAACATTACTTAAACTTTTTCCTATCACCGTTAACCTACTAAGCTATTAGTGGTAATAGAAAATTCTGTATCCATTGAAGTGTTTGACAACGTAAATGCGAACAACGATGAGCTTAGAATAAATTATGCAAACTTATGGAGATCGCCAAATCTAGGCCTTATAATTTATCAAACAAATCCTGTCCGGGTATCGGTGTTTATATTCTAGTGATGCACATCATTTCATTTAAGTAGGGATGTAAGATTATTTACGCAGATAGATTTTTATGTAAGGAACTTTCTAGTAAAATACTTCTAAAATATTAATAGATTTTAAAATGCGTTCAGGAGCTTTCCAGAAACACATTTCAAAATAACAATGTAGATCGCGGACGGGTTATAACGTTTAAAATCAATCGAAAACAGTTTCACCCAACTACAAATTTACCCGTTTAAAAACTTATATATAATGGAGATATCCATTACAAAAGTCTCAGGTTTTTACGTAATTTTAAGCAATAGTAGCTGCGTGGATCATAAACAATAGTTAGGCGCCGTGGAATCTAAGTTCCGATTTTTTCTTATATTTTAGATACACAAAACCTTTAAGGCTGCACTCAACGTAATATTAATTAAATATGAACTACATAATATTAATTAAATATACTTTTCTTTATGGTATGATAAAAGCAGAGTCAATAATTCAAGTGTCTTTTTATCGCTGCATTGACTGCGAGACGATTTAAATTGCGAACGCATTCTATTAACACACACCACCCTTTCGACCTTAGCTATAGGGCTCACAGAATGACAATTTAATACGTGTATGAATGACGATTTTATACGTGTGGACAGTTAGACCCAGCACATGCCTAGAGACCAAATTCATAGTTCATAGCAGGTAGCTTTGACTACGGCCTACGAACTCGTCCAGCATTATAGTTGTTCAATGTTGCTGCTGTAGCTGATGACGTACTATAAAATGACCAATGTAGATCCAGATATTCATTACAAATGCGTAATATAGCATGGGAACATATCAACTCACCAAGAACTTTATCTTCAATAGTTTTGTCACCAAGACATCCATCACAGTAAAACTATTACAACAATTTAATTGATACATAGCATAAAACTTATTTATCCATAGCACAGAAACTGATACAAACAGAAACACTTGTAAACCACGTTACAAACTACAAAGCACAACAATTAATATTCCAGCTATCCGGCCATGACGTGGCGTTATTAATTTTAATGTCCCAATGCCGAAGACGGCGTTTTGTTCCGCATTGCATTGTAGATGGTGATTTAATCCTCGGCCGGGCCACAATTTATTGACATTAGTATCCATAGCTTAGGGATGACCCGCGCTATCGCCGGACGAAGTTTCCGAGTCGTGCACGGTTTATGCAACGATAAACAAGGAAACTCGTGAACCATAGATCGCACGCGTGTGATGTGCATCTGATATTGTGTTGTTTGAATATCTGTAATGGAATTCCTTGTCATTGGCAAGTTTCAATATATTTGTGTTATCTTGTAATTTCACGAGATTTTACTCTGCGTTTTGTTGATTTTGTTAGAGCGACTTCGCAAGGTTTATTGTGATTTTTTTCCTTAAATCATCGCGTTTGCCCACGTTCTAGATTTGATAGATTTAAGGTTAGTCTAGTTTACTAAAGGTGTATAGTATACATCGATAACGATTATGTATTATTTTGTTGGATAATAAATACAGATGATGATCGTTGCTAAAGTTTAAGTAACTACACTTATGAGCCATGTAAACTCAATAGATAAATATAAAACGCTGCGTCACTCCAGACTAAATGAACGTAAAATTTTAATGTGCAATAGAATATCATTTGCAGAAGCTAAATTGATGGCAAAATGAAGGCACATAAGTCACGGCCGTATACTTAACTCGCCTGAACCATTACAGTTTTACCCACTGACACAAAAATGAGTTTTCGAACTGCGATAATTGATTGAGTCAGCGCAAATCATGCCTAATGGCGGCCGTCGACCTAGCTTTCAATTCGATTGTTCACGAAATCACTTCCTCATTTTCCGAAAACACTCCGATGGTCAAAACACTTTTTTAGATTGTATTGGTTTTTTTATGTCACAGTGTTAACGTGGGACTGTAATGGTGACTTTCACTCTTAACTAATAAGCCCTTAAACTTAAGTGATCGGTTAATTCGAACAAAACGTGAATTTCAATTGGTTCGAGGACAGTCATCGGTGGTTTAGTGTTAAAAATTCAGTTACCGTTTTACATAACACGAGTATTGGGAATAAGATCGTGAGAAATGTAATGCAAGTATAAATAAAATCTTTTAAGGTAAAGTGTTTCTTTTTATTCGCTCAAAATTTATAATGACATAATTAACTATATCGCTCTCTCAAAAGGGCATTTCAATAATATTCTTATTAAAATGACTGCCTCGGCGGCGTAGTTGTATTATGGTACGACTGCAAAGCTGAGATCTCGGGTTCGATTCCCGGGCCAGGCAAAGTGATATTGGATTTTTCTATTCAGTATCAGCCCGGAGTCTGGATTTTGTGCCCGATATGGCGATAGGCTCGCCACCTATCACATCATGGGACGGAATACGCACGGTGAAAAGTGGGTGCACTAGTTGCGCCTCTGCCTACTCATTCGGGGATAAAAGGCGTGAGTGTGTGTGTGTCTTATTAAAATAGATGTCAAATTTACAATACGCCTAAAGAATCTTGTCATGACAAAAAGTGTATTTTTTCAAGTAAAAGATTTAAACGACTCCGCAATAGGCTTTTCCTTATACTACTTATCGACAATATTGCACTGAAATATGATTAATTATATTTTAGAAACGTCAATTCATACTAATAGACACATAACACTATATCAGATTTTTCAGTTTCTTGTCACTCTATGGTTCATAACAACCGTTGTCCCCACAACCAGTTTTCACGCAGATTTGTGTTTGGATGCGCAGGCGCGATCTTTACCACATGTCACGTTTGGACCGCCCAGCTTAGAGCGGCATTATCTATAACCTTGCTACATGTAAAGCTTTGTTTTGACACTAAATGAATTTGTGTCGTAAGCTTTTTAACATAATGTAGCGGACGTCGGTATTACTAGAACATAGTGGTAGGTCTTAGTGAAAAGAGTTTCTTTACATAGCCCGCGTGGATAAGTTTTTCTGGGATAAAAGCCCGCTATATATTTATTATTTTCCCGGGATAAAAAGTAGCTTATGTCCTCCCCAAAGTCTCAAACTATCTCCATACAAAATTTCATCAAAATCCATTAGGTAGTTTTTGAGTTTATCGTGTTCAGACAAACAGACAGAACCGGCGGGAGAAATAGTTTTATAATATGTAAGAATAAGAACTCGTGTCTATTTCTGTTCCTAAGTAAGAGGCACGATTGTGAATCAGTTTGATGCATAGTTTAGACAATGTAATTACTAGATATTATGAGGATTAATGGCTTAGGACTGTCTGTGATCGCAGCGCATCGCAGTCATGCAGTACTTAGTAATCAAAGTTCTGGTTACAAGTTGTTTCTATTTATGGGCAAATGCGACGTTACATTCAAACAAGCTACTGGCTCGTCTCACCCTTTGAAATTAAAAAAAAAACAAATCAACTGGAAATGTGGCAAAATATATAGCATTATTATATTAACATCATTATTGAGGTTCTGTTTCCTCAAGCTACAAGAGGCGCGTACCTACTTACTTAGTATCTGATACAAGTATTTTCACTGAGGGTTGACGTCAGCTCGTAAAGCCGATAAAGCACAACTTTCTTACATGAAAACGTCTAGATAGTAGGATACGAACGGAGAAAATATTATGAACTTGAGTTAAAACTTTATCACTGTTCAAAAACGTTTCAATATTAGTATAATCAATTTAGATACTGTAGCTGAGGTACTGAACAATATTTGACTTTTTGTGACGTACTCCGTATCCTTAGTCTAGTGACTGCGTATAGGCTTCAGACCGGGAGGTCGTGGGTTCGAATCCAAGGTTGTGTGGGTTTCTTACACAATTTGCCTAGGGACGTCTTTCGTAAAAATCAAGCCAAATCTTTTTGGCGACATGCTTTTTTTTTTTTTTTTTTTTTTTTTTTCGCGGGGTTAAAACGCGTTATCGCTACCACCACCGGGGGGTGAGTGGAACGGTTATGTTGGTTTCACACAGTCTTACGGCCCAATGTCGATACTCGGGAGTATAGCATCATCCGAGCGAGCATTGGACCGAGTCCCTAACACTATGTACACCCTACACCGGCATACCAACCAAAACCCGCGGTGGCCTTCTTCGGCGCATACGAGACGGCCCCGGGGTATCTTGTTGCACTAAGATAGCTGCACGGGACCGTCCCTGCGCGGTGCCGTTGCGGCTCTTCTCTATACAAGGGGGCTAAGATGCCCCCGAACTCTAAAGGACGCCTTTGGCGTCTACGACAACGGGAGACCGACCACCCGTATTGTCGTCCACCTCGGAGTCGCTTAAATTGGACTGAGCAGCCCCCCGCTGCTCGCCCCGCGACTCTCTTGAAGCCCCATTTAGTCGCCTCTTACGACAGGCAGGGGATGCCGTGGCGGAACTCTCTAAATGCCCCCGGACCACAGGGCACGAGGCGCCGGTCAGTCGTCCACCCGGCGCCTCCTACGTCTCCTCTGGCTACGGGCGGGATCATTCTGCTCACGATCCCGCCCGGCGCTCTCCTTCCGCGAGATGACGCGCTCGCAGAAGGAGACCATCGCTCGCCAAGACCTCCAGCCGCCAACCATGGCAGACACCACGGCCGGCAGCGAGAGGTCTCCTCCGACGACTGCTCTAAGAGCGCTGCGTTGTAGATCCCAGGCTGGGCACTCCTCGAGAGTGTGTTGGACCGTGTCCTCGCGGCCGTTGCCACAGTGGTGGCACACGGCGGACTCTTCTTTTCCGATCCGACACAGAAACGAGCCGAAACACCCGTGGCCCGTCAGTACCTGTGTCAGACGGAATGTCGGCGCACCGTGGCGCCTGTCAAGCCAGCTTAAGAAGACAGGTCGCACTGCCGCGACGGTCCTCAAGCCCGCATTCGGGCTCTCCAGCCTGGTATGCCACTCCTCCATGGCGGCGTTGCGGATGGAGGCCAATTGGACCTTGACCTCCCTCGGGGCCAGTCTCCGCCCGAGACGTGATGCCTCCTCACGCCAGAAGAATACTGACGAGAGGTATTTGGCATCCAATTCCCATGGCAGAGTACCGGCCAAGACGCAGGCCGCCTCGTGGGAAACTGTGCGGTAGCCCCTGATGAGTCGCTGCGCCACCATACGCTGCGGCTTGCGTAGCAGTGCGACGCATCGAGAATTCAGGGACTCGGCCCAAACGGGACAACCGTATAAGGCCATTGACCGCACAACTCCAGCGTATAAACTTCGGCAAGGGTTACCGGGACCTTCCAAGTTTGGCAGCAGGCGTCCGAGTACACCTGCTGCCCGCAGCAATTTCGGCGACAACATCTGAAAGTGGGCACGGAAGTCCCACCGGCTGTGCAACACCAAACCCAAATACTTCATCGTGGAGCCGATAGGAATCCGCACCCCCTCCACTATTTTGGCGACATGCTTGGGAAAGTGTGTTGCTCTGATCTCACATTGCAGGGGGGTAAGGCCGGAGGAAGAATATTTTTGTAGGAGTAGAGCTAGCTTGTCATCTGATGATAAGTGACCATCATCCCTCATCAACCACCACAATAGCTTAGGAACTGTTGATGTATTATTTTTAACACTTTCTTTTTATTTGGTTATAATTATAATATTTTGTTTCATTGTTATCATTATTATTTTAACTATAAATCTGATTCCGCTATTTCTACACCACATTACGGTCGACTGGGATAGAATGCCGTATAATAAATAAATTATCGAGCTTTGTAGTATACATAAACACCAAAACATGTATGTTTTACAGTTACATAACCGCATAATCATTTCTGAATGTTTCTGACCCCTAAAACAAGTTATGTGGGGCAGATACGCACATCAAGGAAGTAAGAGCAATTATCCGATTCATCTCCATGCGAATAGTAGGAAGTCCACGTCAAGGCATCCATACAAATGTCACGTGTACTTGAATAGAATTTTAACAGCCTGTTATTTCCTACGCATTTTTTTACTCCACTCGATTATTCACTTTAAATTCACGAAATAAAGTGCAAAGTCGTGCCTCGATATGCACGGACGCGTTGTCACTTACAAGCACACGAAACAGAAACTGTTTATACAGTGTTTTCACGCAAATTTAGATTTGGTATCGTCGGTCTTGTTCCGGATTCGGCCGGGTATGGCGCGGTGAAACGTCGAATTCCGTTAAACGGCGCCAAGTGGAGCGACAGCAGCCTCCACGGCAGATGCAATTGTGCAATCCGTCTGTTTACGTTCATAGTGTTTACATAATTGTTTAATGCTTTGAAATCTGAGAACGAACGCATTTCACAGTTCGCGTTGTCCGGTACTGTTAGTTCGGAATTAACGGATTCGATGTCATAGTTCATGAAATGTAGGTTTGTCGGTGTTTTCCTTTTAGCATTTCAGGGATTTATGATACAAAAAATGGTAATGGTCATATTCCAGAAAGTTTTACGTAAGCATTTTATAAATGGTTTTTGTTCAATTTCTGTAGAATTGTATTTCTTCTATATATAAATAATAATAATACCAGCTCTGTATTATATACTGTCCCACTGCTGGGCACGGGCCTCTTCTACAACTGAGAGTGTTTAAGCCTTAGTCCACTACGCTTGCCTAGAGCGGGTTGGCAGACTTCACATACCTTCGAAATTCTTATAGAAAACTTCTCAAATTTGCAGGTTTCCTCACGATGTTTTCCTTCAACTTTTAAGCAAGCGATAATTTACAAAGAAAACACACAACTTTAGAAAAGTCATCAGTGCGTGCCCTTGCGTTTTGAACCTGCGGACATTAGTCTCGGCAATCCGTTACACTAGGCTATCGCCTATATTTCTTCCATACTTATAATAAATATTGTTAAGCATATTTATTTCTGTATGAGCTTTTACGTTGAGTTATATATAATGCATTAAGTTCAAGAAGTTATTATTCTAGGATACTTGATAAAACTGGACTTTACAAGCAATGTAGTCAACAAAGAGGTATTTGATTCAAATTGTAATAAATAATAATTTAAAACTATACACCCGAACAAATTAGACTTTCTTAATTTGTTTTCTAAATACATAATAAAGTAATGTTTCGTATGTTTTCACACAATTAAGAGTTTATTATGCAAAATGAGAGAGTTGAATAACCAGACATAAAACCATATTCATGAAGATGAAAACATTTTATTTTCGACAAAAATGCAACATTATTACTGATATTCGTAATAAAACAAATATTTAATAAGCTTTTATTTTTATGTAAACTCGATTGAGTTTCATAATAGTAATCTTCATAGCTTTTAATGTTGGAATTTACATTGAAGACATATACAGTCTCGTAACAATAAAATTTATTAACATTTACAAAATAATTACTTTTAATCGTTTAAAATGCTACTTTCTACGTTTCACATCCTCTTGGAATTTTATGTCATAATTATTTTCACATTCAGAAGTCTCAATGTAACATCACTATATGTAACCAGCTAAGTGAATAGTTAAAACTTATCAACGTGTTACTATCCACTGCTGGATAGAATAACTTCCGTGAGTACAACTGCATTGCTCGTAAGTTATATTTGTTTGTCTATAGTAAAATAATTGCTGATAAACAGCATGAATTAGCCAACTTGATCAATGAGATAATAATATTTCATAAAATCCCAAGTGACGTTGCAATGCATTGCAATGCAATCAGCCCTGTATTATATACTGCCCACTGCTGAGAACGGGCCTCCTCTACTACTGAGAGGAGTTAGGCCTTAGTTCACCACGCTGGCCTAGTGCGGGTTGGCAGACTTCACATAACCTCGAAATTCTTATGGAGAATTCTCAAGTATGAAGGTTTCCTCGCGATGTTTTGCTTCACCGTTAAAGTGGACGATAATTGATAAACAATACACACGTACACACAAGTGACGTTAATACGCATATATAAAACCATTTCACGCGGGCGGAGCCCAGCCCATTAGTTAGCAAATAATATAAAGTGTAGTGTAGTGTAAGATTAGCATAAACATGGTCAATTAATGCATTTAGAGTTTCGTACCATATAAAAATTCTTACATTATCTTGTGATCTTCAAACGGTTCATTTGCGTCAGTTTACGTCACAAATTACATTAGAACCGCGTAATTAGCACACGTTTAACACGATAAATCTTTGCAACGACGTTCGTAATGATGTTTTACCGAAGTCATTAGTGCATTCATCTAATGAAATGTATGTACGCCGGAAAAACACGTTCTCACGAGGTTAATTCACAAATAAACAATGAACTAAATCTGCTTTTGTCTCGTTACTAGAGCTCACTAGTTTAAAATAACTTAGTAATGTTATTGCTGGTGTGTATTTCAGTTTATTTGTATGAAGTTAAATACATTTATCTTACGTAAGACGAGAAAGTTGTGCTTAAACGTTTTTAATAAGAAAGTTTTGTAGCCCATCTGCCGTGATTTTGACATTAGGGTATTAATTTTGCGGTTTAGGAGTATTTTAAAATATAAATATTATAGTTATATTTTAAAGTTTTATTTAATATAAGTCATTAATAATTATTTATTTTATAGTGGATGCCAAAGTTTTCAACGGTTTTCTTGAGTCTCGCAAATATCGACCATAAATAAGTAATTGACTGGACATACTTATTTGTGGAGGTTTTTGCTGAAAGTATCACAATTCTTTTAATTTTACTACAGTGTAGCAAGCGCTGTATTCTAGTTTGAACAACATTGTAGAATGTAATTACTGGGTATTAGGTCTTGGGGTGACGAACGGAGTTCATTGTCCATGGAGGGCTTAATTATTTGAAATGCTGGGCTATCGTCATTGGACAGTAGCGAGAATAACTTGATCGTTTTGTCATTAAATTGTATACAATAATGTGACACGATGTGACAGGGTGCGAGCCCATTGCCATATCGGGCATACATTTCAGACTCCAGACTGATACTGAGCAGAAAAACCTAAGCTATGCCCGACCCGGGATTCGAACCCGGGAACTCAGAGCGATGTCGTACCGCGCAAGCAAAACAACTAAACCACCGCGACAAAAAAAAAACTTTATTTGGCCTTAGAATAATTATGGGAATAATCATTCAATCATTTAAAAGGCCTATTTCAGCACCAATGTGTTAGTTATATTCACAGAAATTGAACAAGGTTACCAGGCCATTTAATTAGCAACTAGTTACGGCCGCCTTGTTTGCGAATTGTAATTAATTTGATGAAACGGACAAAAGCGCAACTAAATTGGACATTTACTGACGTAACTAATCAACAATCGTTTGGAGATTTAAAATACGGCTAGTTTAGTCATTGGTGTATAACAGAGCCTATTCATATTATAAACTGATTTTTGCTCGAGGTGTCACCCGCGTGGAAGAGTTTTTCCGGGACAAAAAGTATGTTCTTCCCAGTGTCTCAAACTATACATACATACGTACACACTCACGCCCTTATCCCATAGGGGTAGGCAGAGACTATTGAGCGCCATATGCTACGATCTTGACACACCTCTTTCGCTTCTTCCACATTCATAGTTCTTTTCATACATTTTCGTCGGTTAAAGGTACTCCTGACCTGCCCCTTTCGGAGAAGATCATTTATTTGGTCAGTGAATGTTCTCCTCGGGCGTCCCCTTCCAGCCGTACCATCCACATTCGCTCGATAAATACCTTTTGTGTTCCGTCTTTCATCCATCCTCTCCACGTGCCCAAACCATCTCAGCATACTTCTTTCTATCTTAGTCACCACATCATCCTTCAACTTACATCGATCTCTTATCATACTATTCCTCATGCGATCAGCAATGGTGACTCCACATATACTCCACTGTCTGATTATTGTCTCTGTGTCTCAAACTATCTCCATAACAAATTTCACCAAATTCATTCGGTAGTTTTTAAATTTATCGCATTCACACATACAGACCGACAGACGCGATTATGTTTTATAATATTTAAGGATGCGAAATTGTAATCCTTGGACGCCCGCGGTGGACACCGGTGTCCATTTATATAAGGAAATTAGCTTATAGATATATATAAGCGGGCGTTGACGACGAAATGTTAGATTGTCAGAAGTACATACAGATACCGCTTAAGGGACTTGCATGAAGTTTGTCACATAGAAAAACCATGCCCTGGATTAATATATCGACTCATTTTATCTCGGAAAAGGGGTAATTAAATTTAAGTAGTATTGATACATTGGTGGAACCGCGACCAAAACAAGTATCCCACAAAAGCCAAACAACCTGCCTGACTGCCTCGGTGGCGTAGTTATATTACGGTACGACTACAATGCTGAGGTCTTGGGTGTTCGATCCCCGGGTCGGGCAAAGTGATATTGGATTTTTCTATTCAGTATTAGCCCGGAGTCTGGAATTTGTGCCCGGCGATAGGCTCGCCCCCTATCACATCTTGGGACGGAATACGCACGGCGAAAAGTGGGTGCATTAGTTACGCCTCCGTCTACCCCTTCGGGTATAAAAGGTGTGAGTTTGTGTAGGTACCAAACAACATAGCTTCCGCATATCACTGGAATGTTCATTGAAAACTCTCGCGGCAGTTTAACTTAGCCCGTGCAGCATGTAGTTTCAGGAGAAGGCTCTGTGTTTTGCAACATAATTTGATGTTAATTTATGTAATTTATAATATCTTTTTGGCCCTTGCTATTTTTTATTTATTTTATTTTATTGGATGACGAGACGCGCATGCCATTCGACTGATGGTAAGCGATACGACCAGCCATAAACAGTAGCAACACCATTCAGCACCTTGACTTACTAAGTACTGTGCAGCATTCCACTGCGCTCCTCATCCTGAGACATAAGATGTTAAGCCTCATTATGTCCAGTAGTTACACTGGCTAAAATGTCCTTCAAACCGAAACACAACAGTGCATGCACACTGCTGCTTAGCGGTAGAAATAGACATTGCGGTGGTACCCACCCAGACGGACTCTTACATATGAGAGACTTACCAGCAGTGAATGCTATCCCCTTGAACTATCGAATCTGACATTTCCATATTAGTTGATCAGTGCTATATACCATTTGTTGTTAGTAATGTGTTTTATGCCTTTGGATTTATTGGCGTATATAGATACAAACATTTTGGTGTGACAATAGCCAAATAAAAGTGTGAACACAATTGCTTACAATTTCTTTTACAGCTTAAATAAAATTTGTTGCGTTGCTCGGCTGGTATGAAAGAATCGACATAGATTCTGAATTAAGAAGTCCTGAATTCGATTCTCATGTTGTAGTGTTAGTACCCTAATATTTCAACAAAAAAGTATTGTTCCCACCTCCTTTAGTATAATAATTATAATATACTTATAACTATAGCTCGAGTAACAGGTAACAGGACATAATTACGTAACTCTTAGAACACGCCTAATGCAACCATCAATAGCAATGACTGGTCACTTTGAATATGAATGCAGTTGCAATCAACGTTATCTCGTCTCACCCCTTTATACAGTCCTCCGTATACAAATAATGACACCAAAGAAACTATCGGATAGCGGCATACGAGATTATTGTGCTAATAAACACTAAAGTGGAGCGTCGTATAAAAGTGTCTCCTAGATTCGAATCTATGACTCCGCGCGGCAATTGCTTACATATTACGGTACACTAGATTGATTTAGTGCATATTTCTTGTGTGTCATAATGATGATAATATTACTTTAATCGTGTAACGAGCTGTTTATCGGAATTATATAATATTAATATATTTAAATGTCTGGAAATCTTTAGGGGAGGCCTGTGTTCAGCAGTGGACGTCACGTGGCTGATAATGATGATTGAGGTTAGGCATATATTTTTTATTGGCAGTACATATTATAATAATTAGGTAAAAAGAACGTCTTTACCTTAAAGTCTTTTTGTACTTACACTATTAATGATTTGATTAAAATACATACATGCATACATACATACTGACGACTTTTATCCCCGAAGGGGTAGGCAGAGGCGCAACTAATGCACCCAGTTTTCGCCGTGCGTATTCCGTCCCATGATGTGATAGGGGGCGAGCATATCGCCATATCAGGCACAAATTCCACACTCCGGGCTGATACTGAATAGAAAAATCCAATATCACTTTGCCCGACCCGGGGATCGAACCCAAGACCTTAGCATTGCAGTCGTACCGTAATACAACTACGCCACCGAGGCAGTCAAATATATTCGACAGTGAAAAATGTTATTGTGACTAATTGGAAGATTTATTGCAAAGAAAAACTATATAGAGCGTCCGCAGCGTGTCATCGTCGCTGCCTAAGCGAGATATTAAGTTGTCAACAAATGGAGCGTGCAAACCGTCCGAACTTGTACATTACACGGTTTGCGACACCGCATCTCATTTTCGATAGTGCAACAATTTTAGGTGAACGACGTGCATTTGTGTATACACGGAGCGATCTTAAACGATTCTGATCGAATAGCGGTACACGGCTTCCGTGGAAACCGCAGGGCCTGTGTTACAGATAATAAATATTTAAATTGTAACATAATTACCTAATGTATCGGCGCGAGTTAACGGGAACTGAATTTTCTTGCTATAAGAACGTAAACTATAAATATCCCTTCAGCTTTTAGTATCGTAATTAGAACGTTGAAAGTACATCAGAGTACGGATTTGCCTTAAGTGAATTTCGATGTCCGTGTAGTACGAGGACATGGTAACGTCTAAAAAAGAAAATAACCACCGCAGGAGCTGCGTCGGTTGCATCTGCGTGGTTATACGTAGGGCGGAATGAACCGGGTGAGCGTCAGACTCTGTTCGGCGGCAGCGCGCGCGCAGTTCCGTTTGCATCGTCGCCGCGGCAACACGCACCCGCCGCCCGCCGCGCCATGAACCGACCGTTGATCGCACTCTTTGCGCTTGTCGCCCTGACGGCCGTCTCCACAGCCGATGAACCGCGAGCCGTCGACTTCAATCCTTGGTCATGGCTATCTAGCGCCAACAGGAATAGATCCCCGTCGATCATGGATTATTTTTTCCCGCCTTCCAGAACCCCTAAACAGTCTCACTTAGACCCGCCGGCCGATCGGCGACCACCCCCAACTTTGCAAACCGAAAGCACCCCCGCGCCCACTACCCTCGAGGAACGTTCAACTACTTACGGGAAAAAAATATCCACGAAAACCAAATCCACCGCTCCTACTATAAATCCTACCGCTACATCGCCGCCTAAAACGAAAAAGTCCACCCGAAAGCCTGCTACGACCGTTGAAACAAAAACCACTCCGGTCAAAACCGAATCGACCCCGCCGGCTACGAAAGATGCGACCGCGACTACGTACAAGCCGACGAAACATTATACTATCCGACCGGTCGTGCGTACGACTGAAACGCCTACGGTTCAAGACACGGACACTACGCTCAATGACGACAGCACAGAAACTGTTTCGGTGATTGACACCCCGGGAACTACGATTGAAGGGCCTAAAGAAACCGCATCAACGATGAGTACGGCTGACGACTCCCGCTCCACAGACTCCGGCACCGCCAGCACTGTGAGTTTAGAGTCAACAACACCAACGGATGGCACCCCGGAGCCGGCCGATAGCCGCGAGGGCTACCTCCCGCTGCGCGACAAGCCACCGCAGACCCACGTCAAACTCAACGAGCAAACCAAGAAAGAGGTCAGTGATTATAACTATTCTAAGAGGTTTTTTAATTGTTCACACTCTAATAGTTCCAACTTTCCCAGTTTCTATTTTCATTGTATTTTCTCAAAGTGATCGCAAGTTTCCATTCGTTGGAGGCAAATTTACTGCTACACAAACATTCGCTGTACTCAGTTCGGCAGGCGCACCTTGTGAGACCGTAAGAGCTTCAGTGCGATATCGCGCATGCGTCTACTTTTACATGCACGGACGCACATAAATTCGCGCTAATGAGCCCTTAGAGAAAGGTTACCGTCCATTCACCAGCAGGCACAAAACATTTTCCCACATTACTTGTGCAAATCTTCATGAATTATTTATTTTCGTAGCAACTCGATGAAGTGTGTTGCGACTGTGAAAAGTTACAAACAAAAACAACGTGTTATGTGTCGGACTTATGAGTGAACTGACCATTGTAAGTCGTTAGTAAGTCAGTTTTTGTAGAATCTTCATAAATCGTGATTGTTTAATTAGTTCCCATTATAAGGGCAAATTAAATGTTAACGAAACACAATAAAAAGCTTGTGTAAAGGAATGCAGATGAGGCAGGTGTTTTTTTGATTCATGGCTTTTGATAGAATGTTTCGACCGTATCTATGATAAAGATGTAATGAAAAGGAAACAATTAAGGCATGAAATGAATAAAAATACTTTGGTTTTTGTTAAAGTTGAAAAGAGCATGGTCGCTGATTACTAAGTTAATCATAATTAATACAACAATATCAGGAATTTAAGTGGAAAATTAAAAGGTTTTAGTGGTCAGTGATTTTTGATCACGTATTTTTATCTGTATTTGTCGTAATTTAAGGTAGCTATATCGTACTAATATTATAAACGCGAAAGTTTGTAAGTATGGATGTATGGATGTCTGGATGTATTGATGTTTGTTACTCTTTCACGCAAAAACTACTGAACGGATTTCGATGAAATTTGGCACACGGGTAGATTATGTCCTAGATTAACACATAGGCTACTTTTTATCCGTGGAAAATATAAAGCGGGACTTTTATCCCTGGAAAACTCATTCACGCGGGTGGAACTGCGGGCAAAAGCTAGTTACAAAATAAAAACTTGAAAGCATTTTATGAATATACTATGCGTAGCCACTGGCGTCATTGGTCTAATTGGTTGCTTATTTAAGTAGTAAATCAGTGACGTGACTATATCCGCATGACATATTCCTACCAGTTACGCTTATGTCACTCCAAAGTGGGGTCGGTTCCACGTACACTTTCAAACAGGAATACAGAAAGAATATGGTTTAGTTTTATGAACTAGCTGCCTGCCTGTCATCAGCCATTATAGGCGATACCGTAGTCCATACCACGGGTGTTAAAAAACCCACACAGTGTTGACCGATGTAGAAATCGCACTCAGAACCACCTAGTCTAAATCACAAGTCTACTTTAAAAAGAGCGTATTCTCACCTAAAAGGCCGGTAACGCATCTCTGTGCCCCCTGGTATTGCAGATGTTCATGGGCGGCGGTGATCACTTACCATCAGGTGAACCGTATGCTCGTTTGCCCCCTATATCATAAAAAGAAAACAAATAATTGCAAAAAGGGAGAGGTTTTCCTATATGCAAAATATACCATGTTGCCGATAGGGTAAGAAGTCTACTACCTACCACACAATAGAAATAGCTTCGGCGAAATGTGGCTATTAATATTACACCTCTGCCTAGCCCTTCTAGAATGCATGCGTGACCTTATATAGTCACTACATCTCACGCAATGTGAACATTCTTCGTTACCGCTTAATGTCATGCGAAATAACATAATTTATTTTATGTTTAATTAGCTGGACTTGGAATTATTTTCTAAACTTATACTAATTTCTAGATTAAGTAGTAGCGATGTAATAACATACCCATCAGCCTGTTTGAAAAAATGATCATTTGATAGCACAATAAACATGGAATCAAACACATTTAAATATTGCAATCTTGTTTGATTCCTTTCTTTGTTACAACGTTTTCCCGAAAACAAATCTAATCTTTTTCAAACCTTATACTTTCGACACAAAAAAGTCTTTATAAGAACTGAGATTAAAATAATATTACGGTTGTAAAACTCAGTCACACATACGATAAAAACAAATAGGGATACTGTTTGTAGAATCTATAAATTACACATAGGCATTGCAACGTAATTACGAACGCTTAAAACGCAGTCCTCTATGCAGTTGAAATAAAACAAAAAACTGAAAAATATATTTTAAATCAATTATTTGCAGTCGTTAAAGTCATTTGCAAAACACCGGAGTACGAATAAAAACTACTGACTCGCCTCATGAGTTATATTGGATTTCTTAGGAGGCCGGATGATAAATTACGTTGACATTAAAGTATTTTTTGTTAATATAATAGATCTGAATTTCATGGAACATGTTTATATTGAACATAAAAAGAAAGTGCTGACAAATACAATGGAGTTGAAAATTACGAAAACTCACAGAGGTCTTACAAAAAATCGTTCGAGAACATCGTGGCCTGTACTTTCCTGTCATTAGCGACTTTGTGGTGCCTCGTAACTGCGGTAGACACCCGCAAATTTTTGGACAGTAACAAATTTATCTCAGTTTAGCGGAGACACTGTTCACAATGTGAAACTTTCACTCTTATACATTCAATCTATCATAAGTAATGAATGAACGGTCATTTTCTAATGGATGATCTTTTGTTAAGAATTTTGTATGGCCGCTAAATGCATTGAGAACAATGTATTATATACGGACGTGGTTAATGTTGCGTATGGTTATTTAATATATTAATGTCATTCTATAAAATTGAATGTTAATATTAGACTCGAAAGCGTTAACGATTTCATTGGTGTAAGTAAAGATCCACTTAATTTTGCATCGAAATAAAATACAGTTGAAAATTTCTCTAAAATAAAACACCAATAGAAGTCAATGATTATGCAATGTTAGTAAATTTTGACGACAAATGAGTATCGGTCGACGATATTTCTAATTGTATTAGAGGCTTGAAGAGTTAACGGTCCGCGTCGGTTAGATGCGTCTACTGGTGTTTGCTATTTACATTTTTGTATATTTTATCCATAAAAAGCAGCAACGAAACTAGATCATCCGTTATTTGTAAGTAACTCATCAATTTACTTCTCATTTATAAATAGACATGGCAGTTTAAATACCCGGTCCCGGACCCGCGTCATATTTTGGGCCAACGAATAAATCGACTTCACTGTTCGAATAATCTTAAGCACGTATGGACTTCACGTTGCATGGGACTAGAACAGAAGAATATTGATTTTATTAACGTTATTAGGTACTAATTCCATTCTATATATTAATATGTGAAGAAAAAACTTTATACTCATTTTTAATCACATCTAATTTGGCATAATTAAAGTTCATATAGAGAAGGTGCGCCGAAAAAGAATATGTTTCATATGTGTTACAAATATATTAAATTTGACAGTCGCATTTCGACTACTGGACGACAATTTTAAATTAATTTGCGTATTTTACAACTATATCAACTGAAAATTTAATTAAATTGTTCGAATCAAAGTTAACTGAATAAAGATGATCCCCTGAATATTTTTGTTATCTATAAAATCGAGAACAGAATTATTAATTGATATAATCGCGGTAAAAAGGCGCCTGTAATACATTTACTATGTCTGCGCACAATGTAACATTTTGCTTAATGAGATTACTTAATTGCCATGTTTATAGGCCCATTGTGATGCGGAGTGTCTTGGCACACGGATTTAATGTTGAGAAAGGTCGGGAAGATACCTTTATTAGCGTTGTTTATAACTGAATGGGTTTGTTTATTCATATTATCGACGGATCTCATTCGATTAATGGCAAGCAATGGACTTATGTGGAACGTGGAATATAGCTTGAATTGACTTCAGACCCATATCGTATCATGCGAAAAGGCGAAAAGTGGGTGCTCTGATTGCGCCTCTGCCTACCCCTTCGGGGATAAAAGGAGTGAGTATGCGTAGTCAACGTCACATGATAATTGAGTTTACACTGAAAATTTTCTACTGATCACCGAAGAATTTAGAAGTAACAACATCAAGATATTATTTTGCTGATTTCAAAATACCTAATTCTTAAATACTGGATCAATTCAAGTGCATCCAACTATAGCGAAAAACATTTAAACATAAAATTGCAATTTATAAACGAGCTATTAACAGCATGGCTTAATTAACTTAACAAATGGAAATCAAAACAAAACTAAATGGAAGAAAATCTACTTTGCGACTCGGAATTAAACGAATCAAAGGTCGCATCGATGTTAATCGTGTCTAATTAATCTGTACGCATTATTAATAGAAAGTCGATTGTCTGATCGAGTGTAAAACACCGGAGAAAGGAATACTATCTAGCGAATTTAGGAACGAATGTATCTTAAAAGAAATTAACTTCCTAATTTAATTCATGGTATAACCCATTGAAGTTAGCATTATCAGTTACGTTTAGTTAATTTTACCTTTGTTATCTCGTTAATCGTTAATAAATAAAATAAAAAAAAAATAAAAAAAAATAAAACTCATTTGATTCTCAAAGTATAAAATGTTACGAGATAAGTTCGCTTCGTGTTTGTTTTAACAGAAATCCATAAAACAGAAAGTGTATCAACAGAATAACTATCAAAGCAGTTTCTTTTGGAATATTAAGATATACAATAAATATAAAAGTTTGCGATAAAAAGCTAAACTTAAATCATTATTATACTATTTTATGGTAAATCGGCGAATCTCAATTTCTCCGAAAATATTTTTCCCCGGATCTTACGTCGCTTATATAAGCGATACAGTTAGAACGTTTATGTAACATGATGCACAATGAAACATTTTTTGTTTGTGTCCTAACCAAATCAATTATGATTAAAGCGTGCTCCATACTTTCGTTCTTAGCGTTAAGTATTAAATAATGTATTGCACAACCGAACGCCCGGATCGACTAAATAGCATTTGATAAATTCAATTTGCCGAATGAAAAACTATAATACACTAGCAAATGCAATCACCGGACGGAATACAAACTTGTACCAATTCAATGTGATCGCGATAGCGACACGTCCGCCTCAATTTCGTATTGTTGATTTTATCGCTCGGCAAGTAATTGTAAATTGGTTAGTATATATTTCAATTTGGTGTAAAACCGTGCCGCTATCACGGTGGAATTATGTAAAAAAAATATTTACGTGCGTGCTGCAGTACTGTAGATATGTATGCCAATGGCACAAGAGGTTTGAAGTTATCGATCACTGAGCCGTTGCTATCCGATCAGATTGCCGGCATCATTACCGCAGCCACAATATTATAAATATCGAAATAAGCCGCTATTTGTATCCGAAAGGGGATTCTTTTTATTTGATTATTCTTGTCATAGGATTCGTAGTCATGCATTTGCTTAGCGATGCGTAGCATTGCGAGTCTTTCTTTTATTATTGTCTGTCCATTTTACATCCTTTTATCAATATTTGCTTTTTCTGGCCAGTAATCTAGTTCAACACGTCGTTTGGTAAGTTGTCTTCGTTTATTTTGCCATTTAGCTATTTTTTTATTATCTCAAGGTGAATTCAGCATCATCCTTTCTTCATTTTGCCTATTAGCTCTTTCGAGCACGATTGAAGCATTAGCATGGGTATGCAAACATATTCTTGAATAAATAGAGTCACGATCGTTTCCGTAAAGGGACGGCTGGACGTTTCCAGCTTGACTTCTGCGGTGAAAGGTTAGCACTAAGTTCTAGTTATTCATGTTCTGTTACGGTAAAACCGACGTCAGATTCTCGTTAAATTTTAACTTATTATCCAACAAGGTTTATAAAGTAAATTATCTGTTCGGCGAAATAAATTCCTGCTTCGTGGTAAACATTAATTTACTGGTTACTTGATGTTAGTTATTAATGATGTTTAGAAGCAGGGCGTTAACGGTCGTCAGAATAATATGGCATGGTGACATGACCAGCTCATGTGTTATGTAGGTTACAAAGTTATCGTCTCCTCTCACACTATGAGAGAATTTTACAACGAAGGTGACAAATGTCTCATACACGAGTCAGTGATTTAACATTTCTGCTTCTAGCAGCGGTGCCCAAGCAATTTTGTGTAGTGGTTATGATATTTTTTTATATGGATGATTAACACCTTTAAGAAATAGACTACACTTATAGTATCAATTCACAAATAATGTGAACAACGTTAGAAGAGATTTTAAACAAATACACATCTTGACGCATGCCCTTGCATTGTAATCAGTGTCAATATAAAGGGTACCTTCTGCGGCGGTTTGTAATTTGAAGTTCTGGGTAGTATTTCTACTGTTTATGAGCCAGAGTACCAACTATCAGCTGAGAAACTGGCTCATATCGTCCCAAGCCCACTATACGGATCCCTTAAACCTCAGGTAAAGAAGGGAATAAAAGAAACAAGTATGTGAAGCTTTAAAAAACCTGAAACTTATTAATAGTGGAATATGAAATGATTTAAATCTAACCGACCGACTACACTAAGTCCAATGAAGTGAAAGTGCTATGCAGTGGGTATTGGAGCGTTAATCTCTCAGAACACTCCGTTAGCAACATGTCCATTTTATATACGCATGCATTTCTTAACACACATCTTCGGTGAAGTACTGACCACGCCTAGGTAATTTGCAACATGGAATTTTCACCTGACACCTCATTACAGAGCGCTTCGTTTGAGCAGTCGAAAAATAAAATAACAACAATCACAGACCTAGTATTATGCTGTTGACGCCATATTAAATTGCACGTATTGTGTCTAAAAATACAAAAGCTGATTACACCACTATTTTTCCAACAATCATCCATACTTGAATCTCCACGCGAGACGCTACTGGCATTTAGAGTGGCGGGTCCTGAATCACTACGCCTTAGGCTATGTTAGGCTAGGCACTGATTAGTGGAATAAATAATCAGCGACTGATTTCCGTGCGATGTCGTAATTTGTGTATCCGGCGCATGCTACGACCGACATTGACTTCAATCATTAGTTCAAGGCCATTTCTTATTGCATAAACACGTAACTGTATGTTGAGATATTGCGAACATTTTAATATTAGTGTGCGCAGTGAGGAAATGCTTTGGATGCGATCGGTGAATAATTTAAGCACTTACCGACGGGTTCTAGCTATTTCCTTGTAACTGTTAATGTGTTTGCAGTCTTAATTGGATCTTGGATGCAGCTCTATATTGACTTGCTTTCAGCTGGTATATCCAGTTTGAGATATACAAATCAAGTTAGTCCTACTAGCATGACAAGTAAACATCAAATTACATCAACATATCCGTTTCCAATAACATTATTGGATATTAAAAATATAGTATCTGCTTCTCTGTGTCTCTGTGTATGAATATATGACTTTTTCATTTTGATTTTTGTTTTGCTGAGCTTTATTCATTTTGATAATTCATTTAATGTCAATAAAAACTAAGAAGTTAATACAACATTCATTGATTCTGAAGCGATACGAAGTTCGCCGGGCCGGCTAGGTAAAAATAAACATGTCTTGTAAGGAATTAAAAGAAGGGCTCACTCTCAAGCGGTCGTTGCAATAGATTATATTATTAAGTTTAAAAAACCCTTATGAGAATAAACTTATCAAGTTATTTATATTTTACTGGTGGTAGGTCTCTCATATCTAAGTCCGTCTGGGTGGGTACCACCGCAATGTCTATTTCTACCGCCAAGCAGCTTTGTGCATGCACTGTTGTGTTTCGGTTTGAAGGACATTATGGCCAGTGTAACTACTGGACATAATGAGACTTAACATCTTATGTCTCTGGATGACGAGCGCAGTGGAATGCCACACAGTACTTTGTAACTAAAGGTGCTGTATGGTGTTACTACTGTTTATGGGCGGTCGTATCGCTTACCATCAGGCGAACGGCAAGCTCGTCTCGTCAATCAATGCCATAAAAAAAAAACGTGAAGGATCCGAGACGTAACAGCAAAAAAGTCACCAGTATTAAGACATTTAAAAATACCGCAGCGGAATTACACGAAATTGACCATTATGACACGACCGATTCGTCGCATACAATTAACTACAGCGTACCGTAAAATACGCTCATCCGCTGCACTAGCCACGCGACTGCCACACGCGAAACGAAATCACTGTTTTTGTAACAATCGCGGTAACAGTTACCAAAAACAACGAATCACGCTAAACAGTAACAGTTATTTATCAAAATCAACATCAAAGTACATCGGATGAACCGTATTAATCCTTGGTCTAATTGTATGAGAAATTAACAATAACAAAGAAAAGCCGATTACGACGAACAATGTAGACGTTTCCCATGCAACCCGGAATAGAATTACACACATTGTGCACTCTATTCATTGAGGATCGCTACTACATTGATCGGAAGGTGGTGATTATTTCCTCGGCTTGCAACTAGTACGTCTCGGTGAAGTTTACTTTGGATCATAAGTGTGTGCATTCCTCGGTGGGCTGTTCTAAATTATCGTCGAGTCGACATCTCCCATCGCTATGGTTCCCTTCACGCTCGGGACGTCGTCGAGAAATGCGCCCGGAAAACGTGACTCAATTATAAAAATAAAATAGCAAGAGTCAACTCTGGAATGAAACAAAGCGAACAGAAAAACAACCACAGCGTCCCTTGGAACTAATAAAATATGACCAATCAATTACAAACTTCATACGAGTAGGAAATCAACGACGAACCAGTTTAATAAAGAGTTGATTATTTTCTCCGATCAGTACAATCTTCTCTAGCGGCTTGTCACGCGGACAAATAGATTTGTTGTTGAGTAACGAATGTTTACGAGACAAAACAAAGAGCTGCGTCATCAAACAGCAGAAATAAACAGTACCAGGAAAGCGAAACTAACACGTAAATGATAGTAGAAAGTGTACGAAATTGATTTCTGGTATATGTTCAATAAACCGTTGACAGCAAGCGTATGTGTTACCAGTTAGCACTAATTTCAAACTGCAATTTCACTGGCAATACCAAATGGGATCCCATTTTATGAATATTAATGTATATCTGTTATTTATCGTGTTTTTATGATTAAATAAACGTGAGATTCGTTTGTCGATTTGTTCATGTGAAACGAATTAATTATTCATCGAGGTTTTGCTTTGATACATTTCTTATTTGTTTTTGGCCAAGCTACTTTCAAATAGATTTTTTGGCCATTCTTCTGGTATTTTTATAATTTTTATTAATCTATACTATTCAAAATATTTAAGAAGAATATATCCGTACAGATTGCGTTTTAAAATTCTTTTTATCTTTCATCAACCTACACTGGTCAATACAAAACAGTGGCTACGACGCGGAAGGAATCGCAAATAAAATACAGTCGAAGATATAACTAGCGGAACATCATCATCTCCTAAATGCTATTAAAGATATCAGTCACGCTGCGATACATTTTGACCGCAAACGTGATAGGTGACGAATCTTGACGCCTGACGAACACAAATTTAAAACGTTTAACAAATTACGTTTCAGTGACTTGCATTCCACACTTCCCTGCACCGTTAAACGTACACACTTTGTGAATTGATTTTCTCTGGAGTCACTCTCAGTAAGTGTTTGATAACTTTAACTTGAACGATTTTCAACAGCTCCGTTCCAATCATTGAACCTTTGATTAATTATATACCTAGATAGAGTGTCGCGCTACAATGAAACTAAAACAAACAGTGGGCTTAGAATGTGACACAAAGAGGCAACTCGAAAAAGGATGTCGTTTAATTTTGATGTTTGTGAGTGATCGAGAGACCAATACGTCAGTCTCTCAACCAACCAAAAATGGGGAGCAAATTATATCCATTGAAAACAACAAAAAATAATTCACTCGAACTCATTTAGTGGGCAACAGTTGGCCTCTATTTTTTTCGACGCTTTTGAAACGTTCAGTGTCTATCTAGGTATATAATTAATCAAAGCATTGAACCTATTTCAATATTAGAAAGCAAAACAAAGTGTGTTAATTGGACGGCTGGTGTGTACAAATATTCTCACTGTCAGCATGCCGCGAATAATTACATATGCATTCAGAGTATCGGTTTTGTGAGCAATATAAACAGAATATGCAGAGTGTCAAATACATGACAAAGTGTTGGAAACGTCGAACTAAACACACAACTCAAAACACAGATTCCAGTACAGTTTAATGGAAGATTATGAGCACGGCGAATGTTTAGGAAGGCATGTAAGTGAAGGGAATGCAATCTAGATACTTCAAAACTAGATGTTAAGTATGTTTTTCTGGTTAATCAATCATTCAATAGTAAATTTATACGTAACAATGCATAATCCTCAATAAAAAAATAATACCAAACGTAAATGTATGAATCCTAAAGATGTACCCATAAAAAACATAATCTGGTGAAAGTTATATATTAAATGCGTTATCAACCCTGACATGACAGCTATATCTCATTGAATTTGGACATACAAGTCAATCTAATTACATATACTATTCACATAAAATAAGCGCCTATTATATCAGAAAATAGCGCTATCGTTTCTAGACGAAAGAAACCCATGTAATGCCTTTGGAAAAACGTGATTTGCAAAAATTTATAGTTGCTGCGTGTGGTGATACGGCATAACAAATGGTATGCCGAATATTATTTTTTCGTTTCATTGCAAACGTGAAAAATAAACAGACAAATCGACACTGCTTTGAAGTATTTGGTATGTTGGAGTAATTCTAAGAATGTTGGCGCACCAACGACGATGGAGTGTTCCAAAAAGTAGAGCAACTTATAAGCTGCATTCATTGATTGAATTGTTTTTATATACGCATACTCACGCCTTTTATCCCCGAAGGGGTAGGCAGAGGCGCAACTAGTGCACCCACTTTTCGCCGTGCGTATTCCGTCCCATGGTGTGATAGGGGGCGAGCCTATCACCATATCGGGCACAAATTCCAGACTCCGGGCTGATACTGAATAGGAAAATCCAATATCACTTTGCCCGACCCGGGGATCGAACCAGAGACCTCAGAATTGCAGTCGTACCGTAATACAACTAGATACGCCACCGAGGCAGTCAATTTTTATATGGTTGAGATAAACAAGTATTAGATAATGCCTGCAGTTTAAACTGACTTAAGATTACAGTTACGAACCTGAGGGATGGCGTTGTATTCAACGTGGGCGAAACCGCTGACTGAAACCTGTATTTAATATAAACATGAAACTCTCATAATTGAAGTAAAATCTACTCACCGAGCTGCCGAGAAACAGGAAAAAGAAATCCAATACGTACCTGAAACAAGTAACGAAACAGGTTAAAAATAAAAAATTGAAAACAGCGATGTCATAACATGAGCGAATTCCGTTTCGCATGCAATTCAAAATGCTATATTACATCTGTGGCCCCGGGCGAAAGTTTACCGGTATTACTGACCTGTCTATTCATTAAAAAGATAATCGAAAGTGAAATTAATTCCAAGCGGAGATTATTTTGACAGCGGTTTTATTAACAAGTGTTTTGACACCACTTTTTGCCCTATTATAAATTGATTCGGAACGATACCTATCAAATGTGTTGAGTAGAATCATTTGAATAACATATCATATTAATTTATCGATTGAATAACGCAATGCTAACAAATCGACGACACACTTGAAATTGACTCTTGTGATTTAATAAAGATAATTGTGTTTGAAATGATGACGCTTAATTCGTAGATTCATGATATAGAATAAGAGGTGTTATATAAGAGATTTTGACTATTTTTGAATCGTGATAAACAATGCTCAAGAATTTTGGGTATTTCTAAATTTTCCATTTACGAAATGAATGCTTTTTCATGGATACAAAGCTACACCCGCGTTTAAATTTGGATAGTGCTTTGATATTTCTTTACTCATATCCATTCCCATATCTTAATTTGAATAGTTTTGCCAGGTTAAATATACTAACAATATATTTTAAAATAGACACGGAAATAGCAAGCGTCCCTGCAGACCATAACAATAATACCACCTGGTGTTTGATGGTGGATAAAACTTGAAAGGACTACCGTTGCTCGCGTTACCATTGTTTGAATAGAACTCGGACAAGCAGAAATATGAGCTATCTTAGCGGAGTGAGTTTATGATTGTTTTGAAAATTGTTCTAAGCCGTGAAATTTACGAGCGATAGAAAATAGTATTCCATATGCTTTTGTAGATAAAGCCAGGCAAATTGTTTTGTTCTAAATTTAATCTAACTTATAAACTTGCTTGAATATATTTTACATAAACAAACACGTTTATTAAGAAATAAATACTTCCCCAACTACAACTATGTCACGTGGTTGAACGGTGTAAATATTCAAAGTATAACTGCTTTGAATATTTATACAGATTTTATGCACGTTGTACGACGGACTATTCATAAAATTCATTAGTATTATAGCTTTATTTATGCCTTTACGAACAAAGCTTTGTACTGATATACAAGTAGATTTTAGGGCTTGTGTTTACTATTGTAGAAGTAATTTCTATATTATTGCAACACATGATACCTTCATTGTGATCGTTAAGTACAGAAAATAAGAGGCCATGAGAGCATTGAACAGTTTTCGACGGAAATGAGAGACGTAATGGCAACACCACATTCCTCAGGATTTCCTTCATCAATTTCAGCAGTATGTTATGTTTTCTTTATGTTCCCCGCGATCTGATACCATACTTTATTCTACGCCAGCACGCAGACATTTTAACAGCCCTATTAATCTTTACGGTCCAACGTTAATTATTTCTCACGAAGCACGATAACCTTAACTTCACTTTCTGAAAAATGTGCGAAATGACCGAATATTTGCACGTTTTCTTATCACATCATGTGTTCCGTTAGTCTGTTTTTCTAGACCGAGTTTGGAGTTAGCCTACGCAACAGTAATAGTCGTAACATAAACGGTTATATCTTATGTTTATCGAGATAATCTGGACCAGAATTTATCCAGTTTTAGATGGTTTACATCACACCTTTCTAAACATAATCTTAATTCACGAAAGCTAGTTATACTACCTGAAGTAAAAGCGCTTGTGGAGAACGAGATAATGTTATTAATAGAATACTTGTGATAGTCGAAATATAGAATTTAAAATATTATTTCATATATCTATATATATAATAAAGCAGTAGAACCGGTGTGTCTGTAAATTCAAAGAAATGTGATAAAAAAGAAAGGGGGAGACTACAGAAGAGTAGTGGAAAACGAATTAGCGATTTTTATTCTTTTCTGTCTGTTTTTCTGTTTGTTTGTTACTGCATATCTCCGAAACTACTGAACGGATTTCGATGAAGTTTGGCACACGGGTAGGTCATATCCTGGATTAACACATAGGCTTTACTTTTTATCCCGGAAAAATATGAAGCGGGACTTTTATAACGGAAAAACTTTTTCACTTATAGGACATGTATAGATTATCTAATTATTTCGTGATTCCTGAGAGGGTTGTACACTCGGATGGGATTTGGGAATTTATTATTATGCATGTAAATATATGAACTGCTCTAAACAAAATAAAAATCTGTATATATTTCTTTTTGCTTTATACATTAGACCTAATTTACCTATATTTGAACTGATTTTGAAAAGAGCAACCCTAGAGTTTCTTGCCCGTTCTTCTCTGGTGGAAACTGCTCTCCAAACTGGTGGTAGAGTTAAAATTGACTGAATCTAAGTAATGTGTAACATTTTATGGATTCGACTAAATGATTTCATTTCATTTCATTTCACGCGGGCGGAGCCGCGAGCAAAAGCTAGTTAATGAATAAATTCAGCTTTCATAAATTGACAAGAATATTGTGTGATGTCAAATACAAATATTTAACATCATTATGAAATTGTAAGTGTGAAAAAGTACCTACTCATATATGTATTTTAATTAATTTTATTAAAGAATCATCACATGTAATAAAAATATATTTAAGATGTTAAAAGCGAGATTGCGCATTTGATTCCTAGGTCGGGCAAAAAAATGTAAAAGAAAACAGCTACTAGGGCAAATGTCAACATACTTACCTATAGTATTACTTTCTACCACATAATAGCGCAGATATGAACTCAGCAAAGTTAATGCCATAGCAACTTGTTACCTAGCACCTACCTAAACTTTCTGGTGAGCTAATATTTTGTGTAATAAGGAATTATTTTGTTTTATTTCTAATCCCACTATGACTTTCATTTCCTTTCTTAGAAGTACCAATTATTCCAAGGATTCTATGGTTTAATATTTCCAGGAATCGTAATGTCAACCGTGAGCCAGACCGACACCGGTATGAGTCAGTCACGACCCTAGAGTCACGGATTCACTTCTCCCATAATGTATGGAGTCACAACTATTGTGTGGGGTGTAGGACTGACATTTATTGTAATTATAATATGAAATAATTTGGATAAATAGTGTTTTATATAACAGGATAAGCTGACTGGCACTAAAATTACATAATACGTATTACGTATTGTGAATATAGAAATAAAACCAAGTAGAGGTTTTGTGAATTACGATTACGTATGGCAAATAATCGTAACATACTTCTAGGAACCATTATGGATAAACATTGCGGTTAGTGAAAAGCCAATAATAGTTATAATAAACGAATAATTTCACCTATTACGTGTTAAAAGCTTTTTTTTTTTTTTTTTTTTTTTTATTATTAATGGGCTCACGTTTGTCCGCTATCCGCCTGATGTAAAGCGATGATGCGGCCTAAGGTGAAGCACGCTTGCCCAGAAGAAACCGATTCACTCGCGACTTGAAGAGTCCCACATTATATCTATGCGGAAATAGACAAGATGGTAGTGAATTCCACAATTTGGCTGTCCGCACAATAAAGGTGGAAGCAAAGCGCTTAGTGCGAGCTCTTGGAACTTCCACCGTGTAACAGTGACGCTTCGCCGTATCTCTGCTGCTCGTAATAGATTTGCATAATTTCGACCGCTTTTACGCTTAACCAAAACTGCTATTGAGATATAAATATGTATTGCAAATAGGCGATTAAAAATTATTTCATTGTCTGTTAGAATGATGAGCATACAAATTTTTGATATAATGAACAGTTTATTAGACAATATAAATCATATCTCAAATTTGTATGGTGTTATTAAAATATTAATAATCCTACTTTCTACTCCAATTATAAAACCGTAAGTTTGTGGAAATGTTAAGATGTTCGTTAGAAGTAAACGCATTATCGGTTGAGCAGATTTGGATAAAAATTGGCTTATGGATAAGCATAATATAAACTACTTTTGATCCTGGAGAAGTGCGCATTAGGATATTTATTCTGGAAATGTAGGAGTCTCAGTCGGTAAACTTAAAAATAAAATATTAAGTCCCGTAAAATATTACTTATGATGGACAATTTCATACAGCGTTTATGCGGCTAGCGATGTGCATTATTTGAGCGGTCGGAACGGAAAAGCTAAATGGTCATGTTGACCGTACATAAACATTACTCTAATCATTATATTTATAATGGGTTTGCACACAGCAGTGTTTATTTTTATGTTGACTGTATTAAGGTTCAAAACGGTCTGACAATTTTAAAATTAACTATGCCTATTATATCTATCTGTCGTAATAACAAAATGCATATCGAAACCAGTTTTAATTTTCCGTGCTAATTAAAACCTTATGAATTAATCAGCAATCTTTGATAAAAGCAATCGCACATCGCATCCCGCTCAGTTAATTTTATTAACAAGATTTGTGAAGGAAACCGTCCCATCACTTGATGCTCGAAAACGTGATACTATTAAATTAAACCTGTGTTAACAATTTAATTAGTAACTCCATGTTGATAGAATTCTCTAAAGTTATAATTACGAGCTTTTACTGTCAACTTACTGATGCCCTGATGAGTGCACCGTAAGTGGAAAATCAATGTATTAATGCAGCATCCATTAGAATACCAGTCTTATCGAGTTTTCTCGTGTTGGCGCCTTTTAAGTGAGGAAGCGTTACGTGTCTTGCATAAAGCCATCCTGCGTAAGTAGCCGTCTCTTCCGCCGACCATCCAAGTTCCAACGGCATTTGTTCAATAAAGCACTGTGTCAGCTAGCGGTATGGACTTTTTTCTTTCACCTTGTACGATCTGATACGGTTCGAACGATTGGATAAACCATACTTAATCACGACTTTTCTTTCTTATTTTGTCAACTACTATCACCTTCAAAGGCACCTGGTCCCGTTAATGAAATGGAAACTATGTTATTTAGCCGGTTAACTCGTAGTCGCGTAGCAAATAAAGTTACTAAATCTACAGTTAAGTAGATAAGGGGTTACTAATGACGTACTTAAGCAGTTAGTAGTACATCGTGAGTATTCGTGAGTCATTAAGCGATAAAAATTACAATTGAAAAAGCATGGGGTACAAATTAAAACCGCACGTACATACGTTAATGCACTTTTTATTTGGACAATATAACACGTATCGAAGATAGATGGTGCGAGATTTCTTGCCGCAAAAAGCGTGTAGCCGACACGTCGCCTAAATGGCAACCGCTCGCTGATGCCACTAACTGTAACTAGTCAAGTATGGTGATATCACCCGCAATGACCAACGGTTGTTATGTCGATTGCATTATCATTTCCTCGGACGTGATTCTAACTATAGACTTGCTTGCGATTATTTAATAGAGTTATAGATCATCTTTATAGGTAAGTTATAATGAATCTCGTTTTTTTATCATAAAAAAATGTATTTGATTTATATCCTTTGCAAGCTGTAGACGACGGAGAATAAAATGAATCAGCAGAAAACACCATAATTATATTGTGTTTAAAACTTTGTTACAACATATCTGGGATGTTGCCTAAGGCGATATTAATGGCATAATTAAACACCTATATCACAAATGTAAACGTTCAGCGGGCAAGTCAAATAAATTAAAAGGAAATAAATGGGATCATTTACAATAGTTATAATGTTAACCAATTTATCTCGAATTTGAAATAAGCAAATAGATTGCATTTAATAAAGTGTAGCGTTTTCACCGCGAAAGAGAAACACCTAACGAACAACACTACAATTACTCGGAATAGTTTTAATTGTGAGAGAACGTGGGAATCCATTCGATAGTTGAGCGAATCGAACGCGAAACTAAAATGTACAATCGAACGGACCATTTCATACGGCTCAAATTAATATTGATACATTTCGCGGTGTGATACGCGCAGATCCGCTACGTATTCACGGATCTCGGAAACGTGACCGCGTCTCTTGTTTGCATTGCGGTTGAAATGAGTGTAACACGAAAGTTGCCTACATTGAGCGCTGTATACAATTTCACTTGGGTCAAGCTTGATTATGTGTCAGTGTGTTGCATCGCGGAATGAATGCAAACGCCGTTCGCGAATTGATATTGATGAATGTTGAGTATTCGCGTCACGTTTGCGAAATTCGCTTGCGATCGGCGCGTGCCGCCGGCCTTAGTGGACTACAAATGGATTGTGTGTTTACCTAACGCAAGTGGATTTGTTGGTTCTCACGTATTTTTTCCCGTGAAGTGTTATCTCTCTAGAGATCGCTTCCACCACGCCGAACTATTTTGTTTTAGACGTTTAGCATACGTATCTAAAGGTGTTCCTGAACATTTTACCAAATTCATTATTTAAGAACGAAAAAAGAAATCCTAATTGGTTCAATAATTAGAAAGCAAACAGTGTCTCTGATAAGCTTATACAACGCCGCCATATGTTAATAAAAAAAGCAATGAGAGGTGTCAAGTGACACCCCGATGGAACGAAGTTCTTTTCGATTAATTAGTGAAGGAATTGTAATACAATTTTATTTATATAACAGAGTGTGTATATATATAAATATTTTCCTATTTCCGTTCCAATACATAAGTTTCTAGAGAAAAAAACAAATAAATACGTGTGGCACTCGGAGACTACCGCGGGAAAGCTATTGCATAGCATTTTTATCACAAATATTGATTGACTAAACACAAATTCGATCTTACGCTTACCACATAAAGTAGATTTTTAAACGCGAGCAAAGCACGTTTAGTCTTGTTATTGATAAATGTCAGTAGTAGTAAAGTAGAATAAATCAACAAAATTTGAAAAAAGAATTTTACGTTCAATTCTTTTGTACTCGTGCCGTGCCAACGCTGGGGAAATAGCTTCTACGCAATGTATTTAAGGTTCATATTAGATTAGTAAGAAATGGTTTTAATGACTTTAATAAATAAAAAAAATAAAAATATACTCGTTTCAAGAATTATAGCTTCTACGCATTGTATTTAAAGTTCATATTAGTAAGATAATAGAAAAAAGTGTCGTGACAACTTTCCGTCCAGCCCCCTTTCACAACGCGCGATAAGGAACTTCGTTCCAATACATAAATAATGTTATTTTATTTAAGAAAAAGTGTATCTGATAAGCTTATACAAACAACGACGCTATAATATGTTACACAAAAAAATTACAATCGCACTAGTTACTATATATATTTATTAAGCTACTAGCTTTTGATCGCGGCTCCGCCTGCGTGAAAAAGTTTTTCCAAGATAAAACTCCCGCTTTATAATTTCCCGGGATAAAAAGTAGCCTATGTCTTTTCTAGGGTCTCAAACCATCTCCATATCAAATTTCATCGAAATACGTTCAGTACTTTCGAAGATATGCAGTAACAAACAAACAGAAAAACAGACAGACAGAAAAGAATTACAAAAATCGCTGATCTGTTTTCCATTCCTCTTCTTTAGTCACTCCCTTTCTTTTTTATCACATTTCTTTAAATCTACAGACACACCGGTTGTACTGCTTTATTATATGTATATATGACCAATATTTGAATGTAATCAACAATCACTGTGTCACTCTCACAGTATTCCTAGTAACAAAAGAATAGCGACAAGTGAGTTATCATAGAAAACGATCAGAAAAACGTGCCGCGCACACGACTGTGTTCATATCACGATGTGACCATCTCGGTCAGTTTAGAAAGGATAAAAGGATTCATAGAAGTCTTGCATCTCCCGCCTATTGTCTTATCTAACCTTTACCGTTTTCTCTATTTTCTAGACAGTTATTTCTCAGAAACTAAAGTACGAGTTTCGATCAACCTTTGACGTCACAATTGTTGATTCAAGCCGTAGCTTGCGGATAAGTTACTTAAATAATTTATCTGCAGGGATACTTTGATGTTTCATGACACTTGAACTTGATTTAATTTACAAAGAACGTAAGATCCAATTACGTCGAAACTCAAATGCTCTTGGATAATACAATGGTCCTTGATACTACAATCAAATTGAGGACGTACGATATTTAATCAGTTTTCAGCTATCTTTGACGCTGAGATCGTGGCTGAAATCAACAAGACAACAAAAAAAACTATTCTTTGTTCCAAAAACGGATGAAAATGTGTTGATTCCAAATATGCACAAAACTCAATGTCGCTTAAGTCAATTAGCCCGCAAACCGTCGTTATGATCACTTCATTTTTAAAAACATACAAAAATAAAAGTAACTTATATTAATTATATAAACTAGTTCAAGTGTCTGTCTTATCAGTTATCACTATCAGGATTTTTTTTCTTTGGATAGGTTATTCAAAGCATATTCTTATATTGGCACTATGAGGATTTGTGTCGCAGGAAAGTCTGTTGAGAACCACACGTAATTAGTTTAAGCATGCGTGTAGAAAATTGTTGCCGCGGAATAATTTGTTGCGTTTTACATATTCCGAGCCGATAGGATGTTTCCAATTGCTTCCCATCTCGAGACGCTTGTAATGTTGTGCAACAAACAGAACGAGATGTTTTCTTGGGTGTGTTATTCTAGTAATTAAATGTAAGTACGAGGTGTGTTTTGTATTAGGGATTGGCCGTGGGTGGCCTATAAATACTGTTTAATTCTGGAGTGTGTTTCATCAGTAATTTGTATGTATCAACAAAATCGCAGTGTTCAGAGCATTCAGAATAGAACTAAAAATATGCCTATTGAGAATTTTTCCTTTACAAGATCCCAAAATTCACTCCTGATCATAGCCGTGTAGGATCTAAACGGTACCGAGACTTGTAGAGGTATAATGTAATTCCATGATGATATCAGTGAGTTGTCAATTCATATTTCAGCATGTCAGAAACATATTTGTTATATCAAAAATCATGCTTTTCTCTTAGCCTATCATTTTCTAGTGGTATACGAGTTCTGTAAGCGAATATTAGGGAAGAAATGAATAGCCCGCTAGTCAGGAAGTCGAACAACTATTTTGATGTAAATTCAATGAAAGGGCATGAACTGTATAATAGGCAATAATATAATGTACACAAAGAAAGCGATGACCTCAAAGACAGTTTGCTGTCAAGTCCACAAACTAATGAAGCCCTTAAAAGGTTCCGTGTGCTTGTTCCGAGGCTAAACGCCCACTGTTATTCGAGAAATTCTTATGATTGTAAAATACTTGACATAAAACGAATATCATAAATCAAACTTGAACGTTTGACAAAACATTGGCCCAAAAATACCGAAGTTCTGAGTACCATTCTCGCTTTCGGTCAATTATGTTCGTGTTCTCATTAGTTATGATAATTTACTATTTGATGGAGAATTAGCTCATTGGTTTGTAGTAGTTTCCAAACTGTATCTTACCATAATAATAAGAATGTAAAAATTGCATAAAGCAAGACAGTACATCTCACTTGTCGAAGACAGCACGAGTATCACCGCAAGAATGTCGTCAGTTGGAAACGTTGGACACAAGGCATTACGGGAATTTAATGGCACGGAAAATTGCACAAAATTATATGAATCTGCTCGTGTAATTTTCAAAGTATCCATTTCATTTTACTAATCTAAATGGGCAATAAGTCCATATACATTGTAAGATTACCGGGCAGTATTGTTTATCTGGTTCTATAAGGTTGTGTTTAGAGTGAAATGACTATAGTTATCATTTAAAATTTCATAGAATTCTTAATTTTGACTTCCAATAATATTATGAAAATAATATTAATAACTAGCTGTTGCCCGCGGCTCCGCCCGCGTGAATGAGTTTTCCCGGTATAAAAGTCCCGCTTTACGTTAATCCAGGACATAATCTACCCGTGTGCCAAATTTCATCGAAATCGAAAAGTTATTAAATTACTAAAATGGCTATTAAAAAATAGGGGTTGATCGCAGAGGGTTGAAAATTTAGGGTTGTATGTATTTTTTAATGCCCTATTATAGAAAAATAAAAACAAAAAAGTTTGTCCAAAAATTTCAAAATAATATTAAGGGTGAACAACCCTTATCACTTAGGGGGATGAAAAATAGATAACAACCTATTCTCACACCTACCAAGTGGGAATATAAAATTTCACCAAAATCGGTTCAGCCGTTTCGGAGGAGTACGGGAACGAACATTGTGTCACGAGAATTTTATATATAAGATAATATTGAATAAAATTAACAACAGGTGGAACAGTTCATTTTACATGCACGTAGTCCGCAAATAAATTTAAATTCTATGACACAATTAATGTAGCTTATTTTCCATAATTTATTTCATTCCCTCTACTAATTCAAGGAATAGCAGCGCTTGTCTCTATGACCTCTCTTAAATCTCCAACATTATCATTTACATACATAAAGCACCATAAAATACAACACGAGACACAGTAACCTACATTAAAATGCAACCAACACACGACGCGTAATAACCTGCCCATCGACAGCACAGATTAAGGAGAAAGTCCGAAGGTCACCCAACCCTCAGGTCAAAGGACAATTCAATAAGCATTACGTAATAAAATGTAAAACTACAAAAAGGCGTTGTAATCGGTGAAAGCGAATGGTCTCATCATTCGGTCTGATAACTTAGATACCATTGTGAATCCAACAATAAGGGAGAGTTGAATGTATTGGTACTGGCTTTTCATTTACCCAAATGAGTTGCTAGATGTAAACCGTCGTAGATGGGTTATTAGGCATCAGCCGGTAGCATTGTACGGGTGCGTCCACAATGGTGCTTTCACGCGGCCTTTGTGCCCGCCTTTGACCTGTCAATAAAGATATACCACGATGGTAGTAATGACCATGAGTCATTAATTATCTTTGACGATTTGGAGCGCGATCTCGAAGGGAGAAAAGTTTTTATAGTTTGTATTGTGTACTTGTATAAATGCAAATTAGTTTGTTTTAGAATGTTTACGGACTTCCGTTGCATCTTTAAATAAAACAAAAACGGGTTGCAGTCCGGGAGTGCCGGCAGAAGTGAAAACTTGAACTTAAACGTTGTGCATTTTTGAATATTATGGAATGGTTAGGGAATAATTTCGCACGAATTGCTTTATTTATCAGTATAAAAGTACTAGCATTTATGTGGTTAAATACAATATTTAGTTTTTGCACTATCGTACCAAAAAAGTCAATTTCACTATTTCTTTATAAATCAAAATTTGAAAAAAGAATGTTACGCTCTTTTGGACTCGTGCCGTGCCAACGCCGGGGAAATAAATAAAAATGTAGTCGTTTAAGAATTATAGCTTCTACGCATTGTATTTAAGGTTCATATTAGTAAGGGATGGTAAAACCTCCTATGCATTTTCGATCGGTCACGTGATCCTGACGCGAGTTTAACATTTTATACCCATCCCAAAAGTGCTCAAAGCCGCTAAAGAAGTTTTTACTTCAATAAAACTACATAGAAACGTAAAAAAATTACATAATAGGTATTTATAGTATAAAATAAAAGTGTAGGCTTTTGAAAAATTAAATTTCACTAAAAATAAATAAATATCTGTGTAATTTAATTAAAAAATATTTTCTATTCGTTAAGTTGATTTCTTTAGATGCATCTTTATTTAACAGGTAGTATTTTCTTTATGATGCGGTTGAGAGTATTTTATTACACACTAAAACTGGTTGATGTCTTTTCTTCATATGTTACTCTCTAGAAAATAGCTATATTTTTTTAATAGACATTCTTTATTCTTATATAGTAAGCTTATCCCTAAGAAAAGGAGAAATCTTTATAGGCTGTTCTATTGGCCTTTGTTAAATGTTTTACAGCCCGAATTGTTGGGTATATATATGTTTTCAGCATACTAAATCGCAATTTATACAATGATGAACAATACGGCAACATTATCCATAACATTTTCGATATTTACTTGCAAAATTGCCGTTAAAATCCGCTTTTCAATGTTAGTTTTACTGTTGTGTGTAATTATTAATGTGTACATTATTATCCTATTGATGATAAATAATTATTTGAACACCACAGACAATCAAACTAATGTAAGTGTTTAGATGCAAAACCACAATATAATAACATAACATTTATATTTACTGTTTGTAACCAAAGTGATGAGTGAGGGGAATATTTCAGTACAATATGTATAGCGATGTGAGACCAAGTTTTTACACCCTTCATATACTAAAAGATCAGTGGGCTTAGAATGTGACAAAAAAACACGTCACGTCTCCGTTTCGTCTTATTGGGATTGGTTGAGAGACTGACGTATTGGTCTCTCGATCAATCACAAACATCAAAATTAAACGACATCGTTTTACGAGTTGCGTCTTCGTGTCACATTCTAAGTCCACTGACAGACTTTAAAAAACTGGTAAAGTAACAAATTTTGCCGAAGTAATAAGTAGGATTATTTATTTATTATATTTTATTTTAATTAGCTTTCTGTTTTGTACATACATCATCTCGAATTATGACAGATTTCGTCATAATAATAAATCTACCAATCATAAAAAAAAATCATAAGAAAAGTGAGTAATTACTTTTCTTAGGTGCAACGCGACAGTTCAAAACTGTCGCAATCTCAGCATCAATAAAGTACATCCTAAATAACTCGTGTAACAATCAACTATAGGACGTGACATCCAACGGATAGAAAGGGTTAACTTAACCCGAATGCAAGAATCTCCCGTTAGTCACAAATTCCGAGACTCACAATAGACACCGTTGAGCCACCGATGGGTAATTTGAGTTCATATTGTGTTCAGAAGGGCCCCAGAGCAGTGAAAATAACCGAGACACGAACACTCGCACGCAGTGGACCGGAAAACGTTCTAATTGAAAACACGTGAAAAAATTGTGATACAGATGAAATTAGGAGACAGCAGCGTAATCGCGCGCTTGGGATAAAATGTTACTAATTCCATAATAGTAGTACCGTTTTGTGATGCTTTAAAGTTTGTCAACAAAATATGTTAGTTTTCGGGGCACTGTGCAGTCTTTACTGACCTACTTTAGTTGCGTTAAGTTAATTTATTAATCAAGTGTGATAAATTTAGAGGTGTAATTTTCTATATTTTTAAGCCTCAGATAAATATGGAAGAATTTCGTTTTATAATTTTGCTCAGATATGGCGATGTGTTTAATTAACGGTGCTGTCACTACTCTAACATACTTATGTCGTAAATGTAAGTGACAGTCGACAAAATTGTCTTTAATATAAAAATTGATAGTGTAAACAGCCGTTAACGCAAGCATTACCTCGAAGGTAACGCCTTAGAGTAAAGCATAATATACCACATAAATTCATTACCCAGTAATCCGCGCATGAGTGCATTAAAATATTAAATGACTGCCTTCAGCGGCTGGAAGCACAAAGCTTTCTACGAAGCCCTTTGTTCAACTCACCACGAGCGAATTCTAACATGAATAGTTCTTGTAAAATAGGGGACACAGCCAACGGTCCAGTCGTTCGGTAAAATTGTATAATATCTACGAATTGAATTAAACGATTGTATTTCGTAAGAACTTCTGCCCGCTGTTATGAAGACGTGCGCGCAGACTGCGAACAAAATCATGGTATTTCAACTTACAGATAGCATTCAAGAAAATCTAATATTAAACCCAATTCTGTATCAACATGAAATGCATAGATAATCTTCAATTTTAAAATTCATTAAATAGATTTTTTAAGTGTTATTAACAAACAACAAATGGAACATAATATGCTAAAGACAATTATATTTGACAACTATGGGCAAGCACTAAAGAACGATCTAATCCTTAAAAGAACAAATCCAATTCCAACACGACACTTGTAGGCAATACCTACTTTGGAAGCGTAATATTTGATACCAAAACCCAGATACGGAATCGGTGACGTGAGAATGGCCACGGGTCATGGACCACGCTAATATAGCGCTCACGAACGGCACCATACTGGTAAATGTGGCATGTGGGTTGATCTTCAACTGTTTTGAACGGCGAAGAATTTCTCTAATGCCAATGTAGGGTGACAATTTTACCATGCAAATATCTAAAGTGGCTGATAATTTCTAAAAGATTGCAATAGTATGATCTGGCATGAATTTTAAAAAGAAACTATAAATGTCAAAGGTTATATAACTAATACCACTAAAATTTTGCCAACTATTTATTTAACATTGCCTAAATCAATGAATTGCATATCTGCAAACTCGCAAACCGTAAGTAAAAATTCTTTCATAATCCATATTTTGTACCTTTTATATTAAACGACTGTTAAGTACCGATAAATAGCCAATTATCCTTGGCAAATGATTACACAGAGGCTGACAAACTGCGGCGGAAACTTTAAACAGGTGGTTTATAATTAGAAAAATTAAGTATCATACGTATTAATAAGGATCAATATTAATAGTAAACATGTTTAGCTACAAAGTATAATTATTGCTCTATGTTAGAGTGAATTATTACTAAGATTTTTTTGGCTAGACAAAATGATTAGTCTTTATCTGTTGGAACTACAATGTAGTAGAAATACTTAATAAGTCGACTAACCAGAGAAATTAGGCAGGCAGTGGCATGGTTGTGCCCCTGGCATTGCTTAAAGTCCATGGGTGGCGGGTGCCGCTTACCATCAGGCGGACCGCTAGCTCGTTTGCCAAAGTAGGCAATAAAAAAAAATTGTCTAGAGACTAGTAAAAGTAGTTCTGTAAGTACTTACTTACAGCGGCTAATTTTGGAGCGTCTCGTGGAAACAAGCCACTTCAGCGGGTGTTTTACTTTGCATGGCTTCGCTATATTGACAGGTCAAAACATATCCAATACCCTACTATAATATTAGGCATGGTTTGATATAAAGTACATTTATGTGGTACATACTATTTATAGCACATGAAATCCAAATTATCAACAATTGTGTGCATATTTTGGCGCTATAAGGTGTGAAATTTCGAGCGGTACGCGTCAAGCAAAGCACAAAAACTGCACAACGATCACAAAAAGTTACTGTTAATTTTATATAGTCCGCAGTCACGATCGACGTTCCGTATAATGTACATTTATTTTGAACCATGACAAAGTTCAACTATATTAGATAGTAACCTCGACAGGGTTAAGGGCGCTAGATTTACAAGGAATCAATTTGATAGACGGTATTTGTGTCATGAGGTTATAGTAATCCAAGAGAGCCGTTATCCGCGGTTCACGCGGCACCGTGAAATTATACAAACCAATCATTGAGACATTTCAAGCCGACCTCTGATAGAAAACCAAAGGTGTTTTATCTAAGTTGCATTAATCCAGTTGTACAAATTACGATTAGGCGGTTATTTCCTCGTTCAAGCACGTATTAACCAGTCTCACGTAAACAATACAAACTAGGTTCTTATGACTGTGGTTGAGCTTTATTATTTAATTTACCCGGCTCAGTAAGAGCGCGGATTTTATTACCATAATTATTATTTATGTTACTCATAAACGTTGATTATTGTAAGAGAAAATACAGCTACATACAATTATTGCACAGATTACTTTTTAAAAAGAAATTGCAATCTCAACTTTTATGACAAAATAAAATCCGCAAAACTGGAATTAATATCGAAAAGAAACAAAAGAAATCTTATGATAATAACGCCAAGTAATCAACTGAAACCATTATCTCGCAAAACACGAGTCACCAACAATCTACGTTCGTTTAACTACACGGTACTGTATAGTACTCGTGGTTTCAAAAAACAACGTGTCGGTAGACCATTCATTAAAATTCATGGCGCAGAAGACGTCCAGGCGAACCCATGTTGTCGTCGTCGATGACTTGAAAGTTCAAAAGCTGCATCACGTGCGGCTAATCTGCGTCAAACTGCACAGTTAATAGGGCTGTCACATCAAAATTTGGCTGTCTATATCTCCGTTGACAAAGGTTCATATTGGGGTGTAAGTAAATAAGTATAATTTAAATAATGTTTTAAGCATGAATGTGTGGCACAACATAACGACTTAAGTAAACGTTTAAAAATGTTGTAATCAGATCTGTGACAACCCTACGCCGAGGGGTTAGAATGAGGAACACATCAGAGTCTCCGTCCGACACTGATAGACTCGTACCTGCCAACTTATTTACGGTTAGCTAACGCTAAATATACGGAAATTCATACGCGACAGCATCGATTAAGCGGAATGATTAGCTGCTTCATGTTTAATCGTGTGGTAAACTCCGTAATTGCATGGACATTATTGTACGAAATAAGATTTTCGTTTCAATAGCCGTGGATATTTACAATACTGACAATCCTGTTATATTTACTTTATACCGTTTGTGTCTTATTACTATATCATCATTAACTTGATAGGCAACAAACTCAGACAATCACATAGAATATGTACGCTTGTCATTGTCTCAACTCAGCATGTCATCACAAGATCACATGTAAATGCGTATCAAACTCGAATACCGCTCGCAGCGACTGACGATAAAATTATTCGCGTTGTAACGGCAAGCGACAGGTGAAGACATCATCCATCCATAGCGGAAACTCTTCAGACGTATTACAAAGCGTCACTGAAGAGCCCGAGACTCCCCTCGACGATTTGTGGTTACAGGCAGAATACAAACGCTAACTGCGTGCTCATTTCCACTTCGAATTTAAAGCGAACCACAGCCACTTCGCATTCGAGTTAGAACCGCATGCGAAGTCAAGAGCGATTTAATAGACCATTACGAAATGACAACCTGATTCGGACGTAATCAAAATTATCACATATTTGCAAAGAACCAGCTCGTTAAATAATTTACCATTCACAAGTAAAAAGAGTAGGCGCTGATGTGTTGAATTTATCACGCTTAATGACGATGAAATTAATCTGAATCTAATCATCACATATTGTTGCATACCTTGGAGTTAATCGTAGCGGTAGCAAGCATATTTGCGTCAGACTAAGTGGGGCTTTCGATCGTCAACCATCACGGAAGACAGAAAAAAACTAGTGGCGGTTTCCGAGTGGAGTATCGCACGGCGTATCTGTCTCAATGGAGCAGTTCAGTTGCTTACAACAATAAGCTCAGTGGGATGCATGACAAAAAGGTTATCAACACAATAACACGGCGTTTCCCGACCTTGCATTTCACTTCGTAACTGGGCTTTGGTCGTGCGCCCGGATCCTACTTTAACGAAATGTTTCAATTGCATCTCCAGCCGTAATACCGTTGCGAGTACCGCTTAATTCAGCGACGTAACTATTGTTGTACAAAAAAAATGAAACGCAATAACAGTTTAAGCCGGTATAATTTGTAAATAAGGACGGCAGCGACACCCTTCACAAGAGGCGTGGAGAATTATGAAATGATGCAGTTTTTGTTCGGTCGCGGCTGACGGCTCGATAGATGTTGTGTCGTATGCAAAAAAACAATAGTGAATTGTAAATAACGGTGGCTTAAGAAAATAGTAAACTGTTTCGAACAGTAGGTAATATTACTGTTATACATAAACATCCTTATTCATAAACCTATTATCCTATTTTAGTTATCGAATGTTTTGTCTCCTTCGAACGAATTTTGAATTGAGTTTGAAGGAATGAGACAAAACATTCCATAACTAAAACAGGTTTATAAACTGTTTATGAATAAAGTCGTAAAAATATTGCGGTATAGCTGCAGATCAACAATAAATGATTACATACTTGAAAGATTTGAATATGCATTACAAAATTGCCGCTTAAAGGCACGATGTACAAAATATGATTGTATGGTATTTTGATTAGCTTATTCCAGAGCAGAATGAGTAAAATTTGAATAATTATTAAGTAAGAAGTTCCCGTAATATGCTATTCAGTAGGCACAAACGCTGAATATTTAATAATGCGTGAGAAAGTAGCACATAAAAAACGGAATGGTAAATAGAATTTTAAATTAGTAAACAATAGCGTATGATGCAATATGTAGTTTATTTTGTAATTACCGCGAGGTATATTTGCATTTTAATCAAGCGAATGTTCAATAAGAATTTCTATTAAGGAACAATCATGGGCATGTTTCATAAAAACATGAGAAGTTGTATTCAATGTCTTTGAGATATATGGTACGGTAATTCATTGACTTTTGTTGGGAGTAAATTCGCATTATTTAAAACCATGTTTCCTATATGGTATTTCATGCTAAAATGTAGAGTTTGCAAACGTAACTTTAATGTCGCATACCGAACGTTCATAAGACTGCCTCGGTGGCGTAGTTGTATTACGGTACGACTGCAAAGCTGAGGTCTCGGGTTCGATCCCCGGGTCGGGCAAAGTGATATTGGGTTTTTCTATTTAGTATCAGCCCGGAGTCTGGAATTTGTGCCTGATATGGTGATAGGCTCGCCCCCTATTACATTATGGGACGGAATACGCACGGCGAAAAGTGGATGCACTAGTTGCGCCTCTACCTACCCCTTAGGGGATAACAGACGTGAGAGTGTGTGTGCGAACGTTTACAAAACATGACAAGATTATTTGTTTAATGTACTAAGTGAAATTTGGTATTCATTACAAATAAGTAATTGATAGCTTTCCCTGTGTAAGCGCGGTTGAAGCCGAAACCAGAGGTTAGACGACGGATGTTGCAACGCATGTAGACCGTATCGGCAAGAGCAGCCGACAAAACGGCCCGTCACGCCCAACTAAACCACGCAACACTGAAAACGTAAGAAGAGATGGCAAAATGATGTGCGAAATTTGTTACTGTTACAATGGCTCATTGTTTACGCGTAAAAAAGAAAGGACACTAACACGTTTGCAAAACACACGTTCATAACGTAAACACTTTCTTTTAGTTCATTAAGATAACAAATTTACGGCATAAAGTTAAGTTGTAAACATTTACACATGAGTAAAGTACGAACGGTACAAATCTGTTTTTTTGTGGAACACGTCGTCATTTCAGCTTCTCACACAATTAAAAAAGAAGATTTACATTCGCTGACGACAAGTAAAATAACGCAAAGCAACGTTTATTTGAATAGTGAAAACGAAACAAAAACTGACCCAGATGCATTAGCAGATGCTTCTGATGTGGCGTTTATGTTTAGTGAACCGTATACGTTTTTACCGACAAATTGTAATAAAATCAATATAATACTTATGACTGGTAAACTAGGCTTATTATATTCCAAAAAAATATTTTTATACATACAAATAAGTAATGTATGCACACATACACACACAATCACGCCTTTTACTCCCGAAGGGGTAGGCAGAGTCGCAACTAGTGCACCCACTTTTCGCAGTGCATATTCCGTCCCATGATGTGATAGGGGGCGAGCCCATCGCCATATCGGGCACAAATTCCAGGCTACGGGCTGATACTGAATTTAAAATCCCCAATACCACTTTGCCCGAAGCGGGAATCGAACCCAAGACCTCAGCATTGCAGTCATATCGTAAACAACTACGCCACCGAGGAAGTCATGTATGCGATTAGTATAATCTTAAATCGTTGGAAGTTTACAAACGACGCAGTCACAAAAACCGCTATAAAACAAATTCGTAGGTACGTTCGTCCAATAGCAAACTAAATTGCTTTAACAAATACTACGTTTGCAGTTAATGATAATAAAAGAAAGAGATATTTTATCACAGACTAGCAAACTAAACGTTTTCAAGAATTGACAATACTGTTGACCGTAAAATCTGTGTAGGTTAACTAGCAAAAAACATTATCTTTGATATACGTTCTACTTTGGATCACGGCCTCTTTTTAAAGAATTAACGACTTACAGAAGAATGGACTCACCTATAACAAATAAGCTATTGTTCCTACGACAGATTTAGAAATATCTGGGAACGAAAATATTGAATTCGATTCGATTCAAAGCTTTCGATTGTGAGAAACAACAATAATTTACAGCGCTCCAGATTAACTTGTCAAGTTAAATTGCAAATTCGTTACTCTTTGCAATTATGAACCGCAACCAGTGAAAAATAAACGTTGATAAAGTTATTAATTTAATTGGAGAAATCAAAGAAAAGGAAAGTATTGTAATCAGATACAGTAACAAGGCTTGATATATACATTGAAAAGTTGTATGCAGTTGAATCGGTAATTTGCGTAGGAAAACGACTGTATACATAGTTAGCGTCTAAGACAACTGCAAGAAAGCGCAGCGGGTGCGAGGCAGTGTCCCAGTGACATACATTTTGCTCAAACTGACATGATATGGTGGTAATAAGCAACATACGATTAACCCGCGAATATGATGCATAGCACGTACAGAATTACCAACTAAATGAGATTAGAACTAATGCTAATTGGACATCGAGCATCGAAATGTTACTTTCATTGGTAACGAGGTGTTTATTATTTGTTTCGCTTTCTTTGTGAATGTATTCAAAATATATATTAAATCAAAAACATCAACACATATAAATAACGATAAATAATCATGAAAAGAAAAACCTGATGCTTTAAAAGGTTAACATATTAGCAACAATATCATTTAATCATATCAACCATAACTTCCGAAGCTAATGGATAAGCTATAGCGTGTAAGGGTTTTAATCAAAGACTATACAATTAATCGGTAGCGCGGACATGTATAAATAGACGTCTTTAAATACATGCTAGCATGTTCATGATACATCATTACTTAATTGAGAGGTAGCCGTCGATGAAAAGTTGCACGGTCAAGACCGCAGTAAACGATAGTCCCGCCTTCGCTCACTGTTCTTGCGGGTTCCATTTACGTGATCACTGACGCTGGGTAATCGGCAAAAAGAAACTTAGATTCAAGGCGACAATAAGTCTAAATAAACGAAGAAAGTTAGCAAAAAGTTATTTACGGCACCGCAAAGCCGCATTGTCTAAACATTGTGCAAAATCATTGATCGAGGCCATTGATGTATTAAAATTTAATACATCAATGATCGAGGCACATTATTTCAAAATTAATTTTAAACGGAGACAAAGGAACGTAGAAATCAAACACCGTAATAGTTCGATTACCGCAGTGATTACTAATGTATACATAACAATGCTCTTGAATTAGGTAATAAAATACATTGAGGCAGTTAACTGAACGTCTCGTTGACAGCACAAAAAAGTCGCGGGTAAAAGTGACTTGGACGTCAATAATGGCAATTGAAATCCGAATGGTGCAACGGTAAACTAGTGATAATTAACAATCGATGAACCGAAGTTAATATGGCGGTAAATTGGTAAGAGGTTTAATTCTACATGAGAAGCTTTTGTTGAGTGCACAAGAGAATAAATTGTTAGTACAACGAGCCCAACATTTGCATATCATGCTTCCGCAAGACATTTTAACATGTTTCCACAACAATTCCACAAATGAACGATAGAAATTCATTTACATTCACAACAATTTGTATAATTCAATATCATAACGATTAACATATACATTTTTATTGTAATCATTGATCACAAATGGCAACTCATTTAGGAGAGTTAGCTGTAATTTTTCGTACTGATCATGATCTCTAAACAGAGTTCATTGTTTTCGCAAAAGACAACAGTTAAGGTTAGGGGGCAGGCATTCGATATCGATGCTATAACAAGCGTCTATCAAAACGTTATAGCTATCGATGATCTTAAGTATTTCTAGATATCGATCGTTATTGGTTACCGGCATGAAGCATATCTAAATGATTTACAACATTGGATGAAAATCCGACTGGTTGTTTCTAATCGTTTAACAACACATCGGAAGCCTTTCACTGCGATTATCTGAAGGACGAATAATAAATCACAATTGCTTCTGAAGGGTACCAAAGTTCTATTTCTACCGCCAAGCAGCCGCGTGCATGCACTGTCGTGTTTCGGTTTGAAAGACATTGTACCCAGTGTAACTACTGGACATAATGAGACTTAACATCTTATGTCTCAGGATGACGAACGCAGTGGAATGCCACACAGTACTTTGTAACTCAAGGTGCTGGATGGTCGTATTGCTTACCATCAGGCGAACGGCATGCTCGGCTCGTCATTATATGCAATAAAAAAAACGTACTATTTAGTATATCGTTACGATTTAGCATTCATAGTTCCTTCAAGGTTATTTCTATAGCCTTAACGAAGATTTAATTGATGTTACATATTACGAGAATGAATAGTAATAGACGAAGGAATACATGGGGAGTACGTAATGTAAGTACACATCGTAGTAAAATTATGTGACGACAAAAAGTAGTCACACAAGACTATAAGGTAGAAAAACTGGTGCAAGGGTTCACTGCACGAGATCTTGAGTATTCCTGATGCGTTCCCACAAGTCCCCTTGATGATTAACTCCTCACAATAAGCAATCAATTATTATGTACAAAAAGGGAATTGTATTCCGCGTTCATTAAATATGTTTATTATCTTTTAGTAAAGTAAAGCATTAGGAACTGTTCGATGCAAACATTTTATTTCGGTGGCGAAATAGCGCAGTTAATTCTGGAGCAATAAATACCTCGACCGACTGCCTCGGTGGCGTAGTTGTATTACGGTACGACTGCAATGCTGAGGTCTCGGGTTTGATCCCCGGGTCGGGCAAACTGATATTTGATTTTTCTAATCAGTATCAGCTCGGAGTCTGGAATTTGTGCCCGATATGGCGATAGGCTCGCCCCCTATCACATCGTGGGACGGAATACGCACGGCGAAAAGTGGGTGCATTAGTTGCGCCTCTGCCTACCCCTTCGGGGAAAAAAGGCGTGAGTATGCGTAATAAATACCTCCAACTTTGAAATATACGTCTCCGATTCCATATCTGATTATAAACAGTGGTTTTAAAAATTAGACTGCGTTTAGTTTACTATATGAAGCTAGGAATAGTAAGGAGGTGCCAAAATGAAGTATTATCTAGAATATATGTTTAAATATAACATTAGCTTAAATTATCTATACGTAACATACGCAATTACTTCTGCGCGGTTAGCCGATGTGTAATCTCACTTTTATCCGACAATAAGTACTATTAGTAGGAGCGTTCTTTAGTGTGATGATGAATGTTATTACACCCAATTACGTATCAAAAGGCGTGTCGATATTAATAGTGCTTAAAAATCCGGAAGCGTAATATCTGCGTGCCGAAGTTATGGTGCACGTTACTTAAATCCACTTTCTAATGAAAAACCGACTTAAACGCACAAAAGAGAAAGTTATTTACAGCTTTTGTGTTAATTACGTTAATGTTTAACGTCTCATCGCGTGTAAAATAAAACTGTTTAAATAATTTTTATTACACAATTACGTATTTAGTTGACGAGTAATTTGAATTACTTGCGATATTTATCGAAACATAACGATCTAGCACATGCGGTATTAGTGACAATCAATTGGCTAGTTAATGTCGTGTATTGTACAGATATAACCGTAAATTCATTCAATTCGTATCAAACGATCGATTAGTTATGATTATAAAGCAATCTGTCAGGAAGCCGGAGATAGTCGCGTGCGCATAGTTTTAAAACCAACAAACTGAATGGTCTATCGCCGCTATTGATTAATGAATGGTGTGTGAAATTGAAATGGTTGTAGCGCTTTATGTGATCTTAGATGCCGCTCTTACGCCCCGAGCGCGTTAAACAATGAGGTTATTATTCAAAATGACTCGTTTCAATGGGATAATGGTGAAGCTGTTACCGGACTTGGATGGGTTTTACTGTGGTGCGATTTAAGGCGTTTTTGTGCGTAGCGGTACTTTGTCTTTACGTGAAAAGAGATAGTTTTAACGGTCGATATAAATTCATTAGTACCTAGGTAATTTTGCACTTAGATTTTTTACGTAGCTTAGCCTAAAATACATAGTGATTCAATTAGACTAAATATATACTTTGATATGTATACTTATGTACATATACATGGCTATAATTCGAAAGATAAAAACTTACTTCCTAAATCATATTGGATATAAAGTTCATCGCTTTCTAACGTAACAATTTAAGCAGCAATAGATTGCGATAAAATCGTGGTATTTGTGTTTGCTCTATAACAAATTATTACAAGATTTATTGTTTCGGGTTTGGCTCGACTTTCGACGTTGTTGGCCAATTCCTAAATAATCTACGATACAGGCTGATTTATCGATATCCTACCTGCTAGAGAATATCGAATTTTCCATTTATAGACTCGACTTTATCTTTTTTTTTTTTTTATAGCCTAGAATGATGAGACGAGCATGCCGTTCGCCTGATGGTAAGCGATACGACCACCCATAAACAGTAGCAACACCATCCAGCAACTTGTCTTACAAAGTACTGTGTGGCATTCCACTGCGCTCGTCATCCTTAGACATAAGATGTTAAGTCTCATTATGTCCAGTAGTTATACTGGCTACAATGTCCTTCAAACCGTAACACAACAGTGCATGCACTGTTGCTTGGCGGTAGAAATAGACATTGCGGTGGTACCCACCCAGACGGCCTCTTACATAATGAGAGACCTACCACCAGTAAAATCTTATCTAAAAATCTGCGACGGTTTTTAATGCAGACTTCACTAAGGGCCAGTTTCACAGGTTTAAAGTAAATTGTATTAAACTTTGTATTGACACTCATGGTATTAAACAGCTAATATATATGGTACTCATTTTATTACAATTCATTTGGGAGCATAGATTAGAGTGTGACTTATGTATTTGGTCGACTTATACATTTAAGTGACGAGTAGCATTTAGCAAGCGGTGAAATTTACCCTAAATATTTTCTCTCTCATAAGGCACTGTTATGAACTCCAAATTATCAAATATAGCAAGAATGAATCAACGTTTGAACCTTTGATTAATTATATACCTAGATAGACACTGAACGTTTCAAACGCGTAGAAAAAAATAGAGGCCAACAGTTCTCCACTAAATGAGTTCGAGTGAATTCATTTTTGTTGTTTGTGTTTTTCATGGATATAATTTTCTTCCCGTTTTAATAGAAACCATGTTATAACTGTTATCATTATGCGCGCACACAAGGATACGCAGAATGATGCAGCAATAGGGTATTACACAGCTGTCACGCATACTAGCTTAAGAAAAGTTGGCCTGTTTGTTTTAGTTTAATTGTAGCGCGTCACTCTATCTAGGTATATAATTAATCAAAGGTTTGAACCTTTACAGTATAATTAGAAATAGTGCCAGTTTTGCTATTAGTAATATGACCCAGACGAGGCCATACTAATAATCGCAATAAATAAAAACAACAAGAATTACATCCGAGGCGCCTAAACGGTAAATATTAAATTTCATATCGGATCCAATAGAAGCTATAATTTAGACTTAAATTACAGGTGAAATCGTATGACTAGACTCGTATTATACTTTTGTGACGCACTGTTATTACGTTAAAACGGATTTAACCCGCTGTGTGGCCCTTTCTCCGTAGGCTTTCTATTTTTCCAATACTTTACACCGTCATTGTCCATTTATTGGAGTGATTCGACACTTGTCTGGTGTTCAACATTTTTCGATCGTAAGTGGATATAATTAGTCTCCAGATATCGTATGTCATTTTTCCATAACTGACAAAAATATACATTCTTAAATCAACAAAATATTTGTAGCGTAAGTTATTGTACACTAATTTCAAAACTGATTTTTTTCATAGCTTAGATAAAGCCTTGCAAAAAAAGTACGAGTGCTCACACAGTTAATTACTACGACATTTCTACAAACAAGCTGTCAAGTGTACAAATTGCTCCACAAAAACTAACAAAACTGGCAGATATGACTCGGCACGTAAGTTAGAACCTACGTGCACCTGTCAGCTGACTTTCGATTTCGGCACAAGCGCTCTGTCACGTCGATAATTCAGACACCTATTTTCATAAATATAACAGGAAATGATTATTTATTTTTATTAGATGATTAAATTAATTTATATTTTTAATTTCATTTTATTTTGAAATAAGCAGCTATAGAGTTTGTTTGCGATGTTGATTTGTTATTTGAATCAGTGTATGATTTCCTTATATGTAAGGAGCTATTACTGTATGTTTTTCATCAGTTCTCAATAATGGGAACTTTATTAAGAGTGTGCTGAGACATTAAAATTACGACATATTAATTACATAAACTAATTGAAACCGAAAACATCAAAAAGATAAAATCTATTAAGCATCCCTTACGTATATACCCATACCATACCATACCAGCCCTGTATTATATACTGCTCACTACTGAGCACGGGCCTCCTATACTACTGAGAGGTTTTAGGCCTTAGTCCACTACGCTGGCCTACTGCGGATTGGCAGACTTCACATACCATCAAATCCTTATCGAGAATTCTAAGGTATGTAGGTTTCCTCACGATGTTTTCCTTCACCGTTAAAGCGAACGATAATTGATAACAATACACACGTAACTTCCAAAAGTCAGAGGTGTGTCCCTTGGGTTTTGAACCACCGGACATTGTCTCGGCGGACCGTCCCATTCCCAACTAGGCTATCGTCCACTTATGTATATAAACGCAAAACATCGTTCATTGTACATATAAAACCAATTTAGTGAAAAAAATATTAACCAAATTACACCAGCGGTCGTGCCGCCAAATAGATTTTTTATCACGATAACAGAGAGCTGTCGACAATTTTAGTTTTTCCAGGTGTTCTTGTCGAAGGAGACAGCGAAGGCCGATCATTCAAATGTAGTACAAATTCCGACGCGTCACGGAAACGTTTGGGTAAGTGGGTTAAGCAAGCTCGGCAGGCTGTATTCAATGACAAAACTAGTAGCAGGCAGCAAGAGATTTCACTACGTGCACTTGCAGCGAAGGGACCAAATGGAAAGCAAACGTTTCCCTTTTCATACTATCTACTTTCATTACGAACGCGGTTCCGTTTAATAAATACATTTCAGATTACAATTGTTTTATAATCCGCGCGGGATCAGAATGGGATGGAACCTTAATATAGAAAATAAAAATGGACAATTCCCAAGCTAAGCAGCGTTCGTAAATTTCTGAATTTAAATTCATGAATTACATTTTCTTGTTCTTTTTAATTATTATTGTTTTATAAAATCAAAAAATTGAGGTGATTTCAGTAGATTTTCTCCTCCTATACTATGAAGATGAGTACAAAATACGCATATCTGTATTACGTAATTACAGTTATATAAGATTGCACAAAATCTTTTCGTATTTATTGAATTTGTATCTCTCAAGCATCAGCGTGAGTTTGCCGACTCTACCATGCGGTGTCAGTTCCAAAAGGTCGCATCCCATTCTGATAGCGCGCGTGTCATATAACATTAATAAAACATATATGCAAGTGTAGAACAAACTATTATCCAGTCCCCGCACGACGCGTCTCGACTTAGGTCCCGTTTTTTCAACTGTTATCTTTTTGTCAGGGTCTTATTAAGCTGGACGAGCTCGCAGCACCTGGAGCAATCGAAGCTCTGCAAGCGCGTCCAGCTTAATAACACCGATGATTATTTTTTTTTTTTTTTTTTTTTTGTCCCTGACTATTCTGCCAGTAGCCTGACTAGCGTCGGCTTTTCTGGCCACACCGGTCTTTAGGGTGAACGCTGGTGCGCTCGCAACCCTGAATTTAAGCAACCATGCTGAGGGCAACCCACTAACGGGTTACGAACCTCGGCTCAGGACGGTCGCTGAGGGGAGAATGAGACATTCAACGATTAGTGGGGGGGAAGGATTTTTACCTAATCCTATCAGTTCGGGTTGTTTACATCGGCACCCGGGCCGGAACTGTCATGAGGGTCGGGAGGGCGACGGGGAACGCGGCGAGGTCCTCGACGGCGAGGACGGAACTGCGGTCTTGTGGAGTGTAAGAGTTTTAAAAACTCGTTTTTCTCACGAATTGCCAGAGTGATTTCGTCCTCTGGATCTGTCAGAACTGAACGCGGCCGTCTCCATTTGGCGCGGTCAAATGGAGTATAAATTGACGCTTTGCGGATGAGCGTGTTGGTATGTTTTTCCGCCCGATCGAAATAGCGTTTGCTGATGTTCTGCATGAAGTGCTTGATGGTCGGCATGTTGGTGTCCACGTGGAGGTTGCGATTGCGAACGTACCACGGGGCACCAAGAGCGTGTCTGAGAAATCTATTCTGCAACGTCTGCATACGCTTAAGTCGAGCGGGCGGTACGTGAGCGAATACGGGTGACGCGTACGTCATAATGGGCCTAATGCACGCGGTATATATCCTAATCTTGTTGCGGATGGACATTTTACTTTGTTTGTTTATGAGCCAATGCAATTGGCTCATCGCGAATGCGGCTCGCGCGCGTACCGCGTTTAAGTGTGGCAAGAAGGTCAACTTCTGATCAAGGATCACTCCTAGATATTTGGCTTTGTCCTTCCAGGGTATGACCTGGTCGGACATGTGGACTGAGGTGCGAGCCACTTGGGACCTCGTTTTCCGAGTGAAAAGGATGGCCTGGCTCTTGGTGGGGTTGACGGTGATTCGCCATTTGCGAAACCACTCACCGAGCTGGTCGGCGGCGGCCTGCAAAGTGCGCACCACTTGGTCAGGGTCTCTACGTGAGGCGTAGATCGCTGTGTCGTCAGCGAAGAGCGCCAGATGGGCGTTCTTCGGTTTCGGGATGTCGCTGGTGTACAGCGAGAAAAGAAAGGGTGAGAGGGCGGAGCCTTGCGGGACTCCGGCCGTGATGGGGTGTCGGGAGGAAAGAGTTCCCTCCACGCGATATTTGAATCCACGATTCGACAGGAATTCTCGTATGATGTGCACGAGATGAGTGGGCACGTTGAGGGTGTACAGCTTGAAGAGCAAGCCGTTGTGCCACACCCTGTCGAATGCTTTTTCAATATCGAAAAAGAGAGCGCCGGTTGGCATGCCGACGCGGAATCTATCATGAACGTGCTCCGTGATGCGGAGCACCTGATTGACACAACTGTGCCTGGTGCGAAAACCGAACTGTTCAGGAGGGATCAAATTATTATTGTGGGCTACGATTTTGAGGCGGTCGAGGACGATCCGCTCGTATAATTTGCCCAGCGTGCTGAGCAGGCTGATAGGCCTGTATGAAGACGGTTCGAATGCGGGTTTTCCCGGCTTGTGGATGCCTATCACCACTGCCTCTTTCCAGACCTCTGGGAAGAGGCAGTTAGAAAACGCGGCGTTATAAATTGATGTGAGGATTTTGACCAGATGCTCCGGGAGCATCTTGATCATGCGAGTGGGTATCCTATCGCCCCCGGGGGCCTTACGACGTTTGAGTGCCTTGATCAGATCGATGACTTCTTCGATTGTCACCGGTGCAAGGGGATCGGGCGGCGGCGGGTCGACGTCCGGGTCGACGTTGACGATATCGTTTGTCGGTCGCGAGTTAGAGATCGGCGGTGGCCGGACCGCGTTCCTACTTTCGACGAGTGAATTAACCGCAACAAGATGGTCGTGGTCTACTGGTATCGTTGAGAGAGAGCATTGAGACTCCAGACTGCAGGCCAGCAGTTCCGCTTTCTCGTCGTCATCAAACGCCGGCCGTTGATTCGGACGATTGAGCGGAGGCATGGAGGTCACATCGTTTCTCCTGAAGGAACGACACAGTTGCCAAAAGGCCTGATGTGTCGGGTCGAGTTCTGCTAGGCGAGATTCCCATCTCGAATCGACGACCTCTTTTATGCGACGTCTAACCTCACGTTGGAGGTAGCGCGCAAGATGTCGTCGTTCCGGGGTGGGGCTCGTCGCGCAGGCTCTGAGCGTGGAGTTACGCACCCTCACCACCCATCGCACGTCGTCGGGAAGTTGCCATTGACTGTGAACAGTCTCCGGCACCTTCTCGGAGCTTTCGCTCAGGACGTTTTGCAGGTGGTTGGTGAAGGAGCGTATCGCGTCGGTCGTTTCCTCAGGAGTCACGATGTTGGTCGGAATCGCGGAAAGATCTGTGGATGAGGTGTCCGCGAGTTTAGTGCCTAGTAGGCGCCAATTCGTTTTCACCTTCATCGGGACATTAGGACCTGTGTCTGTTGGACAGTTTTGGGGGACTAGATCTAGGATCACAGGTCTGTGGTCAGAGTCTAACTCTTGTAGCACTTGCATGGAACGCACGCGAAGGCTTACGTTCCTTACGAGCGCTATGTCGAGTATGTCGGGTCGGTGGTTGTCAACATGGCTATAGTGGGTAGGTTCAGAAGGAACCAGTATGCTCATATCTATTGTTTCAAGACAGCTCTCCAGGGCGGCACCTCTCCCAGTGGTCGAGTTGCAGCCCCAGAGAGTGTTCTTGGCGTTGAGGTCCCCCGCCAAAATGACGGAGTCCCCCATTTCCAATAGGGTCTTGAGCTCATCGGAGTGAAGCTCCTTAGAGGGCGAGAGATAGGCCGATATGATGGTGATCGGCGGATGTCCTGTCATAGCTAGCCTGCAAACTGAAGTCTCAATGTTCCTCAAGCTATCTGGGGGGTCTAGTGGTATGCAGTGCAGGGACCTTTTGTAATATATGAGGGTGCCACCAAACGGGCCGCTGGTACGATCGTTGCGTACCAGGTTGAAATTGGGGATATTGGGACTGCGATGGGCGGGTTTGAGGAACGTTTCCTGGATGAGGAAAACGTCTAAATTATTTGTGCGGACAAAATCAGAGAGTTCGGCACGCTGGCCGCGAATACCATTAATGTTGAAAAACCCCACTCTGAGGGAGCGAGGTTTGGTCCGCTTAGGGGGATGCACTGCGCTGTTGTTCGCCATTTATGATGACGACGGAAGGCGCACAGCGTTGTTGATAGCCCAGTAAATTTTATTCTGGGTCTGATAGATTTCTGCAAGGATTATATGCTCTTCGTCCCCAGAGCGGGAGAGGAGAGCGGAAAGTTCGGCTATTTTGCCGTGGAGACGCATGATCTCCGGAGAGCATAGGAGGGCGGAGACTGTTTCCGCCGAGTTGTCCGACGCCGGCGTCGTCGCCACCTGGCGGGTTGGAGGTTGGGGTTTGGATTTGGGTTTGGTTTTAGGTTGATTTGGCTGGGCTGCCTCCGAAGGGGGAGCCGCGGTAGCCGAAGAGGTCGAGTGAGAGGGTGATTGGGTTGTGGCCGGGGTGGCGGGAGTGACTCCGCTGTGGGCCTCAAGACGGGGGTCGGGGCGAGCCGTGGGTGGGAACCACGGGTTTCGCACCGGAGCAGGGGCCAGCCTAAAGGCTGGTGGTGCGGCCTGAGGGGCTGGAGCTTTAAGAGCTCTGGGCTGTTTTTTGGGGGCCCGAGGGCAACCGCGATAGTTGGCGGGGTGGCCCGTCTGCCTACAATTAGTGCACGAAGGGGGCTCCGTGCACTGGGTCCTATCCTTGGGACGGGGGCACTCTAGTGTGCCATGTTCGCCGAGGCACTTGACGCACCTGGCGGGGAGGCGACAGCCACGGGAGTTGTGGCCGTATTTCTGGCAGTTGTGACACTGCCCTACCTGTCCAGATTTGTGTGGGGTTTCGACGGTGAAGCCGCCTAGCCCCGAGATGTCTTTAATCTCAAAAAGACGTTTAACATCGTCTGAGGATTTTAAGATGGCGAGAACCATCTCGTACTGAATGCCCGGCCGGGAGGCACGGGATTGACGGTGCATCCTGTGCACCTCTAATACAGAAATGCCCTTCTCAAGGAGGCCATCCTTGACCTCTTGGGCAGACATTTGAACAGGAATCCCCCGGATGACGTAGCGGAAGCGACGTTCGTCCGGGAGAGCAAAGGTGAAATAATGATATTTCCTGGAATCCAGGAATTTGGTCAGCGCTCTGTGGTCCGCGATTGAGGCGGGCTGCAGAGCAAGAAGCTTGTGGATTTTATTCCACGAATTGGACGCGATGGCGATATGCTGCCGGCGCAGCTCAGCGAAGATGTCCGGAATGGACATGTTGGCGGGCAACTGAAGATTCAGCCGCGGGGGTTTTTTGTTCCCCTTAGGTTGGGTTGGTGGCGGCGGTGGCGACGACGTCGACGCCGACCGATGATTACCGTAACACAAGATGAAAAACCCGGTCTTAAGCGTTCAAACATGCAACGAGCAAAAACACGACCGACACCAATCAAGAGACGCTGTTCCCACTCAAATAAAATACTGTCGCATTTTATTTATTGCATGTACCGTGCATGTATAACAATAAAAATAGCAAACGTTGAGATAACATTACTCGAGCTAAACGCTATTACGTTACCATCCGAGATTTAAGATAAACACAACACGGCCAATAGAACTCGACGGAAAATTAAAGGATGCAGACTATGTACGGCAGACGCAAAAACAGGCGGAACGCTCGCGTAATTCGTTAACCATGGCCATAGAACAACACAAAATTGTACGGTTTATCGAAATAAATATTTCTCTTAGCGACGCGGAAGCCACTGTCGTGTTATTCCAACAAGCCGCACAGCATCAGGTAGCCGCAATCACTATCGAAACGGTAATTTCTTAGACCAGCCCGGCAGAAACACGACACGGCAAGAAATTGTAAGGAAGATTCGCGTTCGTGGTCTAAAAACGACGAAACAATAAATCACGGTAATGATCGCCATACGATAGGATTTATTATACGCCGGCAAAATTACACGAATCTTAAATGGTAGGAACCAACGATTACTTACTGGAAGTCTGTATTGAAATGGTTATAGAGATCACTCACAACTCGTGTTACTGGATTTAGAATGTACTCTCTGCAATAGCGTTCATCTATTATTTCGAGTAGTTTATCTCAAGACATGCATTCCATTCTTTGAAGCTATTACAGGCAGACATTAATATCGTAAAAGGTTCTTGTATAATGACTGCCTCGGTAGCGTAGTTGTATTACGGTACGACTGCAATGCTGACGTCTGGGGTTTGATCCCCGGGTCGGACAAAGTGATATTGGATTTTTCTACTCACCATCAGCCCGGAGTCTGGAATTTGTGCCCGATATGGCGATAGGGTCGCCCCCTATCACATCATGGGACGGAATACGCACGGCGAAAAGTGGGTGCACTAGTTGCGCCTCTGCCTCCCTACGCCTTCGGGGATAAAGAGCGTGTATGTACGTATGTTCTTGTATTATTCTTCCATTCAACACATTATAACGTGTTTGTATTCGCCTTAAAGCGAATGATAATCGAGAGAGCTAAACATTACGCCTATCAAGTTTTCATTAGAAATGATCTACATTACAGATTATTATATGTGTATATTGTATGAGAAAATTGACGATAAAATTAATGAATTGTTTTTTAATTGCTTCTAATAACCGATACTATTTGAAATGTATCATTACTGTTTACATATTAAATCCATCATAGTAATGATCCAACAGTCTTAAATAAACTGTATAACAAGGAACTAATGCATATCACGTAAATATTTAAAAATAGATTTTTGCTCGCGGCTCCGCCCGCGTGAATGATTTTTTCCGGGATAAAAGTCCCGCTTTATATTTCCCGGAATAAAAAGTAGCCTACGTTACTCGCTGATAATGCAGCTATAATGCTGATAATGGTAAAAGAATTTAAAAAAAACGGTGCAGTGCTTTTTGAGATTATTAATTGCAAACATACAAATACTTCCTCTTTATAATACTAGTGTAGATAAACAGGCCTTTATTGATGTTACTTCTTGAACATTAGAAACAACTTTGTGTGCATAATAATAGACTATTCGCGGAAGAGCCTTTTAGTGTGCAATTTGAAAGGCTATCTGAAAACTATAAAGCTCGCTAGCACATCACTCAAATGATATGGAGTGGTGCGTGCGCCGGCGCGCGCCATCAAATACTTAATTTTATACCATTAGCAGGAAGACGGCGATATCATAAATCCATAAACACAGAACTGCGTTTAGTAACTATAAAATAGTAAAAGGTCGCGTGGTTTTAACAGCCGCTACGATTTACAGTAAAATATTATCTAAGGACTTATTTGCGTGGATACCAATATTAACAGATACGGAGATTGTTTCAAATAATTGAAAAACAATTACACCGGTTGCTGATAAATGCTAACCGTCACATCAATGTATAAGCCGAGGAAATACAAAAGTCTTACTCTTATCTATGCTCCCAAATAAATGGTTATAAAATTAGTACTATTTACATTAGCTGTTTAATACGATAACTGTGAAATAAAATTTACTTAAAATCTGTGCAACCGGCCCTTAATGAATTAATAAAATTCGCGAATAAAATAATTTTACTATTTGAAAATATAAGCTAAATGCGATTGAGGTATCATAGCTAAAACATGACGCGAACTATGTCACAGAATTACATTATTTAAAAATAGATATATCGGTTAATTAATGCCGTAATATAATTGCACAAATACAATTATGAAACACTACGCGCATTACCTTACGAATTATATAATATTTCACCTGTAGCGTTGATTGAAAGCTCTACAATAAATTAGATGTACGAGATATACAATTATGTGTGTAAGTAAATGTATGAGAGATTAGTTTCAACACACTCGTTGCTGATGACCACCGGGCAATATAGCAGTTATCATGAGATGTTAGAACACCTAACAGTTATGAGGAATAAAGTAACAAAATTGCCCATAACTTGCCACAGTGGGGCAATTTATAACAATCTATCGCATAAAGGGTATCCAGTAGGATCCGATAAAATCAATTAATGTTCCAAACAGTAGGCGAGATAGAATTTAGTTTGTTATCGGCGAGGTTTACAGCTTCAGATATCTTCGTGATCAGTTAGGGTTTGTTTATTGACAACGTAATAGGCGAGGCTCTTTAGTGGGATAAGCAGGAGAATAAGGTTCAAAGTGATCAAACTTTAGTATTAGATATCCAGAGTCGAATTTAATCGCGAATTTATTATTAGATTTTTGTAATACAACTTAACGATGAGATAGGCACATCGTTCATCTGATGGTGTGGTATTGATCAAAATTTTATATCAAAACAATGAATCTGATTAAAAGTGCACTTTATTAAGTTCCTTTAAAATCGTCATACATAATCCGATAGATCTGACAAATAAAATTGAAATCTGTTCGTAATATTTTAGTTGCAAATATTGTCAAAATCTATTTACTTGAATCTATGGAAATTTCAGCCATAGTCATACAAAAATATGTATGAAATTACTCATGTTATAAACTTTCACGCTAAATACGTATATGAATTCTGTACCGTTAACATACCTTGACTAACTAAGCGAAAAGCACATCTCTAACTTTATTGCTATCAGATACTACTTGATACTGCATACTGTAAATCTTTCCAATTAAATATTCAAAGTAGATATGCTCATAGCAATTTCAATTTGTTTACTAAAATAAGTTAACGAAGTCACAAATTACTTTTATGATGTGTGTATGTGAAAATATAAATGGAAAAAATGTAATTGGTTATCTCTTGCATGACCATCTTCTACTAAATTCACTCGAGTTTTACCGAGAAACTTGTATAAACTTTATTGTTTTATTTTCGATACTATATTGTCAGTAATATATGTGAATCACGGCGATAGCATAGTTGGGAGGGGAACGGACTGCCGAGATGGATTTCCGTAGGTTCAAAACTACGCTCGCTTTAACGGTGAAGGAACACATCGTGAGGAAACCTGCATATCTGAAAAGTTCTCTATAGGACTTTCGAAGGTATGTGAAGTCTGCCAACCGCAGCCAACCTGCACTAGGCCGTATAAGTATATAATACAGGGTATGTAGTCAGTGATGTTATATTTAGTACTACACTATCCCGACGATACTTTAGATTATCTGGCGTCAAAATTATAGTTTAAAACCTGTACAAAACCATATGAGCACAATAGACGCGCCGTACCAATAAATTGCTGTGTCGGCAAGATTGCAGATACGCGCGATCTAGAACGCACTTAAACTTGTTCGCGCAAACAGATATCATGTTGCCGGAAGTGGCAGCTAATGACCGAGCCTCGGATCGTGATAGTAGCTCGCATCTGATTTGATTCAATACGGCATTAGTCGTGTATATGGAAATTCCGATAATCACATTGAATTCTATCGGATAAATCCGACGTGTACTTGTTTGGCACGGACTCCAAAACGTCGTTTGCTTGTATGACAATTCGCGTGGGCCGTTTTATGTTTGTCGTGCATGGTTGATGTCGGAACGTTTTATTTGTTTGAGACAACTTGAGATGTGTTTGTTTATAATAGCTTCATACTTAGTTAAAGTGGGATTATACCTACATACTGTGGGCGGAAATGCAATATAATTTCTATAAACTGTATGTTTATGTTCTTCACTGTCATATTTCTCAAGTGTATAATCGCATGCAATTTGCAAGTAATTATCAGTCAGTAAGCTATCATACAAATTAATTACCTATTCATGTAACGTATACTTAAAATTACGTAAGGATTATAACCGCCTACACATTCAAAAATTACACGAATAAAGAGTATGTGAATGTTACCGCATACAAACACAAAGAAAATGAAAGCAGTGACGCTTCATTCACAAACAATATTTTATTACAACCGTTTCCGATAATAGCACAATTATGTTGAAGCTGTAAAGGCACGGCGGCACATGAATATTGCAAGCAACGCCGAACGATTTGCTTAAAATACTTTCTAACAATACGTAAGGCAAGATATACGAAGTATTATCGAGCGTTCGATGCGAGAAACTTTCGTTTGTTCAAATAAATAGAAGATGGCATCAAAACAAAACTAAACAACCGCGCCCGCGGTGGCCATCGCAAAAAGTACAGGAACATTGAACACGCGCCACGGCGCAGATGAAACATGAAAACGACTCTGATACACTCTACTATTTTCAAACGATCCATTACAGCCCCGCGTCTGTTATGGTATCGATCATAGCTGTTACAACGATACGACAAAATTGAATTATATCGATCGAGTTGTAAAAGCTTGTTTAGATGTCGTCACACTCGCGTAAGACCGTTATAACGACACACCAACGACAACAAATCACCGATAATAACAAGACAATGAAGCGAAAAATGGATTAATAGGGGGCACAACGGTGACTGATGCCGGCAGCGATTAGTCTTACCTGCGGTGAAGCGGTACCACTTTTATGGACACTTCAGATATAAGCAATGGATAAGCGAGACGTGCAAAACCAAACCTTGTTTGTGAATAAAAGACTTTTTGCTAAATAAACATTTACCATACAGTTATTGGTAAGTGCTTTAACGCGGCAAAAAAGCATGACTGCGGATCTTCATTGGTATTTTCTTCAGCTATCTGATATTTCGAACCATAGTTTTGCTCATGACCATTGTTCTGAGAGCAGCTTAGGAATTTATACCGTAAGAGTTAGATTGCCGGCCATTCGCATGCTTGCATAGTTACGGACGCATACGGAATCGACTGTGACGTTGGTGCCTCGCCAATTACACGTCCGCATAGTACTCATTACACAGAAGATACCGAAGTAAAATGTAGAGGCTTGCGTTGCGGCAAAGGGATAAGCGCAATGTACGATTGGGACTCTTATCGGTCTATCGGTACGTACAACGCACGTGCCTTTGCATACGCGCAGTCGATGGTTGACACTCGATATCGTTTAGAACATTTTCGTGTCCAACCTCGGAAATCCCTCGGCGAGCCGCGCAATGAAAAACAGAATTCTGATATAAATTTCTAACTATTCCTTTTCAATAGAGCATTGTTCGTTTAACGTTAGAATTTATGCGAATTTCTTGGACTGCTGAAAGCGAGTATCAAAATCAGATAAGCGCTGCGCAGAACGTATAATCCACATGAAAACGAATCCAATCTCCCTTATACGATAGCTATAGTTTGATGACATTTGCAATTGCAGAGAAAGTGGCGTATAATTCAAAGAAAATGCAGATCTGGGTTTGATTGAGCGTAACTAGGGTTGATACGCAGCGCGAATTGAACACGCGTGGTCGGAAGAGGTTCCAAGATTGAATGCAAGATAAATCCAATTTATCTTATTAGTGGAGGATATTCTCGGTGTACGAGGCGTGGCGGATGTCGCCGACGAGCGTGGGCAGAGTTCCTATCGTACAACTAAGATCTGTTTAGGCTCCGACGTCTAAGTGCATTATTTCACTTAGCCTCTAACCCACGCGGTTTTCTACAAGAGTTTAATGTAATAAGGCAATATTTTTTTTACTAGGTTAACTGTTAAATTTTACGCATTAAGCAGCAATTCCATTACAATATATTGTAAGTATATTATAATCACGATTCTATTTAGGAGCGGTTAAAAATAAATATTGATGATTTGAAATCTGTTTTGAAGCATTTTTATAAGTTTATTTTTAAATATAACAGATTTAATTAATAAATTTTACAGAATGCAATTTTAAACACTTAAAACGACTTAGGAAATGGAATCATAACACGACTATCAAGACGCAGGAAATCTTTATCAAGTCTGCTTACATGTAAGGTTTTAATGTTATCCCCAGTATCTTCCACATAGCAATTTTACCCCTTATTTGGACCTCGTTAAACCTCACCACAGATTCAACAGGCTGAAGTTTGCAACACCTCGACAATTTACTGTTCGGAGGCAAAACCTTCGAACAAGCCATGAATCATTTGGATCTTCGCAGCTTCCGTTAACTGAACTGCCCGTTTTTGCTTGTAAGCACACGTTTACGCTGGCAACGGGAAAGTAGAATTTATGATTATCTGCCATGGAATTCGACGATGATTTGCTGAAGTGCCATAAATTTTTAAGCTAGCTGAACTATACTATAGTTACTATGATTTCTTGAGTTAATCCAATGAAAAACAAGATAGCAATAAAGTATTTTGCGTTATAATGGAAATTACAGCCGTAGGGTTTGTTGTCTCAAATAATGGCTGTAATTTTATAGCAATTAGAAGAAACTGGACAACAAACTCATAAAATAAACAATATCAACTTATTAATTTACCCAGAACTCAAAATCATAAAACGAATGGATCTAATTATCGTGCACAAATAGTGAGTGCTCTAGCAATTTACTTCTTGTTATTTTCATTAGTGAGACGGCGACGAAAATGCCTATTAAAAGGGAAAGATTTATATGAATTGCCGCAAGGAAGCTGTAGTTAGAGCGTAATATTAAACTCCGAGTTTCTAGGTCAGTTTCTTGCTAGCGAAAGCTTTTTAGATGTAAACCTTTTTATGTTATAAACGTGCTTTGAAAATAATTTTGATTTTTTTTAACACATTAGGCTTCGATGGTGGTTTTAATTTATGAAAATATAAGTACGGTTATTGCACGAGCTAATGGCGGTATAATAAATTAGTTGAATATTATGTAGTAACGGTCTTAAAATTAAGGGGCTGTACTTATGCCACTTTTGGTCGATCTGAACAATGGACAATTTGGAGTTAATAAAATAAGCTCAAATTTATTATGTAATAAAGGTTAGAAAAAATGGAATCTTTTTATGATATTGTTTCTTTTTCATATAAATTTATTCAGAAGTCGGATTATACAAGAACACTTGAAGAAATTTTAAAAGGATAAAAAGCTAAATCTAGATTCATGCTCGTTAATTTTAATGTTGTTGCTCGCATTCAAATACTCGCAGATGATCCGGTTTCAATAGATCTAAGGGTTTAATGAATGTCCTTTTAGCGAAGTTGTTTATACATGGAGTTCCGACGTTCATAGCTTGATAGAAAAAAAATGAAAAGTGAATTGCAAACATGATAAATTTATTAATAGCAATCTCGAGACACGTTATTAAATATGTATCGATCTGAATCCCAATTACAAGGAAATTTATAATGATATGAATTTCGTTTGAATTTCCATTTATGTGACCATTATAAACACGTAATATTCAATAAATTACATTGCTATGAAGGCTAATAAATAGCTGCTTATTACTGACATCGGGTCCGTTATTCCCAAGTATCTGTTTAATTCTACTCAATAAGTTCTTGGTGCTATTAAACGTAATAGTATGTAATAAAATGAGACAGGAAACCTCTCGCGGAAAGTAGATATTAAGTCAATATTTGAAATAGAATTTCTACACAGAATTGACTTCATTATATATGGCAAGGTTATATAATGAGCTTCCGTTGAGGGAGTATGATGTGCAGTTTCTGATTTCTTTACGTTTGAATTTTGAAGCAGAATTTTAATGTTTGTTTAACAGGGTATCTACGCAATGACACTTGTGAACTTAAAATAATTATGTAGGAAACTCATCGCAATAATGTTTAAGGAGTAAAAAATATATGTCATTATAATCTATTGCGATGGCAACAATTTCATAACTATTACACTGTTTGTGCAAATAACCATCCTGATTAGATGTAATTGGCGCCATCCATCTAGACAATCTGTGTGGGCGGTTTTAAAACCAGCAATCAGAATGTTTCGCTAGAAAATTTACCGTTTACCAATCTACCCAGTTATAGGTACTATGTACAAAGTCATAATAAAGGAGTGCCGTGTTCGTCTATAATGGAAACATGTGCAAGATATTATGCCAGCAATGAAGATGCTTTACAAACCACATAGACTTTGTAGTTATTATCTCGCAAATAAAAAAAAGAATCGCTATACGGTCTTGAACAGTGTTATGGTTACTGGAACACGATATCCTGAGTTATTTGTAGCCCATCAGTGAGTAATTACGTTACGTAACAAGGGTCGAGTGACGTGACAAGATTTAATTTGGTTTGATAGTTCTATTCCAGAAAAAGTTTGGTATAAAGAAACCGATTTCAGGTTAAATTGTCGTATCAGTTTAAGGATTGATTTTAATCTAAAGATCAGTTTTATCGGATGACTAACGGCGATTCTGACATCACATTTTCTGTCAAATACCTTGCAAAACGTTACATTTCATTGCTTTAAAATAGAAGATTAAATTAAGAGTGTACAGTTTATTATTTTCTTTAATAGAAATAGTATGAAATACAAGTATAATTCGAATTAGATTTTAGAATGTATAATGCGATTACGCAAAAGCCGTGGCACCAATCAGATAAACCGTCAGGGAATATGCATGTTCTTGCATTTAACAAAGAGTGAGTGGATTCTATCTGATGTGTGCTGTATGATTAATTTGCATTACAACGATTAATAATTATAGTGTATTGTAGGCATCGAACTGTGGAGCTAACGATGATCGCCATATATCACTCACGGCACACATTAGAAATATTTCATAGACGTAATAACTCATTTTATTACAGATCAATATAATGTTGGTATGAGTGTACATGATATAGTATGTTAATACTATGTAAGCATGAGGTTTATAGCTTGATTATCTATACACACAGAGTACATCCTTCACGTAATAAGCTTGGAGTCAGGAGTGAAATAATTAAATTTGATGGCTTCTATGAGTCCGTGATTTTAGAGAACTGCGTTTCCTTATGGTGTATCAATCATTATATCAGAACTGGGATTTTGTGCCTACGTGAAAACTCGTCTTGGTAGGTCTCATTGCATTTTCTGTTTCCGTTGCCAAGTGAAAACGCTTGTATTTAAACGATATTTTAGCCCGTGTAATTACTTAGCATTATAAGACAGCATATATTGTAGTATGTCATAAAAAACTGACTGCCTCGGTGGGGTAGTTGTATTACGGTGCTGAGGTCTCGGGTTCGATCCCCGGGTCGGGCAAAGTGATATTGGGCTTTTCAACTCAGTATCAGCCCGGAGTCTGGAATTTGTGCCCGATGTGGCGATAGGCTCGCCCCTATCACATTATGGGACGGAATATGCACGGCGAAAGGTGGGTGCACTAGTTGCGCCTCTGCCTACCCCTTCGGGGATAACGGGCGTGGTGTGTGTGTGTGTCATAAAAAAATTGAATGATTATGAAGTAGTGATAACCATCAGTCGAGAAACTTAGTTTTCTCATTGCTCAGTTCTATGAAAAAGAATCACAATTCATATACATATATTTTGTTATTTCTTATTTAATTGATCCATAAAAAAAATATATTATTGAATAAATTCAGCGATTCAAATACCAGGAACGAATAAATCATACGCAATAAAACCTTATAATGATATATCAATATTTATTGCCATGCATCAGTTTGAGATCGTGCGTATGCAATCCGGAATGCAATACCAACCCCGGAACCAAGTGGCAGGAATGCTGTCTGAAATCGGTGTTATCTCATTACTATGATTTCAATAGATCCTAGAGACGGGTCTAATTCAACATCTTTGTGGGTATTTATTGCGTATTCCGTGTGTATTCTTCGTGAATTATCGCTCGCTTTTACGGTGAAGGAAAACATCTTGAGGAAACCTGCATATCTGAGAAGTTCTCTATAGGAATTACGAAGGTATGTGAAATCTGCCAACCCGCACTAGGCCAGCGTGGTGGACTAAGGCCTTAACCCTCTCAGTTGTAGAGGAGGTCCGTGCTCAGCAGTGGACAGTATATAATACAGGGATGGTATAGTATAGTATTCACCTTAAGTTACAGTCGTTGATATTTATTAGGTACATTTATGGAGTCGACGATTTGCGAAAGGTCGCTGGCAAATACTGCCGCAGGCCGAAGACAAGGAAAAATGGCTCGTATTGGAGGAGACTTATGTCCAGACTTGGATAACATATAGGCTGATGATGATGACGTTGATGTTCTAAAATTACCACAAATAATAGACAAACTTTTTATTAATAATCTTGTCTGGCTTAATTTTAAACAAAATGGTTCTATGAATTTAAAAACATTCGTGAAAATTTGCCTCATTGCACGCTGAAAATAATGATACCAAAATCCGAGGAGTCGTGATTTGATTACGATCTTAAGAGTCGACTTAAGTCTTTGTTTAGATATTCTATTTCTATTGACATTGCTATTATGACACTAAACCAGTTGCCGTCTTCGTTCTACGTCTACTTTTCAAGTATCGTTCGACTAGTAAGTGATGCGGTGATAATCAAAGATGACTGGAACAAGTATATTTTAGATATAAAGTAATCATTAGATCATATCGTAGCAGAGTAGCGTCGCTTCTACGTATAGAATAAAAAAAAACTGATAATTTGGTAGAGAATGATAAAATCTTCCTTCCTCCTATCGATTTTGGGCTTTAGTTTTTTCAATAATTAAACTTGAGTAGGCAAATAAACGTAATTTTTGTAAATTTCAGAAGCCAACGGCTCAATTCAGACACTCAATTTTTAGAGTGGGCAACTAGAGTACGATAGAAATTGTGAGTGATCGATAGCATCCACGCAGTCAACAAACGACCACAGCTGCGTATTAACATTTTCACTTCAATATTGTATTTGGCAAAGAAAACTTATTGGAGAAATCTGAAAGTGTTGGAAGTGAATTTTCCATTGTGTCTTTATGCAAATCATGATGGTATTTTGTTGCATTTTGCGACGCTGTGCCGAGACATCCGCATCTCTATTGATGCATGATTATGGATGGAGATATTTAATGACGAATTACAAACATCAAATAGTTTTAGTCCGCGCTTAGAAATACATACCTATTCTATATTGGATATGTAAAATAACTACATTAACTTTTTCAAATGCGGAAATTTACTTTACGTAACTTATGAAATCCAAGCTTATTCATCTAATGCAAGTTTTGAGTCACAGAAGACTCGCAATTGAACCTATTTCAAAATTTAATGATTGTTATTTTTACTGATTATTTTTCCGACCCAAATATCGACCAATAGAATTGCACCATTCGACGTCACGTGGTACAACCTACATGGTATTATACTGACAATTTTTTTTGAATATTTTCTCTGGTCGTTACTATATATTATTGCACCATTCGATATATTATGAAATTCTTATTTGTTGACTGTTCATTTCATCTCATGGTGCAATTCTATTGGCCGACATTTGGGACGGAAAAATAATCCCCCGAATACCACACGAGCTTCAAAATTATCTGGCATTTCCCTCAAGGTTCCCTGCAAACAAATAAAGTCGTCAAGTTTTTCAGGAAAAATCACTCGCGCTTCGCGCTCGTGATTTTTTTACCTGAAAACTCCTTCATTTGTTTGCAACGAACCTATCGGGAAATACCCGATAATTTTGAAGCTCTTGTGGTATTATAAGTGAAAATTCTTTTCATGCCTATATGATACATTACTAAATGTTAGATGCAGACTCATACCATTAATCACAATCCGATGCACAGTTTGTCAATTCAATAATCTAACCGAGATATCTGAGCAGACTTTAGTCGTGAACCGGGAATGCTAGTTGCTAAACCGACTCATGTTAAACTTATTATAACTTGTGGTAACTTAGCGGGATATACAATGTACAAGTTGTGCCGCCAGTTTGCCGCTTCCATCTATGGCGAACATGTTATGAGCGATGCGACTTCTAAAATTAGTTGCGTAATCGATGCTAAGTACATTTAGGTTGTAATGTGTGTTTTATTAATCGTCAGAATATTTTATATTTTCATCTGTTGTATATGTTAGTTAAGTATGGCTTAACAATTAATTTCCTTTTTTTTATCTTTTTTTATTGTATTTTTATTTCGGGACTTTTATCCAGAGGTGAAATGTCAGTCCCAACGTATTCTAATCGAAATAATGCTTACAAAATAATCTTGTTAATGATAAAAAAACGACTAACTCACTGGTGCATAAATATCTTGAACAACGCACTGGCTACTTCAGAGGTGGGTTCCGTTAAAATATGTATAAAAGTACCCATTTCATATTTATTTAAATTAAATCTATGTATCAGCGACTCTCTTTCGTCTTCGTATTTGGTACACTCCATCAGGAGGTGATGTACGTCATCGAAAACTGCACAAGTCTCACAATTTGGTAATCATCTTAAATTAATTTTTGATACATGCTATGTTAACGTGTAGTAAATTTTATCTAAATTGGTTCAGCTGTTTCAATGTTTCCTTTAAAGAAACATGCAAACATATTCATGAACTTTCTTATTTTTAATGTTTTAAAATCACCTAGCGATGCGCCCCGGCTTCGCACGGGAAGCACTAATTATAATCTATAGCAAGATGCCCATGATGACAATTAGCTGGCAATCCGATCGCTTCCAGACCAAACTTCACAGGATCCCCAGCAGTCTCAATAATTAAGGTTAAAAATACGTTTTTAGTTCATTATTTTGTCTCCCGCTTTGCTATGGAGGGAAGTGGAAAATATATTTCTAACTTCTCCCTATTCTTCTATATGATTAACTTCGTTGCGGGTTAAGACTAATTAGTGCTCCCAGAGACTCGCCGGCTTCACCGCTCGGTGTCATAAAATGCGTGCCACTGCCGATCCTGGCGTACACGAGTTGCAGTGGCGGGTGTGAGGGAGGGATAGTCTCGTGATAATTACCTAGATTTTATTTATTTCACTTTTTCCTACACGTATTAGGAATGTAGACGAGCAAATCGTGTATCGATACAAACGAAGCACACGAGGTATTGAATGACTAGACAGTTATCCTGCACGGGACCAGTGTGTGTTACAGTTAATACCTTCACCGTAACCATTAAACGGACAACAGTCAAGGATGCTAGTAATTATCTCATTACTGCATTTATAAAGCATTCTGTATGAACGTTATTATATTAAATCACTAGCTTTCGCTCGCGGCTCCGCCCGCGTGGAAAAGTTTACCCGGGATAAAAAGTAGCCTATGTGTTAATCCTGGACATGATCTAGACCCGTATGCCGATGAGTAGACCCGTGTGCCAAATTTCAACGAAATCCGTTTGGTACTTTCGGAGATGTGCAGTAACAAACAAACGGAAAAACAGACAGACAGTAAAGAATTACAAAAATCGCTGATTTGTGTTTCATTACTCTTCTTAAGTCACCTCCTTTCTTTTTTATCAAATTTCTTTAAATGTACAGACCCACCGGTTCTACTGCTTTATTATATTACTAGCATCGCGCGCGGCTCCGCCCGCGTGGAAAATATTAGTATTAGTATAGATGTATAGAATATTAATAGTGTGTGGCCTTTCCTTGACATTGAGTAGCTTTGGTACTGTTATTAAAGTGTTAGACACAGCTGGTTCTGAGGGTCGCAGAGGTTCATTAGCTCAACTAGTTTGAGATCATATCGTATCCCACGGCTCACGTGGTTTAGGCAGATTTTATTGCTAGTATTGCAACCGTTGTTTTGTAAACTGTTTCCTACTTATAATAATAATAATATAGCCTTTTATTCAGATCAACTTACAGTAATAGTATAATATTAAAAACTTAAACTAGTATTTGGTATTTCTCTATATACAGCAGATCTGTTTGCCAATCGGCAAAGGCCTCCTCCAACCTTTTCCATTCTGACCTTTCCTGAGCCACTTTGTTCCACGTCACGCCTGCCACTCTTCTGATGTCGTCATCCCACCTTTTCTGCGGTCTGCCTCTCTTCCCTTTTCCTTCTCTTGGGTACCATCTTGTCGTTATTTTGCCGTTTCCTACTTACTATTAATAAAATAGGAAGGCGTCAAATCGTCGTGTCATAATCGTTTTTTTTTTTTAAATTATGCCACCTCTATGGCCATAAAATTACATAAAACTTTGTGTCCCGCTATGGTAGACATATTCATAATTGCTGTCTTAAATTACATTTATAAATACCTAAATAGTAAAAACATTTTGTATTTGATAAATGAGAATCGTCTCGACACTAAAAAAAACGTCGATGTCACCGAATCCCAAACCGAATAGGAGACAGGCAAAAAAAGACTAATATATTTTGGTACTAACATTTCGAAATCAAGGCACGTTGGCAAATAAATTAAATAAAATGCTAATGCAAATAAATGATAGCGAAGATATAATTTTCTATATATATTCAATCCGCGTAGCGCTTTCCACTACATTTCCCGCAGTAAACAAATAAATCTCGGCGAGAACAAAAGATTTTTCGCAAAGTGAACCTATTGATTGTAACCGTTAAATGGAGGCTTTTTCTAACTTAATCGTGGTCGATCATGTTTTTAAAGTCATTATAACACCTTCCCACCGATAAATTACTTTTTTTGTACATTATTACAGCAACGCATTGTATCGCGTGCAACGATCGGCAATATGCAAATAAATCATGATAAGTCGGAAGTAATTACGCGTTGGTTACGTAAGGAAGCTTAAAACCAGTGTTGGGGCTGGTCGCGGCCAACGAACGCGCATCGCGTGCGATATAAACGTCTTGATCGTTGCACATTACCGTACAATGACAAATGGAAATTGAAAGGTAAACTGTGTAAGAATAAATTATTTAAATTCACTTGTTTGAATAACTCGCGTATGTAATTCCATGCAATTGTTTATTTTACTAAGGATTTTTTGGAGTATGTGTTATTTAACAGTTTGGGTTAATGTGAGAGGATTTTACTTGGTTTTTCCTTCAAACGATAAAACATTTCGAGAAGGTTTAACGTTTAAAAGATCTTATAGTATGATAATTTAATAATTTAAATATTTTTATTCAATAGTCTACTTGGTAAAGTGTAAACCGCACTGATAGCTATCATTATAACAATTGCATTTTATTATACAAACCATTAGCATCGGTTCCTCATCTTTTTGTAATGGTCACATACTTATTAAGGATACGAGGTGCACTTCTACACATTATAACGAAACTGTGTCGTCCATCTACAGTATGTTATAGCTGTACGATATTAGGTTAATGTTATCATTAGCCTGAATAAAAGTAAACAAGTACCGTATATTGAAAGTAGTTGAAATATGGACTATAACCAACTTCATTCGAGTTAGGCGATAGTTTGAAAGAGCCGTTTCAAAGGTTTCATACCGCGTTTAGGCCAAATTATATTTGACTGATCATAAATATAATACCATCTGCTTATTGTTATTTAAGGAAATGCTGATATATGCAGACTTTATACCTGCAGTAATTCACAACGAAGTGACGTCGAGCAAGTATGATGCAATACATACATTTATATGTATACACAGGACCCGTTATTTTCATAATATGGTTTATAACCAGAGATATAAATGGAACGAATGTACAACAGCCGTGGAAAGCGTAAATATTTGACTATTTCATTAGAAACGCTCAATGTCTCAGATGTAACAAAGGATTACTATAAAGTGTAACAAATTGTTATTGAATCGAAACGATTGACGGACAAATAGTCATAATTTCTTGGGAAAATATTTTAACGTGCTTATTTATCAACGGTCTGTGTTATAAAATATTCTTTTATCGCTTCCGAATGTTTCCCAGTAACGTGGTATATTTGGTACTTGTTTTATTTTATAATTGTTGCTTGTTTTTTTAAACCTGCATACCCGAGAAGTTCTCTGTGAATTTCGAAGGTATGTAAAGTCTGCCAACCCGCACTAGGCCGGTGTGGTGGACTAAGGCCTTAACCCTCTCAGTTGTAGAGGAGGCCCGTGCTCAGCAGTGGGCAGTATATAATACAGGGCTGGTATGGTATGGTTATTTTATTGAGCGTTTGGTAGCTAATCGCCTAATGAATACTTGTGGGCAAATATCATGTATTCACACGAAGCGGTTGTGGTTACAAAATTACTAGCTTTTACCCGCGGCTCCGCCCGCGTGAATGAGTTTTTCCGGGGTAAAAGTCCCGCTTTGTATTTTCCCGTGATAAAAAGTAGCCTATGTGTTAATCCAGGATATGATCTATCCGTGTGCCAAATTTCATCGAAATCCGTTCAGTAGTTTTGCATGAAAGAGTAACAAACATCCATACGTTCTTACAAACATTCGCATTTATAATATTAGTAGGAAGTAGGATAGTAGGATAAGGCGGGAAAGTTGTTCCTACTTGAATGTGTACGGCAAATTGACAGCTTAAATAACCCCTAAATTAAATCTTTTAAAATTTTATACATAGTCTGAGTATTATTTTAATACTGCAGTTAAATAAACCAAGTACCAAGACCTGTCAATCAACACGTTGCGATGCATTTTATAGACATATTGGTCTTATATATCATCGATCTTAAGCGATTATTTATGCTAATTATAAAATACTGTTATACTTTGATAAGCACGAATGTTAACGTTTAGAATAACGTGAGTAAATGTGCTTAGTAAAGCACATAATACAAATAAGCCGACTTTACAGTATGCATCTAATCGTTTAATTGGTTTAGTAACAGCTTAACATAGCCTTATGTGAAGCCGATCATGATTTTGATCCTCAATACAATAAAAAACCCTGTGATATTCGATTATAGAAATACGTGAGCATGCAGTATTGGAATTCTTATCATATTACATAGTTGATAGAAACGAGTTTGGCAAATCGTGGTGGGTTGCACCGGGTGCAACCTACGCTTCTGGTGATACCGTTTATGATATCTTGTTCACACCACGCAGGGTATATTCCTACGCAGGGTATTTCCTGTGGGGTATCCACATAATATAATGAGCAGTCGTTTTGCTTACTACAATGATGGACAGCTTGCTCCTTTCGCAATTTATTTGTATATTAAATCAGTTTAAATGCATTAAAAACAAACACGAATTGAGAACCGCCACCTTTTTGGCAGTTAAAATTATCATAGTTTATAACAGTAGTTTAGGGGTCGAAGCATAGTTTTTTAATCCTAATAACAAAATCAAGGACTATAGACTTAGATATAAAATTACTTAATCCCAAATCCTCGACTAATACTATATTCTAAGTACAACAGCACATATTGACATATATAAAGAAATAAATTATTTAATTTTATTAAAATAAATAAAAAGTAAAAAAAATATTTTAAAACAAGCTTTTATTTAAATGCTCAAAAAAATTTACTGGTGGTAGGTCTCTCATTATGTAAGAGGCCGTCTGGGTGGGTACCACCGCAATGTCTATTTCTACCGCCAAGCAACAGTGTGCATGCACTGTTGTGTTTCGGTTTGAAGGACATTGTAGCCAGTATAACTACTGGACATAATGAGACTTAACATCTTATGTCTCAGGATGACGAGCGCAGTGGAATGCCACACAGTACTTTGTAAGTCAAGGTGCTGGATTGTGTTGCTACTGTTTATGGGTGGTCGTATCGCTTACCATCAGGCGAACGGCATGCTCGTCTCGTCATTTAATGCAATAAAAAAATAAAAAAATGCTCCAAAAAGAAAAAATAACTTTAAATTGAATCAAATTTTGTTTAATACCATGTAGAGATAAAAGCTTCGGTGGCGTAGTTGTATTACGGTGCGACTGCAATGCTGGGGTCTCGGGTTCGATTCCCGGGTCGGGCAAAGTGATATTGGATTTTTCTATTCAGTATCAGCCCGGAGTCTGGAATTTGTGCCCGATATGGCGATAGGCTCGCCCCCTATCACATCATGGGACGGAATACGCACGGCGAAAAGTCGGTGCACTAGTTGCGCCTCTGCCTACTCCTTCGGGGATAAAGAGCGAGTGTGTGTGTGTGTGTGTGTGTGTGTGTGTGTGTAATAAAAGCTTGTCGCGAGATTTACTTTTGTTAAGATCAAGTTACATAATTATTGTGTTATCTACTGAAGTAAATCTCGCGACAAACTTTTATCTCTACATAGTATTAAACAAAGTTTGATTTAATTTAAAGTGAAAACTTGTCTTTAAATTTTTGTTTATACTTTTTTTTTTACTTTTTAGTTATATTTCTCAGCAAGCTCTTTCATTCGATACCCATATTATAGGAGTGCGTAAAAAATAACAAGTCCGCTATCTTGGATTGTCCGCCATATTGGATTTAGAGAGGTAATTTTATTTTCTGTATTCTTCTCAGCAAACCCTTTCATTTGATACCCATATTATATACGTGCACAAAAAATAACTAGTCCATCATCTTGGGCCGTCCGCCATATTGGATTTAGAATGACGCCCCTTAGCTAACAATGCATTGTAACCCAAACTGAACGTGTATGCAAAATTTCGACACAATAGGTTGAGGGTAACTGCTTCAAAATTTACTTGCAAGATTCCACCCGAACAAACATACATACAATGGAAGTTAAATAAAAGCTTGTAAAAATTCGGAAATCTACATTAATCAACCCTATTACTAAGAAAATGATTCCTTGAAAATACCTGGAAACCGGATAGGTAGTTTGCTACACGAGAACAGGAAATATTTAATTAACTATTCTCCTAGATTCATCTGCATTACGTCGCTATAGCATTCGACCGGTTGTCATTAACTGATAACGACTTCGAAAAAGTATTTTTTTTGCCACCACGTTTTATCGCAATGCAATTTACACACTAAACAAGGTCCATTCAAAGTTCATTACCCTTTGTTATCTTAATCGACATTACATCACGGAATAAACGATCGTGTCATGATCGCAAGAAGATTTGCCCTCACCAGATGTCGTGTGAATTCATCTAACATTGGCCTTTTGCCCTACATAACGGTGTAACTATTACGTGTTCTAGGCTAGTCCGAGATAAAACCAGATAAGATTTGTCACGGAACATAGTTGATAGTGTACTGGAAAAGTTACAAAGGGAATTTAAAATGAAGAGCTTAGTACGATTTGTGAAGGTTTCGTGTACTTTACTCTTGCCTTGTAGATCGTCAATACAGATTAACTGCGGAGGAAAGGACAGAGCCGCTTTCGAAGCTACAACGATAAATCCAGAAAGGAGCGTAGCTCTGGTATAACTTACGAACTAAGACTGAAATATATTAAAGAAATCAAATGAATAGTCGTGTGTTACTATAATAAATATCGGTGAAAATACAAGGAACATGATAAGAATGTAAATAATGAGGCAAACGTGTCTGTCACTAATGATCACTAATGTACATAATTCAGTAATGAATACACAATGTAAAAAGTGCTTCCTACTGGCAAAAACTTCGCTAACGCGCAAAAAGAGTTTAGCATAGTTATTGGTACTTGATTAAAATTACAAAATTTCACCGCAAAATTTGATTTTGATGTTATGAAAGAAGAGCAAAAGCATGTTAATGATCCAATAGAAGAGTTCGTCCCGAAACCGCTAAGACAATTTCGAACGTTCAACTTGAGCGTGACATCCGGTGCCTTTGTTTAGTAAAAAGTTGTCGGAGGATCTAGCCAGGCATCGTTGCCCTCTCCTGACTCATCCAAGTCGCCGTACACTCCTATCGGAGACAGAATCAGTGCGGTAACGACGTTTAAAAGGAGCAGTAACTTTGCCGCAAACAAGCGCTTCCACTATGACGTTTCTACTAAAAACTTACGCTGCCACAGCGTTGTGTTTCCTCTCGGTGAGCTTTGTTTTGATTTTAAACGCGATTAATTACAACCAAGTAACATGTAAAGTGAAAGCTAATCGAAAAAAAAAAACTCAATTTTAACAACAAAATAATTATTTCATATGGAACAATCGGACTGGTACAGTAAGAATTAATCACACTGCTTGTTCAAGTTACAGAAAGGAGTGAAAGTCAGTGGCTATTACGTATAAAAATAAAAATATGCAATTGAATTATACGAAAAATGATTTCTATTGTTGAATCGCTCGTGAAGGTCAAACAGAGAGCATGAAAATGATTCTTATTCGATCTCGCACGCTCGAACTTAGATAAGCAAGCATAAGATATGCTTCAATGCTTCCAAAAATAATATTAATGACCAAGAATTAGGTTTCGACAGTGAAATCTAAAGCATATTACAGACAAAAGCATCTTAATAATGGACTTCAATCAACCTGTAAAACATAAAACTAAACAGTGATTGTAACTGATCCGATAATTTCAATGCAATTTGCAATTTACACTCTCACCTGCTATCGGTCTTAGATATTAAGCTCTGATTTACGGCGTGGTATACGATAATGTTTTAAACCTGGTGTTGATCGCTGGAGAAATTAATGGGTTTTGTTTCGAAATACAAGATAAAATCTGTTGCAATGAGACATCCTAGCCTGTAAAAAACAAAATTGTAACTTTCTCGAGTGATATTTTATGATTTAAAATCTTTTGTTCATAAATCTTTCAATATTATCGAGCACTATGAGTACACAATGTACTCAATGAATGTCAATTATGTTAAATTCAGAACCATAATAAAACGTACCATTGATACCGGTTATCTAGTTAAAGAAATCGAATTCCCATTTATGATAGTGTTCAGTGAAAATCAAAACAGGAAAAAATATAAACAATAATGGAGATGTACAAAAAGGCCTTTGTTGTTTATACAAGCGATGTCAATAAATACAGGTTACTAGAGCAGATGAATGGATAGATCGATCAGGGACTGATATTTATCGAAATTGAATCGCACCGCGGGTGGACATTGTACTTACCGCCGCGCCGGTGTAAAATTGTTATATATTTTTTGAAATGGCGGAAGTTTTCAATGCTACAAAGCATTAAAAATATTAGAAATGCTTAATGGTTTATAAATTTATCGAAATCAATTTTATGCATTTCAATTTATAATATTGCTATGATTTCGACAATAAAACTTATACAATAATTTAATTATGTGCATGAAAGAGTCGAAACAATCCTTCTGAATGCTTTTAGCTTTATAGTATCTATGTCATAATTTTACAATAAGAATCGAAAACAAGCCCAAGATCCAGGATTTGATAATGATGATTATCAGCCACACAATAATTTTGTACAAACATGAGCAATCTTATCTATCGATGCAAAAAAAATATTGTAAGGCATTTTTGAGATTTACCTCATGCTACCAAATTGAATTAGGTGCGATTAGGTACGATCTATCTGAAAGGCAAAAAATCACAAAGGATAATCGTTATTAACAGGTTTGTTAACCTGATCCAGCAACAAACGTGACGACGCAATCGGCAAATCGCAAGGTGCATGACCGCAAAGCATTGTTGCGACTGGCACCATCGCGCACGAATAACTCCTTTCATATGCCAATACTCAGATATTTCCAATCGAGATTCCAGATTTTACAAAAGATAATGGCTGAACTAACACACTATGTATGACTCACTAAGAACGTTCGTTGTAAGACTATACAGAAATGTGAAATCAATAAGGGGGCACATAAGAACATTGACACAGAAAATGTTGAATACGTCGAATGGGGATGAATGAGATTGTGGTTTGAAATCCGAGACCAACGTCGAGACATTTCCCATCATTGTTACAATGGCTAATGGCATGCTGGATGAATTGAGGCCTTCAACGTCTCCGTGCGTTATGAATATTAACTCGCTAGCTAAATTATATTTGACTAATAGGTTTTCACTGTCAGTTCGCGAATCATAAATCAACGCTAATTCTCTTTGATTTCAGACGGTGCCGTTGCCGGCCGGGTCGACGTCGGTGCTTGCTAAGCCGACAAAGTACCACTATTATCCACACAATCAGCACATTTATTTACTGCCTGAATGCGCCATTCAACAGGTAATTGTCTCTTTTGCTAATAGAAAAGACAAGTTTGAATTTCACTGTAATTGAATACTTGTAAAATCATCGACAAATTGAACAGTAATCTGCTAATAGCTGACTGTTATTTTACATGGTTGTTAAATAACTTGATTTAGCATTGCTATCTCAGACATAAGTTTTCTACGTGACTAAACACAAAATCATTTAAATATCTTATCACGTAATATCAAATGAAAGCTATAAATTTGAAACATCTTTATTTAGAAACCAGTCACTCTTCCGCGTGTATAATAGTAATAATACCAGACTTGTATTAATATTGCCCACTGTTGAGTATGGGTCTCCTCTACTATTAAAAAGGTTTGAACCAGAGGTCGGCAACAGGCGGACCGCGGAAGGTCTATCCTTGGATCGCCGATTTTTTTTAACCTACCTATTCAATTTCAATTACATTTTTATATAACTAGCTCTACGTTCATTTAGTATTAATTGTGTTTTTGGCCCTCGATATAAATTTCCAGCAGAATCCAGACCCCGTTAGAAATTACTTCCCGACCCCTGGTTTAAACCTTAGTCCACCACGCTGGCCCTGGTTGGCAATTCACATACTTTCAAAATACTTTTAGAATTCTCTCCTCCCGGTATTTTCATTCGCCCTTAAAGCGAACTATAATTGATAACATTTCACATTTGTCAGCTATTAATTACCTATACATTCCCTACCTCCACAACAATTTTAAGTTACCCATACCCCGTTTCAGGTTTGTAACGCAGTATACGTGAGGTTGAACTATACCCAACCGCTTTGTGCGTGCCCGGCCCGATACCGCGACCCGTGTTCCGCCAGCCTCAATGCTGACGACCTGCATACCACGCGGCTTACCACCGACTCCAAAAAGAAGGTAAAGTCATTCTCACCTAAGGTTCTGAGATCAGTTGAAAAATAGAAGTAGAAAACGCCACCGATGAACGGAATAACGGTTATTGTATCATTGATCATTCTGAAACTACACATGGAAACTTAATATAGAAAGCCTTGGTGTAATATTGTAGCGGGATTTGGTACTCGTTTACGCGATAATTTGCATTCGAAAGTAAAATAATTTCGATAAGCATAAAAGCAAGCGGCTCGATATTTATCAGCAACATTCCTTACATAAAACACGATACAATTTATATCTTTGCCATGACATATAATTGCTTTCACTCTTAGTGCATCGAGAATGTCTAGAAAGTGTTTCGAAAAGTGGATGTTTTCATATAAACGTCAATTTGTTATTTACATGTTACAGTATGCCAACAAAGCGGTGACTCTGGTGAAAACTTGTGAAGCGGTGTCGGAGATGCGAGAATGCCGCGCGCCGAAGGATTGGTCACTACTCGCCTTACAAAACATCAGAACAGGCAAATCACACTATCTAGTGATATGCAAATGTCCGGAGAACCACATACTAGGTAACGTGACAAGGAATTATTACTAAATAAAAAGTTTATTATAAAAAAAGGAATTAGGAAGATATGAACAAGTTGTGCGTTACGTTTTGGGAGTTCATTGTAATAAAAAAGTATTTTCATTATGCTGTATCGTATTAATCGAGTAGAACATCGTATACAAGACAAAGTTGCAAACGATGTTACGACAGAAGCGATAACTATGTGAAAGGTGTTAATTAGTTTCCGATGCTCATAAAATACAAAGGGCTAACAAATTGCTAATAGACTTTCTTTTATGGCGTGTCAGTACTGAGAATTAAATTTAGGTACTAGGTATATGTTAAAAATATCGTTAAGGTTTTTTTTTAAATTGATTTTAATGACGAGACAAACATGCCGTTCCCGTGATGGTAAGCTATACGACCACCCATAAACACTAGCAACACCATCCAGCACTTTAAGTTACAAAGTACTGTGTGGCGTCCCACTGCGCTCGTCATACTGAGACATAAGATGTTAAGTCTCATTATGTCCAGTAGTTACACAGGCTACGATGTCCTTCAAACCGAAACACAACCGTGCATGCACACTGCTGCTTGAAGAAAATAGACATTGTGGTAGTACCCACCCAGACGGACTCTTACATATGAGACACCTACCACCAGTAAGGTTAACTTAAGGTAGATGTCTGTTGTTTTACACGCGTATCAGATTCAGATTTTAAGCATGATTAAATTTTTTGCTTCGCTATTTGAGTATTGTTAAAATCTCAACTTGATAGGTTTAGGAAAAATATTCCGCAACGCATCGACTAGGTCTCTCTTTGGTTTCAGAAGGTCCGATGTCCCACGACCAGCCAACGTACGCGTCAGTGCCCGGCATCAGGGTGTATGGAATGATGTGCGTTCGACCCACAACTGCATACCATTCTGGTACGTATCAACAAACTGTTTTTATCTCTTGCCGGTCGACACTTTCTTTGGGCTTCACTTCACTTCAACATCAAGTGCAGTGGGAGCCATTGACGTGCATCGATAAAAAAAGTAACTAGCTTAATATTATCTCATGAAGTTTTTGAACGAATAAATAGATACGGAGTTGTACTTTATATTTTAAATTTGGCTACAGTTAATATATTTAGTAAAGTAGTTTGTAATGTTTATAGTAGGAGTTAAATTATTCAAACTCTTTAATAATTGTTAATTTGCTCAGTCTTTCTTAAATTTTAATTTTAACAATATTGTACAGTCAGCAGCATAAATATCTGTACAAAATCAAAATTTCAAATCGCCTATATACGCGTTAAGTTAAACTGAAACATTTTTTTTCTTCGTTTGAAGTAAAGTAAATCTCTTTTATTTTATTTTTGTGAAGACAAAACAAAGATTAGTAAGAACACAAAAGTGTGTAGGCAATTTGAAGTTTTTAATTTGTTCATCTACTTATGCTGCTGACTGTACATGAAATATAATCGAACACAGCAACAACTGCATACAAAGGATTGCAATAAAGTTTAAATCTTTATCTCCCTCGTATTCCCGGACATGCACAACACACTAATAAAATCAAACTGTTATTTCAGCTGGCTACAACGCAAACCGCTACGCGAATGTACAAAGCAGTACGAGTTCATACAAAGTGGACTATTCCCAACCGCACACGTACTCCAGCAAGCCGGTTTACAACAGATACCAACAGCATAGCTACCCGGAGCCTAATTACTACAATAGGAGGTCCCGGGTTGCGCGACTCAGGCGATCGGTCACGGACTACCCACCCTTCCCCTGGTACAAAGTCAAAGAACTAGCACGATCGTTACATTGGATTTAGAATTTAAATTTCGAAATTTAGAATATTTTAAATTTCGAACTCGTAGAATATAAAAGTTTGTTGGGTCCATTGAGGCCAGTACGCCTTTCTGGATCCAACGCATACTTAATGTATCGCCCGAGACGCTTTTCGCTTGAACGTAGTTAAGTATCGTGTGCTTTTTCCCATTCTAAACTGGTTTAGTTTGGTGAAAATCTATTAGTTGCCTACTAAATACTCAGTGTACAAGTGCATTTATTAGTATTATTTTAAAGCAACTTTATTTTAATAGAACCATGTAATAGTATGAAAACCGTATCGGAGAAAGGACTTTGTTCTGGGGAAGGAAATGTAATGGCTGTAATATTTTACGTGAGGTGAGATTTTATTTGAAGGTGTAACGATACTATAACTAATTTTCTATAGTAATATTTAGATGTTTTTTTATATTTATTGAACAACGAACGCATTCTCGGTGTAATTTTAAGAACACAATTTGCCAGAAACATAGAATTAACCATGACTATAGTTTTAAGTGATTTCGAATAATTGATGAAAATGTTTCTCCCCACCAATAAGAGGTGATTAAACTTTAAAAATGTGAATTTATTTATTAAAATGTACACAAAAAAGATGTGATAAATGCTTCAATGGTTTTTGTGTAAATTTTTTGATGCATTTACTTAAATAAATATTTTAAGCGTTAGATCGTAAATTAATATTTATTTCATTTATACTTACATAGTAAAGTTGTAAATAGTACATTTAATAATTACAATATTTGTAATTAATGAGAATAAATTTAGTGGAACTATGGTTTTGTTTTTTCTATTATATACCTTTTTGGGAACTTATGAACAATAACTTTTTTATACTACTGGCACCGAAAATTAACTACCTTGAATGAGGTGGTAAGTTGAACTAGTTCAAAAATAATATCAGACCGTCGTCGTTGTCAACATAAATCGTTTTAAATTTGGTGACCAGTCTTGTAACCTGTAAAGAAAAGTATTTTATCTTAAATCAGACTTACCTAGTACTTTCTGATCGACGGCGATATCGCACGAGTACATTGCGGCCATAAGCCTCTGTGGTTGGACCTGGAATGCTCTTCTACAACCATCCTTCACTGCTGACACGATTTGACCTACAAAGATGTGATTTTAGTTAATACGAATGAGATTATTCTTCATGGTGACTTTAGCAAATCCTTACACAAGAAAATAAAGACCCATATAAACTCAAAAGCTGCTGAACGGATTTTGATGAAATTTGGTATGGAGAGTTTGAGACTTTGAGGAGGACATATGCTACTTTTAATCTCGAGAAAATATATGGCAGGACTTTTATCTCGGAAAAACTTTTACACGCAGGCGAAGCCGCCGGTAAAAGCTAGTAAGTACTTTATAAATGCAGCCCTAACAGTCATACTAAAGTGAATTCTTGTGCAGTAGATATAAGCATTCGAAGAGCCTCCGAGGTCGTCAGTTCCATACATTTATGGATGTTTACTTTGGCGCTCCAAAGTTGAAGAAATTGGATGCATGAACACTTGCTGCCAAAATCGACCACTACGCCACGGGTAGAGTCGTTCAAAAATGTCGATTTATTCAAATAATTTGAGCCAAAATTTGGATTCACTAAAGTTATTCAACGGCCAATCATTGAGTAGCGACATCTAGTAGTGGACGACCGAATAACCTCACTGCGAAATAGATTTGTAGATCTCCTATATACTTGAATTACGTTTAGATTTTGTTTAATTATTGTGATCACCTTACCTTATATGAATGCCAGAAAATATACGCGGCATTAAGTTTAGGTACCTACAAATGACTACTGTACAAAGAAGAAAACAAATGAAACAAAAGTAAAGCAGTAAAGCATTAAGTCAACTTACCAGATAATGGTCCAAATGTTTGTGAAACATCATCCACCGGGGCTTTCTCCAAGGTCCACTCTTCAACACAAAACGCCACCCCCATCATCGGCTCTTCGCATAACGGTCCAGCCAACGTCGCCAATTGGAAGCCATTCACAAAACTACCCTCATACTCGAACCTCGGATCATCCTTAATCTCGTTATCATAATCCAAATATTTAGTACTGTAATCCGACGTTTGATTCAACAGCATATTAGGTCCACAATATCTTGGACCAACAGACCAAATTTGGTTCACCAAGTCTTTCCATTCGGGACCAAGTTTGGAGCAAATGTTTTGCAATTCATCGATAAAATGTTGCACTAACTTGAACATACGATCTGATAATTTGTGTTTTGTACCATTTAGATATAATCCTTCTAATTGCGTCTCTAGTTTTTTATTATTTGCTATCGTTTGCAGTGTTTTTATATGTTGTGAGACGGCTTTGAGTAGTTCAGTAGATTTGTCTAAGAGTGCGGTGATTTCGTTAGGGATAGGCTTGGCTCGTATCTGTATCCTGCTTAGTTTATTGTTTGTGTATACTGTTATAACTGGTTCTTCTTTTGTGACGGTCTTATCAATCTTTTGTGTCTCTATTTCTTCATTTGCCATGTCTATTTTCGGTGGTTCTACAACGGTTTCTCTGAATGGTACGATTGGTTCTGAGACCGTTATTGGAATTTTGGCGTAGTGATTTCTGTAAGAACATTAATTTGTCACACGATTTGAATACAGATGATATTCAACTAATATTCATGAGGACTTTATCAACTCTTTACTTGCAATATTTTGGTAATAACACATTATTTAATTTGTATATTTACCTAGAACTTAGAAATTTAACAATGAAAAAAACTACAAAACAAGAGAAAAATAAGTAAAAAATTCACACACAATTCCTACCATTGTGTTCATTGACAATACTGATTACTGGCCATGACTAATCAACTCCCCCTTTTGACTACCTTCCAAAAAACATTAATTTAAAATAAAAATGTACCTTAAATCTTCAAGGCATCTTTCCAAATGTACCTCACCAGCAGTCACTATCACATGCTCGCCGGTTTCTTGCAACAACACTTGTACGCACGAATCCGATTGATTTAGTAGTTTGAGACCTGCAATGTTGAAAAATCCATGTATAATCTTGTTGAGGATACTTTGGAGGATGATATTTGGAGTAGAATTGTCAAAAAGGCTTGCTTATGGATTTACACTTTACAATAGTAGGTAAAAGCAACTATTTTTCACAGTACTCATATACTATAAACCCCTATATTGTAAGGAATCGTATAGATTAATAAGCTGTGATTATATGGCATTTTCAACCGACTTCATCAGACTAATTTAAAGGAGACTTATTAAAATTGCTAGCTGAGCTAGATAAATACATGAACCAATATACGAAAACAATGTTTAATTTTAATAAAGCACAGACTCCAAAACTGATAACCAGTATATATAGGTAACTAGCATTGCGCGCGGCTCCGGCCGCGTGGAAAAGTTTTTCCGGGATAAAAAGTAGCCTATAGCACTCAGGAGTAATGTAGCTTCCTATTAGTTTAAGAATTTTCAATATCGATCCAATAGTTCCTGAGATTAGCGCGTTCAAACAAACAAACTCTTCAGCTTTATAATATTAGTATAGATATTAAGTTATTTTTTGGTTTAAAGTGGTTTTTGAAGGCGGTTTATTTTTTTTAAATTCATCAGTATATTATGTATAATTAAGTACTACAGTCAATTTTTCTATAAACTAACCTTTGACAAGTTGTGGTAGCTGCGAAGGATACGTGGGTTCCAAAGCCACTCGTAGTATAGGTACTACTGATGATTGTATCTCACTGAATGCGGGACAAGCAACAGTAATGCTGAGCGTTGCAGTCTTAAGCACATGGTCTTCTAAACCTCCAATACCTGGAATGAAAGCAAGTTTTAGTATACTGGGTCATTTTTACATTGCATTACTAAATGAAACCACATATTCGTCTTTACCTCTTCTAACATATTGCCAAAAATCATCCATGAATAATGAATATTATTGCCAAAAATCCCGGTAGTAGTTTTCAATTTTTTTGAACATTTCGTAGTTTAGTGCGAATATGGTTTGTGCGAGAGTGTATTTCTGAATGAAAGTAAATGTTGCCGCTGCGACGAATTATCTTAGAGCAGTAGTAGTGGCATAAGGTCGTGTAAACTTAAAGATCCTTTTTATTAATATTTTTTTTGTTTGAAACACACTTTTTTATTTTACATCTATGGTTAACACAACTTAATGGAAAGCGTTAGTTTCGACGAGATAAGTATGTGGTTTCATTTATTAACGCAATGTCAAAATGACTCCGTATACATCAACAGATTATCACTTCTTTTTTCCAAGCCAATATAACTCAAATTGGGTATCACTATGTGTGGATAGCACGAGTTATCTAGGAATAGGTTCGTTAGACAGGATTGAAGTTAGGCAGGTGACCCATAGTCAAAATTAAGCCAAATATTCTACTGTGCAAAATGCTTGAAATAACTATTTTTTAATAAGCTATATAATATGGTATATAGAAACTAAAACTATTTACATTAATTGTTTATCACTACATTTTTACGAATACATAATTATATGTAAATATTTGCATTTCGACAAGCAATTAACGATTCAACTTACCTATTATGTTTCCAGCTATAGCTTCATCTATTTCTTCTAATTCTCTCCCCATAAGAATAAAAAGAGATTTTATTCTGAAAGGAAAAGCTTCAATAAATTACACATTCATTACATTAAGAGTGTTTTCAAAGAATATTAAAATACTAACTCAGTACAAGTAACATGTTCATCATTGTGTAAATCTTTTAACTTTTTGTTACTATCTATTGCAATGTCTTTTATGTTTAGTACTTTAGAAGGATCATGTTTTGGTCCCAACACAAAAACTTTGTCTCCTTTCCTAACTTTACCACTAAATATTCTAGCGAACGCTATAAATGCTGGCTGATCTACATCTTTTTCTTTTTCATCTTCAATAATTTCACTACTTTCTGGTTCTTTCTTTTCTTCTACAGGAACTATTTCTTCACTGGCATTGTTTTTCCTTTCTTCTCTTAAAAGTCTTGCTCTTTCTCTTCTCAGTGCCATTTCTTCAGGAGTTAGTGCTTTCGGTTTGTTTTCTGGTAACATGCTTTTATCAACACTAAACATTTTTGATATGAAGATTATTAGAGGTCTGTCTTCATTACTATCGCACGCCAGAAAATCCTCTCTTAATTTTTGTGTCTCTGGTAAATACGAATCAAAGTCTCGTATCCTAGAGCACATTAACCTTTCTACTTTCTCAGAAATTAATTCTTTAGGGGACGGAAGTTCTTTGCATACCATGTTAAGTACAGTGTGTGATAAAGGAAGCCATTGTACCATTAACGATTGGAGTTGAACTCGCGAATCTGTATGCCTTAGGTCTCTCGTTGTTAACTTAACACCAAGTTTTTCACAAATAACTGGTACTTTTTCTTTTTCATTCCTTATTACAATTGTTTCATACACATTCCATAAGTTGTCTAGTACAACTTGAACAAAAAGAGGCTTTTTAGCTTTTTCTTGTGCACCCTTCATAAACCGCTTGGTTTTTGTATTTAAGTAGAAATCTCCCCACAGAACTTTACTCAATAATTCTTCTTTAACACCTGGAAAAATAAAAAAAATATTTTGTTTCACTCATTCAAAATGCCCAGTCTTTATTAACTCCTAGCCATCAATTTCACAAATTATTTATTATCTTAAATCTATACTAATATTATAAAGCTGAAGAGTTTGTTTGTTTGTTTGTACGCGCTAATCTCAGGAACTACTGGACCGATTTTGAAAATTCTTTCACTAATAGGAAGCTACATTACTCCTGAGTGCTATACTTTTTATCCCGGAAAACCTTTCCACGCGGGCGGAGCCGCGCGCAATGCTAGTTACTATATAACATTGAAAAATGTAGAGTGCAAGAAAACTCTGTAACACACAGTGCTTTGTATATACTAAGTATACTTTACATCACTGAAGCTGCCCAGTTGATTTTTATGAACAATTTACTAATTTAAGAACTTACCGAGTTTGTCAGAAAATAACTTAGCAAATGTGTGCACTGTAAAACCCCATCCATCAACGGCACTTGCAAACACAACATTTCCTTGTTCAGGTGAGAAGTAAAGGTGCGAGTCGTCAGAATCTTCCAGTGCGGATGTCCAATCATAGAAGTTGTTGTCTTCTTTATTTAGTTTTTCTTTTTCTTGCTGTAAAATAAAGTTCCATTAAACATACCATTTACATGAATTGTTAAAATATGACATGAGTAGGGAAGGTTTTATGTCTAGCATAAATATTGTGAAATAGAATTCATAGTGTTAACGTTATTCATTGCGCTTTTAACATTAATTGTTATTAAAAAAAATAATAGACATTTTTAACTTTTTCTCGTGGAATCGCCTGCTTTAATGACCATGCCCAGGATCTAAAGTACTTTTAGCACTCAAGTGTAATGTTAAATTTAGCTTCCTATTAGTAAAAGATTTTTTTTAATTGGTTATGTAATTTTTTATTTTTATCTGCTTGCAGCTGTTAATCTGTATAATTGAGGACAGGATAATCGAGTCTCTAGTTTACATTACAATTTGAACTTTCAATACATTCCAACATGTTTGAAAATAGTTATTAGATTACATTTGTTCAAAACTAAGTACTTAATATATACTTAAAAATAATCACCTGTTTTCCAATTGTAGTTTCTTCATTCTCATACACTTCAGTGGCAAATAGTTCTCCCATAACCGCATTAACTTGTTCTAAAACTTGAGTCAAATGCACATATGCATCCAGTGGATTCAACTGCATCTCTACAATAAGACGGTCAATTTTGTTTAAGACCAGAACAGCCCGTATATTCTCCGAGTATGCTTGTTTCAGTACAAGTCTTGTTTGAGGACATACACCTTCCACCACATCCACCTGAAAATAAAAAATAGTTTATTAATACGAACCCTATATTATTTACTATTTCACAGCAGGAAACCGGCCTCCTCTCCTAATAGGAGAGTTAAGATTTTATTAATGAACAAGCAAGATAATAATTAGTGTATTCTAGGAAAAAAATATTACATTATTTTATTTAAAGTTCCTCTTCCACAATGCTATACTTTAATATTGTTAACAATTGAAACATACAATGTTTGAGACATTTTTTAGCTGCACCATGACAATTAGGACAGATGTTATAAATTGGTGATATGTCCCAGTACAAATTATTGAAATAATATAAAACTACCAACAACGAAAAATTTTAGTGTAACATTAAAGCATATGTTTTATACCTCTGATATATTACAAAATAATTTATTTTACACTTTTCTTAGTATAGGTAGCTGCTGGATGGTTAGTTTCACATCCAATCTCCAAATCCCAATAAGATTTTCATAAAAGATATTTTATAAACACATTAATATGCAAACAGTTATATTATGTGTGGTTTACATTGATAAATCTAACAGCTGTTCTATAAAACTAGCAAGCTGACACCATAAATGTATGAATCATGTCTAAAAAACTTACCACAACAATTGCACCATCACATAACCTAACTGCAGTGGACACTTCACTCGAAAAATCAATGTGGCCAGGAGAATCTATCAAGTTTACCAGGTATTCCTGCTCGTTAGCAGCATGGTATAACGAGATACTGCTGCTTTTCATTGTAATACCTCGCTGTTGTTCGTCCGGTCTACTATCCATATACCGCAGTTTCCCAGACATTCTCTGCGATATGATGCCATTACTCGATATCAGGGAGTCTGCCAGTGTCGTCTTCCCATGGTCCACGTGCGCCACGATGCAAATATTACGAATATTCGAAGGTTTGTTTTGAAGTTGTAAAAGTTTCGATGAATCCACGAGTCGCATCTTGATATCTTAACAGGCACTTTTTTGTAACTTTGTGTAATTGTGTAAATATATTTATAGACGGTGTTTACCAATATAAAAGGTGAGTGTTATGACTGTTTAAAGAGATAAATTGCACAACATGAGAAATCATGTCCTTACGCATGACACTGTTGACAAAACGACTGACATTGACATTTATTTTTGACATTGACGGTTTCGTTCAGAAATCTATCTTGGAGACCGGTACACAGAATTTACAAACTAGATGAATAAAGTTAACTACATAAATAAATATCTTACATTATATATTTTTATGTAATTTATGTTTAGTTGACAAATAAATATAACCATTAATTGAAAGATTAAAACGCTAATGAGCATTCCAGTTTGAATCATACTTCCATACAATGCCTAAGGAGTGGCGAGTTTTTGCTGAAAATAGGAATTTGAACCTAAATACCAACTGACATCCTACTAAAGTTTGTTTCTTTTGTGATCAAGTACAGTTAAGGCCCTTATTACGCTGGCGAACTGCAAGCGAATTCACAGCGAGGCGACGAAGAAACACGGACTTAGTAATAAATAATGTGCACGTCGTAAGCACTGCCATCTGGTGACGCAATCTGACTCCTTTTCAGCACATCGATCTTGGCATTGCGGTAAAATATTCGTATTAAAAGGATGAAAAATAACGTTTAATTTGTTGAGGTTTGCTGTGTATCTGGATTCTCCAAAACATTAAAAATAAACAAAGCAAATGGTGTGAAATTCTATTATGTTGCCAAGAGTAGTACCTAAGTACATACATTCCATGATTATGTGAAAATCGACAAAAATACTAAAAGCTGTATAAAACATACATAGTTATGAGTTCCAAAAGCATTTTGAAATGTACGTAATTTATAAAAATAAAGATGTTTGAACATAATATTCAATACAAACAAATCAGTAATTAAGGGCACATAACCTCCAAATTTTGCTTAAATAACTAGCTCTAATGTAAAAAAAGCATATTCTGGACACGCTGGGTTTCAATAATATTCGGCCGGAATACCTACATATTATTTTATCATTTTTGTCATATTAAAAAAATATAATAAATACATTATTGTTCTAAAAGTTTCATTTTTTATCCACATGTGGCTCTTGTGTAGATTTTTCGCTGCCCCCTAGGTATATATAGTTCGTGCACGCTCCCTATAGGTACATTTTTATGGTAGTGTCATATTATGAGAGGCTACATAGAAAAAAGATGTCGCATTGCCATGGCATCAGGCATGCAAAGCCCTTGAGTAAAGTATAGGTAGCTTTTAGTTTGTCGTATCTAGGTATTTCCTTAGAGTTAAATAATGTTAGTCTAAAGTATAAACTAGTTCCCTAAATTTAATATAAGGTAAGTTACCCACTTTTGTGTAACTAAAGTAGACCCGTAATATTTTACGCAATATGAGGAATGGATTGTTGCTTCGTATCTAAGTATCATGGGAAAATTTATCTTAGTAAAAAAAGTTTGAGAGAGATAAGGCGAACGTGCGGCAATTACATATTTTGTAACTCGTCTTTTTATCACTAGGTAGTAGGTACCTATTCAGATTGACATGTCTGACAGAAAAAGGATAAACATTGGCGTCACATTCGCCTTGTTACTTTGAGACTTGTGTGATATATTTTGTGAGGGTAGTATGTTTTTAGACATTATTATTTTCAGTAGTTGACTTTCTGTGACTAATGATGATGATAATGAGGATTGCTCAATGTTCAGAACTTAATAATAATCCCTTCCTAGCCGATTTCGGCCACGGCGGCCAATCTCAACGGAGATCAGCCAGGTGCGCAGGAGATATTATAGTGCACAAGTGTGTGCGCAATACACAGGTGCACTCGCTATTCTTTCACCCTCATAGTCCGGTGAGACGGCAATCCGACATGACCGGAGAGAGATCAGGCGCAGGACCTACGGCTTTACGTGCGTGTTCAGAACTTACGTTTATAATGTCTAGAGTTGAGCCGATGCTCTCAATTGATAAAACCTACCCTGAATATTCAATTTCATATTATCCTAACGTAATTACCTGCTCCAATTATGGCACAGGAATAGGGTAGATGACTATTTTTTAAAATATAAAATATTTTGTCAAAAATGTATGTCAGCCTAAATGTAACGCAAAAAGAATTTTCAAAATTAGCGCAATAATAAGTAAGCTTTGAAATTTGGTGAAAGGGATAGTTGTCAAATTACAGTAATATCAGACTGTGACGTCACCGGGTGTTAGCGGGCGTAACGCTGCATGCGTGCGAAAGAGATAACGCGATATCCCCACCAAGTCCCCAGTCTTTTGCTCACAACAATACTTCACAGATGTCCGATTTTTGAATGGATGCTGGGCCTCAAAATCTAAGCAGGCTCAAACTTTAGGGATATCAAATGGGCAAAATATGGATTTTGGATCCATAAAAAATTTTTTTTTTGACCCCTCCATTTATAACTAACTTTTTTAATAACGTTAATTTTTTAAGCTAAATAAAATTAAGTACATAAATCTCAAAATCGAAGGTCTCTAAAATTAATCGATTTATTGTAAAAGGCTAGTTTTTAGGAGTTCTATCCAATATAATATGTAAACTGTCTTGGTTAGAATTTTAGACCCGTTTTGGACATGTCCTTTGACCAACTGCTTTATTTATTAAACATTTTTGATGGTGATTTCACAGAAAAATTATTATTTTTCGTATTATTTTCTATTAGATATCAAATGCTGTACAAATTCAAACATAGGAAACTACCATATTAAAATGTTCATGTGGGGAGAACATTTTCCGCAAATATCTTCACAATATTTTAGACTATGACTGTTAAAGAGGTGGCCAGGTACTTAAAAACTGGGGACGCAACAGAATATAATATTAAATGAATTAATACATAAATACGTGAGATGCAAAGTCTGTACCCAACATAAATGTGCCGCTTAAAAAGATGGATGTTCCCCATTATGCCAACTAGTAAGTCTTGAAACTGCGCTGTTAACTTCCTTGGCTTCAAGAGTGCCTTTTAAAATGATTTAATTCGAGCAACTATTCTTTACACGTAGAACTTATAAACCATTCGCGCAGTTAGTGCAAGATTAAGTCGCATGTCAATTTTTTTATCTAAATACGTAAGTAGGTATAAAGTGTTGCTATTATTAATTTACCACAATTAAAAGGGAATATTTTTACATAGCTTATATGCGTTGGATTGGTCAAACAAAGTTGTTATCAGGCAGACGACCAGTCATAAAAACTAAACGAAATCCCTTCAGCGACCTGAATTTATTTAATACACAACAACAGAGTAGATATAACTAAGTAGAAAAAATGTTTTTTTTATGATATAGGGGGCAAACGAGCATACGGTTCACCTGATGGTATGGTAGGCTATTTTAGTTTTATTGATTGCTTGGACGCTGCAAACATCCATTGTATTACAATCTGTGAATCATAAATATTATATTTTTTCGCTCGTATTTCGCTCTGCAAGCGGCAAAACGGAAACGCAACGTCTGTTTTCTCTGGGAAAACTTTGTACGTATTTACGAGTCCGCTGTCAAAACTGCATACAACATAAATTTACATTTTCTTGTACATTTGCCCACATGCAACAACTTGAAAAATTCAGCATCTTGTGGGAGAATAATCTTTCACGCTATTCAAACGGTTTAATTTTGGAAATGGTTCTGGATTTTATGTGGCGTAAAATGTCTATAGAATCAAGCTCTTTTTGCAGTTCCGTAAAAATAAAGTGCAGATATAGAAAAAGAAATATAAGCTTATCATTGATTATATTATAATACACCGTGAAACAATATGCAGTCTGGAATTTGTGCCCGATATTGCGGTAGGCTCGCCATATCACATCATAGGACGGAATATGCACGACGAAAAGTGGGTGCATTAGTTGCGACTCTGCCTACCCCTTCGGGGATAAAAGACGTGAGTGTGTATGTATGTATGTATGTATTGGCGTTAACGCTTAAGCATCTTGGCTACAGCCTCTGGTATAGACGGTATAATAAGTAAAGACCTTTTGTAATAAAACTGCGACCTCAATACCTAATAGGTATTACGTGATTTGTGCCCTAAACGCCGATAGATTTGGCGCCTATCGGTCTGAAAAAAATATATTGCTAAGGTATATTTCTATCAGGGTTTTCGGAACAAAAAGACGTCAATATTAGACAGCATGAATGACAAAGCATTGAGCTAAATAGGACTAAGAATTTATATTATGAGTGGCTTCGTTGATAGATTTTCATTTACGCTACATTTTTCCTGATGGTGTTTATGTATGGCGAATACAAACATAACGACAATGAATTTGTTTTGAATACTGTCCTTTAAATAGCTAAGTTATATTTTGAAAATTGGTAAAATAATTATAGTAAACAGGTAAATGTAATAAGTTAGTACATATCTGTTGTCGCAGTGGTAGTCGCTAAATTAGGATCAAAATTCATGGAAAACAGTTGGTTAACATGGAACGTAAAATATGTGGTAAAACACTAGTATAAAAAAACGGAACATTTATTAATACCTAAGTATTCTCGAGGGTTCGCCCGCGTGGTGTTTCCGAGAAATAAGTCCCACGATAACAGAAGTCTTTAGGTTTATCCGTGACATCCGTTTAGTGACTACTTATGTAAGAATTAATAAATAAATGAAACACTTTACTGTAGATCACATAAATAAAATAAAAATAAAAAGCCTTTTATTGCTACTAATTTACACAGTTCACAGGTGCTTAATTTGACACATTACTATATACATTATTTTCTGTACTCTAACTTAAAAATAGTAAAAAAAGAAAATAAAACTTATTTTTACTTGTTATGTGGCGCCTGTTGTACTTCAGTCGTGGCCTCTGAGGCGTAGGCCTCCCCTAACTCCTTCCACAAGTTCCTATCTCTTGCCGTTCTCATCCAGTCCGGTCCAATTTTTTTAATGAAGGTGTCCCTCCATCTTTTTTTGGTCTTCCTTTTTTCCTCATACAGTCTTAGGGGGATGTTGTTCTCTTTGTCCACCTATCATTTTTCAGTCTACAGATATGTCCTGCCCATTTCCACTAAAGTAAACTTATCATCTTTGTACTATCTACTAATTCAGTCTTTTCTCTTATAATTTCGTTTCTAACTATGTCTTAATAAGAAAATAAAATACATATAAGTAACTGAACAAATTCAAAACTTCAAAGCGCCAATACACTTTTGTGTTCTTACAAAAAAAAAACTGTTCATAAAATTCAAATAAAAGGGTTTTACTTTACTTCATACAAAGAAAAAGTTTCAAAATTAACGCGTATAAGCGAATTGAATTTTTTACTTTCTTCAGCTACTTAAGTGGCTGACTATACCTACGTGCGACAATAGGCCGACATATATCTAAAAAGCTACTCTTCCAGACAACCTGCACTAATTGTGAGAGATATTTGAACTGAAGTAGTGACTCTCTATACATAATAATATACTTATCAAATTTATTTAGTTTTTTATTTTATTTTCAGGTTTATAACTTTAGTTAATATTTTTAATTTTTGATCGCCAGCCCATAGTAATGAGCAACTTACTTGCAGCGCAGTCATTAAAAAAGCAAAACAAATAATCTAACAAGACTAAGTATAATGCCTCTGGTTTCGAACAAATAGTTTTTCTAAGGTCGTACCGCGTTTATTTATTTTACAATGTAGCTATTGAAGTTGCAATATGAAGATATTGCGTTAAACTATTATACGTACAAAGTTGCTAAGAACTCTTTTCCAGCTGCCATGAATATTCATCAAAAGATCATTAATGTTGGGTGCTTAAAACTTGCCTCATCCCACTAACTAACTTACAATAGTTAGCGAGCAAAAATAACGTTCTCATACAGCTTTCTTAGCTCGTAACCTTGGTGCAAGTTTTTGAGCTCGTGCGGCAAAGTTACGGAACTAGTGTGTACAGTTTATTATAAGGCAGTATGCACTTTTGTATGTTATAAGATGGTGCTTGAATAAGGCGATAGCGTTTTTATAGTTGTGACATTTTACAATGTCGGCTTTAGTTTTTTTTTTGTTTTTATCGTTTACTCGACAAAGTGGCTTCACTGCACCTGATGGTAAATGAAGTGAAGCCCAAAATAATGTCGACCGGCAAGAGACAAACGTCCCTGGTCGGTCGGCACAGTTATGCCGGCCTGCATAATTGCTTCTTCTTCTTCTACTTGTTTCGTTTCGAATACGAAGATGGCGAAGTTCTCAAATTTAATTATAACATTTCAAATAGTTTTATAGCACATGTATTCTACCGGACATTTTCTCTTTTTCTTTTTTTGTAATTTGAAACACTTTAAATTATGCAAAGAATTAAAAACAAACAGAATATTGTTGTTAAAAGATAGTATGTAATTAACCTGACAACTAAAAGGTATTCGATAATAAAGCACAAACCCGTTAACCACAACGGAGGTCCGCGATTTATTTAATTCTTCATGCTTTAACGTTTTATGGAAGCACTTGATGTTGAATTAGACACGGGTAGTGCATTAACTCGACTTCAGTGAGTTCGGTTATTGTGGCAGCAAAACGAACTGCGTCGCAGCTAATTGCAAGCCAAACGTGCTGGGAATAATACTCTCTTCTTAAGAAATTGCTTCCACTATTTTCTTCATCGTTTATTTTACGATATTTCTTCGCGAAGGATTTAACATCGGAATCCAATTTGCTCGTTCGTTGATTGGAACGTTGTTTCATCAGTGTCGATAGAACGCTTTACGTCCCTAAGCGATATCAAGTATCTACTTTTATAATTTAGTATTTAAGGACGATGTGCATTATGAGCTCCACCCAGCTCATCAGCAATCAGCCCTGTATCATATACCTACTGCCCACTGCTGAGCACGGCCTCCTCTACTACTGAGAGTGGTTAGGCCTTAGTCCACCACACTGGCCTAGTGCGGGTTGGCAGACTTCACATACCCTCGAAATTCTTATGGAAAATTCACAGGTATGTAGGTTCCCTCACGTTGTTTTCCTTCACCGGTAAAGCGAACGATAATTGATAAACAATAGACGCGTAAGTTCGAAAAGTCAAAGGTGTATGTATGCCTTGGATTATCAGATGAATACGAACAAATTATATCCTCACTGAATATTAAAGAAACAATTTCACAATTTTATTCATAATTAGCTTTTGCTCGCGGCTCCGCCCGCTTGAAAAAGTTTTTCCGGGATAAAAGTCCCGCTCTATATTTTCCCGGGATGAAAAGTAGCCTATGTTTTAATCCAGCACATGATCTATCCGTGTGCCAAATTTCATCAAAATCCGTTAAGTAATTTTGGAGATGTTTAATAACAAACAAACAGACAGACAGAAAATAATTACAAAATTCATTGATTTGTGTTCCATTACTCTTCTTTAGTCATTCCCTTCCTTTTTATCATATTTCTTTAAATATACGGACACACCGGTTCTACTGCTTTATTATATGTATAGATCAGCATCAATTTAGGTAATTCATCACGGCATTTTCAGACATTTCGAATGTATCCCAGTTAACACACAACTTGTATGAGTATTCAGAATGGGCGTGTCTACGTTAGGGGCTAAAATTGACGGCCTATTGTGGCGATAGCTAGCAGTCGTTAATCCGCGTCAGAAGGCCCATGGATTCATTGAAAATTCGAGCTGGAATACAGGTAGTTTAATAGAATCGATCTATCAGTACGATATGCCTAACAATTTGAAGCCTACATTTGAATTCAGTATTTTATTTTAAGTTAATATTAATCAAATTTAACGATCATATTAAAGTTAAAACAACTCTATCAATGATTCATTGTCCATATTTGAAGATCAAGTTCATTTAACAGTGTATGGATCACGGAAGAAAAGCTGTGATCTATATTAGTTTGGGAAACCGCCACTCGGTACGACGATTTTCTACTTAATAGGAACAAAGTTCTTCAAAGTTGTAACAAACCGAACTGCGGCCACATTACGAATTGTGAACTAACCGCGGCTAACCAACTGTGTGAATTTGTTTAAAGTGTCTTCAAGGATGAAACAATAGTTTTTGCGGCATTGTTTGCTAACAATTTCTATGAATTAATTTCGCGTAATTGTTTGGTGAAATTTTGAGCATATTCTTCTCTTTTGATACGAATGCTATTAGAGATATAACTAGTACGTACTGTATATATTATGTTTGATAAATAATTGAATCTGATGAATTCTCAGTACTCTGTAAGTGTTAACAAAACTTTGCTCATACGAAATCATAAATTAGGTCGAGTTTACATACATCTCAATTGTAGTGCTGTATTCGAAGCACAAAGCAAATCGTGCACTTAGTTAATAAACCTCAACACCGAAAGTTCTGCTTTAAATTCTTCATAATAAATAAATTCAACGTAGGGAACTATCTCAGCACAATAAACTTTGCGCACCGCGCGTCATCTTAACCACATTGAGTTGGATAACTTGTAAATAACTATGGAATCTTTTGCTGTTAACGGGTTTTCTTTTCTGTTTGATTTTTGTAAGTTGCATAAAGTTTCGATATATTTTATGAATAATTTCCAATCTTTCGGATACTTGTTTTCCAGAGGCACAAATCATAAAACTACCTAATCTGGGAATCGAATACGCTCAACCTAATCCAACTGCTCAAGTGTATGTCATTTCGAGTTAAACATGTCGCATCCATGGACAGTATTAGACGGACGCCTCCAAGTAATCTCCTGATGCATGAGGCCTCCGTATCTCGCGGTAATCCTTAACGAAGTGGACGTGCGTCTTATGTGTGACGTTTGAGTTAAGGCGAGTAGACGTGGCTATATATCTATAATATAATTAACACCTTACCTTATTACCGTTGTACACACACACACACACACACACACACACACACACGCCCGTTATCAGAGGTGCAACTAGTGCACCCACTTTTCGACGTGCGTATTCCGTCGCATGATGTGATAGGGGGCGAGCCTATCGCCATATCGGGCACAAATTCCAAACTCCGGGCTGATACTGAGTAGAAATACCCAATATCACTTTGCCCGACTCGGGGATCGAACCCGAGACCTCAGCATTGCAGTCGTACCGTAATACAACTACACCACCGAGGTAGTCGTCACCTTTGTATTGATTCTGAAAACAGCAACACTAGAGTTTCTTACCCGTGTTCTGGTGGAAACTGTTTTCCGAACTGGAGGAATAGTAACATTTCCTGAATCTAAATAATGTTTAATATTTTATGGATTTGAATAAATTATTTCATTTAATTTACGTTAGTATTACATATTAAAAAAGTTCTCGAGTACAGACCACGTACCAGTAAGCACAGCGTTGGAGGATAAAGCAGGCAGGAGCACGTTGGATGCAGACCGCTTTTGATGGTTCTCTCTGGAAATCTTTAGGGGATTATTGACATCACTAACTACGTTCAACAGTGGACTTCATGTGGCTTGTGATGATCATGATATATTATGTTTCTGATACATGTACTATTTATATTTATCTTTTTAAGCAAAAAAATCCACCTGCCTCTCACTTCAACGGAATAGAACTTTGGTGCTCATATTACGTGCTTTGTCGCACTCCTCACTGCATAATTCACCACCAAAACCCTCAATGATTAGATTTTGAATGTGCAGACGATTCCTAGTTGAAATTTCCAAACGCATACAATTAATTACAGATATACAGCATCCATAAATCAAAAAGTCGGCGACGTTTACAAACTTTAGAATTTAGAATTACAAGGCCATATGCAAGAGAAATTTCATTCTCTGTCCGCTCTCTTACCAATATTACTAGACGAAAACTACTCGATCTAAATGCACAACGTATGATAGTGGATTTCGCCAACAATACGTACAAATGAAACAATTGACAGACTTACCAATGCCTGTGTTTTCCCACAAACAGCCCACGGCCGCAGATGAATGTGTCAATCAAAAGAGACGTGTCCCGTTTCGGATTTAATTCAATCAAACGGTACCCGGTTCCAATTAAGTTGCGAGTTGCGATTCGAATGCGTTTGAAAGGGTTACGATGTAATCGTGTGTGCCTTGTGTGCTGCGTTTCAATTAACCAAACCTTTTAACCGACTGCGATAAGAAATGATGTTGGTAGGTTGTATGTGGGAAGATTCATCTGTTATTTCAGAATACTTAGTTATTTTATCGTATTTTATAGAGGCTACAATGTTATTGTTGCTTAGTAGCAGATATACATTGCAATGATAGACGGTAGATACTCTAGTTGTATCAAAAAACTCAATTGTCAATGGATGGAAAGATCGGACATGATAAATAAAGAGTTATATAAGGTAAGATTATAGAACTATAAATATACGAAGGAAGGCATACAAAACGATTTGGGCCAGGCAGAAGGACAACGAACATTGCAAAGTCTTACTTAAAATATTATGGGTTTTAAGCTATTTCACGAAAAAGCAGGTTTTATTGTTATACCAAAAAATCACCTCAAAATTACTATATCCATATAAAAAAAATAAAGTAAGTATTCCATAAATATAATATTATTAAATAGCTCTTCAATATTTTATTACTATTTCGTACAAAAGCAAAATATATTCTTATAAGACTATGGTAAATTTTAATTGATGATCAAAGATCTCATTGTCTGTGTTTTAAGTCATTATTCGCGTTTAACAAAATTTTCCTCTCTTCATTCATATTGATACAACCACAAATATTCCAAAATATTTATTAATTATTTGATCAATCAATTTTTCGTTATTAATCTTTTTTTTTCAATTTTTTATTGGAACAATATAGATCAAGTGAGATCTTTTATGTATTTGTGTACATAATAATAAATGATGTATTTTAATATGGCAATTATTATTAATTACGTCCTGTGGGATACATTCATTAATATCGAAATAGTGAATGATTTTTTTTATGAATGAGAATTATTTAAATGACCAAGTAGCTAAGTAAGCTAAGCTGAAGCCGATTTATAATGGAAAATCCATAATTTTCTGATACTAGAGCTCAAAGTATTAAATGCTAGTATTAAAATTAAATAAATGCCATCAATCATTTCATAACCCTACCGCAGAAACATTTGTACAAATACCGAACGAAAAATAAAATGAGAAAATCGATTAACAGCAATGGCATAATCTTCTTCTTCTTCTTCTTCAGCCTTTAAAAGTCCACTGCTGAACATAGGCCTCCCTCAAAGATTTCCAGACCAACCTGTCAGAAGCGGCCTGCATCCAGCGGGTTCCTATGACCTTTACAAGGTACAAAGCATAATCGGCCGAATTTAAAATTCAAAAAAATATTCGTCGATACCAAACATAGAATGAAAGCGTGTCAATTAATTTGGAAAATTAGCGAACCCAAAATTCTATGGCCGTTTCCCGCCAATTAGTGAGCCAGTGCGGTGAATACTTCTTAATTAACGTTCGTTTAGTTTACTTGACATGAAATTTTCCAAAATACACTGAATTATATTTGAAGTTTATTAAAGCATGTAATAGTGCCCTAAATTTGATACACTCGTAGTTATATAAATATATGTTAAGTATAGTGGAAAATATAATGTAAAGGTTCAAACCCTTCTACCACACATATCGCAACAAATACTTAATATTGTTTTTTGTGTCTTTTTTCATTTACTTTTTTTTGTTTTTGTTATGTGTGTGTAGAAAAATAAATGGTTTAAATGGTTTATTAAATTTCAATATATTTTAAATCACAAAAATATTTTTGTAAATACAGGGTATACTACCCAATGATAACATAATTATAATGTCGCACCTTTCGGACGAAAACGACGCAATTCAAAAAAATCTAAAATTGGATTATCATCATAAAATGACTTAAATCTGGTCCCTTTTTTATGAAAATATATTAAAAAAGGGACCGATATAATAGTTCTGTCCTTTTCCCGCTTGAATATGGCGGTGTTTGAACTATTGTTGTATTGAGTATTTCGTTTTAAGTTATTTTATGACGATAACTCAATTTTCGGTTTTTTTTAATTGTGTCGTTTTCGTCCTAAAGGTGCGATGTGTCCTAATGATTTTTTATTAATAACGCGGTATTATGTTGTCAAATATCACAATATAATAAAATTGCTTTGTTTTCAATGCATGAATATTATTGTTGTGTATCTGTTCATGAGAACATAGTGAACATGAACATCGTGTTGGAAAAACATCGTGAGGAAATCTGCATACCTGAGAAGTTCTCTATAAGAATTTCGACTTCACATAAATCTGCCAACCCGCACTAGGCCAGCGTGGTGGACTAAGGCCTAAACCCTCTCTGTTGTAAAGGAGGTCCGTGCTCAGCAGTGGGCAGTAAACATACTGGGCTGGTATGGTGCTATGTTATGGTGGTCTGTTCACGAGTACACGAATACATAATACAGCTTAACGTCAGAATGATAAGTTTTAATCGCTGTTTCATAAAAGACTAAATTAGAATTAGGTCATACAAAGGAAATCGGAAAACTTCTAATTTATTTCCACAGAAGTCTTATTAAAACTATTAAAAATTAAATCTTAATTACTGATCGAATTGTCGTAGCTATAAACCCTTAGCCATATTGGTTAAGAGTGTTGTAAGATGTTAACCTTACCTTAATTTAAGGACCTTTTAAAAGTTAAGTAGTACTTAGAATACTTAGTAAATGTTTGTTTTTAAAAAATCTTTTCAATCCTTTCTCTCCGTTAGCAAACATTTGTTAATTTGTAAACGAATTTCGACTGTTTTGTCTAAAGTTTGGTTCACAATCACAAAACTGAAAACGCAGAACAATTTCTGGAAGCTGTGAATAGCACAAGTCTATTTCAGACGATTCAATAACCTTTACTTGAATAACAATTCGAGGACTTCGATTTGTTTACTACTAGTACTGTAATTCAAGTATTGTAAGGTTAAATGTTTACGAATAATAAAGGATAAATTGACATCTATTATACGAGTTAACGAAGAAACTTCATGGTAAAACAAAAATAATCACATTATATATTGTAAAGATTTTATATTTATTTATACGTATTACATATAACACTGACTGCCTTGGTGGCATAGTTGTATTACGGTATGACTGCAATGTCAAGGTCTCAGGTTCGATCCCCGGGTCGGGCAAAGTGATATGGGGGTTTTGTACTCTGTATCAGCCCGGAGTTTGGAATTTGTGGCCGATATGGCGATAGGCTCGCACATCACATCATGGGACGGAATATGCATGTCGAAAAGTGGGTGCACTAGTTGTGCCTCTGCCTACCCCTTCGGGCATAAAAGGCGTGAGTGTATATGTATGTAGGACATAGTGAGACTTAACATCTTGTGTCTCAGGATGACGAGCGCAGTGGAATGCCACACAGTACTTTGTAACTCAAGGTGCTGGATGGTGTTGCTACTGTTTATGGGTGGTCGTATCGCTTACCATCAGGTGAACGGCATGCTCGTCTCGTCATTCAATGCCATAAAAAAAAAACATCAATAGGTAAGTTAGGTAACAAATACAGTACTAAAGTGGCATTATATGTTATTCAAACAAAGTATGTATTTAATAATTGGCTTCAATACACTTGTAGGCCACTTCTGTGAATTCCTGCAGATTGCAACAAATATATCCACGTTCTCGGAAATAATGTTGAGCATTGAGCAATCATATGGCCCGTGGCAAGGGCGCAAAGATGTGATTACAATAGTGCATCGAGGATAATAGAAAGGTTTATGTATGAAGTAAATACATTTGAATCATGTTTTTTTCTTCCATATTAAGAATGCAATGGGACGTCAAAAATTTTAGCTACTTATCGTTTAATCTTAATCACAATGGTGAATCACAGTTAGATTTTTTTTACTTCTTGCGACAGTTGAAATAAAGACATATAACAAATATGGAAACGAATTTAGAGGTAGGTATAGGGTACATAACCTTTACATATTGTGTTTGAAAACTGTACTTCCGTACACGTGTATTCTTAGCACGTATTTAATAAGACAGGAACAAACACACTAGGTGTGGGTTCCGTACTGAATGTAATCATGCATGTAATGGGATCTTGCTCCCAATTTACGACAAAGGTGGCGCATACCGTTTGAATCATCTATCAACGCTGGTTGTTCCGAGAATTCTCTGGAAGGTTACAGCGGACCGTGGTTACAGTATGAGTCCTTACATACCTTGTATATTGTACGTAATGGAAATATCAACGTGTAATGTCGTAATGTACTTCATATGGCCTTTGTTGAAGACAGGGGCTCATTTTTTTTTACTTTTTCATGTCATAAGCGGGGTTTAGATTCGCAAGAAAAGTTACAGAAGTTATCTTCCGCAAGTGATTTATACATTGTAAACAGTCACGAATAGCTGACTTCTGTAAATTTTGGAGCTGGCAAGGCTTGCGGCAAGTCGCATTTATATAGACTTATTAAAATATTTCCGCTAGAGTAAACGCATCTGTAATTTCTTGCGCAATATATTCGTGCGAGAACTTGCTAGTCTAAACATGGCTTAATATTCGACATGGAGAACTTTAGTTCTCCGGTGTGGTCCGAAAAGCCGACTCGCGTCAGGCTACTGACTGTAATGTCATACCAAAACCGAAAAAAAAACATGGAGAACTTTTAGATATGAAAGTCCCTACGATAATTAACATAACAGTTTCAACAAGTATTAATTAGTGAAAATGATGAACGTGCTCCCAAAATTCGGAGGTGTGTGCTCTGAGATAGAATTCCAAAACTATCAAATTTGGTCTCGGCAGTTTGTTACATTCCTGCTAGTTTTTCCCTGCATATACCCTATAGCTATTTCAATTCAATTCAATTAGCCTGTCGCCGTCCACTGCTGAACGTAGGCCTCCCCAAGTGAACGCTAACCATCACGGTCTTGAGCAGCCCGCATCCATCCGCTACCCGCCGCCTTTTTGAAGTCGTCGATCCATCGTGCAGCAGGGCCATTTTGCTATTATTTAGCTATTTGGTAACAAATATTAAGACCTATCTTTTATAAGTCCATATAGCGGAATTTTTAGAACGACTTCAATATTTACTGAAAAAAAATGATGTCATCATAAAGAATATAGGTATACCATACTCCTTGTAACATAGTTCGTTAAACCTTATTGCTTGATTAACAAATAAATTCCTAGGAACCATTCAACAGGCCAATCTCGAAACCAATGAGGCAAACTCCAACACCGCACATAATATAAACATTATAATTTAATCATGCAAGCCTATATCAAATAACATAAAGTATCGTCCGCGTTCTAAGACTATTCAATTATGTAGAACTGCTCCAAGTTTGCGGGGCCCGTCAGCAATTTCTTCAAATTGGGCCTTGGCATCAGTCCAGACGATTAACAACTTAGTGCAAGCTGTTTAATTTCATGCCTGGATGCCCGTGTTTTGCTGTAACCTCTCGCATACCACGTGTAGACAGGTGGATATATTGCTGCCTAAACGTTAGTCTTTATTGTGTTATTTTGCAAGAATTGTTTTACTTACATGCTTTGAATTATTTAGGTTTACAGGATGCGGATTTGAGATGAATATGTGACATAGTAAATGGATCTTTAGGTTTTAATTACTTATCGTTCAGTTTTGTTAGGTATCTACCATGTAAATAAATTAATATAATTTTTTTATGGTATAGATGGCAAACGAGCAAACGGTTCACCTGATGGTACTATATATATATGGGCATTGAAAAGCCAGCTTAAAGACAAGTGGAAGAACATTTAAATAATACTTGTTTTTAAATATATCTTATAACAGTCTATTTTGAAGATTATTCAATACACTAATCTAAGGAAATTAAAGTGGTCCACTACATTCATTAGACTGCAAAGAGTAGGGTTCAATGAACCACCTGATATACCGAAATCTAGTTAAATTACAATTACTCTAAACAAGTTTGATTTAATTAAATATTTGAACAACAAACTACCGCGTGACTTTCCCAAACATAACGTGACATAAACGAGTTTTGCGTAATAGTTTCCTCATAAAAACTTTTGGTGTTACGTTAAACTCAAAATTACAGTCACCTAGACTTACGGCAATGTGGGAGTTCAACGGGACTCGGCATTTTAATTGAAATAAACTAATTGTGTTTAACTAAGTTTAATTAACCAACTCTTTGACAAAGTTCACTTGTAAATGTAAAGGGGACCTTCATCTCAATTAATTTCAAAAAGGACTTTATTACTGTAACTTTCACACGTGTCAGCTTACGTTCTGCGGCTGGCTTGTGAATGAAGTGTCCAACTGGAAATGGTTTTGAATAATATGCTTATTAGAATGTTTGATGCCTAATTTATCGTAAAAATATGTAACTTATTTAGAAAATAAATTCTGTAAAATTTATTGTAAATAAAAATCGAAACAAAATATAATAATATAGCTTTTGCCCGCGGTTCCGCCCGCGTGAATGAGTTATTCTGGAGTAAAAGTCCCGCTTTGTTTTTTCCTTCGCTTTGTTAATCGAGAACATAATCTACCCGTGTGCCAAATTTCATCGAAATCCGTTCAGTAGTTTTTGCGTGAAAGAGTAACAAACATCCATACATCCAGACATCCGTACATCCATACTTACAAACTTTCGCATTTATAATATTAGTAGGATACGTATGTCTAACTTCGAATTAGACATAAATAAGTTGGTTTTGAAATGTGTGATACAAACCATTTTTGAGTATTTTAAACTTGTATACAATAAAGAAGTTTGTTTCTATTTCAGTTTAAAAAAGTATATTTCACTTCTGCATTGCATTATTAACTGTTTCTAGGTATAATCTTAGGTAACTGTCTCACTACATAATGTTACCAAGTCATAAGTTTACTTAGTGAGGCTTTTGGTACCTCTGAGGCCTCAGCTTTGCTCGAACTGGTAATCTAATTGCATTAGTTGAGAAGTCCCGAATTTTGGTCTCTAGCGTATTCTGGTATGCACTCAATTCTAAAATTTGATTTGTCACCGACCTTATTGACGGATGTTACGGACGGAAGGTATATTTATGTACCTATTGATTTGTTTATGACCATACAATAATAACATTTTGTATTTGTATGTTATGTTATGTTACAACATGAAATGCAGGCAAAGAGGTATCCGCTTTTTGTACGGGTGCTGGATCTCAAAATCTAACCAGGCTAAAAAAATATGAATATAAATGATCAGAAAATTGATCTTGGATCCATTAAAAAATATTTTTGGACCCGTCCGTTAAAACTAACTTTTTTAAAAACGTTTATTTTAAATGTAGTAAATAAGCAAAATAAAATTACATAAATCACAGAACCGGAGCAGTTTAAAATTATACGATGTATTGCAAACGACTAGTTTTTGATTAGAATTTTAAGCCCGTTTTTGGATATCTCCTTTATATGAAAACCATGATCACATTCAGCATTGGGTTAAAAAAGTTTGAAGAAGAATTGTATAAGACGTTCTTAAGTACTTCACAAGCGAGATATTTTTTTATTGCATTGAATGACGAGGCGAGTATGCCGTTCGTCTGATGGTAAGCGATACGACCACCCATAAACAGAAGCAACACCATCCAGCTCCTTGAGTTACAAAGTACAGTGTAGCATCCCACGGCGCTCGTCATCCTGAGACATAAGATTTTAAGTCTCATTATGTTCAGTAGTTCAACTGGCTACAATGTCCTTCAAACCCAAACACAAAAGTGCATGCACACTGCTGCTTGCCGGTAGAAACAGACATTGCGGTGGTACCCATCCAGACGTACTCTTACATATTAGAGACCTACCACCAGTAAAACTATATAACTGCTATAATACTGAGGGACAAAGCCTCTGTACCTATTCTTACAAAAACTACACATTAACAGTGCGGAATAAAGAAATGGATCACAATCGCGATGTAATCACGTTTATATTTATCAAACAGACAATACACAGCATCGTTATAGTATTTGCTGATGCCGAGCGTACCATCTTACAACAATAAGAACTTTATATGGTATCAGAAATTACTATTTATTTGTTTGTTTGTCGAAACACGGAAAAACTGCTAACAGAATATTTCGTATATCTTCAGCGGTGGTATTACTTTCATCTGTAACGAGAACATATTTGGAGGAATCCATCATTTGTAGCTGAGCTTCGTGACAAATTCAATTTGTGCGATGGGTACAATTGATTGTTATAATGGAACCTGATAGGTAGATTAATCTTATAAATATCTGTAAGGAGACATAAATTTCTTTAACTATTTTTTTCTGTAGCCGTATGTGAATATGCAGGTGGATTTTTGGAAGATAAATGAGTAGTTTTCAGACGTTAAGCGGTTACTACTGGCTATAAACGTCCAAACCGTAAGTGAAATTTTATCGTGTGTCACCGATTTTAGACGAAGAGGAATAGAAATGAAGTATGATAGGGAGCTGTTGAGTCTCTGGCCATCAAGTCACCAAATACAACGCCAAAACTGTGAGACATTGGTGTTACAAATTTAAGTTTTATTTTCTCTACAAAATTGTGTACGATTTTCGATTGAGATACAAAGTATAGATTGTAGCCAAATAATTGTTTGAAATAAAAGCAAAGAAAGAGAAGAAAAAAATCCGTATAATTAACAAACCCTGACTCAATCACTGCTCAAGGTGGGCAAGTTAATATCGCTGACCGACACGAAGGCCCTGTCTTGTACTGCAAGGGATAGGAAAAGAGCGAATGAGGGGCATCACATCATCATTTTATTAGTGGTAGGTATCTCGTATCCAAGGGGCCGCCCGGGTAGGTACCACCGCAATGTCTATTACTTCTGCCAAGCAGCAGTGTGCATGCACTGTCATGTTCCAGTTTGAAGGACATTGTAGCCGGCGTAATTGCGAGACTTTCTTATGTCTCAGGGTGACGAGCGCAGTGGAGTACCACGCAGTACTTTGTTACTCAAAGTTATATGCGGCGTTGCTACTGTTTATGGGTGTAATATGTATCGCTTACCATCATGCAAACAGCATGCTTATCTAGTCATTTAATTGCAATAAAAAAGAAACTATCAGAATGCCGCTTAATAAATCTATAGAAACTGGCGCTCACTTGATGGTTTCTTCCATCCCGGCTCGAACCAAAAGGTTCGGTAATTCATATTTCTGCCTCACCATCAAGCTGTGGAACAGTTTGCCAGCGTGCATGTTCCCTCCTTCCTACAACTTAGGGTCCTTCAAGCGGAGCGTGAAGATGCAATTATGCAGGCCGGCATAACTGTGCCGACCGACCAGGGATGTTTATCTCTTGTCGGTCGACATTATTTTGGGCTTCACTTTATTTACCATCAGTTGCAGTGAAGCAACTTTGTTGAGCCATCGACAAAAAAAACTTGGGGAGGCCTATGTTCAGCAGTGGACGGTGACAACCTAATTGATAGAAACTACAAATATTGACACTAGATACTAAGCTTCTTCCCATTTCAGTCCTGTTCAGTGTTTTTATTTCACAGTTTTGGCTAGTATAAAGCATTCTTATTGTTTTAGTCTAGTTTTTACTAAAAAGCCAATATAGCAACTAATTGATTTCTATGGCAAAAGTACCAATCGTTAGAATATAATAATCAGTATTGAAATTTTAAGCAAATAGCATTCGAGTACGCTAAAGTCTTTTACACACACCGAATAGTAAATTAAACATAGTGTATCGCCTCCAGCAGTACGATGTAGGAATACGTGACCGACTGTAAGTTTTCCCACGACACTGGGCACGCGGCTGTGTGCCTTTAGTATTCCGCACAACAATTGGAAAACGAAACTTTTGTAACAAACCCATTCTATTACTTATATCCCATGTCGGTATTGTTTCTGTAAAACAAACAACGTGATTTCTAAAATTAGATACAAAAATAAAGTTATAGTGTGATACTGATATTGTATGTATTTCACACATATCTTTTAATTTTTTTTGTTGATATAGGTCGCAAACGAGAATACGGTTCACCTGATTGTAAGTGATCACCGCCGCCCATGAACATCTGCAATACCAGCATAGAGATGCGTTGCCGGCCTTTTAGGTGGAAATACGCTCTTTTGTAGGTATATAATAAAATATTTTTAAAATATTGTCGCCACATATTTTATAATATCAAATGCCAATAAGTTGTGGCGATGATATTCATTGACGCAATTTTAATGGGGCCTATGCCACACGTGCGATCAACAATGTCAGAATATCAAGTAAATTCATAATTATAATTGCGACAGTAACTCTATCCGAGTGTTTGTAATGATTTCACGGCTGAACCACTGAACCGATTTCGATGAAATTAGGTATGGAGATAGTTTGAGACTCTGAGAAGGCCATAGGCTACCCGGAAAAATATATAGCGAACTTTTCATCATCATCGTCAGCCACATGACATTCACTACTGAACATAGGCCTCCCCTAAAGATTTCCAGACCGACCTGTCAAAAGCAGCTTGCATCCAGCGTGTTCCTGCGACCTTTATCAAGCGGGACTTTTATGCCGGAATAATTCTTTCACGCGGGCGAAGCCGAGCAACAGCTAATAAGATGAATATTTTTATAGAAGACAAAAAGACGAGCAAGCTACTCGCTGAATGCAAGCGCTCGACTGACCGTAAACAATGGCAACGCCATCCAAAAATTTGAATTGTAAAGCATTGCGTAGCACCAAACTTCACCCAACCTAGGGCATTAGATGTTAAGGGCCTGTTCCACAAGTTACAAGTAAATTTTATTTTTCAGTTATTGTATTAAACATCTAATATAGATAGTACTCATTTTTTACCATTTATATGGGAGAATAAATTAGAGTGTGACTTTTGTATTGAGTCGGATTATACACTTATGTATTATGTAGCATTTACTCAGAAGTTGTGAAACAAGGGTATAGTCTCATAAATAAATCCCATCCTAGCCTATTTCGGCCATGGCGGACAATCTCAACGGAGATCAGCCAGGTACGCAGGAGATATTATAGTGCACAAGTGTGTGCGCAATACACAGGTGCACTCGCTATTTCTTCACTCTCATAGTCCGGTAAGACGGCAATCCGACATGACCGGAGAGAGATCAGGCGCAGGACCAACGGCTTTACGTGCTTTCCGAGGGTTCACTTTTTTTGGTTTTACGTTTTCTTTCACGGGGGTATCACACCGCCAACTTCCTGACTACGAGCTGCGACTGAGTAATGTTTAAGATGGAAAAACCCAGTCACAATGTTTTTGGCCCGACCAGGGATTCTAACTCAGGACCTCAACGCGCTGATCGTACTGGTAACGCATACGCAATATAACTACGCCACCGAGGCATTTTTTTATAGTATTGAATGACGAGACGAGCATGCCGTTCGCGTGATGGTAAGCGATACGACCACCCATAAACAGTAGCAACACCATCCAACACCTTGAGTTACAAAATGCCTAGTACCTAATTACACAAACCACAATATCCAAAACCGGAACATGATGTGCTTGTATAGTGCTGCTAGGTGCTAGAGAAATGCAATTGTACCTACTCAGACAGACATACGAGAGACCTCGGCCATAATATATTCCGAGCTTGAGGATTTTCAAAATTAAAAAGCTCTACATTTTTTAACTACAACACGCGGTTGCTCATTTTAGAAAATATCTGCATGTAAGCTCCTAACTATTTCCGCTTTACTTTCCACAGAAACTTTTGGCTCATACCGAGCGTGTTATCTATTTTTCATAGGGTTATTACACGCATTTTCAGGATAATGGCGGCATTTACCACTAAAACCACAAGGGGGTTTTAATTTTTAACGTTTTCATTACCACATTAATGTCACTTTGTAGTTGGGAATATTCAACGGAATTTCGTAGAAAGGTGGACTTACTGTTTTGTGAAGGATGACCGAGGTATTATGTTGTGTTGGACAAAGGACATGAAAGTATATAGTGTTATGATAAATCGTCTCCTTGGTTTAGTGATTGTGTATAATTTATAGAATGAGAAGTCTTAGTTACGATTTACTAAAAATTAATAACCTTTAAAGACCTAACTAGAAATTATCAGAGTACTCACTTTATACTACACAATAATTAAATCAGGGTTTACAGCGTAATTTAAACGTTAAAGAGATCACAAAGACAAGATAAGGAACAACAAAATTTGATTGAGCTCAAAACTCGTTGACCTGCTAAAGTGGTTTCCGTATCTCAGTCGAACAAAGAACGGACAAATAGATTTTATCTCTTCGTGAATCAGAGGGGATAATGTTCTGCGGTTTGTTGCGTTACAGCGCGGCGAAAAGATTCCGTACGCATTTATCTGCAGTATTTATTTGACCCAATTTTTATTAAGTGAAGGCATTATTCATAAAACATAATTTTGTTTCTTTTAGAAATATAGGCGAGAAATGTTTTTGTGTTAAACGAACTATATTTTTATCCCTATTTTTTATTGCTCTCTCGCGCAGTGTATTCATAGCGAAACTTTATTCTATGATCTGTGTTTTTATCGCTTTATATTGATTTAAACAAATCTATTTTGATGATAAATATTGCAATAACTTTCATTCTACCAATGCACATATAAGTTACCGATAGGCTTCCACGTTCATTTTCATAACCTACAGTAATCTTAGAATGAGGTAATGTTTATTTTTAGTGCAATCTCAGGACCTATAGAATCAATTCTAAATATTCTTTCATCAATAAAATGCCACATCGTGCCATAGAAACATACGCATTACACTATAGTTTATTTTAAATTACTTCTGGTCTGAAAGGAATTTCGATCAAGGGGAGGCACGAGGAGATGCTAGCTTTAAGTAAAGTTCTAGGTAATTAGGAATAATATGTATTAAAACTGTTTATCACATACGATGTATCTCTAAATTATACCGATTAGGGATAAGTCGGCTTTACACTTGACTGGGTTTCATTCAATCAAATTCCATCAGTCAGAACCGTCCCGAATGTCGACTGATTACAAATAAGATGCCCAGGCAAATAGAAAAGTGACCTTCAACATTAATTGCGTGACACGAAGTTTCAGAGATGTTGTAAGGAAAATAATTATTTACTTAGTGTAGCGCGCGGCTTCGCCCGCGTGAAAAGCCTTCTACGTATCAAAAGTTTCTAAATTACTATAGAGATCCATAGCGCCATCTGTAAGATGCCAGTATCGTCTACAGTTTGAAAATTCATATATTCCCCACGAGAACAAATTACCAAGATGTAAATTATTATGTTAATTCAGAACATGGTCTATCCGTATGCCAAATTTCATCCAAATCCGTTCATCGGTTTCTGTTTATTTCTAAGAAACATCCAATCATTTTTACAATCATTCGCATTTATAATATAGCCAAATGAAATTACTTGTTAGCTGCGCTACTCAAATGAGCCTATAACTCCAGGTGCCTAGGGGCTCTTGCAGGGGCCAAAACGGCCCTGCCTCCCGGGTACATTAATAAAACAAAATAAGCCCTTGTTGTTGTTACTGCTAGGTACAATAGTATCTTTTAATATTATATTTACTTTTATTATATTATATATTTTTTACAATATCTATTTCACAATATCGGCAATTGGTTTCTTTATTGCAATAGCTTGTACTACGATACAGGCCTACTCCAAGGATTTCCATGAGACCCAGAGACATTATACATAGTCAATTGACTCCTGAAAATACTCATCTTGTGTCAAAAGTCGGACTAGTAACAAACACTTAGGGGCCAAAAATATCTACGTCAAACATTAGTCTTGAATCAGAATCGAATCCGTAGCCTATCGTTTAGCGACTGTTAGTTTGCGAGGGCAATTTTGGATATTTCCTTAACAAAAAAACTGACCTTATCGGAACGTCTTGGAAGTGATTGAGTCATTTGTATCACACTTGGAAGTGATTGAGTCATTTGTGTCACACAGTTCGGTCACGAGTCAGGGCGCGAGGACAATTCATCGATTTGTTTTATTGCAACCTGCGGACCTTTTTATAGTTGTTAAAGTCATTGAACGATTGAAAATAATAGTGTAGTCGTAAGCTTATGTTCTACTTTAAATATTTTTTTCATTCAGACTGTTTTATCTTCTTATATACAAAACGATCATTACTTTGGCAGGGTGAACTTTGTAATAAAGTGAATAGTGTAATTACTTGAAAATAAATCCAATGAAATCACAAATAAGATGCATATTATTATTGTAATTTAAATGCACAAAAAACCGTTCGAATTTGTATTACCTAAATTGATATTTCGCTGTAAAAATATGCCCTGTGTTATATACTGCCCACTGCTGAGCATGGGCCTCCTCTACTACTGAGAGGGTTTAGGCCTTCGTCCACCACGCTGGTATAGTGCGGGTTGGCAGACTTTACATACCTTCAAAACAATGCTACTATACAATTAGACGTAAAATCAGGTTAAACCCTTGCCTGTTACAAGTCTCGCTATATTTAAAAGACAATGTAAAACTACTTTATAAGACTGAGTGCCTACTGGTGGGACGGCACGGGAACGGCATACTGACAGTTATCAATCATCGATATCAATAAACTTGCCGCAATATTCAGAAGTGATACCTCGCACCTCAACTCTCTAAAACACAATTATAAGGTGTTTTACCTACAAATCCCTGTTAAACCAACAGTATACAGTCAGTAGCATAAGTAGCTGAACAAATTCAAAATTTCAAATTGCCTACATACTTTTGTGTTCTTACTAATCTTTTTTTTCTCTTCACAAAAATAAAATAAAAGAGAATTTACTTTACTTCAAACGAAGAAAAAGAAATGACTCAGTTTAACTTCACGCGTATATAGGCGATTGCAAGTTTTGATTTTATACAGATACTTATGCTGCTGACTGTACACCAGACCTTAGTTGGCAGAATACGAGACTTCTTAGAAGAGGCTCTTAAAAATGTTCATGTAATTTTAAAGGTGAGTTTTAAATTAAGTCAAAGACTATTAAATGCCTTTATTAATTTAGATCGTGACATGTAACAGAGCACCTTCTTATGAAATTAGATTTTCTTTTTTCTCTCAGGGGATTTATTGAGACCATTTTTTTAGAAACTAGAGATTTTATTTGAAATTTCTTTGTAGTCTCTAAAAGGCTCATTTATGGTGTCATCTTGACACCACAGTATAATAAGTACAGACAACAATTAAGTTAAATTATTAAGTTATTCGGCAAGACGACGGCTACGAGTGTGGAATCTCCTTGAAATCTGGAATATATCTAATAGGTCCGAGAAAAAGTCTTTTCGCATATAGTATGTATAAGCTTATAATAAAATCTCTTTGGCTGTACTATTTATATCTGGCTGGTTTTGATGACATTAAAAAGGTAACATTTTAAAAAAAGAAACAAATTAGTAAAATGTTGTTTTCAGTAATTTTTCTATCTGTCAAAATGAGTGAATCTAATGAAGAAATTCGATATATTTTAAATTTTGGAACGAAGTTCCTTATCGCGCGCTGTGAAAGGGGGCTGGACGGAAAGTTGTCACGACACTTTTTTCTATTATCTTACTAATATGAACCTTAAATACAATGCGTAGAAGCAATAATTCTTGAAACGAGTATATTTTTATTTATTTTATTTATTAAAGTCATTAAAACCATTTCTTACTAATCTAATATGAATCTTAAATACATTGCGTAGAAGCTATTTCCCCAGCGTTGGCACGGCACGAGTACAAAAGAATCGAACGTTATATTCTTTTTTCAAATTTTGTTGATTTATTCTACTTTGGTTACTGACATTTATCAATAACAAGACTAAACGTGCTTTGCTCGCGTTTAAAAATCTACTTTATGTGGTAAGCGTAAGATCGAATTTGTGTTTAGTCAATCAAAATTTGTGATAAAAATGCTATGCAATAGCTTTACCGCGGTAGTCACCGAGTGCCACACGTATTTATTTGTTTTTTTCTCTAGAAACTTATGTATTGGAACGGAAATAGGAAAATATTTATATATTTATATATATATACACACTCTGTTATATAAATAAAATTTTATTACAATTCCTTCACTAATTAATCGAAAGGAACTTCGTTCCATCCGGGTGTCCCTTGACACCTCTCATTGCTTTTTTATGATGAGATTGGAAGGGAATTGTTCATTATGAGCTTTTACCGCCGGGCAGAATCATCGATTCGGATCTCTAGTCCCAACAACTAATGAGATTAAAGCAAGAAGTTGAGAAAAAGCGGCCGGAATTGATCAATAGAAAGGGTATGGTCTTTCATCATGATAACGCTAGACACATCTTTAGCAACTCAGCAAAAATTAAGAGAGTTTGGCTGGGAGGTGTTAATGCGTCCACCATATAGCCCTGACCTGGCACCTTCAGATTTCCACTTGTTTCGGTCTCTTCAGAATTCTTTAGGCAGTGTCAGGTTAACATCAAGAGAGGCCTACCAAAACTACATGTCGCGTTTTTTTTTAACCAGAGGTGCCAAAATTTCTACAGCAACAGGATCACAGCATTACCTACAAGATGGCAGAAAGACATCGAACGAAATGGCACATATATACTGTAATTAAATGGAAATAAACTTAGAAAAAAGAAATCTTGAGTTTTCATATAAAATGCGAAGAAACTTTTTCCCCAACATAATATTTGGTAACCTACTAGCAAACGGATGTTACGTATTTCGATTCCCAAAGGGAATATTATAGGCGGTAAAGGGACATTGAATAAGTGTGTGCTAAGTATCAAGTACTTTTAGTTATTACTCCCTCATTCACGGCTTATAAGAATAAAATTTAGAGCTCGACATATTGTCATGCTTGGTGTAAGTATGAATATATATAAAAAAAAAATACAAACAGACGAATTGAGAACCTCCTCCTTTTTGGAAGTCGGTTAAGAAGATGAAAGAAGAGGAAACCAGATACATCATCATTGTCAAATAAAATAAAACAAATAATGTCATAACACGTTCAACAGATAAACAGTATTTGTGTAAATGCAAACCAATAAAATTAAATACAATATGAAATTTCACTGATAACAATATGGAAAATGATTCGTGAAACAAAGGTTTCGTGATACAAAATTCAGTCCTTTCAATATTCTATACCTATTAAACGCAAACATTCCTAAATACACAGCAATAACAAATGAAACGACTTATTTATGTATTTACTCGTGGTTTTCAATGAAGCAGTTTTGTAATTAAAAAGTTCTATGTAAATCTGTTATGCTGAAACAGTTCGTTATAAATATATTTGAGCACGCCCTTTGATAAGCATTGATTTACAATGAAGAGTGAATTAGGAAATTATAATTTTAATGTAAACGTCCCCTAATTTTTGAGGCACTTTATAAAATAACAATTTGAGACTTATCACATAGGGAACTCGATCGATAAACGTATGTAGTTCAATAGTTTGATTGTTATCAATGTCAAATATTTTTATCCGAGTTGCGTGTGTTACACAACGTGAGAATTTGTTATCTTTGTAGACTAGTATAAAATATTTGAAATTTTGTGAGATACTAGGAATACGACCATCGTACACAATGTGTTAAAACCCGTGTGTTAAACCCGGTGTTAAAAAAGTGGATCACGCGAGTGTGTCTCGTTCCGGTATCAGCTTGTATACCATACCATACCAGCCCTGTATTATATACTGCCCACTGCTGAGCACGGACCTCCTCTACAACTGAGAGGGTTAAGGCCTTAGTCCACCACGCTGGCCTAGTGCGTGTTGGCAGACTTCACATACCTTCGAAATTCAGAGAACTTCTCAGGTATGCAGGTTTCCTCACGATGTATTTCTTCACCGTTAAAGCCTGCATATATCCGGTTTAAACGGGCCGGCATAATTGCATCAACTGGCGAGGGATAATCATCTCTCTGCTTACCATCAAGTGCAGTGGGGGTCAAGTTGCTATGTCCAAATAAAAAAAATAGGTGGATGAATCCAGGGAAATTCCTGTATCATCTGTTGTATATAAACTGAAATTTATTCTTATAAAAATATATTATACAGAAAAAATAATTAAACATACTTTGAGAGCTTTGTAGAATCCATTTTTTAATTTTTTATCGCGAATACTTAAAACGAAACTGAAAACTTTGCCATCTCAAGAAGAGATTCTTGAGATGGCAAAAATACATAAGTAACACAAGTAAATATACCATAATTTTTATATACGATGGCTATTACTATAGTTTATTCACCAACGTTGTATCAAAAATGTACACAACAAATCTCCAACTCGACAATTACCTATGTCTACTGTACTTGTATTGGTGTGATTCCGGAAATTGTGTAATTCCACAGTATAATTCAGCCGCAACCGCAACAGTGTAGTACAACACATAGCTTACAGTCTTAATTAGAAAGGCAGGTGGTCTCTATAACCATCAGGCGAGTGGGTTCATCTCGTCATTCATTTGTATAAAAAAGGTAGAATTAACAGAAAATTCTTCAAAAAAATTGTAGAAGTTTCTTCATATTTTTAGTATAAAGAAAGAAACAAGAAAGAAATCTATACTAATATTATAAAGCTGAAGAGTTTGTTTGTTTGGTTGAGCGCGCTAATCTCAGGAACTACGGAACCGATTTTGAAAATTCTTTCACTAATACTAGTAATTTTATAAAGGTCCAATTTACACTATAAATTATTTATGCAACCCCTTGATTACTTCTCATAGTGACAACTGATTTCTCTCTCGAATCAAACAATAGCCTAGTCGTCACAAACCCGCTAAGAACATAATCCAAGATTAGACACAACATATTAAATCGGTAACATATTATATCACTGAAGCTATTATAACTAATTAGAATGTAAGTGTTCGTTTGAGAGCTACGATGCCACAGACAGACATACAGATACAAAGATACACACCCTAAACTTATAACACCCCTCTTTTTGTCGTGGGTTAAAAATACAGTTATGACTGCCTCGGTGGCACATTTATATTATGGTACGACTGCAGTACTGAGGTCTCGGGATCGAAGCCCGGGTCAGGTTAAGTGATGTTGGGTTTTTCTACTCAGTATCAGCCCGGAGTTTGAATTTGTGCCCGATATGGTGAAAAGTGTGTGAACTAGTTGCCCCTCAGCCTACCCCTTCGGGGATAAAATGCTTGAGTTTGTGTGTGTCCAAAGCTGCAAAGCACAAGCTTTGTGATGGATTGTGAAGAAAACTATGTTTAGAATAATTAAGTACCCATTGGAAATCATAAAACTTAACATGCGGTGTCTTAGTATAGATGGTACGAACGCAATCCAGCATCATTCCCATCTTTATAAAACAATGTTCCAGTTGATTCTGTTACTATTTATTGGTCCATTAGTAATTCTAGCGATATTCTCTCAGCCGCCATATTTGTAGAAATATATCACGAGAAACTATTCCCACTGCAGAAACCGCAAATTAATTCAAGTCTATCGTACCTGTAGGCATAAAGGAACACGGCAAACATTTGACGTGGCCACGGTACATTGTGTAATCCGCAATGCGGATCATGAAGATACGCAGGATATTTAAAACATGTACATATTTTAGCCAACAATTTGGGCCTTACCTGCGATATTAAACCAACTAACGTGAGGACGCTAATTATAACCGGAGAACGATTCAGTTTTGACTGATTTATGTTATCCAGACTGGTTTCCAAGTAAGGAATTATATTGTTTATTAATTAATTTTAGTATTTGATATTCATCATGCATTTTACTAAGAATTTACGATTGGACGATAGAAAGGAAGATACATATGAAACACCTACAAGGCCTACAAGAATAATCAACACCTGCAAGAATAACGCGCTTTAACTATTTTAATACTTATCGAAACCATTCACCTAAGACCTGATGATAATTTTGCGATAATTTTACTACCTAAGGATAATTTTGTAAAAATACGAAATAGTGTCCTATGCAGACCGACACAAATAGCGTGAAGTGACAGGTGGTTATTAAGTTTAGATTGATGATATTTCAGGAAGCGCTGGGCCCTGATTCCCTGTCACACGTTATTAACCGACTTCCAAAAGGAGGAGGTTATTTTGACAGCTCATAACAAGTACGTAAGACGCGTATGACATTTGAAATTGGAATACTAAATACCATCCAACGCTAATTTTACGAAGATAACGCAGCCATTTTCTTTTTTAGGTAGGCGATCCTGCAGTAAACACCGGGGGAAACCTGTGAATGGGATACTGGAGTCCCCCGGCTTAGCCACTGCAGGGGCCTGGGAGGGGAGTGGAGGAGGAATATGGAAGGGAAGGTGGGGGGAAAGGAGGAAGGTTCCCAGAATGGGCGGAAAGAGGGGGTGCCAGGAAATGTTCGCGGGCCCTTTTAGGCCTCGATGTGATTTACAACCAAGAGGTTACCAATACACACTGACTGTGTGCCTCGGCCCGCGACTAATGTCCCCCCCGCGCATGATTGCATGGATGCATTGGGTGTGAAGACCCAGCGCACAAGAATTGCCTCGGGGGCGGTAACGCAGCCATATTACCAGTCTACAGTTTATACTGTCATAGAGAACGAGATCCCAGATTGGCAGTGCACGAGACTTCTTACGGGTTTACGGGCGGTGAAGACCACCTAACAAGTAACATCATGATTTACTTGCCCGACCTAAGCTAAAAGGACATCTTTAGGTAGGTAGTTAGAGGAGTCCAAGTATATGTCCATGCGATAGCGCAGTTACATCGATACAGCGTTAGGACTGTAGGAATTCGTAATGAGTCCTTGAATCTATAAGCGAGATGTTAAAATTCATAATCATCCGTCGCAACCCTTTCTAGTTACACAAAAGATTTATTCTCGTCACGATTGTATTTTAAACAATAAAAAACTATTGCATATGGAATCTTGATTTACAATATAATACAATAAATTCTGTGTTTAGTCCATAACTAAATGATGCTATGTGGCAAGTAATACTTAGATTATGTAAATTTATCCAAGATTAAAACTGATTGCCTGGTGAAAAACAAAACAAAGAGTGATAAATATGCAAATAAAACTGAAGAAAATCTTGGACAATCCACAGAATGAATATAAATAGTGTCATTGTTAATTGAAGTCAGACATTTTGTTGTGGCAGCGTTTGGAATAACAATGCGCTCCGAGGAAGATTGCGTGACGAAGCACCTGTTGAGATCTGGTTTAACTATTCAATATTGTATTTTATCCTTAAGAACATGCAATAGTTTACTCAAACATTATTAAAACTACAACTCAAAAATTATTATAGAAAAAGTAACCGTGAAAAAGTGTTTTGTTGAAAAGACCGCACAAATTTTCGACTTACCTAGAAATCATATCTAGCTAGTCTATAGCTATTTTTATTTATTTATTTAGCTAGCCTATTTATGTTGTGCATTTAGTTACTTACTGTAATACATGTATTTTAATATTGTGATTACTAAATCACATTTTCGGTGGTGGTAGGTCTCTTATACTATGTAAGAGTCCGTCTGGGTGGGTACCACCGCAATATCTATTTCTACCGCCAAGCAGCAGTGTGCATGCCCTGTTGTGTTTCGGTTTGAAGGACATTGTAGCCGATGTAACTACGGGACATAATGAGACTTACCATCTTGTCTCAGGGTGATGAGCGCAGTGGAATGCCACACAGTACTTTGTAACTCAAGGTGCTGGATGGTGTTACTACTGTTTATGGGCGGTCGTATCGCTTACCATCAGGCGAACGGCATGCTCGTATCGTCATTCAATGCCATAAAAAAAGAACTGTTTGTGAACCTATTATAAAGATAAATAAATATACTGGCCGTAAAGTACATAGAAAGAAAGAAAGATTACAAACATGACTACATGAGGTACATGAGGCAAGTTTGTGATGATCTTGAAAACAAATACCTATAGGTACCATTAACAATAAACAGCGTATTCCACAAGGTATAATCAAACAAGTAGGTTAATAATTAACATATAATTACACCCTATCTCGTGGGAAAAAAGGTTTGTTGTACGTGTTGTATGAAGCCCTTCTGTTTCATTGTTTATTCAATCTGTTTGTTTGTTCACGTGTGGAATTGGGGATTGGTCTATTATTAAAATATTAATCACGCAAGCTTATGCGTATGTGGGACACGTATTAGATACGGTACTATGTAAAGCTGTGATTGTATGAATGAATTGAAATTAAATGAAAATGTTTTAAATAATAGCTTTTACGGCTTTTAACAGCCTCGAACTGGACGATTTGATCTACATATAGACTATAGTACTGTAATCTATACTAATATTATAAATAGGAAAGATTTGTATGTAAGTATTTTAGTAACGAATAAACTCAAAAACTGCTGAATGGATTTCGATGAAATTTACACACAGGTAGATCATGTCCTGGATTAACACATAGACTTTTTATCCCGGAAAAACTTTTTCACGCTGGCGAAACCGCGAGCAGAAGTCTAGTTTCTTTTATTTTTCTTAACGTTACGACCATATACGCGTTCTTGATAAATTTTCATCATGAAGATTGCAGCGTTTGCAGTACTCCTGAGTGCAATAAATATATCTACGCTTTGTAGAGTACTTACTAAAATGTCAGCCATTTTGGAAGCTTCTGTTAGTGGCTGGCATGATGATAATATTATTTATATTAAATGCTTTACGATTGCCTTTGATGAGTACCTAGGTGTTCCTAACAATATATTTGCTTGTACACTTCTACTTAGATATAAAACAAAACACACAAATCACGCGTTTGTCCCCGAATGAGTTAGCAAAAAGGCAACTAGGGCGCACACTTTTCGCCATATATGTTCCGTCTTATGACGTGATAGGGGGCGAGCCTATCCCCATAATGGACACAAATTCTTAATTCCGAGCTGATACTGAGCAAATATACCCAACAAATTTTTGCCCGCGGCTCCGCCCGCGTGAATGAGTTTTCCCGGGATAAAAGTACCCCTTTATAAGTTATGTGGTATGTTGTATGTTGTATATTTTCCCGGTATAAAAAGTAACCTATGTGTTAATCCAAGACATAATCTACCCGTGCCAAATTTCATCGAAATCCGTTCAGTAGTTTTTACGTGAAAGAGTAACAAACATCCATACATCCAGACATCCATACTTACAAACTTTCGCGTTTATAATATAAGTAGGATATAATTTTTGCCCGATGCGGGATTCGAACTCGGGATCTCAGAGAGTTGTCACACCATGCACGCAATAATCAATATAATTACACCACTGCACCGAGGCAATCGGCTTGCCTAGGAATATATAGAATTGGCTTTTGGCCGCAGCTCCGCTCGGGTGAAAATGTTTTTCCGGGATAAAAATACCGTTTTATATTTTCCTGGGATAAAAAGTAGTCTATGTTACTCGCTGATAATGTAGCTTTATATTGGTGAAATAATTTTTAAAATCGGTCTAGTAGTTTTTGAGTTTATCCATTACAAACCAACATACAAAAAAATCTTTCCTTTTTATAATATTACTATTGATTATAGTATATTATAGTATAGAAGTATAGATAAGGTGATACATATTAAGAATCTCATACAAGAGACCTACAACTCACTAAATCGTAGGCTCTGACCCAAATACACCTTTAACACAAACATGGATCCAAACACATTTCCTCGTTATAAAATTGAATAACATAAGCATTATTAATTATATATTAATGAGTATTATTGTGGTAATTCATATTTTGGTGCGGCAAATGTCCTGTATTTAATGGTCGGGACAATAATTATCGGATTGTTATTAATAATTAAATGATTTGAATTATACAATATGATTATCCGTTCTTTTTGTTCCTACTTTCTGTTTTAATACAAAAGTTATGGAACAAATATACAATACTATGGATCTGTTTAAAATTACGTACTCAAAGTTCGGCTGGGAATGGTGAGGGACAAGTTATCGAGATTTGAGTTCAGTACTTGATATATTTGCGTTGAAGCTTGTCTATTATTTAAACATAGAGATCAATGGAGACTATTGGCAGAAAAATATTTTACTTACGAAATAGTGGGATAGAATAGCCATTGCCTTCGTCCCTCATAATATTGTAAGAGGAGTCTTTAAATTTAAATAGTTATGCATACGAAAAACTCACATACGAGCGACCTAACGCCAGTAATATTTTCTAATTGGATCACTCTAATTCACCACCATACCATACCAGCCCTGTATTATATACTGCCCACTGCTGAGCACGGGCCTCCTCTACAACTGAGAGGGTTAAGGCCTTAGTTCAACACGCTGGCCTAGTGCGGGTTGGCAGACTTCACATACCTTCGAAATTCAGAGAACTTCTCGAGATGCAAGTTTCCTCACGATGTTTTTCCTCGTTCACACACGGGCCTTAAGCACGTCACTAAGCAAGAAAAGGTCAACATTCCTGAATCACGTTAATTCGAAGGTGACCGCATTTTCTAGAAATCTAGTTCTCTAGCTACGTCATAGAGTTCCTATTTCTACTCCTCTGTACTTCGATATATTTTTATATATATTTTCCGGATGCGGCTTAAGCTCGGGTACCTTCTAGAAAAGGTCATGAAGTTGATATGTGCTGGCAAAATATATTTTGGCTTTCAATCTTTTAACAGAGATTCTTGTCACATGCAGAATTTTGAAGGATATACTTAAACCATTTAAACCAGTTATTTTTCTACGCACACATAAAACGGCAGTAAATATATATATAACACACAGTTAACAATACTACGTATACAATGGAGTTGATTAATTATTGTATGCAAAAATTTAAAAATTCTTTTACCTTTGCTTCGATAAAAAGCATACAAAAACTACATAAAACATGGGTAAATCTCATTAAATCTCTTTCCTAATACCACGTTAGTATAGAAAACTAGTCATCCCAACTCAATAACTTATCCATAATCACACAACCAAATATGATATCGATATGAATCGATCACACTTGCAGTCCGCATGAAACGGCACATCCCTAAGGCAATGGACGCGATAGTATTTGCCGAATGCACTCCGAACGGATGTGCAAACAATCGTATGCTTCAGTATTCCCAGCGTGCATATCGCGTGTCTCGTCGACTATCGTAAAAACAAACATACTGTTTCCATTGTTAATGTGCTATAATTTTGTAATGTAGTGTGTGTGCAGCGCTGGATTAGCCTTAAGGCAAATTAAGCAACTGCCTATGGGTCCGGCATCAGCCGGGGACCCTTCGTCCCGAGAAAAAATAATGTTAAAATGATATTTACACACACACACACTCTCACGCCTATTATCGCCGAAGGGGTGCCTAATAAATATTTTCCTATTTCCGTTCCAATATATAAGTTTCTAGAGAAAAAAACAAATAAATACGTGTGGCACTCGGAGACTGCCGCGGTAAAGCTATTGCATAGCATTTTTATCACAAATTTTGATTGACTAAACACAAATTCGATCTTACGCTTACCACATAAAGTATTGTTATTGATAAATGTCAGTAACCAAAGTAGAATAAATCAACAAAATTTGAAAAAAGAATATAACGTTCGATTCTTTTGTACTCGTGCCGTGCCAACGCTGGGGAAATAGCTTCTACGCAATGTATTTAAGATTCATATTAGATTAGTAAGAAATGGTTTTAATGACTTTAATAAATAAAATAAATAAAAATATACTCGTTTCAAGAATTATTGCTTCTACGCATTGTATTTAAGGTTCATATTAGTAAGATAATAGAAAAAAGTGTCGTGACAACTTTTCATGAGAATTTTTTCCGTCTAGTCCCCTTTCACAACGCGCGATAAGGAACTTCGTTCCAATATTTAAATTAAAATCTTGTTTCTATCTTTTCAGTTCTTCAATGAATTTAATAAAGATGGCAGATATTAACGCAGTCGGGTTTTTTGTTTTTCTTAAGGGCGCATTTACAAATTTCCGTAGTTTTGAGGTACCATTTATTGAATCAGGAGTTACGCTTATGAGGAGATCTTGGTATATAAATAAATATTAAACATTCCTCTTTGCTTATAGCATATAGAAATTGTATGCTTCCATACAACATTATCACGTAAATACGTTTATTCTGGAGCAATAATCGCTGAAAATGACGAAAAATAGGGTCGGAATCGGAACCATTATACCTTAAACTAATGAATATTTTAATATAAAACTGAAACAATATGATGGCTTATATAGTCTTCTCGCTTTATGACTAATTATTTTCAAGTCAAATTAAATACTTTTCCAGTAAAGAGAAAAAATATAACCTGAATTGAATTTCTTCATACATTTTCCAATTTCGGGCTGTCATTCCGCGCTGAGACGCGGCCGAGGAAGCACGGGTGTACAACTTTTTTTCAAAAAATAAATACGTAATAAATTGATCGCGATGTCATTATACTACGAATAAAATAGTTGATACTATTTCAAATTATTATTTTTCAAAAAGCAAGTATGAAAATTTAATATTACAATAAGTCAATACAAATTTGATTTAATTAATGAAACATTCATTTATTTTAATGCAAATATTTAAATTTCATTATTAAAATGGCATAGTATTTTTATATTTACAAAATCGACAAGTTTTGCAGTATATGGTATTTACTATTTATCTATTTATAATTTTAAGTATCGGTGATTATTTATTTTTAAATTTTACTAGGTTTAGTTCGCGTTTTTGCCCGCGTTCAAAGCCTTTCCCGGTACAAAATTATCTAAACACTCAATACTACAGTACTACAGTTCAGCCACAACTACTCACAAGGCATGGCTGCTTCGGTGAGTAGCTGTGTCGTATCGTAGGTACCGAGGTGTCGGCTGTGTGTGCCATTGTGACAGTTGCCCGCTGGATACGGCTTAATATACGTTTGAGTTTTGCCCAGCCTGGAATGAGGAGCGCAGCGCTCTCAAAGCAGTCGTCGGAGGCGGCCTCTCGTTGCCGGCCATGGTCGCTCCCATGGTCGACAGTCAGGAGGTCTGGCGTGTGTTGGCTCACTTCTGCGAGATAGTCCTCTCGTAGAAGGAGAGTGCTGAGAGAGTTCTGGAACGCGAGGATTCCTCCCGCCGTCAGAGGAGACGTAGGAGGCGCCGGGTGGACGACTGACCGGCGTCTCCCACCCTGTGGATTGAAGGTGTTTGGAGAATTCCACCACGGTATCCCCTGCCCGTCGTAAAAGGCAACTAACAGTGGCCACCCGGGCGTCGCGGGCGGGTGCCGTCTCTAGCTTTGTCTTTTTAGCACATTGTTGCGACCCCCCTGATGGACAGCAGTGTGGCAGGTAGGCCTCACGCTGCCGTTGACGCCGAGAGCGCCGAGATGCACGGGGGCTCCTGAGCCTATATCTCACTTGCTTTACATGGATGATCTCAAGTTGTTTGCATCAAAACAAACAGAATTGATTGAGTCGTTAAAAATTACTGAAAGATGTAGCAAATAACTCAACATGGAGTTTTGTGTAGATAAATGTGCGGCTATCCATATGAAGCGAGGAGAGGTCATGGTGTCTGGTGACATACAAGTCTTAGAGACTGTAAGACTTAGATCCCTTTCTGAGACGGAAACTTACAAATATCTGCGTATGCCTGAGGCACTGGGGATTATGAGTGCCGACGTAAAACAATCGCTGAATGACCGTTTCTTCGGCCGCCTGGCAAAAGTATTTAACAGTTTTTTGTCAGGTGGTAACAAGATTTGTGCTTTCAACGGTTGGGTTATGCCTGTACTCATGTACTCTTTTGGTATACTCAGAAAGAAAGACTCAGACTAAATTGGACGCCCTGGATCGAAAGTTCCGGACCCTACTGACTGCATATCGTATGCATCACCCACGGTGGTCAGTGATGAGGTTGTACATCCCGCGAAGATGCGGGGCTGAGGCTTACTTAATGGACTTGCATAACCGCGAGGTATGCAATCTCAGGAATTATTTCCTCCACAGCGAAGTAGGCATGTATAAGATTTTAGTCATGGTGGATAAGGGATTTATCCCACTTTCCTTGGCGAATGAGAACTGGCGAAAACCTATGGCGATGGGCATTAGGGAACGCGATGTGATATGGAAGATCAAAGAACTATACGGTTGGTTCTATCGGGGCCTTGTCGTTTCTGCTCATGGGTTGATACCAGAGTCTCGACCCACACCTGCTGAAGCTCTCAATTGGTAGTTGGGTCAAGAGCCAGATGCAGAAAGTAGTACTTCTGGACACCGCAATGTCAATGTCTTTTTCTATCGCCAAGCAGCAGTGTGCATGCACTGTAGTATTTTGGTTTGAAGGACATTGTAACCAGTCTAACTACTGGACATAATGAGAGTTAACATCTTATGTATCAGGATGACGAGCGCAGTGAAATGCCACACAGTATTTTGTAACTCAACGTGCTGGATGGTGTTGCTACTGTTTATGGGTGGTCGTATCGCATACCACACGCATTGTGAGGAGATTCCTCACTTTGTATCCCTGACTATCGGTAGCTTGGGTCTTGAGACTCGCCATCGGAGGGTGATACATTTTTTATATTTTTATATGTATAACCTAATTTTTTTTTATATATAAAAATGGTGGTAGGTCTCTCATTATGTAAGAGGCCGTCAGGGTGGGTACCACCGCAATGTCTATTTCTACCGCCAAGCAACAGTGTGCATGCACTGTTGTGTTTCGGTTTGAAGGACATTGTAGCCAGTATAACTACTGGACATAATGAGACTTAACATCTTATGTCTCAGGATGACGAGCGCAGTGGAATTCAACACAGTACTTTGTAAGTCAAGGTGCTGGATGGTGTTGCTACTGTTTATGGGTGGTCGTATCGCTTACCATCAGGCGAACGGCATGCTCGTCTCGTCATTCAATGCAATAAAGAAAAATGTCTATTACATGATGAAATTATAATAATTATTATTATTAAACATAATTGTAAACATTCGACAATTCCAAAAAAATAAATATGAATGAGTAAAATAATAACTTCAAGTATTAAGATTAGCTCGTTCAAATGGAAAATCTAGTTTAAATCGGTTTCGATGTGTGCGCGTGTAGCAAAGCGCGTTCTTGTCATTCAAATATCTAAAATCGAAGATGTCAAAAATGTAATAGCGTCCTTAAATAGTTTTTTTTTAAATATTCATATTTAATAAACCCATTACTCGATTCGAAGATTTTATTGCCTTGATTATCTTTTAGTTTATATTTTAATACATTTTGGCACATATTTTAAGTTATTAAAATAAGAACATTGTCTCGGCAGACCGTTCCATTCCCAACTAGGCTATCGTCCGCTTTAACGGTGAAGGAAAACATCGTGAGGAAACCTGCATACCTGAGAATTGTGCATAAGAGTTTCGAGAGTATGTGAAGTCTGCCAACCCGAAAAAGCCCAGCGTGGTGGACTAAGGCCTAAACCCTCGCAGTAGTAGAGTAGGCCTTTGCTCAGTAGTGGGCAGTATATAATACAAGGTTGGTATTATTATTATTACATATTATTATACTAGCTTTTGCTCGCGGCTCCGCCCACGTGAAACGACGCGTTTTTAGGACATGATCTATCCGTGTGCCAAATTTCACTGAAATCCGTTCAGTAATTTTGTAGATGTGCAGTAACAAACAAACAGATAGAAAAGAATTATAAAAATCGCTGATTTGTTTTCCATTACTTTCCTTTAGTCGCCTCCTTAATTTTTATCACATTTCTTTAAATGTACAGACACACTGATTCTACGGCTTCATTATAAGTACCTATGTACAGATGAGTATTTTGAGACGTTTTTAAACAGTCAAACACTAAAGAAAGTAGGTACGAAGTTTGTCAATTCTCGTTTCTCGCTATTCCCAAAGGTACAAAACACTCGTAAAGAGCTCAGTGCAGCCATTATTACAATGTAAAGAAACATAATTGTTGTTTTCAGAAGCAATTAATTGAAACGTGGTGGTACATTTATTCTGCCGTAAGAATTAATGGACTGTGAAGCACCATTAAAGATTTGCGCCAAGCGTAAGGAACATGTGCTACAGAGCTTGGCTGTTTATTTTATTTATTTATTTTATTTATTTGGACAACAAAACAGACAACAATCAAATACATTGTAAGATGTAACATGAGCATAAGGTACTATTCCAGATTGCAATCCCAACCATGTTGACACATCATTGTTACTTACTATTTAGAACTAAACAGCTAAGCATTTAGCAGCAGGTGCGTGAATATAAAGAAGAAAAATAATAATAATAAACTTTATTGACTAATGTAAGACAAACGATATGGGAGTTGTATCTGACTTTGGTGCTGTGAATATGTGTTTGACTGAGCGTCGGAAAGTACTATATTTTGGAGTGTGAATATCAAGTGCGGAATGTTTCATAGATAATTCATTATATAGGCGGGACATTCTTGTAAGAGGATTATAATAAGATGTATTATTTTTGCATACTTGTAAGTTAAACGTCCTCATGGGTATACGCGGATTATACTTGGTGTTAAAATTTACTAAGCTTAATAGGTATGGCGAATCAAATTTGTTGTGGAGTAATTTATATAAGTGTAATAGATCTTGTTGCTTGCGACGAATTTCGAGTGGGGTTACATTAAATTTTAATAATCTGTCATCGTGATTAATGAGTTCCCGACCAATACCACTTCTGTAACTCAGAATCTTGAGACACTTCTTTTGGACACTTTCAATATTTTCAGAATGAACAGTGTAACACGGGGACCAAATAACAGCGGCATACTCCAGAATACTACGCACGAGACTAAAATATAAAGTGAGAAAGCTTTTCGGTGTTTTGAAACCCTTCGTACTCCTAGTTATGAATCCAAGTAATTGATAACCTTTGCTCATAACATATGCGTAATGATCACGAAATGTAAGTTTCTGATCGAATAGAACCCCGAGATCTCTTACTACACTTTTTGATTGCAGATTATGGCCTTGTAAATTGTAGGTGTGTATCGTTTTATATCTCTTATTCGTACAGAAATTCAACGAATATTGTTCCCGTAAAAAGGATTTCATGCAATTTGTTTTTAATATACGGAATTTGGATCTAATTTATGCGAGTAATTACTCTTTCCACTTTGTTAAAAGTGATTATCATTTTTATGATTCGTGAATGTAACCTGCCTCGGTGGCGTAGTTGTATTACGGTATGACTGCCATGCTGATGTCTCGGGTTCGATCCCCGGGTTGGGCAAAGTGATATTGAATTTTTCTATTCAGTATCAGCCAGGAGTCTGGAATTTGTGCCCGATATGGCGATAGGCTCGCCCCCCACTATCATCTATCTATCACATCATGGGACGGAATAACGGGGAAAAGTGGGTGCACTAGTTGCGCCTCTACCTACCCCTTTGGAGATAAAAGGCGTGAGTGTGTATGTATGTATGAATGTAACCGATGAAAAACTATTTTCTGGCCTTGTTCGTTTTTGTTATGAGTCTTTATTATTATACAACAGAATGATATGACCAGCAGGTTGGATGATAGTAAGCCTGCCTAATGAAAAAAATATATCTCTATATCTCATCAATATATCTAAGGAGTATCTTGTACAACTTTGAACTATGTCATACTCATAAGTCGCTATGCATTTTAAATTTGTTTTTATAGCCATATTGTCGATAATGCATTCCTTATATTTTGCAAATACTTAATATCGCTCAGTATTATCATTATCAACTGAACCATAACATTTCTAAACAAAACAAAAACGGTATCGCAATCGGAAGAACCCAAAGGTGAAACAAGTTCCGAAAAATTCACAAGTCAACATTACCCAACATAAATAGCCTAATACTAAGCTATTCACACTCAGACGGGCTAAAATTGTTATCTCAAGTTGTATTTACTTGAGCATAGTGACTGTGGACTTTTGTAGTTACCATATTGACCTTCGTGCCCCACATTATGTTCTGTTTGAATAACATTCTCAGCGAATCCTCAGGGTAACTTCCCGTTAGTTAAGAAACGCTCCTACTTTTCCTTTAGTCGATTCGCTAGGAAATCTTGTTTGCCACGCGCAGTACCAGAACAAATGTTTTAACTTTCGTACAAGTTTTCTTTGAGCTGAAGAATGATTCGAATTTTAAACAAGTAACGTTCCAGTTGTTTAATTACCTATGTTTGGTATTAATAATTATGCAGGCAGTTTGAACGTACTAGTTTTCAGATTACGCAGAATATCTGGTTATAGGTAATGCCGTCTACGATGACGCGCCTCACTACTTAGTCTAATCACTGACAACGATGAAAATGGCTCGTGACTGACGCTTGGATCAGTCCCCTTACCCCAGGGCACCCTAGCTCAAAAGTGGTGTGGCGCGTCCTGAGTCCGGGCGTCTTCGTGGATGACATTACCTATACCTGAGTTCTGTTCCCATATTCATGGCAATTAAGTTAATGTATAGAATTGATACGGGTACAAATACCAGTGTTATGGGATTTAAAATAATTGAGCTGTTTGTTTCAAGCTTTGGTTGTTTACGAAGCAATATAGTTTCCACGATGAATAAACGTGAATTATATTTTTGTGTTTCATAAAAATTTTAATTGATAGTCGGATCAGTGATACACTTTTTTCTATAGATAGTTTTGGATTATTATTCTATATTTAGGGATCTATTATTACAGAAAATTTGGCACGAGTTTCAAATTTGGCAAGAAGTGTTTACCATGTTACCAGAAATAATATTATGTAGTGTTTTTTGTCTCAGCAGATTACACGGTTAGACATTTACTGCGAGATAGATTCCTCGCGTATGAAGCCTCGATAAATAAAAATAAATAAATTTATTTTTGTAAAAGCGAATCCATAATAGCAAATGAAATGAATAGAGTTGGTAGAAAAAGTGTCAACATAAAATGTACTTTATTTACTACCACTAACAAAATATTTTGCTTTGCACAATACAGATTCCGGGAACATTACTAGATCGAACACTTTCTTATATATTTTACTTACTCATTAAGACTATAAAATATATAACATAACTGGTGGTAGGTCTCTCATTATGTAAGAGGCCGTCTGGGTGGGTACCACCGCAATGTCTATTTCTACCGCCAAGCAATAGTGTGCATGCACTGTTGTGTTTCGGTTTGAAGGACATTGCAGCCAGTATAACTACTGGACATAATGAGACTTAACATCTTATGTCTCAGGATGACGAGCGCAGTGGAATGCCACCCAGTACTTTGTAACTCAAGGTGCTGGATGGTGTTGCTACTGTTTATGGGTGGTCGTATCGCTTACCATCAGGCGAACGGCATGCTCGTCTCGTCATTCAATGCTATAAATATAGTATGCTATAAATATGCTATAAATATATATATATAGTATTAAATTGAAACCTCTACTGCCTCGGTGGCGAAGTTGTATTACGGTACGACTGCAATGCTGAGGCCTCAGGTTCTATCCCCGGGTCGGGCAAAGTGATATTAGATTATTATATTCATTGTCAGCCTGGAGTATGGAATTTGTGCCTGATATGGCTATGGGCTGGCCCCCTATCACATCATGGGACGGAATACACAAGGTGAAAAGTGGGTGCACTAGTTGCGCCTCTACCTACCCCTTCGGGGCTAAAAGGCACGAGTGTGTGTGTAAATTGAAACCTAAGTATTTATAGGTATATTTATACATGCGGCTTCCAACCTCGGTTGGAGCCAAGCCAAACTGGTTGTATTTCTACAGACCCAACTAACTTTGTTTGAAGAACACAGATATTGCTAACCAACTGTTCTTATTGCGTTACGAGAATGAGACGACAATTCACATAATACTGAAATGTCGTTACAAACTTTTCCGTCTTGGAGGTTGAGAGATATTCATTTAGGTTACCCAAGTACAGTTGGAAGTAAAGTTTTGAATTGGAGTAAGTGGTTGTGATTATAAACGTATAATTTTTTGTGGTGATGCAATGAACTCTAGAAACAGCGCATAGATTTTCTTTTATCACGGTATTTTGTCATGCACCTTTTACAGTAAAGCCTGGCTTTGGTATCGTCAGCATTGTGAGTTCCAACCTTAGCAATTTTAAGGTCTCAGATTAAATAAAAAATTTAAACACACGATCTTATCAAGGTGCTAAACCCAGGATGTTGTTTAAAATCTATCCGGGACATCCCAGAACACTACAAAAACCAGGAAACGTCCTGGGAAAACAGGAAAGTTGGCAACCTTAATTCTAAGTCCCGTATTCAACTAATAACTTTATTAGGTCAAAACAAATAGGCGTGGTACTGGGACTGTTCACTGACAATCATGCAACACCGCATATAGTCATTAATGAATATTATATTGTGCTTATTGAAACATGAATTCGTGGTTTAGTACAAGTAATTATTAAACAATGGTTCATTTGAGATAATTAGGTTGTATTTAGGCAATATTATTGAGTTTTAATTGTGACGCTACGACCGCAACAAACGCAATACTGCTATTTGATGGGACTGTAATAAGTACTACTCAGCCACTTTTATACAAGCCAAAGTATAATTTTTTTGTCTCATGTCTATGTTTCCGACACAAACGTATTGTAATAATAAAATTGTCACAATTTACAAACATAATCATTCCGTCAAATTATAATCACTTATAACTTAGCTCGTATTTGTAGTTAGTTATTTATTGAATAGTCTTATATAATAAAAAAACCCATCAAATATTCCGGCTAGGTATTATTTTTCAGACCTATAATATAATAAGTCTCACAGCTGTTTGTTCAAACTGAGTTTTTACCGCTCCCTGGGAGTGACACTCGTCTTCGTCAGAGCCCGTGAGGTCCCGCGTCAAAACGTATAACACATTGATCCGAGAAAATACATGGTGTGCCAGATTGCTGATTTATACTGTTAGTTTGACAAACAACCTGGATATGCGGTGAGATTGCGGAAAGGTGTCAACGTTATTTGTAAAAACACTTTCTTCTTGTGTATTTTTTGAAATTCTCCAAGCGCGAAATCTTGAGACATGCGAAGCGTGCGTTTGCTATCGATAGTCATTTGTATTGAATATAGTAGCGGAAGGATTTCTTGCGTGGTAATTAGTTATTATAAGCCGACGAAAAAAAAACGTAGGAAGGTTCTGAAGTCGACGTGTATATTTTTTTTATTTTTATGTACGACCACGCATAACTTTTTACAGAGTAGCCCGATTTTAATAATTCTTTTTTTATTGGATAGGGTATACCTCGAAATTGGTCCGATGTAAATTTGAAAAAGCATGTAGTTTATAGCCACAAAAAAATATAAAATAAAAACCTTTTTAACAAAAAAAATTAACCGCCGAAAAAACTGAAAAGCAAGAATAATAATATTTTTTTATTTAACCTTAATAACTAATATAAAATACGTATATCTGGAGTCGGTGCCTAATTTAACAAGAAAAAAACCGATTCATAAGCGAAGTGTCATCTCAATTATAGCACCATCACAAATGTTTGTTTAACCAGCAAATATTTTTACCGGAACTCAGTTCGTAAGGCAAAAATTTAATCGTAAATTCTGATATGTAACTTGTAAGTACAATAATCCTATTGATTTGCATTGTATTTTTGTTGTATGTATTTAACATTACCATCAAATTATTAATTGCGTTAACTGGAATGCTGAGGCCACACTTAGGTTAATAACAATGGTCATTATCATAATATATATTATTATGATGGCATAAAGATAGTGTGATAAATCAAAATGAAATCTCAAAAGCTAAATCTTTTTTTTTATTCCATTGAATGACGAGCATGCCGTTCGCCTGATGGTAAGCAATACGACCACCCATAAACAGTAGCAACACCATCCAGCACCTTGAGTGACAAAGTACTGTGTGACATTCCACTGCGCTCGTCAACCTGAGACATAAGTTGTTAAGCCTCATTATGTCCAGTAATTACACTGGCTACAATGCCCTTCAAACGGAAACACAACAGTGCATGCACGCTGCTGCTTGACGGTAGAAATAGACATTGCGGTGGTACCCACCCAGACGGACTCTAACATATGAGAGACCTACCACCAGTAAAAATAAAATCTAATATAACATAGATAATGCTGAACGATCTAATTATTACGATGACTCGTAAACACACAGAAGCTACTCAGAAAGGCTTAGTTCGGCCCTAGCATAAAAATAATATAACATTACGTAGGTTTTATTTAGGTATTTGCGCTTAGCGAACCCTAAAACATTCGAGAGATCTTCATCACGAATTTTCCACATAATGAACTGTGCCCTAATGAACTATTTTTTCAAACTCACACCGAATAACGATGTTATGATTGTGAAGACGCGATTAAGCGTGTCTCACGTTCCATAAAAATGAACATATTTTTTATTAAATACGTGATGGTAAACGTAAACGTAACGTAATCCTCCAAGCCAGTTTCGGCCACGGCGGCCAATCTCAACGGAGATCAGCCAGGTACGCAGGAGATATTATAGTGCACAAGTGTGTGCGCAATACACAAGTGCACTCGCTATTCCTTCACTCTCATAGTCCGGTGAGACGGAAATCCGACATGACCGGAGAGAGATCAAGCGCAGGACCAACGGCTTTACGTGCTTTCCGAGGCACGGGGGGTATCACACCGCCAACTTCCTGACTCCGAGCTGCGACTGAGTAATTTTTAAGATGGAAAAACCCAGTCACAATATTTTTGGCTCGACCCGGGATTCGAACCCAGGACCTCAGCGCGCAAATCGTACTCGTAACGCGTACGCAGAACAACCACGCCACCGAGGCAGTCCACGTACCACGTGATGGTATAGATGTGTTTTAGAAGTTATTACGTTGTCGAATAGCACAACGTTTTAACAATTACATACAAATACATAAAATATAAACATATTTTTACCATTTCGTATAAGAGTTATACATATAGTTCCTTCTGTCGCAACAGTGCGAATAAGTCCTGCATCGTCACTAGGTTATTAGGAGAGTCTTTTGGTCCTATAAGATAGACAACAAATATCCACAGACCTCAATAATTTGTCAATACAAAATGTTGTTTTATCGAAAACTTACATGTAATACACACTCTCGCCCTTGATCCCTGGAGGGGTAGGCAGAGGCGCAACTAGCGGACCCACTTTTCGCAGTGCGTATCCCGTCCCATGATATGATCGGGCAAGCCTACAGCCATATCGGGCACAAATTACAGACTTCGGGCTGATACTGAGCAGAAAACTCAATATCACTTTACCCGACCCGGGCACGAACCCGAGACCTCAGCACTGCAGTCGTACCGTAATACAACTACGCCACCGAGGCAGACGAAAAACTGGATACTAAAAATACAGGTGCGTATCACGTCTCGTAACGCCTGCGTGATCTATTTGAACAGACGTGCCTGTCTGGCTAACTCGAGAGAAAGTATACGATAGACAGTTTTTTGTGGTAATACGGCTTAGTCACCTTTCTTAAGACGGCAGTCAAACAACAGTCCGGACTGACAGGCTCTTAAGTTTATGGTTTCAATTCAGGATCAACTTAGAATACACAAGTACACGCTTATTTTGTAGTATGTGGCTGAAGATTCTCTTATAATTTCTGCACGTAATTATTTAGCTAGCACTAAGTTTCGCTCGCAGTTCAACCTCTGTGAATTCTATTGTCTCGGAATAAATGGAAATCTGGTAGTGAATAAAAGAAAGTTGAGTACTTTTTAAAATTTTTGATGTAAACAAATTCACAAACTTACACACTGAATCCTTCTATAGATTATAGTGAAGTTTATCCACTGTTCGCAGAACTTATTTCCGCCCTATGATATGATTAAAGACTAGCGAAATATTTTTTGAAATAAATTTCATTTCCAAACAAATCTAGTATATTTTGAAATCGAAAATGCACTCAAAAATGCATATTTTTTATTGAAAATCTGACTTGAGATAAAACTATCACAGTAAAAAGTTACGTGCGAGATTATTTAATCACTGGGGATTTGCTTGTATTTTTTAAAACATTAATCCATCGACAACTATCGATCCGGCCAAGTCCGCGTTATTTTGTACTGAGACGTCTGGGGAACGGCGACTGTTTAAAAAAAGCACGTATGAGCCATCGTGGAAAAATGTATGACTCCGCCAAAGGACTCCGCCGAGATCCATTACATTTGCTAAAATATGTGTTTGAAATGTATTTTATTGTAAGAGTGTGTTAACATAAATATGATTAACTACATTTTGGGTTGTAAATCTTTTGTGGCGAAGCGTGGGCTGCTACAGAATTATTAACTACAATTGAATTGACTAAAAAACGATTTTTCGTGTATAATGTTTTATATTTTAGCTAAAATAATATTTTAAAAGTCGCCTAAATTATTTGATGGTATTCTTATTTAGCAGTGTCACTATTTGGGCTGTGGTATTAGTAGCTGAGGAAACTTTGGTCTCCTAAGCGGTATACAAAACTTATTATGCTGTTTATGGCATGTTTTTTTTTTTTTTTTTTTTTTTTTTTTTATTGCATTGAATGACGAGACGAGCATGCCGTTCGCCTGATGGTAAGCAATAAGACTACCCATAAACAGTAGCAACACCATCCAGCACCTTGACTTATAAAGTACTGAGTGGCATTCCACTGCGCTCGTCATCCTGAGACATAAGATGTTAAGTCTCATTATGTCCAGTAGTTATACTGGCTACAATGTCCTTCAAACCGAAACACAACAGTGCATGCACACTGTTGCTTGGCGGTAGAAATAGACATTGCGGTGGTACCCACCCAGACGGCCTCTTACATAATGAGAGACCTACGACCAGTAAAATTTATTATTTAAGTATTTTATTAGTAAAATATGAGCCTATGGAGGTGTGTAATTCGTAACAAACATTGTCGAAAATAAATCACTTTCATGTCTGGCCCTAGCAACCTAACAAAACAGTTCTTAATAATCTATTAGATTCTTATGCAAATTGTGTCTGGCTGATTTCGGCCACGGCGGCCAATCTCAACGGAGATCAGCCAGGTACGCAGGAGATATTATAGTGCACAAGTGTGTGCAATACACGACGACTCGTGTTATCTTATGCAGATTTCTTTTTTCATATTTCATACCTTTACCTTAAAAACCTCAAAAAATCATTCCATATTTAACATCTAAGAAATCTGCTCCGTTAGAATTACTTAAATCAAAAATGGTTTCATTTACATAATTACTTATTCCTTAAATAAACGTAATTTAAGAATTATGTAAAACATTAATGTTGGGTTCCAATGTTTCCATTTACCTATTGGGAATTTGAGGTTATATTATATTTCACATTAGGTGAATAATATTATAGTTATTTATTAATACAATAATATTCTTTATCTCTGAAATTCATCACGTAAAAGACAAATAGTTAAGACGCAAGCAAAGTATTGCTGGTTTAATTCGAAGCCTTTGTCTTTTGCATGATGAAAAACTATTGAAAAAACTCACTGCAGTTTTTTATACTTATCATTGAACCGACCTTAAAAAAACTCTTCAGAACCCGTGAGGCACTTTGGTGAACGTTTACAAAATGTGGGCCCAACGAGATCAGTTAGACGAGTTCAGGCGAATATCTTTCTAATTTACATTTCAGTAGTCTCAGCTGGGACGGATCGCTTAACCCGTAACCTAGGCTGACGTTAGCATATAGAATTCTTTTTATCCCCAAACGTTTGAGTCCACAGACTAGGACTCAATATTTCACAATAAAAAGTGATGGTCTCATACTTATTGAGTTTTTGCGTTAGTAAAATTGATTATAGTGCTTTTGTATACCATTTTATTCATGAAATTGAGCCCTTCGAAAATTTTCTTTAGTGGTATCAATAAAAGCAATTTTGTGAAACCAATTTAAGACATTTTTATTGGAAAATCGAACCCGATTGATACTAGCGTTAAAGGTATTCTAAACATATATTATTATCTCTTGACAAGGAGGGACTTTAACGACGCTTCGAAGACTTCATTACAAACACATTGCCAGGGGAACGTGTTGTAAATTATAATTTCAAATCACATCTGTAACCTCGATCCATATTTACCGTTATAGATTCCTAACAATTTGTTTTATCAAAAGAATCGCTAAAATAATACCAAGAACAACGTATTTTCTGCCCTAGAAAACCTTTTGAATTTACTACTAGAGAAAATTGCTACAGCCGCAAGTACACAAAAATTGCGATAGAACCGATTGTAAACAGATTCTCTTTATAATGGAAATCGTGGCAAAACAAAGAGCTTGCGCGTGCTAAAGGTACTGAAACCTTTGACATTTTTGAGGAAATTTTGTACACGTGTCATGTATCTATCTATACTTAATATATAAAGCTGAAGAGTTTGTTTGTTTGTTTGAACGCACTAATCTCAGGAACTACTGGACCGATTTTGAAAATTCTTTCACTAATAGGAAGCTACATTACTCCTAAGTGCTATAGGCTACTTTTTATCCCGGAAAAATTTTCCACGCAGGTGGAGCCGCGCGCTAATAATTATATACGAGTAAGTAAAAAACTATTTAAATATCTTCTCATTTTCTATTCATACGCTTATTTTTATATTAATGTACAGTGATGTTGGTCTTTATTCGCCGATGTTTTTATTTCATATCATTTTGGTGATGTCTCTGAGATAGCAAAATTTTCTTTTAAATATTTTATAGCGTTATTTTAACCACATATTATAGAATATTTCCACGACGCAAATTTCTCCAAACTCAGGTAAGCTAAAAGGAGATATTTTTAAAAGTAATTTATTTTATATATTTTTTATATACCCAGTTACACAATGTCTGTAATTTGTGTTGTATTCTGAGTATACTCGTAAGTTGAGGGAAGCCCACTCATACTATCTCCTCCTACAATAGGAAAATTTCCCATTGAGCGGGCTCAATGAAGTGTGAACTGGATAACACGAACGCCTTAGCGTCTAACAATGGATGCCTCGAGCAACTTAAGGTTGGTTCAGAAAGGTGTTATCGCATTGCAACCTATTTTGAATCCCCGTAATCCGCATTCCAACGGTGATATTTAAAGTTTAGTATACACTGTTTGCATCTTATAAGGATGTCGATATAAAAGTATTCGGTTGATTTATTTTTAGAAATAGAAAACTTGGATTATCCTAACCTCTATAATATAACGACATTGAGATGCGGATAGAGAATATACATATATAGAATAGCTAAAATAGTGCCAGGAATAAATGCTTTCAAAATGTAATAAGTGTTAAAATTTAAGAATATATATCAAAATTTATCAAGTTATCATTTAAGTTCAGAAATCTGAAATTCAATAAAAGCACGCCACTAATGGCGGCGTGATTAACAAGTTTCAAGAAAATTATTTTGAAGTTTCTCCCCAAGTTGAAAATACCACAGAAATGTGGCCTCATCTTCGCTTAAGCAAAATTCTTCCTGTTAGCTAAAAGTTTTAATGGGAAATGTAAAAATAAGGAAAATAAAGTAAATTGCCGGAATTGATTGATCCTACCCACATAATATAATGATGTGGGTGATTTATTCGGTTTACGGGCTTTTACTGATTACGGTATTAGGTGTGATGAAATAAGCTTTTACTCTAGAGTTATATCAACTAACTTTGTACTATAAATTCCACTCAGTTTTTTATTTATTATTATTGCATCATACCTGCATACTTTTAAGTTATTTGTCAAAATAGTTAATTTTGAATTGTGACTTACAGGAATAAATCGATGGTGAGGTTTTATAACTTTTAACGAAAAAAGAGGGCTTGGAAATGGATGGTTATCCATTTTAAAAAGGGTATTACCGATCGTCTACCTGCTGACAAAGCCCGCGTAAATTTACAACACATAAAAATGCTTTTATCTATACACCCCATTATTACCATATGAAACAACACATCCTGTTCATTACCGTACTTGTGAACTAAGCCTAATGGCAATGAAAGCGTCGTCTGCCACAACGACTAACACATCTCGGGCGAGTCGTGAGACTTTTACACACCAATTCCATTTTATGCATGCATATAAAATGCATGTTTTGTTGCTCGCATAAACTTTTCACTATTGAGTAAATATTTTTATGACACTCCCATCAGACCTGGGTTAGAACTGTTTTAATAGCTTTATTTTGTTAAATAGTTTGGATTTAGAATACGTTGCTAGCTTTGATTAATTATATACCTAGATAGAGTGACGCGCTGCCATGAAACTTAAACAAACAGGCCAACTTTTCTTAAGCTAGTATGCGTGACAGCTGTGTCATACGCTATCGCTGCATCATTCTGCGTATCCTTGTGTGCGCGCATAATGATATCAGTTATTATATGGTTTCTTTTAATACGGGGAGAAATTATATTCATGAAAAACAACAAAAATTAATTCACTCGAACTCATTTAGTGGGAAACAATTCGCCTCTATTTTTTTCGACGCGTTTGAAAAGTTCAATGTCTATCTAGGTATATAATTAACCAAAGGTTGCTAGAAAGAATAAACTTATGGCTATATACTGTTCCAGTTATTATGGAATACAAATATCTACTTTCTACCTACCTACTTGTGAAAACTTGTAATTGGCCTTCATAAGTCTATCGTATGTTATTTTACTCTTTGTTATGTTAACAGTAAGTTTTCCAAATAAATAAAAATAAAATAAAATTTCAAGTTTCAAGTATAAATAAAATAAAATGTCATCATAAGAATGATTTTGTTGAAAAATTACGTCTGTTAATATTTTGATCTAACTTTAAATTTTCCAGGGATAAAAAGTAGCCTATGTTACTTGCTAATAATGAATCTTTATTTAGGTGAAATAATTTTTAAAATGGGTTCAGTACTATTTTAGTCTATTCGTTACAAACATACAAATCTTTCCTCTTTATTAAGATAATGTTAAGGTGTTTCCATTTGTGGATATTTAGTCACTCACGCTTATAATGTTATTGTTCATTGGCATTTTTATTCTAGAAAAATCATTTACATATTAACCTTCTTTAAGTACACTATAAGCGGCGATAGCCTAGTTGGGAGTGGAACGGACTGCCGAGACGAATGTCCGTAGGTTCAAAATCCAAGGGCATACACCTCTGATTTTTCTAAAAAGTTATGTGTGTATTCTTTGTGAATTATCGCACGCTTTAACGGCGAAGGAAAACATCGTGAGGAAACCTGCATACCTGAGAAGTTCTCTGAATTTCGAAGGTATGTGAAGTCTGCCAACCCGCACTAGGCCAGCGTGGTGGACTAAGGCCTTAACCCTCTCAGTTGTAGAGGACGCCCGTGCTCAGCAGTGGGCAGTATATAATACAGGGCTGGTATGGTAAGTACACTATAATATGTTGGTACGTGTAATAAGAGGCTAAAAAAATCGCTTACTTAAACAAATTATTATGCACTCATTAAAATTACAATATTAAAAGCATCTGACACTAAAACAAACTATTTCAAGGCAGTGTGGTGTGGTATATAAGTAATGTAGATGTATACATAAAAATAATAGCGTACTGAAGCTCTACTAAGGCGTTTCAAAACAGATAACAATGTCGTAAAAGTTGCAGTGTACTCGCATAATTAAGATAATGACTACAGACGCAGCTGGCTTATGTTTCACATTCTAGGAACATGAACAACATTATAACAAGTTCACACGATTACAAAAGGGGTAGATAGAGATACGACTAGTGGTGTGCTTAGCCGGGCTTACATCCATCACATAGGGGTGTATAAAGGCTTATGGTCATATTATCTATTCCCGCGAAACTGGGTGATTAAATCGCACCTTTAGAACAAAAACGATACAATTAAAAAAAAATAGATATTGAGTTATCCTCATAAAATTACTTTAAACGAAATTCTCAATACATCAATAGTTTATACACAACCATATTCAAGCGGGAACAGGACCAAACTATTAAATCGGTCCCTTTTTTATTATATTTTTATAAAGAAAGCACCAGTTTTAAGTCATTTTATGACGATAACTAAATTTTCGTTTTTTTTAAATGTGTCGTTTTCGTTCTAAACGAAATATTGAAAATCGAAAATCCTACAAAAATATTTGTATGCTGTCCAGGGAACTGAACCCAGAAGATCACTGATTGAAGCTTACGTGATATTGAGTTTATCTACTTCTGTATTAGCCCGGAGTCTGGAATTGTGCCTGATATGGTGATAGGCTCGCCCCCTGTCACATCATGTCACGGAATACGCACGGAAAAAAGTGGGTGCACTAGTTGCGCCTCTGCCTACCCCTTCGGAGATAAAGGGCGTGAGTGTGTATGCAGCTTAAGTGCGCTGCCTACAAGACCAATAACTTAACGAAGTGAAGAATAGCTTAGTAAATACCTACCTACCTTGAATAATACAAGCGAGATTATTTTTTTTTGGTTACCTCAAACATTTTAATACCAACTCTTCCATGTTTTTCGTATCTTATTAAGTTCAAACCTGATAGATAACCATTAAGTAATGGATAACAAATCTTCGCAATATAGGAGAATAAGTCAAAATAACAGTGCCATTCCCGGTATTTGTTGTCAGGTCGTTTAGATTCCGAAGACGCCACATACAGACACAAAGGGATAGGACTAAGAGATACAGCATTGTTGGTTCAAAAGTAGATTCTAAATACTACAAAAGCCGTATAATAGAATTTTAACACAGACATCTCAGATACAAACAGCTTTTATACAAATTACAATTTATTTACCTATTTCGTTTATTTCGATGTTCATGGGAGAATGCAATAAATGTTACATGTTAGGAATGACTGAATTCTAGTAAAGACCATAGCCGATACAACATTAAGGCCGGATTGTTTCATCCGTGGTCAAGTAAAGTTAAGGGTCTTATCCCACTGGCGAATTGGAAGCGAATTCACAGCGAAGCGAAGGCACGCTCGTGTAGTGTAATAAGACCGCTAATTTTACTTGACTACGGATGAAAGAACACGGGCTTATGCCCGATTTCTGAATCTCCCAGTTAAACTTTCAACAACTATTGATCCATTAAAGTTAAACTTAAGATAAACGTCGGTTGACTTTCACTGTGTTTATGAACATATAATGAAGCATTCGATAACTATGAAGCCGACAACCAGTTCCTTATTTTGCTACTAGATGGCTCTTTTTAGCAGTTGACTTTAAAATGGATTTTATTACAAAAATTCGTAACTGATGATTATTTTATACACAATAATAACTCATTTTAACATAGATCAACGCCTAAACATTATTTTAATTTTATTTTGTGGTAACTTGTTATTTGTCTCTGGCTGATGAATGACATCATTGCCGAATTAAAAAAAAAGTCAATCAATTCAACAAAATGTCATGCTAGCACTAGTTTGCTAATTTGTGTTTTATGTCGTTTTATTTAGAATTTGAGAATTTATAACACAACTGAAACTGTTGTTATTGGCCGTATCAATTATGTTCCTCTATATTGTAAATAATATCTAACAAGTTGCCATCGTTTTTGACAAAATGACACGTCAAATAGTTATGGAACAGATAAACGGCAAAAATTGGCCAGTTAAGTTAAAGTAAGTTTAAGCTGAGTTTATCTTGCAGTGCGTGGTTCAGAAACGCAATGTCATGGGTTATCGAACCAATAGCGCTAACGGATAGATAAACTGCCGTCAATAGTACTTCAGAAACCGGCCATTAGACAGAGTAATTTAATAATAATTATACTCGATTGTTTGTCACCTTAAAACCAATCAGTTTTCAATATAGGCAAAGCATAGTCAATAAGTGAATACTCTGAAGGCTTAGTAAATAGCAAACGTGGCAGTAGAAACTATCAAGCAGAAAAGACAAGTCATGAGTTAAGTCGCAAGCTAGCTAACGTTTGTTTAATCCGCAAATATTTGTTCCGGATCAATTTGGACGTGAACGTGGTTTTTGATACTTTAATGGCTATAGTTCTATTGTTTTTTTATTTTCAGTAGTAAAAGTAATGTTACATTTTACTGAGGATTTTATAAATTGCTGGTGGTAGGATGTTCGTTTCTGCCTGGATAATGGCCACTATAGACAAGGTTTAAAACACTCTATAGTGACCCATGTAAGGTACGTCAGGGGTAAGACCAATCTTTTCAAACAGGCCATGATATTTATTTAGACTGGAGAGGGGTTATCATTTCTCCTCAATCAGCGTTAATCTTCAAGCCGCTTAACTTACCACCAGGTGCAGTGGAGTAAACTTGCTAAACCAGTATAAGAAAAGCCTTAAAAATAAATGACCATCCCTGCATGTTATAAAACAAAGCCCCCACCGCGTCTGTCTGAACGCGATAGAATCAAACGCTACCGAACCGATTGCGTATGTAAATAGTTCGAGACCCTGGGAAGAGCATCATCAGCTATATTATGATGACCAATGCTGAAAACAGGTCTCCTTTAAAGATTTCCAGACGGACCTGTCAAGAAGAGCATACGATACTTTAAATCCCGGGAAAAAAATAGCGGAACTTTTATCTCGGAAGACCTCTTTCACGCGAAAGACACCTTGAGAAAAAGTTAGTGTGTTTATAAAAACCACAAGGTTCAAATCATGTATCTCCTGCTTTCATCATTTCTTAGCTATATTACACTTGACACAGCAAGAATAAGTAAGTGTGTTGAGTTCGTGCCCTATCCGTCATCTCTTCGCAGACAAGACATCGCAGAGATAGAATCAACCAAATTAAAAAGTACCGCGTATGGCGTACAGTTGTATCGATTTTTGGCACGCTAGACAGATTTGGATTGTCATGTAGATAAATCAGGTCATGGGATAATGTTATATAAAATACTGTTAATTAAGATAAAGTACACAGTAGGAGAGTTTTATATCGGGAAAAGATATTTATGCGGGCGGAGCCGCCGTCGATACCTAGTACATATCTTTGGATCTTTGGAGCTTATATGTTAAATTTTATGCATTATTCTATATGTAGCAATAAATAGTCCAAAAAAGAAGCCCTTCTATGAAAACAGCACTAAACTTGGATAAGAAATAAGGCAGTTATTCATATTTCAAATATTGCAAGCGTTGATGTATAAAAAAACTTATATATCAATGATTGCAATGCACAGAAGTGGGCGCCTAGTGGGAATATCGAGATTTCGTCACGTACCTGTATTTTATCCTGTTTCTTGCCACTTACCTTTTATCGAATTATAAAAAGTTGATTTTTGCCTGGATATTACTATTTTTTTCTTTCACTGCATTTTATGATATAAATATTTGATGGAAGTAAAAATGACTCTATTGTTGACATTGACATCAATCGACACGCAGAAAGTATGTGAAGATTTTTTTAAATCAACATATATAAAATAAATGGAAAAACGATTCGACTCCACGGAACTCTTGTTCTACTTTGGTTATAATTATGAAGCGTATTTGTGACTTTTTTTTATCGATGGCTCGACAAAGTGGCTTCACTGCACCTGATGGTAAATGAAGTGAAGCCCAAAAAAATGTTGACTGGCAAGAGATAAACATCCCTGACCGGTCGGCACAGTTATGCCGGCCTGCATTACACACTTGCCGACACTTATTGACGTCTCATTTGCATCATCATCTTGGGTTTTTTTTACATATCAATGATTGTAGTATAAAAATTGTTGTTGGTTTCAAAGTCTTGTTTCTGTTTCGTACGTGTATCCGCCTCACTTGACATTGTCCTAAAGGACAAAGCCAGTTAGGTTTTTTTTAATAAAATTGGATTTAAATTCTCGAACTTAGATATGTTGTACAAAAACTTTTGCAGCCATATGCCGCCCGACTTCGCTATGTATTTGAACTGTTGAAGAATCCTGAATAGAGATATATCCCGTCTTATATAATTTCTCTAAAACAAATTTACTCTTCTACCTTGCTTATAGCAGAGTCTAGGGGCTGTAAAAGTACCTATAGTTCGGACAAACTAAGCTGGCCGGTATGACAATTCAATTTTTTCCCGACGCGATAACTCTGTGAGAGCGTCTACCCAAAAAATTCAAAACTGTGTCATGTCATACCGGCCAGATTAGTTTGTCCCTACTATAGCTTCGATTATTCCATCAGACAAGATTTCCTGGAATTGGGTCTACCAGGTTAACGAAAGTATAACATTTATTGAAGCTTTTGAAAATTCCAATAAATAAATAAACAGGGAATGATAAATGTATTCCTGTAACAGAGACTCAAATAATTCAATAGATGCAACGTAAACGCTGAAATCCGATTTAAACGTCGAACATTTAATTTATTCGCAAATATGTTGAGAACAAATACGCGCTTAATGGTTTGTCGGGGAGAGCCCATAACACACTGTTTTGATGACGTCACAAAACTGTATTTCAAATTGAAAATTTAAAGTTGTGTAATAAGTCACGCTGAAATTTATTCAACGGTATTTCCACTGTAATTAATTTTCGATTTGATAGGTTTGGATTTGTATTTAATTATAACTGTTATGCGGTTATGTTGCAGTAATTAACGAAATTAGATTTGATGTATATTGCATTGCTTTAATTAAACTAAGTTATCTTAGCAGCTTTGATGCTTGGGTAGCGTCTCGTAGTCGAAACGAGAACTCAATTTCTTAGTCGTATAGAAATGTTTACCGTTGAATGATGTGTGAGCGTGTGACTTTGCCTTGAATTCAAATTTATATTAATATAAACGTTCATTTACGAGGTTTTAGAGGAATTAATAAAGAACTGACGGCAGATGGGGAAAAAAAGTTCTCGAGTGGATACCCCGTACTGGCGAACGCAGCGTCGGCCGTCCACCTGCAAGGTGCACAAATGACTGATAAAGGTCGCAGGAACACGCTGGATGCAGGCCGCTTTTGACAGGTCCGTCTGGAAATCTTTGGGAAAGGTCTATGGTCAGCAGTGGACGTCATGTGGCTGATGATGATGAGACGAATAAAATATAATGCTTGCGGCTGAAGATTACTTATTCATGTATCTTATAAACATTATGTCGGTATTTAAACCATATGGTACAAACTAGAACAGCTAAATGCTTTTAGATAGGTACTATACATACCTTTTGAAAACTACACAGAAAAAAAATATGCAAAATAGCTCAGGTATTATTTATTTTTCACCCCCGACAGAAAAAGAGGGGTGTTATCAGTTTAGGGTGTGTATCTGTGTATCTGTATGTCTGTGGCATTGTAGCTCTGAAACGAATCGACCGATATTGACATGTTTTTTTCGTTTGAAAGCTGACGTGATTCTATATTATGAATCCTAAATTTACTGAATACCAAAATACTTTTAAAGAGTTGTTTTTTATGTGAAAGTTTATTATTTTAAGAAAGTATACTGTACGCCCTCTATATAAGGTACTTTTAACAATCTTATCTCGTAAGGAGCTATTTAAATGGCAGTTAAACAGACCCCAAATTTAAATTATGTTTTACTTAAAAAGAAAATCAAATGTACTTAAAAGTTGTCTGAAGCAATAAAGATTAGTCTTAAGCCTTCTCAGTAATGAGTTAATAGTTTTCAACAGCGGATTTTTTGTTGATTTCGATCGAAAAGATTTAAGTAATGGCCTTTTGCAGGGCTTTTATATAACAAAAATATAATGTAAAAAATACTAGTGTTAAGAGCGATATTGTTCACCGTGGTATTAAGAGGTAATACTATCGAATAAGAATATTCTGCATACGTTTTGAATCTCAAATATTCTATTTGTCTGATGACAATAAACCGATCACTACTCGGTATAAATTAATTTAGACTTGTATGCAAAATTCACGTTTCATTAAATAACATTTTACGATACCAAAAATCATAATGAATTCAGTTTGTACCACAGTTTATATTTTTATAAAAACATACTCTATTGAATTGGTAACAAGCTATATTTTTTGAAAACATACTTCATTTAATATGTAACAAGGTTTATTTTTCCAACATTCCACTCTTGAACTGTAGAAAAAACATTTTTATATTCCAAACAACTCATACAAAGTGTGGCAGCAGGTGCCGACGACACGAAAACTTTTTCATGTATGAAAATGACTTTTTTAGAATGAAATCTGAAATGCGCTATCTTGATAGCTTTTAATGCATCCAAATAGAATTACTAACTCATTTTCTGTTTCATTTAATTCACTTGAGGTTGGGGACTTAAATGTAATAATGCATGAGCCAAAATTACAAATAAATAAAGACCGATTTTTTTTACAAATCTACGGTGCTAGGTTTTGGGTTTGTCTCTTGAAAAATTATTATGTTCAGTAAAAAAATCCTGGATGCCATCTTCGCTATTTTTAAGTAATTTTGATAAGTAGCCCCCCTAGAACGCCTTACACTCCACTTTCCAAAGTATGAGCTTAAGCTGGTAGACTAGCCTAGAGACCAGAGCAGGCACTCAAAAAAACACTTCTAGTAAACATTGTGACCGCTTTGTTTCAACAAAACACCCAAAACTGTAAGAACGGAGTTTAAGTAGTGAAGTTTCCTCCTTTGTTAGCATTGACGATTTAATTCCGGCGGCCAAAGTTGTCAAGACTGAAGACAAAGTGGACGTCGTGACCACCAGACGTTAGAATGTATTCGAGCACAGTACAGTCAACCACAAATTAATGTATAAATATATAATAATAAATACCAAATGTATGAATAACAAATTAATTAATATGGAATCTTCCCGTCAAAGTATGTATATCATTTGGGGCTGATTAACATTTTATGACCCATTTGTAGGTAGTGCGGAACGGATTTTTTTTGTGGAATGATGATGTAAACTTCTGATTGCTCGTTTGTTGACGTAACTGATTAAAATTTGAGGATTTTTCATAAATTTATAAAATATATAAGTTAAATAATAATTAAGGTTTTGATAAACTTTTTTACATATACATTCATAGCGTCAGGCCTTTTTCCTTTTTCAGGGGTAGGGAGAATTGCAACATCCACATTTCGTCACCTTTGTTACTTCATTATACATTACTAGACATCTGTTCGCGGCTTCACCCGCGTGAAAAAGTTTTTCCGGAATAAAAATATCTTCCCGGGATAATAATTAGCCTATGTGTTAATCCAGGACATGATCTACCCGTGTGCCAAATTTCATCGAAATCCGTTCAGTAGTTTTTGAGTTTATTCGTTACAAACATACTAACATACAAATCTTTCCTCTTTATAATATTAGTATAGATATTTATTATAGTGTGTAGTGCAATAATCAAAAATATGTGGAAGGTGTGAGTTAACTGTATTTACTGATGACCCCATATTTATTACTCCCTCTCAGCCGCACTGAAGAACTTTAATATCACCTAACAGGAGTCAAGAGTTATATATGGAAAATGAATATAGTAATCTGTAAGACCAAATTGTACTGTCGAGCTGACGATATTACACAACGAACTTTCTGTCAGCGCCCCGTCGCGCGTGCCTGTTTGACGAACACAGTTTGGCTTGTAAAATTGAATTTGCAACTTTATAGTAAGGAGAATTAAAAACTTCAGACGGCTGCGTTGCAGCTGCGGATTTCCTCATTTAAATTGTGGACAAATTGTTGTAGTTCTATTTTTCAATATTCTAGACAATGTTGAATACTATCATTTACAATTTATAAATATACCAAGTGTCAATTTCAAATCCTCATCAACAATTTTTTTTAATTTCATTTAATAATTTACGAACTTTATACAGATTTAGTTTCTAGACGGACTTACACATTCTCTACCAATCTAACTTGAGTCTAGGAAAGTTAGACTATCCTAATATAAAATCAAGAAAGAGAAAGAAATAAAAATAAAATTAATCACTGGTAAAAAATATTTATTAATATGGGTATTCCTACCCAAACCTACCAGCCCTGTATTATATGCTGCCCACTGCTGAGCACAGGCCTCCTCTACAACTGAGAGAGTTTAGGCCTTAGTCCGCCATGCTGGCCTAGCGCGGGTTGGCAGACTTCACATACTTTCGAAATTCAGAGAACTTCTCAGATATGCAGGTTTCCTCACGATGTTTTCCTTCACCGTTAAAGCGAGCGATAATTCACACAGAATACACCCATAACTTTTTTTTAGAAAAGCCAGAGGTGCGTGCCGTTAGGTTTTGAACCTGCGGACATTCGTCTCGGCAGTCCGTTCCACTCCCAACTAGGCTATCGCCGCTTTTTAATAATAGAGGTATACTTTATAGCAATTATTCGCTCTTTCTATCGAGTTTATTCCATCCCTAATGAAGTAAGGAGTCGAAACGTAAACACTTAGGGTATCCGCTCAACTCCAAGTGGCTTTGCGGGCTTGCCCGAAGTCTCCCTAAAGGATAAGATCTGCAACGATCAAGATAAACCAGACAGTTAACATAGCTCACAGAATAAGCTAGCAAAGTGCAGTGAAGTGCCGTTAGTTTTGGGAGCAAATAGAGACTATTTCTGTTTGGCGATGTTTTCAAATCCATCATAGTATAACAGCAGCGTCGTATTTGAAGTTATAAGAACAATATCGTGCATACCGATGGCGGAGAAATAGAGGCAGGTAACGACTGAATGAGAAGAGCTTATTTCCACTTTTTTCTTTTTCCTATCCTTTTTAACTCACTTTTTTTTTAATAGAAACTGAATACAATGGGCGTCAAACGACATTCTAGCACTAGCTTGATTAAGGGACCTAAGGCCGGCAATGTCAAGGCTGGTAATGGCAACGCAATCAGAATTCTGCTGGAATTGTAGGCGATATTGAGCAGTTAATAAAAATAATTTTAACTGTTGCATTCAAACAAAATGTATGAAGCTATGTAGATAAAAAACTTTCACATAATTTGATGCCGTATTTCTGAAGAAGTCAATTAACGTATAAAAAAAACTACTAACAAAATTATGTTGTATTGATTAAATTTTTTGATATTATGTATTTATTTTTTTATTACTTTTACTTACTTTGATTTCTGATATACAAGCTGGAAAGGAGTTGTCCTTAAATAAATAGCGATCTTACAACGCTGTTTGAGTGGGAATACTGAAGGAAGATGATAGTACTATGAAAAAAAAAAATGATTTTACACAAAACAGTAATATCTACATGTTCCACTATAACTTTACTACAGATGAACTAAAGAAGCAGCCGAATGTAACATAGTAAGGATCTTGTTTCAAAACTTCAGGGCTTCGACAAACGTGACAGTATTAGAATATTTATTCCAACCATCACCTATCGGAAACTATAATACCGGCACACTATGATAGCCGATTTGACACATGACAAAAGTGAGGTGAAATCAAATTTTTAAAATTTCGTGTTTTGGAAAACAAATGCTGAGTTGTGTCGTAAAATTATACATTACTACATAAAGGACATGTCCAAAAACGGGCCTGAAATTCTAAACAAGACAATTTATATATATTTGGATAGAATTCCTGAAAAATAGCCTTTTGCAATAAATCGTTTAATTTTAAAGACATCCGTTTTTGATATTTATGTAAATTTGTTTGGCTTGAAAACTACACTTAATATGAACGTTTTTAAAAAAGTTGGTGTCTAAAAATATTTTTTTAATGGATCTGAGTTCCATATTTTGCCTCTTTAATATGCCTAAAGTTTGAGCCCGGTTAGATTTTGAGGCCCAGCATCCATACAAAAAGCGGACATCTCCTTCGTCTGCACGTCACTATTGACAGTAATGTACAGAAATTAGCTCCTTCAACTTAGCTATGAATTAATACGAAACTTGTTGAGCGGAGAAACGTCAAAACGGCCAGCATAGCGTGCCGGTACTATAGCGAGTTCTTTGTTCCGTAAGAAGAGACTCAAGTGTTCCATAAATATAGATCGGATACGAACGTCGTAATTTTCGCCATGTTGAAAAATCTCTGGGGTGTGTCACGGCCAAGTTCCGTCTAATCAAGATGTAGCGATAGTCTACGTTTGGTAAAGTTTGTCGGGTATAAAGTAATCTGAGTGGTGTACCGTTGGGATTCAACCATATTGAAAGCGGAATAATTTGATTTTGTCGGGATTTATATATTATACGCGCAAAACGATGAGTATGTGTCTGACTGTTAAATATATGCATTGTTTGAGCGTTTTAGGGTTTATCATGATCAGTATCAGCCATATAATGTCCACTGCTGAACATAGGCCTTCCCTAAAGACTTCTAGAGTTTTAGGGTTATTCGTTTTAAATTAGTTACTTGAAAATATATATTTCTGTATGCAGCGTGCAAACAGAATGATATAGTCACTGTAGGACTTAGCGATTGACAACACAATGAAAACTTCTGCGTAGCGTTTCTAATGTTTAATAGATAGTGGAGATTACTTTGAATAAAGCTGTGTATTTGTCGATATATTGTTTTTCTCGAAAGAGTTTGACTTTGACCGCAGAATAAACAGAAAAGTAAAAAAATCACAACAAATCCGAATATCTAATATTCGACTTCAAGACCGAAAAAGGTTACCTGGAAAAAATCTTACGTGTCTGCAGAAATAAAACCAACAAAACCCAATAGTACAGACGCTGTCTAAATCAAGGATAGGGCTCTAAAAATGAAGACACCAGACATATAAAATCGATTAGATGTGTGCGAGTTGGAAAATTCCATTATGAAGGAAATTTTATCTTGATAGTTCAAATAAAAGGAGTAACAATGAAATTTAACTATCAACCTTGGCATCAAGTTTTTAATTGACTTGGCATTTGGACTTTCCTTTATTTTACTCACTTTGCCATTAGTCATTATCAAGAAAAAAAAACAATAATTTCATCTACTGACGAAAATGTACAACTTACAATATAAAAAATCTATCAGTAGATTATTTGAACATATACGTAGCAATCTATACTATCGATTCTATTTATCGACAACAAAAACGTCGACATTATACAATTTATCTTGCTAGTCCTGTGACAAGAGTAGGCATTAGCAGCAATGTGCATTACTGTTGTGCTCATTTTTGCTGCGGTTTTTCTGCAGCTCTATTTCGTACAGAATAGATGTTTTAATGCTATTTTCTTTTATGTAAATTAAAGCGTTAGCCATGCTGTGTGTTTGTTGTATTGTAATTGGTTTTGTATTCAGTTATTTTCCTACATACATTAGGCGATTATCTTTAAGTGGTAGGCAGAAGTTGTTGAATTGTGATAGGTGGCAAATAACATTCCTGTTACTGGAAGAAAGAGACAAAATCTTTACAGGTCTTACGTAGCCACAACCTATTGTAATTTTACTACAGCATTCATTTTAGGCATAAAACTTAAGATTACGAAAAAAATACATAATAAGACTATGCTAACACGAAGTGTTATTACTGGTAAGTTATTACTTACAAAGTTCATAAATCAACACGGCAAAAGAACATTAAGATATTTAATACCCTACCTTATTAATCAACTACTTTTATCATTACGGGATGAAGTTACTGATAAAAATATAAAATTCAAGTTGAAACAATATTTCTTGCAAAATATAAATAAACTTCATTAATTTTTAACTCAAACAACTAAATATAACTAAATATACTAATACATTCAACAATTACGTACAGTCAGCCACATAAGTAACTGAACAAATTCAAAATTTTAAATCGCGTTTAAACTTTTGCGTCAGTAACAAGAATTGTTTTTTCTTCACTAAAATAAGGTTCACAGGGTTAAATTTGTTTTAGATAAGGAAAAAAAAATATTTCGACTGGAGTGAACGTGCAGAAGCGTTTTGAAGTTTTTAATTTGTTCAACTACTTTTGTGGCTGACTGTACGTGCATGCCCTAAAAATAAAAAATAAATATATAAGTATAATTAATAGAACAACCTGTATTATTGCCTTGTAATCTCGATTACAAGGCAATAATACAGCCCTCGGGCTTCTACCGCCAGTAATTTCTTTTGTTACTTTGTTATTTCGATGGGCAGCTCAGTCATCGATGTTCCAATTAGTCATACACATATTCGTAATCCACCCTAAACTGTCATAATATTGTATAATATTAATTATACTAACTATTCATTTTGTCGATGATATTGATGCACGGTAAAATTCAATTGAATTTATGATTGCATCATCTAGAATAAGAATTATTGGGATATGTATATTAAACAAATAAAGAGAAAAAAAAATGAGGTGATAGGAATAGATATAATAATATCCTAGCATAGTACGTTTTCACGCGAAATTGTTGACAGTATTTTATAGACTTTATTGTGATGATGACATTAAAAACCAATATTATTATGTTCGTAGGACTAATACTCACAGTAAAGGCTTCTGCCTTACGAATTTCTATTCAATGTAGCCCAATAACGTATCTTGCTATATTCCAAAAGAGATTCAATGTAGCGGCAAGCGAAATTAACTCTTATCCATCAAAAATATTGCTGTTTAAATTTTCGCATCCAAGCCACAGACGCGGTGGTAAACCCGGCTTGTTAAATTAATAGTAAATATTAACGCTTAATACGCTCATTATAAATTCATTAAGGCCGAAGTACTTGCACTCAATCTACTTAAGTATAGGCTACCACCAAGCAGTTCACGAATAAAGTTTACATATTATATTTTCGCATAAATAGGTAAGTTTTTTTATAATTATCGTTGAATGACGAGACCAGCATAGCGCTCGTCACGCTGGCTACAGTGGCCTTCAACCTGGAACACATCAGTTCATGATAAACACTGTTGTTTGGCGCCAGAAATAGACATTGCGGTGGTTCCTACTCAGACGCCCACTAGCATACAAGAAATCTACCATCGAGTTACAAATATGGAAGAGTTTGTCTAGGTAAGCGACTACATTATCTATTTCTGCCAAACAGCATTGTACAAGACCTGTTATATTTTGATTTGAAAGATATTGCATAGTGAGTAGTGTGACATTAGGTGGTGTGTAATGTCTGAGCAATAGGTCCTAAAGTCGCGTGACGATCACAGTTCAGTGAGACGAGGGCTCTTTAATATCGAGCTGTGGATGGTGTACTTAAACGGTGTTTTAAATTTTCTCTGTACAATGAAAAAGAAACCTTATGACCCCGTCGATTTGAGTACACATAACCTTTTCAAGTAAACTATCAGTTGTATGCAGCGCAATTTTGCAAGCGTGTGTAAATATTAATTTATAAAATGAAGTGAGCTGAGTATGTCATACAGTTACGTCTAGACGTAACATATTATATTCTGTTTCTCAGAATCAGAGGGATCTTTATTCGTACCAGTCAAGTTTCCAGTGCAGTGAAAGTTTATTATAAGTTGGATTCTAATTATGTTTAGTAGTAGGGAATGCTGTAAATACGAGGATGTATTCGTATATCTATTCATATCGTCACGGACAAACAGAACCAACTTTAGATGTATAGGACATCTTGAATGTTAGGAGTAAGTTTATTTCACTAATCTTACTATTTTAGTAATATTATAAATTCGAAATTTTGTGAAAATGTTTGGATGGTTGTATGTTTGTTAGAAGTAAAGGCAGAAACAACTGAACGGATTTTGATAAAATTTGGCAAACGGGTAGATAGTTGATGTCCTGGATTAACATATTATAGGCTACTTTTTATCCCAGTAATTTGCTCCCCTATAAAATAATGGATATTTTAAATATAATCATATTTTAATATCATTCTTTAAGTAGATAGCGTGTTTTATAGACTTTTGTAGAGGGGAAAGGATTTTCTGGTGGACGAAGCCGAGAGCAACACCTAGTCTATTATAAAATTGCTAATACCGACAGTACTTTTTATTAAAATGATATTACAGTTTCAGAGGATAACCAACAAACCATCTCTTAGTTCTTGTGAAGAAATAACATGTAGTCGGATTTAACTAAAGAAAGGTTTTATCCGGACATTTGGAAAAGTCCCCGGACGCTACAAACTGGGCCAAATCCGGGGAAACTGGGACGCATAGCAGCTCTACCTAAGGAGAGTAACAAATAGTTTTATTCCTGCAAAATACGCTTTTTAGGGTTACGTATTCTAAATGTACACAGAATCCTATGTATTAATCTGTCTACTATACCATACTATACCAGCCCTGTATTATATACTGCCCGCTGCTGAGCACGGGCCTCCTCTATCTGTCTACGCGTATTCGAAATTTAAAAGATTCCATTTTGAAATATGTAGTAAGCTTGTTTTTATACAAAATATCATCAACTGTTATTATGACTAATATCTAGTCAAAAACATGTAATGAATGTACATTATATAGATATATATAAACGGTCTTATTCATAATAAAACGCTAATCGAAGGTAAAAACCTCCATTAGATATAACGTCCTATTGGCCTATCGAGCGTTCGATAAAATTTCTTATTCATAATGATTTTTTGTAGCTACGATAAGTGAATTGCCGTTATAGTACATGATGTTGCCAATACGTAGAAAAAAAATATTTCAGTTGATTTCTACCAATTTATACCAAGCTTTGTCTCTGGAAACAACTATAAAAAAAACAACTTGTCAATGTCAGTTGTCAAAATATAAATTGGAGGGAAACTACCAATGTATGTATTATAGTGTTTATTTTCTCATTAAGTTCTGGAAAGTAATTAAAAACAGAAAAAAATAATAAATTGGAAGTATGCAGCAATTAAAAAAAGAAAAACTGCAGAGGGGTGAAAATTGTCTGGAAGAAGACAAGGTTGGTGCAGCTATTTTACGTACTTATTTGAAAGTTCCAGTTTGCGCGATTCATGCATGCATTACTAACAGTATTGTTTTCGCTTTCAAGATTATATTAAAGGAACTGGTGAGGGAGTGGGTCAATGTCCTCGAAAATAAAACTACGGACAAAAACTCCAATTCCATGAAGGTGGCGGCGTGGAATGACTTGAGAAAGAGGTGCTAACTTAAATCTAATATTGCTACTTTTGCATTGTTTTCATGTTAAACAATATTTTAACTGGTGGTAGGTCTCTCTGTATGTAAGAGGCCGTCTGGGTGGGTACCACCGCAATGTCTATTTCTACCGCCAAGCAACAGTGTGCATGCACTGTTGTGTTTCGGTTTGAAGGACATTGTAGCCAGTGTAACTACAGGACATAATGAGACTTAACATCTTATGTCTCAGGATGACGAGCGCAGTGGGATGCCACACAGTACTTTGTAACTCAAGGTGCTGGTTGGTGTTGCTACTGTTTATGGGTGGTCGTATCGCTTACCATCAGGCGAACGGCATGCTCGCCTCGACGTTGAATGCCATAAAAAAAAATAAAAAAAATATACACAATTAAGACATTCCTTAAACAAACTTATTTTTTCATTTCAGTTTTAACTGTATGTGTAATGGTATCCACGCTCAGTAGTGCACCTGAAATCACAGTGGGGCCTCTTAAAAATGAAGGCTAAAAAGCAAAGGCGGAAGAGAGGAAGGAGCTGCTGAAGACTGGTGGTGGCCCACCACCAGTAATAAAAGGAGTCAGTAGTGAAGACATTAGTAGCTGGCTGCCTAATGAATTTGTTACCGACACAAATGAATTTGACTCTGACAGTATCAGGTAATATTCATTTATGGCATGTTTTTTTTTGTAACCACTGAGTCATAGATTTTGTAACTATTTGTATATTTTAGATGAGAATATTATAGCATATTGAAGATTCACCTTTACAGGACAAATATTCAAAACCCTCTGCTTTCACACATACTACAACTACTGTAAATAATATTATTGAAGAGGTATGTTATACCAAAAGTCAAATTAAAATCAATGTAAAGATCATAGTTAAACACACACATGATGGTGTGCCCTGGTGGCCCTGTGTAGGATACCATACCATAACAGCCCTGTATTAAATACTGCCCACCATTGTGCATATATAAATAAAACTTATGTTTTTCAGGTGATAGTTGTGCCTCCTCCAAATTCACCTTCCGGTGAAATAATGAAGGAGGTATTTACAAATCAATATTAAGTAATTCCAGTTCCATGCTATAAACCTGAATGATGCTGTTATATATTTAAATAAATACAACATATTTATTAGATGCCAGTTGTGGAGCCACATCCTCCAGAGGCTTCAGGTCCACGGCCAAAAAATAAATAAAAAAAAGGTTCTTGCAGTAGGTAAACTTTAAATTAATTTCCATATTTAAGTAATTCTTTTATTTTGTTTATACCATACCAAACCCGTATTATATACTGCCCACTGCTGAGAAAGGGCCCTATATTACTACTGAGAGGGTTTAGTCCACCACGCTAGCCTAGTTTAGGTTGGTAGACTTCACATACCTTCAAAATTATTTTTGGGGAATTCTCAGGTATGTAGCTTTTCTCACAATGTTTTCCTTCACTGCTAAAGTGAACAATAATTGATAAACAATACACACATAACTTTTGAACCTGCAGACAACTGTCTCACCAGGCCGTTGCATTCCTAACTAGGCTATTGTCAACTATGAATGTTTATACATTGCATTATTTCAGGTTTGTCGCGCACCTGCAGAACAAATAGCTGAATTCGAAATCCAGTGCAGAAAAGTGCTGCATGCCATGCAGATGAAGAATGAGCAGAAGAAAAATATATTTTTTAAATTAAAAGAAACTAGTAAAAAAAAACTTAATAATTATAAACCAAAAAGTATCTAAACTATATGATGTTTAATTATTACCTTTGGGTGTGCACTTCATTCAATATTGGACACACTATCCCCTGATACTTAAGTCTCTTTGAGCGATTGTAATGTTGTGCAAAATTGCAATGGCCACAATACCTAGTCATATTTACAAGGTCAAATTTTACAGACATGGCATAGAGCAGGCATTGGAAGCACTGTTTCCATACATCAAAGCAACAATACTTGCCTCATTGTATTTCTCTGTACCACATAGTCTCATTACAGGTGTATACAAATATGGCTCCACATGTATACCTTACTGCTACAGCCACTTTTTTATATATTCATATAAATAGAATATTAGGATAATCTTATATTACTAATATTAGAAATACGAAAGTTTGTGAAAATGTTTGAATATTTGTTAAGTAAACTCAGAAAAAGCTAAATGGATTTGGCATACAGGTAAACCATATCCTGGATTAACACATAGGCTTCTTTTTATCCTGATAACTTGCTCTCATGGAAAATAATGTGGTTTTTATAAATAAAAGGCGCTGGCGTCTTACTGGTTTCGCTATAAATCGCTACAGTGTTTCGGGACTTGTAGTGGGAAGCCGCGAGCAACACCTAGTAAATCATAATTTTATTTTTCAGAATATAATAGTTGTACCTCATCAGACTCCACTTCCAGCAGGAAATATAAATGAGATATTCATGTATCAGTATTATGCTATATTCATGTAAGATACTATTGTTTCATGTGGAGATGTAAAACATATTTTTAAGGTATTAGTTAAAAAAAATACAATACTTAATAAAATAAAAACTTTATTCATTACATAGGCATATAAGAGGCTCTTATGATAATTCAATACATAATATTCATTTTTCAATTACTTAAATTATTTAGGGAACCAACACGGGCTAGCAGGTACAGAAGACATGGGCAGGGTGGAAAGGATTAGTTCCACTTTCCTTCCTTCCCTCCCTTCAATACTATTAACAATTTGTTCAATACACAGAATAATGCATGCATATATGTATAAGAAATAAAAAAAGTGTGTCTCCTCCAAATCCGCCACCTGAAAACAAAAAGTATTTTACAAATCATTATTAAATCATTCTAGTTTGATGCTATAATCCTGTAGGATACTAAAATCCACCTGCATGGTGCACCTGGAAATATAAAGGAGGTATTAACAAATCATCATTAAGTATTTCCAATCTTGTGCTATAATCCTGTAGGGGACTGATGTATATTTAAATAAATAAAGCTTATTTTTAGTATTACATTCAAAATAATGTTTATGCATTGCAGGAAAAAGTAGCATGCTATTCAAATGGACAATAACCTCCAGTGAAATATTTGTTTTAATCTTAATGATGTAATAATAAAAGAAAAATATAAATTTTATAAAATGATGACAATGACTAACTACAATTAGGATTTTTAATTATAATTTAATTATTTGAGTGTAAAAAACTTCATTCATTGAAGTGCCTAGCTATAAAAGCCTGCAAAATGGCAGAATTTCTACCCTGTCTAGGGTGTGGTTCAATATTAATTGATTCAGACACCTATTCAATATCAGACACACTTTCTTCTGTGGCATATGTCTCTCTTTGAGCAATTACAATGTTGTGCAACACTGCAAGAGCCACAATAGTATTCTTCACATTGCCTAATTTACAGACATGCCATGGAGCAAGCATTGGAAGCGCTGTTTCCACACACCAAAGCAACCCTCCACAACATTTCTTGTTGAAATATGTGCCTCATTATATTTCTCTTCAGCATGACTAAGTGGTCTCTCCCTGAATCTCCTAGAAGTATACCCCTTAACTCACCTGCTTCAAAACATTCTTTGAGGGTCGATTCATTAAATATCTGGGAGTCATGAGTGCTGCCTCGCCACCTAAAAACAATATCCCTGATCCGAAGACTAGCATCACAGGTAACCTACAACAATTATTATCTTTTTTATGCAATAAAGTAAAGCCTATCGTAGTTTACTTTATATATTCCTAAAAATCTTACCTGAACATTGAGGGAATATCCTTTTCTATTTGTGTAATATTGGGCTGCATCACCACCATGTTTTTTTATTTATATATGCATGCAATCAATACAACCAATTACAGATGGGAAGCCTCTTACATGGTGGAATTCTGTCATTAGCTGTTGTTCCTCTGCAACAGAAGTGGGCATCATTATATAATCTGCAGCACGTCGTGCGAGCGCACGCGCTACTCTGCTAAATATGCGGCTGATAGTGGCTTGAGATAATCCATAGAGGTCTCCAGCATCTTCTTGAATCTGTAAAGAAAACGAGTCTTAAAAGTAACGCATCATTAGGTATACCCAAGTTTGTATAAATATCGAAAAGGATTAACTTACCTCTTACCTTTACGGTGCAGCTGTAACTCTTCGCAGACTAATTCAATTATAAAAGCAGCCGTTCGTTTGGAAAAACGATACAGTTTACGGAATTCCTCGTCATCCAGAGAATGCGGATCAAACTCTGACGATAAACTTTTCTACGTGAAATATTTTCAATTACTGCAATGCTATGCAGGGTTTGTAAGGCTTCCATTATTTATACACAAGTAAATAAAAATACTCCTTGAAACGAAAATTATGCGCTACGAGATCGATGTGTTGTTTACTTTAAATCGACTGACAATTGACATCGGAAATCAGTGCCAAACACGAAACAGCTGACCGACGGCGGCCATTTTTTTTGTTACGGAACGCTTAAAGAAGGGGTCTAGCTCCTATAAATCAAAGCAACTTCACCGTAGGCTTATAGGCCGTTTTAGCGCTTTTGAACCATTATGAATAACAATTTTTTACAAGCCTCTACTAACGGTCCTATAAAGTTCCGAAGAGTCATTATGAATAAGACCGAAAGTGTTTAATTTTAGAATACTATGAATTAAATGGTTATTCAATCATGCATATACTTTATTAAAATATCAAAACCCGACTTCCACGTAATGATGGATCATAAACAAAACGTTATTTCGCGTGTAAATAATTTGATTAATTAATGAACCAATCTATCAGTACGGGCTTGATTAGATAATCCACAAATGTATCTTCATTTGTTGACGTTTATTAATTTTAAAATTAAATTATCTAAACGTTATGCACAATACATTTTGTTTATTCGATGAATACTGAACGAGTTACCACTAAGGTCGGGTTATTTTATCCACCGTCAAGTAAAGTTAAGGCTCTAATCACAATGGCAAATTCACAGCGAGACGACTGAGCGCTCGTCGAGTGTAATAAGACCGTTAACTTTACTTGACCACGGGTGCAATAATACAGGTTTAGTGATAATAATCTTTGTTTTTGTCGTTATAACCCACGACATCGTGTCGACTTGTCGCGCAGATACACGATCTCAATGACAGGAATCAATTGAACAATTAAGTTCGAACTCGCTCGGACGCGCGATAATTTGTCACCTTGTCGGGCAACATTTCGCAAGTTTCTGACAGTAAAATACTGAAAACACTTGAATACTTGACGGATACTACATTAAATATATAGTTGAACACTATATAATAATAATCCCTTCCTAGCCGATTTCGGCCACGGCGGCCAATCTCTACGGAGATCAGTCAGGTACGCAGGAGATATTATAGTGCACAAGTGTGTGCGCAATACACAAGTACACTCACTGTTCCTTCACTCTCGTAGTTCGGTGAGACGGCAATCCGACATGACCGGAGAGAGATCAGGCGCAGGACTAACGGCTTTACGTGCTTTCCGAGGCACGGGGGTATCACACCGCCAACTTCCTGACTCCGAGCTGTGACTGAGTAATTTTTAAGATGGAAAAACCCAGTCACAATTGTTTTTGGCCCGACCCGGGATTCGAACCCAGGACCTCAGCGCGCAAATCGTACTCGTAACGCGTACGCAATACAACTACGCAACCGAGGCAGTCGAACACTATAATATTAAAAATGAAACAACAGTTTAGTTTAAATCCAGTGCGGGATTCTTCTATAGAAAGCTGAATACCTAAATTGATAATGCCAAAATGAAGTTGGCCATTCTATTCTAAAAACGAATTTTACTGACGTTTCTTGTTATTTTTACATTGCATCCAATTCTTACTCCAAGCTCCGTTTGAATTCTAACCAAAGTTCCGAACAAAAGTAATATTCAATATGAAAATTTCAGAAGTTTGTAAATTTTCAAAAGAATGCAAAACTCCCGTTCGGTTAACGTTATACACTTTATATTTTAAAACGTTTATGGTTTTTTGTTATTCATTTGTTTTCTTAAGTTGTGTATTTGTTGATGTACAGTCAGCCACATAAGTAGCTGAACTAATTCAATTTGTTTTTTACGTTAAGTATAATTGAAACTTTTTTTCTTTGTAAATACATATACACTCACGCCTTTTATCCCCGAAGGGTTCGGCAGAAGCGCAACTGCACCCACTTTTCGGCGTGCATAAGTATTCCGTGCCACGTTGTGATAGGGGGCGAGCCTATCAACATATCGGGCACAAATTTCAGACTCTCGGCAAATACTGAGTAGAAAAACCTAATATCACTCTGACCGACCCGGGGATCGAACCCGAGACCTCAGTATTACAGTCGTACCGTAACAAAACTAAGCCACCGATGCAGTCTTTTTTTCTTTGTGTAAAATAAGTAAATCCCTTTTATTTTAAAATTGTGTAGACAAAATAAATCGATAAAAACACAAAATCGTATTGGCGATTTCAAATTTTGAATTTGTTCAATTACTTACTCACTAGTGGTAGGTCTCTCATATGTAAGAGTCCGTCTGGGCAGGTACCACCGCAATGTCTATTTCTACCGCCAAGCAGCAGTGTGCATGCACTGTTGTGTTTCGGTTTGAAGGACATTGTAGCCAATGTAACTACATGATATAATGAGACTTAACATCTTATGTCTCAGGATGACGAGCGCAGTTGATGCCACACAGTAACTCAAGGTGCTGTATGGTGTTACTACTGTTTATGGGTGGTCGTATCGCTTACCATCAAGCGAACGGCATGCTCGCCTCCTCATTCAATGCCATAAAAAAAAAACTTATGCGGCCGACTGTTCATAATATAGGTACTTCATTTTATATATGCCAAGATTTTCCATTCAATGAATGTTTTTTTTATTGTTATTGAATTGTTAATCGCGACGTGTTATTCGATGACTCACGCCTCTTTATTCCCGAAGGGGTAGCCAGAAGCACAACTAATGCACGTACTTTTCGCCGTGCGTATTCCGTCCCATGATGTGATAGGGGATGTGATATGCGAGCCTATCGCCATGAAAAAATTAAAATGAAATGAAAAATGTTTATTTCGTTCCACAATAGGCAAAAAACATTAGGGTAAGGTTGGGGCCTCCTAGTAGGCATAAAAAATGCCTGTATCAGGAGATCCCGCTCTCTCATAACAAAAATACGATACATTGTGTTACCAAAATAAACTAAAACTTAATATAAACTAGTTACATAACCAGGTCGTGTGTGTGTGTGTGTATGTGCGTTCGTGATACAATATAATATAATATATTATGCTTGTGAATTTGGGTTATTCTAGCATTTATTACATTAGTTATAAGATGACTGAATAAATACTAAAAGCTAGATAAACGCAATTAGAACACAAAAATGACTATAAGTACTCTTATACTATATCTTCTCTCTTTATCTTTTATAAACTATACATTCCTCACAAAAGCAAGTACATTTCATACTGCATATTTAGAAACGAGTGCTTCGGCTTCATCATCCTACTAATATTATAATCCTACTAATATTATAAACGCGAAAGTTTGTAAGAATGGATGTATGGATGTATGGATGTTTGTTACTCTTTCACGCAAAAACTACTGAACGGATTTCGATGAAATTTGGCACACGGGTAGATTATATCCTGGATTAACACATAGGCTACTTTTTATCCCGGGAAAATATAAAGCGGGACTTTTATCCCGGATTTTATTTTCTCGCGAGTCGAGCCGTCACAGCCAAACCACTAAACCGATTACGATGCATTTTGGTAGGGAGATAGTTTAAGACCCTGGAAAGGATCTAGGCTACTTCTTATCCCGGGAAAATTAAAACCGGGACTTTAATCCCAGAAAATCGTTTTCTGCGAGTGGAACCGCAATAAAATAAGTATGGACATAGTTTGAGATCCAGAAAAGGACATAGGCTACTTTTATCCCGGAAAAACATACACCGGGAATTTTATCCCGGTTTTTTTTCTCGCAGTTTTGTATCTTTTTATTTTTAAGGATATGTCCTTACATCACTACTTATTATAAAACAAAGTCCCCTATCGCATCTGTTTGTCTCTTTAACGCGATAAACTCAAACACTACCGAACGGATTTTCATTATTTTTTCACCAATGACCTCTGAGGCGATCAGACGTATTTTGAAGAAGGAGCGTATTATTTCTATTTCAATATTTTATTTAATTCATTTTCTTAAAGTTGTGATAAATCATATCAGTGCAAATAATAGGAAAACAGAAATTGCAACAAGTGAGTCGTCCACACTTATTACTTTAAATACTAACCAGCAAAGGAGTTCTACATTAATTGGACGGAATCTTATTTTATATGCAATCCTCGATCGCCGCCATTTTAGATAGACACGCATTTTCAAAGCTACCGATTACACCGTGCTGTTCGCCTGGTACTCTTTTTGAGCTACGAAATATGTCTCTAAAACGAATACCGACACGGAACCAAACAAAACGGGTCATTAGTAATGATTCAGCGGAGCACCCAACGAATAAGGACGGCGGTTCCGACGCATTAACACCGAGTCTCGATGTTGCTCAGGAGCTAAACAAGATTGACGCTAGCGTTCCCAAGCAAATAAATTGTAACTGTTGTGAAGATCAGAATAATATACAGTCTTTTATGGGATCCTTTAAAGCAATGTTTGAAACTTTTACAACAAATCAGGAAAAGCGCTTTAACAGTCTGCAGAGTACCGTAATCGAAATCAAAGACCAGAATGGTGAAATCTCAAAAAGTGTTGAGTTTCTGTCTGCTAAATACGATGAATTTCTCAATAAAATCAAGAAGCTGGAGGAAGAAAGATTAGAAGATAGAAACTATATAAGGTCATTAGAGGATAAAATCGACTACTTAGAGCGAAAATCTTTGGCTTCCACCATTGAAGTACGTAATATTCCGAAACAAATTTTACCAGATAGCAAGTCGGAAACAAAATATGATCTTGTTAACGTCGTCGATAAGATGGCTGAAATTGTGGGATTGAAACTGCAGAAATATGATATTAGAGAAATTTTTCGAACTAAAACAAACAAGGACTCAGGAAGAACAATAACTGTTGAATTTAACAGCTCTCTAATGAAGGAGAATTTCTTAAATTCCGTTAAAGCTTATAATAAAGGGAAACCATCGAATCAAAAGTTAAACACTGGTATTTTAAAAATTCCCGGCCCTGATAAACCTGTTTTTATTTCTGAATGTCTAACTATAAAAACGCAGAGACTTTTTTACCTCGCACGGGAATTCTCTAAGAACAATAATTATGGCTTCTGCTGGACATCTAGAGGGATTATTTACATGCGTAAGACTGAAGGAATGCCCTATATTCGTATAAATACTGAAAGCGATTTAACTAACTTATCAAAGACACAATGACTAAGTGTTAAAATGGCTTTCCGTACAGCTCTCCTCTTTATACATATTATGTTTATTAATTTTTTTCCGTTACTGTTTCAACATATACTATTTCAGTTTTTCAAAAGGAAACTCCTGACACTCACACATGACTTAAATAACACAATATACAACATTTCACTCCAACATGTTATACACTTGATGGCATTACTAAAGTATATCAAACATAATTTATTATTTTCTAGAATTATTCCACCATTTATTTTTAACATACAAATATATACAACATTCTTTTGTTATTGGTTATGCAATACTTTGCTATTTGTTACATACATAGATTTTATTGTTAAGTTAGAGATATATTTAGTCTTACTTTCATTGTTACACAGCGGCTTGGCTCTTATATATGCCCCGTTTATTCACTCTTCATTATACAACAAATTTAACAACGGTAAATTAGTCAATATTATGAAATACATTTACATTTCATTGATCACTGTCACCAGATCATTCATAAGTTTGTTAAAAAATTCGATACAACAAATAATATACTAAATGATCTTGACACATTTGCGGTATCAAAGTCTTTGGTATCAAATGTTCAAGACTGTCATAAGCTAATGCCTGATACCATGAACTGTCTCAAGATAATAACACAAAATATCCGTAGTATTCGCTGTAACATTTCCGGTTTTGAAGTGTTTTTACATCAATTAAAAATTGACTGTGATATATTAGTACTTACTGAATGCTGGTTATCTCAGAATTCTACTGTTCAGGAGCTAGAGGGGTATAATAAGTACACTACTACAAACTATCTCAACCAAAACAATGGGGTAGTAGTATATACGTAAAAAATAACTTCGAACCATTTGTTGAAGAGCCATGTTTTCATGAAGGCAATTGTTTAACTGTGAGACTAGGTAACGATACCATAATTATTGCTTTATATCGGCCCCCTTCCTTTAGACACATACAAAACTTTTTAAATTCATTAGATGCAGTCCTCCAAAACTATTCCCATCTTAAAAACCTGATTATTGTTGGTGACATCAACATTGATATTATGCCCATTAACCGTGATAATGCAGCCGTTAGCTACTTAACTTTAACTGCATTTTATGGTCTACTCCCTGGACATACTTTCATTACGCGCGAAGAAAGTACATCGTGCCTTGATCATTGTCTCATTAAGTCTAAAAATACATCGATGACAATAGTAATTGAATCATCTTTAACAGATCATAAACCCGTCCTTCTATGTTTAAATCTTAAGGTTTTAAAGAATAAATTTATGTTGACACGTCATAAAATAAATCAAGAAGGACTAGTTAGGGATATGCTTAACATAGATTATACTCTTTTCTGTAGTATCGCCGACCCCAATATAGCCATGACCCTTCTGACTAACTCTATACAACGAGCTATCATTAATAATACCCTAACATATACTCAGCCCAGAAGAAACAGAATTTTGAAACCTTGGATTACTCCAGGCTTATTACGCTGCATAGTAAATAGGGATAATTTACATAAAAAAGTAAAATGTAATCCTAATAATGATATACTAAAATTAACTTTTCGTAGATACAGGAATTACTGCAACAATCTTACTAAAAAACTAAAAAGACAGTTTGAAAAGAACTTACTAAAAGAAGCAGGTAATAATAGTAAAAAGCTTTGGAAGGTAATTAAATCAGTTACAAATACTCTCAAAAATCAAAATACTGCCAATGAACTGCTCACTGTTTCTCCCAACTCTTTAGAATCAATTAATCAAGTAAATGAATACTTTGTTGGAATTGGTAAGACGCTCGCAGAATCAAATTTAAAAAATAAGCAAGTTGTTGCCACAGTAACTGACGTCTCCGACCATTATATTAACTCCTTTGTTTTGATGCCCATTGACGAAGAAGAGGTTGGTCACCTAATTTTAGAACTCAAAATAGACAGTAGCGCTGGATGGGACAACATTTCTAATAAATTTTTAAAAGATTTCATGTATTTATTAGTTCCACCCATCACGCACATTTTTAAAAGATGTTTAGAACAGGGCATTTTTCCTGATTCTCTAAAGAAATCTATCGTCATACCAATTCATAAAGGTGGGGATAGGTGTAGTGTCAGTAACTTTAGGCCTATATCTATTTTGCCATCCTTGTCAAAAATATTGGAGAAACTAATAAACAAAAGACTGATTCATTATCTTGAAAATAATAATATTCTCTCTGCTAACCAATATGGTTTTCGATCTAAATTATCAACTGAAACTGCAGTACAAGAACTTACCACCACGGTTGCCAAGAACTTGGATAAGGGTAATAAATGCCTTGGAATATTTTTAGATTTGGCCAAGGCTTTTGATTCAATTTGTATCCCGATTTTAGTTGAAAAATTAGAAAAAATCGGAGTTCGAGGAACGCAGCTAAATCTATTCCATAGCTATCTTACTAATAGGACACAGCGAGTTAAAATTGGAGAATTACGCAGTATCGAACTCCCCGTTAAATATGGCGTTCCTCAGGGAAGTATTTTAGGTCCCACTCTTTTTTTAGTATTTATAAACGGGCTATGCAATTTGGATTTCCCCTATGGCCGAATAATCACATATGCAGACGACACTGCCTTACTTTTCTCTAGTGATACTTGGGAGAATACGTTTGAGATAGCACAGCACGGTCTAAATAAAGTTACAAAATGGTTAAATACTAACTATTTAACTTTAAATGTGCATAAGACCAAATACATCACCTTCTCTATCCGTAACAACTCTCAACCAATTGATAATTTATTTAAGTTAACTGTTCATTCCTGTTCTCCCCCTTTTGTTCAATGTGATTGCAATCCGCTTGAGCGGACTTCTACCATTAAATATCTAGGAATCTTATTAGATAATAACCTATCATATCGTTCACATATTGAGTTGCTCAGCGCTAGAGTAAGAAAGTTGCTTTATATTTTCAAAGACTTACGGCATATAGCAGAAACTAAACTACTAAAACAAGTTTACCTAGCGCTCTGTGAATCGATTCTTACTTATTGTATATCTTGCTGGGGGGGTTCCTCAAAATCTCTACTTATATCTTTAGAAATAGCTCAAAGAGCCATTTTAAAGGTATGCACATTTAAACCGTTTCTATACCCGACTACTCTCCTCTACGAGCATTGCGAGGTTCTTACTATAAGACAGCTTTTTCTTCAAAGTATAATTTTGAAACAGCATAATATTTTGTATTATGACCCTGTTCTTTCCAGTACTCTAAGAAGAAAAGATCTTGTATGCCCTCCGGTTAGAACTCACACGTCCTTTATTCATAAATTCTTTTATTTCTTAGGGTCATTTATTTATAATAAAGTAAATGGAAAATTAAATATACTTTCTAAAAATAAAGTAGCGTGTAAAGGTGCAGTCCGCTCCTGGTTGCAATCACTGACTTATTATGAAACGGAGGAACTTTTGAACATAACTGTTTAATTATATTATATATTCTATATAATATTGCCCTCGCAAACGAATAGAAACTCATTCACACTCACACACACACACACACACACACACACACACGCACACACACACCCCACGCACACACACACACACAGCGCACTCACACTACTCGCACACACAAGCACACTTGAATTTAATGTTAATAATATGATACAACTGAAAATTGTACAACCGGAATTTCGTTTCGTTTTTATTTTTATTTTTACAATTCTTTGTTATCGGTATACTTTGTAAATACATGTAATGATCAAAGTATGTTATAGTATCAACGACCGGAGGGTTGAGCATTACTTACCCTAAGTTACAGGGTTATAACCCTATTTTAGGAAGTAATGTGTCACCTGTCTACCTATAAAGTGTTTTTAGTACATACCTACCTACATATTGTATGACAAAATTGTAAACCGTTTTTGTGAAATAAAATTATTATTATTATTATGTTGTATCTTTCCTGCGGGAAATCACGGCACGAAGGCCGGTCCTTTTGGAAGGCTTGCGTGGGGATATGGATCCAACACGTAGAGGCCCCTTTAAGATACGTTACTCTAGTTGGGGTGTGTACACCTTGTAGGTACTCTCTCTGTCTGTACTTATGGAAATACAGCCAAAGACAGCGCTCGCAAGGTGCAAGGACTATTGCGGAGAAGATGGGAATTATACCGGGTCTATGGATGGGATCTAGCTGGACTGGTTGCTGGGCTATTGATTGAGACAACGGGACGCCTGCCAAGTAAAATGTCTCAATCATTTGTAATCAAGGCAGACGGTGACTTGCCCCCCACTAGATGGGCATCCCAAAAGCGGCGCATGCCAAGGACGCAACATCGGTGTGGGTGGCTAAAGGGTGTCGAGAGGTGTGCACCGATTTCACCATCGCGGGTCGCTAACGCGTCCCGGAGCGGGTTTCCTCGCTATTACGCAGCTTGAGCACTTCCACCCTGGAGCTTCAGGTTTTAGCTCTTGCGATTTCCACCCCTAGCCAGCCAGTTAAGGCAAGCCAAGGGTCAGGGGGTCTCATTTAGCCCCCACGGAATCGGGGTACGCGGTGTCGCCACTCACCGACGGCTCGCCACAAAGCCGCCCCTGCGGGTTTATTATTATTATTATTATAATGGTCGGTGTGATTCAAGAGGAAGGTTTATGCGTATCCTACTATAATATTATAAACGCGAAAGTTTGTAAGAATGTATGGATGTATGTTTGTTACTCTTTCACGCTAAAACGACTTAACGGATTTCGATGAAATTTGGCACACGGGTAGATCATGTCCTGGATTAAAACTTAGGCTACATTTTATCCCGGGAAAATATAAAGCGGGATTTTTATCCCGGAAAAACTTTTATAGCCCGAGATATCTTCACGACTACACGCAGGATGCGTTCACTTACGTGCCTAACTACGGAAGGCCTGATCTGTTCATTACAATGACATGTAATTCCTCCTGGCCAGAAATCTCTAAAGAGCTCATTCTAGGTCAAAATTCAATGGACAGACATGACTTAACAGCCAGAGTATTTAAAATAAAAATTCAAAAATTAGTTGCTCTACTTGCAAAAGGTAAAATATTTGGTGATATGAAGTGCTTCATGTACTCGATCGAGTGGCAGAAAAGAGGCTTGCCTCACGTGCACTTACTGCTATGGTTGATGGAAAAGTTACGCCCTAACCAAATTGACGAAGTCATAAATGCAGAGATACCAAACCCAGAAACTGATCGAAAGCTCTATGAGACTGTGACCAAAAATATGATTCATGGTCCCTGTGGTGCACTAAATCCGTCATCACCATGCATGAGGGAAGGCAAATGTACCAAAAAGTATCCAAGGGTATCAAAGGGCGCTTTTAAAAGATACTCAAACCAACGACAAAGGCTATCTCTGTATAGGCGTAGAGCACCAGAAGATGGCGGCCGTACAATAATTAAAAAAATCCGAGGTGGAACACAGGAAGTATTGGTTGACAATAGCTGGATTGTCCCATATTCTCCTCTTCTCATCAAAATTTTTAATTGCCATATAAATGTAGAGTTCTGCAATACGGTACAGGCGATAAAATATATTTGTAAATATATCAACAAAGGTAGCGATCAGGCTATTTTTAACATCCGACAGCAAGGGAATGTTCATATTGACTCGAGAGATGAGGTGCAAACATTTCGAGCCGGTCGATATGTTAGTAGTAACGAAGCAGCGTGGCGGATTTTGGCTCTGCCTCTGCATGAGAGACACCCAACAGTCACTCATCTTGCGGTACATCTGCCCAATGGTCAGCGGATTTATTTCACTGAAAACAATTTTAGAGAGAGAATGGCCGCACCACCTAAGACGACACTTACTGCATTCTTCCTACTTTGCCAAAATGACGCATTTGCAAAAACATTACTTTATGTTGACGTACCCCGCTACTATACGTGGAACGTGTCGTTGAAAGAATGGAAACGTCGTTTACAAGGAACATCTATCGACGGCTGGTCAGGTGTGAAGGCAGGAGATGCTCTTGGGCGCATTTACACAGTGCACGTTAGTAACTTCGAATGTTACTGTTTGCGAATGCTGCTTAATGTAATACAGGGCCCCACTAACTTTTCGGATCTAAAAACAGTTGACGGCCAAGAACTTGAAACTTTTCGACAAGCGTGTGAGAAGTTGGGGTTGTTGGAAGATGACAACCACTGGGATGCCACAATGGAAGAGGCCATGCTGTGTCGCTCTCCTTCACAAATAAGGGAGCTATTTGCAATATTGATATGCACTTGCAGTTTATCCAATCCTCTTCAACTATGGGATAAGTATAAAACTGCATTATCAGAAGATATCTTGCACAGATTTGAAAAGATGGATCAAGTCAACAATAATCTATGTTTGAATGAAGCACTGAGCCTTATAGAGGACAAAATAATGACAATTTCCGGAAAGAAATTGTCCGACTTCGGTATGCCCATACCACAGCGTCAAGGAGAGCTGTCGACCGATTTGATCAAAGAGCTAAGCTACGATACCGCTTTATAAGATGCTCAGGTCAGCGAAACTGAGCCACGCCTACTACCCGAGCAAAAGGAAATTTATAACAAAATATTACAACGAGTTGAGCTTGGTGAAGGCGGCCTTTTTTTTCTTGATGCCCCGGGGGTACAGACAAAACATTTTTGCTTAATTTGCTTCTAGCAAAAATTCGTAAGGACCGTAATGTTGCATTAGCAGTGGCTTCCTCTGGGATCGCTGCTACATTACTGAGAGGTGGACGGACGGCACACTCGGTTTTTAAATTACCTCTTAATCTGGCAAGCGAAGAAACCCCAACGTGCAACATCAGTAAGAACAGTACCCGCGGCGCCCTGTTGCAACAATGTAAGCTGATCGTGTGGGACGAGTGCACAATGTCACACAAACGCGCCTTCGAGGCGCTTGATCGCTGTCTACAAGACATTCAAAGCAATCGAAAGTTGATGGGTGGTGTGGTAGTGTTATTGGCAAGGGATTTCAGACAGACTTTACCTGTTATCGAGAGAGGCACTGCAGCAGACGAGATTAAAGCATGTCTGAAAGCATCATATTTGTGGACTAAAGTTGAAAAGCTTTATCTTACCACTAACATGCGAGTCCAGTTATTCAGCGATGTCGAGTCAGGAGCATATGCTCAAAAACTCCTAGAAATTGGTGAAGGCCACCTACACACCGACCAAGAAGGTATGGTTCTTTTCACAAACCAATTTTGCCATGTTGTGGAGTCGGAAGACGAACTCATTGGTCAAGTTTTTCCGAATCTGCAACAATATATTCTTGACGAAAATTGGTTATGTGAAAGAACCATACTGGCACCAAAAAATGAGACTGTTGCGAAAATAAATAAAAAAATCTTGAACGTAATAACCAGCCAGACATCAGTGTATAACTCCATCGACACAGTTATGTCATCCGATGACACTACGAACTACCCCGTGGAGTTCCTAAACTCTTTGGAGTTATCTGGAGTGCCATCACATAAGTTGGAATTAAAAGTAGGTGTACCCGTTTTGTTAATGCGTAACTTGGATGCGCCAAGATTATGCAACGGTACTCGGTTGAGAGTCACCGAACTAGGAAGGCATATTGTGAAGGCCACAATCTTAACTGGAGAAGCCAAGGGAAACAATGTTCTTATACCACGTATCCCAATCATACCCAATAACTTACCATATAATTTTAAACGCTTGCAGTTCCCATTAAAAGTTGCATTTTCAATGACTATCAACAAATCGCAGGGTCAAACCTTAAAGGTAGCAGGCATACATTTGGGTACGCCATGTTTTTCCCACGGCCAGCTCTACGTAGCTTGCTCACGCGTTTCTAAATCGCAAAATCTGTATGTTTATGCTGACCGAAATAAATCGTTTAACATAGTTTATAGGAGTGTATTACAGTAGCTACCTATAACTTTTGCATTACCATCAATCATCATATACATCCGTCCCTATCTATCCTTACAAACAATAGCGTTTATAATACCTATTAGAGAGATCATCATAAAAAATACTTAGTTCGAATTTACATACATTATTATTACATAATATAGTTGTTCGAACTATTATAGCTGGAGAACGGCTGGACCGATTTTCATGATTTTTAATTTGTTGGATTTGTCTCCGTCCCGAATAGCAGAATAATATAAAAGCTTTGAAAAATTCACGAAAAAATAAAATACTTTCTATCATCACTATCACAATTGTTTGTTAATTTGTGTGATTGTTTGTTACTCTTTCACACAAAAACCACTCAACGGATTTCGATGAAATTTAGCACACGGGTAGATCATGTCTTGAATTACCATATAAGCTACTTTTTATCCCGGGAAAATATAAAGCGGGACTTTTATCCCGGAAAAACTTTTTACCGCGGGCGGAGCCGCGGGCAAAAGCTAGTGTGTAATAGTTTTTAACCACTCTGTCAAAAAAAAAATTACAATTAGAAAATTGAAGGCCATAGGAAAACTAATCATATTTAAAGGTCATATTCATACGTAATGACCGATAAGATAGGTCAAACACGTAGATAGCTCAAGGGTGACCACACGTATGGAGCCCTTTTGCCCGACTGCGAAAGAAGGAGGGTTGTTTTTTTACGAATTTCTTTTGAGTTTCCTTTGACATTAGTCATTATTTTTTCTTTCGTGTATTTTTATTAGTTACGTACAAGCATAAATTGCCATGTGTTTAAATGTTTTGACTAAAATACATACTGTATATATACTACTTGTCATATTTTACTCATGGATTTTTATATTTTTACCCACACGGTGGAATTATTCAAAATGTATTTTGGAGTATTTGTTTCACAGGTTTCAAGTAAATTTTATTTGACATTAGCTTTTGCCCTCGGCGCCGCCCGCGTGAATGAGTATTTCTGGAATAAAAGTCCCACTTTATATTTTCCCGGGATAAAAAGCCTATGCTAGCCTAGCCTATGTGTTAATCCAGGGGCGGTTGCGGACGACAACTTAGATACTTTTCGTCCGAGGAAGCCCGCAGCCGTCCCTAATGCGCCGAAGATGGCCACCGCGGAGTTTTAGTTGGTATGCCGTGCGTTGTACATAGGTTAGGGACTCGGCCCGGCGGTCGCCCGACGTTTTCCATCTCTCTGGGCGGCTCAACGCCGGGTCGTAAGGCACGGTGCCCCCAACATAAACGCTCGGTCGCCCCCCATGAAGGCCGGGCGGTAGTGGTAACGCACATTATCCGCGAAAACAAAAAAAAAAGGGACATGACCTACCCGTGTGCCAAATTTCATCGAAATCCGTTCAGTAGTTTTTGCGTGAAAGAGTAACAAACATACATACATTCTTACAAACATTCGCGTTTATAATATTAGTAGGAAGTAGGATTTATAGTATTAAGCAGCTCACAGGAGATAGTACTACTCATTTTATTACCATTTATTTGGAAGCATAGGAGAGTGTAACTTTTGTGTTTGGTGAAATAAGCCCTTAATTATTTTTCCCACTTTAGAATTTCTTTTAGAAACTGTCATTATACCTTCTCATAAAATTACTTTTCAAGCTTACTCATACTTAAATTACAAATTGTATTTTTACCTTAAAAATATTTAATTAAAACAACACTTAAATGTCTAAGTTATTGCTTTACTACACGAGAGGCTTTATAAAATAAAACAGTACTTTTGTAATGACGGCCGCATGAATATTCATTTGATGCAAGCTCTTACACTACGCTTTTCATAATATTTGCATAATACCAAGTAGTCTTACATTTTTTAATCTGCCAACTTTGATTTATTCTTTTATATAAGAAATTAAAATGATTTTCTTTAATTCGTTCGAAGCAAAAAGAGAAAAACAAATCAAAAGTTGTGGTAAATTTTTGCTCTACACAAATTGAAAGTTATTGATTTGAATCTTAGGATTTGATTGTTATTTCATCTTAACCTATAATAATGAAAGCGAAAATGTTTAGATGTCTGTTAGAAGTAAACGAAACGTTACACACTCAGAAACGACTGAACGGATTTGAATGAAATTGTCACACACCGACCATGTCCTGAATGAAAACATACTTATATCCCGGTAACTTGTAAAGTAATTTCATTTTAAAATAGATACCATTGGCGTCGTATAGATGGCGCTATAGATAATACAGTAATTTAGGGACTTGTAGCGGGAATAAGGCTTTAACGCGACCGAACCGGCGAGCAACACCTAGTATATAATTTATTTTGATAATTTTTGTTTAATAATTTAAAAATTATTAAATTAAATTATATACTAGGTGTTCCTCCTAGTACATAATTTAGTTTAATGCAATGCAATCAGCCCTGTATTATATACTGCCCACTGCTGAGCACGGGCCTCCTCTACTACTGAGAAGGGTTAGGCCTTAGTCCACCACGCTGGCCTAGTGCGGGTTGGCAGACTTCCAGTGGCGAAGGGTGAAATTTTTCAAAAGGGAACCCGAGGCCACCTATTTTTGCCTCAGTTAACATATCGCATGGTATTCACGGTATAGGTCAATTTAACAATTAAAACTAAAACTTCGACAGTGGATTAGTCTTAATTCTAATTCAACAATCTAAATTGTTACAAGAACAGCATAAGTATTAGAAATATAATCACGATATCTAATACCTACATTTGTTTATTAATTTGTTATAACTTTCTAAGTAAATGTAATTTCTACTAACAAAATATATGTTATTCGTCAAACAGACCAGCAGTTAATGTGTTTATAAATACCTCATATTATCTATATAAATAATCAACGTTATTCGTAAAGTTTTACTTGGTATGGGCGTGCCCTATAAATTCATAAAATAAGATAATTATTTACTTCTAACAAACATTTCATGTCTGAAATTAAAAACTAATCAGATTTACAAACAAATAATATACTTACGTGAAAGGAGACGCTACACTAATCACAAACAGTAATTTCCATAACATTGCACTGCATTAATTTGTATTTACTAATTAAAAAACAACTTCTAAACAACACATAACTGTCAAGAAATAAATTGAATTTGACAATTCACAGACATCGTAAATCGGTATCATAATAATTTATGACGTAAAAAGTGACAACAATACATAGTCGGTTAACGTGAAGCCGAGCAGGCTCGGGTTCCCTTTGCCCATATTTTTGGCGCGATTCCGACGAACAAAGAGAGATAGCAAGTCATAGAAAGTCTTAGAAAGTGCTGCCACCTATGTCCAATAACATACTACGACATGAACCCGGTGGCCAGCGGGTTACCTAGCGCCCGTGGCTCCTCAATTTCATATTGGTAACGGAATTTCTAGGAAAAAAAAATACAAGGCGCGCCATCTAACGTTACTTAAACATTGTTTATTAATATAACACATCGATATCGATTATGTTAACAAACAACAGGCAGTTGGCCGATAGATGTCATTATTAAGTGATCATTAATGTTAGTTGTAACTATTATTATTGTTCCTAGCTTAGTATTTTCTAAATTTATAATTTACTAACTAATATATTATGAGGTACCCAAAACTTAAAAGGGAAGCCGGTAGGAATCGGGTTATATGGACGCTTCGCCACTGCAGACTTCACATACCCTCGAGATTTTTATGGGGAATCCTCAGGTATGTAGGTTTCCTCATTTAATTTAATATTTTTTATAATATTGTACGAACAATATAATTCAATACCCTGCTCCTTAATTACGAAGTTCTAGGTAATAACCACAATAGATTTTGAAATCAAACGAGGCTCCGAATAAATGAAAACATCGACTTGGGTTTACACGTGTAAATATTACGTACTTCCAGTTGTACTTAAGACATTAAAAATATCATAATTGATATTAAAACCGTAATGCCTTCAGACATGTATCTAAATGTCTTTGGTAATGGCCTTACTAGAAATCAGAGCTGCTAGGAAAATCACTAATCAAAACATTCGCAGCTTCGTAGATGTAGCGTAGACGCGTAGCAAATAAATACGTAGCACGCTTAGGGATTTATTCCGTAAGCTGGTTTTTAATCAACATGCTACGTATTTTTCCACCGCTTTTTGTTATGAACCAATCAGACTTAAATATACCCGCAGAATTTTCTCTATGTAAAAAAAACAAAATATTGTAATAAAGCAATTAGTGTTATAAAAATATATACCACACACCAGACTTTTTGGTATAATCCTATATTATAGGAATATTATAAATTATAAATGCGAAAGTAACTCTGTCTGTCTGTTTGATTTAAATTAAATTTGGTACACAGTACACAGTTTCACTGGTGGTAGGTCTCTCATAGGGTGGGTACCAGCGCAATGTCTATGTCTACCGCCAAGCAGCAATGTGCATGCACTGTTGTGTTTCGGTTTGAAGGACATTGTAGTCAGTGTAACTACTGGACATAATGAGACTTAAGATCTTATGTCTCAGGATGACGAGCGCAGTGGAATGCCACACAGTGCTTTGTAACTCAAGGTGCTGGATGATGTTGCTACTGTTTATGGGTGGTCGTACCGCTTACCATCAGGCGAATGGCATACCATAAAAAAAACAGATAGTCTAGAGCCTGAGAAAGGACATAGGCTACTTTTTATCCCAGGAAAATATAAAGCGGGACTTTTATCCCGGAAAAACGTTTTCACGCGGGCGCAGCCGCGAGCAAAAGCTAGTAATATTATATTGATTTATCTATAGTTGACAGTAGGTAGTACTATAGGTTTTGTTAATAGCTGTTACAAAGAAAAAAAGTCGATTTTGAGAAATATCAGCATATGACTTAGATCCTATCTTTATAATCGCAGCCTTATCATAATGTAAAAAAAACAACGTTAATTCCGTTCATTCGGCTTCGGGCATTAACTTAATGTAATATTCGTATACAATAAGAAACCTTTGTTATATTTTGTTGAATTTAGGATCAAAGTAACCGAACGTCAATGTATACAAATGATTACAATGAAATCAAAGGCGAAAATGAATTATCGATAAGTCTAAGAATAACTGAACTAAATTTATATTCGCCTGTGATTTTAGTGTCAAATAATATAAATACTTTTCATACTAGTTGAGAGAGAAATTCGAAGGCACCACGCTCAAAGAATATAAAAGTAATGGTCTCTGGCTTTTATCTTCGAGATAAGGTTTGCTTATCTGAGCTAGAACTAGAATAGACTGGTGAGAAACTGGAGAGACATTTAGACATGCATTTTTAATGTTCAGTGTTGACACTGTTGAGGCCAGAGTTTAAAATCTTTTATTTTCGGATAACCGAATTTTCACGTCGATTGATTTAGAAAATATGCTATTTAGTTGCTATATACAAGGTTAAACAACACGGCGCAACTGGCTTGCAATTTTATTTTGATTTAAAAGTAATATCATGAACAAAATCTGTGTAATTATACACACGTTATATAAATCCACTTGAAAAAGGTCCATCCTTGATAAAGGTCGCAGGAACACGTTGGATGCAGGCCGCTTTTGACAGGTCGGTCTGGAAATCTTTAGGGGAGGCCTATGTTCAGCAGTGGACGTCGTGTGGCTGATGATGATAGTCATGAATATAAATCTGTATAATATCCGTTTATCTCTACTCCATTTTATGCATTACATTCATTTCTATTCGTGTAAAATGTGCGTATACCCACAATAATTTAACCCAATATTTTACTGGTGGTACATAAGTTTCTCGTATGCGAGGGACCGCCGACCGTCTGGGTAGGTACCAACTCAATGTCTATTTCTTCGCCAAGCAACAATGTGAATTATTTTGTTCCGGTTTGAAGTAAATTTTATCCAGGGAAATTACTGGGCATTATGAGACTTAAGTAATTTATGGGCGGTCGTATCAGTTATATATCATCAGGCGAGTGGCATACTCACCTCGCCATTAAACTGCAACAAAAAAAAACCCAAGCAGCTTTGATATTGCATTAAAAGGTATTATATTTAATCGATCTGTTACAGAAATATTTAAATTCTTAATCGCACATGTATTTCTAAGCACAGAGGAAACCCAAGTAAACTGTATAAAAAATCAGTTTCATTACATTTTAAAATAAAAAAAAAATATACCTACCATACATAGTAGAGGTTTTCTATTTGGCTTGCTTTGATATTGCTTTTTAAATTTGTGCGATTAAAACCAAGTAGGTACAATCGAGATGATAATAAAGAAACATGTAATGTAGTTAAATATTTTAACCCATCTCTGTTCGCAACGTGTTCACGGGGGAACAAAACCGTCACGTGCCAATGTCGTTTTTACGTGCCTACCCATAGGATTCAAATAAGGAATTTGAAATAACAGCTGTCAAACTGACATGTTTTTTTTTTTTAATATATAATGGCATTTGTGTTCACATTTAGCCAATGTCAAGTTTGGTTTGTCTATTTTATTATCTGTAGTATATCAAAGTAAAGCAGTGGCTACCTTACCAAGACTTTATCGAGGAGTTTTGGCGGCAACAAAAAAACACTTGATTAGCACAATTATTTCAATTCACTTCATTTGAGCTCTTTAAAAGAACTATATTGGATAATATACCACCATAATTATGCAATATAACACTAAGTATCACCAAAATAATGAATTAAAACAAGAGCACCTCATGACACTTCCAAGTTCCCGCCAAAACTCGACATGGAATATTGAAAATTCATTATGGTTTACGAGGTCTGTCATCACTTCTGCTGCGGAGCAGTGTGCACAAAATACCATCTTTGCAAACTTCTCAGCTACTAGTAGCGATTTTTTTACAACTAACAATCAAATCGACATCGCAGAGAAACTACAATCAGAGAAAGATAGTCTAGTTATAATATTCGCTGTTTATATTTATAGTTCACCTTCTGAGTTTACCTGTACTGAGTATTTATACATATAATAAAGCAGTTGAACCAGTGTGTCTTTACATTTAAAGAAATTTGACCAAAAGGAGAGTTGGTGACTAAACAAGAGTAATGGAACACAAATCAGCAATTTTTGGAACGAAGTTCCTTATCGCGCGTTGTGAAAGGGGGCTGGACGGAAAGTTGTCACTACACTTTTTTCTATTATCTTACTAATATGAACCTTAAATACAATGCGTAGAAGCTATAATTCTTGAAACGAGTATATTTTTATTTATTTTATTTATTAAAGTCATTAAAACCATTTCTTACTAATCTAATATCAACCTTAAATACATTGCGTAGAAGCTATTTCCCCAGCGTTGGCACGGCACGAGTACAAAAGAATTGAACGTAATATTCTTTTTCAAATTTTGTTGATTTATTCTACTTTGGTTACTGACATTTATCAATAACAAGACTAAACGTGCTTTGCTCGCGTTTAAAAATCTACTTTATGTGGTAAGCGTAAGATCGAATTTGTGTTTAGTCAATCAAAATTTGTAATAAAAATGCTATGCAATAGCTCTACCGCGGTAGTCTCCGAGTGCCACACGTATTTATTTGTTTTTTTCTCTAGAAACTTATGTATTGGAACGGAAATAGGAAAATATTTATATATTTATATATATACACACTCTGTTTTATAAATAAAATTTTATTACAATTCCTTCACTAATTAATCGAAAGGAACTTCGTTCCATCCGGGTGTCCCTTGACACCTCTCATTGCTTTTTGTAATTCTTTTCTGTATGTCTGTTTATCTATTTGTTTGTACTGCAGATCTCCAAAATTACGGAACGGATTTCGGTGAAATCTGACGCACGGGTAGATCATGTTCTGGATTAACACATAGGCTACTTTTTATCCCGGGAAAATAAAAAGCTGGACTTTTATCCCAGAGAAAATTTTCACGCGGACGGAGCCAGGAGCAAAAGCTAGTCCCAAAATAAATTAACACTGGTGGCATACAAATAGCTTTGTTTGCATCGACTTGAAATGAACAACAATCTCCACACTGTTTTTACTAAGTTAGTGGAATAATTAGCAGATGTCTTGAGCGCCCTGTGTAATTAGGTGTGCCTAATTAATTTGTTCTTGGCTTAATTAGTTATTCTTCCGAAATGCGCAACGTGTCTCGTTAGCAATCAAATGCGTGAATTATTTTATGTATTCTGTTTTATTTGGTAATCTAGATTTTATAATTATGTTATTTTGTCCGCCATTTTTACAGGTCATTGTTTGAACTTTTTATTTATTTAAATAATATTTAGCGTGTTTGTTTAGAATTTTAACTAGAATCAGAACAGATTTTGATGAAATTATTTTTAAGACCTATGGTGTGAATTTAATGATGCAGTTTTTCTCTTCTATAATGACGAAGAATGACAGTCAACAACTACTAATTATAACTAAGTTAGCCATTATAGGTATTGCTAATAGCATTTTCTTCCCAATAACAGGTTTATAAAATAGAATCTGAAATGTAATAGCACCATCATGACGACTTACATCGCTTGTACAAATAACATGTACACTCACCCCTCATCAAAGTACAGTAAAATCGCCATTTAACTTTTGTTTCCTTATCAACAATCGTTTTTTCTTCGCTTAAATAAAATTCAAAGGGTTTACTTAATTTTAGACCAAGCTAAAATAATATTTCGATTGAAGTTAATGTGTAGAAGCTTTTTGAAAGAAGAAAGAAAGAAAGAAGAAAGAAAAGTATTTTATTTGTCACAGACACAACTGACATACAATGGTATTAATTATAAACTAAGAAGTCACACATTATAAACTATGGACTGTAATAATATTATGTTGCATGTCGCGGCTGTGACAGGTAGGTTTTGAAGTTTTGAATTTGTTCAGCTACTTTTGTGGCTGACTGTACATAACATCTATTGTTAAAACCGATGACACTCCGCGTTGTGCTATCCTACCAAAATTGTATACACACATACACTCATGCCTTTTATCCCCGAGGGGGTAAACAGAGGCGCAACTTATGCACCCACGTTTTCGTCATGTGTATTCCGTCCCATGATGTGATAGGGGGCGAAAAAAGTATTTCTTCTGTAGTATAGTAGTCAGTATCCCGACCTGTCAACCATGTCTTCCGTCCCATCCTGCGAGCAAAATGTTTTTCGGTAATATAGTAGTCAATATCCCCATCTCTGAAAATTGTATAGTTTTGCGATTTACGACTTCGTAGCGTCCAACTGATAGCTTATTTTCCGTTGTGACTTTACATCGCTCTAATGTGTATCTGTCGGTGTAGGCGGAGCATCCCTGTATCTCGTTTAATATGTGCCATTTCGGGCAATAACTTATTTGTAGACGAAAATGGACGCTGCATAATTAACACGTGGTCTGACGGCGATATAGTGGGCAGGAAACAGAAGGTAAATGTGCCTTGTACAGTCAGTCTAATAAAACGTAACTCGGTTACATGAGAGCGGGGAAGCTTTTAACACAAATTAACTTTTCCCTTAGCAGGCTTTGATGTGACGAAGAGGAAAAAAACTTTATCTTGCGTCAGCTTTGACGTTTGGGAGATTATTTTTCGCATTAATTTTATTAATCATGTTACCTTTGATAAATTATAAACCTAGATAGAGTGACGCGCTGCAATGAAACTAAAACAAACAGGTCAACTTTTCTTAAGCTAGTATGCGTGACAACTTTGTCATACGCTATCGCTGCATCATTCTTCGTATGCTTGTGTGCGCGCATAATGATACCAGTTATTACATGGTTTCTATTAAAATGGGGAGAAAATTATATCCATGAAAAACAACAAAAAATAATTCACTCGAACTCATTTAGTGTACAACTAACTGTTGGCCTCTATTTTTTTCGACGCGTTTGAAACGTTCAGTGTCTATCTAGGTATATAATTAATCAAAGCATGTTACTGGTTTTCTTTTGAAATAAAACAATTTTGCGGATTTTATCGTGGTTCTTTAATTTATATGTTCTCCCGACGTTTCGAATACTTAACAGCCTTCATGGTCACGGGGCAGACAGTCCGCAGTTAAAAAAATCTTATATTAACGAGAAAAATTAACTTTTGAAATAAAATATTTTTGCGGATTTTATCGCGGTTTTTTTATTTATATTTTCCCCCGACGTTTCGAAGTCTTTACAGCCTTCATGGTCACAGGGCAGACAGTCCGCAGTTAAACAACCGCGATAAAATCCGCAAAATAGTTTTATTTCAATGTCTAACATTCGCGTAAATATAAGAAATGATTTTCTTTCACCTAAGACCGTCAACGTGAATACCATCAATGGTTAAACATTTAAAGTTGTCTCCCTCAAGTTCCCACTCCTACCACAGAAACACAAAATATCTAAATATTAAAGGCCAATTTAACCACGTGTTGTTAAATACTCGTCACATGAATGTATAAGCCGACCAAATACAATAGTCACCCTGCAATCTATGCTACCAAATACTTGGTCATAAAATGAGTATTATCTTTAGCTGTTTAATACAACAACTGTCAAATCAACACTTGAAACATTAAATTCCGCTTGAAACAGGTCCTAAGAGTATTACCAAGGCATACTGTATACATCCCTGTTATAGATATATTACAATGTTTTGTTTCGTTTCCTTTGACATTTTAATGTCATTCAGTTTGATTACTTAGATAGGCACTGAACGTTTCAAACGCGTCGAAAAAAATAGAGGCAAATTGTTCCCCACTAAATGAGTTCGAGTGAATAATTTTTTGTTGTTTTTCATGGATATAATTATCTCCCCATTTTAATAGAAGCCATGTAATAACTGGTATCATTATGCGCGCACACAAGGATACGCAGAATGATGCAGCGATAGCGTATGACACAGCTGTCACGCATACTAGCTTAAAAAAAGTTGGCCTGTTTGTTTTATTTACATTGCAGCGCGTCACTCTATCTAGGTATATAATTATTAAAAGGTTATTCAATACAAAAAGACAAAACACTAAATAATTACAGACATAGAACGCATTTACTAGTACGGCATTAAATATATTATAACATAGTACACAGCTAATTTTGATGTGATTTAGAGACTTGTAAGTCAGTGGGTGTAAAATCGTTTGAAACAGCATCTCAGCTCGGAGTTAGCACTCAAGACTTTGTGTGAGCTGTCACGTTATTAAATAGGGAAGTATACTCGCGTCTCCGACGAAGCGTACATTCTCTAGGATAGAAGATCGAACAAATTAGGCCCAGATTCAGAAATAATATCACTTTGTATGGAAAAGATTTTTTTGAATCGGTTCAAGGTTTTTCAATCATCAGATAAATAGCGAGCGAATTTTGACATTTTAACATATTTTTAGAGAACCTTAAATATCATAGTAAATCGTCTGTGCCAAAGTTATGGAACAATTGAAAAATCAGCTCTTAGGCAGTAGTTACAGATATTATGCGTATATGTATGTACCTTTATCTCTTTATATAAGCTCAGCTTACAGTTAGAACACAATTGTGTTTAGAGTTATTGTGAGAGTATTACGTTATGTATGGATTAAATTACCTGAGGTCTAATATCGTTGTCTCCATCAAAATGTAATAAGCATAAATAATTCACCAAAAAAAGATATAGAGAAGATAAACAATCCCAACAAGAAAACATAAACAACAAAGTTTGACGATAAAATCTGATTAAATCGTATGGGGAAATACAGGGTGACCATCAAATTAAAACTGCACAGTTGATTGTGCCGAATTCGGCACGTAACCCCGTTTCAGTCTCGTAGTAATTATTGTGTTATGCTGTGTTTTGGTTTGTGGCATATAGAGCCTGTTTCCACACGTTTAAATTAAATTTGGAATCAGCACATTCTGCTCCGTTTTTTGAACATAGTATAATTATTTCGAATAAAATATCGCTTAAGTTAGTTAGCCCGCCAACCGTCGATATGGAAAATAATATGCACTTTGCTCTTAATGATATGATTCAGAATAAATATTTGTTCTGTAGTACAAAGGACTCTGCGTAAAAGTACTGAAGATTGAGAATAAAAATACCATTAGACTTAACTGCAGATCAGACGTTTGTTAGAAATTCAAATTTAGTTAGTGCCTGCATAAATAAGATCAACATGAACTAAGGATTCGTCCTAAGAACGATCCTATAACAAAGGCTGGTAAAGAGATTTAGAAAAGACATAGTGATTGATGCTGATCATTCCCTTCTAGCCGAATTTCGAAGATCACCCAAGTACGCAGGAAACATTAAAGTGCACAAGTGTGTGCGCAATACACAGGTGCACTCGCTATTCCTTCAGTCTTCACTCTCATAGTCCGGTGAGACGGCAGTCCAACATGACCCGAGAGAGATCAGGCGCAGGACCAACGGCTTTATTTGCTTTCCGAAGCTCGGGGGTATCACACTGCTAACTTCCTGACTTCGAGCTGTGGCTGATTAATTTAAAAAAGGAAAAACCCAGTCACAATATTTTTGTTTTTGACTGCCTCGGTGGCGTAGTTGTATTACGGTACGACTGCAAGGCTGAGGTCTCGGGTTCGATTCCCGGGTCGGGCAGTGATATTGGATTTTTCTATTCAGTATCAGCCCGGAGTCTGGAATTTGTGTCCGATATGGCGATAGGCTCGCCCCCTATCACATCATGGGACGGAATACGCTTGGCGAAAAGTGGGTGCACTAGTTGCGCCTCTGCCTACCCCTTCGGGGATAAAAGGTGTGAGCATGCGTACAATGTTTTTGGCCTGACCCGGGATTCGAACCCGGGACCTCAGCACAGTAGTCGTACTCGTAACGTATACGCAATACAACTACGCCACCGAGGCAGTCATAATATAGAGAATACATTATATAGTAGTCATAAATCAATATTTACATAAATATGCAAGATGGAGCCACGCATTGTATCCTATCGTAAGATTTCTCATTTTACATACTGCTTAAAATAAAATACAGGTGTGTTTTGCTAGAAGAAATATGTATGTTTTATATTTGTACTTTCGATTTTATGTCGTGAGAAATGCCTCAGCTTATTAAATACCATTCACGTGTTTCTTTATTCCTTTACAAATATGTACTTGAAGAATTTTGTTCCACAAGCAAGTTTTTTAAATCTGATTTTTCTTCATTAGTTCAAGAAACATAACTTTTATGAAGACGCTGAGATAAATAAATCTGCCTCATAGTTTTGAAGGCGGTCAAAGAAAGTTGTCTTAAAGGGTATCTTTTTTCTTCAAGGATAGATTACTTCGCTACTTTGTCCCTTAAGGTCTATTTACACATTACTTTATAATTATTTAAATTCGATCGTGTTTATGACAATATCTGAAATTGTGCCCGATATGGTAATGGGCTCGTCCCTATCTCATCATGGGACAGAATACACACGGCGAAAAGTGGGTGTATTATTTGCTCCCCTGCCTACCCCTTCGGGGATAACAGGCGTGAGTGTATGTGTTATGACAATACAATTAGATTCTTATAATCGGGGTGGGTTAGTTCAGTAATAAGTCCTTTTAAATGCAGCATAAACTTTAATAATCCTTTAAAACTAAACTTAGTCTAAGAACAATTCGGCGCCATAGTGTCTACGTAACTCCCACGGTACGCGCGCAGGCGTACCCGATTGGTCGACGACATGTCATGTGAGGCGCCTGCACGCTCCGCGTTTCGGATATTCGTCGTTACGAGGTGTATCGTGCAGGCACCTTACCGCGACCTAAGTGGACGGGGAGTTTGCGATCAGATACTGCTATATTCTTCAAAGGACTTGTCCAAAAACGGGCCTGAAAATTTAAACAAGACAGGTTATATATATTTGGATAGAACTCCTCAAAACTAGCCTTTTACAATAAATAGTTTAATTTTAAACACCTCCGATTTTAAGATTTACGTAATTTTGTTTTACCTATAATCACACTTAAAATTAGTTGTAATTAACGTTTTCAAAATAAAAAACTTCGTACATTGGAACGCACACCCAAAAAAAGTAAAGTTGACAGTTGTCACTTGTCAATGGATCAACTGTCATGTCTGCTGTCATGAGTAGCCTTCCTCTATAATATATTACTTTACTCCAAAGAGCATTATCTTTACTCTTTGGAGTAGCCGTAGCCCGCGTAGGATTGTTTTGTTCCAGAGACTTTTCGATAGTATTAAAAATGTTTTTATCATGTAAATTACTGTGATATACCTAATAGTGAATTCGCAGAATAAATCAAAGATAACATTATGGATTATTTTTGCATCAGGGACTTTAACGTCTTGTGACTACGCCTTCAAGGATGTTCATGTGTACAAAACTCTATATACCATATATATTGATGCTAGATATTAAGATACGTCTCCAAATGCAATCACGGATGTTTCAGCATTTTGACGACTCCGATCCATGAAACGATCGATAAACTCTCAATACACAAATAAATCATGAAAATTGAGAGGTGTGTCGCGCGAAGTCTGCATTTGGAACCTGTAACTTCGTCTTTGCAGTCTGGTCTTTTCTAATAAGCGATCGTCGCCGCTCACTATGCCCATATATATATAACAATAAAAGAGTTTAAAATATCATAAAAGTGTTTAATTCAATACATAGCTTTTCCATTGTTATGATTTTAATGGGTATGTATTGTATGTTCATCTGTTTTGCACCTGATAATTATTGGGAATATTTTTTTGGTATATTACCTAGGTACACGTAAAACAATAAACCTGCACATAAAAAATGAAATGGGGCTCAACCAATACTTTATCATTAAATTATAACCCCCAAATTATTTCAATAATAAGTGAGTTCAAAAATTAAAACCTGACTACTAATAATTATGCTTTAAAAACTATGAAACAAGCAAAATATTATCATTTAAAATTGTTATGCAAGTACAAACTATTTAATGTTTATCATCTATTAAATTAAAAAAATACAAATAATATTGTTATAATGTATTTAATACACAATATTCATGTTTAGTAATGTTTAGGTAATATCTGTGGTTCTATGCCACCTACACAAACAAAACTATACATTCTAACAGTAAGAAGAAATCAATTAAGGGCAGTGGCATATTATGACCATGGCTATCATTATGAATATATATTAAATACATTTAAAACATATTATAATACGTTAGTTATTCATTTAATAGATGATACAATTCTGAATAGTTTGTACATAACAACTCCAGATGGGAATATTTTCTTGGTTCATATGTTTCAGAGCATAATTTTTTTTAATTGAAATAAAAGTCATTCTTCTAGTTTATGTACAATTATCTATTCTATTTCAATGTCCTCTGGAATCATTATGCAATCTAAAACCTGCGCAGGTGGAATAATATTGTTTTGATGCCGAGCCCATCCAAGATACCAAATAATGGTCATAACATGAGCGCAGCTTCCGACTGTCCTCCTGCCAATTATGCAGCTACAATAGTGGCTTATCAAGTCACTAGTCTACTAGTCTAATCAAGTCAAATATCGAAATATCGCCGAGGAAATGCAAGTCGAAGTCGAGATGAAAAGGCGATGCTATCGTAATTCATAGCTCGTGTGTAATATCGAAGGATCTGTTGTTTGCCAAGTCAGTTTAAACAGAAATAGGTAACAGATAAATTCAACGAGACATGAATCGAACATCGAAGCAGAACTACCGCAAATGCAAAGAGCGCGAATTTTTTGTATTATAGTCTCTTTGGCGCGAATGTTTTTTTTTTTTTGTAATTGTGCACAGACATCAATGAAGTTATTGTGAGTTACTCTGCCACGACATTTCTTTATTATTTTTCTCATAAATGGAGGGGTCTAAAAATATTTTTTTAATGGATTCAAGATCCATATTTTGCCCCTTTAATATCCCTAAAGTTTGAGCCTGTTTAAATTTTGAGGCCCAGCTCCCATACAAAAAGCGGACATCTCCTTTTCAATTCTTTCAATAATAGGACGCTACATTACTCCTGAGTGCTATAGCTTTGCGATTTTTATACCGGCTAAATATTTTTATCATATATACTATACTATTATACATATTGAAAGAAAATTAACGGCTTAAACATTTTAACTCTATGTGAGACATATTTCTTATACCTTCGAAAATCGAGTCTTAAATCTTAGTTATTGTATTTCCTTATTTTACTTTAAATACATTTGAAACAGCTTTGTTCTTTGCAAGAAATCTTGGTGCTCTTTGTAAATATCTTAAAGTGTGAGGTAGAAGTCTCTCGTGGGGTATTATTTCAAGCGTCCAGTTTAGTAAAAATGTGAAGCGATATTTTGTTTAGTTTAACGAGAGGCAAGCCAACATTTTAAAAAGCAGAAAATAATACTAAGTATGTACAGGCGCTACAAAGTCATTTAACAAAACAAAACCACATATAATATAACACACACCATAAACATCAAAATATGTCGTTGATTAGTAATTGTGATGTTGTGATTGTAATTCATGTTTATAATTAAGTATGTATATTTATGTGTGTGTGAATATAATATATATTTATTTATCTTTCTTGGTAATTATATTATTAATAGTTTTATTTATATATGTATACCTATATGTATATATGTTTTTGTGCACCATCATCCTTATAATTAATTAGTGTTCTGTCCATCCAAAGGTTGTCCGGCAGAAATCGCTTAAAGCGATAAGACCGCCTCTTGTACCATCATGTTTTTTTTATTATTTAGTCTGTAAGTATTTTTTCTTTCTTTTGTAAATGAGTGTGCAATAAAGTAATAATATTATTATTAGTTCTCGCCAGATATGTTTTTGTTGTTCATAAATATTTTTGATTTTAATGTGTTCAGTGACATATGTGGCGGGAAGTGATCGTTTTATTTTTAAGGTGTTTTACTATTTCCGTAGTTTTGCTTTGTTAAGCAAAATTTGCGGCTGACTGTACTTGTCTGGAGCTGTGTGCTTTTATTTATATAGCTCTATTATAGACTTGACTTACAGACATTTTTTTATCTTGAAAATATTTTTTGCTTCCAAGTACCCAGTGCCAACACCGATGAAAATTGAAACTAGAGAATTTTACCTTTTCTAAAACTAACAATCAGCACTTATTTCTCATGTCTAAAAAAGTTCTAAATCTTTTCTCTTTCGTCACGTGAAGGTGTGAACCGCCTTTCAAAGCATGCATAGGCTCTATCACAACCCGGATCACTATCAAACATCGCTTTAATTAAAGAGAGCAGTTTGTTAACATATTGCCTCGTTACGGAAGCAGTAAACACAGTATAATGTTACTGCAAAACTGTACAACAAAGACTAATACCAGTTTCTGATTAGACACACACACTGACACACTCACGCCTATTATCCCCGAGGGGGTAGGCTGTGGCGCAACCAGTGCACCTACTTTCCGCCGTGCGTATTCCGTCCCAGGATGTCATGGGGGCGAGCCTATCGCCATATCGGTCACAAATTTCATAGTTCGGACTGATACTGAATAGAAAAACCTAATATGACTATGCCTGACCCAGGGATCCAACCCGAGACCTCAGCATTCCAGTCGTACCGTAATACAACTACACAACCGAGGCAGTCAGTTTCTGATCAGAATATTTTTCGCTCTGGTGTTAATTAACATTTACTTTGAACATTTTGTTGTTTCTAATTAGGGCATGCCTTTAATCATTCTTGTGAAGTTTCTTTGTGTGTTTTAAGGTTTTGGCAGGTGTTTTTTGCGATCATTTTAATGTCAAGGTACCAAGGGATTTCTGAGGTCTCCGAGGTCGAATACATCTATATTGATGTACTCTATTATAACGGAACAAATAATTTCTTACTATGTCTGGCGGCACGATAGGTCCCCGCCAAGACGAGCTGAGCGAAGCGCAAGGGCACTACCTACCTTTTCTTGAAGCGTTGCTTCGTTTTTTTGAACTCTCATAACTTGGGTTCAGATTTTACCAGATAAACAAAATTCTTGAAATATGATGTCAATAGTAGACTTATTAAACATATTAAGTTTCAATTGTATTGCTCTGATACTTAAGATTTTATTGATATCTCAAAAAACTCCGATTTCGTCACTGACTCACTCACTCACTGATGATTATCAAAATTCTTAAGGTACTTCCTAAAATCCTAGAAAGCTGAAATTTTGTATATATGTTGACTAAGGTGTTGAGTTTGTGAAATCAGGGCGTGTAGAGTTAGAAGCTTGGCTCTACATGAGATCTGATAACATTTTGACAGTGCGAGCCATATCGACGCTTGAAAGGCAATAATATCTAAGCGACAAAAATACCTAAAATGAGTTATATACATATTTGGAATCGCCAGATTTTTCTGCGTCGATTGATCCGGGTTTCGTAGCTCTAGGACGACTTTTTTGGCGGTTAGATACTAGATGATTCCGGTAAATTTCACTTTTTTTTTCTCACTTACCGCCAAAATTTTTACGATTTTTTGGATTTACAGCAGTTGGTACGCTTAAGGAAATTGATTTTGAACTTAGTGTGTTTTACATAAAATCATGATATTACTGTTTTGCATTAATATATGTTTACTTGAAATAAAAAACTGCTCGCTCTTTAATTAGTTGTTTATTACCTACACAAAAAATTATAACTTTGGCATAGATATAATTTTACCTGGATCCATACTCTCCATATTTATGTGCTTAGATATTTTCAGCTTAATAAAATATTTTGTTTATAGTACATTTATACAATTTTACCTAAAATAAAATAAATAATTATTAGTCGGTTAGATAATTTTACCTGAATAATATAAGTTATATTTTTCATACTTAGATATTTTTACTTGACAACCTTTAACTTCAGTCATGTCGCATAGATAATTTTACCGGGTATGTTCAGGTTGTTATACTTATTGCTAAGAGATATTTACCTGTTCATAATAAAGTAAATACACCCGCTTGCGAACCACCTAGTGTTTTGAAAGTGTCATTTGTATATGCGCGCGATCGTGTACAGCGCGTATTGGTTGTCGCTAAGAGAGGACAGCCGTCCGACGTTTTTATGATTTTGCCTCAATTTTACGTAGATATGGTGAGTTTTTTTTACAAATAAATAGACTTTTATAATTTTAATAACATTTATTTTTGTAATAAATATATTTATGTTGCATTATTGTGTATTACAATATGTTAATAATAATTTAATTCCAATTTTAGCTATTCTCTCCGTATACTTTTTTGCCGGTTGAGGCTAATCCTGACATACCCTTTTTGGAGATAATTTATTTGATAAATGCACGCTCTCGTTGGGTGCCCTCTTTCAGCCGTACCATCCACATTAGCTCGAAAGCTTACGAAAGGTATTTAACCTTTCATGACCTGTCTTGAATCCATCCTCTCCACGTGCCCAGACCTCTTTCTATCACAACCACTTTTATCTTGCTCCCATTAATTTTCATTCCCTTCTCTTTAAAGACATCATTCACATAATTCGTGCCTTGCAGCTCTCCCGTCGATGTTCTCGTACAGAGACTTCAAAGTCCTCACCAGGTGACTCTCAATCCGATATATTAAAGACAATGTTAACAATCTCTGCACCACCCTAAGGTTGACTGGGAGAGAATGCCTACGGCATTAAGTCCGCCTTTATACATTTGTATATGAAGTGCTTAAATAAATAAATAAATAACAATGTTGACAACAGTTCATTCCTCAGCATACGATCATAAGCCTTTTCCAAGTTTACGAAGGTATAAAAGACTTTTTTGGACTTAGCCAAATGTTCTTTCGCTATGCACCTTATGTAAAAGACTTGATGTGTGTAACCCATTCCTCTTCTAAAACCTGCTTGGACATTCCACACTTTTTTTCAGTCTCATTAATCACTCTCTTAATGAGGATCTTGGCATACAATTTACTGGCAGCACAGGGAAGGCTTATTCTGCGGTAGCTTTTATATTCTTGCTGTGAACATTTCTTCTTGAAAATGGATATAATAATGGTTTTGCACCAGATAATAAAAAGTTGCCATAACAATTTTGCTACTACGCCTTTGCCGTATCTCAGCATTTTAACGGTTACACCCAGCAGCTTTGCCTAACCTCATACTTTTCATCGCATTCACTATTCCATTTTCCGTAATCTCATTATTAGCCTCGTTTTGAGAGTAAGCCAGGTCTATAGCCTCTTAACCACCTGCTACATCCCCATCGCCTCATTAATAAGTCTTTTGAAGTAGGACTTCCAAGCAATACTTCCCTTTTATCTCTAAACACCCTTCCATCTTCATTTCTGATGACTCCTATCTTTGAAGTCCCCGACTCTCCCATGATCAACCATATTTGTTTCCAAAATAGTGAAAGGTTCGCTTTGGATTCACGAGAAGGTTTGTGGTCTAGTTCCTTTTTCTTTCTTTTGCTCAACTATTTCCTGAACTCTCTTTTTCATTTTGGTATACACTATACACACTTACTTGTCTTTGCGAAGTACTATGAAAAACCTTTGTGGAAGACGTATGTCAAGATCGTAGAATGTGGTGCTCAATAGTCTTTTTCTACCCCTATGGGTTAAGGGCGTGGGTGTGTACGTGTGTATTTGCTTTCAACAAAAATAAATTTAGAGAGAAAATTATGAGTTTCTAACACAATGAATAAATTATAATATTATTGCTTTCGAGTTATGCTTACACAGAGATATTTAAGCAAGCCGTTGTTAATGTTCAGATAAGGCAATTTTGTATGTCCTTCCGCTCATCGTATATTTGAGGCGAGAAACTCCCTCCAAAGAAATAAGTGTTGGCTATTAACAAATTCTATATCATTATGCTATATTTTGGATGTAAGTATGTTTATCTAACAATAAAATGTTGATTATTATTAAAATTGACTGATTATTAAATAGTTCAATGTTTGTAGGAATAACAAGATTTACAATATTATGCACGTATTTATGTTTCTCCACGATCGTGTGACCCAATAATTTAGCTATAGATATTTTTACTCGATTTTATTAATATGTTTAGATATCCTTATATGATTTTCACCAACTGCGCATTTTCAAATATTTGTATTTCATTAAATTTACTTGTTACGATATTCATAAGATGATCCATTTAGATGATTTTACCTGTTTGTAAATTTAGGTAATTTTTAACTAAGCGACGTTAACTTTTTAATTTATAATCTTCAGGGCTGTTAATTTAACTCAAAAAACGTCAAAAATTAAGAGGTTCCTAAAACAGTTACAATTATTTTTATGCAGCAAATGGTTAATTAGTTATGATTTTTTTTGTCAAAATCAAAACTTTAAAACGCTCTACTGAAAAATTTGCTAAATGTCGCTTAGATATTATTGCCTTTCAAGCGTCGAATGATCTCGTCTTGGCAACATTTTATATGAAAATATTTTTTGTGGTTTGTTTTTACTTTTAATTAAAAGAAATAAATTTTGTATAATTTTATCGTACAAATATGATGAGATGCTGCTGCATACTTGATCTTCAGTCTCACAATGTTTAATTCAATTCAGGCTACAACCATTTGAAAATAGCGAATACTTTACATCAGAGGTGAATGTAGTAGTTTCTAGATGATTAATATAAGAGATAAATAAGTAATTCAATATATCTATAGATATAAATGCAATATACTAAGATACAAATTTACATTAACAACAAGTATAACACAAGGAACAAGGAGCCCTAACATATTCTGTCACAAAGCTTACAAACATTTCCGAATTTATGAAGGATACGGTATTCATTTTCTACATAGGATTTTGATAGGTAATGTCGAAATTTGTACGGATAATAACATGATATTATCGGTAATCCTTTTTTAACAGCAAATCCTTTCACATACCCGCTTCGAGTTACTCATATCCGAATTACACGATCTAATGTACACTGGTTTTCCTTGTGTATCAGTACAAGATGGTTCAAAGGTCTGGGAATTGCCAAACAGTATACACAAGTGCGTGACCGTTAATGGTCATTAAGTGGGCGTTAAGGGCTTAAATGGGCAGTAGTTTTGATAAGTAGTAATCACGTTTATACAAACATACATATAATCACACTATCTCCATATGAAATTTCATCGAAATTCGTTGGGTAGTTTTTGAGTTTATCCCGTTCAGACATTATTTTTATTACATACTCATCATCACCACTTAAAGTGTTACTAAAATATTAAATTACACAGGATGTATTAAAGAGAATGGTGACCGATGTAGGCAAAGCCTGACAGGCAGATAGATGCGGTGCGGTACTTTGTTTTATGATATGTAAGGAAGTTTTCTTTATGGCATTGAATGACGAGACGAGCATGCCGTTCGCCTGATGGTAAGCGATATGACCACCCATAAACAGTAGCAAAACCATCCAGCACCTTGAGGTACAAAGTACTGTGTGGTATTCCACTGCGCTCGTCATCCTGAGACATAAGATATTAAGTTTCATTATGTCCAGTAGTTACACTGACTACAATTTCCTTCAAACCGAAACACAATAGTGCATGCACACTGCTGCCTGGCGGTAGAAATAGACATTGCGGTGGTACCCACCCAGACATACTCTTACATATGAGAGACCTACCACCAATAAAAAGTTTGGTAAACATGTATAAATCGCCATAACATTTATAGTTGCAATTCAACTTCTGACTAAAAATAGTTCAGATAAAACGTTTCCATTACACATACGGCATTTTATCGCGGAAACCTGCAGCGAGGACATTTATTAAACTAATAAAAGGCCACATTAAACGTCGCTAATGGCATTGCGAACTGGCAAGGTGGGGTGGAATTGCAGCAAATGGAATTGTCCAACACTCGCCGTAGCACCGAAGATGAAGTTTCACCCACATTTATATATTACCCGTTACCTTAGGATGCAGAGCCATTTAAAGTTCACCTTTGTCGGTTTATGTAAGTTAAAATTTTCCAGTTTTAGAATTTGAATAGTCTCATGATTTTTTTTATAAAGGTTGTTTTACATATTAAGAAACGAATTTATAGACCAAGTCAATTGCACAAATATTTTATTAATATGTAAAAGGCTGAATAAAATTGATAAAATAAAATTGTAATAGGAGACTAGTCTGCCAAGCCGCACTAGGCCAGCGTGGTGGACTAAGGCCTAAACCCTCTCTGTAGTAGAGGACGCCCGTGCTCAGCAGTGTTCAGTATATAATACAGGGCTGGTATGGATACTTAATTAACAAATAAGAAAATAATGATTTAAACGCTATCTCCATGAGTGTAATTTATATATATATATATATTTTGGTAGTACCGACACCCGTCACACCGCAAACCGCCATTTTGTGGTTCTTTAACGAAAGCCAAATGACAGATAATTATGTATTTTAACAAGCGATGGAATAGCAGCTCGCGCCAAAAATCGATATATAATTACTGTTACATGGTAGTAGCCTCGAAACAAGTTAACACACACACACACACACACACTCACGCCCTTATTCCCGAAGGTGTAGGCAGAGGCGCAACTAGTGCACCCACTTTTCGCCGTGCGTATTCCATCCTATGATGTGAAAGGAGGCGAGCCTATCGCTATATCGGGCACAAATTCCAGACTCCGGACTGATACTGAGTAGAAAAAACCCAATATCACTTTTCCCGACCCGGCGATCGACCCCGAGACAGCAGTCAGTACAGCAGTCGTACCGTAATACAACTACACCACCGAATTAGTCAAAGAAATAATTTAACGATCGTAAATTCCTAATAAGGCGTTTAACTATCAATCCGATCTTAATTTATATACAACTTTACGATTGTTAACTTACGACATATCTACTACTGCCCTTGGTGTAAGTAGTTAATTCCTACATACAAAGCTACACAAGGTTATCATGCTCCGTAATATTGTACCATAAGATATTAGTACTCTTTTGACAACCTTTATTTTCTTTCCTTGGAGTAGATTTCAAATTTCCATATCCAAGCAATACAATAAAATATTTCATTATTTCAATTACTGGATATAAAAGAATCTTAAATATTTAATTTAAATATATATTTGCAATTTTAATGACTCGTAAGCGAAGCATATCTTACAAAATATGGTTGTCATGTTTGTCCAAAATTTCTTAGATTACTGGACATCAAAATTTATTATTATTGTAATTTATGAAATTGAATTTGGAATTTGTGCCCGATATGGCGATAGGCTCGCCCCCTATCACATCATGGGACGGAATACGCTTGGCGAAAAGTGGGTGCACTAGTTGCGCCTGTGCCTACCCCTTCGGAGATAAAAGGCGTGAGCATGCGTATACGTATGAAATTGATCCAAATATTTTATTTCTTTCACTATATTTTTATTTGAATTTATTCATTCAGTAAGATACATCTAAATGTTGAAGACATTCTACGCATCAGGAAAACTAATTTCAATATTTTTCTTAACTAGAATGTGCAAAGCAATTTATGATGGCTTGAGAACCACTCAGTAGATTCGATCTAAAACAAAATCATAAATTTTAATATTGTAGAACGATAAAACTTCTACAATTAAGTCCGAAAACTTATTACCATTTATCAAATATTCATTTCTCGTCGCCCTGTAATTGTGCGATTTTTGAACGTAACAATTAATTTATTAAATAATACGGTTGAGAATATATCTATTTGCTCCAATCTAAGCTTTCTAATAAAAATTTAGTTGGTTAAACATTATGAAAATCCTTTCTGTCATTGTCAACAATATGAAGCGATTTTTTTTACCGTGCTTCATGAAGGATAATTAATTTTAATAAAACATGACTGTAAAGAGATATTCTATTGCGAAGAAGAATGTTGCATGCTAGGACCTGTTAAAGGTGTTGATCTTGGCTGGGATAGGCTTTGGGCGCAGTCGGATATATCATCATGATGAATTTAAGTAGACAGCGTATTTAGCCAAAATTCGTACGTTTTTATAAGATCCAAAGTGGTTGCACCAGTTGCGCCTCTGCCTACCCATTCGGCGATAAAAGGTATGAGTGTATATGTATGTATGTATGTATAAGATCCAATTGCCTTATGAATTATTTATAGTGCAAATTTAATACAAACATGAACTTTGGAAGTCAATAATCTTATAATTATGATCAATTCAGGGAATCCTATTATTGCGTGACCTACTAAGCGGTATATTCACCTTTGACTTGACGTAGATGTTGAGATTTGTATGAGTGTTCAGTTTGTAAATAAATTTGTGTAATTTTAGGTTGTGAGGGAATGAGTGCCTAGTTATTGAGAAATAGTTCTTACATGCCTCTGCGACTTGTCTCAGTGACTGCCTTGGTGGCGTAGTTGTATTACGGTACAACTGTAATGCAGAGGTTTTGGGTTCGATCCCTGGGTCGGATAAAGCCCGTAGTCTGGAATCTGTTCCCGATATGGCAATAGGCTCGCTCCCTATCACATCATGAGGCGTAATACGCACGGTGAAAAGTGGGCAAGCTAGTGCCACCTCTGCCTAGCCTTCGTGGATAAAAGACGTGAGTATTTTATTTCAAATAATATAATCGTCCTTACATAACTTGATGACTAAATGATACTCATATACTTAGCAACTTACACTGAAAGAAGGGTTTTCTTAAATTTTAATGTTAGGTCTTGAAATGAATTTAAGAATGGATTGGTTTTGCCGTAGAAATAACAAGTCCGTAAATCCAAAATGTTAAAATCATTAAAGTTTCGTTAAGAAAGCAGTGGATTTCAAAGAACCACAAGATAATATCTAGAGTATTTTCTAGCTGTCACATGCACTTGGGAATTGGATTCCTTTTGCGTGGCCGATCGGCGCTCGCCTCTCCGCCGTCGGATTTCTGTCAACCTAAGTCCAATACATTCCACATATATCCACTATTGGTTCTAGTGAATATTTGTTTGTTTTGGATGGGACAAAGGAGAAGTAATATTGTTTTTGCGCCTGTCTGCTCCTACAAATTGATGTATGAGTTACAGTCGTATATTTTTTCGTGTAAAAATTGATGGATCTTTTCACAATGAGATTGATAGATTCATGTGTTCGCAAAAATATAAAAACAAAGTATACGTGAACACGACCGGTTAAGAGTAATTCCTATTGAAAAATCTATTCTTCAATAGAAACATAGAACTACATAGTAAGAATAACATACGTGTGTAAAGACGGTTTGTTTCATCCGTGGTCAGGTTTAGTTAAGGCTCGTATCACACTGGCAAATTGCAAACGAATTAACAGCGATGCGAAGGCGCTGTGCGCTCGCTAAGTGCAACTAACACTAAGACCTTTAACTTTACGAGACTACGAATGAAACAAAACGGGGCATGTATCCCATTGAAACCACTGTTCATACGAATACACTTAGTTAATGACGCACGTCGCGTCGTCGCACTCAATATTTGCGACATGTGTAACATCTATTAAAAACATTACCTGTCATGAGGCAGTCAGTAGGCCTTATAGATTCTTTTTTATGTCCACTAAACTAGTTGAACACAACATACTTAAAAAGTGAAAGTTAACATCATAGACATAGCTATGTGCATGAATTTCTAGAAGTGAACATGCAATTCTTGAGGTGGTAACAAGAGAGACAGCTTTTTCGGTAGTGCCTAGGTAAGCTATGGTAAGCCGATATTTCGCTAAACACAGGTACCTATTGATCACAACTTTTTATTTATTTATTTATTTATTTATTTATTACCCACTTAACAACTACTCTTACAGGGTTAGCCCTAATACAGTAGTGTTGATCTACTTATACATACTACTTATACTCTAATCTTATACTTAAATCTACATTATTCATCTTTAAAACTACCATAACAAATTGTATTTAATGCTATTTTGTTAAAATTACTCAGAGTACACCAAAATATGTCGATTTTTTCGGCAACTTCATTAAGAGTGCGCAAGGCACGTGTAATTTGGGCCTTGTTAAGTAAGTTGGTCCTACCACGCGGAACAACCAGCAGCTGCGGCTTCCTCCGTCTACCTAGGTAATTGTCAGGCACAGAAAACATCACCACTCGAAGTAACTCCGGGTTGTCGATTTTGCCACGTATTAACTTAAATAAATATGTTACCAGTGCTAGCTCTCGTCTACTTGCCAACTCCTCGTAGCCTACCATACCTAATATAAACAAGTTCGGATACATTAATGGATAGAATGGATATACCCCATAAAGCTTCTGGTACAGATACCTGGTAAATTTATTCTGAATCCGTTCGAGCATCAGACTGTATTTGATTTCATGTGGAGACCAGATGACGGCATTGCATTCTAACTGGCTCCTTACCAGTGCATTGTACAACGCTATAATAGCTTTACTATTAGTAAATCCTTCTGCGCGCCTCAACATGAAACCCAAGCTTCTATAAGATTTTTTACAAACAGTTAATACATGGTTTCTAAATGTTAATTCAGTGTCAAGGCATAGTCCCAGATCTCGTACCGTTTCTGTCCTATTTAATAATACACCGTCCAGTTCATAGGGGTGGTGGTATGGCCGTTTTTTCCGGCTGAATGTTATGACCGAGCACTTGGATCCATTAAAATATAATTTATTTCTGTTACTCCATTCTACTACTCGCTGAATATCTTGCTGCAGCCGCTCACTGTCACTCTTGTCTTTGATAGGAAGAAGCAGTTTTAGATCGTCCGCAAACAACAAACAGGTAGCATCCCTAACAACATTCGGCAAGTCGTTGATCATTAAAATAAAATTCAGTGGTCCCAAATTACTCCCCTGACTTACTCCCAATCTGGTAAAATATAATTCAGACTTATAACCAGCAAAGTAAACATACTGTTGTCTATCCTCCATGTAGCTAACAAAAAAATTAAGTAATTTTGGAGTGCACCCGACAGACGCCAATTTAGCCAACAGTATATCGTTATCAACCATGTCAAAGGCTTTTTTGAAGTCTAAATAAGCAACATCTACTTGCTCGCCCGCGTCTACATGTGGAATTACATAAGTAATAAAATTTAAAAGATTGCTAGTCGTGCTGCGATGTGGTCTAAATCCATGCTGAGCATCGGATAACAGTGGCGATACCTGTTTAAAAACACACTGATGTATTATGGATTCAAATACCTTGGTGGGTGTCGCCAGTACTGCCACAGGTCTGTATCCGTTGACGTCTGAACCCGCCTCTCCCTTGGGCACAGGTACAACACGCGTAACTTTCCATCTAATTGGAAAGTATGATGCGTCAATGCACTGATTAAACAGATGTAATAGCGGCTCGGCCAGGACAGCACTACAATCTTTTATTATAAAAGCAGGAATGCCATCTGGTCCAGCCGAGGTCCTAGGCTTGAGTCGCGACAGCGCCTCTTCCACCTGCTTCAAGTCCAGTCGGCCGACATGCACTCGTTCACTGGTCCCACCGCTTGCCGCGACCGCTGCAGCTATGTCCAGCTTAGCCCGACGATCGCTATACACAGAGTGAAAGAATTGAGCAAACTCACTTGCACATTCATAATCTGTTAAAATATAACCATCTCTTGTAACTGTAAGTCTTTGTACGGCAAGGAACCCTCCATTCGCTATTATTGTCGTTCAGTTCCACTCGTTCTTAATTTATTGTCTTTTGTACTGTACCGTGTATTAGAGATCGTAATAGTTTTCTGCTAATGGAATCAGGTTCGCACGTTACAATCTAAGAGGCAAATTCATATCAAAAATATAATTTACGAATAGGTACGGTAGCTTTAACAGTTCTAAATGAGTTTCAAATCTTATTGCTAAATAAATTGGTAATAAAAAATATTTTTTTCCATTGGTATGGAGTACGAATACCTGTACCTTTTTGCATAAGTAATATTTTTACAATAATGAAAACCAATGGACATTTTCATCAAGAAACAAGATAAGGATATTTTTAGCATTATATTAACAGCAAAGTTTGAGATCCTTTGTAGTCATTTTAATCATAAAACTCGTTACATTTCAAAAACTTTTGGTAGAGGGAAATTACTTTATCTAAATTCCAATGGCATTACTTGTCAGATGATTAATAACTAGATTAATATCCGGCAGGTAGGGAACCCGTAGGCCCGCTCCTGAAGGGACCCGAGCCAAATTTCTATCGCCCCTATAATTGAAAGGCGAGTCTTGTAAGATATTATAATCATTTAATATTCTATTTCTTGTTATTCGAATTAAATTGCTCCCAAGTGTCAATAGTAAGCTGATACAGCTTTTTAGATTCTATTTCGAATTTAGAATATTTCGAATATTATTAAATTTTTACGATGTTTAACCTATTGATAGAATTTAAATAAAGTGGTATCTCAATTCCCAGTCCTTTACTATTATTTATTCCAAATTCAAACGTAAACAGCACGACACAGAAAGAATAAATAAATCGGTGAACGGTCTGTCGAAACAGCTCTAAGCTTTAATTTTTTAATTCGAAACCTAATAAATAACAGTCGACGGTGAAACCTTTTTGCAGCTACCGTGAAAAGGCACCTGTAATTAATTAATTAGTATCGTACGGTCCAAAACACCGATCCGCATTATTTATTTATCACATACGCAAGCCGATGGTGTTTATTTGTTACGTTGAGGTTTTGAATTTCGTGAAAAGCACATTAGGCCCTTTTTAGGGTTAAGGGTGATGTCTTTGTGGTATCTTGTACCGCTTGAGTGGAGGGAATGGGTTTGGAGAGTTCACATGATTTGTTTCAATGGAATTGTTGCGGATGAGGCCAAAGTGATTGCGTTAGTTTGTAATTACTTTTTCAAATTCTTATCTTTGAATGAATCATTAGTATTTTTTGTTGTGTAGACTTGATTAAACGCTAATCTATAGTAATATTATAAAGAGGAAAAATTTGTATGTAAGTATGTTTGTAACGGATAAACTCAAAAACTACTGAAGGGATTTCGATGAAATTTGGCACACGGGTAGATCATGTCCTGGATGAACACATAGGCTACTTTTAATCCCGGGAAAATATTTTTTTCCCCTAAAAACTTTTTCACGTGGGCGAAGCCGCGAGCAGATATCTAGTGATATTATAAAAAATATCTTAAAAGTGAGTTTGTTATTGTGTTAAAAGTGCATTTGACCAGTTTGGTCGAATACAAATCTGTCTCTACGGATTTTAACCCGTGTAACAAACACGGGATAAAATCCAGAGTTAGCAGCAGCTTTGTTTTAAGCTACTGTTTCGGCGCTGCGGAAGGGGCTGAATTCATCCAAACGGTTGTATTGTAGAACGAACTCAAATCTTTTGTACAAAATGTTCGAACAATTAGTGTTGCCCTGACGCCTTATTGGAGTTTGGACGTGGAACTGAGATGGATAGATACACGCCTGTCTTCGACTACTTTTATGGATTGTTTATAGATATGTTTTTTTATTGCATTTAAATGAAGATACGAGCATGCCGCTCGCCTGATTGTAAGCTCCGCGATAAAAGGTAGCACTACCATACAGAACTTAAAATTTAAAAGTACTGCGTGGCACTTCATTGCGGTCGTTACCCTGAGATATAAGGTGTTAAAACTCATAATGGCCAGTACGCTGGCTACAATGTCCTTCAAACCGAAACTCGACAGTGCATGCACACTGCTGTTTGGCGGCAGAAATAGACATTGTGGTGGTACCTACCCAGACGGCCCCTAGATATATACATTGCGGTTGTATGATGACCCCTCACATACGTGAGACCTACCACCAGCGTGTTTGTTGTTTATTCCAATAATTTTACAGTAAAGCTATAGATACGAATATGCTATTACATTACCAACCGATCCGACGCAAGCCTGCATTAGACGGTTAATTTCACACAGAACGCCGAGTATCTTTGCTAACTGACCAATGGAAAGCCCAAATACCATTAGAATTTCCATGAATAATTCAATATATCCAATTTATAATGCAAGGTCTCTTCGATTTCGAACCCTTTTTCGTTGGTGAAGCTCAATGACAGTCTTACGCGGCTTCTGCTACGAATAAATAAATAAAAAGATAAAACCCCATATTACGTATAATAAATGTATGAAATGTACATTAGATTTGGACAAAATTTGAATAGAAATTCCTTGTCAGCATACAATTTGTCAAAGTAGCATGTTGCGTGTTTTAAAATGCACATTTTTAGATGTCGCGGGCGGATGCAAAATGTCTTGTACAAAGTTAGTTTTGATGGTTCTGCCCTGTGAGTTATGTCCTATGTGAATATTTCATACACATTTTAAGAGATATGTATGTTTGTGTTACCCTATAGATAATATTGAAGACGGAGTTTAATTAAAGGTCGTAGGTAACAACAAAAAAAGTGACTTATTCTTCTTTTGAAAGTACAAAAGCTTGTGAAAGTATCGAATAACAAAACCTAAATTTCTCGTCTTTTTTAATAAAATATTTTACGGTATTTGATAGAATAGACTATCGTCTTCTATAATATGATGACGAAAATCCAGATTTAATATTTTAAATTGATAAGTTAGTTCCAAACTATGCTATGATTAGTTTAGTATTAATTTTACAACTAAATTAATAATAAATAGTATCTTATTGTGACAGAAACACTATCGTATTCGTTTGATTTTACAACAAAATTATTGTTACGGAATTGATCAAAAATACATTTTATATTTACGTCAGGAAAGATCATTTTGCTGTAAAGCATTTCCATGTGTTTAGCCTTAGAAACATTCCTTTGTGACAATGCAAGATGTTTATCAGAATGGAACTCTAAAGGGAAACCTTCAAAATACACAAGTTTACTGAAAATCAGCGCGCTGCGGTAACAGTCACAACTTTCCTTTGTATTTTCCTTCCTTTTTCCATTTTTCAATTCGCTTTCCAGAATAAGTACACTTGACTTCAGAAAGGAGTGATTTCACGAAATGGTGCTGAGAAATATTCTATGCGACAGTAAACGAATGTGCATGAAGGCTATTAAGTGTTTTGTTAGGGAAAACGGTGTTTATTATTACTATTTTTGTATAAAACTAGTTGTAGAGTGGCGTGTCGCTTAGCTAGGTGTAGCCGCTACATCGCCTATAAACAAAACTGAGAGTAAAATAGAACTTAGCAAATAATAATAAAACTTTACAGTACAAACACGTCTACAAGAAAGAAAATATACAGCAAGTGATCTTATCGCCTTAAGCGATTTCTCCCACAACTTTAGGATGGACATACATACACACTCACGCGCTTTATCCCCGAAGGGGTAGGCAGAGGCGCAACTAGTGCACCGACTTTTCGCCGTGCGTATTCGGTCCCATGATGTAATATGGGGCAAGCCTATCACCATATCGGGCACAAATTCCAGACTCCGGGCTGGTACTGACTAGAAAAACCCAATGCCACTTTGCCCGACCCGGGGATCGGACCCGAAACCTCAGCACTGCAGTCGTATCGTACAACTACGCCACCGAGGCAGTCTAGGGTGGACTAATTTACTTAACAAATTGTTTTTCTGTGCTTGTTATCATGGAACATTAAATGCTAAGTGCGGTATTTATAAATCAATCTCAAGTATTGATAGTTCAATACCTACATTATGGCTACTTGAGATGTAACTCAAACTTGAGATAGATTTATTAATACAACCCTAAGTCTCATACTATTCAGTAACTACACTAGCTACACTGGCTACCATATGTTTCAACTCAGAAAACAGTGCTAGTAGCACTTGGGTATAGATTAAGCCATGTTTACAGTCCGTACGGATTCCCACATACGAGATTTATATTGCCAAATTGGAGTACATACACTCTTGACGCGGGAGAGGATTACACTTGACAAAGCGTGGACGTACGTATTTGTTGTAACTCTTGAGTTATTACTGTTCTTACTGTAGAATATAGTACTAAGTAAATAATTTTAGTACTATAAGTTAAACATAAAGTAAATATTACCATACCATACCAGCCCTGTATTATATACTGCCCACTGCTGAGCACCACGCTGGCATAGTCCAGGTTGGCAGACTTCACATACCTTCGAAATTCTTATAGAGAACTTCTCAGGTATGCAGGTTTCCTCACGATGTTTTTCCTTTACCGTTAAAGTGAGCGATAATTCACAAACAATACACACATAAATTTTTAGAAAAGTCAGTCAGAAGTTCAGAGGTCCTTGGGTTGGAACCTGCGGTCATTCGTCTCGGAAGTCCGTTCTACTCCCAACTAGGCTATCGCCGCTTATTAGGATCACTTTAATGTTAATTTCAACACTATTTCACATTATATAGTGATGAAACAATGATACCTTAATAACTGATTAATTACATTTATTTATAAGACTCGAAATCCTTTCAATTTTGTCGTTTATAACCCATATCATTAAACTCTTCATTACAAGATCTTTTTCCCCTCACGTACATTCCTCTAATTTCATATTTATTATTTAAGGCGTGATTGAGAGATCCCACTTTTACTTTTACTGTGAGTACGTGATCTAACTTACAATCGTTTTGTCTTATATCAAACGTTGACCTTAAACACTTTCTATATATACAATTCATCTTGGGGGTTGAAATTCAATAAAGAGCAATGACATAAAATTATTTCTTGTATACCTTGCAAGTCAATTTTATTGACGCGTTGAAATCGTCTGTATTTCTTCAATACTAGGTTACAAGCACCTTCATGGTTTAAATCCCAGACCAGGAAACACTGGGTGGATTTCGTAACGCGAGTTTCCCGGGACAGGATCCCCTTGAGGACGTTGATACGTGAAGCAGCTGGCCGTTAAAATTATTCGAAATCCTTTCTGCAACATGCTAAAAAAATGTTTAATGCTGAGTCCATATTGGAATCGGATAAAGTACAAGTAGAAGAAAAATCGGTATTAACTATTATAAAAAACCCATTATCATTGACAATTAGTCAAATAATACGCTTAAAAGCAAGATTCGCATTGTGTACGGCACCCTAGCGTACAGCGTAACTATTGTGTAACAAAGTTAATACTTGGTACAAAACTTCGCCGCATCCTGTTGACAGTTATCGCTGCAGTTATCGGATTTCCCTTTATGACCGCACAGCTCGTCTCTATTAGGGCCGGTGCACAATATTGTGTCAAAGCCGACCGATCACGGGGACCGATGGATTTCGCGCCAGCCTCACGTGAATATTGCGTGGAGATCACGATGAAATTCGCGACCGTTTTGTTTTATAAATTCGAGTATTGCGTGTTTCGGTAGTCAGTTAGTTAATGAATAGATTAATATATTATTGACACAGTCTAATGTTTATCAACAAATCATCATCATCATCATCATCATCAGCCACATGATGTCCACTGCTGAACATAGGTCTCCCCCAAAGATTTCCAGACGAATCTGTCAAAAGCGGCCTGCATCCAGCATGTTCCTGCGACCTTTATCAAGTCGTCTGTCCACCTTGCAGGTGGACGGTGAATTGCTGTGGAATTTTCCATATTAACAAATAGATGAGTTGATATGAAAAATTAATGCAACATGTTTAAAAAGCATGTCATATTGGAATGGGATAAGGGGATATGGGCAGCTGGAACAATAAATAAAATATAAATGGATGTCTGGAAGAAATCGTTAACTGCGATGAGACCGCCATTTGTACTTCATCTTGTTTAGCCTAGTTTCTATATTTGTTTTTCCAAGAAGAGAGCAAGAGAATAATAATCATGAGATTCTAAACATGGAACTGGTGGTAGGTCTCTCATATGTAAGAGTCCGCCTGGGTGGGTACCACCGCAATGTCTATTTCTACCGCCAAGCAGCAGTGTGCATGCAATGTTGTGTTTTGGTTTGAAGGACATTGTGGCCAGTGTAACTAACGGACATACTGAGACTTAACATATTATGTCTCAGGATGACGAGCGCAGTGGAATGCCACACAGTACTTTGTAAGTCAAGGTGCTGGATGGTGTTGCTACTGTTTATGGGTGGTCGTATCGTTTACCATCAGGTGAACGACATGCTCGTCTCGTCATCAATGCCATAAAAAAAAACATAGCAAAGGGAGAAGGATATACTGAAATGTTTATAATTACACTGTACTTAGCAATAAAGAAGAACAATTATAATTTGATATTTTGTAATAAATAAACATTGCGATCCTTAGACGCACGTAATAACATGAGATAAAATATTAAACTTCGTCTACGTTAAATGAAGATTAAGATCAGCCATCAAGCTGTTTATAATTCGTTACAAAGTTACAATCTTGGCTAAATATCCATTGTAACTTTTAATGTGAATTTATAACTGAAAGTGGAGTTGGTAAAGTGAAATTAAAGCTCGTCACGTGGTATAAAACAATTTAAGTACATACATGTTAATGGCAATGACTTTAAAGTACTTGTTATAAACAGTCAGCATTTTATTTTTGTATTAAACGGACCAATAAAGGGGTGATAGCCTAGTTGGGAGTGGAACGGACTGCCAAGACGAATGTCCGCAGGTTCAAAACCCAAGGTCACACACCTCTGACTTTTCTAAAAAGTTATGTGTGTATTCTTTGTGAATTATCGCTCGCTTTAACGGTGAAGGAAAACATCGTGAGGAAACCTGCATACCTGAGAAGTTCTCTATAGGAATTTCGAAGGTATGTGAAGTCTGCCAACCCGCACTAGGCCAGCGTGGTGGACTAAGGCCTAAAACCCTCTCAGTAGTAGAGGAGGCCCGTGCTCAGCAGTGGGCAGTATATAATACAGGGCTGGTATGGTGGTATGGTATGGTGGACCAATAAACATTGTTTATATTGCTCTCTTGACTCTTTTTTGTTTATACTGAGAAAATGATTTACTACTTCCGTTCAGTATAAATGGGCGACTGGGCGTCTATTTTGAGTATACCGGCCTTATGACTTGACGTCGAGCCACCCGGAGGGATAAAAACCTTCGAGCGACCGCCGGGCCGAGTCCTTAACACTATATACAATGTATGCGCGAACATACCAACTAAAAGTCTACGCTGACTATCTTTGGCGCATTAGCGACGGCTGCGGGCTTCCTCTGACGGAAGTGTGTAAGTTGTCGTCCGCAACCGACCTTGCGCGGTGTCGCCTAGTATTAATTTAGAGATAGTAGAGAGTGGAAATAACTTCTACGTTTTTTTTATGTATTTGGTAGTTATTCTTGGTTAAATTTACAAGATTAAACAATTCATAGTAGATTTAAAAATAAATTAGCATCCTACGATTACTTTTATGAAAAATCAATTGACAATTATTCGGAGTTCAATAAACGTGATCAGCATGTGTAACCATTTCACCCTCGCCCACGCATCTGCCACGCGGAGGCTAACATTTTGCATAAATCCAAGCGTATGATATTTATTTACGAATTATTTACGTAATTAAACCCTCTTGGGCATGATTATTATAAGTTAAAAATGAATAGCAGCCATTTTGATACACTTTATAGAACAACTAGCTCTCTGCCTGTAGTTACTAACGCATAGAAGTCCGTACACGTAGAAAAAATTGAAACAAAGTTTTAAAATACTTTGGAAATTCTTTAAAACAAAGTTAATTTTTTTCCAATATTCTATTTAAATGAAACAAAACCTATATTCTGCTTTCAATTATACTCTATCTACTTGTGAAAACTTCATGAAAATTCCTTCAGCAGTTTCAGAGATGTGCGCCAAAAACAAGCACAGAAACAAAGAGACAAGAAATCTAATAATCGCTTATTTGTGTACTATTACTTTCTTAGTTACCCCCATACCATTATCACAATTTAATTTATGAGTTAAAATAGAATGATTAAGCTGAATAAAAATAAATGTCTGTTTTCAAAATACGGCCAAAAAGAATCCACGTTCGCACAAACTTGTGGTTCCGGCTTGTCCCGGGCTTCCCCAGCCCGGTTAAAATCTCTTCGGTTCGTATGTCAAATCGGTGCAAAAAGAGAGTTTTGGTACGCGGCCAGTTCCCGCAGTTTTATATTTTATTTATTCAAAATACGAAACATTTTCTTTTGCGTATTGTGAGTAAAATGCTTAACGCATGCAAACATAATGAGACGAAGCTATTGACCCTGTCTGGATCTGCATTGATTCATTCTGACCTAGTTCAATATTTGTTAAACTTTTCGTATGCTGAAGAATATTTCTGTAGAAGTAAAGTTGAATTTTAAATCGAAATTAGTTTTGATATTGGAAAAGCGAACGTGTAAAAGTTAAAATAAATTGCATTTTAGTAAAACAACGTATACTTTACCTGTGATCTAAGTGTTATATTATGTATGCACAAAAAATAGAATCTATTACTCGATAATAATGAGATCTCAATAAATATGTGTGGAAGATTTTTTTGAATCAGTTCAGTATTTCTATCGAGTACCTCCACATATAAAATAGCAAACTTTTTGTAATATAAGCGTATCAAGCTGATAAATTGTATTATAAATTATCATTTTAGGTGCAGATATAATGTAGTGGCACTGCGGGAAGCAAGTCAAGAAAACTTAATAACGATATCTTCTTTCTTGGAACAAGGGAACCACATCGGGGAACTTATTAATTTAATTAATCTCACCACTGCATTTGTTTAGTATACTGAATAACAAAGAAAACAAAATGAAGCAATTTTTTTTGTGAATGCAATTTTTTTTTCGTTTTTCAAAATACACTACTCTTAAAGAGAGTGACGCAATTAAAATGCCAGTTGACCATCGTAAGACGTTTTAATCTTCACAAATCACCTGTCGGCTTAGAATGTGGAAAAAAGCCACGACACGACTACGTTTCGTGTTTTAGGGATAGATTGAGAGACTAACACGTGACTGACGTATTGGTCTCTTGATCAATCACAAACATCAAAATTAAACATCGTTTTCGAGTTGCGGTTTTTGGCCACATTCTAAGCCCAATATAGTTGCATGGTGTTACTGCGTTTGCCTAATGACAGCGTACAAATATACACTCTCACCTATCTATTTCGCTCATTTTATGGTGATTGGGAATCAATAAATAGGTGATGAACAAGTGGCTTACTTGGTGATGAGCGCTACGAGTATCTTAACATGAGCAGTAGATACCAAGCTATACCAGCTTTCCAAAAAAATACCTAATGATTTATTAAGTTTCTTCTTGAACAAATACCTACTGCATACAGTGCTACTGCGTTCGCCGAATGCATTAGTTGTTAAGTCTCATAATGCTGTGTCAAACTCCATTTTCTATAAAGGCCCGTGGGACATTTCACTGTTTTATTAAAATGTAACCGAGAACATGCTAATTATATTGTTACATGTTGAAAAGGATAATCCTTTTTACCAGATAAATAAATACACTTCAATATTCCATGTATATTAAATACGATGAAATATGTTAGTGACGTTTCGCAATTGTCCAACGGACATAATTCCAAATACTTTGTACAAATAAATTCTGCTACAGTTAAATCGTTATTAATATTTATATTTTATTGACTGTGATGACAAAATTGTATTAATTCACAATAATGGTGTAAATTCTACACAACCTAGTAAGCCGTGAATAATTTATTAGTCAGTTTTTACACAGGGCTTATAAAAGACCATTCTCGGAATAAATTCGCATAGGAGCATGGTTTTTTTATATCTATGCAGCCATTTCGTCAAGTCTGTGTTACGGGGATGGAGCTATATTTTATTTATCTAATCAAATTTGACACGTAACAGAAATCGAACTCTGAATCTCACTGCTTCCAACCGTAGCTCAAGTACGCTGCCATTAGACTATCGTGGTGATTATCTATCTATACAATAATAAAGCAGTAGAACCCGGTGTGTCTGTACATTGTAAGAAATGTGACAAAAAAGAAAGGGGTGACTAAAAAAAGAATAATGGAACACAAATGAGCTATTTTTATAATTATTTTCTGTTTTTCTGGTTATTTATTAGTAGCACTTCTCTGAAACTACTGAACGGATTTCCATGAAATTTGGTGTGGAGGTAGTTAGAGATTTTGGAAAGGATATTGGATACTTTACATCCCGCAAAAACTCTGGTGAAGCCGCGAGCAAAAGCAAGTTAGAAATAATTCTACTTATACTAAACCAATCAAAAACAATTTAAAGAAACTTAAGGCAACTGCAGCTATTAAAGATCCCCTTAAGAAAAAAAACAATGTAATATAATTAAAATCTGTACAATAATTTAAAGAAACGTTATTCAAATTTGTATAAAAATCGTATTACTGTTTGTAGGTAGCATTAAATAAACTAAGGCAAGTATTTATTACTCTAATGTGCTATCGTTTTATTTAGAGAAGTTGCAACCAGGTACTCTAATTGATTACCACCATTGCGTATTCAGCAGTAGTAAGGGATTCACCGATACTGGAGCAGGTTCGACGGCCGGTCCGCGGCGCTCCGGCGGCTGATGGTCGACGTTTTCGATTGCTCCAGATTCGGCCCGCGGGACCCGCGAATAATTCCGCGGATTACTTTAATACCTACCGCGAATTAATTTGATACCTACCGCGGATTAATTTGATACCTACCGCGGATTAACTTGATACCTACCGCGGATTAATTTGATATCGACCGCGGATTACTTTGATAACACCCGCGAATGAAAATTATATCGTCCGCGGAATCCGTTTCATATCACCCGCGAGGTAGGTATGAACCACGAATTTGTTCATGGTCTACGGTTCCCTTAAGCTTGTACCTTTTCCCTGTTCGTTGTGCTTTTAACTTTCTACTTTCTATCGGTGATCCTTTTTTTTATTTGAAGGATGCAAAGGTCTTTGTCGCGTATTTCTATTAACTCGTGTTTCTACGCAAAAGCCGTTTAAAATTACTTAATAGTTACCCTTTACGCATTACGAGCATTGTTTATGATAGATAAAGCAACATTTTCCCTGTTTCGTTGTGTTATTGACTTTCTACTTTCTATCGGCGACCCTTTTTTATTTGAAGGATGCAAAGGTCTTTGTCTCGTATTTCTATTAACTCGTGTTTCTACTTAAAAGCCGTTTAAAATTACTTAATAGTCGCCCTTTACGCATTACGGGCATTGTTTATTATAGATAAAGCAATCGTTACAATACACCATACCTTTCTCAAATTCTAGGTAAAACCCTTTGGGTCTTCTCATTGTCATAATAATTACGGTTCCCATTATTCACATTACCTGATATTACGTATTCAACGGAACATTTAAGGTGAAAGTCGAAACATGTTGGATCTTGTCTGCAAGGAAACAATACTCCCTCTCCATATAAAAGACCGACTCAAAATCACATGGTATCGTATTCCACTCTGTGCTCTGCTCGAAGTGTGATCTCCAGTTGTGTGTAACAGTGAAGTGATAGTAAAATTGTGAAATAGTTAAATAGTGAAAGTGTTATAAAAATGAATGTAAGTACCTTTATATACTTTGATCTAAAAGTGTTGTAACCAGATGTTTCATTAATTGTTTATGCCATGTCTTGTCCACCTGGTTAATACATTTTAGCTATCTTTGATGTCTTATTAATTTATCATTGTTACTAATGTGTACATGTATACTTCGCATACCTATAAGTATTTATCATACAGTACTTACTTAACCGATAATTAAAACAGTTTCATTTCATTTTGTTACAGTTTTCTGAAAATACTTTCAAAAACTACTATTATGCTGAAGAAATCGACGAACCTAGTGATGAAGAAGGTACACTCGCTTTTAAAGTAAAAAAAGCGATAATAGCAAATAAAAGACCGATCGAATGCAACAGCATTGATGAGTTCTTCGAAAAACCAAAAAAGAAGAAGACAACAACAAGAAAGTCATCCAGTGTTGGTCGATCGACGAGCGGGGGTGTTTCATACATCCGATCAAACAGCGATGACAACAGTTCTGCATCACATCTCATAAAAATTGAGGTGTATGAAGTGAATAAAATAAAAAACATCGCACCGACGGAACATTGGAAACACGCTGATGTGCGAGTTAAATATTACGCGGAAAACGACAGTGATAAGAACTTGCAAAGTGTCAAGGACACTATATACAATATAACTAAACAGTTGGCTAGTAAGGACGATTGTGTGAAATATTTTATAGACACAGACAAATGAACAAAAGTGCCAGTGCGTGTCAATGTTTTAATATCATAACTTTAATCATATGCTTTGTACTACTATTATTGAAATAAGAAACTATTATTGTATTAACTGTACTTAAGAATCTACCTGTTTAAATTTAACTTACATTGTATTGTATTTAAACTTTGTACTCTTTTAAGTTACATACTTAATAGATTAATTTGTTTTTGATTCTAGAACTCTTTGTGAATTGTGTTATTGCTAAGTATTATTGTAAATAGTTATAAGTCTTTTTAGTGTTTTTTCATGCTCATGCTTACGATTGTAAAGTTATTGGGAACATTCATAAATTGTTTGGAAGAATTATAAGTATTGTATGGGGTTATTAATCTTCAATAAAGAAAAATCATTCATTCATTTTCATATTTCATTTATTCACCTCAAAACATGATTTAAATAAACCATTTAAAAACACATCATTGCATATTGTATTATCACTAAATAATACTTGAAAATCTTTGAGACTCTTACCATAGTATTTATAATACACATACATTAAACAGTACTCTCCACAAACTATAGTAAAGTCATTTTGAATTCGACTTGTATTGTAATTCCACATTCTAGAATTTCTCGCTAAAAACATTCGGTGGTATCCTTGAGGTGGTCGACCGTATGAATCAAAGTACTGTCCAAAACCATTCTTATCTATGTGTATGGCGACCCAGTGAGAACCTGGTTTGTTATCAGAGTCTAAGTTGCTAACTACGTATGTAGGAGTTACCACATATATTGGTAGACGATTGGCTGCATATACATTATATTCAATACTTGGATCAATTTTCTTTAAGTAATTCTGTATTTCTATTGTATTCATTTTTATTCACCGTATCGCTGCAGAATCTTATCAGGTCGAATGATAAAGTGGTAATGTCTTATATAAGGTTAACAAGACACTATTATGGTACTTATCAGCCAAGTTGACTCTTGTTGTGGGGTTGCAAGGATTATAGTAAAACAAAGAACTTAATATTTTATGAATTCGTTTTATTGGTAACTTAAATCTAACAACAAATCTGAATTACATTATTCACGCTTAATCTAATCTTAAACAGTTAATTTTGTGTTCTTAACTACTATAATCTACTGAAATATTGCGGTTTTTATCTATTTCAATAACATTATCAAACTCCGCATAAACAATGCAATTAATAGTTTGTGATAAAGCTGTTTCAAAACGCACTTCTAATCTCACACTACCATGCTTTACAAGATTCCAATGACTTGCAGAGTTTGCTGATAAATCAGGTGTCAAATCAAACGCTAACATACAATACCCTTCAGCGTATTGTTCTCGGGATATCCCATTACCTTCATTGAGAAAGTGTATACCTGTTCCAGAAAACAATGTATGATATACTGAAGTAAAAATTTTGTTCTCAAATGAGGGTTGTAAAGCCTTTGATGGTATTTGTTGACCGTCTATATATAAACTAAAAGTATTGATGTCGTAATTTTGAAAGTTAAATGGGTTCTTAGTGAGGTTTCCATTGAAAGCAGCGTTATTTACAAATCCCACTATACACCTTTTAGGTAATTGTCCTAAGAAAATGTTATCTAGAGTTTTTCCTTGAACACCTGATGGTATTGTTAAAACTTTAACTTCAGCTCGAGTAATGGGGTATTTAGCTGTGGTAGAAGCTAAGACCTTTTGATGAGCAAGTAACACGCTGGGATTGATTCGTGCTCTACGAATAATCAAAGATGCATCCGTAATAGATACCTTTAATTTAAGGTCACCTGTAGAGGCCATGAGATTGAAATTTTCTCTAGAACGAATTAACTTAACACATATATCAACACCATTGATTAAAAAATTTTCTTGATTGAATAAATCACCATGTAAGTGACCAATCATTTCCATTTCTTTACTTTCACTAGATAATTCTTGCCTCTTAGTAAATCCTTTATTAGTATCATCGGTGGAATCCATTTTTCCAGCTGTATCTTCATACCATAAACCACAGGTGAGGTGAGATTTTTTTGCTGCAGGAGCATAGTTCAATAAGTTTTCTATATACGCACGATAAGCATATGTGTTATTGGGTGGTGATACAAGTTTTTGATTTAAGTAGACATCAAGTTGACTGAAGAGTGAGTGCAACCAATTATTCACCGGAGCAACGACTGTAGATGCGGTTAGTTTGGTGTTATCTTGATTTACTATTTTCGCTTTCAAGTGAAGTAACGTATGAGATAAATCTATGTAGTCATCTCCTGCTCCAGGAATTTGAAATTCTATAGGACCATCATCGGCAAGAGATGAAATTGGTTTATAATGGATCCAAATTCCACTTTCAATGCTAGTTTGAGTTGACGGCAATGCAAACAAATCCAATTCGGACTTTATACATTCACAGGAATGACTATGTAAAAAAGACATTTTGATTAATTGTTAGAAAATATGTCCTTGATTTGTTTTTGAGTAATTTTTGATTTTTTTAGAGCTTTCACTTTCGCGGTCAACGACGGACTGACTCCAGGTAGACGTTTTCGTTTTGTTATATATCCGGATCCAGACATATTGATTTTATCTATTTTTTCATCAGCCTTGCGTTTTAAGTTGGAACCAACTTCTTTAAGACGTGCTTTTATTGAATCTTCCATTGGTCGCGCACTAACCATATCTGTCAATAGACCAACACCAGCGCTCAATGCCTCTTTACCAACAGATCGAACACCGCTACATAATAATGGTAAAACTGACCTAAACAATCCCCCAAGAAAACTACCAATTCCATGTCCTTTTTGATAAGGCGCCCCTTTATATACCACCCCTATACCTGAACCAGCCTGATGAGAATAATAGCGTTGATAAGGACATATCATGTTGGAGCGTTCAAAATGCATTATAATTTTTTAAAATGTAGTTTAACACACACCGTTCCAAATTGAAATGGTATCTTTTGTCCGGTGCTTGACCTTATATCTATTTCAATGGTATCGAATTCTCTTCGCATTACCGATAAGTAATGAGGAGGTGAAAATACATGCATTTTATTGGCACCATAGATGTATTTTGAAGGATCTAATGGTATTACTCTCAGAAGAGGTGTCATTACATCACCTACAATTTGAGGTTCAACTATATCACAGTAAACGAATAGTTGAGATGGTAACCCTAAATGTAAATTAGCTGGACATTTAGCTAAATTCTTTTCAACAAGGTTTCTGTTTGGTTCAAATCCCAACTGTAAGCCTAGTTTAGGAGATAATGTTACAGATTTTATTGATTCGTCTAACACAGAAACAGAAACAAATTTAGATATATTATCGTAGCGGAATTTGATTTTTTCTCTTATATTATTTAATGCTGATAAAATATGGTTAATATTATCATAGTTTGTGGCAGGTATGTGAGTCTTATAATAAACTGTAGATAGTTTGTCTTCATTGGGCATTTTCATGATTTTTGTTATGTAAATAACATTCTCATGATCTTGAACAGTAAACATGGTGCATGGATATTGGAATTCAACGATTCCTACACACCATTCTCCTTCCAATATTATGGGTTTGGGTAATTTTGTTGAAAAAATTGATGTTTTGTTCTCAGGAAAATATTCCATTGAACTATTGCTAAGTAAAGTTAAATAAAAATCTTTAATCATATTTTTTTTAAACTGGAAGCTAAAATCCAACTATTAAATTTGTTTGGATAACCTTTCCACTTAACTAACACTTGTTGTCTGCTGCCAGAGTAACGAGAGCGAATTATTTTATCAATCTTGTGTTCAATGGTGGGGTCATAAATGACCTTTTGTAATTCTCGTTCATAAAACGTTCCTACTATCTCCTCACCATCTAAATCTTTTATAGTATAAACGGGCCACGGAGTACGTTCTATTATAGAAGAAATCACAAATATTTCATCGCTCCAATTAGATTCATAACCTTTTTGGAATACATGTTTATATTTAGTTATTCTGACATGGTCACCGACATGAAACATAGGTAGTATAGTTTTTGATGATTTTTCAGATTTTTCATATAAATTACTCCAAACTGTCATTATATTATTAGAATTAACATCTGAAGGACACATTTTAATACTAGAATGGAAACTATGATTGTAAGAGTGTATCAAATTCTGCAAAATATCAATATATTTATGTGTATTCTTGTGTGTAAAATAGCGCCACATCTTCATTTTTAGCGTTCTTTGAAATCTTTCTACAATGCTTGCTTTGATGTCTGGATTATTTGTCGTATAGTAATTTATGTTTTTTGTTTTAAAGTATCTTTGAACATCTTTCGATACAAATTCAGTGCCTTTATCAGATTGAATGTGAGTGGGTGTAGTATTAGCTTCATTAAATATACTGTCGAAACACTTTTTTACGGTTTCTGAATTTTTCTTTTTCAAGGGTCTAGCATATGCATATTTACTAAAAACATCAATAACACAAAGAATGTAGTTGAAACCTTTATTATCTTTAGAATAAGTCCGCATGTCGCTTAAGTCAGCTTGCCAAAGTTCATTGAGATTAGAGAGAACGTATTTGTTCCGAGGGAATTTTCTATGTACTGGTTTGTGGAGTGTATACGTAGATTGGGATTGCAACCAGTTTTTAACTTCTTCCTTTTTCATTTTACCTTTCATAGCTTTTGATAATTTGTCGATATTGCTATATCCAGCTGGGTGTGATACATCATAATAAATTTGATCTATTTCTAATAAGGGGTCCATTTTTCCCAATCAATCTTTTTCTTAATTTTATTTGCGTGTTTATCTTCGCTCGTTGGCGTCAAATATACCTCTGTGTTTTGTGGCGGTTGTTCTTCGATGGCGTTTTGAAGTTGAGCTATGTACTCACGTCTTTTTGGATTGCCAATATATGTTAAAGGTACTTTTAAATCCTTTAACGCTTTAGCAAATTTTTTCCAACCAGGTGGGTCGTTGTTTTTTAATGGTCGCAGTGTATCGCTTACTAAATCGATAATGTTACTGTTAGGAATCACTTCATTATCTACAATCACTGTGCCAGCATCATTCCAATAAATTTTGTTTTTATTTAGTGACACCGAATTCAATAACAACTCACCTTTTTTTACATATGTTTTTGGTATTAAATTTAAAATTTGTTTTGTTGAGTAGGAAGGTTTTTTTTCGAGTGTAAAACTTTCTTGTTGCTTCTCTTCGTCCCTCAGTGTCTGACTGACAACTACATCTTTATTCTTGATATCATTATTTATATTAAAAAATTTCCAGCTTTCAGATGTGGGTTTAATGTTATCGTCATTTGAAGTTATTATAGGGAGTTCAATGGGACGACGATCTTCTTCCATAAAGTGAAGATATCTTTGTAAAATTTGTAAGTATAATTTACACTTTTTTCGATCATCCATATTACTGTCGAGTATTTTTTCCATTTCACTATCTAAACGAGAGGTAGGATTTTCATTTCTTTTTTGATTTAACTTATCTATTAAGCTTGGATCAACTAACAGCATTTTTTTGGCGTGTTCCATTTTTAAACTAGTCCACTTATCAATCCACTCAAAATAGAACCCAATATAATCGGAAGAAATGCACCACCTTTTTGAACTATAATATTCTTTCTTATTTTATTTGTACTTTTACGTACCAATTTTCGTAGTAGATTTTTATACTTTTTTAGTTTACTCTTTGATTTTTCTTCAAGTTTTATATTTCCTTGTAAAACGTTATGAATACATTCACATATAAAATTAATTTCGTTTTCGTTACAGACTTTTAAAAGAGCTTGTTGATGTTTTGGTTTAAGTTTATAAAGAGCATTTAATAAGTGTTCATGCGTCTTTAAGCGTCGATCCATCATTTGTAAATGACGGGTATTGGTTGGTTCTTGACATATTTAAACTCTTTTGTGGGAATGTACACTGTAGAATGACCATCAGATGGAAATATCTTTGATTTAATTCGACACATGTCAAAAGTGTCTTGTTTTAGATCTATCATCAAATAGCCATGTGCTTCTTTTGTAGCATCTCTGTAAGCATCTTCTATGAATTTGCTATTTTCTGGTGATACTTGTCGTGCTAAGTAACGTATTTGAGTTTTATCACGTGGGTTTTTAAAATAAATTATGTAGTTTGAATTCAAAGAAATGTCTCTTTGTCCTTTACCTTGATGAAATAAATTTTGAGTAATGTAAAATACACTCAAGTTCCTATGATGACTACCTTTGGTAAATATGTCAACAATGCGACCATCAGATTCCCTCATGAGATCATCGATAATAATAAGGTTAGCTTCCTTTCCATCAAACATATACAAATCTGGTATACCCTGATAATAGTTTACATTTGGTAAATTATATAAGGGCTGCATTTCATCAAAACACCAAGTAATTTGATGAAAATTTGTGTTGCATACCTCATTAATATGTTTAATAAAGTTTGTTACAAAATTAGACTTTCCACATCCACTTGGACCTGCAACTATGGCAGTAAAAGGATGATAAAAATGAAACATTTTTAAATGCACGTGTGATCTCGAAAAGCGTTTCGGAATGAATAAAACTATAAGTTACGATTGAATGTATTATATTTGATTTTGTTTTATATACAAAGATTACATACACAAATACTTTGAAAAATGATCACATACAGTTCATAGCTGTTTTGAAAAATATTACAGTAAGAAAATTATTATAAAATAAAGTTAAATCAGGTATAACAAATAACTAACTACATACATTAAAATTTACATCTAATTTTTCATGATATTATACAAAACAGTTGTCATAGTAAAAAAATAAAAAAAAAGATAGTACATAATAAAGACAGAACTTTAAGTTATTAAAAACCACAATTAAATAAAACACACACACACATTAACATACATATTTTCGTTGTACAGAAATCGTTGATAAAATCAAATGTCCTTTATTTTATAATGACCCCATGCAAGAGTATTTGTTGAATTTTCTATTAAATAACGTTTTGTGTCATTGTGTGATAAAGATATTTTATTAATTTTTTGTGTATATATAGCATGTTTAATTGATTTAAATCTTATCATTTCACTGTATTGCGTTTTCTTTTCATATAAACATGATTTATAATCGGTAAGACAAAATTTTTTTGTTACACTTTTGTTAATCCCTTTTGCTTTACATATACATTTATTCTGCACATCCATTGCATACATTTTAGAGCGAAGACCTACAAACTCTTTAAGAATTTTACCGTTATTTTCGTCTTTAAAAAAACCTAACCGTTTTTTATTCAATAATGGTAAACCATATTGATTATTTGGTGGATAGTCGGACGTATCAAAGTAGTTGACTAAATCAAGTTTTATATCAGCATAATAATTTTGCGTAAATATTTGATATATTAAGCTATCGGTATCAGTATATAGTAACTTAATATTATCTTGATATTTCATTTTCATATAATCGTAATGGAAATCGTATAGTAATGTTTTAGATATATCTAAAATACAAAAACCGAGGTAAATTGGTTTATTATATAAAACGTTAGTTTTATTTAATTGTATTGCAACTAAGCTCTCTGAGAATATAGATAAACTATGGAATTCTGGTCTTGCTATCAAAGATTGAGCACCTTGAGTTTTGCCACGATTTAACCAATGATTAATTAATTTGACATTAACTCGTTTTCTTACATTTTCCATTGTTTTACCAAAAACAGAATTATTCATAAGTTTAAAAAAATCTTTCTCAAAATCTGAAGTGGCTAATGAACGCATATGAGTATTCAAGTCTATGTAACTTTTCAACCACGAGAATTGTTCAAATTTTAAAATTCTATGTACTTTAACCAATCGGAGACCATTTTTTAAACATTGCTTAAGGTTTCTATAATGAATGACGTAATTTTTTTTATTTTTTAAATTTGGGATCAGTTTCCTGTCTTTGCTGTTTCCTAAACATACGTTTTCTGGACAAAATGGAAAATCTGAATGAAAATCATGTAAATTTTTTGAATATTCTAAATCTACTTCCAAAATTAAACCATGTTTGGCATCATCGGCTATATTAAAATCTGTATTTATATCGACCCATTCAAATTTGCCTGTTGGGAGACATTGGGACATAGCCCAACCATAAAGGTTATTTGCGTCTAAGTACATCAAAAATGAAGATGGTTTATCTGAATCGTATTCCGACATAAACATGTTATTTGCCACTGCATGTCTATTGCTGCATTGTGATATACCCCCCCGAATATTATTCGCTATAAACGTAACCTTGTCGATATCTGTTAAAAGTTCCAAATTTATTTTTGTAAAATTTAACATAGCATCCCAACTTAAACCAGGTGCTGTATAATAGTGGGCAGGATCTAAACCGTATGTTTTAAGACAGACATCCCTAAAGTTTTCAAATATATCTGCTAACAACAATACATCTGTTTTTAAATACAGGTCTGAATATTCACCCATGTTTTTACAATTAAAATGATTCCACACGTCTTGAGCATGATGGTATTCACTTTCTGTAATGTGACTATCATTTAAAGAACTATAAAATTGATCGCGAGTGGGAAGAGAAGTTATTTTTAAAGAATCAAATGTCGTCATGTATTCGTATGGATAAACACCTTTTCTTATTAAACGTTTAAAATCTTCTTCACATGGATATTTTAATTTGAGTTCACGAAATTGTTCAAGTAATAAGTTCTGAGCTAATTTGTTAAGGCTACTTGACATAAATTTAAAAGAATCAAGAAATCGTAATTTTATAACTCTGTTATTGATTTGTAAAACTTTAGAAAAAGAAATATATTTTTCCTTGTTCTCAGGAATAAGTTCAATGTCACCTTTCTCGAAATCAAGACCATGCACTATGAAATGAGCGTCATAATTACTTAAATTATGTAAAAACACTGGCACAAAATTAGGAGCTTTGTATTTCTGAGAGCATACTCTATGAGCTACACCTTCATATGCACCAGTATGCCAATTATAAGATATTGTTCTATCCACGTTTAATTTAGTAGCACAAATGTAACAAGACTCACTTTGATTGATATTTATTTTATTTTCTTCAGTTAACGGTAATGGTGATTTGACAAAAGAATTCTTTTTACAAATATTTTCTAAATCTGCGTAAATGAATTGCATAAATTTTAGCGCACAATCTTGCCCTGTATAAGACCTATATACTGAAAGATTATCATCATAAGAACATTTAACATAATACCCAAAACTATACGTTTCATGTTTTTGAATATTAACAGTTGATGATTGATTTGGATTGTTAGAACAACTCTCTATTGGTTTTAAAAATGCTTCAAAGTCAGCATACACAACGAATGGAACTCTTAATTTACGTTCATAGTTGTTAAATGAAATGTGGTTTGATGGTATTAATTCATTAAACCAGTTTCTTTTTCTATCGTTTTCCGATGGTAAATTTGTGCACACATTGAAACAGTCATTTTCTTGGTGTCGTTTTAAATTATCTAATGACGTGAAATTTAATAAACACCCATCACAAATATGAACTGCATGTTCAGAAGTCGATAACTGTTTAGATAATAATCTCGAGAAGTTTTTAATACAACAGAAATGACCTTTAGAACCTTGAGATATATACAATAAGTTTAAGTGAGTATTTTTACGGTGTTTCGTAAAGTGTAATGGACCCACAACTTTATTTGATTTGCTTATTGAATCATATTGTAATCCAAAAACATTAATACTTATACTATTTAATTTTTCAAACTTATGGATGTCATTAATTTTTATAGGAAACGATAGGTTATCAAATTTTAGTTTGTTTTTGTGTATTATATAAGATGATACCCTATTGGAACTATGAGTAGCTGGAAATAATCCTGACAAAACTGCCCAACGAAAGCATTCGTGATCGTTATTTTGAACATTGATTACAGCTTTCTTATGTTTTATATCTAACGGTAGGTCTATGTATGAAGATCCACGCAATGGGTTAAATTTGTTGACATTCATATCCAAGTGATTTATTTTAACTAAACTCCATCCACTACCTTTTTTTTGGAAATTGGTCATTTTGTTTGTTATTTCGGTAATTATAGATGAGAAAATAATATCTTTGTCATCACCTTGACAAACAAGATAGTTTGAAATTTGAAAATCAAAAACATTGTGTAGATTTTTTGTTTCTTGTGTGAAATCCGCATTGAGAATAAAATTAACTTTTACAACAGAATATTCTAAGATAGATCGTTCTAGTAATGTATAAATTATTTTTTTAATATTTTGTAAAAATAATTCAGGTGATTCAAGCTGTGTATCAGAAACTAAACTAGATTTCACTCGATATGTAATAATTCTATTACCGAAAGCACTATCAATGAATTGAACATTAGGTAGATTATTATCTCTTCTAATTAAATTATTTTTATGTTTATTGCTCTTATAGTGACTGGTCATAATATATTTTTTTGATACATATATGTGACACTCAGGACATTCAACTTTATCATTATGCTGTTCTGTACTTACATTTAAAATGTTATCCAGCGACGATGTAGATGTCGAAGGAGCTTCAAGATGAATATTTTTTCTTCTCTTTAATGGATCCTCTTCAAACAATTCAGTTGGCGCTAATCTTTTCCTGCTGCCTTCTCCATTCTGCATAGATCTGATGGATAAGAAAACTGTTAAAAAAATGTTATCTCACGAAATAAATATGCTACTATGTTTCTATTATTTAAATAGATACTAACATTATTTGTTATTTACACTGCAAACAATATGCTTTCATTGATAATACACCATCAATATCATCCTCATCGGAATGAGTTTGTTTTGAGATTTTATGTCCACTACATGGTGTATAATAAGGAGAAATATCAGGATCTCCCAACATTGATTCTGGCAAAACATTTAATATATACCAAAACCGTATGAAACGATGATATTTATGTAAAATTATCTTTTTATCGAAACTTGCAATCTCACTCTGAGATAAACTAGAAATATCAAGTGAGTGGTACATTTTGGTTGCACTTCAATGTTAAAAATATAAACGGAAGAAACAAGTTGAATGATTGTGCAAGATGTTCGAACCATTATAAATACTTTAAGTGTATCCCCTCTTCATGGATTCCCAAAACATGTTGCAACAAGTCTTAAAATAATAAAAAATGTTTTACTCACGTTTCAACTTGTCTTTGTTCCATTTTATCACAGAGCTCGTACAGTTCTTTGTCGTATTGCGATGACATCAGATCCATTGATTCGATGTTTTCGAGAAGTGCGACGAGTTCCATGTTGTATAAATCACAGCTTGTATCCATGGTAAGGAATGTCTCAGTATTTTTAAAAGTTATTTCAACGCTTATATACTACCCAAAACAATGTAATTACATTCTAAGCTATCCACTTTTTTCCAAACAATTTATGAATGTTCCCAATAACTTTACAATCGTAAGCATGAGCATGAAAAAACACTAAAAAGACTTATAACTATTTACAATAATACTTAGCAATAACACAATTCACAAAGAGTTCTAGAATCAAAAACAAATTAATCTATTAAGTATGTAACTTAAAAGAGTACAAAGTTTAAATACAATACAATGTAAGTTAAATTTAAACAGGTAGATTCTTAAGTACAGTTAATACAATAATAGTTTCTTATTTCAATAATAGTAGTACAAAGCATATGATTAAAGTTATGATATTAAAACATTGACACGCACTGGCACTTTTGTTCATTTGTCTGTGTCTATAAAATATTTCACACAATCGTCCTTACTAGCCAACTGTTTAGTTATATTGTATATAGTGTCCTTGACACTTTGCAAGTTCTTATCACTGTCGTTTTCCGCGTAATATTTAACTCGCACATCAGCGTGTTTCCAATGTTCCGTCGGTGCGATGTTTTTTATTTTATTCACTTCATACACCTCAATTTTTATGAGATGTGATGCAGAACTGTTGTCATCGCTGTTTGATCGGATGTATGAAACACCCCCGCTCGTCGATCGACCAACACTGGATGACTTTCTTGTTGTTGTCTTCTTCTTTTTTGGTTTTTCGAAGAACTCATCAATGCTGTTGCATTCGATCGGTCTTTTATTTGCTATTATCGCTTTTTTTACTTTAAAAGCGAGTGTACCTTCTTCATCACTAGGTTCGTCGATTTCTTCAGCATAATAGTAGTTTTTGAAAGTATTTTCAGAAAACTGTAACAAAATGAAATGAAACTGTTTTAATTATCGGTTAAGTAAGTACTGTATGATAAATACTTATAGGTATGCGAAGTATACATGTACACATTAGTAACAATGATAAATTAATAAGACATCAAAGATAGCTAAAATGTATTAACCAGGTGGACAAGACATGGCATAAACAATTAATGAAACATCTGGTTACAACACTTTTAGATCAAAGTATATAAAGGTACTTACATTCATTTTTATAACACTTTCACTATTTAACTATTTCACAATTTTACTATCACTTCACTGTTACACACAACTGGAGATCACACTTCGAGCAGAGCACAGAGTGGAATACGATACCATGTGATTTTGAGTCGGTCTTTTATATGGAGAGGGAGTATTGTTTCCTTGCAGACAAGATCCAACATGTTTCGACTTTCACCTTAAATGTTCCGTTGAATACGTAATATCAGGTAATGTGAATAATGGGAACCGTAATTATTATGACAATGAGAAGACCCAAAGGGTTTTACCTAGAATTTGAGAAAGGTATGGTGTATTGTAACGATTGCTTTATCTATAATAAACAATGCCCGTAATGCGTAAAGGGCGACTATTAAGTAATTTTAAACGGCTTTTAAGTAGAAACACGAGTTAATAGAAATACGAGACAAAGACCTTTGCATCCTTCAAATAAAAAAGGGTCGCCGATAGAAAGTAGAAAGTCAATAACACAACGAAACAGGGAAAATGTTGCTTTATCTATCATAAACAATGCTCGTAATGCGTAAAGGGTAACTATTAAGTAATTTTAAACGGCTTTTGCGTAGAAACACGAGTTAATAGAAATACGCGACAAAGACCTTTGCATCCTTCAAATAAAAAAAAGGATCACCGATAGAAAGTAGAAAGTTAAAAGCACAACGAACAGGGAAAAGGTACAAGCTTAAGGGAACCGTAGACCATGAACAAATTCGTGGTTCATACCTACCTCGCGGGTGATATGAAACGGATTCCGCGGACGATATAATTTTCATTCGCGGGTGTTATCAAAGTAATCCGCGGTCGATATCAAATTAATCCGCGGTAGGTATCAAGTTAATCCGCGGTAGGTATCAAATTAATCCGCGGTAGGTATCAAATTAATTCGCGGTAGGTATTAAAGTAATCCGCGGAATTATTCGCGGGTCCCGCGGGCCGAATCTGGAGCAATCGAAAACGTCGGCCATCAGCCGCCGGAGCGCCGCGGACCGGCCGTCGAACCTGCTCCAGTATCGGTGAATCCCTTACTACTTTCAGCACATTGCTGTCACATTGATGGGGTAATCAGGACTACATAGGTACACAGGTACGTGCATCTAGTTTGCCAATGAGAGCAAATAGTTTTAAACTCTAAGTTCCATGAAGTAGTGTGGGGGATTGCCTTTGACCTATAAAGGCGAACTTACAAATATTGTCAGTATTTGAAACAGTATTTTTTTCATGGTTATATAGGTTTTTCTACGGGCCACTTTTGTGCTCCAGATTTTTCAAAAGTACTCTAACGCTTAATCGGTTATTTAAATGGTCATGATCCCCAACTTTTTGTCCACCACTGGTGAACAATGACACAAAATCTTTACTTTGTCTCTCTATGGTGGGTATCAGAAATTGAAAATGTGGGGAGCGATGCATATAGACGAAGGATAGGAAACTGAATAATTTCACGCATTTAAAGCCACTAGTTTAAGCTAGGCCTGTCCATACCATACCATACCAGCCCTATATTATATACTGCCCACTTCTGAGCACGGGCCTCCTCTACAACTGAGAGGGTTTAGGTCTTAGTCCACCACGCTGGCCTAGTGCGAGTTGGTAGGCTTCACATACCTTCGAAATTCCTATAGAGAACTTCTCAGATATGCAGGTTTCCTCACGATGTTTTCCTTCGCTGTTAAAGCGAGCGATAATTCACAAAGAATACACACATAACTTTTAGAAAAGTCAGAGGCGCGTGACCTTGGGTTTTGAACCTGCGGACATTCGTCTCAGCAGTACGGTCCATTCCTAACTAGGCTATCGCTGCGTTCGTAGGTCTGTCAGTCAGTCATTGATGTATTAGGGTTTTTAATACATCAATGCAGTCAGTGTTATATTTATTGTTAAATAGTTTTTTTCGCCATTACCATCTAAACCTGAAGAAATAAGAATAAACCTATACATATTACTTGAACTAAATATTTAGACATTAATAACCCCAAATTACCCGTTTAGCAGGGACATGATAAAGAGAATTAAATAATTTAGACAACATTGAATTTTCTGTCTAAGCGTCCATTACAAAGAGGCTATTACACTTTTTTTTTTTTTTTTTTTTTGTCCTGACTATTCTGCCAGTAGCCTGACGAGGGTCGGCTTTTCTGGCCACACCGGTCTTTAGGGTGAACGCTGACGCGCTCGCAACCCTGAATTTAAGCGACCATGCTGAGGGCAACCCACTAAAGGGTTACGAACCTCGGCTCAGGACGGTCGCTGAGGGGAGAATGAGACATTCAACGATTTGTTGGGATGGAAGGTTTTTTACCTAATCCTATTGGTTCGAGCTGTAATAAATAAGATGAATATAAACCAAGGCATATGATTAAACCTCGCGCTGAGTTACAAAGTAAAAAGTTTTAATTTATCGCATATCGTTGCAATAATTCAGCGTAACAGTATATTCTAACATCATTAAATATTTAGAAAGAAATTTTCTAGCTAACTGGTGTTATTTATTTTTTATATCTAATATATTTTTTATGCAGAGCTTATGCGTGTTTTGATTAAATCTGCCATATATTATGAAATATTTATAGAAACAATGGTTAACGTGTGTTGAGGCCGCCTATGATTGTTAATTTTCAGGTACACTGCTTCACATATTCGTTTTTCCAGGTTATGTCTTTCTTTTACGTATTTAAACAAGTAAAAATGTTGTGTTTTTGAAGCAATCCTTTACATTATGAATATTCAAGGGAACGCGCAAACTCTGTCAACTTATTGCAAACAAGTAAAAAAAAAACAACCACACATCACGCCTTTATGCCCGAAGTTGTAGGCAGCGGTGCAACTATTGCACCCCTTTTTCGCCGTGGGTGTTCCGTCCCATAATGTGATTGGGGGTGAGCCTATCACCATATCGGGCACAAATTCTAGACTCCAGGCTAATACTGAGAAAATATACCCAATATCGCTTTGCCCGACCGGATATTCGAACCCCAGACCTCAGAGTGGACGCTGTATCGCGCACTCAATACAACAATATCACCATGTACGTCAACACTTTTTTTTATTTTTTTTTTTTTTTTTTCGCGGGGTAAAAACGCGTTATCGCTACCACCACCGGGGGGTGAGTGGAACGGTTATGTTGGTTTCACACAGTCTTACGGCCCAATGTCGATACTCGGGAGTATAGCATCATCCGAGCGAGCATTGGACCGAGTCCCTAACACTATGTACACCCTACACCGGCATACCAACCAAAACCCGCGGTGGCCTTCTTCGGCGCATACGAGACGGCCCCGGGGTATCTTGTTGCACTAAGATAGCTGCACGGGACCGTCCCTGCGCGGTGCCGTTGCGGCTCTTCTCTATACAAGGGGGCTAAGATGCCCCCGAACTCTAAAGGACGCCTTTGGCGTCTACGACAACGGGAGACCGACCACCCGTATTGTCGTCCACCTCGGAGTCGCTTAAATTGGACTGAGCAGCCCCCCGCTGCTCGCCCCGCGACTCTCTTGAAGCCCCATTTAGTCGCCTCTTACGACAGGCAGGGGATGCCGTGGCGGAACTCTCTAAATGCCCCCGGACCACAGGGCACGAGGCGCCGGTCAGTCGTCCACCCGGCGCCTCCTACGTCTCCTCTGGCTACGGGCGGGATCATTCTGCTCACGATCCCGCCCGGCGCTCTCCTTCCGCGAGATGACGCGCTCGCAGAAGGAGACCATCGCTCGCCAAGACCTCCAGCCGCCAACCATGGCAGACACCACGGCCGGCAGCGAGAGGTCTCCTCCGACGACTGCTCTAAGAGCGCTGCGTTGTAGATCCCAGGCTGGGCACTCCTCGAGAGTGTGTTGGACCGTGTCCTCGCGGCCGTTGCCACAGTGGTGGCACACGGCGGACTCTTCTTTTCCGATCCGACACAGAAACGAGCCGAAACACCCGTGGCCCGTCAGTACCTGTGTCAGACGGAATGTCGGCGCACCGTGGCGCCTGTCAAGCCAGCTTAAGAAGACAGGTCGCACTGCCGCGACGGTCCTCAAGCCCGCATTCGGGCTCTCCAGCCTGGTATGCCACTCCTCCATGGCGGCGTTGCGGATGGAGGCCAATTGGACCTTGACCTCCCTCGGGGCCAGTCTCCGCCCGAGACGTGATGCCTCAACACTACGCTACTATGAACACTGGAACTTTAACAAAAAAGTAGAAAAAAACCTAAATTTGTTTCTTGTTATCTCCCATTCCACAAATTTTTATTTGCATCGTGATGTGCTACATAATAAATATTTAAATTAAATTTTAAAGTTATAGTTGTAAAAAATAGTTATAACGAGCATTTACTAAAATAGAATAAGTGCTACAAAATAAGGTAATTTTATTTTAAGCATTTAAACTGCTTTATAACTTTGCGTGTTGTTTTAATTTTAATTGTAGGTTGATATTTTATTATGTTTGCTTCATGATATGTTTTAATATTATTTTTAATTTATAGACATGATGTTATTTTAGTTTTATGTCGAGGGCGAGTGTGTTCAATTTATTTCGTCATTGTGTTTTCGTGCGATGTCATTATATTAAAGTTGAATATGACGTTACATCAAAATTGCCTGAGACACAACAATTTTCAAAAGCCATTTTTTCCCATGGTGTATGATGTACTAAAGAGTGAAGACTCTTCCGGCATTATAGGTGTACTCTTTGGCGTATTAACGTGCTAAAGTAAAAAAAAGGGAAGAAAAGATCGTAAAAACATTATAAGTAAATAAGAAATGCATTAAATATGCTTAAGTTAGTTTGAATGCACTTAGCCTCGCCTATAAATATCCAATCTAGCTCCGAACTTATGGTTCAAAACCGAGCTATTAAGTTCAAGAAGTTATTCCTATTCCAATTTATTATCTTGGCAGTCAACTATAATATCATTACCATCTAAGAAATTGCAGAATCCACCGATCGGACGAGATTTGCGGCTCAACTATGCAACTAAGATAGTCTCAACTTTCACAGAGGAACTAACTTTCTCATAGGTCGGATAAACGTAATTATCTTTGAGATATTGTTCCATCGAGCTACGACGTGACAACTCAATGCTGAACATTGAATAATTGTCTAGGGTATCATCCAGAATTCCAGGATTATTTTAATTGATGTACAGTCAGCAGCATAAGTAGATGAACAAATTCAAAATTTCAAATTGCCTACATACTTTTGTGTTCTTACTAACCTTTTTTCTCTCTTCACAAAAATAAAATAAAAGGTATTTACTTTACTTCAAACAAAGAAAAAAATATTTCAGTTTAACTTAACGCGTATATAGGCGGTTTGAAATTTTGATTTTGTACAGATATTTATGCTGCTGACTGTACTATCAACATATTGTCTTAGGTTACTTCCCTCAAAACTTGATAGATGGAAAAATAGCTTTCAGTACATGTTATGGAAGTTTACAAAGGTTTTTTTTTAATAAGTCTTGACTTTTAAAGGCGTAACTAAAATTATAATTTCGATTGATGAATTTCTTCCATATTTAAATCTTTCAACATGTTAAGTAACAGGCTTTTGCTGGTGGCTTTGCCTGCGTGAAAGAGGGTTTTAAGGATAAAATAGTAGACTATATCCTATCTAGGATCTCAAACTATGTCCATACCAAATTTTATCGAATTCGGTTCAGTAGTTTTTTAGTTTATCACGTTCAGACAGACGCGGCTGGGGGACTACGTTTTATAATATTTAAGTTCAGGAATCATGAAGGTAACAACAATAAATGTCATTTCGATATAGTCTCTGTAGTCATAGTTCTTTTTCCTTTGACCTTTTTACGGTAGTCATATTATAATAATAATAATTCCTTCCTAGCCGATTTCGACCACGTCGGCCAAACTCAACAGAGATCAGCCAGGTGCGCAAGAGATATTATAGTGCACTAGTGTGTGCACAATACACAAGTGCACTCGCTATTCCTTCACTCTCATAGTCCGGTGAGACGGCAATCCGACATGACCGGAGAGAGATCAGGCGCAGGACCAACGGCTTTACGTGCTTACCGAGGCACGGGGGTATCGCACCGCCAACTTCCTGACTCCGAGCTGCGACTGAGTAACTTTTATGATGGAAAAACCCAGTCTCGATGTTTTTTGGCCCGACCCAGGATTCGAACCCAGGACCTCAGCGCGCAAATCGTACTCGTAACGCGTAAGCAATACAACTACGCCACCGAGGCAGTCAGTCCTATTATTAGGAGTTATGTGACACCGACCAACGAGCGATAACGGCATACCGGCGAGTACAAAGTATTGTGTTCGTGATTTCCTAGGCTTCAAATAACAAGGCCAAAATATCAGTCGAAAGCAAAATGCGGGTGATAAGTAACAAAAGGTTCTAATACAATACTCGGCAATTTGTTATTTTAATTAATAAAGCATTGAAAGCAATAAGTTTTTGTTTTGATGCCTATTCTCAATTTGCATTGCGGTCTTAATAAATATTAAATTGAATTGTTTTCGTCATGTTTGTTCTTTTGCTACTGAATTCATTTTGCGAGCATAATGTCGTAGAATTGAAATCATTTTCAATATTCCTCTTTGAGGATTGAAAATCGCATTTTCTCGTAAATATTTGTAAGACTCAATTTAATCCTAACATGCTTTTGAGTATAGATTGTACCTGAGAACAACATGACGTCTTTCGGGCAGTAGCTTGAGTATTTTCGAAACGTTTTGGAACGAAAACCAGCAACAGGCTAGTGATACCTACCCAACCTTTTTGACTTTTTTTATGATATAGGGGGCAAACGAGCATATGGTTCACCCAATGGTACGTGATCACCGATTGACTACGTTAAAATTAGTTACCTACCTACGCTATTTGAAAAAAATGCTGTTTGTGGGTATTTTCAACCGGTTCGTAACAGTCCGGTTGAAACAGGCCGGCATAATTGTGTCGACTGGTGAGGAATAATCATCTCTCGTGAGTCGTAACTGTATCTGAACCCCACTCTGCCAATAATCATGTGCAGTAGAATCATTTTGTCGTGCCCGTATAAAAGAAACTGACCAAAGAGATTTGTTAATACTGTTTTGGGAAAGACGGTGCTAAGATATTGGCAAAGACTCACTTCTGGTCACCGTACTCAGTATAAGAATGAATGCATGAATGAACTGGTTGTAGGTCTCTCATATGTAAGTGTCCGTCTGGGTGGGTACCACCGCAATGTCTAGCAGCAATGTGGATGCACTGTTGTGTTTCGGTTTGAAGGACATTGTAGCCAGTGTAACTGCTGGACATAATGAGACTTAACCTCTTCTGTCTCAGGATGACGAGCGCAGCGGAATGCCACACGGTACTTTGTAACTCAAGGTGCTGGATGGTGTTGCTACTGTTTATGGGTGGGCGCTTACACTCGCTCACGTTCGCTTGTATGCGTTAAGGCGCCGCGAAGACGCATAGGTCCAATTTCACCAATTTCTAATTTAACGGGCGTTAGTTAATCCGGTATTAAAATTAACGCGAATGTTAAAGTATCGCGGGTGCCATGAAAGAACGGCCAGTTAAGGAAGATAATCACCAGTTTTTTTTTTTTTTTCCGGTAGGCGATCCTGCAGTCAACACCGGGGGAAACCTGCGAATGGGATACTGGAGTCCCCCGGCTTGACGACTGCAGGGGCCTGGGAAGGAAGTGGAAAAGGATGATGGAAGGAAAGGTGGGGAATGGAGAAAGGTTCTCAGGATGGGTGGAAAGGAAAAGGGTGCCAGGAAATGTTCGCGGGCCCTTTTAGGCCTCAATGTGTTATACAACCAAGAGGTATACACACTGACTGTGTGCCTCGGCCCGCGACTAATGTTCCCCCGCGCATGGGCGTGCATTGGGTGTGAAGACCCAAAGCACAAGAATTGCCTCGGGGGGCGATAATCACCAGTTAGGTCATGGTGGGACACTCAAAAACCTTAACAGTCCGTTAAGACAGTTAACAGGCTGTTAAAGTAACTAATAGAGCATGGCATTAGGTCTTTCTGTTGCTCTCGCAAAAGGTTTAAGGACACAATCTTGTGTCATAATGTCATAATACAACAGACATGAAAATAGTAAGTCAGAAGAAAAAAAAATGCAGAATGCTGATTTCTGAACTGAACATGTATTAAAGCCATAGTGCAAGACGGTCGCTTCAGGCATGTTAATGGTCTCATGTAATGGCAATTGAATCGCTATGATTAAGCTACTGCGTTTCTCTAATATGGTAAATTGGGTAATAATGTGCAACACCATTAGAACCTAGTATTGAGTTTAATGAAATATACTTAACTGCAGTTTCTGTCTAATGGAGTTTGAATAGACGCGTAAATGTGCAGTGAAATTCTGATGCACTATAGTTACGGGTGTATCTTCAGTCTCATATTAGGTTTAAACGTTTCAATCATACCAAAGTTCTGAGATGCAGAATTTCATGATAAGGTTTAATTCATAATCATTATACCATACCATACCATACCATACCAGCCCTGTATTATATACTGCCCACTGCTGAGCACGGGCCTCCTCTACAACGGAGAGGGTTAAGGCCATCATAATCATTATAGAATTCATTAAATTCGTTATACGAAAGTCGCAAATCAGGTAAAAGCGGGCTTCGTGAAGTAACAAATAATGATTCTCATTTTATTCTAACACAGTTTTTCAATGTTAATCAAGCTAACGATTTGACATTACGTTTTTTTCACTAGTAAACAAGGAGTACTTAATTCTTTCACCCGATGGCTTACAACTAGGCAAGCGCCAAGACTGCCCAATAGTAAAAACATTACCCAGATATTAGAAATATATTTTACTATAAATCAAAATATTTTCATCTCCTATTTTTTTTTTTTTTTTTTATCTTTTATTTATTTTGTATTTGCTTAATTTCGTTGCAGGCTAAATACTTCCGCAGACGCTCCGACCTTCACCACATAGTGTCATGTTACAGTTACGGTGGAATAGTCTCACCTGCCTTGATGGTAAGCAAGCAAGCAAGCCTTGATCTTCGAATTTTAAAGTATTTTGTAGCAACGTGCTCTCATTATGTCACATCATACCCGGTAATTACGCTTTCTACAATGTCTACTAACATTATAGTACATAGTTGTAATAAAAATAATAAATAAAATAATAGGTACACTATTTGGTGGCAAAAATAGACAAAGGGAGAGAATTTGTTTATGCTTCTTAAAATCAAGGAAATGTAAGAGTATTTACTTTTATTCAGCGAGAAACCTAAATACTATTATTTGATGGACGCAGCAGAACCGTAGGGTCATTCGGCCTAAAAGTACGCACTTTTTTTTCTATCGTCTACACAGTCAAAAATATAGTGTCTTGAAAAACGTTTTAACATTCCATGTAAAGTAAATTTATTCTACTTTCATTATTTAATCATCTTTTGTACATTTCTTCATTGTTTTTTTTGCAATACATGTTTAAGTGCATCGGGAGAAATTCGTACTATTGACCCGTTATGTGGGTAAAACTACGCAAAGTGAATACGCAGAATATTTTTTTTCTGTATAAGGTCTAAAAATCTTTACAAATAATATTCGACTTAATTACAGCTTAAAGAAGAAAAAACCGTGCGATCATAGTAATGAAGTTATAACAGGGTGCGTACTTTTAACCTCGTACTCTTACCCAAACAGGGAATATTTTAAACAATCACACGTTAGTTGAGACGCATTTATTTTCTAGGACAGAATTAATTACTAAAATAAATACTATAATAATCATGTAAACTTAATATAATTAACGGACTTTTGTAAACTGATGCACCGTCTAGCTATACACTTTTTTCCCAGCACAAAATATTGGTAACTAATTAACAAAATCACGTTGATCACCGTTTTTCGCTAAACAAGTGAGGCTTGGTAAAATAGCTTGTGGCTCTGAAATCTTCCCTGACGCGCCCCTGATCTAGCCGAAAAAGTGTCTGAGCCCCCTCAGTAGGTTCCGAGATATTGACCATGCGAACTTTTACCCACTGCGTGCTGTTGCCCCGAATGACCCTAATGTAAAAACGCGAAATCGTTCTAAGTTAAAAAGAAATAGCAAAGCACTAAGATTCACGAGAGCTGCGAACCAAAGAGATGAATGTACAACATTATCTCGGGCTATAGTGCGGTGTGCGGTTTGCACCGCCAGCCACTTTGCTCCGGGCGACAGACGAAAATGCCTAGAAAACCGCCGAACTTTTCTGCTTTTATGTGCATAAAAAAGTAAAAAGAACCTTATGGAACAGCCGTGTCTATCTGTCCGTCTGTTGTCAATTGCTTTTTCACTGACAAAAATAGCTGGGAACGAAACGTGTGGCTAGTTTATTCGCATGTAAATTTGAATCAGTATAATATTTCTGTCAGAAATTAAATCTGTACTTATAATTTAAGACATCTGCTCGCGGCTCCGCCCGCATGAAAAAGTTTTTCCGGGATAAAAGTATTTCCCAGGATAAAAAGTAGCTTATAACACTCAGGAGTATTGTACCTAGCTTCCTATTAGTGAAAGAATTTTCAAAATCGGTTCAGTAGTTTTTGAGTTTATCCATTACAAACAAATAAACAAACAATCAAATCTTTCCTCTTTATAATATTAGTATAGATAAATAAACAGATGTGAGAATATACTGTGGTTTTAATGTTGGTTAATCATCGAAAATATTGATCCGACTCCGTGAAGTTAAATTATCTCTGAGCGCTACATATAGGTTACATTTATACCGACAACGAAAATTAAACGCGAACAGAGCCGCAGCCGAAACCATAATAAAATCCAATTAAATTAAAGTCTAGTAAACATTGAAGCGACGATAGCCAAGTTGGGAATGGAACGGTATGCCGAGACAATGTCCGCAGGTTCAAAACCCAAGGCACACACCTCTGAATTTTCGAAGTTACGTGTGTATTGTTTATCAATTATCGTTCGCTTTAACGGTGAAGGAAAACATCGTGAGGAAACCTACATACCTGAGAATTCTCTATAAGAATCTCGAGGGTATGTGAAGTCTGCCAACCCGCACTAGGCCAGCGTGGTGGACTAAGGCCTAACCCCTCTCAGTAGGAGGCCTGTGCTCAGCAGTGGGCAATATATAATACAGGGCTGATGATGTGAAACATTGATGTATTAAAAAACAATACATCAATGCCAGTAAAACTAGATTTTGTCAAATTAAACTATATTTTCAAGGATATATTCAAACTATGAAAGATATAATATTTGTACACCTAAGTAAGTACTATTGTGATCACCTTGATCTAGTAGCAGCGTAATTGAGGCAAGACGGTCTTAAGTTCGATTCTCAGGATAGGCAACTATTTTTTTTTAGCACGGTTTTCCGTGACGTCGGGCCAGCGATCTTTACAAAATACATATTTTTTTCTACAAGATAAAAAATGTGTGTTAAGGACAAGCAGAAATTAAGACTCTCATGTCGTGTGTTGTATTCAACGCAAGACACGTGTAAGACTAAGGGGCAAATGTCCTCATTATTATAACGTCTTACCATTATTTATGCACGATGCTTTGTATTAACAAGTCTAAATCTCGACGTGTATGAATTTCGCCAAACTATTTCCTAGTTGTCTATGCTTTCCGTTTACAATGTTTGAAAATAGAACCTGTATTTTCAACGCTGCATACTATCTGTGGGTACACAAGAGATTATATCTTAAGTTAAGGGTCAGGTTAGGGTCGGACTACATTTACCGCACACCTGAAGTAGTGTTAGTGTAGATAGTTCTGTCTACATAGACTGAGTTAGTACAAATATCTTACAGGGCAAGTAACTTTACCTTTGCTATTGCATTTTGAGTGCTCGGTAAACTCTTCGTAAGATTAATAATTCGTATATCTTGCGCTAAAGCTCGTGAAGTACATGATTTTTCTGGCATTGTTTGCTTACCATCGAAAATACCATACCATACCACACACGCCCTGTATTATATACTGCCCACTGCTGAGCACGGGCCTCCTCTACTACTGAGAGGGGTTAGGCCTTAGTCCACCACGCTGGCCTAGTGCGGGTTGGTAGACTTCACATACCTTCAAAATTCAGAGAACTTCTCAGGTAGTATGCAGGTTTCCTCACGATGTTTTCCTTCACCGTTAAAGAGAGCGATAATTCACAAAGAATACACACATAACTTTTTAGAAAAGTCAGAGGTGTGTGCCCTTGGGTTTTGAACCTGCGGGCATTCGTCTCGACAGTCCGTTCCACTCCCAACTAGGCTATCGCCTATACCATCGAAAATAAATGAAATAAATTAGTGTGTAACTTTTTAATATCGTGAAGGACGTTCATGCAGGAGTCCATCTTGATAGGTTTCAATGTGTGCATGTGACATGTGCCACCGAGTAGATGTGCGAAAGCATTCTTCTGTTTTGCAATGCAAGCCAATTTAGTGCAGGTACTGAACATTATGGTGCTTGTGTTTTCACAGTAGTCGCGGTTCAGTCATGATCATCATCAGTCACATGAAGTCTACTGCTGAACATAGGCCTCCCCTAAAGATTTACAGACGGACTTGTTGAAAGCGGCTTGCATCCAGTGTGTCCCTGCGACCTTTATCAAGTCGTTCGTCCACCGGCAAGTGCAGTTCAGTGGGCTTAGAATGTGACAAAAAGACGCAACTCGTAAGACGATGTCGTTTAATTTTGACAGTCAACTGCTCACTTCGAGATTTTTTGCTCTACTTACATTACCAACCAAATTATAAAGTTTGAGCGTGTTATGCCTCCGACAGCGTTTGTGAACACTGTCAACTAAGATCATACAAAATCAAAATACAAAATATTCAAATTAAAATCTTGTTTCTATCTTTTCAGTTCTTCAATGAATTTAATAAAGATGGCAGATATTGACGCAGTCTGTTTTTTAGTTTTTCTTAATTTTTTTTTTTATTTCCATCTTTTTATTTCTCAAGCAACTTTATTAGCATTTTCTATTCCAAACTCCAATAAAACATATAGTTATAATATATATTCGTAATCACCGTTAAAAGTTCTTTATTTTGATACCACATTCGATGTATTTTGAAATCATTTTTTTTAGATTACTTTTTGCCGCCAAAAATCCTTAATTTTTTTTTTTTTATATTTATGTATCCAGTGTCACTCTCAAGACTAAGACGAATCTATTGACACTACTCACATAAAAATACGACAAGCCGTTTAGGCTGTAGGGCGTGCCAAAGAAATATACAAACATATATACATACATAAATACATACATACATACACTCGAAAAACATAACCCTCCTTCTTTCGCAGTCGGGTAAAAATCATTCATTGGCATACCAAACAAAACTTTTAATTGGGTAATGTTCAAAACAAAAGTTTGTTAATAGTTTCACAGTGACATGAATATTTCACTATAAAGAGAGCAAAAGTAATTTGGACGCAAGTTTAATGTTCGAACTATGCAATATGTTTTCTTTATGATTAAGTACGTATAACAAAAAATAATTGGATTATTTACTTTAGGTTTTGTTTTGATAGCTCTAAGGCGAGAATTGCTTATTAAATATAATTTAAGTCACTTACGTAAGTTATAAATATGTTGTAAGTCGAAATAACATGGTGTCGTTTGCCGATCTTTGATTGAAAAAAACCCGATAAAAATATTTAAAGGCAATCTCGGATTTCAGGGTGTTATATATTTTTTTTATGGCTTTGAATGACGAGACGAGCATGGCGTTTGCCTGATGGTAAGTGATACGACCACCCATAAACAGTAGCAACACCATCCAGCACTTTGAGTTACAAAGTACTGTGTCGCATTCCACTGCGCTCGTCATCCTGAGACATAAGATGTTAAGTCTCACTATGGCCTGTAGTTACACTGGCCACAATGTCCTTCAAACCGAAACACAACAGTGCATGCGCACTGCTGCTTGGCGGTAGAAATAGACATTGCGGTGGTACCCACCCAGACGGACTCTTACATATAAGAGACCTACCACCAGTAGACAGATAGTATTTGCCAGACTCCGGGCTGATACTGAGTATACAAACTGAATATCATTTTGCCCGACCAGGGATCGAACCCAAGACTTCATCACTACAGTCGTGCAATGCAATGCAATGCAATCAGCCCTGTATTATATACCTACTGCCCACTGCTGAGCACGGGCCTCCTGTACTACTGAGAGGGGTTAGGCCTTAGTCCACCACGCTGGCCTAGTGCGGGTTGGCAGACTTTACATACCCTCGAAATTCTTATGGAGAATTCTCAAGTATGTAGGTTTCTTCACGGTGTTTTCCTTCACCGTTAAAGCGAACGATAATTGATAAACAATACACACGTAACTTCGAAACATTACAGTCGCACTACAGTCGTACTTTAAAACAACTACGCCGCCAAGGCAGTCAAGTCAAGTCGAGTAGTCTGGAATTTGTGCTCGATGTGGCGGTAGGCTCGCCCCCTATCACATGATGGGACGGAATACAGACGGCGAAAATTGGTTGCACTACTTGCGCCTCTGCCTACCTCATCAGGAATAAAAGGCACGCGTGTGTACGTACGTGTGTGTGTGTGTGTGTGTATTTTGCCCAATATCATACAAAAGTCTTTTATAAAATGTCCTTGATTTTTAATCCAAGCCATATTTTTAGACCGCTTAAAAAAGTCTATTCTATATAATAAATATTTTCGTCAAAAACATTATAGAAAAGAAAAAACCTTATTTGAAGATATAAATAGATCCAAAAAGTATATTGAGACCTAAATTTTCTTCTTAGTAACTGGCGTTGGAGACGTAATAATGTTATATATGGCTTATATAACATTATTAGAAATTTATTTATTTATTAGAAAAACGAAAAAATAAAATGTTAAGTATTTTAATAAAAGTATTCGAAAGAAAATAAAACATCTATTTGGATGACTTATATGACATGCCAGGGTACTTCCCACCATTAAAGGTAAAGTACATTTCTTATTTTTTCACATTATATTTGGATTACGTTGTGCTCAACCTCATTTTCATCTTGAACAATTTCCAAATACGGCTGAACAAAGTAATATGGATATAATAGCCCACTATCTTTTTGGTCTACCATGTAATAGCTAGGATGCGATTTGAGCCATTAAACCTCAAGTAGAGAGATCAATTATTGCTAGCAATGATTCTTGTACGATTAATTCATATAAGAATCGCTCGAGCCACTTTCTCACCCACTACGACTGTTTACACGAGGTTTACACAATGTAATTTCTCTCGGAAGTGAGAGTATCATTCAATATTACATCTGTCAAAATTTTTAGGCCGGACGATTATTGCCTATCTACGCGGGCAAGCACTGCCTCACCATTGCCATTGCTAGCAAAAATGTCTCCGCCTAATTGATGCTTAAAAGCAGAATTTCTAGGAACAGAATTCCATTTTCAAATAAATAAACATTCGAAATTCCTGATTTTCCAACATAGAATCCCTATTATCTGGGAATAAGAGTAAAGTCAAGCATAACAGGTAATAACGGGTATAGAACAAGCGCAACGGAGCAAACCAAAATGCAGCTTTAAAATTGAACTAGAAAACTAAATGGCTGGCTTACGAACACACGAAACGTAGTTGGTAATTAGCGGTCGCCTGGGCACATTAGTGATATAGCTATAACTTGCAACTGAAATTAACCCTAGATTCATGGTTCGCAAATGTAATCTTCTTAGTTTGTTAATGACCTTCATGTTGGTTGATGCTGATTGAATGATTCAATATATTAGTATATACTGATTGAATGCTCAGCACTTTGTTGATGAGGCACGATGTTGCGACACGCACTGAACTTTTGGTATTAACAAAAAACAAGAAAACTGAAAATGAGGTTATAAACCTAAAAAAAACCTCTATCACATATCACTGAATCTTAGCATTGAATGAATTGATAGCGAGGTGAAAGGGTATAAAATAAAATTGATTTACAAGTTACAACCACTATTAATTTTCTATCTTATAAAAAATACATTCCACTAAAATAAAGATTTTAACTTGATGGTCAGCTTGTAAATAAAATAATACATAAAGTATCAATCCGCACGATTTTTTAAAGGTAGTTAGTATTCAGGCAAAATATCTTACCTTTTCTCGCACAAAAAAGGAGAGCTATGCCAGGGTCGTCGAACTACTAGCCTAGCAGTCCTTTGAGAATCGACGTTCCTGCAACAAACTGGTGGTAGGTCTCTCATATGTAAGAGTCCGTCTGGGTGGGTACCACGGCAATGTCTATTTCTACCGCCAAGCAGCAGTGTGCATACACTATTATGTTTCGGTTTGAAGGACATTGCAGTCAGTGTAACTACAGAACATAGTGAGACTTCACATCTTATGTCTCAGGATGACGAGCGCAGTGGAATGCCCCATAGTACTTTGTAACTCAAGGTGCTGGGTGGTGTTGCTACTGTTTATGGGTGGTCGTATCGCTTGCCATCAGGCGAACGGCATGCTCGTCTCGTCATTCAATGCCTTAAAAAAAACCACTAACTAGCCTAGTAAAGGCTGGTCATAGTATCTATTTAACCTCTTTTAGCCGCACTCAACACGCCTAACAAAATTAGGCCATCGTATTTATTTTAGCCTAGAAGTACATACATGATATAGGATGATTTCGGATCCCATTATAGGTAATGGTACTAACACTGGAAAAGGTATATTAACTGAAAAACTAAATATATCTTAATATATATAAATCTCGTGTCACAATGTCTGTCCTCAATGGACTCCTAAACCACTTAACCGATTATAATAAAATTCGCACACCATGTGCAGTTCGATCCAACTTGAGAGATAGGATAGTTTAAATCTCAAATTATAGTCGCAATTTTAATTTATTGCTAATTATTTGTCTGTTATTATTTGACAGTCACAATTATCTTAACTCCAAATGATTCTAACAGATGTCGATACCTTTCGACTGGGTTGAGTAAGTAATCAATAGATGGCGCTGCTATGAATGATTCTAACAGATGTCGATACCTTTCGACTGGGTTGAGTAAGTAATCAATAGATGGCGCTGCTATGGTAAATCTACGAACGTGTCATATAAGCAACATTTTAAGCGGGACTTTTATACCGGGAAAACTCATTCACGCGGGCGGAGCCGCGGGCAAAAGCTAGTCATATTATAAAAAGAAGCGAAGATAACAACATACTATTAATAAATTATTAAAATCCATTAAGCCATTTAAGCTATAGAACCTGCCCATGGAATGGAAACACATAGACACATTGGAAAAACTGGTCTTAGAGCTTTTGAAATTTTATTAACATCACGATAAGCTTCAATGAAGAATGTACAGGTGATGAAAACCGCCACCACACTTGTAAGAAGACATGAAGAAAAGAAGTAGAAACTTCGCAAAGAATGAATAATACCTACACTTAAACTAACATAATATTGACGTTCATGAAATTCAACAAGCTTCAAATTAAAGCTGATTCAAGTAAAGTTCGCACGACCAGTTCTCAGTCACGTTTTAAGAGCGTTGCAATTTCATTTTAAATTTTCTCTACTCGCCACTCCTAAGGCTTCCGGGAGTCCACGGGGCATTTAGAAGCGAGGAATTTTATTGCACCGTTAGTTATTTCGTCTCGGATGCTCACTTGATTTTTAAATTGTGTATTTTCGTATATTATTTATTAAAATACAGCTTTCATATTTTACGCGAAACGTTTTATGGAACGTGGAGGAAGTGCTGTCCGTGGCATTTCATAGGCATTATAAGAACTTATTACTTGAATTTTAGTTCAATAATTTCTAACTGCAGCTGTACTACATTTCTTTAAAATTTTGATTCAACTTTCATATTCTTACTTAATTTGTTCCACTTCGTCCTTTCTTACGACAATGAGAGCAAATCTAAAATTATCTCTGACCTCGTTAAGAGAGATTGTGATGGCAGATATTCTTAGAAAAGCTTAGGTCTCGGTCTATTATTTTAGATAGTATTTGAGTAGTTTTATAGTAAGTCCAACAAGTAAATAGGTATGTGATAATAAATCATCATGTAGTACTTAAGAATTGTGAACGCCTCGTCGGCTTTTACTAATAGGGTATTTTTAGGAATGAAGGAACCTGTTTTGGGAGGGATCTGAAAATAAGATTTTGGTATTCAGTTTTCCGTGAGACATGGGTGGAGCCTACTCTTTCATTCTGCAACCTAATGTGTCTACAGAAAGGTTTTAGCACGTACATTAGTTTTTAAAATAATAATAATTAATATCCTGTGCCCAATTTTTTGCCATACCTATGTGTTTATCGCATAAAAGATTTGCTTATAAAACTGCCTGCCTCGGTGGCGTAGTTGTATTACGGTACGACTGCATTGCTGAGGTCTCGGGTTCTATCCCTGGGTCGGGCACAGTGATGTTTGGTTTTTCTATTCAATATCAGCTCAGAGTCTGGAATTTGTGCCCGATATGGTGATAGGCTCGCCCCCATAACATCATGGGACGGAATGCGCACGGCGAATAGTGGGTGCACTAGTTGCGCCTTTGCCGGCGATAAAAGGCGTGAATGTGCGTATGTATATGTGTGTGTGTATCTTCTACTTATCAATAAAAGCACTATCAAAATCGCTCCAACCATTTCAAAACAATTTCATTTATAGATAATCCTTTACAAACACACCGTCATTTGCCTAGTTAACTGTCCCATAAATTACTACGCAAATATTGTGAGCGATCGGAAAGGCAATATTTTATTTCCAATGTTCTCACTGACAAACAAACAAATAGTGCAGCGATATTCATGCAATTTATCCACGTCTACCGTACGAGAACAGGTGTTGGGAAATTTCATAATAGTTAAATTTTCACCGAATATTCTTTTATTTTCACCTGTGGGTGAAAAGTGTTTGAAAACAATTAAATGCATTGTGCGGACACGTGTTGAGGTACGAGTTCTCGTCAAAAATGCATTGTTTTACTTAAGGGTATGCTCTTTTTGGATAACAAAGGAGGTCAGGGATTGTCGGTTGAGACGTGGAAGTGATTATGGTGTAGTGCTTAGTAGATCTGCTCTTTGAGTTAAGGTGCGTTTTTATGCCTATTGTAAATGACTATAATTATTTGCATATTGTATGAATATTGCAAATTTTAGGTGAAGATATATTGATGTATTTTTAATATATGGACAGACGACTTGATAAAGGTCGCAGGAACACGTTGGATGCAGGCCGCTTTTGACAGGTCCGTGTGAAAATTTTTAGGGAAGGCCTATGTTCAGCAGTGGATGTCATGTGGCTGATGATGAATATAATTATTTTAAATTACCTCGGTGCGACTGCCTCGGTGGCGTAGTTGTGTTACGGTACGACTGCAAGGCTGAGGTCTCGGGTTCGATCCCCGGGTCGGGCAAAGTGATATTGGATTTTTCTATTCAGTATGAGCCCGGAGTCTGGAATTTGTGCCGGGTATGGCGATAGGCTCGCCCCCTATCACATCATGGGACGGAATACGCTTGGCGAAAAGTGGGTGCACTACTTGCGCCTCTGCCTACCCCTTCGGGGATAAAAGGCGTGAGCATGCATGGGTAAATTATTATTGTTGATAAATTGCATTTATTTGTTTAATTTTTTTTAAACAGGTAAATTAAAAATGAAATCGTCATTAAGTGCATACGTATTGAAACTATTAAACAATTTTTTATTATGTATTACCAATATTAATAAATTTTAAATGATCCTTAAAGTATGACATAATAAACAGGGGAAGTTTCAGCCACAATGCATTATTAAAACACGTCGAAAATGAATGTGAGTGAACGGGAAAACTGATTAATTTTAATACGACCCAAAAAGATAATGGTAATTTATAATAAATCTACCTTTTGAATTAATTATTTATGAGGTCGTAGTAATAACATCATTTTTAACTAAACGCAACGTGTGCAAACAGTTATTAGTATATAGTGTTTTATTTACTGCTTAATCTGAAGCTAAATCACTTTTTCTTTTAAAACAAAGTACTTTTATACTGTACTGTTCGATATCTTATTCCATTGTGGGGTCGGCGCAAACCCCGGTTTTAGGCAAATTGCAGGAGAATTTATCTTAGGCGAGGTTTAGATTAGCAAGAAAACTTAAGCGAAGAACTTAAACCGAAGTTATCTTCCGTAGTCGATTTTTACCGTGCACTCACGGCAAACTAACTTATTTTTTTATATACTGACGCGGCAAAAATGACTCCACTGCACCTGATGGTAAGCGGAGATGGGTCCATAATCCATATAGAGTCTACTACTCTCGACTGACGAGCGATGATTATATCTCGTCAGTTGACACCTGTTTGAACCAGATATACACAGGCCGATCGCGGAACGTGGCTCACTTACGGGCCACTATGGCAGGTTTTAACATCTTCAGTCTTACTTATAAACTCGTCTTATCTATTAATCAATTGCTTTGCCACCGATTAGCAAAAATTTTACTTATTAACTTGTTTTAGCACTAAGATGTGGTTAGGCATTGCTTAAATAACTCAAAATGAAACATCGCCGTGGCCTAGTTAAAACCTACTTATAAGGCAAGATGGCGGGTTTTGATTTACAGCTGATCGAGTAAATTTGTGTGTCAAAAGTTAAGCATTGGTTAAGAGCAGATTAGTTGAGACGTAACTAAGCATAGCTTTGCGATTTTTTTATAAGTAAAACTGCTTATGTACGGTGGTCGATATCCGGGAACAAAATATATTCTATCAGCAACAAGCTTTGAACCTTGCAAGAGTTGAGGCAAGTCGTATTTATGTATAATTATTATATTATTGCCGCCAGGTTAAACGCATGTGCAAGTTCTTGGGTAGTAATATATTGCTGTGAGAAATTGCTAGTTTTAAATATGGCTTTAATTTTTATGAGCAACTGCCGGCATAACGTCGACCTGTTTTGGGAGATCTAAACCCAACCAAATCGTGAAAAAAGACCCAAATGTCTAGGGTAGGTCAAAGAAAGTTGGTTATTATATTCTCGAATAAGAATGGCCGCGACATTTATTATCTAAAAACAAGAACATATCTATAAATACGTAAACACTGGCTTTAAAGTTGAACGAATGTAAAGCTAGATCCATTGTGGTATAACTTTCCTTTACCTCCCTTTTGGCGGGTTAAATAAAAATAGAACAAGGTAATATAGTGTTTTGTCAGCCTCCATGGCATAGTAATGGGTTGACTGAGATGAGAGGCCAAGGTTTGATTTTCTTTAGAACAAATTTTCGCATACTGCCTCCGAATCACTCCGAATGTATTACTTAAAGTTGTGTTTTTCAAAAAGTCTTTTACATTTTTTATAAAAAATGACATACGAGCAAATGCCCGACCTAATAGACCACTTATGAACATTTGAATCCCAAAATATGTTCACCGTTGAGCTTCACCAGGGCTTGAAATATTTAGTTGTCCTTTTACTTTCTCATAATCCTTGACCTCCCGAACTTAGTTACTATAATAATAATAATAATAATCCCGATTTCGGCCACGGCGGCCAATCTCAACGGAGATCACTCAGGTACGCAGGAGATATTATAGTGCACAAGTGTGTGCGCAATACACAGGTGCACTCGCTATTCCTTCACTCTCATAGTCCGGTGAGACGGCAATCCGACATAACCGGAGAGAGATCAGGCGCAGGACCAACGGCTTTACGTGCTTTCCGAGGCACGGAGGTATTACACCGCCAACTTCCTGACTCCGAGCTGCGACTGAATATTTTTTAAGATGGAAAAACCCAGTCACAATGTTTTTGGCCCGACCCGGGATTCGAACCCAGGACCTCAGCGCGCAAATCGTACTCCTAACGCGTACGCAATACAACTACGCCACCAAGGCAGTCACTATAGAGAATATAATAGCCTCACCACATAATGCAATTTCTGTGATGAGCTTCTTAAAATCAATAACTCATACCGTAAAAAGGGTGAAACCCTGTTCCAGCGCTTACAGTAATTGTCACAATGATTCTTGCAAATAAATGAATAAAAGACGTTCCACGTGAAAATACTAATTCCACTTCAAATAGAATTACTTGTGTCGTTCTGGGAATTAAATGTTCTCTCTTTTAATATTTAGTAATCATAAGAAGAAAAACACGAGACGCGACTTCAAATATATTAAAATTAACTGAAAAAGGACTTTAAATTGAGCTTCACAAGCCTTTGTTTACAGAGATGGATTATGCACGAATTCTGCTTTATTTTGTAGGTAGACTCGCTGCCGATCCTGGCCGAGTGTTTCTGATGCTAATACGGCATTTTTATTACTCCACATTAGAATATCGAGCATTCCTCCGGACGGCAGTCTGCATTATCTTGCTTTTATACTATACTTTACAGCATCACGTGTGCTTGAGTGTTAACCCTTCGCCTAGCATAAATCAGTTGGCTTAATGTGTTTGTTTTTGTAATGACTGTTGATCCTTGTGGTTGTTATTTTTAGTTTTATCATATCTTGATATATCTTGTTATTTGCAAATTTGGGTTCGTATACTTAATATATAAAAAATGTTAAGCTTAATAATTCGCTATTTTCAAAGTCAAACCATGTCAAAAGGGATGGTGAAGCAGATGCACACCGCTGAGCTTCGTCAGGTCTTCAAATATTTAGTTGTCCTTTTACTCACTCATAATACTAGATCTCCCGAACTTAATTAAAGTAGAGAATATTATAGCCTTACCACATAATGCAATTTTTGTGACGAGCAACTTCTTAGAATCCATAACTTTGAAACTAAACGTCAAATTACATTAATTTTCAATATGTAATTTTTAGACACATTAAAGAGTTTTACTTCGGTATTGTTTGTTAATTTAGCCTAATTTCATCTTTTTGAAGTCAGTTTAGAATACTAAAATAATAGTAGCTTTAATTTATTGTGACTGTAAAATAATGAATTTCACTCCTCACGTCAAATTGCCTTTACAAGGCAAAACAATGTACATAATTAGAAAACTTTGATATTAGACTTTCAAATATTATACGCATAGTACAGTCATTTGGTGCTAAAAAGGGTAGAACTACATGGAAAGTATTCTAGGAGTCTTGAAAATGGGTAATTTTATAGATTTTGATGTGCTTTTTTCGAATTTCAACTTGGCCACCTTGTATCTTTGCCGCTCGCACCGCCATATTGGAAGATGGCGCCTAAAAGCAGTTTGTTTGACAATATTATCTCCTTTCCAACTCATCCTTACATAACACTACCAAACGGATTTCGATTAAATTTGGTATAGAGTTAATTTGAGACCCTGACTAGAACATAGGTTACCCCGTGGTTTTACCCCGGAAAAATATAAAGCGAGACTTCTATGCCGGAAAAACTCATTTACGCGGGCGAGGCCGCGAGCTAGCTTCACGATAAAAACATTTGTAGATATATAAAATGAAACTAGAGAACTAACCTTTATTTGAAAAAAATAATAGTTTTGACGTTAATTACCTTTTGAGTCAAATCATCAGTACACGTTTATCGTTTTAGAGCGTCGTTTGTATTTATAGAACAATGGCTTCTCATGAATTAAACATAATATTATTTGCAAAAAAGTGAAGCGAATAAATTGAAGGAAAGAGTGGAGACTTTTCGTAGGTCGAGTAGGTAGAAAGGACAATAAAGGTAAACTTTTGGTGGGACAGAGTTCGATAGTCGTTCACGATGTATGCCAAAACGATAATGGGAAGTTAATTGCTGCATCTTTGTTTAAAGGCAGCGATGCCACGACTTCTCAACCACAACTGTGATCCGTGCGCCCGACATTATCATTCACTTACACTTTGCGATGCTCGTACACCAAAACTATTGGTTTTAAGAAAAAAATATACTAACATAAAGGTTGTAGGAAATTTTCTCTAGTTTCATTTTGTATAAAAATGTTTTTATCGTAAAATAAGTCGGAACGGAGGTATTGTCGAAATTCCGCTTAGACGCCATTTTTCTAATATGGTGGTCCAAGCGGCAAAGATACGAGTTGGCAAACTTTAAATTCAGAAACAAAACTTCCAAATTAATAAATGTACCGTTTTTGAAACTCGCGGAAAACTTTTCAGATAAAGCAACTAAATGACTTTAGCATCATTGCTAGAGTCATTTAGTAGTTTTAAGGTCTACGTATTTAAAATACAAATAAATATCAAAGAAAATAATATATTACTTTAGCAAATATCATATTATACTGTATTGTCAGAATTAATAGTCTTAGAACTTCGCGAGCTTAAACCATAGAGGCGTATAAACAATACTGCATTTTTTTTATAAAACGGGTTGCGGTATAAACGATTAAATATAAAGTGGGACAGATTCTAAACTTATCAATATACATAAATGTTAATATTTAAGAAAAAAAAATTTGCTAACTTACGCAAAAAGGCAACAAATATTTCTATCTTTTCTCTCCTGAGATCTAAACGCGCAGTTGCTCAGGAATCCCACTAACAGTAAGCTTAGATTTTGCTTCACCGTATCTCGAATTAAATATATGTAATTAAATTAAGTTGCATAAAGATAAACAAAATAGAAGCTAAGGATATTAACTAATATTATAATGCCTCCGACTATAGAGCATGGAAGCGCAGTGTACTTATAACCACGAACAAAAAATGACGTATTGGATTTTTCTATTCAGTATCAGCCCGGAGTCTGGAATTTGTGACCGATATGGCGATAGGCTCGCCCCCTATCACATCATGGGACGGAATACGCACGGCGAAAAGTGGGTGCACTAGTTGCGCCACTGCCTATCCCTTCGGGGATAAAAGGCGTGACGCATATGGGTAAAAAATGACGTCACTTTCAATGTAACTACTACATAGAAAGTGCAACACACATAATACCTATACGATTTTGCGTAGTTATGAATGCACACATAAATACATCTTTACACTTGTCTATTTAACGCACACTAGAAGTTTTATAAATGTGTGCATGAGCATTTGTACTTTGGCAGAAAGTGAACATCATCCAAGCCTCGTCCTTTATATTGTCTAAGTATAATGCAGTCGCAATCCGCAGCGCCATTTAATTTTTATCATAATATTGGAGAGTTCTTCTTTCCCACTACTTTCTTGGCTATCGTAAAAGGGGAAAAATTATTCCCGCATTTTCAGTCAAAGCTAAGATTTCCCTTAATAAAACTTTGCCTGCTCTTGTGCATTGAAAGAAATGAAAGGAAAAATATGTGTAGGTCAGAAATACCGCGCAATTAATGAATGCGAATAAGCAAAAAGCATAAAACTATGTAATTAATCATTCATTTGGTGTTTTAAATTATTATGAAATAGGTTTTCTGTAAATTTTACACTTATTCATTTGATACATCACAAAGCGTTACATTAAATAGAAGATTTTACAAAATATTATCTATAAGTTATAAAGCTGTCCATATAAGTTTATTGTTATACGGTCGAATAATAAAACGCTATTTCAATACATAGATTTTCCTGACTTTGTTTTATGTAATATATGTATATAAATTTATAACTAATTTTTCACCAAAGCTAGTGTATACAGCATGAAATTTTCGGAAAAGTTCTGGAAATTGTTGCCAGAACATAAACCCAACGCATTTTAAGTAAACAGCTTTTAGACACAGCTGGAAAACAATTTTTTTTTATGGTATAGGGGGCAAACGACCATACGGTTCACCTGATGGTAAGTGATCACCGCCGCCCATGAACATCCAGCGGGCACACAGATGCGTTGCCGGCCTTTTAGGTGGGAATACGCTCTTTTTTTGAAGGTCGCCAGGTCGTATCTGTCCGGAAATGCTTATATGTCTTATAAATCTGCAAAGACATTACAATGGCTAATCGTATTCCATTTGATGATATACTTTATACTTTTTATTACAATAACTTTTATTAAAATTATCATAACATTGTCTGTGATAAAATAGTCTAATTATATAAGCCTGTTCTGTAATGTAATGAGTGCTAATTATTTCATAACTTGCTACTTCATTACGTACTACTTCTACTACGTAAATTTTTTATGAAATAAAAGTAATTACTAGTTAGCTACTACTTCATTGTATTAAGATCTACAAGAATACTCCAGTCTTAAAACTGAAAGTCCTTCATTAAGATGTAGCTGCATAGTTGAATAACACAGCATTCACCTGTCTAATGTGTTTCGTCGTAAGTTATAGTTCGACTATATTGGATAGCAAAGTGAACGAAACAATGTCCTGCGACAGGAGATAGAGTTTATTTTATTTGGAAATATGTAGTTCTAAATTGATCTTTATAATAATTATACTTAGATTTATTTTAATATTTGGTTGATAAACTATGAATATTAGTTCAACTAATAAGTGCTTTAATACTCTCTAATATATTTCCGTGTTTTTAAATGGTGAGAGATCTTTTTATACTACGAGAGGAAATCTATTGATGGCGTCATTATTCAATTCAGTCCGATATAAATTACACATTTGTATATAATAATTTACTCGAATTATCCTCTAAGACGTTTCTCAGTTTGGAGTTTCACACTAATGTACAGTTAATAACAAATAAATCTTCATAATAAAAACAAACACTCACAATCGAGCTGCCAAGAAAACAAAGCCACTTGACCCTCGCGTACACTTGAACAAAAAATTATGATCAAATAGTAGGAGTCACGTGTGACCTCGTTTTTCCTGACAATTTGTCAGTATTATTACGGATTTTAGTCACAAACATGTCATTCCATAGTACCTACGTGACTATTAAAAGTCGGCAGCGTTTTTTTATTCCTGTCACTTTTATTTATTTATTACGGGAACAAACAGAACAATAATAAAAAAAAAAACACCAAATAAAATAGGTAATATACAATCCAATTAAGTTTCCACAAAAAATACATAAAAAAGAAAAATAAAAGAAATAAAATACGAAACACTAACACAGACGTATCAAAAGCTACACTGATTAGGGCTGCAATAAATATAATTATGATATGCATTGAATAGGTATCTGGTATATGTATAACTGCACACTACAAGCCTTTTTAAATCTTCATTTAGTCATATAATGATTATTCGATTAGTTTGACTGCCTCGGTGGCGTAGTTGTATTACGGTACGACTGCAATGCTGAGGTCTTGGGTTCGATCCCCGGGTCGGGCAAAGTGATATTGAGTTTTTCTATTCAGTATCAGCCCGCAGTCTGGAACTTGTGCCCAATATGGCGATAGGCTCGCCCCCTATCACATCATGGGACGGAATACGCACGGCGAAAGGTGGGTGCACTAGTTGCGCCTCTGCCTGCCCCTTCGGGGATATAAGGCGTGAGTGAGTGTGTGTGTAGATTATTTCTAACGTCTCGTAAAAATCAATGGAGGCGTTTCAAAGACTGACTCGATAACCAAAATTATTCGAAAAATGTGTCGATAAGTTTCTAAAACTAGATATTATAATACGGCATGTACGAGAGCGGTTGTCGTGCCACGCGTTACGATACGACACAGCTGTCTCAATCGATCTCTAACATTGCTAGTACTAAAGAAGATAATTTAAATGATTATGGACATAAGTAGCATAATGTAACACATAAGTAGCATAATGTACAAATATGCATAAATTTTTCAGGTCCCAAAAAGAAAATTCATATAGGATGGTAACGGATCACCCGGAGTATTTGCTGCCGTAAATGATTACGGGTAAAACTACGGCCTAATTTCCATTTTCCTAGGTTATGGTTAGGCAATACCTATTTTACTTTTTATCCAACTAATATTATAAATGCGAAAGTTTGTGTTTGTATGTATGTTGGAAGTAAACGCAGAAATAGCATTACGTTTAATTAACACATAAGCTACCTTTATTCCGGTAATTTGCATCCATGGGGAATAATGGCATTTTAAAAAAAGTTGTCGCGGTTTTTTTAGTTTGGGTATAAATCGCTACAGTTTTCGGGACCTTTCTAGCGGGAAAGGCTATTCACACGGACGAAGCAGCAAGCACCTAGTAGTACAGTCAGCAGCATAAATAGATGAACAAATTCAACATTTCAAATTGCCTACATACTTTTGTTTTCTTACTAACCTTTTTTTTCTCTTCACGAAAATAAAATAAAAGGTATTTACTTTACTTCAAACGAAGAAAAAAGTATTTCAGTTTAACTTAACGCGTATATAGGGTATTTGAAATTTTGATTTTGTACAGATATTTATGCTGCTGACTGTACATATTGTTAAGTATTATTAAAAACAAACAAGTAGCTACGAAATATATCTAATGGGAAAACTCTGTAGTGGTCAGTAGTTAATCAGGATTTTCCTTCCGCAAAAATATTTTTACGAACGAAGATGTTTGAGATTATAACATGGGAAATAGGTAATGGGTTTTGTATTTTTAGGATATGAAAGATTTATAATCATAGTATTTCTTTTATTCCATATACATTTTCAAAGAGAGCTGATGCTAATTTTGCTTTAAATTTTTATCCTTTATTTCCGTCCATATTAACTTATATTATTGACTTATCTTTAATTTCTTAGATAGCACATTACGATTTCCTTTATATTCAAATTTATATCATAAATGCTCATAGTAATCGAATGTAGTGATGAATAATATTGATGTATAGTAGGATCTTATCTATGTTTTATACACACTCACATTTAATAGGTATAATAATAATAATATACCTTGTCTTGAGCCTCGCCATCGGAGGGTGATTCACTTTTTTATATTTTTATAATATGTATTAATGATTTTTTTAGTATGTATATGTCGGAGACAAATAGATGGCGCTTCACTAAAATAAAATAAGTTTGTAACAACTGACAACAGATGGCACCACATTCGAATGATTATTAACGGAAACGTCAAGCGAGAAGCTTGAGTGAGGTCGCCACTGGACTAGCCAAACTAGTTTGACAATTGAAATGTCACCTGAGGCCTATATAAGGTCTAGCTCTCAAGAAAAATAGTCAGTGATCGAGCGGGAGCACAAGAGAGAACATTGGATTGGCCTGTCTCGTGACGAACTCGCTGCGTTATCCGTCCTACGTCATGGAAGAAATTATCATAGTACCAGCTATCTTCGACATATATAAAAATGTAAAAAAAGGAAAATTGAAAATAAAGAGAAAAAATATACCTTTATTAATTGTTATTATATTCTCTACCTTGTAATAGCTTGTCTTAAGTGCTTTTTATATCCCTAATAACTGCTTTTATTTTGCACTAGGTTCTGCCCGCGGCTCCGCCCGCGTGAATGAGTTTTCCCGGGATAAAAATCCTGCTTTATATTTTCCCGCCTATGTGTTAATCCAGGACATAATCTACCCGTGTGCCGAATTTCATCGAAATCCGTTTAGGAGTTTTTACGTGAAAGAGTAACAAACATCCATACATCCAGACATCCATACATCCATACTTACAAACTTTCGCGTTTATTATATTAGTAGGATTATCTCATCGCAGCATCACACGAAGTTAGACTGTTAAAGAATGACCTCCGCCCATATTATGTACATACATAAAGTTTACATAATAAATAAATATTTTTTCATCCTCTTAACACACAATATTTATTCTGTTACTTTGTGTCGCACATCTCTCACTAATTACTTTGTAAGTATTCAATGAATGGAAAAGTTTTTATCTAGAACAGTTGCACTAATGACCGCTTACTCTGTCTCTCAAATTCTGATTAATGTTGAAAGCTTTTTATAACCCCTTTTTATAGAACTACCGACGATGTTACGGCTTAGAAGGCACTTTATAACACTTCACCAAATGATAATTATTATTTTAAAATTATCAGTAGTCTTTTATAATAAAACTAGACTTCTGCTCGCGGCTCCGCCCAAGTGTAAAGTTTTTCCGGGATAAAATTATTTTCCCGGGATAAAAAGTAGCCTATAGCACTCAGGAGTAATGTAGCTTCCTTTTAGTGAAAGAATTTTCAAAATCGGTTTTTGAGCTTATCTATTACAAACAAACAAACAATCAAATCTTTCCTCTTTATAATATTAGTATAGATAATATAAAAAATAGACTGCCTCGGTGGCGTAGTTGTATTACGGTACGACTTCAAGGCTGAGGTCTCGGGTTCGATTCCCAGGTCGGGCAAAGTGATATTGGATTTTTCTATTCAGTATCAGCCCGGCGTCTGGAATTTGTGCCCGATATGGCGATAGGCTCGCCCCCTATCACATCATGGGACGGAATAAGCTTGGCGAAAAGTGGGTGCACTAGTTGCGCCTCTGCCTACCCCTTCGGGTATAAAAGGCGTGAGCTCGCGTAATATAAAAAACAAATTATGGAAATCGAAATGGAAACATCTCAATGTAATGTTTAAAATAATGTTCGGTAGGTATATAATTCAGAAAATTTATGTTATATTGTAAATTCGACGTTATTTAAGTTAGTTTTAAGAGTTAGCCACTCCGCTAGTATAGTAGACGATAAACAACTTAAGCATACTATCCCACCACGCGGAAGTGTGCTCAAGTTATTTGCCGCCTATCATAAAAAGTTCTGTCGAGATTGCAGACACCTTAACGCAATTCCTATTTTGACATTCTTAAAGTAAACACATTCTATCGAATCACACGCGAAACGACCAATAAAACTGCTGCCTTATTTCAATATCCAATGAAACACATAAAATGTTTGATAAATCGTAAAATGTTTAGTTGAATAGTGAATGAAATCATGCTTCGCTTGCAGTGCTTCCAAACTGCCGTCTGTATTGTATTGGCTTTTATTACGCTAGCATTTTATCTAGCTGATTCTGTTCCCGCTACGAATCTTCGTCGCTTTATTCATGACTGTTTATAATTTATATCAACATAAATTTAATGAATTGTTGGTAATGTTCGATCCTCGTAAATTTTTAAAGTCATAATAAATATAAACTTATGGGGCTTGCTTAATTACGTTTATAGATCACTCACTATTCTGCGTGTTTTCGTTATCACTTCTTTCGGTGTTGAACAACTCTATGACATGCGGCAGTTAACTATTTCTGGTGAAATATTTTCGAATTCATCCAATGTTAGTGCATGTATTCTATATTAAAAGGCCAACGACGCAGAACTGCGAATGCTGGAAATATTATATTTATTAGAATAAGGTAATCAAAATTTATGAAAATGTGTAAAAATAAAATTAAAAAACCGTTTATTTATAACCGAAATTTATTTTTAAAAAACCGCGATAAAATCCGCAAAATAGTTTCATTTTCAATGTCTCACATTCGCGTAACTATAAGAAATCAAAATTTATAAAGTTTGAAACATGTGAGTTCTTCAAAATTCTTACTAAAGGTTGATCAATCTTCTAATACCTCTGTTCACCAGAAATCAGATGATTATAAATAAAAGTAGAAATTGAGAAATTATTAATAACTACACACAACCCAAATACCCAAGATATTCAACAAATAATGCAAAACGTTCCAACAATCGACAAAGCAATTCATTTCACTATGTTAACTGTATGTTATTTTTGTTTTATATTTTATCTCGTCTATATCGGCCACTGTGTCTCGTTTTATTGCCAACTTGAAAATTTATTGGTCTTGTATTGTGTTCGCTTTTTTGTTGAACCCATCATGATTGCCAAATTGAGGCTCTTCCTTGAAATGGATTTCTCGTATATTTAATGTGGAAAATCCATACCCTGGGACGGATTTAATTTACCACTTATTTACATAATTAAATTCAAAGTTGCTTCTACATTATGTATTGACGTGTTTTGTTAGAATTCTTGGAGATTAAACAAAATGTCGGATATACTAAGTCCTTTAATGCTTTTTGGCTTCTATGGTACAAAAGATTTGGTTTCCTATAAGGTTCATGTTCAGTATTTCTGTTTGCCTTGTTATTTGTGTATTGTTCAAATATCGAGTCTGCCTTTGTTTATTATTCTTTGAATTTATCTATTCAATTCGGGTACAACGACTTCGAAATGGAACCAAATACTCAAATTGTTCCAAAACTTTGATCGATTTAGTGTTTCCTATATCAGTTTCGAACTATACGTAATTGTATTAAGTAAATGTTTGTTACAAGGAAACCCGAACGATGGCTTATCTACCAAGTTGGTTAGGTCAACTATTCAACCATCAGTTTCAGAACATTGTAGCTTCAAAACCATACTTCATATGATCTTTATGTACTAAGACCAGCCTGTGTTTTTACTTCGCACTCTTTCTTCTTCAGTCTTTGGAAGTTCACTGCTGAACATAGGCCTCCCCCGAAGATTCGAACTCTTTAGTTGGTATCAATTTTAATTTTCAGTTTTTGACGTTTCAAATGAATAATCTAAGTTGGGAGTTTTGGCGGGAACTTGGAAGTGTCATGAGGTGCTCTTGTTTTAATTCATTATTTTGGTGATACTTAGTGTTATATTGCATAATTATGGTGGTATATTATCCAATATAGTTCTATTAAAGAGGTCAAATGAAGTGAATTGAAATAATTGTGCTAATCAAGTGTTTTTTTTTGTTGCCGCCAAAACTCCTCGATAAAGTCTTGGTAAGGTAGCCACTGCTTTACTTCGACATACTTGATACTACAGATAATAAAATAGACGAACCAAACTTGACATTGGCAAAATGTGAACACAAATGCCATTATAAAAAAGTTCTGATTTTAAATTTCTAATTTTATTGTCAGCCTATTTACTTAAAAATCTGTCTATATTTTTAACCTACTAATGGAAACTACTAAATGTACATTATTATCCCTGATAGGTTTGATATAAGTACCTACAAGTATCTAGGGTATGGGTTAATGGTTTGATGTCACCGAACACTCAAATATTTCTGTCACACTTTCTGACCCTCAACGCTTCACGATTTAATGATTAAACAGTACCGTCCCCTCATAAATTTGATTTATACAAGATGTGGGCACACAGCAAAATCGTTTTAACGACGTGTCTACGCATAATAAGTGTGTAATTTACATTTATGGAAGGATAATTGTCATGTTTTGTTTTTTTTTGTACTACTACGACAGAGTGCTTTCACTGCACCTAATGTTGAGTGAAGTGAAGCCCAAAATAAATTTCGACCGACAAGGGATAAAAACATCCCATGGATGAGATAGTTATGCACTCGTGTTGGAATTTAAATTTTTATTACTTATTTTGCGAGTATATAAATGAACTGCTCTAAACATAAGTAAACAAATACTGAATTGTATATTTTTTTTCGCTACATTATGCATTGTATTTTATACCTTGAACTGATTTTGAAAAGAGCAACTCTAGAGTTTCTTGCCCGTTCTTCTCTAGTGAGAACTGCTTTCCGAACTGGTGGTAGAGTTAATATTGACGGAATCTAAATAATGTATAACATTTTATGGGTTCGAATAAATTATTTCATTTCATTTCATTTCATGTTTATATGGAATAACATTTTTACGAATATAGGTTTTTAACATAGATTACCTTCAATCTATGGTTAATCTTTGGTTTTTAAATTTTATTTTAGTTTTACGCTAAACTGCTTGTTTATCCATTATCAAATACATATTACCGATTCCCTTAGATTTTCTCATTAGGACTGTACTGACGAAATAAAAATCAATTCAACGTTATTTTAAAATATTTGAATAAGAGCTTTCCACTGCCGGCATATGTACTCCTAAAATCAAATAAAAACTTTCATAGTATTTAAAAGAGATGGTTATTTCAAAACACCGCGGAATATGCGCACCATGCAGAATTGTAATTTTATGAAGGGTATTTGAACCTTTTGTTCCACTTCATATACGGCTTTGTGATTAAGTGATAAGAATGTATATATTTTTTAAATACTGAGTTATCAATGACTCTCTTACTAGGTGGCGTAGTTGTAATACGGTACGACTGCTATGCTGAGGCCTCGGGTTCGATCCCCGTGTCGGGCAAAGTGATATTGATTTTTTTCTGTTCAGTATCAGGTTGGAGTCTGGAATTAGTGCCCGATGTAATGATAGGCTCGCCCCCTATCACATCATTAGACGGAATACGCACGGTGGAAAGTGGGTACATTAGTTGCGTTTCTGCCTACCCGGGATAAAAGGCGTGAATGTGTGTATGTACGAGTTATCAATTTTGCTTATAATTCTAAAAATATCCTTAATTTATAACAAAATTATAAAACATCCGTCGTATTTTCACATAAATACTTTATTCATACAGGTAGGGTTGCCAGGCGTCCGATTAAAGCCGGACATAGTTAGGCTTTTTGAATGCATGTCCGGCCAAACTACGGCTTGTCCGGCTTTTGCTAGGCGTTTTACATTTGACCAGAGACTTTTAGGGAGTGGGCAAAATGCGTAAAATTAAACGGCCGTGGAAATACACTTGGAAGCTAAAAAATTATTGGAACGAAGTTCCTTATCGCGCGTTGTGAAAGGGGGCTGGACGGAAAAAAATCTCAAAAGTTGTCACGACACTTTTTGCTATTATCTTACTAATATGAACCTTAAATACAATGCGTAGAAGCTATAATTCTTGAAACGAGTATATTTTTATTTATTTTATTTATTAAAGTCATTAAAACCATTTCTTACTAATCTAATATGAACCTTAAATACATTGCGTAGAAGCTATTTCCCCAGCGTTGGCACGTCACGAGTACAAAAGAATCGAACGTAACATTCTTTTTTCAAATTTTGTTGATTTATTCTACTTTGGTTACTGACATTTATCAATAACAAGACTAAACGTGCTTTGCTCGTGTTTAAAAATCTACTTTATGTGGTAAGCGTAAGATCGAATTTGTGTTTAGCCAATCAAAATTTGTGATAAAAATGCTATGCAATAGCTTTACCGCGGCAGTCTCCGAGTGCCACACGTATTTATTTGTTTTTTTCTCTAGAAACTTATGTATGTGCACCTGTGTATTGCGCACACACTTGTGCACTATAATATCTCCTGCGCACCTGGCTGATCTCCGTTGAGATTGGCCGCCGTGGCCGAAATCGGCTAGGAAGTGAAGGGATTATTATATAAATAAAATTTTATTACAATTCCTTCACTAATTAATCGAAAGGAACTTCGTTCCATCCGGGTGTCCCTTGATACCTCTCAAGTTTTTATATATATACACACTCTGTTATATAAATAAAATTTTATTACAATTCCTTCACTAATTAATCGAAAGGAACTTCGTTCCATCCGGGTGTCCCTTGACACCTCTCATTGCTTTTAATTAATTATTAAGTATTTATACTAAGACATAAAATCCATAATAATTTAGGGCGTCCAGTCTTTTTACACAAATGTCCGGCCAAACTGGCTGGTCTGTCCGGCTATTAGGTTTGACGACCTGGCAACCCTACATACAGGCACGGCAAAATGAGCTCACCTGATAGTCAGTAGGGTAGGGTCCAGAGAAAGTGTTGACTGACGAGAGATAAGTATCTCTCGTCAGTCAACAAGACTGATCCCGGAGCCTGACACACGTGGGCTATAACGTTGGGTTTACGCCTTGTATACGGTGGGGTATCCTAGCCATATACACTGTGTAGTTTAAGTCGTGGGGCCTATTTAAACACTCAGTAGTTCATGTAACTAAAAATATACGCAAGATAAAATAATTATAGATGACAGAGTAAACCTCAAAAGAAATTCGTAAAAAGACTCCCAACGTGTGGTCAACCTTCTGCTAGCTGCTTGTTTGACCTTTTGTGAATACGGCCTTTAAATATGATTCGTTTTCGCTTCATATTTCAAACCTGGCTTAAAAAGCCAAAAATACCTAGGTGCTAAAACTCTCGTAAAAAATAAAGAATATTTTATATATTTTTGGGACTAGAATCGAATACTGAATAAGTACCCTCCTAAAACAGACCCCTCGACTAACTCTACACTGTATATCTATGTATAGTAAATTTGCTTTCATACTATTATTAAATGGTCGCTATTTCATAATATTTAAACTCTACTTTAATATCCATCATTCATTCCCAAGCTTTTATCAAGGCAAAAGGTTCATTAAAAATATTTACACAAAAGTTTTATAAATTACTAGGTGATGCTCGCGGCTCGGCCTTCATGAAAAAGTTTTTCCTGGATAAAAAGTAGCCTATAGCACCCAGAAGTAATGTAGCTTCATATTTGTGAAAGAATTTTCAAAATCGGTTTAGTAGTTCCTGATATTAGCGCGATCAACCAAAAACGAACTCTTCAGCTTTATAATATTAGTATAGATTTTTTTTGTATTCGAAGATAAGCAGAATAGATATTTGCCAACAACAATAAAAGAGTGTTAGCGTAGCTAGATATGTAGGGCACGGAAAAAAAAATAGGGTGTGACCCGTTGTCCTAGGTGAACGACTAACGCGACAATGCGACGCGACGCGACGCGAAAATATCAAATAGTTATTGTATGTACTTGTGGCCTATCAGTGTGCGGTGAAGTATTGGTCGCATTACGTCGCGTCGCGTCGCTTCGCTTCGCTACGGGTCGCGTCCCATCGCTCACCTAGGACAACGGGTGATATGTGATATATAATATGTATCGTACTGTCGACATGCCATAGTTAAGGTCATCATCAAGCTCAAGCTATCATCGGGTTCCTTTAAGTCATTGGTATGTGATTTAGGTTTACCTTACAATGCTGGATGACTCTACTATTTGTCAAGTAGCTTCACGGCCGATTTTTTATCCTTCACTTGCTCACAAGCTCACAAGTTACTATAATTAGACCCTTTGTTCGTTATATTGTCTCCACACACCACTTAATTAATTCTTTATCATATTTTCTCCCGTTCACTAACAAATATAGTTATTTTAACCAAAATTCTGTTCTGCTTTAACTCCGTTTAAACACGATAAACACCTCTAAATGTTTGTGGAAAAATTCTATAGAGAAATATTTTAAGAAAGGATTTCACTTCATTCCTTAAGAGCTAGCTTTTAGTGTGGGCGTATTTACCCAGCGGGTGAGTGTTGCGTTTCGGCATATCCGTCGGGCGACACGCCCTTAACATTAGCTCGTATAGTAGTAATTCGCTCAACTTATAGTGCAGTTAGTAATCACTGTAGTTAGGGCCAATTTACCTACAATCAATATGGTAATTTTGGTAAATACAGTAAGTAAAGTTGTGTGAAATTGGTGGATATTGTGAAGGTTTGTATTATGGCCCATGTTTACTTACCCACTAATTAAAAAAAGTGTTAATCACTGAATCAGTGTTTTGTCTCTTTCAACCTCAAATTATATAATAATAATAACGGGAGTAAATAGCTACTGCAATATAAAAAATAACTTTAATTTTAACTCGGATTAGTTATGAACGATTTTATCTAATTATTATTCAGGACAACTAGCACGGGTTTAACGCGTAGACTTCAAGGTTTTGGCGTTTAATTTCAAAACCGACGATCTGATATAGGGCAATACAAATTATAAATAGGTATACCTTATAAATCGTAAATAATGGAATTCTAACAAATTTCTAATAAGTAAATAATACGTTTTAAATATATTTCGATGTCGAATAAAGTCATACTGGCTGCCACTAACAGTATGTCCTTTAAAATAAACGATTAAACAGTCAGCTTCATTAATAAAACAGTTTTACATAATATTCTCCTTACACATAGAAGAAAAAACCATTAATTCTCGTCACTACACGAAATCCCTGCTAATCACGCATCCCTCGCCGAGATTAATTTTCTTTTTAATACCAAACTTAACTCAATTTATATCGTTTTCTTAACATTCTAAGCACATGTGAATATTTTTCGGGCCAAAATGATTTAAATAAACACAATTCACAAAAAAACTGTCTTTAATATTATGACTGTTTCTCCTTTTTTTAACCTATTGATCAACAATCAATAAGTTGGTCTGAAAATCTTTGGGGGAGGCCTATGTTCAGCAGTGGACTTCCAAAGGTTGAAGAATAAAAAGAAGATCAACTATCTTCAATTGAGAATAGTTTAAGAGCGATCAAATAATTCATGAATAACGATTATAAATGGTAAACGAATATTGTTTCAACATATAATCAATTACATTTCTATTAAAATCTTTATAGATTTTAATCGCATTAATCGCAAAAACGATGATTAGCATTATTCATGAACGATTAAATATTAATATTTATATATTTAATCGACCATGAATAATGCGTTTAAAATAAAGGTTAATACCTATGTGAGAAAATAAACACGTTGTTAAATCTTTGAACAGCCGTTCTAATATCGATTCCGAAACCCGATAGCAATAGTTAATTCAGCTTGTGTAGACTTTCTGAACAAAGCCTTAATTGGACGTGAAACAGTGCACTTAGCTCTTTGTTTAGGATGAAGGTGTTTGATTTCAATCCCTTTGGATTTATTTAGCTGTATTGATATAAGTTGCTGATGGTGCATTTTAAATATAATATAAAGTATTTATAATGCCAGATCAACACATTACTCATTTATATTCAGTTCGAAAATTTTACGTCTCTTTAAATTACTGCTTTTATAATGTTTTTTTACAATTTTTTGTTTGCGGCTTCGGCCTCGTGTGTGATCGTTCTAAGTCCTACTGATAAAAATGAATCTATGTTAATAAAGAACATATTAGTGTGCCTTTCTTCCCAAACCGTAAAGTGGTTTCAGCGTTTTCCTCTTATTTAGATTCAAACATATTCACGATCTTTCGCATTATTATATTGAGAAGTAACATACTTGAGTCGATGTAGTCAGAAGCTCAAAAATGCTTAAAAGATAAAGCGTATCGTAGCCATTTTATACGTCTTTTTACATTAATGTAACGATAAGTAAGGAAATAACCCATTGGAAAAACTATTGAACTCCCCGAAACTTATTCAATTCTCCCAAGAGACACAGCTCAAATACTATTCTGTTGATTTTAAATATCTCTCTATCGGTACTTGGGTTATACCTGCCAGTACTATGAATATGTTAATATTTCCTTTTGTCCTCACCTCACCCATAGTGAAGCCGTAATAATAACCGTAATCCTTTATTCACTTAAATGAGGGTATGATACGGTGTTATACAACTGTAGTCATGTTCCAACACATTGGCCATCATTGACTTGGAAATGCTATTACGTATACATTAGTTCCGTGAGGTGGGAGATCGATATTTGGTCTACAGATTTAGCCTGAGTAATATCCGGGTTACTATCATAATTGGCATTTGCCAATGTTTGATCAAACTTAGTTACGTTGGGAAATTACTATCCTGCTTCTATCTACCGAGATTGGGGTAATATGTCAAGTTAGATATCCTATTTAGTAATCTCAGCGCCAACTTCACCGCTTGGTGATAAATGCTACTCGTCACATAAATGTATAAGCCGACCAACTACAAAAGTCACACTCTAATCTATCATCATCATCATATCACCATACCAGCCCTGTATTATATACTGCCCACTGCTGAGCACGGGCCTCCTCTACAACTGAGAGGGTATAGGCCTTAGTCCACCACGCTGACCTAGTACGGGTTGGAAGACTTCACATACCTTCGAAATTCAGAGAACTTCTCAGGTATGCAGGTTTCCTCACGATGTTTTCCTTCACCGTTAAAGCGAGCGATAATTCACAAAGAATACACACATAACTTTTTTTAGAATAGTCAGAGGTGTGTGCCCTTGGTTTTGAACCTGCGGACATTGGTCTCGGCAGTCCGTTCCACTACCAACTAGGCTATCGCCGCTTCCACTCTCTAATCTATGCTCCTAAATAAATGGTAATAAAATTGGTTCTATATACATAAGCAGTTTAATACGATAACTGTCAAATAAAATTTACTTGAAACCGGTGAAAAAGGCCCTAATTGTATTACAGAAATCATTTTCCAAAGTCTTGTGAAATACAAACGGATTTTCGTCGATCTCTCTCTTTACTTTAAGGTATAAATAATATGTTTATAACTTTAATAGTTTACAAACCACGGTTTTACTCACGTATTCTTGGTTAGAATCGCCGACCAGTTTCGACCTATTAAGTAGGTCATCTTCATAGACCTGACCAAGAATACGTGAGTAAAACTGTGGTTTGTAAACTATTAATGTGATATGGCTCGCGTAAGTTTTAATAATATTATGTTTATAACTATTAACATTAAGTATAGCATTACTGTTTTGGTGTTCCATTTATATATTAATTCACTGAGTACTGTGGCGAATGTTATGTACGCCGTACTTGTTGTACAGTCAGCCACATAAGTAGCTGAACAAAATCAAAATTTCAAATCGCCTATATACGCGTTAAGTTAAACTGAACATTTTTTTCCTCGTTTAAAGTAAAGTCAATCTCTTTTATTTTATTTTTGTGAAGAGAAAAAAAAGATAAGTAAGAACACAAAAGTATGTAGGCAATTGGAAATTTTGAATTTGTTCAGCTACTTATGCTGCTGACTGTACATATCAGCGACTAAATTATTATATTCATTCCAATTTCCAACCTGAAAAGTTATAATATGTATAACGTGGCAGTGCTAATAAATAAATAAGTACTTACAAACCCAATTCCAATAAAAACTAAAATATATAGTCGTCTTTTAATACAAGAATAAACCCTTTTTTAATAATACGTTTTTTTGCATCCTAAGGATGATAGAACAAATTCTAGTACATTAAAATTTCTTTTACAACTAGATCACATGTAATGTGAAAATATAATTATTAAACACTCCTTCGCCCTTAACGCTTTTTATCATTCATAGAATTTATGTAAAGCTATTGAATATAAACAGCAGATTATAAAGCCTTAGGAGAGCGACTGACATTCCTTTGTATCTAGTAGGCCGAATTGCTAATGAAGGAGTCTGTATAATTGTCCTGAATATATCTAGGGTAATTTGATGTGAAATTGTAATATTAATACACCAGAATATGTAGACCATAGAGTACATTTAGTGATATAATTTATTCATTCTCCTGACGACAAATTTGACATTTATTATGATAAATATAATAGCGAGAAACATACACTAAGTAAATTCGTCATAGTTGCTTGTTCCGTTAGTCGATATATCTTTAGTAATACAGGCCGACATAATTGTGGCAACTATCAAGGGAATGTCTCTTATGCCCCTTGTAGAACACAAATCTATAAATTATATTGGGCTTATTCTTAGTCGCTTTTAAATGCTTGGTTATCTTCTCCGTTTGCAGCATTAAGAGAACACGGCGTCTGTCAATCCAAAGTTTTAGACTTTGGAATGTCCTGGATTTGATGCCCGATTCAGACTTCACTTGTACAGGTTTTTCTAATACAATTTCCAACTGAACTAGGAAAGGGTTCGACTTCCGGCATGCGTCCTGAAAAACCTGTTGTTAATATTAGATCCAGTGAAAGAGCTATATAGACCACTAGCATTGCGCGCGGCTCTGCCCGCGTGGAAAAGGTTTCCGGGATAAAAAGTAGCCTATAGCACTCAGGAGTAATGTAGCTTCCTATTAGTGAAAGAATTTTCAAAATCGATCCAGCAGTTCCTGAGATTAGCGCGTTCAAACAAACAAACTCTTCAGCTTTATATATTAGTATAGATTTCTAGAAAAATAATTGTGTCCTGCGTAGGTATAGAATGTCCGTGCGTCTGCAGAGCTCTGACGATTACTTCTTCTTAATATCTTACTAATACCTATTATAAAAGCGAAAGTTTGTATGTTTGGGTGTTTGTATGTTTGTTAGAAGTAAACGCAGAAACAGCTGAACGGATTTAGATGAAATTTGGTAACACATAGGCTACTTTTATTCCAATAATTTGCTCCCATGGGAAATAATGGATATTTAATCTGATTCGTTAAGTAGATGGCGCTGGCGTCGTACTGTGTTTTAGGGACTTTTGTTACGGGAAAAGCTATTCTCGCGGGAAAAGCCGCAAGCAGCACCTAGTTACAAATATGGAAGGTTGTCATGATACTTGTATGTGTGGATATCAGAACTCTTCTATCGCCGCTTTTATTACTAGTAGTAATTGATGCATCTAAATGAAGCTTAAGTCACAAAATAAAAGACATATTGTAAACTCATAATTCTACAAATAACATAAACAGCTGAATTCTGGAAAGTGTTTGCTGAATGGAGAGCTGAGAGTTATTTATTTTAAAGTAGTCGTTGTTATCCCCTCGGAACCTTCCACTCTACCGGGATAAAAACTATCGCCCGAGTTACTTCACCACACAAATCACTACACTTCACAGTGATTTATTGAGTGGCCGTGGATTTAAAAGGATTTTCATTATTTACGTAGATTAGTTGAATAAAATGTGTAAGTTACAGAATTTAATGGATTTAGAATTTTTGAAACCTTTTATAATGTTTGTTTTTAAATAAAAATATTTTTTGTTAGAATAGCAATGATAGGTTATTAGGTGAAAGGTCATTTGCATGAAAGAGTTCGTTTGCTATTTCACCAGTAATTTCAAGATAAACTTATTATACACTGATATTAGCGTTACGCTACAAATTTGGACCTCCTGGTAAAGAGACTGCCTCGGTGGCGTAGTTGTATTACGGTACGACTGCAAAGCTGAGGTCTCGGGTTCGATCCCCGGGTCGGGCAAAGTGATATTGAGTTTTTCTATTCAGTATGAGCCCGGAGTCTGGAATTCGTGCCCGATATGGCTATAGGCTCGCCCCATATCACATCATGGGTCGGAATACGCACGGCGGAAAGTGGGTGCACTAGTTGCGCCTCTGCCTACCCCTTCGGGGATAAAGGGCGTGAGTATGTGTGTGGTAAAGAGACAGTAGAGATAGACACAGAGTAGTACCTATGCTAAAGAGTCCAAAAATCCCTTATTTACTTATACGGCTATCAAATTCAAAACTTTGCTTCGATTAGAACGCCCATAATTGCAAAAAGACGTATATGCTCCGTAGACGGAATAGGGCTTGATCTATAAACACATATAACATAGATGTATTTATATAATACTATATTTTGCTCCCGGCGCCGCCCGCCTGAAAGAGTTCGTGGGATAAAAAGTAGCATATGTCCTTCACAGTATATAAAATTATCTCCATACCAAATTTCATATAAATCCGTTTGGTAGTTTCGGAGATGTGCGCTAACAAACAAACAGACAGAAAAGAATTTAAAAAATCGGTGATTCTTCTTTATTTATTTTTTTATTTATGCACTTCATATACAATCAATGTACATAGGCGGACTTAATGCCGTAGGCATTCTCTACCAGTCAACCTTAGGGTGGTGCAGAGATAAACAAGGTAGGTGCATCAAAGTTATCTGAAGCGGTGAACAGATTCAAGAAAGAACATATATATTATACGATAGATATACATATTACATAATTATACATATATTAAATGTAGACATAACTAAAAATAAAGATATAAAAATAATAAATATATAGAATACATACGATATATATATATATATATATAAATATATAATAATTTAAGGAGGTGACTCTTCCATCCCATTCAGCAATAGTTGTCGTACCCTTATTTTGAAGGCAACCCGAGTCGTAGACGTTCTGATTTCGAGGGGGAGTGAATTCCATAGAAGTATAGATTGAATAGTGAAAGAAGAGTGGATAAAGTCAGAGCTGTGCGGAGGACACTTAAGGAGAAGATTGCTAGATGAGCGAAGGTTTCTATCATGGCTATTGCAAAGGTATGGGATTTTTGAAGATAAGTAGGCAGGTGGAGTAGGGGAAGTAAGCAAAGAGAATAGAGTGGTAAGTGCACGCAAAGATCGGCGCTGTCGTATAGGTAGCCATTTTAATTGTTGTCGATAAGTAGAAATGTGATCATATTTTCGAAGATTATATACGAATCGAATGCAGTTATTAAGAAGACGGTCGAGTTTATTGAGTTGATCTGCATTCAGATCAAAATAGCACACATCACCATAGTCGATTACAGGAAGGATTAAGGCTTGTACCAGCATAGTCTTGGTCTTAGGCGGGAGGAAATTCTTTAGGCGGTATAGAGCACGAAGAGTACCGGTGACTCTCTGACAGACAGAGGTCACCTGGGGCCTCCAGCTCAAGGTAGAGTCGATGTGTAGACCGAGATCTCTGACGCTGGAGCTCCAAGGAATGACATTTCCGTTAAACATAACAGGTGCAATAATTGTGTTATCCAACCTACTAATCATCCTTGGACTACCTACAATGATGGCCTGACATTTCGTTGGGTTTACAGACAAGCCGAAATTGTCGGACCAGGTTTTAATTTGAGCAAGGTCCCTGTTTACTCTATCAACAGCCGCGGACACACAATCGACTCCATCCTGAGAATATATTTGCAAGTCATCGGCATACAGATGGTACGCACAATGAAGGTCGTGAGTTAAGAGGTTAATAAAGATGAAAAATAATAATGGAGAGAGTATGCCGCCTTGAGGGACTCCAGAGTTGATATGGCACCAACTGGACGAGGAGTCGCCAAGTCGCACCAACTGCTGACGTCCCTGAAGATAAGATGAGAACCAATCCAGTGCCATGGGAGAGATCGAAAGGTGGGAGAGGATGGCTAGGAGAATGTCGTGACTGACGGTATTAAAGGCGTTCGAGAAATCGACCAAAGCCAAAACCGTGACCTTGGTATCTTCCATGCCCGCCCTAATATCGTCAGTCACTTTGAGTAGCGCAGTAGTGGTGCTATGACCAGGCCTGAAACCAGATTGCAGCGGGCACAAGAGGTTGTTTAGGTGAACAAACCTAGACAGCTGCTTGTGGGCACAGGCCTCGAGCACTTTGGAGAGGAAGGGAAGAATAGATATAGGACGGAAATTTTTCGCGTGAGACGGGTTAGGAATTTTGGGAAGGGGAATAACAATGGCTTTCCGCCATAGAGACGGAAATACGCCAGAGCTGAGGGAGCCATTAATAATGTGTAAAATGGCCGGCAGAAGATGGTCCAGGATAAGGATTATCATACGACGACTGATGTTGTCGCAGCCAGTCGCATTGGATTTAATGGACAGGATTACTTTTTTGATCTCACTCAGCGACACTGGAGAAAACTGGAAAGGGTTGATATTAGGGCTGGAAAGTCCAGCTAAGAAGTCCATGGTACGACGCCTGATTTGGTGATCAATCGGGGTAGTAGTGGAGAAATGACGATTAATGTCATCCAAACCAATTGTCGTGCCAAAGGAATCCAATTTTTTATCTTTGCCGATACCTAGAGTCCCGAGGAACTTCCAGATACTGGCTGGAGAAGATAATGATATATTGTTGAGAATATGACGGCGTTTAGCGTTACGAACCATCTGATTACACCGATTCCTTGCAAGTTTGAAAAGGCCCCAGTTCTCTTCCGAACGGTCCCTCCTGTGCTGACGAAAAGCTCGGTCCCTTCGTTTCATCGCCATCCGGACCCCTCGAGTCATCCACGGTGCAGGGGGGCGTTTTAATTTAATTTTCCTCACAGGGGCATGAATGTCGAAAAGTTCTGTGACAGTGCGATTAAAAATGTCGACTTTTTCATCAATCGAGGTGGCTGCAAGTAGATAATCCCAGCTGCAATTTGCAGCATCACCTTCCAGCTTCTCCTGATCGATGCGACCAAAACTACGCAAGAACAATACCTTAGAGGGGATTTTGGGGGGTTTTAAGGCATAGGACATGTAGATGAGGTCATGGTGTGAAAAGCCAGGAGCCGGAAGTTGGCCATGTGAAGTAACAAGGGAAGGAGCAGAGGTGAGGATGATGTCAAGCCAAGTGTCGTCTCCAACCATGTTATGGTGGGTGGCTTGCAGCGGAAGGACATGCAGTTTGACAGAATCAAGGACAGTAAGGAGTTTACGGGATCGAGAGGAGTGGCTCGCAAGGAGATCAGTATTTAAATCACCCATGATGATGTGATGAACATATTCTGATCCTATAGATTCCAGAACTGTTTCCAGACTGGAGAAGTAATCAAGAGAGGGGGGACAGTAAATTAACCCAAGTAAGGTTTTCACTCCCTTGACCCAAACCTCAAGGAAGAGAAATTCAGCATGAGCAGAACAAATTACAGGGGAGGAAGCTACAATTTTATATTTGAAATCGTTTCGAAGATATATAGCAACTCCGCCCCCCCGCCTGTCCGCTCGATCATTTCTAATCAAAATGAAACCAGGGAGAGGGTACAAAGTTGATGGTAGGTGAGGTTTGAGCCAACTCTCAGAAATCAGAACGGCATGAACATTGGCACCAGAAAAAGTTTCCGATAAATCAGAGTAGTGACTTGGCACGCTTTGAGCATTAATGTGACAAACATTAAAATTGTGACCAGTCGGATGATTAAATGTTTGACGTACCAAGTCACCAAGCCCATCGGTTGATGAGCAAAAACTGTCATCGCCGGATGAACCCATGGAACTATTAGCTGAATGGTAAGAATCATATTCGGAAGACATTGTAATTTGTATTTGTAAAAAAACTAAATAAAGTATATAATAATATAATAAATATCTATAATAAAATAAATGTTAATATCTAAAACAGTTAAAAATTTGACACAAGCGTATCGGTGCAGTACAACGTGACGGTCTCTGCACCACCCGCCAGCCGACCCACACACACATAAAAAGAAAGTAATAAACAGTAATTATATAGACAGTAATCACCATGGAACAACAAAGAAAACAAAACACAGGCAAAACATTTGGCGAACAATTTGGACAAAAAATTAGGTTTCCGAACGGACGTAAGGCGTGACACTTGCTTAGTTGTCAGTTTGACAGGTATGACAAGTGCCGAATGTTTCTTCGTGTCTTTAGTCGTCCCCATACTTTTTTATTATTTTTCTTTCCATGTACAGACACTCCAGGTTCTACTGCTTTATTATATGTATAGGTGAAACTTATTGGAATCCATCTATTCAACATTGCGATGTAGGCAACATTCAACTTCACCTATATTGAATTCTCGAAGTGTATGGAAACTTTTATTAAAATAGGTTAATACGTTTGAGAGTTATCGTTCGATCTGAGTTCGCTCACTCGTTGAGTTAATACATTGAAACCATATCTAAATTGGAAAAACTAATTAAAGTGCTGTAGCTAACTATAAACTTAGTTGTTATTTTTTAAAACAAAATACGGTAAAGTGTCTTATGTGATGGTTAATATTATAATATCGTACGAATATGCAATTCAGATGTGACTTACTTTTACTTTCTTCGGCGCTACAACCCTTTGTGGGCCTTGGCCTCTTCTACAATGGACTGCCATGCGCGACGATCCTTGGCTATCCTCCTCCAGTTGCTAAACCTTCTAAGAGCCTTGAGATCCTCATTAATGCAGTCACACCATCTCTTTCTCGGCCTTCGCCTAGGTCTCTTTTGCTGCGGTTTCCAGTCAGTCATTATTTTTGGGTGCCGGATCCATTCTCTCAACGTGCCCGACCTATCTAAGACGTTGCGGCTTGAATTTAGATGTGAAGCATAGTTTTATTGCTAGTATTCTACTGGCCTGCTTAGCATGATCCTAGAAATTGACAGTGGATACGCGTTGATGTTATAAATAAATAAATGAAATAAGCACAGTGTTATATACGTTTATCATTCTATTTAACAATAAATATTCCAAATATTCATTCGATTTTATCATAATTTCTTAATTTATAATGCTCTTGTTAATCTTAGGGCCTATTTCAAAAGCTTCAAGTAAATTTAATTTGAAAATTATCACATAAAACAGCTAATACAAATACTAATCATTTTATCATCAGTTATTTGGCAGCATACATTTTTGTATTTGAACGACTTATACATTTATCTGACGAGTAGCATTTCAACAGGCGGTAAAATCAGCCCTAAGTCTCAAAAGCTTAAGAATCAAATTAAACATAGGTAAACAGTTACAGACCTCGAGGGCAGTTCTCCTCCTGTTTATACATGATACTGTTGTATATTGTACTGAACAGTTATTATATTATTTCTACAATCTCATTGTATTACAATCAAACTCCAATCCTAGACCAAACTTAAAACTCAAATTGTTAGGCACGCTCTCCTTTACTGTTAAGAGGATTTAGGCCTTAGTTCAACACGCTAGCTTAGTGCGGATTTGCAGAATTCACATACCTTTGAAATTCTTATACATAGAACTCTAACGGTTCCTGCGACCTCTACAAGGTCGTCTGTCTACCTTGTAGGTGGACGTCCCACGCTGCCCTTGCCAGGATGCAGGCCGCTTCTAACAGGTTGGTCTGGAAATATTTGAGTGACACCTATGTTCAGCAGTGGAGTTCTAAAGACTGAAGAAGAAGAAGAATTCTAACGTAATATGTAGGTTGAAGGTTCCTTGATGATGCATTTGTTTTTTTGAAGTGAAAACTTCTTCAGCGGCGTTGAGCACTTTTGGGATGGGTATAAAATGTTAAACTCGCATCAGGATCACGTGACCGATCGAAAATGCGTAGGAGGTTTTACCATCCCTTACTAATATGAACCTTAAATACAATGCGTAGAAGCTATAATTCTTAAACGAGTGCATTTTTTTTTATTTACGTCATTAAAACCATCCCTTACTAATATGAACCTTAAATACAATGCGTAGAAGCTATAATGGTGGTGGCATGGTGGTGGCACCTGATGGTACTTGGAGTAAGATCCATATAGAGTACCGACTAACGAGAGATGATTATCAATCGCCAGTCGACACAATCATGCCGGCCTGTTCTGTTGGTAAGTTTAAATGGAGAATTTCTCTCCACAGTTCTTCGTGTAATAAAAAAAAGTGTGTGTGTACACGCGTTAGAAGTTATACTTCTTAAATCTTTTTAATTATCTTTCGCCTTATTCTACGTTCAAAATTCAAAACTAAAATGTTGACTATAGCTAACTTTAGTTTTTCTCGTGACGGTGTGCGCGCGCATCGTAAAAATTTACTCTCATCATTTTTCCCTAACGCGCCAAAATAAGTATAACTTCAAACAGATATAAAGAAATCATTACGCCGCTCTTAAAAGAAAATAACACACCTTTTACATTAAATGAGTATAACCTAACAAATGCTACTCCGAGATAGTAAAGAAAAGAAACACATTTTAAAGTACAATTTCTTTAAGTCGCTCGAGTTCAGAAAGGCTACTCAGTAGACAGTACTTTCGAATAAAATAAATAGTTCAACCACACTCAACTTTGTCACTAAGTGCACATTTTACGTACGAAAATCTAGATTCGTACTTAGCCAGTAGACAAAAATAACTCTATAAAGCTGACCGCAGCTGAATAGAATATTTTATAAAAAAATACTAAATGGAATCGTGTTTGGTATTGTCCGTAAAAACAAGGCAAGATATTGAACACACTGTGACATTTTTTTTATACGAATGAACTAAACTTTTTTGGTAAAATCTATCACCCAACTTGTTTAAATAAAAGTGATATGCATTTTTATTTGTTTTGACGAGTTGTTTTACTGTAACATTGACGGAATGTTTTTATTTATATCCGACGAAAAATGGTGAGTATTTTTTCAATATATTTTGTTCAAACTATTTATAAGCAAATATACATCAAGTATTCACTCAAATTTCATAGCGTTTTCTTTTAAAGTATAAACATTTTAGTGATCTAACTCATCCACGCTTATTTATGGACACAATATAGTACTTACTTACCTCGCACAACTATCCTGAAATACTTCATGTCCTTTAGTCTGGAAACTTTAAGGTCCGATACTGATCAAGATAACGCCTAAATGTCAGGTCCTGTTACAAATACAAGTTTAAGACCTCAACGATGTTGGGTTTTGGAAAGCGGTTATTGTATTGGCAACAAGAGTATCTGAATTAGGATAGTTTAAATCATGCCTTCAATGTTTATAACTATCCTAAGTCTTCTGTTACTTTTTTTTATTGGAATCGAAATGTACTCTAATCTTGATTTTAAGTTTATTGCGGTTGAAGTACAACGTCGATGATGATAGGGTTTCCAAACCTAAATTTCAAAAACTATTATTTGAAGTTTTAAACGCTGAACCATACAGCTTAATAAAGAGTAATAGTGTAGTAATGCTTAAATTAAAATGTAGTAATAATAGGTTCAATGAAATGGAATTTAAAAATATATGAACTTATCAGTGCGCTTTAAAAACCCAGGACGATGATTAAAAACTACCCAGGATGTCACAGATGTCCTTGTAGTGTCAAGGACATGTCCTGGGAAAATAGTACGGTTGGCAACCCTAATCAATGGGAGATTGCATTGCTTGGTAGTAAGTGGATGCCAGATTTTTGCCAACCTGTGTTACTTGATGTGCACTGGCTGACCCCGAAACGCGACTCGTCGAATTAAAAAACTACCGTGGGTTTTGCACGACATATGAGCTGTGAGTTTTTTAGGGTCATCACCAACCAGCTATTTAGTTGAATAATGGATCGTATAAAATCAGTCAGTAATCTGCAGACTGATCATGGACAATGTTAACAAATTGTTATTTTTATGGTGTACCAATAATTACTAATCGATGGATATCCCTTCATCATGATAATACAAAGACATTACAGTATCCACATTACAACCCCATCGTTGTGCTACTTAACGTCGCGTCGTTGATAATTCGTCTAAATGCATGGTGATTAGTCCAACCTTTGATTTTGTACGGTTCAAATATTATGTGGATCTCTACTAGTGAAATATTTATTAGCCATCAGCCGAATAGTTAATTCGTAAAAACAACCATGCATTTCTAAAAGAACCATTTCTAATATGCTCAAAATGCCCTTACAAATATTTTCATATTTAAAAAGTATGAAGAAATGAAGACATTTATTGAACTCCAATGCAAAACTACAGAGGTACACAGATCGTTTAAAATGTAACTGATAGGTATTTCTAACAAAGCACTTCCGAGTAAATACAACGAAGCAGAATATCATTTTGTTTCCTACATTTTTTCTATTCCATTGAATTGAAATGCTAAAGTACTATGTGAGAACAATTTCCCTCTATTATTCTCATGCAATTTATTCCAGGTACCCGCATGCAATAGAGATATAAACTCAAACTGAAAATTCAAACATTTTCTTTATTCAAATTACATCAGTTAGAGACTCTTTTTAGACTTGCTATATTCCATGCGAATAGTCTGTTTGTGGTATTGTTTTGAGTTAAGATAGGAATTGAAGCCAGGATCTTTCATAGACTGCAGCAATGTTGACACTAAATCATGGAGGAGATTGATCCAAATAATATTTACAGTTTTTGAGCTTCTGGTGCGGGTATAACAAAGGTACAAGTCTAAGACGAGCCGCAGACCGCAGCGGCAGGCTGCAGGCTGCAACCGACATTACTGGTTTCTATGAATTTCTATGAAAATGATTTCGAGCAACGTGACATTGCATCGTGCGACAGATTGACAGGCTGCAGTGCGATCTGCGGCTGCGGTCTGCAGCTCGTCTCAGACTTGGTTCTTTATGCTGCAAATTTCTTTAACTCAATAACCGTTTCCATTTTGCAAAGGGTATTCCAACTTCAAAAACTTTAAACTGATCTCGTTGCAAAACTGCGTAGCATTTTGTACGTAGATTAAAAATAGACGGAAAGTAAATTCCATCAGCGGATAGAACGAGTGGACTACATTTTAATATTCAAACGTTATACATCAGTGGCACTATAGACTTTATTGACAAATGGGTAGGCATCAAACAACCGGTTAATTTGATGTGCGATGGAAATGCAATATCGGCCATACTTGATCGAGTCACTGTCTCGGTGGCGTAGTTGTATTACGGTACGACTGTCAATGGTCTTGGGTTCGATCCCCAGGTCGGGCAAAGTGATATTGGGTTTTTCTACTCAACATCAGCCCGGAGTCTCGTTTCTTTGCCCAATATGGCGATGGGCTCGCCCTCTATCACAACAAAGGACGGAATATGAATAGTGAAAAGTGGGTGCAGTATTTGCACCTCTGCCTACACCTTCGGGAATAAAAGGCATAAGTGTGTGTATGTGGTTGTTGATCGAGTAACCTATATTGCTGTATACTGGCTGAAGTATAATAACCACAAGTTAAAAAACTTACAAGTACATAGGTGATGCGGGTGTTGTAATGATTTCTGACGTAAAGAAACTATTTGTGAAAGTGACCCTGATCGAAAATTTGTAAGATGGTTTAACCGACTTCAATAAAAGAGGATCTTAATATCCTCACTTCATTCTATCAGGAACTTTATTTTATCAGGAACTTTATCTTAGAAGATAGGGTAGGGCATCTAGTGTGGCGGGTCTGCTGTTCTGTACAACTGCAACCCCATACCCCTTTTTTTTTTTTTTTTTTTTTTTTTTTTTTTATCGCGGGGAAAAACGCGTGACCCCCCAACCCAACTTGACCCCTCTTGACCCCCAACCCATTTTGACCCCCCTGACGCCCAACCCATTTTGGCCCCCCTTGACCCCCAACCCATTTAGACCCACTTTTTTGAAGTGAAAATTTTATTAGCGGCGTTGAGCACTTTTCTTGGGATGGGTATAAAAATGTTAAACTCGCGTCAGGACACGTGACCTGATCGAAAATTCGTAAGACGTAGGTTGTCATTTTTGTGTACGATAGCGCAATAAATAAATATTGTATTTAACCACATAAATGCTAGTACTTTTATACTGATAAATAAAGCAATTCGTGCGAAATTATTCCCTAACCATTCCAAAATATTAAAAAATGCACAACATTAATGTTAAAGTAAGACTGCCTCGGTGGCGTAGTTGTATTACGGTACGACTGCAATGCTGAGGTCTCGGGTTCGATCCCCGGGTCGGGCAAAGTGATATTGGGTTTTTCTATTCAGTATCAGCCCGGAGTCTGGAATTTGTGCCCGATATGGCGATAGGCTCGCCCCCTATCACATCATGGGACGGAATAAAAAGGGCGAAAAGTGGGTGCATTAGTTGCGCCTCTGCCTACCCCTTCGGGGATAAAAGGCGTGAGTATGCGTATTAATGTTAAAGTTTTCACTTCTGCCGGCACTCCCGGAGTGCAACCCGTTTTATTTCTCATTATCAATAGTTTGTATGCTGTTGGCATACTGTAAATAATACGTGCATATTAAAATTGTTCAAATATAAATAAAAATTACCTACGTACCTAAAATAAACTTGAAAACGCCAAAAGCTTATTTTATTTACAAAGCCACTCGAAAGGAATTCGATTAAAACATGTCTGTTCTGTAGCATAAAGAGGAAATGTATATTTTTATGAAAATATTTTTTTCTCATCATTCTTCTAATAACGAATTATATTATTTGTATCTACAAATAATATAATTCGCCGTTTCATCAGTACGCAATAACAGACATTGTTGACTACTTCCGATTGTTATTTTCATTATGCAGTTGTATAGCTTGAAATAAATTAAATTAATAAATACTGGTGGTAGGTCTCTCATATGTAAGAGTCCGTATGGGCGGGTACCACCGTAATGTCCATTTCTGGAATGCCACACAATACTTTGTAAGTCAAGGTGCTGGATGGTGTTTCTACTGTTTATGGGTGGTCGTATCGCTTACCATCAGCCGAACGGCATGCTCTTCTCGTCATTCAATGCCATAAAAAATATACTCGTTTATAAATCTACATAATAGCGAATATAGTGTATTATTTAATGAATAATGCAATTCGAAACAGCTCGCAAATTAATAAACGAAAACCTATCAATGACCACGAAGCAGAAGAAATAACACTATTATAATAGTGGTACATAAAAACAGTTTCCCATTATAGAACGCATTTTACCTCCTATCTCCATTAATATTATAAAGATTTGTATGTTTGTATGTCTGTAACGAATAACCTCAAAAACTACAGGACCGATTTTAAAAAGTCTTTCATAAATATAAAACTACATTATCAGCAAGTACTATAGGCTACTTTTTGTCCAGGGAAAATATAAAACGGGGTTTTAACCAAATTTTTCACAAGTTTAAGTGATTTGATCATCCAAGGATTAAATTTATAAGAATGCAATGCAATCAGCCCTGTTTTACATGCTGCCCACTGCTGAGCACAGGTCTCCTCTACTACTGAGAGGGGTTAGGTCTTAGTCCACCACGCTGGCCTAGTGCGGGTTGGCAGACTTCACATACCCTCGAGATTCTTATGGAGAATTCTCAGGTATGTAGGTTTCCTCACGATGTTTTCCTTCACCGTTAAAGCGAACGATATATTTGATAAACAATACACACGTAACTTCGAAAAGTCAGAGGTGTGTGCCTTAGTTTTTGAACCTCCGGATATTGTTTCGGCAGACCGTTCCATTCCCAGCTAGGCTATCCTTCACTTTAATTTATAAGAATGGCCATTCGAAATCAAATACACATTTTTCGAAAACTCTGCCTCGGTGGCGTAGTTGTATTACGGTACGACTGCAAGGCTGAGGTCTCGGGTTCGATCCCCGGGTCGGGCAAAGTGATATTGGATTTTTCTATTCGGTATCAGCCCGGAGTCTGGAATTTGTGCCCGATATGGCGATAGGCTCGCCCCCTATCACATCATGGGACGGAATACGCTTGGCGAAGAGTGGGTGCACTAGTTGCGCCTCTGCCTACCCGTTCGGGGATAAAAGGCGTGAGCATGCGTATTTTTCGAAAAAAACCTTCAATTCAACCTAACGCAATAACAATTTTAAACATGTAGACATTGTAACAATATATTTTGTTTACAAACAACATAATATTTATATTGTTTGAAAAACAAAATTTAATATTTTAGCAGCATCGTTAACTACACCAGATTCCGATTTTTTATGAGAATTTTCACGCACCTAATGGAATTCGACCCCTGTAGGGCAAGAGGGTGGGATCGCGACCCGCAAATGTTTTATTTCATCTCATTTCTTTGACTTTGGCATTGGAAATTAGTTCTTTTTTGCTCGTGGCATAGTCGTATTTGCCATAAATTAAGTTAACTGCCTTTTTTAAAAAATAAAAGCAACAAATTTTTGTTTCAAACAAACGTTTTGATTATTATTTATTTGAAAACAATAATTTAAAAACAATAGCTATTGTTTTGATATAAATGACGCTTTCAGTAACAAAGATAATAGAATATACATACTTAAAACAAATAGGTATTTCACTGGTAGTTAATATGAGGTAAAAATTCAACGTACGTTAATTATTATAGATTCATCAATTATAAAACTTTTGAAGTGCCCTTAGCTACCCAGTTATTAATGAAAAGGTTTAAATTTTATTTTAGAAATCCTTATACAAAGATTATTTTATAGATAACTAGCTATTGCCCGCGGCTCCGCCCGCGTTACTGAGTTTTCCCGGGATAAAAGTCCCGCTTTATATTTTCCCGGGATAAAAAGTAACCTATGTTTTAATCCAGGTCATAATCTACCCGTGTGCCAAATTTTATCGAAATCTGTTTAGTAGTTTTTGCGTGAAAGAGTAACAAACATCCATACATCCATACTTACAAACTTTCGCATTTATAATATTAGTAGGATATTATTCGTGTAAAGTTAGGGAGGTTACCCACGGCGTCTTTTCGATGCGATGCTATCGCGCGTTTCATACACGTTATATCATTACCACCGCGCGCTAGTCGTGTTTGCAATGCGCATCGTTACCGACACAAACGTGCGACTTGCAACTGTGGCGTTCTCATTATTGACTCCTATATCAAGTTGCGTTTCGACAGTTACGCGTTTGTACCGCGTCTGTATCGCTACTAGAGCGCGACAATATCGCTATTATAGCGATACAGAATCGGGCATGGGCGAATGTGCACTGTCGCCGACAGTATCACGGCGGTTTTGCGATTATATCGCCGCAAAAAGTCGCCGTGGCCGACCTCGCTTAGATATTTTAATGTTTGTTTTGCATTAAATTTGGCATTAAGTTACTAGTACCCCGAAAAACAGTGCGACTTTTATTTCACGAAAATTCTTTCATCCGGACGGAGTCACAGACCAAGCATAGTACAGTTATATCGCTGAAATCGATTTTGAAAACTTACTTGGCAATCGACTCACACCGACTCCGCCAACGAATTTGTCAAAACGTTTCGAGCTTTAATTTATAATGAGAAATTCAGTTCTTGTTATACGGTAAAGTTAATTGCTTCCATTACAATGAAGTGTAGAACTGACCTAAATCTGATTGTAATCTGTTTTAGATTCGATGCTAAAGGATGAAATCTGTAATATGTAGGTATATAGATAAAAAATAAATGTGTAGGTATGTTCCCCATGGACTCTAAAACGACTTGGGTATCTTTTTTTTTGGTAATCTTCAGATAACCCAGGATCTTGTGAAGTTAGATACTGATCGGACGAACAAGTTTTTTTGGATTTATGTCAATTTTGTGACATCAGCATCGGGATATAGATAATTATTAGTGCTACCTGTACGAAGCCGGGGCAGGTCGCTAGTCTATTAGGGAAATAAAAGTGATATGTTATTTACGTAATTTATTTATTTAAAGAGATGGTTTTGGGGTGTGATTCGGATTTGTCACCGAATCCTCCTAATATTATAAACGCGAAAGTTTGTAAGTATGGATGTCTGGATGTATGGATGTATGGATGTTTGTTACTCTTTCACGCAAAAACTACTGAACGGATTTCGATGAAATTTGGCACATGGGTAGTTTATGTTCTGGATTAACACATACGCTTACGCATACTCACGCCTTTTATCCCCGAAGGGGTAGGCAGAGGCGCAACTAATGCACCCACTTTTCGCCATTTTTATTCCGTCCCATGATGTGATAGGGGGCGAGCCCATCGCTACATCGGGCACAAATTCCAGACTCCGGGCTGATAATGAATAGAAAAACCCAATATCACTTTGCCCGACCCGGGGATCGAACCCGAGACCTCAGCATTGCAGTCGTACCGTAATACAACTACGCCACCGAGGTAGTCACAGCCTATGTGTTAATCGAGTCAGTTTAACTCATAGGCTACTTTTTATCCCGGGAAAATATAAAGCGGGACTTTTATGCCGGGAAAACTTATCCACGCGGGCGGAGCCGCGGGCAAAAGCTAGTTAAAAATAATATTCTGTCAATACTTATTGGTCACTGTGATAACTGTAACTGTTGTAATGAAATTCTAAACGCCTAACAGAAGCATGAAATTATGTACACAACATTGCTGTATGTCTTCAATCGATCGTTAGTAATCACAGAACTTGGATTCCAAGTATATTCTGAACAGTATGAGTCTCGGAAGAAATTCCAACGGCAGTCGGGCTTAATGAAACATAATTTCATCGCTCGAACCGTTGAATTTCGCATAATAACTGCATAGCGAACTAAATTACGGCACAATCACCTTGCAGCAACCATAAAATGTTGCATAAAAATATGAATTCATGCTTACTAACAGTTTCAGTTAATAGAAATTGCAACTGGTAATGGCTTGATGAAAAGTTACTTAGCCCGTGTATGAGGTTGGCGGTATAGCTGAGTTATTATATTAACTCAGGTTTATATTGGCTCTTTGAAATATATTAAATTATTTATACTACTGAATAACGAGACGAGCAAACTGCTCGCCTGATAGTAAGTGACTCAACTTCAAAAAACAATAGCTAATTTATTACGCTCACTTTTATATCCTCGACCTGGGAACCGAATCGAGAATCTCACACTTCACAGCCCAAGCACGCCAGATCAGTAAGGCGATTTGCGAGTCGAGGGGTTAAAATGTGCGTGACTATTGAGTTATTTCGTTGTGATGGAAAATAGATTGACGATAACGCTCTAATGGCCTTATGATTGTACAAAACTATTGGCTACTAGGGCGCAAGGTAATGGCATTTATTATAGACTTGTTATTTAGGCGGCGCGCAGACGTTGTCAACTTGTTGACATACGATATAGAGCAGTTGTATAAATCATATGTCCAGAAAGATCTAAAAGACATCCTTTGGTGACAAATTACGGAGCATGTCAAAGCAAATGCAACGAAACGTTGCTTAAAGATCTATGGCAAACTTTATCAACTACGAAGATCTTCGCAATGTTCTCGTAATAGAACCAAGTCAGTGCAGATCAGAAAAAAACGCATAAGAACGGCATACAAATCTCTTAGGACTTGTTAAACAATTTAATGAGCTATGTCCGAGAATTATGTTCCACGACATGTTTTTTTTAATACAAATCTGCAGTGTTATTTTTAAATAGCGTAAGGGAGAAATAGCGACTTTACAGGAGAGCCTGCAGACTACATTTTAAGATGTCATAACTTCAGCTTTTTTTAAAGATGTTAACTATTCAGGTACTTTTAAAATTCCAATGATAATGTAAAGTAAATTTGTAAGTTTGAATACGCAGCTTGACCTATATGACTCAAAATATTCCATCTACGCCACATGCCACAAAAAATTACGTCTTAGTTCTTTCGTTCTAATAACATACAGATCAATCAAGCTTCATCATATTCGATTTTAAAACTCACAATGCTAATGAACTTTTATTTCGTGTAGAAAAACGCGTTATCGATACCACCACTAGGATAGGAACTAGGAAGTGGAACGGTTATGTTGGTTTCACTGATCTTACGGCCCAATGTCGACACTCGGGACTCAGGAGTACAGCATCATCCGAGCGAGCATTGGGCCGAGTCACTAACACTACATACATTGTACACCTTGACTGCCTTGACTGCCTCGGTGGCGTAGTTGTATTGCGTACGCGTTACGAGTACGATTTGCGCGCTGAGGTCCTGGGTTCGAATTCTGGGTCGGGCCAAAAACATTGTGACTGGGTTTTTCCATCTTAAAAATTACTCAGTCGCAGCCCGGAGTCAGGAAGTTGGCGGTGTGATACCCCCGTGCCTCGGAAAGCACGCAAAGCCGTTGGTCCTGCGCCTGATCTCTCTCCGGTTGTGTCGGATTGCCGTCTCACCGGACTATGAGAGTGAAGGAATAGTGAGTGCACTTCTGTATTGCGCATACACTTGTGCACTATAATATCTCCTGCGCACCTGGCTGATCTCCGTTGAGATTGGCCGCCGTGGCCGAAATCGGCTAGGAAGGGATTATTATTACACCCTATATAGGCATAACAACCAAAACCCGCGATGGCCTCCTTCGTCGCATACGAAACGGGCCGGGGTATCTTATTGCATGCTATATAGTCAACTGAAGACAATGTCAAATTGCTGGAGAAAATAAATTGCCCATGCCATAGTGGGGAATGGTTTGTTCTAATATTCAACAGAGATTTGCATCTTTGCAGGCGTTACGCATAGTAGTCGTCAAGCACCATAACACTATGCCACTTAGTTTTTAGTTTACTGCAAATTGGATGCATTTGCACGTCTATACATAAAACTGATGGCAGTCACGTCTTGAACTGTTTTAACGCGGATTGCGTTTTGAATTTTACCAAGTATAATGTTTTATGTCATGGTTTGAATGCAAACAGCCCTGTATCATATACTGCCCACTGTTGAGCACGGGCCTCCTCTACTACTGAGAAGGGTTAGGCCTTAGTCCACCACGCTGGCCTAGTGCGGGTTGGCAGACTTCACATACTCTCTAAATTCTTATGGTAAATTCTCGGGTATGTAGGTTTCCTCACGATGTTTTCCTTCACCGTTAAAGCGAACGATAATTGATAAACAATACACACGTAATTTCGAAAAGTCAGAGATGTGTGCCTTGGGTTTTGAACCTCCGGACATTGTCTCGGCATACCGTTACATTCCCAATAAGGCTATTGTCCACTTATGTCATGATTTGAATATTATGTGACTAATTGTCCTAGGTAAAGGTAGCACGTAATCTTTAGAACCAGCTGAATGCTAAAGGTTAAAATGTAAATACTTAATTTTCCTATCAAAGTTTATTTTATTAGGAAATCCTGTCGCATGATACACACGGTACTTCAAGTTTTTCTCAGTTCATTATGGAGTCAAGCATTAAAACGCACGCATAATTTATTGCGCGGATAATTTACATTTTGCGTGTAATACTAATAAGTCCCTGCTTATTGTTGGGCAGGTATGAATTATAGGAGTTGTGGGGACTCGGTCCCCGAATCCTTTTGATAATATTAATATTATAATTTTAAAAGGTTGTACAAATTGGCATCCTAAAACAATTATTTTTTGGAGGTTTTCGCAAAAAAGGATTTACTTTCCGCTTTTTTATAGAAAATATAGATTTAAGTGGAAAAATTCAATTCTTATTTACTAACGCCATTTATTATAAAAAAATATACTTTCCCGTACCGGGAATCGAACCCGAGCCTCCTGGGTGAAAGCCAGGTATCCTAGCCACTAGACCATACGGGAGATACTAACTTGCAACTAAATTACTTACATCTACACGCAAAGAATAAATATTTTATACAGCTGAAACAATTCAACGTATATTCACAGATGGTGCCAGTTTATTTAAGATTAAATTTAGTAAGGCTGAAAATAAAAGTACTCAGCATAAAAATAAGTAATATTTGTGAAGCTATCCTTGAAACCACGATCTTGTCTCCAGTACTGTTTATTTAAAACAGGTGTGGTTAAGAGTTACTCTGTGGGCTTAAAATGTGGCAAAAAGACACGACGCGAATCCATTTCGTTTCATGTGGATTGATTGAGAGACAAACACGTGACTGACGTATTGGTCTCTTGATCAATCACAAACATCAAAATTAAACGACATCGACTTTCGTTGCGTTTTTTGGAGACATTCTAACTCTAGTGATTATAATTATATCGCGTCTCAATATTATTTTGATTAAGTATCCACCGAGGGGTGCTGTGTCCTTTAGTCTCCAGAGATATGCTGGCATGTTATAGCGTGTGCAGACTAATCCAGCAAAGCGAAATCTCTATAGCGGATTTCTGCCGTGTGTGCGGAGCTCCTCTAGTCGGGTGTAGAATTTATCCGGCAGATATCCTGCGTAAAGCGGAATACTACGAAATATCATATTTTCCATGGAAGTTGGTGGAGATGGTTAGATGTTTATTAAGGATAGGTAAGAAGTTGACTCATTTAACCGCTGAACAGATTTGGTTGAGATTTAGTGCATTGATAAACCAGTCTTGGATGAAACTAAGTCTAGTCGACTACTTCGGTGGGGTAGTTGTATTACGGTACAACTGCAATGCTTAGGTGTGGGGTTCAATCCCTGGGTCGGGAAGTGGTATTGGGTATTTCTATTTAGTATCAGCCTAGAGTCTGGAATTTGTGGCCCGATATAGCGATAGGCTCACCCCCATCACTTCATGGGACGAAATATGCACGGCGAAATGTGGGTGCACTAGTTGTGCCTCTGCCTACCCCTTCGGGGATAAAAGGTGTGTGTGTAGTTTTTAATCTAGAAAAGTACACATTGGAACATTTTTTTTATTAGACCAAACTTAATAAGTCTGAGTGCGTCCCCTTTATTTAGAATCAGATTTACCCTAACAGATAGTAGTGTTGGGCGTAGAACGATGAAAGTTACGTTTATTACAGCGATAATTTACAAAACATGTTTCAAAATAATTAACCTAATCGTAGTTTTACTCGTAAACAAATTGTTTAAAGTCTAAAATATTAGTTAAGGCAGTATAATTCTTTGCAAGTTTATTTCTGAAGTAGATGACTTGTTGATAAAAGTGATTTAGTGTAGGTAGTCGTAACCGGGAATATTTTTTTTACTTTCAGTAGATTTCTTCCGGCCATTATGTGTTTACTGATAAAACGATGTCCCTCTAATAGATATTGTTATATAGTGAACATTGCCCACGAAAAAGTTATTTCATAAAGACGTCACCGTTGACCTTTGAAAGAGCGCAACTCTGAATCATAGTATAAATAAACCTACAGACCAACCACACGTCAACTTAATTTGTAGAAATAAATGAAGTATGCATCAATCTGAAATGACCTCAAATGAATAATACCAACGAATTCTAAAAACAAAATCATGTAACCTAGCAACTGGAGCACAAAAATTCTAGATAATTCAAACGAATACTCTAATTCAGCGAGCCGAAACAATCGGGTAGAGAATCCCGGTTCAATTCCGCTAAACGACCCCCCTCTGTGCCTGTAAGTTGGACCGGCGACCGTTCACGCGAAACTGTGACAAATATTTATAAATGGAAAGCTAAAACTGGCGGGAATGATAGTCTACGTGTAGATCGTGTCTTTATTGATTGCTATTTTTAGGAAGATATATTATTTAAATGTCCCCGTGTTAACTCCCGTAATAACTCACCGCTCTATAACACGAACAAAGTATGGAGGTAATGCTTTTATCCGTAGAGTAAGTGAAACCTAAATAAATTCTGTGATATCGACATGTTCGTTGTATCTTGTAATAAATTTAAGAAATTACTTATGGAATTATTAAAATCTGGCTCTTAGATTAAATATTCTCTGGCATGACGTAATGTGCTTTAAATGATGTTATGTAATATTACAGGCGCTTTCTCTTGTTTTTACCCGACTACGGCAAAGCCAGGAAGGGTAATGATTTTAACACCCTATGTATGTATGTATGTATTCATTTTATTTTCCACCCTAGCGTCGCTTCTATTGAACCGATTTTGACAAACGAGGTGTCTATCGATTCCTGTTTAATGGGCGATAGTTATTTAAATATTTATTTTTATTATTAATGTTTTTATCTCAGCGCTTGTTCACTTTTTTTGCTCGACTTGTGCTACACTATTGTGGAAATTTTGCTGAATTGTGTTATATTTAGTGTTCATTTATTTTAAGGCAGTTCTGCTTGTTTCCGGAATAATAATAAAAAAAATATTTTGCCATACATTCCGCAGTTTCAAAAGAGTTTTTGCCAGTTTTTATGATTTGTTATGCTTCGAAAAGGGTTTCTGATATATAAAAATCATAAAACTGATTCGTCCTACATTCACATATTTTAAGAGAGTCACTAGGTTACTATGGACTTATATCTCAATAACATTAGGTCATCAGCAACTGGAATTATAAATCATTCGTTAATTAAAATATATACAGAATTGATCATTTCACGGCATCGTGTACGTACTCATGCTATATAACTTCCGACAACTCTTCCATCTTCACTCATTGTCTAAATATTTCATTCCCGAGAGTGTATGGATGCACCGACATTGATACATCTCTCTGTCGGAAGTTGGCACGTTATATCTCCAAATAAACTTAGATGGATTGTCGGTTCGTTTTGAATTGAATCTTCGTATATTTTTTTTCCAGTGTTTGTTAATTTTTATTGACTTACGTGGAAACACGATAATATGTGATGAATGTTTACATAGTACAAACAGAATACTTAAACCAAAAAGGAGATTTATTTCAGAATTAACTATCAAAATCTAATTCTTACCATCCATCCTCAGCCCGTAATCAATTCTATTATCATACAATGAATACCTTTAACAAACATTCCACCCATTTAATTACTCTTGTGCAGGATTACAGCCAGTTTGAATGGGATGTTAAAGCATCCGCAGTAGCCAGTGGACTGTTGCCGCGTATTTGCGACGGGTGGGCCTCGCAAATTGAATTGTCGGGAACGGTGCACACTGCTGAATCCGGCCCACGTCCTCCCACCGCATCGCTTTTCCTCTAATTTTAATTGATAATTGAACCTCGTTTGATGGATTGTTTGCTTTGGCAGTTACATTGTTATAAGGACTTTATTGTTCTGTAGTCATCTTCAAATCTAATGATATATCTTTACGCATACTCACGCCCTTTATCCAACACTACTACACCCAACTACTGCAACTAGTGCACCCACTTTTCGCCGTGGGTATTCCGTCCCATGACGTGATAGGGGGCGAACCTATCGCCATAACGGGCACAAATTCCAGACTCCGGGCTGATACTGAATAGAAAAATCCAATATCACTTTGCCCGACCCGGGGATCCCCACCTTTGACCTCAGTATTGAAGTCGTACCGTAATACAACTATGCCACCGAGGCAGATATATCTTTATGTCCTTCACAATACGTTTTACCTACATACATCTGTGCTTTCTCAGTAAACAATCGTCGATGCCTTCAATTTAGGAAGTTATTTGAAAATATATTATATTACCACTGCGATCTTTGACGGCATTGAAATATTCCATGGTATTTATACAATCTAACTGTACAAATTAGACAAAATGCTTCAATAACAATGTTCATGTTGTTACTTTTAAATATGGAGTAGGAATGAAATCAAATTCTTATTATACAGAAACAAATTATGTCCACGTCCCACTTTGATTTGATTTAATTTTTCAATTACCAGTAATTGAATTCTGGTCATATTGCACATAGAGGGCGACAAACCATTCGCCGATTGAAATGGCTTTTAATAAATTTGAAATCGTTTATGCTACTAACTGGCGATAATTTGATTATTTTGCACCCCGGTTAAATGTTGATGACGATATCTGATATTTAGATCGTCGATATCAACTATAATTTCAATTCAAATATCGAATATAATTAAATAATTGAATCCGTGATTCGATAATATTATCATCTGTGATTAGTTGAGCACGTTTTATTTGTTCTTTTTTTTTATAGGCAGCTAGTTAGTATATTTTTGTTTATAGTCCTCTGACCATTATTTATTCATGTAGGTTATTTAGTAGAAATGGATTTTTACATTAATATCTGCAAAGAATGTATTTTTATTCAATCTTCATTAAAGTTTATAAATAAATTTATTTTGCTACAAATTGCATGTTTGTGGAACTTTCTTTTTGACCATATTTACATGCATAATACATATATATCTTTGTAGATGCCTCAATACAAGTTAGCTATAAACAAAAGAAATTTCGAACCCGTGAAAAATCTACGAGGAAAAAACCGTGTGCGAATCGTCCAGGTTTTGTCGGGAGAGCGCCTTTGAAATCTCCCTGGCCATTATAGGAAACAGGGATAAAAAATCTGCTGTATTGGCATTTATATCGTTCCTTTTCGTTATTTATTGTGTTACACGAAATATAAAGTTTATTTTTGCCGAATGCCGATGTACATGCATGAAGAAAATCCATTCTTTGTAGGTTTATAAATAAATACACACACACACACTCACGCCCTTTATCCCCGAAGGGATAGGCAGAGGCGCAACCACCGTGCGTATTCCGTCCTATGATGTGATAGGGGGCGAGCCTATCGCCATATCGGGCATAAATTCCAGCCTCCAGGGTGATACTGAATAGAAAAACCCAATATCACTTTACCCGACCCGGGAACCGAGCCTGAAACCTCAGCTTTGCTGTCGTACCGTAATACAACTACGGTACCGAGGCAGTCATAAATAAATAAAGCTCTTTTTAATTACAGGAACGGTTTTTCTTTGGTAAAAAGTAGAACAATATTCATTGTGCTGTGAATGAAAATCCTTTTAAAAGTATTGAAGCTGCGAATCTTGCTGGATCGGTTCTACAAGGTACCACTTTCTCCCAAATCCTGGTCGAAGGCTCTTTAATGTATCGTGTTATGTCAGTGAAATTTTCTTAAGCTTTTTCTACTTTGTTTGCCATAACTTCTATAAAAAATACCAATGTCGTAATGAAACCTACTTGGTTCAATATCTATAAATTAACCAAACCTATCAACGTTTCGTTTACAAATAAAATACCAAACCCAAAACATCCAACATGGCCACTTAATGTATTCTCGTCTGGCCGTAGACAGCGACTATTGTTTGACTTCCTACTGCATACCAACTACCGCATGTAAGTGGATATATATATGTGTTGATTAATTGCAAGCATCCGGCCGCATTGCCGCTCTGATTGCAGCAAACATTTGTCACTAATGGATGAATCGCTTATTCCTCATAATTCGACGCCGTCATCGATTATTACGATGTTCCGGCTATCTATTATCTCATTTGCTATCCCCCAGTTGAAAGCTGTGAATTCATTGTTTGCAGTATGCTCACCATTCAGTTTGCATTAGATACCAGTCAATATAATCGGTGTTTGTGTCACATTGAATTTGTCATTGTTGGGGGAATTTATTTCGAGTGAATTCATCAGCTGAAAAGCTTTCATACCTCGACATTGGCAGAATCATAACGTGTCCGGGGACGCCATTAAAAAGAAGATTATAAGATTGTTTTTTTTTTTCAAACTTTTTGTACAGAATTATATTGTTATAATTATAGGATTCAGCTTATAGCAAAAAAAAATCTACGTAATTTTTACTCGTCGATAAAATTGTAAATACCACAGCACCCTACCGCGGCGATAGCTTAGTTGGGAGTGGAACGTACTGCGGAAATGAATGTCTGCAGGTTCAAAACCCAAGGGCAAGCACCTCTGACTTTTCTAAAAAGTTATGTGTGTATTCTTTGTGAATTATCGCTCGCTTTAACGGTAAAGGAAAACATCGTGAGGAAACCTGCATATCTGAGAAGTTCTATATAGGAATTTCGATGGTATGTAAAGTCTGCCAACCCGCACTAGGCCAGCGTGGTGGACTAAGACCTAACCCCTCTCAGTAGTAGAGGAGGCCAGTGCTCAGCAGTGGGCAGTATATAATATAGGGCTGGTATGGTATGGTATGGACAGCACCCTATGTCTGCAACTTAACTTAAAATAGTTTAGCCAATAGACACTAAGTGGTCCTATACACTGACTTGTTGCGAGAATATTTAGACCTTACACAAGTGGGCATAAAATAAGATTGCTTACTAAAGTCATTAGTCATTATTGGCTGAATAAGCCAAGACATAGAAGCAGCCCTTATCTCAGGCACTTTTTGTTAAGATGGTCGTATGTTCACAACGACTGTCGTAAAAAGCTTAGACGGATATAAAAACGCGGGCAATGTCGCAGAACGGAGAGTTGTGAATAAATAGACGTCTTTTCCTTTTCTCTTCACCTATTTAATATTCTACCCATATCCCACAACTGCGGAAATACTTTTCTTTATTGAGAGAGGCTTGGGATCTTTTACGGGGATTAATTTGTCGTCTTATTTTTTTATACACCTTAAGATGCTGGAACTCAAAGGGATAGTATGTGCCAAATTGTACATCAGGCAAATTTCATCAAAGAAGGCGCAATAAAAAAATATTTTATACATCTCGGAACAAGTTTCAAGGGTATGCGGCGACAATATTTTTGCTTAAACGTAAAAAGTTGTTTACCGAATTACAACATGGCGCAGAAAATTTGATTTTTGCTTAGTGATTTGTAATAACTAAATACCTACTGGAAATCCGTACCAAGTATAATATTATAATGAGTATATTTTTAAATATGTCGAATTGTCATTTATTAATAAGGATGAAATATAAGATGTTTAAAGTAATTTGACGACGGTAAAAAATAAAAACTACATACAAATCATTTCAGGGGTCCTCGTAATTAACGTACCTATGTATATTGTTTTAAGAAGCATGAATTGGTTAGGGAGTTGTTCTTATCCTTACTATAATATGGCGTACCCTGAAACCATGAAATTAATTACCACAGATTTTGTTACCTTGTATTGTGTATCGACGCAATTGACCAACCCAGATACTCGTTAATGCTCGATAAATCCATAAAATAAAGCCAATTCTTTACATTCATACATACAAAATCGGCTGGCGACCCACTTCCATATCATTAATGGTTAATTCATCGCTCCAAGTTAAAACATTCAGAAGGGGTTTGGTCTAAGGTTCTTGTGAATTAAGCTAGCTTATATTTTTCTATTTGAATTTGGGACATTTTTTTTTGGCTTAGATAAATTATAATTTATTTTATTTCCCTGAGGATGTTAACCTCAGGCAGGAGGCCGATTGTAATACCTAATAAGTTTTTGCAACAAACTTAAAAATGTGTCGTGCTGACCCCACTTTAGAACAACGACAGACAACGAAATGAACTGCTCTAAACAAATGTAAACAAATACTGAATTGTATTTTTTTTTTCTCTACATAATGCATTGTATTTTATACCTTGAACTGATTTTGAAAAGAGCAACACTAGAGTTTCTTGCTCGTTCTTCTCTAGTGAAAACTGCTTTCCGAACTGGTGGTAGAGTTAATATTGACGGAATCTAAATAATGTATAACATTTTATGGGTTTGAATAAATTATTTCATTTCTGAATAAATTATTTCATTTCATTTCATTTCAGAATAAATTATTTCATTTCATTATTTCATTTCATTTCATTGCAGTCGTACCGTAATATAACTACGCCACCGAGGCAGTCGAGGCAGGATGTGGAATAATTTAATAAATAAAGGAAATATCTTATCTAGAATAATTATTTTACTTTTTCAAAAGATAAGGATTTATGTTTAGGCAAATGTTAGAATAAGTTACAATAACTACTTACATTAACATTTTACTTTTCGGACAACCAACACCTCAGTCCGTCTAGTGACCATGAGGGTTGAAAAAGTCTTCGAAACGCCGCGTCGGGAGAAAATAAAATTAAAAAAAACGCGACACAATCCGAAAACTAGTTTTATTTCGATGTTTTTCAGAGATCCTTAACATTATGTTGCCGTATTATAAGTTCCAGTTTTGGTGCTCCATTATGATACTATAATATGTTAATTCAGTACTGAATTAAGGCAAATATGGCGTTAGATGTATTTATTTGATTGGTAAAATTTTGCACATTTTGAAAGTTATTATTATTATTACTAAATTAATTTTTCATTTGATTCATAACTGCGAAGGCTTTGTAGGTCCAATTCATTACCTGAAACAAAATTATAAATAATATTATTGAAGTCTATTTTGTACAATTGTTGCGTATGCAGTACAGTAGTTGCAATCCAGTCGGGTTAAACCATAAAAAAATCCCTCCTAGCTGAATTTCGGCCACGGCGGCCAATCTCAACGCAGATCACCCAGGTACGCAGGAGATATTATAGTGCACAAGTGTGTGCGCAATAGACATGTGCACTCTCTAATCCTTCACTCTCAATGTCTGGTGACACGGCAATCCTTCATGACAGGAGAGAGATCGGGCGCAGGATCAACGACTTTTCGTGATTATTACGGGGGTATAAGCACCGCCTACTTCCTGACTCTGAGCTGCAACTCAGTTATTATTACGAGAGGAAACCCAGTCACAATTTTATTGGCCCGAACCGGGATTCCAACCCTGCTTACGCAATACAACTACGCCACCGAGGTAGTCAACAATATATCTCCTACGAATCAACCAGAAGGCATATTTAGAATTATAAGTATGAGATGTAGTGTGCGACGGGCTCAAGAAAATGTTATTGCATTCAGTGCTGTGTCACTACGACTGGTTAATTAGTGGAGCGCTGGCTAATTAATGTCAGATAATCCCACGCGGTATCTCCAATGACAAGTAGCATTTTGCCGCGAGCTAATATCTGTAGTATATTCTTGAGATTTGTTTAGTGCTGAAGATTTTTGCATATACCCACACACACACACACACACACACACACACACACACACACACACGCCCTTTATCTTCGAAGAAGTAGGCAGAGGCGCAACTAATGCACCCGCTTTTCGCCGTGCGTATTTCATCCCACGATGTGATAGGGGGCGAGCCTATCGCCATACCGGGCACAAATTCCAGACTCCAGGCTGATACTGAATAGAAAAATACAATATCACTTTTTCCGACCCGGGAATCGAACCCAAGGCCTTAGCTTTGCAGTCGTACCGACCGCCCATAAACAGTAGTAACACCATACAGCACCTTAGGTTACAAAGTACTGTGTGTCATTCCACTGCGCTCGTCATCCTGACACATACGATGTTATTATTTTATTTTATTTTATTTTATTTTATTTTATTTATTTAGAAAACTTATAGCTAACATACATAAATGGTATAGAAAATTAAACAACAGAAGGCCAATTACAAGTTTTCGTATATAGGATTAGGATAGTAAGATGAAATTGGTAGACAGTACATGCCATAAAATTAAGAGAAACTAAGGATAATAGGAAGAAAACAACAACTATATGAAGAAACGGTCGCTTAATATTTTTTTTAGTTTAGTGACGCTAGTGGTGAACAAATCGACGTCTACATCCGGCGCTACTGAGTTAAACGATCTGCTAGCTCTAATAGTAAAGGAGTTCTGTCGGTAAACAGTGGTGGCCGATGGAACATTTATTAGTGTAGGTCTTCTCAATAAAGCTGACGGGGCGCTTAAGTCTCATTATGTCCAGTAGTTACACTGGCTACAATGTCATTCAAACCGAAACACAACAGTGCATGCACACTGCTGCTTGGCGATAGAAATAGACATTGCGATGGTACCCACCCAGACGGACTCTTACATATGAGAGACCTACCACCAGTAAAATACTTACATAAAGTATTTTTCTTTCAGACTTAAAATATACCTAACCAAGCTCAAAAATTTTCAAGATATTAAAAGACAAAATGTAGCTCCCTAAATGGACTTTTGTGGGAAACGTTGAGAGCGCTGTTTACGGACGGTGCATTATGCTGCAACTTAATTGACAAAGATTAAACTACAGGGCGAACTCTTTGGGTCCAACGGCTAATTTATGTCACCCCGGAGGCTATTAAATTGGTCTCACGAACGCGTGGTCTAGTTTTTGGCTTGGACGGGTTCTTTATATACGGCCCTTCAAAGTTTCTCCACTGTACCTGATCGTAAGTGAAGAGGGGGTCCAGATAGACTGTCGACTGATGCGCAATAATTATCGACACAATAGAGTAGTTGGACTTAAGGCCTAACCCCTCTCAGTAGTAGAGGAGGCTCGTGCTCAACAGTGGGCAATATATAATACAAGGCTTATTGCATTGCAGGGTAGTTGACCAAATTTTAGTAGGTAGTTGATCTAAAATCTAAAACTAGGCACTAGCTCCAAAATTGGTAACCAGTATATACAGGGTCATTTTGACATTGCGTTAATAAATGAAACCACATACTCGTCTTTGCCTCTGCTAGCATTATGCCAAAAATCATCCATGAAAAACGTATATTTTCACCAAAAAACTCAATTTTACTTTTCTGATTTTTTCATAATTTTGTAATTTAGTGCGAATATGGCGTGTGCGTGAGTGAATTTCTGACTGAAAGTTTCATGTTGCTCCAGCGACGAATCCCCATAGAGTATTAGTAGTGGCATTAGGGCGTGTTAATTTAAAGTTACTTTTTATTGATATTTATTTTGTTTGAAACTTACACTTTTTTATTTTACATGTATGGTTAAAATTACTTATTGGAAAGTGCTATTTTCAGGGAGATAAGTATGTGGTTTCATTTAGTAACGCAATGTCAAAATGACCCTGTATAAGTAGTGTTATCGTATATTTATTAATGTATTCATATAGCTTAGCTAGCAATTGAAACTAGTCATGAAATATAGGTAATGCTAAACTATTTTTCGGTTTTTAGTGTTTTTTTAGTTGTTTTTGAAGGCGGTTTAATTTTTTGTTAAAAAAGTGTTTTTCAAACAATTTTGATGCTGATTTCACAGAAGAATCTTATTCGTATTATTTTCTATTACATATAAAAAAGTACAAAATAGAACGTAGGAAACTACCCTATTATTATTCCGGCAAAGTGCACCAGGGCCAATTATTTCTAGACAAGACTTGCACGCAAGTGGAGCCGCGATCAACACACTATGTGACCTTTTTCATTGACAATATCGCAGATAAAGGTAATAAATAACACCTAGTAAGTACCTATATTTCTTTCAAGCTAGATACAGTTTTCTTACTAACCGCCAATGTTTAATTGTAGTTTTTACTAATCCCCGTAGTTTTAACTTATATTCCGTTGTTTCAACTAACCGCTACTATTAAATTATACTTTTGCTACAATATTAATTCCAGACTTTATGAAATACGTCAAGTTTAAGGTTCACTTTAACTGCACAAAGGAAATGTGGTGCTGTCAACGCGGATCGCGTTCCGAGTAAAATTTACTTCCAGAATCTAGGAAACACGATTAACCGATTTAATTCAAAGAATAGATCCATATTCTTGTGTTTTGACTTCAATATCTAACCAATATTAAAAATTATATGCTATCAATCTGTAGTACAATTTCATAGTGAAACCGCAGACCGAGTTTGATGAAAATTAGCATTAACATACACTGAAATATAAGAAAGGATATGGAATAATATTCATCCCGCAAAATATATGCGTTTCCTAGAGACATCATGATCCCTCTAAAATACACACTGTTATACATAAGCGAGGTCAGAGTATAACAGTCGAATTATAAAGTTTATGTTCAACTGGCTTTCACGTGAGCACCCGTAGGCCAAAGCTAAAGTTCATAAACTTATGCTCACGCGATATGGCTTTGTTTGTTTGTTCGGAGTTTGATGACAACTTGTATAAGTGATTTCCAGTTGAGATGGTGTTTAATCCTGGGCATATGTTAAATTTAGTGTTCTGAGTAGGTGTGCTCAAATATTTACACTTGACTCTAGGTTGAAAATGATCCAGAGGATAGATCTTTAGAGAGAGAGGTACTTTCTAGCGTTGTAAGGATTTAACTGCCACATTTAGCGTTATGGAAGCTACTGATGAAACACACTGTTGTAGTAGTGATTCTGAAGTGAAAATAGGTATTAAAATTGTTGATTGATATATATTATATTAATACAACTAAAATGAATTACGATGTGCATTAGCCATAACTACAAAAATGTAATGTAATATTCTTGGAAATGCTCCCAAAGTTTGTGGACAAAAGTGATAAATGTGCTGTAAAATAACATTTTATTAAATTAAGTCGGGGAATTTATGAGCGTCTACCCGTATCACAGGGCGGAACATGCTGGGCTTTAGACTTCTGAAGGTAATAAGGCACACACTTACAAGCAACCTACATACTCATTTGACGTAATAACTCTAAAAGTCCTGGCGAAACTCAACGATGCCGTTCTGAATCCGCAACGAATTTAATCCTATTTCGACCTTTTGTTTCCCGAGAATTCACTTTTAATCTGTCGACTTTGTTTCAAAGCGCTGCATGTAGTTTTATTTACGGCGTTAAATCTCGCCACGAATAACAATTAATCTACGAAGTATGAATATCACTCTCATTTCACGGTTATATTTAAAGAGAGCTATATTGCGACACAAAATTTTATGCAAGACGAACTACACTGAATCTCGATTAAGTTGCCCGGTGCGCTGCAATTGAAAAACCTAATTTTAGAACAGGAACTTTGTTGTGAAAATTATGATTTCTTTGTCATCTTATCTCTCTTGTTATCTTCAAAGTATCTAATACAATTTTGATTCGTATTCGGATGGATGCTCTAAACAATTTCAATATGCCTTCGTATAATGTATTATACGAAGAAGAAGAAGAAGAATATATGTCTCAAGCTGTAGTACATTTAGTAGTAAGTTTTAAGTTATTACTGAACTGAACTGCCTCGGTGGCGTAGTCGTATTACGGTATGACTGCAATGCTGAGGTCTTGGGTTCGATTCCCAGGTCGGGCAAAATTATATTGGGTTTTAAATTCAGTATCAGCCCGGAGTTTGGAATTTGTGCACGATATGGCGATAGGCTCGCCCCCTATCACATCATGGGATTGGGACGGAATACGCACGGCGAAAAGTGAGTGCACTACTTGCGCCTCTACCTACCCTTTCGGGGATAAAAGGTGTGAGTGTATGTGTGTGTGTGTGTGTTTAAAGTTATTTGGCATTACTATAATCCGTGTAAAAAATATTTCTTAAATAGCTTTAACACTTCACAGTTGTCTTGAGTTTTTGCTGTGAACGTTGACTAACAGTAAGCCATACTAAATGCAACTTAACCGCACAACATAGCCGCAACCAGAACTGGGCTACGGGTCCTGTAATTGTGCTAATACATTAATAGCAGTTTATGTAACAAGATAATACCCAAATTGCACAATATGTTTAGCAATTACATGTATGAGGTGGACAAAAGTTATCTTTTAGAGTATAAGTGTGAGGTTGCTCGATTTTGCTATTGGAAGTTGATGGTGTCTCTACCATTTATGATGAAATCGTTCTCATAGTTATATGAGCATGTTGTCAGTAATTATAGCTATTATACTAGTTATTTCTCTGAAGTTTTGTAGTGTACCTATTAATTGATTTGTGAATAAATTTAATGAATTATTTAATTATAAAACCTTGAGGAAAATAGTATATACAAATAAGATACCCGTTTTCGATTCTTAAGTTTTATAGAATTTACCTATCTGCACAATGTTTCTCCCATTAAGCAAACTTATAAGAACAGAGATAGTATAAAAACTAAATAAAATATCTCATTACCATTTTATGTCCTATTCGCAAGTCAAAGTTCTAACAATTTTCATTGAAAATCTTTATAACATAAGATCGATTCTAAAATACTTCGCCATAAACACGATATTTATTACTGTAATTTCATTAAAGCGAGACGGAGGATAAAACTTGTATATTAAAAATAAAATATTGCGCTTGGATATTTAGAATTTAATTAAAAATCTTTAAACAGTTTTGTATGTGATAGACAAGTGAAGTAACTGGCAAAATATATTGTTAATTAAGAAGCAATTTGGAGCTAAAAATTGGGTACATACTATTATTGTAAACGTAAATCTTTTCTAAAAAATATATGATGAATCATGAAAGTTATAGCATTCTTGATACTATAATTCAATTTAGATTTCATTGTTAAAGGTAATTAAGCTTGGAAAATGTTAGGAATATTTGCTTTTGCAAAAATGTGTACCAGTATACCATAGAACAATATATATTTATGTAGTAAAAAGCATTTCAATTTGACAAAAAGTCCTTTTTCAGTGATGGAAAACTTTTTACTTCTACAATGTTGTAAAAAATGCTCGTAAGTCTAGTCATAAAAGAGAGAGAATGTAACTAGATTGACAGATCAGCAGAAGCAAGTCCTTAAACCTCAGAATAATAACTAAATCCAAAGGGTTTACCCTTTAAATGTTGCCATATAAAAATACTGTATAGATCAAATGTAAATTTAGAGTTTTGAGAAATATGAATTCTTATCTATGACTTTTGCGACACGCAATATAGGACAACAGATGGGAGTAAAATCGATAAATATATTATTTCGTCAATCGATCCTGTTTAAACTCTAAGTATTAAAATTTTTATAATATAAAAACATAATATTTAAATCGCTTCCACAATCACTACACACTTACTGAATACTGACTATATTATGTACCTATACACATACTACATGCAAACGAAAAAATAAGGTAAGTACTTAGGTCATTACAAGAGCTAATTACGGCACATGATTTAAAACAAGCGGTTTACGAAAGCAGACAAAAATTATAAAAAAATATTTACTGAATGAAATGGAACGTAAAAACATTTCTGGGAATAAAATCGCTAAGTTTACCTTAGTGAAGGTTTCCAGTGAGACTGGGACTAGCTTGGCAGCCGTTATAATTACTGGCTGCTGGGCTCTCGCTATGAATATTACGACGTTCCGTTTTAGTTCTTGTGGTAAATTCAGCCACGGACAAGATATTACTGCTGTTGGCACGTGCGCGCACTGAAAAAGTGTTCTTTTTTCAACTTTAAGGAATAGGTTTCATTCTTTAAAAATGGAATAATGGTTAGTGCTTTTGTGGATTGCTAAACCTCCACGATTTTTTTTTAATAGGTACTAGGTATATTGATTGTCTTTCTTCTTAAATCCTTAGGTCCATGCATGATGCAGATATCATTTTTTATACGCTCAGACAAGGCGTGTTTTTAGGGGCACATGTTTTTTAGGTATCTACAACTTCGTCAACTATATCGTGTTAGAAATCGTTTGAAGCGCGTCATCGACGCTTACACAATCCGCATTCAGTTCCTATGAACTCAAAGACTTTGATAATGTATTAATGTTTCTTCACAGTGAATTCTATTATTATTTTACAGTTTGATATAGGCCAAATGCCGACTAACCAAAGGATCCCTCAACGTAACTATACAAACACTGCTTCTGCAAATGAAACGCGTCGAGAATAAGTGATTAATGATAGGTTTTCCGTTATATTACGGTGATTATAATTTGCGAATATAAACAAAATGCATGTTTATCCTAATATTATATTCCATAATAAGCGGAAGATCCGCTGTGGTTATTTTGTTTACTTTGACGTCTCGAATTTGGAAATGAAATAATTGCATACAGGGTCAGATGCAGAAATATTTTTTGGTAAATAAATATTAAACACAGAGAGATCAAAAAATCATGAAAGTTCATGAAAAAAATATTTTAACGGGTCTTCGGCACTTTAACCTCGCGTGCGTTATCATTTTAATAAAACCGGGTAGCTTTTCATTTTCCTGTATTAAAAAGCACGCTGTGTAACTTCGCCTTAAAATTGAAAGTAAGTAAACAAAGTGAATGGTTCCGTAGGTAAAAGGCGGTTGGGATATTTATAACATACAAACAGAATTACTTACATGCTTAGATGATATAATAAATTCAATTTACATGCATAATTCTTTTAACCTGGCATAGCGAAAGAACTATACCTACCTACAGAACGAACTTCACAGCTTTTTACTCAGTTTATTAAATTGTAATCCTATTGGGGGCCTACACCCCCAGAGGGTATAACTTAATCCATTGTTATAAATAATATTCAAACTAGTAAATACACTTAATTTGAGGAAGCTAATATTTCAAGCTGAGTTTACTCATTGGTTTCGGATATTTACAATTTAAACATGATATTGGCATTTTTAATTTGATCACTTACTGAATTGAATATGACTATTGTTTCGTCAAAGATGCGTATTGATGGAGCTAATTTAATTGCTTTGCAGGTTGATATTTAGTGAATGTGAGACGTATTGGTGAATGGTCATTCCATTTCGTCAAGTTTTCTTTTTAATGTGCAAGTCTCGGTTATTGTGCAAATATTTTTCCGACGCAATAAGTACTTTAAAACAAAATACCTTGACTGTAATAGTATTTCCGAAATAGCAGTCAATAAATAGCATACTGATAAATATTGATAGATATGCCAGCACCCAAGCCACCTCCGTAATATTCTTCAAAGGGGATTCGATCTGTGAAATATTGTTTCGTTAGATAATTATTTTCAATATTACAATTTTTTATGGGTGAAAGAAAACATCACGGGAAAGATTAAGGCATAGTTACAAAACAGTAGTTTTAACATAGCTGACGATGTAGAAACTATTTGGAAAAACCTTGATGACACAAAACTGACAGCCTCGAAAGGATTTTATTGACGGGAAGTTAAACGCTGTTGTGGGAGATCACCGGCTCTATGTAGTGAACTATTAATACATGATGACTACTTGAGATGTAACTCAAACTTGAGATTTATTTATTAATACCGCCCTTAACCTTTGCAACTTGTGACAAAACCAGGTGGGGAGCGCCTTTATAGACTCGGTGTACTGCGGTCATCCACCACCACCACATCAGCCCTGTATTAGATACTGCCCACTGCTGAGCACGGGCCTCCTCTACAACTGAGATGGTTTATAGGCCTTAGTACACCACGCTGGCCTAGTGCGGGTTGGCAGACTTCACATACCTTCGAAATTCCTATAGAGAACTTCTCAGATATGCAGGTTTCCTCACGATGTTTTCCTTCCCTGCGGTCATAATCGTCGGTATTGAGAAAACAACTGGATTAGTGTTTCTTTTGTTGTGTAATTTAATTATACATTGACAGTCAAGTATGGCAGTAATCTAAGTGGTTTGGTGTGACAGTGTTGGAGTGATGTGGGTTGATATGGGGTTCGGTATCTGCTCGCGATTGACGTGGGTCCAAATCTTAAAGCTACTGCTTGTTTCTTGGAGACCGATACGTTTAAATGACCAATTATATTACTATTGCTTTTTATAAATGACGACACTCAAAATTCAACTCAGTTTTATTGATGAATAGTGTTCGAAATTAAATAATGAATTTAAATAAAAACAAAATATTTATTCTATATCTGGAGGCACGGCAGTGTCCCCGCCAAGTCGAGCAAAAAAGCAGCACGGCCGTACCATACTTTTCTCGAAGCAGTTCAGGCCATTTTTGGCCCCCTGTAACACCGTTGTAACCAAGCAGGCATTGTATTATCTGTATATTACAAATTTCATTCCATTTGAACCAGTAATTTAAGTATTATAACTAGTCAAAGTTTCTTAATTTTGTCACTCACTGACTGACTGACCGATCATCAAAACTCTAAGGCACTTCTAGCAGCTATAGCAGCTTAAAATTTAGAATACAATGAGTGCTTAGCGTATAAATCAAGGAAAAACTAAAATATTTTGTAATTTCGGTCCAGTTTTCTAGATACACCAACTGCATAAACAACTTTGTAATCCTATATAAATATATAGGATTACAAAGTTACATTTGCAGTGAATGAATCATTGTACCTGTAACTACCTACAAAAAGAAATGAGATGCTTTTGATGTCATAATACTTACAGAAAATATTTGTACAGATGTAGTACAAATTATGCAGGCGTTTACAAATAGATTCGATGTCAGTTGCCCTCCAAATGTTGATTGAAGTAATTTCAAGAATCTATAAAAACTAAATATTAATCGGAGAACATCTCAATAACATCTCAATAGATGTACAGTGACTACTCAAATGAGGTTATGATTGTTCGATAACTCTGATAAATCCACCATTAAACTTCATACAAGTGACAAAAATCAACCTCCAAGTGCTTTTAAAAAGCAGTTACACTATCCAATACTGTTCAAAGTACTGAATAGTGTTTTGATAGTACTTCGCACCTTGAGGTATTCGATTTGAAATCTAGCTTCTTGTATCAAATTCAATCAAAGAATAATAAATCGATTAGCTCTGTTAGAATATTACCTATAAACTAAAATTTCCAACAAAGCAACATAAAAGTTCAATTAATGTATGAAGTAAAATATCATTAAATTTTCCATAAAAATTAAATCAAAGTCACCTCATAATAGAGCAATGATGAAGGACGCATTCTATGAATACCTCCTTAAAAGCTTCATTTTCATCGCAATTCCTTTCAGCCATAGTGGCTTTAATGAGTCCTTTCATATTTTCAAAGTTATAAATTAAAACGTCCAATTGGCTGCCTGCAAAGTAAATAAGTCGTTGGAGAAAGAGTATTACCTTTTCTTCGTCGAGTATAACTTGGAGTCTATATGGGGTATTTCCATTTAGTATACAATTAATTTTGTAACCAGATTATGATATTTTCTGTAAGGGATTTAAAACAGAATATTATATGGGCGAGTTTTTAATAATGTGCAATATGATATTACTAAAGCAGTTTTACTACAAAACCTTTTTATAAAGTTCATATAATAATTTTGTAAAATATTGCCTAATTGGCATAGTCGTGTTTAGGTCTCGAGTTCGATTCACATGTCAAGTAGTGATATTGGTTTTGAAGTAAAATAATATTCGCTCAGCATCAACCCGTAGTCAAATATTGTCTGGTAAATGTCAACAGAGGCTCCTATTACATAAGACCACATGACTGCCGAAATTAGTTAGTGCGTAGTTGTATTATGGTACGACTGCAAGGCTGAGGTCTCGGGTTCGATTCCCGGGTCGGGCAAAGTGATATTGGATTTTTCTATTCAGTATCAGCCCGGAGTCTGGAATTTGTGCCCGATATGGTGATAGGCTCGCCCCCTATCACATGATGGGACGGAATACGCTTGGCGAAAAGTGGGTGCACTAGTTGCGCCTCTGCCTACCCCTTCGGGAATAAAAGGCGTGAGCATGCGTACTGCCGAAATGGTGCGATACCCCCTTGCCTACACCCCGTAAAAAAGGCGTAATGTCCGTAAAAACATATTTTCTTATATTTATGTGCTGAGATAGCTACGTTGGATAGCCACTAATGACAAAAATCGTGAGACATTTCGTGCGTAGAATATTAAGCTATCATTTGTCATGCAGTGGCGGTAGACAGGCCAATTCAAGTTCTATTGGCTGGCATTAAAATTTCTACAATAATATTATACGAAGAGGATTGAAAAATGTATCATTTTGTATATGAAAAATAATGTATGTGGATTGGATTGGGAAAATTACTTGAAACTTTCATTTAGTTAAACACTGAATGAGTGACTGTTTCGAAATGTACAGGTAAAAGCAGAGGCTCCAGTAACTGAAAATATTTTCAAACGGGATCCCTTATTTATACTACTCGCCCATCCTTATACGCGCGTTCGCCAATTTTGATAATCGCGTCATACAAATTGCGAACGTATGCGTTCGGCGCGTAAAGTCGCATTTGGCGCAGCTTAATCTGGATGCGGACTAGAAAAAATCTTAAATGATGATTGCTAGGAATTTTAGTTTTTTAAATCTTAATATATATAAATCTCGTGTCACAATGTTTGTCCTCAATGGACTCCTAAACCACTTAACCGATTATAATAAAATTCGCACACCATGTGCAGTTCGATCCAACTTGAGAGATAGGATAGTTTAAAGCTCAAATTATAGTCGCAATTTTAATTTATTGCTAATTATTTGTCTGTTATTATTTGACAGTCACAATTATCTTAACTCCAAATGATTCTAACAGATGTCGATACCTTTCGACTGGGTTGAGTAAGTAATCAATAGATGGCGCTGCTATGAATGATTCTAACAGATGTCGATACCTTTCGACTGGGTTGAGTAAGTAATCAATAGATGGCGCTGCTATGGTAAATCTACGAACGTGTCATATAAGCTACATTTTAAGCGGGACTTTTATACCGGGAAAACTCATTCACGCGGGCGGAGCCGCGGGCAAAAGCTAGTATCTGATAAAATGCTCCTATACGTCAACGCGAGCGATAATTGCCTTGAGCATCTTCAGAGTTCAATAATTACTTGCTATTATTGCTAGCGTGGTGTACTAAGGCCTAAACCCTTGTCAGTTGTAGAGGAGGCCCGTGCTCAGCAGTAGGCAGTATATAATACAGGGCTGGTATGGTATGGTATGGGCTAGTATTGCTAGCAATAATTGACCCGTCTAGGTGAGGCTTAAAAATAAGGATCTGCGTATGCGAGCACCAAGTAAAGATTTACTAGTGGTAGGACTCTTATATGCGGTGGTAGGTCTGAGTAGGTGCCACTGCAATGTCCATTTCTCCCGCCAAGCAGCAGTATGCATGCACTATTGGGTTCCGGTATGAAGTAAATTGTAACCAGCGTAATTAGATACTGGGCATTATGAGACTTAACATCTAATGTCTCAGGATGACGAGCGCAATGGAGTACCACGCAGTACTTTGTACTTAAAAGTTGTGTATGGTGTTGCTACTCTTTATTGGTCTATCGCTTACCATCAGGTGAAGGTATGCTAGTTTAGTCACTCGGAACTATAAAAAAAATATGTAAAATCTTGCCTTAAAGGAGTTAAATCTGATCAATCTCAAAGCTATGATTAAGTTAACATTAAATTAAACTGTGAGTGGTTTTCTCAACTATTATTGCTACGGTCCGTGGCCAACACAAGGTATTTACATGGGAAGCTTAACGCTAAAGTCATATAGAGATGATGCGTAACTTACTGACAAAACACATAATAGCCCAGGATAGAGTTTGTACCGCTACGTAGGCCACCACCATCGTAGGTTTGTAGATAATCTGTAATATACATACCCTAACAATATACATATTATAAAATGTAAAGTAAAAAATATATGTATTATGCACACAGTAAGAAGTGGCACTACTTCTAATTTAGTCTCAATTTTTACGACACTTTTGTTATTAATAACAAAATTAAAATTCTTTGAATGCGAATAAATGTAACATTTTAGAATAACCTAACACCTAAATCAAGGAAGGGGTAGGTAGAGGTGAATTGTATGTTTAGTGGGGACGCATGCAGTTGCACAGACGGATGATCAGCTCACCTCATTGGTACTATTTCACCCTTAGTCCCATAGGTAGAGTCTACTACTAGTCTACTATTAGTATAACTTATTTACTTTCCTCGATGATACAAGGCAGCTTTAACGAAATCTAGTACAAATTCCGATCTTGAGAGAATTGGAATCTATATAATTTTATGATTCAAACATTGAGAGTTATCCGGGTCTTCTATATAATTTTATAATTATTCAAAGAGAGAGCTATTCGTCTCATGATTAACATAAATGTATTACTCAAATCAGATAGAATAAATGAAAAAGCAAGTTTCATTAAAATTGACGTCCATTCATAGCTTACTTGCAAATTGTAACTTTACCTGGTAAACGCAAATGTATTTAAAATAAGGCGCCTCATTAACATCGAAGAATATAAGATCCATCTTTAGAGGCAAAGTTTCGAATTTCTGTAGTCCCGGTACCACCAAGACATGGACTGGAAATAAAGTGAATTTTACATTCTCTCGGCTCTTGAGCAAAAAATATTTTGACTGCTAGCATAAATTGGAATGCAAATACAAGTTTTATATATAGATTTCTGAGTAGGTGCTATTCTTATACCGGAGATTTGTTGACTAACATTTTAGAAAGCTGTAAGGTGTAAATTAACACAAAAAGTGTCATACAACACGCGACAAAATATAGAATTTTTTACAATAGTTTATTATCATTTTAATGACTCTTCTTTGATCTATAATAGCACTATTTCAATTCAACACACAGCAGACTTCTGCGTCGAGAAAGACAATATAAAATAAAATACCTGCAACATCAAAACCGCAGCTAAACAAAAACCCCCAAAAAAGATATCGGGAGGTATTCACAGCTTTTTCCAAAATGTCCTGGCGGTTAGAGAAATAGAACTCTTTGCTGACAAGCTGATCCGTCAATTCCCTGAACAATTCTTTGCGGAAGCGTAAATCCAAGAGTCTGCACGAAGCCAACATTTCTGTGAGTACTAAATTTATTCTGCGGAATGAAGCGTTCATTAAATTTCGGTCCCATTTTATGAATGAATTATACGAATGGGTATCGGTTGGCCTTATGTGCAATAAAATAATAAAGAATGTCGGGGCTTATGTTTGAATAAATTTAAAATTCACCCTTCGATGCTTTATTAATGGAATTGAGTATTATCTCTGCCTCGGTGGCGCAGTTGTATTACAGTACGACTGCAATGTTGAGGTCTCGGGTTCGATCCCCGAGTCGGGCAAAGTGATATTGGATTTTTTTATTCAGTATAAGCCCGGAGTCTGGAATTTGTGCCCGATATGGCGATAGGCTCACCCCTATGACATCATGGGACGGAATACGCACGGTGAAAAGCAGGTGCATTAGTTGCGGCTCTAAAATCCTAATTTTTAAATCTAAATTTTATCCTTCGGGGATAAAAGGCATGAGTGAGTGTTGAGTATTATCACGAAAAGATATCACGGGTATAGTAAATGCAATATACAGGGTGTAAAATGGTATAATACTTAGATATTTTTAAAGGAATAATTTTTCATTAATCTTTCAACCACAAAATTGACCTTATTTATTGAACACGCTACGACAATAATCATATTTTCTTTGCAAGCATTGAATTATGAGCGCGATAGACTGTGACGTTTTTTCATTATTTTTAATAATGTACAATTGACGCTCGTGATCACTCGAGCACATGAAGACTGGAAATTAATCTCATCGGATTGAAGGATTCCAGGCTCTCGTGTAACATTACAGTTAACGCGCGTGTAAACGTTACCTTACAAGGAGCAATAAAACAACTTTATCGCAATTACATTCAGTCCAATGAACCCTGTGACATGGACTTGTTCCCAATTCCCTTGTCAGGGTAATTGCAACCTCGAAAATATGTAGGTCTGTAATTTTGTGATGAGGTGTAATCTCTTCTAATCACGTATCTACGAAAGTGTCATTGACACCAAATTTGTATACTAAATTAGCTTATGTCGACTTCGCCCGCGCGTAAGAGTTTTTCCTGGATAAACGTCCCGCTATACATTTACCCGGATAAAAAGTAGCCTACCAGGGTCCCGAACAGGGTACCTTTCCAGGGTCTCGAACTATCTCCATACCTATCATCGAAATCTGTTCAGTAGTTTTTGAGTTTATCGCGTACAACCCTTTTTACCCCCTTAGGAGTTGAATTTCGCAAAATCTCGTTATAGTGAGCATCTACGTCCTAAAAGGAACCCCATGCAAAATTTGAGAATCCTAGCACTTGTAAGTTGTAGTTTTTGAGATTCGTGATGAATTCTATGAAATTATAATTACATCAGCTGTTATTTTATATTCATGGGAGCATTATTATTTCCTTTCAGATATTATTCGCGTTAATTTCACAAAAACATAAATATTGAACAATTTACGCAGTATTCATTAATGAATACAGTTCATTGCATACAACGCGTAATAAAAACACGGAAAGGAAATTACAAAAGTGATTTAAATACAAGGAAAAAGGTAACGTACTATAAGAATAAACCATTATTCGTAAATGTGATCCGAAGTCATAAAAGAAATCATTCCTTTGTTAGAGTCACTTACATTCCGGCAATTTCCTGGATCTCCGCCTTTCCTGACAGGACCAATCGTATCAAATACACGGCTTGCCCTCCCGTGGGTATTATGAACATTACGAGACCAAGTATGGTCTTACTAAGTACTCCTATCCAAAATTTCCAAGATTTCATTGGATGTGGTATGAAAAACCAAAGTCCAAATAATTTTAACGACTTAATTTGTAAAGAAATGTGTCGAGTGAGGTCGATTTCTGAAGACATTTTGACGACGTAAATTTCTAAAGCATGTTATATGTTTTTTTTTAAATGTAGGTATGTGTGATCCCTTTTCATGTGATTAAGGATTCCGTACATTTCTTGGTGTGACCAAAAGAGATATCTTACGTTTTCAATTTTTAGTTTAAGGCTATGTTCTGATTCTAATCCTTAATAATATTTTCATTGGACGTGTCACTGTTTTGTTAATGATTTTGCTTAAATTTGAATACTTGTTTTGTCTTTGAAAGCACTATTTATTATTTTCATTTATTTATTAAACTAATATATATTCAGGTTACATAAGAATATAACATTGTAAGAATTAACGCCTCACCTAGTTCTTAACTAGGATAATCTAAGTCTTAGAAGTAAAACGGATTGGATTAATAGACTATGTAATATTATACTTCTATAGATATACTATTGATAATAAGAAGATGTAGTGACTAAGATTGAGAAAGGAATGCTTCGGTGGTTTGGCCACATTGAAAGGATGGACGAAAGGAGAGTAACGAAAGAAATTTATGTCGCGAAAGTAAGTGGTAGTATCGGACTGGGACATCCTAGACGTACCTTCATGGACCAAAATGACGACCTCTTAAGGAAGGGTCAAATAAGGAGTTCTCGTAACCGACGAGCATGTATGAAGAGACTGATGACTGTGGAAGAAGCGAAAGAGGTATGCTTGGATCGGAGCACTTGGCGCTCCATAGTCTCTGCCTACCCCAATGGGAGAAAGGCGTGAGTTTATGTATGTGTGATAATTATAATTAACGGTGGATATTTATTTAACAGTAATTTTACTAACGTAATCTTCTTTTGGTCTCGAAAATTATTCACGTGTCCTACATTTAAAAAATGTTAGGAGATTAGTGTTCGCGGAAAAGTCACATCATATACAACAGTTTTGATCGGTCGAAAAGATGAAACGCCTTTCAATATCAAAAGAAATCCAATTCTATTTGCAAGATTTAGATGAAACTGTATGAAGATTATTTTTCTGTGCCTTCGCTCGAGACAAAGTGCTTCCAATGGTTACCCTGAATTCTCTGAATGATTTCAAAATGATTTTGAAATGTTATTTGATTATCACGTAGCATGTTGAGCTGCTTGTAAACTGTTATTAATTGGATTCACTGTGATAATAATTAAATTAAAATTAATAATTTTTATAACACAGTTCATATCATGATATCGCTTATACACTATGCTTACGCATACGAATACTCACGCCTTTTATCCCCGAAGGGGTAGACAGGGGCGTATCTAGTGCACCCACTTTTCGCCGTGCGTATTCCGTCCCATGATGTGATAGGGGGCAAGTCTATCGCCATATCGGGCACAAATTCCAGACTCCGAGTTGATACTGATTAGAAAAATCTAATAAGACTTTGGCCGACGCGGGGTCGAACCCGAGACCTCAGCATTGTAGTCGTACCGTAATACAACTGTGCTAACACTGGCCTAAATTAAATATATAGTTATGGCTGCATTCCCCTGTATAATATAGACAGAGATGTAAACGGCCAATACAAAAGCTTACCAAATTTACAGCTTTATTTAATTTAATTTATTTAAATTTACAATTTTAATATTACTATTATTAAAATGAAGAGATAATTCTTAAGCTACTCTTTCAAATCTTGAAGGCACTAATAAATTCTCATGTCATCCTATGCTGATGTTAATAACATTCTTTATTATAATCAACTTAGCTATAAAATATTACATTTCATCAGATTTTTAGTCTTTATTTAATACTTCAATTAAAAACACGTCATTTTAAAATCAAAATATCTTCTATCATAAATTAAATTAAATTAAAGGCCCCTCACTCGCGTATCTGATTTTATAAATATGAGAGAAATTAGTAAAGTCATAATAAATCTAATTTAACAGACATTAACCCGCGCATAATATCTATCTAAACTTATGATTCTAAAATTTAATATATTAAAAACAAAGTATTACCCGTGACTCGACTTGCATAATATTATAACTGACTGTTTTTTTTTATTCATAAATATTTCTAGTACGTCTTGTCTCATATTAATTAATATACTCCGTCCATATGTGAAAACTACATGAAAACCCGTTTAGTAGTTTCGTATATGTTCGCTAATAAAGAGAAAAAGAGACAGAAAATAATTTAAAAAAATCGCTGATTTGTGTTCCATTACTCTTCTTGGTCACCCTTTGCTTTTTTCAAAATGTATAGACACGCCGGTACCTGTTATTTTATTATGGGTATGTATAGATTCAGAACTGTGGGTATGTTTTTGGTATACGAACGCGGTAAAGTGACCCACCGCAGCTGATGGGAAGCGGAGAGGGCTCCAGGTAGAGTGGGTATGATCAGGTAATGAAAATTTTAAAGTGGACAATAGCCTAGTTGGGGATGGAACGGTCTGCTGAGACAATGTCCGGAGGTTCACTCTGACTTTTCGAAGTTACGAAGTTAGTGTGTATTGTTTATCAATTATCGTTCGCTTTAACGCTGAAGGAAAACATCGTGAGGAAACCTACATACATGAGAATTCTCCATAAGAATTTTGAGAGTATGTGAAGTCTGCCAACCCGCACTAGGCCAGTAACCCTAACCCCTCTCAGTAGTAGAGGAGGCCCGTGTTCAGCAGTGGGCAGTATATAATACTGGGCTGATTACATTGCATTGCATTGCCATGGAAATTTTGAGTTATATAGATACAAACTTCATCATCATCATCAGCCCGTTGCAGTCCACTGCTGGACATAGGCCTCTCCCCAGATACGCCACAGAGCCCGGTCTGCTGCTTTATGCATCCAGTCGCTGCCAGCCCCCAAACAAACATGCTACAACCAAACTAACCTTAATATTTCTGCTATAATTTAGAATTTAGATGCTATCGTAACTTATTGTAATTATTTTTAATCTAATAAACTACAATAAAGCTAATTTGAATCAAAGTTACCACAATGATTTCCAACTTTACAAGTAAGAACACTAAATATTCTACACGTTACTTGTTTTGAATATTCGAAGGTACAATAACCTATGATAAATATTAATACGCAAAATAGGGAAATTATATGAAATTTAATCCGAAGTTCGTCCACCGGGACATATTGAGGTTTGTAGGCTTAATTGAAAATTGATACCATTCAATACGTTATATGACCTAATTCAAAATATAGGTGATTTTAATAATACAATTTTTGCTGTAAATAGTTGCTAGTAGCTATTTTTGAGTTGTATTCATACTTGTTATAAGCTATAATTATGTTTATTGTTAAACTATTAAGAAATTAGTAGAAATAGCAGTTTGCTTTCTTACTGCCAGAGAAGTCGGACTAATTCCTGCTCCTTAGGAACTTATCCACTATTCCTTTACCAGACTGTCTACTAGCAGGGGTGGGTAGAGTTACCACCAAATAATCTATGATGATCAAATGACCATCTCGCTATCTTAACGATAAGAAAATCGTTTCGCAGTCCATCGTAAATCGTGATAATCTTTGGTAATTTTTGTGGACGTAATTTAAAAACTTTAGCGTCTCAAAGTAATGTTAGTTTCGAAACTAATTTCAAATTGGCGATAGTAAATGTAGACAGACAATCTTGAGTAGGTTTTTTTTTAATAATAATATTACCAGGCCTGTTTTATATACTGCCTACTGCTGAAAACAGGCCTCCTCTATCGATTTTAGGCCTTAGTCCACCACGTTGGCCTAGTGCGGGTTCGCAGACTTCAGATACCCTCGAAATTCTTATGGAGAATTCTCAGGTATGTAGGTTTTCTCACGATGTTTTCCTTCACCGCTAAGCGAACGATTAATTGATCCAGATGTAACTTCGAAATATTAGAGGTGTGTGCCTGATGTTTTGAACCGGAGGACATTCGTCCCTGCAGACCGTTCCATTCCTAACTAGGCTATTGTGCCCACAAATTTTAAGGTCTATCTACATCGAGTAAAAAAATCTGAGGAACTCTAAACTTCATAATTGCTGACAATAATTATGATTGAAATTAATGAGATAATTTCCTTTAAATTTGTATTAATTGCCAGGGACAAGAAATTAAATAGATTACATTAAATACTGTTATTAAATCAAAGCACGACTAAATTATAGATATTTAGGTTTAGAAAAAATATTTATGATACGAAGGACATCTAGCATAATATATTCATACATACATCTATAAATGCGAAAGTAACTGTCTATCTGTATGTCTGTCTTTTTGTCTGTTACGCTTCTGAATATATCGACGGTAGAAAGCGGAAGTGTCGTATCTCGGAAAATGGCCAAAATGACTTATTACTATATTATTGGTCAGAATAAAAAGCCGCGTCGAATGGTCTAGGTCTCGTCTTCTTACGACGAAAAAAAATTAAGATACGCCATCGATTTTTTTCTAGTTTTTGTACAGTTTATACAAAAATTTGCTGTAAATAGAGAAAAAAACGTTACTTTTGAAAATAAAAGAGATACAACAATACGCCCAGTGTAAATAATTGTTACAACATTATTTTTCAATTATGGAGATTGATTTTCGGAGATACAGCATTTCTGTCGGCCCAAAATTTTACGTTGCCAGAGATGTGCGTATAATTATTGAATAGTTACTACATTTCAAACATTGAATCGGATAGTGAAAATCACACTTACGTCATAGGAACAGAGTATTGTTTTTTTTTTCAGTGATTAATACTTTGTCAATACGTTACTCTAGCCAGACCCGCTCCCATCACTTCGCTCCTACCCCAGCGTGTACCTTACCTACGCCATTCCGAACCAGCTTCTCGACTTCCAAAGCACTTCTTGAGCGACCGCTGCATCGCTCTCTTGCTAAACCCATAGTTTTGGCGTAGCGGGTGATCAGGGCGTACCGCACAGTTTCTTTCGAGGCGGCTTGCTTGTTGACCGGTTTCTTGCTTTGGGATCTGGTCGCCCTCTTCGATGCTTTTCATTCGTGGGAGGAGGCATCCGGACATGAAGGCTTCCCTACCTCGAGCTGACGTGGAGGAGTGGCGTATCAAGCGGGAGGCCCCGACAGCGGGGTTCAGGGTTGTCGCGGTAGTGCGCCATGGCCCAGCTACGTTTCACTTGATACAGATACTTACCGGGCATAGCTGCTTCGGTGAGTAACTGTGTCGAATAGTAGGCGCAGAGGTTTCGGCTGTTTGTCATCATTCTGACAACTGCCCGCTGGATACGGATCAGCACACATTGGAGTTTTGGTCAGCCTGGGACGAGGAGCGCAGCGCTCTCAGAGCAGTCGTCGGAGGAGACCTCTCACTGCCGGCCGTGGCCGGTTCCATGGTCGGCAGCCAGAGGTCATGGCGTGCGATGGCCCACTTCTGAGAGGTGGTCCTCTAGCAGAAGGAGAGTGCCGAGAGGGATCAGGAGCGCGAAGATACCTCCCGCCACCAGAGGAGACGTAGAAGACGCTAGGTGGAGGACTGATCGGCGTCTCCCACCGTATGGATTGGAGGCGTTTGGAGAAGTCCCCCACGGTACGGTACGGTGCCTGTCGTAAAAGACGACTAATAGGGGCTACCAGGGGTGGCGGGCGGGCGGCAGGGTGTATTATACCATACCATATCAGCCCTGTATTATATACTGCCTGCTGCTGAGCACGGGCCTCCTCTACAACTGAGAGGGTTTAGGCCTTAGTCCCCCACGCTGACCTAATGGGGGTTGGCGGACTTCACATACCTTCAAAATTCAGAGAACTTCTCAGGTATGCAGGTTTCCTCGCGATGTTTTCCTTCACCGTTAAAGCGAGCCATAATTTACAACGAAGACACACATAACTTTTTTAGAAAAGTCAGAGGTGTGCGCCCTTTGGTTTGGAACCTGCGGACATTTGTCTCGACAGTCCGTTCAACTCCCAACTAGGCTATCGCCGCTTCAAGCAGGGTAGTTCGTCTTTAATTTTGTATTATCTTTTAGTACAATGTTGCGATCTCAGTGATGGAAGATAGCGTGGAAAGTAGGCCTCACGCTGCCCTTGACGCCTATTTTTTCCAACTCCTCCCTATGTTTCTATTTGAATGATTTAATTGCGGGTTAAAGACAGATTAGTGTACCCTGAGATTCACCGAACTTCACCGCTCGGTATAATAAAATGCGTGCCACTGCTGATCCTGGCTTACAAGAGTTGCAGTGGCAGGTGTGAAGGCGGGATAGTCACTGCCATTGATGTCGAAAGCGTAGTTCGATGCTTGGGGGATTCTGAGCCCCCCTCCCCCAACAACAGGAGACGAATATAGTTAGAGTTGAATAGAAAAGTTACTGTTTATTTTGTTTATTTATTTGTTTTTTTTTTGTCCTTACATTCTTAAAAAGAAAATAAAAGCGTTTAGTAAAAGATACAGCATTTTATTTTTATAACTTTTATGATACTGCTTGTATGTAAGACGTGTTTTTTTCATAAACTAGTTCGATTAAATCATATACAGCAAAATAAACATGATTCACATGGTTTTTATTTGAGATACAGCAGATCCGTCGCATCGAAATCATTATGTATCTTAGTTGCTCATACATTTCACCTCACAGATAAAACATTTCTGCTGCTCGACATTAAAACATCGACTGCTGTAACTAGTACAAAATCAATGAAGTAGTAACTTTAGGATATTTCGGTTAACCGTGAAAAGTAAGGTTTAGATTTTTGGAAATATGTTCCAATTCTCAACTTTCTATCTTCATAAATTTACGAGTTATGAATTTTTTAAACCGTTTTTTGGCTCTGGTGTAAAGTTGGATATTTCGAAATACGACAAAATCGCTTTTTACCGTCGATATATAGCGAGACTTTTATCCCGGAAAAACTTTTTTGCGCGGGCGGACACCCTTGCAAAAGCTTGTAGTGTAAATGTTGTATTTATTATTTTATATCAACTCAAAGTGCGAATGGTGGAAGTATTTTCTCTCTGAAGCCTGTAAGGGTTTATTGCTCTGCTGGCAATCAAAATATATCAATGTTTTATTCCAATAAAAAATTTCGGTTTTGGAATTTTTCGAAATATATCGATATATTAGGCCTTTATCACAACATGCTGGAGTGGAAATGGTTATATCTCTTTTTGGTTTTACGAGGTTAATAAAATGAATTCTCTATACCGCCTGATAGTAATGTTAAGTTCTACTAAATAACATACTGATTAGGGGCTGCTTAGGGCTCATACACATAAACACGACACGACGTCGCGCCGTCCCACGACGCGACGCCGCTTCACAACGCGACGCCATGCCATGTCGTGGAATCCACGACGAAATGTATCTCGAAAATGGACCGCAATATACGTCCATTTTCGAGATTAACCGTCGTCGTGGATTTCCACGACACGGCGTCGCGTCGTGGGACGGAGCGACGTCGTGTCGTGTTTATGCGTATGAGCCCTTAGGACTCTCGAAGTGATTAGTGACGTAATAACTCACATGCTATCTGCGACTGTAAGGGCGGTAATAATAAATCAATCTTACGTTTAAGTAACTTTGAATTGAGTCTGAAAGAAGAAGACAAAACATTTGTTAACTAAAATAGGTTTATAAGCTGTTTATGAATAACTTCACTATTTTATAAACCAAACTTAAACTGTCATTTAAGTGCTTGTTTTCAGCTGAGTAAGTATATTGTAACTTGAGATGTCATTTGACCTGATATTAATATGGGTTGCCTCGGCGTAGTTGTATTGCGTATGCGTTACGAGTACGATTTGCGCGCTGAGGTCCTGGGTTCGAATCCCGGGTAAAGCCAAAAACATGGTGACAGGGTTTTTACATATAAAAATATACTCAGTCGCAGCTCGGAGTCAGAGGAAGTTGGTGGTGTGATACCCCGTACCTATCTCCGGTCATGTCGGATTGTCGTCTCACCGGTCTATGAGAGTGAAGGAACAGCGAATGCACACACTTGTGTACTATAATATCTCCTGCGTACCTGGCTGATCTCCGTTGAGATTGACCGCCGTGGCAAAAAATGGCTAGGAGAATTAATTTTTTCTCAATATGGGTTCATTCCAATCACAACAATTTGGAATCAGAATATGGGTTTATTGAATAGTGACTATCTTAAGATGCTGACCTTAATTTGACAGCATTTCAGCTGATATCGCACTTCAGAGCGAAACTGACTTGTATCTGTTTATACGGCCCTAAGAGCCGTAAGTAGCTTCACGCAACGAAAAAAACCCTTAGAGTTAACAGTTGTAGGTACCTACATACATATGTATTTAATAACTTGAACTGCCGTCGAAGTGTGATAAATTCATGTGATAAAAAAATACAGCATTTTTTTTTGGGTATTTTTTTTTATGTCATTGAATGACGAGACGAGCATGCCGTTCGCCTGATGGTAAGCGATACGACCACCCATTAACAGTAGCAACACCATCCAGCACCTTGAGCTATAAAGTGCTGTGTGGCATTCCACTGCGCTCGTCATCCTGAGACATAAGATGTTAAGTCTCATTATGTCCAGTAGTTACACTGGCTACAATGTCCTTCAAACCGAAACACAACAGTGCATGCACACTGCAGCTTGGCGGTATAGCGTACCCTTTCAATAATAAAATAAGTAAGAATCTTTTCAATAGTTTCTGAAATATCCCGAACTCGTAAACTGCTCCTCTTTATTTGTATACATTAATATTATAAGTAGAAGTATACACTTTATATGATTATTCTAACCTCAAATTCTAACAATTTCATTTCGAAATTTGAATTTCTATTCAGAGCTAGCCGGACATTATTGTCAATATGCTATATTGTAATACAATTAAACCCATTTGTTACGTTATTGGTTCCAACAGGGTTTCATGTTGAACTTCGTATTCTGTTGTGCGCACTAAAACCCTTTAGAGGCATCGGAGCACGGTATAATTCCACTATAATTACGTGAAATTATTTTAATTCCATGCTTTTTGGTATAATTATGACGTTCCATTGGTGGGATCTTTTAGAAATTGTTTTTGTATAAAATATTTAGTATTTTTATACGATTGAATGATGGCAAACATGTTGCTCTCACTCTTACTTACAGACCATACGAGCTGAAAACTACCGAACGGAATTCGATAAAATTTTATCTCAGGAAAATATATAGCGGGACTTTTATCCCGGAAAAACTTATTCACGCGGGCCAAGCCGCGAGCAAAAGCTATTAATTTGCTCCCATAAGAAATAATTGATTTCTCAAATAGATGGCACTGACGTCGTATGGATATCTATACTGATTTACTGGCTTTTGTACCGGTTTTTCGCGATCAAAGTCGCGCTACCTCTAATCCTACTAATATTATAAACGCGAAAGTTTGTAAGTATGGATGTATGGATGTCTGGATGTATGGATGTCTGGATGTATGGATGTATGGATGTTGGTTACTCTTTCACGCAAAAACTACTAAACGGATTTCGATGAAATTTGGCACACGGGTAGATTATGTCCTGGATTAATACATAAGCTACTTTTATCCCGGGAAAACTCATTCACGCGAGCGGAGCCGCGGGCAAAAGCTCGTTATTAATATAAATGAGAAAGTTTGTGAAAATGTAGCAGTAACCGCTGAACAGATTTGTATGAAATATGGCACACGAATAGCCCGTGTCCTGGATTAGCATAAAGTACAATTGAATTGAATTGAATATAGATACTCTTTACCCCGGTAATTTGCTCCCATAAGAAATAATTGATTTCTCAAATAGATGGCACTGACGTCGTATGGATATCTATACTGATTTACCGGCTTTTGTACCGATTTTTCGCGATCAAAGTCGCGCGCAACCCCTAATAAGTTATATATTCTAATGCCTTGGCCTCATTCCATCATACGTAGGTTTGTATTTTTTGTTATACAATAATCAGTCTATGATATTATCCACTTAAAGCCTGGTTTATTTATACGAAGATTGTTTCTTAAACAACGATACAAGGCATTTCAGGATGCATTGGTGGAATTATTTACGGCAGGTCTATGTTCAGCAGTGGACACCATGTGGCTGATGATGATGATGGTGGTTCTTTATTGGCATGAAGACTTTTCTGAACCATGCAGGTTATTAGGGCGTAATGATCATTACCATCAGAGCGCCCAGGGTTTAATAGAGTTTAAAACTAATATACTAATAAACTGCCTCGGTGGCGTATTTGTATTGCGTACGCGTTACGAGTACGATTTGCGCGCTGAGGTCCTGGGTTCGAATCCTGGGTCGGGCCAAAAACATTGTGACTGGGTTTTTCCATCTTAAAAAAAAATTCAGTCGCAGCTCGGAGTCAGGAAGTTGGCGGTGTGATACCCCCGTGCCTCGGAAAGCACGTAAAGCCGTTGGTCCTGCGCCCGATCTCTCTCCGGTCATGTCGGATTGCCGTCTCACCGGACTATGAGAGTGAAGGAACAGTGAGTGCACCCTGTGTATTGCGCACACACTTGTGCACTATAATATCTCCTGCGCACCTGGCTGATCTCCGTTGAGATTGGCTGCCGTGGCCGAACTCGGCTAGGAAGGGATTATTATTAGAGTTTAAGCCCGTCTTCTTTCATGCTTGGTCAAATACAGTAACGTTCTTATTACATTGGAAGAGCGCGTAGTACCTTCACCTCACTGTGACTTCGCTTGCAATTCGCCAGTATAATAAGAACCTTAACTTTACCTTACCACGCATGAAACAACCGGAACTAAGACACTCGTAATTATTTAGACGTATCACTCAGATTTTTTTTCAAGATCGTGACAGGTACATAACCTATTACACATAACAGATCATATTAATGTTCTATTCTGAAAAGACTAGACGGGATACTAACCAATTCATCCTTCAACGTGTATACAGGGTCGTTCTGACATTGCGTTGCTAAATGAAACCACATACTTATCTTATTGAAAATAACACCTTCCATTAAGTTATTTTAACCTTGGATGTAAAATAAAAAAGTGTAAGTTTCGAACAAAGTAAATATTAATAAAAAGTAACTTTAAGTGTACACGCCTTAATGCCACTACTACTACTCTAAGAGGATTCGTCGTAGCGGCAACATTACACTTTCAGTCAGAAAAACACTCACGCACATGCCAAATTCGCACTAAACTACAAAAAATGATAAAAAAATCAGGAATGTAAAATGGTGATTTTTATGAATGTATTCGTTTTTCATGGATGATTTTTGGCTTAATGTTAGCAGGGGCAGAGAATAATATGTGGTTTAATTTATTAACGCAATGTCAAACTAACCCTGTATATACATAATTATTATAAGCGAGCCTATCGCTATAATGGACACAAATTCACTCACAGATTATATAGGAATGTATGTTTTTAATTGCCCTATTTGCGAATCAAATCCAGAACCTCACAATGCACACTAATTAACAGCCGAAGAACGGTGTCACTAAAATGTTTAGTCGAGTCTTAAAAATGATGAAATTTAAGGATTTCGATGGGATCTTTCCAGCCTACTAATGCTATGAAGCATAAAAAAGTACGTAAAAAAATGCAAATCAATTCTCCCCTCGCGCAGATTGGATTAATGCCAGCTTCCATTTAATATCTCGATTTTATTTGTCACTTACACAGTTTCGCTTGAAGCGTTCCGCATAAGCAAAGAAGGCAGATCGATAATCAACTATCATAGTTTACTTAACTAAGTAAAGTCATGAGCTAGTCATAAGGATGTAACTCCAATGAATCGATTTCGCAATAGAGCGTAAAATAGGAACCTTCAGTTTCCGTGTTTATGTTTTATCAACGTCCCCACCATTCAAGTTAAGCGTTATAATTAATATAACTACAACCCATGGACGGAACGAGCAAGAAGCTCGTCTGATGTTAAGCCCCACAAGAGCCCATACGGTAGCAAAATACCCAGTTTTTAAATTACAAAACATTTTGTGGCATTACACTTCGCATATCATCCTGGGTCGGAAGATAGTCAAAATGCGATGTACACAGACTAGTCTTCTAACACAAAAATAATAGGAGGCAGATAAAAAATTGCACAGATTACGTAAATTAAATCTTGCATATGAGAACCTTATTATCTATTAAAAGATTTCATACTTTACAAATTAATAATGCAACTATGAGAGAGAGATAGAATTTTATAGTATTTATTGGCTTCTCCTCACGTTTTTATCCCCGTAAAAGTTAATTTCTATGACGGAAATCGCCTAAACGATAATGACCTTCCTAATATAGAAAGAATTTTATGAACTAACAGTTGAGATAAGCACGTTCAAACAAATGAAAAATTATCTATTCGGCATTATATTTTAATACTATTATAGATTATCTATACTAATATTATAAAGGGGAAAGATTTGATTGTTTGTTTGCATTGAATAGGCTCCGAAACTACTGCACCGATTTGGAAAATTATTTCACCAATATAAAGCTACATTATCAGCGAGTAATATAGGCTACTTTTATCCCGGGGAAATATAAAGCGGGACTTTTATCCCGGAAAAACTCAATCACGCTGGCGGAGTCGAGAGCAGAAGTCATATATCATAAAAACGGAATACCAACAGAACTTTTCACTTAGCCCGCCTGAGTAATGTGGGTAGTTAATTTAAGAATAAAAACAAAACAAGCAAACGTTTGCCCAAATATTTGTTAGTAAACTCAGTCGGCAATTGAATGCTAGTTCTAAATATAGTTGTCATATAAGCACGCTTTAGCCGTCAAATAACTATCATCACGTGTGCAAAGCCGTAACAATTACTCGTACCTTGTTATATAAACTTCGAAGTGATTTACATATGAAAATTGTAACACATTCTTCGCGATATGGGCCAAACATTACATGTTTATTTCTTGCGCATTAAAATACCACTCAAATGATTTGATATACCCTTTTTTAAAGTTTTTTTTTTTCCTTACTTACATTAAAAAATTACTTCCCAATTTTGAACTCATGACTCGCTTATACGGCGCGCCAAACGAAATTCGCTTAGCCACAAAAGCCTTTTCAATAAAAATGTTCTCGTTCAAAGGTGCTTAGTTTCAGCAATCTGCCGTGAGGCATATTCCGCTTAGTGCCACGCAAATGATCTCCGTCAAAAATGTCCGTAGGTTTTGGTTTTTACGGCGTGTGGGGTCATATCGGCTGAATCGAGACGGAATAAAGCTAGGGGTGCGGGCACATTGCCAAAACCGATCGCAGCGTTCTGACGCTTTATTTGTAGTCGGCTTACTGAGCGACAATCTCTTTGCGTCCGCACTTACTTCAATACATTTGAGTAATGACATATTTTATAAATACAATTTCACTACTTCAATTTTAACAATATATTTATCATGAATATTGATATTTAACTTTAAAGAAAATATAACGCAAAACAACGTTTGCGCATTTAATATTCATTTTTGCAAATTTACATTGATATTCGCAAAAAAAAATGCACTCCTCTACTACATTTAGCGTATTAAAAATATAAAGAGATTAGTGACTAAATTATAAACTAAACTCTCTGAACAAACTTCATTACGCGCGTTGGCAATTCCCAAAAGTTATCAACAAAAATCACGACCTTACGTCAAATTATTGTACAGAACCGTACGAATAAGTAAATAAAATTGAATAATTTACGAGTAGATTTTACCACAGAATGTCACAGGGGCGGTGATGTGAGATATCAAATTATAAGAGGTTCTGTGCACATGCGCGGAGCGTTTTGCCGGCCGCGGGCTCCAGTCTGCTCGACGTTCGTGCTCTTTCCAAACGGGCCTGCGCTATGCGTCAATTCGAAATTTGAAACTCGACGCACGTTTGGCAAAAAATTAAATATAGAACAACGAAAATTGTGTGTGTAATAAAAAAAAACTTTAGTTTTTTTATTTCTTAGTTGTGTTTTCTGTGGCTGTTTGATCAACACTAAGAACTTTAGAAGATCATGGACTTATATTTCAAAGTTTTAATGAAAGTGTAGTGGTTTTTGTTGGATAAATTAATTGCGAACTTTAGGTAAGGTTTTATTGTTAAAAGTTACTTTATATTTCAATTCTAAACTTATTTCCATTATATTTTTGAGGACTGAAAATGTCGATTTTAGCTACTTTGTGTAACTTGACCAAGGATGTGCAGACAACATAAAATGATTATTTTTTAAAGCAGTTCAGTACATTTTAGCCGTAAACAATGAACTGGAACCAATAATATAATCTTTGCGAGATTACGAGACTTGAGTCGTTGGTACTAAAAGCTGGAAATAAAGGCGTTTTAAGTCAACACCAGAGCCCCAAACTTATATTTTCTTCCGGCGTGAGAATCGAAATCTATGTATGGAGTATTTTATGTATAAAAATATGTAAACTTAGTCCGTTTACTAAAATGTGATATTGCTATATTATATAAATAATATTTTTTTTATATTAATACTCATTCTCTTAGATAATTTAATAGCCTTTACGCGAAAAAGTAATTCTTAATAAGAGCTCAGTATTTAGATTACAATCTAGCTTATAATATATAAGTATTGTAACGTAATTCTTTACGTGACAAATTGGTTTCCACTAAAGAATACATTTTAACCTTTAAATATTTTTTATTATACGATAAACTATTAGATCTGGACCATACTCGCTAACTCTATGGCCTTTCCTGTTGCTTATTTTTTACGTTTAGTGTTGTAACCAAATTATTTAAAATTATTTATAATACATACAGTAATTACTCAATAATGTTAATTTAAGTACTTGAATGAAAGAATGAAACACTTTATTGTACACACCGCATACAGCAAAACGAGTACAATTATTGTTTAGAGAAAAAAATTAAAGAAAAATGATACTTTTGATGATTTTATCCTCTATCTATTTTTACACGCTTTATATTAGCTTCACTTGTATATTTGTAACACTCCGACTCCGACTCCTTTGGACGCGATTTTGATCCACTTTAAACGTTCAGATTTTATTCAAACTTTGTAGGTTTGTCGAGGATCGATAACAATACACTAATTTGATAAGATTATGCCATTATTCAATTTGCAAAATGAGATTTTTGTCAATTTATATATTTTTTAGTGACATTTGTTGGACAATAGTAGAACAGAACTAAAAAATTAAAAATAAATCACAGTTTAAAAAAACTAAAAAACACTCTTTATAGAAAATCCAATTAAAAAATAGAAAATAAATTTGAATTAAGAATAGTGTAAATAGGAAAAAAATGTATTTTATTGTAAAAAAAGCTCTCGACGGAGATCAGCTAGGTACGCAGGAGATATTATAGTGCACAAGTGTGTGCGCAATACCCAGGCGCACTCGCTATTCTTTCACTCTCATAGTCCGGTGAGACGGCAATCCGACATGACCGGAGAGAGATCAGGCACAGGACCAACGGGTTTACGTGCTTTCCGAGGCACGGGGGTATCACACTGACAACTTCCTTACTCCGAGCTGCGACTGAGTAATTTTTAAGATGGAAAAACCCAGTCACAATGTTTTTGGCTCGAACCGGGATTCGAACCCAGGAGGTCACCGCGCAAATCGTCCTCGTATCGCGTACACAATACAACTACGCCACCGAGGTAGTCATATAGGCAGTAATATAATATTAATGAATGCAATTTTTAAACAATGAAGGATTTATACAATTCGGATTTGAGCAATAATAGTGAAATCATAATTTTCTTAATAAATTTGAAGAATGAGTAAATAACGAAAAATGAATAGTAAAATGTCACCGTTTTTAGGGTTCCGGGCCTCAAAAAAGAAAAAAAGGAACCCTTATAGGATCACTTTGTTTTCCGTCTGTCTGTCTGTCGGCCTGTCTGTCAAGACCCTTTTTCTCAGGACCTTGTAGAGATAGCAAGTTGAAATTTATATCAAATACTCGGGTCTACGTTCTCTTTCAGCTGTGAAAAATCAAACTTGTAAGTCAACGCGATCAAAAGATAGATGAAGATTTATCGCGCATAGCTCCGAATATTTTGGGATTTCGCAAGGGAATTTTAATTCCCTTGCAAAATACCTATATGGTACTTCCCGTTGACCTAGAATTATGAAATTTGGTAAGAAGCAAGGTCTTACAGCATATGTCAAGGAAAAAATCTGAAAACCGTAAATATGTACTTTAATAACAAAAAAGAGTATTTACAAACTTTTTATATTTGAGTAGCATTGCGCGCGGCTCCGCCCGCGTGGAAAAGTTTTCCGGGATAAAAAGTAGCTTATAGCACTCAGGAGTAATGTAGCTTCCTATTAGTGAAAGAATGTTCAAAATCGATCAAGTAGTTTCTGAGATTAGCGCGTTAAAACAAACAAACTCTTCAGCTTTATAATATTAGTATAGATTAATTTATTCATTAATTTTGGCGAACCTTTGTACATAATATTATATACCTTACCTACAAGTTTGTCCGAACCTTCGGTACGCGAGTCCAACTCGCACTTGTCCGGTTTTATTTTAGCGAAACTGTCAAAATGTAAAAGTTAAATATTTATTCCATAAAGGAGATGTCCGCTTTTTGTATGGGTGCTGGGCCTCAAAATCTAACGACGCGGGTCAAACTTTAGGGATATTAAAGGAGCAAAATATGGATTTTGGATCCATTAAAAAAATATTTATAGACCCCTCCATTTATATATTTTTTTTAAACATTCATATAAAGTGTCGTTTACAAGCAAAATACAATTACATAAATCTCTAAATCGGAGGACCTTAAAATTAAACGATTTATTGTAAAAGGCTAGTTTTTAGGAGTTCTATCCAAATATATATAAACTGTCTTGTTTAGAATTTTAGGACCGTTTTTGGACATGTCCTTTATCGAAAATATGGAAAATAGACCTAAAGAATAATGATCTTAGCGCGTTCATAAAGTGTAATATTTTCACGTATTAAAGTGAATATTAATTTCTGTACAATGTATATCAAACACATGAACTGTAGACAGGCAGTTTCCCACAATTTCCAAGAATCTCTCAAGGGGTATGAATATTTCAGATTAAATGAATAGCAAATAAAACCGCTACGACCTAAAGTAATTGATGTTACTTGTAGGGTCATTCGGGGCAACAGCACGCAGTGGGTAAAAGTTCGCATGGTCAATATCTCGGAACCTATTGAGGGGGCTCAGACATTTTTTCGGCTAGATCAGGGGCGCGTCAGGGACGATGTCAGAGCCACAAGCTATTTTGCGAAGCCTCACTTGTTTAGCGAAAAACGGTGATCAACGTGATTTTGTTGATTAGTTACCAACATTTTGTGCTGGGAAAAAAGTGTCTGGCTAGACGGTGCATCAGTTTACAAAAGTCCGTTAATTATGTTAAGTTTACATAATTATTATAGTATTTATTTTAGTTACTAATTCTGTCCTAGAAAATAAATGCGTCTCAACTAACGTGTGAATGTTTAAAATATTCCCTGTTTGGGCAAGAGTACGAGGTTAAAAGTACGCACCCTGTTATAACTTCATTACAATGATCGCACGGTTTTTTCTTCTTTAAGCTGCAATTAAGGCGAATAATATTTGTAAAGATTTTTAGACCTTATACAGAAAAAAAATATTCTCCATAAACACTCTGCGTAGTTTTACCCACATAACGGGTCAATAGTACGAATTTCCCCCGATGCACTTAAACATGTATTCCAAAAAAAACAATGAAGTAATATACAAAAACTCATTAAATAATAAAAGTAGAATAAATTTACTTTACGTAGAGTGTTAAAACGTTTTCCTAGACACTATATTTTTGACTGTGTAGACGACAGAAAAAAAAGTGCGTACTTTTAGGCCGAATGACCCTATATACCTTTACTTTTCCTTTATTGCATTTCATGAATATTAACATAATTGTTATAAATGATGTAATAATCAAAGTAAATGATAATTATAGAACTCTTTATTGTTGAACCAATAAAATATGAAAGAGTAATATCTAAAAAATACATTACATAGTTCTACAACGGTCCTATCGCTTACAGCGATTTCTTCCAGACGACATTTGCGTATACTTACATTCTAAATATCTTTTTTACAAAAGAACTGGCTGAAATCGAATGATTGGAGGTGTTTGAAATTATTTTGAACGTTTCTTCCAAAAGAATTTTAATCCGAATGCCTTTGCAGTTTGACATCTTAAAAAAATCTTCGTTTCTTTTGTATGGAGACGCTCAAAATTTCCTGATATTATATAAATTTCCTGACCACATAAAATCACCTAACCTTAAATAAAGTCTTGTTAACATCACAGGTCTATAAATATCTGGGACATTATATAGATTCCGTAGAAATGCCCAAGATTCTACACCGTCCGTTAAACTAAATCAACAGAAACCACAGACATTTTTTTTATAGCATTAAATGACGAGACGAGCATGCCGTTCGCCTGATGGTAAGCGATACGACCACCCATAAACAGTAGCAACACCATCCAGCACCTTGACTTACAAAGTACTGTATAGCATTCCGCTGCGCTCGTCATCCTGAGACATAAGATGTTAAGTCTCATTATGTCCAGTAGTTATACTGGCTAAAATGTCCTTCAAACCGAAACACAATAGTGCATGCACACTGTTGCTTGGCGGTAGAAATAGACATTGCGGTGGTACCCACCCAGACGGCCTCTTACATAATGAGAGACCTACCACCAGTAAGTAATAGAAAGAAAGAAAAAGAAAGTAAAGTAATAATGTGTCTTCTCTCACAATGACGATAATGTACGAAGACAGTGAACCCTACGGTGGTTATATGGTATTTCGGTCATAATATTATTATCTAAGTAAGCTGCCTTAGTCGCCTTCTGCGAACTCTGTGGTCTCAGGTCTCAGGTACCAATAAGGGATAAGCGTTATAAGATTTGACATCTTATGTGTCAGGGTGAATAGAGCAGTGCAGTGTCATGCCTTTGTAATCCAAAGTTCTGTTTGCTGTTTGTTTATGGCCACTCGTGTCGCTTACTATGAGATGGGTGGATTGCTCGTGTCATAAAATTTTATCATCAGCTTTCAAGCAAGAAAACCGCATTAAAATCGGTCCATTCGTTTGAAAGCTATAAGCTACAGAGATATATTTAGAAAGCCGTTGTTTAAGTCTTGGTTTGCCACATGTTTCAATCGTTCTGAAGTATATGGCAACTGCAATCATACACGAGAACTGCTTTAATTTAGTAATCCTCGGAACTTCTCATGCGGTCGGGAAAACACTAGTTTTTACATTGCCGTTGGAATAGGGTACTCGAGATGACAACGAAATATTTTAAAATTTTTCCCGTTTTATAACAAATAATTTTTCCCGGTATGGTTATGACAGCGGTTGTAAGTTCAACGGCAACATTAAAAAACATATGAATGCTCGCAAAGAGTCAGTTCCACTTGTTCCTGATAAAGTTCCAGATAAGTATCTGACATATAACATTATCTAACAAATACATTTGACATATTATATATACTAGCGACTGTTTCTGCGATATATTTCTATTCGAGACGTCTGAAACCAAAAGTAGTTTATATGACGGATCAGTTCTGAATAGGCTATCTGAGACTTTATCAGCAAGCGATGAAATTGACCCTTGAAGTTTGTATTGGTATTTGTAAAAACGATTTTAGTGTCGACAAATCGTTTTTCATCGTTTCAAGCGATACAAGATTTTTACTGATCAGACGTTATTTAACTTATTAAGTATCAAACTAGCTTTTGGTTTCGGCTCCGGCTGCGTTAAATCTATTCCCGCGATAAAACGTAGCCTTCCATTAGTGAAAGAATAGACAGATCTATAGAGTTCTGGATAATCAAAATTTCATTTTTATTCCTAACGAATTTAAAGGATTAGAATTATAATTGTAGTTACATGTAAGTATGAACCACGGTATATCTCTGATGGAAAAGGCAAAAGGGCATGAAGGTCACTCATGGCTGCGTCACTAACGCTCCTTCATGTCTAGAAACGACTATAGACGCTACCTAACTCCTGTTATAATGTACATTTTAAATGCGCAATAATGGCCTAAGTATGTCGCGTTTCGTGATCAGCCTATGTAAATCTGGTTCAAACCGGAATAACTGTAGCGATTGGCCAGAGATAATCACCCGAAACACTATCTGCACGCCACTCACTTACCATCAGGTGCAGTAGGGTCACTGTGTCGTGTATGTATAATAAAATAGATTGTTGCAGTCCTTTACCATACCATACCAGTCCTGTATTATATATTGTCCTCCGCTACAGCTCAGAGGGTTTAGACCTTAGTCCACCACGCTGGTCCAGTGCGGGTTGGCAGACTTCACATACCTTCGAAATTCTTATAGAGAACGTCTCAGGTATGCAGGTTTATTCACGATGTTTTCCCTTCACCGTTAAAGCGAGCGATAATTCACTAAGAATACACACATAATTTTAGAAAAGTCAGAGGTGCGTGCCCTTGGGTTTTGAACCTGTGGACATTCGTCTCGGCAGTCCGTTCCACTCCCAACTAGGCTATCGCCGCTTTTACGCGTTGCAGTCCTTTATGTGATTGGAAACTAGTTGGTTTCACGAGTTATTTTCGCGCGCGTTCTACAAATGAATGTCATGGTGTTGTCGTTGACGGATACGTGGGAGGACATTCATTCGTCATACTGGGTACAAATTGCAATCTCGGATAGCTGCCGGGTTTTTAATAGAAAACTGGTTTAAATATTGCCTCGGAACATAACACCATAACTATCGTCTATAATAAATAATATCCTCGGTGCCTCGGTGGCATAGATGTATTACAGTTCGACTGCAATGCTGTGGTCTCAGGTTCGATCCCCGGGTCGGGCAGTGCTATTGGATTTTTCTATTCCAGGAATTTGTGCCAGTTATGGCGATAGGCTCGCCCCCCATCACATCATGGAATATATAGATTAAATTGTATTTCTGCTATTTGCCATAAACAGTTATCTATATTTTTTATAATATTTATTTATATTATTTATTTATAACTTTATTGTACATCACAATATAACATTTCAACATAATAAAAGCAGAGAGGTGGTACAATTGGCGGTCTTATCGCACAAGGCAATCTCTTACAGACAACCATGGGATGGAGATAAGAGAAATAGCGAAAAGGGGTAATTAATAATACTGACCTTCCTTGATTTATTTATACTAAATATCTAGTTCTTTCGATACCAAACATCGCTATGAGTTCATGACACATATAGCATGTGCTCGTATTAGCCACCTGTGTCATCTGGGACCTAATAGATGGACCGTGAGTGACATCCATTCATTAATCAACACCCGCCTATATCTTTTGCAAATGCATCACAATATATAACAAGGATCAATTAAACTTTATAATCAGTCTGATAGTGATCCTATCGCAGAATACTGTCAATTACCAAAAACAGTTTTCCTGAGAAGTAAATTTATTGTCTTTGGAAATGTTTTTTTTTTAGTAAATATAATATAATGTTTTACAAGTATGGCATAATTAGTGTTACCTAATTAATGGAAATATAATTGCATTATTTCTAAGCAAGAGGAATCATGGGGAAGAGGGCATTTATTGCGTCTTTGGAAGGTTTATTGACCATGCTAAACGCAGGAATAAAAATGGGATTCCACAACGGTTTTTAATTTTTATGTGATAGTGGAACAGTTCTATTGAAACAGGCTCATTCAATATATTATTGTCATAACATTTTGATTCCTTTGCAATTTTATAAAAAAATCAAAGTATCCTGTAATAATGAGATGTTTTGAAGTAGGTACTTTTGACGTCATCACCATCTGAGGGGTGCCTAGTAATGTTACAAAAAGCTGAAGTGTTGGCCGACCTGAGAAATCAATCTTATCTATAACTAGATTTCTGCTCGCATCTCCACCCGCCCCGAATGAATTTTTCCGGGATAAAAGTCCCGCTTTATATTTCCCCGGGAGAAAAAGTAGCCTGTTACTCGCTGATAATGTAGCTTTATAGTGGTGAAAGAATTTTTCAAATCGGTCCAGTAGTTTCGGAGCCTATTCAATGCATACAAACAGTCAAAACTTTCCTCTTTATAATCCTACTTAATATTATAAACGCGAAAGTTTGTAAGTATGGATGTATGGATGTATGGATGTCTGGATGTCTGGATGTATGGATGTTTGTTACTCTTTCACGCAAAAACTACAGAACAGATTTCGATGAAATTTGGCACACGGGTAGATTACGTCCTGGATTAACACATAGGCTACTTTTTATCCCGGAAAAATATAAAGCGGGACTTTTATCCCGGGAAAACTCATTCACGCGGGCGGAGCCGCGGGCAAAAACTAGTATTACGCATACGCATACTCACGCCTTTTATCCCCGAAGGGGTAGGCAGAGGCGCAACTAATGCACCCACTTTTCGCCATATTTATTCCGTTAGTATTAGTATAGATGAATATAATCTGTTAAAAAAAAATGTTACTTTAATCTATGCTATGATTTCATCCATATTTCATCAATGAGTTATTGTACGAGGAACTTTCATAATAATATCTGTTGTCGAAGGCACTCTTAAGTTATTAAATTCCAGCGGCAGTTTTTGACATGAAAATTTAATATTAAGATAACTACAAGTAAAAAATTACAATCTCGTAAAGGGGAATGTCTTATTTATTAGTACGCTATACCTCAGTTACTTTGCATATAAAGCTTTATAGAAAAATATGTGTAAACATAAAATCTCGCGCGACTTTTTCGTTTTTTCTTACACTTCTTAAGGTATTTCACTTTGCAATAAAGTCTTTTTCGCACATAATACGCTTTTATATTGCTTTTTATGGGGTGACGCTTGGTGATATTTGCCTTTTTTGTTTTCGCGAAACAAGTTTATCCTGCCTACCTCAGGGAAGAATGAACTCTGCGATAGGAATGATAGAGTACCAAATACCTCGAAGAGTAAACTATTCCTGGGCAGAGCCACCAGCTATCGACTATGGCTGTTACCACGACCAACTGTGATGGTATACTGATGGTAGGATTTTTTGTATCCGAAATGATAGCGACAACCATACATAAGTGTGACATCTGCCAGCCCACTGAAAGTTCTTAAATCAACCTGTTTATATGCCGGCATAATTGTATCTACTGGGGGATGCCACTCCACTTAAAAACCGATTATCACTAATTAAACTATGAGCCTCTTAGAATCTTCCTCATATTTCAATCAAATCTTACCCTAGCTACTTTATAGTTAGCCATCAGGTTCATTTAAGGCATAAGTTCAAACTACTATTCTATTCTACTTTATGAGTATTTATGTACTAAAATATAACGAATAACCCTTTTATTTAAATAACCCTTTAAACATTAATCCGCGCTTTCAAGTTTATTAATTTTAATGGAAGGAGTTAAATGGATAGATGACCTGATAACAGAGTGGGAAGTTTTTGATTGAAGCCGGTACAGGATTAGACTCTTCAAATCTGTACAATGAATATTGTACTCGGCGTCAAAGAAAGAAAATATACGTTCGTTCTTATTGTTCGCGTGATTCCGTTTTTGTTTCTTTGCGCCACTTTTTGTTTTTTTCGCCGCCTGACACGCGTCTGGTATTTCGACCTTTAATTTCCTGTCCTGTCTAGTTTTTCTAAACTTGTTTAATTACTCAGCCCGATTATAACGGTATGTAAACTTACTCAATATTCGTACGTAATAGAACCGTGCTTTAGACTGGGGTTATGATACTTTCACAGAAAAACGATTTAGAGTTTTACTATAGATATCACTTTCCCGACGTTCATACCAAGAATTGAGTCATATAAATTTCTAATTCAAGAATTAAATTATAAGAAATCATTAAAAAGTTATAGTTAATACTTGTATGTTGAACCATGCTAGTGTAGGATTCCGTAAACGTTACTTCAACTCTATAGATATAATAATTGTATAAAAGAATGTTAATTGTAAGCAGACAGTAGATACCTACCTATAAAATTTTTGCATGCCGTTGAAACGGTAAAACATGTTGCACATTATGTATAATACACATATAAAACAGTTAAACAGTTAAACATAATATATAAATTTTTTTTTTTTTTTTATTGCATATATATATATATATATACACCTTTGTAACACACCATGTTTATAGCAAAATAAATTGATTTGATTTGATTTGATTTAAAAAAAAAAACTATTTTGAAGTGTAGCACGCACTAGTATTAATTCCACACACACACACACACACTCTCGCCTATTATCCCCGAAGGGATAGGCAGAAGCGCAACTAGTGCACCCACTTTTCGCCGTGCGTATTCCGTCCCATGATGTGATAGGGACGAACCTATCGCCATATTGGGCACAAATTCCAGACTCCGGGCTGATTCTGAATAGAAAAACCCAATATCATTTTGCCCGACCCGGGGATCGAACCCGAGACCTCAGCTTTGCAGTCGTACCGTAATACAACTACGCCACCGAGGTAGTATTAAATAAAAAAGATATTTACTACACGCTTCAGGAATTTCCAACATTACAATGAGAACATTTTCCTCACACATAGATGGCCATGCGTACGCTCGAGATGTATGGAATTTTCGGCTGGCATCGCTCTTATCTATGGATTGAATGGTTGAGGTTCTGATCAAGGAGATTGAACAAGAATTCGCTTTAGTTTGTTAGATTTTATGCGAGCGTCCCAAATACTTCGGCAGTCTACATAATTCGTACTACAAAATTCTTACAAAAAATTGTTTAAAAGAAAATGGCGGAACCATGCTTGAAAGTGTTATTTGCTTAAAGGTTTTGTAAGTTCAAGGTATTGATTATTGATATAGAATTAATGTGGTAATTATTATTTAAGAGATGAGTGTGTTGCACAGGTTTCAATTAAATTTTATTTGTCTGTTATCGTATTAAACGGCTAAGGTAGATAGTACTCATTTTATATTTTATTTGGGAGCATAGATTTGAGTGTTAATTTTGTATTTGTTCGGCTTATACATATATGTGACTATTAGCATTTATCAGCAAGTGGTGAAATCGACCCTAATTATATTAAAGACGAAATATGTAAAAGAATGATTCAAAAATATTTATCTATGCTGAGATGAATCTCAAACATTGCCAATTTAATATGATTCCAAGTTAAATATGATATGGAATTACTACGGAGTACTCTAGTTTGAACAAACAAACAAATTAGTAAAATTATGTTCATATTAAAATACTTTACAGCCGCGTTGTCCATTGTTCTACTATTACCCAAGCTTGATGGTTTAATCTTATACATCAAATCACAAAGAGAATTTCTATTTCAAACGTAATTGAGAGGAAATTCAAACTCTCGAGGACAAAGCGAATTCCCAGATTAGTTTGTATTAGAAAACCATTTGATTACCACAACACGAAGATAAGTAGGCAGTTTATACGTCTCTTTATTCTCAGTGACAAAGAACATCTTTCCACAACAATGTAGACTTTATCCAAACTTATTCGTCCGACTACGAAGCTAGACTAATAGAAAAATAAATTTGTCTGCAGGATAAAACGGCCGTTTCTTTAAAAGGATTTTATCAATTCTAATCCTTGAAATTACTGGCGGGGACTTATCCTTTATGTTCAATTTGAATTAAAACGGTTTTTGTGCAAGTTTGAGCTTAGTGTGGGAGCGTTAGTTTCTCTATTATTGAAAGAAAAAACGCAAGATACAATGTGTCCGCAAAAAGTCAGGCAATTTAAGTGATACAATACTTTTTTAGAAATCGGTAATACGATTCAGGCTGGTCGAAATGTTTTCCCGGTACCTACGTCGCTTAACGCGGCTTAGCTTAGGTTCCCGGCACAATCCGCTCTGATTGCACAAACGCTTTTGCCGAAGCGTAAAATTTTTACTACCGCCCGCTCCGACTATCGCGGGCCGGAGGCGGATTATTTTTTTATACAAAACCACCGCCTAGTTTCCTTTTTTCAATTTTCACAAAGTTTTATTATTCCCAAATGTTATAATACGATTATTTTTGGTAAAAACGTTACGTTAATTTACCTAAATGGGTAGGCTAACCTATTTGCTTTGGTTCCTTTATAATTAACAGCTTAATTTCCGTTACACTAGGTATTTTTATTTTTAGCCCGCAATCTCTGTTGGTTTTAAGCATAATTATATTTTAAAGCTCGGGTCTATATAGCATCTTTTTCTTAAATAAATCGTAAACATTATGATTTCGTGGACGTAGGTAATTCCCCTCCTGCAGGCAGATAATCAATCAATCAAAATTATTATAGACAATTACACCTAATACTTCCACATAATATAATGAAAATAATACATGACACGATATCATGATTTTAACTTTTCCCATATATGCTCTCATATCTAGATCATTCACGATTTTCTTCCCAACCAAACCTCTAAATACTTTGATGTGAAACTTTTCCAATATTTTTCCTGTGTCAAGGAAAACTTCGTATGATACGCGGAGTGGCAGATTGAAGTCTTCCGGGAGCTGAGCACACAGATTCCCTCTGTGCCAGTGATTGCACAAACACGTATGGGCTCCATTTGTATTCTGACACCGTGATCAAAAGATCAAAAGCCTTCGCAAATATTTTAATACCTTTTTTAAGGTCGCTATTACAATTCACGCCTTCAGTAGTGGCACAGTAAGCGCTGCCGTGAGCGGAATAAATTGCGGTTTTAAAAGAAAATCGCGATTGTAAAATGAGGTCGCCGGCTCTTATTTTTTACGTGTAAATTTAAACGCCTACCAACATTTTACTAAAGTGGGCACTCGTTAATCAGGTATAATTTTTATTTACGTACCAAAACAGTTAGATGGGGGTATGTTATTTACTTTAAACGTAATTATAACACTTGAATACGCGTTTGTAGAGTCGTAAAAATAGCAGTTGAGGGTTATCGCACATTGAATTTAAAGTAAGTGCTGTGTGACACGAATTTTGGGTTTAAATTAATTTAATAGTGTTGTTATCATTGAAGAGTTATACCACAATGAATTAAAACAAGTGCGTGTCTCAGTGTACACGAAAGAGTTGGACTTATGTTTTTTTTTATGATATAGGGGGCAAACGAGCATACGTTTCACCTGATGGTAAGTGATCACCGCCGCCCATGAACATCTGCAATACCAGGGAGCACAGAGATGCGTTGCCGGCCTTTTAGGTGGGATTACGCTCTTTTTTTGAAGGTCGCCAGGTCGTATCTGTCCGGAAATACTGCTGGCGGCAATTGGTTCCATAGTTTAGTAGTACGTGGCAAAAAATGACGCCTAAAATGTACAGTGGTGGATTGCCAACCTCCGAGGTGATGTGGATGGAATATGTAGCACGTTATACATATGTATTATTCGTATATTTTATCGGTTATTTTATTTTAAAGTAATATTTTATGATAGTAGACACCTTAATATCTAGGAACTCAATAAATAATGCGGAAACCCTAACGGGCTAATATATTGTATAAGCCGTGTCAATGTGATTGTACCTAAAAAAATAAATGAACTTTTGATCGTGCAATCAGGCGACTGAATACAGTATTTCATCAGTTTTACTATCATCATCATTGGCCTGTTACATCTATGGATAAACAGCGTCAACTGTTGGAAGTTGTTCTGACTTCTGAGACACTTTCTTTCACGGCTGTAAATAACGCAATAAAAACACCGTTACTACACCTATAAGATGAAATGTAGCTATGACCCAAAACTATATCCAATTCCAAAGATCTAGAAACCTAATATTATTGCTATACGATTGATAACTGTGCATAAAGTAGAGCGATAGTTAGTTACGATGAACTACACAATTCAATAATCGATGAAGATGGCCTACATGCCGCGTTCCATTTTAGGCTCTGAATACGACAGGTAGCCTGGACATGTTTCATGGCCTACGTTAACATATTATGTGTGGAGTACCGTGGGCTGTATGTTTGGTTTTCCAGGTTGGGTTGTTAAATTCGAGTTCTTCAATTCGAAAACCCCGTACATTAGGTTTTATTATACAACTTCTGACTCGCTCCGGCTTCGCACAACTAATCTATAGTCAGATGTTAATCACTCACTCACACACTCACGCCTTTGATCCCCGAAGGGGTAGGCAGAGACGCAATTAATGCACCCACTTTTCCGTGCGTATTCCTTCCCATTCCTTTCTATGCCATATCGGGTACAAATTCCATACTCCGGGTTGATACTGAACAGAAACATCCAATATCACTTTGCCCGACCCAGAGATCGACCCCGAGACCTCAGCATTGCTGTCGTAATCAGCATTCAGTCAGCATTCCAGATGCTAATGATGACACAAAATTGCCAAAAAGCTAAAAAAATGTTGATCCAACGCTACCAAACTTCTAAGTAAAATTCACAGGATCACCCGCAAGATATGCGACATAAACGGCCATATCTTTTGATCGCCTTGACTTACAAGTTTGATTTTTTTTCGCAGTTGAAAGAGACCGTAGATCCAAGTATTTGATATAAATTTCGATGTGATTTTTTACGCGTTCCTGAGAAAAAGGGTCTTGCATCAACATCAATGGGAGTTGATCATATTACGCTGGAAATGGTTACAATGTCTTTACCTCAGAGCTTGGACGCCATTACGGCTATCATAAATAAATCGCTTACTATTGGCAAATTCCCCACTGCGTGGAAAACTGCTATAGTAAAGCCAATTCCTAAAGTCACCAACCCCCTCAGCATAAAAGATCTTAGACCTATTAGTTTATTGCCCTGTCTTTCCAAGGTGCTAGAAAAGGCAGTATCTTCTCAAATCACGGAGTACGTTGAGAAACACAATATTTTGCCAGACAGACAATCGGGGTTTCGGAAACACAGAGGCACTAATACAGCACTATTAGACGTTACCGATAATATTATTGCTGCACAAGATCAAGGAATGGGCACTTTTTTAATTTTATTGGACTTTTCACGTGCATTCGATTCCGTCAACAGTTCTCTACTGTTATCTAAGCTTAGCTACTATGGATTCGATCATAATGCCGTTCAGTGGTTCGAATCGTATGTAATGGGACGTAATCAGTTTGTTGAAATCAGGCGAGATAGTGGTGACGTTTTGGTGTCTGAGAAGCGTGCAGTCACCAGGGGGGTGCCGCAAGGCTCCATCCTGGGCCCTCTATTATTTAGTATATACTGTGCTGATGTTGTCAGCAGTTTCCAATTCTGTAAGTACCATATATATGCTGATGATATACAGATGTATATATCCTTCAAGCCAGAGCATATGCATTCAGCTTTAGGCCAACTAAATCAGGACCTAAACAGGGTGCACGCTTGGGCAGAATCTAATTCTCTAATTTTAAATGCAAAAAAGTCAAAATTTTTGATATTGGGCACTAAAGGTCAAATTCATAGAATAGCAGCTTTAAATCCAATGCCAATGATTGGTGGAGAAAAAATAGAACGAGTTTCTGAAGCACGTAATCTTGGTTTGACTATGGATGAACATTTAAGATTTGAGAAACATGTGGCGGATATCGTCAGGAATTGTTTCTATCGTTTAAAAGTAATTTACAAAATAAGAAACTACTTGAGTATTGATTTGAGAACTAAACTTGTTGACTCATTAATAATCTCTAAATTTAATTATGCGGACTCGGTATATGGGCCCCGTTTACTTGCAAAGACGTCTCGCCTCATACAAAGGGTGCAAAATGCTTGTGTGCGTTTTTGTTTTGACGTCCCCTCACACAGCCATATAACACCTATCTTGAACCGACACAAGTTGCTAAATATGAAGTATAGGAGGGACCTACATCTCGCATCCTTGATGTTTGGCGTAGTTAAATTACAGATACCAAAATACTTATACTCTAAACTAGTGTGGGTACGCGACTATAATAAATATGCTTCTCGCTCCTGCGCTCATCTGCTACGTATTCCTCGACATGGCACGGCTGCATTTCGGGGTAGTTTCCGATTTCAGGCCACCAAGTGCTGGAACTCGTTACCGCCTCCGATACGCGTTCTGAAAAATAAATACAGTTTTAAAACTAATTATAAAAATATTTTATTGCATAATCAAATTGTATCATCCTAATTTATCATCTGGTATACAAAAATTATACAAGATATATAGTAATAACTATTTGCAAACAGACAGGAATGTTTTAGTAGATATCTATATATGTTTAAGGCATAAAATAATTAATGTAAGTACGTACCGTCATGATGCAGACCGTAGGCCTTAGCGGATTGTACTGTGTAGTCACTCTTGGGTTATGACACTAATAGTTAAGTATAATTTTATATCCGTATAAGTAATGTTTGTTTTGTTTTATGTATATTGTTTGTAAAATTGCGCTGGCGCGGCGCGCGACTACCTTTAAACGCGGGCGCTGGCCGTCTAATTATGACGCAACTCTCAGTTCTCACTAGCCTTCTGCCCCCCGGGCGGCGCGGCGGACCTCAGCTGTAGACGCGCGTCGCGCAGAGCGCCTATTAGTTAATATTGTTTTCCTTTTTATTACTGTTTCGTGGTGCGGCTTTAAGTATACCTATTGTACTCACACTAAAGGCATCTGTAATTTATGGGCTGTTCTGTATGACTCTTTCTGATGTGTCCGTGCGGCCCTCCGGGTGGCCACTGAAAACCAGTGCTGTGTAATGGCTCTCTTCATTAAACAGCGTATGCTGAGATGGCCACCTATTTGCCACGGTATGGGCGCGCGTGTGGTAATGGGTATACAGTGTTTTTATTTTTTATTTTTTTTTATTTTTTGGTATTTTATTAATTACCCATTAGTTTACATGTTCTTTCATCTGTGGCAATAAATGTTTCTTTCTTTCTTTCTTCTTCTTTCATCTTAACAGACAGCCGGACCGACTGACAGACGGACAACAAAGTTTTCTATCCTATAAGGGTTCCTATTTTCCTTTTGAGGTACGGAACCCTAAAAACACTAAATGTCGGTTTGGAACCCTCAGGGAACATTCACACATACATTTTTATATACATAGAAGATATACAGATAGATAAACACATACATATGTGATTGAATATCGGTCACCATTTTATCGGTGATAATAAACACATTCATTGTGTGAGAAGAACACTTCTATCACACAATGGGCTCGAAGTAAGATATTTCTTGGAAGATAAAAATCCAGACTTATCCGTGTCAAATGGGTATCTCCGTATTCCATACTGATGATTTAAATTATTATCGAATGAAGTCATTTATATACCTCTGGTGACAATCATCACTTATAAAAGCGGCATTTACATCAGTTTATTTACCTTTAACGACATTGTTTAAATTTTATGCAACTTCTATTGAACTTGATATTATATACTATTTAGTACGTTAATTGACCTTTTGAGACAAGGCATCAAGGCTCCGATCGAAATTGCATTACCACGGGCTGTTTCGTAGGTTCTCAAACATATTTAGCAAGGTGGACAGACGACTTGATAAAGGTCGCAGGAACACGCTGACTGCAGGCCGCTTATGACAGGTCCGTCTGGAAATCTTTAGGGTGGCCTATGTTCAGCAGTGGACGTCATAATATGGCTGATGATGATGATGCTGATGATAAAACTTATTTCGTCTACTGCGATTGAGAATCAAATATTTTCTAGCGTCGCCGAAATTACTCTATTTCAAATATTTGGTATATCATATGAGTCATCTTTTTTCTGAGTAAAAACTTAGATCCTTACTAATGCCTACTCCAACCCACAAGGGGGCGTTATCGCCCACTTTGAGAAACACTAGCCTGCAATCAGCCCTGTATTATATACTTCTCACTGCTGAGCACGGGCCTCTTCAACTACTGAGAGGTCATATTATAACATTTTCTCAAACTAGCGTATCTGGATTATCTAGGAGCTCAGTTTATTTAGAATTTTATAGTAATTCCACCCTCCTTACAACCTGTTGCCATAGGACTTCTTAAATACAAATTAGGCCAGATATTTAAGTACCTACAAGTTTGTTAGTGGCGGCTGTGCACTCAGAAATATGATATGAGACTGGAATATCTAAACACTAACTGCATAGTAAATCATTTCGACATTAATTGGCTAGCGTTAAATAATGCTTGAACTAATTGCGTTCAGCATTGGGCAAAGGGCATGGCTTGAACAAGAAGGTTCAGTTTTGCTAGACAGCGATGACTGTGGTTTCTCCTGCGAAAAAAGTAAACGAATATGCTAATTAATAGCCCTCTTAATAATTTTATATATTTTTTTTCTCAAAGTCACGGTAAAGTAACTCCAATATATATGATAAGTGACACATAATTATAGATACGAGTTGATTGTCCGTCGCCAGTTGGCACAAATATGCCGGCATCTTCGATGCCTGATATACACAGACTGATCCCGGAATGCATAACTTTAAACTGTACCACAATCGCGTTTTTCCAGTTTGTTTGTATACGCTATCTATGCATATCCATAATTCCTTACTTATATATGCGGCGATAGCTTAGTTGGTAGTGGAACAGACTGCCGAGACGTATGTCCGCAGGTTCAAAACCCAAGGGCACACACCTCTGACTTTTCTAAAAAAGTTATGTGTGTATTCTTTGTGAATTATGTATATCGCTCGCTTTAATGGTGAAGGAAAACATCGTGAGGAAACCTGCATACCTGAGAAGTTCTCTCAATTTCGAAGGTATATGAAGTCTGCCAACCGGCAATAGGCCAGCGTGGTGGACTATGGCCTAACCCCTCTCAGTAGTAGAAGAGGCCCGAGCTCGGCAGTGGGCAGTATATAATACAGGGCTGATTGTATTGCATTGCATAGTTTGAGATACTGGGAAGGCTAATTTTTATCCCGAAAAGTCGTTTCACGCGGGCAGAGCCGCGAGCAAAGCCTAGTACAAAATAAATTCATATTTCTGACGTTAACATACTTCAATATTAATGCGTAAATTATGCATAAAATATTTTCTTTATAATCTCCCTATTCACTTATTAAAATTAAACGCAACCCCCAAATAATCAAAAACCTTACTCGCCTAACAGCTAACCAATGAGTTTTGTAATAAATAAATTAAACTATGCCATGAATTACTTAAGCCTTGCGTCCACTCAGACGTTCTGAGTGAAAACGCAGCGAACCGCTCAGTACAGTCTGATCAAAGGGTTAACTATGAGGTAAACCGAGTGAGAATGGTCTACCGCACTTTCATGTCTAGTACAAATTAGTTGAAACCATGTAACAGGTTAATTTGATGACTATTTTAAATACTAATTGTGTTATTTTGAGATTGTTATTTCGAGATTTTAATAGCATTAATTAATAAAGTTATATAACTCTATGTTGTACGTAGCTTATATAAAAACTTTACAATAGTTTAATTGTTTGTTTCCTTGCGTGAATAGGTGATATAAATTATTAATTATAACTGTGAAATAAAAGTTCGGTAATATATTTCTGCCGCATCAAACAGTTTGCCAGCATACGTACATCCCTCCTACGACTTGGGGTCCTTCAAGCGGAGAGTGAAGAAACAATGAAGCAGGCCGGCATAACTGTGCCGACTGACCGGTGATGTTTATCTCTTGCCGATCGACATGTGTTAGGGCTTCCTTTCGCTTACCATCAGATTAAGAGAGGCCATAGTTTTGGCGGGAACTTGGAAGTGTCATGAGGTGCTCTTGTTTTAATTCATTATTTTGGTGTTATTTAGTGTTATATTGCATAATTATGGTGGTATACTATCCAATATAGTTCTATTAAAGAGCTCAAATGAAGTGAATTGAAATAATTGTGCTAAGCAAGTGTTTTTTTTGTTGCCGCCAAAATTCCTCGATAAAGTCTTGGTAAGGTAGCCACTGCTTTACTTCGACATACTACAGATAATAAAATAGAAAAACCAAACTTGACATTGGCAAAATGTGAACACAAATGCCATTCCATTTTGCTGTACCATCGACCCACTGTCGCCCTTATCCCCGATAGGGTAGGCAGAGGCGTAACTAGTGCACACACTTTTCACCGTGTGTATTCCGTCCCGTGATGTGATAGGAGGCGAGTCTATCGCTATATCGGGTACAAATTTCAGACTCTAGGACTGATAGTGAGTAGAAATATTCAATGTCACTTTGCTCAACCCAGGGATTGAACCCGAGACCCCAGCACTGCAGTCGTACCGTAATATAAATACGCCACCGAGACTATACAAAATATAGCAATATTATCTACTAGCTTTTGCCCGCGGTTCCGCCCGTGTTAAAAAGTTTTTCCGGAATAAAAGTCCCGTTTTATATTTTCTCGGGATAAAAAGTAGCTTATGTATTAATCCAGGACATGATCTACCCGTGTGCCAAATTTCATTGAAATCCGTTCAGTGGTTTTTGCGTGAAAGAGTAACAAACATACATACATCCATTCTTACAAACTTTCGTGTTTATAATTTATTATGTATTATAGTAGGATTATTATAAAATTTCATAATACTTTTATATTTAAATTGGAATGTCTACCTGATACTTCACTGGTAGTAGGTCTCTCGTATGCGAGAGGCCGTCTGGTTAGGTGCTACCACCGCATTGTCTGTTTCTACCGCCAAGCAGTAGTGCCCAAGCACTGTTGTGTTTCGATTTGAAAGGCATTGTAGCCAGCGTAATTACTGGGCATTATGAGATTTAACATCTTATGTCTATGGTGACGAGCGCAGTGGAGTGCCACGCAGTATTTCGTAATTTAGAGTTCTGTGCGGCGTTGCTCCTGTTTATGAGCGTTCGTATCGCTTACCATCAGGCGAGCGGCCTGCTCTTCTTGTTTTTTAAATCCAATATAAAAAAAACTATTTATCTATACATAATAGTGCTATAATATATAGAATATAATGTATAGAATCTAAAATAAGGCACAAAAGTTATACCTCATCACTCATTCGCCCTAATATTACCTTTGACGTATGTAATTGGTAAAAGTAACCTTCCCTTCAGAAAGTAAATAGAAATAAGCAGGAAAAGTTTTACTTAGCGTGAATAAAAGAATTCGGAAGTTAGTCCTTTGCTGTTCCTGTAATGTCGTGTATTCATTTGGATGTTATTGATATTATACGAATTCGTATTTGGTTATAGAATGAATGAGGAGACAAGCAAACCGGTCGCACGATGTTGAGTGCTAGGGGCCGATTAATAGATGCAACTCAATTTCACTCTGAAATGTGATATCCGCTGAGACGCTGTGAAATTAAGATCAGCATCTTAAGATAGTTGCTATTTAATAAACCCATATTAATACAAGCTCAAATGACATCTTAAGATACAATATCTGACGGCTTTTAACAGCTGAGTTTTGTTTATGTAACAGCGGCGACTTAGCTTAGAACAAGCTCTTAAATGACAATTTTACTGGTGGTAGGTCTCTCATAAGAATCCGTCTGGGTGGGTACCACGGCAATGTTTATTTCTACTGCCAAACAGCAGTGTGCATGCACTGTTGTGTTTCGATTTCAAGAACATTGTAGCCAATGTAACTCCTGGACATAATGAGACTTAGGGTCATTCGGCCTAAAAGTACGCACTTTTTTTTCTATCGTCTACACAGTCAAAAATATAGTGTCTTGAAAAACGTTTTAACACTCTATGTAAAGGAAATTTATTCTTCTTTCATTATTTAATGAGTTTTTGTACATTGCTTCATTTTTTTTTTGCAATACATGTTTAAGTGCATCGGGAGAAATTCGTACTATTGACCCGTTATGTGGGTAAAACTACGCAGAGTGTTTAATGAGAATATTTTTTTTCTGTATAAGGTCTAAAACTATTTACAAATAATATTCGACTTAATTGCAGCTTAAAGAAGAAAAAACCGTGCAATCATTGTAATGAAGTTATAACAGGGTGCGTACTTTTAACCTCGTACTCTTACACAAACAGGGAATATTTTAAATAATCACACGTTAGTTGAGACGCATTTATTTTCTAGGACAGAATTAATGACTAAAATAAATACTATAATAATCATGTAAACTTAACAATTTTAACGGACTTTTGTAAACTGATGCACCGTCTAGCCATACACTTTTTTCCCAGCACAAAATGTTGGTAACTAATCAACAAAATCACGTTGATCACCGTTTTTCGCTAAACAAGTGGGGCTTGGTAAAATAGCTTGTGGCTCTGACATCGTCCCTGACGCGCCCCTGATCTAGCCGAAAAAGTGTCTGAGCCCCCTCAATAGGTTCCGAGATATTGACCATGCGAACTTTTACCCACTGCGTGCTGTTGCCCCGAATGACCCTAACATCTTATGTCTCAGGATGACAAGCGCAATGGATAGGTACCACACAGTACTTTGTAACTCACGGTGCTGGGTGGTGTTGCTACTATTTATGGGTGGTCGTATCGCTTACCATCAGGCGAATGGCATGCTCGTCTCGTCATTCAATGCAATAAAAAAAAGTTTAGGCTTGGTTTATTAAATAGTTCAAAACAATATATGTCTACTTTTTTTATTGCATTGAATGATGAGACGAGCATGCCTTCGCCTGATGGTAAGCGATTTGAGATTGTACTTAAAAGTACCTACGATTGATTAATTAATAGGCCCTAGGTTTGTATAACTACACATTGTAAAACAAAGTCCCTCAGCCGCGTCGGTCTGTCTATCTGTCTGAAAGCCATTAACTCAAAAACTGCCGATGGATTTAGGTATGGACACAATTGAGGCCCTTGGACTGACATAGGCTACTATTTATCTCGAAAAAATGTATAGCGGGACTTTTATACCGAAAAAACTCTTTAACGCGGACCTAGCCGCGAGCAAAAGCTAGTTTAAAATATAAGAATTAAATCAAAAATAATAATATAAATTGTAGCTATCTTTATAAAGTCATATTTTAACATTCCGAACCTATTGCCGTCTTAAATTACGTAGATTTTTTCTAATCCCTACTTTTATTTCGACATGTGAATGGAATATTATTCTGAAATAAAAATTACAACAACAAAAAACAAAGATGCTATTTGACCGGTAATATAATAATAATAATAATAAATAGATTATAAAAAAGCATACGATTCAGTTCCCCATTCATGGCTTCTCCAAACTCTAGAAATTTATAGAATTCATCCGACACTTATATTATTCCTCGAGACACTGATGAAAAAATGGACTACTCGATTACGACTCACTACACCTACTGCGACAATAGAGACTGATCTGATTAAAATACAACGTGGTATATTCCAAGGAGACTCTCTTAGTCCACTTTGGTTCTGTCTGGCATTAAATCCGCTATCGAACATTTTAAATTCAACCACTTTTGGGTATAGTCTGAAATATCAAGAAAATGAGAATACTGGTAGCGGTACACTGATCACACACAAATTAAACCATCTACTCTACATGGACGACATTAAGCTATACGCTGAAGATGAAACCCAACTTTCTCAATTAGCTAATTTGACAGAAAAGTTTAGCAAGGATATCAAAATGGAATTCGGCATTGATAAATGTAAAATAAATTCCATCAAAGGAGGTAGCATTTATCAACACCATTACACTTTAGCAACAGGCGAGAAAATAGAACCACTTAACGAACAAGAGACCTACAAATACCTAGGATACAACCAGTCACGCCAAATACAATATAAAGAAACAAAAAAATACTGACACAACAGTTTCGCCATCGTCTTAATACTATACTGAAAACACAATTGTATGCCCGGAACACCATAAAGGCTATAAACACATTTGCTGTACCCATACTAACATACTCCTTTGGTATAATAAACTGGACTAAATCCGATCTAAAAAAACTGCAACGTACAATTAATACTACGATGACTAGATTCCGCAAACATCACCCGCGATCTTGCATTCAGCGACTTACGTTGCCTAGAACAGAAGGAGGCAGAGGTCTTATCGATATAACCAACCTACACAATACCCAAATTACAACACTCAGACAGTACTTTTTTAATAAAATGAATTCTTCTGACCTTCATAAGGCAATAGCACAAAATGACCACAACTTCACACCTTTAAACATGATTTTAAGAACAACACAAATAAATGAAAACCTAATTGATGACAAGAAAAAGATAGAGGATTGGAGCCGAAAGTCTCTGCATGGAAGACACCGCCAAGATTTGAACCAACCTAATGTCGACAAAGTGGCGTCGAACGCATGGCTCAGTCGTGGCGAGCTCTTCCCGGAGACTGAAGGCTTTATGACTGCAATACAGGACCAAATTATCGAGACACGAAACTATAAGAAACACATCATGAAAATACACAACTTACCTTCAGATTTATGCAGAAAATGTAACAGCAACTCAGAAACCATCCAACACATTACAGGTGCCTGTAGATCAATAGTCCAGACCGATTACAAATTCAGACATGATCAGGTAGCAAATATAATACATCAGAAACTAGCCACAAAATACAAACTCATAGCGACACCAAAGACACCTACTCCATATTATAAGTATATACCAGAAACAGTGCTGGAAAATAGTAACCACAAACTTTACTATGATCGAGCTATTCTTACTGACAAGACAGTGCATTACAATAGACCCGATATCACTCTTGTTGATAAAAGTAATAAATCTGCATTTATCATCGACATAGCCATACCGAACACACACAACCTGCAAAATACAATAGCTGAAAAACTCACAAAATACACTGACCTAAAGGAGGAAATAACTCGTATGTGGCATTTACAAAAAGTGTCCATAGTCCCGATAGTATTATCCACCACTGGAATTATTCCTAAACAGTTAGCACACTCATTAACACTTTTAGACCTACCAGCACAAACCTATATTCAACTGCAAAAGGCAGTGATTTTAAATACATGCCGAATTGTCAGAAAATTTCTGCAGACGGAAACATCCCCCTTACCAAACCCTATTACAGCCACGAACCCTGACACTCACTTGGCTTAGGCCCGTGAATGTTAGCTCATACCGGTTCATACGGACCGAGCAGGAAAATGATGAAACAAAAAATAATAATAATAATAATACCAGCTCTGTATTAAATACTGCCCACTGCTGAGCACGGGCCTCCTCTACTACTGAGAGGGTTTAGGCCTTAGTCCACCACGCTGGCCTAGCCCTTTACACCCGAGAGATGAAGTTCCTCTATATCGTGTTTAAATGTTATACTGTAAATTCCATAGTGTTCAAAAATTATGAGAAAAATATTGAAAGAAATGCTGGTGCACCTGGTTTCCAGCAATCAGACCCTCACGACTGTAAGTTTCAGGAAATAATTGTAAGTCGCACGATCGTGAGTCTGTGTTATTATATGACAATATAACAAGGAAAATAATAAAATAACGATTGATAATTATAAACATTATATTTATTTTAATAAAATATTATGATCAACGCTTTTTCATTACTTTAATCAGTCTTTTAGACGTAAGTTAAACAAAATAATAATTTTTTGAAGACACTAGTGGTATTTTTGGTAAGTGATTATAGAAACTGTACTTAATTTATTAATTAGCCTTATTAGAGTTTAATAGAGAAATAAACTACATATTTTTGACGTGATAAGACTTAAAACAGTTTTTATCTCGTGACAAACATAAATATGCATCACATTTCGTCATTTGTCACATTTGTCATCTTCGTCCAAATCCTCAAAATCTGAGATATTGCCGTTCGCCAAAAGGTTACAAATTGTTTGTTTCGTGAGTGAACGCTCTAAACTTAAAAAAACATACATTTAAAGGCATTATATAACATAAATACAGGTAAAAGACAGAGTAACATTTGTTATTAAGTTTATGTTTACAACCGAGGTACCACGATCGTGCGAGTTTGAATTTCGAGGAATAGTATCAACCGATAAATAAAGTAATGTAGAATAAACATATGTAGTATTGTTTAACAACTAATAAAGTAGCAACTTACATAAAAAAATGTTAGTAAACCATTAGCATTACAAAAATATTCAAATACTTACTTGTTCGAGCGGCGTGGTCAAAAAACGCAGCCATCTCTCTCGTGTCTTCCGGACGACTGACAATTTCCAACCTATACCTATAGTAATAAAGTGTGTTTTCGCGGGTTCTCAGATAGTTTGACGATCCATCGACGACGGTTGCGTCCGCAAAAGTTGTTTCGTGTGCAGTGTAGAATTTTTCAAAATCGAAACTCACAATCGTTTAAGCTCGGGTGAAAAGGGCTAGTGAGGGTTGGCAGACTTCACATATCCTCGAAACATATGGAGAGTTCTCATGGGTATGCATGTTTCCTCACGATGTTTTCCTTCACCGTTTAAGCGGCCAATAATTGATAAACAATACACACGTAACTTCGAAAAGTCAGAGGTGTGTGCCTTGGGTTTTGAATCTACGAACAATGTCTCGGCAGACCGTTCCATTCCCAACTAGGCTATCGTCCACCGACCGGTAATAATTAGAAATAATAATCGGCCGGAAAACGGACCACATACGCCCGTAAATTCACATAATACAGCAATCATTGCTATCTGATTGTTAGTAATTTGATTACCTAGTTTATTTATATTTATTTATAAACTCTTTATTGTACATCTAAGGCAAAGTGGAAATAACAAATATACAATATAAACTAGGCTAAACAACAAGAAGTACAAGTGGCGGTCTTATCGCAATTGGCGATTTCTTCCAGACAACCTTTGGATGGACTTAGTTAAGAAGGAAAAATAGAGCGGGCGGTCATCTACAGGTAATAAGAGGGGTTAGAGAACAGATGTACATAAACATTATATCTAAAATTTAATAAAAATTACGTTTTCTATACCTAATATAAAAGTAAATACATACAATAGTACATAAACTACATAACTACAATACAACATATACATAATATCCAGTAATAAATAGAAAAAAAAAAGGAGAAATAAAATATCACAGTGACAAGTAGTGTTGCTTCACAAGCCTTTTAAAAATGGGGAGAGATTTAGCCCTTCTTATCAACACAGGTAACTCGTTCCACAAGCGTGCAGCCTGTACTGTAAAAGATTTATCAAGGAAATGAGTGGCATGCTTGGGAATCTCTAATTCCAGACTCACTGATGATCTTAAGCATCGGGTATGGGTGCTACTCAAGAAGTGGAAACGGTTTTTAAGATAGAAAGGTGAAGAAGGAAGGAACAGAACACTATATAACAAGGATAAAATACGAGTATTCCGGCGAAGGCGTATAGGCAACCACTTGAGTTTAGTCCGAAATTCTGAGATATGGTCATACTTACGTAGTCCAAATATGAAACGGATGCAGAAATTTTGTAGTCGCTCAAGTTGATCAAATTGGGCTTCGGATAAATCGAGATAGCTGGCGTCAGCATAGTCAAGGAGAGGAAAGAGAAGAGACTGCACAAGAGCAATTTTAGTGGGAATAGGAAGGAAGTTACGTAAACGACGCAAGGACCCAGCAGCAGAGAATATTTTGCGACTCAGTTCCCGCAATTGGGGCCCCCAAGATAGGTTTCTGTCAAGAAGAATTCCCAAGTTCTTGACCTTATCACTAAAGGGTATAGTACAGCCATCAAACAGGACTTGAGGAAGTCCACTGTAATCGACTTTGGAAACCATCCTGTGGCTGCCAATAACAATGACCTGTGTTTTCTCAGGATTCACTATGAGACCAAAACTCGCAGCCCATTCAGCAATTATAGTAAGGTCTTTATTAATTGTAGTAATAGCTTCATCCACGCGTTCTGCTGGTACAGAGTAATAAATTTGTAGGTCATCTGCGTAAAGATGGTGAAAAGAAATAAGACGGTCTGTGATAGAGTTAATGAATAACGCAAAGAGTAAAGGAGATAAAATGCCGCCCTGAGGAACGCCGGCAGATATATCACACCAAGATGAATGAATATCATCAAGGCGAATACACTGCCGACGACCTAACAGGTAATTACGAAACCAGTCAATGGCTGTCGGAGAAATGTTAATTGAGCATAATACACTAAGCAGGACATCGTAGTCGACAGAATTAAAAGCATTACTAAAATCTAACAATGCTAGAACAGTTAATTTGCCATTCTCCATAGCAGCCCTGATGTCGTCAGTGATATGCACTAATGCAGTAGTGGTACTGTGACCAGGGCGGAATCCGGATTGGAAGGGATTAAGTAGGCTATTATTGGACAGAAAAAGATTAAGTTGGTGATGGATTAAGCTTTCGAGGACTTTAGACAGAAATGGAAGGATAGATATAGGACGATACTCAGAAAAAGAAGCAGGATTACGCCGTTTAGGTAGAGGGATAACTTCAGCACTTTTCCACAATGTGGGAAAGACGCCATTTGAGATGGAGAAATTCAGGATATGAGTGAGAATTGGAAGACACTCGTCAAGGATAGGAATGATCATACTACGGCTAATGCAATCATTCCCAACTGCATTAGAGACAATCGCTAATATGCATTTTTTGACATCACGATCCGAGAACTGAGTAAAGACGAAATGAGGATAGTCAGGAGTCGGACGTGAAGAAAGATGGTTCATTGTATTAGTTTTCATAGCTTTATCAAAATTAGGCGACGCAGTGAAATGACTATTCAATAGATCTATATTTAAATTATTATAATTTGTAGTATCAGGAGATTTTCCAACTCCCATAGATCTGAGAAATTTCCAAACTTTTGCTGGATCACCATTTTCTACAGAGCTATGGACATATCGGCGTTGTGCTTTCCTACACATCTTGTTACAATGAATACGGATAGCAACATAACTATCCCAATTGCGGGAAATCGGACGTCGCTTGTATTTGGACTTTGCTAACGCTTTTTTATGTATTAGCGACTTAATTTCGTCAGTAAGCCAGGGCGAGGGAAGATGCTTCATCTTAATAGGACGGATTGGAGCGTGAACATCATACAGCTCTATAAGTTTAGTCTTAAAATAAAAACATTGTTCATCGATTGATGTCGATGTCAGTACCGGAGCCCAGTCAATGTTGCCTGCATCCTCGCGAAGCTTATTTACATCTATTCCACGGAAACTGCGTTGCATGACGACTTTCCTTGTGGCTTTAGGTAAGCGAATTTTATAGGAAAGATAGATAAGATCATGGTATGAAAAAGCATCGGCAGAACATTGACCATGCTTTTCAACTAGATGAGGAGTAGAGACCAAAATTAAATCAAGCAGAGAGGGAGTAGAGTTAGGAAAGTGATGAGTAGCAGCAAGTGGTAAAATTGAAAGATTAAAAGAACCTAAAACAGAATGCAGAGAGGAAGAGCGGTTGTCATTTTTAAGTAGACAAGTATTAAAGTCTCCCATGACTATAGTGTGACTGTACGAAGGGATAAGAGTATCAAGAATAGTTTCAAGAGAAGAGAAATAATCAATGCGTAGAGAGGGACAGTAGTAGACACCGAGGAAAATTTTAGTGTGATGGAGTTCAACTTCGAGGAACAAATGCTCACCAGCATTTGACGGTGGAGGCTGGGCTGACATATGAACTATGGAGAAAGGAATATAAGTACGTAAATATATAGCGACCCCACCACCAACGCCAACCGAACGGTCGTTCCTTATAAGTTGAAAGCCAGGCAAAGAATAAGAAGCAGAAGGCAGACAAGGCTTGAGCCAGGATTCAGAAACGAGAACGGCATGAAGATTATTACAGTCAAAGCTGGCCAGCATATCAGGGAAGTGAGCCGGAATACTTTGAGCATTTATGTGCACCACATTAAAAATTTTAGGAGCATCAGATAAACTAGAAGAGAGTGTGTCGCTAAGTGAGGGAATACTAGTGTAACTGTCACTGTCACTACAAGCAGAGAAATAATCTTCTGTATCACTGGTAAAATCATACATAATAATATACTTAAATTAGTAATACTGTTGTTACTGTTGTGGGGCTCCTTTTTCCGCACTTAGCCCGTAGAAAGTCGGGCCGTTGTGCGTGATATGCCAGCTAGAAGTCCAGCCAGCCCAACTCCTTCCAGAAGCGCAGGATCTTCCTGGTTCCTTCACAGGCTTCTCGGAGTGACCCCGGTGTGCCGAGGATTTCAGCCCGTTGTGCAGCTACTCCTTCGCATTCCAGGATAACGTGGGAGGCTGTTTCGTCTGCCGACAGACATCCCCTACATAGGGGGCTGTCGGTGATACCTAAAACATATAAATGTTTGTTTAATGAGCAGTGTCCGGTGATCGTACCCACCATTGTGCGTAGAGAGGCCCTGTCTAGGGACAAGAGGCGTCTCGTTAGACGTCGGTCCGGGTGTGGCACTGTTTCCCGGGACTGTCTACATGCACTAGTACTTGCCCATTGATCCGCGTGTTGTTCTTGTGTTCTGCGGCGCAGCCATGATCTTAGCTGATAGAAAGGTAGTGGTACTATCGGAATGGGTCCGAATACCACCTGGTTTGACCCCCTTTTAGCTAGCTCATCTGCCGCGTCGTTACCTAGAGAGCCACTGTGCCCTTTGATCCATTGTAGGGTAACAGAGTTATTCTTGCTTATACCCTCCAATGCCAGGTGGCACTCTAGTATGAGCCCAGATTGGATAGTTCCACTGTCAAGGGCTCGTAGTACCGCAGCGCTGTCTGACACTATGCGTATGTTATGGTCTGTTAGACCCCGCTTGTCAACTGCGTTGGCAGCCTGTGTGATAGCGATACATTCGCATTGGTATATGGAGCTGTGCTCGCCTAAGGCCATTGATAAATTAATGTTGATATCCAGTGAGCACACTCCTGCGCCCGATCCTGTCCTGGTCTTTGAGCCATCGGTGTATATTCGCAGTTCGTGTGTTCCAGACCAGTCTTGTTGTTCTTCAGCAAGCTGGACAGTGTAGCTTTTGTTGAAGATATGTTGTTTGGGCACTCTATCGTTGGGGGCGGCTATCAGTGACTGGTAGTTTGTAGCCTCCTCAAGGATATCGCTGTGCGCCCCTTTCATTGAACCCCAGAGCTTTAGTGAATGTAGTCTGATAGCTGCCGAGGCGGCCTCCTGTCGGATAAAAAGATCCAAGGGTGGTAGCCCCAGCAGTACCTCTAGTGCTACTGTGGGTGTGGTTTTCATGCATCCCGTTATAGCTGTGCAGGCTAGTCTTTGGAATTTCTGCAGTTTGTTCCTAATTGTGGTGAGTTTGGTTCTGGGCCACCATACTACGGCTCCATAAGAGATGATCGGCCGTATCACCGCTGTGTAAAGCCAGCTCATAATCTTGGGGCGGACTCCCCAGGTTTTTCCGAGAAGTCTCTTACACTGCCAGAAGGTGATACAAGCTTTGTCCAGTTTGTGCTCCAGATGTTTATTCCATAGCAGCTTATCATCCAAGGTTACACCTAGATACTTTACCTCCTTCGTCAGGTTCAGTGTTGTACCTTGGAGTTTGGGTAAGCGAAGATTTTGAGGGATACTCCGCTTCTTTGTGAACAGGACTAGTTCAGTTTTTGATGGGTTTACAGACAGTCCTTGTTCTGAACACCATCGTTCGACGATTTTGAGGGCTTCCTGCATGAGGTCACATAGGATTCCCTCGAACTTTCCTTTTACAAGGATTGCCACATCGTCTGCATAGCCAACAGTGTAGAAGCCTGCCTCGTTTAGAGACCTAATCAGGTCATCCACAACAAGGTTCCACAGTAAAGGTGAAATGACCCCTCCCTGCGGGCAGCCTCTCGACACAATCGCTCTGACTGTGTCGTTGACTGTTACCTGCACCGCTCTTTTCTTTAGCATTTTGCCAATCCAGCTGGCTGTGATAGGGTCGGCTCTGTGCTTGAGCAGTGCATGACTTATGCTGCTAAATTGCGTCTTGTCGAAGGCTCCTTCGACGTCTATGAAGACTACGAGCGCTGATGATTGCGTTGATAGTGCTGTCTCGATTGGCGAGATGACATTGTGGAGTGCTGATTCTGTTGATTTGCCTGAAGAATAGGCGTGCTGTTGGTTGTGTAGCGGGTAGTACCTCAAAGCCTCATCCCGGAGATCCCGATCGCAAAGTCTCTCCATTGTTTTCAGGAGAAAAGATGTGAGGCTTATCGGTCTATACGACTTTGGCTGCGTATAGTCGCTCTTACCTGGTTTTGGTATGAATACCACTTTTACTTCTCTCCATCTGAGAGGAACATAGCAGTGAACGAGGCATCCCTGGTAGATTTTCACCATATGTGGGGCGATCGTGTTCTTACACCACTGTAAAAGTCCAGGGAAAATGCCGTCTAATCCAGCTGCTTTATAGGTAGAGAAGCTGTCTATTGCCCATAGTACCTTTCTCAAGGTAACTATTCGGCGGGCAGTTTTAATGGTTTCAGCGGTCGGTTGCTCAAAGTTCGACTGATCCGCCTCTTCCCACGTGGAGCTCATCGTGATTGAGCAATCCGGGAAGTGTGTGTTCAGTAGCAGCTCACACATTTCTGCGTTAGTTGTTGTGTAGCTGTTATCCGGTTTTTTCAGGGAGCCCAGGTTTCGGTCGGCGTCCCTTGATAGGACTTTCCTGACCCTGGCTGCCTGAGTGTTTGATTCTATGTTGGTACAAAAGGATTTCTAGCATTCGCGTTTTCGTGCTCGGATGCGTTTTTTATAAACCCCTTGGGTTGTCTTATATGCATCCCAGTCTTCTGCTTTCCTTGTGTTTTTTGCTCTGTTAAACAGTTTGCGTAGCTTGCATCTCAATTTTTCCAATTCTGGCCCCCACCAACTGCTGCGTTTGGTGGTCCTCATTGATTGCTTTATTTGCGGACAGGTTTTTTGAAATGTGTCTATTAACGTATCCGTTAGTTTATTCACGTGTTTTTCTATGTCGGCTGGCCCTTCGTAATCAGCAGGAATACTTTCCAAGATTGGGCTCGTCGACACTATCTTACTAAACCTTACCCGGTCTGTCCGCCTTGGATTCCGCCACGGTTCAGGTTGTAATGGATCCACGTTCAGTTTATATCTTATCCATCTATGGTCAGAGTTTGACAAGTCGTTTGAGACGTGCCAGCCGGATATTCTTTCCGACACTCTTTCCGTGGATAGTGTGATGTCTATTATTGTTTGGTATCTGGAAGTTACGAAAGTTGGTTCCGAACCCCTGTTTAGAAGCCTGAGATTTGTCGAGAATAGATATTCAACAAGATCTTCACCTCTTTTGTTGGACGCGTCGCTCCCCCACAAGGTATGGTGTGCGTTCGCGTCCGCCGAGATGATAAGTTCAAGCTTCTTGCTATCACAGTGCCTGATGAGACTGGCTAGCTCAACCGTCGGTGTGTCTGCGTCGCCCGGCAGATAAGCAGACGCTATTACCACCTCTGGTACGCCAGGACAGTTGTTCTGGAGCCTGACCGTGGTCAGGTCTCTTGAACAGAACTCATGCATTACAACCGCGTTGATAGATTTAGGCGCATAAATACATGTGCGTGGATTAATTACAGTGGTGTCAAGTAGTAACTTACCTCCGATGTTGCTTAGGCCGCAGATCCTGCCATTCCTTATCCACGGCTCCTGGATAAGGGCGACCGTCCTGTTGTTGACCTCCAGCACTCTTCGCAAGGTAGCCGCCGCGGTTTGCTTGTGTTGGAGGTTTGTTTGGATGATGTGGGTGTGGGGTTTATTGGGGTGAGGAGGAGCGAAGGGGACTGCTCAACTCGACATCCGCCTCCGACGGGACGTCCTGGTCCATCAGTTGCGCGACAGCCCCTTCCAGGTCCCCGTAATCGGAGCCCATGTCGGGGGTAGTCAGCGGGCAAGCTGGTGTTGCATCCTGCCTTTTCCTTTCGGTTAAGGAGTGTTGCTTGACCATTGGCTTGCCAACCGTGCCCCGTCTTTCGACAGGACTCGGGCGGCTGGCCGTGGATTAGTAATAATAAAACTATATAAAAATAAAAGTTTGTAACTAATTCCACCAGCCGGTTATGTCAAGTGTTGAGAAAAACCGTGGAAAGAAAGAAAAAAAAAACATGAATTACAAGAAAACTTAATATTAAAATTAGCTGTTTCCGGGCAACAATGCATATACTAAACTAAGTTTAAAACATATGGGATACAAGAGAAGAAGAAACTTAATAAGCTAATATTACGTAGATAAAACAAATAGATGAAGCTAGTGTTAAATATATACTTATAGCAAACGCTTAAAAACACAATTAAAATTAGAATGAAACAAACGCAACGTCGATGACAAGCACTGAGAGGTGACACGATGCAATGGAGCCACAATCTAAAATAATATATCATCAAAGTGACAATATGACTTGGCAGCATGGTTCTTGACCTTAGGCGAATTCAGAGGGGAAATATAAAAAAAAAAAAAACATCTGTATCCATGTGACAATTGACATTGACAGTTGACGTCATAAATGACAACAAATAAATGTCTGAAATAGTGGTAGATATTGGAGCCATAACCTAAAATTGAATTGAATTGCGAGGTAGATAAATATTCATTAATAAAAATCAAGAAAGAAAGTAAACTAAAGAATGTATACGTGTTACCCGGACAGCACAACGGAAACAGAAACAATAATACAGCAAACGGCATCATTTCCTTGTGGCAGCCCGCTTGGACTTCGTGGAAGTGGCTTTGGAAGCTGGAGTAGCTGATTTTTCAGGCCGACCAATACGATTCATATCCTTCACAGTCACAACGCGATTTCGCACGCCATCAGGTCCAAGGATGTATATGTAGCCTTCCTGGGTCCAGCACTTTGTAATGCCAAACTTCTCTCGTGCAGCCATGAACAGGTCGTGGCGTGTCTTGGTCAAAAATTCAGACATCGTAATGCCAGAACCTTTGAATTTAGTCTTAGAACGCCAAAGTTTGTCGCGGACAGCAACATCGCGGAGCTTGAAGAGGATTGGCCGCGGTTTCTTCGTGTTAGCGGGACGCCCCATTCTATGACACCTCTTGATGTCCTGGGTGGTGAAATCAGAAATTTTGAGACGATCCCCGATAATACTGGAAACCACAAGTGAAGTGTCTTCCTTGTCATCCTCTTGGACACCATGCAGCAGCAACATTTTCCTACGCCCTCTCATTTCAACACTGTCTATGCTACAAGCCAGCACCTCAACTTGCTGTTGTAAATTGGCAAGGGCTTGTGTGATGAATGTTCGAAACAATGCAAAGTCGGAAGCCAGACTGGATGTAGTGAGTGTGGATGTTGAAGATTTCCGCAGCTCTGCATCAAACTCTGCCATTCTTTTGTGGAACATCTCCATCATGTCAGTGACGGTGTCCTTGATTGAATCCATTGTGAAGTGAATAATATATTAGTAATATGGAATGTTTGATAGGAGATAACACTGAACCGGCAAGTAGTTACTGTTAACACTTAATTAATGACATTAAATATACATTTGAATGAAAATCTGAATTTTACTTGTATAATTTTTTGGGAGCACCAAATTGTGACCTTCTTGGATAGACTACCCACACCCAAAAAAACTAGTTGTTAGTTGCCCAATAATAGAGTAGTTTCCTATGTTTGATTTGTATATTATTTGATATGTAACAGAAAATAATACGAAAAAGAAATTCTTCTGTGAAATCAGCATCAAAATTTGTTGAAAAATTAAGCAGTTATTCATATTTTAAATATTGTTATAAGCAAAAGTGGTGGCGTGGTGGGGATATCGCGCTATCTCTTTCGCGCGTCCGCCGCGCTATGGTCGGTGAAACTCGGTGACGTCACAGTTTGATATTACTGTTATTTGACAACTAACCCTGCCACCAAATTTCAAAGCTTTATAACTTACATATTATTGCGCCAATTTTGATAATTCTTTTTGCGTCACATTTTGAATTACACACATTTTTGATAAATATATTTTTAAAAAGTAGTAATCTACCCTATTGGCCAAATATAAGTGCTAGCTCCCGGTTGGTTGGTGACCTATAAATTTGGCATCACAAAGTGACAACACGAGACCTTAGTGAACCTTTAGCGTAGATCGAATGGGCTATCATCGAGAGGTTGCGTCTATCAACGGCAGCTTGAGTAATATCGGTTTGACTTACTTGATCTTCAGAATAATATTATTGGTAGCGGTAGCGTACTTTGTCTACTGTGAGGTTGGTTCGATTCCCCGCTCAGGTTTTTTTAATGAAATTGAATGACGAGACGAGCATGGCGTTCGCCAGATGGTAAGCAATACGACCACCCATACACAGTAGCAACACCATTCAGCACTTTCAGTTACAAAGTACTGTTTGGCATTCCACTGCGCTCGTCATCCTGAGACATAAGATGTTAAGTCTCATTATGTCCAGTAGTTACAATGGCTACAATGTCCTTCAAACCGAAACACAACAGTGCATGCACACTGCTGCTTGGCGGTCGAAATAGACATTGCGGTGGTACCCACCCAGACGGACTCTTGCATATGAGAGACCTACCAGCAGTCAGGTCACAGTCAGGTAACAAATATAATGTGATGTTTTATTGGACTATATTTTGTACGATATTAAGATAGCCTCACCATTTATAATAATATCTTGGGACGGAAATAACCTCGACGAAGTGTAAATCTACAAAGGATTTTTTTTTATATAAGAAACTGTAACACAAACCTTATTGAGACAAATATTATAACATACGAAAGCAATGTCGTTAGTTGTAATTGTGATTTTTTTCCATTCAATAACCCCACTTTGCTGTCAAGGAAGAATTACCATCCCTTTCGAGTTTGAAACGGGTGTGACAACTGCACCATACGAACTTGAGTGGACATAAATTATTACTCCTATATATTTCCACAAGAAAGCCTTGAAACTTGAAGTGACTGCTTAAGTATATTCTATTTTGAAATAGAAGCTCTAAAATTTTAAATTAAAATGTAGTTTCATCGCAAGATTTCCAATTAATACACGTACAGTCCACGTCTGATATTTTAACTAGCACTATTAGATATAAACACCTTTTAGGTCTTTTAGACCTGTCAGCTCAAATCTTGTATCAGAGTCTATAAATCAAATCATCAATCGAATCGATCATGTATTGCATCATTGCACCTTTTAGGTCTTTTAGACCTGTCAGCTCAAATCTTGTCTCAGACTCTACAAATTTCAGTTACAACCTCTACTTTTTTGGGTCTATGCAGACGGGCGTATTTTATCCTCGTTGATGCCGTGTGCTATAGATGCGCGTGCTCATGCGTTTTGTATGTAAAAGTATTTAAACATAGTTCCGCCTGCATCGTGTTTATTTTACATGTTGGTTGAGATTAATGAAAGTCATCGGTTCCTTTAAAACATCGTATACTCTTAAATATACGCAATACGAAACATTTCTTCCTGAAAACATTAAATAACCGTAAACAAAAAAGGAATAATAAATCCTCTTATGACAGTTGATAACATTCCTCATTATTTTGTTTCAGAAACAATCGCTGCCATTCAGTGAAGTGAACAGATGATAATGATCCATAAAGCCTAACATTCTAATGAAGATAAGTGAAAAAAAAGCCGTGTTCCCACTAATGATGTGAAAAAACAATATCGCGATGTGGCTCGCGGCATTGCTGTGTTTGCTCTGTCACTTGGGTGAGTGTGGTTTTGTAATTCGATTGTCTTTTTATGTGCTCGACTGTACCTACTTTAAGTGCTATAGTATTTTAATTGAATTTGATTATTATTGTGAGCGTTTATCTGATATAATGAAAAAAATATTCTGTAAATTAATTAGTTAATACGTATTACAAAAGATATTTAAAATAAATATGTGTTTTAAATTTTATCATAACTATAAATTAAAAATACTATTGGATCAGTCAAAAATCGTATGAAAAAAAACATCTACAATTTACAAACCGTTCTAATAAAATTATATGTATATTTTAATAAATTTCGCTTTTACAATAGCAATGTAATTTCATGAAGCACTCAACAAAAAGCCTGGTTAAAAGAAAATACAATAACATTGTTCTTTGACACTGATGGAAACGTTAACCCTAGACCCTTTTTAGGTTAATGTTGTGACAACTAGATAAATGGATCCTAGGTGTTGAGAGGCCTCTACAATACAATAGGCGGTGTCATTTGGATAGTAAATTAAGCCGGACTTTGACCTAAGTGGGTTTAATTTAGGTCCAACGCAGACTTTATTGTACCGCTCTCCGACTCTTTACAATATGTTGTTGAGACACAAACGTGTGTTGTGGTGGACTGTTGTTACAAACCGAATGCGCGATGTCCGATTGTTATAATGCCGTTTCATGCCATGCCGAGTATACTATACAGGTGATTTTTTTAAGTGGGCGTGTATGGCGAAATCCGAAATAATGAGGAATAAGGAAAAATGCTCAAAGGAGTCTCGGAGCCGATTTGATGAAAACTATATCGATTCTGGTTCGATTCTTGGCTAGGAATATAGACTTTAAAAAATCAAATGATGCAGTTTTAGATTCATCAAAATCAGCCCCGAAACTCCTTTGAGTATTTTTCACTATTCGTCATAGTTTCGGTCTTCGCCCTCCACGCCAACTTGGGAAGTTCACCTGTATATCATCGAGAATTGAAAACACAGGCGAGTTATAAAGATGTAAATTAAGGTAAATAGAAAGGTTTTTTTTAAGTATAGACATCATGAGGAAATCGTAAAATATTCGCCATAACGTTACAATTAATAAAACAAGGATTGTTTTGTTTGTTTATGTAAATAATATATGCAGATGACGAAAAAACAAATATTTAACAGGATATTATATACCTTTGGCTATTCGAAACTATAATCAATTTGGTACAATAATCATGATTTAGACTCTGATTTTGGAACACAATCTAGATGGTAATTACTAACTCTAGCTTGGTAATTACTAACTCTAGCTATAACTGTGAGTGCCTTTGATTATAGGTACCTATTCTGCATCATATCACATATTATTAGACCATGACGGAATTTATTTTCATGAAAATAATAGGGTAGATGACTACTTTTTTAAATACATTTATCAAAAATATATGCCATAAAGACCTAACGAAAGAAGAATTTTCAAAATTGGCGCAACAATTAGTCAGTTATAAAACTTTGAAATTTGGTGGAAAGGGTAATTGTCAAATAACAGTAATATCAGACTGTGACGTCACTGAGTATCACAGGCCGTAACGCTGCGGGCGTGCGAAAGAGATAGCGCCATGTCCCCTCCACGTCCCCACTATTTCTCACAACAATATTTCAAATATGTATAACTGCTATATTTTTCAACCTATTTTGATTCTGATTTCACTGAAGAATTTCATTTTTGTATTATTTTCTGTTACATATAAAATAATGTACAAAATCAAACATAGGAAACTACCCTATTCTATATTGCAAATATCAATAAGTTACGACACTAGATTACCGTTCAACAAATCCAAAACTGTGCCGTAATTAGTTTGCGCAATTTTGACAGATGATAAGTGGCGGTAACGTTGCAGTTCATAGAAAGCTTTATTATATAGCAGCTTGTTCCGACAGTTCACAACTCGTGGCACATGTTGCAAACACCGTTTAACAGCACGTTGTAAATTACAAACTCATAGGTAATTACATTTGGTATGTTAAATCTATGAACAGTGGACCAGTTGCTGTGGTGACGGTTTCTAGAAGTTGCGTTCATCGGGGAATTACATGTCTTGTTAGCAACGATTTTGTGTAGCTTGTGCTGAATAATATTCAGGGAAACATATCGAGGCTTTTCGGGAAAAACATCGTAAGCGACATTTCCCACTTTTTACTTAATGGCTTTTTTCTTTGTTAATTATGAACACGTTTTCCCCGGGATAAAAGTCCCGCTTTATATTTTCCTGTGATAAAAAGTAGCCTATATCTTTTCTCAAGCTCTAGACTATCTGTGTACCAAATTTAATTTAAATCGGTTCAGGAGTTTTGGCGTGAAAGCGCGACAAACAGACACAGTTACTTTCGCATTTATAATATTAAGGATTAAATATTTATAGTATACATTCAGTATATGGTTACAAAAATAACCATCGCATAAAAATACTGCAAATATACCATATATATCAATAATGAATAAATAAAAAGCCGCTTTAGTAAAAAGTGTGAAATGTCGGTTACGATGTTCTTCCTGAAGATGCTCGATATGTTTATGAATTGGTTTACGTATGATCTATACCTATAGATGAAAAAATACTACATAATTAAGTAGATTAATTTTCGAAGCATAAAATACGACCAAGCAATTCAGTGCAATGCAATCAGCCCTGTGTTATGTTATACTGCCCACTGCTGAGCACAGGCCTCCTCTACTACTGAGAGGGGTTAGGCCTTAGACCACCACGCTGGCCTACTGCGGGTTGGCAGACTTCAAATATCCTCGAAATTCTTATGGAGATTTCTCACGTATACAGGTTACCTTACGATGTTTTCCTTCACCGTTAAAGCGAACGATAATTGATAAACAATATACACGTAACATCGAAAAGTCAGAGGCGTGTCCCTTGGGTTTTGAACCTCCGGACATTGTCTCGGCAGACCGTTCCATTCCCAACTAGGGTATCGTCCCCTTAAGCATGATATGACGTAATTTGAATGGAACCTACGTATTGATTCAATTTATTTAAAAAAATATCTTTGTTGCGTAACGCCTTTCGATTGTTTTTTACATTTCTAGGCAGAATGTGAGATGAATTATTTATAAAATAAACAAACCAAATATTTGCGTAAAATACCCGACTGATGTCCATAAAGTATAGTGATATAAAATACGTATTTTTTTCTTTGAAACTTAACTATTAGAAAAGAAACTACTTTGTAAAAATTATAAGGTAAATAATAGGTATCTATACCTACATATAAAAAAATATGTTAGAAATAACTTGTAACTCACATAATTCTTATAATAATCTTTATTATTATGGGCAGCTATAGTCATAGAATTTACATACACACTCACGCCCTTTATCTCCGAATGGGTAAGCAGAGACGCAACTAGTGCACCCACTTTTCGCCGTGCGTATTCCGTTCCATGATGTGATAGGGGACGAGCCTATCGCCATATCGGGCACAAATTCCAGACTCCAGGCTGATACTGAGTAGAAAAACTCAATATCACTGTGCCCGACCCGGGGATCGAACCCGAGACCTCAGCATTGCAGTCGTACCGTAATAGAACTACGCCACGGAGGCATATAATTTAATTCTCTATAAATACTGCCTACCCATCTCAAATTACGTACAACACCGTCAACTAATCCAATATTTCGTACAAGTTACCGGCACCTAAATTTGCTTGCGTACCAAGCCCAGGCTTATTGTAAAGTGCCCTGAAATGCACTACTGAAACTGGTTTAACCGCCACACGGGGCTCAAGCGATGCTTTCCATTAAGAGCCATTACGTTACCGATTTTGTGATCGCTTAACTGTGATTTGTCTGATGTTTAGTGTTTGTAAGTTATTATCATTCTTTTAGATTTTTCTATGTTTGACATTGAAGTGTCATTTGAAAGAGCTCACATATTTAAATCAGTACGAACAAAAAAGATAGCTAGTTTTTTTCATTTTCGCTTATATAGTGTATGCAATTGTCTCAATTGGGACGATATCGAGTATTCAGCGATTACTTCTAATGACATATAAACCTCTTTATTAACATAATATATAATATAATTATTTCGAACGACAAAGTTAATTTGCAACATGCAACGTATTTTGCAATTGAAACCAAGTTGCTAAAGATGAACCGGTTAGAATCGTATTATGGGCCCTTAGTACTGATATCTCTTGTTTTTTTTCTAATTTTATTACTATGGTGGTTAGTATCGGAGAGTGGACGCCACTCAATACGCTAATGATCAAAGGCGACACTATGTAATAAAACAATTTATTAGTTTGTTGGATGGAGTAGATGTGAGTACGAACAAACCTTATTAAGCTTTTTTCGTGACAACTTACAGCCAGTTACTTCATAAACTAACAGTAAAAGTAAGAGATAAAGTAATAAAAAACGTCACAACTTTTATCAAAGGGTAGGCAGAGATGTAAATATGTTAACCACTGCTCGCCGTGTATATTCCGTTCTATGATGTCTGAGGGCCCTTAGGGGGCGTGCCCATCGCCATAGCGGGCACAAATTCCAGGACTCAGGACTGATATTGAGCAGATAAATTCAATATCACTTTGCCCGAATCAGAATCGAACGCGGGACTGCAGAGTGGTGGTCATACTGGGCACGCAACACACTCAATACTAGCTTATAGCTTTTACAGATACTTAATATAAAAGCGGAAAGATCATAAATCAAAGTTAATGTTACTTTTGTCGCAATACTGGCACAACACACACGCCATAATTTCGACAAAAATAACTTTGACTTACTTTCAAAAAAGAAACAGTCCGTTAATCGACATCAATTCTTGATAATAAAAATATACGGTGGTTCTGTGCCTTAACATTCCAGCCACGTAGATACGATGAGTTGTGAAATGAGCATCCAGGTAATGCCTTTATGAAACTCACGTGTTGGGTTTCAGTTGCACATTAAACCACAAACATAGTTACTATCCATAAAGTATAGTAAAAGTATTGTTAATTTGTTACTATCTAAGTGGACGATAGCCTAGTTGGGAATGGAACGGTCTACCGAGACGAATGTTCGCAGGTTGAAAACCCAGGGCACACACCTCTGATTTTTATCGTTATTTATCGTTTTATTATTTATTATTTATCGTTCGCTTTAACGGTGAAGGAAAACATTGTGAGGAAACCTACATACCTGAAAATTTCCAAAAAGAATTTCGAAGGTATGTGAAGTCTGCCAACTCGCACTAGGCCAGCGTGGTGGACTAAGGCCTTACCCCTCTCAGTAGTAAAGGCGACCCGTGCTCAGCAGTGCGCTGTATATACAGGGCTGGTATGGTATGGAATGGTATGGTTACTATCTATGAAGGTTTAATGTCAGGGTAAACAAAGTTACTGTGAAATAGATGATTTTTTGATTGCTTCTGAATGAGGTGACGAGCATGCCGCATGCCTGACGGTAAGCTATGCGACCGTCCAAAAACAGTAGTAACATATAAAATATAGAACTCATCGTGATATTGTAAATGACGAATGCTTAGAGTTCTCGGTATAATTAATAATCTAGCTAGTAGCTTTATAACTACGTGTGTTAGCTCTAAAGGTAATAACCAATTCGTCGAAATAACAGTTCGAAAAACTACGATTGGATATAGAGTTGATTAAACATAAAAAATAGCCTGAAAAACTAATTTCAAATTCGCACTGACGGTTAATTAAATAAAAAAATATATATTTCGATGAAATTTAAATACCGAAAAATGGTGCAATGTAGTCCAAAAATATTGATTGTAAAATAGTGGCAAATTTACTGGTGGTAAGTCCCTCGTATGCACCTCGTAGGGGCTGTCTGGGTAGGTTCCACCGCAATATCTATTTCTACCGCGAAACAGCAATAGGTATATATTATGCACTGTTGTGTTCCAGTTTGAAGGACATTGTAGCTACTAGCTAGCGTAATTACTAGGCATTATGAGACTGAACATCTTATTTCTCAGGGTGACGAGCGCAGTGGAGTGCTACGCAGTACTTTGTTATTCAGTTATGTGCGGCTTTGTTACTGTTTATGGGCGGTCGTATCGCTTACCATTAGGCGAACGGCATGCTCGTCTCGTCATTTACTGCAAAAGAGCACAGTGGAAAAATCATTCCGAGAAAAATACACAGATTTAACAATTCTACTGTATTTCGCTGAATACCAACATGTATCGTGAAACGAAAATATGAAATTGTGATACGGTTTTTTTTTTATTAATTCATAGTGCGTCCTTTTATTCGTACTTCCTTTGCATGGCGGTTGCTAATGAGATTCTGGCAAAACATCAACATCCCTATCAAGGATCTCTCCATGCGTGTCTGGGAGAAAAGCCAGAAATAAAATTCGTAAATTAAATGTATATTCTTTTTTATATGTTATACTAGACTCGTTTATTTTAGTTTAAATTCATATTATTGCCTTTAGGATAAATAGCTTCGAGATATATAATTATGCTCACTTTTAAACACGTTTTTTTTTACAAAATGAATCACATGTATAAATTATTTCTTCCTTAGGATACCTAAAGATTTATGTAGGTACTTATTACTATTAATTATACACCAATCATCTACAATATTTTATATCACCCAACGAGTACATGCGCTTGCCTATAGAAATAACTAGATCCTTAACGTAATAATTAGTTAGTAAATAAGTAACTGTCTGGTATTGAAACCTGGCAAGTCAAAGTTCAAGGAGCAGTAAGGTATTTCTCACAATGTTACTATTAGGGCAAAGAACGAGTAACGCAATTTAAGTTTAATAGAGTCAACACTAGAATTCGAAATAGCTAAATGAACTAATACGTATTTTTTTTTATTGTTTGACTCCTATAGATGTCTTGGGAGAAATTTGGTCTACAGCTTAGTATAAATCTACGGACTATTGAATCTGTAGATTTATAACAGACTAGTCAGTTAATTATTGTGAATCTAGGGCTTAGAATAAAACCATAAACACAACAGTGTATACCTTTCTGTCTTTATAGGTACAAATAAAAATGGTTCAAAAAATTATGTCATCTATTTTATCTCTTACTTTGTACGTTCACACAATTATTTCTAAACAAACTAAACACGATAGTAAATCGAACGGCAAAATAAGTTTATTAATTTCTAGCCTTCTGTAAAATTAAGATAAGAAGTTTTTCAATTAATATAAGTGTCTTATTGTAGTTAGAAACTATTCAGACGCAAATAAAATCTGCGATTAGAACAAGGTGAGAGATGAGAACTATAAAATCAATTAATTAGTTCGTACGGAGTTTTTCCACTGCAATAACTAATGTTCCATGACCATTATACTATATTGTAGGCAGAGGTTGTTATATAGCTAGCTTATGCATAAGCATCTGTGCATTAGTTCTTTTTAGAAATAAAATGGCTAAATTATTCGGTTTTTTATTAATGGAATGCATACGGGCGGGGCTGCGAGCAACGCCTAGTGTATTTTTAAGAGGTAATATTATTTATTATTTAAAAAAAATTCAACCACGTTCCCTCATACAAGACAGACAAAGTATGATAAAAATATTAGGTACTTTTTAAATAAATAGGACTATGCTTGAGGATTCGTGGTTGAATTTAGACAGATGACAAATGGTACAGGCATTTCTCTTGTTTATAATACCTACGAGGTTGAACTATATCACCGCGCTGTCTAGATTTTTAGGCGAAGGTTACTGAACGAGCTAGCGTACCATCTAAGAGTAAGTTTTTATTCCCCAAAATACTGTAATCGTCTATTAACAAACAAAAATACACAAGAGTTAGAACTGTACTCACTGCCTCGATGGCATAGTTGTATTACGATGCGACTGCAGTGCTGACGTCTCTAGTTCGATCCCCGGGTTGGATATTGGTTTCTACTCAGTATCGGCACGGAGTCTGGAAATGTGTCCTGTAAATGGCAATAGGCCCGCCCCCTATTACATGGGACCTAACATACCTGGCGAAATGTGGGTGTAATACACATCTGCCTGCCCCTGAAAAGGGAAAAGGCGTGATGCTATGTACATATGTATATTAGTACCGAGGCAGGAGAATTGTCTGTATAATTGTCTGTATCTGAAAACGATATTTGTATGTCAAAGGCAGTGTGAGCCAATCTACCACAACACATTGGCTTTGCGCCAAAATAATTTCTTCAATGTATGAAATACAAGATCTAGAATTCGGTATAAAATCTAAATAAAAAAGACATATTTGTAAATGAAAGTAAATATTTTGATGAGAGTTTAAACAATTAACCAGAAATGTCTAAATAAATGTCAAGTTATTCAAGGAACTCGCAATATTCCGTAATCAGAAAATGTGACTCACTCACAAGCTTCTCTATATCAACTCAAGGACCCCGTACGTCGCACAGCGAACACCCACAACTCGCTTAAACTAGCTTCAACCTCTTTTCTAGTCCATTTTAAACTCACGCTGGAGTCTGGCGTCGACGCTGTCATAACTTGTCGGTCGCTAACATCTGTCCATTCGATAGTAAGTGAGCTAGCAATTAAAAAACTGTTTTTCTCAGTAAAATAGGTTTCAATAGATTTGTGTTAAAATTGTCGTATCTAACCTGTATATACAGCGGGTAACGAAAAGTTTTCCATGTTAAAGATTTGCCTCTGGGAATTAGGTACATGTATATTTTCGTAACTCCTCCAAGTTACAGACTAAATGCAATATATTAACTAATTACGAGATGAAATCTCCGAGAAAAACACAGAAGCGGCGCGATATTATATTATTATGATGTAATTATTCCGTCGGATCCATGTTAGGGGAGCGGCCCAGTCAGGGCTGTCACATAACATAAATCTTGGTCAATGAACAATGACATAGGGTCCCCAAAGTGTTGCTAGAGGAAAAATGCCTTGCCACGGTGGTATATAATTCCCAGAAGTGATAAATCAAATCACTAACACGGCCTAGTCCTCACGAGAAAAACCTAAACTACTATAAAAAATATTTATGTGTTTTTCTCCGAAACTACACAGGGCTGTGTAAATAAATGAATTTTGTTAAAGACAGATTTTATTTCTGCGAATGATGTTATTTTTATTTACGTCGGTAAAAATATTTTCTTCATTTGTACTTGAAATGATATTAATACTTTTGTATAAATACACTTATAAATGTAAAAGATTATGAATGTTAATTTTGTGAATAAAATAATTAATTATTCGACTAGTTCTTCGTTTAAAATATTAGCTAGTATTTTATTTCGACTGAGAGACGGCTTTTGCTAGCTTTTAAATAGGCAGGACTAAGGCGTCTTAAAGAATGGAATGAAGCGTATTAGACCATTAAGGCACTATTATGTTCTTAACTATATTTTACACAAACTCATGTTCGAATAAAAACCACATACCAAACGAAACTCGAAAATCCAATACTTAAGTATATATTTTTTACGTTCACTATAGTGAATCAGAGGAAACTTTTTGACCTGAATTTTTGCCAAGCTGGCTCTCGGCTGCAATCGTTTTGCTTTGACCAATTTTACACGGCTGCAGCTCTAAAACGAGTGGCCCTCCCATCTTGTTCATTCAAACACTCAAAAATAGAGCATGTTTATTTTATTTTATGAATGTAGAATCCTTCTAATATAATAAATGCGAAAGTTTGTAAGAACGTATGGATGTATGTTTGTTACTCTTTCACGCAAAAGCTACTGAACGGATTTGGATGAAATTTGGCACACGGGTAGATCATATCCTGGATTAACATATTGGCTACTTTTTATCCCTGGGAAAATATAAAGCGGGACTTTTATCGCGGAAACACTCTTTAACGCGGGCGGAGCCGCGGGCAAAAGCTAGTACGTGATAACTGGTGGGTTTTGATTTGATGCAAAAATTTATATTAAAAATTGTATGTATTCTGCAATTGGGTTAACCAAGTTAATTTCTAGATAAACTATGGTAAACTCAGGAGCCCCCACGCACCGAAGGACGCCCTCGGCGTCAATGGTAGCGTGAGGCCTACCAGCCACGCTGCCGTCCATCCCAGGGATCGCTACAATGTGCTAATAAAACACAAAAATTAAAGACGGACAGCCCCCTGCCGCCCGCTTGCGACCCCCGGTGCCCCCTATTAGTCGCCTTTTACGACAGGCAGGGGATACCGTGGTGGAATTCTCCAAACGCCCCCAATCCACAGGGCGGAAGACGCCGGTCAGTCGTCCACCCGGCGCCTCCTACGTCTCGTCTGGCGGCGGGAGGGATCTCCGCGCCTCCGATCCCTCTCGGCACTCTCCTTCCGCGAGAGGACCACCTCACAGAAGTGTGCCACCGCACAACAGGACCTCCGGCTGTCGACCATGGAAGCGACCACGGCCGGCAGCGAGAGGTCTCCTCCGACGACTGCTCTGAGAGCGCTGCGCTCCTCATCCCAGGCTGGGCAAAACTCTAACGTATGCTGGGCCGTATCCAGCGGGCAGTTGTCACAGTGACACACGGCCGACACCTCCTTCCCCACTACCCGCCACAAGAACTCACCGAAGCAGCCATGCCCGGTGAGCACCTGCGTCAGGCGAAACGTTGCCGCACCGTGATTAATAAACCATGTCTGGTAACTGAAACCAGTGCATTAATAGGAATAATTGAATATTGTAGAAGATGAAATACTAACAACTAAATACCCTTTAAGCAAGGAAGCGATAAATAGAAACACTCGTGTGTTGCTAAGTGCTTTATGCATAATTGAGTACATGTAGTAAACATCAAAAGCGTGTTAAAGTACTTAAACTAAGTATTGAGACTATTATTAGTATTAAGACTGCCTCGGTGGCGTAGTTGTATTGCGTACGCGTTACGAGTACGATTTGCGCGCTGAGGTCCGGATTCGAATCCCGGATCGAGCCAAAAAGAAAAAACATTATGACTGGATTTTTCCATCTTTAAAATTACACAGTCGCAGCTCGGAGTCAGGAAGTTGGCTGTGTGATGCCCCCGTGCCTCGGAAAGCATGTAAAGCCGTTGGTCCTGCGCCTGATCTCTCTCCGGTCATGTCGGATTGCCGGCTCACCGGACTATGAGAGTGAAGGAATAGCGAGTGCACCTGTGTATTGCGCACACACTTGTGCACTATAATATCTCCTGCGTACCTGGCTGATCTCCGTTGAGATTGGCCGCCGTGGCCGAAACTGGCTAGGCGGATTACAGACATTACAATTAAGTATTAAAATGCATCACGATGGATGCAATAGAAATTAATATGACTTTATAACTTGTAAAATGAGTACTTGGTGAATTTATAATTGATCCTGTAATACCCTCCCTTCGCACGTGCCTCCATTAGTTATAAATCGTTTGTTCAGCTAATTATAATTTAAAGCTTTAGCACAAAAACACTTTGTAACTAAATATTTTTTGTGTGTTTTATAAATATATACTACTTAGATGCTTTAAGTCTCTCAAGAGATTTAAACCTCTAAGTACCATTGCTTTGCTGTTTTGTACCTACATTAAACAGCAGTGGGCAAGCACTGTGTACTCCATTTTTATACTGGCTCCGCAAATTGACCTCACTGCATCTGATGATAAGTGGAGTCCAGGTAGAATGTCGACTGATAAGAGATTATTTGCCAGTCGACACAAATATGCCGGCCTGAAAATATTGTAGCCACCGTAATTACTAGGCACGATACTTAATCAAATGTCTCCGTATGACTACCGCAGCGTCCTCCATGAACTTCAGAGTAATGTACGATATTACTACTGTTTATGGGGAACGTTAAGTTATATTGGTTGTTTATGAGCAGCGTTTACCATTAAGGAAGTGACATACTCGTATCACTTATATAAACATGGATGGAATTGATCTTGAATGTACCATTGGCAAACTTTGAGCAGTCATTAAATATTTACAGTTCTCGACAGTAAATATCGCACATGGAGCTGTAGGTAGGTGTGACAGAGAGGATGCTCTACGTCGTCGAAGCCAACCGATAACTTTCCAAAATCAATGTGTGATATTCACTGCCGTATATTTTTCTTTTACAGCGCGATTTATATTTAGTGTCATTTTGGAGAGAATACAGACACCCAAGAAACAATACAAAACTTTTATCGGCGAATACACCAGCCCTAACCGATCAGCAAATCGCTCCCTTAGTTCGTTTAATTCAGGAAACTGCCCGAGTCAATTTCCGAACACATGAAGTCGTAATCGATAGCCACGTTTAGTTTATTGAGTCGAAAAATTCGGATACGGTCTCTGGTTCATGTTACGAAGAAATGTACGCCATAGCTCATTATCCAGGTCAGTGTCCAACTGACTGGAAGGGCATTACTCTGGATACGGATGGTTGCTTTGATGAAGATAGCGGTCAATGTTCCCATATTTTTTATATGTATGTATTTATATGGGCACGGCAGTGATCCTAGACCTGATGGTAAAAGACAAAAAGTTCTAAGATCATATAGAGCGGACATTGGGAAAATTTACATACAAAAATTTAGAGCCTCTTCGTTAGTAACTCAATCTACAGTGAAATAGCAAAACACCTATGTAAAATGCATTAGAACATACTTTCACATGATCACAATGGGCAAATTGGCATACTTCTTTCAAAAATATTGCTTTCTTTAAAAAAAATGCGCATACCGAGACGTTTTGTTACATTTTTATTTTTTTATGATATAGGGGGCAAACGAGCATACGGTTCATCCGATGGTAAGTGATCACCGCCGCCCATAAACATCTGCAATACCAGGGGGCACAGAGATGCGTTGCCGGCCTTTTAGGTGGGAATAGGTTCTTTTGTTGAAGGTCGCCAGGTCGTATCTGTCCGGAAATGGATGTGTCATAAGTTTGCGGCTTATTACCGATTGGTAATATTTTGGACGAAAAATTTGGGCCTGATGTCCGGTCTATAACTAACTATACTGTTGAATGTCTTTGGTAAAAAAGTGGGGACCACGTAGCGTGTTGACTGGCGAGAGATGGTTCCCCGCCTGTCGACACAATTACGCCGGCCAGTTTGAATAAAGATATTGATTGCTGCGAATTGTCTGTGCTTTAATTATACTATAGTAGATTTTGGTAGAAACACCGCCTGCGATTCTGCGAAATATTAAAGTTTATGCTTTGATTATATTATAGTAGATTTTGGTGGAAGCACCGCCTACGTCTTTGCATCATAATAATGAATAACAATAAATTTTAGCACACGTTTTACTTTCTTATAATATTTTTAAAATCCTGAGACTATTCTTGGAAACACAATTACTAGCTTACGAAATTTAGCTTCTCGTATTAGTGTAGACATCATTAGCGATAATAATTTCCACTGGCGTGTGAGTTGACCTGTCACTTGTAAAGCAACTACTCTATAGGGAAGCATTAAGTAAGTTACTATCAAGAATGTATTTTGATTTACAAAATTAAACCCTAATCCCTAACTCTGAGAGTTTATTAACCCTAATTATTGCATGAAACAACGTCTCTAAAGATAATTTAACCGTTCAAGCAAAAACATTTCAAAGATTTTAATAGTATCGTGGTATCGTTTATTACGTGACCATACATTGATGGATCTGGTGAATGTGTTTCAATCCTACCGTCATATAAAAATGATAATATTGTTTTTACCACCGTTCGTAGTTTTCTTTGCTTTTTATTTATGTATTAGATTAATACCACAGTACACAGATATATAGTAGAATATCTTCATACAAACGGTCGGAACGCGAGTGATGCCTACGTGACTCGATATTAGTACACATTAAGTACACAAACAGTCGCGAGTGCGCCGCAGTGACGAACGAACCGTGTGATTGTTTTGTAAGCAGTAAGCGTGCATTACGTGAATATTTGAATTAAATAAGAAGAAGTACTTACATAATATGGCAAAGAGCAATTATAGACTATATTGTGCTGTTTTTGGTTGTTTGAATTTGTGTGATGTGATAGGGGGCGAGCCTATCGCCATATCGGGCACAAATTCCAGACTCCGGGCCGATACTGAATAGAAAAATCCAATAGCACTTTGCCTGACCCGCGAATCGAGCCCGAGACCTCAGCAATCACCTTAGCTACTTACATAATAATATATATTATTGAATTAGGCAAAATATCATCATGAAATAATTATGAGAATATCCCTTGGAATGTCGGGCTAATTTTAATAAAAAAAATGTTTTCTTTTTAAAAGCTTTTATTTAACTTGCAATGTATGTTTGTTCGGGTGGAATCTTGCAAGTCAATTTTGAAGCAGTTACCCTCAACTGATTATGTTGAATAATATATCTTATATATCTTATTAAATATATATTATATATATTTAATAAGAATTTCATTTTTAAATAATATCTTTTACAATCTCAAAACTAGAAAGAAACTCAAGTATCTTAGATTAAATTAAAATACGGTAGACGGGCAGCCCTATCGCGTATTTACGTACCGCGCGGCTGTAGGTAATTATTTCAAGAAGAGGGCTGGAGTCATAATACTGCATAGATAATATTACCGTGTTAATACCAAACGTTTCACTATTAAGTGAATTACTGTATTCCTTGTAGACATAAAATCTATAACCGGTAAATAAGTTTGGAAATGAAAGCAGTTCAAAAATATAAAACCAAGCGATCTATAAAGACCTAAAGTATATTGAACGAAGACTAAAGCGTACCAGTAACTCCCAGTTAAAAGGAAAGCATTCATAGTACAGCATGAAAGGCATTGGCATAGGTCCGGAAAGGACGGCGTGATTGAAAAGAAGCCTTGAACTGACAACTCCATGAAGGCAAACGTTGTTAATGAAAGGATATAAAAGCCAAGAGTGTATAAACTTATCAGTTATTTTCAGCTACAAGAGATTGAGGATTAAATCTTTGATTAATTATATACCTAGATAGACACTGATCGTTTCCAACGCGTCGAAAAAAATAGAGGTGAACTGTTCCCCACTAAATGAGTTCGAGTGAATTCATTTTTGTTGTTTTTCATGGATATAATTTCCTCCCCGTTTTAATAGAAACCATATTATAAATGGTATTTTTATGCGCGCACACAAGGATACGCAAAATGATGCAGCAATAGCGTATTACACAGCTGTCACGCATACTAGCTTAAGTAAAGTTGGCCTGTTTGTTTTAGTTTCATTGTAGCGCGTCACTCTATCTAGGTATATGATTAATCAAAGGATTAAATAGGTTTTAGTAAAGTAGAAGATAGTATAAGGATGGTCTATACAGTCTTGACGGGGTCAAAACCTATAATAAAGCCATCGTGCTAATATTATGAATTCGAAAGTAGCTCTGTCTGTTACACTTTCATGGCAAAAATACTAAACCAAATTCAACAAACAGCAATGCCCATTAAACCGCACTGCTCAAAAGTCGTTTTCAGTGTTCGCTTCTGTGCATAAGCTGCTTTGAGTAATGGCTATTGCTCTTTGGTAAGAAGTATGTTGAATCCCAAAAAATACGTCATGGACTATTTTTTAAAAATATTTTTCATAAACCGAATACCACGCAAGCCGCGACCAAAAGATAGTCTTATATAAATAGTCTTTAACGTCTAAAATCCAAGAGCCATATCGTAAAATGAGCTCTCACATCTTGTGTTCATAATAACAGCCCTGTTTTGTATACTGACCTCTGCAGAACACGGGCTTCCTCTACTGCGGACAGGGTTTAGGCCTTAGTCCACCACGCTGGCCTAGTACGGATTGGCAGATTTCACATACCTTTGAAATTCTTATGGAGAATTCACAGGTATTTAAGTTTCCTCACCAAGTTTTCTTTCACCTTTAAAGCGAACCACAATTTAGAATCAATACACATTACACACGTACCTTCAAAAAGTTAAGGTGTCTGCTTGAGGTTTGAACCTGCGGACCTTTGTCCCTGCAGTCCGTTCCATTCCCAACTAGGCTGTTGTGCCCTCCACAATGTCTACAATTAAATAATATTCCTCAAATAACTATAATATTATTGAAATTATCAATGCAGAGTTTTGTAGAGCGGCAACTAACTAACCTAATTGAGTATTTTAGTATACTTTCTATTACAAATGTATTCCATTAATGTTATTTATCCATTCGTATCGTGTATAATAGTGTGTATTTTATTATTTAGATTTAGAAAAGTACTTAGAAACCTAATTTTAAATACTGTGAAATGAATGTCTAGATAAAACATTATCAAGTTTCTATAACAAGGCTGGTTGAAGAATCACTTAAATAACTTGAGTTTACAAAATAAATGTTAATTACTCGAGTACATAATAGTCGATTAACCAAGTTAATCACATTTTTAAATATCTCTAAGGGAGGATTCATTATATTTAAAAATCCAACTTCTCTCATTCAACCGTTTGTTGAAAATTCATTCATTAATTCGCGTTTTTCGCTTTCATGCGGAGCGATTTCGCAAAGAATGTACGTTATTTCGCAAAGTAATTTAGATACTGACATTTAATTTCGATCAGATTTTTTATTAAAAAAGCTACGCTAACTTTTCTACAAACACTACAGATAGGCTACTTAAGTGCTTGATTTACAAAAACCTAGACAAAACGAAACGTTCCGGAGCTCGTTTTCAAACAAAGAAAGTTTAATTAGACATTACAGCACAAAGCGTTACAACTTACAAAGCAAACTAATTAGAAGCGGCATTAAGGATATTATTTTATATTTGTGTTTAATATGAGAAGGGGCTGACGTCTGTTGAGAGGCTGTAAGTTGTAGGCAGTCAACGCCTACTCACGAGTCATGGCGCAACTTTAAACACACGCAAAAAAAATGTTTCATACAATTTGTAATAAATACAATTATTTCATCATCTTTTTAACCATACACCTACTGTAAACTGTAATTACTTTTTATTGTAGTTAGAATAAATTAAAACAGACTTTCGTGTAATTTAATTATTTATTTTAAGCTTGTTTTAGATGGCTTTTTGAGACGATATCTGTAATTCGTTAATTCTACCCTCACTATGTAAAAAAATATTGAATACCCTATCATTTAGGCATCTAAACAATAAACATTATACACATATAAAGGTCACTCCCAACGTTTTAACAGCGGCTACAAAACAACTTTTTAATAAAACTATTAACATATATTATTCATGAAAACAACCCTTCGCAACAATGTACCATAAGTACACGATCAAACTTTCTGGACAGCCCTCCCTTTATAACATAGCCGAGTGAAAGATATATGGAGTATAGGGTAGTTTCCTATGTTTGATTTTGTAAATTATTTTATATGTAACAGAAAATAATGTGAAAAAGTAATTTTTCTGTGAAATCAGCATCAAAGTTGGTTGAAAAATAAATCAGTTATTCATATTTAAAATTATTTCAATATTACAAACAGACACTCCAATTTTATTTATATGTATAGATATTGTTGTGAGCAAAAGTAGGGACGTGGAGGGGATACCACGCTATCTCTTTCGCACGCACGCAATGTTATGGCCGACGACTCTCGGTGATGTCACAGTGTAATATTACTGTTATTTGACAACTACCCCTTCCACCAATTTCAAAGCTTTATAACTTACTTATGATTGCGCCAATTTCGATAATTCTTTTTCCGTTAGATTTTGGATGGCATACATTTTTGATAAGTGTATTAAAAAAGTAGTCAACTACACTATTCGAAAGGAGAAGTGAGCCGCCTCGAACGTCACCTTTGACACTGTACGGACGAGGAAACTGTTTCGGTGAGATGTACGGGCCAACTAGATTTGGATCGATGAGTCTCGAACTGTCTTTGGCTGTTGGTAGCTTTTCATCCGACTGCTTCGAAGGGTATTTCTGGCGATCATACAACTGAAACCGAAGTTAGTTATTACAGGACAACCATCTACAATTAATATTTTAGATGGGAAAACAGAAATCAGAATTTAACTTGATGCCAGAAACCCATCTCAGTACAAATTTATAAATAGACAAAACACACACACACACACACTCACGTCTTGTATCTCCGAATGGGAAGGCAGAGGCGCAACTAGTGCAACCACTTTTCGCCGTGCGTATTGCGTCCCATGATGCAATAGGAGGCAAGCCTATCGCCATATTGGGACCAATACACTAGACAGTATTGAACATAAATGATGAATGTAGAATCCGAATCATAGCATTACAGGGCTTTAAAAACGGGAAAACTTTTGTGTGACGCAACCAGCAAAAAGTGGCAGCAATAATTTATTCGTAGACGTAAACGTAGCAAATGCTATGTGCTACATAAATAGTCGGATACTGTGCATACGTATAAATACGAATAAATAATCATATAAACAATTATATCGTTTATTGCTTCTCGAAATAAAAAATAGATAAAAAAAAGTAACATGACACCTTTCACTTCAATAACGCTTGAGACGAAATCCGTACACGGGAAAGACCTTGGCCTCCTATTTTTATATACCTCAAGAGCTCTTTGTCTCGACGAACTTGACCGATGTTAAAATATTAACACCACATATCCTATATCACTTAACTTGTATATTTCGATGACAATATTCAAGGCTTAGCCGACATTCATCAGGTATATAGTTGAAAAGACAATAGCGTAGCCTCGTCGCCAAGCGGTTTTTCAAGAGAACTAAACACAAAAATAAAGTCTGCTTTAAAGGCCATAGTAGCGGAAGTTTTGTTCAGTGGCCACATATTGTTTCTAAAGAAACAATAGTCTTAGTATGTCCATACTTTACTACAGAAAGTTAAAGTGGCCGGGTAGGAAGTATAAACTCGTTTTTGTAAAAATAATTCTTTGAAAACTAACGTCGTAAGTATTTTTAATTAAATAAAAAAGTATTATGAGCTTATTACAAAGTTGGAGAAAAAAAACTATTTTTACTGCAGTGCATCTTGGCTTTCCGGCGGGCGGCGACCTAAAGCGATTTTATTTTGAGCAGAGGGTCAAGTGGGCGTGCGGGGTGACCCCTTCATAAAAGCGGTTGCGTTACTGGGCAATAAGTAATTTCCTACATGTACCCTTTCTGGAGTTGAAAACTGCGGAGTTTTTTTAAATATTTTATGGATCGATGTGCTGTTACATTATGCTCTTAGTAATTTCCATAATGATCAACTGTTTAAAAGTTTGCTAGCGTATTTTAGGGGATTGTTTAAACTTCTTTAAGAAGAGTACTGTACTGTGAGTACTGGTGGTAGGTCTTTCTTATGTAAGAGTCCGTCTGGGTGGTTACTACCGCAATGTCTATTTCTACCGCCAAGCAGCAGTGTGCATGCGCTGTTGTGTTTCGGTTTGAAGGACATTGTAGCCAGTGTAACTACTGGACATAATGAGACTTAACATCTTATGTCTCAAGATGACGAGCGCAGTGGAATGCCACACAGTACTTTGTAACTCAAGGTGCAGGATGGTGTTGCTACTGTTTATGGGTGGTCGTATCGCTTACCATCAGGCGAACGGCATGCTCGTCTCGTCATTAAAAGCAATAAAAAAAAGAGTTATAGTCGGAATCGATGAAAATGAAATGAAATATTTTGTAGGCACCCAAAAAAGTATAATCGAACTGATACAAGAATTAGTACATTTACGCCTGTCTCGCCAACCACAAAACTTACAATAAACAGTTTATTGCTTACAACGTGCAAATTCATTTGTCAATCAAATAAATGTTCAAATTAAACGAAATTTCAGTTCTCTGTCATATATGCCCAATGAATCTTTCAGGAAAATATAAGAATGCAACAACGTAGTTAGAAAAATGGTAAAGGATACTTATAATCTTTAGCTTGTGTCATAAAATTGATCGAAATAATATTAAAGCAGGTATTCTATGATTGACTAAAATGATAACAAACAATATTATAACAACTTATGTTTTTATGAGTTTGAGTAGTACAAATCTGAACAGAAAATCCTACAGAAAATTGAAAGTATTTCAATATAGCGCTGAAACTGTCAATATTACTTTGAAACAAAGAGGTCTAAGATTATAACTGTTTAATGCCTTTGCTTTGAAATAATATTATTGACAGTCAAGAAGACTATTTATTCCTATTATTTACTGTTTATCGTAGGCCACCGTCACAATCATTTTATATATTTGAATAGAAGTTTTTATTTTATAAACGGTGAAACTAAATCTATCTTCTTACGTATGCAATGCAATCAGCCCTGTATTATATAATGCCCACTGCTGAACACGGGCCTCCTCTACTACTGAAAGGGGTTAGGCTTTAGTCCACCACGCTGGTCTAGTGCGGGTTGGCAGACTTATACACCCTCGAAATTCTTATGGAGAATTCTCAGGTATGTAGGTTTCCTCACGATGTTTTCCTTCACCGTTAAAGTGAACGATAATTGATAAACAATACACACGTAACTTCGAAAAGTCAGAGGTGTGTGCCTTGGGTTTGAACCTCCAGACATTGCCTCAGCAGACCGTTCCATTCCCAACTAGGCTATCGTCCACTTATGTATACATCTTATAAATGGATATGTTTGTGAAAGAGTTTAGATTGTTAGAAACTGCTGAACGGATTTGGATGTAATTTGGCACACAGAGAGAACGTGTCTTGGATTAACATATACTATATAGGCTACTTTTTAACCCCCCACGAAAAAGAGGCGTTTATAAGTTTAAGGTGTCATAGTGAAAAGCCCTTCACGTAGTCGAAGTTGCGAGCTATAAAAAGTGGCGTGTATTTTTACTTCATTTTAAGCGTTGATATATTTATTTGGATTTGTGACAATGTGATAATAATGCATTACGAAATCTCACTAAATTAATTAATTAATTTATCTATACTAATATTATAAAGCTGAAGAGTTTGTTTGTTTGTTTGAACGCACTAATCTCAGGAACTACTGGACCGATTTTGAAAATTCTTTCACTAATAGAAAGCTACATTACTCCTGAGTGCTATAGGCTACTTTTTATCCCGGAAAAACTTTTCCACGCGGGCGGAGCCGCGGGCAATGCTAGTTTTTATATAAAATTGTAAAATAGAAGTACACCTAACACGAAAAATGTTAGTTTATTTATTTATTAATTTTCCAAATACAGCAGTTGTTACAATAAGTTCATCTTATACAATATAACGATTTACCTAGTAGTATTAAACGCGAATTGCAGTGAGACCCAAACTAGGTGTTAAGACCTGTATTTTGTTATACAAATAATATGACAATTTTAATCAAATTGCAAACGTATGTGCCATGTCAATATGTCCCACATAACAGTGGGATGACCTGGTTTTAAAATAGATTCCGAAACGAGAGTATCATCTGTGAAATGAAAACAATGTGGTGAATGAGGTATTGTGAAAGTTTTTTGTTTTGTACATTTCAAAACTTTTTTAAAACCGGCACGGGCAGATCCGTTTTTATACAGGTGATATTTATTTTTCTTTTAGATATGCTCACAACAAAAACGTATACAGGTTTTCCCGTAATACGCACAGCCAAAAGCTGAAGAGTACCAAATCAAAAGGTTTTCTGTACTGCACACATAAAACGTGTATTATAGGCGCTTATACATATATAGCATCACGCCTTTTTCCCTTTTCAGGGGTAAGCAGAGACACTTATAAGTGAACGAAAATCACTTAACTGAAATCCAGCCAAAACTGTTATTGTAAAATTAAATAACGTGTCGAGCAAGTTGCTCGCATGATGGTAAGCATTACGATTGTCCATAAACGCCACCCAAACTTGAAGTCTCTTCATGGTATTGCACTATATTCATTACCTCAAAACTTTCATTACAATAACTACGATTGACTAATGGATTTCAGTTACAAAAAATTGTAGATCAATCTAAATTAAATATAATCTATACTAATACTATAAAGCTGAAAAGTTTGTTTGGTTGGTTGGCCGCGCTAATCACAGGAACTAATGAGCCTACAATAGAATATGAAGCTACATTACTTCTGAGTGCATGCATGCACTGTTGTGTTCCGGTCTGAAGGACATTGTAGCCAGTGTAACTACTGGACATAATGAGACTTAACATCTTATGTCTCAGGATGACGAGCGCAGTGGAATGCCACACAGTACTTCATAACTCAAAGTGCTGGATGGTGTTGCTACTCTTTATGGGTGGTCGTGTCGCTTACCATCAGGCGAACGGCATGCTCGTTTCGTCATTCAATGCAATAAATAAAAATAAAAAAGCATGTCCCTGCTTTTCTCTATCTCTGTGTATGAACATATGACTTTTTCATTTAGATTTTTGTACATTTGTTCAGCCTTATTCATTGTTATAATTCATTTAATGTTAATAAAAATCCAATAGGTTAACACAACATTCATTGATTCTGAAGCGGTACGAAGTTCGCCGGGCCAGCTGGTCTTAATTAAAATTAACGGCCGTCCCTCAGTAAAGTATCATTTTTCCTTCGTGTTACCAACTAACGTTTTCGGACGCCTTGTTTGACTTCCTTTTGAGATACTAGAACAGTTTTTAATTAATTAATTCCTCTGAAAACTCCAGGGATTTCGCAGTATCACACATTAGCATAATTTGATTTTATTAACAAGACTTGGCGGAAGCCCCTAAACTTATTACACAACTTTCCACTACGCCTTCATTAATTTCAATCAGGTATCAAGAAATATTTATCGTTATATTTTTTCTAAAGTGGGAGAAATCACAAGTACTAATTTTCTCAGAGCTAGGTGTTACTGGAAGACTAAGATAACTAATCCGCTTATTGGCTATTTAAATAGAACTATGAAGACTGGAAACCCTAGATAAACTTTGCACGTTTGTGACTATTCTTTTTATATAATACTAGGTGTTGCTCGCGGCTTCGACCGTGTGAAAAGCCACAAAAGTCCCTAAAACACTGTATGACGTCATCAATGTATGTCATCTATTTAAAAAATCAGATTAAAAATGCCATCATTTACCTGGAGAATTACCGGGATTAAAAGTAGCCTGTGTGGTATTCCTAGACATGATCTACAATAGTGCCAAATGTTATCCAAATCCGCTCAGTAGTTTTTGCGTTTACTTCTAACGAACATCCATTTTTTTTTATGGTATAGGGGGCAAACGAGCATACGGTTCACCTGATGGTAAGTGATCACCGCCGCCCATGAACATTTGCAATACCAGGGGGCACAGAGCGTTGCCGGCCTTTTAAGTGGGAATACGCAATTTTTTTTAACTTTTACAAACTTTCGTATTTATAATATTAGAGACTCTTAAGCAGTTACCACAAAGTAAATTAAAGCAATGAATGTTGGTACACTCGATCCTTCCCAAGTCATTAAATTCAACTCCTTTATTTATTATGTTTAGCCTCAAATTTATGAATATAATACAACAAGGGTCAATCCGGCGCCGGTTCTACTAATATTGTAAATTTAATAAATATACAAGATAAATGTTTAAGTATTATTATGAAGAAAATGAAATTCCATATTAACAAGGTAGCGCTAATGGAGTTAGATTTAGATAATTTTAAAACAAATACCTCTAAGCATATTTATATACTCATCATACCAAAATACATTAAAATATTAGTTAAAAAAATGTTTATAGTAGGGACAAACTAATATGGCCGGTATGACATAACACGGTTTTGAATTTTTTGGGTAGACGTTCTCACAGAGTTATCGCGTCGGGAAAAAAATTGAATTGTCATACCGGCCAGCTTAGTTTGTCCGAACTATAGTTAAAAAATTTACTATATCACCTTTCTCAGTTACTTTTTTCCGTCTGTTACAAAGACCGACAAACAACGTTGTAAGGATAGACGTTTTAAAATGCATCGAATTCCCTCAGCTTCCCTCAATCCCCTGTTTACACACGTAGGGGAACGTCATTAATAAACATAATACTTTTAAATATGCATTAACATGATTTGATTGGAAATACGCGTGGAATAAAAATATACTATACGCCCAAAAAGGCGTTCGCCAATGTCTCAGAGGGATTGTAATGGGATGCGGTGACAGTAATAGCAATAAGAGCAAATGGATGTAGGGTGGTGCAAGGGACGAGTGATAGCTATAAAGACAATGTCTCGGTAAAGGTGATGTCGTAGTTAATGCTAGTAGACTTGCGTGGATGTACTTTTAATCTGCAGTTTTCACCTTTATGTGTCAATGTGAAAGCATTCTGACACTGACGCTCTTTTTATCATCATTGGAGGCAAATATATCCTTATACATACGCCTTCATAAAGGTCACAGGTACGCGCTGGATGCAGGCCGCTTTTGACAGGTCCGTCTGGAAATCTTTAGGGGATACCTATGTTCAGCAGTGGACGTCAGGTAGCTGATGATGATGATGATATCCTCATAATATATTATTTAAAAGTCATTATATATTACTTAGGCGTTTTCCAATTATTCTGATACCATTACTTGGACATTGAACACAACATTTTATTGATATGTCACTGCTACTGAGGCACCACTGAACAGTGGGCTTAGGATGTGGCAAAAAAACACGACACGACTCCGTTTCATTTTTAACCGACTTCCAAAAGGAGGAGGTTATCAATTCGTGTGTTTGTATTTTTTTTTATTCGGTTTGTTTGAGAGGCTAACACGTGACTGACGTATTGGTCTCTCGATCAATCACAAACGTCAAATTTAAACGACATTGTTTTACGAGTTGCGTTTTTTTGCCACATTCTAAGAGCACTGATTCTATTCTTTTCATTGAAAACCTTTATAATATGCTATTATTATCATGTTTCAAGTATAATTCACTCTAAATATTAATTCTTCACAGATCAAGTATTCATTAAAATTCCATCAATGTAAAATATTAATTTATTATCTGTTAATCATATTCCACATGCTATACTCTGTAGTTCGCTTGCAGTACGGCAAGGCCCTGTTTCTTCTATAAAAGGCCCTTCATGACGTAATGGTGATTTGTTTTGGGTGCGATGCTATGTTATGCGAGTGTTTTCGGGTGATATGGTTAGCGGTCGTAAAGCCCCAGCTTACGAGCAAATAGGTGCAAACCGCAGGGATTCATTTGCATTATTATGTCTCACTTGAAGACACTGAAGACTTGCCTCGGATTATCTTTAAGTTTAGATTGGCAGAACATGACAGGAATATAATTTTCAAGCACTTGCAAAGGATTTTACTTAAGTTGATTGAAATTTGTTTATCCATGTACAGTCAGCCACATAAGTAGCCGAACAATTTCAAAATTTCATATCGCCTATACGCTTTAAGGTTTTTTCTTTGTGTGAAGGATAGTACTTATAGACCTTTTATTTATTTTTGTGAAAAGAAAACTAAAATTAGTAAGAACACTAAAGTGTAAAGACGAAATTAAGTTTTGAATTTGTTCAGCTACTTATGTACTTATGCATAAAAAATATGTTTTTGAAAAGTTTTCAACCTTGATCAAGCAACTTTAAAAGTAGCTTTAAAGTGCATTTAAAATTTATATGATTATTAAACTCTGTTCAATATACGAAGAAAATTATTTATGCTTCCAAAGTACAAAGATATTATACTCTATCTTCGAATACAGTGCAATCTCTATCCATAGAATTCAAATAAAGTACTAAAGTACAGTTAATAAAACAGAAAAATATAATAAATTTAATGAAATCCTCCAAAGAAATACTATTCTTGGAAATAGTTTCATTAGTTTTAATTTATTTTAAAGTAGATAGGTATTATTAAAAACATTAAACGTTGTACGTTTTATTTAACAAGCTCAAACTGTTTTACTTTTTTCCATAGAAGTATTACAATCTCCACAGCTGCTGAACATACCCCATACGCTAACGAATGTGTTTATTTATATTGAATTTATGCGCACGCCACAATACGGTCATAAATAATAAATTTCTCTTCTATAAAAGCGAAAACCGTGTTATTCTTATTTTGCTGAAAAATATTACCCGTCCGCAGTCCGAAAGCCGTGAATAACAGTTTAACGCGTGCACAAGGTTAAAAGTAATCTTTTTTCAAGCCATATTTTCTATTACGGCAGTCCTGTAGGCATACCGCCTTTTACCAATGAGAAAACATGTTACATATTTGCATCGTGGTTTTTTTGTTAGGTAATATAAAAAAGTAAAGAACTACCTATAAAATCAACCTAATTTCTTTGGGTAAACTTCCTTCATTGGATGGAATTATATGATAACTGAGGAGGTTCGTCTTAGAATTCGGGAGTGATGCCCCATATTTTTTTTAAATTCTCGTGAATCAATCATATTTTTCTTTAGATTATAAAATTTGGTCTAATAATGTTGGCATTGATTTCATCCAAAAATATTCAACAGTTTAGTTGTTTATTCACCTATGAAGTCTCTTTTAAATCTTTTCTTAAATCAACTGGTTTAGCTTACTTCAGTTAATATTGTAAATCACAATAGTTAAAATCAAGTAAGCGTTTAAAACTCAACAGCCAAAGGCAATTCAGAGTGAGAGCTTTAAATTTATAATATTGTTGCGATTCGAGTAATACTTTGACTGCCTCGGAGGCGTAGTTGTATTCCGTATGCGTTACGAGTACAATTTGCGCGCTCAGGTCCTGGGTTCGAATCCTGGGTCGGGCCAAAACATTGTGACTGGGTTTTTCCATCTTAAAAATGACTAAGTCGCAGTTCGGAGTCAGGAAGTTGGCGGTGCGATACCCCCGTGCCTCGGAAAGCACGTAAAGCCGTTGGTCCTGCGCCTGATCTCTCTCCGGTCATGTCGGATTGCCGTCTCACCGGACTATGAGAGTAAAGGAATAGCGAGTGCACCCTGTGTATTGGCCGCCGTGGCCGAAATCGGATAGAAAGGGATTATTAATACGTTATGAACAGACAAACAAACTGACACAAAAATAAGAATTCTAACATTTCTAGCACTGGAAGTTGACAATTACAATTTTAAAATTGGATTCGAATTATGAACGCTGAAACCAACCTCATACATATTTATTTCCTAAAGGAGAATGTCAGAAGTATTTCCAGAAATAAAGTAAAACGATAAAAAGTTATTCTTGCTTTAAATTTTAAATGTATGCAATGACTATGTATAAGATATATTCTGTGAGTAATAACAAAATTAGATCAGCCTTTATAAGAGACGACATAATTCTCCGCATTGGCTTGAGCGCCAACACACACACACACACACACACATACTCACGCCTTTTATCCCCGCAGGGGTAGGCAGAGGTGCAACTAGTGCACCCATTTTTCGCCGTTATTCCGTCCTATGATGTGATAGAGGACGAGCCTATCGCCATATCAGGCACAGATTCTAGACTCCAGGCTGATACTGAATAGAAAAACTCAATATCACTGAACCCGAGACCTCAGCATTGCAGTCGTACCTTAATACAACTACGCCACTAAGGCAGTCCATCCTTTGTAATAACAATAACAAAATTAGATCCTAGAACCTTTATGAGAGACGACATAATCCTCCGCATTGGCTTGACCGCAAACTAAACATAGTATTCCTTTGTCTTATTATGGAAAGATGAGGGACACCCTTCAATATGAATTTAATAACATAGAGTGCATATTGCATAATCCGCCAGAATAATAATAGGATTTAGACAGCATGGATGTTGCAAAAGTGGACTACGAAATATACGTATTGTCGAGTAAATCTGCTAATGCGAATATAGTTCTTATTTACATCACATTTAATACCGTCTAACATAAACCAATAACATTTGGTGGTCTTTGGATTATAGTGGCGCGAGATTTCGGTCACCAAAGAGTGCGCTATCTATCTTCAACTCGAACCCTTGTCAATCAGTCTGGACACACCTTTTTTGCGTAAAGAAATCTGGTATGTGTAAACTATTTCATAGGATTGCTGTTCTAATACATGATTTTATGTTAAAGCTTTAAAATGATACCATAAATCGTGCCGAAAAAGCTCACGTTGTTCTTCGAGATTGTTATGACTATATTTAAAACTGACTTCAAAAAAAGTAGGAGGTTCTCAATTCGTGTGTTCGTATGTTTTTTTTATTGATGTACGATGATTTCTCTGAAAATTATGAGACTGTTTCCGTGATTCCTATTTTATTTAGTAAATGAGGGTCTCAAAATGGTCCCATTTCAATATTTCTTGCTTTAATAGCAAACATGGAAACGAAATAAATTACCCAATAATGAGAAAAGGAAAAAACTTAGGAAAAAGGATTTTATTGAACCTCAGACAAAATAAATAAACTGACTAAATTATTATTAGTAGCTAGACCTTCCTTGTACTAAGTAGGTAAGACAATATCAGTTGCATGCAAACCCATTGCAAGAATATCTGGAAAGGTCTTTCCATTCCCGACTGAATAAACACTGACGGTTTGTTTAAAATCAGGCGTTTTTCATATCAAAGCTTATGATTTATACCTTCGATATCGTAAGGTGTTCAGCTAACTCAATTTCCGTTTGTAAGTGTGATCGATCAACGCGCCATAATGGAGGATTCGTTCTAGGCATGCGGGTGACGTCACGATGATTTATACCTTATCTAGACCAGGCATGTGGGAGAAAATTGTGTTTGCGATATGACTTGTAAGAATTCACGTCGTTTTTGTAATGGAAACGAAGCAATTCGGAAAATTGCCTGTTGTAATATTCATGGTTGTGTTTTCGATTTTGTTTCCACATAAATAGAGTTCGAAATTTTATTTTTATCGTTTGCTTTATAGGTACGATGAAAGATAGAATTTATTGTTTTATTGGCTAATCAAATTTTGATTTTATTTATACACCAGCATTGCGCGGGGCTCTGCCCGCGTGGAAAAGTTTTTCCGGTATAAAAAGTAACCTTTAGCACTTAAGAGTAATGTATCTTCCTATTAGTGAAAGAATTTTCAAAATAGGTCTAGTAGTTCCTGAGATTAGCGCGTTCAAACAAACAAACAAACAAATTCTTCAGCTTTATAATATTAGTATAGATGATATATTTCTTAGGTAGTTTACGCCATGCTGTATTATGCACAGTATTCATTAATATTATAATGGACAAACTAAACCTCTATTTCATAATATAATACAAAACCATTTGTAGCACTCCATTCTTTTACCGCGAGCATTTCAATTGAACTGTGTAAAAGCGGTGTCTAACAATCATTTTATACCCACACGAACAGGCTGCGTGCGCATATAGAATTTTCCCATTTAAACGCTTTATAAAACACCTCTGTGCTTGCCATTTTTATTTACATGGATTTTTGAAAAGGTAGCTTCTAAATATTCAGTAAAAATTCAATCACTTTGATTACTAGTTGGATTGATTTATTTATATATAGATTTTTTTAAGTGAAAACTTCTTTAGCGGCGTTGAGCACTTTTGGGATGGGTATGTAATGTTAAACTTGCGTCAGGATCACGTTACCCCCGATCGAATGCGTAGGAGGTTTTACCATCTCTTACTAATATGAACCTTAAATAAAATGCGTAGAAGCTATAATTCCTAAATGTCTACATTTTTATTTATTTCCCCAGCTGCTACGGCACGAGTATAAAAGAGCGTAACATTCTTTTTCCAAATTTTGATTTACAAAGAAATAGTGAAATTGTCATTTTTGTGTACGATAGCACAATAAATAAAAATAAATATTGTATTTAACCACATAAATGCCAGTACTTTTATACTGATAAATAAAGCAATTCGTGCAAAATTATTCCCTAACCATTCCAAAATATTCAGAAATGCACTCCCGGAGTGCAACCCGTTCTTTTTTTATTTATTCAATGCAGGGGTTAAATTCAAATCTATACTAAAAATAGAAATTAAATAATCAAGAATATTTTCGCAATAACTTAAAGCGTAATATAAAGCAATAATTATAACAAAATCGCACCATGTTGTTTGACTAAATACAAAAATAAAACGCGTCAAAATTGGTCCATTCGTTTGAGAGCTACGATGCCACAGACAGACATACAGACAGTGGCGGTCCTTTCATAGAAGCCGAAAAGCCTGGCTTGCCCTAAAATTATTTACCTAAGTACTCAAAACCGGATATGGAACAATAACCAAAATTTTACGGTCAAAACGGTTCTCCTCGAGCGCATCTATAGACACACCACTGCACCCACACACACACCACCACACGCGCCGTACACGCATTTCATATTTAATACAAAACATAGCTAGATGCGCATAAAATATATTTATCACTCTCTCTCTCGTTGGGTTTTACCTGGCTTTTCGCAATCATATTTCTGTCTCATTCACACTTAGATAGAATACGCATCAACTGCTACCACATACGTATAGCTGCTATAGTAAGTTTCTATAGCAATCAGTACTAGAAAATAATCCAAGCTTTTGATTTAGACATACATATATATATACACTCACGCCTTTAATCCCCGAAGGGGTAGGCAGAGGCGCAACTAGTGCACCCACTTTTCGCCGTTATTCCGTCCCATGATGTGATAGCCTATCGCCATATCGGGCACAAATTCCAGACTCCGGGCTGACACTGAATAGAAAAATCCAATATCACTTTGCCCGACCCGGGATCGAACCCGAGACCTCAGCATGGCAGTCGTACCGTAATACAACTATGCCACCGAGGCAGTCAATTAATGAATACACACGAAATATCAGGTATCTTACGAAATTATGTACTTAATTTATGACTGCTACTATATTATTCTTACTGACACTTTAATCTACTCAATTACGTACGAGAGTAACACTACACTATTACATTTCACGGCTACATTTATATAGAAATAGCTGACCCGGCTGTTTTGCCATATAAATTCATTTCAGAGATTAATTTAGTAGAAAAAAATCAATAATTGATCAGTTACCGACCGGGGCTAAAAATTATTAAATTACTAATATCGCTATTAAAAAATAATAGCGTTTTTTTTTTTTTTTTTTAATAGCATGAGCATGAATGTTATAAAAAATAGGGGACGATGGAAGAAGGTAGAAAATTTAGGGTTGTATGTATTTTAATGAAAAATATGTGTCCGAAAAATAAAAAATAAATTCGGTGTTGGCCACCCTTATCACTTAGGGGGATGAAAAATAAATAACAACCTATGCTCTGACCTATCAAGTGTGAATATAATATTTCATCAAAATCGGTTAAGCCGTTTCGGAGGAGTATGGTAACAAACACTGTGACCGAAATTTTTATAGATATAGATAACTAGCTGACCCGGCAAAGGTTTTTTGCCATATACGTGAGAACTTCACTTTACTAATATCGCTATTAAAAAATGATGGAAGAAGGTAAAAAATTTAGGGTTGTACGTATTTTTTAATGCCAAATCATAAAAAAAAATCTGTCCGAAAAATAAAACATTTTTTTGGGATGGCCACCCTTATCACTTAGGGGGAAGAAAAATAGATAACAACCTATTCTCAGACCTACTAAGTGTGAATATAAAATTTCGTCAAAATCGGTTTAGCCGTTTCGAAGGTAACAAACACTGTGACACGAAATTTTTATATATATATAGATTTTGGTAAACATTTTAGCATCGATATTATTAGCCATAAGTATATTAATCCTACTAATATTATAAACGCGAAAGTTTGTAAGTATGATTGTATGGATGTCTGGATGTATGGATGTTTGTTACTCTTTCACGAAAAAACTACTGAACGGATTTCGATGAAATTTGGCACACGAGTAGATTATGTCCTGGTTTAACACATAGGCTACTTTTTATCCCGGGAATATATAGAACGGGTCTTTTATCCCGGGAAAACTCATTCAGGCGGGCGGAGCCGCGGGCAAAAGCTCGTATTATAAACAGGAATGATTTGATTTTTTATTTGTTTGTTTGTAACAGATAAACTCAAAAACTACTGGACCCAATTAATAAATTCTTTCACCGATATAAAACTAAATTATCAGCGAGTAACATAGCCTACTTTTTATCCCGTGGACATATAAAGCGGGACTTTTATCCCGATAAAACTAATTCACGCGGGTGGAGCCGCGGGCAAAAGTTGGTTATTTATAAAATAAAAAATATGGTTGTCTATTTTTCAATTTTCAACTTACCTATAACTTTCGGACAGAATGGACAGAAACCAATCAAAACTAAACCCATTTAACGATTTCTGCGTGTACTTCTTACACACTTCACTAAATATCAGTAAGAAGTAAGATTATTTAGATTATCAGGTATATAGGTTTCCTCACGAAGACATACCTCATAATTCTTTAAAAGGATTTTGAGCGTATGTGAAATATATCTACCCCCACTAGTCCAGCGTGGTGCTACATAAACCCTATCAGTCGTAGAGGAGGCCCGTGCTCAACAGTGGGCAGTATATAATACAGGGCTGGTATTAAAATTATGTCGAAAGAATCTGTAACGTAATATGTAGCTTATGTTTATATATTTTCGAACATTGAGTTTGAATGACAAATTCATATAAAATTCAAATATAATATTACAATCCACTTTTATAAAAAGTCGAAAATTCTCATATTTAATAAATCTGTTGAATTTCAACTTCTATTTATTATCACAGAGGACAGAAAATTTGCTGTAATTTTATACTCCGATATAAATTTCATAAAAGTTTCGTGAGAATAAAATGATTACGCATTGTTAACGGCTCAAAAATTTTCGTACCTTTGATGGGGACGTACCTTTGAAAATGGATTATACCGGATTTAATAACTGTCTTTATGTACAGTCAGTCACATAAGTACCTGAACGAATTCAAAGCTCTAAATCGCAATACACTTTTGTGTTCCTACCAATTTATTTCTCTTCCCAAAAATTTAATTAAACGGATATACTTTACTTCGAACAAAACAAAAACCATTAAACTGTAAATTTACTTGAAATTTTGAATTTTTTCATGTATTTATGTGGCTGACTGTACACGTTTCGCCTAAAGACTGAAGTGTAGTAACTAAAGTGTACTAACCTAACTGTCCAACGACTTTCATTCATTCGATTCATTTATTGACGCAATGACAAAATGACCCTGTATATTGAGCAATGTATATGCGACAGGCCGAAGACCGGGTAAAATGGCGCGTATTGGAGGAGGCCTATGTCCAGCTGTGGACTAAAATATAGTCTGATGATGATGATGATGATGATTGAGCAATATGTATTCAAAAGAATTAATGTTGATGCAAAATTAATTATACTGAACAAAATTAAGTGGTAACATATAGGAAATTTCACTCGCAAGCTCTATATGGGACATATTATAAATTATTATGAGTCGTTATTCCAAACAGTATTATTCGAATCAGTTATAATGTACATTCTTTACAATGCGTAGGTATTATTAGAATATGGAGGCTAGTCGCTGGAATGTGGATATTACTAAAATCCCATTTTATTAGGGAAATATTATCAAATTCTCTATAATTATCTCGGATACAATTGGGTATTGCATAGTGAACAAATTGTATAACAGCTGTTACATTTCTTTTTTCACCGAAAAAGATGGATTATATATTTTCTACCAATAAAAGTATTTATTTCAAACAAACAAAATGTCGCACCTTTAGGACGAAAACGACACAATTCAAAAAAAATCGAAAATGTAGTTATCGTCATAAAATTACTTAAAACGAAATTTTCAATACAACAATAGTTCAAACTCCGCCATATTCAAGCGGGAAAAGGACAAAACTATTATATCAGTCCCTTTTTTACTATATTTTCATAAAAAAGGGACCAGTTTTAGGTAATTTTATGACGATAAACCAATTTTTGTTTTTTTTGAATTGCGTCGTTTTCGTCTTAAAGGTGCGATTATGTTAGTACTATTTTTTTATTGCTACCGAATGACGAGACAACGCAAGACAAGACACCTATTGCCAATTTTGTGTTTATAGCAGTTGGATGACTACGCGGGCGAAGCCGCAAAGATGACCTAGTATCTCATAAATTCAAAGCAAAACTGAAGTCAAAATTTACTTTAAAATTTTGCCGAATAATATCTTCTCAATTTTGAGGTGTGTTAACAAACAAAACTAATTATTTATACATTAATATATTATGCCTATCAAAGTCTCCGTGTAATTCCGTATCAATATTAATATCGCAGACAGCAACTTTCATAGATGGTTTCATACGGAGAAAGATAAACCAAATCAACATGACGCTCCCGTTTAATATACGTAATGAATTATTTATGGATGTTGGTTTAGATCCTTCATCTTGGTGTAATTTAGAGTACACACTACACGAGACTGTATTGCAATGATAGGAGTTGCTTTAGTTAATCTTGACACGCGATTAATTGTTATACTTGAATTTCTATGTTGTTCATTGAAGTGATTGTATAATGAATATCTAGATTTGGTGTGCTATTATACTTCATACTTATAATAAACTAGATTTTGCCCGCGGCTCCGCCTGAATGAGTTTTCCCGGGATAAATGTCCCGCTTTTTATTTTTCTGGGATAAAAAGTAGCCTATATGTTAATCCAGGACATAACCTACCCGTGTGCTAATTTTCATCGAAATCCGTTCAGTAGTTTTTGCGTGAAAGAGTAACAAACATCCATACATCCAGACATCCATACATCCATATATCCTAACTTGTACAAACTTTCGCGTTTATAATATTAGTAGGATTATAGTAGGATTTGCTTCAGTTGGCGGGTTCGTAGAAGAGTATTTTCCCGAATAAAACTCGCTATATGTTTTTCTCGCATTAACTTAGGACTTGGTCTCTCCGTCAATTTTAATACAAAGTTCATTCAGGAGCTTATGCGTATCATGCCAACAAAAATCAACAATTCCAATCATCTTTACACGTTCACATACAAACATTTCGTACAGTGTTCAGACTGCGAGACCTTATAAGAACAATCCTGGAAATAACATATTACATTCAACATTTGCATGATGCAGCACCATAAAAAAGATTCTCATTTATATTTACATTTAAAGTACCCTGACAACGGCGTTCCTTCACTACAAGGGGCTGCTCTTCTTTTGAATAATTTCCATTTTATTTAATTGTGACGGCGGTAACTTTAGTGTCAGCCTTTGCAGGCTAGGTAGAGTTCCTTTGACAGACCTAAAGAATAATGACAGTGGTCTCTTAGCTGGAGGGCTAGAATTGTGTATGTAGTTTGTACATTTCTATTACAATGTCGCTTGTACAATAACTATGATTGTAAACAAAATTATGTAAATATTATTTAATTGAAATGCAATTGTGCAAGTAGATACCGTAATATGAAAATTAAACTACATTGTAAATAAATGAATTATTTATAATCAGCGACGCGAATGATGGTGTACAAAAATGCATTGTGCATTGTAGGTCTAAAAAATTTGTAATACAAAGATCAAAGTAGACTATCCGTATCGAGACATAAACCACGGGTACCGTTATTAGTTTGACATAAATGTAAACCCAAAGAAATACAAAACTAATTTAATTATAGAAAAAAGCTACCGCCGATGGTCTTGAAGCTTAGGAATATTTCTCACAAACCTTCATACCATTTTTGAGAAATTGGCCAGTAAGAGCCAATAAATTAAAAAATAAACACAAATACGTTTAATAAGCGTGCCACTCAAAAAGGTATCACGAAAGTAGTTAGCAAGCACTGCTCTCAATGCACAAGAAGCGAAATGAAATTTGTTCGGCACCGAGCTAACGTGCGGTATGAAAAGCCCTTAATTGCGATGGTGTTACGCCCCACGGCTTTTGGTTTGCAATTAGAATTCCGTTTGCGATTGTAAGGACAGAGATACGAGACAATCCACTTAACTTGGGGATTTTAACATCGTTGCCGATTTATAGATAATGATACAGGGAGGAATAACTTAGGGGAACGTTGGTGAGTAAGGTTATTAACTGCGCCATCTTGTCAAGCGTCAACTGTTGGGAATCTGTCTGTAGTGTTTATTTTAGGTCTGTGATTATGTTTGTTATAGCAATATTTTAAGAAAATCTTACTTTGAATGAAAGTGTAGTATTAGATTAGACATTTTTTCATTTTTATTTTGAAACATCAGACACTGGTTCACGCGGATCACCTACTGCAGAACATAATTAACGTTCAATGATGTGCATGTACAAAATCCAATCATAGTATATTCAAGAATTTCTTTGAAGCCAAAAACTAATATTATAAAAGTTCTTGATATAATCTACGATATTATTATACAACTTACGCATGGTGCTACTAAACCAATCGATACAACGGGACGGCTAAAGAAGTATTTTCGTCTCCCTGGTCCGGAATTCGGACCCCGACATGAGGACGCTTGGCTCAATACATTACTAGGTACTTAAACGACAAAGACACTTTTATTATTTTACTTTTTAGAGATTTTTGTGTCGGGGGTTATTTTAATTTTAATTAAATTTTATTTCAAATATTTTGAATTACTTTATTCTCCATCATGGGGCCTTGATAATCAAGAATCTAACACCTATTCGATGAGACCATCTTTATGAGCCCAAACACGCGTTTACTGCTATAAGTTGCTAAGGAGTTGAGTATCCCGCAGACTACTTGATGCTGCAGCATCAGCTCATATTCAAAAATATCACCAACGTCACAGTACACCGAATTCAAATTCAATCGGGCTTTTTAAATTGGAAATGAGCTGATGATCTTTAAACGCCTGAGCAGATCTTCATAAATTATAGCTAAGAACCATCGCGATCATATCAGCTTTCAAACAAAAAAAAACTGCGTCAAGATTTTTCCATTCGTTTGAGAGCTATACACAGATAGACATACAGATACACACCCTAAACTTATAACACCCCGCTTTTTTCGGGGGTTAAAAAGAGTAAAGCAAGAGCAACGAACAAGATGGATTGTGTGAACGGCAACATGTATAAAACTCTTGAATCAAATATTGAAACACCTGATACAGGCGTGTAACAGATGAGGTCATATTGACTGCATTTAATTAATTTCTTGCTGGTGCGTTTTTTATTTTGTGCCATATAACCTTTTCAATTCGAGATTTCATTACACATATTTGATTTTTTGCGTATAGTTAAAGTTTAATTTAAACCGTTACTTGCGCCGATACTGATTGCTCGGAATATCTGGCCAAAAGAGTACATAATTGTACTCGTAGTAGAAGGAGAAGCTATTCATCGAAGTTCTGGTTAAACAGTTGTTGTCATTTGATAATTAGGAGTTAAACTGGTTAAATGTTTCAAAATACAAGCAATCACCATTAATATGTTGTAAAGCGACGTAGTTATAATAAAAGTAGGAACAAACAAGCGGCTTCATATTTCTACTTCCATTACACGCCATAAGTAGGTCTTCTTCTACGTCATAGACGCGATTGCTTTGGTTTGTTTTATTTTTAAACGTTATCTACGCTGGCTAAATAAGTGGTATATCGTATCATCAAATTAATCGGGATGAAAGAATAGTTCAGAACAACTGTTTTAAGTACTTCTAGTGCTTTTAGAAGCCTCACAATATCTTCAAACGTGATTAATTTTCTAAAGTATTAATCTATACAACCACATAAATCACGTTAAAGCTAAATATAAGGATCACCAGATTAATGATAACACAATATTCGATATTCATAACAATATGAGCTTACGTCTGTATGTCCGAAGTGGGAGAATAGTTAATGCAGATATGCAGCGTTAAGCTTATTGAACCACAGAATTATGAGATGGAGCAAGCCAGTCGGTAATTCGTGTGCGAGTTCGAAATTCGAATCTCAGACAAAGCACAGTGGGCTTAGAATGTGACACGAAGACGCAACTCGTAAAACAATGTCGTTTAATTTTGATGTTTGTGATTGATCGAGAGATCAATACGTCAGTCTCTCAACCAATCCCAATAAGACGAAACGGAGACGTGACGTGTTTTTTTGTCACATTCTAAGCCCACAGGTTTTTGAACATAGGAAAGCATTTACAATGCCATAATACATCAAGTACAGTTAATAATTGTAACATTTATGTAAATAAGTATATGATTAATTAATTCGCAAAATATAGATATTTTGTTCCGAGTACTTAAAATTTGTAATCGTTAACATCTGTTATCAAAAGAACAAGCAAACTTAGAAGTTAAATCACAAAGACAATTATTAATAAGTTAATTAAAAAGGAATTCCTCATAAAGCAGACTTTTAACGCAATCTGGTCCAGGAAGTTGGATAAATGAGTCCACTGCTTTATTGTATTAAGTCCTAATTACCTTCAGATGGGCTTCAGGTAAATGTAATCTTGTAGTCTGGAATTAAGCGCCGGTACTAAATTTCAATTTCTACTAAAATATTTATTAAACTTATGCGTTATTGGATTAGTTAGCTGGAACATTATACTTCTGAGATGTTACACCAACCAGCTACTTATTATTGTTTTAAATTTTAAAACGTTTAAAGGATAAGTTTTTTAATCGTGAGACAAGGTTTAATTCTGTTTTTATTTTTGAGAAGATAATGACGTAATCTATATACTATCTATACTAACATATAAAGCTGAAGAGTTTGTTTCTTTGTTTGTTTGTTTGAACGCGCTTATCTCAGGAACCGATTTTGAAAATTCTGTCACTAATAGGAAGTTACATTACTCCTGAGTGCTATAGGCTACTTTTTATCCCGGAAAAACTTTTCCACGCGGGCGGGGCCGCAAGCTTCACCTGGTTACGTATATTTATTGCCTGACATTCCTAAATAAAAAATATTGCTTATGCTTACGCTAATGTTACACATCCAAAAAAAATTGTTTTCGTATTGTATCACGCTTTTTTTAGGCTTATTTTACGTATTTTACTCCCAAAGTTTCGAAGGCTTTACAGCCTTCATGGTCACATGGCGGACTGAGGTGTTGTCGTTCGAAAAGTTTATATTACAAAATCTACCTTCGTTTTACAATTATATAAAACTAACATTTGTCGTTGGCGATCCAATCTACGCAGAAGGAGCTCACAGTGTCTAGAGATCTGGCAGCTGGTCTTTTGGGTTCCGTTTTAATCAAATGTACCTATAATTGGATCCCAGACCTTTACAAGCTTCCAACCTCCTTCTTTATTGAAATTGTTTATTAAATCCAATAGCCTCGCGAATCATTGTAGGTAGGATCGGTATTCTTTGGCAAAGATTTGTGGTTTCTTTATTCTATACTAATATTATAAAGCTGAAGAGTTTGTTTGTTTGAACGCGCTAATCTCAGGAACTACTGGACCGATTTTAAAAATTCTTTCACTAATAGGAAGCTACATTACTCCTGAGTGCTTTTTTTTTTTTTTTTTTTTTAATTTATTTAAAGGCTTTGTCGCTTAGCGACCATATCGCCTAATAAAATAACTATGAATATAAGTATACAATGAATTCACCTTAAAACTAGCTTATATATGGCTTTAGCTCTATCGGACAGTGGATCGGCGAGAATAGTGTTGCATAAACCAATATCGTAAGAGTCGATTAGTGCATTAATTCTAGTGTCTTCATTTCGGACACACTCCATCAAGATATGGTACACATCGTCTATAACTCCACAGTCATCACAGTTTGGCGACAATTTTTTTTTCATTAAAAAAGAGAACTTATTCGATGGTGTGTGTCCGGAACGCAGTCTTAAAGCTATAGTAATCAAGTTCTTATTCAAATTACAATCAATCCATGGAACTCTAGAGATCTCTGGTTGGATAGTTCGATACCAAATCCCCTTTTCTTTTGACCTTTTATCAAAATACTCTTACCATAATTCGAAACATCTTCTTTTAGCAACACTGAAATAGTCGGAATAAAGTGGCATAATACCAAAAGGAACTCCATCAACACAAGCTTGTTTAGCTAGTCTATCTACATTATCATTATCTTCTAACTGAATATGAGAAGGGATCCATTGGATGCATACGTTTTTTGAAGATTGAAGTTTTAAAATTGTTTCATATATCGTATAGGCTATCGGAATACCTCGCACATGAGAGGTGAGCCGAGCCAAATGTTGCAATGCGGATTTAGAGTCAGTCAAAATGACAAACTTATCACCGTCAACCGATTGGATATAAGACAAAGCTTCTGCTATTGCAATCAATTCAATATGCATAATAGCAATATCTGAACCAATCTTAAGCTTCATATAGCATTGTTGTAAGGGATCTAAAAAAGCAGCACCTCCCGAGTACCTATCCTTGGAACCGTCAGCAAATATTTTATAATAATCTAAATACTGTTCTTGAAGATAGGATATACATAAATATTTTAAGGGCGCATTTACAAATTTCCGTAGTTTTGAGGTACCATTTATTGAATCAGGAGTTACGCTTATGAGGAGATCTTGGTATATAAATAAAGATTAAACATTCCTCTTTGCTTATAGCATATGGAAATTGTATGCTTCCATACAACATTATCACGTAAATACGTTTATTCTGGAGCAATAATCGCTGAAAATGACGAAAAATAGGGTCTGAATCGGAACCATTATACCTTAAACTAATGAATATTTTAATATAAAACCGAAACAATATGATGGCTTATATAGTCTTCTCGCTTTATGACTAATTATTTTCAAGTCAAATTAAATACTTTTCCAGTAAAGAGAAAAAATATAACCTGAATTGAATTTCTTCATACATTTTCCAATTTCGGGCTGTCATTCCGCGCTGAGACGCGGCCGAGGAAGCACGGGTTTACAACTTTTTTTCAAAAAATAAATACGTAATAAATTGATCGCGATGTCATTATACTACGAATAAAATAGTTGATACTATTTCAAATTATTAGTTTTCAAAAAGCAAGTATGAAAATTTAATATTACAATAAGTCAATACAAATTTGATTTAATTAATGAAACATTCATTAATTTTAATGCAAGTATTTAAATTTCATTATTAAAATGGCATAGTATTTTTATATTTACAAAATCGACAAGGTTTGCAGTATATGGTATTTACTATTTATCTATTTATAATTTTTAGTATCGGTGATTATTTATTTTTAAATTTTACTAGGTTAAGTTCGCGTTTTTGCCCGCGTTCAAAGCCTTTCCCGGTACAAAAATATCTAAACACTCAATACTATAGTACTACAGTACTACAGTTCAGCCACAACTACTCACTAGGCATGGCTGCTTCGGTGAGTAGCTGTGTCGTATCGTAGGTACCGAGGTGTCGGCTGTGTGTGCCATTGTGACAGTTGCCCGCTGGATACGGCTTAATATACGTTTGAGTTTTGCCCAGCCTGGAATGAGGAGCGCAGCGCTCTCAAAGCAGTCGTCAGAGGCGGCCTCTCGTTGCCGGCCGTGGTCGCTCCCATGGTCGGCAGTCAGGAGGTCTGGCGTGTGTTGGCTCACTTCTGCGAGATAGTCCTCTCGTAGAAGGAGAGTGCTGAGAGAGTTCTGGAACGCGAGGATTCCTCCCGCCGTCAGAGGAGACGTAGGAGACGCCGGGTGGACGACTGACCGGCGTCTCCCACCCTGTGGATTGAAGGTGTTTGGAGAATTCCACCACGGTATCCCCTGCCTGTCGTAAAAGGCAACTAACAGTGGCCACCCGGGCGTCACGGGCGGGTGCCGTCTCTAGCTTTGTCTTTTTAGCACATTGTTGCGACCCCCCTGATGGACAGCAGTGTGGCAGGTAGGCCTCACGCTGCCGTTGACGCCAAGAGCGCCGAGATGCACGGGGGCTCCTGAGCCTATATCTCACTTGCTTTAGATGGATGACCTCAAGTTGTTTGCATCAAAACAAACAGAATTGATTGAGTCGTTAAAAATTACTGAAAGATGTAGCAAATAACTCAACATGGAGTTTTGTGTAGATAAATGTGCGGCTATCCATATGAAGCGAGTAGAGGTCGTGGTCTCTGGTGACATACAAGTCTTAGAGACTGTAAGACTTAGATCCCTTTCTGAGACGGTAACTTACAAATATCTGGGTATGCCTGAGGCACTGGGGATTATGAGTGCCGACGTAAAACAATCGCTGAATTACCGTTTCTTCGGCCGCCTGGCAAAAGTATTTAACAGTTTTTTGTCAGGTGGTAACAAGATTTGTGCTTTCAACGGTTGGGTTATGCCTGTACTCATGTACTCTTTTGGTATACTCAGACTCAGACTGAATTGGACGCCCTGGATCGAAAGTTCCGGACCCTACTGACTGCATATCGTATGCATCACCCACGGTGGTCAGTGATGAGGTTGTACATCCCGCGAAGATGCGGGGCTGAGGCTTACTTAATGGACTTGCATAACCGCGAGGTATGCAATCTCAGGAATTATTTTCTCCACAGCGAAGTAGGCATGTATAAGATTTTAGTCATGGTGGATAAGGGATTTATCCCACTTTCCTTGGCGAATGAGAACTGGCGAAAACCTATGGCGATGGGCATTAGGGAACGCGATGTGATATGGAAGATCAAAGAACTATACGGTCGGTTCTATCGGGGTCTTGTCGTTTCTGCTCATGGGTTCATACCAGAGTCTCGACCAACACCTGCTGAAGCTCTCAATTGGTAGTTGGGTCAAGAGCCAGATGCAGAAAGTAGTACTTCTGGACACCGCAATGTCAATGTCTTTTTCTATCGCCAAGCAGCAGTGTGCATGCACTGTAGTATTTCGGTTTGAAGGACATTGTAACCAGTCTAACTACTGGACATAATGAGAGTTAACATCTTATGTATCAGGATGACGAGCGCAGTGAAATGCCACACAGTATTTTGTAACTCAACGTGCTGGATGGTGTTGCTACTGTTTATGGGTGGCCGTATCGCTTACCATCAGGCGAACGGCATGCTCGTCTCGCATTCAATGCAATAAAAAAAAAAGTCTATTACATGATGAAATTATAATAATTATTATTATTAAACATAATTGTAAACATTCGACAATTCCAAAAAAATAAATATGGATGAGTAAAATTATAACTTCAAGTATTAAGATTAGCTCGTTCAAATGGAAAATCTAGTTTAAATCGGTTTCGATGTGTGCGCGTGTAGCAAAGCGCGTTCTTGTCATTCAAATATCTAAAATCGAAGATGTCAAAAATGTAATAGCGTCCTTAAATGTTGAATATTGTAATGACGTTTAGCTCGACAAACAGTAGGTATAGAGTCAAAAACTATGTGGGACATATCAAAGTTACTTACCCAGGTATTTAAAGAAAACATCTCAAAATGTATGCTTGAGTGAATTGGTGCAGAGCGGAATTGGAAAAATATATCAATTAGCAAGGGAAGCTTTTTATTCGTCCAGTAACTAGAACCGACAAAAAGTAATAGATTTTCTAATACTTTAATAGTTTTGTTACCACGTAATGACATAGATTTTAAAAAAAATTTACTGGCTAGGTATCTCCTACGGATACTAAGAGGTGGAAGGCAAAGTTCGCTTTCCATTACGTGTATGGGAGTACTTCTTATGAAGCTGCCCACTACACGTAATGCTTGGTTTTGTATCCTATCTAATTTAAGTAGTTTAGATTGACAACTATTATCAAATAAAAAACTACCATAATCCATTCTACTACGGATAATGGATATATATAAACGTCTTAAATGTTTTGGATGTAAACCCCAACCCGGACCCGATAAAATTTTAAGTACATTTATGAATTTCATAACTCTTTGTGCAGTTTCATTGATAATATGTTTCCCCCATCTCAATGAACTATCCAACCAGAGTCCCAAATACTTGACATGTTTAACTACTTTAATTAAATTATAATTATCGTAACTAAAATCAATAGATCTCCTAAAGGAGCCTTTTTTAAAAATACAAATATTGGTTTTGGTCGGAGAAATACTTAAGCCTATCTGATTTACCATTTGATTGGTACATCGTAAAGCGGACTGTAACTTTTCCAAGGCCAGGTCTAAACTGGGATTTGTAGAATACAACACAAAGTCGTCAGCATACTGAGTAATATTAACCTGATTTACATTTTTGCATATATGTAGAGAAAGAATATTAAATAAGAGTGGGGACAATGGGTCGCCTTGAGCCAATCCACGACCAGTACATCTAACCATTTCACAACCAAATGTTGATATACATAAGTGTCGATTTGTTAAAAACGACCATAAATAAATACAAAATTGTGATCCCACCCCAAATTTGTCTAAAATATTTAATAAGCTAGGAATATCTACGTTATTATACGCGCTTTCGATATCTAAGAAGCATGCCGCAGTTGTAGAATTTTTAGAAAATCCTAGTTGAATATCAGATACCAACCGCGTAAGGTTATCAAGACATGAGCGTGACTTACGAAAACCTACCATATCATCAGGGAACAAACATTTTTTTTCAAAAAACCATTCTAAGCGTTTACCTAAAATACCATGGAAAATTTTGCAAATACAAGAGATTAGAGAAATTGGTCGCAGAGTAGATGTCACACCACTGTTTTTAGGGATAGGGATAATTTTAATTTGACGCCATTGTGAAGGTACAAAGCCAAGTGAAAAGCATTTATTGTATATTTTTAGTAACAAAATTTTACCGGAATGTGGAAGATGTTTAATCATAGAAAAAGAAATTTGATCTGATCCAGGTGCGGAATCACTACGTTTGATACAGTTATTTAATTCGGGCATTGATATGTCCGCTTCCAGTTTTGTATTATTGGAATTAAAATTGGGTTGGGAGGGACAAACATAATCCGGGGTGAGTTCCCTCAGCAGAAGCTCGACTTTTTGTTTTTCAACACAGTTGTTAGGGATCCGGTGGCCTTTCAACCACCTCATTTTCTGCCACATCTCTGACAAAGATGTAGATTCATCTATAGACGAACAAAACGATTGGAAGGATCGACTTTTAGCTTGACGAATAAGCTTTTGTGCAATGCTTATTTTTTCTTTAAGGTTATCAAAGTTTCTAGGATTGGGGCATCTTCTTAGTTGGGCAAGAGCTAATCGTCGCTCCGCGACCACTTTCGAAAGTTCTATAGACCAATACGGTTTAGGCTTAAATTTATTAGATAAATGTAACGGAATTTTGGTGTAAGGAATGTGTAAATCGGCAGCTTCTTGCATAATATTGTACAATAAGTCATACATGTCTTGAGGGTCGTTTGGGATCACGCCGTTTTGTAAATTATTATCTATATAAGTAGTATATAAGGACCAGTTAGCCCTTTTGAAATTTCTTTTGCTATGAAACTCAGGTTTAAACTTTATTACGCTGCTTAAATTAATAAGTAAATGATCGCTACCAAGGGATTCATTTGTAGTTCTCCATGTAAATAATAAGGATATATCGGAAGAAATGAATGATATATCAGGACTAGATTGCTGCGTAACCCCGTTTACCATTCTAATTCTAGTGAGACTACCATCGTTTAAATGAATAAAGTTGTAATCTAACATGGAATCAAGCAGTTCAGAACCTCGTCGGTCAGTTTTAAAAGACCAATTTGAGTGATGGGCATTAAAATCTCCTAAAATCAGGGTTTTATTGTTTGCAATAGAAAAAATCGCATCCCAATCAATTTGGGAGGTACGTACGGACGAAGGACAGTATACTGAAATAATATTTTCAAACTGTTGACAATTTAAAATTCTAACATGCAACAATTCAATACCAGGGTTGTGACTTTGTGTTGTACAAATAACAGCTTTTACAGAATAATGAGTCAAAACAGCAACACCGCCATACCCATCCTCTCTGTCCAATCTGTATGTGTTGTAGCCGCTAATTTTATAATGACTCTCAGGTTCTAACCAAGTTTCACCTCCTGAGTGCTATAAACTACTTTTTATCCCGGAAAAACTTTTCCGCGTGGGCGGAGCCGCGCGCAATGCTAGTATAAGATAATGTTTGAAGCCCTCATCTGAATGTTCAGCGAAGTGTAGATAATAATAATGCAATATAATTTATGTATAAAAATTGTTCGACGCATTATTGTCTACCAACCATTGATTACATATCAATGGTTGGTAGACAATAATAGAATAACCCCTACCGACAGACAAAAATCAAACAAAATAACAAAAGGAAGAACATTTAAAACGTAATCTCCTTTTTTAATTACAAGGGTATGGTTGTTTTAGCTTCAGTTTTTTGATTTCTATTTTTTTATTTTTTTTTTATTGCATTGAATGACAAGCCGAGCATGCTGTTCGCCTGATGGTAAGCGATACGACCACCCATAAACAGTAGCAACACCATCCAGCACCGTGAGTTTCAAAGTACTGTGTGGCATTCCACTGCGCTCGTCATCCTGAGACATAAGATGTTAAGTCTCACTATGTCCTGTAGTTCCACTGGCTACAATGTCCTTCAAACCGAAACACAACAATGCATGCACACTGCTGCTTGGCGGTAGAAATAGACATTGCGGTGGTACCCACCCAGACGGTCTCTTACATATGAGAGACCCTACCACCAGTAAAATTCTATGTATTTGTAATGCACTCTTTATTCTAAATTAAATTTACCAAGGATTCTTCCAACCAGCTCATGGAGAATAAAGTTTAATGGCAGTCTTTTTTTCACCTTTATTGCTTGAATCTGAGAGAAGTTTTAGAGCGGTTTTAAGTTGTTCGTACAAGGAGACTGTTTTAGTATATTACGCTTTTGACCTTGGGGCGAGACGAAACCTTCGGTTGCTTTTACGACACAGAGGTGCCTACACAACAATTTGCAATTGTTTATACGTGACGTTTACGCAAACGCCCAAAGTTCTGTTTTTAAGGTTCGCTTCTAGATGTAATGGAATTTTACAGCGTATTTACGAGTAATTGAATTTTCTTGCCTTTAGAAAAGTTTGGGGTCAGACGTGTCGATAGCTTGAATATAAAGTTTATGTTTGCCACTATTAAATTATTTACTGTTGTGTGGAAAGGCATCGTGGCTACGGCCATAGGTGTTGCGGCTTCGTACGTGTTAATGACCTTTGCCGATATTAGGTCCCACTGTTGAAATGATTACAAAATTTATTTGTCTGTATTATAATACTGAATAGTTCATGAATAATAATAATAATAATATAATTTATTTCAAAAAAGTACAGTAGTAATACATAAACTCTTAATGCGCCGAAGATGGGCACCGCGGAGTTATGGTTGGTATGCCGTGCGTTGTACATAGGTTAGGGACTCGGCCCGGTGGTCGCCCGATGGTTACATCTCTCCGGGCGGCGTAACGCCGGGTCGTAAGGCACGGTGAACTCAACATAACCGCTCAGTCGCCCCCCTTGAAGGCTGGGCGGTAGTAATAATATTCCGTCGATTCCGTGGATAGATGTCGAATCATGGGTGCGCTGCCGACCTTGAAGGAAAGGAACAGAAAACTGTCAATTCACATGGGTTTATTAGGCGACAATAGTTATACTGTTCCAGGGCCTTGGACGAGCCTTTGTATCTATCGTTACGATATGGCATTTCCATATATTTTTTGTTTTTTACTAGCGTTAACGATCGCATCGATCACTGATTGAACCGGTATGTTCGTATTGCAGAAACATATTTTATTGTTTTTATTATCTAAATAGTAGTTAGCTCTATTTAACTAAATAAATATGGCACATAAAGCACAAACTCCCGCAAAACACGTGGAGCGTAATAACTCGCCATTTATCGTCCAATCGACCTCCATTAGCGACAATGAGAAGTTAATTCTTATTTATACAACATATAAATCAAAATTAGCCGCTAAACCAAATTACTTCGAGCGGAATGGCGTCCATCAATAGCGATAAAGCGGTTTTATGCCGTTGTGCGAAACATATTTTTATTGTGGTTAGCTTTATTGCAATGTAAATATCATAGAACATAAATAATACGGAAATATGGTACCGCTGTTTTTATCAGCTCAGGGTGTTTGATAGGTTGTTTATTTGAATAATGGGGCCCATTAAATGGGTAGCCTGTTTCAAATATTTGCACACAATACCATTGAGTATAAAAAATAACACTATCACAGTATCTAAAAAAAAAAAATGTCAGATAAAAATACAATAACTATTTACTATGTTCTAAATAATTGGTTCTCTAACTTGTTGGTTAAATATTTTCATATTTGAACGTTTACCTTGTAATTTAACTTCTAAAGTTACAAGCCAAGTGAAGAAGATTCCATTAAACCAATTTTAATATTATCGATTTATGGACATTAGCATCACTCCAATACTAATTCTTGTTTATTTTGCGCTGGTTCAAACTTTGTTTAACTTTATAAAATTCCCTTTTGATATTAATAACTGCCTATAAAAACAAGTACCTACCTACTTTACAATAAATAGCAATCAAAAAACGTCAAGAACAAAATAGCGAAGTGCTGTACAAATACTTGTTTAACCTAAACAAATATTTAATCAGGAACGGGAACGAGAGCTTTTGCTAAAAAAGCAAACTAAACAAAATCAAGCAAAAAGACCTATTGATGGTTTAAGGATCGTGATCAAAATATTTATGTCTTTTTTTGTCGAATTATCGATATTCAATAAAATATTTTTAGTATTCCATTCATTTCTGCCTCTGTGGCGTTGTTGTATTACGGTACGACTGCAATACTGTGGTCTAGTGTTCGGTCCCCGCGTCAGGTAGTATTTATATTGGGTTTTTGTATTCAGTATCATCCAGACTCCGAGTCTGGAATTGTGCCCGATATGGCGATAGGCTCGCCCCCTATCACATCATGGGACGGAATACGCACGGCGAAAAGTGTTTGCAATAGTTGCGCCTCTACCTACCCCTTCGGGGATAAAAGGCGTGAGTGTGTGTGTGTGTAGATTATTTCTAAAGTCTCGTAAAAATCAATGGAGCCGATTCAAATACTGACTCAATAAACAAAATTATTGGAAAAATGACAACGAGTGTTCAGATTCCGAAAACGGTTAACCATAGAAAAAACCTTTCCATCTAAATTACAATAGAGACAGTTAAATTAATTCTCATGAATGTGACATATATAAATCCCCGATATCACGCAGGCCGGCTGCGGTCCGTCCAGGTCAGTATCCGGCTAGTCCGAACAATTATCGCTTCTGGCTCACGGCAGCTTCATTTCGCTTTCGAGATGTAATTTCCTCATCCCTATTGTCCAAACCGTTCCAGTCTGGCTAGGCTTGGTGCCCACTTAGGTGTCCTAGTTAACTATAAATACATTTTCATATACGAACGCTTGGTTGAAAAATATTTATCATATGAAAAGACCTAAGATTAATTTACGAGCGTGATACAAATATTTCGACCCAGAAGAGTCTAACAAGACACCATGGGTATATAGTCTAAAAGAGTGACAACTGTATATGAACCTGTTACATTAAACACGAAATAATTTTTAATAATAATATGTTTGAAAGTAACAAATTAGTGATACCAATAACTACAAAAATTTATATGCGAAAGATAATTCCCACGAATATTTTGCTATTTACGAACCATTTGAAACAGTCCTCACTAATATAAAAGATAATTCCTATAAGGACAAAATTATAATAAACTAGGTGGTGCTCGCGGCTTCGTCCGCGTAAAACCCTTTCCCGCTACAAAAGTACACAATACGACGCCAGAGCCATGTATTTAAAGAATAAGATTAAACATGATATTATTATTGAATGATTTCTTATGTTTACGCGAAAGTTAGACATTTAAATAAAATTATTTTTACGAATTTTATCGCGGTTTTTTAATTTATATTATCTCCCGACGACACCTCGGTCCGCCCCGTGACCATGAAGGCTGCAAAGCCTTCGAAACGTTGGGAGAAAATATAAATTAAAAAACCGCGATAAAATCCGTAAAAATAGTTTTATTTAAATGATATTATTTCTCAAGGGAGTACTTTGCAAGGATAAAAAGTAGCTTTTGTGTTAATCCAGGACATGATCTACCCTTGCGCCAAATTTCATCCAAATCCGTTCAGTAGTTTCTGCGTTTACTTCTTACAAACATACAAACATTTTCACAAACTTTCGCATTTATAATATTAGTAAGAAGTAAGATTCCGCAAAAACAGCGTAAAGTTAATGGATAGAGGTGAAATATTACGCAACAATTGAACTATATTCCGCAAAATCGTTGGCGCAGTAACGAGGGGAGAAAGGGCAAATGGAACGCTTACTTTGGCCAAATTAAGCTGCGGATTGTCTGTAGACTTAGCCAAACTGTATGAAACGAAGTGGCTCAGGGGACACTTTTAGGAACAGTTTAAGTATACTGAATTATAAGTGTGAATTCTTAAGTTTAGTTATATTAGAGACTAAAATTTTTGTATTGGGATATTTGTTTGATACATATTTCGTCATGAATTTGAGACTTCGATGTAATAATAAATAACTACAGCAAAAATGTGAAAACTTTATGTTTCATTATAATATAATAATAACGCATCTTCGTAATACATATCCATATTTAATGAATAATAATTATTTGTCGGAATGAGCACATACGTATTTTAACATAGGTACAAGAAGAACGGATACCATAATATTTTAACTAACAATATTTTGCGCTTTATCTAACATACATAATATTCAAACAATTAGAATGAAACATTTCAATTACAAAACCAAATAAGTTATAAAAATAGCTGTATTCAATTTTACTGTTTACATTTCGAGTACCTACCTACTGTTAAGGTCATTATTTCCGTAAATGCGAAATGATGTGGACGTACGAACTACGAGTGTACATATTAATTGGCCAAGGCTGGTTGAGAGCAAAATACAAATGATACCGCTGGTTTTAATTAACTATGTAAACACGTGAACACTAATTTACACATTTATATATATCCCCTTTCCTGCCAGCCCGAGCGGTTTTTTTTTTGTTTTTGTTTATTTCTTATCATAGATTTACTCCCAATAAAAATGTCGGTAGTTATATAAGTGACCATTGGTATTTATAATAATTATTAATATAATCAATTTAATGTATCTTGACTTATCATAAGTGCAACTATGTTCGCCTACGTGATGAATAAAGTATTATATTTTATTTTATTTTATTTATATTTCATGCTTCCTCTAGGTCTGACCTACCACCAGTCTACCGCTTTTTTTCTACTCCTATCCTGAGTTATGTCTTTACTCGAGTGAAAAAAATATTGACTCTAGTCCATTTGCACTCGAGCTGCCGAGTCACCTCACTGCTGCTGCTGCACAGTACTGCGTGGTACTCTACTGCGCTCGTCACCCTGAGACATAAGTCTCATAATGCCCAGTAATTACGCTAGCTACAATGTCCTTCAAACAGAAACACAACAGCGCATGCGCACTGCTCCTTGGCGGTAGAAATAGACATTGCGTTGGTACCTATCCAGGTGGCCTCTCGCATAGGTGAGACCTACCATCAGTTAAGCATAGCATTATTTAGAACTATAGTGCTGTATCGTTTAATAAAAACTATTTCCTAAATTAGATACTGAACTATCAGTTGCATTAATAAGGTTACAAGAACAGGGGCCGTAGAAAAGAAACCATTCTAAAAACGTAAACGTTGATAGAAAACAAACAAAATGTATGGGACTTATAATATGTCCTAGTGATAGCGTTAAGGATATGTCACTTCCACATATTTTTAACCATTGTAGAAAGGTATTTAGTCGTTGGCCTCAAGAGTAATAATAAAACGTCTACGACACAGCCACGGTCTAGTGCGGACATCACCGTTAAAGACAATTATGTACCCATAATTTAGATAAAATAATAAATAAAATTAAGTGAATCACTATAGATCCATATAAAAAAATCATAATGTTATGGACAGTCACTTATGCTATGAATAACGTCACGTGGAAACAGCTAACCACTTCGTATTGATAGCGAGCTATCCAAAAACGATAAATAAATTAATAAAATAGCTTTAAAAACATTCGCAAATTCTGATATCGTTTGTAATCCCGGACTAATCCAATATTATAATAGTCCAAGAGGCATTTGGACCGCAAAACCCTTTTATCTAGGTCGTGCATTTTAAATAGGAAATTTCCCTAGCATTTTGTCGTACTCAAAAGATAATTTGGCTTTAGTATTTCTTAACTCAACATTGAGTGAGTCATGTTTCCGCAAGATATGTTGTAATAAAAGTGTCCACAGACGATCGGATTCGGTACGGCCGTACCATTTTTTTAACCATTTTTTATGCGGTACGGTCTCTTCACGCCACACGAGCGTACCATACCACGCATTGTCCAGTTTTTTTTGTGCTAGCAGCTAGGGATGGTGTGTATTTACGCAACCAGGTATTTACTTGCAAGTACACCGACCAGGTGCTGACCCGAAATACTTGCAAGACTTGAAAGTATTTTACTTAGCTACTCTCTCGTGACACGATGGAGTCACGGGACCTCGGCTCGGCCCGCCACGCGCGTCCGCGCTCAGGAGTCGTCGTCCGAAAACTTACTAATGGTTCTTATTTCAACAAACCCAGTGAACAATTTCCTATGCAAGTATTGAAGTGTTAAAAGTATTTTAGTTGTTAACGCGGATGTGCTCCTTATTCGTACCGAAACATGGGTCAATATCCTATGAAGTAAGAAAATACTTGAAAGTATTTCGATTTTCGACTATCCAAGTGCTATAAGTACTTTGTTTATAAACGCAATTGTGCTCTTTATGTATACTGAAACACGGATCAAGTTCCTCTACAGAAAGAATATACTTAGTATTTATAGAATCAAAGTATTAGAAGTTTTTATTTGTGAGCGCGATTGTGATCCTTATTTGTATCGAAACACGGATAAATTTCCTATGCAAAAAGAAAATACTTGGAAGTATTTCGAACCTTGGTTTTTGGCGCTGGTTTTTTTAGGCGGACGTATTTGTAAGCCCTGGTTCACGATTTTGCAAGTACGGCCTATGCCTACTAGCAGCGCGTGAACACCTCTCACTGTATGCCTCTGTTCTCTCGAAAAAGGCTACATTATAGATACCTATTGAAGAAAAACTAATATAGAGCGCTTTCATTAGAGCATAGAGATAGATTATAGTCTCAACTCTGGAATAGCACATAGGTCACTTTTTATTCCGGAAAAATATATAGCGGGAAAAACTTTACCACGCGGTAAATATAAAAAGTAGCCTATAGCGCACAGGAGTAATGTAGCTTCCTACAAGTGAAATAATTTCCTAAATCGGTTCATTAGTTCCTGAGATTAGCGCGTTCATAAATGCGCCCGTGGTACTTGATCATTATTTTGTTGCGGAGTTAATTTATAACTATGTTATCTCCTAACATATTCATTGAAATCAAATGACGTTGAGGGCAATTTTGTTCAAAATAAAATACTTGTGATGAATAACGTATTTAATTGGATAAGGATCAATGTCATGTTCATAAAAATACCTTCGCAAATAATGCATTATTTAAGAACAAATTTGATTACCACAAAAAAGGTTATACTGAGTCAAACTTAAAAGATAGACATGCTGTCGCGGACTTTTTTTAGAACTTTTAAAGGGAAATAATTCCTTCATACATAATTTTTACGTACGATCGTATTCGGAACGGCCGTCCCACGAAAACGGTACGCCACCGTACCATATCCGATCGTGTGGCGCACGGTATGCTGTACATTATTATTATTATTGACGGTATGGTTGGTTCGATCGCTTGCACATCGGATTTGGTATGCTCCGTACCAAATCTGGTCGTCTGGCCGACGCATCGTACCGTTCGGCGGTTCAGTCGCTATTCAACCTTCGCAAACGTAGCACCTTATCTGTCGTCGTAATAGGTTCCGAGCGCGATATTGTTACGGAAAAATACAGTATAATAGAGTAGTTAGAATTGTATACAGATTTGACCTGCTTATGGAATTCATCCCTCAGCCTATATTGCAATAAAGACGCACGAAATCAAACGATGCAAATTCTTTTAGATAAATGGAAAGAACATTATCAACTTGCTACGGTGAACGACCTTAGGAAGAAAATTTACTTTTTAGACTTGCGATAAGTCCTAAGATATTAATTAAAATTATATGGTATAAAAGGCAGTTATAATGTGCATGAAATGCTTTAGATAGCTAACGTATTTAATCGGATATGGATTAATACTGTATCCGTTTAAATAGCTTTCTATATATTATGTGATATTTTTATTTTTTTTATCATTAAAATCAGTATAGTAAGCTATATTTAAGACCCCCCCGAGCAAATGGCCCTAATTCCATACATTTCAATGCACGATTTACGGGCGGGAATATGCAAAGATTTACGAATAATTTATGTAACAAATAAATTTTAGATTAGCCAGCGCCCAGCGATCCTATAAGTGACGATAGTATTAGATTTAATTGTTCTAAATTTCTAATTTTAACTAGCGGCCCCGACAGATGTTGTCCTGCCCTAAAAAGGAAATAAAATCCCAGAACCCGAGTACAGCGCCACCTACCGGATCTAATTGTTAATCTAAACCATTTTTTTTGAGTAACGTTACCATCGTATAAATATTGACAAATATTAACATTAATATGTATACGATACTAACATCACTCAATTGTGTTGCCTTCCCGGAACCTCTCTATTAACACAAACTTTATGGTATGGTATTAAAGTTCAAATTGACTTTCAAGTATTATTACGAATCGATTGTATGGGAGTATAGAAAAGTGTTGTTATAAACTTTTTCAGGCAATCTTTATTTTTTTCTCTCCATAAGAACCATCCTCGTACTTCAAGGAATATTCTAAAAAAATATTTAGCGAAATCGGTTCAGCTGCTCTCGAGATTTGCGCTTAGCAACACATTCAGCGATTCATTTTTATATTATAGATAAACAAATGCCGAGTTGTGTCATAAAATTTTACATTCCATAAATTTTACTGCACGCCGCTATTGACAATGATGTACAGCAATTAGTAGTAGTTATGAATTATAAAAAAAAACTACTACCAAAGTAAAGTAACAACTTGTAGAAATATGAGATTAATTTTTTTTTTCTGTATGTATTATAAATTTCGAATAGATAGCTTCCAATACGGTTAGCGCGCCATTTTGCTGACATATATGCCATCGCGAACTTTTTTGTAGACCTATAAAAGATGAACAATTCTACCATACATTATTTTATTATATCTCAAAGGAATAGGCAGCATTAGCAATGAAAACTCCCAGTCGACTTGATTTTTTCCGACGTCTTCGACAATAATCGTCATATTTCAATAAATTTACATGAAACAATTATAAATTACAGTGTAAACTCTGTATAACGACAGCGGAGGGGCGTTAAATGGAGATAAAAAAATATTATTTTACTATTATGAATCTCCTATAAAATATACAAACAGCAAGCATTAATATTAAACCAAATAACGCTTACTGCGTAGGTATAGTTGTCTGAGAAACTAATATGATAACGTATTGATTATAATCCATCACTACCTAACAACAGTCTGCCCGTGTAAGGTAATTTCAAAATAAAACAAAAGAACGAATTGCTTTGAATTTTCGGCGCGTGCGATAACAATAGTAGAGTCAATTACGGGCTAGGTAATAAAATAACAAAATAATAAACAAAAGAAAGTACACGCCGCAGTTTTACAAATTTTGCCAACTTAGTAATTACTGTTTATCACTTATTTCTCGGAAACGGCTAGTCTGATTTGAATGAAATTTTGGATTTGGATAGTATGAGCTCTAAAAATTTAATTGTTGTATTCAGTTTTTTTTATCCACCCCAAACTTGTGGGGTTCGAAGGGGGGAGATACTAAACCGTTGAACCGATTGTAATGAAATTTGGTATGGGAATATCTCAAACCTTAAAAACAAACATAGTATATTATTTATTTTATTAACCCATAATTAAGGAGGTAAAAGGGGGAGAAATTAAGCCGTTGAACCGATTGTAATTATATTTGCTACGGGAATATCTTAAGCTCTATATATTGAAAAATAAATATGGAATGTTAATTCTTTTCTTTTACTCCTGACTAAAGGGGATAAAAGAGAAGAGAAACTAAACTCCTGAACGAATTGTAATGAAATTTGGTATGGGAATATCTATAACCTTAAAGATAACTATGGCATATATTATTTACCCTTAACTAAGGGGGTTACAAGAGGGCAAAAAATACTGTTGCTCCGATTGTATTGCACTGTATGGGGATTGGGGATATCTTAAACCTTGAAAATTAATATGAGATATTATTTTTCACTAACCCCAAATTGAGAGGGGCAAAATAGGAAAGAAATTAAACCACTGAACTAATCCTACTAATATTATAAACGCGAAAGTTTGTAAGTATGGATTTATGGATGTCTGGATGTATGGAGGTTTGTTACTCTTTCACGCAAAAACTACTAAACCGATTTTGATGAAATTTGGCACGCGGGTAGATTATAGCTTGGATTAACACATAGGCTACTTTTCATCCCAGGAAAATGTAAAGCGAGACTTTTATCCCGGGAAAACGCATTCACGCGGGCGGAGCCGAGGGCAAAAGCTAATTCTATTTAAATATGGTTTGGGGATCTCTTGAAACTTATAAATAAATATGATATATTCAGTTTTTTATTAACTCTTAAATAAGAAGGTTAATAAAGAGGAAAGAAAATAAACCGTTGAAACGATTATGATGAAATTTGATATAGATGTACCTTGAGTATAAATATGGGATATTCATATTTGTTAACTACTAACTTAGGGCAGCTAAAGAGGGGAGAAACTAAACTGGGAAACATATTTTAAAGACCAAATTTGTTGCGGATATAAATAAACATAGGACATTCGTCTTTTATCAATTCGTAAATAAGTGGCACGAGAGATGAGAACTGAACCATGTGCTCGTGATGTAATTCAATATGAAAAAAATATGAAACCTGATATTTAATATAAAATCTGAACCGCTGATGAACCGATTTTTTTGAAATTAGTGTTTCTGTAGGTATCGACTCCTTTGACTTTAGTCGTGAATATTTTCTTAAAATGGAAAATATTATTAGCACCTACTTTAAAGAAATAAATAACATGTATAGTAGGTATTCAAAAATCACCCGAGCTAGGCTCGGTCACACAGGTAATTAGTTATTAATGACGTATTGTTGTCGTTATTGCGAGTTTTTTGTGCAGTGCGGACGTGTTCACGCGCTGCTAGCACAAAAAATACTGGACAATGCGTGGTGAACGATCGTGTGGCGTGAAGTCTGTACCACATAAAAAAATGGTTTAAAATATGGTATGGCCGTACCGAATACGATCGTACGTAAAAATTATGTATGAAGGAATTATTTCCCTTTAAAAGTTCTAAAAAAAGTCCGCGACAGCATATGTCTATCTTTTAAGTTTGACTCAGTTTTAATTTGATTTGATTACCACATTGTTTTAATTTGATTACCACAAAAAAGGTTATATTTTTGTGGTAATCAAATTTGTTCTTAAATAATGCATTATTTGCGAAGGTATTTTTATGAACATGACATTGATCCTTATCCAATTAAATACGTTATTCATCACAAGTATTTTATTTTGAACAAAATTGCCCTCAACGTCATTTGATTTCAATGAATATGTTAGGAGATAACATAGTTATAAATTAACTCCGCAACAAAATAATGATCAAGTACCACGGGCGCATTTATGAACGCGCTAATCTCAGGAACTAATGAACCGATTTAGGAAATTATTTCACTTGTAGGAAGCTACATTACTCCTGTGCGCTATAGGCTACTTTTTATATTTACCGCGTGGTAAAGTTTTTCCCGCTATATATTTTTCCGGAATAAAAAGTGACCTATGTGCTATTCCAGAGTTGAGACTATAATCTATCTCTATGCTCTAATGAAAGCGCTCCATATTAGTTTTTCTTCAATAGGTATCTATAATGTAGCCTTTTTCGAGAGAACAGAGGCATACAGTGAGAGGTGTTCACGCGCTGCTAGTAGGCATAGGCCGTACTTGCAAAATCGTGAACCAGGGCTTACAAATACGTCCGCCTAAAAAAACCAGCGCCAAAAACCAAGGTTCGAAATACTTCCAAGTATTTTCTTTTTGCATAGGAAATTTATCCGTGTTTCGATACAAATAAGGATCACAATCGCGCTCACAAATAAAAACTTCTAATACTTTGATTCTATAAATACTAAGTATATTCTTTCTGTAGAGGAAATTGATCCGTATTTCAGTATACATAAAGAGCACAATTGCGTTTATAAACAAAGTACTTATAGCACTTGGATAGTCGAAAATCGAAATACTTTCAAGTATTTTCTTACTTCATAGGATATTGACCCATGTTTCGGTACGAATAAGGAGCACATCCGCGTTAACAACTAAAATACTTTTAACACTTCAATACTTGCATAGGAAATTGTTCACTGGGTTTGTTGAAATAAGAACCATTAGTAAATTTTCGGACGACGACTCCTGAGCGCGGACGCGCGTGGCGGGCCGAGCCGAGGTCACGTGACTCCATCGTGTCACGAGAGAGTAGCTAAGTAAAATACTTTCAAGTCTTGCAAGTATTTCGGGTCAGCACTTGGTCGGCGTACTTGCAAGTAAATACCTGGTTGCGTAAATACACACCATCCCTAGCTGCTAGCACAAAAAAAACTGGACAATGCGTGGTATGGTACGCTCGTGTGGCGTGAAGACCGTACCGCATAAAAAAATGGTTAAAAAAATGGTACGGCCGTACCGAATCCGATCGTCTGTGGACACTTTAAGTCTTTGTAACTCTCACTCGTGTATAAGCGGTGATAATGAAAACCTAATTCCTGTATTTAATTTTTATTATACACTAAAATTTGCTCTTGTCTCTTCTCTCAGTACAGTTCCATTTGAAAAGTTTAACAGAAAGATAAACTTTACTCCCATTTACCCAAACTGAATACTGTCGTATTATGGAACATAATTATTTAAAAAATATATTTAGTGAGGCTTTTCGTGAGTTCTGAATATTTAATCGTATCAAGTTTATAATTACCTATATTCATACAAAGAAAATAATTATATACTACCCATACATACGGTATATTTGCAGTGCACAAAAAGCCGAAGACTTTTATATACATGCTTACTTCTAGAACCACTTAACTTAGACGTAAAAGTAAAAAAATCGCACATCCTTAGATAATAATCTCCGAAGAATAATGTGGATCTGAGTAGGTGCTTATCGTGTATCAAAAGATCAATGCGCGAACGATGACACTTTACGACATTTTTATGATGATGGCTCAAAACGCGGATTTCCAGTACCGATACGCGATAAACCTCTGCTTATGAATTTTCCGTTATTTATAGTTTATTTTCTGTATAGAAATCTAGTAAAATAGAGAAATGCCGAGATTTTATCAAAAAGTGATGCTTCAGATATCATGATTTAAAACCTTAACTATTATAGCAACAAAAAATGATACAGGTTAGTATTTGTACCTGAATTATGTAATTCAGCTAAACGTATGAAAAATATTATTACTAAGTAATCAGCAACATAAAATTATTAAAACATTTTACAAAATCATAAAGCAGCAATTTTTTATGAAATTAATATAGCAAAGAATAAATATAACAAAATTAATAAACTCAAACACATAGCAGATTAGTTCGGATTAAGATGAAGCAATAAAGAAAAGGACTTACAGATAAATTTTGGACAGTTAAGACATCACAGGCGACATTAATTTACAAAGCTAGATTTAATGGCATGTGCTGGATACTAATTCATTTGTATTACGCACTTCGAAAGATAACATCGGCGTATGTAATTAACCTTGCCCCCCGAGGACTGCAGAAATTATTGCTTTATCAGACGTATTGATTGAGAAATCTCGTTCATGAACAAAGGGATATGAGGATGATGGCAATTGAATCCTATTAAATACATTTGGTATGACATTGAGATATTCGCTTCATCGGTTGTGAGGATCGGCTCTAGGCTCTGTTTGCCTAAATAAAAATCCCTCTGAGTTATTTTCCAAAACAATAGGTAGCCTAAATGTTAATCCATACGATCAATTAGAAATGACTTGATTGTAATTGCCTATACAATGTACTAGAAAGAAAGAAAGAAGAAAGAAAGAAAAGATGATTTATTGTTGGAACAACTTACACAATTAATAATGAAAATATAAAAGTTACAAAATTTGAGTATTGAAGCCAACAACGGGAACCCTCATTCAGCTTATTGCTGCATTACAGTCTAAGCAATACCACTGCGCTGATTTTCAATGGGGACCCAAGGTGACATAACGGACATTATGTCAGTGTGTACTAGTATTGGAACTATTGGATACATCGTAACATTTATAACATACCTCTCAGGTAAGGCGACAGATTTAAGACTTAGACTAATTGTCTCATATCAAATTATAGCACATACGATTTGGGTCATTGGTCTATTCCTAGTATACACATGCTGTTAAAGTTAGGCCCCAATCCAAATGTATGGTGGGACGGTTCATTGTCTGGGAATTGAGCTCAGTACTTGTGTAAATTCACAATTATGCTTCTGAGGATCACGTCGTCTAGCGAAAAACGTTATTTGACGGCGTAGCCACACACCACACATGACAATGCTTGGCTTAAAGACCTAGCCGAGAAACGCGCAGAACAACACGAACACGCTAGCAACCCCTTATCATCCAGGGCGAACTGTAATAATAATATCTGTACGTTGTGTGGCCGGATTTGCCTATTTTTTCTCAGCACAACCTCCAGTTGACGCTGCTTAAATCATCTACAATAGATGTAACAGACCAATGATGATATGCATCTTGGCGACCTTTGAAATTATTATTAGAATTATCACAGAGAAAATTGTAATTTCTGATAAAATTTAGCCTAATAATAGTATTCAACAAAGTCCAATATTCCACCACTTAATCCGAAATACCCCGCCTCAGTTACGGGGCATCATCGCATAACCGCTCGGATCGGACGTTCAAAAGGATCCGAATAAACCATTGAATAAACACGTCCACCAACTAGTTGCAAAACTAGTGTTTTCACGTCCTCACGACTTTCCCGGACTTAATTGGGCTATCCCTTAACAAGAGCTTAAGCGATTTAGCCGGGACTTTGTAACTCCCTTCAGTGTTTCACGTATCTTCGTTAACGAGGGTTTTGCCGCGTCAACCATCCATCAGCCGGTTGTCTCACTTACACCGAGTGATTTCGACTTATCTGTAGGGTGGTGTGTGCCTTTAATTTACATTCACATTGCATTTGCAATGCTTTGCAATGTTTTTATAATTATAAGTATATTGTGTGGTGTAGGTATCATCATGCAAACTTTTATATTTTAGTTCTAGTAACTCCCTAGTATACTTTGTTATATTTAAATAGAGGAAATAAATGACTGCCGATAAAAGACTGCCTCGGTGGCGTAGTTGTATTAAGGTACGACTGCAATGCCGATGTCTCGGGTTCGATCCCCGGGTCGGGCAAAGTGATATTGAGTTTTTCTATTCAGTATCAGCCCGAAGTCTGGAATTTGTGCCCGATATGAAATGAAATGAAATAAAATGAAATGAAATGAAATAATTTATTCGAACCCATAAAATGTTATACATTATTTAGATTCCGTCAATATTAACTCTACCACCAGTTCGGAAAGCAGTTCTCACTAGAGAAGAACGGGCAAGAAACTCTAGTGTTGCTCTTTTCAAAATCAGTTCAAGGTATAAAATACATTGCATTATGTAGAGAAAAAAATATATACAATTCAGTATTTGTTTACTTATGTTTAGAGCAGTTCATTTATATACTCGCAAAATAGGTAATAAAAATTTAAATTCCAACACGAGAGCATAACTATCTCAGGAATCATGTAATAATTTGATCTGAAATCTTCAAGATGTCGTTATTAATCTAAGTTTAAGATATACCTCCAATACTTATATATATATATATATATATATATATATATATATATATATATTTATCCCGCAAACAAACTTCCGTCCGCTGAAGGTGAAAGTGCATTTAAATTGGCGTCCACCGGCTTTTGACGTCCGCATACCGGACGCCACTTTTTTGGCCAGTGTCACTTAGGTCCTATTGGTCCTGGCTAGCTGTAGAACAAAAATCGATGGAAGCCAAAAACTCGATCCATTGGCTGCAATTATATATTGGATAGTTCACGAAAAAATCTCTGCCGGGGTGAGGCGCTGCTGCAGCGCGTATATCGACAGCCGTATACCTCGGTAATTTTCTGACGACGATTCCGCGTATTTGGCGTCCGCAGTTGCGACGTTGCCAGCTCGCTCATTAAATCTGTGTCAATAAATCATAACATACCGCAAGCAACACAATATTCACCATCGCAGATCATTATATGGACGTCCAATAGCTATATGCGGATGTCCGATAGCTGTACCATACCATACCACCAGTCCTGTATTATATACTGCCTACTGCTGAGCACGGGCCTCCTCTACTACTGAGAGCGTTTATGCCTTAGTCCACCACGCTGGCCTTGTGCGGGTTGGCAGACTTCAAATACCTTCGAAAATATTTTTTGGGTAATTCTCAGGTATGTAGGTTTCCTCACGCTAGATAATTGATAAACAATACACACATAACTTTAACAAAATCGAGGTGTGTGCCTTGAGTTTTGAACCGGCGTACATCCGTCTCGTTAAACTGTTCCATTCCCAACTATCGTCCAGCTGCTAGCTAGCTCATATACGGACGTCTAATACCTATATATGGACGTCCAATAGCTATATACAGACGTCCGATAGCTGTACACAAACGTCCAATAGCTATATACGGACGTCTAATACCTATATACGGACGTCCAATAGCTATATACAGACGTCTAATTACTATATACGGACTTTCAATTACCAAAAGTGGACGATAGCCTAGTTGGGAATGGAACGGTGTGACGAGACGGATGGCCGCAGGTTCAACATTCAAGGCACACACCTCTGATTTTTCGAAGTGACGTGTGTATTGTTAATCAACTATCGTTCACTTTACCGGTGAAGGAAAACATCATGAGGAAACCTACATACCTGAGAATTTCTCAAAAATAATTTCGAAGGGATTTAAAGTCTGATAACCCGCATTAGGCCAGCGTGGTGAAGTAAGGACTCAACCCTCTCAGTAGTAGAGGAGGCCCGTGCTCAGTAGTGGGCAGTACATAATACAGGGCTGGTATGGTATGGTAATAGTTATATACGGACGTCCGATAGTTGTACACGGACGTCCAATAGTTATATACGGACGTCTAATACCTATATATGGACGTCCAATAGCTATATACAGAAGTCTAATTACTATATACGGACTTCCAATAACCAAAAGTGGACGATAGCCTAGTTAGGAATGGAACGGTCTGACGAGACGGATGTCCGCAGGTTCAACACCCAAGGCACACACCTCTGATTTTTCGAAATTGTGTCTATTGTTTATCAATTATGCCCACCGCTGTGGATGCGTTAGCGTGGTAGACTAAGGCCTAAACCCTCTCAGTAGTAGAGGAGGCCCGTGCTCAACAGTGGGCAGTACATAAAACGGGGCTCGTATGGTATGGTAGTAGTTTAGAATTTTCCTTTAGTCTTGTTTCACCGGGTGCATGTGCTCCAAATATTCATAAATACGAATGTATAAACTGTGGATAATGTTGTTAGTTGTACAATTATCTCCTATATGTAATCTTATTTGTATAAAACTTATTGTACAATTGTTTTTTATACCGGATAAATAAAATAAAAAATACGTGTGGCACTCGGAGACTGCCGCGGTAAAGCTATTGCATAGCATTTATTATCACAAATTTTGATTGAATAAACACAAATTCGATCTTACGCTTACCACAAAAGTAGATTTTTTAACGCGAGAAACGCACGTTTAGTCTTGTTATTGATAGATGTCAGAAATGCAGTGGTCATCACAACCAAAGTAGAATAAATCAAAATATGAAAAAATAATGTTACGTTCGATTCTTTTGTACTCGTGCCGTGCCAACGCTGGGGAAATAGCTTCTACGCAATGTATTTAAGGCTCATATTAGATTAGTAAGAAATGGTTTTAATGACTTTAATAAATAAAATAAATAAAAATATACTCGTTTCAAGAATTATAGCATCTACGCATTGTATTTAAGGTTCATATTAGTAAGATAAAAAAGATGTCAGGTTATTTTCGTTACGGAATTTCTGGATTCGGTCTCCACGCTCAAGGCCTGCATTAGAAGCTATGCAATAGCTTAAAAATAAAAATAAAATAGTCATATGCGGAGGTCCGATAGCTGTACACGGACGTCTAATAGTTATATACGGACGTCAAATAGCTATATACTGACGTCCAATAGCTATATACAGACGTCCGATAGCTGTACAAGGACATTCAATAGTTATATACGGACGTCCAATAGCTTTATACAGACGTCCAATACCTATATACGGACGTCCAATAGCTATATACGGACGTCCAACAACTATATGATAACGTGGCAGACAGGTATGTGGCCCCCCTGATAGGAAGCGATTCTCACCACCTACGGATGCTTGCAACACCAGGGGTATCACCCTCAAGCAGCCGCTCAAAATGAACACTTCCCCATGAAGTCTGGCGACCTTACTAATTCTGCATCACCTAAAGGTTGACTGTTAGAGAATGCCTCAGGCATTAAGTCATAAGTCACCTGTATTCATTTACTGTATACAAAGTTGAAATAAATAAATAAAGTCCGTTCAGTAGTTATTGCGTGAAAGAGAGACAAAACAATCAATCCATCCATCTATCCTCAGTTCAACAAAGAAGATTTTCATATTTACAATTTTAGAAGGATAGGATAAGATACTCGTAGGTACATATATAAATATCGGGCATCCGTTCAGGTATAGCTCCTACGAGTAGATTTGAAATTGAAACGGTAAACAACAGACAATGCGACAAGCGATAGTAAAAGAAAGAGATAAGTAAACCCAAAGCTGGCAACGTCGCACTCCCAAATACCAACCATCCTGTGAGGACGTTAAATAGGCGACGCATGAGGTATATCATGATCAATATATCCAGGAAACCAAAAATCTATGACCATGTAGCGGGGTTCAAAAATGTCTGGGCATGACTGCAAAAAGAATATTGCCCCAAATAAAATTGCAGGAAAATAAAATATCCCATGAAGCAGAAAATCGAAAAACTAAGCAATATTCACAAAGACATCCTAAAAATTTTAAATGGAACTGGGGGACGCCGTAATGATGCACAGTGTGCATGACGCCAAATGCGTTGCTGGATGTAAATATATATATATATATATATATATAGTAAGCGAAAAGGGCAGACCAGTCCACACAAGCAGCACCCGTTCACGAGTATGACGATATGGCGATAGGCTCACCCCCTATCACATCATGGGACGGAATAACGGCGAAAAGTGGGTGCACTAGTTGCGCCTCTGCCTACCCCTTCGGGGATTAAAGGCGTGAGTGTGTGTGTGTGTGTGAAATAAATAGGCAATAATACCGGATATCTGTGAATATCAAAAATACCCAATTTAAATTCCTTAATAAAATCGAAAGCTATTATTTACCAACCCTATCTTTATTTCCGACGACTTTAGCACTTATCACGGAAACTTTTTTGATAACTTGATTAAAATATGCAGCCATGCTCCGTCAAATGGAGTGAAGTCTATTAGAGCTACTGATCATTGGATATGTTTTTTTCACAAAATTTTACAGATAAAAAGCAAGCACAATATAGTTAACTACAACAAATTAACATCGCCAGTCTTAAATTTTCACAACAAAACACAAATCGAGCTTGTTCAGAATACTTACTCAGGGGAACAATTTATTCGTTAACTTCGACATTCCGAATTGTAGATCCGTTGGTAGCGTAAATTTTTGCATACGGTAGTTCACTTTTATTTCACCGCGAGTGTACTTTACATCCAATTTGTATCCTTCGGCATATCGCTGCACCATTTGCCCGTTGGCTAATCCACACAATGTTTGCCCAACGCGGTCTCCACTCAAAAACTCGTTCGCTCCCGTAGTAAAACCGATAGCTACTATCGGTTTTATAATAGATGCTACTGGCCACCTCTCCAAAAGATTCTTCTTATTTTGTTACAACGCAAAACTTCTTTTTACAAGCTTTTATTTAACTTGCAATGTATGTTTGTTCGGGTGGAATCTTGTAAGTCAATTTTGAAGCAGTTACCCTCAACCAATTGTGTTGAAATTTTGCATACACGTTCAGTTTGGGTGACAATGCATTGTTAGCTAAGTGACGTCATTCTGAATCCAATATGATGAACGACCCAAGATGGCGGACTAGTTATTTTTTACGCACTCCTAAAATATGGGTATCGAATGAAAGGAGTTGCTGAGAATAACTCGAAAAATAACTAAAAAGAAGAAAAAATAATATTGTTTTTTTTTAAAACACGCTTTTATTTAAAACTTTTGTCAAGATCAAGTTACATCATTATTGTATTATCTATACAAGTAAATCTCGCGACAAGCTTTTATTTCTACATAGTATTCAACAAAGTTTGATTCAATTTAAGGTATTTTTTTTCTTTTTAGAACATTTAAATAAGAGCTTGTTTTTAAATATTTTTTTTAACTTATTTGTCTATTCATAGTTCGTTTTATCAGTAAAAGTCAGTACAGGATCTGTGCCTTTACATTAATGTTATCATTTTACTGTTGTAAAAGTAGTGGTTGGATTTTTAGATATAGAATCTACGTTAGTAGTAATAAATTCTAGTACGTTTATCTTAAAATAGACTCGTTATTTACGTATGTACACAGTTTAGTATTTCGGTCTGTTTGTTTAGGTATATAACGAAATCCCTTCAACAGTGGATATTACATACGGGTCGAATATAGAACCTCCTTTTTTAATTCGGTTAAACATATAAAAAGAGTCATTAGTGATTCAAGTCCTTAATGACTGAAAGAATAAACGCAGACATTAATACTAAAAGCTGTGTAAATTCTTCGATAAATCTTACAACTCTTATAGTAACTTTAATTAAAGTAGTTAAAGCATTACGCCGATGAAAAATCCTTTTAACTCTATAGATTATTCATCTAGCATTTGGTGCCCCCAGTATGTAGGGCATATAAATAGAATTGAACGTATTCAAAAGCATTTTATAAAATTTCTAAATTATAAGGATCATAGAATATTTGAGTCCTATCACGAAGCTTGCATGCATTACAAAATGGATACTTTGGAATTGCGACGTCGTCAATGCGACGTAATGTTTCTTCATGCTATCTTAAACCAATTGATTGACTGTGATGAATTGCTATCAGCTATTTCATTTTGGGTACCCAAATTCCGTGTACGACACACTCAATTATTACATATACCGCAAGTAAATAGTAATTATGCACAGAACTCAATAATTTGTAGGATATCGCGAGTTTTTAATAAATATTATACAGATTTAGACTTATTTCATTTAAGCAAAATGAAAATTAAAAAGGAAATCATTAATATTCATCGAAACACTTAAACACACACACATACACAAACACACACACACACACACACACGGACACAGACACACGGACATAATATTTTATTGTCTAGCCAATAATTAATTAGCTTTAGATAATGCATGTAACATGGCAACTAGGTACATAAAAATACGGTGTAATCCTGTAATTGGCTGTATATGTAGCTATTATTTAGTTAAAAATATATATATATATATGTAAAAAGCTGTTGGATTACCAAATAAAATAAATAAATAAATAAATAAATAAATAGATATCCGCAAATCAGAACTCGAAGCGAAAGTGTCGAAAACCATTTATTTCATTTCATACAAACTTTTAGCCCGTATTTTTCTTTGGGGACAAAAATTGCTAAAACTACAGTCACGTCGCAGATTGACTTTTTTCTGGGTAACTTTCGTGAACGCCATTTCACACTACTGTGTAGGTACAAAGTTTCAAAGGCCCGCTTCGGGGATTACTAGATTTACTTACGCTGTACGTGATTTTTAATTTCTTTTTATTAGTTTCTGATCGACGATTTCGTAATTTGATTTTATAATTCGAAAAATGGTTAAAGTGTAAAATCGGTTTCCAAGATATGAAATTATTTACGCCTGTTTAAATCTCTGTCGTAAATTAGATTTGTTGAGTTCACAGTTTTTATTTCAAGTAATATATAAGTAAGTACTACTATGTTACAATTTGAGTAAGCTCACACACAGCGTTAGAAAATTTAATCACTTCTCTAAGCACATAGCAAACATTATAAAGAGCAATATTTTCCTTGCATGCGCAATTTGTCAAGTCGACGTGTATGTTTTTTTTTATGTATGACCACGTATAACTTTTTACAGAGTAGCCCGTTTTTAATTCTTTTTTTATTGGATAGGGTATACCTCGAAATTAATTTTATTGGAAATATATTGGATATTTATTGGAAAAAGGGGTGATTTATTGTTTCCTCACAGATTTGAAAGTGTGTGTGTACTTATGTACACGCGTTAGAAGTTATACTTCTTTGGCGTAACAAGATAAAAATCTTTTTAAATAACGCGCCAAAAGAAGTATAACTTCAATATCTTTCGCCTTGTTCTACGTTCAAAATTCAAAACTAAAATGTTGACTATAGCTAACTTCAGGGTGTCGGTTTTTCGTGACAGTGTGCGCGCGCATCGTAAAAATTTACTCTCATAATTTTTCCCTAACGCGCCTAAAGAAGTATAACTTCAAAAAAAATATTTACGCAACCCAGTAACATGTGTAAAATATGATGTTCTTTGTTAAATTAATTGGTTGTTATATTTTCGGCACTGTATAATATGAAATTGTTTTTTATAAATGTATTTTTGTGAGAATGGCACGTTGCTTTCGTTCATAATTGTCAATGTGTCAACGAATATTTTACTGTTTTTTTTTGTCATTTTCCGCGTATCTTTATTGGAAATGTAAAATTTACAAATAAAACTAGGGCTGTCTGGGATAAACTCTATAGCTTCGTTATAATAGAAAAAGTATGATTAAAAATTATTATTACTTAAAATTACTCGACAAAAATACTAGATCTGGAGATCAAACCCAAGACCTCAACAGGTGAACAATTTTTAATATATTGCTACACAACTTAATGAAATAATCTATAATCTTGAATGAAAATGTATAACGTTGCATATTAAACACAAAACATCTTGTCAAACCTTTTTAATACACACAACACACATACACTCACGCCTTTTATCCCTGAGGGGGTAGGCAGAGGCTCAACTTGTGTACCCACTTTTCGCCATGTATATTCCGTCCCATGATCCTATCGTCATATCAGCCATAAATTCCAGACACTGGGCTTATACTAAATTTAACAACCCAATTAATTTTGCCCGACCCGCGTTTCGAACCCGAGACGCGCAGTAGTGCTGTAGTCGTACTGCAATACAACTACGCCACCAAGGCAGTCAATCATCACCTTTTTCGTGTTGTTCTTGCACTTTGCTATCATATTATCAAAGGGAAGCAGGCTAAAATTAAACAACGCAAAGTAAGCAACAGCAAAATATTTCAAATTTTCAAAATCTCATTCTTGACATGAATAAATCTACAGTGATTTTTAAGAAAATGAAGCACTCGTCCACAATACGTCACCCACATCGCCCTTATTTACTCCGAACACACTTATCAATCTTCATAACTTCTGATCTCGTATATTGCGCCATAAATCATTCCCAAGCAAACTTTTAACTAAAGTTATACTATCAGAATTTTTAATATAAGCATGACAAATAGATAAAGTTTTAATAAACGAAGAACAAATTGGTACCGACTCATCGTATAATAATTTTCGCCGTTTGAAAGAAGAGGTTAATGTTATTGGCAGCTGTCAAAATGATGTACGGTATCCACGTTGTTCGGAAGCTCCACCTTTGGGCCCTTTTGAATCGGTCGTTCAGGGTCAATGTCAGGCATCGAACAAACCTCGTGGAAATAATAAATTGACTGAATAATTGTGGTGAAACTCGGTTACTACAAATGTACGTATCAGAAAACTACGTGACTTACGCAATTGTTTGGTATTATGTAAATGTGTTTTTGTAAATAATATTCGCTCACTGCTAGTCTATTGAGTATTTTGAAGTGACGAAAACTTAGTTCAAGATCGGTTTATGGATTTTTGAGTATGAAATATATCTAATGTAAAATATTAAATTACATACATAGATATTTTTTATTTCATTGTTTGACGAGACGAGCATGCCGTTCGCCTGATGATAAGCGATACGACCACCCATAAACAGTAGCAACAACATCCAGCACCTTGAGTTACAAAGTAGTTTGTGACATTCCACTGCGTTCGTCATCCTGAGACATAAGATGTTAAGTCTCATTATATCCAGTAGTTACACTGGCTACAATGTCCTTCAAACCGAAACAGAACAGTGCATGCACACTGCTGCTTGGCGGTAGAAATACACATTGCGGTGGTACCCACCCAGATGGACTCTTACATATGAGAGACCTTCCACCAGTGAATTTATAGTTTGTCATTCCTTTAATCTATTTCAAGGAGTTAAAATTAAAAAATGACGAGAATAAATAAGACAAGAGAAATAAGTCAGATAGGATATAAAATAAACAAAGAACTATTCTTTGAATCAACATAGTTTCTCAAAGGCAAGGGATATATTTCCCGATGTCTCATAAAGCAAATAACTGACGGAGTTAATATGTTCAAGCATCGATATCACGTTATTAGTAAAGTCAGACATGCTATATCAAATATCACGAAAGTTATTTACTACATTTTGCTGGAGGTAATAAATATCTGGATTTTCCAACACGTTTATTGACATTCCGGGAAAAATAGAGACTTTTCGCTTTGTTTCCACTGCAGAACTATGTGCCGAGAATGTTTCATGGGCTTAACATTAGCACCAATTTCTAATACGCTTGTTTCAGCGAAATATGAACTTACGTGGCGCATTAACCTTTAACGAGGTATAATTTTAAGCGATAAGAAATAGAAGTCTCTCGTTGAGTTTTCGTTTCGTATAATTTTTTGCCGCCGAGGACGACCAAAGAAGCGATGGCGGGATGAACTAGATTCATTTAAAAGTAACTGGTTCACTAAAGAACAGAATCGCGATTCATGGAAGGATCTTGGGGAGGCCTCTGCCCAATATTGGGACATTATAGGTTATTACAATACAATACAATAATTTTACTATTATATTTGCAGTAGAAATGTGTTTATGGCCGATTTCACCACATGCTGATAAAGTTCCTGATAGCCTATTTGGAACTAATCCGCCATATAAATTTCAACTTTGGTTTCACAGGTATCGCATACAAATATCTGGCAGGAAAAGACGTTAGTAAAGTGTCAGATTTATTTTTAATTAGCGTTATCCGTCTATTTGTCTGGAACTTTGTCAAGAACCGGTGCAACTGGCCCTACATGATTCTTTTTGCTTGTCAAACATAGAAACCCCACGTTTGCGTAGCTCTTCAATACACGGAAAATTGTCAGTCCGCTGTCAAATATAAAGTGGATTTGTAACAAACACAATAACACCGAACAATGTAATTGTTTGTATTGTTATGAAATAATGGTTTTTGTTATTTTTATCGATAAAGGTATCTTTTGTATTAGATGAAATATTTTCTCCAAACATAAGAATTACTTCGCAGGCATTGATTTGGGCAATCTATACATTTACATGATACTACATATTTACTAGCGAGTTTTGTTATTATAATCCACATCTTACTAATAAAGATGAACCCAAAACAAAAATAATCATTAAAATCATATTTGATTTTGAGGAGTTCCCCTCCGCATCTTCGAAGTCCAAGGTCCTTTACCAATGAAATTAAAATGGGACTATTCCGAAGCTATATGGAATCCAACGCAAAAATTAATCATTCAAATCGGACCATAGAGTAAAAAATTATCGCTGATTATTTTTTATTTTTTTACGACAAATAGATAACCTCTCTCCTTTTGAAGTCGGTTAAAAATGGATTACTGTCCTACCTTTAGTTTATTAAAGAGAGAATTTTAATAAACAACAGATACTTCTAAATTCGATCATAAATTTGGTATCTAATTAAACGCGACGCAGCCCTAAAAGGGTCCATATAAAAATATCAAAAGTACAATGTGAAAAAAAGGGTACGAAAATCAAGACTGACTCAAAGGTCACATTAAAGGGCAAGACAAGATTGATAGATGTAACGAGTAGTAAAGACTTTTCTCGAAAAGGGATAACTCAATTTTTATTTATCCCACAATAAATCAAGGTAACCCAAGAGGAGTATTGTGATTGCGTGCGTATTAGGCATTGGTATTAGGTATGTAATTTGAAACCTGTGTTACTGAAATAAAACTATTTTGCGGATTTTATCGCATATTTTTATGGTCACGGGGCGGACCACGAAGTGCTGCAAAGCCTTCGAAACGTCGGGAGAAAATAATAATTAAAAAACCGCGATAAAATCCGCAAAATAGTTTTATTTCAATGTCTAACATTCGCGTAAATATAAGAAGTCATTATGCAAACCTGTGTTACTATTATGTTTTTTCGCACGGGACTACACTGGAGATTTATAATGTCTGGAGAGCTTGTTGTTATATGGGAGTCTGGGGTCTAACTTGTTATAATGAAACTTCAAAGATGGCACTGTTTAATTTTGTATTTCAAAGCTTCAGATTACGTTAATACGCAACAGCGTACTTAGATTAGTAGAGGTACTGAATTAACAAAGGCGCACGTCGCTTTTATATGGGAGGCATGGTGTGACACAGCGTTCCCGCACAACTACATAGGTACGTGCACTTACATAGCTGCGCAAGTATGTGTCCCTACAATGTCACCTATTTTTTTTTTTTTTTTTAATACGAGCGCGGCAAAATTACCCCACGCACCTGATGGTAAGCGGGGGGTCCAGATAGAGTGTCGAGTGACTAACTATGATTATTCCTCGTCAGCCGACACAATTATGCCGGCCTGTTTGAACTGGACATACACAGGCTGATCCTGGAACGCGGCACGCTTACTTGAAAAAAAAAAAAAAAATATTAGCAGCATAATATCCAACATCGTCTTCGCAGCGATAACCACGTTTATAATATGTATATTTTGTTAACATTCTATTTTATTTTGCACTAAAGCTTGCAACTCTACGTTCGCAAGAGAAGCTTACATCGAAACAGCGATTCTGTATTCAGTAGTTGTCTAAACATTAGATCAAGTGAGCGACGCTAATGTGTTTACAGTATCATTTATTTTAACAGTCAGAGCGCCAGCAATGTTGATTTTACAAGGCATAGAGATGTCCTAACAACAAAGACATTCAACAGTATAGTTAGTTATAGACCGGACATAAGGCCCAAGTTTTTCGTCCAAAAGTTATTACCAATTGGTAATAAGTCGCTGTCTTATCTGACACATCCATGTGACAAGACCTCGACAAGACGTCTCGGTATGCGGAAATTTTGTAAAGAAAGCAATATTTTGGAAGGAAATATGCCAATTTGCTCATTACGATCATGTCTAAGTATGTTCTAATGCATTTTACATAGGTGCTTTGCTATTTCACGGTAGATTGCGTTACTGACGAACAGGCTCAAAATTTTTGTATGGAAATTTACCCAATGTCCGTTCTATATAATCTTAGAACTCTTTGCCTAACAATAACATTCGTATTAGGAACCTACAGATATGCTCTACCATCCTTTGACAGTCTACAATAAAATTAACGGTAATATTGTATGAACACACACACTCATACCTTTTTATCCCCGAAGGAGGAGGCAGAGGTGCAATAGTGCACCCGCATTTCGCCGTGTGTACTCCGTCCCATGATGTGATAGGGGGCGAGCCCATCGCCATATCGGGCACAAATTTCAGACTCCGGGCTGATACTGAGAAGAAAAACCCAATACCACTTTGCCCCACACATCCCGAGCCCAGCCCTGCAGGCTGCAGCCGTACTGTGATATAAATACGTAAAGTACTAATTTACAATGCCAGATCATATTTTTCAATCATCTTAAAAGTGTCTCATTAGAACTCTATTTTTTATATGTCAATCTCTGGTGGACTCTGAAAATTATGAAATTGTGCTATTTGTAAATAAGTAAGGAAATTTGAATAGCTATTAGCAAAGAAACAGTCGCATAACACGAGAGGTGAGATTGCGAGCTAGCAACGGTTGTCAAACGACTGTTTTACACTACGCGTGGGAATGCCTCAACTTTTCGTCACATCCAATTGCGCTTTAATCATTCAAGGCCCGGTTTTTGGAAAAAAAAATAATATCTGGCACTCTGGCTACAAGGTATGCGACACGAAGAGCTATCGGGTTTAAGGGATAAAGTTTTTGCAGGACAAAAACTATTTTAAGCAACATCCTGACATCAACTCTTTTTTAAGTATTATCAACGGTATGATTGATACTGGGTAGAAGTAGGACATAACATTTTTGACAGGTCCCAATGGTATTCCAACTTAGATATAGTTATATCTATTTATTGTAACTACCTTGGTGTGGGATTCGAATCCCGGGTCCGAGAGTGATATTGCGATTTTCTTCTCTATTAATCCCGAGTCTGAAATTTGTGCCCGATGTGGCGGTAGGCTCGCCTCCCATCACACTATAGGGCGGAATACACACGGCCAAAATCGGGTGTACTAGTTTCGCCTGTAACTACCCCTTCGGGGATAAAAGGCGTCTATTTATCGTCTTCCATTATATAGGCTAACTCCAGCTTGATGGTTTATACTAACTACATAGATATATTTATAAACGATAACTAAATGTGTCACTGGCTCGTGTCAATTGGAAAAAAATTGAGCAAATCTGTATTCCCCTTTAGATAAGTATATCAAACATTACGCCCTCGATGTTCAGACGCACCTCGTACACGCGAATAGAGTTTCTGCCACAAATATTTGCGCGCTCGATGCAAACCTAAGTAAATGAATATAGGTTTTAAGTTCGAACCTCTTAGGTTTTAACCTTTGTATATCACTTTCAGCTTTATAAAAGTTGGGTATTGAAATTGTTTTATAGGTTGATATTGTCATTTTTTTTTAATTTCTTGCTCAGTCTTTGGAAACCCACTGCTGATCATAAAGCTCCCCCAAAGATTTCCAGATCAAACTGTTTAAAATTATTTATTATTATATTAACCTTTAAAAATACCTGTTTCTTTTTAATCCATGTGTTATTTCAAATGAGTGATATATTCAAATTGAATTTCCTTGTGACGACACAGATTATTAAACAGAGTATTTATCGTAACCTATCACTCAACTATTCAATTAAGAGCGAGAACTCGGTAAGCGTAGTTAAACTTTCACTAGTTCCCAATTCCCATACCGTGTCAACTCACGTTAACAGTAATATATTTAACCATTTTTGCTACCGGTAACTATGAAATTATTCATGTACACACATACACTCACGCCTTTTATCCCCGAAGGGGCAGGCAGAGGCGAGACTAGTGCACGCATTTTTTGCCGTGCGTATTCCATCCCATGTTGTGATAGGGGGCGAGCCCATCGCCATATAGGGCACAATTCCAGACTTCGGGCTGATACTGAGTAGAAAAACCCAGTATCACTTTGCCCGACCCGAGGATCGAACCCGAGACATCAGCACAGCAGTCGTACCTTAATACAACTACGCCACCGAGGCAGTTAAAATAAAATTAGTAACCAAAAAAATTTTTTTTTCTGTATTAGTCAAATAAACACAAAATGATTGAGAACTATTCGTGATAATAACTGTAACGTATCACTTATTATACACTGATTGAGAGACAGTCATTAAAAAGATTTTTGACTTCGCTCAAAGCAGAGACCACGGACGTTGCATTAACAGAAATGTTTCTACAGAATCCGAAGAGTAAAACCCTAGTCGCAATTGCCACGAGAGTGACATGTCAATAATACAGTACATCCGTTTAGTCACCAGACCAGCTTGAAGTTAGTCCCGAACCGCAATTCCACTATTTTTGGGGCCTAGCAGGAAACGCCATACGCAGAGTGGAATTCGTGCCTAACTTCGACCTGTCCATCACTGGGCAGTGTTAATGCAAAATAAAACTTATAACTTACATTGTAAATGCGAAAGTTATTTGTGATGATGTTCGTATGTATGATTTTTGAATTGTTATAACGAGTTAACGAAATAACTCCTAAATGAATTTCATTAAAATTCGGAACAGAGATAGATCTCCATTTACGTATAGGCTATTTTTTTATCCCGGAAAAGTACATAGTAAGACTATTATACTATGAAAGATCCATCACGCAAGCGAAACTGCAAGCAACAACTATACAGTTGAACCTTTGATTAATTATATACCTAGATAGACAGTAAACGTTTCAAACGCGTCGAAAAAAATAGAGGCCAACAGTTGTCCACTAAATGAGTGCGAGTGAATTATTTTTTGTTGTTTTCATGGATATCATTTTCTCCCCTTTTTAATAGAAACCATGTAATAACTGTTATCATTATGCGCGCACACAAGGATACGCAGAATGATGCAGCGATAGCGTATGACAAAGCTGTCACGCATACTAGCTTAAGAAAAGTTGGCCTGTTTGTTTTAGTTTCATTGCAGCGCGTCACTCTATCTAGGTTTATAATTTATCAGAGCTGAACTATATTAAGGTATTATAGCTGATATTTCGTAAACAGGAAAATAGACCTTGACATTGGCAAATAGCAATGTCAAGTTGATGGAAATTTATGTGTTATCACGTCCCGTGTCCGCGAAAGTAGGCACAGATGTCCAGGATAATATCTCTGCTATTGGTCTTCGGTGGGTTCACCTATTTCTAAATATGCGGGCTTTTCTTTTATTTTCTTTTTTGACCTCAGTTCGTCCGTGTTATTAAATATGAAGACCGCGTAAGCTTTGGTTGCATATCAAATTTCTGAATCGAATTTTGGTGCTATAAATATGAACATTGTGCATATTGTTAATCTTCCAATAAAAAAATTAAAACTACTGTCAAAGAACTTCTTTGCAAAATAGGTTATTACAGTATAAGAGATTACCTTGAAGATACAAATGCTTGGGATTAGGTTGCTTAGATTCACACATGTTCTATAATTAGATTGTGTCTATTATGTTATTTATTGATAGTATTTGTTGTTTACATGTTTTAAAAAAATTAAGGTACAATGACATTGTTGGAAAAATATATATCATTTTGACAGATCGTGTAGCTGAGGGAGTTTCTTGCGCCGCTTCTTCTTCACAGCGATAACACGATCTGAAGCGGTGGTAGATTCATGACTATTCAAAAGAGCTTGCTAAAGACTGTTTGAATAAAGACCATTTGAGTTTGAGTTTGAGGTGATAGTTTAAGTCAATTAAATATTTAACTTTGGCTTATTTCGCCTGCATGGTGTACGGTATGTATAGCGGATTTAACCAATGTGAGCTCTGGGCGGCAGATCTTTGCGAGGCCTTTTCCTTTGTATCCCTTAGCAGTACCGACACAAGATCCCGGGCGGGAACAGAAAAAAGGTCCCTGATTTCAATTTCGTAGTCGATTTAAGCATGACCCTAGTAAATAGGGTGACCAAATAAGGGCCTCAGTTGAACGCGCGCAGCCCCGGGCGCTATCCTGGTTCGCCCCTCTACCCCCCCAAAGCCGCCACGGGTATAAAGTCCACAATGGTTTTCCAGGATAAAAGTAGTATATAGTTTAATCTAGGATTTGATCTGTTTGTGTGCGAAATTTATAAAATTGCGATCAGATTCGGAGAAATGTCGAGCATTTCGGTATGCAAATAACACAGTTTCCATCACAGATTGTAATATTCTTCCTCTTTAAATAAATTTAAATTTTTGATGAGGCAAACAGACACGCCAAATTGCCCACTGTGCAATAATATTGCGGAGGATATTCAGCATTTTTGGACAGAGTCTGTACGGAGTGTAGTCATGAGACAAGAAGTATTTGAATCTTTGAATGTAAATTCTTATGATGTGGGTATTTTTCAAACTATTTTATATTCGCCAAGATTAGAAACAGTCAGATTGATTTATGTACATGTACATAGACTTCTTAGAAATTAAGAATATTATGTTTTAAATACAATTTGTAACAACTATGAGACTGACATAGTCAGAATTGACTCAAAGTCTCTAAAAATAAAAAAATAAAACAAAAAAATATTCTCCCTGGATTTTTTGAAAAATGCATGTCTAATTCTTATTTACGAGTGGCGTATAAAAATAACGATAATTAATGATAAGAAAATATGCGCTGTGATTGAACACTATTTTAAAAAACATTCCGGTAAGGTATGTTTATTCTAAAATGCAAACAAAAACTAAACCGGCCGATATAAAAAGTACCACAGGTAAAAAATAAAACAGTTAAAATATTTCAGAAAAACTTAAAACATTTTCAATTAAACTCCAGATTGGAATTGGTATTTACTGAGTTTGTTAGCGAGCTGAATGCTATTTCGACTTCGTACGGAACTTTAATTAAATTATTTAATTCTCGCAACGGTTTATTTATAATTTATATCAACGATTTAAACATTATTGCTTCATTCTCGATTTTATACGAAATTATACAGAAAAGTAATTTTATTTGTGTAAAACAGACACATTTAAATGAGATTTGGCTTTAATGTAATAAGTGTTAAAGTAAACTACTATAGCTGTTATGTATACAATCAATGGCTTCATTTTTATTGGCTTCGAAAAAGGTTCGAAAAAACAAATATTAAAAGTCTAGTGAACTTGCTATAAGAGAATCTTGCTTCATTGTAATATACTTCGAGTTTAAAAAGGTTATAATAACATTAGAGTAAACTTATAGATAGCGAATGAAAAGAGATCTTGGAAAAGTACCAATAATTGAATACAAATAGTATTGAAGTATGCCAATATTACAACGAAAAAAGGGTTCAATAAATCGCACCTTTAGGACGAAAACGACATAATTCAAAAAAAACGAAAATTGAGTTATCGTCATAAAATTACTTAAAACGGAATTTTCAATACAACAATAGTTCAAACACCGCCATATTCAAGCGGGAAAAGGACAAAACTATTATATCGTTCCCTTTTATATTATATTTTCATAAAAAAGGGACCAGTTTTAAGTCATTTTATTACGATAAACCAATTTTTTTTTTGAATTGCGTCGTTTCGTCCTAAAGGTGCGAAATGCTCTTAGTATTTTAATTTACTACCCACGCATTTTATAAACACCAAACTGACTGTAAAACATCTGAACTTTGTGTACAGTAGGTATGATGCATTTCTATTAATAAAACATTAACCGACAACCCTACGTAAATATTTATTACTTTTTCCAGGGCTGTCAGCAGGTGGCACCGATAACATCGAAGACTCAACAGTAACGACGACGATCGACATTGGCAACGCCACTCTACCCACTGAGAGCATCGGGCAGCCCTACTTCGACAACAGTACGAAACGAGAGTACACCGCGGCGGTCGGCCAGCCAGCTTATCTGCACTGTCGAGTGAAAAATCTCTCCGATCGGGCGGTAAGTCGCTTCTGTTTTTGAAAATAAGGGTTGTGATTGGCCAATACGAATGTTGGTATTGTTGAATTGGTATCAAAATCGTAATGGGTGTCCAAGGCCGTAGCTAAGATGCCTGTCTATAATCGTTAACGCTAGTCGAAAACAAAGACAATGTATAGTAATGGCATATCTTAACGCCTATCACTTGGATATGTCATTCCCATACATAACGTTAGAGTTAACAGCCGGAACACAATAGTTAACGTCCAAGGGAAGTAAGTAGAGATAATTATTGAAATGCTATGCCTCCATACGATACACAGGCCTACTACAACCCCATTTTATGGCAATCCTGTAAACCTTGTGAACTAAACTTATGATTATAAACATTTCAACCAAATTATCCGATGTGTATGCCAATAACCATTTCAAATTTCAATCCAACTAACACTCTAATCAAAAATATGCTTTGACATCTTACTATACCTATCCCTGACTCTGAATCCCACACCCCTACACTTCGTAATATTGCTGCACTAACACCGTAACTACCCACATTATCGAAAACCACGTCACGTCGTTGTATAGAGCAACTTAACAAGAAACGCTTAGATAAGGGAGTCATTTATTTTCGTGAAAAATGAACGTCCAACGGTAGATGGTCGATATGTGATTAAAATAAATGGTGAAAGGACAAGCGTGGTTAAAGGCGTTTCCTTGTTCGACCGGTACATAGATAGTTTAACGATTCAGGTTAGGTTTAAGTACTCATGAATTTCTTTAAGACTAACTTTTGATACAGAGCTTAGTATTGCATTGTGGAAGATTTATACGGTCCAAAAATAATAAATCAGGTGGCGTGTGGGAAAACCTTCAAGGAACGCTGTGATTAAAAATCATTTTTTTAATGCTTTGTATCTATGGCGTATCAAACCACTATACGTTTAAGCAAAAGATAAACTAGTAGGCTGCAGCTTTGATTCAACAAGCTTAATATAATTGAGGAAGCTTTCGCCATGTTAGGAAGAATGAATATCGCCTTTCCAAACTCTCCATGTAATAATTCCTCTTTATATAATTATAATTGCTTTATTTAAAAAATAAATCTTAAAAACTTCAATTATTATAAATATGAAATACAAAATAACAGTTAAAAACTCACAACAACCAGAAAAAGCTAGTTCCAATAAATTAAAACGGAATCTATTTTCTGGACTGAAATATTACTTCAGTAAATAAGAACACTTGATTTTGACAAAACATTTGACCTTTTCTGAAGTAAAATATTTTCTTACTTGATTTACAAAAGCGAGAGGAGCTTAACAATACATTATTTCCAGTCATTTATTAAGAAACAAAACCGTCTCGTTCGAATTTTAAATATTGAACGGTTCTTTTTTAAATTACTTGGGTAAACAAAGAGGATAATTTTGTATGTCTCGTTAAATTATGTTTTGAAATACAAATTTTTCAATAAACAATATGATTTTGAGATACGTTGTAAAAAACAAGACCTTCAGGCTATTTGTCCGTTGTAACTAGCGAAGAAACTTGGTAATATGTAAATAACGGTAAAAGTAAAACTTACACCGTATCATATCATAAAATCTTTAATCTATATACATTGTTGTATACCTATACTTTTTAAATTAAAGTGTCATCAACCGCGAGCTATGTTGACATCTTGTTTTTACTGGCCAGTTTCAGTTTTAAGGTCTATGCAGACAGTGCAGTTTTTACATAACGATGTGTAAACTTTACGCACTTTAGTCACAGATAGCGCAATTATCAAAAACGCACATCGTTTCTGCCTAGTAAATAGGCTCTAAGAATAAAGCCATTAAGTGCTCAAGACAATTTAATAGGTACTTTGTGCCATCTAATAATCGATTAAATAAGGCGCTTAAAATTTACCTAGTACCTACTAGAGGGAGATCATAATTCAATATTCGAAATCCGGCCACATTAATATTATAAGCACTAAACTATTAACCTCGCAAAGTATCGACTCCTCTAGAATAGACATTGGATCTGGCCAAGGAAGATAAACGGACCGAATCGAAACAGCTTGCGATAGATTTTGATCGTGCAGAGCAAGCCAACTGCCAATGCTACAAATGACAATCTAAAGTGAAGCGGATTAATCAAATCGACTGGCGACTACAGTCTTGTAGAAGGAAATGGTGTAGAAAAAGTTATTAACAAAGTATAAATTATGGATGCTTTATACATATAGGAGCATATTCGTGCATGTAGGAGCTTTAATAAACTCTGCAGTGACTGTGATTTAGACTTATTCGCTACCAGTGTCTCTCAGCTAAAGAAAAACCTTGCAAATATTTTTTTTCTTAACGTTTTATTGACCGTGTTAAATTTGCTCCATTACTTTTTTTTGTGCATATAATTTGCAATTTTTTTTTTTTTTATATGTATAATATTAGCTTAACCGACCCTTACCTTTTACACATTAATCTACTTGCGAAAACTTGTAAATGGCCTTCTTTTACTTATTTTGTATTAATATTGTACATGCTAGCTGTAAGTTTTCCGAAAAAAAAAAAATAAAAAAAAAAAAACAAAAAAAAAATTTTGCAACTGCATAATACAATTTCAGTCGCGAAGGTTATGATTAAGAGATAGTCATTTACTATCCTTATTCGTTTAAATTTATTGAAATAGTTAAATCACTTGTTTGCAAAACCAGTTAATTTGCAGTTTTGAAGTTGTCAGGGAAGAAGACGATAGCCTAGTTGAGAATGTAACGGTCTGTCGAGACAATGTCCGGAGGTTCAAAACACAAGCCACACATCTCCGACTTTTAGAAGTTACGTGTGCATTGTTAATCAATTATCGTTCGTTTTAACGGCGAAGGAAAACATCGTAATGAAACCTACATACCCGAGAATTCTCGATAAGGATTTCAAGGTTATGTGAAGTCGGCCAACACGCACTATGCTAGCGTGGTGCACTAAGGCCTAACCCCTCTCAGTAGTAGAGGAAGCCCGTGCTCAGAAAAGGGCAGTATATAATATAAGGCTGATTGCATTGCATTGTTTTGCATTGAAGCTGTCAGTAAAATCTAATTTGTAATGATTGATGCAAAGTTAATAAGATTAGGGACACGATATTGCATTTAGAGTTCTTAATAAATGTTGAAGCCCACGAGCTTAAAAATCCATTAAAATAAAATCAATATACAACAGAAACGGAAAAAAGAACGGTCGAAATATTTGCAGAGACAAATCTAGCTGTTAAAATCAATGTCTTAACAGAAAATGGAACATACATAGTTGAAATATTCACAGAAATAATTTGAGCAGTAAGCCGCGGATGAAGCCCATGTAGACATGTGGCAAGAGCTTAAGACAAGTCGCACGAGAATGTACAAAACCTTAATAATAAATCGTTTACAACATTTCAGCTTTTTGCCGGCGACTTTATTCCTTTTGTGAACATATTTCATCCTTAAAGACTGTATTTGTTTGATTAAAATACTTGTTCGGATTATAAGATTTTTCTTATTGGACGAATGTACATTAGAGAAATATAAAGTATGAATGAATTTCGTAGATAAATCAATGAAAGAATTGGTTGGTCTCAGAGCAATATTTATCAATTTTGCTGTAAGGTAATTAGATTCCGAGTTCAATAAACTTATGATAAGCACGAAAAATAATAAAAGAGTCATGTGTCTCACACAAAAAAATCAGCTTAGCAATATGACGCTGAATGAAGAGAATGATAATATTGTCAAATAGCGGCTGCGAAAGTAGAAGCATCCTTTGTGGATTAGAAAATGAAACAACATTCTAGGCAACAAAGGAAAAAGTATTCAAGTGTGCGTCGGATAGCATGTAAGGTTATATAGCCATGCCAAAGACTAATATTGTTATTTTGTAGCAGAGAGATGGCACAATGTAAGAGATCATCCAGTCATGAATTACTAGAAGCGAGATTGCTTTTGCGGTTTCACCGCTGTTTGTTCAAAGCTGACTCCGCCACAAATGTCATGACCTTAATCTTGAGGAGCTTTCGCTCGTGGGTGCATATGAGTCTTTTAAGATAAATAATAAAATCAAAAGACAATTTACCTCGACCGGCAGTTCATATTTATATAGATTAAACCATTAAACGTAAAAGCTTGAAGTATGGAATTTAACATAATATGATTCATAGATACAACGTTTCTTTCGAAAATTCCACCCTTTTGGTTATGAAATCCTGTCGAGCATACGGCTTTTGTCATAATAATACTGTAAGAGTTTGTTTCATAACTAAACAAGCATACAAACGTACCATTAGCCTTACACACAGAGACAGCTAGCGCGCATCGCTTGAGCACACGGCGATAATGCAGGCACGGCGTGTCGGCTTATATGTGAATTAACTCGCAATTTACATAATAATCTCGTAAAATTACACTAGTGATGTTCCGGATGTTTTCACTGCTAATGCCTCGTTCGAATTATGAACATACGAGCTTTTGCCCGCGGCTCCGCCCGCGTGAATGAGTTTTCCCGGGATAAAAGTCCCGCTTTATATTATCCCGGGATAAAAAGTAGCCTATGTGTTAATCCAGGACATAATCTACCCGTGTGCCAAATTTCATTGAAATCCGTTCAGTAGTTTTTGCGCGAAAGAGTAACAAACATCCATACATCCAGACATCCATACATCCATACTTACAAACTTTCGCGTTTATAATATTATAGTAGGATTTGTTAATGACACGCGCGTATAAAGTGCATCACACACGGTAACTATAGTGTAAAAATGTACAGTATAGCACGTGTTGAAATATTATACTATCTCAATACATCTTTCCATAGAAATCTTCAGGAGACCACACACGATAGCAATAAATACACGAGTAGATTTTAATTACCAAAAATAATAAATAGCGGTATCTGATGCGGTGTCTGGACATATATTTGACAAATAAAAAGAAAAATACGATATCATTAAATTATCCCTCAATAAAGTAATTTTTGGTCAAAAGTCAAAATATAATCGTCTTCATTGATGAAAGGCAATCTGGCGTGCGATCTACATAGTATTTGTTACCTACTACATGTTATGTCCATAATTTTATGTAGGATTTATGAAAATTTTGACTCGTCATAGTTTTGTTATTTATATACAGGGTCATTTTGACATTGCGTTAATAAATGAAATCACATACTTATCTCGTTGAAACTAACGCTTTCCATTAAGTTATTTTAACCATAGTTGTAAAATAAAAAAGTGTAAGTTTGGAACAAAATAAATATTAATAGAAAGTAACTTTAAGTTTACACGACCTTATGCCACTACTACTGCTCTAAGATAATTCGTTGTAGCGGCAACATTATACTTTCATTCAGAAATACACTTTCGCACAAACCATATTCGCACTAAACTATGAAATATTCAAAAAAATTTAAAACTACTACCGGGATTTTTGGCAATAATGTTCGTTATTCGTGGATGATTTTTGGCAAGACGTTAGAAGAGGTAAAGATGAATATGTGGTTTCATTTAGTAATGCAATGTAAAAATGACCCTGTATAATATAAACAAAAAATCTATCTGCACATTTATAATGTCTTATCTCTTCTACATGCCCCATTTCTTGTTTTTTGTAACTAAAACAATTGGTGTATATTTTTACACCTTCGAATCTTAAGATACCGGGCGATACGAAAATATAAATTACATCTCGATACAAGTGCGTAAATCCAGACGTATACCAATGGAATGAAGGGAAAGATGTACATTACCTGCTTTGTATATGATAATTTAAGATAATGTAAAGCTATACATTCTGGGATATAATGTACATTAATGTATATTACAGCTGCTGTGTGTGGTAGCCTTTATGTCCCATTTGAATTATGAACATATTTGTAATGAAACTCGCGTATAAAGGGTATTTGTTCGTAAAAGAACGTTTTATTGGAATAGAGTATTTGTATACGCGTCGACCTCCACCTTTTATTGAGTCTGTCATTGATTTGGTGTGTATGTCTCACTGAGACGGGGCAAATCAATAGTCTTAAACAAATAGACTTACTTTTCGACCATCTTGTTTTTATACAATAGGACGAGCAAGGTGAAGCCTGATGAACCGAAAATTATAATCAGTCAATGTAGCTACGTAACTTTATTAAGTAGCAGAAGGTATAATATAATACTAATACCAGCCCTGTATTTTATACTGCCCACTGCTGAGAACGGTTCTCCTACTACTGGGAGGGTTTACGCCTTAGTCTACCACGCTGACCTAGTGCGGGTTGGTAGACTACCTACACATATTTCGCAATTCTTATAAGGTATTCTCAGGTATGTAGGTTTCGCCACGATATATTCTTCACCGTTAAAGCGAACGATAAACATAAACTATACCCACGTAACTTCGAAAAGTCAGAGGTGTGTGCCTTGGGTTTTAAACCTGCGGTCCATCGTCTCGGTATTCCGTTCCAATCCCAACTAGGCTATCGTCCACTGATAGTTATAAAATCGATAAAATAGTACGAACAGTATTCGATTAAATTCCCATTTATTCCAACTATCTTCTGCTACTCTATTTCGTCTTTATCTGGCTATATATCTAACTAGATATATCACCCGATATATAACGAATCAGCAGTGCACTCCGTCTTGCGAATTGTGGTCACTCGAATTCTCGCAAAGAACCGATTTCGGTACTAAATCCCACGTTAACGTTTCAATTTTATTTCTTACCTGATAATGGTTATGCGTTCAAATATATTACGAATCGAATCAATCGATAATTGGAAGGAAAGAATATCAGAAACGGCCAAGAATGTAACTCTTCCTTCAAAGTATTATTTTTTTACTTTTTCACTGATTGATTCTTTGACGTCACTAACATTGCTCCGTTTTATATTACACTCAGTTTTTTTATTACAGAATGCTATAGGATCTCTGAGTGTTATAGATTACTTTTTATTGGAGACTCGAAAGTGTTACTCGAAGAGTCTAGCAAAATCTCCTCTTAGATATTATATTTAAAATGCCTCTTACTACATACTACGTCTATTCTTTTGACCAATCTATCTGTAATAATATAATATAGTTCCCGCGCTCTCGATATTATTTGCGCGTGAGGTGTGATCGTTATTTCATCTCGTAGAATCGGCGTAGGTTCTCAATAAGTAAGCCAATAAGACGAGGAAATAATCTCGAAGTTACCTTTAACTCAATTTACCGAGGGTTATTTACACACACACACTCACGCCTTTTATCCCCGAAGGGGTAGGCAGAGGCGCAATTAATGCACCCACTTTTCACCGTGCGTATTCCGTACCATGATGTGCTAGGGGGCGAGCATATCGCCATATCGGGCACAAACTCCAGACTCCGAGCTGATACTGAATAGAAAAATCCAATATCACTTTGCCCGACCCGGGGATCGAACCCGAGACCTCAGCATTGGAATCGTACCATAATGCAACTAAGCCACCGAGGCAGTCGCAAGTTTTATACATAAAGCGATATATGTCAAGACTTACATATGATACGTAAACGGAATATATGAATATTTTTACTTCAAACAGAACATAAAATTGGATATCTCCCGCAGGGGAGGGTAAGTGAAAATCCTGGAGGACGCATCCCTCCTTAAAATTTTGCTACCTATACTTCGTTAATTCAAGTGGCAATATATGCAGGGCCGCTTAAGCCTCAATCCTTTCCTTTTAAGGGATTACCTTTACAATGTTAGGTTAATATAACAAAATAAGAGGGTTTTAAGGGAATTAAATAAAGTTTAGGTTTGTGTTGTTTTACGTAGAACGACCTGTGGTTTAATGTTTACAATAATAATGCCGTTCTCTGAAACGAAAGTAGTAAAACAATCCACACTTCCATCCATAGCTATATCATAAATGCGATAGTAACTCTGTCTGTCTGTCTGTTACGCTTTCAGTTCAACCACTGAAGTGATTTTGTGGGAAATGGGAAGTAAAGTTCGTACATAATATAATTATAGCTACAGGCAATCTATCCCAGTCAACCCTATCGTGATGCAAGAAAAATAAAAGTAGCTGTATACAACAGTAGCAAAGAAAAATATAATCGTGTTATTTAAAATTTTCCCCATATTGTAAAGCTTCAAACAATGTAGGTATGGGATACCTTCGACGTAATTACCACTTAGTAGGTCATACGTTCCTTAATAAAATAAAAAAATAACACAAGCAAACGCTACTCACAAGTATTGAACACATTTACATAATAAACATTCTAATTCAGAACCTTTCACACATTCCCTAACAAAAATCCAACATCAGAATAACGTCTGGAATTTTCCAAATTCAGAATGGAAGGACATTATGGAAATTGGACAGAGAATTGGACGTAATATCAACACCGCGAACACCTAACGCCTTCATTTCCGTCGTAAATAACCGCGCACATGCTTAGGTTCTGGTAACAGGAATATTACCTTTGGTACACTCAATTTGGCATCACCATGGTTGAAATTTGAAGGATCGGATATTAGGCGTCGAGATCTTGATATTATACTTAAGTTCATGTTTTTGGCTCATTCAGGTGCATTCAGGCCTCAGAAGTAGGCAGTGAACTTGTGAGCATGGTAAAAACGCAACCATTAATGCATCATAACTATAAGTAGAACTTCAAAATTAATCTGTATTTAAAGTTGATTAACTGTGCGGTTTGCCTTATGAAACTTTGTTTTAATAATACTATTTGGCAATCGTACCATTTGACAGATTAAGTCAATTTGACAACTCGATTCACGATCGTACGAAAGAGTGGAGAGTAAGCATTTCTCGATCCTAACGGATTTTTTTGATCCAAGTAAGTTCCAATTTGAGGCACGGCTCGATCGTGCGCTAGTGTAGATTTCGGGAGTACCAAAACGCTTGAAACCGAATCAAACTCGATTTGATTTAGGATTCGAACGTGTCAGGAGTAACCCCACTGTTTTCTGCATCTTCAAATATCATTCTTGAAAATCTAATCCCTATTATAAATTAAGTAATAATATAAACTCGCATTAAGTGTTGCCTGCTTTGAAATTATATTAATAAAAATAATATGAGAAAAATCTTTTCAAATATAAAAAGCTCCACATTTGTATCGCAATATATGTTCTGGAAATATTATAACCAAATATCGAAGATTCTCGGTATTTCTGTACATCGTTGGGAATTTAAGTAATTACAGAAGCCTCACCAATCAATTTAATTATGTGTCCAATTACTACATTCTTGGAATATTGCTACGGGTACTCAACCTGCGCACTTATTCATTCAATTACATATTACTAACTTTACTAATTAGTCTCCCCCTCTGAGATACGCTATTCTAGACCTGTTATTAAGGACCATTAATTTGATTTATATCTCGTGTGCGCAATAAATTTTGAAAATTATATTATTGAGACCTTTGAAACTATGTAACGGGAACAGCTTTAAATTACATTACGCCGTTGAAATTTTTAATTAAATCAACTGTCATTATCAAATGTGTAATTAATAAGAATTAAATGCCAGTAAATTTGATTAATTTCAAACTTTTATTTAATCGTAAAGGTGTATTTGCACAATTATTTCTTCAACAAATACTTAATAATAACTTACGAATCTAATTCATTATTATTTACCAATATATTAACCCTTGAAATTAAACTATTGTAACGGATTTTATCGCGGTTTTTTATTTTATTTTCTCCCGACGTTTCGAAGGCTTTGCAGCACTTCGTGGTCACGGGGCGGACTGAGGTGTTGGTGGTCCGAAAAGTTAGTGTTACAAATCTACCTTCAAATTACAATTATACAATTTAAAGATGTTAGTCATTGTTTGCGGTCCGGTCTACGCAGTAAGAGCTCACAATGTCTTGAGGTCTGGCAGCAGGTCTTTTGGGGCCCGATTTAATTAGATGTATGACCGGGTCCCAGGCTTGTGCAAGTTTCCAACCATCTTCTCTATTGAAATTAGGATGTTTTTTGATCTCAATAGCCTCGCGGATCATCCTAGGCAGGAATCGGTGTTCTTTGGCAAGGATTTGTGGCTTGTCGAATCTAAGGTAATGGTTGGAGCCTTCTTCTGAGTGTTCAGCTACTGCAGACTTCGTAGAGCGTCGGTGTTTAACATCAGCTATATGTTCTTTTACGCGGGTCCCTATATGTCTTTTTGTTTGTCCAATATAAGAGAGGCCACAGTCGCAATCTATCTTATATACGCCCGGTTCTTGTAGAGGTATATGGCACTTGACAGGTGGTAAAAATTGACTAATCTTCTTAGGCGGCTTAAAATAAGTTTTTATGGAAGCGCGCTTCAGGATGTAGCCAATCTTGTCGGTGACTCCTCTTACATAAGGTAATACAACTGGGACACGATCAACTGTGGCTGGTTTCACTCGGTCTCTGTGACGGCGGCGTGGAATTTGGAGCTTGTTGTCTCGCAGTACTTGCTTGACATGTTGCAGCTCAGCAGCCAGGTGTTTCTCGTCACAGATTCCTTGTGCTCTCTGAAACAAAGATTTGCCCACGGTAGCTAACTGTTTTGGATGGTGATGAGATTCACCGTTCAGGTATTTATCTGTATGGGTCGGTTTCCTATACACAGTGTGGCTTAGGGACTGATCAGGATTACGGATGACTAAAACATCTAAGAAAGCAAGAGAGTTATCCTGTTCCAACTCCATGGTAAATTGAATTTTATCATTAATGGAGTTGAGATGATTTAAAAATGCAGTTACTTTGTCAGATGGTAATATTGTGAAAGTATCATCTATGTACCGTTTGTAAAACCTTGGTGAGACCGGGGCTGTGTTCAGGGCTGTCTCCTCGAAGTCCTCCATGAAGATATCGGCGACTACTGGAGATACAGGTGAGCCCATCGCTACCCCCTCAACTTGTACATAGAACTGATCATTCCACAACATATAGCCAGATGTGAGGCAATGTTGGAGTAGTTCTGCATATTCAACAGGGATGTTATTTTCTGCTAACCTCTTAGAAACAATTTTAATGCAGTCTTGTACTGGTAAACTTGTGAAAAGTGACTGGACATCAAAACTGACCATTGTTTCATTGTCAGCTAATTTAAGGTGTTCAATGTCGCTGACAAATTGGTATGAATCCTTCACAGATGCTCTAGTGTTTCCTCTGAGTGGTGAAAGCACTTTAGCTACGTGCTGAGCCAGTCTGTAGGTTGGTGTGTCGATCTGACTCACAATGGGACGCAGCGGAGCATTAGCCTTGTGAATCTTAGGTAACCCATACAGTTTAGGCGGTTTTGCACACGATAGAACGAGTAAGTCTACGTCTAGATTTAACTTATCGGAGTGATTCTTGATTAAAGAGCTAGTTGCCTTTAATATTTTGTTAGTCGGGTCTGTTTTGACTATTTTATAAGTACTTACATCCGATAAAAGTTGTTCGATTTTGTTGTTATAATCCAACGTATCCATTACTACTGTCGCATTCCCTTTATCTGCACGGAGAATTATAATATCCTTCATTGATCGCAAGTTCTTTAAAGCGATGTATTGATGTTTTGGGAGATTTGGTTTCGGCACTTTGTTATGACGCAATACTGACGAAATGTCTTGGCGTATGGCCTCCGAATCTTCCTTTTTTAAATTATTTTTGAAGAGATTATTCTCAACGTTGCAGATAATATCTTCATACGGCATCCTTCGTGGTGTTACAGTTATATTGGACAAACAAAAAGACATATAGGGACCCGCGTAAAAGAACATATAGCTGATGTTAAACACCGACGCTCTACGAAGTCTGCAGTAGCTGAACACTCAGAAGAAGGCTCCAACCATTACCTTAGATTCGACAAGCCACAAATCCTTGCCAAAGAACACCGATTCCTGCCTAGGATGATCCGCGAGGCTATTGAGATCAAAAAACATCCTAATTTCAATAGAGAAGATGGTTGGAAACTTGCACAAGCCTGGGACCCGGTCATACATCTAATTAAATCGGGCCCCAAAAGACCTGCTGCCAGACCTCAAGACATTGTGAGCTCTTACTGCGTAGACCGGACCGCAAACAATGACTAACATCTTTAAATTGTATAATTGTAATTTGAAGGTAGATTTGTAACACTAACTTTTCGGACCACCAACACCTCAGTCCGCCCCGTGACCACGAAGTGCTGCAAAGCCTTCGAAACGTCGGGAGAAAATAAAATAAAAAACCGCGATAAAATCCGTTACAATAGTTTAATTTCAATGTCTAACATTCGCGTAAACATAAGGAATCATTATAATATATTAACCCGTCAACGCCCGCTTATATATAGATATAAAATAAATAAATAAAAATAAAAATAAAAAAGCCTTATATTTCTTGCTTCACAATAGATATTTACAATTTAAAACAATAATGTGCATGCAAAATTAATTAATCCAATGATACAAATCTTAGTATTTTGGTAAGTGTTACTTTTGAGTGTTAGGAGTTTGTATTTTAATATGATAATTTATAAACTTACATTTTCATTCATAATTGTATATTTTTTGTAGTAATTGTCTTAGACAATTATAAGAACACATATTAAAAGTATTAATAAATCATTTTAATATATCTAAATTAAATTTTTCCTATAATTTGCAGTGTAAAATTGGTTAATTATATAATTATTAGTATGGTAATTTAATAATATGATAATATGATAATTTTTTTTTTATATATAGATATACGTGGCCCTATATACCCGGACGCCGGCGTGCGCCGCGGGCGTTGACGAGTCAATAAAATGTTATTCAAAAATGGATATTTAATATTGTATTATTACAACTATGTATTATTATGTTAGGAGTTTTTTAAAATCTTTCTATCATTTCTTTGAAACTTTGAATAAACTTTAAAAGTTCGCTGTTCGGAGAGACACGCAACACAAAATCGCAATACCCGCTTCCACTACGGTCACACGGATCAAAATTGTTAGTCTATAAAACTGCCGCGTGTTCAGATTATAATTGGAAACAAAACTAAAAATTTCCCCAACAAAAATTTACCAATTGAAACCTGTTCTGCAAACATTTATACAATAGACCAATACACAACGTTACCAATAAATCACTTTTACGGTGTGAATATTGTATTGCCTATAAAATATATCAACAATACCCTGTATTATATACTGTCTACTGCTGAGCACGGGCCGCCTCTACTACTGAGAGGGTTTGGGCCTTAGTCCACCACGCTGTCCTAGTGCGAGTTGGCAGACTTCACATACGTTCGAAAATTTTGTTTAAATTATATCGCGAAATAGTATTCTAAAACGCGGTTAAGGAAAAATTAGGTGAAGCACTCTATTGGGAGGCTACACGCGCCATTAAACATCACCATATAGGCTTACAAAATGAACACACAACAACTTTATATCGCTCTCCATAAAGTTAATAAAGGCGTATAAAGGCGAACCCTCTTTGTTTAATGCAAAAAAGATTGAACAATAATGACACCAATTAGGTTTACAGCTACGTATATCAGTTTCATACAAATTGTAGCGTCTTCTATAAAAATATTAACATTTTAACGGAAAAGGGGATTGAAATTTTTCTTGAAATATGCAATTTGTAATGTTTGTAAACTTCTTATAAACAGTAGTAACACCATTGAGTAGTATAAGTATATTTTATTTTACGGTACCTATATAATATGTATCTAATAATCATAATCCCTTCCTAGCCGATTTCGGCCACGGCGGCCAATCTCAACGGAGATCAGCCAGGTACGCAGGAGATATTATAGTGCACAAGTGTGTGCGCAATACACAGGTGCACTCGCTATTCCTTCACTCTCATAGTCCGGTGAGACGGCAATCCGACATGACCGGAGAGAGATCAGGCGCAGGACCAACGGCTTTACGTGCTTTCCGAGGCACGGGGGTATCACACCGCCAACTTCCTGACTCCGAGCTACGACTGAGTAATTTTTAAGATGGAAAAACCCAGTCACAATAGTATTGCCCCGACCCGGGATTCGAACCCAGGACCTCAGCGCGCAAATCGTACTCGTAACGCGTACGCAATACAACTACGCCACCGAGGCAGTCAGTTCTAATATGTATCTATCTACAGATTAAGGTATTAAGGCATAGAAATCGCGCGAAAATCAATTATTCAGCAAAATAGAAATAAATAAATAACCCCCGACACAAAAATCTCTAAAAAGTAAAATAATAAAAGTTTCTTTGTCGTTTAAGTACCTAGTAATATTTTGAGCCAAGGGTCGTCGCGTCGAGGGACCGCTAAAGAAGTATTATCATCGCCATGGTCCGGAGTTCGGTCCCCCGACGTGAGGACGCTTGGCTCAAAATATTACTAAGTACTTAAACGACAAAGACACTTTTATTATTTTACTTTTTAGAGATTTTTTGTGTCGGGGGTTATATAAATTTTAATTTATTTATTATTTCAAACTTTTTAAATTACTTTAATCTCCACCATGTGGCCTTGATAATCAACTATCTAACAACTACTCGATGAGACCATCCTTATGAGCCCAAATACGCTATATCTGCTATAAGTTGCTAAGGATTGGGGATCCCGTAAAAAAATTCCGAAGTCACAGTACCTACACCAAAAATAAATTCGATCGGGCTTTTTAAATTGGAAACGAGCTAATAATCTTCAAATGCCTGAACAGATCTTCATAAATTATAGCTAAGAACCATCGCGATCATATCAGCTTTCAAACAAAAAAAACCGCGTCAAGATTGGTCCATTCGTTTGAGAGCTACAATGCCACATACAGACATACAGATACACATCCTAAACTTATAACACCCCACTTTTTTGTAGGGAGTTAAAAATATAGGCAATCATATTTTAACAAATCATTTGTATCAGTCATATCTAAAAAGTTTCGTACCTTCGGAAACAAAATCCGTAGAAGGGCCAAAATAATGCACCTCCTATTTAATAACATTGTAAATTCGTTTTAATTGAGGCGAAGCAAAGACCCACGGTTTATTCTATTTAGCCAAAAGTTACCATCGCAGAATTCCGACAGAACGGAAACCTAATTAACAAAGTTTTTTCATTCGCCCATCCGTCTATAAAACAGCATTGAGAGTACCAAACGAATTGTAAAATACGCTTCGTTTTAAGGATCTCTGAATTGGAAATACACCTTTTTGTCACATTTCTTTGAGATATAAAAGGAGGATTATCATAATACTTTCGTTATTTTAAAATTGAAAAGAATTCTGTGACATTAAATAAAACGGCTATCCATAACACCATAACAATTATACGTATAGCTCATGTCAATATCATGGCACATTTTTTTATTTTGTTAGTACGGACCCTAGTTCGTATTAATTGGTTATAACCAAATTGATTACCAATTAATATACGGCCGATTTACTCTAATAGCAAAGACATAATATCATCCTAACATATTTAAACTTTTTAAAATGGGAGGCAAATGACCTCATGGAATCTGAAGATGTACAAATTTCCACGGCTTAAAGATATGCGAAAGAACAAGATTTGGGTTCCCGACCTTTATAAATAACGGGAATTCATAAATTGGGATATTTGTTGAAGCGCTACTTCAAGTCACACTTCTGATAAGTAACATACCGGTCAAGCCCGCGAGCTGTCGATAAAGGTGTCTAAAATGCAACCACTTGCAAAACTTACAACCTTAGCCAAAGTTATGTACTGCAACGGTAGCACAACTGAAACGTGTCTGCAGTTTCTCTCCATACATTTTCCTCGAAGTTTAATGGAGTTGGTTTGAATTTTGTCGGAGTAACGCTCGAAAGGTGGTGTGAGTCCGTCGCATTTGGTACTAGAATGCAAGTTTTGAGAACCTTCGTCTATTCTGTTCCGAGTTCGTTGCAATACAAGATATATTTAACCTGCATCTTTCTAGACTGCTTCGGTGGCGTTGTTGTATTTAGGTACGACTGCAATGCTCAGGTCTTGGGTTCGATCCCCAGGTCGGGCAAAGTGATATTGGGTTTTTCTGCTCAGTATCAGCCCGGAGTCTGGAAATTGTGCCCAATATGGCGATAGGCTCGCCATATCAAGGGACGGTATACGCACGGCGAAAAGTGGGTGCAGTAATTGCGCCTCTGCGGGGATAAAGGTTGTGAGTGTGTATGTATGTATGTATCTTTCTAGATCACTCTTTTTTTCCCGCTCCCTTTTGATTATAGTCTGTGGAAATGGTATCTGTCAAGCACGGAATTTCTTTACAAAGGCGTTTATGTTATTATATTGGCTGAATATCGCATGTTTGTGTTCTATGTGTAAAAACTTAGTACACGCGTTTCTTACAAAGTTATTTGTACATGACACACTTTGCATTTTTCCTTTAGCATCAGCCAGCTTTTTATGGACGGTAATTTTTTATCCATCGTTTATTTTTATGACGTCATTACAAGAAGGGGAAGCAATGAAGTCTACCGGTCTGGGCGCGATAAAAATACCCCCACTATTATAAACTTAATGTAAATAACGATTGAAAATCTACTTTAATAAAATGGCAATTTCGAGTGTTTTTATTAAACTTTTTATTATACCATTATGGCAAGTATTTCTTTTATGATCTGATGAATAAAATGTTCCTCTGGGTTTTACTAAACTTATATAAATTGAATTATATTGACGCGACGGTTTGATGGTAGCGGTTTTAATTATAACAAAGAAAAAAGAACAGGTTGCACTCCGGGAGTGCCGGCATAAGTGAAAACTTGAACATTAACGTTGTGCATTTCTATATATTTTGGAATGGTTAGGGAATAATTTCGCAGGAATTGCTTTATTTATCAGTATAAAAGTACTAGCATTGATGTCGTTAAATACAATATTTATTTATTGCGCTATCGTCAATGGCTATCGTGCACAAAAATGATAATTTCACTATTTCCTTATAAATCAAAATTTGAAAAAATAATGTTACGCTTTTTTGTACTCGTGCCGTGCTAACGCTGGGGAAATAAATTAAAATATAGTCGTTTAAGAATTATAGCTTCTACGCATTGTATTTAAGGTTCATATTAGTAAGGGATGGTTTTACTGAAGCAAGTAAACACGTTTAATTAATTATAGCTTCTAGGCATTGTATTTAAGGTTCATATTAGTAAGGGATGGTAAAACCTCCTACGCATTCGATCGGGGTCACGTGATCCTGACGCGAGTTTAACATTATATACCAATCCCAAAAGTGCTCAACGCCGCTAAAGAAGTTTTCAATTCAAAAATTACATGAAAATCGGGTAGTTCCTGAATGGCCACCTACTACTACATACGATTAACATATTCACTTATCTGGACTCGTAGATCTTTCTAAGAATACACACACACACACACACACACACACTCACGTCGTTTATCCCCGAAGCGATAGGCAGAAGCGCAACTAGTGCACCCACTTTTGCCGTCCGTACTCCGTCCCATGGTGTGATAGCAGACGAGCCTATCACCATATCGGGCAGAAATTCCAGACTCCGGTCTGATATTGAATAGAACAACCCAACACCACTTCTTCTGACCTGGGGATCGAACCCGAGACTCCAGTATTACAGTCGTATCGTAATAAAACTACGCCACGGAGACAGTCACATGACACGACTTAACATTTGGAAAATACAAAACACAATCTCATTACTTACCACGACATGATAGGACCAAAAACTGTTCGATGATTCTTCAAACTGCACATAAGCACAACGACAGCCGAAGCGCAATATCTTGTGACTATGGAGAGTATTGAGTAAGAAGAGCTATTTGTGTATGAAAAAGTGTCCGTCGAAATGCGTTAAATTAGGGTGGCGCTGCAACAGCAGCAAAAAGTAAATACTTTACTGGTTTACTGGTCTGGTAGGTCTCTCATATGTAAGAGTCCGTCTGGGTGGGTAACACCGCAATGTCTATTTCTACCGCCAAGCAGCAGTGTGAATGCACTGTTGTGTTTCGGTTTGAAGGACATTGTAGCCAGTGTAACTACTTGACATAGTGAAACTTAACATCTTATGTCTCAAGATGACGAGCGCAGTGGAATGCCACACAGTAGTTACTTTGTAACTCAAGGTGCAGGATAGTGTTGGTACTGTTTATGGGTGATCGTACCGCTTACCATCAGGTGAACGGCACGCTGGTCTTGTCATTCAAGGCAAAAAAAAAGAAAAAAATATATAGAAAAACGACAAAAGCTATTAGTATAGATAAATAAATAAGGAAAAGAAAACAGTTAATACTAAAAAACTAAGAAACGTGTTATTTATAGTTCACAAAAATAAAATTACTCTTCATACTTTCCTCATAGCAGTTATTTTAGTTCATACCATATCCTATATCTAGGACAGCGCGCGGTTTTTGAACTGTTATTTACAGCTTACAACTGGACACGTTTTCCACTTGTTCCCCATATAAGATCGTTCTCCTTACCTATACTCTCCATAGTTGTGATGACAAACAAACTTCGCAAGTACCGTCCGGTCATAAGTAAGTATACCTAAGTAGGTAGGTAGGTAAGTAGGTAAGAATACCTACCCTAAGTTAGAAAATAATATTTTAGAGTTATAGAGCTTTAACGGTGAAGGAAAACGTCATGAGGAAACCTACATACCTGAGAATTCTCTATAAGAATCTCGAGGGTATGTGAAGTCTGCCAACTCGCACTAGGCCAGCGTGGTGGACTAAGGCCTAAACCCTCTCAGTTGTAGAGGAGGCCTGTGCTCAGCAGTGGGCAGTATATAATACAGGGCTGATTGCATTGCATTGCATAAAGTACAACAAAACTCTCTGCCTCAATTGTCTTCTCATATCAAGTAACGTGTTACAGAATTCGAGTGATCTATATTTGAAATTTCGTCTAGCCTAACTGGATAAAGAGATACCTACTCTATATTCTATTGGCAACGTTCCATTTTCAGAAAACGTAATAACAAACTTGTTGACTGAAATATATGAAAAAATTATATCATTTATTAGTTTTAATAAAATTACGCATACGCATACACACGCCTTTTATCCCCGAAGGGGTAGGCAGAGGCGCAACTAATGCACCCACTTTTCGCCATTTTTATTCCGTCCCATGATGTGATAGGGGGCGAGCCTATCGCCATATGGGGCACAAATTCCAGACTCCGGGCTGATACTGAATAGAAAAACCCAATATCACTTTGCCCGACCCGGGGATCGAACCCGAGACCTCAGCATTGCAGTCGTACCGTAATACAACTACGCCACCGAGGCAGTAATAAAATGACACACCTTTTATTTAAAAGATGTTATTAAAAACGAAATTAAGTATTTACTGATAAACATAGTTATATATACCTAATAAGTCATGCTGAAATTACTCTATACAATATTGTTTAAGCTTATTGTTGGAGTATGTTTCTAGTTTCTACTTAACTACATGATGAGTGCTGACATAAGCGGCTTACGTCGCGTGTCGTCTGAAAATGTTCTTACAAACTGAAAGTAACGAAAAAGCGGACATTTTTTGTGTCTCAAACATTGATGTAAAAAACCTACATCAATGGTCTGTAATGACGTATTCGTGCAAATCGATAAAACGGTTCTTTGTAAACAAAGCTTAAAAGATCGTGTGTGGAATTTGATTTTCCTACAAGTTCCAGTAAGTGCAATAGGAAATGTCGCGTGCTAGCTGCCGTCAAATAAAGCAAAGGCAATTGGGTCGTGGCTCGTGAGCCTCACATTTTGGAACAAAGCCAACGGGAGCCTAGTGGCGATTTTATTTTGTAAAAATACTGTATGCCGATTACCCTCCGGTCAAAAATGGTCGGTCAATTTATGATGAACATGTTACAGCGATTATTTAGCACCGCGCGTCGGAATTTCGCTTACCACGCCGATTAGCGACCGTACGAGTTTATTTTGTCGCCCCAATTTATAGTGTAACATTCGTGCTTTGATTAATTATATACCTAGATAGACACTGAATGTTTCAAACGTTTCAACGTCGAAAAAAATAGAGGCGAACTGTTTCCCACTAAATGAGTTTGAGTGAATTCATTTTTGTTGTTTTTCGTGGATATGATTTTCTTCCCGTTTTAATAAAAACCAAGTAATAACTAGTATCATTATGCGCGCACAGAAGGATACGCAGAACGATGCAGCGATAGCGTATGACACAGCTGTCACGCATACTAGCTTAAGAAAAGTTAGCTTTGTTTTAGTTTCATTGCAGCGCGTCACTATATCTAGGTATATAATTAATCAAAGCATTCGTGCAATCAACTAGGCCGAAAACACGGAATACCATTGAAAACTTAACGCGCAACAAGATTACACCAACAAATGGTGCAATGTATATATAATTCGGCACAAGAAGGCAATGTGTATATTTCCCAAGAGTGAAATTATTCGAGACGGGTATTTGCCGCTTGCTCGTCTTGACGGAACAGAACATGTGATTACACGCATAATACAACGTGACTATAGAATATAGCAGTATATTATTGCTAAATAGGAATAAATGTGGGTGAATTAAGTTAAAGATTTTATAGGAACAAAACATCAGGAATAGAAAGTGAAATGACATGTCTATGACTTATTATATCGAAATAATCAATTTAAAATTTTACGCAAAGTTTCATGACTCCATAATTACCTATGCATTAATAAGTTTTCAATTATATCGAAATAATTAATTTAAAATTTTAAGAAAAGTTTCATTACTCCAATATTATGCATTAATAAGCTTTCAGAATCAATTAGGGTTGCTTCAAAGTTTTTTGAAGGAATTCTATTTTATTTTCTTTGTAATTTTTTTTTATTGCCGCCGCTAAAATTGGCTAAATTTAGAAGATTTCAACAAAGGTGATACTTTTTATGGTCGATTTTTCCCATTTTATTAGTCGCGAATTCAGTCTGATTTAAAATGGCAAAGCGGGTTACATTCGTAAAAAATAAATTGTTAATTAATATAAAACGGAATTTATCAAACATTTAATTAAATAAACGAATATTAATTGCATTTGGTACCACATTATACACATTAAAAGTATACATTACTTAGAGATATAAAATCTTTAATAAATCTAATCTATGGTACCTAGGAGTGTTATTTTGGCATTTCGCCGCCTCTAAAAATATGCAAAAAAAAGTATCCGATGACCAAGTTGGTTATAGAAGTTATGAAAAGAGGAAGCCCGGCGTTAGCTTTGTAATTAAGTACTGTAGGTAAGTACTACATTTGCTATTATTATATTATGTCGAAACTCGAGACTACCATAAATTGATTGATTGGTTTTAAAAATAGCTTTAATTTTCAACTTCTAACGTGGGAATCAGCTGACTATCGTCCGCTTTCCTATGTTGCGTTGTTTTTACTACTTTTTTTTTATATCATTGAATGACGAGACGAGCATGCCGTTCGCCTGGTGGTAAGCAATACGACCACCCATAAACAATAGCAACACCATCCAGCACCTTGACTTACAAAGTACTATGTGGCATTCCACTGCGCTCGTCATCCTGAGACATAAGATGTTAAGTCTCATTATGTCCAGTAGTTATACTGGCTACAATGTCCTTCAAACCGAAACGCAACAGTGCATGCACACTGTTGCTTGGCGGTAGAAATAGACATTGCGGTGGTACCCACACAGACGGCCTCTTACATAATGAGAGACCTACCACCAGTACTTACCAAAAAATTCAGAATATAGCCGCACTTTTAATCTTGTACAGAGAACCGCCACTGGTTGAAGGTAATTTTTCCCATATTATGTGATATGGGAAAAATATTTAATAGTAAAATTGATACGTAGTCCCAATTCACATTTAAAAGTTGAGAAATATGATAAAAAATAACAAAAAGTCTAAAATATTATATTAACATGTATGCGCATAACAATAAATATGTTGTTGGTCTTTTTAGGGTTCTAGACCTCAAAAGGAAAATAGGAACCCTAATAGGATCACTTTGTTGTCTGTCTATCTGTCTGTTCGCAGAAACGCGTAATGATATCTAGTTGAAATTTATATTAAATACTCGAACCCACGGTCTCTTTCAGCTTTGAAAAAATCAAGCTTGTAAGTCAACGCGATCGAAAGATATGACCGTTTATGCCGCATATTTTCCGTAAATATGTACTTTAATAACAAAAAAAGCGAATTTACAAACTTTTTTAACATTTGGTTGATTTATTTATTAATTTTGACGAAATATTGAACTTATATCCTTAGGTCTTTGGTTAATTATATACCTAGATAGAGTGACGCGCTGCAATGAAATTAAAACAAGCAGGCCAACTTTTCTTAAGCTAGTATTCGTGACAGCTGTGTATACGCTATCGCTGCATCGTTTTGCGTATCTTTGTGTGCGCGCATAATGATACCAGTGGGCTTAGAATGTGACAAAAAACACGTCACGACTCCGTTTCGTCTTATTGGGATTGGTTGAGAGACTAACACTTGATTGACGTATTGGTCTCTCGATCAATCACAAACATCAAAATTAAACGACATCGTTTTACGAGTTGCGTCTTTGTTTCACATTCTAAGCCCACTGTTATAACATGGTTTCTATTAACACGGGGAGAAAATTATATCCATGAAAAACAACAAAAAATAATTCACTCGAACTCATTCAGTGGTGAACAGTTCGCCTCCATTTTTTTCGACGCGTTTGAAACGTTCAGTGTCTATCTAGGTATATCATTAATCAAAGCCTTAGGTACATTATCTACAAGTACGGAACTCTCGGTATATGAGTCCAACTCGAACTTGGCCGGTTTTTTACCTCCGAAAACTTTCTTTACGTAATATTTTATATTTTACTTTATTATTCACAGTATACAAAATATTGTGAGAAAAACGTAAAAAATATTTTACAATAAAATTCCTCAATATATTTCAGAAATATATTACGATGTATACCCTTAAAGTGGAATACTAATATTCTCCATAAACCCATAATAACTTCTGAGAAGCAATATTCCTACATATTATTAATCTGTTTTTCTATCCTAGTAAAATGTATCACGCCAATCCAATAAGTTCTCTAAGAAAGCTATGAAAAGGTAAAAATGAACGTAAACTTAAACACTTTTTTATTTATTTATTTATTTGATGAAAGTTTACTGCACTTGGCCAAAACACTTACATCTAACAATATAATCTAAGTATAATAATCTAATAACAACAATAACAATAAAATTTTTACAGATAACAAGATAACTAAAACTATTTCTAATACTTAATTAAACTAAGCAATATTTTACAGGCTTTCTAAAAATAAGTTAATCCTATTATAGACATTGCAACGTTTATCATAAAATATATCTATATCTATATTTAAACTTATTCAGTCCAAACTAAAGGAAATCAATTACGCTACCAACACACGAAACAGAAAACATGAGATCGACGCTGGTGACAGTTTACTAAGGCTGTTAAAAAAGGAACAGGATATCGAACGTGTCCGAATGGCTAAGCCACTCAATAACAACATAAAATCCATTACGAGCCTATATTATGAAGCATACCGTATCATTTTTTGTTCTTTTGCGGATATATTAACGTTTTTAACATTGGGGACTTTTATCCTGGTTTGTAGTTATAGTTAGCACACTGTCAATAGTATGGTGAACTTAAAGAGGTGCATATACGCACGGCGAAAAGTGGGTGCACTAGTTGCGCCTCTGTCTACACCTTCGGGGATAAAGGGCGTGAGTGGGTGCGTGTCACAGGCGCGTTTGCAGCCTGAAATTTTGAGGGTCACTAATAATAAAATCGCGGCTAGGGGCAGATTTTTTATTTTATTTTATAAATTATTAGAAGATTTTCAGTTTGACGTGTAAGTAAAAGGGGGGGGGGGGGGGGGGTTATGTCCCCTGACCCTCTCCTTCGAACCGCACCTGTGTGTGTTAAAGAGTGCGTCCATTGACGCTCGCCAGATTTATGATAATATTTCTGTTTTATTTTTTATACAAGCACGGTAAAATGTCCCTCTGGCCCTGATAGCAAGCGAAGTGGAGAGTCGACTGCCGGGAGATGGATATCCCTCGCCAGTCGACAATTATGCCGGTCTGTTTGAGCCGGATGTACAGTCAGCCACAAAAGTCACCTAAAAAAAATAAAACCACAGAAATGATAAACACCCTTAACACCAAATGTCGTTATCGGTTACCGACAAATATGTCTCTGCACATTAAAATCAAAAATATTGATGAACAACATAGAAATAAAAATGGCTGAATATGCACATGCTATTCGTATATTTTCGGTAACATCACGACTGGCATGTTTCTACATTCGTTAAATAGAAGAGCAGCAATGTTATTTCGTGCGTGACGTCAGAGAGGTATCATTTGTTTTAAAATTGAAAAATGACAGTCGTAGAATCTTATAAATAAAATGTATAATTATTGATACTAAAAAAATCTATGCAAATAATGATCTATATAAAGAATTTATATACAGATATGCTAGTCTGACGACTAGCATATATTAAATAGGATATTCCGGTTAACTGTGGAAAGTAAGGTTTAGATTTATGAAAATATGTTCCAAATATCAACTTTCTATCTTCATAAATTTACGAGTTATAATTTTTTTAAATCGTTTTTTGGTTCTGATGTAAAGTTGGATAATTCGAGATACGACAAAATCGCTTTTTACCGTCGACATAGTAATAAATACAGTACAATAAAATATTACATAACTAAAGACGTTGCGTGATTGCGTAGATATCAACGTATGCTTGAATTATAGCAACGTACGGTATAGGTACCTATATTAGATAATCCTGTAATGCGACTCGGGGAAAATAGTCATTACGACGAGCATTTTGTATCATAAATGTGACGAAATTTAAATATATTTTGTTTAGGTATAGCAGCTGTTTTCAATTAAAAGTTAAAATGTAAAAAAATGTAAAGCAGCTGTTATAAAAAACTATCGGATTTATAGATTATAATATCGTCATACAAATTTGGCTTGTGTGGTCCAAATAAATTTTAATGAAGCTTTTTGTGTGTACACGTGCCGTAATTATATTATGCCCCGGGATCTCATGTTACATAAGAGGTCCTTTGATATGTTAAAATTTAGGCCAACTATTTCTCATATTAATTAAATTTTGATCTTAAAATAGCCAGTGAACAAACAATGTGGGACACGCTTACCTCAATACATTATACGAAAATTAATAGAGGCGCGCCCATCACCCTAATTAATAATTTATTACTATAACAACCCTCAAATGAAATCTTGTAACCCGCAAAGACTTAATACTAATTTACACACACTCACGCCCTTTATCCCCGAAGGGGTAGGCAAAGGCGCAACTAGTACACCCACTTTTCGCCGAGCGTATTCCGTCCCATGATGTGATAGGGGGCGATATCGCCATATCGGGCACAAATTCCAGACTCCGGGCTGATACTGATTAGAAAAATCCAATATCACTTTGCCCGACCCGGGGATCGAACCCGATACAGCTTTGCAGTCGTACCGTAATACAACTACGCCACCGAGGTAGTCGAGGTAGATTTATAACACATAATTATCTTTATTTATAATTAAACAGAGTTTTCATCTCAACTGTACTTAAATATTAATTGGAAAGATTTATCTAATATGGTTATTAAATTATTTGCTAAATTTATCTCGTACATATTAATATATTTGGCCCCATAAAATTATACAATAAATGTCAGTTCCGAAGAATATTCGAAGATGTTTAATTAAAGGAAATTAAATCGTTTCAATGGAGGTATTTGGAATGCCAAACGAATTTGGTATTCTCATTTATGAATATTTATGCTGTCAAAACCAGAAGACGTCAACAGTCAAGTCAATTCCCTACAATACATTTGTTGTGATCAAAGACATTAAACAGTATAATTATAGACCGGACATCAGGACCAAATTTTTCGTCTATGCTTAAATCGGTATGCTTAAATTTTGTAAAGAAAACAATATTTTGGAAGGAAATCTGCCAATTTACGCATTACGACCATGTCAAAGTATGTTCTAATGAATTTTATATAGGTATTTTGTTATTTCACGGTAGATTGAGTTACTGACGAACAGGCTTAAAATTTTTGTATGATTATTTTTCCCACCCAAATATCGACCAATAGAATTGCACCATTCGACGTCACGTGGTACAACCTACATGGTATTATACTGATAATTTTTTGAATATTTTCTCTGGTAGTTACTATATATTATGAAATTCTTATTTGTTGACTGTTCATTTCATCTCATGGTGCAATTCTATTGGCCGACATTTGGGACGGAAAAATAATCCCCCGAATACCACACGAGCTTCAAAATTATCTGGCATTTCCCTCAAGGTTCCCTGCAAACAAATAAAGTCGTCAAGTTTTTCAGGAAAAATCACTCGCGCTTCGCGCTCGTGATTTTTTAACCTGAAAACTCCTTCATTTGTTTGCAACGAACCTATCGGAAAATACCCGATAATTTTGAAGCTCTTGTGGTATTATAAGTGAAAATTTTCCCAATTTCGTATGAATATTTTACGTCAATGACCAAGTATCGATAGGCTGAAAGTTTTAGATTGTGCCACCAGATGGCAGAGTTTACGACGTGCACGTTCCCTATCTGCTATGGTAGTTTTTATCAATATTAACGTAGTGCCTTAGAGTTAAAAACTAATTACAAATACGAATTAAAAATATAAAATGACCTTGTACTTGCTTTTTTTATAAACGAACTTTAAAAGTTTATTGATGAGTCAAAGCAACTACCCAGGGATTTCTCAACCTATATAAATGCCTTGAATAATTTAAACAGAGATCCAGATTTACCATGTTTATTAACTTCGTCGAACTAATCTGACTCGAACAGAAAACCTTTGATTAAACTTTATTGACCAATTCGATACCCTTTTAGGAGCCCATCAACTCCGCGCCGTTGATCAAAGGTGATTGCTAATTTGATTACGTTTTTCATTTGTCTTCAGGTATCATGGATTCGGAAAAGGGACCTTCACATACTTACTGTGGGCGTTCATACGTATAGCAGTGACGCGCGTTTCGCGGCTTTGCACACAGATGGCTCTGATGAATGGACGTTGCGCGTTGCGCCTGCGCAGCCTCGCGACTCCGGCGCTTATGAGTGTCAAGTGTCCACCGAGCCTAAAATCAGCCTGTCCTTTCGTCTTACTGTTGTAGGTAAGTAAAAAGTGAGATAGATTCCAAGTAAATCTTATATCTTTAAACGAGCAATTCTTGTATAAATATAATCTGAATCTCGGAAATGGCTCCAACGATTTTCATGAAATTTAGTATGCAGGAGGTTTCGGGGGCGATAAATCGATCTAGCTAGGATTCATTTTTAGAAAATGTCGTTTTATCCTTGTTTTCAGTAATTCAACTTAAACATTGACTCAAAAATATGACTCTTCCAGACATCTATTGGCGAGTAATAAAACTACTCCAGTAGGTGGCGTTGCTAAGCACATAAACTGAAAAATATGACTCTGCCTGACATCTACTGGCCAGTAATAATACTATTTTTTTTATTGGGAGCAACTAACTACTTTTACGAATCAACACCACTTAAACTACTCCAGTAGATGGCGTTGTTAAGCAACACTAAGCCAATGAGTATTTGGTTATGGTTAGGCCAAGAAAATCAATTGTTTACTTATAAAAATATTATTCGTATTTAAATAAAATTTCTAAAAAAATATCGAGCAAAGCTCAGTCATCCAGGTACCTACTATATTCCACATACCAACTTGTCAATAGCACTTAAGTGAATGTGTGAATAAAAATATGGGTTTACCATCGCCAATACCACAAAATGTATAAAGATTTTTATAAAATATTTTATTTAATGAATTCACAGCTCAGTTAAAGTTTCTTATTGGCATGATGTCTGAACGCACTTTCGTCCTTAAGCTCTTGGGATAAATTTACACAGAAAATTGGCGGTTCGTTTAGTAATTTCAGACTGCCAGTAACGCTATTCGTAAACGGAATTGTTTAAAATTAAGTGGGCATTGTACTTGACTTTATAAAATTAATTAAAATAAAAGTTAAGTGTACAACCCGAGCACTTACAGTTGTTTACGTTCCCTCGTCATAATGGCCAAGTTTGGAGATTACAAAGGAATTTAGTTTGTCATTCAAAGTTGAGCATCGCAAGTTTATTTCAAAAGATATTTTGTGTACTTAGTTGTGTAACTAGTTTCACTTTTGTTTTAGTGTCAAAAGCAGAAATCTTATCTGGGCCGGAGTTGTTTGTGCGTGCTGGTTCGGACATCAACCTCACTTGCATAGCCAGACATGCACCCGACCCGCCAAGGTACGTTTTTCTTTTATTCAAACTGAATTTTAATTAAACCTACCTTATGCACTTTTATCTTAAATTTATATTTTCTTGTGTGTATGTGTGTGTTTGTGTGTGATGTTAAAGCAGTCTTATAAGACTAAATTTACACAGGTTACTACAGATTTATAACGATATTTGTTTAATACCCTTTTCATGTTGCTATCTGTCAATAAATTAATTATTAACTAAGCATTTAAGAATTATTTGTGTGATGATGCGAACGTAACTAAGTACGTTTTCTTGTCAAAGGTAGATTTATGAAAAATCCAATGACGCCTCAAACAAGTTCTAAATACAACCACGCTAAGTCTATCAAGAGTTCTGCTCGAGGCATTGTGAACTTTGCTTGAAGTACAAAATCTGTCGCGACGCTTAACTTCGGCTTGTCGGTCGTTTTGCGGTAATCGATTGGTATTTAATTATTTTGAATCAGAGTTCGCGATTTACTTTACCCTAGTTCGCGTATTTGGATTTGGGTATATTTATAGTTGTATTATATTCAGTAGGTGTAAAAAACTAAAACCAGAGGTCAGCAATACAAAAATAATAAAATGTCAAAACTATATCTTAGATGTAATTTTTATTTCTTGTCCTTCCACGTAAAGCTACATTGCTTATAGAGAACAGTAATTAAAATTACACTCACTAGCAAATTACAATTAAAATAGAATACACATTCTATTTTATTATAAACCACAAAAATACATAATATGTATATATCTACATAATATTTAAATTATAAATTCTATTGATACTTAACTATCACAAATACTGACTTAACATTTATCTCACCAGCTTCATCTACTGGTATCGAGGTTCGAACGTGGTGAACTACGCTCAGAGAGGAGGCATCAGCGTGGAAACCGAGCAGCGCACGCGCACTAGCCGCCTTCTCATCGCGAGAGCCTCTCCGAGAGATTCTGGCAACTACACCTGCGCTCCGAGCAGCTCTGGTAAATAAAACTCTCTTCTTCTTTGTCGGGCACCTTGACAGAGTGGACGTGGATGTTGCGATGGTGATACATGCAAAGATATCAACGTTGTCAGTTTTCTCGGTGATATTCGATATTAAAATACTTCTAACAAATAACAACTATGGATATTACTTATATTAATATTTATGTGCAATAAGGTGTCAGTCCTACTGCAAGCGATATAGAATTATACGTTCAAAGTCCACTATATTTTAGGCTTATTATCTAGTAACAACTGTGGTATAGATGCGAAGAAAGACTTATGTTCTTTAAGGTGTCTTTCCCATTGCAAGCCCTATACAAGTCTACGTTCTTACTGATTATTCAAAGAATGTTGCTAACGACTGTTATATAAATATTTATTTAAACAAAAAGACACGTGTAGTATACTATGGTATCTCTCCCCGTTGCAAGCCATGTAGAATTATGCGTTCGATGATCTGTATAGTATTCTACGAAGGTAGTTAATAATGATAATATGTGAATAAATATAATAACACCCTTTTTACGTCAGGCTTAAAAGGACAACAAGGAATGTTAAATCCATCGCTCGCGGGCCATGAACATATTTAATAACGTAGGGAAACCCAGCCTTTAGTTACTGAACTCGGCAACAATTGAAGTCGATGTCTCAATGTTACAAAGGTGACTTGGGGCGATATCTGTAATTTTAGCTGGGCCATTTTTCAAGGCTTTATTTTTCAGTGAAGATATAAAATATTTGAAATAGAAGGAAAGCACTATAAAAATACAATACAACTGTGATTACCAATAGCGAGTTACATAACGTAAACCATTATTCACATTCAACTGTTGTTGACAGTTAAAATTATTTTATAAAAATCCAGCAAACATGAATGGTATTTTATTGGAATACATAGTTTAATATAATAATCTATTGAAACGTCCGATGTTTGTGCGTCGAGTACAATTTAGCTTTAAAAAAAAACAAGCTCGTGTATGTACAAGTGCGTACACAAACAGGAAAGCCTATGATTGGATTTCCAGACCCTTTTGCATAGTGATAACTACAAATCAATAAACTGTAACGTATGGGTTCATTTCCGATCCAGTAGCGTTGCATTTTTCATTTCCTCCAATGCTTTCCATACTCCAATGTGATACAAAAGTGTTTGTAGGAGACGCAAAAAAACATTTTGTGTGAAGTTTTTTAACCAAAAGCTCTTGCCATACATCGCAATTTATTGCTTCATTTTATTCTTAGAAAAGTAATCAACATTTCTTAGAACACGATATATTGGATATTGAACAACCTAAGCGCTTTAATCGCTGATTTATATCGCGCTTTTCACGTAGATTTAAAATAAATCACGAGCTAATCGACGTTAGGTCAGCTTAATATCCATACCTAATGTTTTCCACCTTAATTCGTTGACCAGTGAGATAATAATTTTGTTTACACTAGTGTTTTATGGTGACTAAAATGCTACCCATATTACCTTAGCACTGCTCTTTAATTCAATAAATCTATAAAATATATATAGACTTGGATCTCGATATTAAATTAATAGTCTTTTCAAAAAATTGTGTATTTTCATAATTACAATTTGTAATTATACGTGTCTAAACAAATTTACTTATTACCTTCAGTTTGACGTTATGGAACCGAAAGTCCCTCACCTTTCTTGATAACCATGGTAGACTTTGTTACCTACATTTTTAAGATATGTGTAGTAATATTAGATGTATTTTTTTAACATGAAAAACTGTTTACAATGAATCTTCAATAAAAACTGATAACATAAAAACATATTTGTTATTTATTAACAATAAAACCGCCGTTTATGCATGATTGATTGTTATCAATTGAATGTTGATTTTCTTTAATAGATTCAGCGTCTGTCGTGGTCCACGTAGTAAGCGGAGAGCGACCGGCAGCGATGCAGAGCGACGCTACAAAACTCGCCCCATCGATACCTTTGCTCATACTATTGTTCATCAAGAATAGAACAATCTATGCATTCCTAGATATGTTATGGCTAGGTAGATTACAAAATATAAGCAACAAATGCCCATGGAACAATTGTATTCGACGTTTCGTTACCAGATGACCGGTTGTGACTGTTAAATCAATTTAAGCATATAATGCGATTAATTCGAATGAAACTTATAGGAATTAGATTTAATTTAGATTTAAACTGATTTATAAGAAAACGAATTATTGTTATAGGCACCATTCTGCTATCTTTATCAACTGTTTTAGTTAACTCTGTTCTTTAATAATCACAGAGCAATTTTATTTGATTTTTTTCTTGCTGCAACATTATATTTTACATTCATCAAACTTCAAGTAAAAATATCACCGTACAATTGGAATATGCAAATGAATTCTTTCAACAATAATTCAAGCCTAGAACTAGTTGTATCATCGCTCAACTCTTTTAACTTAATAACGACAGCTCCGATTTTATTATGATATGTAAATAAGAAGTTCCTTCGTTATAAATGAAGTTCCATACAAAAAAGTAGTGTAAAAATGTGCTATTCGAGGCGTTATGATAAATGGAACACTTCATTTCAGTCTGTATTAAGATATTTCGTTTTTACGCTTCACAATATCGCAGACGACGTACGTTTTACAGTTTTTCTCGTTTGTCTGCCACTTTTGTTAAAGTTGAAAACGACTTTGAAGCCTTTTAAGGTCAACGCATATTAGGTCCCATCGCACAGCATCGCATTGTTCTTTTGGATTATATTAACTTTAAATTTAAAAACTTGGGTTTGAAATGTACCTAGTACTAGGTTTTGTCAGATACAATAGTCAAGTCGGAAATGCGTTGTCTGACGATAAACGCCTATGCGACTAAATATCCAGGAAATCACAATATTACTTCAGATTTGAAATGTTTCATATTCCTTTCAAAATTCTCTCAATATCACTTTGTAGAGCCTTGCTATTAATAGTGATTTTGTACATAGCATAATTATAATTTGTAATATTTTTCTTCCAAAATAGATTTAATATAGAGATAAATGTTTTTCTAATGGGGCGTAAATGTAAACTACTCAAACGTATTATTCAACAGCTACATTAAATGTCTAATCAGTGATAGGACTTAGTGGATACTTTTGAAAGTAAGATCAATAATTGTAAATAAAATTTGTAAATAAATACAATTTTATGTGTTATTTATTGTTGAGTTTAATTTACTTCTCTTTTTTTATCAAACCAGTAAATTTATGCGAAGTAAACTTAATACGTGGTAATAGACACTAAACGAAAGAAGTTTATCATTATTCTTCTCAGTCGGACACTCTTGGCAGAGTGGTCGTAGTTGTCGCGATGGTAATACCTACATGGAAAGATGTCAGCGTTGTCAGTCTTCTCGGCGATGTTCGTAGGTCTACTAAGGCTTCTCCATTTTACTCGGTTAGTAGCGATGCGTGTACACTCTGTCATGGAGGACTGTGTTGCCGTTTTAATCAAGTCAGTCCAGCGAATGGGGGATCTGCCTCTAGCTCTTTTTCCTTCTACCTGTCCTTGGACCACCAGTTTTTCCATAGAGTCTTCGTTTCTTGATATGTGACCGAAGAACTTTAAGACACGTTGTTGAACGGTCGACGACAGCCTAGTCTTGATTTTGAGCTCATTTAGATACACATTGGTGCGGAAAGCGGTCCATGTGATTTGCAGGAGGCGTCTCCAACACCACATCTCTAATGCGTCAATTTTGCGGCGGTCTAGTTGTCTCAAGGACCAGGTTTCAGCACCATAAAGGAAGATTGGAAAGACACACATCATTATTATTTATTCCTTAAACCAAATTCTGCTTTAACTTGTATTTCTCAATCTCTTCTCTCTCTGATTCTTAACGAGAAGTAACCTAAAAACACATCTAAGTTATAAGAACAGGAATATAAAATAATCTTAAAAACGTTATATCTCTCAGTCGTTACGTAAATGAAATTTTTACAAAACTCGTATATTAATAAAGTTATAATCTTAACAGTTAACTTTAAAGTCCCGCTCACGGATGAGATTTGCGAGCGTAATGAAAATGCGGTGACTTCAAGTATTTCTTACGAAAGGCCCGAATCTTTTTCATGGCCACTTTAATCTATTGTTGATGAAATCTTTGAGGTTTTCCCTTGCGTATATCATGGAAATATTCGATTTGCGCTGTTAGAGAAACCGTAAATTCTGAAGTTAGATAATTATCTTAAAAAAAAATTAATAGGTAGCTTTTGCTATTATTATTTAGATAAGTAATATTTTCGTGTATGTATTTCTATACTTTTACTGTAAACTAATATGAAATAATCTATAACTAGGTTTTGCTTGCGGCTCCGACCGCGTGTAAGTTTTTCCGGGATAAAAGTCCCGCTTTATATTTTCCCGGGATAAAAAGTAGCCTATGCCCTTTCTCAGGCTCTAGACTGTGTACCAAATTTAAATCGATTCAGTAGTTTTAGCGTGAAAGCGCGTCAGCCAGACAGACAGAGTTGCTTTCGCATTTATAATATTAGTAAGGATAAGGCGTTATGTATAATACCTAAGCAGATAAACGTCATAATTTTAATAATAAAGAAGAATTAAACAAAAATCATAATCGTCACTGTCACTAACGCAACCGCCATTAATGTAAGTAGTAATAAATCGACCCATTTACACGTGACTAAATGACTATAACTCTCGAAAATCCACAAGCATTTTACCGAAGGCTAAAGAGTTCTAAACGTCAACACCAAAGTCAACAACAAAAGGGTATCGGACAAGCATACAGTTCATCCAAGCACTTTTGCGATTTTATTTCACCCTTCCATTTCAAGCGAGTTAGCAAACATGAAAGCCTTACTCAATAAATAGGTTGGGTTGTTTAGAACTTGACCCTTTCTGCCGATTAACCGGATAAATAAGGTAAAACAAATATACTTGTACCTGCAAGTGCTTTGCAGCTTTGGGACTCCAAGTCAACAGTCAAAAAAACAGGTAAGTACGCTAAATAATTTTAATTGGTGTACTTTTTAAATTAGCTCACCTAAGGTTTTAGTGTGAAGGGTTTCGTTTTGTTTGATCACGCTAGAGACCGTTAAGTTTTATTTGAAATGTCAAGTTGGTATTTCGAGTTTATTGTGGAATTACAGGATTTTTTACAGTTAATTGTCAAAATGTCAATTTCAATTTATTTCATCACGACGACGGCTCACTGTCACTAAGCGAGCTATGGAGAGGGCAATGCTCGGCGTTTCTCCACGCGATCAAATCAGAAATGAAGATATCCGTAGAAGAACGAAAGTCGCCGACATAACCCAGCGGATTAGCAAGCTAAAGTGGCAGTGGGCAGGGCACATAGCTCGTAGAACTGACAACAGATGGGGTAGAAAAGTTCTCGAGTGGAGGCCACGTACTGGCAAGCGCAACGTGGGACGTCCTCCTACAAGGTGTATGGACGACCTTGTGAAGGTCGCAGGAACCCGCTGGATGCAGGCCGCTTCTGACAGGTTGGCCTGGAAATCTTTGAGGGAGGCCTATGTTCAGCAGTGGACTTCTAAAGGCTGAAGAAGAAGAGAAGAAGAAGAATTTATTTCATTCGCAAATCTACGATTGTTCCATTATAAATCAGATTTTGGGATGTGGGTAGTTGAGGAGATATTACGATATTATTTGATACTAGGTTTAAATCGCGGATACGTCCACTTGAAAATCCTTTCTAGAATTAATACTTGCATGGTGCACTTTTACGGGATATCTAATAAATGAACTAAAATATGCCATAAATGTCACTAACTGTTCACACGTTTACTAACTTTGTTATCTATACATATATATTATAATAAAGCAGTAGGACCGGTGTGTCTGTACATTTAAAGAAATGTGATAAAAAAGATAGGGGGCGACTAAAGAAGAGTACCTAATGGACCAAATCAGCGAGCTTTATAATTCTTATATCTGTTTTTCTGTTTGTTTGTTACGCGGCACATCTCCGAAACTACTGAACGGATTACGTGGAAATTTGGCACACCGGTAGATCATGTCCTGGATTAACACATAGGCTACTTTTATCCTGGAAAACTTTTTCACGCGGCGGAGCCGCGAGCAAAAGCTAATTTATAATATTACTAGGTGTTCCTCGCGGATCCACCCACGTTAAAAGCATTTTCTGCTACAAGTCTTTAAATCACTGTAACGATTCATAGTGTCATCTGGATAACGCTAGCGCCATCAATTCAAAAGATAAATTAGTCCCTACGGCAGCAAGTTCGCGGGATGATAATACCTAAGTGTTGATCCAAGATATATAAAAAAGAAAGAAAAGTAATTTGTTTGTCACAGATAGACGATGCATATGTACTACAAACATTTAGAGGAAAAAAAAACATTATAAACAAGTAAAATAAGTTACAAGTATCTACCATAAAAAAGACAAAAATCTCCGATATAAAATTGAACGAACAAAAATAAAATCTCTTAGACTCCATGTCAAGGCCATGACAGGTAGGTGACCACTCAGCATGATGCTGTGCTGCGGTGCATGGTCTACGTGTGCGCCATCCTACTAATATTATAAACGCAAAGTTTGTAAGAATGTATGTATGCATGTATGTTTGTTACTCTTACACGTAAAAACTACTGAACGGATTTCGACGAAATTTGGCACACGGGTAGATCATGTGCTGGATTAACATTACTATTTATCCCGGGAAAATATAAAGCGGGACTTTTATCCCGGAAAAACTTTTAAACGCGGGTGGAGCCGCAGGCAAAAAAATGTATTACATAAAAAAACCGTTCAGCTGCTTCTAACAAACATCCAAAAAATTTCTCACACTGTCATATTAATAAGATAAGATCAATAAGATTATTATGATTACGATACCTTTTATATCAAAAAGATTTGCAAGCGCAAAAATACTTATTCAAATTGCTGCTATGATTTATACGGAAGGCACCCATCTCCATTTTCACTACGTAGATAAATGTCGCTGTCAATCATGTGTGCGGAATGGTAGGGAATTTATCGCCAATAGGTTAGACTGGTGATGATACGAACAAATAGTTCGGCAAAAATTCGACACGGGCAGGAATCGAGTACGGTCTAGCTTAAATGCCGACTATTTTATATAGATTTCATGTTTATAGTAACTTAGATCGTTAATGGAAGGAATGTTTTGATTCTATAGTTTGGTAATCGGTCTTTGGCACTGCGTCTTGATTGCCGAAAGTTGTATCATAACCGGTAAGTATACATACTGAGTTACTTTTGATTTGATATGTTTCGTCGGAGTAGTAGGTACCGATAACATACGCGATTAACGAAAATAGCGTATTTGATTCTTCACTTAACTGACAAATGTATAGTGATAGTAAAACTTTTTTAAAAAAATAGCATCGACTTCAAAAAACACTATAAGGAAAAAAATAACTTGTGCTTTGCTTATGGGTTATAAAGAAATTTAAATAAGACCAATATTGTATAGACTGCCATTCGTGTGATTATATTAGTGTAGAATGAATAAATCTTAAAAAAAATACAAACACACGAATTGAGAACCTCCTCCTTTTTTGGAAGTCGGTTAAAAAGAAGCATGTTACTAAACTTTGTGAACCCTTTTAGTCACACAATATCAAAATAATACGTTTGAATATGAAAAAAAAGTTTTTAATAATGTAAAGAAAGGATACAATAATGAGGGCGATTTCATCATCATCATCATCAGCCACATGACGTCCACTGGTGAACATAGGCCTCCCCTAAAGATTTCCAGACGGACCTGTCTAGAGCGGCCTGCATCCAGCGTGTTCCTGCGACCTTTATCAAGTCGTCTGTCCACCTTGCAGGTAAGATTTAGACTGGCGTAATTTTTGTCACGATGAAAATATAGCTTCTGTAGATGATAGACTTTTACTTGAACTCGTTGCACTTTAAGATGCAGTTTAGTCTAAAAAGCCCATAAATAATTCAATATTCTTATCTGTGTCGTAATAGTTAAATTGAGATTATTTTAATTCTATACTAATATTATAAAGGTGAAGAGTTTGTTTGTTTGTTTGAACGCGCTAATCTCAGGAACTACTGGACCGATTTTGAAAATTTTTTCACTATTAGGAAGCTACATTACTCCTAAATGCTATAGGCTTTTTATCCCGGAAAAACTTTTCCACGTGGGCAGAGCCGCGCGCAAAAGCTAGTATAGTAATAAGTGGAAAACTTCTTATATTAAATCCTATTTAAATAAAATACTTAATTACAACTCCTAACCCAAAATGGAATTCTACTTACATCATTAGTCTATTTATGGCGTTAATTTTGTTTGAGGTCGCCTCCGCCACAATATTATATTATCAAAATACTTTACAAATTTCCGACCCTATTTCTATCCCCGGAAACATTATATGGGATTAATGATTATATTACGAAATCAAAGGAGAACCCTTCCAGATTGTTTGTACAAAAAACAATGTACTCATTAAAATTAAGTGTGGGAAATAGAGAAAACAATTGTCTTTATTATAATGACCACCCATTTGGCGCGGGAAAACTGGTATGGGGGGTGAATTTTGGTATCTGTGTGAATGTAAAAATTTCACCTGCAAACGGCAATTTTCCAGTTTCCAAATGTTGCAAATTAGCCTTAAATTAAAATTATGCCAAAAATTTTACGTCATTATTCGTCGGCTCTTTGTGATTGCCGCGACCTTTTGGACCCGTGCCGCCCCTCTTATCTCCAACGTAAAAGGGACAAAGAAAAAACATAATAAATATCCAACAATATTTTTATCCAGTGGCTTTTGTGGTTGGTTTTATCAAAAATCAAATCTATGTTTAATGTTCTATTCAGCGGTGTTTAATCATTATTTGTGTCTTGCCATACGTATTTGAAAACTTATGTATGCAAATAAATTTATGAAGTTTCCTTAATTTTCCATATCAATACAGCTTTTCTATCGTCAAGAAACTTTGTTTTAACTATTTGCATATTTTCGTTAAAATTTCTATTTTATTATGCATTTAGAGTTGGAATAAATTTCTTTCTCATTCATTAGCCAAAGTCATATAAACCAATAAGAAATATATTTATTTATTTAATCTATATATTTAATTCAGATCACATAATCCATATAAATTAAAATCCATTTAACCAAATATCAATTACTTATTAGCTACTACATTTGTTATGTTACATTTCCCAGAACTACTTAACAATGATTAAATAATATAGCGAAATTTATCACTATCATCATAAAACGGAATCGTTCATTTTATGTGTATAAAACGAAGCAATAAACATTATGTACCGCCGGTCTGCGCCTTGTCTTTTTGCCCATTTAATTCTGTAAAATCCGGCTTTGAATAATGTGCGTGTTAGAAGCGGCGATAGCCTAGTTGGAAGTGGAACGGACTGCCGAGATGAATGTCCGCAGATTCAAAACCCAAGGGCACGCACCTCTGACTTTTCTAAAAAGTTATGTGTGTATTCTTTGTGAATTATCGCTCGCTTTAACGATGAAGGAAAACATCGTGAGGAAACCTGCATATCTGAGAAGTTCTCTATAGGAATTTCGAAGGTACGTGAAGTCTGCCAACCCGCACTAGGCCAGCGTGGTGGACTAAGGCCTTAACCCTCTCCGTTGTAGAGAAGGCCCGTGCTCAGCAGTGGGCAGTATATAATACAGGGCTGGTATAGTATAGTAGTAGAAGCGTGTATATAAGTCACTTATAAATTGAACTCGAAGCTTTGGCAACAATTCCTTTAGTCGTCTATGCGTATCCTAAGAAATACTGATTGTAAAGTCCAAAATAAACTTTTACCTATCAATTTTATACAGCATCACGCCTTTTTCCTTTTCAGGGGTAGATAGAGGAGTAACACCAACATTTCACCAGCTAAGTTAGGCCACGTATATTAGGAGGCGAGTCTATTGCCATTTACCGGAAATAAAGACTCAGCGCTACTTAATAGTAAGCAAAACAACCGAGAGCTCAAATAGCAGTCACACAGACGCAGTCAACCCAGACAGTCCTTTACGAAGTTATATCCAAATATTTATATTTGCATAGATATTTTCCAATTCAAAACACGCTGTTTGGTTAAAAAACGAACAGCGTTATTTATGTACACCATAACAACAAACAGCGCAATGAAGGACTAAAAAAATAAGTCCTTATTTCAATAGGATGCTAGATGGCACAATCACCGAAGTGCTTGCAAACTATTTTGCATTAAAACAATTCTATGCAATTGGGTTCAGAATGTTCATTAAAGATTTCAAGTAGAGATTTTACCTGTCTGTGAATGTTTATTAAGACATCTTCCATTTTTCTTTACAGAATAGCGTGATAATAGTTGTATAGTATTTTAAACTTGAAATAATATACGAATTAAACAAGATAAATAATATTTACCTTATGCCTGTTAACCTTACTCTTATTATACTAATATTATAAATGCGACTGCTTCGGTGGCGTAGTTGTATTACGGTACGACTGCAATGCTGAGGTCTCGGGTTCGATCCCCGGTTCGGGCAAAGTGATATTGGGTTTTTCTACTCAGTATCAGTCCGGAGTGTGGAATTTGTGCCCGATATGGCGATAGGCTCGCCCCCTATCACATCATGGGACGGAATACGCACGGCGAAAAGAGGGTGCAGTAGGTGCACCTCTGCCTACCCCTTCGGGGATAGCGGGCGTGAGTGTGTGTGTCCAATAAAACAATATTACAGCTATGATAATATGATTTGCAGATTTCAAGTAGTGTAGTAATAAATCCATAATCTGTTTTATGATATTTCTTAAGACAATAACGCTCTTGAGTGAAGAGTTAAAGCAAGTAATGGAAAAAGAACTAATTCATTTAGAACTTCTATATTTTAGGTAAACGTTAACAATAAAAGTAGTTCTTTATTGCTTTTACTAGGCGTAATACTTACTGAAAGTGTGGTTAGAAATGAGAAGGCAGATGGCTTAGCCTATAAACGTCGTGTGCCGAAAGAAGTTTCTTATAATAAAGATAAGCTTAGACAAGATCATGCCAAGAAGTTTTGATGCTACAACTTGTTTTATTACACGCGTTAAGTGTATATGAGTGTATGTTTTTGTTTAGTCATCCGACATTTATCAAAATTATATTTTGGTGCCAAAGTGTCGACGCAAAATGGAATGAATGAGTTTATGAAGAAAAAGTTATGAGATTATTGCTTGAATCATTAATCAAATACATAGTTTACGCTTAATATAAAAATATAAACAATCAAAATACAAATAATAAACCGTAGTTAATAAGTAAGATAAATAAAATACGTGGCACTACAATCAAAATTACGTCAACAATGTCCGTCAAAATGATGTATTTGTGTCCCACGCGAACCATTTCGCTAATGGAATAATAATAAAATAAATATTTGCTAATTTTAACGGTACCGATATACTTCCGAGGACTCGAATGCTCTTTGGAGAAATTTAAGATGGTGCTTCAGAATCGCTGACGATGATAAATGGGTTGGCAGTGTCAACAAAAGCCAGTAGATCTAAGTATAGGGGAGAATTATGGACTTTATAAGATTCTTTGATGTGTAAAACGTAAATTTTATGCTTTTTCGGGAGATAAGACGAATACTTTTCTTGATACAATTACTTTTAGGTAATAATCAAATGGACTTATAAGGAATTTGTAGATTGTCTAGTAAAACTGTTAGTGAAGTGTAAACGAATTTATCATCATATCGTATTTTTGTTTCCTTCAGTTAACATAATTGATCATATTGTGAACATAACCCTCGAAATAAAATAATAATAAATTTCGAACACACTCATTAAAAGCGAAACAAACAGATAACTATTTAGTAGAACGGTCATTAAAAGAACATAAACGCCAACTAACAGGTTTCGCGCTATGTTGGACCACAATACCGAAATGCCAGTAGCAGACAATTTATATGAAGCTATTCACATCACTGAATCCGGGAAGAAAAATCGTTCCGGGTATTTGAACGGTCGTTTTGAGCCGGATCGGTGGAGGTGTGAACACGCCCGGCTGCCGTGCCCGTTTCCTCACAACCAGACGGTTTGGCATAGTGCTCTTAAAAGACAATAAGGCCTGAGGACGAATACGACCGTAGCGGCAAATCGAAGTATTTGCAGTCTTCTCCGAAGCTATGAAGACCATGCAAAATTATCAGCAAATAACTATTTGAAACTGTAGTGGATTCGGGGAGAAGCACTTTTTTAATTTTTTTATAATCATTACACTATATTTCATAATAAAGAAAGACAAGAATAAACAAATTGTACTTTTTCGAATGTTTTTGTAACGCCAATTATTACAAATAGAATGGAGATTATTGAAAAGTTAGCCGATTATTAATTTTATTTTTTTGACTTCCACACTTAAGGGCCTATTCAAATAACTTTTTTGATACACGCTCTTTGCGCGTATATTTATAAAATACAGTTCCGAATCGATAAAATTTTTGTACGTCTTGATGCATTTGAAGCATCAGTGTGTATAAAATGCACCGTCTGCAAAAAACCTATCAGGAGCTACAATTCCGCTACGTTCTTCACCAAATTCATACCTCAACAATAAACAGTGGCATCGACAGTACATCAGCGAACACTCAACCATATAACATTACAGCGAGCTATAGCATTAACCACTTCACGAAATCCCCAAAACATTTCACGCGTTGAGCGTTAACAAACTGCGAATGCGAGTGCCGAATGTTCGTTACACGCTAACTGCCCATAATTTTTGGACATGAAACGTTTCGCTGACCGAATTACAAAATCTAACTGGGAATAAATATAAACGCTGTTACGATGAGTTTTAGCTCTTTATTACTTTGAAACGATGTATCGTTTATGAAATAAGGTATCAAAGTTGATAAAGTAATTAAGTTAAGTACTTTAAGTGATAGACAGCTTTATAAAGACCAATCCCTCTGTACTCCTCTCAGATTACTCAGAATTTCAAAACAAGACACCTATTGCCAATTCTGTGTTCATTACAGTTGAATGCTAGACGAGCATGCCGCTCGCCTGATAGTACCGCCCATAAACAGTCGCAACACCATACAGAACTTTGAAGTACAAAGTACTACGTAGTACTCCACTACGCTCGCCAGCATGAGATGTAAAATGCTAAGTTTCATTATGCCCTGTACGCTTGCTACAATATCCTTCAAACCGGAATACAACAGTGCATGCACACTATTGCTTGACTGTAGAAATATACATAGTAGTGGTACCTACACAGACAGCCCTTCGTATACGAGTTGCCGATCGATCGCCTATCGCCAGTAGGATACTATATTCGCAATACCTCGCCTATCTGATTATTAACTGGACAAGTTAGTAAGCCTTGAAAAAGATAAGTCAACGCCCTTTCATCAATATTACTCCAAGAGAATAATAACAATACAATTTGTTTCGCCTAACTTTAATGTCTATTCAAGCGGCACAATTATAGACGTTAATAAAATGATAAATGATTTCTTCCATGGCGTTATTTATCTTAGTCAATATTTGTTGCCGAAAAGTTGCCTTGTATCGTTTTTGTTTAGTCAGGACGGAGTTAATTTTATGATAAAACTATAATATATTGTAATCCAAAACCATATTTCAAATAACAACAATTGTTCATAATTAGTACCTATACTTAATCGTTAATAAAGGCATTACCTAACCTATAATTCCCGAAAGCAAATTACAATATAACAAGTATAACTACTGGACATAATGAGACTTAACATCTTATGTCTCAGGATGACGAGCGTAGTGGAATGCCACACAGTACTTTGTAAGTCAAGGTGCTGGATGGTGTTGCTACTGTTTATGGGTGGTCGTATCGCTTACCATCAGGCGAACGGCAGGCTCGTCTCGTCCTTCAATGCTATAAAAAAAAAAAATACAATGTCACAAATACTTGCCAAAGAATACCAATTCCTTCCTAGGATTCGCGAGGCTATTGAAATTAAAAAACACCCAAATTTCAATAGAGGAGATGGTTGGAAGCTTGCACATGCTAGGGATCCTGTCATACATTTAATTAAATCGGAACCCAAAAGACCAGTTGCCAGACTTCAAGACACTGTGAGCTCATTCTGCGTTGATCCGACCGTTAACAACGAATGGTTTCAAAAACTTTTATAATTGTTAAATTTAGGTTGGTATTGTAACTTTCACTTTTTTGGACAATCAACACCTCAGTCCGTCCCGTGACCATGAAGGCTGTAAAGTCTTCGAAACGTCGGGAGAAAATATAATTTTGAAAACCGCGATAAAATCCGAAAAACAGTTTTATCTAAAATTACAATGTCATTAAAAATCACACCATATTATACCATACTGATCACTTTGGAAAATATATTATGTTTGTAAGTATTTAGCAATAAAGGGAGTGTCCTCTGTTTGTGTTCCACAAAGAGGGTAGCCGTCCGAACCCACCAAAATGGCGGCGTAATTGTTATCTCGTTTATTCTAGCTCGAAACCTTTAGCGTTCACCTGAAACTAACATGTTTATGGCAAGACACAAAGTTACTCGTATATAACGCTTTATTGCAACTACAACGTGTTCAAACAATTTTAACACAATATAAACCACATTATTAGTGAAAACATAATTTAAATGTGGTCTGTGCTTTGTATCATTGAATCTACAATTAGAATTAATATTTGAATAGTTACGTTTTTAGAATCTACGCTTTGCACAAGATTGTGTATGCCATCAGCAAGACAACCTAACGCTTAGTTATGTTCTATTGTCTGACTTATACATCTGTCTGTACTCTGCGCCATACCATAAATCCTTTAACTGTCCCAATACGTTCTGATGGACAAAAATGTAATCTATTGGCAACAAATCCAAGCCTACATAATCACCAATTTGGCTAAATGCCTAATTTGACTACCTATTTACACGTGTAAAACGATTTGCATCGCTCGTAGCTTATTCTGTTGTTGCAAACTGCATGGATTTTGTTAATTGTCCGCATAAAATGTGTTCCACAGACCGAGCTTAAATAAATAGGGGTCAAGAATTACATTCGGCAGGGACCTCTACTAATGTCTAGGGACGACTTTCATTTACAAAAAGCCCCGTTTCATATGAAATATAACGTGAATTTATATTGGCTTCTATTCTGTACGTCTCATTCAGTTTTTGCAAAGTATCTCAATTTGGTTAAATGGCTGGAATTGTTTGCAAAGGTTCCTTTGGAGAATTTTTATATTATTAAGAATTTTGTGTTATATTTTTTTTTTAGGAAAGCTTGACGACTTTTATATTATTTGTCACTATGTTATACCTATTGTACATATTTTTAAATTTCTGATTGGGTTCAAGGGTAGAACCATACCATACCATACTAGCCCTGTATTATATACTGCCCACTGCTGAGCACAGGCCTCCTGGGAGGGGTTAGGCCTTAGTCCACCACGCTGGCCTAGTGCGGGTTGGCAGACTTCAAATACCTTCGAAATTCAGAGATCTCCTCAGGTATGCAGGTTTCCTCACGATGTTTTCCTTCACCGTTACAGCGAGCGATAATTCACAAAGAATACACACAACATTTTTAGAAAGTCAGAGGTGTATACCCTTGGGTTTTGAACCTGCAGACATTCGTCTCGGCAGTCCGTTCCACTCCCAACTAGGCTATCGCCACTTTAGGGTAGGTACTTGCATATAATTCAAGTTGCTCAAAGCTAAACAAGCCTACCATTTCCAATTTACAGTTTCTATTATGAACCATATACGGCTACTTTAATGAATGGGTATCTTGGATCAGAATATTTCTACCTTTATACTCACACACTAACACCCCATAAGGCCTACAAAGTAACCATAATAGTAAACGTGACAGAACTTGGTGTGCAACGGACCAGAAAAAATGTAAAATGGGTGATCTTCAAAACATTTTCCTTCTTTTTTCGAGTATTGTGGGGTCCAAATATAGTTCTTACCCATGGTACAGGGGTACCACCATCTTTTACAAAACCATCATATCGCAGGAACGTTTTATTTCAAGCTTACTATATTACTCAGATTCGTACTATGACCTTATAAAACAATAATGTTTTACTCCTGCGTAGTGATGTAAAAGATCGAATGATTGTCTATGCCCTGATTTAAGATGGCATTTTTTTTACGTTCCAAGTCACGCATAAACCGAATAATTTAACAGGTCTTAATATCTTATACAAACATGTTTACAGACTTTCGCATTTATAATATTAGGGGGATTGTAGGATGTAAGTTTATTTATTGAAGTTGTAGTTATTGTTTGAAACATAGGTGTTATTTGTACTTTTTTGTTTAGTATCTATGTCGCCTTTGTTTCACCAGTAAGTCGTACGCCACAGTTCAGTTTGTCTAGTTATATTTGTTTCTTGTTAGGTAAGATATTCGCGCCGCAAAATGTTGAAAGAATAATTCCTGGACTGTGTGTTTAGATTTTATGATTCAAGCGGATTATGATATATACGAAACGAAATATTCTTTAAAGTATTATGTTAAACTATGTTTATTGTTGCTGGGTATTTCCTTTAAAGTAACTTTAATATTATCGTTATAAATAATAATAATACCAGCACTAAACTGTCCCAATGTTGGGCACAGGCCTCTTCTACTACTAAGTGGGTTTAAGCCGTAGTCCACCACGCAGTCGGCCTAGTAAGGGTAGGCAGACTTTACATCAATTCGACATTCCTAGATATGTAGATTTCCTCATGATTTTATCCTTTATCGTTATAGCCAGCGATAATCGATGAACAATATACACGTTACTTTGAAAAGACAGAGGTGTGTACCTTCGATTTTGAACCTACGTCTCGGCAATCCGTTCTATTCCCAACTAGGCTATACCGCGTGCGGTACGGCCTAGTTGGCCCAGATAACGTGTTATCTATATAAAACTACATATACATGAATGTTTATTAAACATTTTTCTATACTAATATTATAAAGAGCAAAGATTTGTAAGTACGTATGTTTGTAACGAATAAACTCAAAAACTACTGAACGGATTTCGATGAAATTTGGCACACGGGTAGATCATGTCCTGGATTAATTAGGCTACTTTTTATCCCGGGAAAATATTTTTATCCGGGAATAACTTTGTCACGCGGGCGAAGTCGCGAGCAGTAATCTAGTCTATTATAAAGCGGAAAGATTTGTATTTTTGTATGTTTGCAATGAATAAACTCAAAAACTACTCGATCGACTTTAAAAACTCTTTCACCAATATAAAGCTATATTATCAGCGAGTAACATAGGCTACTTTTCATCCTGGGAAAATATAAAGAGGGACTTTTATCCCGGAAAAACTCATTCACGCGGGCGGACCCACGAGCAAAAGCCTAGTCTTTAATATTTTATTCTATTGCATCTTGTTTATTTAATAATATTTACAAATAAAACTCCATATAATTAATTTAGCATATTTCAGAGAGCACAAAAGTTTCAACCGAAACATTTGAATCAAACAATTTGCCGAAAATGAGTTATGAAACCCATATTTTATTCATAATAATAAAGTTTACTAACTGCTTGAAGAGCAATATTTGTTAAAGCCAAAATCGGAGTTTGAACGAGGATGCAATTAGTGTCTTGCAGAGTTTCATACTCGACAACTCTTAAAATTCCCTTATTTTAGCAGAGTACAAACGGAACTCGTCAACTCGACAATGGGATTGGAAAATGATGTAACTTTTTTGAGAGATGTTTACTTTTCAATAATCGTTTGCTTAAGGAAAATGAAGGAAGCGCTTTGTTAAAATAGAGCCATTTTTATGATATTTAAAAACACAATTTAACTATCTTTTGGTCGTGGCACTGCCCGCGTCAAAAAGTTTTGTCGGGATAAAAGTTCCGCTATATATTTTCCCGGGATCAAAAATAGCTCTTATCCTTCCCGGGGTCTCAAACTATCTCTATACTATAAATTTCATCAAAATCGGTTCAGTGGTTCAGCCGTGAAAGCGTAACAGACGGACTTACAGACAGAGGTATTTTCCTATTTATAAGTATGGAATACAAGTCTTTGTTCGCGGCTCCGCCCGCGTGAATGAGTTTTCCCGGGATAAAAGTTCCGCTTTATATTTTCCCGGGATAAAAAGTAGCCTATGTGTTAATCCAGGACATAATCTACCCGTGTGCCAAATTTCATCGAAATCCGTTCAGTAGTTTTTGCGTGGAAGAGTAACCCTACGAAAATGGACTTGAACGAAATTGTATGTTGATTGTTATGCCTGAGGCAATTGTCAACACATTGAGCTACTGTATAAAGTTAAGACGAACAAAAAATGAATTTTCATAATTTAGAAACACGATCCTGAAGGAAACTATTTGAGTAAGACAGTTTTACCAGAACTGGTGAAAAATCGACCCTCATCCCGCTCCAACATAAGATCGGCACTACACGCTTAGACACTTGTCGTAGAAACAATTTGCATTGAATTTTATGACCGGCCAGCTCTCTGAAGCAAACTCTCTCTTGAGCATCACAAACAACTTATTTTAGAAAACCTCAAATAAAATTATCAACTGTGAAACGAATCCTGCTAATGCTGCAACAATATTAAGGAGGCGAGTCCTAATGTATATGAACCTAAAATACAGCTACGTAGTTTCAATCAAATTTGATTCGATCGAAAGGAATGCAAGTTGATGATTCTAGAACATCGCTAAACTAATAATTTAATCTTGTCAAAGCGTTTAAAAAGAATTCCTGTGAAGGTAATAAATAGCTGTACAGCGCTAAGACACTGTAAATAGAGATAAAGTTAATTGAAATAGAGCGGAACTCCAGCTTCTATTTAATAAAGAGTTATTAACTTAGACTGAATGCAACAGGGATGCCTATAGCAATTCGATACAACATAAAACAATGGCGAAGAAAGAAAAAAAATTATAAGGCAAGCCGATACTTTTACTATTAAAGTATGGTAGTGACACCGGCGTCGCACGTTCCGCCACTACGCCCGAATCAGTGCCCACCGCTTGCGCCGCAGCGATACCCGCCGCGTACTACGCTACACGCCAGAGGAAACCCAGCAGGCGCAGCAGCGGGCACCGACACTCTTCACGCCTCACATCTTTATAAACAGCATCGTACATTGCAATATGTTTGTTTTTACGTGTGCGATGACGCGGACTGCTGCACGCGCCGCCGTAATGTAAGCGGAAAAATCGCACGCCGCGCCGCGCGACTCCCCGCGTCTCCGTACACGAGGCTATACCACTGCCATAAAGGTTATTCCGAATTAACTACTTTGTTTTTCGCTTAATCTAGGTAGGTATTTTAAACGCACTTGACACGATAAAATATTCTGATAGAAACTAATTACACTCAAACTAAAACTAGTAAGCTAACGTAAGCTAAAAAGTAAGCTAACACATCAGCTGCAGCGTGAATAAGATGCGACCTAGCGACCTCAATTACAGAAGGTTTATGTAACTAATAAAGGCGACGCGCAGACGTTGTCAACTTGACGAACCAGAAATGAAAAATGGCAGCAAAGAGCTGTCAATATTTTGTTTCATACAATTATAGATAATGCCATCCACGATGACGCGTCACACTAACTTTCCTAGTCGCTTACAGACTACAATGCAAGTTAGCAACATACCGCTTGTCTTTTGTATAGTTCTGTAAACACTATAAGCGCATACGCATACTACGATGAATAATCAAAGTTCCTTTAACCCGTATAATCTCCGAAATTTGTAGCGCGCGTTATCGTGGATGACATTTTTATTCAATGGGTAAACTACTCAGCAGTTGTATTGTTGCCAGTTGCTTCAACTAAATTGTGACACTAATCCACAGTTGACTAGTTGGCGATTACCATACCATACCAGCTCTGTATTAAATACTGCCCACTGCTGAGCACGGGCCTCCTCTACTACTGAGAGGGTTTAGGCCTTAGTCCACCACGCTGGCCTAGTGCGGGTTAGCAGACTTGACATACCTTCAAAATTCAGAGAACTTCTCAGGTATGCAGGTTTCCTCACGATGTTTTCCTTCACCGTTAAAGCGAGCGATAATTCACAAAGAATACACACATAACTTTTTAGAAGAGTCAGAGGTGTGTGCCCTTGTGTTTGTTACTTGGCGATCAACTAAATTACTTTTCTTTCGAAACCACTGTCATAGAAATTGTTTGCAAAATGTTGTTCGTTGCCCTATTGTCTCGGGTAATGTAAGTTCACAACGTCTACGCACCACCGACAGCAAAAACTCCACAACGAATCTACAAACACAAAAAGGTTACTTAAAACTTACACTAATGCGGTGTCAATCAACGCCGCCTGATGTAAGCGAACCATACAGCACAAACAATACGATGCGTCTTCTATACCTCAATCATAGTACATAAGCGCATTACTGGCGTGCTATGTACTTGCAAATTTGCATGCATATTGCAGATTCATGCCGCATTGCTGTCTTTAGTATTTCCCCCGAGCTATTGCTAAATTACATATCTTGGTTGTAAATGAATAACATGTTTTCATTCGTTTTGGTGTGAATTATTTCGTTTTGATTGTCGTGCTGCAATTTGAAGTTGCAGTTTGTAATCGTTTTTATTGCGATTTCGAAGTGTAGGACAGTTTTAATGTTTGTATATTAAAGTAAATTGGAACAAAGCTTAAAAAGTGGCATTTCTCTACACTACATTAGAGCAGCGTCGTCAACTGAACAGTATAAGCCGTCTCAGTAGTAAAGGAAGCCCGAACCCAGCAGTGGGTCATTATATTAGTAAGACTGGTATTATTTTAAGTGGCATTCATTCTATTCAATTTGCGAGATGGCAAGTGACATCGCTTAAGGTCTCTGCTCTCAACGAGCTCTGGCGAGTATCCACTAACAAGTAATCCCGAGAGTAGATATTACCCACGTGACTATTGTTCTAGAATGTTCGTTTTAAAACACGAAGGGAAAGGAGATGTCCGCTTTTTGTATGAGTGCTGGGCCTCAAAATCTAACAAGGCTCAAACTTTAGGCGTATTAAAAGGGCAAAATATGGAACTTAGATCGATTAAAAAAATATTTTTCGACCCCTCCATTCATAACCAACTTTTTTAAAAACGTTCATACTAAGTGTAGTTTTCAAGCCAAACAAAATTACATAAATCTCAAATTCGGAGGTCTTTAAAATTAAACAATTTATTGCAAAACGTTAGTTTTCAGGAGTTCTATCCAAATATATATAAATTGTCTTGTTTAGAATTTCAGGCCCGTTTTTGGACATGTCCTTTTACTTTAAAATATTGGTTATTCATTTGTTTTTTTGATGACGAAGCGAAGCGGAGAAGGAAGGAAAAAACCTGACCCTAAAGTCATGTAGGACGAAAGCAGAGCGTAAGTAAGAGAGAAAGAAATATAACTACTTCTCTATTCATTTATATTATTTAAACTCATATCATTTACTTTAAAAGACCCATTTTAGTCTTATTATATTATACTCCCAACTAAAATTTAAACACTGAAACGTACTAGAAACTTCTACGTACCATTTCTTAAATACCCCGGGAAACAACGTCCTATAAACTTAAATCATTTTATACTCATTTTACAACCATGTACGTAGCGTCGTATTTCAACACTCGTAACCGCACGAAGATTAGGGTCGTAACGTAATGTTACATTTACCCTGAATACTATACTAAAAGCGTCTTGCTAATAACAAAATAATACCTAAATAACTCACGGGACATGTTGAAATGCAATGCAATTAATTAGACATCTTATGTCTCAGGATGACGAGCGCAGTGGAAAGCCACACTGTGATTTGTAACTCAAGGTCCTGTATGGTTTTGCTACTGTTTATGGGCGGTCGTATCGCTTACCATCAGGCGAACGGCATACTCGTCTCGTCATTCAATGATATAGAAAAAAATGCGTTTTCAACAGTAATCCGAATGTTGGTCCGTAGAGGTAAGCTCTTTGGCACATGCAGAGCTAGAGTTTCGGAAATACTCACAGAAAACTACTCGCGTACACTCCAATTTTCACGAGAGTCCTATCATGGATACACACACACTCACGCCTTTTATCCCCGAAGGGGTAGGCAGTGGCGCAACTAGTGCACCCACTTTTCGCCGTGTATATTCCGCCCCATGATATGATAGAGGCCTATCGCCATATCGGGTACAAATTCTAGACTCCGGGCTGATACTGATTAGAAAAACCCCATATCACTTTGCACAACCCGGGCATCGAACCCGAGATCTCAGCATTACAGTCGTACCGTAATACAATTACGCAACCGAGGCAGTCCTATCATGGACGACGATAAAATTTAATAAAACATGTTTGCTATAGTTTTAAAATTGCCTGTTCTTTACCCATATCAATTTCGTGGGGGATGACGGTAAACGTGAGTATTATTTACAACGTGGATTGTCTCTACTATAACCACAATATAATCATGTAATACTAATAAATATAACATTTATGCCAACCTAATTTTCTATAATATTATTACATATCTGTCGGAACGAGACATAAAACAATCTTTATGCCAATAAATAAGAAGAACATTAAGTCCATACCATAAATAATTGTTTACATGCCATTCAATTTTCAAATAAAACACGACGAAGCAAATACAATTCTAAAGGGACAATACGAAATAAAAATCACCGGTGCGAACAATACCTAACAATAGAGTGTTGAGTAATGGACCTACGGCTGAGGGTATTCACCGCAAGAGAACTTGTGTAGGCTGATTCTATATTATTTTGGCAATACAATAACCCTATAACTAATGGGAGTGGAAGTGGGCAGGAATGATGGCAGATGGTGCAAAGTAGTACTGGAATGGAGACCAAGAACTTGTCATAGAAACTGAGGCAGGCCTTTGACGAGATGGACCGACGACCTGGTTCACGTGGCGGTAAGAAGCTGAATGAGAACTGCCTTAGACAAAGCTACATGGCGTGCAATGCAAGAGGCCTACACTCAGGCCTCAGCATTGGGTGAACATATAGGCTGAAGAAAAATAACCCTAATCTCAGTTATAGATATAAAATTAGTGATACGAATTGGAAAAAACTGGTCGATTTATAGAAAAAAAAAAATTGCGATTGGTGTCAAGGTAAGTAAATAAACAAATATGATGAGACTTAACATCTCATGTCTCAGGAAAACGAGCGCAGTGGAATGCCAAACAGTACTTTGTAACTGAAGGTGCTGAATGGTATTGCTATTGTTTATAGGTGCTCGTATCGCTTACCATCAAGCGAACGGCATGCTGGTCTCGTCATTCAATTCCATAACAAAACAAAACAAAAAAAAACCTATGTTACTCGCAGATAACCTAGCTTCGTGGTGAAAAAAAAATTATAATCGGTCCAGTAATATTCGAGTTTATTCGTTAAAAACATACAAAAAATCAAAAATAGAAAGAAAGAAATAAAAAATTATTTGCACAGTATACTGGGCCGCACATAAACATTTAAAACAAAAATAAGTAATACATATTATTAGGATAAAAGTTTTGTAACGGTATTTGTAGCATGCTAACCAGTTGAAATGTCAAGCTAAAAGTGGAAGTGGCAGTTGGGAGTATAAAAAGGGTGCCGTGTCGATGTGCATAGTCAGTCGGGCTCAGTCTCGCAGTCGATCTCAGTCGTAGTCTTAGTGACAGTTGAGTAAGTTTATCTTTGACTTTCATGCTGGTCGGTTGGTTGCTGATATCTTTGTAAAAGTATTTCGGCTAAATGTGTTTATGTAAACTCAGTGATAAATCGTCTTCATTTAAATCTAAATCCCTTCTGTTCCTAACATCAGAAGTGGGATTAGTAATCAATGCCCACGGAAATAGATTGTGCTCACTACATGTGTTCGCTATGTGGAATACATGCATGGTACGATGGAGATATTTGACTACCCGCAATTTGCGTGAAGAAAAAAATTGCGCTGTGTAATATCGGGATAAGAACTAGACTACAACGTGAATAAAAGTGGACAAGTGTGAAACATAGCCATCGCATGTTCATTTCTGACGTCATGTGCATACGGCTTCAAATGAACAAGGATCTGCGTGTGTACCGCGATCAAACTGTTGGTGTTCAAGTGTTCCTGTTGGTGTTCAAACGTTACTGTTGGTGCTCTAACGTTCCGGTAGATGTGCTGCGTATGGTGTCACAGTTGGTGGCCTGAGCAAAGTGATTGCGAGGTGTCAACTGGCGATTGATGCTAACTATCCTATCGTAGAGGATGTTCATCGTTGACTATAAAGGAAGTCTGGTATCGTATGACCCATAACTCTTGTTTGAGGGTTCTGGTTTCCTATATTTCTTGGTAACCTTTACAAATATTGTGATCTTGTTTAACAGGGCATGTACAGACATTGATTAACGAGCAATTCGTGGTTATTATTGGAACAGAGCCGTCCTTAAACTAAAGGACTTGGAGAAAAATACCCGTTGTGGTAAACTATGATTGTACATGGCCTTGGTTAATAAAAGTGATCTAAGTGTATAGTGTTCGGTCTGAAGGATTGCTGGCCTTCCTAGGTCAAGGTATCGGATCGTAGCACTGCACTGTTTACAATTTTGGATTAAGAGCGTGTCATGCGATACTTTTTAGGTTGTCCTCATATTAAGATGACTACTGAACTCCTGGTCAAAGTTTGATGTGACATTTGATTGAAGGCCAGGATAGAGTGAATGATTGATGCCGCTGTGATATTTTTGATTGCAGGGACTGAAGATCCTTGCGGGGGTGTACTTACTCAATGTTTTCAGCGTTTGAAGACCCCGTAAAGCGTGACTACTGAGGAGCCTCTGTGGGATCCTTTGGTGGATTTGACGATTGCTGCAATGATAGAGGATATTCGGTATCGTATTACCCGTAATCCCTGCTTGAGGGTTATGGTTTCCTTTATTTCTCCATAATCTTCGTAAATGTTGGGATCTCGTTTTACCACGTGGTGGTGACTGGAGATTCTGCCCAAACCACTTCGCAGGTGGATTTGCTTGTTGTAGCAATGAGATGGCTGTTCAGAAAGTTTAACGCCAGATTTTATTTAAGGTCAGAAAAGGCCGAACGGTGTTTTTGCTGTTGTGGTTCTTATGTTTGCAGGAATTGGATATTCATGCAGTGTATGTGCCCTATCTTCGCAATGCGGAGCAGCGCGCAACGACGCGCTCCAGGCTGTACGAGTGCGGAATGTCATGCTCGTGGCTGCACGAGTGCGGATCGGCGCGCTCTGGTCCTTGCGGAGTAGCGGTTAACAGGCGTTGGCCTGGCAGATGCATTTTTAATGCATAACAGGCGTAGTCCTGGCAGATGCGTTTTATAATGCATATCAGGCTATGGCCTGGCAGACACACTAGCCGTGGTATGTAAACTGTTTTGAAGTATACGCGTGGTGAAAGAGTCATGTGTAAATTATTGTAAGTAGCGAAGGCCATGTGTAACCTTTGTAAGTGACTCTGGATCAGTCCTCTTTACCTTTTGCTATACGGACTACAAAACATGATCGGTGTATTGTGGATGATTGAAGTCCGGAATTCAAGCAGTCGGAATACACCTTCTTTTGTTAATTTTTGTTAAAATGAATTTGTTCAAAATTATTTTTGATTACGTGGTTGCTCGTGAAAGCTCGAGTGCACGCTTGCTTTCATGAGTCATAAGCTTTTGCCTGAATGTTACTTCAGGGTACATGTTAGGCGTGCGGAGGCATGCTTCAGGCGGCATGCAACGGTACGGTGCGCCATATGCGCTTCAGGACGGTGGGCCCTATGCGTTTCAGAACGGTGCGCCCTATGCGTTCCAGAACGGTGCGCCCTATGCGTTTCAGAACGGTGCGCCCTATGCGTTCCAGAACGGTGCGCCCTATGCGCTTCAGAACGGTGCGCTCTATGCGCTGCGGAACGGTGCGCTCTATGCGCTGCGGAACGGTGCGCTCTATGCGCTGCGGACGATGCGCTCTGTGCGCTGCGGAGGATGCGCTCTGTGCGCTGCGGACGATGCGCTCTGTGCGCTGCGGAGGATGCGCTCTGTGCGCTGCGGACGATGCGCTCTGTGCGCTGCGGAACGGTACGCTCTATGCACTGCGGATCAGCGCGCTCTGGTCCTTGCGGAGTAGCGGGTCTTGGTCTGATTTGAGCGTTTCTTTGTAAACGTACACGGACTCTGTCCGGCAGACACAAAGTGGTTATGTGTGCAGACCTTGATCCAGCTGACACATTTTGTAATGTGTGATAACTTTAGTCTAGTTTTGGGCCCAAGGCCTCCACGGACTCTGTCCGGCTGGCACTTATTAGTGCGTAGCGGGTCTTGGTCTGATTTGAGCGTTTCTTTGTAAACGTACACGGACTCTGTCCGGCAGACACAAAGTGGTTATGTGTGCAGACCTTGATCCAGCTGACACATTTTGTAATGTGTGATAACTTTAGTCTAGTTTTGGGCCCGAGGCCTCCACGGACTCTGTCCGGCTGGCACTTTTTAGTGCGTAGCGGGTCTTGGTCTGATTTGAGCGTTTCTTTGTAAACGTACACGGACTCTGTCCGGCAGACACAAAGTGGTTATGTGTGCAGACCTTGACCCAGCTGACACATTTTCTAATGTGTGCAGACCTTAGTCTGGTTTTGGGCCCGAGGCCTTCACGGACTCTGTCCGGCTAGCACATTTTTTATGTGCTCACGGACCTTGGTCTGATTATGGCGTTGCTTTGTAAACGTACACGGACTCTGTCCGGCAGACGCAAAGTGGTTATGCGTGCAGACCTTGGTACGGCAGACGCACTGTGTGCGTGTGGACTTCGGTCCGGCAGACGCACTGTGTGCGTGTGGACTTCGGTCCGGCAGACGCACTGTGTGCGTGTGGACTTCGGTCCGGTAGATTGTACGTGATGCGCTGCGCTGCTGAACTGCGCGCTCCTGGTGATGCGCTGCGCTGCTGAACTGCGCGCTCCTGGTGATGCGCTGCGCTGCTGAACTGCGCGCTCCTGGCGATGCCGTGCGCTGCTGAACTGTGCGCTCCTGGCGATGCGCTACTGAACTACGCGCTCCTCGCGAGGCACTCGGGTGAGAAGTTTTCATTCTGCCATGTCTCTTTGTTTTGTTATTATGATTCGATGAGTTCTTTATAAGGATTCTGTTTTCATGAATTTAAAAGATTGATCTGAGTACAAAATTATTGGCAAACCGCCTATGTAACAAGTTTTGTCAGTGTGCTGCTGGTTAAGTGATGAACACATTCGTATACTGATAGATTGGTGTTACGTCACCTAATTACAAATTATAGTTAGACATTGAATTTGAAATGGAAATTAAATTCCAAATTGAAATTTAATTCGCAATTGAAATTAAAGTTAAAATTTTAGTTGACAATGAAATTGAAAAGTTTTGAAACGGGTATCCAACCCTTCAAAGCTATTTTCCACCTGACCTCATGAGGGTCAGGAATGGCTGAGCAATAAGATGTTCCTGTGTTTCTTTATTTTTACAGGAATGGAGACTACTGCTAGTTGAAGCACAAGTGCCATAACTGTTTCGATTGAAAAACTGTCTTCACTGCAGCTATCGAACAGCTTCGATGAGACGATTTCAACAGATCGTCAATCACACACCGCTTAAATAAGCATTGTTTGGATTGTATTCACTTTAGTAACTATTTGACAGTAATGTCAATGACTTCTTCTGGGAGGCGATGGTAGAAGGGCGTTTTGGGGTGCTGTATATTTTGTACAACTAAAGTTTTATGGAAATGTTTTTAAAGTTTCTTAAGGAGTGAACACGTTTAAGGGAAGTTTTATCTTGCGGTCGGCATAGCCTTTGTCTTATGTCCAACATGTTATCCAGACCGACGGATACACTCCAAGTGAGGTATAGTTTCATGTTATTGGATGTTGCTTTAGAGTGCGCTCGGGCATGTGATCCTTGTACATGGGACGTACTTGGGGGCTGTGTTTTATTATATTTTTGGACATATTTATGTGCTTTGGGTTTTTTATACGCAGATGCAAATGATGAGTTTGAGGAGGCTAATACTCCTAGCGTCGCCCAGACTTCTGAAAACGAAAAACCTGGTGGCTTCAGCAAGCATTAACCAAGCACGTCCGGGACACAGAGGTGCATTGAAGAGCCTGCTGCACCTTCACTTCATTCAGACTTCATTGCCAGTTCTGGAGACTGATCTTCAGAGCTAGAAGATGAAGCCCGAGGACGGACTCCCGTCAGGAGAGGCCGTATTAGGATAAAAGTTTTGTAACGGTATTTGTAGCATGCTAACCAGTTGAAATGTCAAGCTAAAAGTGGAAGTGGCAGTTGGGAGTATAAAAAGGGTGCCGTGTCGATGTGCATAGTCAGTCGGGCTCAGTCTCGCAGTCGATCTCAGTCGTAGTCTTAGTGACAGTTGAGTAAGTTTATCTTTGACTTTCATGCTGGTCGGTTGGTTGCTGATATCTTTGTAAAAGTATTTCGGCTAAATGTGTTTATGTAAACTCAGTGATAAATCGTCTTCATTTAAATCTAAATCCCTTCTGTTCCTAACAATATAAATAAACATTAAAATATAAATCATTCCTCTTTATAATATTAGTATCGATAACTTAATAAGGTTCGCAGGAACACGCTGGATGCAGGCCGCTTTTGACAAGCCCGTATGGAAATCTTTAGGGGAGGCCTATGTTCAGCAGTGGACGTCATGTGGCTGATGAGGATGATAGATACCTTATAATATATCCTTCACTAAAAACATAAATAAAATTAACTTTAATTACTCTATAGATACTTCGTTCCTAAATAGGATAAACTTGGTGCGGGATTTGGGTATATTGTTGGACTCAAGCTTACACTTTGATTCGCATATAGAATATATAGTCAACAAAGCTTTCAGTTTGTATGGCTTCGTCATGAGATCTACATCCGAATTTGTGCGGCCTCATACTTACCTCCTACTGTATAAAACTTTAATCCGATCACAGCTTGAATATGCAGTGCCGATCTGGAACCCATTTTACAATAAATACAATAATCAACTTGAGATAGTCCAGAAGAAGTTTCTATGTGCTATGAATTATAGATGCCACAACACAAAAATTCCCTATACTCAATTATTAAAACGTTACAATGTTTTAAGCCTTGAATCAAGACGTTTGCTCCTGGACGTTATGATGCTGCACAGCCTGTGTAACAACAGATATGACTGTGTCGAACTCACAAATAAAATATATTATCGGGTACCTAGAACTGTAATTAGACGAGGGGTGCGCGTGCCTCAATTATTTCATACTGAGCCATGTAGAAGTAATGCAGGTAATCGAGTACCTCTCCGACGTCTTTTAGATACCTACAACACACATTTTTCAAATATTGATATTTTTTCTGAACTAAATTTCAAGTTTAAAAAAAAAATCTCAAGTTGTCTAAGATGACTTCATAATATTACATAGTCTGTTCGTAATTTAATACAATTCTTAATTCTGTAATTATGTCAATGTGTGGACAATGGTGTGGGTTATGTGTTTTTGAATTTATTTAGATTAAGATTAGTTTATAATATATTTTAGCATGTAACCGTTTATTGTTCCTATAAATAAAAATAAAATAAAAGTAATTAGCACAGAAAATTAGGCACCGACACAAATTAAATATTGAATGCACATAAACATAATAATACGAATGGCAATGCAAATAACATTCCTCTCATTTTAACTCAATAACCATTTGCAAAGTGGAAGTTATTTCACACTTTATACTGGTTTCTGAAGTGGGTTTTATCACAATAATGTAAATTGATTGCTCGGTGTCACATTTTTAGCGTGTTTTCTGTTTTGTTAACGATTTGTTTCGTTATAAGTAAATATTGGGTGTCACAAACAATGATCGTAACAAAGCTGTTTTTTTTATACAACACAAATTGTGACTAGTTTTTAATAAAATAAGTGTGTGTGTGTACTTATGTACACGCGTTAGAAGTTATACTTCTTTGGCGTAACAAGATAAAAATATTTTTAAATAACGCCTTTCGCCTTATTCTACGTTCAAAATTCAAAACTAAAATGTTGACTAACTTCAGGGTGTCGGTTTTTCGTGACGGTGTGCGCGCGCATCATAAAATTTACTCTCATCATTTTTCCGTAACGCGCCAAAAGAAGTATAACTTCAAAAAATCATTTATCTTGATCTTACTGATTTGTGTAAAATATACTAAGGGCGGTATTAATAAATTAATCTCAAGTTTGAGTTACATCTCAAGTATTGATAGTTCAATACATTATGTCTACTTGAGACGTTACTCAAACTTGAGATTGATTTATTAATACCACCCTAAGAGTAAATCCGTACCTGATCGAAGTATAGTTATAAAAAAGTCAATCTATTAAAAACATTGCAAAAAAGAAATTCCACTTCCATAATCCACACACACACACACACATACACACACACGCACACACACACGCCTTTTATATCCGAAGAGGTAGACAGAGGCGCAACTAAATGTATCCACTTTTCGCCGTGCGTATTTCGTCCCGCGATGTGATAGGGGGCTAGCCTATCGCTATATTGGGCACAAATTCCAGACCCCGGGCTAATACTGAATAGGAAAACCCAATATCACTTTGTCCGACCCGGATATCGAACCCGAGATCTCAGCTTTGCAGTCGTACCGTAATACAACTTCGCCACCGGGGCACTCCTTAATCCAAGACCATAGATATAAACTGTAGAGACAATTATGCAGAGTTCATAGTAATTACAGCTCGTAAAACCAAAATTACCGCGCAGCGATTCACCCCAACGTAGGTATAAAGAAAAACACATACTGAACTCTCAAACCGTGAAATTCCAGCTCCTAAGTTGTGCCCGAACCGTGACTTTACGGCCAAGTTTCGCGTAAGAAAGTAACCCGCTTACTCGAGTTAAAAGAAATCGGTTTGTTCTGAAACAGTCAAACTTCCATCAGTTCTCATGAAAGATAAAGTAGCATCTAGCTGGATAAGTCTTGGGAGTATCGTAGTGGAATCTTTGAAACGGTTTACTTCACTTCTCGAATAAAAATTTTAAAGGATTTTAAATCATCATTGTTTTATAAATGGCTATCAAACGTTTAAGATAAAGTTTTATTTCAATTCCAACTAAATAGAAAAGAGATATTTTTCATGGATTGGTATTTCTGGATATCTTGCGTACATATCAGATATTTCCGAACCGAATTCGATTGGTTTTTGTTTTTGAATTTAGCTTCGCATTTCGTTGAGGTGATGTGATTTTAATCTGGGATGGCGAGGGACTGGGCATTTTAAACTTAAATCTCGGGCCACTCTATTCGTCCAAGCCATCTGATCATTGTTTTTAGACTTCACCAAACGATAAACCCCTTGAGGCGAATTAACAGCAATAAAAAGGGTATTTAAAACATTGAAATGATTGCGTATTACTATAATAATTATGTAAAGACTGAACTGTAAAGTAAATTAGTATCCAGCAAAACGGTCAGATGGAACTCAAGGGGCGAAAATAAAACTTCGATTGAGATTGTGATACTGTATTCTACAAAAACAAATAGTTTTTTTGTACATCCGAGAATAATACCTTTAGATTACGTATAAGTCGGTTTATTTTGGTTATAATCTGAATCTAAATCGTTTCTTTCATGCCTTTAGTTCGATTCACCCCGTTACATAAAATATATTTTTATCTAAACACAAAAATTACCCACAGGTGCTCTATACAACGTAAAACCATCCATTGTAGAATTTCTTCCAGAACATTTGCAGTTTCTTCCTAATGTACCTATCACACGTTGAAAAATGAAAGTGTTTGGGAAGTGGAACGCAGCGTTTTTATTCCCTTTATCTGGTTAATTTGCGCTACTATCCATCATACTGTATGTATGGCCTAAATTGACGTCCAAATAATCTTTGCAAAAATATGTGACCTAAAAAGCTTCGAGGCTCACGTTAGTAAATAAAAAGATGTACACGAAGATAAATAGAAATGTCATGATCGTATTTCTTGCGGCGTCATCAAGCTGACCATAGTCTAGATAGCGTGAAGAGATCAGTTAAAAAATATAGCAGGTAGCCGATTACGACTAGTTTCAAGTCGTACCCAGCTACCAACATTTCACCTGTATAACTGATATACTTTCAGCACATATTCATCTATGTGATTCAATAATATATATTATATATAGAAGCAAAGGTCACTCATCACGAAATCTCATAAACTACAAGTGCTAGGCGTCTCAAATTTTCATCCTTTTAGGACATACGTGCTCACTGAGACGGGATTTTGCGAAATAAACCCCTAAAGGGGTAAAAAGCGGTGCAAAGTTTGTATAGTATAAAATAAAGTCGCCTGCCTCGTTTGTACGCGATAAACTCAAAAACAACCAAACTGATTTCAATTAAATTTGGTATGAAGATAGTTGGAGACCTTGGGAATGTTTTAGGTTACTTTAGGTTTATTCCAGGAAAACGTATAACAAGACTTTTAGCCAGGAAAAAATATTTCGTGCAGGCGAAGCTGCGGTTAAAAGTTACTATTTTATTATAAACTAGCATTGCGCGCAGCTCCACCCGCATGGAAAAGTTTTTCCGGGATAAAAAGAAGCCTATAGCACTCAGGAGTAATGTAGCTTCCTATTAGTGAAAGAATTTTCAAAATCGGTCCAGTAGTTCCTGAGATTAACGCGTTCAAACAAACAAACAAACTCTTCAGCTTTATAATATTAGTATAGATTAACGACATCTACTATAATTGGTTTGAAAATTAATTTGAAAAACAAGTTCCCCCTTCAGTTTACATTGCACGGTTCCGACCAATTACCCCACTTATTTCAATTGAGAAAAGTTCTGATATTCGGAGAATGTTTTGGTTTTCCGTAAATTGAGACGCTCGGTTCTCAAGCGTCGTAAACATTCATCCATTTAAGCTCATTATTTTCAGACGACCCACTGGTCTAATTGATAAAATTTGTTGCGTAGCTTGAGGCAAGATTGACGATTATTATATTTTTCTAAATATGTTTCCGTATTACTCGTGTATTTTGCCTATTTTCCGTATTATTTGTGAGTGAAATGCTTTCGTTATGTTCTTATATGGATCCTAAAAAAATACGACATGAAGTAGTATAGGTATGTATTACGTGGTTTTAATATGCTTTTAGCTAGTTTCGAGCCTTCATAGCTAGAAAAACTAATTTAAACATTGGTTATGACTACGCCAATTATAAAGCTACATGAAACTGTAATATATCCAGTCGAGACCTTACTATGTGAAGGAAAATCTAAACACATGCGGAAAAGACATAAAAGCCAATACTGTCTCAATAAAATTCGACTAAAATATACTGGTAATTATGAATTTAGGATTTTTTTTCAACTAGGTTTATAACTAGCCTAGTCAAAGCCAAATGGGAAGACATCATTAAATTGGCACATCGTGAATGAGACTGGTACAGAACCGGAAAGAATGGCGTAATAAAGAAAGGTGAAAGAGGATTGATAGTTCAATACATTATGTCTACTTGAGATGTTACTCAAACTTGAGATTGATTTATTAATACCACCCTAAGAGTAAATCCGTACCTGATCGAAGTATAGTTATAAAAAAGTCAATCTATTAAAAACATTGCAATAAAGAAATTCCACTTCCATAATCCACACACTCACACACACATACACACATACGCACACACACACGCCTTTTATTTCCGAAGAGGTAGACAGAGGCGCAACTAAATGTATCCACTTTTCGCCGTGCGTATTTCGTCCCGCGATGTGATAGGGGGCGAGCCTATCGCTATATTGGGCACAAATTCCAGACTCCGGGCTAATACTGAATAGGAAAACCCAATATCACTTTGTCCGACCCGGTTATCGAACCCGAGATCTCAGCTTTGCAGTCGTACCGTAATACAACTTCGCCACCGGGGCACTCCTTAATCCAAGACCATAGATATAAACTGTAGAGACAATTATGCAGAGTTCATAGTAATTACAGCTCGTAAAGCCAAGCCGCGCAGCGATTCACCCCAACGTAGGTATAAAGAAAAACACATACTGAACTCTCAAACCGTGAAATTCCAGCTCCTAAGTTGTGCCCGAACCGTGACTTTACGGCCAAGTTTCGCGTAAGAAAATAACCCGCTTACTCGAGTTAAAAGAAATCGGTTTGTTCTGAAACAGTCAAACTTCCATCAGTTCTCATGAAAGATAAAGTAGCATCTAGCTGGATAAGTCTTGGGAGTATCGTAGTGGAATCTTTGAAACGATTTACTTCACTTCTCGAATAAAAATGTTAAAGGATTTTAAATCATCATTGTTTTATAAATGGCTATCAAACGTTTAAGATAAAGTTTTATTTCAATTCCAACTAAATAGAAAAGAGATATTTTTCATGGATTGGTATTTCTGGATATCTTGCGTACATATCAGATATTTCCGAACCGAATTCGATTGGTTTTTGTTTTTGAATTTAGCTTCGCATTTCGTTGAGGTGATGTGATTTTAATCTGGGATGGCGAGGGACTGGGCATTTTAAACTTAAATCTCGGGCCACTCTATTCGTCCAAGCCATCTGATCATTGTTTTTAGACTTCACCAAACGATAAACCCCTTGAGGCGAATTAACAGCAATAAAAAGGGAATTTAAAACATTCAAATGATTGCGTATGACTATAATTATTATGTAAAGACCGAACTGTAAAGTAAATTAGTATCCAGCAAAACGGTCAGATGGAACTCAAGTGACGAAAATAAAACTTCGATTGAGATTGTGATACTGTATTCTACAAAAACAAATAGTTTTTCTGTACATCCGAGAATAATACCTTTAGATTACGTATAAGTCGGTTTATTTTGGTTATAATCTGAATCTAAATCGTTTCTTTCATGCCTTTAGTTCGACTCACCTCGTTACATAAAATATATTTTTATCTAAACACAAAAATTACCCACAAGTGCTCTATACAACATAACACCATCCATTGTAGAATTTCTTCCAGAACATTTGCAGTTTCTTCCTAATGTACCTATCACACGTTGAAAAATGAAAGTGTTTGGGAAGTGGAACGCAGCGTTTTTATTCCCTTTATCTGGTTAATTTGCGCAACTATCCATCATACTGTATGTATGGCCTAAATTGACGTCCAAATAATCTTTGCAAAAATATGTGACCTAAAAAGCTTCGAGGCTCACGTTAGTAAATAAAAAGATGTACACGAAGATGAATAGAAATGTCATGATCGTATTTCTTGCGGCGTCATCAAGCTGACCATAGTCTAGATAGCGTGAAGAGATCAGTTAAAAAATATAGCGGGTAGCCGAATACGACTAGTTTCAAGTCGTAGCCGGTTACTAATATTTTATCTGTATAACTGATATACTTTCAGCACACATTCATCTATGTGATTCAATAATATATAGAAGCGAAAGGTCACTCATCACGAAATCTCATAAACTACAAGTGCTAGGCGTCTCAAATTTTGCATCCTTTTAGGACATACGTGCTCACTGAGACGGAATTTTGCGAAATAAACCCCTAAAGGGGTAAAAAGCGGTGCAAAGTTTGTATAGTATAAAATAAAGTCGCCTGCTTCGTTTGTACGCGATAAACTCAAAAACAACCAAACTGATTTCAATTAAATTTGGTATGAAGATAGTTGGAGACCTTGGGAATGTTTTAGGTTACTTTAGGTTTATTCCAGGAAAACGTATAATAGGACTTTTAGCCAGGAAAAAATATTTCGTGCAGGCGAAGCTGCGGGTAAAAGTTACTATTTTATTATAAACTAGCATTGCGCGCAGCTCCGCCCGCGTGGAAAAGTTTTTCCGGGATAAAAAGAAGCCTATAGCACTCAGGAGTAATGTAGCTTCCTATTAGTGATAGAATTTTCAAAATCGGTCCAGTAGTTCCTGAGATTAGCGCGTTCAAACAAACAAACAAACTCTTCAGCTTTATAATATTAGTATAGATTAACGACATCTACTATAATTGGTTTGAAAATTAATTTGAAAAACAAGTTCCCCCTTCAGTTTACATTGCACGGTTCCGACCAATTACCCCACTTATTTCAATTGAGAAAAGTTCTGATATTCGGAGAATGTTTTGGTTTTCCGTAAATTGAGACGCTCGGTTCTCAAGCGTCGTAAACATTCATCCATTTAAGCTCATTATTTTCAGACGACCCACTGGTCTAATTGATAAAATTTGTTGCGTAGCTTGAGGCAAGATTGACGATTATTATATTTTTCAAAATATGTTTCCGTATTACTAGTGTATTTTGTCTATTTTCCTTATTATTTGTGAGTGAAATGCTTTCGTTATGTTCTTATATGGATCCTAAAAAAATTTACGACATGAAGTAGTATAGGTATGTATTACGTGGTTTTAATATGCTTTTAGCTAGTTTCGAGCCTTCATAGCTAGAAAAACTAATTTAAACATTGGTTATGACTACGCCAATTATAAAGCTACATGAAACTGTAATATATCCAGTCGAGACCTTACTATGTGAAGGAAAATCTAAACACATGCGCAATAGACATAAAAGCCAATACTGACTCAATAAAATTCGAATAAAATATACTGGTAATTATGAATTTAGGATTTTTTTTCAACTAGGTTTATAACTAGCCTAGTCAAAGCCAAATGGGAAGACATCATTAAATTGGCACATCGTGAATGAGACTGATACAGAACCGGAGAGAATGGCGTAATAAAGAAAGGTGAAAGAGGCTGAAACAAAAACAAACTGACCATAAGAACACCATTCCAAACGAAACATTCTATGTTACTAATGTTAGTAGATAACCACAGCTGCATAAAGGTAACTCATAACAAGCAAAGTCATAATCAGAATTACTTACGTTCATGCAGATTCAGTCACCACTGCAATATTACTAAAATCCTGTCGTGCATCGTTTATAAGCGAAACTACCTGGAAACTGCAAAAGGAAACAATGCTTTTTTCCTCGTTTTCAAATTTTACAATCCACAAAACTTTTTTAAAAAGAAATTCCGACAATGGTATCGAGTCATAAAAAGACGGACGCGATTGGTCGAGAGCCCGGAATGTTCTCAGCGGGAGCGCCGCGCGAATAAAGATTTTCCAAAGCTTTTCTACTTAGACTAAGAGCTACAATAAAGCCTGCAAAATTTTATTACATAGCCATGTGCTATATGGAGTTTAATCCCCTTATGTATTTAGAAAAAAAATCTTGGTGTTCACCTATGTTGTATAAGGAACTCATGTGAAAAACTCGTTGAGACTAAGTTATACTGCAGTATATTTTTCTGAGAGCCCTGGATCTTTGATTTCTAGTTTTTCTTATACGTATATTGTACCTATAATTTCATCTACACGCCCATGTACGTTTGTTTTTTTATAATATAACATTATACAAGCGTTAACAGATCTGTGGCTGTAGCCAAGATGCTTTCCACAAGCGTTAACGCCAATAGAATAGAAACAAATGTATGGGATTTGCGCTAGACTTGTCGATATTTCATTCACATACATTATTTTGTATTCTATTGGCATTAACGCCTGTAGAAAAGCATCATGGCTACAGGCACTGGAGATTGCATAAAATAAATAAAAAAGTGGGTACATTCGCGTTAATATTGATAAAAAGATAATCTTAGATACTCAATCGAATTATACAGCACAAAACAATACACACACTGCTGCTTGGCGGTTAAAATAGACTTTGCGATGTTACCTACCCAGACGGCCCCTCGCATACGAGAGACCTACCACCAGTAAATAACTTTGCATAACTGGGCCGACTGTTGCCGGTCGACATTCTTAGTAAGCTCCACTGTACTAAATATTAGGTAGAGTACACTGCCGTGCAGAAGAAGAAAAAAAACAATATTATAGAAAGAGGTAATTTTTTTTAAACCTGATGAGAGGATAAGGAAGTCGCCTGATGTTAGTGATGATGCTTTGCCCCAAGCGTCGACATTAAGTCGAAAGACCGGTGAAGCGAACATAATCCTACCACTCATCCCTTTATCAACGCTTTATCCCAACGAAAAATTATAAAAATGGTAAGTATTTAATAGTGTTACACATCTGGATTATTTAAAACTAGTATTACTCGCGGCTCCGTCCGCGTGATAAAGTTTTTCCGGGATGAAAAGTAATGTAGCTTCCCACCAGTGAAAGAATTTTCAAAATCGGTTCAGTAGTTACTGAGATAAGCGCGTTCAACCAAACAAACGAACTCTTCAGCTTTATAATATTAGTATAGATAGTTTAGAACTTAATAATATTAGCACATATTATGTGTTTAAGTTACCAATTATACATGTACTTGTTGGGAGTGTATCGCCACCTTTGTCTATCGCATTATACTCTGTACCTAGACCAGTTGGCCCCGGGTTCGACTCTAAGGTCTCAATTAATTGAAGATTGAAGAATTTGAGGTATTTTTAAAAGAATCATGTCTCATTAAAGCTTAAGAATCACGTTTTTTGAAAATATTTCCTCCGTTTCATTTGTAGTTGGAAAATCTCTTCCTAGTACCTACTAATCATAAGAATATACGAAAAATACAAATTGAGAAGCGCGCTCAGCTCTTTGACTACAATATGTCAGTACCAGAGAATTACAAGGAATTTTCTTACAATAACCGAACATTTCGCCTCGCTCGCCGCCAAAATGTAACCAATCTTTTTTTAATTAAATTACTGTTGAGCAAAAAGCGGGATGCAAAGAAATGCTTTCATATCGAAAGGTAATGGAATTTAAGCTTTCCGCGCGGATTTCAAGTGCCTTGTAGCAAAAAAAAATACCATTACCAACCGTTGTTATTTAATCAAAGTATGTTTTATGAAATTTTATTTGTGTTTGTATGATAAACCTTTGTTTGATGTTAATCTCATTTGCATAGACACTATTGTCTGACACTGTTGTTCTCTTAGAACTATAGATATACACGATAATTTGAAACTGAATAATATTTTGCTTGTTTATATATTTAGATTGACTTGATTAAAAGAATATCCATACTTACAAATAAGGTAATAATAAGGTATGTGAAGTCTGCCAACCCGCACTAGGCCAGCGTGGTGGACTAAGGCCTAAACCCTCTCAGTTGTAGAGGAGGCCCGTGCTCAGCAGTGGGCAGTATATAATATGGGGCTGGTATGGTGGTGGTATGGTATACTTATAAAAGCAAAAGTAACTCTGTCTGACGTTTTTACGGTTGAACCACTGAACCGGTTTCGATGTAAATTCGTATGAACATAATCTGAGACCATGGGAGAGAAATACTTTGAATCACGAGAAAATAAAACAAAGCAGGGATTTAATCAAGACAAACTTTGTCAAGTGGGCGGAGCCGCGAGCCAAATCTAGTAATAATATAAATAAATCTACCTATATTACTATTACATTGTTAGAAAAATGTTGCCAACTTTAACTCCATGAATTTACCACATAAAATTACTATTGTCCATTGTCTCCAACTTAAATGTTTAACTGGAGAATAAAACCAGCATCGTTCCATTACTTAATCATTCTTTATTTCGAACCATAAGAAAGTAGTAATTCCTTAATTAAGGCGCAATAACATTTTACGAATCCGCTGCCAAGTTTTATTATTGCAACCTTACACCATTCCGAACGAAAAGCAAATGAAAAATTACAAACGCGCTGTATATTACACATTCATGGAATCTAATAATAAAATCTACAAACAAAAACGTAACGAATGAATGAGGGCGGCTAACAAAAAAATATACAAAGCGAATGTGGAAGAAATGTTGGTTTGCTGACAAAGTAATATTAATATTATATAGTTGTGTTAAAATACAAGATACATTATTTAGGGTTTAGGTAAGTAATATTTTGATTAAATTGGTTAGGATTAGAAATCTTACAATTTGCTTATAGCTTTGTTATTAGATCACAATTCCAAATACTTAGAATAATCTTTAGTAATTGAATTTCTTGTAAAGAAAACATAATAGAATTTTTGGGACTAATTGGTGTATAAATTTCTATGACTACCACACTAATTAAATTGTAAAGATCTAATATTGCTGAAATTGACCTAAATAATCTTAGTACAAGACCGCTTGTTATGAACAGAATTGAATTTATCAATTAGACATTATCTTTCGGCAAGAGAAAATGCCTGGGACGATATCGTAATTAATATTCATGACAAAAGCTCAAGGACAATCTTGTAAAGTACAGTCACTGTGGAAATGTGTTAAAAATATATTCCATAATATAATAATAATAATAATACCAGCCCTGTATTAAATACTGCCTACTGCTGAGCACGGGCCTCCTCTACTACTGAGAGGGGTTAGGCCTTAGTCCACCACGCTGGCCTAGTGCGGATTGGCAGACTTCACATACCCTCGAAATTCTTATCGAGAATTCTCAGGTATGTAGGTTTCCTCACGATGTTTTCCTTCACCGTTAAAGCGAACGATAATTGATAAACAATACACACATAACTTCGAAAAATCAGAGGTGTGTGCCTTGGGTTTTGAACCGCCGGACATTGTCTCGGCAGACCGTTCCATTCCCAACTAGGCTATCGTCCACTTTTTATCCATAATACTCCGGCCTATTTTTAAATCACTCGTATTTTTTATAGCATTATATTTCAACCTTATATTTTAAATTAATTATGTTGTACCATTGATATATAAAAAAACCCGTTGTACACACTACGATAATGTTTGCTGTTTATAATTTTATAAAATTGTGATAAGGCCTTTTTACTTTCATAAATAATTTTATTTTATTACTACGATATTACTAGACCAGCATATCGCTCGCCTGATGGTAAGCGATACAAAAATGGAACAACACCATACAGAACTTTTGACTGCAAAGTACTGCGTGACACTCCACTACGATCCTAGCCCAGAAACATTTGATCTTAAGTCACATAATGCTAGTAATTACGCTGGCTACAATTTCCTTCAAACCGGAACACATCAGTGCATGCAGACGGTAATATTTTCTGACAGTAGAAAAAAAACATTGTGGTGATATCTACGCAGACGGACCCTTGCTTGCGAGAGACCTATCAAAAGACAAACAGGCCTGGAAATTTCCTGAATCCCTTTAAAAACATGTTCATTTGTACTTTCTCGCAGTACTAGAGCACTTATTAAATAAGTTTGGGCAATAATATCTAACTTCATAACTTCGATAACGTTGATTGATGCTTCAGATCGACGCTATGATACAGCTAAAAGTATTTTTTGTCTAATTCGAAACACACAGAAACGTTGGCGGGTGCTACACGTGTAGACAGGCTACATATAATGTTAGAGTCCAAAAAGTCTTTAATTATGACCACGCACCGGAAGGTCGAATATAGGACGACCCTCCACTAGATGACCTTGTGAAGGTTGCAGAGCCTAAATATAAACGGCACATGGATTAGGGTTGTCAACCTCATAATAAATTATCAGAATTCCGCCTTGATAAACTTTTATCCTTAATGTATGCGGGACACGTTATTTCATAGCATGGACTCTAACAAATTTAAATCTAAAAAATACAACGTGGCTTGGTTAGTCCCTGGATTAAGGTTTTATGAGATAAAATTATTCAATAAGTAAATAACTACGTAATTAATCTCTTATGCACAAATCTAGGCGATTCAATGAATATAAATTGTATGAATGGTATTACAATAATCTTATTACCCTAATCTCTGTGCGAAGCTATTATAATTCAGTTTACATTCTTGTTAGGTACAGAAGAAATTTTAGCTTTGTCTGGAGATGAAGTCTTAATTTGGACTTGTGTGTAAGATAAAAATCTGAAAATCTTTTTTTATCTTGCCTTTTATGCCTTAATTTAATTTGATCCGTGTTGAAATAGGATGGATAAAAGTGATATATTATGTAATTTCATATTCGTAGTAAGCGGCGATAGCCTAGTTGGGAGTGGAACGGACTGCCGAGACGAATGTCCGCAGGTTCAAAACCCAAGGGCATACACATCTGACTTTTCTAAAAAAAAAAAAAGTTATGTGTGTATTCTTTGTGAATTATCGCTCGCTTTAACGGTGAAGGAAAACATCGTGAGGAAACCTGCATATTTGAGAAGTTCTCTGAATTTCGAAGGTATGTGAAGTCTGCCAACCCGCACTAGGCCAGCGTGGTGGACTAAGGCCTAAAACCCTCTCAGTTGTAGAGGAGGCCCGTGCTCAGCAGTGGGCAGTATATAATACAGGGCTGGTTGGTATATTCGGATTAACATTTTCCAAAACATCTATTAAGTAATTTTATATTAATTCATGTTGTCAAAATCTTATTATAATAAATACTAGCTGGCCCGGCGAACTTCGTACCGGCTTAGAATCTATAAATTTTGTGGTAACTCATTAGCTAAATTGAATTTAGTTTTTTATTAAGATAATATGGATACTAATAATGAATTAAGCTCAATTAGTGTACAAAAATCATATATTCATGCCCACTCACGCCCTTATCCTATAGAGCTGGGTAGAAAATATTGAGCGCCACGTGCTACAATTTTCACACACTTCTTCTACTTCGATAGTTCTCCTCATACATTTTCGCCGGTTAAGGGTACTCCTAACCTGCCCTTTTTGGAGGAGATCTTTTATTCGTTCTCCTCAGGCGCCCCCCTCCATCCGTACCATCCACATTCGCTCGATAAATACCTTACATGACGCGCCTTTCGTCCATCGTTTCCACGTGCCCAAACTATCTCAGCATACTTCTTTTAATCTTAGACATCACATCATTCTTCAATTTACAACGATCTTTTGGCATAATATTCACCTTGCAATCAGTAATAGTACCTCCACATATACTCCGTAAGGATTGCATTTCCACCGTAGTTACTCGACTTTCGCGCTTCTTCTGCCAAAACCAGCATTCACTTTCATACGTAAGCATCGGCAACAGCACACCATTGTAAATAGCCATTCTTGCCTTTTCAGACCGCCTGGTGTACATACTTATTCACTTGGTCCACTTGCTCACCATCTATGCTAAGTAGCATTTTCCTCTTTTTCGAACACCATCAGTTTTGTCTTTTTCACATTAATTTACATTCATTTCTGCCTAAACATCTTATTCTTTAAAAAATGTAGGTCTTGTAGATCCCTCGCTAAAGGTGGATAATAAAGGAGACACTTAACACACCACTCATCCTTTCTAAGTCCACATTCCGTTTCTTTTAAAGCTATCACACAGCTGTCCATTAAGGAGATTGAAGAGTCATGGAGACGCAACAAATCCTTGTCTGACACTCTTTGAGATGTTAAACCAGTCTGAGTACGCTCCATTTACCCTGATACAATCTTAGGAATTCTCATTACTGAGACTTCGATGCCCTTACCAGGGTGGCCCTGAGTCCCTTAATCCCTTGAGTGAATATTAATGAAAACGATGACCACAGCTCATTCCACGGCACACGATCATAAGGCTTTTAAAAGTCATCGGAGACACAAAAGACTTTTTTGACTTGGCCAAATCTTTCTCCGCTATGCACGTTATGGAAAAGACTTGATCAGTACTGTTGTGCAATCCATTCATTTCCTAAAACCTGCCAGCACATAACACAATTTTTCTTTAGTCTTATAAATTATATAAAAAAATTAAAGTAAAAAAATGCTAATAAATCGCAACGGTATGCAATGGAAGAAGGACAATATGAAATTATAATATACTAGCTTTTGCCCGCGGCTCCGTCCGCGTTAAAAAGTGTTTCCGGGATAAAGGTCCCGCTTTATATTTTCCCGAGATAAAAAGTAGCCTATGTGTTAATACAGGACATGATCTACCCGTGTACCAAATTTCATCGAAATCCGTTAAGTAGCTTTTGCGTGAAAGAGTAACAAACATCCATACATCCATACTTACAAACTTTCGCGTTTATAATATTAGTAGGACTCTGGAAATTATGAAGAAAATTAATTTTCTTTATAATTTCCTTGATAGTGAACTTTTCCGATATCCAATGGAACAGATGCAAATCCAAAAAATCAAATAAGATAATAATTATGGGTGCGGCGGTTCTGGAGTTATTAATGGTGAAACTAACACAACTTTCTTTTATATTTAAAAATATTATAAAGCAAAAGATTGCGTTTTTTTTTTAGATGTTGGGATGTTTGTTTGTAATAACCACAGAAACTGCTTTACTGGTTTTAATAAAATTTGGCAGATAAATAGATCATGTCTTGGGTTAAAATATAGGTTAGTTTTTACGAGGCTCTGGGTTCGAAGCCTAGGGCAGGATATACTTTTGTATTTTGCATAGGGGCAGGAAGTGTGGAATAAGAATATCTGTTACTAAGTTATTTGGTTGGAAGTTGAATTTGCATCCAAGAGGTACAGCGCTATAAAGCTAGGGTTGGCACTCACTTATCCTACTTCTTACTAATATTATCAATACGAAAGATAGTCAAAATGTTTGATGTTTGTTAGAAGTTAAAAACCGAAACCGCTGAACTGATTTGGATAAATTTTTGCACTACCACGTTCTGAATTCAATTATACAGGGTTTTTTCCAGAAGAGTAGAGAGAGAAATATCTTTCAAACAGACGGAGCCGCAAGTTGCACTTAGTTATTTACAAATAATCTTGAACGAGATTATTTCCTATATGTATATCGTATAAACAGCTTCTGTAATAATCTAGTGGAAGTCACGTATCCACTTATACGGGGGATACGTCTCACGAAATATTCGATTACAGGAAATGTGATCAAACAGAGGCGGCCGAGCAATCGGATCGACAAATAGCCTGGTTACTAGAGGTCTCGCACGGACCCAAGTGGATAAAAAGGCAACAAACATTAGATTGTTTCTATCGACGTTCGTTGCGATTGGTTAAATGCTGATTTTTTTATTTGAATATTATATATGCCAATGGAATAGAGATCATTTTAATATTTGTATATTTGTGAAAATATAAAATCAAATCAAAATTACGTTGAAAGTAATTATTATTTTCCCCAAACCATACCGATTGTATTAATACAAACAAATAAATAAAATGTCTCTTGTAATGGAAATTCATAAATATAAATATGTACGAAAACATACATAAAATGTTGCTCGGGGTTCCACCGGTGTGAATGTCTTTTACGATTTAAAAAGTAACCAATAGAATCTGGTTCTCATTTTTAGAAGATTATGTCCCAAATTTTATCTATATCAATTTAATCGTTTATGCAGTCTCCTAACAAACATATAAATACTAATACAAATTGCAATCAGCCCTGTATTATATACTTGCCCACTGTTGAGCACAGGCCTCTTCTACTACTGAGAGGGTTTAGGCCTTAGTCCACCACGCTGGCCTAGTGCGGGTTGGTAATACAAATTAGTTTGGTATAACTACAGGTTGTAATGCTTTGGCAACGTAAAATTACATTATTCCCTTTGTAATATCATCTTAACTTTTGAAAAATATTACTCACCCATTATTTCAATTTTGTCTTTTATGGCAGTTCTCGTGAACGGTGATGGAAATTTCTTTTTTTAACTATTCATTCGCTTCTTTTCCATTAAAAGCGTAATATATCTGTAATCCTCCTAGCCAGTTTCGGCCACGGCGGCCAATCTCAACGGAGATCAGCCAGGTACGCAGGAGATATTATATAACCCAGGACCTCAGCGCGCAAATCGTACTCGTAACGCGTACGCAATTCAACTACGCCACCGAGGCAGTCATAATATATCCATACATAATATAAAAGAGAGTTATGTTAGTTACAACCATTTATAACTCGAGAACGGCCGAACCAATTATAATGTTCTTTGATTTTTTGGATTTGTATCCGATCCGAATAGCAGAATAACTATAAAAATATGGAAAAGTTTACGATCAATGGCGTTATGAAGGAAATTCATTTTCCTATACACATTACATTTGTAATTAAAAAAAATAAACATGGCGTTACGCTTTTTTTTTTGCCTTAACAGCTGCTCCAGTTGCGCGCAGTTCCTGTGGAAGTCGCAAAGAGTACCTACATTATAATGTCATATTACCTCCATTCATTGCATACCGATGCACTTAGCCGTTACGCGATTTATTAGCATCTTTTTTGAGTTTTCACCAATTTTTATTCAGTTTTCGACTTCGTATTTGAATTCGTTTTAAATAATTATCTTCATACGATATTTTCTGAGAGTGTTTTTGGTGAGTTCCAACTCTGAATTTGTTGTGATTGGTCTTATCGTTGTATGTTTGTCATTGTGCGACAATCAATCCTTTCGATTTTCGACAGTATTATAAATTCTCTTTGATTAATCCAATCGATAAATTTCGTATAGGTACGTCAAGTCTTTTGTGCCTTCGTAAACTTGGAAAAGGCCTATGATCGTGTGCCGAGGAATAAGCTGTGGTCAACGTTCTCATTAAAGTATGGAACTGAGGGCCGCTTGGTGAGCGCATTTAAGTCTCTGTAATGAGAACTCCAAAGCCTGTATCAAGGTAAAGGAAGCATAACTGCGGAACTCTTAGGCCGTTTTTCACTGTCGGTTCCTTATCACTATCCCAGATATCAGTTAACAAAATTTTTTCACACTACGCCATCTCGTACCAACCTTGGGTTACAAAATCCTGTTACGCGCAATGCGCATGTGTAACGAGTACAATGACTTTGTTAGCAAAATTAAGGAGACGATATTTTTAGTGATAAATTTCGAACGTTTAAAAACAAATTATTAAACTTTTGTAGTCCTCTTACATAATTAGTTTATTTTAGTTTACATATCTTTTTTTTTTGTAGTTTAATCTTGTTTTGTATATTTTTCAACTTTATTTGTAATTGGATATAGCTGCGTATACCTGTAATGGGCATATATATCAGCCCGTAATGATTGCTTTGTCTTAGACGTCTTAATTTTGTTATAATATATATGCTGTTGGTGTACCATATAAATAAATAAATAAATAAATAACAGGGATTCGCAATACTGTGCTGTTGCCGACGCTTATGGAAGTGAAAGCTGGTTTGGCAGAATAAGCACGAAAGTCGAGTAAATGCGGTGAAAATGCACTCCTTATAGAGTATATTATGTGGATTCACTATTTCTTATGGCATGGGGATAGTATGTCGTTATAAAATGAAGGATGATGTGGTGACTAAAATTAAAAGAAGTATGCTGAGATAATTTGGGCACAAAGAGAGAATGGTTAAAAGACAAGTTACGAAAGGTATATATCGATCGAATGTGTATGGTACGGATGTAGAGGATGCCCATAATCGGCGAAAATGTATGATGAGAACTATGAATGTGGAAGAGGTGAAAGAGGTACTAAGTCAGTATCGTGGCATGTCGTGCTCAATAGTATCTGCTTCCCTCCGTCTCTGTGTATGAATAATATATGACTTTTTCATTTTGATTTTTGTACATTTGTTGTTAATTCATTTAATCTTAATAAAAAATCTAATAAGGTAACACAATATTCGTTGATTCTGAGGCGATACGAAGTTCGCCGAAAAAAAAAAGATAATCATAAAGACTAATATATTACTCGGAAAACGCGAGTGATGTAAATATTCCGCACAGGATCTTCAAAATTGTATTACAATATTATGTTTTGTTCGAAGAAGTGATCTTTCATTATTACTTTGAGTCAGATATTTATAAATTCAATACCAAGTTACATTATATTATTATTATGATTTTAGAACAGAGTAGCACTCGCTTCTTTTTTATTTTTATTATTTAATGTTTATATGCTTGCGTGTGGTTTTTTTATATTTCTTTCTTTAGCAATTTATGTATTCTGCTTGCCCTTTTTTATTTTGCACGTATTTTATTAAAATTTATTTATTGTTATGGTGTTTCTACAAACTAATATTGTTGTTGTAACATTGGCGGACATTTGTTGGAACAAATGTCCGCCAATGTTCACAATGTGGACATTCAAATATCAAGTATAAAATGGCTTATATTTACTATTACGAATATTATGGTCATCCAGTAGTCAAATTCGACCGTAGAATTTAATATATTTGTAACACACCGCAATAGCCTAGTTGGGACTCGAACTGACTGCCGGAAACGGATGTCCACAGGTTCAAAACTCAAAGATACGCACCTGTAACTTTTCTAAAAAGTTATGGGTGTATTCTTTGTGAATTATCGCTCGCTTTGGCGGTGAAGGAAAAACATCGTGAGGAAACCTTCATACCTGAGAAGTTCTCTATAAGAATTTAAAGTCCGGTGTGGTCAGAAAAGCCGACTCGCGTCAGGCTACTGACCGTAATGTCCATAACAAAAAAATATATATAAGAATTTCGAAGGTATGTGAAGTCTACTAATCCGCACTAGGCTACATGGTGAACTAAGGCCCAAACCCTTTCAGCAGTAGAGGGGATCCGTGCTCAGCAGTGGGCAGTATATAATATAGGGCTGATATTGTAACACATATCATACATAAGTTAAATTTTGCTGCACTCCTCTATATGATCTTCAATTTTGTCAAATCTCAAACTCCAGCGTGCGCGCAATTTTCTTAAAAAGGGGAACAATTTTTTTTCTTCGCGTATAAATATATTACTACCTAAGCAGTATCCTGACGATAATGCACCTCTATTCATTATTTCCACCACTCTGTAGAGAGACGATAAGTACTGCTGTATCGTCTATAGCATGACTACATACACTACGCAACTCAATATACAAAGACGGTACTCATAATTATAATCGAACAGCTGACACTAAGACCAATAAACCGATTTACGAACTTGAAGTCGACAACCCTAACATCTCCAGACGCGTCGTATTTTAACTAGTGGCTAAGTTTAAGGGTCATGCCTTTCTGATTCTAGCTCCATTTAATATCCAGTTGAAGTGCATGCACTTATGCTATTACTGAAGCTTAACCGTAGCAGAAACTTAAACCAGGCCACGTTTAGCTGGTCCCCGTAGTGCAACGATTAATAAGGAAGCGACATATTTCATTTTAAACCGGAGATAATTTAGGATATCTAGTTTGCATGTTCTTTAATATATCCAAGCCTGACAGATTATGAAAGAAAATGTAAAATGTTCATATTACTTTCATGAGTGGAATTAAATTTCTACGTTGATGGGATGTTTAAACATTTAAAGTTAACCTAGATGATGATATTCCGTATAATATTGAAAGAACGCTTGTATTTTCGGATATTCACGAAACCTAGATTCCAGAAAATTTGCTACTTCTGGGAATCCAGCAGAAACTATTTGAGCCATTTCGATACAAGCCCGGGTAAACAGACAAATTAATCCCTTCCTAGCCGATTTCGGCCACGGCGGCCAATCTCAACAAAGATCAGCCAGGTGCGCAGGAGATATTATAGTGCACAAGTGTTTGCGCAATACACAAGTGCACTCACTATTCCTTCACTCTCATAGTCTGGTGAGACGGCAATCCGACATGACCGGAGAGAGTATTACACACGGACAGAAAAATTATACATGTTTTAAAGACGGTGGCATGGATTTTGTTAAGTTGACACACACACACACATGCCCACTGCTGAGCACGGGTCTCCTCTACTGCTGAAAGGGTTTGGGCCTTAGTCCACCATGTAGCCTAGTGCGGATTAGTAGACTTCACATACCTTCAAAATTCTTATAGAGAACTTCTCAGGTATGCAGGTTTCCTCACGATGTTTTTCCCTCACCGTCAACGCGAGCACAAAGAATACACCCATAACTTTTCCAGAAAATTTGCTACTTCTGGGAATCCAGCAGAAACTATTTGAGCCATTTCGATTACAAGCCCGGGTAAACAGACAAATTATACATGTTTAAAGACGGTGGCATGGATTTTGTTAAGTTGATACACACACACACACACACACACACTCACGCCTTTATCCCCGAAGGTGTAGGCAGAGGAGCAACTAGTGCACCCACTTTTCACCGTGCGTATTCCGTCCCATGATGTGATAGGGGGCGAGCCTATCGCCATATCGGGCACAAATTCCGGACTCCGGGCTGATACTGAATTTAAAACCCAATATCACTTTGCCCGACCCGGGAATCGAACACAAGACCTCAGCATTGCATACCGTAATACAACTACGCCACCGAGGCAGTCTGTTAAGTCAGTCAGTTTGTTAAGTTGAAATATAGGTACATAAAATGATAAAACACTCTTCGCGTTTGCTACAAACAAAACTTAATTTATTATGTGTATCGATATTATAGTTCGAAAAAGCTTTCAGTTGATACACGATGTGTTTTAATATGAAACAATGATAATAATTGTTCCATTAAATATTAATACTTCCATAGTTTTTGGGGTCGAAAACAAATTATTTCGATTAATACAATAGTTGAAAACTCGAGGAAGAACAACAACCGTCTGAATAATTGATGTTTCAATCATATGGCAATAACATTCGATTACATTACGAACATAAATATAAAATTTGTTCTTTCACAATATCGATACGCGAAATGTGTCTTTAGTCTTTACTGAAATGTTTCGTTTAAACTGTTTCATTGGCCTTGTTTTACTTCTACCTGCAGCCCGCTAGCGTGAAAAAGTTTTTCCGGGATAAACATCCCGCTTTATATTTCCCCGGGATAAAAAGTTGCCTATAGTACTCAAGATAATCTATCTTCCTATTAGTGAAAGAATTTTCAAAATCAGTTCAGTAGTTCCAGAGATTAGCCCCTACAAACCTATGAACAAACTCACAAACTATCTCTTTATACTATACTAGCATTGCGCGCGGCTCCGACCGCGTGGAAAAGCACTCAGGAGTAATGTAGCTTCCTACTAGTGAAAGAATTTTCAAAATCGGTCCAGTAGTTCCTGAGATTAGCGCGTTCCAACAAACAAACTCTTCAGCTTTATAATATTAGTATACATAGGATGTATATAATTCTTCTGTGCGTGTGTATTTCACTGAACTCCTAAACGGCTGGACCGATGCAAATGAATTTTTTTGTGTCTTCAGGTGGATTCGAGAATGGTTTAGATTTACAATTCGGTCCGGAATAATGTACAGCGGGACTTTTATCCAGGAAAAAACCTTTCATGCGGGCGAAGCCCCGGGCAAAAGCTAGTATTAGTAGGTTCCATCAAGTGGAGCGTGAAGAAGCAATTATGCAGGCCGGCATAATTGTGCCGACCGACCAGGGATATTTATCTCTTGCCGGTCGACATTATTTTGGCTTCACTTCACTTACCATAAGGTGCAGTGGAGCCACTTTGTCGAGCCATCGATTAAAAAAAAAAGATATCACTCGAACTTTGAATAACAAAGTACCGCGTCCGTACATTGATCAAACAGAATCGTTGGATGATCTCATAATTTTACTGGTGGCAGGTCTCCCATATGTGAGAGTCCGTCTGGGTGGGTACCACCGCAATGTCTATTTCTACCGCCAAGCAGCAGTGTGCATGCACTGTTGTGTTTCGGTTTGAAGGACATTGTAGCCGGTGTAACTACTGGACATAATGAGATTCAACATCTAATGTCTCAAGATGACGAGCGCAGTAGAATGCCATACAGTACTTTGTAACTCCAGGTGCTGGATGGTGTTGCTACTGTTTATGGGTGGTCGTATCGCTTACCATCAGGCGAACGGCAAACTCGTCTCGTCATTCAATGCCATAAAAAAAAATGTCCAGTAATTACTAGCTACAATGTGTATCCAACCGGAACAGAACCGTTCATGCACAATTTTTAGCGCTTACAATAAACATTTTAGGTGCTGTTTTTGTTTTCATGTATAGGGAACGTGCACGTCGTAAGCACTGCCATCTAGTGGCGCAATCTGACTAATTTTCAGCCCATCGATACTTGGCATTGACGTACAATATTCATTAAAAGGATGAAGAATAACATTTAATTTGTTGATAATGCATCGCTGTGTATCTGGATGCTCCAAAACATAAAAATAAACAAATCAAATGGTGTGAAATTATATAATGTTCCCAAGAATAGTACGTAAGCTTACATTCCATGGTTATGTGAAAATCGACAAAAATAATAAAAGCTGTATAAAACATACATAATTATGAGTTCCAAAAGAATTTAGAAATGTTTCGTTACGTAATTTATAAAAATAAAGATGTTTTGAAGATAATATTCAATACAAAAAAATCTGTAATTAAGGGAACATAACCTCCTAATTTTGCTTAAATAACTAGCTCCCATCTAAAAAAGAAGTATATTCTGGACACGCTGGGTATCTATAACATTCGGCCGGAACACATATTTTATCATTTTTGACATATTAAAAGAATATATATAAACAAATTATTGTTCTAGTTCTAGTTTCTTTTTTTATCCACCTATGGCTCTTGTGTCGATTTTGTGCTGCCCCCTATAGTTCGTGCACGCTCCCTATTCCTATTCTAAAATATATTGATATTATTTTCGATTCGACAAATAATTATCACATATAATACCACAAGAGCTTCAAAATTATCGGGTATTTTCCGATAGGTTCGTTGCAAACAAATGAAGGAGTTTTCAGGTTAAAAAATCACGAGCGCGAAGCGCGAGTGATTTTTCCTGAAAAACTTGACGACTTCATTTGTTTGCAGGGAACCTTGAGGGAAATGCCAGATAATTTTGAAGCTCGTGTGGTATTCGGGGGATTATTTTTCCGTCCCAAATGTCGGCCAATAGAATTGCACCATGAGATGAAATGAACAGTCAACAAATAAGAATTTCATAATATATAGTAACGACCAGAGAAAATATTCAAAAAAAATTGTTTCTTATTATATAGTAACGACCAGAGAAAATATTCAAAAAAAATTGTCAGTATAATACCATGTAGGTTGTACCACGTGACGTCGAATGGTGCAATTCTATTGGTCGATATTTGGGTCGGAAAAATAATCACCATAGTCTAACCGACTTTGGGATGGGATATAAAACCACTATATTAATATTAGAAAAAAATAAGGGCTTTTTGTGTGTGTAAATAATCACATATAATACCACAAGAGCTTCAAAATTATCGGGTATTTTCCGATAGGTTCGTTGCAAACAAATGAAGGAGTTTTCAGGTTAAAAAATCACGAGCGCGAAGCGCGAGTGATTTTTCCTGAAAAACTTGACGACTTCATTTGTTTGCAGGGAACCTTGAGGGAAATGCCAGATAATTTTGAAGCTCGTGTGGTATTCGGGGGATTATTTTTCCGTCCCAAATGTCGGCCAATAGAATTGCACCATGAGATGAAATGAACAGTCAACAAATAAGAATTTCATAATATATAGTAACGACCAGAGAAAATATTCAAAAAAAATTGTTTCTTATTATATAGTAACGACCAGAGAAAATATTCAAAAAAAATTGTCAGTATAATACCATGTAGGTTGTACCACGTGACGTCGAATGGTGCAATTCTATTGGTCGATATTTGGCTCGGAAAAATAATCTTAGAAAAAACTGATCTAATTTTTATATTCTTTAATTTTAAAATATATAGTATCCCTGAAGTCTATTCACCAATTTATATTACGGAAATGGACTTAAGCGTTCGGAGTTGCAAACAAAAACCCTACTAATAGACCCATTATTATTAGCGACCCAGTATTTTACTCGCTAATTCCGGTATTTTCTTAAACCATTATCCCGGCCGTACATCGTACAATGATCGCATTTATCGTAACTAGCATCTCCCATTAAATTGTGAATCATCATTTCTTACGTTTAAACAAATAATGTTAGCCATTAATCCCTGAACGCCCATGGTGGAACTGTGTCCATTGATATAAGGAAATTAGCTTATAGCTATATATAAGCGGGCGTTGACGAGTTAAAATTAAACTATTATTACGGATTTTATCGCGGTTTGTTTATTTTTAGCCCCCGACAAAAAACGAGGGGTGTTATAAGTTTAGGGTGTGTATCTTTGTGTCTGTGTATCTGTATGTCTGTCTGCGGCATCGTAGCTCTTTCTTGTTTGTAGACTTTTTTGTTTGAAGGCTGATGTGATCGAGATGGTTCTTGGCTATCATTTATGAAGATCTGTTCAGGCATTTGAAGATTATCAGCTCATTTCAAACTTAAAAAGTCCGATTGATTTTAAATTTGGTGTACTGTGACTTCGGCAATATTTTTAAACATGAGCTGATGCTGCAGCATCAAGTAGTCTGCGGGATACCCAACTCCTTGGCAACTTATAGCAGATATGACGTGTTTGGGCTCATAAGAATGGTCTCAACGAGTAGGTGTTGAGACCATTCTTACACTTCGGGCTGATACTGAGTTTAAAACCCAATATCACTTTGCCCGACCCGGGATTTGAACCCAAGGTCTCAGCATTGCAGTCATACCGTAATACAAGTACGCTACAGGGGCACAATAACCACTAAGATAACAATTGTCCCTGACATACTTTCAGAAATTCCAACTCTCAAAATGTAAAATATAAGACTGCAGCGAGAGCGCATTTAACATACAAAATGGATACTTTTTGCTGGGCAGTTAGCGCTGGTCTGTGGAAACTATCTTTCAGAACTAACGATTGTATAAAATGAGATGTTAGCATACAGTTGGCAGAATACCAACTGAAACTAAAGTAACAGTGGAACACAAATTAAACATGGAATATTTGAAGCAACGTTAATAGAAACGTTTGTGAGAACGTGAATAATTTCACGCTGATTGATATATGGATTGTCAAAGCACGGAATCGGGGAACCTCTTGGATCCATGCCTCCCAGTTTAAAATACACTTGACTGCTTATATTTTGTATCCGAATGTGTAGCTGTCATATACGGCGAGAAAATTAAAAAGTAACTCATCATGTTCAGTTGCGTTTAAAGACTAACCAAAAAGACAACCCGAAGTTATTTCAATAATTCTTGAATGGTGCAAGGTTTCATTAGTCCACATTACATTTAGATTGCCCTCACCCATCATCAGGTGAAGTGTCGTGCTAGGATAAATACAATATAGAATAGCAGTGATGCAATTATTTGATTGTCGACCTTCACTTTATTTTTAACCCCCGACAGAAGAGAGAGGTGTTATAAGTTTAGGGTGTGTATCTGTGTAGAAATTGATTCTCGGGTTATTGTTTCATTAGAATTTTGTGTGGTAAATAAGATATTTGAAGACACAAACATCCACTCCTTCCTAACTCTCTTCCTTTCCTTTAAGTTCAGCTACACGTCCATTATTCTTATTAAGTTGTGGTTGCTCTTTTACTGGTGGTAGGTCTCTCATATGTAAGAGTCCGTCTGGGTGGGTACCACCGCAATGTCTATTTCTACCGCCAAGCAGCAGTGTTCTGTTGTGTTTCAGTTTGAAGGACATTGTAGCCAGTGTAACTACTGGTCATACTGAGACTTAACATCTTATGTCTCAGCATGACGAACGCCGTGGAATGCCATACAGTACTTCGTAACTCAAGGTGCTGGATGGTGTTGCTACTGTTTATGGGTGGTCGTATCGCTTACCATCATGCGAACGGCATGCTCGTCTCGTCATTCGATGTGATAAAAAAATACTAATATATGCTACAAAAACACCCTAGTTAAAAGGATTTATTATTCAATTTTAAGTATTTAGTTTTAAAAAGAAATAATTTAACCTGTGTTTAACATCAGCATAATGTTATTAGTATCAGCCTCATTACTACAACTACGTTGCTGGATTATTTATTTACCGAACGTACAGCTAGTAATGAAGTTTGTTCAAAATTATCTACTCCGTTGTTGATATCCATATAAATTTAATTAAACGCAACATTTGCATTATAAAACGTATCTATATGGATACTGTCTCTAGTAAACATAGTATTTGATTGTTGATATACTGAGCTTTGGAAAGCTCAACTTTCAAAGCTAATCCATCAAAAGCTCAGGACGTCAGGACGCATCGACCAATTCCAACTACAAAGAAAAGCAATTTAAAAATACATCCCTGATTCAGCGATTTTTCCACATTGTCATCGGTCTGATGAACACGTCGCGAAAACACATTAAATTAAATTCTACATCAAAAAAGCACATTGTGAACTTGCCCCTGTCATGCCATCTGGCTAAAGTTAAAAGAACAAACCGCAGAAGGTTTATTTTGAAATTAAACCACAACTGGAATTAATTATTCACGCAGGATGCGGTGCGGGGCGTCACAATCAATAATTCAACCAACAGCTGATGATACGTGTATGTAACGGCATATTCGCGTCGAAAAAATGAGCGCAACGAGATTTCAAAGTCGCTATGCTGCTTACAAAAACATCATACGTACGTTGCCCGCCAAGGATTCTGCATATTTCATAGCAACACGTAATCCTGGATATGTTAGTCTGCCGCAACCGGGTATAAAATGGTAGGACTCTTTGTGAGTACTCCGGCAATAAAGATTATGTTCCTAAACCTGTGTGCTCGAGTCACGAGCAAGTTCAGGTGGAGTTAAAGAGGCGGTGCCGGCCGGGGCCCGAATATTACGTACAATAAATTAGACGAGCAACGGCAGTAACATTCCCTCAGTCTCGTTCCTTCTTATGGCAATTGTCCCGATATTACATGGCTATAAATTGGAACTGTATGTGAACACTCGCACACGCATAATATATGCTAATACATTGTGTAGCTTTCAAGGTGGAACGAATTTTTTATTATGATTATTACCCAGTGGGAAAGTTTCCAAACCCAGTAAAAAGAAATTGCGCGGAATGTGTGCCCGATGTTTTCACATAATAACAAAGCGGAAATATCGGAAATTCATTAAAACGGCCATCCCTCTTGCTACAATCGAATGAGAAGAATGATTTCGATAATGTTTCTCTTTTAACACATAGCGATATGAAATCAAAAGGGTACGAAAACAAAGAACATGCGCACGCAAAACAAACTCTAAATATGGAAACAAAGAACGAAACGTGAGGTGAACGAGGATCGTAAATTGTACAGCAATTAGCAACAATTTTAACAAGAATGCGTTCAATTTTACAGGCGAAGCTGGTGTAGCGGGGTAAACAGGTGCATTTAAAGACATTTTCACATTCATAAACATATCGAAGGGCTCGGAAAGGGTCGGATGCTGACTTAATAAGGGAGGGTAGATCACTATAAAAGTGGTCTCGCCTGTGATATTGCAAAACGCTTCTTTTTACGACTCCTCCGTACTCAATAAAGTGTGGCGTTGAACCTTCGTTTACATAACGCGCGTATAATCTTATTCTATTACACGATTCAGAATTGAGACAATAATATTATTTTAACATTGTTTTGTACATCGTGTGTTTTTGTGAAAGGCTTATACAACGATAATTAAATACGTTAACGCTTTGTTTTCTAAGGTTTCGGATCCTCCCATTAGCATTGTAATTATGTAAATATCTGCTTAATATTTTGCAAATGAACCTCCTTGTGTATACATAAACGTATGACCTTTCATAATTTCCCTCGTCAGAGTGGATAAGGGTTTATTCTTTACGACTCATAGAGGTCCCAAACGTGAATAGCCACTTATGCAGTCAGATTTATTGTACCTGTGTTTAGCGCTATTGTTCCTAAACACGCGACTGTCTGAATACCACGGAAACTCGACGCTCTTTAGTGCTTAGAGATTAATGTCACAAATCCTGCTAGTTTTAAAACGCATACGCATACTCACGCCTTTTTATCCCTGAAGGGGTAGGCAGAGGCGCAACTAATGCCCCACTTTTCGCCATTTTTATTCCGTCCCATGATGTGATAGGGGGCGAGCCTATCGCCATATCGGGCGCAAATTCCAGACTCCGGGCTGATACTGAATAGAAAAACCCAATATCACTTTGCCCGACCCGGGGATCGAACCCGAGACCTCAGCATTGCAGTCGTACCGTAATACAACCACGCCAACGAGGCACTCACTAGTTTTAAAAATGCGAACATTTATGAAGATGTTGTCCATATACATACATAGTATCACGCCTTTTCCCTTTTCAGGGGTAGGCAGAGGTATATCACAACCACATTTCGCCAGCTGTGTTAGGTCCCATGTAATAGGGGGGCTATTGTCATTTACCGGTCACATTTCCAGACACCGGGCTGATACTGGAAAAACCCAATATCACTTTGCTAGTCCTATGATTAAATTGAATATATTAATGCATATAATAAATTTTAATAATAAAAGAGCTGACAAAAATACGTACTAAGTTTTTGCATACATTACATACATTAATGCAGTACATTACTCCGTTTCGTTTTATTGTGATTGGTTGAGAGACTAACACGTGACTGACGTATGGTCTCTCGATCAATCACAAACATCAAAATTAAACGACATCGTCTTACGATTTGCGTTCTTTTGCCACATTCTAAGCCTACAGGATTCTCATCTATTATTTGTAAGTACTGTCATTAACTTGAATGTCTCATCGAACTCTAACCTACTTAGCAGTCAAGTCATGTAATTAAGATAAAAACTAATATTTCTTCTTCTCGGGTATCGAATATGGGTTACACGTGCGGTGCCACGTCACTCGATTTACGGGAAAAATTGAGTTCATCATCATACATATCATCTTCATACCAGCCCTGTATTATATACTGCCCACTGCTGAGCACGGGGCTCCTCTACTACTGAGAGGGGTTAGGCCTTAGTCCCCCACGCTGGCCTAGTGCGGGTTGGCAGACTTCACATACCTTCGAAATTACTATAGGGAACTTCTCAGATATGCAGGTTAAAGCGAGCGATAATTCACAAAGAATACACACATAACTCTTTAGAAATTTAGAAGTGCGTGCCCTTGGGTTTTGAACCTGCGGACATTCGTCTTGGTTGTCCGTTCTACTCCCAACTAGGCTATCGTCCACAAATTGAGTTAATAGTTTATATAATAAACTCCCAAATCGTTGAAATTTGAATTCCAGAAAAAAGTATTTAAGCAATATACTTTGTGACGTCTTATCAGCATGATTATCACAGTCTATAAACAAACAAAGTACCTATATTGAATTTAAGCGTTAAAATTTAATAAACTCTATTTCCTCGGCTATACGGTTCAAAAGTCTTAACCCGCATAAACACACAGGAAAAATCATTTCGTTTCTCCAAGTCGAATAAAAAGAATAAAACAAAAAGAACTGGATTACACTTTTAACACCTCAGTAGGCAATTAGGACTAAACACTGTTAAAACAGGCACGAAATAAGGCCTTGTACACCTTGGAGAGCGTGTAAATAATCCTCAAAGAACTCTCGGAGCCTCCGTTAATATAAATGTACTTTATTTTATAACCCATGAAAGATCGTTCCATAAAAGAATTTTAGCGCTGGATAAACGTGAGCTCCCAATAAGTACCTAATGGTTTTGAGATCGTAATTACAGCGTAATGGTAAAGTAATCTCATAATTTATTACTTAGGCACTGCGGATTATTTACAATCTAGGCCGAGCAGATTTCGGTTTAACTTTTGGTGGAAAGCTTATGTGTACCGATTATGATAATGTTCCCGTATTTCTTTGAAAACTAGTTTTTACGCGCGTCTTCTTTCGCGTGAAAGGGCATTTTCGGAATAAGAAGAATATTATACAAAGAGTTCTAAGATTATATAGAGAGGAAATTGGGAAAATTTTCATACTAAAATTTTGAGCCTGTTCGTAATGGGCAAATTGGCATATTTCCTTCCAAAACATTGTTTTTTGTATAAAATTTGGGCATACCAAGATGTCTTGTCACGTGGATGTGTCAGATATGTAAGACAGCGACTTATTACCAATAGGTAATAACTTTTGGACGAAAAATTTGGGCCTGATGTCCGGTCTATAACTATACTGTTTAATGTCTTTGATCTTATAGCACTCAGTGACAATGTAACGACCTATCAGTAAAAAATATGGGTCCTGTCATTAGTTCCCCAATATCAAAAATCACAAAATCTCCTTAAAATGTTGGTATTACAGAAAAGAAGCAGTCTTAAAACTTCGACCCAGGCTAGGAGAGAAGGACCTATATTGGTACTACACTCCGTCCAACCATTTATTTTACTTTTGACAGTCCGAAAACTAATCAATTGGGGATGTCCTAATATGTTGCCGATTCGATTTATTATAACAATCGATTTCATTTATGAAGAAGTTTTGAACGATTAAACACATCGAATAGTTATTTTTGCTAAACATTATTTATTGTTTTAAAATCATACCTAGGCGTTAAAATGTGTACATTTTATGTATTAAAAAATAAACCATTTGTATTTAGCACTAAATACATTAAATGTATTTATTATTTTGCAACATCAATCAGGCGGGTTATTTTTAACACGCTTTTATTAGCTTCATACGTATGTATGTATGTAACGGAAACTTTGAACACCATTTGACCCCCTTCAAAACGTCGGATTAAATCGTTAGATTTTCTATAAAGCGTGTTTTATAGTTTTTTTTTAAATTTTATGTATTAAAAGAAACCATTTATGTTTATAACTACATTAAAAGTTGATACTTTCTGATTGGGATCGTGATGTTGCGTTTGACAATTTGTGAACCCAAGAATTAATAATTAATGTAACTGAGGATCCAAGTGATGATTTTAGTTCATAGTTGACGATTCATATCGACGCTTGAAAGGCAATAATATCTAAGCGACAAAAATACCTAAAATGAGTTATATACATATTTGGAATCGCCAGATTTTTCTGCGTCGATTGATCCGGGTTTCGTAGCTCTAGGACAACTTTTTTGGCGGTTAGATACTAGATGATTCCGGTAAATTTCACTTTTTTTTTCTCACTTACCGCCAAAATTTTTAAGATTTTTTGGATTTACAGTAGTTGGTACACTTAAGGAAATTGATTTTGAACTTAGTGTGTTTTACATGAAATCATGATATTACTGTTTTGCATTAATATATGTTTACTTGAAATAAAAAATTGCTCGCTCTTTAATTAGTTGTTTATTACCTACACAAAAAAATATAATTTTGGCATAGATATATTTTTACCTGGATCCATACTCTCCATATTTATGTGCTTAGATATTTTTAGCTTAATAAAGTATTTTGTTAATAGTACATTTATACAATTTTACCTAAAATAAAATAAATAATTATTTGTCGGTTAGATAATTTTACCTGAATAATATAAGTTCTATTTTTTATACTTAGATATTTTTACTTGACAACCTTTAACTTCAGTGATGTCGCATAGATAATTTTACCAGGTATGTTTAGGTGGTTATACTTCTTGCTAAGAGATATTTACCTGTTCATAATTAAGTAAATACACCCGCTTGCGAACCACCTAGTGTTTTGAAAGTGTCATTTGTATATGCACGCGATCATATAAAGCGCGTATCGGTTGTCGCTAAGAGAGGACAGCCGTCCGACGTTTTTATGATTTTGCCTCAATTTTACGTAGATATGGTGAGTATTTTTTACAATTAAATAGACTTTTATAATTTTAATAACATTTATTTTTGTAATAAATATATTTATGTTGCATTATTATGTATTACAATATGTTAATAATAATTTAATTCCAATTTTACCTAGTCTCTCCGTATAATTTTTGCCGGTTGAGGCTAATCCTGACCTACCCTTTTTGGAGATAATTTATTTGATAAATGCACCCTCTCGTTGGGTGCCCTCTTCCAGCCGTACCATCCACATTAGCTGGAAAGCTTACGAAAGGTATTTAACCTTTCGTGACCTGTCTTGAATCTATCCTCTCCACGTGCCCAGACCTCTTTCTATCAGAACCACTTTTATCTTACTCACATTAATTTTCATTCCCTTCTCTTTAAAGACATCATTCACATAATTTTTCGTGCCTTGCAGCTCTCCTGTCGATATTCTCGTACAGAGACTTCAAAGTCCTCACCAGGTGACTCTCAATCCCATATATTAAAGACAATGTTAACAACAGTTCATTCCTCACCATACGATCATAAGCATTTTCCAAGTTTACAAAGGTATAAAATACTTTTTTGTACTTAGCCAAATGTTCTTTCGCTATGCACTTTATGTAAAAGACTTGATGTGTGTAACCCATTCCTCCTCTAAAACCTGCTTGGACATTCCACACTTTTTTTACACTCTCGTTAATCACTCTCTTAATGAGGACCTTGGCATACAATTTACTGGCAGCACAGGGAAGGCTTATTCTGCGGTAGTTTTTATATCCTTGCTGTGACCCTTTCTCCTTGGAAATGGATATAAGATTGGTTTTGCACCACATATTAAAAAGTAGCCATAACAATTTTGCTACTACGCCTTAACCGTATCTCACCATTTTAACGGTTACACCCAGCAGCCTTGCCTAACCTCATACATTTCATCGCATTCACTATTCCATTTTCCGTAATCTCATTATTAGCCTCGTTTTGCGAGTAAGCCAGGTCTATAGCCTCTTAACCACCTGCTACATCCCCATCGCCTCATTTAAAAAGTCTTTTGAAGTAGGACTTCCAAGCAATACTTCCCTTTTATTTCTAAACACCCTTCCATCTTCATTTCTGATGACTCCTATCTTTGAAGTCCTCGTCTCTCCCCTGATCAACCGTATTTGTTTCCAGAATAGTGAAAGGTTTGCTTTGGATTCACGAGAAAGTTTGTGGTCTAGTTCCTTTTTCTTTCTTTTGCTCAACTATTTCCTGAACTCTCTTTTTCATTTTGGTATACACTATACACACTTACTTGTCTTTGCGAAGTACTATGAAAAACCTTTGTGGAAGACGTATGTCAAGGTCGTAGAATGTGGTACTCAATAGTTTTTGTCTACCCCTATGGGTTAAGGGCGTTGGTGTGTACGTATGTATGCACTTTTAGCAAAAATAAATTTAGAGAGAAAATTACGAGTTTCCAACACAATGAATAAATTATAATATTATTGCTTTCGAGTTATACTTACACAGAGATATTTAAGCAAGCCGTTGTAAATGTTCAGATAAGGCAATTTTGTATGTCCTTCCGCTCATCGTATATTTGAGGCGAGAAACTCCCTCCAAAGAAATAAGTGTTGGCTATTAACAAATTCTATATCATTATGCTATATTTTGGATGTAAGTATGTTAACTAACAATAAAATGTTGATTATTATTAAAATTGACTGATTATTAAATAGTTCAATGTTTGTAGGAATAACAAGATTTACAATATTATGCACGTATTTATGTTTTCCACGATCGTGTGACCCAATTATTTAGCTATAGATATTTTTACTTGATTTTATTAATATGTTTAGATATCCTTATATGATTTTTACCAACTGCGCATTTTAAAATATTTGTATTTCATTAAATTTACTTGTTACGGTATTCATAAGATGATCCATTTAGATGATTTTACCTGTTTGTAAATTTAGGTAATTTTTAACTAAGCGACGTTAACTTTTTAATTTATAATCGTCAGGGCTGTTAATTTAACTCAAAAAACGTCAAAAATTAAGAGGTTCCTAAAACAGTTACAATTATTTTTATGCAGCAAATGGTTAATTAGTTATGATTTTTTTTGTCAAAATCAAAACTTTAAAACGCTCTACTGAAAAATTTGCTAAATGTCGCTTAGATATTATTGCCTTTCAAGCGTCGATATTAATAAAATAATATTATTAAAATATTTTATTTGTTTTATTTTCTGTATACAGGGTGTATCACGATCGAGTGTTCAACTGAAGCAGGTCGATAAAGGACATCCACGTGCATCGAATTAACCACCATGTATGTTGCCCGAAATTGGGTACTTTACAAGCTTTTTTAGATTTTTGATGTTTTTTATGAAAGTCGACTTTGCCACTTAACTTCGTAATTTAAACTACACTATTAGATCAACAGGCATGATATTTTTACTTAAATAAGAGTAATAGTTGGCCTTTCGAATAATTATAATAGTTTGAATCAGTGTTTTATAAATTGATAAATAAACGATAATGAGGACGATAGCCTAGTTGGGAATGGAACGGTCTGCCAAGACAATGTCCGGAGGTTCAAACCCAAGGCACACACCTCTGACTTTTCGAAGTTACGTGTGTATTGTTTATCAATTATCGTTCGCTTTAACGGTGAAGGAAAACATCGTGAGGAAACCTACATACCTGAGACTTCTCGATAAGAATTTCTAGGGTATGTGAAGTCTGCCAACCCGCATTAGGCCAGCGTGGTGGACTATGGCCTAAACCCTCTCAGTAGTAGAGGAGGCCCGTGCTCAGCAGTGGGCAGTATATAATATAGGGTTGGTATTATTATATTATTTATTAAACAATAATGGTTACGAAAATTAATGAACTTCATAATTTTCTCCAAACTTTAAAAGGCTCTGGAATAAAAATGTAATTGGTGTTTGTTTCTACAACCTATTTTAACTCCCTGCATTCATGAAGAGTTAGGCTTCCAAATTGTGTTAGAGTAGCAGTGAGGCAACATGGCTATAAAGTATTCGAATCGACAACGACCGAAAATTACAATTAAAATTAAAAATACACGAAGTATAACAATAAATTATAAAATTCAGCAGTCACAAATAACTTGTAGTTTAGAAGTAGTTTTTAAATTTAAATTATATTGTAGTTGTGCCTCTGTTTATTTCTTAGTCTATATACACATTGCCTGGGCATTTTATAGAATGCCTGCTATATACCTACACATTGACTGGGCATTGTACAGAATGTCCTCATTATACACATTGACTGGGCACTGGCACTGACGAGCGATAACTTCCTTCTAAAATATGACAGTGCTTCCTGCAATTTGTCAACAAATATAGACATAGTCGATATGTGCTGAGATGGATTCATACGAGAGACCTTTGTAGGCATGCGGTGTTAGTTTAGTATGACAGATTTCAAGAGAAATGGAGATCAGCTCAATAGGAATTTGGTATAATGATAATTTAAAGTCTCAAAGGATTAGATCAATATGAATTGAGATATTCTAATATGGCCTCCTAGTTGCCACGGTATGGGTGTGCAACGCACTTATACCTTTTACTTACTTTTTCTTTTCTATATATTTTGTTTTTTTTTTGTATTCGATGTTGTTGCATATGCATAATTCTGTGGCAATAAACGTTCCTTTCTTTCTTTCTAATATTATGCCACAAATTACCTCGACTGCCTCGGTGGCGTAGTTGTATCACGGTACGACTGCAAGGCTGAGGTCTCGGGTTCGATCCCCGGGTCGGGCAAAGTGATATTGGATTTTTCTATTCAGTATCAGCCCGGAGTCTTGAATTTGTGCCCGATATGGCGATAGGCTCGCCCCCTATCACATCATGGGACGGAATACGCTTGGCGAAAAGTGGGTGCACTAGTTGCGCCTCTGCCTACCCCTTCGGGGATAAAAGGCGTGAGTATGCATGCATGCGCCACAAATTAATTGATTCCAAAACAATGTATAATTATACATACAATTATATATACAAGTGGTTTCGCCCTAAATATCACTAGGCCAATAAACTTGCCTGTAACGGTATGACAAACATAAATTTTGATATATAGTTATCGATTTCAAATCATGAATTAATACCAATAAATTCATATAGCGACGGAGTAAGGGTAATATATTTGTCATTCGAAATGATTGTCTATGGCGCGACAGCCCTATCCAAGTACAACTTTAAATTAATTGTAATAGACTAACTTGGGAATGCAAACTTTAATCTTATCGAATTGGGTTAAGGATCTTTTTTGAAGTTTCCTCGCAGATACTGTTGCGGGTCTTTGGCAAATACAAAACTCTATTTCGAGTGATATGAATCCTCTCTTTCGACTAAAATGTTCCTTACAACTAGAAAAAATAATCGTCATTGATAAATACTCGCGCTTTTTTATTAAAAGCATATCAAATTTTTTTTAATGTACAAATTATTTAATTCATTCTACATGGTTGGACTTGACTTAAAGACCCATAAAGTGCTATCGCAAAAGAGGCCCTTTTCCAACAATAGTGCTATTAACTTGCGGCAGATTTTGTTATTAAAAATGCAGTGAATAGTCTAAACGAGCTAAGTAAACAAAATATACACTCAATACTAATATAAACTCGTATTTTAATAACCTGTACCTGAACGTAAAGAGCCAGATAATTAAAGCGAGCGATTATTCACAAAGAATAGGTACACACATAACTTTTTAGAAAAGTCAGAGATGCGTGCCCTTGGGTTTTGAACCTGCGGACATTCGTCTCGGTAGTCCGTTCCACTCCCAACAAGGCTATTGCCGCTTGATAAACCTCTAAATTAATCATAAACATCCACCACTAAACACTAATGTCCCAAATATGATGCGGTATAAAATACCGCAAGTTTGAAACGGCGCAAGAGTACAAGACTACAAGAAAAGAGCTGACTTTAAAATTTCACCTACAAATGTACGGCCAAAAGCTATTTGTTATGTATTGTTTGCCGAAGAGTTCGTTTCAGTAATCAGGTGTATTGGGGAGCGAGAGAAACACCGAACAGGCGGACTTGATTTACATTCCAATTTAGTTTTGCATTCCCAGCCAGTTTTTCCAACATCCTCTCTTTTTACTTTTTTAGTTTAATCTGAGCTTCTAAAATCTGGCGTCGTAAATCAAACCATTGATGTTTTATTTGTAACAATGTAAGATATTCTAGGGTTTTTGGATGCCAACGAGACAATCCAATCGAATATTTGAAAAAGATTTCGAGTGAAAACCTTTTTTTCCATCCTATAACCCACATTTCAAGACAAAGAAACCTAACCTAATTGGCTTGATGTGGCAGATTTGGGGAAGAAAATCGACAGAAACAGAATTGCCATACTAAAAGAATATCGGGTAAAATCGTTTTCTTTTGATATTCCAAAAAAAATATTTTCAAAGATAAAATAAATTATATTAAATGGTCGGTAGAAATAAAAAAGGTTAAAATAAAAAAAAATTAAGGGTAAGTTAAATTCCTTACCATTCTTATAGTTGTACCAAGTAGTAAAATTAATTTACAATAAACATCTGGACCGCTGACCTGAACATAACAATTTCCCCCACATTCATGTTAAAAAATAAATATTCCGGATCGATCGGAAAATTCCGGACGCATGGCAATCATTATGAAGAAGCCGGTATTACGGCCTACAAGATTAAAGCGCTGATAGTCAAAAGACAAGCGGTTCCAGAAACGAGGCGTGACAGAATGATAAAAGTGATATATTTCACCTTTCGCATATTATATCGTGTAAAGGTATAATAAAGAATAAAAATTAACGATCATAAATGTCTGTATCACATCAATACATGTTTTACATTATAATATGAGTGAAATGTAGTTTCTGGGGGTTAGTGTCACTCGCGTCCGTAGGCTCATACTCTAATTTCCCTACACGTGACCCCTGGGTAGTGCCAAATGAGTGACACATTTTATTGTGGGAGAGCCATGCAACTGCTTTAGAAGTTGTATTAATGGGCTGGCTCGACCGGAGTGATACCACGACCTCACAGAAAACCGGCGTGAAGTAGTACGCACTGTACTGCGTTTCACCGAGTGAGTGAGGCTACCGGATGCCCAACCCCCCTACCTCCTCCATATGATAGCGCCGTATAAAACATATTTACCCAAGGGGGGTACCAACAGCCACGGCGTTGGAGAATCCCCTCCTGGACATCCAAACCCTGGATTCACGCCAGGACGTGGACGTCTAGGCTGCTCCACGTATTCTGGGGGGGGGGGGGGGGGCACTACTGCGCTTGACGGGATGCATCCTCGGGGCAAGAGCAACCCATCGCCGCCAACCCCTACCACTTTTGCCGTGGACTTCTGCAACATCAGGGGCTTACATTCCAACCTCAACGCCGTCCACTACCATCTTGAGACGGCAAAACCGGCGTTGCTCTTTTTGACCGAGACGCAGATATCTTCTCCAGCAGACTCCGCATACCTCTCCTACCCGGGGTACAAATTGGAATACTCCTTTGTGCCACGGGCTGGAGTTTGCGTGTTTGTTGAGGAAAATATCTGATATCAACGCCTCCCTCATTTTGAAGGAAAGGACCTGTCCATTCTTTGGTTGCGTGTTAGCTGTGTAGACCATCCCCGCTTCTACGCATGCCTCTACAGGTCCCATAGCGGTAATATTGAAACTGACCGACTCATGGAGTACCTTCAAAGGGCTACAGATTCCATTCAAGAGCAGATCCCATCCGCAGAAGTCGTGATACTGGGTGATTTTAATGCCCACCATGCCGAATGGCTCGGGTCACCAACCACCGATTATGCGGGGAGATCTGCTCACGAATTCGCCTTGGCATATGGTCTGAAACAACTGGCTGCCGCGCCGACGCGAATCCCAGATGTGGAAGACCATACACCTTCCTTGTTGGACCTTCTGCTGACCTCACATCCGGACAGTTATCAGATCGGGGTCGATGCCCCTCTGGGATCATCTGACCACTGTCTGATAAGGAGTACGGTGCCTCTCATGTGCCCGATTCGGCCGCAATTTGCAGGCTGTCGCCGTGTTTGGCACTATAGGTCAGCAGACTGGGATGGGATGCGATCATTCTTTGCGTCCTACCCTTGGGGGCGGGTTTCCTTCACGCCGGATGATCCTGACGCCGCTGCTGACTCTGTTGCCGATGTGGTGCTTCAAGGAATGGAACTTTTTATTCCTTCCTCTGTTGTGCCCGTTGGTGGCAGATCCCAGCCCTGGTTTAGTCGCTCCTGCAAAGTGGCAAATCGCCGTAAGCAGGCATGCTACAAGACTTGGGCAGATGCGGTGGCAGCTCAGGATGTAAATTCCAGCGTTAGAAAAAAGGAGTATAACTTCGCCTCGAGGTCCTACAAAAGAGTTATTGCCAGGGCGAAATCGGATCACATTGGCAGAATTGGCGAGAGACTAGTTCGTCTTCCGTCGGGAACACGTGCATTCTGGTCACTCGCCAAAGCTGCCATGAGATATTTTTGTAGCCCTTCTTTCCCACCTCTTCGTAGAGGGGATGCATCGTTGGCCCATGTCGCAAAAGAGAAGGCCGATCTTTTGGGCTCTCTCTTTGCGTCTAACTCAACTCTGGATCACGGGGGACGCGAGCCGCCGACTATCCCGCGGTGCAACAGCACTATGCCGGAAATACGGTTTTCGCAACGGCTGGTGCATGTCAATGATATGCTGCGAATTGGCGGTATACATTGCTATGCAGATGACAGCACGGGTGATGCTTTGTATACCAGCCGAGCCAATATCTCTCGGGAAAATGTCGAAGAGTGCCGAAACAAACTTGTGTCTGAAGTCGAGACCTTGCTGTCCGGAGTCTTGGATTGGGGTCGTTCTAACTTGGTTCAGTTCAACCCCACAAAGACACAAGTTTATGGGTTTACCGCAAAAAGGACGCCATTTGTCGTTTCGCCTCAATTCCAAGGCACTCCTCTAACTGCCACAGCCAGTATCGGAATTCTTGGTGTCGACATATCGAGTGACGTTCAGTTCCGCGGTCACCTTGAGGGTAAGGCCAAATTGGCCTCAAAGACGCTTGGTGTGCTCAACAGATCGAGGCGATATTTCACGTCGGGCCATCGCCTGCAACTTTATAAGGCGCAGGTTCGGCCCCACATGGAATATTGTTCTCATCTTTGGGCAGGGGCTCCCCAGTACCAGCTTCTCCCTCTTGACCGTATTCAACATCGGGCAGCTCGTATCGTCGACAACCGTATTCTTTCCGATCGGCTTGATCCTTTGGCTTTGCGTAGAGATGTAGCAGTAGGGAGTGCTCTGAAGAATTGTTCGGACTTATCCCTGCTGCTGAGTTCCATCACCGTACTTCGCGGTAGAACTCCAAATTCCATCCACTTCACCTCGGAGGTTGGCAATCCACCACTGTACATGTTAGCCGTAATTTTTTGCCACGTACTAATAAACTATGGAACCAATTACCGCCAGCAGCATTTCCGGACAGATACGACCTGGCGACCTTCAAAAAAAGAGCGTATTCCCACCTAAAAGGCCGGCCACGCATCTGTGTGCCCCCTGGTATTGCAGATGTTCATGGGTGGCGGTGATCACTTACCATCAGGTGAACCGTATGCTCGTTTGCCCCTTATATCATAAAAAAAAATGCCTCGAAATTTGATTTACTAGACAATTATTTTTTATTTATATGAAAAAGTGAGTACACTATTGTAATGTATAGGTTTTAATAATTATAAACTGAGGGTAGTTTGTTACCGTTTTGAACGGATCGTACGATCGCGCCAGTCTACGAATATACGTCTAATGGTGAAGTTGCCTTTTCATTGCTGCGCCCATCTTCCGATTATTCCCTAAATATCTCAACTATGACTTAAATTAAATTTCCAAATCGCTATTTAGTTAGTTCAAACCAAGACCTTAGGCTCAGAAGTTTCTCATCACCTACTTCTTTCTTGGAATGACACATTAGCATATTTGTATGCGTGCAATGTGCGACACCGCTTTGAGGTCCCGACTTCGAATCCCAGGACGGGTAAAGTGATATTGGGGTTTTCTGCTCAGATATTGGGATTTTGCTACTTCAGTGTAATTTCAGGAAGAATTTGTGCCCGATTTGCCGGTAGGCTCACCCCGTATCAAATGATGGGACGGAATACACTTGGTGCAAAATGAGTGCCCTGTTTGCAGCTCTGCCTACCTCTTCAGGGATAATGGCATAATGTGTGTTTTGTTTTTAATTATCTCTAAAACTCAGTCACAGCGACATCTACTACCGCTCTTCCGAAATAACCACTCAAAACAAACTAATACAATTTCCACACTTCATACACACGTAACGAGTGATATTCCGTACCGTAAATCTACATCACGTCTAGTTGCAGACACAGATTAATTATTTAGAACAGAACTTCTATGTTTTGCAAACGACCAAAGAGAGCTGAAATTTAAATCCACGACAGGGCTGGTTACCGTTGAATTTTATCCCTATTGTTAAATTTTGCGCTTTAGTAAGTCTCAGATTGCATTTATGTATGTAGATGAGTAGACAAGTCGACAACATAATATTTGCTTAAAGTATCTGTGAATTCACTGAGGTTCAAATGTTTCTATCAGATTTTGGGCTTAAGGAATAGTAAAATTGTAAATGTAAGGCATCTTAGCTGTGAGCACAATTCAAGTTAAGATTTCTATCAATAGTTTTAAAAGATTTATTAAGGTATTTCCTACCTCCAGTTATAGCACGCATCGTTCTTAACGTACATTTCCATGACGCAAAACCTTATACGCTAAAAGCAACGTCGTGTATGAAACTACTGAGCCCTAAATTAAATGCTATTTTGAACAAGAACGCCATGACAATTCAAATAATCCTCACGTTTACGTGAATGTTAGACATTGAAATTATACTACTATAACTCAATGACTATAACGAATTTTATCGCGGGTTTTTATTTTAATTTTCTCCCGACCTTTCGAATTTCGACTTTACAAATTAACGTTAGATTTGTAACACTAAGTTTTCGGACCACCAACACCTCAGTCCGCCCCGTGACCACGAAGTGCTGCAAAGCCTTCGAAACATCGGAAGAAAAATAAAATAAAAAACCGCAATAAAATCCGTTATAATAGTTTAATTTCAATTTCAATAATCGTTCGCATATACTTAAAGTCCTGTCTTTTGAGAACTATAACATATTATATGAAAAAGATAACCGTGCCATATACTTACAATTACAAACTACTTGTTTTAAATTTACTGGTGATAAAGGTCCTGCTTTACCCAAACTTCTCTCCTAGGACATTCCCAGACATTCCGAATCATTTCCAGCGGAAAAGTTACTGTAATTACCCAATCAAAGCAATAAAGACAAAGTTGCCTTCTAGGAAGTCAAAGTACACCAATTATAACAAATACGAGACGAGTTTTATAGTTACAAAGAATGTTACTTGTTATAAAGTTTTGTATCAACGCTACAAGTACAGAGAAATGTGAACTTAAAGCAATATGAAGTTACTGCGCTATTGCGTTGAGATATTTACTTTTGTGTCATCGTGGCTTCTTTATATTTTTTTACTAGCTTTTGCCCCCGGCTTCGCCCGCGTGAATGAGTTTCCCCGGGACAAAAGTCCCGCTTTATATTTTCCCGGGATAAAAAGTAGCCTATGTGTTAATCCAGGACATAATCTACCCGTGTGCCAAATTTCATTGAAATCCGTTCAGTAATTTTTGCGTGAAAGAGTAACAAACATCCATACATCCATAGTTACAAACTTTCGCGTTTATAATATTAGTACGAAGTACGTTCCACATTCGATATAACTTTATCCGGCTCAAACAGGCCGGCATAATTGTATCGACTAGCGAGAAATAGTCATGAATCAGCTTTCGTCAGCTGACTATCTTCCCGCTCCGTTTACTATCGGATGCAGTCTTAACATTGCCGAGCCCGTATACGAAAAAAATACATACAACAAATTCGATTTTTTTTACAAACACGTCCAAATATTGTTAAAGTTGAATCAGAAATCGCTGATTAAATTTACACTCAGACGTAAACAGCAATCTTATTTTAAGAATCCGCGACCACAACTTTATAAAAAATATGAATTCACCATCCTACTGCCTCGGTAGCGTAGTTGTATTACGGTACGATTGCAATGCTGAGGTCTCGGGTTCGATCCTCGGGTCGAGCAAAGTGGGTATTGGATTTTCCTATTCAGTATCAGCCCGGAGTCTGGAATTTGTGCCTGATATGGCGATGGGCTCGCCCCCTATCACATCATGGGACGGAATAACGGCGAAAAGTGGGTGCAACTAGTTGCGCCTCTGCCTACCCCTTCGGGGATAAAGGGCGTGAGTGTGTGTGTGTGTGTACCATCCTACTAGTACCCAAACTTATAAGAGTAGTTTTTTGCTTAGTTCTAGTTGACCAAACTCGACTCTTTTCTTCGTAAGGGATGATTTTTCCCGAAGATAAGGACATACAGTATTATCCCGACTCAAAGTAGGCAAACAAGACTTAGAGGACTTTGCTTAAGATGCCTTTGTATGGCAACAGGAAAGCTGGCTCTGCGAATAATACTTAAAAGTGGAACGAAGATTTGTTCTGAGCCAGCGGGAACGTAAAAGTATATACTACGTCTGTAACTTGTGAATTTAATACTTTTGATTCTAAAAATGACTATTTAATGATTTAGATGTAAACTCAACTTTATTACACACAAAATATGTTTATTTACTTTTTTAAAGTAATTTATTCATTAGAGATATTTAGAGACATTCTAGTCATTTATTTAGAACTTATTAAGTTTCTTTTCGTTTCAGCAAATTAGCGACGAACCACATTGAACTCCATGACCTATTCATGTATCCACTTCCAGCCGCATTGTCTGTTTAGTTCGTTAACCCGTTTCTTTTGTTCCGTGAATACAGATGACACAAAAACATTGATAGAACCATCGTAGAACGTATTCATTAAGCTGGTAGCACACTTACCACCGGTATATCAGCCGCGAAATGAGCGCGGTGTTAAATGGAGCTGTTGAGGAATCTCCAAGAATCACATTAAAAAATGTCTGCTTTATATGTTAAGTATCATTAAGTTTGTGACACTCTACTTCATTTAAATCATCGTTTAAAGTAGATTCTTTATAGAGTATCGTTCATTTTTATTCAAATGAAATGTTAAGTAGGTTGATTTTAAAGTACGTTCGACGTTAACTCTAAATTATGGATTTCATCACGGTTATCTATGAACTATAACTCCATAACGGCAATTACTGGGCATTATGAGAAATAACATCTTATGTCTTATGACGAGCGCAGTGGAGTGCCACGTAGTACTTTGTAATTCAGAGTTCCGTGCGGCGTTGCTACTGTTTATGGGCGGTCGTATACTTACCATCAGGCGAGCGGCATGCTCGTCACATCATTTAACTGCAATAAAAAACAGCATAGACAATTACAAAGCACCGCGTGGCATTCTTCAACATTCTTTAACTAATGACATCAGATGGTACGTCTTCAAATCCGTAATACTCAATCGATTATCCGGCTTTAACGTTCTCTAAGCCGGAACACAGCAGTGCTTGCTCAATGTTTCTTGAGTCATAGACAAAGCGGTAGTGCCCTGACAGAATCTCGCATAGCGAAACCCTACCGATAACCACAGGAACAGTTGTAAAATGTTTATATTACTCGATGCTACTATTCATGTAAATTTTATGCTCTCTCGCAACCACTGCTTTACATTGAGCGTATTAAGTGGGTAATTTACTATTCTTCTAAGCATTAATCGTCTCTCTTAGATAGGATAAAGTAAGAGTATTTGATATTATTTGAAAGTACTGATAGATTTTAAATTAGATAGTATTAACTATGACAGCACTGCTTCTGAACTTGCAGTTTCGTCTTCGACTGTCGGTTTCGTAACTAGTTTTACGATTACTACAACACTATCTTAAATTCATCAAACAAATACGTCTATAGGAGCAACATCACTATCACTAAATCATCAATCAGCAAGATAATGTATGAAAATGAGGATAACGTCTATTAAACCTCCATTACAAACCGCTGCCAACAGGCCGATGATCAGACGATTTAAAGGGTAAGTGCGGTGTAGTGTGACAGCTTGCGGACAGCCTGACGTCAGACCGGCGATCGTTGGCGGTTAGCGTCCGATTGTCACGTCATCCGAACGACCGGAATATTTGTGAATTCGGTATTCAAAATTCCGGTTATACCTGCTGACAGATTAATTTATTTACCTTCGATAGGATCCGTGAATGATATGGTTCTGGATTTTTGATTTGATAAATTCCCCTTATAATCAGATTGAAAAGGGTGTTAGACCACTCAACACCACCACTAATAAATTCATAGTCTGGAATATTGATAAGGATAAAATTGCTTATAGTTCTTGTGGTAACAAAAACTGCGTTTTACATATACCATCACATTCGTGATATTTTTTGCTTAACATAATAAAATCCCAAGCAAAATCAGACGGAAATTCCAGCTTAATAAACAGTGCTTTTCTTTCCTTAAAATCTTGGCATATTCAAATTAAACAAACATGTAGTCAACGCTCAATCTCTGAAAACAAATAAATCCATGGAGCTGATACAAAACAAATGATTACGTTTTGTTAATAATAAAAAGGTTAATTTAGCTATAGTTCGGACAAACTAAGCTGGCCGGTATGACAATTCAATTTTTTTCCCGACGCGATAACTCTGTCAGAACGTCTACCTAAAAAATTCAAAACCGTGTCATGTCATACCGGCCATATTAGTTTGTCCCTACTATAGTTTGAGTTTTTAATGACATTTCATTATTTCTTTGTCCTTACGGAATGCCAAAACGCATAATTTCATGTAGATAAACACGCCGAAGTCCCGAATCGCCGTGTTCTAAATAATTTTCTGTGGTACAAAGGACCAAACCCGCTGCGTGTTTGCTGTCATAGCCATATAGTACGATGTTGATACAGAGTAATGAAACCAAATATGGACCCGTACGCATGTAAATTACGCTTACAATAATAAGAAACTTTGGCTTCAAGATACGTTAAGATACACAACGGTTAAATTAGATGTCTGTTATCTGGTAGGGTTATATTCTGAGGAAACTTTTTTTTATTGCTTTGAATGACGAGACGAGCATGCCGTTCGCCTGATGTTAACTGATACGACCACCCATAAACAGTAACAACACCATCCAGCACCTTGAGTTACAAAGTACTGTGTGGCATTCCACTGCGCTGGTCATCTGAGACATAAGATGTTAAGTCGCATTATGTCCAGTAGTTACACTGGCTACAATGTCCTTCAAACCGAAACACAACAGTGCATGCACATTGATGCTTGGCGGTAGAAATAGACATTGCGGTGGCACCCACCCAGACGGACTCTTACATATGAGAGACCTACCACCAGTAACTATAAGTAAACTTACTTAGCTAAGAATTATCTATAAGAATTTTATTGAGTCTACCAAACCGTCTTAAGTAGCGTGAAGGTATGCATTAACCGCTTCAGTCGTTGAGATGAATCATTAGAAACGAACCAGTAATAAAAAAAATGTAGTAAGTAGTAATTTTTCGGGGTAAAAATAAGTATTATAAGACGGGTGAACTATAACGTAGTTTGAATGGAACGAACTACTGGAACGGAGGTCCGGCGATACAAATCCCAATGCACACACTGTCTGACTTTTCGGAGCAACGTGTGTATTGTTTATAAATGATTGTTTCTTTCAACGTTGAAGGAAAACTTCGAGAGTAAACTAATTATAATCTAAACTATGTGCCTAGGAATTTTACATTAGAATTTCGGATCTGGAGACCAACACTAGGCCAGCGTGGTAGACTAAGGCCTAAAAACCCTCTCAGTAGTAGGGGAAACCGTTCCCAGCAGTGAGACAAGTTATAATACAGGGCTAATATTATTATTAATAAATCAAGTTGTGTTTCGAGAGCTGAGTCAAATTATTTATTGCTTTGTCACACTGATCAAGTAGAGGCTGACAACATTATAATATTTATAATACATATTTATCCCAACTCTAGAACAGAAATATTGAATTTAGTATGGATTATAATCCAATTGCAGAAACAAACTCTTTCCAATCTGGAGCTCAACTTCTCCATTCCTATCGCATTAATGAATGAATTTATTGCGTCCGAATCGAATCTAAAACTGATTTTGACGTAGAAAGAATAATACTACTAGAACTATTCGTATGTGATTCGCAGAAAAATATAAGTCCATGACATCTGTATCTTACAATACAGCGGGATTTTTGTTACAGTCGTTTATTGTCCGTTCTATATCACCTAATCAATATCCAATTTTTTTGGCGTAATATCTATTTCGAGATAAACTGTCTAGTTAAATAATATTAAGAACGATCAGTTGTTATAATAGCAAAGCATGAAAACGGCAAATAATATATATATATATATATATATATATATATATATATATATATATATATATATATATATATATTAACTATATCTCCCCAATTATAAAAAAACAATATCTCGTAGATTATTTTTTTGATGTTTATAACGTTGATCAAGTTTGTTGGCTTCGTTTTTCCAGTACTTATATATACGATTATTGGCAATTTGGCATTGAATAAAAAGATAAAATATTACAGTAAGTATTAGATTTATTTATAAGATTCGTTGAAGTATTTGTCGATAAAATCCATAATTTCTTAAAAACGTGTCTGGTTTATCGAAACTGAAATATGAAATGCAGATAGTTCAAAACTTATTTTAAAGTCTAATTTAAAACTGAATTTAAAACGGGACCTCTGCCACGAGACGTGTCGAAGTAGCCACTATTCCCAGTCGAAACTTATACCAACTATTCTGGTTACATTTCAATACGTAACAGGGAAAAATATTTTATTATAAACAAATCCTGTATCACGGCATTGTGGAATAAGAATTTTCATTCGTTCTCTCGAGACAATGAAATGTTGAAATTATATGTCGGAACGTAAATTGAAAGTCTCAGCCGAAAAGCAGCAGTTTAAAGGCCACAACGAATAATTAAAGGAACACAGGGCACGGCCCGGTGGATTTATTAAATTATCAAGCAGTTTTTTTGTTTGATGAAACATTTCGCAGCAGCTGGAATACCGTAGACGAAGGCAAATTCGATTCACGCTTAGCACTTCAAACTACTTTAAAGTCAGTCTATATAAGCCTTCTTACTATCCGATGCATTTTCGATACGTTACGTAGAAAAGTTTTATAACTAAAAGCGCATCAGACCCTATCATTGGAGCTCGTTTAGCCGGAGATATCGGAATATTGTTAGTGTTCGCGCGACGGTTCACGGCTATCGTCTTTAAAGCTCTATGTGTTGCAACTTTCAAGTCATCTAACACGTATTTAAAATATAAGTACTCACACTGCGTCCTTCTTAATAGGGTCCGTTATTTCGTAGTTTTTATTGACTTTAACTGGTAGCCAATTGAAATGAAGTCGCATTACAGCATTCACCAATTACAGCATTCACCAATTACAGCATCCAATTCTATGCTATACGAACGCACAGCGATCGCTTGTCATGTCGGCTTAAGAGACAGACTATTTAGCATAGCTTTACTCTATCTTTAACTAATTGATGTTGGTGAATACGTATTGTTACTATGATATTGTCTTTATTTTATCATTCGCTACTAGTATTATATCCAAATTTCATTGCATTATTTATTATTTTAATAACATGTAAATGAATATTTTTACTGTACCGTGACTTTGTAAAGGTTCGAGTATACACTAACATGATTAATACACTCGTTATAGTCCAATTAACAATGAAAAATGGCTTATAATAGCTTTTAGCTACGATCTAAACTATAAAAATAATACATAATTTTTAACGAGACCCGCCCGTAATCGGTTTAAAAGTTTCTGAATAAAAACAGACATCTAATAAGAATTTTCTTGATCATAATTAAGAGCAACATTATCTTGTTACTTTGTTTGTACAATTTTTTCAATGTTTTTTTTCAGTAAAAAGAAATTGCGCGGAATGTGTGCCCGATGTTTTCACATAATAACAAAGCGGAAATATCGGAAATTCATTAAAACGGCCATCCCTCTTGCTACAATCGAATGAGAAGAATGATTTCGATAATGTTTCTCTTTTAACACATAGCGATATGAAATCAAAAGGGTACGAAAACAAAGAACATGCGCACGCAAAACAAACTCTAAATATGGAAACAAAGAACGAAACGTGAGGTTACCGAGGCTCGTAAATTGTACAGCAATTAGCAACAATTTTAACAAGAATGCATTCAATTTTACAGGCGAAGCTGGTGTAGCGGGGTAAACAGGTGCATTTAAAGACATTTTCACATTCATAAACATATCGAAGGGCTTGGAAAGGGTCGGATGCTGACTTAATAAGGGAGGGTAGATCACTATAAAAGTGGTCTCGCCTGTGATATTGCAAAACGCTTCTTTTTACGACTCCTCCGTACTCAATGAAGTGTGGCGTTGAACCTTCGTTTACATAACGCGCGTATAATCTTATTCTATTACACGATTCAGAATTGAGACAATAATATTATTTTAACGTTGTTTTGTACATCGTGTGTTTTTGTGAAAGGCTTATACAACGATAATTAAATACGTTAACGCTTTGTTTTCTAAGGTTTCGGATCCTCCCATTAGCATTGTAATTATGTAAATATCTGCTTAATATTTTGCAAATGAACCTCCTTGTGTATACATAAACGTATGACCTTTCATAATTTCCCTCGTCAGAGTGGATAAGGGTTTATTCTTTACGACTCATAGAGGTCCCAAACGTGAATAGCTACTTATGCAGTCAGATTTATTGTACCTGGGTTTAGCGCTATTGTTCCTAAACACGCGACTGTCTGAATACCACGGAAACTCGACGCTCTTTAGTGCTTAGAGATTAATGTCACAAATCCTGCTAGTTTTAAAACCCATACGCATACCCACGCCTTTTTATCCCCGAAGGGGTAGGCAGAGGCGCAACTAATGCCCCACTTTTCGCCATTTTTATTCCGTCCCATGATGTGATAGGGGGCGAGCCTATCGCCATATCGGGCGCAAATTCCAGACTCCGGGCTGATACTGAATAGAAAAACCCAATATCACTTTGCCCGACCCGGGGATCGAACCTGAGACCTCAGCATTGCAGTCGTACTGTAATACAACTACGCCAACGAGGCAGTCACTAGTTTTAAAAATGCGAACATTTATGAAGATGTTGTCCATATACATACATAGTATCACGCCTTTTCCCTTTTCAGGGGTAGGCAGATTTGCCACATTTCGCCAGCTGTGTTAGGTCCCATGTAATAGGCATGGGGCCATGGGGGCCTATTGTCATTTACCGGTCACATTTCCAGACTCCGGGCTGATACTGGAAAAACCCAATATCACTTTGCTAGTCCTATGATTAAATTGAATATATTAATGCACATAATAAATTTTAATAATAAAAGAGCTGACAAAAATACGTACTAAGTTTTTGCATACATTACATACATTAATGCAGTACATTACTCCGTTTCGTTTTATTGTGATTGGTTGAGAGATTAACACGTGACTGACGTATGGTCTCTCGATCAATCACAAACATCAAAATTAAACGACATCGCCTTACGATTTGCGTTCTTTTGCCACATTCTAAGCCTACAGGATTCTCATCTATTATTTGTAAGTACTGTCATTAACTTGAATGTCTCATCGAACTCTAACCTACTTAGCAGTCAAGTCATGTAATTAAGATAAAAACTAATATTTCTTCTTCTCGGGTATCGAATATGGGTTACACGTGCGGTGCCACGTCACTCGATTTACGGGAAAAATTGAGTTCATCATCATACATATCATCTTCATACCAGCCCTGTATTATATACTGCCCACTGCTGAGCACGGGCCTCCTCTACTACTGAGAGGGTTTTAGGCCTTAGTCCACCACGCTGGCCTAGTGCGGGTTGGCAGACTCCACATAACCTCGAAATTCTTATGGATGATTCTCAGGTATGTAGGTTTCCTCACGGTGTTTTCCTTCACCGTTAAACTGGTTCAAAAGTCTTAACCCGCATAAACACACAGGAAAAATCATTTCGTTTCTCCAAGTCGAATAAAAAGAATAAACCAAAAAGAACTGGATTACATTTTTAACACCTCAGTAGGCAATTAGGACTAAACACTGTTAAAACAGGCACGAAATAAGGCCTTGTACACCTTGGAGAGCGTGTAAATAATCCTCAAAGAACTCTCGGAGCCTCCGTTAATATAAATGTACTTTATTTTATAACCCATGAAAGATCGTTCCATAAAAGAATTTTAGCGCTGGATAAACGTGAGCTCCCAATAAGTACCTAATGGTTTTGAGATCGTAATTACAGCGTAATGGTAAAGTAATCTCATAATTTATTACTTAGGCACTGCGGATTATTTACAATCTAGGCCGAGCAGATTTCGGTTTAACTTATGGTGGAAAGCTTATGAGTACCGATTATGATAATGTTGCCGTATTTCTTTGAAAACTAGTTTTTACGCGCGTCTTCTTTCGCGTGAAAGGGCATTTTCGGAATAAGAAGAATCTTATATAAAGAGTTCTAAGATTATATAGAGAGGACATTGGGAAAATTTTCATACTAAAATTTTGAGCCTGTTCGTAATGGGCAAATTGGCATATTTCCTTCCAAAACATTGTTTTCTGTATAAAATTTGGGCATACCAAGATGTCTTGTCACGTGGATGTGTCAGATATGTAAGACAGCTACTTATTACCAATAGGTAATAACTTTTGGACGAAAAATTTGGGCCTGATGTCCGGTCTATAACTATACTGTTTAATGTCTTTGATCTTATAGCACTCAGTGACAATGTAACGACCTATCAGTAAAAAATATGAGTCCTGTTATTAGTTCCCCAATATCCAAAATCACAAAATCTTCTTTCAATTCTTTTTTTGCAATAAAATATTTTTTTTTCTGATTAACACTATTCTTAATACAAATTTATTAATTATTTTCTATTTTTTAGTTAGATTTTCTATAAAGCGTGTTTTATAGTTTTTTTTTTATTTTATGTATTAAAAGAAACCATTTATGTTTATAACTACAAACTTGATACTTTCTGATTGGGATCGTGATGTTGCATTTGACAATTTGTGAACACAAGAATTAATAATTAATGTAACTGAGGATCCAAGTGATGATTTTAGTTCATAGTTGACGATTCATATTAATAAAATAATATTATTAAAATATTTTATTTGTTTTATTTTCTGTATACAGGGTGTATCACGATCGAGTGTTCAACTGAAGCAGGTCGATAAAGGACATCCATGTGCATCGAATTAACCACCATGTATGTTGCCCGACATTGGGTACTTTACAGCTTATTTAGATTTTTGATGTTTTTTATGAAAGTCGACTTTGCCACTTAACTTCGTAATTTAAACTACACTGTTAGATCAACAGTTCTAGGGTATGTGAAGCCTGCCAACCCGCATTAGGCCAGCGTGGTGGACTATGGCCTAAACCCTCTCAGTAGTAGAGGAGGCCCGTGCTCAGCAGTGGGCAGTATATAATATAGGGCTGGTATAATTATATTATTTATTAAACAATAATGGTTACGAAAATTAATGTACTTCATAATTTTCCCTAAACATTAAAAGGCTCTGGATAAAAAAAATAATTGGTGTTTGTTTCTACAACCTATTTTAACTCCTTGCATTCATGAAGAGTTAGGCTTCCAAATTGTGTTAGAGTAGCAGTGAGGCAACATGGCTATAAAGTATTCGAATCGACAAAACACGAAAATTACAATCAAAATTAAAAATACACGAAGTATAACAATAAATTAATAAATTCAGCAGTCACAAATAACTTGTAGTTTAGAAGTAGTTTTTAAATTTAACCCGTCAACGCCCGCTTATATATAGCTATAAGCTAATTTCCTTATATAAATGGACTCCGGTGTCCACCGCGGGCGTCCAAGGATTAAATCATATTGTAGTTGTGCCTCTGTTTATTTCTTAGTCTATATACACATTGCCTGGGCATTTTATAGAATGCCTGCTATATACCTACACATTGACTGGGCAATGTACAGAATGTCCTCATTATACACATTGACTGGGCACTGGCACTGACGAGCGATAACTTCCTTCTAAAATATGACAGTGCTTCCTGCAATTTGTCAACAAATATAGACATAGTCGATATGTGCTGAGATGGATTCATACGAGAGACCTTTGTAGGCATGCGATGTTAGTTTAGTATGACAGATTTCAAGAGAAATGGAGATCAGCTCAATAGGAATTTGGTATTACGATAATTTTAAGTCTCAAAGGATTAGATCAATATGAATTGAGATATTCTAATATGGCCTCCTAGTTGCCACGGTATGGGTGTGCAACGCACCTATACCTTTTACTTACTTTTTCTTTTCTATATATTTTGTTTTTTTTTTGTATTCGATGTTGTTGCATATGCATAATTCTGTGGCAAGAAACGTTCCTTTCTTTCTTTCTAATATTATGCCACAAATTACCTCGACTGCCTCGGTGGCGTAGTTGTATCACGGTACGACTGCAAGGCTGAGGTCTCGGGTTCGATCCCCGGGTCGGGCAAAGTGATATTGGATTTTTCTATTCAGTATCAGCCCGGAGTCTGGAATTTGTGCCCGATATGGCGATAGGCTCGCCCCCTATCACATCATGGGACGGAAAACGCTTGGCGAAAAGTGGGTGCACTAGTTGCGCCTCTGCCTACCCCTTCGGGGATAAAAGGCGTGAGTATGCATGCATGCGCCACAAATTAATTGATTCCAAAACAATGTATAATTATACATACAATTATATATACAAGTGGTTTCGCCCTAAATATCACTAGGCCAATAAACTTGCCTGTAACGGTATGACAAACATAAATTTTGATATATAGTTATCGATTTCAAATCATGAATTAATACCAATAAATTCATATAGCGACGGAGTAAGGGTAATATATTTGTCATTCGAAATGATTGTCTATGGCGCGACAGCCCTATCCAAGTACAACTTTAAATTAATTGTAATAGACTAACTTGGGAATGCAAACTTTAATCTTATCGAATTGGGTTAAGGATCTTTTTTGAAGTTTCCTCGCAGATACTGTTGCGGGTCTTTGGCAAATACAAAACTCTATTTCGAGTGATATGAATCCTCTCTTTCGACTAAAATGTTCCTTACAACTAGAAAAAATAATCGTCATTGATAAATACTCGCGCTTTTTTATTAAAAGCATATCAAATTTTTTTTAATGTACAAATTATTTAATTCATTCTACATGGTTGGACTTGACTTAAAGACCCATAAAGTGCTATCGCAAAAGAGGCCCTTTTCCAACAATAGTGCTATTAACTTGCGGCAGATTTTGTTATTAAAAATGCAGTGAATAGTCTAAACGAGCTAAGTAAACAAAATATACACTCAATACTAATATAAACTCGTATTTTAATAACCTGTACCTGAACGTAAAGAGCCAGATAATTAAAGCGAGCGATTATTCACAAAGAATAGGTACACACATAACTTTTTAGAAAAGTCAGAGATGCGTGCCCTTGGGTTTTGAACCTGCGGACATTCGTCTCGGTAGTCCGTTCCACTCCCAACAAGGCTATTGCCGCTTGATAAACCTCTAAATTAATCATAAACATCCACCACTAAACACTAATGTCCCAAATATGATGCGGTATAAAATACCGCAAGTTTGAAACGGCGCAAGAGTACAAGACTACAAGAAAAGAGCTGACTTTAAAATTTCACCTACAAATGTACGGCCAAAAGCTATTTGTTATGTATTGTTTGCCGAAGAGTTCGTTTCAGTAATCAGGTGTATTGGGGAGCGAGAGAAACACCGAACAGGCGGACTTGATTTACATTCCAATTTAGTTTTGCATTCCCAGCCAGTTTTTCCAACATCCTCTCTTTTTACTTTTTTAGTTTAATCTGAGCTTCTAAAATCTGGCGTCGTAAATCAAACCATTGATGTTTTATTTGTAACAATGTAAGATATTCTAGGGTTTTTGGATGCCAACGAGACAATCCAATCGAATATTTGAAAAAGATTTCGAGTGAAAACCTTTTTTTCCATCCTATAACCCACATTTCAAGACAAAGAAACCTAACCTAATTGGCTTGATGTGGCAGATTTGGGGAAGAAAATCGACAGAAACAGAATTGCCATACTAAAAGAATATCGGGTAAAATCGTTTTCTTTTGATATTCCAAAAAAAATATTTTCAAAGATAAAATAAATTATATTAAATGGTCGGTAGAAATAAAAAAGGTTAAAATAAAAAAAAATTAAGGGTAAGTTAAATTCCTTACCATTCTTATAGTTGTACCAAGTAGTAAAATTAATTTACAATAAACATCTGGACCGCTGACCTGAACATAACAATTTCCCCCACATTCATGTTAAAAAATAAATATTCCGGATCGATCGGAAAATTCCGGACGCATGGCAATCATTATGAAGAAGCCGGTATTACGGCCTACAAGATTAAAGCGCTGATAGTCAAAAGACAAGCGGTTCCAGAAACGAGGCGTGACAGAATGATAAAAGTGATATATTTCACCTTTCGCATATTATATCGTGTAAAGGTATAATAAAGAATAAAAATTAACGATCATAAATGTCTGTATCACATCAATACATGTTTTACATTATAATATGAGTGAAATGTAGTTTCTGGGGGTTAGTGTCACTCGCGTCCGTAGGCTCATACTCTAATTTCCCTACACGTGACCCCTGGGTAGTGCCAAATGAGTGACACATTTTATTGTGGGAGAGCCATGCAACTGCTTTAGAAGTTGTATTAATGGGCTGGCTCGACCGGAGTGATACCACGACCTCACAGAAAACCGGCGTGAAGTAGTACGCACTGTACTGCGTTTCACCGAGTGAGTGAGGCTACCGGATGCCCAACCCCCCTACCTCCTCCATATGATAGCGCCGTATAAAACATATTTACCCAAGGGGGGTACCAACAGCCACGGCGTTGGAGAATCCCCTCCTGGACATCCAAACCCTGGATTCACGCCAGGACGTGGACGTCTAGGCTGCTCCACGTATTCTGGGGGGGGGGGGGGGGGGGCACTACTGCGCTTGACGGGATGCATCCTCGGGGCAAGAGCAACCCATCGCCGCCAACCCCTACCACTTTTGCCGTGGACTTCTGCAACATCAGGGGCTTACATTCCAACCTCAACGCCGTCCACTACCATCTTGAGACGGCAAAACCGGCGTTGCTCTTTTTGACCGAGACGCAGATATCTTCTCCAGCAGACTCCGCATACCTCTCCTACCCGGGGTACAAATTGGAATACTCCTTTGTGCCACGGGCTGGAGTTTGCGTGTTTGTTGAGGAAAATATCTGATATCAACGCCTCCCTCATTTTGAAGGAAAGGACCTGTCCATTCTTTGGTTGCGTGTTAGCTGTGTAGACCATCCCCGCTTCTACGCATGCCTCTACAGGTCCCATAGCGGTAATATTGAAACTGACCGACTCATGGAGTACCTTCAAAGGGCTACAGATTCCATTCAAGAGCAGATCCCATCCGCAGAAGTCGTGATACTGGGTGATTTTAATGCCCACCATGCCGAATGGCTCGGGTCACCAACCACCGATTATGCGGGGAGATCTGCTCACGAATTCGCCTTGGCATATGGTCTGAAACAACTGGCTGCCGCGCCGACGCGAATCCCAGATGTGGAAGACCATACACCTTCCTTGTTGGACCTTCTGCTGACCTCACATCCGGACAGTTATCAGATCGGGGTCGATGCCCCTCTGGGATCATCTGACCACTGTCTGATAAGGAGTACGGTGCCTCTCATGTGCCCGATTCGGCCGCAATTTGCAGGCTGTCGCCGTGTTTGGCACTATAGGTCAGCAGACTGGGATGGGATGCGATCATTCTTTGCGTCCTACCCTTGGGGGCGGGTTTCCTTCACGCCGGATGATCCTGACGCCGCTGCTGACTCTGTTGCCGATGTGGTGCTTCAAGGAATGGAACTTTTTATTCCTTCCTCTGTTGTGCCCGTTGGTGGCAGATCCCAGCCCTGGTTTAGTCGCTCCTGCAAAGTGGCAAATCGCCGTAAGCAGGCATGCTACAAGACTTGGGCAGATGCGGTGGCAGCTCAGGATGTAAATTCCAGCGTTAGAAAAAAGGAGTATAACTTCGCCTCGAGGTCCTACAAAAGAGTTATTGCCAGGGCGAAATCGGATCACATTGGCAGAATTGGCGAGAGACTAGTTCGTCTTCCGTCGGGAACACGTGCATTCTGGTCACTCGCCAAAGCTGCCATGAGATATTTTTGTAGCCCTTCTTTCCCACCTCTTCGTAGAGGGGATGCATCGTTGGCCCATGTCGCAAAAGAGAAGGCCGATCTTTTGGGCTCTCTCTTTGCGTCTAACTCAACTCTGGATCACGGGGGACGCGAGCCGCCGACTATCCCGCGGTGCAACAGCACTATGCCGGAAATACGGTTTTCGCAACGGCTGGTGCATGTCAATGATATGCTGCGAATTGGCGGTATACATTGCTATGCAGATGACAGCACGGGTGATGCTTTGTATACCAGCCGAGCCAATATCTCTCGGGAAAATGTCGAAGAGTGCCGAAACAAACTTGTGTCTGAAGTCGAGACCTTGCTGTCCGGAGTCTTGGATTGGGGTCGTTCTAACTTGGTTCAGTTCAACCCCACAAAGACACAAGTTTATGGGTTTACCGCAAAAAGGACGCCATTTGTCGTTTCGCCTCAATTCCAAGGCACTCCTCTAACTGCCACAGCCAGTATCGGAATTCTTGGTGTCGACATATCGAGTGACGTTCAGTTCCGCGGTCACCTTGAGGGTAAGGCCAAATTGGCCTCAAAGACGCTTGGTGTGCTCAACAGATCGAGGCGATATTTCACGTCGGGCCATCGCCTGCAACTTTATAAGGCGCAGGTTCGGCCCCACATGGAATATTGTTCTCATCTTTGGGCAGGGGCTCCCCAGTACCAGCTTCTCCCTCTTGACCGTATTCAACATCGGGCAGCTCGTATCGTCGACAACCGTATTCTTTCCGATCGGCTTGATCCTTTGGCTTTGCGTAGAGATGTAGCAGTAGGGAGTGCTCTGAAGAATTGTTCGGACTTATCCCTGCTGCTGAGTTCCATCACCGTACTTCGCGGTAGAACTCCAAATTCCATCCACTTCACCTCGGAGGTTGGCAATCCACCACTGTACATGTTAGCCGTAATTTTTTGCCACGTACTAATAAACTATGGAACCAATTACCGCCAGCAGCATTTCCGGACAGATACGACCTGGCGACCTTCAAAAAAAGAGCGTATTCCCACCTAAAAGGCCGGCCACGCATCTGTGTGCCCCCTGGTATTGCAGATGTTCATGGGTGGCGGTGATCACTTACCATCAGGTGAACCGTATGCTCGTTTGCCCCTTATATCATAAAAAAAAATGCCTCGAAATTTGATTTACTAGACAATTATTTTTTATTTATATGAAAAAGTGAGTACACTATTGTAATGTATAGGTTTTAATAATTATAAACTGAGGGTAGTTTGTTACCGTTTTGAACGGATCGTACGATCGCGCCAGTCTACGAATATACGTCTAATGGTGAAGTTGCCTTTTCATTGCTGCGCCCATCTTCCGATTATTCCCTAAATATCTCAACTATGACTTAAATTAAATTTCCAAATCGCTATTTAGTTAGTTCAAACCAAGACCTTAGGCTCAGAAGTTTCTCATCACCTACTTCTTTCTTGGAATGACACATTAGCATATTTGTATGCGTGCAATGTGCGACACCGCTTTGAGGTCCCGACTTCGAATCCCAGGACGGGTAAAGTGATATTGGGGTTTTCTGCTCAGATATTGGGATTTTGCTACTTCAGTGTAATTTCAGGAAGAATTTGTGCCCGATTTGCCGGTAGGCTCACCCCGTATCAAATGATGGGACGGAATACACTTGGTGCAAAATGAGTGCCCTGTTTGCAGCTCTGCCTACCTCTTCAGGGATAATGGCATAATGTGTGTTTTGTTTTTAATTATCTCTAAAACTCAGTCACAGCGACATCTACTACCGCTCTTCCGAAATAACCACTCAAAACAAACTAATACAATTTCCACACTTCATACACACGTAACGAGTGATATTCCGTACCGTAAATCTACATCACGTCTAGTTGCAGACACAGATTAATTATTTAGAACAGAACTTCTATGTTTTGCAAACGACCAAAGAGAGCTGAAATTTAAATCCACGACAGGGCTGGTTACCGTTGAATTTTATCCCTATTGTTAAATTTTGCGCTTTAGTAAGTCTCAGATTGCATTTATGTATGTAGATGAGTAGACAAGTCGACAACATAATATTTGCTTAAAGTATCTGTGAATTCACTGAGGTTCAAATGTTTCTATCAGATTTTGGGCTTAAGGAATAGTAAAATTGTAAATGTAAGGCATCTTAGCTGTGAGCACAATTCAAGTTAAGATTTCTATCAATAGTTTTAAAAGATTTATTAAGGTATTTCCTACCTCCAGTTATAGCACGCATCGTTCTTAACGTACATTTCCATGACGCAAAACCTTATACGCTAAAAGCAACGTCGTGTATGAAACTACTGAGCCCTAAATTAAATGCTATTTTGAACAAGAACGCCATGACAATTCAAATAATCCTCACGTTTACGTGAATGTTAGACATTGAAATTATACTACTATAACTCAATGACTATAACGAATTTTATCGCGGGTTTTTATTTTAATTTTCTCCCGACCTTTCGAATTTCGACTTTACAAATTAACGTTAGATTTGTAACACTAAGTTTTCGGACCACCAACACCTCAGTCCGCCCCGTGACCACGAAGTGCTGCAAAGCCTTCGAAACATCGGAAGAAAAATAAAATAAAAAACCGCAATAAAATCCGTTATAATAGTTTAATTTCAATTTCAATAATCGTTCGCATATACTTAAAGTCCTGTCTTTTGAGAACTATAACATATTATATGAAAAAGATAACCGTGCCATATACTTACAATTACAAACTACTTGTTTTAAATTTACTGGTGATAAAGGTCCTGCTTTACCCAAACTTCTCTCCTAGGACATTCCCAGACATTCCGAATCATTTCCAGCGGAAAAGTTACTGTAATTACCCAATCAAAGCAATAAAGACAAAGTTGCCTTCTAGGAAGTCAAAGTACACCAATTATAACAAATACGAGACGAGTTTTATAGTTACAAAGAATGTTACTTGTTATAAAGTTTTGTATCAACGCTACAAGTACAGAGAAATGTGAACTTAAAGCAATATGAAGTTACTGCGCTATTGCGTTGAGATATTTACTTTTGTGTCATCGTGGCTTCTTTATATTTTTTTACTAGCTTTTGCCCCCGGCTTCGCCCGCGTGAATGAGTTTCCCCGGGACAAAAGTCCCGCTTTATATTTTCCCGGGATAAAAAGTAGCCTATGTGTTAATCCAGGACATAATCTACCCGTGTGCCAAATTTCATTGAAATCCGTTCAGTAATTTTTGCGTGAAAGAGTAACAAACATCCATACATCCATAGTTACAAACTTTCGCGTTTATAATATTAGTACGAAGTACGTTCCACATTCGATATAACTTTATCCGGCTCAAACAGGCCGGCATAATTGTATCGACTAGCGAGAAATAGTCATGAATCAGCTTTCGTCAGCTGACTATCTTCCCGCTCCGTTTACTATCGGATGCAGTCTTAACATTGCCGAGCCCGTATACGAAAAAAATACATACAACAAATTCGATTTTTTTTACAAACACGTCCAAATATTGTTAAAGTTGAATCAGAAATCGCTGATTAAATTTACACTCAGACGTAAACAGCAATCTTATTTTAAGAATCCGCGACCACAACTTTATAAAAAATATGAATTCACCATCCTACTGCCTCGGTAGCGTAGTTGTATTACGGTACGATTGCAATGCTGAGGTCTCGGGTTCGATCCTCGGGTCGAGCAAAGTGGGTATTGGATTTTCCTATTCAGTATCAGCCCGGAGTCTGGAATTTGTGCCTGATATGGCGATGGGCTCGCCCCCTATCACATCATGGGACGGAATAACGGCGAAAAGTGGGTGCAACTAGTTGCGCCTCTGCCTACCCCTTCGGGGATAAAGGGCGTGAGTGTGTGTGTGTGTGTACCATCCTACTAGTACCCAAACTTATAAGAGTAGTTTTTTGCTTAGTTCTAGTTGACCAAACTCGACTCTTTTCTTCGTAAGGGATGATTTTTCCCGAAGATAAGGACATACAGTATTATCCCGACTCAAAGTAGGCAAACAAGACTTAGAGGACTTTGCTTAAGATGCCTTTGTATGGCAACAGGAAAGCTGGCTCTGCGAATAATACTTAAAAGTGGAACGAAGATTTGTTCTGAGCCAGCGGGAACGTAAAAGTATATACTACGTCTGTAACTTGTGAATTTAATACTTTTGATTCTAAAAATGACTATTTAATGATTTAGATGTAAACTCAACTTTATTACACACAAAATATGTTTATTTACTTTTTTAAAGTAATTTATTCATTAGAGATATTTAGAGACATTCTAGTCATTTATTTAGAACTTATTAAGTTTCTTTTCGTTTCAGCAAATTAGCGACGAACCACATTGAACTCCATGACCTATTCATGTATCCACTTCCAGCCGCATTGTCTGTTTAGTTCGTTAACCCGTTTCTTTTGTTCCGTGAATACAGATGACACAAAAACATTGATAGAACCATCGTAGAACGTATTCATTAAGCTGGTAGCACACTTACCACCGGTATATCAGCCGCGAAATGAGCGCGGTGTTAAATGGAGCTGTTGAGGAATCTCCAAGAATCACATTAAAAAATGTCTGCTTTATATGTTAAGTATCATTAAGTTTGTGACACTCTACTTCATTTAAATCATCGTTTAAAGTAGATTCTTTATAGAGTATCGTTCATTTTTATTCAAATGAAATGTTAAGTAGGTTGATTTTAAAGTACGTTCGACGTTAACTCTAAATTATGGATTTCATCACGGTTATCTATGAACTATAACTCCATAACGGCAATTACTGGGCATTATGAGAAATAACATCTTATGTCTTATGACGAGCGCAGTGGAGTGCCACGTAGTACTTTGTAATTCAGAGTTCCGTGCGGCGTTGCTACTGTTTATGGGCGGTCGTATACTTACCATCAGGCGAGCGGCATGCTCGTCACATCATTTAACTGCAATAAAAAACAGCATAGACAATTACAAAGCACCGCGTGGCATTCTTCAACATTCTTTAACTAATGACATCAGATGGTACGTCTTCAAATCCGTAATACTCAATCGATTATCCGGCTTTAACGTTCTCTAAGCCGGAACACAGCAGTGCTTGCTCAATGTTTCTTGAGTCATAGACAAAGCGGTAGTGCCCTGACAGAATCTCGCATAGCGAAACCCTACCGATAACCACAGGAACAGTTGTAAAATGTTTATATTACTCGATGCTACTATTCATGTAAATTTTATGCTCTCTCGCAACCACTGCTTTACATTGAGCGTATTAAGTGGGTAATTTACTATTCTTCTAAGCATTAATCGTCTCTCTTAGATAGGATAAAGTAAGAGTATTTGATATTATTTGAAAGTACTGATAGATTTTAAATTAGATAGTATTAACTATGACAGCACTGCTTCTGAACTTGCAGTTTCGTCTTCGACTGTCGGTTTCGTAACTAGTTTTACGATTACTACAACACTATCTTAAATTCATCAAACAAATACGTCTATAGGAGCAACATCACTATCACTAAATCATCAATCAGCAAGATAATGTATGAAAATGAGGATAACGTCTATTAAACCTCCATTACAAACCGCTGCCAACAGGCCGATGATCAGACGATTTAAAGGGTAAGTGCGGTGTAGTGTGACAGCTTGCGGACAGCCTGACGTCAGACCGGCGATCGTTGGCGGTTAGCGTCCGATTGTCACGTCATCCGAACGACCGGAATATTTGTGAATTCGGTATTCAAAATTCCGGTTATACCTGCTGACAGATTAATTTATTTACCTTCGATAGGATCCGTGAATGATATGGTTCTGGATTTTTGATTTGATAAATTCCCCTTATAATCAGATTGAAAAGGGTGTTAGACCACTCAACACCACCACTAATAAATTCATAGTCTGGAATATTGATAAGGATAAAATTGCTTATAGTTCTTGTGGTAACAAAAACTGCGTTTTACATATACCATCACATTCGTGATATTTTTTGCTTAACATAATAAAATCCCAAGCAAAATCAGACGGAAATTCCAGCTTAATAAACAGTGCTTTTCTTTCCTTAAAATCTTGGCATATTCAAATTAAACAAACATGTAGTCAACGCTCAATCTCTGAAAACAAATAAATCCATGGAGCTGATACAAAACAAATGATTACGTTTTGTTAATAATAAAAAGGTTAATTTAGCTATAGTTCGGACAAACTAAGCTGGCCGGTATGACAATTCAATTTTTTTCCCGACGCGATAACTCTGTCAGAACGTCTACCTAAAAAATTCAAAACCGTGTCATGTCATACCGGCCATATTAGTTTGTCCCTACTATAGTTTGAGTTTTTAATGACATTTCATTATTTCTTTGTCCTTACGGAATGCCAAAACGCATAATTTCATGTAGATAAACACGCCGAAGTCCCGAATCGCCGTGTTCTAAATAATTTTCTGTGGTACAAAGGACCAAACCCGCTGCGTGTTTGCTGTCATAGCCATATAGTACGATGTTGATACAGAGTAATGAAACCAAATATGGACCCGTACGCATGTAAATTACGCTTACAATAATAAGAAACTTTGGCTTCAAGATACGTTAAGATACACAACGGTTAAATTAGATGTCTGTTATCTGGTAGGGTTATATTCTGAGGAAACTTTTTTTTATTGCTTTGAATGACGAGACGAGCATGCCGTTCGCCTGATGTTAACTGATACGACCACCCATAAACAGTAACAACACCATCCAGCACCTTGAGTTACAAAGTACTGTGTGGCATTCCACTGCGCTGGTCATCTGAGACATAAGATGTTAAGTCGCATTATGTCCAGTAGTTACACTGGCTACAATGTCCTTCAAACCGAAACACAACAGTGCATGCACATTGATGCTTGGCGGTAGAAATAGACATTGCGGTGGCACCCACCCAGACGGACTCTTACATATGAGAGACCTACCACCAGTAACTATAAGTAAACTTACTTAGCTAAGAATTATCTATAAGAATTTTATTGAGTCTACCAAACCGTCTTAAGTAGCGTGAAGGTATGCATTAACCGCTTCAGTCGTTGAGATGAATCATTAGAAACGAACCAGTAATAAAAAAAATGTAGTAAGTAGTAATTTTTCGGGGTAAAAATAAGTATTATAAGACGGGTGAACTATAACGTAGTTTGAATGGAACGAACTACTGGAACGGAGGTCCGGCGATACAAATCCCAATGCACACACTGTCTGACTTTTCGGAGCAACGTGTGTATTGTTTATAAATGATTGTTTCTTTCAACGTTGAAGGAAAACTTCGAGAGTAAACTAATTATAATCTAAACTATGTGCCTAGGAATTTTACATTAGAATTTCGGATCTGGAGACCAACACTAGGCCAGCGTGGTAGACTAAGGCCTAAAAACCCTCTCAGTAGTAGGGGAAACCGTTCCCAGCAGTGAGACAAGTTATAATACAGGGCTAATATTATTATTAATAAATCAAGTTGTGTTTCGAGAGCTGAGTCAAATTATTTATTGCTTTGTCACACTGATCAAGTAGAGGCTGACAACATTATAATATTTATAATACATATTTATCCCAACTCTAGAACAGAAATATTGAATTTAGTATGGATTATAATCCAATTGCAGAAACAAACTCTTTCCAATCTGGAGCTCAACTTCTCCATTCCTATCGCATTAATGAATGAATTTATTGCGTCCGAATCGAATCTAAAACTGATTTTGACGTAGAAAGAATAATACTACTAGAACTATTCGTATGTGATTCGCAGAAAAATATAAGTCCATGACATCTGTATCTTACAATACAGCGGGATTTTTGTTACAGTCGTTTATTGTCCGTTCTATATCACCTAATCAATATCCAATTTTTTTGGCGTAATATCTATTTCGAGATAAACTGTCTAGTTAAATAATATTAAGAACGATCAGTTGTTATAATAGCAAAGCATGAAAACGGCAAATAATATATATATATATATATATATATATATATATATTTATCCCGCAAACAAACTTCCGTCCGCTGAAGGTGAAAGTGCATTTAAATTGGCGTCCACCAGCTTTTGACGTCCGTATACCGGACGCCACTTTTTTGGCCAGTGTCACTTAGGTCCTATTGGTCCTGGCTAGCTGTAGAACAAAAATCGATGGAAGCCAAAAACTCGATCCATTGGCTGCAATTATATATTGGATAGTTCACGAAAAAATCTCTGCCGGGGTGAGGCGCTGCTGCAGCGCGTATATCGACAGCCGTATACTTCGGTAATTTTCTGACGACGATTCCGCGTATTTGGCGTCCGCAGTTGCGACGTTGCCAGCTCGCTCATTAAATCTGTGTCAATAAATCATAACATACCGCAAGCAACACAATATTCACCATCGCAGATCATTATATGGACGTCCAATAGCTATATGCGGATGTCCGATAGCTGTACCATACCATACCACCAGTCCTGTATTATATACTGCCTACTGCTGAGCACGGGTCTCCTCTACTACTGAGAGCGTTTATGCCTTAGTCCACCACGCTGGCCTTGTGCGGGTTGGCAGACTTCAAATACCTTCGAAAATATTTTTTGGGTAATTCTCAGGTATGTAGGTTTCCTCACGCTAGATAATTGATAAACAATACACACATAACTTTAACAAAATCGAGGTGTGTGCCTTGAGTTTTGAACCGGCGTACATCCGTCTCGTTAAACTATTCCATTCCCAACTATCGTCCAGCTGCTAGCTAGCTCATATACGGACGTCTAATACCTATATATGGACGTCCAATAGCTATATACAGACGTCCGATAGCTGTACACAAACGTCCAATAGCTATATACGGACGTCTAATACCTATATACGGACGTCCAATAGCTATATACAGACGTCTAATTACTATATACGGACTTTCAATTACCAAAAGTGGACGATAGCCTAGTTAGGAATGGAACGGTCTGACGAGACGGATGGCCGCAGGTTCAACATTCAAGGCACACACCTCTGATTTTTCGAAGTGACGTGTGTATTGTTAATCAACTATCGTTCACTTTACCGGTGAAGGAAAACATCATGAGGAAACCTACATACCTGAGAATTTCTCAAAAATAATTTCGAAGGGATTTAAAGTCTGATAACCCGCATTAGGCCAGCGTGGTGAAGTAAGGACTCAACCCTCTCAGTAGTAGAGGAGGCCCGTGCTCAGTAGTGGGCAGTACATAATACAGGGCTGGTATGGTATGGTAATAGTTATATACGGAGGCCCGATAGTTGTACACGGACGTCCAATAGTTATATACGGACGTCCAATACCTATATATGGACGTCCAATAGCTATATACAGAAGTCTAATTACTATATACGGACTTCCAATAACCAAAAGTGGACGATAGCCTAGTTAGGAATGGAACGGTCTGACGAGACGGATGTCCGCAGGTTCAACACCCAAGGCACACACCTCTGATTTTTCGAAATTGTGTCTATTGTTTATCAATTATGCCCACCGCTGTGGATGCGTTAGCGTGGTAGACTAAGGCCTAAACCCTCTCAGTAGTAGAGGAGGCCCGTGCTCAACAGTGGGCAGTACATAAAACGGGGCTCGTATGGTATGGTAGTAGTTTAGAATTTCCTTTAGTCTTGTTTCACCGGGTGCATGTGCTCCAAATATTCATAAATACGAATGTATAAACTGTGGATAATGTTGTTAGTTGTACAATTATCTCCTATATGTAATCTTATTTGTATAAAACTTATAGTACAATTGTTTTTTATACCGGATAAATAAAATAAAAAATACGTGTGGCACTCGGAGACTGCCGCGGTAAAGCTATTGCATAGCATTTTTTATCACAAATTTTGATTGAATAAACACAAATTCGATCTTACGCTTACCACATAAAGTAGATTTTTTAACGCGAGAAACGCACGTTTAGTCTTGTTATTGATAAATGTCAGAAATGCAGTGGTCATCAAACCCAAAGTAGAATAAATCAAAATATGAAAAAATAATGTTACGTTCGATTCTTTTGTACTCGTGCCGTGCCAACGCTGGGGAAATAGCTTCTACGCAATGTATTTAAGGTTCATATTAGATTAGTAAGAAATGGTTTTAATGACTTTAATAAATAAAAATATACTCGTTTCAAGAATTATAGCATCTACGCATTGTATTTAAGGTTCATATTAGTAAGATAAAAAAGATGTCAGGTTATTTTCGTTACGGAATTTCTGGATTCGGTCTCCACGCTCAAGGCCTGCATTAGAAGCTATGCAATAGCTTAAAAATAAAAATAAAATAGTCATATGCGGAGGTCCGATAGCTGTACACGGACGTCTAATAGTTATATACGGACGTCAAATAGCTATATACTGACGTCCAATAGCTATATACAGACGTCCGATAGCTGTACAAGGACATTCAATAGTTATATACGGACGTCCAATAGCTATATACAGACGTCCAATACCTATATACGGACGTCCAATAGCTATATACGGACGTCCAACAGCTATATGATAACGTGGCAGACAGGTATGTGGCCCCCCTGATAGGAAGCGATTCTCACCACCTACGGATGCTTGCAACACCAGGGGTATCACCCTCAAGCAGCCGCTCAAAATGAACACTTCCCCATGAAGTCTGGCGACCTTACTAATTCTGCATCACCCAAAGGTTAACTGTTAGAGAATGCCTCAGGCATTAAGTCATAAGGCACCTGTATTCATTTACTGTATACAAAGTTGAAATAAATAAATAAAGTCCGTTCAGTAGTTATTGCGTGAAAGAGAGACAAAACAATCAATCCATCCATCTATCCTCAGTTCAACAAAGAAGATTTTCATATTTACAATTTTAGAAGGATAGGATAAGTTACTCGTAGGTACATATATAAATATCGGGCATCCGTTCAGGTATAGCTCCTACGAGTAGATTTGAAGTTGAAACGGTAAACAACAGACAATGCGACAAGCGATAGTAAAAGAAAGAGATAAGTAAACCCAAAGCTGGCAACGTCGCACTCCCAAATACCAACCATCCTGTGAGGACGTTAAATAGGCGACGCATTAGGTATATTATGATCAATATATCCAGGAAACCAAAAATCTATGACCATGTAGCGGGGTTCAAAAATGTCTGGGCATGACTGCAAAAAGAATATTGCCCCAAATAAAATTGCAGGAAAATAAAATATCCCATGAAGCAGAAAATCGAAAAACTAAGCAATATTCACAAAGACATCCTAAAAAATTTAAATGGAACTGGGGGACGCCGTAATGATGCACAGTGTGCATGAAGCCAAATGCGTTGCTGGATGTAAATATATATATATATATATATATATATATATATATATATATATATTAACTATATCTCCCCAATTATAAAAAAACAATATCTCGTAGATTATTTTTTTGATGTTTATAACGTTGATCAAGTTTGTTGGCTTCGTTTTTCCAGTACTTATATATACGATTATTGGCAATTTGGCATTGAATAAAAAGATAAAATATTACAGTAAGTATTAGATTTATTTATAAGATTCGTTGAAGTATTTGTCGATAAAATCCATAATTTCTTAAAAACGTGTCTGGTTTATCGAAACTGAAATATGAAATGCAGATAGTTCAAAACTTATTTTAAAGTCTAATTTAAAACTGAATTTAAAACGGGACCTCTGCCACGAGACGTGTCGAAGTAGCCACTATTCCCAGTCGAAACTTATACCAACTATTCTGGTTACATTTCAATACGTAACAGGGAAAAATATTTTATTATAAACAAATCCTGTATCACGGCATTGTGGAATAAGAATTTTCATTCGTTCTCTCGAGACAATGAAATGTTGAAATTATATGTCGGAACGTAAATTGAAAGTCTCAGCCGAAAAGCAGCAGTTTAAAGGCCACAACGAATAATTAAAGGAACACAGGGCACGGCCCGGTGGATTTATTAAATTATCAAGCAGTTTTTTTGTTTGATGAAACATTTCGCAGCAGCTGGAATACCGTAGACGAAGGCAAATTCGATTCACGCTTAGCACTTCAAACTACTTTAAAGTCAGTCTATATAAGCCTTCTTACTATCCGATGCATTTTCGATACGTTACGTAGAAAAGTTTTATAACTAAAAGCGCATCAGACCCTATCATTGGAGCTCGTTTAGCCGGAGATATCGGAATATTGTTAGTGTTCGCGCGACGGTTCACGGCTATCGTCTTTAAAGCTCTATGTGTTGCAACTTTCAAGTCATCTAACACGTATTTAAAATATAAGTACTCACACTGCGTCCTTCTTAATAGGGTCCGTTATTTCGTAGTTTTTATTGACTTTAACTGGTAGCCAATTGAAATGAAGTCGCATTACAGCATTCACCAATTACAGCATTCACCAATTACAGCATCCAATTCTATGCTATACGAACGCACAGCGATCGCTTGTCATGTCGGCTTAAGAGACAGACTATTTAGCATAGCTTTACTCTATCTTTAACTAATTGATGTTGGTGAATACGTATTGTTACTATGATATTGTCTTTATTTTATCATTCGCTACTAGTATTATATCCAAATTTCATTGCATTATTTATTATTTTAATAACATGTAAATGAATATTTTTACTGTACCGTGACTTTGTAAAGGTTCGAGTATACACTAACATGATTAATACACTCGTTATAGTCCAATTAACAATGAAAAATGGCTTATAATAGCTTTTAGCTACGATCTAAACTATAAAAATAATACATAATTTTTAACGAGACCCGCCCGTAATCGGTTTAAAAGTTTCTGAATAAAAACAGACATCTAATAAGAATTTTCTTGATCATAATTAAGAGCAACATTATCTTGTTACTTTGTTTGTACAATTTTTTCAATGTTGAGAGCAAAGTTTCCAAACAGAGATTGTCTTCAGAATATTGCTGTAAGTTCAACACATCAAAAAGAAAACAAATAAGCTTTTGAATCTGATATTGTTGTGACGTCTTATTTAGACGAAGTTGGGAAATTCTTTGAAAATACTACATGTATCATAAAATTAAGATAACACATATTACATACAAAACAAAACCTTAGAGAAAAATGTACACGCTAATTATAATTATTATTGTATTCGTACACTTTTTGGGACAAAGAGGTAAGTGAGTTTATAATAGTAATATATTATGTTAAAATTATAACATTATCTAGGCATGTTTATTTATTTTTAAGGAACAAACAAACAGTTACACATTGAGAATGGTAGAACTAAGTATAAGTTATTATTATGCATGCTCACGCCTTTTATCCCCGAAGGGGTAGGCAGAGGCGCAACTAGTGCACCCACTTTTCGCCAAGCGTATTCCGTCCCATGATGTGATAGGGGGCGAGCCTATCGCCATACCGGGCACAAATTCCAGACTCCGGACTGATACTGAATAGAAAAATTCAATATCACTTTGCCCGACCCGGGGATCGAACCCAAGACCTCAGCCTTGCAGTCGTACCGTAATACAACTACGCCACCGAGGCAGTCAGTATAAGGTATTTACAAAAATACAAATGCGCAACTCACAACGTTGTCCACGGATTATATATTATAATATACTTGCTCAAAACTACGAGTGAAGATAGTATGACAAGAATAAGCTAAAAAGAAATTGGCTATAAAATATCGCGATTTAAACAACTACAAATTGGAATGAATAATTATCTGTGTCAACATTTTTCGATATTGCCCAGTGGACATAGCAAACATATGTAGGTTTGTACAATGTTACGTATTCAAGTAATATAAGTGCAAGAAAAATCAATAGATATTCTGATTATTTAAACATAGCCGTTGCACTGATGAAACTTCATAAAATCATGACTGCCTCTGTGGCGTAGTTGTTTTAAGGTACGACTGCAGTGCGGAGGTGCTTAGGTTCGATTCCCGATTCGGGCAGTGGTATTGGATTTTTCTACTTACTATCAGCCCGGAGGCTACAATCTGTAACGATATGGCAATAGGCACGCGATATTACTTCACGGGACGGAATATGCACGGCAAAAAGTGGGTGCATTAGTTGCGCCTCTGCCTGCCTCTTCGGGCATAAAAGACGTGTGTGTGTGTGTGTGTGCTTAAACTTCGTGAAAATTGATTATTTCTGTAATAAAACAAATTTAACAATACTATAATGTTTAACATGAACAGTAACGGCCGCCTAATTCCTAACCTGTGTTCACACAACTACCCGTAATTAAGTCTAACTAGTAGCTGCAACGTAATTGAACGTTAACCTAACCTCGAAGACAAATGTTTCCTCTACCTACGTAGGTTGAACTTCGCTGTTAGTTTACGTTTAGGATAACTGTTAAATCCAATTATCTTGGAACGTTTTGACCCCCCACGCTAAAAATAAGGGAAATGATTTTAACGTGTGTGTTTGCTTGAAGCAGTAAAGCTTTCTGATCTATCTCAGCCGGGAGTCGGAATTTTGTGCTCAATATGGGGATAGGCTCGCCCAATCGTCTCATGAGACGGAACACATGTCCAATAGTGGGTTCCCTAGTTTTAGGTCCTACTCGTTCGGGGATAAAAGTAGTAAATTGTTTTTATTGTTTTTATTATTCCAAACAGATGTATCGATTTTATTTTTAAAGAAGTTTTTTGAGACGCGACGAGACTATGAACGAGGAAATTTCAGATCTTATTAACACTATACCGACCTTTGATTAATTATATACCTAGATAGAGTGACGCGCTGCAATGAAACTAAAACAAAGAGGCCAACTTTTCTTAAGCTAGTATGCGTGACAGCTGTGTCATACGCTATCGCTGCATCATGCTGCGTATCCTTGTGTGCGCGCATAACGATACCAGTTATTACATAGTTTCTATTAAAACGGGGAGATTATTATATCCATGAAAAACAACAAAAATTAATTAACTCGAACTCATTTAGTGGGGAGCAGTTCACCTCTATTTTTTTCGACGCGTTTGAAACGTTCAGTGTCTATCTAGGTACATAATTAATCAAAGATACCGACAATACAGAATGGCATGAATATAATACGCATTGTACTATAGCATAGTACAATCACCCTGGGATAATAGATATCAAGTTTCATAATGCGTAGTTATTACTGGTTTCACTGTACTTAAGACTGTGGTGTAGACGAAATCTACCAGTTAATCTATACTAATATTATAAAGCTGAAGAGTTTGTTTGAACCCGCTAATCTCAGGAAATAAATGAAAATTCTTTCACTAATAGGAAGCTACATTACTCCTGAGTGCTATAGGCTACTTTTTATGCCGGAAAAACTTTTTCACGCTGGCGGAGCCACGAGCACCTACTAGTGTTTAATATATTCTAGATTGCTAGTACGTCAGATTATTCTTTAAAGGTCATCGTATTAAACAGCTAATGTAAATAGCACCTACTCATTTTATTAGCATTTATTTGGGAGCATAGATTAGAGTGTTACTTTTGTATATGGTCGGCTTAAACATTTATGTGACGAGTAGTATTTATCTGCAAGCGTTGAAATCGGCCCTTTTATTACCGCTGGTTGCAAACAAATAAATGTGCTAAATTAGTTTAGCTCAGATCACGCAGTTGAGAAAACCACTCGGGACATACATAGCTTAGTTTACATAGCTTGCGGTCTGCACATAAGTATGAAAAATATCTCAGGTATGAGGGCTAAGGTAGCTAATTTTCGGTCTGCAACCCACATAAAGATCAAACCTTTATAGACATAACCATCCATATCCATACCAGCCCTGTATTATATACTGCCCACTGCTGAGCACGGGCCTCCTCTACAATTGAGAGGGTTTTAGGCCTTAGTCCACCACGCTGGCCCAGTGCGGGTTGGCAGACTTCACATACCTTCGAAATTCCTATAGAGAACTTCTCAGATATGCAGGTTTCCTCACGATGTTTTCCTTCACCGTTATAGCGAGCGATAATTCACTAAGAATACACACATAACTTTTTTTTAGAAAAGTCCGAGGTGTGTGCCTTTGGGTTTTGAACCTGCTGACATTCGTCTCGGCAGTCCGTTCCACTCCCAACTAGGCTATCGCCGCTTATAGACATAACACGGAAATATTATTACTTTTTGATAGAAATCCCAACAAATTCAAGTACCACATAGAGTTTCCCTCTTTTATAAAAATAGTTATCAGAGCACAGGCACAGGTACAGAGCTGGTGGAAAACATAATGAAAAGAAAACGAATAAAACATAACGTGAAATGTTATTTTATAAATCGTTCCGCCGACGAGGGTAAAATTGAAAGAAAACATGACATAACTACATTTATAGAAATATTCATTTAGGATATTTTCGTAAGAAAAAAGATTTTTTATTATTTACATTTACAATATTCTAGGACTGTTGTATAAGTAAAACTATAATGTTAGCATTTCTGTCAGACTGAAATTATTGCCTTGTTTTAACCTGGCATGGCAATGATTTCTGGACTCGACGGGTAGTACAGTGTGTTCTAAATATACAGACACACACGCCTTATTTCCCCGAAGGGGTCGGTAGTGGCGCAAGTAGTGCATCCTCTTTCCGCCATGTGTAATCCATCCCATGATAGGGGGCGAGCCTGTCCCCATATTGGGCACAAATTCCAGACTACGGGCTGATACTGAATAGAAAAACCCAAAATCACTTTGCCCGACCCGGGAATCGTTCCCAAGACCTCAGCATTGCAGTCGTACTGTAATACAATTACGCCACCGAGACAGTCAGTATGTTACCAACTTGAAATAAATAGAGTTATAAAGAACCGGAGATGTCCATATCTCCCTCCTCGATGTTATGCTACATGTTCGTGGAATATTGTCACAATATATCTTCATAAGTCAAGGAAGACAATTATTAATTAAAGCCGATGCTCTTAAAGTTTGACCCTGTTGTGAAATTGAAGTTGTGGGCACCCCTTAAGCTTTCAGTAGTTTAATCTATGTACATAATTGAGAGCAAAGTGCGTGGTATTTATGAAGAACCTGCAAATGTTTCTGCTTGTAAATAAAACTGTTGTGGGTGATAACGGAATGCTAATCTACACAAATACTAAAAAGTGGTAAAGTTTGTTTATTTACAGGAAGTCACCTTTGACCACCAACCGATTTGTCTTTACAAATTTAATAAACTTTTGAACATATTCAATTACTCCAAAGTCGAGCGAAGATGCTATATTAAATATAGTAAATACAGACCTATTTCGCGTGTCTTCCTTAAACCATTGTAAATATAATCCGATATTTGTCTTAAATATAACCATGATTAAATCACTTACTATTATTAACATAAAAAACATTATTGCTTTGTATAATACTTACCATACCAGCCCTGTATTATATACTGCCCACTGCTGAGCACGGGCCTCCTCTACAATTGAGAGGGGTAAGGCCTTAGTCCACCACGCTGGCCTAATGCGGGTTGGCAGACTTCACATACCTTCGAAATTCAGAGAACTTCTCAGGTATGCAGATTTCCTCACGATGTTTTCCTTCACCGTTAAAGCGAGCGATAATTCACAAAGAATACACACATAATTTTTTAAAAAAGTCAGAGGTGTGTGCCCTTGGGGTTTGAACCTGCGGACACTCGTCTCGGCAGTCCGTTCCACTCCCAACTAGGCTATCGCCGCTATAATACTAGACTTCTACTCGCGGCTCCACCTGCGTGAATGAGTTTTTCCGGGATAAAAGTCCCGCTTTATATTTCCCCGGGAGAAAAAGTAGCCTATGTTACTCGCTGATAATGTAGCTTTATATTGGTGAAAGAATTTTTCAAATAGATCCAGTAGTTGTAGAGCCTATTCAATGCAAACAAACAATCGAATTTTTCCTCTTTACAATATTAGTATAGATAAATTCCGAAAGGACACAAAAACAATTTCGCTCCCGCACAATGACTTGGTTGTATTCAAAGTTATTTATTGCGATATATTTATTAGCCTCGTACCGTCAGCAGAATAAGTATCTGAACAAAATCAAAACTTCAAATCGTCTTTATACGCTTTAAGTTAAACTGAAACATTTTTTTCTTCATTTCAAGTATAGTAAATCTCTTTTATTTTATTTTTGTGAAGAGAAAAGAAAGATTAGTAAGAACACAAAAGTGTGTGGGCAATTTGAAATTTTGAATTTGTTCAGCTACTTGCTGCTGACTTTACATGTGCGCTCGAATTGAATCCGACTCAATATAATAAAATTTAAATGATGTCACGTAGTAGGGTAGCGGTCGGCAGTGTATTTAAAAACTCCGTTATCCGGTCTCTTCAACGGAATGGATTTTAAAATCTCTGCAAAGAGTAATGGAAATTGGAACGAGACCATAATCATTGTGGCTTTTCTATTTTAAATCATATATTTCTGTCGGCAAAGACTGATGAGGAGCATTTTTATTCTGTTGAATTCTCTCTATAGTTACTTTTGTGAACTAGTGTTAATTTATTTCTGTATTAATTAATGTTGAATTATTGAATGAAGTCCGTTTATCGATTTTATTCACACACAAACACACCTTCGTCCCCAAAGGGGTGGGCAAAAGTACAACCAGGGCACCCACTTCTTCACCATGTGTGTTCCGTCCCATTGTGTGGTAGGGGCGAGCATATCGCCAAAGTGGGCACTAATTCTACACTCCGGGCTGATACTGGGTAAAAAAAACGAATATCACTGCTCGACCTGAGATTTGAACCTGGGACCTCAGAGCAGTAGTCATACTGCGCAATACAACTACGCCACCGACGGAGTCAATTGATTTTATCATTATTTTATTTGATAACTTATAATATATAGCTCTGAAATAGTATAAAATTGATCCCATACTTTATGATCATATAAGAATCTATGACAAAATATTCTCACCTAAAATATTAGCAACTATAATTTATTCTTCAATAAGTTTGGCTAATCAATCATTATCGCTCAATTATGCTGCCTAAAGTGAAATATCAACAATAGCCAGTTAACGTTTTTACTAACATCACAACGTGTATTTTCCCAAATATTTACTCTTAAAAACTGTGGGGAATGAAGTTTTACCCATTGATATACGACATACATGCAAGGTGAATAGAAACGCGAACAAAGTAGACTCTACGGATACGCTCCGGCGCAAAACGAACTGAACAAACTGCTCACAGATTTATGTGATCCAATCTCGGTGAGGTTAAAAATGTTTTTACAAACTGTATAACGTGCCTTGCTGAAATTAGCTTACTTTTGACACAATTTTTTAGTATCACGTCCGAGTGAAATTCTCTATCACGACGATCAAAATAAAATTGAATACAGCAGAGCCGCAGTAATCCAGTCACTGGCTAATCCGGCGCCAGAGACATCTTCGTCAATACACAATTATATAGTACACATAGGTAGAATCTAACTTTTATATAAGTACGTAATTAAAAAATGCAAATCTTTCCTCTTTATAATATTATAGTATTGCTCGCGGCTCCGCCCGCGTGGATAAGTTTTTCCGGGATGTAATGTAGCCTATAGCACTCAGGAGTAAAGTAGCTTCCTATTAGTGAAAGAATTTTCAAAATCGGTCCAGTAGTTCCTGAGATTAGCGCGTTCAAACAAACAAACAAACAAACAAACTCTTCAGCTTTATAATATTAGTATAGAAGTATCATCCGGTCATGTCGGATTGCCGTCTGACCGGACTATGAGAGTGAAGGAACAGTGAGTGCACTTGTGTATTGCGCACACACTTGTGCACTATAATATCTCCTGCGCACCTGGCTGATCTCCGTTGAGATTGGCCGCCGTGGCCGAAATCGGCTAGGAAGAGATTATAGAAGTATAGATATAAGTGTAGATTAAGATTTTGTGAACCGAACTTTAATTATGTTTATATCTCTTAAAATATTATTATCTAGCACAGTATCAAAATAAGGCAAGCTCTCTTAGCCTATAAAAAGGCTATGCTATAACTATTATGTGTTCTTGCGGTCTACTTATGCACAAAACGAGTAACGGTGCGGAAGAACGGCGCATATGTCGCCTGTATTACAACGAATAGGGTATTTTACGAACAATATTAGGATAAAAATATGTTTGTGAGGGTATTTGTGACGTGACCTAAATTTTTACCACAGCATAAATACATCTATAGATAGGTAAGATAGGTTTACTATGTTTTAACTATTCAAACACTGACGGTCTTATTCATAAACAGATTACAAACCTATTTTAGCTATCGAATGTTTTATCTTCTTCGAACGAATTTTGAATTGTGTCTGAAGGAAGAAGACGAAACATTCTATAGCTAAAATAGTTTTAAAAACTGTTTATGAAAAAGGTTGAGAGTGTTTATCAAAGCGGGGTAGATCATTATTGACTCTTGTACCGTTCGGTAGGCTGGTGATATTTTATGAAAGTATTTCTGTAAATAAGTGGTGGTTCTTTTTTATTGTTTTCAAAGTCGCTTACTACAATATTCATAAATTGTAAATAAACTGAATATCCCTATGGTATGGATCTTAAAACGTATAGTATTTATTACATGAATAGTTGCAGCTCGCTACCTCAGTCGCCAGTTGTAACTCCTGATGAAGATACCTTTTTTTTTCGCGGTGTAAAAACGCATTATCCCTTCCACCACTGGGGAGTGAGTGGAACGGATATGTTGGTTTTACAAAGTATAACGGTCCAATGTCGACACTATGTACACTCTACACCGGCATACCAACAAAACCCGCGGTGGCCTTCTTCGGCGCATACGAGACGGCCCCGGGGTACCTTGTTGCACTAAGATAGCTGCACGGGATCGTCCCTGCGCGGTGCCGTTGCGACCCCTCTCTATACAAGGGGGCTAAGATGATGAAGAAGCCCACACACTCTAAAGGACGCTTTTGGCGTCTACGACAACGGGAGACTAACCACCCGCATTATACTTGCCTGAGCAGTATATTTAACAAAACTAAATAGGACTAAAACCCCTCTAAGTACTCTAATTAGTCAACATAACCTAATCTAAAACTCGTTTATTTCATCTATCAACGCAACACCATATTTTAACACATGCAAATACTTCTACGAAACAAGCCGAAGCACGCCAAGAAACGTGTTACCGGAAATTAAACTCTACAAATGGTTGCTATTGGAATAGTTTTTTTCTATCGATAAAACGAGTTTTGCGCGACCTCTACGCTGCATTGTATCAAACTTACGTAACATATTATCGAAAGGGTAAAAGAAATGCAATAGGAACTTTGTACCACAAAGGACCTTTTATAGGGACGTATGAGGTACATGAACTAGATTTCTGCTCGCGGCTCCGCCCGCGTGAAAAACTTTTTCCGGGATAAAAAGTAGCCTAGAGCACTCAGGAGTAATTTAGCTTCCTATTAGTGAAAGAATTTTCAATATAGGTCCAGTAGTTTTTGAGTTTATCCGTTACAAACAAATAATCAAATCTTTCCTCTTTATAATATTATTAGTATAGACAAATAGACCGGTATAGTGAGGTAGTGTAGTGTTAGAGAATATTTCGATTTAATATGCCTATACCGAAATTACTAGTCAAATATTTATTTCCATACTCTGCACTTAATAATTTTCAAAACCAATTTAAATATCAAAACGTTTTCTTAAGTTACAGCTAAAAGCACGTTATAAAAAGAAAAACAAAATATTTACCTACTTCCAGAGTCCTATTTATGAACAAAGTTAATGAGCTCCCCTTTATATTTGGTTCCACATTAAGTATATTCCTTATTGCACCAATTTCTAGTAAACCTGCCAACGTCATAACGCAATTCCCTTTCGCCTCAATAATCAGGTCACACGTGTGCTTTTTCATATGTTTTCTATCATCAATTTTCTCAACGGCCAGTAACTTTTATGTACCTATGCCCACACGTTGAGAAACCTTCAAGTATCAATATCTAACGGGTAAAAGTTTCTATAATTGCAATTCAGAATATTAATCGTTTACGCTTTGGTCTATTGAGTTCGATTATGAGCCGTAAAGACCTTAAAAGTTTGTTAGTTGTAATTTGGAAATAATTTTAATGTTTCTCTAAGAATGTAATGGTTTTCTAACGGTGAAGGAAAACATCGTGAGGAAACCTGCATACCTGAGAAGTTCTCTTAATTTCGAAGGTATGTGAAATCTGCCAACCCGCACTAGGCCAGCGTGGTGGACTAAGGCCTTAACCCTCTCAGTTATAGAGGAGGCTCGTGCTCAACAGTGGGCAGTATTATAATACAGGGCTGGTATATATGCTGGTTTCTCTAAGATTGTAATATCGTATTACTTATTACATTATGGTCACCGCATTAACGTCTAATTCGATCTCTGGATGTTTAAAACGACTAATCCTATCTACAGCAGCATCTATGACACATTTTTGCCACAAATTACATAATTAAAAATCTTATCTTCTCTTACTAATATTGTAAATGCGAAAGTTTGTGAAATATTTGGATGTTTGTATGTTTGTTAGAAGTAAACAGAAAAACAGCTAAAGTAATTTGGATTAAATTTGGCACACAGGTAGATCATATCCTGGATTAACACAGTACACGTACATACTTTTAACCCGGTAATTTGCTCCCATGGGAAATAATGCATATTAATAATCAGATTCTTTAAGTAGATGGCGCTACTGATGATAGCGTCGTACTGTATTTTAGGGATTTTTGTAGCTGGAAAGACTTTTCACGCGGACGAAGCCGCGAGCAACACCTAGTACCTAGATAAAGAACAAAAGGCTAAAATCTCACCAAAAAATAACCAAAGTTGCAATTTTCCATCCTTACCCATTTATCGGTAGAAATTCCTACGTGAAAACTCCAAACAAGGGATCGGTGAAATCGCGAGGATAGCAATACGTAACTTTGTGAACAATTTGACGACGAACCCTAACTCATTTGAGGAGCTATCGCGACATTCAGTAAGAATAAAGATGTGATCGAGTTTCTTTGTAATGTCGGTGTATTTAAAGACGATATTTATTTTTATCTTGGCTTTTAAGGTACTATATTTTTTCGCCGGTAAAGGACTACACGACTAGATATACACCATACAGGACTAGTATGGTATTGCTACTGTTCTTTCGAGTTTTAGTGAGATTAACGAACAGCAATTCATTTTTATAACATAGATAAGACAAATAGATTTGATCTTTACCGTATTTGGAAACCTGTCATTGATTCAAATAATAAAAAAATATATTTTAGAGCAATTGATCAGAAATAGCTAGAATAATCTCAAATTTTTCGGCTGTAGAGGCTACTTTATATTGATGTTATTTTAATACTATCAAACATACCCTAAAGGTAAATTTAACCCAGGTATTTCGATAAAAGATACTATGCTTTATATAATCCCTTTCTAGAATATTCAGTCGGCCTTGTTACGTCTAATTTCGTATACAAACTGATTTGACCAACTATTGAAATTATGCTAATGGAATGTACATAAATTTTCTAGTTTATTCCTAAGCTTAACTTATACTATATTCTATCCATTTATACTTATTTGTGAACACGTTACATTACCTGTATAATATACCATTAGAGTCAATAATATGGACAATCATTGCTGAAGAACTTTTAGAATTACTGCACCAGCACTGCACCACCCTAAGATGGCATTAAATCCGCCGATATGCATTTGTATAAAAAGTGCAAAATATAAAATAAAAAAAAGCTTTTGCTGTCGGATCCACCCGCGTGAAAAAGTTTTTCCTTTGTAAAAGTCCCGCTTTATATTTTCCCGGGATAAAAAGTAGCCTATATGTTAATCCAGGACATGATCTACCCGTGTGTCAAATTTCATCGAAATCCGTTCAGTGATTTTGGAGATGTACAATAACAAACAAACAGAAAAACGGACAGACAGAAAAGAATTACAAAAATTGCTGATTTGTGTTCCATTACTCTTCTTTAGTCACCCCCTTTTTTATCACATGTCTTTAAACACACCGGTTTTACTACTTTATTATATGTATAGATGTCTGTATTATGTAGGGTAGAGTACGGAGAACCGTCTTAGATGAGGAACAAGTTGAAAAATCGTCAGAATGGCGATGGCGGTATAGAACGTACGGTGTGAATGTAGTAGTTGTAGACGGATTGAAGTGTGCAGAGTTAAAAAAAATATATATCTTTGGTAACTAGGGTTGTTCGTGACAGTACAGTATACCAATCTTTAACAATTTTTGTAGTCCAAAATAATTTTGTAAATATAACCTAAAAGAACTCCTTAAAATTTCCCTGCTGCTATTGTGGCGCCACCCTAATTTGACGCATTTCGACGGACACTTTTTCAAACACAGAGACGGTTTTCCTTACCTCTACCATTCCTAGTCTGTACTCTGTATGTGTTAATTTGCGTATAAGTACAATATAACGCATAACATTTAATTATTAATTATCCAAATTCATTCATTTGCGGCAACTCACGATGTAATAAGTGCTATAATTAAACACGCCAAAACTAATCAAATAGAAATTTATGTTATAAAGAATCTAATCTAGGTATTAAGGGGTCTTCGAAGTCTCTTTTAGTCTGAATATTATGTAAGCGTTGCCAATACTTCGCTCTTTGCTCACGTTTCGCGGATTATAGACTGAAAGGGCGCATTCTCTGAAACTTACGGGATCATTTTTGTCTCGGGTTATTGAAAGTAAGGCAAAAAAATTAAATTTAATTAATTTACAATTATGTATTGTTACATGTATAACCCGGTGGTGTGTATGGTGTAACAGTAGTGGGTTTAATGAAACAAAAAAAGCTTTTAAATTGATATTGTATTTACTTATTTGATACACTTAGCCCAAGTCACAAATACAAAACCGGGTTCAGGCTAATAATATAAGGTCGGAGAGCGGGACGTGAGTCTACTGGAGAGCTGTTCTTTTATCACTTTGTTGCTTGTATAAAAAACAATTAAATTAGGATAAGGGCGCCACTGACATAAATAGGGTGTCAGACCAAAAATCAATAAATTTACATACATTTGTTGTCTAATTTCCAAAAATACCAATAAGGGTGTGTCCTCGATCCTCCAATACAGGGTCAAGAATCACTGGGGCTTCAACTAACTGGGGAAGTTAGCCTCTCTGGTGATGCAGGCGGTTTTGTGTCTACCCATGATAGACAAAATGAAGAAGGAAAATTTTAGTACTTATGAGAACCTCCTGAGGTAAAACCCCCTGGAACAAGGACAGTGTTCCAGATTAGTACACAATACTACAACAGTTATAGTTGTCGCGTTAGGCTAATAATTTAAAAAGAAACATACTGGGAAGGAATAGAGAACCCGCATGGTCGGCAGGCCGGCGAGTGTTCTCCTGACAACCTCCGCGAAGGATTCCTGAAATGTTCACCCTATAACGAAGAACGAGAATGGATAAAAACATATTCTAACGGCACACACCGGCAAATTGAAAAGACAACTACTACCCACGTGGACTAGAACAAAACGCTCCTTGCCGTCATCAGAACACTGACACGGTTAGGACGGCAAAGCGGCTCCAGCCGATCACGGCGAACACTCCGCGGGGTCCATGACCAAGCCTTCGTAATTTATAGGCACTTACGAGCCGACAACGAAATTACGAGCTCACACGCTTGGTGCTCCCGCGCAAGAGGTCGAAGAGAGGTCGTTCACCGGTAGAGGTTGCAATCCAAGCCAGAGATGAACAAAAAATTATATAACCAAAATTAGAACACGACCACAACAGTTCATGCACACTGGTGCTTGGCGGTAGAAAAATACATTGCGGTGGTACCCACCCAGACGGACTGTTACATATGAGAGACCTACCACCAGTAAACCAGTGACTATTACGCTTTCACGATTGAACCTCTGATCCGATTTCGATGAAATTATGTCTGGGGCTTTGATAAATTATAAACCTAGATAGAGTGACGCGCTGCAATGAAACTAAAACAAACAGGCCAACTTTTCTTAAGCTAGCATGCGTGACAGCTTTGTCATACGTTATCGCTGCATCATTCTGCATATCCTTGTGTGCGCGCATGATACCAGTCATTACATGGTTTCTATCAAAATGGGGAGAAAATTATATCCATGAAAAACAACAAAAAATAATTCACTCGAACTCGTTTAGTGGACAACTGTCTGCCTCTATTTTTTTCGACGCGTTTGAAACGTTCAGTGTCTATCTAGGTATATAATTAATCAAAGGTCTGGGGATAGTATGAGGCCCTAGGAAGGACAGGCTTTTAATCTCAGGAAAATATATGTATACCGGGATTTTTATCCCGGAAAAAAACTTGCAAACGGAGCCGTGAGCAAAAACTAGTTTTAAATAAATGTTAATGCTTAAAATTCCAATTTAAATGAATAATAAAGTTAATTACTTAAATTAAAATTAAACGAGCTCATTAATAAAATTACTAACATTTCCTATCTTAAACAATACGGTTGCAAACTGTTTACAAAGGTTGTTAATGTGTGGGTTGCCTAATTATATCTATGAACAAGCGATACACTATCTGACATTTAAAATATATCTTCCGACATCTGACTTCGGATCAGTAACCTGTAGGCTGTGATCCGTTACCTTTGACATCCGATCTCAGTATTCACACAAAGGACATCGGACAAACGACACTCCACATCATCCACACGACTTTTGACCTCTGTCTGATCCGTGACCTTTAAACTTTCATCTACAATCCGTATTCTGTCATTAGAAATCGGATATGTGATATTCCACAACATATATGCGACATTAAATATTGAAATCTCTCATAACCGACATAATATTTTGACTTTTCAACTCTGGTCACTGTTGAATACGGATCTTTGATATCTAAATTCTAACAGTAAACATCGCATAAACAATAGGTACCAAATCACACATCCGACAACCAAAGCCTATCTTCTTACTTCTGTAAACCTGACTATATATTGTGGAAGTGTCACCTTGAACGTGTTTGTCTTATCATAGTATAAAACAAAGTAGCTTCCCGCTGTCTGTCCCTATGTGCCTATGTATGCTTAGATCTTTAAAACTACGCTACGGATTGTGATGCGGTTTTTTTTATAGATAGATTTAAGAGGAAGGTTTATATGTATAAGACATGCATAACATACTAGAGAAATAATTTATATGTTCTATTGTGACTGGGAGTGCCTTTCTGACAAAAGTACCTTTTTAGTACTAAAGTGTTGCAAGATATCTCGATCTGTATCAGTTTATTGTCGCCTGGTACTTACTTGCAATTATAACGGATACTGTTAAAAATGTATAGTTTGTATATGCAATCAGCCCTGTATTATATACTGCCCACTGCTGAGCACGGGCCTCCTCTACAACTGAGAGGGTTTAGGCCTTAGTCCACCACGCTGGCCTAGTGCGGGTTGGCAGACTTCACATATCTTCGCAGTTCTTATAGAGAACTTCTCAGGTATGCAGGTTTCCTCACGATGTTTTCCTTCACCGTTAAAGCGAACGATAATTGATAAACAATACACACTTAACTTCGAAAAGTCAGAGGTGTGTGCCTTGGGTTTTGAACCTCCGGACATTGGCTCGGCAGACCGTTCCATTCCCAACTAGGCTATCGCTCACTTTTAGTTTGTATATAAAGTGACTTTTATACAGGAAAAACTCTTTAATGCGGGCAAAGTCGCGGGCAAAAGCTAGTTAGTTATAAAATAATAATAAAAAGAAAAAACATAACCTCAAAATCACGGGACAAAAAAATGTTCATCCCTAAAAATTATAGTGATGTATGACGCTTCATTCATTTGTAACTACATATTTGCTAACTTAAACTCATTATACAGTTTCGATGGCACTAGATTAGCTAATTTCTGTTGTATAATGAACATAAGTTGACCTGATTGAACCCGATAACTAATTAGCAGTTATATCCTGTTAGCAATGGAGAGTAATCGTTTGGCAAATGTTTTATTAATTCCATTAATGCTAATTAATTGGTTTAAAATACGAGTTACTTTATTAAACACTGGATATCGGATTAGTGCCGGCAAATAATACCTACCGGAAAATATTATACGTATATTTCAATGCTAGCGTACTACTTTCACGCACCAACGGACAAAAGGAATAGATAAAAAAAAATCCATCTATAAGTTATAGTTGAAAAGTGATATAAGCTACTTTTAGTCCTGTATCATAATATACTGTCCCACTGCTGCACACGGGCTTCTACTACTGAGACATTTTAGACCTAACGCACCACGCTAGCTTAGTGCAAATTGGCAGACTTCACCTTCGAAATTCAAATCCAATCCTTAGGTGTGTGGCTTTGCTCACGATGCTTTCCTTTACGGGCCTCCTCTACCACTGATGGCAGGTTTCTGAAGTACTATTGACGGCAGTTTATCCATCCGTTAGCGCTATTGGTTCGATAACCCATGAAATTACGTTTCTGAACCACGCACTGCAAGATAAACTCAGCTTAAACTTACTTTAACTTAACTGGCCAATTTTTGCCGTTTATCTGTTCCATAACTATTTGACGTGTTATTTTGCCAAAAACGACGGCAACTTGTTACATATTATTTACAACTAGCTGTTGCCCGCGGCTCCGCCCGCGTGTATGAGTTTTCCCGGGATAAAAGTCCCGCTTTATATTTTCCCGGGATAAAAAGTAGCCTAAGTTACTCCTTATTACATCAGCTACCTGCCAATAAAAGTCCCGTCAAAATCGGTCCAGCCATTTCAGAGATTAGCCGGAACAAACAGACAGACAGACAGACGGACAGACAGACAAAAATTGTAAAAAATGTTATTTTGCTGTATGTACCGTATATATATTCATATACATTCAGTAAAAAACGGTAATTTCAATATTACATACAGACACTCCAATTTTATTTATATGTATAGATATAGAGGAACTTAATTGATACGGCCAATAACAACAGTTTCAGTTGTGTTATAAATCTCAAATTTTAAATAAAACGACATAAAACACAAATTAGCAAACTAGTGCTAACATGACATAAGACATTTAGTTGAATGGATTGACTTTTTTTTTAAATCGACGATGATGTCATTCATCAGCCAGAGACAAATAACAAATTACCACAAAATAAAATTAAAATAATGTTTAGGCGTTGATCTATGTTAAAATGAGTTATTATTGTATATAAAATAATTATTGGTTACGAATTTTTGTAATAAAATCCATTTTAAAGTCAACGGCTAAAAAAGAGCCATCTAGTAGCAAAATAAAGAACTGGTTTTCGGCTTCATAGTTATCGAATGCTTCATTATATGTTCAAAAACACAGTGAAAGTCAACCGACGTTTATCTTAAGTTTAACTTTAATGGATCAATAGTTGTTGGAAGTTTAACTGGGAGATTCAGAAATCGGGCATGAGAGGGGTTAGGCCTTAGTCTAACACGCTGGCCTAGTGTAGGTTGGCAGACTTCACATACCCTTATGGAGAATTCTCAATTATGTAGGTTTCCTCACGATGTTTTCCTTCACCGTTAAAGCGAACGATAATTGATAAACAATACACACGTTACATCGAAAAGTCAGAGGTGTGTGCCTTGGGGTTGAACCTACGGACATTGTCTCGGCAGACCGATCCATTTCCAACTAGGCTATCGTCCACTTTCTCTCAGTAGTAGAGGAGGCCCGTGCTCAGCAGTGGGCAATATATAATACAGGGCTGATTGCATTGCTTTCCGTTGCCGTTAAAGTAAACAATACCCATGCACACGTACCTTCGAAAAATCAGAGGTGTGCCTTGGGTTTAAAACTTTCACACCTTCGTCTCAGCAATTCGTTTGCGTGATTCTCCCAATTTTTATGCGTGAATTCATCCAAATTCGTGCACACTGCTCGTTTCTTGAGACTTTTATTCCAGAAAAAGGCTTTCACACGAATAGAGTCGCGAACAAAAGTTTGTGATAATAATATTGATAATAAATTAATAAAGTACGGATGATATCCATTATTCTATAAGCTGATTATAGGATTGTTAACTAGGATCCTATTGTCAAGAATATTTGATATACAGTACGTTCCATAATATTAACTACTTAAGTAATCTAATGCACATATCAGAAGTAAACGGAAGGCTACTTTTGATTAGGTATAATTATTTGTTTTTTTTCTATCGTAGTATTTTTACTAAATAAAGAAATATTTAAACACATTACATTTCATGCTAGACATATGAATATTCACACGCAAAAGTACGCATTACACATAAAGTTACGTATCCCAGGATACAACATCCAAAACAAAACAAAAAAACAGTAATTTCAACTGTCTCTTCATTTAAATCTCCTACAAAGACACTGCTACAATTTTGCCAGTTCGTTCCTTTATTTCCTTATTTTCCCATCTTCTCTTAATATTTTTTATAACCACAAAATTAAAATTACAACAGAAGCTTGGTCCGTTCTGCGCAAACAGGAAATTTGAGATAAAAAGGCTGGCTTAAGGGATCTTGGGTCAATCCAGCAGGTATTTAGTTTAAGCTGATAAAAAACTGGTAGATTACTACTAAGTACAGTTAAAGTAAAGTTTGTGTGAATGTTGGGTGCTGTGGAACTTAATTTTGTATCAATATTTAAGATTGTGACAAAGTTTGGATGTTTGTTATAAGTAGACTGACACCCGTATTCACAAAAATACAATTAGGATGCACAGTGCGCCCGAACGCATAGTGTCGGCAATTTCATCGTTTTCTTTGGCCTTGTCCATCTGACAGCCAACTGAATTAAATTTTTATTTGGATATTATATAATCACAGCGTCCCTTTGCTTACGCACTGCGAAGTCTGTCATGTCGAAAGCACTGAGAACAGGCTTATTATCATAGCATTGGGCTGTCCTTAGCTAAGTAACGTTTGTGAATAGGGGCGTTAGAAACAGCTGAACGGATATGGATAATGTTTAGTATACACATAGAGCATCTTCTAAATTTACTAACAGGCTTCTTATCCCAGTAACGTCCAAAAACCAGTAACGTCTGATTTTTAAATAGATTCTGCTGGCGCCGTTCATTTAGGGACTTTAATAATGTGAAAAGCTATTAACGCGGGCAAAGCCGCGAGTAACACCTAGTGAATAATACATTTACTATAAAACAGTTCATTTAACATCACAATAGAAATAATTCAATTGAACTCTCTTGTAACCATTAATCGGTTGTTATTCGTCACTTGTTACATAAGTAAATCTAAACCTGAACAAAGGGTTTTTTAATACATCAATGGCTAAGACATTTTTTTTTCAGATATTAAGTATACGAAGAAAGAGTCCAATAGATTCGTATTCCTCATACGAGGAACTAGTTTTCTTTAGTTTTGTTTAAACATACTGAAAAATTACACAGAATTTTCGCCCATAAAGCCGGGTGCACATAAGTAAGATTTGCTCTGTGCGTCGAGCTCAGCGAAAATTAGTCGCGACACAAATTTCCGTTAATGTGGACGTATTTACGTGGTAAAATATTTCCGCACGCGAATTCGCAACGACACGTTTTTTATAATGTGACGCGTTTTTAGAATCATAAGTAGTAGGATAATATTGGGCATTCTAGACCACCTGTCGCTCGGCGAAACAAGTTCGCCATCGCTCCGGACGGTGGTCTAGACTGCCCAATATGGAATGATCGACTCAAAATATGAATTCACACCACAATTTTATACTCTGACAAGTTCGCCATCGCTCCGGACGGTGGTCTAGACTGACAATGTGGAATGATCGACTCAGAATATGAATTCACACCACAATTGTATACTCTGACAACGGGCAATCAATGAGTGTCGAAGGAAAAATAAAGTTTTTGTAATGTGTTTTATACGAATTCATCAAATTATGATTGAAACTCATATGAAATGTTATGTGTATTATGAATGTGAAAGCTTTGGTTGAGTAAAATAACTGTGACGTTTTCGAATTATTAATTTTTTATTTAACATTATTATATGTTTTCGGTTGTTCTTCGAACAATAAATCGGATAAACGCACGAACTCTTGTAATTTTCGCCACTGAGGGGAATCGGTGTCGGTTTGGAACTTGATACGGATGAGCGCCTTCTTCCACATGTCCAATGGTTCGGTGTCGTGCGCGTCGCTCGACTTGTACACCTTGCAGTCGATGTAGTATTCACCGCTGGTGCTCGCTGTTCGCCGCTCGCTGCCGTTGGCCACTCGGTTCACAAAATATGACGAGAGCGGACTAATACTTTCAGTTTGCTCTGTGTCCGTTGCATAGTTGCGACTTATACCAAATATATCAATAGTTTTCTTTGTTTTTTTACTGAAACAATATATGAAACATAAATATTAATTGTCAACTTATTGTCACTGAAGTTTCTCCTAAAACGTTTTTAAATTGATACACATACATTATCTCTACCAGTCGTATTAGTAACAAATTATATAGAAACAAATTTATAACTACCACCCAAACTAATATTTTGATACATTGAAGTTTCTTTTGTTGAGGTGTTTTAGTATCGTTCTCCGAAGAGCAGATCTCTATAAATTTGTAAGGATCATATTCGAAATTATAGGTACTCTTTTAAACAGAAAATATGGTTTGAAACAATGCCTATTACCTCGGAGATATATGCGGTAGTTTGTGAACACTGAACACACCTCTCTAAATATATTACTTGTTATAAACAAATTCTACCGCAAGGTACAGAAAACATTCTTCCTACGAAGTCCGTAAAAATATTTAAATTTCTTACCTTGTTCGTGTTGAATTCGTCGTTGAGACTGGCTTGCGCTTCCCGACGTTGTCCGCCGACAGGCTGCGGTTGGGTTTCTTTTTTTGTTCAGAAACTGGAGCTGGTTGATAGTACTCGCATTCTGATTCAGACCTGAAAATCATATAAATTTTAAAACAATTAATTTAAATATACAAATTTAAGAAATCAGTACGTCAGAGTGATTTTAAAATAATTTATACTCACATTTTTCCGTTTGAAACAGCTGTTTGAATATACCTGCACAATAAGCTTGGTGAGTCGGTGGCAGCAGGCACGGCAAGTGTCAGCAGCTCGGCAGCGGGTTCGGTTATTCGCAGATTACTTCTTCAAGAGTACTTCCAGTCTTGTAGAGTTGCTTTTGTTATGTCGTTTCCATCAAAACCAGTTGTTTATAAGCGAAAAACGTGTGATAATTGACAACATTAAAAATGTTGCATGTGCTATGGTATAATGTATTTTACGTTACTTTTTTCCGTGTACGTATTATACTCATGTAAAATGCGCATTCAGAGTTCGAGTAACATTAAACGTCGATGCAGCAAAAATGCTTAGGGTTGGGAAACGTACATTACATTGTAAATATTTAAGTAACCATAAATTATGTTATCACAGATTATTTCAAATAATATATTAATAACATCAAACTTTACAAGTAATTTCTTTATTTATGATGATAGTGACCAACATTTATTTCCTATTTTTTTCCATTTTGTTTTATCGTAATGATTACAATATATTGTGTATAATATTATAATGTTATTGTAACTATAGTTATTGTAAGAAATTATTTCATTTGAATGAATATCGTAACCAAAAAAAAACTTTAAATTGAATACGTGCCATCCTTACTTGAATGACGCAAATTTGATTTTGCTGACTGGAAATTAATACATAGGTTGAGCGCACGTGTCACGATATGAACTATGTTATTTACTTGATATTTGAGTATATCCTTCTAATGGAAGAAGATCGTATGAACAGTAACCATAATATGACTCTTATGATTAATAGTTATTTTAATATTGAATTTGAAATTACTATAAAAGCTGATTTTTTCTTTTTCAAAGTTCATTACCACAAAATGTTGAAGTGACATAGCAGCATTTATAAAAAAAATAATCGATAAATATATTTTTATAAGAAGTAATCGGTATATTACATACAAATTGATATACCAACAACTGAGTTTTATATGGAGCTACAGAATATAGAAATATTAACTATAATAGAAAAACGGCAAAAATTCAGGTAACTATAAACATAAAAATTCTTAAGATATTGTTGATTGTACCTTAAAAATACATTTAATATTCGACTAATATTATGCATTACTCTTTCAGAAATGTTTTAAAAGACAAGTTACTTTCGTGAATAAGAACGAGAAGCACAAACGACAACTGAATTTCAACGGGGCACAGGCATTTGTCTTATGGTATTGGATAAGCCACTTCATTCAATTTAAAATCCGGCTTGAAATTTATAGATGTGGATTTTATACTTACTGTATATTTTGTAAGTATTTAACAATTATAACTTTTGTTCTAGTTTATAAGCACGCTTGGTGCTTTTGTAATTTAAAATAGTATAAAGCATTGTAAATTATAATTAGATAGATACTATAATATAAATAATGCCATACTGTTCGGTTTGCAAAGTGTCCGTAGATAGTCGTCGATGGTCGGGTCATTCACGGAGCAATGCACATAAAAACAATAGCGCAACCCCATTTTACGGCAATGTTTCAATTATCAATACTTCGTTTAAAGGACGTATCGTAAGTTATAGGATAACCGCAACTGACGAGCAAGTAAATAATTTCCCAGAGATGTTTCTGAATAGTATTAGTGATCAAGTAAAATATTTAATAGATCGATCACTTCACATACATACATCTGTTAAAATTAATTTTGAACTCTTTTCTGTTTTTCTTTTATATAAAAGTGATCAAAGGGAAATTAAATCATTCGGTACAAAAAATTATATAGTTCATGTTAATTACGAGTTCGATTCAATTTATAAATCTGCGATTGCATTACTTTTAAAAAAAATAGAAGAATTTCAGGAGAGAGATAGCGGTTGGACCTTTTTGAATAATTCACATTTAGAAATAAACATTAATAAATATCAGCCTCTCGGCGGAAGCGGATTTATAGATTTACCAAAATTCATAAAAAATAAAAAAGCTTGTTTGAATATTCGAAACAAAGACAAATATTGCTTTTTGTGGTGTGTTGTGGCAGCCTTGTGCCCTGCAACCCGACATTCGGACAGAGTTTCGTCTTATCCGCACTTTCAGAACATTTTAAATATTAATGACTTGTCGTTTCCCATAACTTTTTCTGATATAGTGATTTTTGAGAAAAATAATCCTTTTCTGAATATTTTCGTGTATGGGTTGAAAAATAATAAGATTATTATAGGCCCCTTGTATAAATCTATGAACAAAAATAAATCTAAAAGCATTCACTTATTATTTTTAGAAAATAATACAAATTCCCACTATTGCCTTATCAAGGACTTGCCACGTCTCGTTAGAAATCAGATCACCAAACACCATGGTAAATTATATTTCTGTGAAACGTGCTTGTTATTTTTTTCGACTCTCAGTCAAATTAATACACATTTATGTGGAGGGGTAGTTACAGTTTTGCCAGAAAAAGGATCATTTTTAAAATTCAAAAATTATGATAGGAAACAAAACATTCCATTTGTGATATATGCGGATTTTGAAACGTTGCTTGAACCGATTGGTGACGGTGAATCGAACACCACCGCTAACACGTCATACTCACAACGGCACGTGCCGGCTGCGTTCGCCTACAATATAGTATCATCTTTCGAGGATTCATTTGAAGATTATAGAACTTATCGCGGTAAAGACTGTGTTTTGAAATTTGTTGAATTTTTGATAGATGATGTTAAAGTAATATACAAAATTCTGTCTAAAAATGAACCTATGATATTCACAGAAAAAGATGTCTTTGATTTTACCAATGCCATAAAGTGTTACATATGTGAAAACTTATTATGGTGCGATAAAGTAAGAGATCACTGCCATATTACAGGTCGATATCGTGGCGCGGCTCATCGACATTGTAATCTACAACATAAAGTTCCAAAATTTATTCCAGTATTTTTTCATAATTTATCAGGTTATGATTGTCATTTATTTATAAAAAAATTGGCTGAAATTCCCGGGCAAATAAAGATTATACCTAAGACCAAAGAAAAATATACATCATTTTCTAAATTTATACATATTACTGATAATGAGTACATACAAATAAGGTTTTTAGATTCTTTCAATTTTTTAGGAACGAGTTTAGACAAACTTGCCAAAACAATGCATTCCGAAGATTTTGTTAATCTGAAATCGCATTTTTCTGATAGAAGAAAGTTTAATTTATTGACACGGAAAGGTATTTATCCATATGACTACATGACTGATTGGAAACGATACGAACAGAAATCGTTACCACTCAAGAGCGAGTTTTATAATTCATTGACCAACGAAAATATAAGCGATGATGATTATAATCATGCCAAAACGGTTTGGAACGAATTTAGTATAAAAAATTTAGGCGAATACACGGATCTGTACTTGAAAACGGATGTACTTTTATTGACAGACATATTCCAAAAATTTCGAAAAACATGTAAACAACATTATAAACTGGACCCTGCCTTTTACATCACCGCTCCTAGTTTATCTTTTGACGCCATGTTGCTTAAAACAGACGTTCATTTGGAACTCTTGTCGGACTTGGCAATCGTAAGAATGATTCAAAGAGGTATAAGAGGAGGTTTGTGCATGTGTTCCCATCGGCATGCAAAAGCCAATCACATGTACATGTCTGAATATAATGCGTCAAACCCTTCCTGTTTCATAGCATATCTCGATTGTAATAATCTTTATGGTTTTAGTATGTGTCAGTATTTACCCTATTCTAGTTTTAGATTTCTTAATGAAAGTGAATTAGCTAATTTACATGTAGAAAATGTTGAGGACAACGCCGAGTGGGGCTTTATATTAGAAGTTGATCTTTTGTATCCCGAACATTTGCACGAATATCATAATGATTTACCATTTTGTCCAGAAAAATGTGTGCCTCCAGGAGGTAAAACAAATAAACTTATTGCTAATTTATATAATAAATATAATTATATAATACACTACATTTATTTGAAAAAATGCATAGAACACGGTTTAATATTACGTAAAATTCATAAAGCTATAACTTTTAAACAGTGTCCATATTTAAAAAAATATATAGAATTGAACACTTTGTTGAGACAAAAGGCTAAAAGTAGTTTTGAGCAAGACTTTTTTAAGTTATTAAATAACAGTGTTTTTGGGAAAACTTTAGAAAACACTGAAAAAAGAGTAACTGTTCATTTAGTTAATCAATGGAGTGATAAAAATAATAAAACTAAAAAATCAATATCCGCTGAGAGGCTAATAGCCAACCCCTATTTCCATAGTGCTTCGATTTTATCTGATAATTTGGTGGCAATACAAATGAAACCCAATCAAATTATTTTAGACAAGCCTATTTATATAGGATTTACGGTATTAGAACTTTCTAAGTCACATATGTATAACTTTCATTACAATATTGTAAAGAATTTTTACGGTGATAGAGTGAAACTATGTTATACAGATACTGATTCTCTTGTGTATGAAATATATACGAATGACTTTTATCGTGACTTAAAATGCCAGTTTTTGCAATATTTTGACACAAGTAACTATGATGATGTTAATGTATATAAGTTACCATTAATAAATAAAAAAGTTCCAGGTCTTTTCAAAGATGAAATGGGAGGAAATTATATAACGGATTTCGTTGGTTTGAGATCCAAACTTTATTCTATAAAAACTCCCAATAACATTATTAAAAAAGCAAAGGGAGTAAAATCATGCGTGGTAAGAGGATTAAGTATCTCAGATTATGAAAAAGTATTATTTCAGGGTGGAGTCATTCGTAGCAAAAATATTATGTTTAAATCAATTAAGCATGAAATATTTACACAAAGTGTTAACAAAATTGCATTATCTAGTAATGACGATAAACGAGCAATATCTGTAGACAAAATATCTACGCGAGCCTGGGGTCATGCGCATTTTTTTAAAGAATGATAATTTAATACTATCTACCTATTAACTTATAAAATTGTAACTGTAGTATTAAGTACTTTTAACAGCTTATTGTCTATTCTTTATTTTTTTTGGAATAATATAAATAAATATGTGTTGAATTGTAATAACTTGTTTTATTTACGAACCTGACTGACATATTTACCATCGCAGGAATAATATTAGTATGGATTATAATACATATAATTCAACCATCACACTATAGGAAGGTACTTAGCTGATATACAATATGATACTTCAGATTGCCTTCTATCCAGTTCAACATACATACACACACGCAATCAAACCTTGTACTAATGAAGGGTAGGCCACACCATTACCATATCGAACGAACACTCAGGACTGATACTGAGTAGAAAAACTCAATATCACTTTGCCCGACCCGGGATTCGAACCCGACACCTCAAAGCGGTAGTCGTACCGCGCTCGCTTTACCACTACGCTACTGAAGCATTCAGTTCAATGTATTATAAAATGTTAAATAAGCATTAAATATATGACGTATCGTTTTGTTTCTAATGAATAAAATATTATGCTTATTTAACGTTTTATAGTAAACGTGTTCTAACATGTATAATACCGTTGTTTGTTTCGGGGGAGATATATAATTTTTGGTCACTTGTCACATATTACTGGTTCGAATAGGTACTTAAACTACATTGCAAAATCATCAAACATCAACAGCATGTCGTTGGTATGTATTTTTTTAAATTATATTTTATTAACTTTGTATTAATTATAATAGATTGTATTACCATAATACCATTAGTAATGATTTAATTTGTTTTGTTACAGATTTCTGATGCAGATATTATATTTAACCAGTATGCGCAAGATCCCTTCGAAGGATTCTCCGAGATTCTACGCAACGAGCCCGAAATTTGCAATCAACAAACGAAAGAAAAGAAATCCAAACGACGTCGGGAAAAGTCAAGACACAATAATATAACGAAACAGAAAGAGAACACGTCTTTTGTAATGAGCAGATTACAGCGACGCGGCATCAAATTGATAAAAATTTTCGTTATAGACCTTTGTAACAACAGTACTCAAACCAGTGACAGTGATAGTGATAGAGAAAATGTAATTTTAAATGCACAATACATAGTTAAAGACGCTATTGATAGCGTCATGGACGATACTGAATCATTGGTCAAGAAAATTTCTAAGTCCTTAATAGATAGTGATTTTTAAGAAACTTTATGTTAAAAATTGTGAGTATAATGATGTTTTTATTTAAACATGAACTTTTAACTTGTCTGTATTAGATATATCAGATGTTATTATGGATTATGTAATAAAATATATTTATATTAAAAAGATTTTTATTTAATGAAACTTAAAATATACAATTTATTACCACTTCAGATATTTCTTAATACATAATACATTTTTTAGAGCACAATGTTTGAAATGATGAGTACAATTTAGATTTGTTTTTTCATCGCAATATTTTTTATGTAACACTGTAAAACTAGGACACTTTTCTTCACCGAGGTCCGACACTTTGCAATTTACACAAAGATCTTGTACCCATTTCACCTTCTCTAATCCTTTGACAATGATTTCTTTATTTTCTAAATATGGAACGATTATACGTTGAAATTCTCTAAAGTCAATATATCCTTCGTTCCAGTAAATGCCTCTGTTTTTCTCCAACCATTTAACCTGTCTCTTTTCTTCATCTGACAAGTTCTTAAAAAGATACGGTGGTTTTATTAAAAACGTTTGCGTATAATTACGAGTTGCAAAAGATAATTCCTTTAATATAAAATTGTTATGTATGTCTTTAAATCCTTGAACGTCCAATATTATAATATTAGAATTCATGATATTTTTCTCACAGTACTGCTTAGGGGTTTATATTCAATTATACAGTCATTCAATATAAGACAGTAAGCAGAAGTTTGATCAGGTATTTCAACAATACTCTCCAACTCTACTCTCACGGCAACTACTGGACCTGATATAAGATTATCTATTTGTCGAGAACAATCTATCACACATAACGGAGCAATGTCCTTAAATTCTTTAGCACTCAACAAAGGCTCTGGTCTACGTCCGTAATAAGACTGTTGAAATCGAGCGTACTGTTCGTATAATAAAGCATATTGATTGTTTATAAAATCAGTATTTAGATTTTCGTACGGATAATAAGTTGAATTTAAGTAAACTTTTACTTCACGTAGGTTACAGTGATCAAATCTAGACATGTCAGCCCCAGATTTGTTTTTCCTGTTGGTTTGCAGTCCTATAACAACGTATCGTGGTTTTTCGATTTGCGATGAGGTTTTAATAGACCACGTATGCTTTGTTGTTTTAGGTAATAAAGGATATTCATATAAATCCCAGTTTCTAAAAATTAATTGAAGTGCACGGTCTTTTTCTAAAATTTTTATGAAGTTCAATTTTTCTTTGTCGGACACTTTCACATGTGGCATTCTCCATACAATTTTATTAATTTCAACACTTTGTATGACTTCTCCACTATTCAGTTTCAAAGCATTCAAGTCTGTATTACTTCTTAGCAAAATCAGTTCGTGTTTACAATTTATGATAACTTTTTTGTAATCTTCACCAAATCCTAAGATATTACTTAGCGGTATTGATACTGAAAAAAATCCATTCTCACTTTTCGTGCCATGTATATCCCATCTCCAGGCTTGGGATGTTTTAGATTCACTTTCGTTCATAGATATCAATGATTTGATGGTAGTAGTTACACCCGCATTTTTTATTTTATCTATCTCCACTCCGTTCAATTCATACCTGATATCTTGAAAAAGGTACATCAACGGATTATTTGTAAATTCTACGCTTGTTTTTTCTTTGGTATCTCTTTTCGTAACATTCACAAATCCTTCTAAATGTAAAGTACTCGCTGATGGCAGAACATACAAATCTTTTTGATTAATAGGTATACGAATTTCATCATTTCTATTAAAACTAGTGACGTAGGGTTTATACGAATGAAATTCAATACCTTCGATGGTATTATCGTATAATGGAAATGGAAATGGAAAAATGGTTAAAAGATCTAGTATATTCATTTTAGTAAACCTATTGTTTTAAGAAAATTGAGATTTTCTTTGTTTAGCTTTTGTCTCTTATTAGAATGCAATGCAGCTTTGGAGATGGTTCGTGCCTTACTAACGTTTTTGGTATCTGCACTGCTATATTTATGTAGTGGGTAATAATCAATCATTTTCTTTTTAGGTGTAAATATAACTGTACTTCTTCGCCACGCAGATTAAGCAAATTGTTGTTAATATCTAATAACCTTATATTAACACTATTTATAATATTTTGATTGACCGGAAAGTATATTATATTCTTCGGAATTTCAATAATTCTGTAACCTGGAGGCACGTTAGGAGCAAACTCGTGAATAATATGACTAGGTCTACCATTTACATAAGATCCGCTAATAATATCACATTCAACCCTCACCACGGTCGTTGATAAAATGTCGACTGGAAACTGTGACACGTGTAATATATTAGCTTCAAGAATTTTCTTGTCGAATCCTAATAGTCTACCAATAGAATCTTCTTTTATAAAATTTAACTTTTTCGTGCAATATATATTTGTCTTTAAAGTATTGTTGTTGCACTGTAGTTGAAATCTTGTATTTTTTATTTGTGATTTAATGTAATCGTTGATATCTTGCAGTTCATATGCACCTTCAGGTATTTCAATAAATTCGTTGTAATCACCATAATACAATTTATTATTTTTTTCATCAATATTCGGAATCGAATTAAATGTAGACAAATGTAATAATGCACATTCATATTCTCCTTCAAGTTGCAAATTTGGTGAATAATATGTGGAAAGTATTGACGAGGTGCCTGTTATAGACAGCGTGAAAGACATCTTGCGATTGCTGACAATAAAACAAGTTGATTTATTTTATACTTTTATTCCAAAATTTAAACAAAAAATTCAAACACAATTGACCACAGTTTACAGAATTATATGTTTGATACCTTGTATAGTTATAATGTATATTACAATGTTTAAAATAATTTACTAATTCTATAGGTGGTTTTAAATCACCAAAGCTGTCAAAATATTCACAGTATTTATCTATTTTAACATAGGCTACCCAATGAGTTCCTTCGTTGACAGAGTTATCCAAATTGACAATACCACATTCGATGGGGTTCGATTTCTTAGGTAATTGGTCTTTCATAAATACTCCTCGAAAATATGGTATATTTTGTGCGTAACGCATGATTTCGATATTACTTAGAGCATGATTAGGTAACCTCATATTTAGTTTTTTGAACGCTTTACAAACAATCCTTTACCATTCTTGTAAGGCTTGATATACAAACCTTTACCGATTGCTATGGATTCCATAACCTTATTATGGCGTTCAGATTCTCTTAAATTTTTTTGAGCATTTTTATAATCATTAACAGTTTTTGCAATTCCAGCCGCACCTCCGGCTAATGAACCTAACGCAGACAACCCAGCAAATATAGGTATTAAAGGCAAAACTCCACCAGTTTTTGGTAACGGTATAACTCTTGGCAAACAAATCTTATTATTTGAATTTAATGGATATAATTTCTTCGCTGCCAGATAGGCATACTTTATTAAATTTGTTTTATTAGGCTTGGACTTTTTAATATGTGCGCGAATTTTTGATACTAAGGACCCGAATGATTTCAATCCTGACCCGGTTTTCAGTTTCGCCTTCATAACTTTGCTAACAATCCAAGAAGCCAATTTTTCTCCTTTTCCCGCATCTTGAGCATTTAAACGCCGTTTAGCCATATTTATCAACTGTAAATCTGCTTTATGCCGATTGGGTAAATCTGAGAATGTTGAATATGCGATATCGTGTTCTTTACAAGCTTCATCCAACTTATTTATGCCTTTGTCACCGCGCAACAAGCGCCTTTCAAGTTTTGTTCCTGGACCGCAATAGTTATAACCAGGTAAGTGTAGTTCGATCGGTAAATTGTTTATCAAACTATTTACCAGTCCGCCTCCGTTCATTGTTTGTAATTGAATGTACTGTTGTCATGAAGAAAAAAGATTAATATATGATATCTCATCAGTTAACAACTTTAGACTTATCAATCCAACTGTTTTCACTTTCTTGTAGACCCAACCATTTTACAAATAACTTATTACCTTTCTTTTTTATAACCTTTTCAATTAAGTAAACATCGGGGTAGCTTGTTTTCTGAATTTCTTGTTCATAAAAAGATCCTAAAATCGGTTGTTTGCGTTGATCTTCTATATTATATGTAACAGGATTTGTGTCGTTTACTTTAACAATATTAAAAATTTCTGTTGACCAGTTAGGAGTGTAACCCTTTCGAAAACAGTTTTTATATTTACTAATACGAACAGGGTCACCTATACTGAACTTATTCCGTCTAAATGCTAACGGTTTTCGTGACTGTAAAATAAGTTGTTTTATTTTTTGTTCATTATTAAAATCCACTTCATTCGGTTTGTGGCCAATCGTTCTATGTTTTGTATTATTGTAGTCTGCTACAATACTATCCAATGACTTTCCTATCCATTTATAGCTGCCACTTATGTTGAATAATTTAAAAAGTTTATTTTTTAAAGTTTTTATTAATCGTTCAACTATTGATGCTTTTTTTGTTGAAAACGAGGAATAATGATTTATATTAAATGATTTAATTAATTTTGAAAACGTTTCATTGTAAAATTCAGTACCTAAATCAGTTTGCAAATTTACTGGGGTGCGACCGCTTTGTTTAAGTACTTTTTCAAAAGCGTGTGATACTTCTATTTTTGTTTTTAACTTTAAAGGGACTGCCCAAGAATACTTAGTAAAACAGTCAATTATAACTAATATATAACTAAATCCCTTGTTGTATTTTTTTATGTTTCTTAAATCAATTAGATCTGCTTGCCATAAGTCATCTATGCCTTTAAGGATCACTGAGCGACGAATAAAATTCTTACGAGCCGATCGATGCAATTCATTGACGACTTGATGTTTTATCATTTTGAATGGCTTTACTGGTCTTTTTAGTTGAAGAGTTTGAATTATTCTGATTAATAAATGAAAATATATTTTCTTTTAAATGCTCTATAGAATTATGTACCTCGCTTATAATTTCTTGCTTAGATTTATCTATTAATGTTTGTACGTAATTTTTATTGCACAAATTTTGAATTTTGTTGTCAACGTACTGCTTATTTGAAACATGATCAGCTTGCGTAGGATCAATCACACCAGAAATTCGATTCTGTTGTAAATCAAATTCTCCATTTATTGATTTGGTAATTGTTTTGTCAGCTATATCAAAAATATCAGATATTCGCATCCGTTTGTGGATGTGATGACCAAACTTATCAACATTCATTGCGTCCGATAGTGTTTTAAGTTAAATTTAAAATGAAGTAAATTGCTGAAGGTCAAAGTATTTATTGATTTATGATTCCATTTTCTCGTAGTTCTTCTATAATCGACAAAATTTCATTGTCTACACCAGTATTCCCAGCATCTCGAGACGCAATTAACAACTTTAACCTATCAACTAACTCATTAGGATCATCCCAATAAACATAATCAACAAACTTATTCCACTTCTTTAAAATTGGCAAACCCTTACCTTTAGGTATTTGTTTACAACTTATATCCTCGGTTAGTTTAAATAGTGGTTTAATTATATACATATACTTTCTACCTTTATTACTCTTTATAGGCTTTTTAGGATCGAAATCTCGTCTATGAGCATTGGTTTCTAACAGCATTAATTTATAATTCTGTTTGTCTACTTCCGTTACTAAGTTTAAATTAGGATCTTTTTTTAACAAGAGTTCTCTTAAACCTGGTGTATTTTTATACGACGTTTCACCAACATTGATGGTTTTATTGTTAACCATTACGTTCGACGTACCTAACATTAATTTTCCTTTATCTATTCTTACCCCGAAAGTAACATCTTCGTACATTCCGGGTGATAGTGACCATGATATTGTATTTTGATTTACACTAGGGTTCGAATCTAATGTTTTATATGAATCACCACTATTTTCGAAATCATTATCAGAAACTTCAGCCTCTCCTTTTTCATCTTCAATGTGATCATTATCATTAAAGTCCGAATGAACCTTAATATTACCCCAATAATTTTCGATTTTCGTATTCTCATCTTCAGGTAAACTAGTATCTTGACGCCCATTGTAGTCATACTTTAAATAAGGTTCTTGTTTTAAATCATTTTTAGATGCTATTTGATTCAAAGGGGTAATCAGTGGTTTAAATACGGTTTGCAAGGTCTTTTCATTATCTACTTCAATATTTCTCATTTTACGAACTTTCTTTTTTACGACTTCAGCAGCGTTAATAATTTGTCGTTTGAATGATTGATCCATTTATGAAGTACTTCGTTCTTCTGTTAATGTTTCAAATAGAATAAAAAAATATTGTAAAAATGACGATATTTATAGAAATTCTTAATCGAAAACTACAAATCTGTCAAATTTATTTCGATAACATCCTTCGTTTTTTCGACAATCTTTATTTATAACCAAATAACTATATGGTTCTATCCATATTTGTGAACACATTTCACGAAACTCATGCCATTTCATGTCTGTGTTAACATGTTCATCATAGACATGTCTCATATTAATATCATCTTGTTTAAAAAGAATAATGAGATTTGCATTATCCCTAACAAGTTGTTTTGGTACTTTACTATATGTTTGATTCAAATAAAAGCAATCTATATTTTTATGTCGACCCATTGCGAAATAATCCCGCATATTATTTTGATTTTCACAAGCCACATCATCAAATATAATTATCGAATCACTACAAGCTTCTTGAGGGCACAATACTTCTTCATTGTCCTTGAACTTGGAAAATGATACATCAGGAACCATATCATACACTTTTTCTAAAAACAAATACTTCGGTTGATTTAGAGTTTTTGAGTATAGATATACATTACGATACTTTAATCCGTCTTTATGTAAAAGTAGACCGATTACTAAATTTGTTTTTCCGCAGTTAGACGGGCCACAAATAATACATCTTATAGTATTTGGTAAAAGTTTGCCATGTCGATGAGTGTCGCCTTGAGGTTCAACACAAATTGGATCCACAATAAGAGAATGTGGTTGTTTAACAAATTTCATTATTTACAAACGTCCGGTCATATATACGGTCAAAGCAACAATAATTATTTGTATGTATTTGTTTCATTAATATAATATTCGGCTTGAACGCATTGCAAACAGCAGAGCATTACGATCTATCGATCATTCCACATTGTCAGTCTAGACCACCGTCCGGAGCGATGGCGAACTTGTCAGAGTATAAAATTGTGGTGTGAATTCATATTTTGAGTCGATCATTCCATATTGGGTATTCTAGACCACCGTCCGGAGCGATGGCGAACTTGTTTCGCCGAGCGACAGGTGGTCTAGAATGCCCAATATTATCCTACTATAAGTTACGATTAATTTATACCAACTGATACGTGCTGTGTATTTCAAACACTTTAAGGTCGATGATGACGAGTGACATCGTATCTTATGCGTGGTGATGACGCACTTCAAACCCGCAGTAAATGCGGTATGATAGAGATTACAGAATTAACATCCGTATTCACAAACAATACTATGAGTGCAGGCCTTAGGCTCGTAGTCACAAACGTTACTTAGCTTAGTACGGAGCAATGCTGTGATAATATTAATAAGTGTGTTTCTCAGTGCTTACGCCTTCGCAGTGCGTAGGGACGCTGTGATTGGTTAATATTGAGATACGAACTTCAATTGACTGTCAGATAAGCAAAGCTGAACAAAACCAAAGAAAACTATGGGCGGTATTAATAAATCAATCTCAAGTTTGAGTCACATCTCAAGTATTGATAGTTCAATACATTATGTCTACTTCAGATGTAACTCAAATTTGAGATTGATTTATTAATACCACCCTAAGAAATTGCCGAAACTATGTTTTCAGGTGCACTGTGCGTCCTCAAAATATTGATTGTGAACGGGTGTATACATATTTGTACTTTTAAGAGATTTTTACAAAGAAAGCGTATAAAAAATACGCTGCCTACATTTGCCTGATAAATAAATGCATTATTTTTCCGACATCCTTATTCCATTCTATGTTTTTTCTCAGCCTATCAGCAGCTGCGCATTTAGCACAGAGAACATCCGGCAAAGCTAATAAGCTCTAAGGTGAAGCCTTCAGTAGAATGTAATTAACAACGCGTTTAGTCTACCTATGAGAATATTCATTGTGCGAGTATTTTCCTAATTAAATTTAATTCTTATCATGCAGAGGTTCTTTATGTAAAGTTATCTTTATTTTTTATTATTTAGATTATATCATTGAGTAATACATTAAGTTTAGAGTAATTAGAGTTTGTAATTAAATATGTTTTAGGTATTTCATTACTTGCCACCACTTTGCCACAGTCTAGCCGTTTTGCTTATCACCTTGCTATAATCGTTCAGGTGGCAAACTTTAAGGTGTGACAAACATAATATATGTTTTTTTACGTCACATAGTGTTTTTGAGACATAAATAATCGTATTAATTATTGTTTTTAGGAAAACATTGCGACTGGTACGTGTAAAAATGGTAGGATGTAGTGTTTTCGGATGTAAAAGCCGTAAATCGTTGAATCGTTCCGTCTCATCTGTGTACACGCGATTAAGTCCTTTTTACCCGACTGCGAAAGAAGGAGGGTTATGTTTTTCGAGTATATGTATGTATGTATGTTCGTATATTTCTTTGGCACGCCCTACAGCCTAAACGGCTTGTCGTATTTTTATGTGAGTGGTATTTGTATAATAACTTTATGTTCCAAATTCAATTTCTATGCACAAACAAAATAATATGACATTTAGAAACAATAAGCAGCCATATTTCTTTTTGACAACACTTAACAACGAAATGGACGGAACAAAAAATGTAGTCCTTTGTTCGTAGTTCATTTCGCTCGTTGGCGGGTTACAACAGTTTTTCGAAAGCCACTGGGGCGAACACAAACTTTACACAGTACTGCAGTAAACAAAGCACTTTACTGGACATAATATTGTTTTTATCTAAGTTTACCTACATGGATAATAAGGACAAGGATCTAACAGTAAACGTTTAAACTTATGCTTTTGTCGGACCTTTTTCACAGATGTAAAAGCGAATTGAATGTATTATGTAATTGAAATTAAACTATTATAACGGATTTTATCGCGGTTTTTATTTAATTTTTCTCCCGACGTTTCGAAGGCTTTGCAGCACTTCGTGGTCACGGGGCGGACTAAGGACTCGGTAATACACCAATTAAATTGGGCCCCAAAAGACCTGCTGCCAGACCTCAAGACATTGTGAGCTCTTTCTGCGTAGACCGGACCGCAAACAATGACTAACATCTTAAAATTGTATAATTGTAAATTGAAGTTAGATTTGTAACATTAACTTTTCGGACCACCAACACCTCAGTCCGCCCCGTGACGACGAAGTGCTGCAAAGCCTTCGAAACGTCGGGAGAAAAATTAAATAAAAAACCGCGATAAAATCCGTTACAATAGTTTAATTTCAATGTCTAACGTTCGCGTAAACATAAGGAATCATTACGTATTATGTAATTTAATTTTCGAACATTGTTGATTCAATACTGTGATAAATAAGAACCATCTCGATCACATCAGCTTTTAAACAACAAAAAAACTCATTCAAATCGGTCCATTCATTTAAAAGCTACGATGCCACAGACAGACATACAGATACACACCCTAAACTCATAACACCCCTCTTTTTCTGTCGGGGGTTAAAAGTTCAAACAGTTTGCTTAAAAAATAATGTATTCGAGTCATAAATTAAATATTTACAATAAAATTATCTTCTTTATATAATAGGACATAATATGTTATTCCATTTACACAAATTGTCTATAATATTTGTGGAGTGGACATAAATCGACCTCAATAAGGCTATAAAAATCATATTTGTCATATCAAGACCATCCCAATCTAAAATAAGTCCCTTGACGAACCAACCCCTTCAAAGATTTATTTCTTAGGCCCTCTGAAAGCTGTTTTTAATGAATGCTTTATCGCCAACTTAGGTCACAATTCTAGGAATATACCGCTAAAATAAATACAAAAAGAATTGGACTAGTTGTGAATTTAACTCAAGAAAATTACAGCATCTAGAAGATCAAGCCTCCAACGTTGAACAAGTTATGAAGAACTTTTATCAACTAAGGAAGTAAAATAAAAATTGAGGTCAACCCTATTCAAAGCATGGGGAGTTTATCAAAGCATTTATGTCGTTCTTCATTTGTATTTCAATACCGTGAACATGCTACTCTCGGACTTATAACTTAGTATGTTATGTTATTAAGTTACCAATTATGATATGTGGGATTAGTTAAATAATAGTAGAATTAATTTTTAATTAAATCAGTTTTTACAGTATTAATAATAAAGCTTTTATTTCTGAAAAATTGAACAACAAAAACAACATTCATCAATTATTAGTTTAGAATTATTCTAAAGTATGTCTCAAATTTACTGAAATTAAACACTAGTGCCTTGTGGAAAAGGCCTCCTCCGACTGTTTCCATTGTTGCCTATCGTCAGCTACCCTCCTTGAGTTTGGAACTGCTGTCTGTTTGATTTCTTCTTCCCAACTAGCATGCTGTCTCCCTCTTTTTCTCGTTCCGTCTCTATCACTACCTAACTATCAACACTATCTAACTATCTTGCTCCATTGCCCTTTCCATCTCCATTTTTAACCCGCGACAGAAAAAGAGGAGTGTTATAAGTTTAGGGTATATATCTGTATGTCTGTCTGTGGCATTGTAGCTCTCAAACGAATGGACCAATTTTGACGCGGTTTTTTTTTTGTTTGAAAACTGATGTGATCAAGATACTTCTTAGCTATAATTTATGAAGATCTGTTGAGGCGTTTGAAGATTATCAGCGCATTTCCATTTCTCACAACTCCGATTAATTTTAAATTTGGTGTACTGTGACTTCGGCAATATTTTTTAACATGAGCTGATGTTGCAGCATCAAGTAGTCTGCGGGATACCCAACTCCTTAGCGACTTATAGCAGATATAGCGTGTTTGGGCTCATAAGGATGATCTCAACGAATAGATGTTAGATAGTTGATTATCAAGGCCCCATGATGGAGAATAAAGTAATTTAAAAAGTATGAAACAAAAATTTTATCGGGGGACCGAACTCCGGACCAGGGAGATGAAAATACTACTTTAGCGGTCCCCCGACGCGAGGATGCTTGGGTCAAAAAATTACCAGGTAACACTTTTATTATTTTACTTTTTAGAGATTTTTTGTGCCAGAGTCTATTTTTTTTTTGTATATTGTGCTTAAAACTTCTGTCAGTTTTGTTCTGAGACGAAGATCTATGTTTCTAATTCTATATTATCTTTTAGAAGTTTTTATAATAAAAAATTGCAGTGTTCTCAAGTGATAGTACGTAAATTCCAGTTTACCTACGTATATACTTGAAAAATATTCGTGATCACTTACGCTGCTTGCTGACTCACCGCACTATCCGTAGCTCGAATTCGAATCTTGAAGGCTCATCTCTTTAGTTAATTAGTCATTAAATCAGGTAAAATACAATTAAAACGAAGGAAATACATAAAACCGATTTTTATTTTAACGTTTCGTATGCAACTCCGCCTGCGTAGTAGTCCTTTTTCTAAATAAAAAACCCACTGCCCACTTTTTCAGGATAAAAAGTAGCCTTAAATTGGTGTATCATCATCAGTCGACTGCTGATAGGCCTTTCCTAAAGCATTCCAAACTTACCTGTCGGCGCTCGCCAACCCACCGGCCAAACGTGGTGAGTATTACCAAAAACCCCCAATGCTGGAAAATACTAATACTTGGCGTACAAGTGTGCTGAATTTCATTCTAGTGGGATCCAAATCCGTTCAACAGTTACTTTAACGGTTCGTACGGATGCTGTCATCTTGATGCCGAGAAACACAACACTGCTATGAAACTGACACTTACAGAAGAACTGACGCAACTATCAGTTTCAGCTGTAATTCCTGTAGAACTGTTCCACGGCTGACAACGGGAACTGCTACCACTACTACTGAGAGAGTTGACTTAGCCAACCAGTTACCCCGGACTAACACAAATTGGCACTTTTAATGAAAGGTAAATAAAATATTTCCCCAGGTTTAGGATAAAATATTTATTGAGGTTCGGCCAGTCCGGCAATTAATAACAGGTTCAATTTAAAAATATATGCGCGCGGTACGCTATTGTTTCGGTTGGTATCTCGCGACGAGTGCTACCAATTAGCGGCGTGCAATCCGCATCGCTGATTGTGACCCGTCGTTCTGGTCGTCGACCGACGTGTTGTGTCCGGTATCCAATATTTATATAAAATAAGATTTACGGGATCAAATTGATATGTAAAAAGATTTTTGATATTCGAATGTATTACACATTTTTTTTTTATATTTTCTGAGTATAAAAGAGCAGACATAATTTTCTTATATACGAGGACTTGCTTAGAGAACAGTATTATTTTACAGAAAAGCCACAATAGTTTATAACCTAAGAATGCGCTTGGAATGCGCGCTTGGACAAATTAATGTAAGTTTCGTAATGAAAATTACTTAGAAATATCTTTAAAGATTTAGGATCCTTTTCAGAAATAATGTAGCGTGGAAAGTGGAAACTATGTGGCCTACCGTCTATAGTACTCGGTATCCATTTTGCGGCAAGTTTGGCCCACAGTCTGGCATCCAAATACCGAAGCGGGCAAGACAGATAGCTGTAATAAAATTCGTTCGCCAATAACAATTACAATTTGTCTTCGATAGCTTCGATTTCACGATACCCTCATGCATTTTTGCACTTGGAATCTCGTTAAGAAATACAACACGAATTTCGATGGCCTCTTGCTAAAATACAAATCTAACGTGACGTTTATGTAAAATGGAACTACTTTTTACTGATGGTGTGGACTGTGTATTCGTCGCTTCGAGATCACTTCACCGAAGAGGCACTTCACCCAAGAGTCTCCACTAAGTAGTCTCGCTTGGATACTCCTATATCGACAATCCAAGCTGTATAATTCAAGAGCGGAACACATAATGTTCCCAGTTAGGACCGCGGTTTGAAGATCGTCTAAACAATCTAAGATAAAACCTCGTTCTTACTAATAGCATTGTTAAAAGTTTTTCTTTCTTAGCGTTGGTTGTGTAATACAAGCTGAAATATTGCTTGAAGTGCACCTGTAACAGTTAAGTTTAAGTAAGTTTCAGCATCACCAACAAACACTACTCTTTGATAACCAGTGTCATCTTAATTCATGGAAACAGGTAATTTGAAGTATGTTACCGTACTTAAGAATTTATGTATTTAAAAGTCTTGTGAAGGAATTTTTAATAAAAATGGTGACGTTTTAGATACCTTTAGATAAGAATGCACGTCTCGAAAGCTAGTAAATCAAATGTATGTATTGATACATTTAATTCAAAACAATAAGACTATCTCGGTAGCGTAGTTGTATGTTGTTTTGGGGTATACCATGTTGAAATCTCAGATTTTATTAGTTGATTCCCGGGTTGGGTAAAGTTGTAGTAAGTTTTGCTAAGTATCAGCCCGGAGTCTGGAATTTTGCCTAGTAATTGGTAATACTAATTGCCAAACTGTGAGTATGATAATACCTCTGTGGGCTAAGAATAAAAAGCACGACCCGACTCCGTTTCATTTTAATGGGATTGGTTGAGAGGCTACACGTGACTGACGTAGACCTCGCTCGATCAATCACGAACATCAAAATAAAACGACATCGTCTTACGAGTCGCGTTTTTTTGTCACATTCTAAGAAAAAGGGAAAAACGAATAAAGTATTTTAAAACAATAAACAGTGGGCAGAACGAAGAATGTAAAAATATATCTAGCAGCAAAGTTAACATGGTACACAATATTTATTTCAAGAAGCCACTGTGTATTTTTAAAATATTCAAAATGGACGTCTTTCTAGAAGCGAGCGAACTGGAATCGGATGCATGAGCCAACGATTGGATCAAATTGCGCGCGTTCACACTCGTACCACTGACCTACACTGAAGGCTGACTTTAAGGTGCTGTGTTTTAGCTGTAGCTGTGCTCGCAGCTTTGTCTATGTTGTGTTTTGGATAAGGTTGTGTTATTCATTTTTTATTATACCCACTTTTCGCCGTGCGTATTCCATCCCATGATGTGATAGCGGGCGAGCCTATCGCCATATCGGGCAAAAATTCCAGACTCCGGGCTGATACTGAATAGAAAAATCCAATACCACTTTGTCCGACCCGGGGATCGAACCCGAGACCTCAGCATTCCGGTCCTACCGTAATACAACTACGCCACCACGGCAGTCGTAACATAAATCGCAAGTTTTTTCGCTTCATATCATTAAACAAAGGACAATGGCGAAAACGTATTTATAAAAAAACTATGCGTTTAGAAATTCCATACTTGGTAATCTCAATATAATTATTTTGTATGATTTTATAGCATACCAACTTTAGTCGTATAAGTTGCATAAATTAATAAAAAAACTTAATTGACTTTTTTTGTAATGTGTCACGGCCATTTTTTATGAATGGCATAGGACCTTTTAGGCTACCAAAACATCATTATCATCAGGTCTCTAAAAATTGCAAAAATATATCTGACTAAAAAATGTTCATTAGGAATAACAACAAAGATCTCAGCTTTCTTGCTACATGTTTATTACTATGTATATTCTATTCTATACATTCTTACCAGCTGCCTTTTGGCTGTATAGTTACGGTCATTGCTTATCTCATTTTAGAAAAAAAAGCTATTTCCGTCATTTCGTTTCTAGCAGCATGTATTTTTGTAAAATGTGTGATAATATATTGTGTTGATTGAAAATAATGTACCTGGTCGAGCAACCGTACTGTAGGTTGCTGCGCTCATGCCATGACAGTTGTCTGGTATTTGGGACGGGCCAGTCGCCTGACATCAAGGCAATATATCTGCCCCGTCAGAATTTTCAGATCAGATATTTATCAGAGAGAATGATTATGAAGAAGATGAATAAACATAAAAAAAACAAGTGTTTTATTTTTCTCCAGAACTCGTTTTTATTTAAAAAGAAATCCCGAAATATAGGACTTAGGGTCTGAACGTATTTTCTCCCAATAGTTTCAGAGTTTATTAAAATAAACAAATCTGCTATTTCCTATAGTAGTAAAGATAAAAAATGTTTTGATATATACCTAAGCTTGTATAGCTGAGGTAGGTGCATACCGCGCGCTAGTATGCCGTGTGGTGGATCACCTTCTCCATGTTTAGTGAAATGTTAGGTTCGAATGTGGTAAGGGAGGGCCTCACTTGAGAATAAACAGATTACCAAACATTTTGAGTTTCATTATTTATATTATTGTGTAAAAATCAATTCATAAATGTCAACTAAATCATAACCTCAAAATCTTTAAAATGAAAAATCTTTAGTTCTAGACTTTTTTCACTAATAATCTTGATACATAATTGTTTGGGAATTGCTGTTGAATTGTTATATATTTTTTTTACTTCTAAACGCTACACATTTACATCAACTAAAATCATGTATGGAGACCTGCCATTGTCCTTTCTATCTACAAGATGTCTCGTTTCGGAGGTGACTTTGCGTTTTCAGCGCTTCCATAACAGATATTTGTTTCGTGAGCGCAGTGTTACAAAATACGTTTACGTGCATATATTCATGACTGCAAGCTGGCTACTTTATTCTACCGGCTTGTTTAAAAGAAGATGGGAATTTAAAGAGTCAGGGTTGCCAACATCGACATAAATATCGTGTACATGGCAATAAAATAAAAGAGATTTACTTTACTTCAAACGAAGAAAAAAAATGTTTCAGTTTAACTTAACGCGTATATAGGCGATTTGTAATTTTGATTTTGTTCAGATTCTTATGCTGCTAACTGTACATGGACCGCACTAAAGTATACCTACATTCGACAGTGTATTTGGACAATAACCATTAATTGTTTGTCAACTGCCCGGCGTACGTGAATGAAATATATTTGTTCATTTATTTTTGTACGTGGTTCAACCAATTGATAGTCACTAAACCAGCGAGAAGGACTAGGTTCTATTTCTGTACCGTTTATATGCTTAACAGCTTAATAGATTTTAATTGATGAGGTTCCAATAATTCATAATTTATTACACGAGTGAGATAAGATATCGACAAGAGGGGAATAAATAAAAACAAATATTATTATAACAATTATAATATTATGTTTATAAGCTGGTAAATTAATATTTTCATATACTAGTGGACGATAGCCTACTTGGGAATGGAACGGTCTGCCGAGACAATGTCTGCAGGTTCAAACCCCAAGGCTTTTCGACCTCTGACTTTTCGAAGTTACTTGTGTATTGTTTATCAATTATCGTTCGCTTTAACGGTGAAGGAAAACATCGTGAAGAAACCTATATACCTAAGAATTCTCCATAAGAATATCGAGGGTATGTGAAGTTTGCCCGCACTAGGCCAGCACTTGTGCACTGGATCTTCACACCCAATGCACGCCCATGCGCGGGAGGACATTAGTCGCGGGCCGAGGCACACAGTCAGTGTGTATACCTCTTGGTTGTAATTCACATTGAGGCCTAAAAGGGCCCGCGAACATTTCCTGGCACCCTCTCTTTCCGCCGATCCTGGGAACCTTCCTCCCTTCCCCCCACCTTCCCTTCCATATTCCTCCTCCACTCCCCTCCCAGGCCCCTGCAGTCGTTAAGCCGGGGGACTCCAGTATCCCATTCGCAGGTTTCCCCCAGTGTCATACTCAGCAGTGGGTAGTATATTATAATAAAGTGCTGGTTGCATTGCATTGCATGGCACAGACTACAAAATATACCTAATTACAACGTGCTGTACTTAAGTACTTAGATTAATCACAAAATTTTGATTATGTAGCACGTAAACGTAGCAAATGATCGTGATTCTTAAAAAAGTATATTATTTTCCCCTGTAATGTATTTGCAGTTCAATATTGTAACTGTGACTGGCAACCCTGCAACCCCGACCTCCCCGCTCACCGACCTCCTAACAGACGTATTTATTGTGCATACATCTTTTTGAAACATCTGTTCAATTCGTAAATAAATAGCGGCCGCTTTCAACTGTTGTCCTAAGTGCCAATTCGTTTCTCACTCGGCAAATAAAAGGTCGGCCATCAGCGGGCCGGGTCCGAATATCCATTTGCCACGGCGTCCAAGGATAATCGCGTCGTTTTTTCATTCAAAATCGATAGCACTCGGAACTGAGAATTTCCCAAGAAGTATTCTAAATTTAAATCGGATCAATTCCATAAAAGTTGATTATGTTCAAATCGAGTCAGCTGACCGAGTAATTTATCTCGAAATTGATTTATCGATTTGATTGCATGCCTAGATGGCATTAAATTGTTCTTTTTTAGGATTTTTGGGTCTGATTTATTGTGCTTTTACTTGTTTAACAAATCGCATTTACCACGGGGAGTGCTCTGAAGAATTGTTCGGACTTATCCCTGCTGCTGAGTTCCATCACCGAACATCGCGGCAGAAGTCCAAATTCCATCCACATCACCTCGGAGGTTGGCAATCCACCACTGTACGTTTTAGCCGACATTTTTTGCCACGTACTACTAGACTATGGAACCAATTATCGCCAGCAGCATTTCCGGACAGATACGATCTGGCGACCTTCAAAAAAAGAGCGTATTCCCACCTAAAAGGCCGGCAACGCATCTCTGTACCCCCTGGTATTGCACATGTTCATGGGCGGCGGTGATCACTTACCATCAGTGAACCGTTTGCTCGTTTGCCCCCTATATCATAAAAAAAAACTTAATTCATGCACAATCTTGAAATTGGCATGTGAGTGATGTAACAGTGTTAGCGCAACGGATTTTCTGGACCATTTTGCTAAAATAATTAAATTTGCTAAAAAATTATCTATGCTTTCTAGACACGCCACGATTACACTCTCCAGAGACATCCACTCCCGGGTAAATTCTGTTAGAAAACCCACACAAAGTTATGCGAAAACGAACTCGGGACTTCCTGGTCTAGGCTTACAAACTTCCACTGGACCAATGAAGCAATAAACCTTGAAGGCTAAATTTAAAATAAAATAAAAATACAGTTTTAAACTCAACATATAATTCGCTTAATTTCTTTATACTGCAAAGCAAAAAATTCATACATTCGACTTTATTTATTTTGTATTTCAAACCGAAATGCTCGAATCCGAAAATTTCGATAACTTGCAAATCGAATACAGAACGGAACTCACATGACACACGCTGCCACCTGGGAAATACGTTAAATTTCGATAAAAATAACTCAATAATTATAATTCTTTTATTCATAGTTACAACGAACTCTAGTATCTAGACAAAATAAATAAAACTCATAGTGCACGTATCTATTAAGAGCTAAAAACATAATTTCAAATTGTAAACGTAGATAAAAAAAACGGTAAAAATTTTCCTCATGATAACCCGATTCCCAACATACTTTGGCTCAGTTCCAAAATACGTACTTAAAACACCTAAACAAAGTTCTACCATGTCGTTACTAGCCCCACGCGTCATTATTTTAAGGCTTTAAAGCTTACAAGTGGCTGTTCTCTGCAATCGCACTGTATTTCAGCAGTATAATCTGGTCGGAGTTAAAGTTAAGGGTCGCTATTTATTTGTTCCGCGTCAGTTCCTTGTTTATTCTTTATCGGGATATTATTTTAATTGAATTAAGAGTAACTTTTAAACCCTCAGGTCAACAATGCAAATCTAAATTTTTTAGTTTTGTATGACATATTATCTACTTACATAAAAAAAATAAAAGAATATAATATGTAAGGATTTAGTTCCATACCATACCATACCAGCTCTGTATTATATACTGCCCACTGCTGAGCACGGGCCTCCTCTACAACTGAGAGAGCTTAGGCCTTAGTCCACCACGCTGGCCCAGTGCGGGTTGGCAGACTTAACATACCTTCGAAATTCCTATAGAGAACTTAGTTATAGGATTTAGTTCACAATGACCTAACAAAATATTGCAGTAGAATTCGTATTTATTACTTTTCATTGTTTTCATAGTAGTACTTATTATACTTAGTAGGTTCAAATTCCTCCACACCAACTATCCAAATTCGGATGCGGAAACTGCCAATTTGCTACTTCATACTTTTGGGAGCAAGTTATTCTGCAGTGTCTAGTTTTAAGTTTAGACATTATACGATGCCACGATAAAATTATGTAATTACTTTTCTTTGTAACTACTTAGCATATTATTATTATCTCTTCGCTAATTGTTATATGTAAAAAAATGTCTCACTAATATTATAAATGCAAATATTTATCAAAATTGTCAAAGTTGTCCTCGATAAAAATGAAGCAGCTACTTGCAAATGATTTTTTTAAGATCTAATAATCTTAATTTTATTTAATTGTTTGTCGACCACAGTATTTTTTATTTTACATTGTGTAATGTAGTAGTGGAAACTTGTAATTGGCCTTCTTTGAGTGTATCCTTTACTATTCAATTGTGTCTATTATTTAATGATAGTATTTGTTGTTACATGTTAATAAAAAGAAAATTGAGGTACTATGAAATTGTTGGAAAAATATATATCATTTTGACAGATCGTGTTGCTGAGGGATTTTTTTTCGCCGCTTCTTCTTCACAGCGATAACACGTTCCGAAGCGGTGGTAGATTCATGACGATTCAAAAGATCTTGTGAATGACTATTTGAATAAAGAAAATTTTCATTTTGAGTATAAATTATACTAGCTGTAGGTATCCCAATCATAATTAAAAAAAAAAAAATACAATCTTTGGATGTTTGTTAGAAGTAAACGCAGTAACCTCTGGACGGATAGTCTGAACTTTAGTACACAGATAGACCATGTTCTGGATAAAACCATAGGTTTTTATCCCGTCAATTTGCTTCCGTGGGAAATATTTGAATTTTTAATATGATTTTTATGTAGATGGCGCTGGCGTCGTACGGTTAACGCTATAGAGCTATGGAATGCTTTAAAGGTTTTTGTAGCGTAACACCCATATGTATTATAATTCTCTTTGGGTAACACTTTTCACGCGGGCGAAGCCGCGAACAACACCTAGTCCTACTAATATAAACGCGAAAGTTTGTAAGTATGGATGTATGGGTGTTTGTTACTCTTTCACACAAAAACTACTGAACGGATTTCGATGTAATTTGACACACGGGTAGATTATGTCCTGGGTTAACACATATGCTACTTTTTATCCCGGGAAAATATAAAGCGGGAATTTTATCCCGGAAAAACTCATTCGCGCGGCCGGAGCCGCGGGTAAAACCTAGTGTAAAATAATATTGTATACTAATAAGTAATTAATATGTCTTGCCCACAGTTGACTCGTTTCATCAAAATCCGTTAATATTTCGGCGTTTGGTTCAAACACACATCGAAACATCTGAAATATCCAAGGACCAAACTACAAACATCTTCACACTTTTGCACTTATAATACAACTAGGATGCTAAGAATATAGAAAAGTATTCTTACAACTAAGACTTTTATATCAGATCTTTTTATGATACTAACATAAATACACAGAAAGAAAGAAGCTATTTGTTTCTTAAAAGCTTAAAAGTGTATGCTTTTTCTTTCCCGCTACAAAGACGTGTACTTTTCCTGTTGGCTAAGTGTGTATGTCTATAGTAAGAAGGATTTAGACGGCGTGGTCTTGAACTCGTTTATATAACACAACTGCATAAGACTATCTAGTTCACACTTCTTTTAGTATGCGCAATTACTTCCCACAAAAACACCAAACCGAACATTGTATAATGTAAGTACACACACACTCACGCCTCTTAACCCCGAAAGGGTAGGTAGAGGCGCAACTAGGGCACTTTTCGCTACAGCAAGAAAACCCAATATCACTTTACCCGCCCTGGGATACAAACCCGGAACTTCAGAGAGGTGTCGTTCCGCACACGTAGTACAATTAAGTCACCTATCTCTCAATAAATAAGGTATTAATAACGTAGCTCTAAAATATATTTTTCAATTACTCAATTTTATTATTATGTATTATGAAACTATATTATTAGTTTTCTCTGAAAAACAAACCCTTTTAAACTTTTCAAATATTTATCAGACGCCTCTTCAGAAAATACACTTTAATTACAATTTAACATCGACTGTAATGCTAGATTTATAAGAACCGTGTCCACCACATCAAAGTGAAGCTAATTAATATTTCGCCACTAGAGTACATTACCCTGTACGTTTGGTCGTTGGGATAATGTCTACTGACTAGGTACGGGCACTTTTCTAACAAACCATCCAACCGCCTTCACTATTTGACCCGAGTTATTCAACCATAATGTAGATTTTTGGTTAGAAATGATCTTTACAAAGACGACAAGGTAAAATATGTAAGTGCGATTAAATGTTTTAGTGTGTGTAACGTGGGTGTTGCGATTTTTTTTATTTTTTTTATTGCCGTTTTAAGTATTTTCTAGCAAATGGCTGAGATTGAGGTATCCGTTCATTTATTTATTAATTAATAGCTTGTGACAAGAAAATGCTCAATCTAAATGAAATCAATCAATCAATGATCTAAGATGTTGCGTGACCACATCTAAAATTCAATAAAAAGGTAAATATTTGTCAAAGTCCGTTATTCTTCGCCTACCATAATGTCTACCCTCACGGTAACTTGACTTTAATAATAGGTAATAGTATATTGTGCAACTAGTGCGAGAAGTTGTCGATTGACCTCGCACTAGTTGCACATACTATTTTTTATTACGAATGCGGGGAAAGTACTATCTTTGCGCTTGCTTTTGGGGTCGAAAGAAAAGACGCTAATTGCCCACTATGTCGATTTGAGTGCGACAAGTAAACTTCGCGCACCCAAATATTGACATTTCGACTGTCTGTCAATATTTGGGTGCGAGAAGTTTACTTGTCGCACTCAAATCGACATGTGGGCAATTAGCGTCTTTTCGAACCCAAAAGCATGCGCAAAGATAGTACTTTCCCCGCATGTGTAATAAAAAATATATATCTATTTCCTACCCAAAATAACGCACAAAACTGGTTACCGGATTGACAAATCCATAACTCTCAATGATGAAAACCAATAAATCTGTACAACGGAGCAATCATGAGCCTAGGCTTTAAAATATTGGATTGTTTTCGGGCACGACGAAATGACCTCCACTGCACGTGATAGTAAGGGAAGTGAGGTCCAGGTTGAGTGTTGACGAGAGACGATTACTTCTCGCCTGGCGAAACAGTTACCCCTGTTTGAATATGGCAGTCTAATCAATAGAAGAATATTTGTGAAGTCATTTTCATAAGCCTAAATATTGACAAAGGTAGTATAGGAAATCTGATCTGGACGGGTACTATTTCACCCATATTTATTCAAAAGAATTGTTGTACCATGATGTGACAAGGGCGAGCCTATCGGCGTTGCGCACGAATCCAACCCCAAGCTAATCATGTCCTTCGAACCGAAAAACTCATACGACGCGCTTCCCATCGTGGATACTTATCGATTACCGAAAAATCTATTCTGAGTCCTACATATGCCCTATAAAAAGTTACTGTCTATCCGTCTGGCCCAACGTCAGGTTTACGTAACTACCTAATTGGCTATAACTTTATGCCTCATTTAGACTGTTCGCGAATAATTCGCTCAATAATAATACCAACCTTGTATTAATACTGTCCCACTGCTGGGCATGAGGTTCCTCTACTACTGAGAGGGTTTAGGCCTTAGTCCACCACGCTGGCCTAGTGCGGGTTGGCAGACTTCACATACCTTCGAAATTCAGAGAACTTCTCAGGTATGCACGAGAAGTTTTTCACGATGTTTCTCACGTTGTTTCAGTTGTTGTTTTGTTGTCAGTTCTTTCCTCACGATGTTTTCCTTCACCGTTAAAGCGAACGATAACTCATAAAGAATACACACATTACTTTAAAAAAGTCATTAGTGCCCTTGGGTGTTGAAACTGCGGATATTCGTCTCTGCAGTCCGTTCCACTCCCAACTACAGTTCTGACAATCCTATCTGGCCGGTATGAAAAATTATTGACACTTCACAGAATACTATGTGTAGGGAAGAGAACAACAAATCGGTGGCCCCAAATAGCCGATTCTTAAGTGATATCGATTTCTTGTTCAGAGAGTTTATTATCGATAGTCAACAGGGATTTTTTTTTATTAAATCATACATAATTAATGTTTCCATTACCGTAGTCAGTGATTTTAGTCGTAATTTTTTATCTCGGGCCAAAATTTCACCTTTATCCTTGATTTAAACTTACATCTATACTAATATTACAACACAATAAAAACAAGATACCTAAAAATCACGTAATACGTACTCAAAGTCCGGTAAAAACAAACCAAAGTAAACAAAAATTACAGAATCAGTTCAAAAGAAACAGCCTAGCCGAGTCAAAAAATATATGCACAAACCAAAAATTTGTGAGAGATTATGTGACTAATACACGGAGCATTGACAAATCAATGACGATGGAAATGGATAAATTTAAATTACATTGACATAACTTATTTTTGATTGATTTTATCAACCAGCCCTTTTAGACCAATTAGTATCTTATAAATCCTAGTAGAGTTCGGCGCGACAATCTTAATGCGTATTCAGTAGCATTAGGTACTTATATTTACTAAAATTACATTAGAAATGCAATAAGAATTTTGCTACGCTTAGATGAATTAAAAAAATGAAAACATTAATAAAAGATATTAGCTGCTGGTCGACTCTCAACTTCAAATACGGTACATATAATAGTGTTTTATAAATAGGTAAAATTTAACCAAAACAGTTATTTAGTTGGAAGCTATTAGCTAAGCCCGATATAAGTTTAGACCTAATTTTTTTCATAAAATTAGAAGTCTTACTGAGAGAAATGCCGCTGAGCAGGAGTCTTTAAGTTTTTTTTTTATGGCTTGGAATGTCGAGACGAGCACGCCGTTCGCCTGATGGTAAGCAATACGACCGCCCATAAACAGTAGCAACACTATACAGCACCTTGAGTTACAAAGTACTGTGTGACATTCCACTGCGCTCGTCATCCTGAGACATAAGATGTTAAGTCTCATAATGTCCAGTAGTTACACTGGCTACAATGTCCTTCAAACCGAAACACAACATTGCATGCTAAGTTATATAGAAGCTGAGATACAAATATTTGAAAATTAGTGAAATACCGACTTTTTTAAAATTCGTGTTAAAATATCGTGCTCAAATTTTCAGTATCGTCTCCTTTTTAGGTGTACTTTCGAGGATAAAATCAGCATCAAAATAGCCGACCCTAGTGCGCACACTTTCGTCGAGAATTAATAATGGACCTGCCCCATATATATAATTTCCAAGTTTCGATTTTTCTCAGTAATCGTTTATATTTCGTTTCCAAACGATTAAAAACTTTCCCAACGCTACGCCCGTGAACTGAAGGATACAACATTGTAAAGGCGTCGCGTTGATTTCAAAGTCAAGATTAAATTCTTTATTTCAGTATATTTTTACAACATTAATTCAATGTTGGTACATAAATATTATACTTATTGTTATAATTTATGGAGAACATGGTAAACATTTGCAATTATATAGTTGAATTTTGTACTTTTTGGGTAGACATTCGCACAAAGTTATCGCGTCGCGAAACATTTTATTGTCATGCCTACCGGCCAGATAGGTTTGTCAGAACTAAAGGCTGCAAAGCCTTCGAAACGTTGGGAGAAAATATAAATTTAAAAACCACGATAAAATTCGCAAAATAGTTTTATTTCAATGTCTAACATTCGCGTAAATGTAGTAAACCATTATGAATTATGAGTAACGAATTTATCCGAATAAGTTGTTTACACACTCGAATTCGTGACTATTCGTTTGTCCTCGGACAAGTATCTAAATCTGTAATGAAAAATAAACGCTGTCAAATACGTTACGCATATACTTTCTGTAGAAGCCGTTGCTTTCAATAAAATATAGCAGCGCACAGAGTTGTTAATGAACATAACGTGTGCTTATAAGCTGTGGATATTCAGTAAAGAAATAATTCAATTCACAGAAACAGAGGCGACGTAAGGCGTGGGCGACGTTGGTCAGTGCCTACAGCCTCGCGATCCGACAGGCCTCGAGTTTATGCAGCTAACTTGTTATAATGGACAATACTGGGCTTGAATCCTTAAGTATATGATTATTTTGAAGATATAGCTCTTAGCAATAAGACCGCCTATTGTTACACTAGCTACAGTTAATGACTATATTTGTGTTTTTCCCTTACTTATGTAGTGTTAAATATAAGTTATCTATCTGTATATACTAAGTATTGTACATAATACAACAAATTAAGTGAAATTTATTCGATAGCGAGCATCTGATAATAACTAATCAACTATATTCGTATTTAATCAATCCCAAAAAATCCTCGCAATATTGTATCGCCTTCATAAAATTTTGACCTAGCTCCGACTCTGCAAAGAAAAATAAAGTTCTAGGAAAAAAATACCGCAGAGCGACAGTGCATAACCGTTCCGATACATACGAAAGTAGCTGTCCTCCATTCTTCATAAAATATTCCGTTGAGTTATGACGGACTCTCTCGAAACATGGAAATTTTCTGTTAAAAGAATACTTAAATGCAACAGAATTGTGATGCAGTAGAAACTAGACTTTTATGTAAATATTACTTGTGCTTGATATTAGAATATTTGTTTCGGAATCTTGAAAACCGAATACGATGAAAGAAAGATACATACTGGTGGTAGGTCTCTCATTATGTAAGAGGCCGTCTGGGTGGGTACCACCGCAATGTCTATTTCTACCGCCAAGCAACAGTGTGCATGCACTGTTGTGTTTCGGTTTGAAGGACATTGTAGCCAGTATAACTACTGGACATAATGAGACTTAACATCTTATGTCTCAGGGTGACGAGCGCAGTGGAATGCCAAACAGTACTTTGTTAGTCAAGGTGCTGGATGGTGTTGCTACTGTTTATGGGTGGTCGTATCGCTTACCATCAGGCGAACGGCATGCTCGTCTCGTCATTAAATGCAATAAAAAAAAAAAAAAAAAAAAAAAAAAAAACATTCGGAAAGAAATAATTGATATAGTACAAATAGCAAGGAATCGGGTCACCTGAAAGTGAAATGAAATGAAATCATTTATTCGAATCCATAAAATGTTACACCTTTACTTAGATTCAGTCAATTTTTACTCTACCACCAGTTCGGAAAGCAGTTTCCATCAGAGAAGAACGGGTAAGAAACTTTACGGTTGCTATCAGTTCAAAAGTATAATTTAGGTACAGTGTATAAAACAAAAAGAAATATATACAGATTTTTATTTTGTTTAGAGTACCTGAGTAACCTGTGCAGTGTACTTAAGGAATCGTGGATATTATGTTGCCGACTGAAGAGGACAATAGAGAGAGGATATCCACCATAGCAAAACAACACTTACAGGTGAAACCCAAGCGCATACCTTTAACTTCAAAACTATTATATAGCACGCTTTTGCTACAAATTACTGATTTAAATTAAAAATAATCTGGTATAAACGAAATAATCTCACTTTACAATTACACAAACCACACCGTTTATTCAATTGGATTTCATAACCTATAATAAATGATATTTGTACATTAAAAGGTTCAGAGAATTTAATTAAAATAAAAAAAGAATCGCCAATTTTTAAACAGCCAAACTGTACGAAATCGATAAACACTTGACCCGCTATGGAAATTGGACTCGTTACATCCACTTTGGCGCTAAAAATGTAAAGCAGATTATAAATGCTGATTTCCGAAACAATGTTAAATAAATACACAGGAAATGGCATCATTTCTTTAAACTTTAATTTTAACTTTCATTAAAATTTTGTATGAGTAAGGTAATAATACCACCGCTCCAAAGGAATTGTGAGTAGATAATAGATATACATATAGTAGGTATATAGTGGACGATAGCCTAGTTGGGAATGGAACGGTCTGCCGAGGCGATGTCCGGAAGTTCAAAACCCAAGGCACACATCTCTGACTTTTCGTAGTTACGTGTGTATTGTTTATTAATTATATATCGTTCACTTTAACGGTGAAGGAAAACATCGTGAGGAAACTTACATACCTGAGAATTCTCCATAAGAATTTCGAGGGTGTGTGAAGACTGCCAACCCGCACTAGGCCAGCGTGGTGGACTAAGGCCTAACCCCTCTCAGTAGTAGAGGAGACCCGCACCTACTGGTCATTTCCCAATAAAGCTCATTCCCACTGCAGGCAAATCGGTTTAAAAACCAAGGCTCTACTAATGGCAAGAAATTCTAAAATACCTACAGTTCGATGTAAACCCAAATTTTCGGATCATCAAACATTCTCCTCATATGATCAATCCCGTGACCATAGTCTCACATTTGACCACCAAATTGGTAAGTGAAAGTGAATAAACACTATACAAGTACATTGAAACGTAAACCCCAGCTCCTCCCAAATCCATTCTATTATAAATGCGAACGTAACTCTGCCTATTAAGCTTTCACAGGTGAACTACTAAACCGATTTTGATGGAATTTGTCACTGAATGAGCTCAATTTATTTTATTTTATTTTTATTTTATTTATTCGGGATAAAAAACAATTGTACAATAAGTTTCATACAAGTAAGTTTACATATAAGTACATAGGAGATAATTGTACAACTAACTACATTATCTACAGTTTAAATATTTATAAATTAATTTGACATATTATGCTACTTTTAAAACTTGCCACATGGAGCCAGCCAGACGAACCCGCGGGCAATAACAGATAGTATAATGTAGGGGAACCTACCATTCAAAATGTTAGCAAACTTTAAGCGGACGCCTGCAAACGATCGCTCTCACACCTCCCACAGTTACGAGATTCACGCAACTTTCCCTTAACTCGCGTCTATTTATGCTTGTCATAGAATTTGGGGACCCGTTTACATTTGAATCTGTTTATGGACTTAAAATGAATCGATAAAGTTGTGTTTGCTTTGATTTTTTGGAACTTCATATTTTTTTAGATCATTTTACGATATCCGTTATGATTAGGTATATACATTAATGTCTAGTATTAATTGCTAGGGCGGTTTTGTCTTATGTACCTATTGGTGACGCAACTATAATTTAAGTGATTGAAGCTCTGGTATTCAAATTAGTATTATTTATGTAAGTTATTCGATTCAATAAAAGCCGCCTGTATTGCTCAGCATTAAAAATTTTATTATACCTATTATAATATGGATTATGGCGATAGCATCCTATCGCATTCAAGAAACAGGACGAGAGTGTATGTATAATTATGTATTTTTCATACACCGAAATACAATGAAATGTGATATTCCATTTACATATGTTATTTAGCTGATTTCATTCAAATACCCCTCAACTACGATTCTCTTTCACCAACCTACAGAACCAAAAGATTCGTCATAACCCGCCCACTCATATTTCAACATGATACATAAGCGTCAATGCCACACCGCGACATTTTTTACCCAAGAGGAAAGCAGTTCCGCAATCTGTTATGTTTTCAAAAGTACACACGGGAATAAAAGGATCCGAAAATGTTTTTGCACCTTTTGTTGCTTCCCATCCTGGTACATAGGTGGCACTATAAACCTCTATAGTTTCTCTCTAGAGAGACCCGACGATTGTTTCACTCCCCGCTCGATGAAAAGTTATTTTCTATTTCCTTAGAAAACCGTGTTATTTATGCTCTCGCCTACTCCCGATAATACCGCGTATAAATGTAAGTTATGAAATAAGGTGTATCTTATACACTGTAAAGTTTATTGCTTTTGGTGTATTGTTCTTGTTAGTGGAATGTATATGGTATGAGAGTTCATAATTTTAAGGTCTGTTACAACGAACCTTGGTTCAACATAACTTCGATAAAATCACGGACGAAGTAACGCCCAATAAATAAGTACTTTGAAGTCTGGATTTGTAAAGTGCGAGGAACGGTATTGTGAAATTTCCCTTCTCAAAACCAATCATAAAATATTCCAATACTGGGAAAAGTACAAATATCTAATATTGTATTTGAAATACGAAAATTACTGGAACTAAGAACCCCACAGTTATCCAATGATGCATGCAATAAATGATAAGTCGATTCCAATGTTGGTCCACGTTAAAAATGACTTTGATCATACTTGCAGTCAGATTTAAATGTATTATGCATGTGCATAAATCAGCTTAAATCAGGCAATACGCATAAGTACTATCCAATTTTACAGTGCAAATCTCGGCTGGTGTGATACGGTTAGATTTACATAAAACGTTTGTAACTTAATTGCGACCAGCAGATGAATGTAAATAATTACTGAATCGCGACTTACGGTTGGCTGTTGCAAGTATTTTGCGCGATTTGTGCGTCTGTAATAGTTATGGATTAGTTTTTTTCTGCAACATTCATGGAGTTTACGGAGTTGTTATTACTGTTACAAAAACCTGGCATGAAGCTTGCTGCTTGTTGATGGCCTGTAAATCTCTTCCCTGTCCTATTTTTCCTTGTTAAGTTCCTAGTTGTATATTATATACCAAATAAAATAACTTGGATATCAAAGTAATTTAAGTAAGTAATATGAGTGCCTCGGTGGCGTAGTTGTATAGCGTGGGTGGGGCGGTGTCTCGGCTTCAAATCCCGGACCGGGCAAAGTGGTATTTCAGTTTTCGGCGTAGTGTCAGCGCGGAGTCTGGAAATATGCCTGGTAAATAAATGGCAATAAATCCGCCTCCTATTACGTGGAAGTAAACATAGCTGACGAAATATGGCTGTATTATACCTCTGTCTACCCTTGAAAAGGAAATAAGGCGTGATGCTATGTATGTTGCTATTTATAAGCAATATGTCCATTTAAGTATGTATGTAATATAAAGTTGTATTAATCTGTAAGTCTTCCTAAAATAAATAAATAAATAATGTAATAAGCGCCAGGGCACGAAGAGAAAACTTGAACACATGTAAATTACATGAATTCCTTCGATGAATTCCAGCCAGAGTACACAAATTTCGCATAAAGTATCTTAAATTACCTATTAATTTAATTCAACGTGTAGGTATACTCAACTAACGACTTCAAGCTGTCAGGCGATATATCACCCATCCACTTATTAAGCCCATTATCGTGCTACGTAGGCGGTGATCAAACAGTAGAGTATAGATCACGTGCTTATAGCATACTGTATGTACAGTCAGCAGCATAAGTAGCTGAGCAAAATCAAAATTTCAAATCGCCTATATACGCGTTAAGTGAAACTGTTTTTTGTTCTACGTTTGAAGTAGAATAAATCTCTTTTATTTTATTTTTGCGCATGCTCACACCTTTTATCCCCGAAGGGGTAGGCAGAGGCGCAACTAGTGCACCCACTTTTCGCCAAGCGTATTCCGTCCCATGATGTGATAGGGGCCGAGCCTATCGCCATACCGAGCACAAATTCCAGACTCCGGGCTGATACTGAATAGAAAAATCCAATATCACTCTGCCCGACCCGGGGATCGAACCCGAGACCTCAGCCTTGCAGTCGTACCGTAATACAACTAAAAATAATTAAAGTATATTTTATCGCATACACTTAAAAGAATATGTGTCCTACCCACTGGTATCAGAAATATTGTAAACCAGGATCGACACTGCGCATTAACAATGGCGTCCAACATTGAAACTTGGTAAACTAAAACAGAGGAGAATTTAACCTGCAGCGACGCTAAATAGAAAGTGAAATACATGGACAAAGAGACATTGTGTCTCTTTGTCCATGTATTTCACTTTCTATTTAGGGCCAAAATTATGTTCAGCTGTTACTATATGAACATCGGTTCATCTCGGATTACGATTCGTTAGGGCGAGCCCTATAGCGTGTTGCTGAGTACAGAACAAATCGGGCACCCCTTTACCAACCACCAAAGGTTTATCCGCAATATTAGGAAAGATAATCACGAGAAAACTTAATTATGTGACCGCAGTTATAATTGTTTAATGAATCTACTAACTTAGTAGTCTGATCCTCACATGATATTTATAAATTCAAACTCAGTAAATAATCTTGGCCATGTCCCGCCCAAATTTTAATTCCCTACCACTCAAATAAATAAAGTATAAACAACGGAATTTCAACATCGCCAACCGAGCTCGACAAAATAAATAAAAAAGTAAAGAAGAAATAATATCCAACAAAAATATTTAACAATACAAATGTAAGTAGATTCAGCGAAGCGTATCGAGTCTATAAACGTACGTAATTGAGTACAAAGGTAAAAATAAATAATTGCAAAAGGAACGGGCGTACAAAAAACATCACTCCGCACTTTTGTTTGGACGAGATGACGTTTTTCCGGTTCTTACCCTCATTTGTGGGAGGTATCTGGTTACATTACTTATGTATATACGGGTTAATACGAAAATCTCTTTTCCTATGATGGTAGCCGGTTAAAATAGGGTATCTGCTCATCCTCACGTAAATACCTTGAAAATTTATTAAGGGAGAAAGTGTAGATTGATTATGATTTTAATAATTGATTCAATTCCGCTCATAACGGTCTAGTTTTGAAGCAATTCATCGCTGTAATTGATAATAATGAAGACTTAGATTTAAAAAAATAGCATCCAATAAAAGGTCAAAACGCTACTGCTACAACACTAATCGATAATTATGAATAAAAGTATGTATTAGGTATATCGATTCATATTAATTTTTGAACACTAACAATGGTTTAAATTCCTTTTTTATTACAATTTGTGTGTACAACACAAGTGGAAAGCCGATTTTTCTACCTCTCACTTATCACAAACGAAACTGATATAAAGTTAGGTGCATGATCGTCAGCCTCATTCCTATTCCGCCTGGTCAAAGAAAGTATCTCCACGTACTCCAGTGAATCTTTGAGTCGGATACGTGCAGAACACGTGACAGTTAGAATAACAAAACTATGTAGTTATTTCATAGTCGCCAGCGGGCAAACTCGTGTTGAAACATCTATAATTTTATTTCCTAACATTTGTATCCCAATGTGTATATTGGGATACGTGTGCCCAATATGGCTATAGGCTCGCCCCCTATCACATCATTGGACGGAATACGCACGGTGAAAAGTAGGTGCACTAGTTGCACCTCCGCCTACCCCTTCGGTGTCCCCCTAAGTGTCTGTGCAAATATTTTTTAGAATCAAATATACCTAGTAATTGGCATTTCGCAGAACACTATTTTTATTCCGTGCTAGTTTTGATCTTGGATTATGAGATATAAATTTGTAAACGAGATTATGTTCTTGTAATATCAAATATATCTATCTGTTTTTAATCTTGTATTATTCTCGTGATTTTTCGTTTTTTATTCTCGCTCCTAATAATATCTCGTGAGTCTTGCAGGAACGTAATTTATATATTACATATTATATATATATATGCGTTTTTTTCTGAAACGTGGCTTATCTCTAACTTATTACAGCGACATTTTAAATAAGAGGTATTCTCCCTACGCATTAGTCAAGCCTCTATTTCATAGTACATTTCCAAATACCCGGTAAGCTATTTATAGTCATGGCATTACGTATTCAGAACAGCGCCGCGGTTGATCATTAAAGCGATGGAGTACAAAACGTGTTTAGGCAAGTCCTTTTTTCCCAACGTGGGAGAGAAGAACCCTGAATATATTCGGATCTCAACGTAATCGTTGAGCTAATCTTTCTGTTTCTTTTTTAATGGTTCTTAGTGATTTTGTTAATTATCTATTAGAAAAAACAAATGAAATTGAATCAAGTGGTCAGAAGCTTTTGGTATTGATAGACTGATACATGAAGAAAATTTATTTCTATTCTTATAATGTTCAATAAAACTCGTCGAAAATAAAGATTTTGAAGAACAAAACACTGAAACACGCAATAACAAATAAAATAGATGTACAGTCAGAAAAGTGTATGCTCGACCACCTTGAGGTTCTAGATAAGTCGCTTGCGGGTCGTCTGTCAGCAACACGCAACTTACAACTAAAGTAGACAATAAGAGTTATTGGCTGTTTCCTTTGTACATCTCCAAAACGATCGCACTTGCTAGGTAAATATGAAAAATGGGCATTTAATCTTGAGAAAGTGCACTAGCACGAAATTGCGTGATTGTACAATTCTACATTCAGATCTTTGTTTTTTCTTAAACTAAGCTAATAGTAGATTAAAACGGGCTACTCGAGGTCCTAGTACATTCTTGGCTTCCTGCCCATGCAAGCTAAACAAACGTAAGCTTATAGAACAAAGCTCCTTTGTTACCATTGCGACTATGAAAATCTTAGTGTTTCTAAAAGTAAAGTACCGGACGCAAGACGGAGCAGGAAAGACAAATTAATTTATTTTTGGTTTAAGTAACATTTTCTTTCTAATTATCTCGTTATGGAGTTGTTTGGTTTAAAATATTTTACTATCTCATTATTTGGAATTGTAAATTACTTTTATACATTATATTTGCGATTTAATTTATCCTCGTGACTGCCTCGGTGGCGTAGTTGTATTATGGTACGACTGCAAGGCTGAGGTCTCGGGTTCGATCCCCGGGTCGGGCAAAGTGATATTGGATTTTTCTATTCAGTATCAGCCCGGAGTCTGGAATTTGTGCCCGATATGGCGATAGGCTCGCCCCCTATTACATCATGGGACGGAATACGCTTGGCGAAAAGTGGGTGCACTAGTTGCGCCTCTGCCTACCCCTTCGGGGATAAAAGGCGTGAGCATGCGTAATTTATCCTCGTAGGTAAAGAAAGTAAATTAGATTATTTCCACGCTACTGCCTGAAGACATAAATCATCTCATTACTTTACATATTAACAGCGTTAATAAATTCTGAGACCAAACTGTAATCATAAGCCGTTCAAAATTTGTGTGAATATTAAAATTTTAGAAACAGCCAATTTCCTTTATCTCGAAATATGGTTCATGAAAGGTTCTAGTACTTACATATTGCCTAACGTCCATCACGACAATTTTGACAGTAATCCTGCCTAACACACCTGCCTTGAAGACATTTGTATTATCTGTTTAGTAGCAAAACATGCCGCGTCATCTCCCGGGACAATTGTGGCGCAGCGCTAAAGAGCTGTAACGTAGAATGTTTTAAGTGATCTCTCATGGTGACCCGAACTCGATTCTCATTACTCACGCTGCGAATATCATGCCCCGGATAACGGAGAAGTGGCTTAGCTGTACAATTCGACTGTCGAAATAGCCTCATTGGTTTTGAGTTGGTTCTCATTTTTGTGCAGATTTTGTGTTTTAATTTAATACCTATTCATTTATAGCGGATTTTAAGCAAATAACCTCATAGTTATTTTGAGCTCTGTGATATATCGAGCGAATTAAAGAAAAAAAGAATAAAATTCACAGGATTCAAGTAAATTTTATTTGACAGTTATCGTATTAAACTACTAATGCAGATAGTACACTACTCCTATTTCTTCTTTACATTTAATGCTTTTACCATTTATTTGGGCGCAAAGATTAGAGTGTGACTTGTAGGTATTTGGTCGACTTATACATTTATTTGACGAATAGATTCATCAGCAAGCAGTGAAATCGGCCCTAAGTCAATTAATCTTACATCTTACTAATTTAAATGCGAAAGTTTGTGAAAATGGTTTAATGTTTGTTAGAAGTAAACACTGAAACTACTGAACGGAATTGGACGAAATTTGGCATACGGGTAGATCTTGTCCTGATAGGCTACTTTTTATCCCGGTAGTTTGCTCCCATGGGAAATCATGGATATTTATTATCTGATTATTTAAATAGATGGCGCTGTCATCGTTCTATGTTTAAGGGACTTTTGTAGCGGGAAAGGCTTTTCAAGCAGGCCAAGCCGCGAGCAACACCTAGTTTATTAAATAAATCATTTATTATACAGTAAGTATAGTCTAACAGCTAACTCGTTATTTTTAAAGATTTGCTTTTAATATGCTACCTACATTAAAGTGTGTGCTTTTCTGGCGAATTTAGAAACTCTACCAAGTACCAACGAACTAAGCCCAAATTTACGACGCTGTCTAAATTCTGAGACGATTTTTAACATTATAGTAAAGTAAAAGCATGTATTTATGTTCGTAAGTCAGCATTATGAAGATAATATAGCCAATGTTAACAATTTGATCAAAAATTTACTTTTATTCTTATGAATAAAGAGATAGAACTGTTTGTGTATTCATTTGAATAATGAGAAAGTAATATACTTAATTTTATTCATCAATCAAAAGGCATCCAATATAAGTTCATGATAGGTACATATTTTAAAAACTTCTACTATCCAATGGTGAACAAGAAAATCAATGTGGAAAATAAAGATTAGGAACTACTGCATTTCATTAATGATGACAATTAAGCTTGAATATAACCATAAAAAGACCACAATAAAATTAGTTAAAATATCTACTAAACAGAATACACAGAGTACAGACCATCTTAAACGTTACATCCTAATTCGCAAACAAATATTTTATGTAAAGAAACTATGTTCTTATTATATAAATAAAATAAAAAAACATTTATTGCACACAATTCACTAATAAAGTTAGGTACAATAAGTATTAACAAAAAAAAACAAAGGGAACATAACACAGTAAGAAAACGAAAAAAAAATTAAAAAAATATAATAACAATAATACAGAAATAAAATGAAAAAACAGTAGCAACGTTGAGTTGAGTGCATTGTTCCGAATGTCGTTGTTTGTGTGCAAATGGATCTATTCAGCGAGGAGCCGCGTGCTAGCCGCGACGCACTGATCTTCCATAGACCCGTGAGACGATGAGAGCGCACGGACGTGTTGTTTAAAAAAATAATAACAATAAATTTATATTAAATAAATAATGATATTGATGTTATTACAATTAATATCCGACTAATCTAATAATGTACAATAATGCTATATGCAAATTATTATTCATTCGTTCTTACTATAGCTAGAAATTACCTAATTACAAATAATGTTCTTGAATTTTAAGTCGAAATTGAATGTTTTCAAGTCCTGTCGATTTTCGCTCTTCGTTTAACCGTCTAAACATGTCGAAATCCGGAATTCGATTAAATTTCTGATTAACCTCCGCACTTGTGTCAAACATGTTAACCAAATCAAATTAGGCTGATGGTAACTACAAACCAATTGTATGAACGATTCTGCTTGTAGCTGTGCCCGTATTGAACCAATCAAGTTTCCAATCCAAACACTACTGCAAACAAATGACAACTCCTGACGTAACGTCTACAGTGTCTCCAAGTACCTTCTTTATTTCGTTTTCGTAATTGAACCGTAGCGTAGTGAAGGTTTTTGCATGTGTTTTTACGGTGATTTCACTTTAATTCCCTAAATATTTTTTTATGTTTGTAATATTGTTGGATATAAAATGTATAATGTTGATAAGCTACTACAGATAACATAAGTTAACGCAACTATTCATTAGGAGTTTCTACTTTAGAAATGTGAGCTGTTCTAATAAAATATTAAGGCCATTAAAAGACTGCGTAGTGGTCAAAGTTATTTGCTTCCTCTGCAAGGACGATGGCATAGATAATAGAATTTAAACCACGCTTTTGAAATATGTCTCCAATTTCTATTAATAAAGGATACTGCTATAAATTACCAACCCTTATCAAAACTTTCTTTCACCTAGCGCTGTATCGCGTAATTTTGTGCCTTCCTCGAATGTAAATTATGCATTTACCGTTAGATATTCATCCACATCACGCTTAGAAGCACCTGTGTTTGTTACACCAAATTGATTAAATTTCAGAACACACCGTCATATTGTTACGGCGTTGATTTATTGTAAGTGTTTAGATAAAAAATTTCCCTTGAAGATTACAAAAGCAAAATGTCTAATAATCTAGGGATTTCACGTTGTTTTTATAAATCCTCTATGAAGAAGCTAATATTTTTTTAAAGTTTTTATTTATTGCTTTTTTGCTAGTTAATTATGAAATGATGTAAACAATACATCATAGATATACGATTGCAGCATTCGCGGGTCATCTGCTGTTAGTTATTGAAGAGTTCCAGTGTCTATCTCCGAAGATCTTCATCAGATCGTAATAAATAATATACTAAAACCTTCCCTGAAATACATACATTTGAATGCCGAGACAATGTCCGGCGGTTCAAAACCCAAGGCACACACCTCTGACTTTTCGAAGTAACGTGGGTATTGTTTATCAATGATAATCGTTCGCTTTAACGGTGAAGGAAAACATCGTGAAGAAACCTACATACCTGAGAATTCTCCATTAGAATTTCGAGGGTATGTGAAGTCTGCCAACTGGCACTAGGCCAGCGTGGTGGACTTAGGCCTAAAACCCTCTCAGTAGTAGAGGAGGCCTGTGCTCAGCAGTGGGCAGCATATAATACAAGGCTGGTATGGTATGGTATGGAATAACGACTACCCAAAGGTGATAAGTAGTTTTTGAGAAAATAGCGGCCATGCAAACTTACATACATACCTACATACATACATACGTACGGGTCGAATACAGAACCTCCTTTTTTTGAAGTCAGTTAATAAAATATGATATCTTCTACCTCTCACAGAGAACCACTAAAGATGAACGCATTCATCATTATAACATTATTTACCCATAGACGAAATCTCCATGCGGTTTAGACCTAATAAGAAAAAAAAGACAATACTATAATAATAAAATGAGAAAGCAATACATGCATATGCATCAACAAAGTAATATATTTTCTTCTGAGTTTCAGTTTATCGTTCTGCTCAGGGCCGCGCCGTCCCTACGTGCGAAGTGTGCGGCGCACACAGGCGCCAAGGCAATAGGGGCGCCGGAATCAGGATGAAATGCCAGCGCTAATTATTGAAATTATATTAGTTATACTACAACATTTTCTTTATAGTTGAGTAGGTAAGAAAGTAGGTACAAGTGTCTCCCAAGTGTTAAAATCAAAAGAACCGCCACAGTCGCTACAATAGCCAACTACATGTCTTATCATAAACGCCTCACAAAAGGTCATTTTCTAAATTAAAACACAAAAAATTATGTGCGTTACACAATGAGCCAAGAAAGGTTAATTTTGAATAATAAAAATTATTAATGTCGAAACAGGACGACAAAAATCAGAGGAGCTTCATAGACTTCGCACACAGGTGCTGTCTTGGGTCGCCGCGGCCCTGGTTCTGCTTTCAAGATATCGATAGAGAAGTTTACACAAGAGGAATCAATACAGACAAAGTTAGATACGAGCTTTATAGCGATATTCCGCCGCATCTTGGAAACCAAGGATCTGTGTAGTGGAAACCATATTATATACTTAAGTAATTCTATTACGAGGTCGAGAGTCAGTGTCGTGTTTTATTTATGAAATTGATACCGCTTCGTAATATTTCATTTTCTACGCAGTCTAGTCGTTCAGAAGTTAATAATTATAATGCTGAATTCAAATACTTACAATTTAAAAATTTAATACAATAAACACACACACTCACGCCTTTTATCCCCGAAGGGGTAGGCTGAGGCGGAACTAGTGCACCCACCATACCAGCCCTGTATTATATACTGCCCACTGCTGAGCACGGGCCTCCTCTACACCTGAGAGGGTTAAGGCCTTAGTCCACCACGCTGGCCTAGTGCGGGTTGGCAGACTTCACATACCTTCGAAATTCAGAGAACTTCTCACGTATGCAGATTTCCTCACGATGTTTTCCTTCACCGTTAAAGCGAGCGATAATTCACAAAGAATACACACATAACTTTTTAGAAAAGTCAGAGGTGTGTGCCCTTGGGTTTTGAACCTGCGGACATTGTCTCGGCAGTCCGTTCCACTCCCAACTAGGCTATCGCCGCTTCTAGTGCACCCACATCTCACCGTTATTCCGTCCCATGATGGGATAGGGGGCAAGCCTATCGCCATATCGGGCAGAAATTCCAGACTCCGGGCTGATACTGAACAGAAAACCCAATATCACTTTTCCCGACCCGGGGATCGAACCCGTGACCTCAGCATTGCAGTCGTACCGTAATACAAACACTGAGGCAGTCACATCATTTACGTGAAACATAAATAGTTATTTTGCGTCCATGACTTTATACTCTACTAGCATTGCGCGCGGCTTCGCCCGCGTGGAAAAGTTTTTCCGGGATAAAAAGCACTCAGGAGTAATGTAGCTTCCTTCCTTCCTTAGTAAAAGAATTTTCGAAATCGGTCCAGTAGTTCCTGAGATGCGTTCAAACAAACTCTTCAGCTTTATAATATTAGTATAGATATGCCAATTTTAAAAAGTTTGCCAAATATCCGAAACTGCTCATCAAACAGTTTTCGATATCGCATTTCAGCAACGTACTAAATTGAAAACAATAACGAACACTCAGTGGCGTGCCTAGTGTTTTGGATGAGGGCAAGCCAAAGCAGACCTAAAAAAAATTCGCACCTCCGATACATATAAAATGTGGAACTATAAGAAAGAAAAGCAATATCCAAAAATAAAAATGACTACCCGTACCGGGATTCGAACCAGGGCCTCAAAACAACGTTCGAACCGTGTACGCAATACAACAACGCCATGGAGTCGACTAGTTACCTTTTCGAAATTAGGTACCTTTATTTAAAAAGATTTTGATCCATCGCGACTTCTAAACGAAGCTCTTGTAAAGATAAATTATTTACATAGATTTAACTTGTACCAAGTAATTTTAAAAAAGTAAAAACACTACAATAATCATTATTACTGTCGACGCACAAGTTTTGTTTAGAAATTTTCAAATTTCGTCACAGCTACTGTACCTATTTAATTGGACGAGATAATCAGGTTACAATTCGCTGTTTACCGAAATTATGAAATGAAAATGCATTTAACATATGTTTTTGTGAATTGGAATTACTTTTGATAACACTGATTAATTAAATCATTTTACTAGCCAGATGTATGTACCTACCTATTCCAAACACTTGTTTTGTCCGAGAATAATATGAAACACCAACAATACAACTTAATACGTAGTCGTATAACGTATTATAGCATCCAATAAGACAATAAGTTTTGTTGTATACTGATCTAAATACCTTTTATGATTCTTCAGACACATTTCGCGCCATTCGCCAGCTCGTTAAAAGTTGTTTTTTCCATCATAACCTAACAAATTTAACTTATTCTCGCCGATAAAAACTTTCACACACTTTAAACTATTACAAGAAATATATTCACTCATCTTTATTGTGCTTAAAAGTTTAAAATAACTCAAAAACCACTTAATAAACACAATGTAGATCGCCGGCTCAATCAAAACAAATAACTGATGTTGCCTAGTTGGAATCAAAATTACTCCACAAAATGAATGCTAAAATTGTGAAAAAAACTTATTGATAAATAAAATTATAGTACAATGCCTTAAATAATTATAATCAGATATGTAATTTTAATTATATTATTACTAAAATCTTTACATATTCATGATAAATAAAAAATACACATTAAAATAAACAAAATAATGCAACCATATTAGAGGTAATTCTTTTAATTGGCAACCCTGTATTTTATGCAGTATCTATGGATGCATTAAGCCTGGATTATTTTCTAGTACTGATTGCTATAGAAACTTACTATAGCTATACGTATGTGGTATCAGTTTATCCATTAGTGCGAATGAGAAAAATATGTCGGCGAAAAGCCAGGTAAAATCCAACGAGAGAGAGAGTGATGAGTATATTTTGTGCGCATCTAGCTGTTTTGTATTAAATATGAAATGAGTGTACGGCGCGGATGTGGTTGTGTGTGTGTAGGTGTAGTGGTGTGTCTTTAGGTGCGCTCGAGGCGAACCGGTTCAGCGAACCTTAGCGCGGGAATTTAAAAATTTTAAAGAAAATTATTTCGAAGCGTTTTGTTACTGTAAAATGTTGGTCATTGTTTCATATTCGATTTTGAGTACTTAGGTAAATAATTTTAGGGCAAGCCAGGCTTTTCGGCTTCTATGAAAGGACCGCCACTGCGAAGACTCAACGCTTCAGCATTTCGTTCGCAATACGCCGGGATATTGTCAGTTTACGTTTTCACTAAATTACCTTCTTCTGCGATCCCAATTTCTATTCGAGTTAAAACAGCTAAAGTGCAGCGTCAAGATAGAGTTTATGCGAGGAATAAGAACTAAAATCGTAAAAGAGTCGCGAAATGTTTACACTGGCTCCGTGATTATTTGGCAAATATATTATTATATCTCTACTAAATTTAGATTCTGAATAAACAAAAACTTTGTTTTAACTTTTAAAAAAAAATTGAAAATAAGTAATAGAAACTCTGTTTTACATTTTTTGTGCTATGTTATTCTGATATTGCAATATAACTAAACAGAATTTTCTCAAAACATTTTAAAGTACTTAAATGGATTTCGTATCTTACTTTAAACAATCTTTAATTCATCATCCAATTTAATTGACGTCGTTACTTCTAACATAATTTCCACCTTATCACGCTTAAGGAATTTTAAGATGTTTACATCAAAGAATTCCTTTTTTCTCCATATTTCTCTTCATCGTCCTGAATTTATTCAAGCTCTTTGACTTCAACATTTCGAGGTGCACTTTGAAGTATTCTTTTTATATTATTTTTACAAAGGCCGCGACGACATTTGTTGAATAATTTGAAGAGACGCTAACAAAGCAGAATAAGAAGCTTCTAACTTATTACGTCTCATCGTCAATCAATCAAGCGGCTCAAATATTTCTCGGAGATAATCCTTCGACGATATAATGATCCGTACATTATTGAGGTAGAAGGTTCTGGACGGCCGAGCAATGGGGACCATTTAACATGTCGCCTCCGTAGGGCCCGATAATTGGATTCATTGCCAGCCCCAAGAAATATGGCAGCCATTTATTGCTCCCGATCGTATTGACGACAACCTCCTTAGATAATACCATCCTATTAATAATATTGCAATATTATATCTTCGTCTTGTGATACTTTGCTTAATCATTATTGTGGCAGCGAGAATATGCCTATTTATTATGCTCACAAATTAGATTCACGATCTTCCGCTGGGCTTATAACATTATATTCCTTAAGCCGCTACGTACAAATAAGTAAGTGCATGAAAAGGCTTTTTACGCTTTGTTATTTCAATCTTACTATTCGTGTATTATATGAAGCGAAGATTCTTGAAAAAAGTGTTACACCAAAGTGAGTTGTGTTTTTTCAACAAACGTTAAAATCAACTTTAGAATTGCATAATGAAATTAATGTATAACTGGAAACGTTTTGTTTCATAAGTTGTTGAACAAGCAATTTCGCAGGTAGGAAACATGACAGGAAAATCTCATTTCAATTTAGAAATTTTCTGTTTGGACGTTAATTTACTTGACGAAGTTTTTCAAGAGTGCAAATTGGGTTAAAGGGAAGGGTATCTGTTGAAAGTTTCTTCGATACTTGTTAAAGTGCTCTCTCATTCATAAAACACACTTCACTGTCATTGATGTTCACTGTAGACAATTATTATGTAAAGCTGTTACATCAAAATCATTTCATTAAATCCATCAACAAAGTTCGATAATAGGGAAATACAGTTGCTACTAAATTTTGGTCATAGATGCTGAACACAATATATATTTTGAATCACACTAACCCAAATCTAAAGTGATCTAAAAGACATAATATTATATCAGTCCTACATTTGATGTTTGTCGTATACACAGTTCTAATCAAATATTAGAATTTCTTGTCTCGTAGGGATTACTACGAGGAATTAATGGAATTTTGATCTCCCGCATCCAAACCAGAACCCAATATTTGCAATCGCGAAAATTGTTCTCTCAAACAATTATGAGAGAGATCGACCAGGCGGAAGAATTCATTAATATCGAATATAAATCATAGTTACTAGGCGAAGCAATGAAAAATAATACGAAACATTTTTGTTGAGGTTTGTTGTCTAAAAATTGTCTCATTATGATAATACCAGCTTTTGCTCGCGGCTCCGCCCTCGTGAAAAAGATTTTCCGGGATAAAAGTCTCGCTTTATATTTTACCGGGATAATTTTTTTTTGTATTTCTTTTATTTATTTCCAACAAAAACATGCGATGTTACAGATACCACTTACAAATAATATGTTCCGTTGTACAATGCATTATAACAAAATATATAAGTAGTAAGTATATTGAACACTGGTACCCAAAGTAAGATTTAACTTGTGTCATGGGTACCAACGCCCTTACAAGTTTGGGACACTAGTTTATATTGCATACAGATAGAACGTGATTTGTGGTTTGCTATCTACTTAGGACTCTATATAAACAAAACACAACAAGGTAAATCAAGGATCTAACCGTAGGAATATATTATAAAAGACGCCTTTGCCTACCTCTTCGGGGATAAAATGCGTGAGTGTGTATACTATATCATTTCAAGTAGAAAAGATAAATACATCTTTAGATTACCATAAAAATTCGTATCTAAAGTATTGCAAGGTATTAGAAAGACGTTATAATAGTAAAATCTTCTGTAATGTATAAACCGGACCGCCGCGCTGGTTTCGTGCCGATAACATAACTTATTGAAAAGCCATCATAATATAAAAATAAGGTGTCCCGTGTACTTTGTTTCAATCTCACAGAAATTCTGAAACTTGAAATACTATCGATAGTTTTTTATTGGAGATTTGTAATAGTATGAACTTCTTTCCCTGATACGATGTACGACGCATTTTTTTTTCGAAATGGTTATGTTTTTGCTTTTCGTACTGCTGCATGAGGTCATAATTGTCTATGCCTTAGAATCTAGGGAATGAGCCACATTTAATATTTGCTACTTTTTATCTCATAAAACACTAAATAATTCTACACAGCGATTCACTAAACAAAAGTTTCAGGTCCCCATACTTTGTGGTCTGGATAAACGGGTTAAATCCCTAATATTGGGCAACTGGCCTCATTTATTTACCTTTTGACCCTCCGGCGTCCATTACCTGTTAGGGAATGGACGTAGACAAACCTATATTGAAATCACCCACTCATTTTGCCACGTGATTTTATGTCTCAAAGTTCAAGCATCGCACGACTAAAGTTTATGTAAAAACAGTGACCCAAGAATACGTTTAAACATTTAAGTAAAACTATTTTACGGAAGATTACGGGTAATTATTATTATTACTTACCTTACTTAATTATTATACTTAATTATTATTAATAACAAAGTAACAATTATAGAAAGATAATAACATATTGTTGCTACAACTGTTGATTTTATTTTCATAGAATTTACTTTATGCAAAATACAATAATATTATCCATACATACACACACATACATACACTCACGCCTTTTATCCCCGAATGGGTAGACAGAGGCGCAACTAGTGCACCCACTTTTCGCCGTGCATGTGACGTTCCATGATGTGGTAGGGGGCGAACCTATCGCCATATCGGGCACAAATTCCAGACTCCGGGCTGATACTGAATAGAAAAATCCAATATCTTTGCCCGACACGGGGATCGAAACCGAGACCCCAGCAATGCAGTCGTATCGTAATACAACTACGCCACCGAGGCAGTCAGTAATATTATCCAATCCAACATTTTATAAATACAACAAAATCAATCAACCAATCATTTTATTATGCTTTATGTACGCCTCGTTACACACTAATAAGAATAAATGCAAAAAGAAAATAAATAAATACTGATTTAACTTCATTCCGAACGGCACTAAAGTTTAGTGGCTTGAAAGTGCCGTTTCAAAGTAAAGAAAATTACATCGAAGTAAAGCTAAGCTCTCTAGTGCCCGATTTCTGAATCTCCCAGTTAAACTTTTAATAACTATATTGATCCATTAAAGTTAAACGTAAGATAAACGTCGGTTGACTTTCACTGTGTTTCTGAACATATAATGAAGCATTCGATAACTACGAAGCCGACAACCAGTTCCTTGTTTTGCTACTAGATGGCTCTTTTTAGCAAGCGAGTTTAAAATGGATTTTATTACTGAAATTTGTAACTAATAATTATTTTATATACAAAAATAACTTATTTTGACATAGATCAACGCCTAAACATTATTTTAATTTTATTTTGTGGTAATTTGTTATTTGTCTCTAGCTGATGAATGACATCATTACCGAATTAAAAAAAAAAGTCAAACAGTTCAGCAAAATGTCTTATGTCATGATAGCACTAGTTTGCTAATTTGTGTTTTATGTCGTTTTATTTAGAATTTGAGAATTTATAACACTACTGAAACTGTTTTGATTGGCCGTATCAATTATGTTCCTCTATATTGTAAATAATATCTAACAATTTGCCGTCGTTTGTCACAAAATGACACGTCAAATAGTTATGGAACAGATAAACGGCAAAAATTGGCCAGTTAAGTTAAAGTAAGTTTAAACTGAATTTATCTTGCAGTGCGTGGTTCAGAAACGCAATTTCATGGGTAATCGAACTAATAGCGCTAACGGATAGATAAACTGCCGTCAATAGTACTTCAGAAACCGGCCATAGGTGTAACACAATTTAAAAGAGTAATGGTGGTGCAGTGACGTGAACGTTATTGGACAGAAGGGACATCGCTAACGCATTAAAAACTTGCCGTGTTGCCTCAACAAACTAAATAATGTTTTGTGACGTCAAAATGTCTATTGAGAAAATATATAAAGTCACTAAAGAAATTGAGTTAAAAACTGACCTACAACGCCTTAATCTGGACTGGGACGAGACATTGAACCAGAAGAATAATCTTGTTTATTCGCTCCCAGTTTAATGAGATTGCCTTGCTCTGCCAGCCTCGATTCACGATGTCAACCGACCGGCAAGCGTCGTACATTTGAAATAACTTATTATATAAAACGCAACGTTTCGACCCTTTTGTCATGGAATCATGAAAACATTGGTTTTTGACGCAATTTTTTAAATATTCTATGAGTTGAATTTAAATTTTGCGTACGATATTTTGTGTCCATTTTTAACTCATTTAGAATGGCGCTTTTTGTCGGCAGTGTAGATCATTCAATTTCAGTTTACTAATTTAGTTTTCACTTATTTATTTATTCAATTAAGACGCAAAATATAGTATAATCATGACAATTGTGCATAACATGCAGACTTACATTAAAACTACATTGCATTCCAAAATATGCTTCCTTATATGGGTAAACTACAGAAGGTGCGGATTAAGATAATTTAAAACTTTTGAGTTGTATACCATTCAAAATAAAAAAATAAACAAAGAACAGTATGTGGGTAACTTAATAACAACTATTACCAGTAAATATTATTATTTTATAGACCTCTTAAGAATGATAGTTTAGAATATCCTTTCGCTCTATCCATATTATCATGGTAGAGCGTTCATCGGTATCGAAGTACATAATATACCTGTATAATTGCCTTCGATAGCCAATTGTTTGTTACGTACCCCAAGCCAGGTAATAAAAACGAATTTTAAATTTTAAAAAATATGGTTGCCTGTCATCTTTTATGTTCCAATGACGCCCTGTAAACTATTCAGTTTATACAATTTAAAAAGTGTATACAATTTTTATGCCCAGCTAAGTACAAAGTATTATACATAATTATAATTATTATAATGCCGTATTTTTTTAGTATACGGACACGGCTAAGTGATACAACTGCATCTGATAGTAAGTGGAGAGAACTACGGAGGGATGATTTATCAATGGTCTTTCAAAACAATTTTGCTGGCCTTCAAACACACACAGGCTGCTCCCGGAACACATTACATCTTCATATTAATCCTCAATTTTAACGGCTCTTTGAACAACCTCAAACATTTTAGGCTCGTCCATTATCACATCATGGGACGGAACCCAGATAGCGAAAAGAGGGCGCTCTGGTTACACCTCTGCGTACCCCTTCGATGTTAAAGGCGTGATGTGTGTTTGTTTCACATTTTCATAACATACTTCGAAAACAAAATTGCATCATTACAAAAAAACAAACCTCGTAAACAGCAAAAAGTAATTTCCAAATCCATTAGGCCGTGAAATCGCATTCTACTAATTTAGTATGTAATAAATAAGCCGGCAACATTAACTAGAACACGTCACGCGCAAACTGTGATACATGTACCGTGTTTGTTAGCCACACTGACATAACTAATTACCAACACTGAAGTTATTAAGTTAGATAGGTACTTATTGGTTAGATTCCCACGAGACGACGTGTGAATATTCATAAAGCTGGAATATTTACTGAGATGTCGGCATCTCAGAACACCTCAACGGCCGTCCAACCAAGTCTCACTTAATTGTATTGAAGTTGAAACTCAAACGGATCGTAAATTTTACACCATAAGATTGTTATGTATAACAGAATTACAACAAAGTGGAAAAGAGGGAATCAGAATCCATTTTAATAATTAAATGATGACAATTGCTTCTAAAAGTTTTAGTCGAATATTCGCGGGTTTACAGAAGTGGTAGTAATTTGAATTTAGAATGGCAAGTCATTGTGATAATGATCGTTTTTGTGTTCGTTATCAAATAGCCGATGGGGCTGTGTTGGGAAACTGTGTAAAAAAGAAAGAAGACACTTTCATTCCCAGACCAATTAAAATAATAATATCTACAATCTACATACATACAAAATTAAATTAATTATAATTTCTATGCACAGTATTGTCTTAAAAAACCATAATATAACTTATCGATCATAATCTATAGACATAATATCTCGTACCATATCCGTATCGTATCTTGTATCTAGACCCGAGTATTAAAGCAATTGAATATGTACAGTCACCAGCATAAGTATCTGAACAAAATCAAAATTTCAAATCTACCTACTGCTACCATTAATATCCCAGAGCGATTTATGATAACGTACCATACGCACAACCAAAAAACTTACCAAATATATTCTAAGTAATTGTATAATTTAAATTATAGTCACTAACGTTCATTTTTGTGGTTACTTGCGGGATACCTACCGTTGCTAATCTGCGTCAATAATCCGACCCTACGACTACACGTACAATGAGAGTCTTCCAACTTTCATGTATCAAACTCAAAACTAAAACTGAATATTTTCGGAGTGCCTCGTTAGTCTTTCCATGCTATCTACAGAATGTACTCGTAACTATGATGAGGTTTTTTCGTGAATACAGATTTGTTAAAGTAGAAATATTAATGAAAATGCGGCACACAGAAGTAATACATGCATTTTTCAAAAACAATAGCTACGTAAAATACGTAATATTATTCTTATATTCTTACTTTAATTTCTTAGTTCTAACGATGAAGGTAAACTGCGAAAGTATGGGTACCTACAAATATATTTAAACTTTAAAGCATAACAGACCTAAAACCACCAACCAAAATGTCAGATGAAAACCATCTGCAATACATTTATAGTAATACTAGCTAACCCGGCAAACGTTGTTTTGCCATATAAATTCTTTTTAGAGATTATTCTAGTAGAAAAAAATGAATAATTGATCAATTATGGACCGGGGTTAAAAGTTAATAAATTACTAATATCGCCATTAAAAAATAGGGGATGCTGGAAGAAGGTACAAAATTTAGGGCTGCATGTATTTTTTTATGCCACATCTTAAAAAAACTGTTCTAAAAATAAAAAACAACTTTTTGGGGTGGGCCACCCTTATCACTTAGGGAGATGAAAAATAGATAACAACCTATTCTCAGACCTACCAAGTGTGAATATAAAATTTCATCAAAATCGGTTCAGCCGTTTCGGAGGACTATGGTAACAAACACTGTGACACGATTTTTTATATAATATAGATCAACTATTAGACTGAAAATCTGAATAGACAAATACGTTGTAAATATACAACTGTATGTTCATTAAACCGTATGTACGTTTCAAACATTTGCATCGCATTCATTTTGAAACGCATATGTCCGCTTTGCCTCACGTTGTCAGGAAAGCCGTATCGAAATATTCGGGCAGTAAACTGAAAGAGCTTTACAAGCCTTTAATATAGGTAGGGCGGTCACATTAAAATCGGTCATTCGGAAAATCAAATTTCAGTGACAACATACGTCCTTCCATAAAAAAAGAAATCTTTTTACGACGGCCATAACACTTTGAACGACCGTGTAGAGTCCCAAATCGGTTGTTCGTATTTTTCATACGTTAGTTCGTCTGTGATTGTAAAATTAGCATTTGTGTTTTTAATTTTCGTTTTTATAATTAAAGCTAGGCAATATCCTCCTTTTAGCTAATGCAGATACAAGTTGAGAAGGGGGAAGTCGCAGGTTCGATTTTCAGATCGGATAATACTTGAGTTTTACACTCGATTAAAGTCAAACAGTCGCGACGTCAAACAGGTCAAATTGTCTTCTGCAACGTGCGAGAAAGTGTTACGCCAACTCTATATTGTTGGGTCAAATGACACGAGCACGATAGCCTTGTTGGAAATGGAACTGTCTGCAGAGATGAATGTCCGCAGGTTCATAACACAAGGCACACACCTTTAACTTTTCGAAATGACGTGTGTACCTAATACCTATTGCATATTTTATTAATTATCTTTCGCTTAATGGTGAAGCAAAATATCGTGAGGAAATCTGGAGTTTCTTCATAAAAAATTGGAGGGTACGTAAAGGCTACCCGCACTAGGCCAGCGTGGTGAACGAAGGCGTAAAATCCTCTCAGTTGTAGAGGAGGTCCGTGCTCAGCGGTCAGCAGTGGGCAGTATATAATAACGGGCTGGTATTATTATAATTATAAGATCAAGGAAGATTATGAGGCCTAAAAGGTAGTGTCGCATCAAGGTAATCTTACTAATATGTAATATGTATTATAAATGCGAAAGTTAGTGTTTTTTTTTTTTTTTTTTGGATTTTTGTTACAAGTAGACGCAGAAACTACGTACTAAATGGATTTTGAAGAAATTTTGCACACGGGTAGATCATGTCCTGGGTAAACACATACTTTTTATTCCGGTAATTTGCTCCCATGAGAAATAATGGATATTTTTAATATGATTCTTTAAGTAGATAGTGCTGGCGTCGTAGGTACTGTGTTTTAGGAACTTTTCTCGCAGGCGAAGCCGCGAGCAACAGCTTGTTATAAAATATAATATTTTTTAATCTGAATCTTGGGCAAATTGCTTTAAGTTTTGGTACACGTAAAGACCGATAAACAAACAAAATGTTCATAACATAGAGGTTAATTAATTTCATAATATACATAATGATAGGTACCTAAGGGTCTTTCTAAGATTAACCGACTAAAAATAAGGCGCCACACTTACCTGAGATTGGAATTCATGAGACGGAAATAGCTCAGCGATCCGTGAATTTATTAATTGCGTCTCCGCCTACTCCCTCGGGAATACAGGTTAGGCGCGAACTTACGTGGCGTTTAACTGTAACGTAAGGAAGTGGTTCAATAATTCTTCTTCCATCTGTTCTTAGTATCCCAATCAGCAGCAGAGGTCAGTACAACCCAATTTATCAAGTTTGTTGCTGAAAGGATTTCGCTTATTTTTACAAGAGGCCTGCTGGACCGACATCGATACCTTCTAAGAATACCACAGAGGCAAAGCGTTTTACAAAAACTCGCACAAGGGGTCGCCTGAGCTGGAATTCGAATCTAGAACCTTCTGGTCCACAGCCAATCGATCAAAATATACCTACTTGTACACACACTCACGCCTTTTACCTCCAAAGGGGTACGCACAGGCGCAACTAGTGCACCCACTTTTCGCCGTGCGTATTCCGTCCCATGATGTGATAGAGGGCGAGCCTATCGCCATATCGGGCACAAAATTCCAGACTCCGAGCTGATACTGAATAAAAAAGCCCAATATCACTTTGTCCGACCCGAGGATCGAACCCGAGACCTCAACTTTGCAGTCATCTCGTAATATAACTATTACGCCTCCGAGGCAGTCACTTACTTGTACCTAAGTATAAAATATGGTAAGTACCTAAGTACATAATTTGTGAAAGTAGTTACATAATTTCTTACAATCTTAGTAGAGCCTCATGAGACTACGAGGTCACGTACAGGCGAAAATAGATATCCTGGATTAATAATAATGATATTATTTAAATAAAACTATTTTCGCGGTTTTTTAATTTATATTTTCTCCCGACGTTTCGAAGGCTTTGCAGCCTTCGTGGTCAGAGGACGGTTTTTTAATATAAATTTAAAAAATCACGAAAAAATCAGTAAAATAGTTTTATTTAAATGTCTAACATTCGAGTAAACATAAGCAATAATTATGATATTACTTAATATAGGTTACCGAATTTTTATTTTAAGAAAGCTTATTCCCATGGGTGAAGCCGCGAGCTACACCTATAATGATTTATTTATTACTTATTTTAGTACCTATCTGCCGAACAATATTAATTATTACTATGATTTAATGAAAAGATCACCATGCCGATATCATGTAGGTAGGTAGTAGGTATCGTACTTACGTAAGTAGATACAAATAGGAATATTTTTTCAGAAATTAGGTAGGTATATATCTACATGACAAGAAATAAATTTAGCTATTTTAGATCCAATTACTTACGTACTTACATACAGGTAAAAAGCTATTAATACTGGTTTCCAACGCTTCATTATTAGTAAAATCATGTTTATTTTCTAGCAAGGGTTATGAAATTAGAAATCAAATTAGATCAATAATAATAATAGGGTGTTTTACTTTATGTGAGAAGAAAACTAAAAATATATCATTAAGATAGTTTAGACAATAAACAATCTGATAATATTAGTCATTTTCCCACACACACTCATCACACGTTTCACCACACTGCTACACAAACACCCATAATTTTTTTTATTTATTTTTTAAGTTCACCTCATCAAACATTTTACTTAATTATAATATTTTTAGCTAATATGAGTACAAAAAAAATGGAAATTTTTGAAGGGAAATAGTAATCTGTATTGTGGCAGCCCAAGATACGAGCGCGATTAAATATGTTCCAAAATGAATTGAGATTTGATGTAAAAGCAGTGGCGGTCCTTTCATAGAAGCCGAAAAGCCTGGCTTGCCCTAAAATTATTTACCTAAGTACTCAAAATCGAATATGAAACAATGACCAACATTTTACAGTAACAAAACGCTTCGAAATAATTTTCTTTAAAATTTTTAAATTCCCGCGCTAAGGTTCGCTGAACCGGTTCGCCTCGAGCGCACCTAAAGACACACCACTACACCTACACACACACAACCACATCCGCGCCGTACACTCATTTCATATTTAATACAAAACAGCTAGATGCGCACAAAATATACTCATCACTCTCTCTCTCGTTGGATTTTACCTGGCTTTTCGCCGACATATTTTTCTCATTCGCACTAATGGATAAACTGATACCACATACGTATAGCTATAGTAAGTTTCTATAGCAATCAGTACTAGAAAATAATCCAGGCTTAATGCATCCATAGATACTGCATAAAATACAGGGTTGCCAATTAAAAGAATTACCTCTAATATGGTTGCATTATTTTGTTTATTTTAATGTGTATTTTTTATTTATCATGAATATGTAAAGATTTTAGTAATAATATAATTAAAATTACATATCTGATTATAATTATTTAAGGCATTGTACTATAATTTTATTTATCAATAAGTTTTTTTCACAATTTTAGCATTCATTTTGTGGAGTAATTTTGATTCCAACTAGGCAACATCAGTTATTTGTTTTGATTGAGCCGGCGATCTACATTGTGTTTATTAAGTGGTTTTTGAGTTATTTTAAACTTTTAAGCACAATAAAGATGAGTGAATATATTTCTTGTAATAGTTTAAAGTGTGTGAAAGTTTTTATCGGCGAGAATAAGTTAAATTTGTTAGGTTATGATGGAAAAAACAACTTTTAACGAGCTGGCGAATGGCGCGAAATGTGTCTGAAGAATCATAAAAGGTATTTAGATCAGTATACAACAAAACTTATTGTCTTATTGGATGCTATAATACGTTATACGACTACGTATTAAGTTGTATTGTTGGTGTTTCATATTATTCTCGGACAAAACAAGTGTTTGGAATAGGTAGGTACATACATCTGGCTAGTAAAATGATTTAATTAATCAGTGTTATCAAAAGTAATTCCAATTCACAAAAACATATGTTAAATGCATTTTCATTTCATAATTTCGGTAAACAGCGAATTGTAACCTGATTATCTCGTCCAATTAAATAGGTACAGTAGCTGTGACGAAATTTGAAAATTTCTAAACAAAACTTGTGCGTCGACAGTAATAATGATTATTGTAGTGTTTTTACTTTTTTAAAATTACTTGGTACAAGTTAAATCTATGTAAATAATTTATCTTTACAAGAGCTTCGTTTAGAAGTCGCGATGGATCAAAATCTTTTTAAATAAAGGTACCTAATTTCGAAAAGGTAACTAGTCGACTCCATGGCGTTGTTGTATTGCGTACACGGTTCGAACGTTGTTTTGAGGCCCTGGTTCGAATCCCGGTACGGGTAGTCATTTTTATTTTTGGATATTGCTTTTCTTTCTTATAGTTCCACATTTTATATGTATCGGAGGTGCGAATTTTTTTTAGGTCTGCTTTGGCTTGCCCTCATCCAAAACACTAGGCACGCCACTGTGTAAAAGATAATCAAGGCAATAATATTGTCAATGGGTAACGGGTGTATTAAAATAAGAATCGTTAAATATAATTTTCTGATGTTTTCTTCTTATGACGAAGGGCCCCTGGCCGATGCCCGTGCCCCTAGGCGGTTGCCTAATTTGCCTTTAAGCTAATCCGGCCCTGCGTGTAATAAAAAAAAAAAGATCTACTTAGAGTGCGTTTCAACTTATACTTCCGATGGCGTGATGTTGGCACCTCTGTCTCTTAAGATGGTGAACAGTATGAAGATAACTATGCAGATTTTTTTAATTTTATTAATTCCTGTGCCGAAACATAAAAAAATAGTGAAAGACGGCGTTCAAAGTGAAAAACCTGTGTGAGTGTAATAAACGTAAAGAAACCCTACTTATACCTTTAAAATGTGTTCAGGCTCGTATAACCGCGATTTCTGTTTTAAAAATAGAGTTACCAGAGGATTTATTTTATCCTTAAATGGTGTTTAAAACATATTAAAAATAATAAACAATAATTGTGTAACATCGACAATAATAGTTAGTGGAATGATACAATGTTATGCTAACTGATATGTTTTTGTGCTGACTTAATATATATACTGAATAAATAAATATTAGCTTTGTTTTATTTATCACATAATATCCATAAATCTATAATTAATGTAGTTAATAATGGTTTAGTAGATAAACGTACTAAAGTTTATTTACCTGCTAAATATCTACCCACTCATTAATTATGTCTATTGTGTTTGATTTACTTCCGTAAGTTGCAGATTAATTCCATAGTGTAATTTCGTGACATAACTTACCATCAGGTGAACCGTATGCTCGTTTGCCCCCTATACCATAAAAAAAAAAACTATTTTTGTAGTTCTGCACCATGCATCTTAGAAAGATAAAAAAATATTTTAAGAAAAACAAAAATCCCGACTGCGTCAATATCTGCCATATTTATTAAATTCATTGAAGAACTGACAAGATAGAAACAAGATTTTAATTTGAATATTTTATTTTGGTTTTGAATAATCTTAGTTGACAGTGTTCACAAACGCTGTCGGAGGCATAACATGCTTACTTCTCATAATTTGGTTGGTGATATAGGTAGAGCTACAAAATCTCGGAGTGAGCAGATGCTACATTTTGTGTGATGTAGCAGCACTGCATATCGACGGTTAACGGCCAAAACGTCGTAAGCGACATTTTTTACGAAATAGAGTTATATATACAGTTAGAATCGCCTTTTTTTTCTCCGTTGTTTGGTCTAAGTTTCATGACGCTACAAGAATTTTTTGTCGCTTAAGCGGGCACAAATTTAGGGCAATACCATTAAATTTGTCGTCGTAAACGACGGACATATTTGTGTTTTTTTTTATTATGGTAGTTGGACGAAAACAGTTCTTCAAAATTGACAGTTATGCTATTTAGGCTTTATGTAAAATATTGTTTCTTGCACGTTAACCTGTTTGGGCTGGAAACATTTTTTACAAATAAATAGATTACTCCAATTTTGCTTACATATTCTTGGTCTAAATTTCTGCTTAGGACATTAGGTCTCATTCTTAGAAAAAAATAATTTTCATTTAATACATTTAGACCGAATTTTCAAGACTTTATTTGGCGTTTAGTCCTTTTTTTTCGAGTCCCTATGTCAATTATCGATGACGCTTAATATAAATCGCTCAAACAAACCTCACCTAACATATTGTCGCTTATCCTTTTTTTCCCCCCCGAAAAGTTTTAACAGAATGGTGGTTAGATAAAAAGGTAAAACGAAAATGAATAGTTAACCCAATTCGAATAAATCTAATCGTGAAGAATTTGGCGATTGACTTGTCCAACAAAAATGAAACTCTTTCACTCATTTGAATCAAATGGGGTTATAGTTGAACAGCGAACATCCAGTGCTCACACGACTACGGCATAAGCACCACATGTGCGCGTGAGTCATTTTGGCACGCGGTCTTGTGTCTACGTAAACTGTTAAAAAGGTAAGTTCATTGTTTGTCTTATTGATAATAATTGTATGTAAGTATTGCCATTTATTTATTTAGATATAAATCACACATAATGTCAATATGAGTGGTTAAATGCGTATACGCTATATTCGTTTTTGAATGCTTTATTTGTTAGGTAGCTTTGCTATGCTTTGATTTGGTTGTGATCATCATTATTTTAGCTAGAAAACGAAGTACAAGTGTATGTATACTGTATCTTTAGAACAGGTGGTAACAGGTAGCGCAACTTGATGAAGACAAAGATTACTCCATGTTCAGGGGATCACGACCCTCAGCACTGAGGAAAACGATGCAAGGAGGAGGAGGAGATACAATTTTCCTGTGTTACTGTAACGATTTTATTGAGATAAAAAACATTCTGCTAGGAAGCTGATTCACTCATTTTGAACGCTTTAGTGTATTGGTGATGTAATGTCATTATTGTATTGCGATACAACTCGCATGCTCAGCTCTCGGATTCGATTCCTGGGTCGAGTAAAATGATATTTTGATTTTATGCTCAGTATCAGCCTGGTAAATGGCAATTGACTCGCCCCCTATTACATGGGACCTAACATAGCTGGGTGAAAAATTGCTGTGAGAACACCTCTGCCTACCTTCGAATGTAAGTAAGTATGTATACTATTGTATATGTGCCTATATACCTCGCTATTACATAGTATTAGTGACGTCTTGAAAAACACTTGATTAGTAATTGGTAGATTGGTAGGACACCTTATCTTCTAGTCCTGGAGAGCATCCTTGATGTTTTAGCACTTGTTAGATTGTGATATTGTACCTATTATATAATACTATACAATATTATATAGACAAAATAACCCCGACACAAAAATCTCTAAAAAGTAAAATAATAAAAGTGTCTTTGTCGTTAAGTACCTAGTAATATTTTGACCCAAGCATTGTCGCGTCGGGGGACTGCTAAAGAAGTATTTTCGTCTCCCTAGTCCTGAATTCGGTCCCCCGACGTGAAGACGCTTGGCTCAAACTATTACTAGGTACTTAAACGACAAAGACACTTTTATTATTTTACTTTTTAGAGATTTTTGTGTCGGGGGTTATTTTAATTTTTATTTCTAACTTTTAAATTACTTTATTCTCCATCATGGGGCCTTGATAATCAACTATCTAACACCTACTCGATGAGACCATCCTTATGAGACCAAACACGCTATATCTGCTATAAGTTGCTAAGGAGTTGGATATCCCGCAGAATACTTGATGCTGCAGCATCAGCTCATGTTTAAAAATATTGCCGAAGTCACAGTACACCAAATTTAAATTTAATCGGGCTTTTTAAATTGGAAACGAGCAGATAATCTTCAAACGCCTGAACAGATCTTCATAAATTATAGCTAAGAACCATCGTGATCATATCAGCTTTCAAACAAAAAAAAACCGCGTCAAGATTGGTATATTCCTTTAAGAGCTACGATGCGCCAGACAGACACACAGATACACATCCTAAACTTATAACAACCCGCTATTGTGTCGGGGGTTAAAAATTGAATTACTTAAATCATAATGTATCGCTTTGGATAGTTATCTGTAGTAGTATTAATATAGGTATATACCTAATTAGTTTAGTTACGTACACCCATTTAGTACGTAAACCCATAGAGTATAGGTGTTGCGCGACTTCATCCGCGTGAAAGACATTTCACGGTGTAAAAATCCTACTGTGTACTTTTCACTGTAGCTATCCATAGCGTTATTGGTACGACGCCATCAACATCAATTAATATACTCAGATAAAAAAAAAACAAATATTGCCTACGAGTGCAATTAACCATGATAAAAAGTAGCATAACATACGCTAATCTGATATGGTCTATATCTGTGCCATATATTATGCAAATCCATTCAGCAGTTTGTGTTTATTTCTCACAAACATCCAAATTCATACAAACTTTCGCATTAATATTAATAATTATTATTATATTATAGTAAGACAAGATTTTTCCGTTTCAGGCAGCCCATTTTGTCTCAAAAACATCGGGCATCGGACATTATCGGCAAAGCATTACATAAATCAAACATATGCCTCCATACTCGAAGAAAACTTTATTTCGATAATCTAGAGAAAATAAAGACTGATTTAGGAAAAACAATATTTTTTTTATATCCCAGGTCTCTGGGTGCAGATCCAATGGAATTATGGTTATTTTATAAGAAAATCACACAAAGTGCTTTCTTGTTTTTTAAGGAGCTGAATGTAAGTTTTATAAACTGTTCATTTATTACAATTTCCCTGTCTGTTTGTCACTACCCAAGAGTCGGTTATATGATATTTCGTGCTACTTGATAAACAAAAAAACTCACAGTATGCTCTTTTTCCATCATTTAAACAAAATGAAAAAGGCAGTAACATCATTTAGGCTGGAAGAGGATCAGTGAGTTGTCTCATTTACGACGTTCTTCCTGTTAGTAAAATAAGGTACATTTGAGGGTAAGCGACAGTAAATAGTGTTAAAACGATGATTTATATTAATTAAACAATGCAGTTTTGAAGAAAACCATTTAAAAGCTATATGGTTAAATTTTGAAACTTTTGGAATCAAAGGAAAAAATTATATAATTTTTTTTCGGTTATTTTCAACTTTAAACCACTCTCCTGTAAAATTTGTAAAGTGGCGGTTATCCCCTTTTGGCCGTTAACCGTCGATATACATTGCTGCCAACATCACGCCATCGAAAGTATAAGTTGAAACGCACTCTAATTCACAATGAATACTATTTATTATAGTCTATAGTCCAACGGGCTGGATTGCCCAACGCAAAAATAATAATATTTTGAAATTTTGTTTATGGCAGTCGACAAAATGAACGAGGAAGCTGTGTTTCCACTTTGAGGGATTTATCTCTTTCTCAGGGCGATGTTATTACGCCTTATTTTTGTAGTTCCAGGATTTTTTGCCATAGTAAGGGATTTAAGGAACCTCTGGATAAAATGAAAATTAAATTTTTTACATTTTTTTGTGCTTTACTGCGACGCACTACTGGTACTGAGCATAAAAAAATAAACCCAAGTATGCGTCTGAAGGACTTGTATCCATGGACAAGAATAAATCAATAAAATAAAAAGTGAAACGTTTCAATTGCCATTCATATTATTTCTTCTAGTCAGTGCTACCAACCCTACTGTTTGTAACAGTAGATTTACTGTTTTTGCGATGTCATCCCTGTTTTCTGTTTAGAGTTGGAATTTTACTGTTTTTTCATTTTTACATGCATTGTCACGGATTTTGTGCACAGTTTAGTAAATTACTACATAATAGAATGCTGCAGGACCTTTTTTTTTTTAGGTCGCCACCCTATCCACCGAGGAAAATATCGAACTCGAGGACCTTTTTTTTAGGTCACCACCCTATCTACCGAGAAAAATATCGAAATCGATGACCTTTTTTTTTGCTCCTCGCTCAAATTCCCCGATATACTGTTTTTTTATTAGTGAACTGCTGTTTGTTTGTTTCTTGGGGTTGGCAACACTGCTTCTAGTTTATTTGTCTCTGATTATTTCATTCACATCATTCGTTCGTCATGAGTCGATATTCGCCTCAAAAATGAATTGAATTTATATTTCTATAAATGTGTGCACTAAAACTGTGCTGTTAAATACATTCGTTTTATATTTAAATAAAACATGTAAGGGAAGTCATATAAAATACATTTTGTAACTACTTTTATTCATCATTTTCATACACCGCTAGAGAAGATGGAGAGCAAAAAAATATCCTTTGGTTTTATGAAAACCAAGAAAGCTGACAAGGTTGTGGTAGAAGAAAAGAAAGATTTCATTGAATGTGTAGAAGAAAAATCTATTAAAGTTGTGGGGTAAGTGACTTTTTGTTTACAAATTTAACCTCAAAGCGTACGTAGACGTAGACATTTTGTATTTATAAATACACACACACATACACTCGCGCCTTTTATCCCCGAAGGGGTAGGCAGAGGTACAACTAGTGCACTCACTTTTTTGCTTTTTATAAATACAGTACTATTTAAATCTGCAATTTGTATTACTTTTGTCTCAATATAAGGTCTTGTAACAAGTTTGTTAAACTGGTTAACACAAATCATCAGTTGATGAAAATAAAATGAAATTAAATTTTTTAAGAAGCTTCATTTTGTATATCTGACAACAAACACACACTCACAAAAAAATTTTTTTACACTTCTTTTTATTATGGTTTCCACCGATTAACTATCGGTGATTTCGCCAATGACAAGTAATAATAATAGATACAAAACAATAATTTATTTTTACACTTAATAATTACACAAACAAACAAAATATGTACCCATGAATTAATTCCCTACTTACTTAAATGTAAATTTCAGTGGAGAAGCAATCAAAGAAGATGTACCATTAGTTATACCAATGAAGCCTAACACACTTGTCACAGCTGAAAGATTGAGGCAAATAGCTGAAAAAGTTGAGAGTGGATTGGACGACCCAGAACTGTCACAACCAAAGCTTTCTACAGATCAAAAACTGCCAGAAAATGAGACTTTGGAACAGATGGCTGCGAGAGAACTGATGCAGGAAGCAAAGAAAGAAGTGAAAGTGGAAACTGAGGCATTGACTGTACCTTTGCCAGCTAAACCTATCATGGAAGGAGAGAAGGAGGTAATATTTGACTCCTCGTTTCTTACACTTCCTCTTACTGTATTTGGTAATTATTATTTTTTTTTAATTAAGAGTAACAAGGTATCTGAGTAACTACACTGCATCTGATGGCAGTATAAAATATCCACTGTCGAAATATGTTAACCAATGCAAGGACAATATTATATGCATTATTACCAAAAATGTCTTTTAAGTAATAGAAACAATATTCCTTAATTGTGTTTGTTTTTAGTAAAATAATAATATATGTAGTGTATTTATGTAGTATGTTTATATAACAATATCTGTTAGTCTGAATTTTAGTACTGTTTTTAGAACCTATCTTTGATGCACATGCCATTATTATCTCTGCACCACTTTAAGGTTGACCAGTAGAGTATGCCTATGACATTAAATATGTCTTTATACATTTGTATATGAAGTGCTATAGTTTTTGTGACGATTTCCACAAGTCAACGATTTTGGATTAGGTCATTGTTTTATTAAGAGTGCGATGAAGTGCTAAATAAATAAATAAATAAAAAAATCTGTAATTAAAGTTAGATAAATTATACATTCTGACAAAGTTGATTTTAATTATACATCAAGACTTAATTTATTGATTTTGATTATTGTGTTGCAGTCTTCTTTAGATGACTATGATTCCATGCCGATACAACAGTTTGGAATGGCAATGCTGCGGGGAATGGGTTGGCAACCTAATAAAGATCAGTATGTGTTACTCATAATTTATTTTTACATAATGTAAATCTTCTCCTACTAATATTATTATTTGAACATGTTTGGAAGTTTGTATGTTTGTTAGAAGTAAATGCAGAAACATCCTGGCGTCCTTAAAAAAAGAGCATATTCCCACCTAAAAGGCCGGCAACGCATCTCTATGCCCCCTGGTATTGCAGATCTCCATGGGCGGCGGTGATCACTTACCATCAGGTGAACCGTTTGCTCGTTTGACAACAATAACAAAAAAAAAAAAACAAACGGAGTAAGATGAAATTTGGCACACTGGTAGATCATGTACTGAGATAACACAAAGTCTACATTCTATCCCAGCAATTTGCTCCCATGGGATGTAATGGTTATTTTAATAGAGCTGGCATTACATTGTTTTAGGGGTTTTTGAAACGGGAAAGGCCTTTCACACAATTGAAGCCATTCCTAACATCTAGAAACTAATAAGCATGTGCATGGTGAGAAGATAATGCCATAAATATAATATTGTATGTATTGCAAGACATTAAGAGATGCGAGATGAAAGGATTTTTAGCCTTCAGCAAATATTGTTGTAATTTATTCGTTCCAAAGTGAAAGAGTAAAAGTGACTTAAAATTTTATATAGTTAATTTTGTATACTTCGTAAATCAAATTCAATTGATATACAATTGTACTTTCTATATCTGTACTAATATTATAAAGAGAAAAGGTTTGTATTTTTGTATGTGTGTAATGAATAAACTACAGGACCGATTTTAAAAACTCTTTCACCAATAAAACGCATGCTCACGCCTTTTATCCCCGAAGGGGTAGGCAGAGGCGCAACTAGTGCACCCACTTTTCGCCAAACGTATTCCGTCCCATGATGTGATAGGGGGCGAGCCTATCGCCATACCGGACACAAATTCCAGACTCCGGGCTGATACTGAATAGAAAAATCCAATATCACTTTGCCCGACCTGGGGATCGAACCCGAGACCTCAGCCTTGCAGTCGTACCGTAATACAACTACGCCACCGAGGCAGTGGCGTAGAAATATAAAGAAACATTATCATTGAATAACATACATTTTATCCCGGTAAAATATAAAGCGGGTCTTTTATTCCGGAAAAACTTATTCATCCTGGCGGAGCTGCAAGCAAAAGTCTATGTCTTAATAAAATCAAAGCATTAGTATGGGACTAGAATATAATATGTATTAAAACAAATCCACTATTCTTCACAGATCTAAGTACAAGCAGCCACAGTTACGACCGAAAGGCCTTGGTCTAGGAGCTGATAAAGTAGTCACAGAGAACCAAAAAAAGAAATTGAAAGACAATAAAAATAATGAGGAATTGATGATTGTCAAAAATGCCTTTGTGAAAATCACTACAGGAAAGTGGAATGGATATTATGGAAAGGTAAACTTATTGAATTTCAAATCTATTGTATCTTCTTATCTATAATCCTACTTATATTATAAACCAGCTTTGTTTGCGGCATCGCCAGTGAGAGTTTCCGGGATAAAACTCCCACTATATATGTTCCTGGGATAAAAAGTAGCCTAAGTCCTTTCCAGGGTCTCAAACTACGTACATATCAAATTTCATTAAAATTATTTGGTAGTTTTTGAGTTAATCACATTCAGACAGATAGATATGGCAGAGGAATTTGTTTTATAATATGTAAAGAGTCAAATTATGTGATGATGTTTGGTTGTTTGTTAGAACTTTTCTATGTGTTTCTTATCTTCTGTAAACTAAGATAGCAATAATAACAATATTATAATGTCATTTCAGGTAGTGAGCCTGGACGAGGATAATGGACGAGTGATGGTAGATATTCCAATTAAAAAAGAGACTGTCAGTTTAAGTGAATTTATGATGCATCCAGTTACCAAGCCCGAGTATGACAAAGAGTCCAAAGTTATTAGTAAGTTTCTAATTTAGTAAATAATTAATATTTTAAGAACATTTTGTGCTGAAAAGATAGTTAGAGACGCAACTAATGCACCCAATTTTCGCCGTGTGTTTTTCGGCCCATGATGACCTCAAGATATTCGACTTATCGCTAAACAACTACGCCACCGTAGCAGTCGATAATTTTTAAGAAGAAACAATTGCATTATGATACATTAGAGGTTCTTAGATCGCAAAATTACAAAAAGAATATTTTGGAATTTAGTGTTTCCATTGTAATGTTAAATACACATACAATAATATTTTGTAAGTATCGGAAGCTGTTACAGTTAGCATTATTTAAATTATTGTACTCGTGAATAGTGTCCAAGTAATGCCCACCCTTGCATGTATTAAACACAAATTTTAATCAAAATTTTTATTCACAGATTCACTGCAAGACTTAAGTTTGAACGTCAAATCATATATGTGCGTGTTTTCTACATTCAGGGGTTTGTGAGGTACAATACTTGGACACTTATTCATGTTACTTAATGGCATAATGTGAATTCCTAATCAAAAATTTAATTCTAGATTCAGACACATTTGAAGAATACAAAAATACTGAGAAAAGCTCACAAAACTCAAGAAATGTCGCGAGAGAAGGTTCGTCAAAAACAAATAGGACTAAGGAAGAAAAAAAGAATTCAAATGACGACAGAAAACAATATAGAGATCATGAGAAATCGTCCAATGGAAGAAGTAGAAATAGAGATCGTCATAGAAAAGATTCTTCAAGTAGTGAAGAAAGATACGTCCAAAGAAAGAAGAAGGATAAGAAAGAAAAGAAAAGATATAGTAGCAGTGAATCGCTGCTTTCAGAAGATGATCGGAAACGTAATAAAAAGATAGAAAGTAGAAAACGTCGAAGTAGTAGTTTAGAATCTGATTCACATAATAAAAATAAAAGACACAGGTCTCCGGATGGTAAACGTGATATTGATAAGAAAAGGAAAGGAAAGAAAAAAAAGAGAGACAGGGATCGTTCGCCAAATTATAAAAAACATCGGAAATAAGTTTTAATCAATGAAATACATTTATATGGTGATTTTGGTCTTTTTTTACATCTTAGTTTTATTGTGTTATTTCGCTTACCTTAATCTATACCTATTTAGGATTACTTTTAACATAACAAGAAACCATGGAATCACGTACTACGTATCAAGAAACACGTTCTCTTTATCAAAATCATGTCTATTCAGTCTGTTCCATAAAATGATGAACCCTAAACTATGATATATTGAAATGGGATCAATTCGAGACCCTAATTTACTAAATAAAAAGGAATCAAGGAAATAGGCTCACAATTTTCAGAGAAATCGCTGTAAAAAAAAATACGTACATACGAATTGAGAGACTCCTTTTTTGGAAATCGGTTAATAACAGATTATACCAAAAACAAAATAGCGCTAGCAAGTTTATGTATTGCGACATCTATGATAATGTTCACAAACGAGTGTAACCTCTTTCCTAATGATTAACACGAGAGTACATTACATAGATGGCGCTTGTAACAGTTTATAAAAATAGCTCGCATAAGATTTATCCGTAACCCGCTTAGAGCTGCACATCATACGACACTTTTTGTCGAATCGCGGCTTCAAATATCGCGTGGAGGGAACTCTCTCTTCCCGACACACTATTACGGCCGGAGTCCCGCAAGGCTCCGCTCTTTCCCCTTTTCTTTTCTCGCTGTACACCAGCGATATCCCTAAACCGAAGAACGCCCATCTGGCGCTCTTTGCGGACGACACCGCAATCTACGCCTCACGTAGAGACCCCGACAATGTGGTGCACTTTGCAAGCCGCCGCCGACAAGCTCGGCGAGTGGTTCCGCAAACGGCGAATCACCGTCAATCCCACAAAGAGCCAGGCTATCCTGTTCACTTTGAAAAGGAGAGTCCATGTGCCTCACAACTTAGTCCGCATGTCCAACCAGGTTATCCCCTGGACGGACAAAGCCAAATATTTAGGATTAACCCTTGATCAGAGGTTGACCTTCATCCCACACGTAAATGCGGTACGCGCTCGAGCCGCATTCGCGATGAGCCAACTGCATTGGCTCATAAATAGGAAAAGCAAAATGTCCATCCGCGACAAGATTAGGATCTTTACCACGTGTATTAGACCGATCATGACATACGCGTCGCCCGTGTTCGACCATATACCGCCTGCTCGTCTTAAGCGTATGCAGGTATTGCAAAACATTTTTCTTCGACACGCTCTTGGTGCCCCGTGGTACGTTCGCAATCGCAACCTCCACGTGGATACCAACATGCCGACCATCAGCCATTAAATGCAAATGACCAGCAAACGCTACTTCGATCGGGCGGTAAATCACCCAAATACGTTAGTCCGCAAAGCGTCATTATACACGACATTCGACCGCGCCAAATGGAGACGGCCGCGTTCAGTCCTAACCGACCCAGAGGACTATATCACTCTGGCCATTCGCAGTAAGAACGAGTTCCTAAAACTCCTACACTCCACACGACCGCAGTTCCGTCCTCGCCGCGTTCCCCGTCGCCCCCCCGACCCTCCTAACAGTTCCGGCCCGCGTGCCGACGAACTAAATGGATAGGATTAGGTTAAACACCAAACTTCCCTTGATGTATCATCCTCTCCCAGTGACCGTCCTGAGCCGAGGTTCGTAACCCGTTAGTGGGTTGCCCTCAGCATGGTTACTTAAATCAAGGGTTGCGAGCGCCTAAAGCGTTCACCCGAAAGTCCGGTGTGGCCAGAAAAGCCGACTCGCGTCAGGCTATTGGCCGGTAGGACCATTAAAAAAAAACCTGCTTAGAGCATTGCTAAATACTCTAAGGTAACCCGCCCTTCATTTTAATGGGGTCGGTGCAACACGTTGCACAGAATTTACCTTATTGTTTACACGGCTGGCCTGATACATTTTCTCTACCTGATTTTAACGCTCTACAATCTACGGAATAAAGTAAGATTTTTAGATTATTCTATTTCGGGCACCCAAAATTATCAATGGCATAAAGCCTGACTTCTAGTGCAGACATTACTTTCACATACTAATTTGTACGATATATTTTAATCATTGATTTTAATGATGCTACTTTCTAGCTATATGATTAGGGGTCGCAATACCGGTATTTTCGGTATTTCCGGGATTTGAAGAAATTGTAGGTACTATACATTTAAATTAGTAATTAAATAGCGACAAGCTTGTTTAAAACGTATTCAGGAAAGAACGCATGGTTAGACTGGTTTCGGGTAACCCTTGCCGAGGTTTATACGCTGAAGTTGTGCAGTCCATGGTCTTATACGGTTGTCCCGAGTAGTCCCTAACTGCTCAATCCGACGCTCTTCTGCGTAAGACGCAGCGTTTGATAGCGCAGCGACTCATCAGTGATTATTGCACAGTCTCCCACGAGGCGGTCTGTGTCTTTGCCGGTACTCTGCCATGAGAATTGGATGCCAAACATCTCTCGTTAGTATTCTTCTGGCGTGAAGAAGCATCCCGTCTCGGGTGGAGCCTGGCCCCGAGGGAGGTTACAGCCCAATTGATCTCCATCAGCAGTGCCTGCGTGGAGGAGTGGCATACCAGGCTGGATAGCACGAGTGCAGGCTTAAGGAAAGTCGCGAAAGTGCGAGTTGTAATCTGTCTTCTTAAGCTGGCTTGACGGGTGCCACGGTACACCGACATTCCGTCTGACATAGATGCTGACGGGCCACAGCGGCTCGTTCCTGTGGTGGGTCAGAAAGGAAGAGTCCGCCGTATGCTATCATTGTCGTAATGGTCGCGAGGTCCAACACACTTTCGAGGAGGGCCCAGCATGGGATCCACAACGCAGCGCTCTTAGAACAAATGCTGCAGGCCGTGGTGTTTGCCATGGTCAGCCGCTGGAAGTCATGCCGAGCGATAGCATCCTTTTTTTTGTTTTCGCTAAGAAAGTGACTTATTACTACCGCGCAGCCTTCAAAGAGGGCGACTGAGCGGTTATGTTGGGTTCAACAGGCCTTAAGACCCGACGTTGAGCCGCCCGGAGAGATGGAACCATCGGGCGACCGCCAGACCGATTCCCTAACCTATGTACAGCGCACGCCATACCAACCAAAACTCCGTGGTGGCCATCTTCGGCGCATTAGGGAAGGCTGCGGGCTTCCTCTGACGGAAGTCTCTAAGTTGTCATACGCAACCGCCCCTGCGCGGTGCCGCCTAGTGCGGCCCGTCTCCTGTTATGGAGGGGGTTGGACCCACGCACCGAAGGATGCCCTCGGTGTCAACGGCAGCGTGGGGCCTACCTGCCACGCTGCCGTCCATCACAGGGATCGCAACAATGTGCTAAAAAACACAAAACTAAAGACGGACAGCCTCCTGCCGCCCGCATGCGACCTCCGGTGGGCCCTATTAGCCGCCTTTTACGATAAGCAGGGGATACTGTGGTGTAATTCTCCAAATGCCAACCCACAATCCAATCTGTGCGAGTGCGTTATTTCGCGGAAGGAAGCGATGTGCACGGCTTGGCGTGCTAAGCATGGCAGTTTCTATGTGGCGTCTCTCATACATTGTCATAGTAATTGGCACGGCAAGACAACGCGACGTGAATGCTACGTCCAGCTCCGCTCCCTGTGTGGTGAAGCATTTAGAAAAGGCTGTAATAGGATGATAAGGGGTGAACTGTGGTCAGCTTAACTTATTTTTGAGATGACCGGTAACCTGAATCGAAGGCTGGATTCTGGTTAATGGATTGTTATTTTGGGACAAAGGCCGAGAAAATAAACCAAAATTAAGGTGTTTAAAAGGGACCAAAGTATGACAGAGTGCAATGTCATTATAGGTTACAGTGAGTAAGAGATTTTGTATATATGGTATGTATTTTTATTACGATTTATGGTATAATATGAAAGTAACATTGATTGCCGAGTGAGTGCACCTTTAGGAAAAGTCGGATGGTGTCCAAAAATGTACTAGTGACAGATAGATTTATTGTCGATTCTTGTATGTGGGAGAAGGAGCATACAAGTTAAAGCACTGCAAATAAGAGCGTTAAGAAGCATGTGTGGGTGATGGAGTGCGGAATAGGCACTGTAGTGATGGATCTGTATACAGTCAAAGTCGTTGTAATGACTAAAAAAAAAAACAAGTGTGTTGTCGTGGTTTGGCAATTTGGAGAGAATGGATGATGGAAGGCTGACGAATTAGATACTACCTATATAAGGCGAGTATGGATAGTACCCTAAAGTGGCAAGAATACATGAGGAGATTCATAAATATAGACGAAATCAAAGAAGTGTGTCAGAACCGTGCAAAGTAGCAATCCTTAGTCTCTGCCTAACGCATTCAGAGGCAATATTATGTATGAATATATGTATTCATAATTTAATTTAACAAATACCGAAAATCCCGGTTGTTGTAAAATCAATACCGGTATTTATAAGTCCTTTTTTTGGTCCGGTATCCCGGTATTTCGGTATCCGGGATCCCGGTTTGCGACCCCTATATAGGATGTAAATATGGAACCGGCGTGGCGTGCAATAAGAGAAACTTCTTATTGGGCCGCGAATAGTTCAAAACGCCAGAGGACAATAATCGAAGCAAGCGATGCTTAAAAATGAGTATGTAGGCAACTGCGATATTCGCAGGTTGTAAATAAAGGACTATTTGAGCTATAGATCAGATAGAAATGTATATTTATTATCCTCGGTTTGCAGTAGGTAACAGATGCGTATCGCAGACGGTCGAATAATACCTACCTACTTACCTTATCCCTGAAAGGCTTGCACTACATCGTTCGTGTCAAAAATAAATTACAAGTAGTTCATTCGGAAGCACTTAACCGTTTCTATGATCAATCTTCAGGTTAGTCGCCCAGTTGATGTTGGCACTTCGCGTTATGATTTAAATTACCAGGCCTAACCGACTTATTACTTGAACGCTAAAAAAGGATAAAACATCAAAACATGAAGAAATCTATCACTATCCGAAATTAAATTAAAATATTCGTCTCCGTAGTTTTTCCAAACACAAATACGTATCACTAAGTGTTGGCTTCGCCCGCGTAAAAAGCCTTTCCCGATACAAAATTACCTAAAACACAATACGATGCCAGCGCCAGCTACTTAAAGAATCGGATTAAAAATATCCATTATTTCCCATGGGAGCATGTTGCCGGGATAAAAAGTAGGTACCCTATTTCTGCGTTTACTTCTAACAAACATCCAAAGATTATGACAAACTCTCGCATTTATAATATTAGTGAGATTTCATATGTACAAATCTAGGTATATCTATAAAAATTTCGTGTCACAGTGTTTGTTACCATACTCTTCCGAAACGGCTGAACCGATTTTGATGAAATGTTATATTCACACTTGGTAGGTCTGAGAATAAGTTGTTATCTATTTTTCATCCCCCTAAGTGATAAACGTGGCCCACCCCAAATTTTATTTTTTATTTTTCGGACAGATATTTTAATTTTATATTTAGTGGCTTTCAAAAATACTTACAACCCTAAATTTTCTACCTTCTTCCATCATCCCCTATTTTTTAATAGCGATATTAGTAATTTTATAACTTTTAACCCCGGTCGGTAACTGAACAATTATTCATTTTTTTCTACTAAAATAATCTCTAAGAAGTCGGTTAAATAGAATTTATAGGGCAAAACAACGTTTGCCGGGTCAGCTAGTGTTTGTATAAAAATATTCAATGATAAAATTACCATGTCGACACGAACGCAACTGCGCAGTGCACTTGACAGTTCAATTAGCGCAGATGCAGGTCAGCTCTACCTCTCTTATAAGAGGGTTAATAGACCCACTATCCTCATATGTACTGATAATTTAAAAAAACAGATGTGTTTTACGTGCATAAAATTACTTATGCCCTTGATGGTGAAAGGGTATTATTGACATACAACGGGAAGATTGCTGCATATAGATACGCAATGCGTTGATCACGCAATGAAATTAAAGAAACTAAAATGAACAGCTATTGACAGCGATTCTTAGTTTACCTAAAATTTCCACTACAACCATATAAAGTGTAGGTATGGGTACCAAGTTATAAAGCACCAAGGTAAGTACCTACCACCTAAATGTGTCCCCTATATACTTATTGCGCCTCCGACATTCTCTTTGCCCTTACAAAAAGTAAGCTAACTTTACCTACTTATATTTATGTAAATGAATACTTCTACTAATATATTACTATATCGAACTTTGCTGTATTACCCACTTAGTTAAATTTCCTAAGTGAGCGCAGATGAGTGCCCTTTAATTATGTATATTGCTTTCGGAAGTAAACTACTTAGCCCTGGAATTCAGTAGCACCGGTGCACCTTTTTCATTTTCCTACCCTATTTCTATAATAATTTACAAAGTAGGTATTAGGTACTCTTTTGTTGATGGACTCCGAATTGTCCTTATCTGGAAATGCTTAACGCAAGCAAATAGGTACTAGTTCCGCAAGGACTGCATGAAAAAAATCCTTGCAAATAGTATCTACCAATGAAGACAGCCGTCCATCCAAAGAATTGGTGACGAATTAAATGACATTTGTATAAATTTAGACTACTTACATATCTATTACCTAGGTACATATTTTAATAAGAGCTGATTTCACCGTTTGCTGATAAACGCTATTCGTCACAGAAATGTATCAGTCGACCAAATAAAAAGTCACTCTAATCTATGCTCTTAGAGCAAATCGGCCCTGAAGATGTAGCTATGTAAACTTGAAGCTTAAAATTGTACTCTAGGGTTTATCTACCTGTAGGTATATACGTACTTACATAGATCTTGTTACAAATGTATTATTCGCAGCCGCTCGAGGAATATCACTACGTGGTAAAAACTTACCTAAAGTACACGTAAGGTAAAAGATAAAAATATGAGTGTTTTAATAAGTTTAAGTAGCTTATAGCTATGTAGGTTGTTTCGTGCTGCAATACACTTTTTACACGCTTTATATTAGCTTCACTTGTATGTTTGTAACTCTCCGACTCCGACTCCTTTAGGCGCGATTTTGGCCCACTTTAAACGGTCAGATTTTATTCAAACTTTGTAGGTTTGTCGAGGACCGATAACAAATTTGATAAGATTATGCCATTATTCAATTTGCAAAATGAGATTTTTTGTCAATTTATATATTTTTAGTGACATTTTTGGACAATAGTAGAACGGAACTAAAAAATTAAAAATAAATAATAGTTTAAAAAATACGCTTTATAGAAAATCCAACTAAAAAATAGAAAATAAATTTTAATTCAGAATAGTTTAAATAAGAAAAAAATGAATTTTATTGTAAAAAAAATAAAAAAATCTTTGTAAGCAAGCTTTTCTTTAAATGCTCTAAAAAGGAAAAATATTACTTTAAATTGAATCGAACTTTGTTTAATACTATGTAGAGTTAAAAGCTTGTCGCGATATTTACCTGTGTAGATCTATACTTATATTATAAAGAGGAAAGATTTCATTGTGTGTATCTCTTTCAATGATTTTAAATTTGCTCCAGCACATGTGACAAGTGAAAACATTACAATATTGATATGAATTGTACTTATATTCATTTCTAAGCATCTTATTAAATCACGTAAAAGCAGACTGCCTATTGATTTAATAGCATGGAAAAACGCTGACCTGATTCTCTCCGACTTGACCTGAAGTAATTTCGAATAAATTTATATTTCGTTTCACGCGGAACCATGCTTGTGGAAACGTAAATTAGTTTTCCAACGTCCTATATTTTAGTCATTATTTTGAAATGAGGGGCGCGAGGGAAAATGATGAGACATTTCATCATAGCCGTCCAAAACTTATTTTATAAAAATTGTTTAACACACGCGCACACACTCATGCCTTTTATCCCCGGAGTGTTAGGCAGAGGCGCAATTAATGCACCCACTTTTCGCCGTGCGTATTCCGTCCCATGATGTAATAGGGGGCGAGTCTATCGTCATATCGGGCACAAATTCCTGACTCCGGGCTAATACTTATGTCAACTTTATTTTATTTTTATTTATTTATTATTTTTCCAAATACAGCATTTGTTACAATAAGTTCATCTTATACAATATAACGATTTACCTAGAAGTACTAAACGCGAATTGCAGTGAGACCCAAACTAGGTGTTAGGACCTGTATTTTGTTTGGGTTTCATGGGTACGGAATAACAGATAAATATTTACGAAAAATAAATTATTACTAAGATGAAGAAGTACGACGTTGTTATAAATAATAATATTCATAGATTGTTATTATGACTTATTAGATTACTTTATGATGCTAAAGCAATGTGCAAGGTTAGCGTGGAGGTATTTATGTGCGCACGTGTGTGTACATGTGTGTGTGTGTATGTGAATCGCATCCAATGTACAATCAAAAAAAAATTATATTAAATCTTTATTTGACATTCATATATATACCTCAATTATAATTATCGTCGCGTTAACATATAATCATTTAATGTTAATGACGACCGACCGATCATTGTGTTGCGCTTGCCTTTAAATTTATAAATTATGCGCGCGGCTCCGCCCGCGTGGAAAAGTTTTTCCGGGATAAAAAGTAGCCTATAGCACTCAGGAGTAATGTAGCTTCCTATTAGTGAAAGAATTTTCAAAATCGGTCTTGTAGTTCCTGAGATTAGCGCGTTCAAACAAACAAACAAACTCTTCAGCTTTATATATTAGTATAGATTTAAATTGTGCGTATTGCTCGAAAACCAAAAAAAAAATAAAAATTATGTTTGTAAATGTAGGCGTATGCACTCTGTATACCGTTTAATTATAATTTTTTATTTGTGTTCTCTTATCTAATTATGATTTTTTTTAGGTGTAGAGTTTAGTGTTTTTTAAATTGCTTCAATTGGATTTTATCTCAATTTAACGGTGATGTGTGTGCATTAGCTTATATAACTAATCTGACTTTGTATGCAAAAGACTTGGAAAAATAAAATTATGAAGATTCAATGGACAAATGATGACAAAAAAGTAAGCCCGGAGTTTCTTTCTGCCTTTCTTCTTCGGGTAGTCATCGCTTAGGTAGCTAGTGAAAGGCTGGTAGGTTAGCTAGGTTAGGGCCTGTAGTGTCCTCACCGGTGAGGATCACGACGCGTTCCTTCCATTATTTTATTATTATAAAAATGATTCATAGTTTTTTTTAAATTTTATTTTTATGTTCTCTTTCCTGCCAGCCCGAGCTTGGCTTCTTTATTTATTTTTCATTTATTTTACTCCCTATAAAAATGCCTGTAGTTATATAAGTGACTTTTTGTAATAATTATTATTATTAATTTAATGTATCTTGACTTATCATAAGTGCAACTATGTTCGCCTACGTGATTTTATTTTATTTTTTATTTTTATTCGGTCTTACTCTAGTAGCTTTTCTACATCAGTATATGAGAGTTGCAGTAACCACTTTTTTACAGTTTTTTACAAACAAATATGCTTTTACCTTTTATATCACAATTTCTAATAATTTAATACTGAATACAAACATCCAATATCACTTTACCCGACCCGGGGATCGAACCCGAGACCTCAGCATTGCAACCATACCGTAATACAACTACGCCACCGAGGCAGTAATTTTTTTTTAATGGAAAAAATAGAATAGATTGATTTTACGTTCAAGAATATAATCAACTAGACTTCTGCTCGCGGCTCCGCCCGCGTGAAAAAGTTTTTCCGGGATAAAAAGTAGCCTATAGCACTCAGGAGTAATTTGGCTTCCTAAACACGACACGACGTCGCGCCGTCCCACGACGCGACGTCGTGTCCGTGTCGCCCTTAGTGAAAGAATTTTCGAAATCGGTCAAGTAGTTTTTGAGTTTATTTATTACAAACAAACAAGCAATCAAATCTTTCCTCTTTATAATATTAGTATAGATATAAACGTTTTTAATCTATAAAAACATGATGTAACAGTAGGTAGCAGTATTTGTTCGCTTTATTTATTTAAAGCTCTTAACAATGTTTGGTTAATAAAAGGATATTACCGACATTGGTCCATAGATTTTATATAGGTACCTACCTATGTTATATGTGATAGAGCAGTACCTATGTAATGAAGGGTAGGTAGGTATATGATGGTCCAATTCCTAAGTCGGGAAGAGAACAACAGAAACAGGTCAGGGAATCTTTTGTGTGAGTTTATCGATTCGAAAAATTATTTATTTTACTTACCTCTGTGTCGGTGAAAGCGGTCAGGCTTTATCAAACCCGTATAAGGTTATGAGACTGCCTTGGTGGCGTAGTTGTGTTGATTCCGCGGTACGATACTGCTCTGAGGTTCCGGGTTCGAATCCCGGGTCCGGCGAAGTGATATTGGGTGTTTTCTGCTCAGTAACAGTCTGGAATTTGTGCCCGATATGGCGATAGGCTCGCCACCTATTACATCATGGGATGGAACTCACATGGTGAAAAGTGGATGCCCTGGTTGCACCTCTACCAATCCTTTTGGGGGGAATGATACCTGCGAAGCGAACCGAACCAAAGCGAAAGTGGCAGCTCCACCCAAACTGGGACTAAGGGTGAAATGGTTCCCAAGGAAGTGAACTGATCACCCGTCTGTGCGACTGCATACGTCCCCATTAGACATACATACATACATACAATCCTTTTGGGGATAAATTTGTGATATGTGCATGTATGTCATATAACTTTATGCATCCATTGGCTTTATATATTCTATTATAGAAATGTTTAATAGCTTTTCCGGAAATAAAATTACCACTGAAACTGCAAATTGTTCGAATAAACTCATATTCCGACTCAAATACCTCTAAAAAATAAACAATGTCGCTCTACGCACTTTTAATCTATATACAAAGAATAAATAATGTCGCTCTATAGATCCTTTGTTGCGAGAAATAAGTGCAAATCCTCAAACATCTCATTGTCTGGTATCATTCCCGTAAACTGCCACATTATCACTCTATCACTGTAATTTGTATCATTACTTTGCACATACTTTAGCATCGAATAGTTGTAAACGACTTTACTTAGTAAATAGGTATCTTCAATGTTTTTTTATCACAAAAGGAAATAAAAGAAATACTAAAGTTTATAAAACCATTTTAATATTTAGAAGAAGTATTCAGTAGGTTCACACCGGAAGTAAAGGTTACAGGCAGGATATCACATTGAACATTTATTTTTAAACATTTATATACCATATCCATAGAACACCTACAGAAATCACAATTAAAAATATTTTTCTTTTATACATAAACTACGTTTTACCTTCTTCGTTCCCTTTATCAATTCATAGAAGATATATTTCATAAATTCTCTCTCAATCTTTTCCAGCACTAAAACAGATAAGACTTATAAAGGTACTTATTCACTTACCATTAATAAAATTCCCGCGTTTCATATATAACTATGAAGATAGTTTTACAAATAAGTGAATAAGTGCCTTGTTTTGTTTAAATTCTACGGGATATTCATTTTATTACCTCTTTAATAATAAATATATAGATTAAAAAATAGTATCAAATCAATATAAACAAGCAACTGATTAAAAATAAGTTTGAGCTTTTTTTTAAACATTGTGCTATAATTATGAGATACTCGGAAATCAAGATTACGTTTATTATAAAATCCTATCATATATTGTTGTAGAACAAGTATAGGAAAAGTTAAAAAGTAATACAATTGCCATCAAAAAAATATTTGTTATAAAATCAGCCGTATATTGGACAAAAATCGTTAAAATTTAATATACGTGGTTTAAACGCATTCTTACTGTAAAAGCTTCGAGAAACTACGAACGAAATATCGCTGTTATCATGAGTTGGCTGCAGAATTTTAAAACACCTAATAGAAGATGTTTCAATGGGACGATGTGTCAAATTTGAAAATGGAACAAAATTTTTGTTTCTCTCTTTGGCAAGGCGCGAGGAACAAAAATTTATCGACAACGAACGTCGCCAATGTGTCTCTAGAAACTGCCAAGTCAGCTTGAATAAAACGATGGACCAAAATCTAAAAATTTAAGCGTGAATGTGCATCCAAGTTGACCTTTATAAATGACAAGGTACACTTCCAGATTTTCTAATCTAAAATGTATTATTAAATACACACTTATTACTATAAGCGTCATCAACACCGATCACATAACACCATGTTACACCGTTTTAGGGATACTAATTAGGAATTACTATCAATAATTACGTCACACATGTGCATTGTTATTTTAACTCACAAATTTCTACCCATCTGATGTCATCCTATCAGCACTCCTAGCTTTTACATTAATTGTGGGTATTTATTGGAAGAAACTCTACATGACGTAATTTGATATTGAATTGAAGCGTCATGTACTCTGTACCAACATATTGTCTTTCCATGTGTGACGTAATTGATGCGTAATCCCTTAGGAAGACTAACATTTTGACGAAAAAACTAAATACACTCAGAAGTTCGATAAAATAGTTCGCACAGATCTTTGGTCTTGAGAAAATCTGAATAAAGTGCTTACAGATATGTTTTATATATTAACATTACACCCTTACGTCATATTGTTAATGGATACACCTACAAACAAATAAGAAGTCATCAACGTCTAAGTTCTCACGGGAAACATTTACTTCGAAGTCAAGAAGGTTCTTTAATAACATTCATATTATGTCAAAGCTCTTTGAACAAAATAAAGATGAAAGAACTCCGCAAGACGTCCTCAGCGCTCTTTCAAAGGACATAAAACGTGCTCTCGAAAGTGACTTGTGATCGAGTTAACGCTTGGTGAAAGGGTTGTTTCGGGCGGTGCTGCGAGCGGCGGCGGCTGCGGCCGTTTGTGTACAGTTGCAAAGCGCATCGAACATGCGCAGAACGAAACCGCGGGCTCGTCCCAATCGCCGCTTCAAATTACCTGAAACAAATAGTAGGGGTGATTATTAATCTACCAGCGTCACAGTCAAACCTCCATGCGAGGCGTAGCGTCCCCAATTGAATTCGGAATACTTTTTCTGTTTTGTGACTTCGCCGAGCAAACAATTGAATTACGATGAAAAAAATATATAAGTATTGTGATATTTCGACGTTTATTACGTTGGATTCAATATTCCCTCTGCTAGACTAAATACATGTCGTTCGTCACAATAAAGTGTTGTAGAATATCATAATACCACCGATTTCAACAGGTGTAGAGACCTTTTCATCGTCAAAGAAAATAAACCATCTTGCAAATATTATGTTCAAAGTTCAAACACCCTGTCTGGCGAAGATGAACATTTACCAATGACTGTAATGCCACACATGTGTTTTATCAACAGAGTTACTCGGCGAAGGGTGGCGTGGAAAGGAGTTTGTGTCTACACATTACGAATGAGCGATAATAGTCCATTTGCTCCGGTTATATTGAATACATATAATAAAGCAGAAGAACCTGGTGTGCCTGTACATTGAAATAAACGTAATAAAAAGTTAGGGAATGACTGTTGTGCAAAAAGTCTTTGTATTAAAGCTAGGTCTTAGAGAGGAAAAAGTTTATGATTTTAGCTATAGTGTAGGTATAGTAGGTAATAAGCGGCGATAGCCTAGTTGGGAGTGGAACGGACTGCCGAGACGAATGTCTGCAGGTTCAAAACCCAAGGGCACACACATCTGACTTTCCAACAAAAAAAAACATGTGTGTATTCTTTGTGAATTATCGCTCGCTTTAACGGTGAAAGAAAACATCGTGAGGAAACCTGCATACCTGAGAAGTTCTCTGAATTTCGAATGTATGTGAAGTCTGCCAATACGCACTAGACCAGCGTGGTGGACTAAGGCCTTAACCCTCTCACTTGTAGAGGAGGCCCGTGCTTAGCAGTGGGCAGTATATAATACAGGTCTGGTATAGTAGTATGGTATAGTGGGTAAATCTTATAAATCACAAGATAAACGAGTCAATGTCAGCGTCTGTGGCCTAACAGAAGACGATGTCTGAATATATAGACACGTAATTTCATGCCATGTGACATGTCTAGACCTGCCTATATTCTGTCATGGCATGTCATATCTGATTTACCTTTGATATTATGATTCTACTGCTTTCGCGCAAAATACAGGGTCATTTTGACATTGCGTTAATAAATGAAACCACATACTCGTCTTTGCTTTTGCCAACATCGTGCCAAAAATTATCCATGAGAAACGAATATTTTCACCAAAAATCTAAATTTTATTTTCCTGATTTTTTTATCGATTCGTAGTTTTGTGCGAATATGGCGTGTGCGTGAGTGTTTTTCTGACTGAAAGTGTGATATTGCTCCAGCGACGAATCCTTCTCGAAGAGTAGTAGTGGCATTAGGGTCTGTAAACTTAAAGTTACTTTTTATTGATATTTATTTTGTTCGAAACTTACACTTTTTTATTTTACATCTATGGTTAAACTTAATGGAAAGCGTTATTTACAAGGAGATAAGTATGTGGTTTCATTTAGTAACGCAATGTCAAAATGACCCTGTATATGTATGCGAACTCAGTAATCAGTATGGACGAACTGCTTGAACAAATTTTAGTTTATGTAGGTAGAAACCTTGCTTCGTTGATCAAATAATTCGTATCTCACTAGTCTATTCCTGGCGCTTATTGACCACGCCTACGAAGAAAAAAAATATGTCACACTAGCTATAGTTACCTTATCTAAGTTTCTTTCCTTTTATAATAGAATAAAACTGAGAAACCCCACATCACTCGGAGTTCGGACCAAGAGTCGAGACACGATCTTCTTAAAAGCATTACATTGTTTTCTAAGAGCAAGAAATGGAAGAGCGCTGTAATAATTCCTTTCCCCTCTTGTTATGTCTTTTGTAATAGATACGAGGCGTACGTTTAAATTACTTTATATTTCGCTAAAAGTTTTACCAGCTTTTGTGTAGTTTCTGGAATATTTTTGGACGGTATTAAATTTGATTTTTGCCCAAGGAAATATTAAATTATTTGCTGCTCCGCTCGTGTCATAAACCTTTGACGGAATAAAATGCCCAACGTGTATTTTGCCAGGATAAGAAGTACCAAAATGTGAATGACTGCCTCAGTAACGTAGTTGAATTGCGTTCGCGGTATGGCACCCCTCTGAAGTCCCGGGATCGAATCCTGTGTCGTGAAAAGATACATTGAGTTTTTTGCTCAGTGTCAGCCCGAACTCTGGACATTGTATCCGATAAGGAGTTAAGCTCGCCCCCTCACATCATGGGACGGAACACATTTAAAAGTGGGTGTCCTGGTTGCACCTTTGTCTACCCTTTCGGGGATTGGCGTGATATATGTGTATATTTTTTTTAATGACAGGGTTTATTTATGTACTAAATTGCATCCGAATCCGTTCAGTTATTTCTGCGCTTTTCTCGAATATCCAAATATCTTCACAAGGTTTTGTAATTATAAAATAAATACTTAGTAATTTCTGCTGTCTGCTTAAAGACGTTGGTTAGCTAATGTGGTACCTACTTATTACTCAGTTCATAACACAAACTTTGTAACGTGCGCTGATTTGAGCATGCTTTTATACTAAATAATACGTAAACGTAATAATCTGAAGGTACCTATTCTACTAGCATAATGATCTATTAGCTGTACTTACTGCTTATGATCTATTCTGTCTATGGTACCTATTTCATTTTTTTTTCAGAAATCCGATGCTGGACTACTGCAATATCTATCTGGACGCCATCGCGCTTATCATCAGTAAGCTTTGTAATTAGATATTTAATGAAGATAGACTAAACTATTGCTTTTCAATTTCGGTTCAACAACTCCTAGTAAATACACAATAGATAAAGTACCAAAACCTTTCACAAATAATCCCAAAAACCCGGTTCATTTAACAGAATCATTTGGACGTACTTGAACTTACTTGAACTGCTCTAAACATATACTTTGTTGTATATTTTTTTTCTATATCATACTTTGTACTTTATACCTTAAACCTTAGAATAATAACGCCAATTAATAAAACGGCGTTATTATTCTAAGCCTTGAATTAATTTTGAAAAGAACAATACTAGAATTTTGCGCGTGCTTCTCTGGTGATAAATGCTTTCCGAATGGGTGGTAGAGTTAATATTGACGGAATCTAAAATATAATGTACTAGCGGCCCGCCCTGGCTTAACACAGGTAGCAAAGCATAATATTTTATGCCTACATTTATTTTTCTATCGTACAAAATATTTGTGAAGTATACACATAACCTTCCTCTTGAATCATCCAACCATTGGCGAAAAACGTATGAAAATCCGTTCGGTAGTTTTTGAGTTTGTCACGTTTAGACAGATGCGATGGGAGGACTTTGTTTTAAAATATGTATTATGTAGTGATGTAAGGATATATCCTTTAAAATAAAAAGATAAAAGCCTGTCCTTCCCTGGCTCTCAAACTATCTCCATACTTATTCTCTCACAGTTCCACCCGAGAGAAACGATTTTCCACTATAAAAGTCATAGTTTATATTTTTCCGGAATAAAAGGTAGAATATGTTTTTCCCTGGGTCTCAAACTATCTCCATACTTATTTGCTCGCGGTTGCACTGGAGAGAAAAGATTTTCTGGGATAAAGTCCCGATTTATTTTTTCCCGGGATAAGAAATAGCCTAGGTCCTTTCCATGGTTTTAAACTATCTCCCTACCAATTTTCATCGAAATCGGTTCAGTGGTTTGGCCGTAATGGCTCCACTCGCTAGAAAAAAATCCGGGATAAAAGTCCCGGTTTATATTTTCCCGGGATAAGAAGTAGCCTAGGTCCTTTCCATGGTTTTAAACTATCTCCCTACCAGATTTCATCGAAATCGGTTCAGTGGTTTGGCCGTGACGGCTCCACTCGCGAGAAACATACAAAAATACAAATGTTTCCTCTTTATAATATTAGTATAGTCACAGAGATGTGATTTATCTAGATACAATTATCTGAAATACAGATACAAGATACATAATACGTATTTAGTATCATGTATCTAAGATACTTTTTTAAATTTTATTTTGTATCTTGTATTTAGATACAATTTTTTAGTATCTTAGTATTTTATAAATACTTAATTTACTAAAATACTTTTACTATTTACCTATGCATTTTTTACATTAATGTCTCATTTAAGGCCCATATACACGTTGCAAGTTTCTTGCCTGTTGCATACAGCTAAATTGAAGCAATATATGACTTGCATGGTTTAAATAATCAACACGTAACATTCTTGATTTGTTTGTGTAAAAAGCACATGCTATAATTGGTTAACCAAACATTGTATTCAACTGGTTTACGCATACTCACGCCTTTTATCCCCGAAGGGGTAGGCAGAGGCGCAACTAGTGCACCCACTGTTCGCCGGGCGTATTCCGTCCCATGATGTGATTGGAGGCGAGCCTATCGCGATATCGGGGAAAAATTCCAGACTCCGGGCTGATACTGAATAGAAAAATCCAATATCACTTTGCCCGACCCGGGGATCGAACCCGAGACCTCAGCATTGCAGTCGTACCGTAATACAACTACGCCACCGAGGCAGTCAATTCAACTGGTTTCTCTCTTCTTTTGAAAACAGGAAGGCAGTGAGTCTTATAATTTTGAATTTCAGTGATTCTCCTGATTGCGATAAATCTCAATGAACTCTATTAAGTCAGCAAAACCTAATTTTTATACTTATTACACACATTTTTTAATAAACACAGTAGCATCTAAAATCTAAAATGTTCAATATTTGAATTTTTTTATGGCATTGAATGACGAGACGAGCGAGCCGTTCGCCTGATGGTAAGCGATACACACACACACACACAGACACACTCACGCCTTTTATCTCAAAAACGGGTAGGCAGAGGCGTCAGACAGAACTAGTGCACCCATTATTCGCCGTGCGTCTTCTGTCGCATGATGTGATAGGGGGTGAGTCTATCGCCATTTTGGACACACATTCCAAACTCCAGGCTGATACTGAATAGAAAAACCCAATATCATTATGCCCGACCCGCGGAACGAACCCGAGACCTCAGCACTGCAGTTTAAGTAACTTTTTGTATGGAACAGAACCCCGGTGAGCGTATTTGGAACTAAAATATGGTAGTATGAACATTGCCCGTAAACTAATAAAACACTGACCGTTATATTTATTCATTGCCGCAATTTTAAAACCGCTTGAAAAGTTAAAAATTGACAAAATTAATAAAAATATGTTTCATTTCAAAAGGTATCTTATTTGAAAAAAGTATTTAGAAAATACGTATTTTGTATCTAGTATTTAGATACCTTTTTCAAAAGTATCTTGTATCTGGTATCTCTAATCCTTTATTTACAAGTATCTTGTAACTTGTATATCAGATACTTTTATGAGGTATCTAGAACATCTCTGAGTATAGATAACATTTTATGGGTTCGAATTCCTTCAACATTCTAGCTCATTCTATTCCTATACTATGTAGACCCTGCCGTGTCCATCGCCATTTTCTCATATACCTACCACATATCAAAGACACTATTTTGTCACGCATATTGATTCTTTGACAAGAGGAGCGCCCACCGGGGAGTCGTATCGATTTTTGCCCCAAACAGACGGTCGTTGTACCTTTTAGCTTTATAATAATTATAGACTATAGATACTTGGAAAATACTTTGTTAATTAAAAGGGTTCTATAGATAGAGAATATTAAGATAGAATAATAAATGGAATATCATTTCTCTGTCAAAGGTTTTGGTTTGTTAATTATCTGTTTTTTCACATGCTTTTTTATAAAGATACCTTGCCTGCCTTGGTGGCGTAGCTGTATTACGGTACGGCTGCAATGTCAAGGTCTCGGGTTCGATCCCCGGTTCGGGCAAAGTGATATTGGGTTTTTCTACTCAGTATCAGCCCGGAGTCTGGAATTTGTGCCCGATATGGCGATAGGCTCGCCCCCTATCACATCATGGTACGGAATATGCATGGCGAAAATTGGGTGCACTAGTTGTGCCTCTGCCTACCCCTTCGGGGATAAAAGGCGTGAGTGTATATATATATTGAATAAAGATAGCAAAAGATTTTATAAATTTATAGTCTATACGTTTTAAAAATAAAGTCTTATTTAATGAAAATAATTTCCATATATTTATTTTTTAATAATCTCAATATATCTAGAAATATTCTACCCAACACAAAATAATTACTTCTTAAAATACTTTCTTTATAAAGTCACTCTAATTTTGTAACAAATAGATCATTTTCTACTTTTCCTTGAAGTTTGTTATTGAATTCCCAGACAGTCTCCGATGTTAAAAGCCATAAACAAAGATCGTTATCTTCAGTAGCTGACTTCATAAACATCTTGATAAGGATAAACGACGAAGAAAACATTTTAAATGAAAATAATGAGGGTAACAATTAGCTTCATACATTCAAAGTTAGAGATAATTTAGGCCTTAATTATAAAGAGAAAGTTAATTTTGGATTAAATACGAGCAAATAAAAAAATAATACGTTATAAATGAAATAGGCTAATTGTTTGACGTTTATATACAATGTTGTAATTAGTATGACGGGAACTTTTATCTGACTGCCTCGGTTGCGTAGTTCTATTACGATACGACTGCAATGCTGAGGTCTCGGGTTCGATCCCCGATGCAAAGTGATATGGGATTTTTCTATTCAGTATCAGCTTGGAGTCTGGAATTAGTGCCCCATATTGCAATGGGCTCGCCCCCTATCACATCATCGGACGGAATATGCACGGCGAAAAGTGGGTGCACTAGTTGTGCCTCTGCCTGGCCCTTCGTGGATAAAAGGCGTGAGTGTGTGTGTGTGTGTTTTATCTGATTGAAAGATCCGTTCCTCAGTCAGATCTACACAGTATCAGCTTTTTTCCTTTTTTTTTATTGAATGACGAGACGAGCTGGCCTTTCGCCTGATGGTAAGTGATACGACCACACATAAACAGTAGAAACAACATCCAGCACCTTGAGTTACAAAGTACTGTGTGGCATTCCACTGCGATCGTCATCCTGAGACATAAGATGTTAAGTCTCATTATGTCCAGTAGTTACCCTGGCTACAATGTCCTTCAAACCGAAAAACAATAGTGCATGCACACTGCTGCTTGGCGGTAATCAGTACCTAGTAAGCGTATTAACATAATCTTCTGAGTACCTGTTAGATACCTATATACACATATTTAATCACTAAAGTCTTTAGTGACGTAACTAAGAACTAAGAAGTGACAATATAACAGGACCGTAAATCCTTATTTAATTTCCAGCTATCCGTTCTATATTTGAAATTCGAAAAATTGTATTACGGCAGGAATTTTTCTGAGATTAACATCATATTGGCGGCCCATCAAAAACCTATAATACAAACGACGTCGCCCTTACGAAATAACATGAAAGCAGGAATATGATTGATGAGGTTTGTAATCAAAACCACAAAATGTCAAAGTGCCATTTGGTAATAACTTTAAACGCTGTGAGGTACTTAGTTTCGATATTGAAATATATTAACGCTTGCTGAGTAAGAGCTGATTTTTAATAGACAGAAAAAAATATTCAATACCTACTAAGTACCTAAATTGAAATTTCAAAGAAGTGAAACAATAAAAATATTTTATTAATACAACAGTATAGAATTTACTTCAGGGTCTTGGCAATCTGCATAAAAGGTGCTCCAAAAGCAATAACAACGCACAATAAACGCGATTCATTCGGGAACTGGGTACTTTTATATTCGAAAGTGAGCTTACTAAAGGCGCAAAGAAATTTCGCGTATCAAAAATACGCATTTTTAGTACTTTTATAAATCGTCGCGTGGGTACGCCAAAGTGCGTGATAGTCTAGATGGGAATGGAACAGTATGCCGAGACGAATGTCCGCAAGTTCAAAACACCAAGACACAAAACCTCTGTCTTTTCGAAGTTACGTATACTGTTTATTGACCAATTATAATTATCGTTCGCTTTAACGGTGAAGGAAAATATCGTGAGGTAACCTACATACCTGAGAATTCTTCATAAGAATATCGAGGGTATGTTAAGCCTGTCAAGCCACACTAGGCCAGCGTGGTGATGGCTGAACCTTCTCAGTAGTAGAAGAGCCCCGTGCTCAGCAGGGGCAGTATATGATTCGGGACTGGTATTATTATTACATTATATTATATGCCATTAGTAGCTTAATATAATCACAAGGGGTGTCGACGCGCTACATTTCGTGCAGTCTTACAAAATTGCGATCCGTCTAAACTCTAACCGCCGCGTTGTGTGCTAAGCACGTAATGCAAACATTAAAACGAATAGTATTTCGACTTTAACTTACGACTTAAATACAATGCAATATTATCTAACTTCTTACTAATATTATAATATTCTTACTTTGTAACTCAAGGTGAATGGTGTTGCTACTGTTTATGGGTGGTCGTATCGCTTACCATCAGGCGAACGGTATAGTCGTCCCGTCATTCAATGCAATAAAAAAATATAAATGCAAAAGTTTGAGAAAATGTTTGGATGTTTGTATGTTTGTTAGAAGTACCTAAACACAGAAACCGCTGAACGGATTTGGATGAAATTTGGCAAACAGGTAAACCATGTCCTGACTCCTGGATAACACATAGACTATTTATCCCGGTTATTTGCTCCCATGGGATATAATGGATTTATGACCTTGGCGTCGTACATTGCTTTAGTGACAGGCTTTTCACGCGGGCGAAGCCGCTAGCAACACCTAGTATAAGATATAAAGATCGTTAAACAGCGCGGTAAGTATACTAAAACGTTCACAAAAAAAATTGCTGTGCTAAGTACCTATATAAAATTACAAACCGAATTACGGAACCATTAATTTATTTATTTATTTAAAAAGGTACATCAACAGTACATGTATATTCAATACTCTAATACACTTTACTTAGGCTTAAAACTAATACATGTACCAATTACAGATGTACACAACATTACTTAAAAAATATATTATGATAGTACCGAGCTTAACCGCAGGAGGTACGGGTAAACAGTATAATATTATAAATGTAGATCAAAAGGAACGTCTACATTTGTTTTTGAAAATATTTAGGGAATCAAAAAATATGTCAACATCTGGCACTTTGGTACAGATTTCATTGTAGGTAGTGGATATTCTACGTATGGGCGAGTTATACCCAACATTTGTTCGGCTTTGTGGTAGGTGGGATGAAGTAAAGTTAAGAGAATATGTTAACTTAAAACGGGTTAGTAATGTAACTGCTCTCGCTTCCTGTTGCTAACTTTCGGGCACATGGATGACGTCATTCTAATAAATGCAATTACGGGAATGGCATCATCTCTAATGGTTTTCGTGTTCGAAAGATACCTAGCCGTCTTTAAATTGTATGATATATACCAAGAAATTTATGTTAATATTATAAAGAGGTAGGTGTTAACCTGTAAATAGCTAATATAGTAGTTGACTACTTTTAAATACATTCATCAAAAATGTATACCACCCAAAATCTAACGGAAAAATATTTTTCTAAATTAGCTCACTAATAAGATAAGTTATAAAGTTTTGAAATTTGGTGCGAGGGGAAGTTGTCAAATAACAGTAATATCAGACTGTGACGCAGCCACCATATAGCCTCCTGTCACGTCACCAAGTGTCACCGACCATAATGCTGCGTGTGTGCGAAAGAGATAGCACGATATCCCCGCCACGCCCCCACTTTTGCTTACAACAATATTTCAAATATGAATAACTGCTTTATTTGTCAACCAATTCCGATGCTGATTTCACAGAATAATTTCCTTTACGTACTATATTATGTTACACATAAAATGATGTACGAAATCAAACATAGAAACTACCCTATTCAAAAAGTTCTTTCAACGATAAAAGCACCAGTGTCCTTGAATAAAAGAGGGTATCTATTCAAATGAAATCCAAACATAGCAAATTCATATAAACCAGGGCCCATATCCCTCAAGGAAAGACGTTACCAATTAGTTCACCCAAAATTTGACGTGGTTATCTGTCCTACAGTGTGATAAGAGGCGAGTGCATCGACATGTCAAGTATAAATTCCAATGCCGGACAAATAGGTTTCTTTTAATCAACACAAATTTTCTTTGCTTCACCTGGGAATCACATCAAGACCAAAATATTTTTTTCACCTGGCATTTGAACCAACAGACGCATCATTCACAGCCCAAGCTAGCTGCGATTTTTTCCTAAATCATTTGCCTGCCACTGTTTCGCTCAAAGATAATCGTCATGCAGGTGACTAGAAAGCCAAATCCATTCTGCAAAACACTTGAAATAGTGTTTTGCGCCGACCTAACATTAATGTCAAAAAGACCAGAGGAAGAAAGACATGGGGAGATGGGCAGGTAGGAAAATGAAGGTAAAACAGGTCACTAAGAGAAATCATTTCACTAGATAAATCACCAACATCTATACGACGAATTCGTACCTAAACCTAACCTAATTATGTTACGCGAATGCCGCAAAGCTGATTTTGATGGGACGCGATTTCCACCTGAATTTGGCAGCGAAGATGACGTAAACATAAAATAAGTTATATTATTATGTATGTCAATATTTAATAGTAAGTTTCTTTTAGGTGTATGAAAACAACGAGTAAGCATTTTGATCAATAATACAATATCAGCATCTTGATTTTTTCTTTCTCCTTTATTGTCTTCTTGTTCTAGTGATAACGAAGTATGTAGCAAGTATGGGCAACAATTTGTATCTATTTTATTGGCAAGCAAGAAATGACTGAAATAGTGTGCTGCGCCCGCTCGGTTCCTTATTGGAGTGAGAAGGCAAGGCCGAAGAACAGGACTTCAAGCATGAACAAATCACGCTTGCAGACGTGAGTATTCAATAACAATAAGGTAGTACCTACATAACAAAATTCTACTATACTGACAACATATAAGATACCTATAGGCATCGTAAAGACTTTTACGTTCCATTTTATAGCAAACATTGGTTTATAGTCTGCAAACGAGTAAACGTAACAAATCCGCGTTTTTATTCTCTTCAAAAGAAATTTACGGTGCTTCTATATTGCGATCGGTAAACATAAATCTCTATAATACCTACTATTGAGATAAAATAAGACCTCTAGATCACTATTTGATAAAAGACAAGCATGCCAAGGTTGCTCGGTCATATCTCTCCGTTATGTCTTTTTGTTAAGTACTTAGGCTACAGCCAGATAATATTACAATGTTAAGTGAAGTGCAAACTATGTTAAATATTACAATGTCCTGTTAATACTGTACATTGAACTTTACGATATCGATATTGGTTTGGAGTTTGGATTGTACTTAAAAGTTTATAATATGCTCTAAATTTGTGATGATTCCAACTAAATGTCATATGCAAAATTACTGATTCCAATATTAGAATATACCAGATAAAGTACTTATTCTTTGGATGAATGTCGTCTAGATTTTTTTCGGTGTATTGCCTACATAGAATATGACACTTCTGCCCCTTTTAAGTGGGGTACTCATAATATATTATACTTAAAACTAAATACTAACTCACAATTTTTAAATTGAATCCCAAAGTTTCAATTACAAGATAATTGCTCTCACAGTAACTTCACAGCGTTCAAGTTCCAAACAATATAGCTCATTAAAATTTGTTGAATGCCACTTACATTATTCAAATTTGTACTACTTTCGTAAAGCCTAGATTCCTGAACTTAAATGTGGTTATGAATAAGTTTAAACAACCCTGGCTGGAGCTGCGCGTGATAGAAAATATTAAATTTGTTTCAAAGTGATTTTCGACACATTTACTGGTGGAAGGTATCATATTATGTAAGAGTCCATCTGGATGGGTACTACCGCAATGTCTATTTCTACCGCCAAGCAGCAGTGTGCATGCATCGTTGTTTTTCGGTTTGAAGGACATTGTAGCCAGTGTAACTACTGGACATAATGAGACTTAACATCTTATGTCTCAGTACTCTGTAACTCAAGGTGCTGGATGGTGTTGCTACTGTTTATGGGTGGTCGTATCGCCTACCATCAGGCGAACGGCATGCTCGCCTCGTCATTCATTGCAATTAAAAAAAGTACCTGGAAATATTTAATAACAAAATGAATTATCCTCGGTTTTGCTAATAGATCGGAACCTATTAATATAACAAACGTAGCAACGATAGCAAAGTCCACCGGAAACCTTGTTCTAACATCAGCTTCATTATAAGCAAGTATGTAATAAGTAAATTCGGGTAAACGTTCTTGAAATGTAAATGATAATACATAAACAAAAAAATACATAAAACTAAAGATTTTCCTTAGCTTCAAACACAATGTTCCTCTGAATCATTAACCATACAATAAAACACTATGAATGGGTAGCACATAGTCATTACTTCAGTTATTTAAAGCAGCTTGTTAGTCGAACCAGCCAACCATTAATATCTCAACGATACACAATAGAATAGAAACATGCGCAGTTAACTATTTCTCTATGAGTTATTTATACATAATATAGACATCATTTCAATATTTTCATTATGTAGGTATATTAAGTGGAAATCTTTAGGGGAGGCCTATGTTCAGCAGTGGAAATCATGTGACTGATAATGATGATTATAAACTATTAAGTGTTTCACGGGCTAGCAGACGAGCAAGATGCCAGGGGTTTTAAACTGGAGGCCTTTTTATAGATCTATCGCTAGGATGTCGTTCCCATTTTTTTATTTTCTATAAGCGTTACGGCTGTAGAAATGCATCTTGTCTAAGGCTTCTAATGCCAAACACATTTTTTTTTATTGCAGGTGAATGACGAAACGAGCATGGCGCTCACCTGGTGGTATGCGATACGACCGCTCATTAATAGTAGCAATAATTTTTTACTTCAACGTAGGTACTACGTGGCACTCCACTGCGCTCGTCACCCTGTGAATGGGCTATTAAATTCTCAATGCCCAGTTATTACGCTGGCTACAATGTCCTTCAATCCGGAACACAACAGTGTACGCACACTGTTGCTTGGTAGTAGAAATAGATATTGTAATTGCCAGCCGTTTAACAATAGAATAGGGATTAGCATTCTGGTCTTCATGAATGTCTCACTAAATGAAACTCAATATTTAGCCGCCATTTTATGCTTTCTGAGATCTTGCAGCACTATTTTGCAACACGTTGCTAATGGGCAAGCGTATTGATCACAATGAGATGGTGACTTGTTTCGGCAATCAATTGTATGTAATAGGCACTTAAGTAATAATAAATAAAAGCTTTAATAAAAAAAATAGGATATTAGGTTATTTATTTAAATTCGCTATTTTCTAGAATAACATATATAGTATGGCAAGGATCTGCCCATTATCCCCTGCCACAAACTTACTTACCCACGTTAGCACTTCCCTTACACGAAACGAGATTAATTTGTGTGAAATAATTAATAAACCATGTAGAAGCGGCGTTCGTAGTACTTCTACTAAAGTACGTTAAACATACTTAAGTAAGTAGGTACGTAAGTTTTTGAACCTCTATCAATTGGAATTAATTGAATTTGAAAAAAAAACACGTACTAGTATAACACAATTTGTTAAGGATCAAAGAAGAATATCTTTTAAAGTATTTATTTCAACTAAACATACATACATACATACACATTACACTCACGCCTTTTGTCCTCGAAAGGGTAGGCAGAGGCGAGCCTATCTATTTCAACTAAAAATGAGTATAAAATAGTTGCCTGTAGCACCCAAACTAAACTACGCTTTAGATATAGATTACAGATTACTGCCTACTTGAATAATGAGCCATATACGGTATACAATGCATTTTGTACTTTACTATTAATTAGTTATTTTAATTCATTATAAGCCAAATTGAAATTAGGTTAATATAATAAAGTAACAATTATAATAAAACGAACTCCATGAGACATCGTCTTATCTTCTATACCTATATCATTTCTATTTATCTCATACAATCCAATTGCTTTCTTTTGTTGCCTCTAACGACCACCATATTTCACCGTAGAAGCAGATAGGCAAAAAAACAACTTAGATGCGTACAAACTTACTTTTTAGTTATGCAAAGCTGGTATTTACGTACCAAGTACGACGTGGTGCTAAGTTTTCAACTTAATACTTCAGAGAACGTGTATTTCGTCCATAAAGTAGGTCACACTAAAACTTTGCGAATACAATGATTTAGACAATGTTGTAACTTCTGTTTCATTACAGATGACTATGTTCGCTACCCATGTCAACCCTGCTGTGACTGAAAAACCTCTAGAGAATTGTATGACGACACTTTGGAAATGTTTTTCTTTGGTATTTTTTTACATTTACGGGTTATAATATAAATTATCATTTTATTATTGCATTTACAGGTGAGTTACAACCGATGAGTGAAGAGAAAGCTGTTGGCCATCAAAAGTAGCGCGTTTTGTGTGAGTATTTTGGATTATGACCTAACCCAAGACAATAAAATCACAACATGAAAGCACACTTTATAACTCGCTCTATATTCTTCAATAGTATAAAAAGTGTTTTGCTACAATAAAATTAATCACACTGATTTCTTTGAAAATTGGCAACATGCCAGAAAACATAAATTTTATTTATTGCTAAATAATTCGAAATATTTTAGATTGAAGTTTTATCAATTAGGCAATTTATTCCATTCCTAACATTATCATGAATGTGCTATTTAAACATAAAGTTATTATGCTATCGCCTCATTGCTTATAGCAAACGATGGGCTGGCAACTGCAAAGTTTTGAAATATAAGGTATTAAAAACTTTGTGAATTTTTTGATACAAGGAAAACACACCTTAGTTCCTGGACCCAAGTATTGCTTTATTTTAAAACCTTACTTTAATTATAGCGTTACAACAGTTATAATGACGTGGTTGCCTATACATAACTGAGTAAGTACCTATAGGTAATTAGTAATTACCTACTTACTCGCTGCAGTCTACGCTACGATGAAATTATAACTATAACCTAATTAGCCTAACTATAAAATAATCTTTTTTTTTATGGCATTGAATGGTTAGACGAGCATTCCGTTCGCCTGATGGTAAGCGATACGACCACCCATGAACAGTAGCAACACCATCCGGCAACTTGAATTACAAAGTACTGTGTGGCATTCCACTGCGCTCGTCATCCTGAGACATAAGATGTTAAGTCTCATTATGTCCAGTAGTTACACTGGCTACAATGTCCTTCAAACCGAAACACAACAGTGCATGCACACTGCTGCTTGGCGGTAGAAATAGACATTGCGGTGGTACCCACCCAGACGGACTCTTACATATGAGAGACCTACCACCAGTGAAATCAACTTTAACAAGATAAATAGACATATTTTCGGGACAAATTTACTATATTGAAAGTTAAATTTTCAGAATGGGTAGAATAGGTACTTATAACATGTATGTAACAAACACACACACACACACACACATGAAATTCCTCTTTCAAGTTCTGAGAATAGTAAAACCAAAGAGAAACATGAAACCAATTACTGGTTGGGTAGCTATTAGAGTAGAAATTATCTCAGGGATCTCAGCCTGCCTATTGAACTAGTATCTACAGAAAATTAAGTTGCTAACTTGTTTATGTACAAGCTTTTGTTCGCGGGTTCAGTCGCGTTAAATTCGGTATGTAATAAGTATAAAAGGTAACCTGTGGCCTTTCATAAAAACAGATTCCATTCTTTAGTAGCACATAAAAATGTAAACGACAGACAAAGTTACTTTCGCATTTATGTATAATACATGGATGATGTTAATGGAAAAGGAATTTACTTTGATGAAATTCGCAGTAACTTTTGAGATGAAAGCGATGAGCCATCTCTCAAACGAATCAAAGTAAAACGAATGAATAGATTCAGAATTAACAAGTTTTGATTGCAAAAAAAATCTCATGAAGAAATTCAAAGTTTATTGTTTATAATATAACTTTGATGTTGTTAATTTCAAATATCAATTATTTATTTAATAATACAAACTTAGATGTTAAATCTTTAGACCTAAGGCGTTGTTATAACTTCTTATTACATAAAAAAGCGATACAAAACAAATTTGTAAAACCATCAATTGGCCTCAACACTAAATCGAGTCTTTACTAGGCTTGGTGCCAATTTATCATTGTGTAGTAAGGCATATACTTTTATTGCATTGAAATGGCGAGACGAGCATTCCGTTCACCTGATGGTAAGTAAGACGCCCGCCCATAAACAGTAACAGCTGTAAGGTTGGGTGTTATTATGAGAAATGATACGCTCTGACTGCTCGGTAGTAACTGCACTTTATTAGAATAACATTGATATTTATAACGATGGATACAATACACCTATAGATTTATACATACTATACCTTATACAACACAGCATACGGAACTTTACATTGAATTACAAAATACTGCGTGGTACTCCACTGCGCTCCTAAACCAGAGACATTAGGTATTAAGTCTCCTAATGCCCAGTAATGAACTGACTGACGGACTTTAACTTAAGATCCATTTGAATTGCTCCAGACCTTTTTACACAATTTCTGTCGACTCTACGTATTTCCACACACGACACAATCCTATTTAACTCGAAGGAACCTTCTTAACGGAGGGTAAAAGTGTCGTAATTGTATACATAGGCCCGAGAAAACCAATTGACCGTGCTCTCGTAATCATCTAGCTATTTCCTGCAGTATCGGCTTTGGGGCGGGGCTGGGCGCCTGCGTGGGTCAAGTGAGGAAACCAGCTAAAGTCAAGAAGGTCTCCCAGATCTATTAAGAAAACACTCGATATCTGAAGATCAATGAAAAATCTTCACCTTAATTCGAGTTTGAAGGGCCATTTCGCAACCATTTTTGACCTGAACTTTTTGTGAAAATAAATAGATCCCAAGAAAAGCGTACACACTGCGATTTGTTTTGAAACCACGAGACCTCTTCAAGTATTGACTATTGACCCAGTGACCCAATAATCTCAAGTTATCGGAATTCTAAATATTTGGCTACATAAACCTTAAACAACTTTGAAGTTGATTCACCTTTCATCTTATAACAGCAGAGGCTTGCGTATTTAAATAAGGATTAGATGCCTATTATATCGACTTAAATAACAATTGAGAGGATTATTTATAAACTAAGTGGTGCTCGCGGCTTGGCCTGCGTGAAACACCTTTACCGCTACAAAAGTCCTTAAAACACAGTAGAACGCAAGGTACATCTATTAAAACACCCATTATTTCCCGTGGGAGCAGATTATCGGGATAAAAAGCAGTAGTATGTGTTAATCCAGGACATGATCTACCTGTGTGCCAAATTTCAACCAAATTCGTTTAGTTATTTCTGCGTTTACTTCTGACGAACATTTATACAAACTTTCGTAGAAGTCTGAGTTTAAACAATCGTAAAAATAAAACCATTTAAATTTAGTAACTTATGTAAGAAACGGTCTCAAGAATTTTTGATAAAAACATCTCTATTCTCTAGTGAACCTTCGTAAAAGCATATAGAAACGAAAAACAGTTAGAAGTACACAACGTTATCGCCCTATAATTTCTAGTTCTGAACGCACTATAAACATAAGGCGGGTTCGTCGTAAACACTTTTATAACTCTATACTCTATTACTATCAATTCTGCAGTTATGTGAGGACGTATAAACTCCTGGCGAGCGGCGATGTAATTTTGTTGCAAAAGTATCACCAACGATAAAGTCTATAATGTTATGATCGTCTATAATATTTTATTACATATATAGCAGGTAGGTAGGCAGAGGGGGACGTGGAGGCGTGGAGGTGTAGTGGACGATAGCCTAGTTGGGAATGGAACGGTCTGCCGAGGCAATGTCCGGAGGTTCAAAACCCAAGGCACACACCTCTGACTTTTCGAAATTACGTGTGTATTGTTTATCAATTATCGTTCACTTTAACGGTGAAGGAAAAACTTCGTGAGGAAACCTACATACCTGAGAATTCTCCATAATAATTTCGAGGGTGTGTGAAGTCTGCCAACCCGCACTAGGTCAGCGTGGTGGAGTAAGGCCTGATCCCTCTCAGTAGTAGAGGAGGCCCGTGCTCAGCAGTGGGCAGTATATAATACAGGCAGGGGTGTAACACACCTACATGTCGCCAGTTAGATCCCATGTAATTGGGGGCGGGCCTGATACTAGATAAACCCAATATCAGTTTGCCCGGCCTGGGATTCGGACGCGAGACCTCAGCGCGATAGTCGTACCGTGCAATGTTACCACGCCGCCAAGGCCGTCAATATACAATATTTTATTTGAATTATATTTTTTTATTTATTTCAAATAAAAAGCTTGAAGAATATTTTACTAATAAATCCTGTGCAGTACTGTGCAACGGGCAGAAATTAGGTTTGTATAATTTCACGAACATAGGTAAAAAATTAGTTACCATATTTTGACCACGACATATTTATATTAATAGTATAATAATAAAGCAAATTCCACTAAAGATACTTAATTTCACTCATACATTTCCAACAAAACCACAGTCAGAAACAGTGCAATAATTTTACTGTTTGTAACACCGCATTCATCACGATGTTTCTTTCTAGGGACCTTATCCTTATTAGGCGCGCGCCATTTTCCATATTTATGAAAACATCAAAGAAAGTAAAGCGGTTTGAATGTGATTTATTTATTGTTTTTATGTATAAAGGACCTACTTTGTAAACATATTTCCGTTGTTTTTGAATGTTAATTGAAGTATTTAAGAATTTAAGTAGGTAGCGCAGAGAGATGAAGTAGCGTTATGAGTTATACCTGTACATAATATTAAGTGAAAAACAAATATATTATTATATGAAAATATTAACGTTGAATTATTTACAGATTATTATGATTATTATCCTACCAAAATAAGTATTGTATTTATACTTTATAATATCGAAAATACAATGATGTCTTTTTTCATTAAATACAATGTAATTGTAAAAAATAATTCTAAGCAAAAACTGTCTTAATGATACATCGCCGTAATTTATCTAAGGTAATTATTATAATATTAATATATAATATAATTACCACGACACACAACAAAGATCAGAGAAAGATGTTGAACGAAAAAAGCCACAAAATTAAATTGTATCTTCATTCGGCATAAAAGAAGCGACTTTTGAGAAAAACCTTTTAAGGAATCCATCATTATGACTATTGTACCGACTTCGGTAAGTATTAAGCCGTGTTCAGAGAAAAACTTCAAAGCATTTTACGGTCTTCTTGAAAATTTTACTTTATGGCTTTAATTTTGCATGATTTTAATAACTTATTAAAGACTGAAGAGTTTAAGTATTGCACTTTGCATTAGAGCAAAAGTAACAAAAAATATACAGATTTTAAAAAACAACCCAAATTTTTTTTCGATGGTTTTGTTAGGGAGAGGAGTCACCGGCAGAAGGGGGAAATTAGAAATGTTTATTTGTTGAGATTGAATATACAATTTATTGAGTAGGGATTTGAACACGTGTAGTAATTTTAACTTAAATGTTCGTCTTCCAAAAAATATATTAAAAATCTTGGCTTACTGTGCGTATCTTAGTATGGACACATGTACAGTCAGCAGCATAAGTAGATGAACAAATTCAAAATTTAAAATTGCCTACATCCTTTTGTGTTCTTACTAATTTTATTATTCTCTTCACAAAAATAAAATAAAAGGTATTTACTTTACTTCAAACGAATAATAAAATATTTCAGTTTAATTTAATGCGTACATTGGCGATTTGAAATTTTGATTTTTTACAGATATTTATGCTGCTGACTGTACTTAACTTTGTTGAAAAGTATGCTTTCGCCCGAGAATCTAATTAGTCAAACATTTTTTTCAGTTTTTCGATTAATCTTTGCAGCTAAACAATTATCCATGGCACGACTAAAAGTTATGATGTCATTACTACTAAGAATTAATTTGCATAGAAATTACTATTGTCTCACTTTTTTTTATTCTAACTCTGAGCTAAGACTGAATCTAAGAGTGGTTTAATTAATGTTTTATCGTGAGAAAATAATCTCAACGTCGTGATGAAGTTAGCATCATTAGCTACATTTAGATAATTTTATCTTTGTTATGTCGTTAACACTTAATATAAATTCCAGGACACTAGTTTTTGGGTTATAATTATGTTAAAAATCTTTAAGCATTTTTGTATACAATGTGTGCCCGATTATAACATATTTGTGTTTAATAAATAAAAATAAAATAAAGTTTTTTATTTATTCGCCACGAATACAATAGCAATGCTAACACATTTGTCACTTTAAAATACACCAAGACTAAGAATATATTACCGAAACCCCATTATTTAACTTAAGGACTGCAGGGAATAGACTAGATAAGCCCTATCGTCAAAAATATCTTCAAAACCTCATTTATTACTATAGATAATTTCATCCACTATGACGCGCGCTACCAATTGTTAAGCGGGGATTTCACGGGTTAATAGAACTTTTATTATTCATTTTAGTATGCGCGTGCACTCATAGGCATTTAATGTGTATGAACAGAACTAAAAAACTGGCGAAATATTGCACACTTGGACTGCAAGTGATTAGAAAAATTGGTACAGCGCGTCATCGTGGTTGACATTATTTATATCTTATACGAAATATCCTTGAATTTTGCCAACAGTACGTCTATAGATAAATATTTTCATCATATATGTACAACGAATATTAAATACTAGCATTGCGCGCGGCTCCGCCCGCGTGGAAATGTTTTTCCGGGATAAAAAGTAGTCTATAGCACTCAGGAGTAATGTAGCTTCCTATTAGTGAAAGAATTTTCAAAATCGGTCCAGTAGTTCCTGAGATTAGCGCGTTCAAACAAACAAACAAACTCTTCAGCTTTATATATTAGTATAGATTTATTTAAACACTGACATTGTCTCATGCATGATAAATTCATAATCGGCTTACTTACATGGACGCCACTGCTTTTACAAAATTTGCATAATAGGCGCCAGGGAGGGTAAAAATATAATATTATCTCCTACGTGATTTCAACACAAGGCTATGCTTTTCAAATTCTATTTATATAAACCATCGTCTATTCTACTAATTTTGAAAATAAACAATCATTAGACGTCTGCTCTGAGTAACTTAATACTATATTAATACCATTAGCTAAAGTTTCTACAAATTCGCTTCTTGCAAAATAAATATTACCTCATAACTTACTTACGGCCGGTCTCAATAACTTACCAACAGATAACGAACAGTTAAATTGCTTACTTTTGGTGGTTATCAGTGTTTCTAAAAACTAAGATGGATAAGAATTGATGTTGAAACAGCAGTAACAGCGTAACTTTTACTGTCGAGTTAGATATCAAACTTTAGTTAAATGTTAGTAAGTTATTGAGACCGGCCGTTGCAGAATATGAAAGATAAAAGTTTTTTTTTAATCTTTATTTGAAAGATAAAAGATAATATAGGAAGTACAATAAGTGGTTATTCACTGTTTTTTTTATTCAGCTGATTGGCCACTCGACTAATGGGGCAAAGCTATTCTGAACATTACAGAATACACTGCAATGCGCTTACCAGCGTGAGTTAATACTTATATCTAGATTAAACCATGCCCTAGCTGAACCCGAACTTCAAAACAGCTACCTTTTATAACGGCAGAAATAGACAATGCGGTGGCACCTTCATTCGTGGTCTTGGATACAAGAGACTTACTAAAAAATATACCAGCTCGTGATTTTTCTGAATAAGTTATCGACAAAGAGGTTTTAGTCTCTAAAATTCAATGAGAATGTGTAATGTAAAGTAAACAAAGAAACGGAATAAAACATTTTTACGTCTGTTATTTCTAATGAAAAAATACCAATCTGTCAGAAGTATCTATCGAATAAAATCAATTTTGTATAATCGTATTATTTTACCGAAATTTATTCTATGTATATTGTAAGATTTCTTCTATAACATGAAACTGAATCATTTTGCTGGTGGTAAATCTCTTATATGTAAGAGTCCGTCTGGGTGGGTACCACCGCAATGTCTATTTCTACCGGCACGCAGCAGTGTGCATGCACTGTTGTGTTTCGGCTTGAAGGACATTGTAGCCAGTGTAACTACTGTACATAATGAGACTTAACATCTTATGTCCCAGGATGACGAGCGCAGTGGAATGCCACACAGTACCTACTATGTAAGTCAAGGTGCTGGATGTTGTTGCTACTGTTTATGGGTGGTCGTATCGCTTACCGTCAGGCGAACGACATGCTCGTCACGACATTCGATGTGTTTACAAAAGTTTTAAAACAAAACACAGTTGCTTATTCTTAACTTATGAACGCAATATAAAACGGGGTCTATATTTGGAATTTATAACTTAAAATAGTTAATAGCCTGTTCTGGCAACATGTGGAGGAAATTATTGTCATAACGGAGATGAGATGTTTCCGCCGAGACAACCAATTTTATAGATTCATGTCCTGTTTAACATTGACGTGGGTTGCCCTGTTCAAAACGTAATGTTACCATTTTACAGGCACATAAGGAAGAAAAATATTCCACCAAAGCCAATGAAATCAATCGAATTGTCATTATTAATGGTCTTTTCAAGATTTCCACTACCAGTGTCTTTGTGATATGAATACCATGATTCATGGTCTATGAAGGTTAATCCGTAAGCTTTCACACTCTTACGGGTCTGTTAAAATGATTCTATTTTAGCTTACCGTTAAGTACCTATAAAAGTCTAAAGATAATTCACAGATATAGGTGTCTAGCCATGTAAGTACATGAAGTCTTTAACGCTAGTTTCTTTGCAATAAAAAGAAGAATCAAATTAAAGAGAGTATAGAACACCACTATTCTACCTGTGTACCACAATAAATACTATTTGAATTTGAATATATTTTACGTGTTTTCTTTGCATGCTCACGTCTTTTATCCCCGAAGGGGTAGGCAGAGGCGCAACTAGTGCACCCACTTTTCGCCATGGGTATTCCGTCCCATGATGTGATAGGGGGCGAGCCTATCGCCATACCGGGCACAAATTCCAGACTCCGGGCTGATACTGAATAGAAAAATTCAATATCACTTTGCCCGACCCGGGGATCGAACCCGAGACCTCAGCCTTGCAGCCGTACCGTAATACAACTACGCCACCGAGGCAGTGTTTTCTTTGCGCACATAAATTATCCAGACGATGAACTCTTTAGTCCATAAAGCGCCAATTCAAAGCATCAAAGTAAGGTTGTACATAATATTTGTTATTCAAAATATCAGTAAATGGAAAAATACAAATAGGGGTCAGCACTGAACATGAAATCCAGAGGAATTGTTACTACATTATCGAACATTTAAATATGAAGGGAGTTAGACCGGGTTAGTAAAATTTCACTGTCTTTACGAAAGGCCAAAACACGGGCGTCACTGAATGAGGTTGTTGTGCCATAGTGGTATCATCTTGTGGAGCCAAACTAATTGTTGAAGACCAGGCTGGCAACTGATGACCCTGGCCATTACGTAACTCTATTATATTGCACGAAAATAATAGTGATAAATCAACTACTGAGTTGCATTCATTCCTTATTTAGTCATCCGTAATATGTTCAGCTTATATGAAATCTACACTGCATACAAATCGCTCCCTTATCGAGGGTTTGTAATCTATAGATCGTCATTTTTTTTTATTGCGGGGAACAACGCGTTATCTCTACCACCACTGGGGGGTGAGTGGAACGGTTATGTTGGTTTCACACAGTCGTGCAGCCCAATGTCGACACTTGGGAGTATAGTTTCGTCCGAGCGAGCATTGGACCGAGTCCCTAACACTATGTACACCCTACACCGGCATACCAACCAAAACCCGCGGTGGCCTTCTTCGGCGCCTACGGGACGGCCCCGGGGTATCTTGTTAATCTCTAAATCGTCATGGGTTGATGAAATATTTGCAAAGTCAGAGTAGCAAACAATGTATACACTGAAAATACTGTTTTAATAACTCATTTGCGTTTCGAAACCGGTCACTGCATATGCAATTACTTCGCCTGACATGGCGATTGCGACCTAAATAACCCTTTTGTTCATCGCCTTGATTTCAACTGTAGTAAGCTGACCATACGTATTTTATGTTCAGTTTCAATTATAGTAACAGTTACTTTTACTTTTGCCTAAGTTACGGTGTTTGTACAGTCGCTATTCTTATAGCTTTTACTTTGGCGGTAATTGCAAGATTCCTTTTCTACGTCCATCCCAAGCTTGGTTTTCCATCTTCTTGAATCCGCCCCTCATATTATAACCTTCGCTTTAATTGAACCTAATTGATTTCCATTGGTATAATAAGCTAATGACTCTCTGGGGTGTTTTTCTGCGAAAATAATATCTCGGAAAATTTTCATCCAAAGTAATAGCTTTAGATTGTATCTAATATATAATTATTTCCAATTTATTGTGATAAAGTTTCATACTAATGCTAATTTATAATTAACTGAATTTGATTGTTTGTTTGATTTTGATGTAAACCGCAACGATTTATACAAATTAGCTGAACCAAATCTACTTTTGAAATTATGTATAATTGTGTGTTCAAATATATAAATAATTAGATTCTTTATATAGGTATATTATTTATACCGCCCTTGTTACAAATTATAAGATGATAGACGTTTACCTTAAGGTGTGTACATGTAAGGCCATTACTACAAGAATATTTTAAATTCAGCCTCGAAGCAGCTGCAATATGAATTTTAAACATGTTCGTTCTATAAGGTGACTTTATTATGCACCATTTCATGAAAACGCTTTATTCATTTCTATAGCTTATTTCGATTCGTGCTACACATATTTTTACTTATGTTAATGTTGTTCCCACTACCTTCTCGCATTGTGTACACCTACCTTGTTTTGTCTCTGCACCACCTGAAGGTTGGCTGGTAGAAAATGCCTTCGGCATTAAGTCCGCCTTTATACTCGTTGTATGGAAAGTGTAAGTAAATAAATAAATATTTTTAATACAGGAAATGGATTGTACTTATAAAGTAGACAGTTGTAAAATTTTATAGTACATATGTCCATTTACTCTACCTTTTGACCCTACCATAAATCTGTAGACATAATCGCCTGGTATCTTGTGATGGCATTTTATGGACCCCTTTTATGAAAAAGTAAGAGATTGGTGTATATGTAGTATTAAATTGAATTTATTCAAGTTTCATAAAACCGTGTCAATGTACTATAATTTCGCTAATAGTTTATTAATTCATTAGAGTAAATAAATATTCAGATAAAGCTGCAAAACTAAAATAAAAAGCGCTGTCGCATACTCACCAGCAGCTGGATCTTGTAATTCCTGAAACAAAGAAAAAAAGCACTTAGCGTATTAAAGATATTATGGAAAATATTTGAAATTAATTTAATAATGTAGCAAGCCGGCAATTTATAAGTATAAAATTAAATTATGCAATGTTTCATGTAGTTTAAATTTGTAAGTAGATTCTACTTTAATTCGTGACTAAAGTTGTACTAGTATTATAATATTATCAAGAGTTATCTGTCAAATTACGGCTAATACTATCAAGAAACTTCTAAATTGCTTTAAAAGAACTTGTGCTGATGCAAAACTAGAGATAACAACTGTGGAAGGTATAGGAAATTGTTGTAGTCACGCTATGAGAAAAGCTTGTAAAAAAAGTAGAAAGAATTTCTAATAATAGACGATCATAAAACAAAGTGAGCCTGGAGCAATAATTAACAAGAAACTAGACGTTTAAATATTCGTCTCTAATAGAACGGAAACTATCACAACATTCATTTCTAACACCCTAATCTTGGAGTTTAAACATATCAAACTAAGTATAGATAGATTGTATTAACAAAAACACATTCTCCGCTCAGGTGATGATGCGAACTCAGTTAAAAGGTCAATTATTCAGCGCGGCGCGACGGGTACGCTGTTTTTTCGTTGATGCCCTGCCAAAGCTCGTTCAAATGTTGACCAAACAATCGATCAAACACTCATTGCATAAACGTATCTCACATCATTTTTTATCTGATAAACATAAGCCGATTGCTCACTATAATCTCATGAACATCAATACAGTTTTAGGTAAACATCATCGTTTCGATTAGCATTTGATAAAAATTGGGAAGAGGTAGCTTTGACTGGTGTTTTATTGACAATTCCGAATATAAAGTGTGATAAAGATATAAGTGCATGGGCAGAATTAGTGCCTATGTTGTTGTAGCAGCTTGTAATATTTCATCATGATGGAACGATACGATACGACTGTATTGATTAAATTAATATAACAGCTAATGAAAATGTGTGGACGCATGAATGAAAAATGACCATCCGATAGATTAATAAAGTGCATGCAATATTCCGAAGTCATGTTATATTGATATCAATAAAATATCTGATCGAGATGGACAGCATTCTATTGGAAGAAGCCGATTTTTGCAATCTAAGGCATCACTACGGCACTTTTAACACTTACCGCCCTATCAATTCCATTTATTCTTTCCTTACGGGGATAAATATACATTAATACTTACGAATTTACTTCTGTCTTTCTCTTTTTGTTTAAGTTCCGCCTCTTTCTTAGCTTGTTGAATAAGTTGATCTACAAATTCTGACGCCTGACGAAGTTTATCCGGATCGCTCTTGAAAGCGGCAACTCTCTCAGCGAGAGTTGATGCGTCGCTGTCCTGTCTCATTTTGAGTTTTTTTTTCACCAGGTGCAAATAATTTCAATACAGTAAACGTCCGTGATAGGTGCACTATATTTTTTTGTGTGATAAATCGTCTGCAACTAAACCGGCCATAGCTTGTAGAGTTCACTTATTATTGCAATTGTTTCGTGCGCTCCCAGGGGTGAGTTCAGTCATTATTTAGCCCTCCCTGAGGGTTGTATTGTGACCGGCGACACGTCTATCTGTGATGGAAGCGGCCGAGGTACTGCCTGCCGGGCTGTCGGATGCCGATCATGCGCTGACGAACGGTGCCGTGCACTCCTACCATTAGAATATTAGCTCTAATTACAATGCATGAACGCTCTCGGGATCTAATCTTGCAGTTAGCGTGCAATTTCTTTTTTATCGAGCTGATAACATAGAGATTCATTAAAGGTCGTATGGTGCATCTCGCAGATTGCGATGATTTCTACGTAATAATAATATATATACTATATTAAATACGGAGGTAAGAAAATAGGTAGGTACCTATTTCACGTATTTAATAAGTAGGTACTAGGTAGGTAGCTAGAGCGATAGGTGCCGAAATATCCACTATCGGCGTCGCTATATTACAATATTCAAAACTTTAATTTGAAGGGGTAACGATGCTTATTACAGACGTATATACATTTTTTGCTGATAATAAGACTGTTAATACAACATTAAAATGAATAATTATTAAAAAATCACTTGAAACAGACTCTACCTAGCATGGAACCTAAATGTCTATGATCTAGTAGGTACAATAATATCATTACCTATGCACTTGATTTTAAAACCTCCTTCCTCATATGACAATAGCGGTCGTTAACCAAAAGAAAACAAACTTATAACTATCGCAACTTTCAGATAAGATGTACGCAGATATTAAAATTTACATACGAGTACAATTGGCCCCACATAACAATCATACAATTACCTTTGAATATGAAGCCATTGCACGTAAGCAATACAATATTTACAAAACAATGTAAATTCTGTTGAAAACATCAGCTCGGAAATAGGTGTTGGGTATTTTTAACTGAAAAGCGTGTTATTCACGTACGTATTCATCCGACATCGGTCATGCGTTTGACAATGCTATTTCTTTAAATATGTTGACTATAATGTGTATAAAGTACATATTTATTTCTGTTTATATGCATGTCTAATTGTTACAGATAAATCATTAAGAGCGAAGAGAATTGTGGAATTACGAAATCCTTGTCCCGTGTTTACACCTACAGGACTCGTCTGTCATCTAAAACGCGTCATTTAATAATGAATATTGCATTGTCTGCTGTATAATTCAATATATTTATCCTTTGTCCATCTTTTTCTACATCTGACAAACATGAAATCATCTTAAAACATCCTTATAAACCTTGGCATTTATATCTAATAGTTAGCTGTTACTCATAAATAATATTAATAAGATAAACCATGTACCTAAATACCTACTTAACAAAAAACTTGTAGTTTCTAAAGGACTCATTGTCTACAAACTTTCCTTGCAAACCCACTCAGTGAATTTATGAACTAAAGCCAGGGTTCATTTCCGAGTCGGATTAACGTTTAATAGTTTCTCGGGAATTATAATAAACTCGAGGACTCACCAAGGGTTGCTTTAATGAATATCCATAAATTTAATGTAGATCTGTAATATAAGGTACTTAGTAAAACCCTCCATAAAAGTACTTCAATATATGATACTAGCATTTGCGCGCGGCTCCGTTAATGTAGCTTCCTATTAGTGAAATAATTTTCAAAATCGGTCCAGTAGTTCCTGAGATTAGCGCGTTCAATCAAACAAATTTATAATAATTATTAATATAATCAATTTAATGTATCTTGACTTATCATAAGTGCAACTATGTTCGCCTACGTGATGAATAAAGTATTTTATTTTTTATTTTTTTTATTTTCAAACAAACAAACTCTTAAGCTTTATAATATTAGTATAGATTTAGACCTTAAACTTTAAAGGCCTGAATTACTTTTAACTTTTAAGTCAGGTAGAGCGATAAAATTGTAAGAGGGTAGAGCGGCTTATGCCCTGTCCAATGTCTTTTTATATCTTTCGTCCATACGAATAAAGTGGGTACACATTTATTATTATATTGCCATATAGTAGCAGTAGGTGCTTAAGTAAAGGTTGTAAAAGAAATACCTAACGTAGAGCGCATGTTAATTGTTTAATTTTGTTTCAATCTTTTTTTTTATAAAATGACTAGACTTCTGCTCGCGGCTTCGCGTGAAAAGCTTTTTCCGGGATAAAAATATTTTCCCGGGATAAAAAGCCTATGTGTTAATCCAGGACATGATCTACCCTTGTGCCAAATTTCATCGAAATCCGTTAAGTAGTTTTTGAGTTCATTCGTTACAAAAATACTTACATACAAATCTTTCCTTTTTATAATATTAGTATAGATATAGCTATTTATAACGAAAGAATAACACTACACTTTCTTTCTACCGTTCCTATTCACGTTGTCATCGGCCAAGTAGTTGTTGATCTTAATTATTACTTACTCTATGGTTAATAACAGCCATACTTATAGACATTCACTGGGAGATTACGACTCGACGCCTTTCCAACTATTATAATCACCAAGTCTCAATTCCCCATTTTTGATCCCCGATATTGTCTTGTCTGGGATTTTCATCTCATATCTCCAAATTTACATACATAGTATCACGCCTTACGCACAACGGCCCGACTTTCTACGGGCTAAGTGCGGAAAAAGGAGCCCCACAACAGTATCACGCGTTTTCCCTTTTCAGACGTGGACAGAGGTGTAATACACCCACATTTCACCAGCTATGTTAGGTCTCATGTATCTAATAGGGGCGGGCGCTAAGCTATTTACCGGGCACATTTCCAGGCTCTGAGCTGGTACCGAGTAGAAAAATCCAATATCACTTTGCATGACCCGGGAATCGAACCCGACACCGCAGCCGTATCGTAACACAACTACGCCACCGAGGTAGTAATTTCCAAAGATGTCCGCTTTTTGTATGGATGCTGGTCCTCAAAATCTAACCAGGCTCAAACTTCATGGATATTAAAGGAGCAAAAATATAGATCTTGGAGCCATCAAAAATATTTTTAGGGCCCTCCATTTATAAGTAACTTTTTTAAAACATTCATTTTACGTGTAGTTTTTAAGTTAAATAAAATTACACAAATCTCAAAATCGGAGGACTTTAAAGTTTATTGTAAAGGCCCAGTTTTTGGGAGTAGGTACAACTATCTATTTTTTATAAATATATATATCTTGATAGAATTTTAAGCCCATTTTTGGACATGTCCTTTAGTGACTATAGTATATTTATACTAGAGTGCTAACATCAAAGATATTCAATAGTATAGTTAGTTATAGACCGGACATCAGGCCCAAATATTTCTTCAAAAAGTTATTACCAATTGCCAGCCAATTGGTAATAAGTCGCCGTCTTATCTGACACGTCCATCTGACAAGACGTCTCGGTATTTATTTATTTTTTATTTTATTTTCTATACTTAGCTCGGCAAAGTGACTTTACTACACCTGATGTTAAGCGAAGTGAAGTCCAAAAAACAATGACAACCGGCAAGGGACAAGATTATCCCTTAAGGGCGCATTTACAAATTTCCGTAGTTTTGAGGTACCATTTATTGAATCAGGAGTTACGCTTATGAGGAGATCTTGGTATATAAATAAAGATTAAACATTCCTCTTTGCTTATAGCATATGGAAATTGTATGCTTCCATACAACATTATCACGTAAATACGTTTATTCTGGAGCAATAATCGCTGAAAATGACGAAAAATAGGGTCGGAATCGGAACCATTATACCTTAAACTAATGAATATTTTAATATAAAACCGAAACAATATGATGGCTTATATAGTCTTCTCGCTTTATGACTAATTATTTTCAAGTCAAATTAAATACTTTTCCAGTAAAGAGAAAAAATATAACCTGAATTGAATTTCTTCATACATTTTCCAATTTCGGGCTGTCATTCCGCGCTGAGACGCGGCCGAGGAAGCACGGGTGTACAACTTTTTTTCAAAAAATAAATACGTAATAAATTGATCGCGATGTCATTATACTACGAATAAAATAGTTGATACTATTTCAAATTATTAGTTTTCAAAAAGCAAATATGAAAATTTAATATTACAATAAGTCAATACAAATTTGATTTAATTAATGAAACATTCATTAATTTTAATGCAAGTATTTAAATTTCATTATTAAAATGGCATAGTATTTTTATATTTACAAAATCGATAAGTTTTGCAGTATATGGTATTTACTATTTATCTATTTATAATTTTTAGTATCGGTGATTATTTATTTTAAAATTTTACTAGGTTAAGTTCGCGTTTTTGCCCGCGTTCAAAGCCTTTCCCGGTACAAAAATATCTAAACACTCAATACTACAGTACTACAGTACTACAGTTCAGCCACAACTACTCACTAGGCATGGCTGCTTCGGTGAGTAGCTGTGTCGTATCGTAGGTACCGAGGTGTCGGCTGTGTGTGCCATTGTGACAGTTGCCCGCTGGATACGGCTTAATATACGTTTGAGTTTTGCCCAGCCTGGAATGAGGAGCGCAGCGTTCTCAAAGCAGTCGTCTGAGGCGGCCTCTCGTTGCCGGCCGTGGTCGCTCCCATGGTCGGCAGTCAGGAGGTCTGGCGTGTGTTGGCTCACTTCTGCGAGATAGTCCTCTCGTAGAAGGAGAGTTCTGAGAGAGTTCTGGAACGCGAGGATTCCTCCCGCCGTCAGAGGAGACGTAGGAGACGCCGGGTGGACGACTGACCGGCGTCTCCCACCCTGTGGATTGAAGGTGTTTGGAGAATTCCACCACGGTATCCCCTGCCTGTCGTAAAAGGCAACTAACAGTGGCCACCCGGGCGTCGCGGGCGGGTGCCGTCTCTAGCTTTGTCTTTTTAGCACATTGTTGCGACCCCCCTGATGGACAGCAGTGTGGCAGGTAGGCCTCACGCTGCCGTTGACGCCGAGAGCGCCGAGATGCACGGGGGCTCCTGAGCCTATATCTCACTTGCTTTACATGGATGATCTCAAGTTGTTTGCATCAAAACAAACAGAATTGATTGAGTCGTTAAAAATTACTGAAAGATGTAGCAAATAACTCAACATGGAGTTTTGTGTAGATAAATGTGCGGCTATCCATATGAAGCGAGTAGAGGTCGTGGTCTCTGGTGACATACAAGTCTTAGAGACTGTAAGACTTAGATCCCTTTCTGAGACGGTAACTTACAAATATCTGGGTATGCCTGAGGCACTGGGGATTATGAGTGCCGACGTAAAACAATCGCTGAATGACCGTTTCTTCGGCCGCCTGGCAAAAGTATTTAACAGTTTTTTGTCAGGTGGTAACAAGATTTGTGCTTTCAACGGTTGGGTTATGCCTGTACTCATGTACTCTTTTGGTATACTCAGACTCAGACTGAATTGGACGCCCTAGATCGAAAGTTCCGGACCCTACTGACTGCATATCGTATGCATCACCCACGGTGGTCAGTGATGAGGTTGTACATCCCGCGAAGATGCGGGGCTGAGGCTTACTTAATGGACTTGCATAACCGCGAGGTATGCAATCTCAGGAATTATTTCCTCCACAGCGAAGAAGGCATGTATAAGATTTTAGTCATGGTGGATAAGGGATTTATCCCACTTTCCTTGGCGAATGAGAACTGGCGAAAACCTATGGCGATGGGCATTAGGGAACGCGATGTGATATGGAAGATCAAAGAACTATACGGTCGGTTCTATCGGGGCCTTGTCGTTTCTGCTCATGGGTTCATACCAGAGTCTCGACCAACACCTGCTGAAGCTCTCAATTGGTAGTTGGGTCAAGAGCCAGATGCAGAAAGTAGTACTTCTGGACACCGCAATGTCAATGTCTTTTTCTATCGCCAAGCAGCAGTGTGCATGCACTGTAGTATTTCGGTTTGAAGGACATTGTAACCAGTCTAACTACTGGACATAATGAGAGTTAACATCTTATGTATCAGGATGACGAGCGCAGTGAAATGCCACACAGTACCTACTATGTAACTCAACGTGCTGGATGGTGTTGCTACTGTTTATGGGTGGTCGTATCGCATACCACACGCATTGTGAGGAGATTCCACACTTTGTATCCCTGACTATCGGTAGCTTGGGTCTTGAGCCTCGCCATCGGAGGGTGATACACTTTTTTATATTTTTATATGTATAACCTAATTATTATTTTTTATATATAAAAATGGTGGTAGGTCTCTCATTATGTAAGAGGCCGTCTGGGTGGGTACCACCGCAATGTCTATTTCTACCGCTAAGCAGTAGTGTGCATGCACTGTTGTGTTTCGGTTTGAAGGACATTGTAGCCAGTATAACTACTGGACATAATGAGACTTAACATCTTATGTCTCAGGATGACGAGCGCAGTGGAATTCAACACAGTACTTTGTAAGTCAAGGTGCTGGATGGTGTTGCTACTGTTTATGGGTGGTCGTATCGCTTACCATCAGGCGAACGGCATGCTCGTCTCGTCATTCAATGCAATAAAAAAAAATGTCTATTACATGATGATATTATAATAATTATTATTATTAAACATAATTGTAAACATTCGACAATTCCAAAAAAATAAATATGGATGAGTAAAATAATAACTTCAAGTATTAAGATTAGCTCGTTCAAATGGAAAATCTAGTTTAAATCGGTTTCGATGTGTGCGCGTGTAGCAAAGCGCGTTCTTGTCATTCAAATATCTAAAATCGAAGATGTCAAAAATGTAATAGCGTCCTTAACGGTCGGCACAATAATGTCTGCCTGTCGGCCTGCTAATGCGGTATGCGCAAATTTTGTAAAGAAAGCAATATTTTGGAAGGAAATATGCCCATTTGCGCATTACGATCATGACAAATTATGTTATAATGCGTTTTACATAGGTGTTTTGCTATTTCACTATAAATTGAGTTACTGACGAACAGGCTCAAAACTTTTGTATGAAAATTTTCCCAATGACCGCTCTCTATAATCTTAGAACTCTTCGACTAACATAAAGCACACATACCGATTAAATTTCATTCGAAGATCTAATAGTGAAACACAAACATAGTTTGGAATTTACTTAAGTATACTCGTATTGAGTTCGTGGAATCCCACAAAACCCTTTTCTATCAAAAGCGCTTTTCTATTTACATTCGCTGTTTAACAGAATAAAAGTAGGTACAAATGCAGCTTTTGTCTTCGCTTTCGACGCTTAATGGATATTTCTGTACGGATTGTGGGCCTTTATCCCTTTACCACTTCACGACAATAGGATTTATATCGACGCAAATGCTTAGAAAATGTGGGTGAAAATGATAAGTATTTTGGGTGTATTTTCCAATCTATACTTACTTAGATACGTATTTATTTTTATTGATAAATGACTACTTGATGAATGAATATTTGATATTGTATTTACATCTATATATATATATATATATATATAACCGTTATCAATAGATTTATGTTTTGAATGTGTTGCGTGTTAAATTTGTTTATGTTTTGTATTTATTTGTACTAAGGTGTAGCTAATGTTGTGTTCGCGCCGACTTAGTGTCCGTACGTCTCCTGGGTCCCCCATTGAAAATCAGCGCTGCAGTATCAGTCAAGCTGATGCTGCAGCAAGAAGCTGAATGGGGGTTCCCGTTGTTGGCACAATGCATGCATTTATTTTATATTTGTTTGTATTTTTTTTTCTCCCTTTTTTTTTTTATAAAAGATACATGTACTGCTTGTGTTAATAATAAATATTTTTTCTTTCTTTCTTTCTTTCTTCTTACTTACACAGCGTTCAAATTCTATTTATTGAAAATTATGTAATATCGAAGAAGCATACGTATGACGTCATATGCTTGTTAAAGTGTCTAAAACTAATAATAAAAAAAGAAATTATTAATACGTAAGTAGTTGTTATGGAATCAATTTGAAAAAAGATCTTAAAATATTGTCCGCACAAGCAGCTAAAATTCACAAAACAAGATATCGTCATATAGGAGCTAATCCTAATAATTGATCCTCAAAATTCAATTAATACATTCTAATTATACCTAACTGGCACCATGAACGGCCGTGGAATTATATTTAGCACATTAACTCCAATAAAGGGTCATTGTGACCATGCGTACAAATATAATTAACGTGTACTGCCTAACCTGTTAACTAGAAACACAAACATCAAACAATGAAAAGCCACGAGGATTGGGTAGGACGTGACAACACTCCCCGATGGTGACAATTACGTAAAATAATTAATTCGGTCACACGTTACGTAGGCACCTTGAATATCGATGTATTTCAGCAACAGTTTGCCATTACCTGATAGGTTGCATCCAGCTTACTAAAGAGCTAATGGAATCAATATGAGCCGATGTAGTTGGTAGGTATATATAGGCTGTTAAGTTGTTTATCGCATCATCATTTAAATTTTAAATGCATCAGTACATACTTTTTAATTTAATTAGTGAATAGGTAGACTCTTTGAAACGAGACACAAATTGTAAATAAAAACAAGGGTCACACCTCAAACACAAAACTACTTCATTGGATAAACAACGACAATGTGTTATCATTTCTTCTCTGTGGGGTTTGGGTCACATCGAGAAGAGCAAGGGGGAGAGGCCTTCGTTTTTGCCTCGGGGGGAGCACAGTCAGGTTGAGTTTCGTAATAAAAATGTCCGTCCCACCACCAAGTCGGCCCCGGAGTAGGTGCGCAGTTGAAACAAACCTACAAAATACAAAGATTTATCTTTATACGTTTCTATAAGTACATTGAATAATATTTAAATAACTATACTGTTGAATGTCTTTGTATTAAACTAACATTTAAACTTTGATTAATTATATACCTAGATAGAGTGTCGCGCTGCAATGAAACCAAATGAAACTAAAACAAACAGGCCAACTTTTCTTAAGCTAGTATGTTTATATCCATGAAAAACAAGAAAAAATAATTCACTGGAACTCATTTAGTGGGGAACAGTTCGCCTCTATTTCTTTTAACGCGTTTGAAACGTTCAGTGTCTATCTAGGTATATAATTAATCAAAGCATTTAAACAAAAATACAAACGTAGTACGGTTATAAAGGAATAATGATAGTCTACACTCTACAGAATCGGTCTCTGCATCTCGACGAAGTAAAATGTTTGTGAGCTCTTGTTATTGGCTAGCCGCTAGATACCGCATAGAATAGGTATCTAGGCTTGGTACATACCTATCTACTATCAATCAAGCAATATGTAGGTTCTCTAAAACATGTTTCGGTTCTGGACGCTATGTGACCAAATGTTTTGCATATCTACCTAAGTGGGTATAAGTACCTAGACAAAACCATACGCTATAATATTATTAATGACCCGTGTCCTAAGATATTTCTTTTTTTTTATTTATTTGGGTCAACAAACAGTTACACAGAGAAATGAGCAATACAGGTTTAAAGTAATAGACATAAAAATACTATTTTTATTTTTTTTAGATAGGCGTTCCTGCAATCAACACCGGGGGAAACCTGCGAATGGGATACTGGAGTCCCCCGGCTTAACGACTGCAGGGGCCTGGGAGGGGAGTGGAGGAGGAATATGGAAGGGAAGGTGGGGGGAAGGGAAGGTTCCCAGGATGGGCGGAAAGAGAGGGTGCCAGTAAATGTTCGCGGGCCCTTTTAGGCCTCAATGTGTTTTTCAACCAAGAGGTATATACACTGAACTGTGTGCCTCGGCCCGCGACTAATGTTCCCCCGCGCATGGGCGTGCATTGTGTGTGAAGACCTAGCGCACAAGAATTGCCTCGGGGGGCTCATAAAAAAAAACTTTGGTAGGTAGACTTGGGCACGAATATTGTTGTAGGTTCAGAAATCTGCATGACGCGACATGTCTTTTGGCTTTTTATAGGGGCAGGGTTGCCAGGTCGTCAAACCTAATAGCCGGACAGACCAGCCAGTTTGGCGGGACATTTGAGTAAAAAGGCCGGACACCCAAAATTATTAAGGATTCTTTTAATACGATTTTTTCACGCCCCTTTTTTTTCCGGTGATATTTTTTTTAGCTCTGAAGTTTATGTACGTTTCATTTTACGCATATTGCCGCCCCCTCAAAGTCCCTTGTCAAATGTAATAAGCCTACCAAAAGCCGGACGCAGTTTACTTTGGCTGGACACGCATTCAAAAAGTCTAACTATGTTCGGCTTTATCCGGACGCCTGGCAACCCTATTAATAGGGGGGAGGTGTCGGGGAGTAGGCTTTGAAGCTATTGCGCCCATATCCTTATCTCCAGATGACAACATTGGCTATGGCTTCACCACAGTATTATGCAAGTAGGTACTTAGGTAAGTATTTGCATAATTATCTAGCACCTATTTCCAATCAAACCAAAATAATAAGTAGGTACATACTTCCTATTTAACAGGGTTATAAGACTGACGCCGATACCTGGATTCTAATTGAAAAATAGTGTAGGAATTGTATCTACCTATATTTTGGTTGAGGCGAACAAGAAGTGAACATAGGCCTCCCCTAAAGGTTACCAGACCGCAGACGGTCCTGTCAAAAGCAGCCTGTATCCACCGTGTTCCTGCGACTTTATCAAGTCGTCTGTCCACCTTGCAGGTGGACGTCCGGCTCTGCGCTTGCCAGTACGTGGAGATCTTTAGGGGAGGCCTATGTACCGCAATGGACGTCATTTGGGTGATGATGATAGTGATAAACAAGAAGTGAACGAATTACTATTTGAAACGCCTGCACGATACTTTATAGCAATGATTAGTCCATCTGCTACATAATATGATTATATTATATTCGTCTCACCGAATCCGGTGGTATGCCTCCGGGTTTAGCCTTTTTAAATGGATCGCGACACATGGGTGGGCCCTCTGCTATAGGCGCTATAACAGGAGGCAGCACTGAATCTCTAGCGTGTCGAGTATAATAATATTTATTAGAGTAATGTTCATCGGGGCCACGAGGAATATCTGGAGTCGGAATTGTTCTTGGAGAAATCATTGTTGGAAATCGAACGTGTAGAGTGTGCTTCCGTCCTAATAAAAAATCTCTTAGTTTTTGTAGTCCCAGTGATACATCACGAAAACTCCAATTGCCTTTTGCTTTCGACATTTTTCATAGTAAAATATTTCAGTAAGTACTTAAGTATTCTCTTTTGTAAAATTATAATGTCAGTGTAACTAACGCAAAGAGCATTATACAAAGAGAATTATAATACTACTGAAAAGCATTATAATCAGAGACAAACTATTATAATCAAAGAGAATTTGTAGTAATACTACTGAAACACTGACCTCTATTATACTAGTACGCTGGACTGGACATTTGAATCGTCAAAGTGTGCCTATTTGATTTTCGCCATATTGGCGGTGATAGCAGTAGCGAGCGTCCATGGAACTAACGATAGAGTTGGGACATGGAACAGCTGATATATCGATAAAGATACGAAACAGTCGATGGTTTTTAAATTTTAAAAAATAACTAGAAATTCGTTAATATTAATAATTGAAAATACAATTCAAGCATTTTATCGGAACAATGATTATAACGGCAATTGGATGTACGACAGACAAATCTGTCGTTACTTATTTATTGTAGGAATAATAGCGGTTTAACCCACGTTACCACGGAATAAAAGTAGTCATGTCTTATTCAAAGTTTTAAGCTATAATATGAAAAAAGGAGTGTCTTATTTCAGTTTGTAAGTTACCACCACACCAAATTCAAATTCGTTCAGCAATTAGAACGGGAAGCGGTAAAAACAAATATACGTACGAACACATTGTATTAATGGAAGGGATAAGAAAAAAAAGACAGTTTGACGGTTGACCAAGTTACTTTTTATTACGTCACTGACGTGCCCAAATTATATTCCGCGACAAATAATTTCGTATATTACACCTGTAATATTAAGGGAGTTATTTTTTGTTGCTGCATATAGACGAATGTCTATATATTTCGTAATAATTTGTTTTAATTATATATGCAGGTGACTATTGATGTATGGAGAAAATAAAATTAAAAACCGCGATAAAAATCGTTATAATAGTTTAATTCCAATGTCTAACATTCGCGTAAACGTAAGGAATCATTATGAAACACTAATCTTCAATCTTTTCACATGTTGAGTTAAAGTTTTGACACGAGTCTGAGAACTTCTTAAAGCTTTTTGTATTCTTTGCATAACCATTTTAGATGACCTAGGAGTGGGTCGTATCGGTGATCATGATTGATATTTTCACAGATTTCGGTGTAAGACCTCTTCCTTTTCAGGGTTTCATTTAGTTTCTTGTTGTAACTTGTGTTGGGTTCTGTGAAGAATATAAGAAAATATTCAATTTGATTTCGATAAGAAACAAAATGTCCACAGTTTCACATTAAATGAAGCAACAGTCAACTGTAAGACACAAGAAAAAAAATCTAGTTGAGACAGTAATAATAATAAAAAAACATAAAAAGAAATTACATGAAAAATAAATAAATTGAAGATGTTGATGCCTCAAAACGGTTACCAAATAAACTTTACTTGCTAAAGGTGTAAATAAAATATAATGTGGAACAATTATAAACCAGATTAATTAATAACATGTCAGTTACAAAATAATAATGAACCTTATAAATAGAATAGAGTGAAAAATGTAAAAAACGGTAATTTTATTTTTGTAAATAGGTGCATTGACTTTATGTATAAATGAAACACCTTAAACTACCTTTAAAATAATCTGAAAACCTATAAGTCTTATTTATTTATAATTTCAACTGCCTTTTTTCACAAATATATTTGTCACTTTACCCTACATTGTTTCTAAATTCATGCCATCAACTCGGTTTTCTACGCATCCATAATTCATTAAATCAGCTTCTCCCTCTCTATTTTCCATATGGCATAATACCTAAATCTGCAATAAAAACATCACCTTTGCAAAACATGTTACAATATACTATATGTACAAAATGCGCAATACAATAATATAAATTATTATACCCACCAGAAAATATTGTGGGCACACTGTCCTTTTTTTACTGGGTTCATGAAACATGTCTTATAAAACAATCTTCCGTAAAATGTTTAAAACATAGATGACTATTGATATTCGGAAATCAATTTCCAAATTTCATGTTTCTAAGCCATAGTTTTTGTGTAGTTGAGTCAGTTGGAAATCTGTAACAAAAAGTACAACATTTATAATGACATTTTTTTGATTTTAAATTGATCTTGCCTCTCCTGGAGTAGACAGACTACATTCTTTATGGAATAATACATTCCTAACCTTATTTTATTATCAATCCTAATTAATGATTTTAGAAAGGCACAGTATAAAAGTATAAATGCTAATAGAGCCAAAGTCAACTCTAAAAAATTATCGATATGCATTGTCGATATGAAACTTGGACAACCCTATCAAGATATAACTGCTTTATAAATTAGCTATTTGAGAACAAATAATCGTATAAATACGTTTAATTTGAGTTATTATTTACTTTTAAATGATAATTTGATCTTTACAGTAACTAAATTTAATATAAATAGCTAAAAGATGATGTAAATGTACTTACTTGTGAAATTTTACTCCACTACCTGTTTGGTAACGGGTTTTACAATAGACACAAACTCTCATGGTGGATTACTAAAAACCACACACAAATAACACTTTAAAAACACGTTTCACTGTAATATTTCGTTAAAATGCACTGACAAAACAGAGACATTCAAAACAATACGACGGCCATATGCACTATATGTCAAATTTAGTTCCGTAGACGCTCGAGAGGGGCGTTTCAAATCGGCACAAAATTTAGCTGTCATTTTGTATGGTAAATCCTGTCCATTTTTTTTTTTTTTTTTTTTTTTTTTTTTGTTTTGGCCCTACCGGCCAGTAGCCTGACGCGAGTCGGCTTTTCTGGCCACACCGGACTTTCGGGTGAACGCTTTAGGCGCTCGCAACCCTTGATTTAAGTAACCATGCTGAGGGCAACCCACTAACGGGTTACGAACCTCGGCTCAGGACGGTCACTGGGAGAGGATGAGACATCAACGATTAGTGGGGAAGGTTGGTGTTTAACCTAATCCTATCCATTTATTTCGTCGGCACGCGGGCCGGAACTGTTAGGAGGGTCGGGAGGGCGACGGGGAACGCGGCGAGGTCCTCGGCGGCGAGGACGGAACTGCGGTCGTGTGGAGTGTAGGAGTTTTAGGAACTCGTTCTTACTGCGAATGGCCAGAGTGATATCGTCCTCTGGATCGGTTAGGACTGAACGCGGCCGTCTCCATTTGGCGCGGTCGAATGGAGTGTATATTGACGCTTTGCGGACTAACGTATTTGGGTGTTTAACCGCCCGGTCGAAGTAGCGTTTGCTGGTGATTTGCATGAAATGCCTGATGGTCGGCATGTTAGTATCCACGTGGAGGTTGCGATTGCGAACGTACCACGGGGCACCAAGAGCGTGTCGAAGAAAAATGTTTTGCAATACCTGCATACGCTTAAGACGAGCAGGCGGTATATGGGCGAACACGGGCGACGCGTATGTCATGATCGGTCTTATACACGTGGTAAAGATCCTAATCTTGTTGCGGATGGACATTTTGCTTTTCCTATTTATGAGCCAATGCAGTTGGCTCATCGCGAATGCGGCTCGCGCGCGTACCGCATTTACGTGTGGGATGAAGGTCAACTTCTGATCAAGGGTCACTCCTAAATATTTGGCTTTGTCCGTCCAGGGGATTACCTGGTTGGACATGCGGACTGAGTTGTGAGGCACATGGACTCTCCTTTTCAAAGTGAACAGGATAGCCTGGCTCTTTGTGGGATTGACGGTGATTCGCCATTTGCGGAACCACTCACTGAGCTTGTCGGCGGCGGCCTGCAAAGTGCGCACCACATTGTCGGGGTCTCTACGTGAGGCGTAGATTGCGGTGTCATCGGCAAAGAGCGCCAGATGGGCGTTTTTCGGTTTAGGGATATCGCTGGTGTACAGCGAGAAAAGAAAAGGTGAGAGGGCGGAGCCTTGCGGGACTCCAGCCGTGATGGCGTGACGGGAAGAGAGAGTACCCTCCACGCGATATTTGAAACCGCGATTCGACAAAAAATCTCGTATGATGTGCACGAGTTGAGTGGGCACGTTGAGGGTGTACAGCTTGTAAAGCAAGCCGTTGTGCCACACCCTGTCGAATGCTTTTTCAATATCGAAGAAGAGAGCACCGGTGGGCATGCCTATCTTGAATTTGTCGTAAACGTGCTCCGTGATGCGGAGCACCTGATTTACGCAACTGTGCCTAGCACGAAAACCAAACTGTTCGGGAGGGATCAGATTGTTGTTGTGAGCGACTATTTTGAGGCGGTCGAGGACGATCCGCTCGTAAATTTTGCCCAGAGTACTGAGCAGACTGATTGGCCTATAAGAGGACGGTTCGGATGCGGGTTTTCCCGGCTTATGTATACCTATCACAACTGCATCCTTCCAGACCTCTGGGAAGAGGCAGTTTTGAAAAGCAGCATTGAATATCGCGGTGAGCGTTAGGACCAGATGCTCCGGAAGCATCTTAATCATACGGGTAGGGATCCTGTCGCCCCCGGGGGCTTTTCGTCTTTTGAGCGCCTTGATCAGAGCGATGACTTCTTCGATCGTCACCGGTGCAAGGGGATCGGGCGGCGGCGGGTCGACGTCCGGGTCGACGACGTTGGCGTTATCGGTATCGTTTATCGGTCGCGAAATCGAGTTTGGTGGAAGCCGGACCGCGTTCCTACTTTCGACGAGTGAATTAACCGCAACAAGATGGTCGTGGTCTATAGGTATTGTAAATCCTGTCCAGCGTACTAGTATAATAGAGGTCAGTGTACTGAAATAAATAAAAGACCTACTTGTACCCTTTTTCTGCCAATCGTAAACTGTCAAATTACGATTTACGGCATGACTTCAAATATAAGCGATAGAGGCCACTGATGACGTTTTATTGCTGCTAAAATCCTGCAGGTGGCACTACAATCTCTTGCTTAATATTATTTTTTGTTTCCAGTGATTGTTTAATACACTGCAAACTAAGGGTTCTAAAAGTATATTACTTGACAGCAAGCCAAAGAAAATTATATTTTCAGTTAACATTATTTAAAGCAGATCTGTATCTGCCGCACCGTCGTAATGAAATCTCTTAGATCCCTTATTTACAGTATAGCCAAAGAGTATTATATACATTGGGAAAGTATAGCACTGTTACTAACCATAAATATTAATCACCGATAAATTATAATCTGTGGAAGCCATAAATTAACAAATTTTTCACGTTTACAATATTACTTAGTATCGATTTTTCTAATGATACATAATATAATGATTATTTCATATAAAAATAATTTTCTTATGTTATTAATAGCTCTATATTTTATTACTTTTACTTCGTTAAATACTATGTACTAGTTTATTTTTAAATTATTGCCCACTAAAAAATAGGAATTACATTGTACAGTTAGAAGGAATTTGGTGCATTTTTTTTATAAATTATAAAGTTTCAGAACGCGTACGACACTCCCGCGTTTTCTGCCGTCTGTGTCAAGTTAAATTAAAAGTTCATCGTGTGTGTGGAATGTGATTTATTTATTTGTATTACTATAAGGTATATTTTATCAATTTCGAAAGTGTTTAATGTTATGTGTTGTTAGTGTAAAGTGGAATAACCATGAAGACTAATAAGGCTTCGGAGGAAACCGAAGTTACGCCTTCGAAAAAAAAGTTGAAGCAAGCTCGTCTTCCTTTCAAAACAATTAGCGAGGGCTCACCGACCTCAGCGCCTGCTTTAACAAGAAAGAGGAAATTGTCGGCCTCTGAACCTGAAACTACGGCTAAATTAGGAAAGATATGTAAAGAAAACGATCCAGTGGAAGATTTGGTGGTAATTAGTGATGATGATAGTAAAGATGAGCAGAAGACTCAAAAACAAGAAAAATCTATGAATCCCTTCGTGAAATTGGTGGATACAGCCTGGAAGAAAAAACTTCAAAAAGCTAAGACTACTAAGAGAAAGAGAAGCAGCAGAAATAAGCCATTAACTAATGGTTCCGGTTCCGTTGAAACTGAATCTGGCAATGAAACGGCAGAAGAAAAAGGTATAGATGATAGTGAAATGATGGATATTGACGAGCCAAATCAAGAAACAGATGATATAAAAAACAATGACAAAGAAAAACAGACTGACTTAAAAACGCCTCCTAATAATAAAGCGAATTCTACAGATACTGGTGTAATGGTCGATGAGTTAAAGATGGCTCCTCATTCAGTTACTACAGACGAAAAAGAAATAAATAACAAAGTAGAATTAAATGGAGATACAAATATGAAGGAATCTCAAGAAAGTGAAGAAAATAGGAATATAAAACGGCCTGCAACCCCTATAAAAGGTAAAAAGAGTCCACATAAATCGAAAAATGTTGAACTAGCTGATAAAGAAATAAACTTAACAGAATCAGATAATTCAAATAAATCATCAAGTGAATCCGAGATGGATACAAATTCATGTGAAGATAAAAATGATAATAGTCCAAAGGATTCAAATTCAAATATAGATAATGATGAATCAGTTACAAGTTCCTCAAAGGAAAAAGTGATTGTCACTCCGAAAAGGAGTGCAAGGAATAGAGCAAAAAAGGAGCTAGATAGTTTTCTCACATCTCCTACAAATACAAAGCTTAATGAGTCTATAACTTCAAATCCTACAACTCCAAAGCAAAGTAGAAGTTCATCGGCTACAAGTGCTCCAGGAAATGAGTCCTTGAATGACTCATCAACAGTGCCCAAAAATTTAACTCCTAAACAAGTAAGTAAAAGTAACATTGTTACTGTTTAAAATGGACCTATACTGGACCTGCGGGCTGCATGCAGCCTATCAAACTTTGCTATGCTCGGTCGAGCTATCGCAAGTGCAAATTCACTAAAACTAAGAAACTTTCCCAAGATAACTTGAGCTGTATGCTAATCTTATAAGAATGAAATTGATATTGAATACTTTTAGTAGAATACATAAAATTATAAAATTTTATTAAGTTTTTGTAGACTTAAGTAGGTCAATGAATTTACATTGCAGCCCAAGCCACAATAACACACGCAATATTTTATTTTTCCAGAATTAAAGACCCACTTTGCAAAAAAATGCAGCATAGACTTATGTTTGCAGCACATTTTCCATCACTTTTCAATATTTCATCCAATTTCATTGAGTGGTCTATGTATTGTTTCATATTAATTTATGAGAAATTGTTACAAGTCTAAGTAAGGGCCCAAAGTGAAGGCTAGACTTGGGTTTTCTTTGTTTACTCAAAGGCAACACTTTCTTCAACACAATAATCTGAAAAATATTTTATAGAACATCTATCCCAATTATTATAAGTAATATATGCCGTAGATTTATAAGACCATCATAATATATTTATGTCACATCCCAACTGTTATTGTGGAATCAGTAATTTTTTTATCAATTCAAAGCAAAGTGACTACACTGAAGGTGATGGTAAGTATGGGGTTTTGGTACACCGGCACTCAGCACGCCAGTAACCCCGACATATCCATCTCAGCTTCTTGGACTAACATTAGTGCAATATACATACATACATAAACTCACGCCTTTCTCCCATTGGGGTAGGCAGAGACTATGGAGCGCCAAATGCTACGATCCAAGCATACTTCTTTCGCTTCTTCCACAGTCATCAGTCTCATCATACATGCTCGTCAGTTAAGAGAACTCCTTATTTGGCCCTTCCTTAAGAGGTCGCCAATTTGGTCCATGAAGATACGTCTAGGACGTCCCCGTCCGACACTACATCTCACTTTCGCAACGTAGATTTCTTTCTGCTCTTTTTCATCCATCCTTTCAATGTGGCCAAACCACCGAAGCATTCCTTTCTCAATCTTAGTCACTATATCTTTATTCAATCCACATTTTTCTCTTATCACACTATTCCTCACTCTATCACTTACTTTCAGCCCACACATACTTCTAAAAGCTCTCATCTCCACTGCATTCACCTTACTTACATGCTTTCATAACAGTTTAAATACAATGTTGTACAGCATAAGATTATTTGGGATTAATTTGTCAATATTGTTGTTGACATGGGTAATATCATGAAAAGATTTTTAAATATTAATCACATTTTAAATATTAAAGAGTGTGGGAATTTGGGGCTTAATTTGCTTAAGCTACATTAAATAAGTTTTAGTAATTTTTGCAATTTGAAAGTTGTTTTATTGTTTGCTTACAACCACTAAGCAACTATTCTATTATGAGGCTCAGTTCACGATAAACAGCCATGAACTGTTTCTGATTGATTCCCTTTGACACTGAATGCCACTACAACCTAAGGTAGGATGCTGGAATTCACATTTGCCACTCAACTCCTGCAATCAAAGAAAGCCATTTATATACAATTTGAAAATGCATTCCCATTAAAGGTGCAGAAAAAAATAGAATCAGCCAAGAAACGCGAGGAAAGAGAAAAAGAAAAACAAGAGAGGGAGAAAAAGAGGCAACAAGAAAAGGAAGAGAGAGCCAAGCAGAAGCAAGAAAAAGAGGAACAGAAAAGAAAAGAGAGAGAAGAGAAAGAAGAACAAAAGAGAAAAGAGAAAGAAGAAAAAGAAAAACAGAAGGAAATGGAGAAAAGTAAGTGAAATATAAAAAAAATGATTCTGTTTACATCTATACATATAATAAAGCATCTTACATATTACAATAAAATCAAGTACCTTATTTTTTTTTACTACATTGATAATTGTGTTGCTATTTTCAGAGCTAAGAGATGAAAAAGAGGAGCAAAAAAGAAAGGAAAAAGAAGAGAAAGAGGATCAGAGGCGTAAAGAAAAAGAAGCAAGGGATGAAGAAAAGCGCAAAAAGCAAGAGGCCATTGAACTTGAGAAGCAAGAACAAGAGCTCAAAAAGAAAAAGGCAGCTGAAGCATTTGTTAATTTCTTTGTTCCTAAACAAAAGTCAGAGAAAGATCAAACAACTGTTGGTCCTGTGAGTAAGAACAGTATGCTATCAAGCTTTACTATTAAAACTGATATGAGACTGGCACCTACAAAAAGAGTTGATTTAGACGAAGAACAGAGAAATAAATTAGATAGTTATCTACAAGATCAAAACAAATCAAACAGACAATTGTATTTGAAATGTTTGAAGAATGGAACCAGCAAGCCACTCTCAAGTGGAAAAACATGGCCTTTAAGTGATAAAGATGATGATGTTATGATTATTGGTAAGTCTAGATTAAAGAACATCATTTATCTATTTTTTTTATAGGCTTTGTATATAAAGAGTCAAACCAGCAACAAAAGTATTTCAATAGTTCATATTTTTTGTGGACGATAGCCTAGTTGGGAATGGAACGGTCTGCCGAGACAATGTCCGGCGGTTCAAAACCCAAGGCACACACCTCTGATTTTTCGAAGTTATGTGTGTATTGTTTATCAATTATCGTTCGCTTTAACGGTGAAGGAAAACATCGTGAGGAAACCTACATACCTGAGAATTCTCGATAAGAATTTCGAGGGTATGTGAAGTCTGCCAATCCGCACTAGGCCAGCTTGGTGGACTAAGGCCTAACCCCTCTCAATAGTAGAGGAGGCCCGTGCTCAGCAGTGGGCAGTATTTAATACAGGGCTGGTATTATATTATATTTTTTGGGCTCCAATTGTAACTTTTAAGACGAAAATTAATTAGGCTACACTAAAATTATAATTGGTCATATAATATTTTTTTTCCTTATAACAAAAATGTTCTGATAGTCACATCTACTGTGATTTGTTCTTCAAATATGCATTGTCAATTTTGCAGAAGATGAGTTACCTCCCATGGATGCAGCTGGAGAGATTATTACTTGTGAAGCAGCTCCAAGAGAGAAACTTCGTCCGAAACTTTTAAGTTTCCATGAAAATCGACGGCCACCTTATTGGGGTACTTGGCGAAAGAAGAGTGCTTCTATCAAACCAAGAAAACCATTTGGCCAAGATCAGGTAAGTTTGTTGAAATAAAGCTTCATGTCATTATTTAATTTAATTAATGTCAGTGTATTTATTAAAATTATTTAAAAATATTTGTAGAACTATTTCAGAAGATATCTAATGGTGCAATATAAATAAAAAAATGCTGACTGTTGGATATTTTTTTTAAATTTATTTATGCAAATTCTAAGTACATAATTATAATTATCTTTAATGGTGATGTCCACACTAGGCTGTGCCTCCGATATGTATCCTCCCAGTTAGCAATCACCTTACTTACACATTACCTGTGTACATCCAGTCTCGAACAGGCTGTTATAATTGTGTGGATCGGCGTGATCGTCAATATTACTCTGTACCATGTCTTGATGCCACTCCACATTTAATTTTTCCATATATACATTATAAAAAACAGATTATTGAAGAAACTATGTTAAATTAGACATTATGTCGGCAGAAACAACTGGATTATGAAGGGGACAGTGATGAAGAATGGGAGGAAGAGCAGGAAGGTGAGAGTATCGATGGCAGCGCTGCTGGCAGTGATGATGAACAAGAGGCTGATGAGTATGAAGTCGATAATGAGGTGTTTGTGCCTCATGGATATCTTAGCGATGAGGTAAGGAAAATAATAATGAATTAGAGTGCAAAGGGTTGAATTAAAATTCATTTATTCTCACATCAATCATATTTAATTAATTAATTTAAAAAAATGGGTTAAATAATGTGTCATATGTTGGAAATGTGTGATATGTATGTGTAGGAATAGTTTCACCTTTTTCTTCATACTTTGTTAACACTTTTGACTGCTATCTGAAAAATAAAATTACATTTAATTATCACATGAGATAGAGATCCTCCTTTCCTTAATATATATTTAAATCATGTATTATGAATCATACTTGGTTAAATTGATTTCTTTATAGTTTCAAGATCAATCAATTAAAAAGTAATGTTTTGTTAATTTCCAGGAGGCAACCATGGATGATGATGATGTCCTATCACTCTCGCCAGAAACACAAAAAGTTAGACTTAAACATTTAGAAGATGAATTCGAATCTGAAATGAAAAAACCTACAGAAAAACTTAAACCTCGCATGTATGGCCTCCTTTGGGAAACAACTGAAGGCGGCAAGCCGGAAAAATGTGTTGACTCACTATGGAACTACTTCGGAAAGCTTTCAATGATTATGGATGATCCTACCCCTCTATTGCAACCATCCAATGAGCCTGAAGAAACGGAGAAAAAGAAGGTAAAAAAGAAGAAGATTGTACCTTCAGAAAAAAGTGACCAAAAAAGCCCCAAACTCAATAAAAAGAAAAAAACAAAAGTCGATAATAAAGAAGCTAAACCAGCTAATAAACCAGACGCTAAAAAGAATGTGTCAGAGAAGAAAAGTCAGCCTGGTATCAATGTATTTTTAGCAAAGTATAAATCTTCATAATTTTATATTTTTACACGACCTTATGCCACTACTACTGCTCTAAGATAATTCGTCGCAGCGGCAACATTATAGTTTCATTCAGAAATACACTTTCGCACACACCATATTCGCACTAAACTACGAAATGATCAAAAATTTGAAAACTACAACCGGGATTTTTGGCAATAATATTCGTTAGTCATGGATGATTTTTGGCAAGATGTTAGAAGTGGTAAAGACGAATATGTGGTGTCATTTAGTAATGCAATGTAAAAATGACCCTGAATAAAATTACATACTTTATAGACTGGATTCTAGACTTATCGCAATCACTGGTGGATTCTCTAGCCTATTAAGTAAAAAAATATATTTATAATAGTATATTGCATAGCATTACTCAGTGCTATATATACATAATGTCATAATAATTTTTTAAACAAATTATTAAATGTGTAAATATTTCATTATATTATAATATCTGTAGTACTTATTGTAATTTTATAAAAAATACAAAATTGATCAAATAAGAGTTTTATTTTTTGCTACCATTATAAAATAAAATAAAATACTTTATTCATCACGTAGGCGAACATAGTTGCACTTATGATAAGTCAAGATACATTAAATTGATTATATTAATAATTATTATAAATACCAATGGTCACTTATATAACTACCGACATTTTTATTGGGAGTAAATCTATGATAAGAAATAAACAAAAACAAAAAAACAGCTCGGGCTGGCAGGAAAGGGGATATAAAAAGGACATCATTTTATTAAAATAATGGGAGGAACGCGTAGCGATCCTCACCGGTGAGGACACTACAGGCCCTAGCCTAGCTAACCTACCAGCCTTATGCTATGTTTAGACCAGCAAGGTCTCGAAGCAATAGGTATATTGAAAAGAACTTCCAGATCAGTGATGCTCAACTTTTTACTATATGGGCCACAAGACGTCTTAGCTATGGGGCCTCGGTGCGCAACTTTTTATTAGCCTATTAAAATGTTATAACGTAAGTAACTAATATTTAAAGTTTCATTTATTTCATTGTAAAGTATTTATATTTCACGCAAGTATTATATCTTTATAGGATTAGCATAAAATTAAAGCTCAAGTGATCTTGGGAACAGTTTCTTTGTGTGAGTTTGTGTTTAAGTGATTTTTTTAAGTCTGGTGGGCCACTTGCAGTAGCTCGGCGGGCTGCTGCCCGCAGGTTAAGTACAGCTGTTCTAAATGCTTTAAGCCAAGTTTAGACTTAACAAGTTCTCTTAACTATATATTGCTCAAAAACTTCCAAGTGCGTTTACGCATGCTCACGCCTTTATCCCCGAAGGGGTAGGCAGAGGCGCAACTAGTGCACCCACTTTTCGCCAAGCGTATTCCGTCCCATGATGTGATAGGGGGCGAGCCTATCGCCATCATCATCATCATCAGCCACATGACATCCACTGCTGAACATAGGCCTCCCCCAAAGATTTCCAGACGGACCTGTCAAAAGCGGCCTATCGCCATATCGGGCACAAATTCCAGACTCCGGGCTGATACTGAATAGAAAAATCCAATATCACTTTGCCCGACCCGGGGATCGAACCCGAGACCTCAGCCTTGCAGTCGTACCGTAATACAACTACGCCACCGAGGCAGTGTGCATTACACTGGCGGCTAAGTTGGAAGATAACTTCTGCAAGTTCTCTTGCTAATCTAAACTCTGCAACTTTACTCTGTCTACGTTGTTTTGTCGTAAAACATGCCGAAGTTATCTTGCGCAAGCTATTTTTCCGTGTAAACAGTCACGGGCCGTGTGACTCACGGCAAGCTGACTTGTGCAATATTTTGAAGCTTGTAGAACTTCTGGCAAGTCGCATGTGTAAACACCATTTGACAACTTGTGGGGAGAACTTGCTGAAGAAAGAAGTTTTAACTTGCTGAGCTAGTACAAGACATTTTTTTTATTGTTCCATACGGATTGGGCTAAGGTCAAATAACATATTGCTGAGAGAACTCTAATCAAAACATAGCTAATAATAACTTAAGCTCCCTAAAGTGTGGTTTAAGCTAAGTTTACACTAGCAAGTTCCCGTAGCAATATATTGCGATAAAGGAAATGATAGCTTTCTCTGATTACGTTATTTGAGTTCTAGCCTCTAGGGTTACTGGTTAGTGGTTCGGGGGCATCTAAAGAATTCCGCCACGGCATCCCCTGCCTGTCGTAAGAGGCGACTAAATGGGGTTGGCGATAGTCGCGGGGTGAGCAGTGGGGGTCTGTTCACTCAACTACTTCAATGTAAGCGACTCCGAGGTGGACGACAATGCGCGTAGTCGGTCTCCCGCAGTCGTAAACGCCGAAGGCGTGCTTTAGAGTTTGGAGGCTTCTCAGCCTCCTCATTTAGAGAGGGGCCGCAATGCGGCATCGCGCTGGGGCGGTCCTGTGCGGCTATCTTTGTGCAACAAGATACCCCGGGGCCGTCCCGTAGGCGCCGAAGAAGGCCACCGCGGGTTTTGGTTGGTATGCCGGTGTAGGGTGTACATAGTGTTAGGGACTCGGTCCAATGCTCGCTCGGATGATGCTATACTCCCGAGTATCGACATTGGGCCGTAAGACTGTGTGAAACCAACATAACCGTTCCACTCACCCCCCAGTGGTGGTAGCGATAAAGCGTTTTTTCCCCGCGATAAAAAAAAAAAAAAAAAAGGGTTACTGGTTAGTGCTATCGCCATTCGCCAAGCAAACACTATCAGCCGGTCTCAATAACTTACTAACAGGTAATAAACAGCGAAAATGATTACTGTTAGTGGTTATTTGTGTTTCTAAAAAATAAGATAGATAAGAATTGATATTGAAAACGCAGTAACGGTTAGCGTAACTTTTACTGTCGAGTTAGATAACAAACTCCAGTTAAATGTTAGTAACTTATTGAGACCGGCCGTATGCCAAGTACCTAAATAATATCAAAATTACAAAACTATAGGTAGTGAATCGATGAGTTATTTCGGTAAGGATAGACATCGACATCGAGTCAATGTAGCCGATTAATGGCGCAACACTATACTTTCCGTGGTATAGTTCGTTCACCTTTAAGTTCCGTTGGCGTTATATTGGCAGCAAGGTATATGCAGTGCTGCTACATCACACAAAATGTGTTACCTTGAAATAAAGGATTTTTTTTGTAATGTGAACATGTTTTGTCTAGTAACAAAACACTAATATTTTCAAGTCAAATTTTAAAATATATAGGTAAGCGTAAACTATGTACCCACTTTTCAAATAATCACTCTCTTGTTTAAACGCGCTAAACTTGTATATATATATGTATATATATATATAATTGGTTTCTCGGAAACGGCTCCTCCGATTTGGATGAAATTTCGGATTTGTATAGTATGAGCTGTAAAAATGAAATTGCGGTATTCAGTTTTTTTATCAACTCCAAACTTGTGGGGTTATAATGTGGGAGATGCTAAACCGTTGAACCGATTGTAACGAAATTCGGTATTGGGATATCTTGAACGTTGAAAACGAATATGGGATGTTTTTTTATTAACTCTTATTTAAGGGGGGATATCTTGAACGTTGAAAACGAATATGGGATGTTTTTTTTATTAACTCTTATTTGAGGGGGGTAAAAGGAGGGAGAAACTAAGTCACTGAAACGATTGTAATGAAATTTGGTATAGGGATATCTCGAACGTTTGAAAAAAATATGGGATATTCAATTTTATTATCTCCTATTTAAGGGGGGTAAAAGGAGAGAGAAACAAAACCGCTGAACTTGTTTTTTTTTAATGGTCCTACCGACCAGTAGACTGACTGATCGGACTTTCGGGTGAACGCTTTAGGCGCTCGCAACTCTTGATTTAAGTAACCATGCTGAGGGCAACCCACTAACAGGTTACGAACCTCGGCTCAGGACGGTCACTGGGAGAGGATGGGACATCAACGATTAGTGGGGAAGGTTGGTGTTTAATCTAATCCTATCCATTTATTTCGTCGGCACGCGGGCCGGAACTGTTAGGAGGGTCGGAGGGGCGACGGGGAACGCGACGTGGTCCTCGGTGGCGAGGACGGAACTGCGGTCGTGTGGAGTGTAGGAGTTTTAGGAACTCGTTCTTACTGCGAATGGCCAGAGTGATATCGACCTCTGGGTCGGTTAGGACTGAACGCGGCCGTCTCCATTTGGCGCGGTCGAATGGAGTGTATATTGACGCTTTGCGGACTAACGTATTTGGGTGATTTATCGCCCGATCGAAGTAGCGTTTGAACTAACCATTTTACACTTTGTCCAGGTATTGTGTAGAATGACTGGGGTGTCCGGGCAAAGCATGAAATAACCGTTTTACACTTTGTCCAGGTATTGTGTAGAATGACTGGGGTGTCCGGACAATGCATGAAATAACCATTATGTACTTTGTCTAGTCATTCTGTAGAATGCAAACCTCCCAGCGCCCTTCCGCTCACGTGCCTGTGTCGATAGGATGATGTTATACAACAAAGTTATAATTTGTTATATCGTGTTGTAATTATTTGTATAACATCATTAACAATTCATAACTTTTTTATTTTAAAAAGTTAGACAGCAAATGTACGCAACATGCTTTAACGTTATATAACTGCTGTGTGGGAGCACCTTTACAGTGAAAAATATAACAAAAATAAATTAAACTTCTTATATAAATTGGAATGGTTACAGTAGTTGTAGGAGATTCACGGAATAAAGTACAGATATTTGATATTGGATTCTGTATTAGATACTTAATATAAAGTTACAAAACGGTTACAAGAACTGAGCACAATAATCCGTTAACTAGGTGAGTTTGACGTAGCCGCCGACAGTGACGCCGTCATGCGGCAGGAATCTTAAACTACAAATTGCGTTCCATTTCTTACATCCACCCCGGAACGCAATCCCATATTAGTAACACAATATACATGTTTCTCTACTGTTGTTCCTTTAGTTAAAATATCAGAAATGTTCTCACAACCTTTGACATAACAAAATTTTAACGAATTATTAACAACATGATCCTTAAGAAAATGGTATCTAATGTCTATGTGTTTTGATCTGGGTAAGTAACAATCATTGGCAGATAGCTTGATAGCGCTCTGGTTGTCGCTGTATATGTGCAGTGTGCCGGAGTCGCGCCCGAGCTCAGCCTGCAGCTGTCGCAGCCAAAGCGCCTCCTGCGCCGCGCTGCCCATCGCCATATATTCAGCCTCCGCAGTGGACAGAGCGATGGTCCGTTGTTTGCGGGAACACCATGAGATTGCTCCACCCTGAAACATAAAAACGTAACCGGTGCACGATTTCCGGTCATGGGTGTCACTTGCCCAGTCTGCATCACAGTAACCTGTGATTTCTTCATTACCATTCTTGGTATATGTAAGTTTGTACCCCTTTGTGCCTTGTAAGTACCTCATTATTCTTTTTACTGCTGCCCAATGCTCAGACATCGGTTCTTTGTTAAATCTACTTAGACAATTTACAATATATGAAATATCGGGTCTGGTTCCTTGAGCAACATATAAGAGACTTCCAATAGCTTGCTGGTATGGGCAATCAAATGTTTCATGCTCTGTGTTTTCACAAAACTTCAATCCAACTTCCACAGGTGTCTTAACAGTTTTGCAGTCTGACATGTTGAATCTACACAATATCTCTTTAATGTACTTTTCTTGGTCTAGCATAATTGAATTTTTTGTTCTGGTTATATTAAGACCCAAACATTGGCTTACTTTGCCTAGGTCTTTCATACTTAGCTTCTGTTGCAATTTTTCCTTTATAATATTTTTTGTCTCTTTCTGAGAAGCAAATAATAAAATGTCATCAACCCAGATTGCAAGGTAAATTCCCATGTTGATGTTATAGTATACACATGGGTCAGTTTTTGATTGATGAATGCCCATTTCTTTTAAGATTGTACTGAGCTTAATGTTCCATAATCTACTGGCTTGTTTCAGGCCATATATTGATTTCTTCAAATGACACACCTTATCTCCGTTTTTATACATTTCAGGCTGTATCATATAAATATCTGTATCTATTGATCCTTGTAGAAAAGCTGAGACTGCATCCATTTGCTCAACATGAAGGTCTTGCTGTGCAGCTAAAGCGAATAAATACCTGATGGATGTCCATCTTACAACTGGAGAATATACTTCTTGGAAATCCACACCCCTTTTCTGCGCATACCCTTTTATGACAAGTCTTGCTTTATATTGTATGACAATTCCTTGTTGATTGCTTTTTCTTTTAAAGACCCATTTGCATGGCAATGCAGTTTTTCCAGAAGGGAGGCCTACCAAATTCCATGTCTCATTTTTCAATAAAGAATTTATCTCATTGTCCATTGCTTGTTTCCATTCATTAGCTTCTGAAGATGATAGCGCTTCTTCTACTGTCTGAGGATCAGATAGATTGGTATAAAAGCATAACATACCCTTTTTATCATGGTCAACTTTATTTCGTGGTCTCAGTGTGATCATTCTAGTGTTCACCTCCGGAACTGTAATGTGTTTAGGGGGATGGTATGTATCATCAAGATCATCTGTATCAGTCTCATACCTGCTGCCAGTGTCATTATCGGCTTCTTCCAAACTAGAATTACATGTTGGCTGAGAAGTAATGTCTGGGTCCTCCCGTTGCTCGTCTTGCTTTGTATTACAGTCCTTTGGCATTTCTGATATCTCCAATTTCTCCTCTCTTGTTGATTGGGCTGAAATGAGAAATTCATCACATAGACCAGTTTTTTCAAAAAAATTTACATCTCTACTTTTTATTATCTGATGTGTCTTAGGGTGCATGACACGGTATCCCTTTGTGCTTTCGCAATAACCTACGAAGATCATCTTTTCGGATTTCTTATCCCACTTTTGCCGTCTCTCCTTGGGGATATGCACCATCGACTCGGAACCAAATATTCTCATGTGAGACAATTTTGGTTTACGTCCCGTCCACATTTCATATGGAGTAGTCTCTCCAAGACTTTTGGTTGGTGACCTATTTACAATATAAGCGGCTGTGGCAATGGCTTCGGCCCAAACAGGTTTACTTAGATTAGCATTGGATATCATGCATCTAGCCTTTTCAACAAGTGTTCTATTCATCCTCTCTGCTAATCCGTTCTGCTGGGGGGTGTATGGAGTTGAAGTCTGATGTATGATTCCACAATTAGCCAAGTATCTCTCAAAATTATTATTACAGTATTCTTTTCCGTTATCGGTTCTTAATATTTTAATTTTAGAGTCAAGTTGATTCTCTACTCTCCTTTTAAAATCCTTAAAAATATCTAGAATACTAAGCTTATCTTTTGTGAAATATACATGTACCATTTTGGTATAGTCATCTATGAAATTAATAAAATATCGCATACCTCCATAAGATGTACTTTCCATTGGGCCACACAAGTCCGAGTGAATCAATTCCAAAGGTTTTGTTGCCCTTGTACCAACATGTTTGAACGGAAGTCTTGTCTGCTTACCTTCAAGACAGCTTGGACAATGCACCTTAACTCGGTCACCCTTTTCCAGCTCAACCCCCTCAGCACAACTTGGTAACTTTTGTAAATCTGAAAAATTCAAATGTGCCATCCTAAGATGCCATAACTTTACATCATTGGGATTACTTGATGCCAAGTGAACAGCCTCTTTCTTTGACTGCATATCCAAAGCATATAATTTATTACTTAATGTAGCTGAACATATAAGTCTTCCATTTATATCATTGATACTGCATCCTTTTTCATTAAAAATAACTTTATATCCATTTTTTGTGATAGTGCTGACTGATATTAAATTGGCTGCAAGTCCAGGCACATATAACACATTTTTTAATAAAATTTTACCTCCCTGTGATATGTTGACACTTATTTCTCCAATCCCCTTTACAGACAATGGCTCACTGTTGGCCACTGTAATAGTTTTAACTGATGGTTCACGGATATTATACATCCATTCTTTGTCACTACACATGTGCATGGATGCACCGGAATCAATGTACCATTGTTTATGATTTTCACCACTAGTGACCAAAAAAGCTGCGGCAAAACTAGAACTCTCTGGTTTGTAATGTTCCTTTTTCTTCTTTGAATCTTGACAATATTTTGCAAAATGTCCATAACCATTGCAACTGTAACACCTTGGACCTTTGATTGTCTTAGTGAGTTTAGACTTATGTGGATTATGTTTTCCTTTTCTTGCATGTGAGTAAAGCGCACTATTCAAATCGTTAACTTCTATTTCTTGCAAGAGTTTGGTCTTAATTAGGTCTGCACTAATTTTAATTCCGGAGTTTTCGAGTCCCATAATCATAGGCTTATACTGATCTGGCAGACCAGCCAACATTAACGTGCCAAGCCATTCGTCGTTTACATCAAAGTTGATATTCCGCAATTTATGCGCAGCATTCATAATTCTGCTGATATAGTCCTCTATACCACTGCTAGACTCGAGGGATGTGTTTATCAATTCCTTGAGTAAACCGACTTTTCTGGTAAGCCCATTATCATCAAATGCTTTATGTAGGTTAGTCCATACCTCTTTTGCGGTATTGCAGTCCTGTATGTGAACATAGTTCTGGGATTTTATCAATAAAATAAGCTTCGACTTAGCCAAAATGTCTTTCGCCGAATCCACTTTTTGTTCTGCTACGGGTTCCACACAATTCCATAGTCCCTCGTGTTCAAGGTAGGTTTTCGCACTAAACTTCCAGGTGGCAAAATTATCGCGACCATTCAATTTTTCCAGATTGAACATATTATGCGAAGTCATAATGGTTACGCGTATAACGTATTCTATATAACACAAAATGGCCGGTACAAGTTATACTTTCGGAGAATCTTCGATATCACTGATATTACTTTATTCTGAACCACGCTCTGCTACCATGTAGGAGATTCACGGAATAAAGTACAGATATTTGATATTGGATTCTGTATTAGATACTTAATATAAAGTTACAAAACGGTTACAAGAACTGAGCACAATAATCCGTTAACTAGGTGAGTTTGACGTAGCCGCCGACAGTGACGCCGTCATGCGGCAGGAATCTTAAACTACAAATTGCGTTCCATTTCTTACAGTAGTGAACAATCAACCCTAGTAGAATACATACTTCTCGTACGGAACAACCAAACTGAAACTTGGCCACCACGCCGTGTCGAAGCCGCTGACGATGGGATGTCCACAAGGTTCGGTTGTAGGTCCTTATTTATGGAATTTGGGATTCGATGATTTTCTTTCGATTCCTTTACCAGTGGGATGCACTTTGACCGGATATGCGGATGACGGCCTATTACTCATAGAGTCAAATAGTAGATGGGGGTAGAAAGTTTGGCGGAGACGTGTTTACAATTAATATCTGAATGGGGTGAAAGAAACCGCCTTACCTTCGCACCGCAGAAAACGTTCCAACTGCTTTTAAATGGAATATTAAAATCACCGCCACGAATTAAATTTTATAATATCACTGTCAAGAGAAAAGAATCGGTTTGTTATTTAGGGTTAATCTTAGAGAGAAGTTTTTCTTTTACGCTTTGACAAGGATATCGACTTCTACGTGGGGACTATCTTTCGCTACACTCAAAGTCATTTATGGAGCGACTTACTTAGCATGTATTACATAAGGGTCACCTGTATGGGCCGATAGGGCTACTATCGGTGCTGTGCGCAGAAAACTGCTCCAGAGTCAACGTCTGGCGTTGATATTCTTGTGTAAGGCGTATAGAACTGTTAGTACGGAAGCTTTGCCTGTCCTCGCGGGCGTACTCTCAGTCGATTTGGAGATACAGCGCTATGCCGCTATGTATTTCTCCACTAGAGAGTATATGGACAAAAGATTTCTTACGGCGCGTGACCTCTTAAAAATCAATAGATTATTTAAACCGCACACTGATGTACACAATGAGCTGTTAAACGAATGGCAACATCGGTGGGACGTATCATCGAAAGGGCGTCATTTATATAAATACTTTCCGTGCGTTCGCGATCGCCTAAATAAAACCTGGCTAGAAATAGATCATTGTGTATCGCAATTTCTTACCGGCCAGCTTCTTATTTTTGATATGGAATTTTATTCAAGGAAATACATTGATCCTCTGGTTACCCTATTTTTTAAAACTTAAATGACGGGAATTTTCTTCATAATGTCCACCATCTTGTCAGACAGGGGTGCCAATTCACGCCATCGGTAAAAAGATTTGAAACGCACTATATCTTTGCACTAAACTCAATATAAGCGTAGCTTCTTTAAGTAATAGTGTTGGGTAGGACACGACATGGAAAGAGTTTGTAAGAGAAGCCTCTTTTTGCACTACGCCAGTACAATATCCTACTTCAAATGAGGCGAGGCGTACTACCTACCTACAACATTTTTGAGGGAAGCCTATGTTCAGCAGTGGACTTCTAAAGGCTGAAGAAGAAGAAGTACTACTTACTATTGTTATTGGTAGCATGCGTCTCGCTCCCTCTCTGTCCTCGTCCTATAGTTTTATGGAGACGGAAAGTGAGTCACGACTGCCGCGTCATAAAATTTGAAGTAGTACAATACTAGTACAGTAGTAGTTTACTGGTGGTAGGTCTCTCATTATGCAAGAGGCCGTCTGGGTGGGTACCACCGCAATGTCTATTTCTACCGCCAAGCAACAGTGTGCATGCACTGTTGTGTTTCGGTTACAAGGACATTGTAGCCACTATAACTACTGGACATAATGAGACTTAACATCTTATGTCTCAGGATGACGAGCGCAGTGGAATGCCACACAGTACTTTGTAACTCTAGGTGCTGGATGGGGTTGCTACTGTTTATGGGTGGTCGTATCACTTACCATCAGGCGAACGGCATGCTCGTCTCGTCATTCAATGCAATAAAAAAAAAAATATATATATATATATAAAATGTAGAGCCGCTCTTACATTTTGACGTCATGTACGGGACAAATGTACCACCTCTTGCATGTCCTACCCTACGCAACACTACTAAGTAGTCTCTGCTCAATATTGAGCTGTCAAAAAGGAGTGTCACTTTTTTTCAATTCGCGTTTTCCGCAACTTTTTTACTTATTTTTCTAAACTGGGCGTATGTTATTTGTCGACGTCAAGAATTTTGCTAAATTGAATAAATTCGAAATTTGGAAGACGGTGATAATCTGAAAATAAGTAATGCCGTGACGAAGGAGTCGAGGATTCGCTGTGTGAGTGTTTTTCGTTTCGTTCCATATATCTTTTGTCCCAGCTTTGTAAAAAATATGTTTTATTTACGGGATAATTGATCATGCAAACGTACCAACTAGTTTTTTGTAAACTATTTTATACACCTCATAATAAATCTTTCAATGCTATAGCGATCCAACCTTTTAATTAAATTTAAGCCGAATTGATTTTATCGTTTTATATTTCGCATATAGAGAAAAAACGTATAACGAAAGCGCGGCAAATACGGTGTGAATCATGATTAACTTTTTTGTTTGGTGTACCAAAATGTGCCATCCATGAATCATTGCAAGTACATTTCATTACATACACCCAGTTAGAATCGTTTACAGGTGTGTTCAAGTTGTTTGTGTACTATAACTTTATATCAAAGTGCTAAGCCTTAGGGGACATAGATTTACAAATTGATTCATGTAAATTATTTTCAATGTAGATGTCTTTGTGATCTATTCCATATTAACATATTGTATGTATCTAGTCGTATGTATTGGTGATAGATGTTAAATTGGATTAATTAAGATGGTTACTAGTGACCTTCTATTCAATGATAGAATTAAAGAATAAACCTAGCTGAATGATCATTCCAATTTCAAATACATCTCTGATATTTCATGACATAATATAAGACAAATTCAATTTAGAAATATGTGTCTGTTATAGATAAAATTAATATAAGCTTATCAAGGCAAGCTTACTTTTAGTGTTTCAAGTCGGTGGTAACCTTATTGGTAACATTATTTGTATTTTTAGCAATCTCCATGTTTAATAGAGTATTGATTAAATATTTTAGTGAATTCTAAAATTAACACACTCCATTTCTATTTTTTTTGTTTGGTAGCCTACACAGTACCCACTATTTCTTCTTCTTCTTCTTCAGCCATTGGATGTCCACTGCTGAACATAGGCCTCCCCCAAAGATTTCCAGACCAACCTTTGCTAAAAAAGTGGAGATTAAATACCATATCCATTTTAAACTATAAATGATATATGTTACTAGCCTTGTGCCCAGAGGAAAATATATTTCTAACTATTCTTCTATTTAACTTTTTGATTAACTTTGTTGCGGGTTAAGACTAATTAGTGCTCCCAGAGACTCGCCGAGCTTCACTGCTCGGTGTCATAAAATGCGTGCCACTGCCGATCCTGGCTTGCAAGAGTTGCAGTGGCAGGTGTGAGGGCGGGATAGTCTCGTAGCCTTGTGTCCAATCAGATTATGGACTCTTATGGGATGAATTTTGTAAAAAGTCTGTTTTAGTGCTTGCTTGTGTAAGGAACTATTTGTATTTGTTTGTTTTGCACTTTATATTCAAAAGTATATTGGTAGACTTAATGCCAAAGACATTCTCTCCCAGTCAACCTTAGGGTGGTGCAGAGATAAATAAGGTAGGTGAAACAAGGTCACTTGGTTATTTGACTTAGGTACTCTCCGTTAATTTTCGCATTTAATATCCATCTTTGAAATTGAATTTATAGTGTTACATGCAATTTTTAAAATATATATATAAAAAAAAATATTACAATTAAAGACCTACGCTGAGTTTCTTGGTGCTTCTTCCCAGGTCAGTGGTCTTTTCCGAAGCACTGGTAGAATCTTTAGATGATAAAAAATTTAAAAAATGACGTGTAAAAGTGCCCTTAGGGGCCTAATTACTTAATAAATGATTTGAATTTAACTATTGAGCAAAATGTAACGTTTTTGGAGCCATTTATTTGAGCTGTGCGTTGTCTGTGTTAGTTAAGGAATTGTGTTAAGTAAATAAAACATTTTTAGGTTTAATAATGCAGTCATCATCATAAATTAAGAACTTTACGTTGAGATACAAATTGTAATGTTATTTATATTTTATTGTTTTTGTTTCTAGTATAATCCTCAACCGAACCATCAATGAAACTTAATGGGTTAAGAGGCAAGTGAGCCGAATACAAAATGAGTAAGATGTCAAAGAATAAATTAAATTTGACCCTGCCACCAGGGTCAATAGACACGGCGCCAGCCATCACACCATCAAACATGACACCACAGCTGAAGTCCGCAACAGCTACGGAGTAAGTTTTTACGCATAATATATGCTGTAAAATGTACTTTCATTTATATAAGTGGGTATTCTCAGAGCATAGCAACAGACGGGTTGTACCCTGGATATCACCACTCTTAATCCTTCTCTTAAATATCTACAGTATTTTCTTGTTTAGTACTCTTACATAGATGGCTGATACCATCACACCTTTTTCCCTTTTCAGAGGAAGGCAGAAGTGTACCACACCCACATTTTGTCAGCTATGTTAGGGCCCATTTAACAGGGGGCTGGTCTATTGTCATTTACTGGGCACATTTCCAGACTCCAGTCTGATACTGAGTAGAAACACCCAATAAATGTAATCAAAACAATGGATACAGTGGACGATAGCCTAGTTGGGAATGGAACGGTCTGCCGAGACAATGACCGGAGGTTCAAAACCCAAGGCACACACCTCTGACTTTCGAAGTTACGTGTGTATTGTTTATCAATTATCGTTCGCTTAAACGGTGAAGGAAAACATCGTGAGGAAACCTACATACCTGAGAATTCTCCATAAGAATTCCGAGGGTATGTGAAATCTGCCAACCCGCACTAGGCCAGCGTGGTGGACTAAGGCCTAAACCCTCTCAGTTGTAGAGGAGGCCCGTGCTCAGCAGTGGGCAGTATATAATACAGGGCTGATTGCATTGCATTGCAAAACAATGGGTCAGAATAATACTAAAGCTTGAACAATTTGAATAAAAATAGTGCTTGTAAAGACATTTGAAAAGTAGCGATCATATTGTGCTGCAAAATAAAAACTTGTGTCTTCAAAAAATTGCTGCTCTATTGTACTTTTTCGCATGTTCATGTCTAGGCGTCAGGGCTTGGCTGGTAAATCGAAAACCAGCATCGAAGCCCTGACGGAGAGGTTGGAGCAAATCGAGATGGACGACACGCAGAGACGGAGAATAGAAGTGTTTCTGTGTCAGAAAGAGAAGATCGGGGAGCTTAGTGACGATGATTTTGAAAAGCTTGGAGAGTTGGGTAAGTTGTCAATCCAATTTCAAGTAAATATAGTCGTATCATTTGACTCGAAGTTTAGAAGTAAGTTGTTATGTGAGTAATAATGTGATTTCACATTAGTAGTTTTTTTTTTATTGCATTGGATGACGAGACGAGCACGCCGTTCGGCTGATACGACCGCCCATAAACAATAGCAACGCCAACCAGCACCTCGAGTTACAAAGTACTGTGTGGCATTCCACTGTGCTCGTCAGCCTGAGACATAAGATGATAAATCCCATTATATCCAGTAGTTACACTGGCTACAATGTCCTTCAAACCGAAACACAACAATGCATGCACACTGCTGCTTGGCGGTAGAAATAGACATTGCGGTGGTACCCACCCAGACAGACTCTCACATATGAATGACCTACCACCAGAAAAGTTCAATGTATTTTATCAGTGGTGAAATACTGCTTTATTTTATTGTTTAATTTGTTGTTGTATTCATGACATATTATAATATACTGCGTATTACTATATAATATGTTACAATATTTTATTCAGTTACGTTCCATTATGACAAATTGGAAATCAATAGAATTCTTTTTACGCAGAAAAATGAGTCAAACTATGTAATTAGAATTAAGAGTCGACCCAAATTGTACAGAAATATGTTGATGACGCATTCACGATTTAAGAACACTGTAGTGTATTCAAAGAAACATTTGCTTGTTTGTGTTACAACTAAAAGTAGTCATATGTTTACGCAGTCTTCATCTTAGAATATTTTTCTTAACAAACATACCATCGCGTCTTTTATTTTTTAAGGTTAGGTAGAGGTGTAACAAACTAGCCAGGTTCCGTATAATACAGGGTAAGCCTGTTATGTCAACATCCTTACTTTGGCACGTACTGGCACAATGGGGTAGTGGACTACTTTTTTAAAAATAAATTTATCAAAAATGTATGTCTTCCCAAATCTAGTGGAAAAAGAATTTACTATATACAAGCAATATTAAATGAGTTATAAACCTTTGAAGTTTGGTGGAAGGGGCACCTGTTAGATAACAGAAATAGTATAATGTGTCGTCACGGAGTGTCGCCAGCCATAACGCTGCGTGCGTGAGAAAAAGACAGCGCGATAACCCCACCACGCCCCCACTTTAGCTTATAACAATACTAGCTTATGCCCACGGCTCCGCCCGCGTTAAAAAGTTTTCCGGAATTAAAGTCCAGCTTTATATTTTCCCGGGATAAAAAGTAGCCTATGTGCTAACCCAGGACATGATCTACCCGTGTGCCAAATTTCACCTAAATCCGTTCAGTAGTTTTTGCGTGAAAGAGTAACAAACATACATCCATACATTCTTACAAATTTTCGCGTTTATAATATTAGTAGGATTTCAAATATGAATAACTGCTTTATTTTTCAACCAATTTTGATGCCGAAAGGAGGGATTTCGAGGGATTCTGTCCCTTTAGACAGAGTGGATATAATGGATTTGCTTAGCAGAGATAATCAACACTGCAACTAAATCGTAGGCGAACTTTGATTGCTAGGAAGGATCGGAAGGCAGAAAACAATAAACTTATAGGTAGTGTAGTTGTGAATGAAGTACGAAGAATAAATGAGGTATAAAAGTCAAAGTTTATTCACGGCACACGGAAGAAATAGTTCACACACAGTACAGTACTATAGAAACAGAAGGAGTAAGGAAGAAGAGTAACAGAAACAGTAAAGTGATAGATAGCGAACACAGAACAGCTGGTAGTCGATTGCAAACGTTAGCGGTGCGACAGAGGGCGATACGGGCTTCGCGGGCGATCGTGTGTACCGACTGAGCGCGGTGTTCGGGTGACGGCCGCTGCCCGCTGGCAGTCATCGCTCGGCGCGGTCGGTTGCGTTCGGGCACACTCGGATGCGTGCCGAAGCTACACGGACTCGGGCGTACCGTTATGTCGCAGTGCGTAACATGTTTTAGTGCGATCTCGAAAACGACCGGATATGTCACTCGTGTCATTGACAGATGAAAGATGTGTTTGTATGAATTATGTGTGTATGTAAGAATTTATATTATATGTGTGTGTATCTATATATTATATGTATGTACGTATTATGTGTGTGTGTATAAGTATATCTGTATGTGTGCGTGGATGTGTATATGTAATGTAGGGGTAGCCTACATCACTCCCCCCCTGAGACCGTGCCTACGGTCGATAAAAATCTGGGAACCTAACAGTACGTCCTGAACGTGTCTTCCTAATCCCTTGAGCTAGAGAATCTGGCGTGGAATTGGAAGTAGGATTGGATGTTGGTTCGGAAATAAGGGGTGGGGTTGGATTAGGATTGGGAGAAGTTTGGGTAGGGATAGGATTATTGGGGTCAGCAAGTATGTAGGCCGGCTTGAGGCGGTCAATTGATACCGTGATTTCCTTTCCCCTTACCAAAATTTTAAAGAATTTACTGTCCCTTTGCAGTACTTTAAAAGGACCGGTGTAAGGGCACTGTAGTGCTCCCCGAACCGAGTCATCCCGCAGGAATACGTGGTCAGAGGAGTTTAGGTCCTTATAAATAAAAACTTTGTCCTTATTATGCCTGGAAGTAGGCGTGGGACGCAGTTTGGAAATAATCTTGTGTAGGCGAGCACTGAAATCTGATACGTCGGTAGTATCAGGAGTAGTGGAATTAAGAAATTCTCCTGGCAGACGCAGTGGCTCGCCATACACAAGCTCGGCTGATGAAGCCTGTAGGTCCTCTTTGAAAGAGCTCCGGATGCCAAGTAGCACAAGGGGCAGAGCGTCAACCCAGTTTGGGCCTGTGTGACACATGATGGCAGCCTTTAACTGCCGGTGAAAACGTTCCACCAAGCCGTTACACGCTGGATGATAGGCGGTTGTTCGGCGATGTTTGAAACCAATCGCCTTCCCAAGATATTGGAAGAGCGATGATTCAAACTGTCGACCGCGATCCGTGACAATGTCTGTGGGACATCCAAACCTGGATATCCACGACAACAAGGTTTTCCCAACGGTTTCGGCTGTGATGTCTACCATCGGTGTCACTTCAGGCCATCGGGTAAATCGGTCAACGGCGGTAAGACAATACCGGTAACCCTGTGAAGGAGGAAGAGGGCCTACTATGTCCACATGGACGAAGGCGAATCTCGCACGGGGCAAGTCGAAGGTGCCGAGTGGAGACGAGACGTGGCGATGTACCTTGGCACGTTGGCACGCGAGGCATTTTCGAGACCACTCACGACAGTCCTTGCGCACACCAGGCCAAACAAAACGCATCGCAATTAGCTTTGCAGTAGCATTGGCACCTGGGTGGCTAAGACCATGCATGTTCTCGAAAATCTGCCTGCGGAATGCTGGAGTAACAAACGGCCTTGGTGATGGGGTGCTCACGTCACAGTACACCTCGACGCTAGCGCCCGGGACTTTGAGCTTCTCTAGGCGCAGAGAAGATTCCCCACGCAGAAGATGCGCGAGCTCTTGGTCAGTTTCCTGTGACGAGGCAAGTAAGGCGAAGTCGACAGGCATCTGCAGTTCATCAACACGCGAAAGTGTGTCGGCGACGACGTTGTTTTTGCCGGAAATATGGCGAATGTCGGATGTGAACTGCGAGATGTAGTCGAGGTGGCGATATTGGCGAGGGCTGCAGTTGTTTTTCCGCTCGTGGAAAGCGAAGGTCAAAGGTTTATGGTCGGTGTATACCACGAAATGCCTTGCCTCGAGCATGTAGCGGAAATGTTTAATTCCCTCGTAAATGGCCAAGAGTTCGCGATCATACGGTGAGTACTTCTGCTGCGAGGAACTGAATTTCCTCGAGAAGAAACCAAGGGGCTGCCAGGCAGAGTCTTTAAACTGCTGCAGCACCGCTCCCATGGCTACGTCAGACGCGTCGGTGACCAGGGAAAGCTTGGCATCGCAGTCTGGGTGGGCAAGCAGAGCAGCTTGGGACAAGTCTGCCTTGCAGCTCTCAAATGCTTGAAGAGCCTCACCGGTGATATCCACTGGTTGAGAGGCTTTAAGGGAACCAGTGAGGAGGGCATTTAAGGGGGCTTGAGTTTGGGCGGCTTGGGGAAGGAATCGACGGTAAAAATTGACCATCCCAAGAAATCGGCGGAGTTGCCTAACTGTTGTTGGGACGGGGAAGTCGTTGATGGCTTGGACTTTTGACTCGAGGGGCTTCGTGCCAGTACTGGAAATATGGTAACCAAGGAAGGTAACTTCCTTAACGCCAAAGACGCACTTGGAGGTGTTTATGAGCATGCCATAATCCTTCATCCGACTAAAGAGTTGTTCTAAATGCAACTCATGCTCCTCTTCGTCTCTGGAGAATACCAAAAAGTCGTCCAGGTAGCAATAGCAGAAGTCGAGCCCTCGAGTCATTTCGTCGACAAATCTCTGGAAGGTTTGGCCTGCATTCCTTAGCCCAAAGGTCATGTAAGGAAACTCGTACAGACCAAACGGGGTGGTGATAGCGGTTTTAGGGATGTCGGCTTCGTTCACAGGGATCTGATTGTATGCCTTCACCAAGTCGATAGTACTGAATACATTACAACCAGCTATACTGTGAGCGAAGTCGTGGATGTGGCGGATGGGGTAACGATCGGGTATGGTACGGGAGTTGAGTAACCTGTAATCCCCACAAGGTCGCCAACCGTTGTCCTTCTTAGGAGCCAGGTGTAACGGGGATGCCCAAGGGCTCTCGGAAGGACGTGCTGTCCCATTCGCCAGCATGAGCTCGAACTCATGACGGGCGATCTTGAGCTTGTCAGGCGCTAGTCTCCGGGGAGTACATGATATAGGCGGCCCGGGTGTAGTCTTTATGTAGTGCACCGTGTTGTGTTTGGGGAAAGTGTAAGTGCCTGATGGGCGTGTAATTTGAGGGTACTTACTCAACAGTGTATGGTACCGTGATTCGCCAGTCGCTACCTTAATAGATGCCACGTTATCGTCCGCTGCGCGACCACTAGAACATAAGGTGGTAATATTGTCTATTAAGCGATGGTTTCGACAATCTACCATCAAATCAAAATAACTTAAAAAATCTACGCCAATTATAGCTTTGGTGACGTTGGCAACAATAAAACGCCACCGAAAATTACGCCTTAAACCTAGGTTAATATCTAGATCGAGGTAACCAAAAGTCTCTATAACGGTGCCGTTGGCTGCACAAAGCTCGTAATTGGTTTTGGTGCGTCGTTCTCGAAGCGCAGAGTGAGGGTAGACACACAAATCACTTCCGGTGTCGACCAGAAACTGCGTCTGAGAATTGCGGTCGGTGACAAACAGGCGACCAGATGAGGCGGGGCATTCGTCTGCCGCCATTAGCGAATGCCCACGGCGTTTCCCGCCTTCCCGTAGTCACACGGCTCCTCGCAGTATCGCGCCCTTGCACCAAACTTCGAATGATATCGGCAGACTGGATACCTCTTGTAACTGGGTTGGGATCTGGAGCGTTGCCTCTCTCGGGAACGGGAACGGGAACGTTGACGCTGTTGTCGCGAACGAGGATAGCTTGTGTACTCGTCCAGCTTCAAAGCCAGGTGCTCCACCATCTTCCTAAGCTCCGCAATCTCACTGGATGTACCTGGGCTTGGTCCGGTGTTCGCGCTCGCTGCTGCAACGCACGGTGAGGTGACCTCCTGAATCCGGTCAGCGAGCTCCGACAGCTGCTCTAGCGTCTGGTGAGGTTGCGACGCGACGACGGTCTGGATGCTCTGCGGAAGTCGGCTGCACCAAACGGACTTGATGAAGATATCGGGAACGGAAGGTCCGGCAAGGTCTTGAAGGTGCCTCAGGAATTGTGAAGGCCTCCGGTCCCCAAGTTCTTCATGCGTCAGGAGCTGCTTCACCTTCTTCTCCCGAGAAGCACAAAGTCGCCGGATCAGCTCCGCCTTCAACTTCGGATACCGATTTATAGCCGGAGGGTTCACCACAATGTCCTTCACGGCTTTGGCGTGCTGGATGTCGAGGTTACGCAGAACTTCGTCGAACATTGTGTAGTCATCCGTAATTCCGCAGCTGTTAAATTGGCTTTCCAAAAGTGCGAACCATATTTCGGGATCATCGGCAGAAAATGGGGGTACCTTTATTTTTCGTCTGCACGATGTCGACGGTTCGTGTGACCTTTGTTTGACCGCGTCCGATGAAGGTCGCATTTTCTGGCCACGTCGTCGTGTTTCATTGTCTCCGACTGAACGGGTGGTCTTCACCGAATCACTGCTGTCACTCATCTTCAGGTCCAGTATCGGGGGTCACCAGTTATAGGTAGTGTAAGTGTGAATGAAGTACGAAGAATAAATGAGGTATAAAAGTCAAAGTTTATTCACGGCACACGGAAGAAATAGTTCACACACAGTACAGTACTATAGAAACAGAAGGAGTAAGGAAGAAGAGTAACAGAAACAGTAAAGTGATAGATAGCGAACACAGAACAGCTGGTAGTCGATTGCAAACGTTAGCGGTGCGACAGAGGGCGATACGGGCTTCGCGGGCGATCGTGTGTACCGACTGAGCGCGGTGTTCGGGTGACGGCCGCTGCCCGCTGGCAGTCATCGCATGGCTCGGTCGGTTGCGTTCGGGCACACTCGGATGCGTGCCGAAGCTACACGGACTCGGGCGTACCGTTATGTCGCAGTGCGTAACATGTTTTAGTGCGATCTCGAAAACGACCGGATATGTCACTCGTGTCATTGACAGATGAAAGATGTGTTTGTATGAATTATGTGTGTATGTAAGAATTTATATTATATGTGTGTGTATCTATATATTATATGTATGTACGTATTATGTGTGTGTGTATAAGTATATCTGTATGTGTGCGTGGATGTGTATATGTAATGTAGGGGTAGCCTACAAACTGATGACAATGAGTACTTAAAAGTCAACCTATTATTGTTTAGAATACGGTTTAAATAACTATAACATGAATTACATCGGGCGGCTTGAAGCGATGTGGGTAGTTTTTTCTTCTATCGAGTAATATAAGACGTAGGAGAAAATGAGATGCAATTAGTATTAGACCTTCTTGTTAGCTAAATTACTCTCATGGTTATCACCTATCACTATCCGTCGTGTTACGTTTGGTTCACAAATACATTCATATACTTTACCTCTCTAATATTAATTATTAAACCTTCGAATTAACAAGCTTTTTTTTGGGATTAATAGTATCTTTTATTTTTAGGACTTGACCTATCTGTGGGCTTAGAATGTGACAAAAAAAACACGTCACGTCTCCGTTTCGTCTTATTGGGATTGGTTGAGAGACTAACACTTGACTGACGTATTGGTCTCTCGATCAATCACAAGCATCAAAATTAAACGACATCGTTTTACGAGTTGCGTCTTTGAGTCACATTCTAAGCCCACTGTGTGCCTTTCGTTTTAATACTTTAATCGTTTTGTAAACTTCCAAACATCAAACATTGCGTTCATAATATTAGTACGAACTAAGGACTCCAATTGTGGACGATAGCCTAGTTAGGACGGGAACGGTCTGCCGAGACAATGTCCGGAGGTTCAAAACCCAAGGCACACACCTCTGACTTTTCGAAGTTATGTGTGTATTGTTTATCAATTATCCTTCGCTTTAACGGTGAAGGAAAACATCGTGAGGAAACCTTACATACCTGAGAATTCTCCATTAAAATTTCGAAGGTATGTGAAGTCTGCCAACCGGCACTAGGCCAGCATGGTGGACTAAGGCCTAACCCCTCTCAGTAGTAGAGGAGGCCCGTGCTCAGCAGTGGGCAGTATAAAATACAGGGCTGATTGCATTGCATTGCAAGGACTCCAATGAATATAAATAATTCACGTCACGTAGCAGTAACACCTTATCTAGGTCTTACAGAACACACATTACATAAAGTCTATTTTATATGAACCATTTTGTTCGAATTAATTAAATCATAATTTCAGGCCAAGGCAACGGGGGCGTGGTGATGAAAGTACGTCACAAATCAACTGGACTCATCATGGCGCGAAAGTTAATCCATCTGGAAGTGAAGCCGGCTATCAAGAAGCAAATCATCAGAGAGTTGAAAGTCTTGCACGAATGTAACTTTGCGCATATCGTCGGCTTCTACGGGGCGTTTTATAGTGACGGCGAGATCTCGATTTGTATGGAGTATATGGACGGTGGTTCTCTTGACCTCATACTGAAGAAGGCTGGCAAGATTCCTGAATCTATTCTAGGTGAGTGTTTTGTTTGGGCTGTAGAGTATGTAAAGTCGAGGCGAGAATAGTATGTTATAACAGTACCACTACCACGAATTTACGTGTTATCATATCGTTAAAGTAATGGTTTCGTTTAAGTGAATTTTTGTATGGAAATTGCAACAGCGCTCCGTGAGCGTATTTGGAATTATAATACGGCAGCATAAAATTGAGCGTGTGTAAACGAATAGTAAATCGTGTAACCGATGTAAACCAAAAATGTATGGGAATCGGCAACACAAATGTATTTTGTGTCAAACGACTGTAAAGAAATACACACACACACACTCACGCCCTTTATCCCCGAAGGGGTAGGCAGAGGCGCAATTAGTGCACCCACTTTTCGCCGTGCGTATTCCGTCCCATGATGTGATGGGGGCGAGCTTATCGCCATATCGCCATATTGGGCACAAATTCAAGACTCCGGGCTGATACTGAATAGAAAAACCCAATATCACTTTACCCGACCCGGGGATCGAACCCGAGACCTCAGCTTTGCAGTCGTACCGTAATACAACTACGCCACCAAGGCAGTCTGTAAAGAAATACTTTAACGTTAATTTACTCGATACGAATGCTCTAATATAATGCGTATATTCCTGCTAGGGGTACAGTTGTATAGTTAGGCGAAACTACAGCAAATTTTATTAAACGATCCCAATCCCTTTTTATATCAATCGCGAAAATGGACCAATCAGAATATAGATTTTTTTTGACATCCGTAGAAATGACATATTTTGAACGATTTACTCTTGGGATCGGATCGAAGATTAAGATTGGAATAGTTTGTTGAAATATTTTTAAGGGTTAGGTACGTATATTCTTCTTTTGTACCTCAACATTGTTATGACTGTTTTTTTAAATTGTATCAGCAATAAATCTTACGTTCTTTCTACAAATTTGGGTTCTTTTATCGATTTGAAAAACCATAATCGATTTGCTCGGGATTGGAATCAGTGCTTAAAATGGCGATAGCCTCGCCCCTTGTCACATCATGGGAAGCATATAAACTAGGCGAAATGTGGGTGCCTACCCAACTTTTCCAATTCGCTAAATGCGATTCTATGCAACACTTCGGAGAGAAAAACGTAAGCTTATGTATTTAAGTTTAGTTTTTTGTGCTATATTCTTTTCAGCTACCATCAGGCCACATGATGACTTTAATTTTCATTTAATTGACTGCCTCGGTGGCGTAGTTGTATTACGATACGACTGCAATGCTGAGGTCTCGGGTTCGATCCCCGGGTCAGGCAAAGTGATATTGGGTTTTTCTACTCAGTATCAGCCCGGAGTCTGGAATTTGTGCCCGATATGGCGATAGGCTCGCCCCCTATCACATCATGGGACGGAATACGCACGGCGAAAAGTGGGTGCACTAGTTGCACCTCTGCCTACCCCTTCGGAGATAACGGCGTGAGTGTGTGTGTGTGTAATTGACTTGTTAAATAAAAAGACTTGTTTCATTTAATTTTGTTATCTGTACACTTCCTGTGTCTTTGTAGTTTGTAGTCACAAATTTGCATATTAATAGCTGGATAACGTGCGATACAGCTTTTTACATTTCGAATTGAATGTAAATGTGTCTTCAAACAATCAATTGTGATATTCCAAGCGTACTTATCAAGTATGATTAAGTAGGACTGACGTCAGGCATGCTTGACAAGTTGCACTGTAGATATGAGTTGAGATATTTCGAAGAGCTATCGTAATATGGTTGCATAATTTTATCGATCAGTGTTGCGTGTAGATTACCATACCATACCAGCCCTGTATTATATACTGCCCACTGCTGAGCACGGGTCTCCTCTACAAGTGAGAGGGTTAAGGCCTTAGTCCACCACGCTGGTCTAGTGCGGGTTGGCGGACTTCACATACCTTCGTCATTCAGAGTGTAGATTATTATTATTTAATAAACAGTTTAGGTACCCTTTTGTGAGATAGTATGATAATACCGTAATATTGATTAAACAAAACTTATTAATTTAAGATACAATTTGGACCATCGTTCGATGTCGATAAATTTAACTAACGATGTGCTCAGTACTGGATCAATTATGGTACAAGATAACATCTATACTAATATCATAAAGAGGTAAAGTTTGTGAGCTTGTTTGTGGGAAGTAATTTCTGGAAGTACTGAACCGATTTCGATGAAATTTGGTATATAGATAGTTTGAGATCCTGGGTAGGACATAGGACATTTTTATCCCGGGAAAATATAAAGCGGATGTTTATCCCGCAAAAACTTTTGCACGCGGATGGAGCCGCGAGCAAAATCGATATGGTGATAGGGCTCGCCCCCTATCACATCATGGGACGGAATACGCACAGCGAAAAGTGGGTGCACTAGTTGCACTTCTGCCTACCCCTTCGGGGATAAAAGTCGTGAGTATGCGTATGCGTATATGTATACAGATTTGGCACACAGGTATATATATCCTGAATAGGCTACATTAATTTAGGCATGAATAGGCTACAGTAATAAATGTACAAAGTAGGATTTTCCCTGGTAAGATATTCCACGCGTATGTATGGCCGAAAGCAAAATTTGGTACTATATAGTAAGTAATTGGCATAAGTTTACAATATTTGTCGTAAATTGATTTTCGATGACATTTTTCCGCTAATTAGGTGCTATATTTTTAAAATAAAGTATGCTTATATAATACATTTATTTCCAGGAACAATAACATCCGCCGTGCTGAAAGGTCTGAGCTACCTTCGCGACAAGCACGCCATCATGCACCGCGACGTGAAGCCGTCGAACATCCTGGTGAACAGCAACGGTGAGATCAAGATATGCGATTTCGGCGTGTCCGGTCAGCTGATCGATTCCATGGCCAACTCTTTCGTCGGCACTAGGAGTTATATGTCTGTAAGTATCCATTTTGTTTTAGTTATTATATAAATATTGTTTTTTTTTTATTAAAATTAAATGCCGAGACGAGCATGCTGTTTGCCTGATGGTAAGCGATACGACCTCCCATATCAGCAACATTATACTGAACCTCGAATTACAAAATACTGCGTGGCACTCCACTACCTTGAAACATTAGATGTTAAGTCTCATAATGGTCATTGATTACACTACAACTGGTTACAATGTCATTCCAATCTGAACACAACAGTGTATACACACTGGTGCTTGGCGGTAGAAATAGATATTGCGGTGGTACCTACCCAGACGGCTACTCGCCTACTAGTAACCTAACACCAGTAAAGAAAATAATATATTTTTCCAATATTCAAAGGTAAATGCGTCATTACTATAACATAAAACGTGTTATAAAAGGTTTTCTGTATTGGTACTGGCAAATTTTCCAAACGGTAACCTGTTTTTCACGGGATTTTTCGCACTCTTAATAAACCAATGATCTAATCAAAAAACGTTGACTTGTGGGAATCGTCACAAAAACTAACTGTATACATTTTTTTTAAGTTGGGCGGGGAATGAACATAAATTCAAACGAATTTGACCCTATTCCCAATGTTGAAAAGACGCATTTTTTTTCTTAGTCGAAACTTGCCCTTTAGGGTTCATATTTTGCCAAAACTCATCTAGCCAAAATTTTGTATTAGGTCATTGTTTTATTAAGAGTGCGTTTTATTGACAGATGGAGCATTTCTGATAGAATCACATGGGCAGAATCGCGAGCAAAAACTTGTATTAGTTAAATCAACACACCAATATTATAATCTACATTAACATATAGCAACTTTAGGACGAAAACGACGCAATTAAAAAAAAAAACAAAAATTGGGTTATCGTCATAAAATGACTTTAAACTGGTCCCTTTTTTATGAAAATATAATAAAAAGGGACCGATATAATAGTTTTGTCTTTTTCCCGCTTGAATAAGGCGGTGTTTGTACTATTGTTGTATTGAAAATATCGTTTTAAGTAATTTTATGACGATAACTCAATGTTCGTTTTTTTTGAATGATGTCGTTTTCGTCCTAAAGGTGCGATATATTTCACGCTTATTTTTTTCCCCAGCCTGAACGTCTCCAGGGCACGCACTATTCAGTCCAATCTGACATATGGTCGCTCGGATTGTCGTTAGTAGAGATGGCAATCGGAATGTATCCCATACCACCGCCGGACGCGAAGACCCTGGCCGCCATCTTCGGTGGACAGAATGAAGATCATTCCCCTGGTCAGGTATGTGGTTATTTTTTTTTATTGCATTGAATGACGAGACGAGCATGCTGTTCGCCTGATGGTAAGCGATACGACCACCCATAAACAGTAGCAACACTATCCAGCACCTTGAGTTACAAAGTACTGTGTGGCATTCCACTGCGCTCGTCATCTTGAGACATATTATGTTAAATCTCATTATGTCCAGTAGTTACACTGGCTACAATGTCCTTCAAACCGAAACACAACAGTGCATGCACACTGTTGCTTGGCGGTAGAAATAGACATTGCGGTGGTACCCACCCAGACGGCCTCTTACATAATGAGACACCTACCACTAGTAAAAGATCCGAGACCGAGACCGGTTAGATCAGACTTATATGCCTCACAAGAAAGACTAACATAGAATGGCGTAGGGAGGTGGGGGCAGGCAGGGGCGCTACCCCTCTACCAAAGATTCAACAGCACATTCTTCTGTATGCACTTGTGTTCAATTATTAGGATTATCTAATTGAAATTCTCGTTTTACCTCCCCCTGGATATAATACTAGATTTTGTCCCAGCCTGAATTGAAAACGGGCTACTACATTGCTAGCGTAACAATATTATACCTAACCTAACACATCCTACAAGATGTAAAGGGGGCGCATACCAGAGACATGACGTGTGTAAATAATAGCCGATACGGGTCCATTAATCACGTGATATTTTTTTAGCAACTTTTGTACCCCTCTGGTGATATGTAGTGAGGTTTTAGATTACCCCCCTCTCCCCTGACCAAAGATCACGTGTATTTTTTTTTTTGGTACAAAGTATGTATTATCTTCAAATATAGGTTAAAGTATGCCTAATCTAATTTCAATCGCGCGCGAAAAAATTAATACACGTGACATATCACTAGACCCGCCCCCATCCCTTGTGATATTTCGTGATTTTTTCCAAACCCCCCACTTTCCAGCCTCAAGTGATTAATGACGACCCCCATAGCTTCTTGCTTGCTGTTCTGTGATTTTGATATAATTTTTTATTCTCTTAATTAATGTTGAAAGATGAATGAATTAATGATACAGAGTTCCGAGGAACACGTAGTTATTATATAGTCCCCTCCCCAGGCGCCGAACTCGCCCCGTCCGATGGCCATATTCGAGTTGCTGGATTACATCGTGAACGAGCCGCCACCGAAGTTGCCCGCCGGCATATTCTCCGACGAGTTCAAGGACTTCGTCGACCGCTGCCTCAAGAAGAATCCCGACGAACGAGCCGACTTGAAGACTTTGATGGTGTGTATTGGGATTCATTTTATTTGTTTCTCTTTTCAAGTTATATTTTGTATCAAAAATTTGCAATCTATTCTTATATTGGTGGTCAAATTTATTACGCATACAAACATAGGGAAGCTAGACTCGACCTGCGTGACGCTGAGATTATGCAAGTGGACCACATAACTTCAAATATTTAACTAAAGAAACTTTTCACAGTCATCGGAGCTGTATACTAACCCTATAAGAATCAAATGATTCAATGTATTGTAAATACACACACACACGCCTATTATCCCCGAAAGGGTAGGCAGAGGCACAACTAGTTCACCCACTTTTCGCCGTGCGTATTCCGTACCATAATGTAATAGGGGGCGAGTCTATCGCTATATCGCTTACAAATTCCAGACTCCGGGCTGATACTGAATTTAAAACCCAATATCGCTGCCCGACCCGGGGATCGAACCCGAGGCCTCAGCATTGCAGCCTTACCGTAATACAACTACGCCACCGAGACAGTAATCATAAATTAAAAAAACGTAAAATTTTAATGAGGTCTTTGTGGCCCGTATAGAAATAAGGTTGACTATGGTTGCTATAAAGGCTTTGTAATAAATCAATATGTGACCGTATTTATACATACATACATACATAGTATCACGCCTCTATCCCATAGGGGTAGAGAGATCATGGATTGCCACTTTGCTCGATTCTGGCACACCACTTTCGCTTCCTCTACCTTCATCAATCTTTTCATGCACTCCCGCCGGTTCAGGGTACTTTTGACCTGGCCCTTACTTAGAATGTCTCTGAAATGTATCTGACATTCGAAAGTTCGGTGCGATCGACCCCTGCCGGCCCTTCCATCCACACTCGCCTTATATATCCTCTTTGTCATTCTCCTATCATCCATCCTTTCCAAATGCCCAAACCACCTTAGCATACCCTTCTCAATTTTGGTCACTACATCCTCTGTCACTCCACACATGTCCATCACCATAGTGATGACAGTATTTATGTTGGTCCAGAATCACGAATGGATACGCAAAGCGGACGCAGAAAAGGTGGACATAGCGGGGTGGGTGTGCAAGACGATGGACCTCATGCCTTCCACGCCAAACTCTAACGTGTCTCCTTTTTCTTCATAAGCTGCAAGAAGTGCATACTTTCATCAGCGAAAAAGGGTAAACAATTTATTCATTTAATTAATCGATATAAATAGTGATGTTTTTACATGCAATACCGAACATTCGATAACGCAATGGTTCGATCATCGTGCACTATGAATGATTAATTCCGTCTGTAAGATACACCTGTTCAGGTATTAATAATTTGTTGTCACCAGGTCAAAACATTTCCCAAGAGAAAGCGAGCGACACGATCAGTGAGGACGCTGGCGCAGAGGACTAGCCCTGAGACCACGCGATGACAGTAAACAGTATGTCAACTCTAGATACCATTGTCCAAAACCACCACAAGCAAAACACCACGTAACACTTAGTCGAGACGTGATCCCGCCCATAATCCGCTCTTACTTGCCTCTCATTTATTATTCAACTTGATCTACTATGCCTCTCATCACTGTGAACATAGTACACGCAAAATACAGAAGGTATATCTGGGTATACGTGTAGATCGCGATAAATCACGTCTCAATGACTCGTATGAAAAATAAATCACGTCACGAGAAAAATATATTAGAAAATGTTATTCACGAGATCTGTCATCGAATGTTCAAAATTTGATAATTTTTAATTTATTAGAAATTGGCTAAAACTTAAGGTAATTTTCGTAGGTGATATCGAAGAGCAGAAAATGTGTTACGCTACACTATGAAATCGATTTGAAAGCTGTTTCGGTACATGAGTCGGCACATGTGGGTCCCTTGTCGAAACGGTGCATCCCTAGTGAGTTAACAGCGTATGAAGTTTCGACGGGGGACACAAGCGACGACTGTACATGAGTGTTCAAGACTTTCCTTCTCATATACAGGCTATATGAGAACGTGAAAGTATATTATAGATGTGCGTATGGCAACCATAGAAAACGGTGTCCGATAGGGGTAAAATATTAAAACATAGTGCATTCGTGGACGAACTAATCGAGGTTTTATAACGAATAAAATAACAACTAATCGATAAATGGTCAAGTAGAGTTGATTTCACTAGTCGCAAGGCGAAAAATGTTAGTAGTGTTTTGACATATTTTTCTTTGCTGAAAGTGCGTAATTCATGTCAGCTGGTACTTGTTGTTTGAATAGAATACGGACGCGGTACGTTCGCGTGCGGAGCGTTGGAATACTCAAACGGGCGTGCACGCACACACGCGCGCGCGCGTGGGAGCGTTCCGAAACTCGAAACTCATTAAAAATAATCTGTAAAATAGATTGCATTTTTTAGATTACACGAAAAAACATTGAAAAAATGTGAAAAGAAAACCAAAAAAATGTAGGTATTTTTGACGTGATGCACTTTTCCGTTTTGGTTTGAGTTTTATTGTGTTAATATCGCTTCGTTTTGGTAAGTCCGCCTTAATTTACCCGCCTTGTCCCGTGCACCTAGTGTAGAGATATACTTGACTTCGCTGTTGTTTGCGCTATTGAATGTGTGACACTGTTGTGTTTACTGACAGTGTAAATGTTACTGATTCGTCCTTTATCACTTTTCGTATTTGGAATTTTCGTGCACGCTATCGTAGGAATGATTTTATGAGTTGATACGTCCGCTTGCGAATCTTTAATACTTATAATTACCCTATGTAGGTATGGAAACTATGTATTGTAGAAAAACATTAATTTAATTTATTTTAGGTTTTCTTTTTCACTGAAACATGTAATTTTTATACAATAGATGCGTATACCTGTAATGGGCATACATATCGGCCTGTGATATAATGATACAGAATGTTCTTTTTTATGATTTTTTTAATATATAAATGCTGTTGGTGTACCATAACAAATAAATAAATAAAAACATCTAATTGATGATAGTCAATCATGTCACACTTCCCCTGAATACTTTGCATGTTTCGGACGTATCAACTCTATAATTATCCATTTTTATCACACATTTACACTAATTAATATACTTGAGGATCGACCTTTCACATTTAAACAGCGCTTGAAATCGCCGTCGCAGTGTCGATGTACAAATGTTCACCGCGTTTCCTTTGATGCCCGCATGTTCTTTGCTTTGTGGTCGCTATTATTTTGCCCGGTCTTCCTGTTAGAACTTAGGTGAGTTTCGTTTTGTGATGACACAGTGGCTCGTTTGCATTTGTCGTTTGGTTTGTACATTCTGTACGGAATTGTTTTTGTGGTATTTTTGACACTCATGTCAATTAAATGATATCATATTAATATGAATTGATATATATTTTTATTTAGTAGGTTAGACCATTTATAACCGTTTTACATTAAATAAACCTTACTTAACTCTTTTTACCTGTGTTGTAGTTTTCTATAACGTTTTTATTTTTTCAAAAACCTTTTTGGAAATATTTTTTTATGAGTGACAGTTGTGAATGAGCCACGCACGTGTGCTCGAGGTTTTGTGATGTGTTTTGCCTTTTGTATTCAGCATTTAACTTATTGTAAGCATTACAGTTGGGTGCTATTGCGTTACTGCTGAAATAAAAAAAATAAAAAATAATATTATAAATGTCTTTGTATAAATGGTACACACGTTAATGTTATCTGTAATAATATTTTCGAAGTTAGGTTAAGTTTATAATTATATTGTATTCCAGACTGTTTTGTGATTTACAGTGGATTTATTGTTAGAAAGTCGTTGTTTGCATACCTGTTTCGAATGTGTAAGTATATACAAAACATATAAAACTATAGATGTCCTGTATGTATAGAAGAACTGTAGATGTCCAAATATAAAATAATAAATGAGATTGTGTAGATACATCAACATAAAAAAAATAGATAATTTTTTTATTCAAATTATAATACCATTGTTGAAAGATATCATAAATACATTGAAATTTCAGAGGACAATAAATTTATAAAGTCCTGTTCTACAAATATTTCTAGTAGGTACTAACCTACTAGGTACCAGAAATCAACATCTAGACCGAAGAAAAATATTTTCGATCAAATAACTATGCTTATACATTTGAAATCAATTGGTATAAAAATGACTAATGTATTCAAATTCGTGACTTCAATGAAATGTGTTTGGCAATAGATAGTACTCGTACGTAAGAGATGTAACCGAGGCTTCCTTTACTGAAAGTACTTTAGTGTGTATTAAATGCATTTCTAGTAGAAATAGTTCGCAGTTTTTTAGTTTAGGGATTTTTATTTTCAAGTTTACAATGCGTTCTGCTTTGAAGAGTTGTAAAAAATATATAGGAAAATGAGTGAAACTGACTGACGACTTGTTCCTATAACAGAAATGGTTGTTAAAGATATGGACGTAAGGTTTTTCCTGAATGTACAGTCAGCAGCATAAGTAGCTGCACAAATTCAAAATTTCAAATTGCTTACATACTTTTGTGTTCTTACTAATCATTTTATTCTCTTCACAAAAATAAAATAACAGAGATTTACTTTACTTCAGACGAAGAAAAAAATGTTTCAGTTTAACTTAACGCATATATAGGCGATATGAAATTTTGATTTTGTACAGATATTTATGCTGCTGACTGTACACCTACACTGGTTGTATAACAATCCTAATTATTATACGGAATACTGTATTTGGCAGCATTATGAAGGCAATAATCGACAGTAAACCTTTTTTCAAATTGCATACTAGTTGTATATGCAAGACAAACAGTTTTTTAGCAGGACTCATTGTATACGATACATAATTTTAATTTTACGTTATTTATTACGCGACCGTACTGTTTGAACCCAGTGAATTACACGAACATCGAACATTGTTGCGTTACATTGTAATTTATTTGCTATTTGTGAATTTTTGGTAATGTATGCACTGTTATTAAATCTAAATACACGTCCGATCTCTGCTAAGCTAAACGGTTGGTATGCGACTACATTCTATAGTATTTATATAAAGTTACATCAAAACTATAGCACTCAAAAATCGGATTTGTTTCTAGTGAATAAAAATGTACATCCCTATTTGTCGTTTATCGATCGTTTAGCATTTTTCATATCATATTTTACAGATTTATGTGTAACTAAATAGTTATTTTGTATAAGCTTCTTTGTTAGAATAGGTAGGTACGTATGTACAAAATAAATGTTAATGGAAATTTGGTTGTTTTAATTAATGTTCCAAATTCATCATCATGATCAGCCCGTTGCAGTCCACTGCTAGACATAGGCCTCTTCCAAGATACGCCACAGAGCCAATTACCATATCATACCAGCCCTGAATTATATACTGCCCACTGCTGAGCACGGGCCTCCTCTACTACTGAGAGGGCTTAGGCCTTAGTCCACCACGCTGGCCTAGTGCGGGTTGGCGGACTTCACATACCTTCGAAATTCAGAGAACTTCTCAGGTATGCAGGTTTCCTCACGATGTTTTCCTTCACCGTTAAAGCGAGCGATGATTCACAAAGAATACACTCATAACTTTTTAGAATAGTCAGAGGTGTGTGCCCTTGGGTTTTGAACCTGCGGACATTCGTCTCGGCAGTCCGTTCCACTCCCAACTAGGCTATCGCCGCTTCAGAGCCAGTTAGTGGAGTTATATTTCGCGGTTTTAATTAATGTTCCAAATTAGTCATAATGTCTGTAATTGAGTGAATGGAAAACTTAATAGCAGAAATTGTAATTAGCGGAGTGAATGGAAGCGCTAAGAATGACGGTCGAGAGGCGGCTTTTCCTGAACATTAAAATGAAATATGCGGTGTGGAATTGGAGAGACCGCGTCCACAGCATCGATATAAACGGTATGGCACCCGAATGTAATTAAAACTTTTTAAAGAACTATCGTTTGTCAAGGGTAATGACTGTATTTGCGTGTAGGTACATATAATGATGGAAGTTTAGTAATGCCTATTGGTAAAAATTCGGAAAGTACCTATCAACCTTACCAATATTAGCTCATTATGTTAATAACGGACAAAAATCTACGAATATTTAGTTCCCCTTGTTCTGTATGGAAAGTACCTCTAAAATATTTCAGATTATGCAATGCAATCAGCCCTGTATTATATACTGTCCACTGCTGACCACGGGCCTCCTCTACTACTGAGAGGGGTTGGGCCTTAGTCCACCACGCTGGCCTAGTGCGGGTTGGCAGACTTCACATGCCCTCGATTTTTTTATGGAGAATTTTCAGATATGTAGGTTTCCTCACGAGTTTTTCCTTCACCATCAAAGTGAACGATAATTGATAAACAATACACACGTAACTACGAAAAGTCAGAGGTGTGTGCCTTGGGTTTTGAACCTATGGACATTGTCTCGGCAGACCGTTCCGTTCCCAACTAGGCTATCGTCCACTACTTTCAGATTATGCTACAAGTAAATTAATAAATGAACAAAGACCGTAGAGTCGGTGTAAGATTTATTTATTTATTTAAATTAATATAATGTTACATGATGTTAGAAGTGAATGTAGTTGAAAACAAAATGTATAAAGTTTTTTACTATAGTTTATTTGGACACATTTATATAGATTTGTTATACACTGAGCTAAGTAGCAGTATGCAAACGCTGTTAAAAACTACCGAACGGATTTCGATGAAATTTGGTACGGAAGTAATTTGAGACTACTTTTTATACCTGGAAAATATATAGTGGAACTTTTATCCCGGAAAAACTTTCACGCAGTCGAAGCCGCGAACAAAAGCTAGTCATATAAAAAGTATTCCTAAATTCCACAATATCCCGGCGCAATACACCTTTTTGCATAGAGATGTGGGATTTAATAACACTGATAAGTATATTTGTATGCGCCGCAGCTGCTACTGCTTTTTTATATTGCGGTAAAAATGCAAAAAGTTTTGAGTAAGACACTTCCCTGCTCATTATGAATGTGCGTAAATATTGTTTCTGCCGAGAGCCTTTGTGCGGCCTCATTAAGAAGCTATTACGACTCTGGAACTGAAAAAAATCAGCATTAGGTATGCAAATGGGTACTAATTATTTCTTGGCAAAGACCAAGGCAGTTTTATATGTTTAGAATGAACGTGTTTATCTGAATTTAACGTTTGATTTTTTGCGCCGTACTAATAGATAACTATTACAAAAAAATACGCCGTGGTAAATCTAACTTCTTACTAATATTATCAATGCGAGTTCGTGGAAATGTTTGGATGTTAGAAGTAAACGTAGAAACTGGCCTTTGGCAAGAAATTTGGCACATGGGTAGATCATGTCCTGGGTTAACACATAGTCACATTTTTTACCCCGATTATTTGCTTGCATGCGAAATAATGGATATTTTAATCTGTTTTTTTAAGTAGATGGAGCTGGCGTCGTACTGTGAGAGACTTTTCTAGCGGGCAAGGCATTTCACGCGGGCGCAGCTGCGAGCAACACCTAGTTACTTATAAGCAATGACTGACGAGTTATAATACTAGTAATTTAAAATGTTACGTCGTATTTTAGCAAACACTGAACACTTTTTGCATGCCTATTTTAAACATTTTCATCATTAACGTGGTTAACGTTAATTACCCCCAATCCTCATTTGAAACGTAACAAAGCACACGGTTACGTGCTCTTTGAGCAAACACAAATTGCGAAGTCCGTACACAAGTTTCATTCAAGTCGTAAAATCCCAATAAAATTACAGTGCAATTTCTTGCTTTGGTGAACATAAAGGGCCTGTTATTTTCGTCTGGAGAAGTTTTAGACACCCACTGAATAAGCCGGGTGAGGTTCATTAGCAATTATTTAAACCCTTTTGTTGTGTCTTCAATATGATACGGAAGTTTGGCCGCAATTCAACAGGCTTCTAGGGCCTTTTGAGTGTTATTGTCTAGCGTCTCGAGTTGTAAATAAGTCGTTTAGGTAACGAAGTGTTGACATTTCATGTCACACTCACGAAATGTGTTGCGTCACTTGTATGATTTTTTGTACTTCCTACTCATTGATGTATTAGGTTTTTTAATACATCAATGTTCCTACTAATATTATAAACGCGAAAGTTTGTAAGTATGGATGTATGGATGTCTGAATGTATGGATGTTTGTTACTCTTTCACGCAAAAACTACTGAACGGATATCGATGAAATTTGGCACACGGGTAGATTATGTCCTGGATTAACACATAGGCTACGTTTTTATCCCGGGAAAATAATAAGCGGGACTTTTATCCCGGGGTAACTCATTCACGCGGGCGGAGCCAAGGGCAAAGGCTAGTTGACTATGTTTTAGAATTAGTTCGTGTAGTTCTTCGCAGTTATTGAAGTGGTGACAAAGCTCTTGGTCAAGCGCCGAGGTCTAGCGCCTTATAATGTGAATACTAGATATTAGTTATTTCACTAATGGGTAGCAGTTTTTTTTAGCTAGGCGATTCTGCAGTCAAAACCTGGAGAAACCTGCGAATTGGATACTGGAGCCCACGGCTCAAGGACTGCATTACGTCTTCCACTAATGGGTAGCAGCTTTTTTTTAGTTAGGCGATCTTGCAGTCAAAGCCTGGGGAAACCTGCGTATGGAATACTAGCCCCCGGCTTAACGACTTCAGGGGCCCGGAAAGGAAGTGGAAGAGGAAGAAGGAAGGAAAGGTGGGGGAAGGGAGAATGGTTCCCAGGTACTTTTTATCCCGGTGAAAATATAAAGCGGGACTTTATCCCGGAAAAACTCTTTCACGCAAGCAGAGCCACTAGCAAAAGCTGGTAAATAAAATACACTTGCACGTATGATTTTTTAAAAATATAAGTCTTTGTAACTTACCATTTTCTTTCTTTGTTATCAAGATGCAAAATGATCGCGGAAGCACTCAACTTTATTCCGAAATTGATTGAAGTTACCAACATGCCATTCCTAGTTTTGTTGTTTTCCTGCTTCCTTATTTGTATAGGAACATTTTTGCAGAGCTCCATACTTATAAACGAGATTTTATTCATATATTGTTAGATGGGAAAGTTGATTATTGTACGCGCATACTCACGCCTTTTATCCCCAAAGGGGTAGGCAGAGGCGCAACTAGTGCACCCACTTTTCGCCGTGCGTATTCGGTTTCATAATGTTATAGGCGAGCCTATTGCCATATCGGGCAGAAATTCCAGACTCTGGGCTGATACTCAATAGAAAAATCCAATATCACTTTGCCCGACCCGGGTACCGAACCCGAGACCGCAGCATTGCAGACGTACCGTAATACAACTACGCCACCGAGCTTGATGTTTATTGTGGTAGTATATATTTCATTCTTTGAGTGCAATACTTGTAGGAACCCGTATTTTTTTGTAGGAAAAGACAGCATTATAAAACTTACCATCTAATATCTTAGGGTGACGAGCGCAGTGGAGTAGGTATACTCCACTGCGCTCGTCACCGTACTGTACTGTAGTACTTTATAGTTAAAAATTCTGTATGGTGTTGCTACTGTTTATGCGCGGTCATATCGTTCGTATCATATATTTTTTTTATACCGGAGGAATTATCGATGGGTTGCTTTTTGTTTTTCTCTTCTATTCTTCACGGCCAAATGATCCTAAATAATGATTACGCGCACCATTAGATGCAGTAGGAAAATATTGTGTCGTGCCGGTAGAAAACAATAATTCACTGCAAATGATGTTGAGTGGAGTTAAGTCGGAGGAAAATGTCGATAAGCTAGCAAGGGATGTTGTATTCTTTCCTGTCCTAAAAACAGTAGTAGATAATAGTAAATTTCCCGTAGTCAGAGGGTTTAATAGCATCGGCGTTCTCGTAACATATAAAAAACTTCTTGTTTATATAGTAGGAAGGGCTTCTGTTAAATTGCATATCAGTGCCCATAAACTAAATCACAAGTGTGCCCGTGTCATTCGTTTTCCTGTTTGGGTAGATTCCGTTTTACGCCAGAATGTTAGGGGTAGGTATTCCAGTTATCTATACCTACTTAATATAAAGTTGAAGAGTTTGTTTGTTTGGCTGAACGCGCTAATCTCAGGAAAACCGATTTTGAAAATTCTTTCACTAATAGGAAGCTATATTACTCCTGAGTGCTATAGGCTACTCTTTATCCCGGGAAAATAATTTTATCCCGGAAAATCTTTAACGCGGGCGGAGTCGCGAGCAATAATTAATGATAAGCGGTTAGGCAAATTATTGAAAGTTCGAGTTAGGTACCTACTATTAATCGTAGCTTAAGCATTAGTTCTCGCTTTGTCCCCGCGGGGTAGGCAGAGGTTTAATTGGATAGCAGACACTAGTTTTTATCTCAGGCCAAGCAGGTGTGTATTTTGAAATCGGAAAATCACACAAAAAATTGCCCGATCCAAAATTTTATAGACACTTTCTTATTGTGCTTTAGTCTTAAATATCCACATTTTTGTAATCGATATCTGGTTTATACTGCTCAAATTAAGTGTCTTAAGTAACCGAACTCCAACATTGCACATCTTACAGCTGTACTGTAGGAAAGGTAATCAATTCAGGGCCTGATTGGTAGAGTTCTCAGGAAATATGAAACGTGACTGAGAAGTAGGTCGATCGATATTCTATCCCGCCGAGGTACTGATTATGATAACAATACGAAATTACAACTTTTCCTGTTTATTGGACAATTCAAATATTTCATTTATTGAGAAGAGTCGATATCTGTACGAATCCATTGTAAGTTCGTGTAATGTATTCGACGTACAGTCAGCCACATAAGCAGCTGAACAAATTCAAACTTTAAATATGAAATACACTTTTGGATTCTTACCAATTTTTGTTCGCTCTTCGCAAAAATAAAATAAAAGGGATTTACTTCACACAAAGAAAACAAAATGTTTCAATTAAACTTATACTGACTGTACATAGTTATTAATAATTTTAAAGCAATGAAGGTAGTTCGTACTTTTTGATATTTCAGCATTGTCAAATCATTCCGTTGCTTCAATTGCTCCAAAGGAAAAAGAAACTTATCTAGTATTGCTTGCAATGCAATGCAATGCAATCAGCCCTGTATTATATACTGCCCACTGCTGAGCACGGGCCTCCTCTACAACTGAGAGGGTTTAGGCCTTAGTCCACCACGCTGGCCTAGTGCGGGTTGGCAGACTTCACATACCCTCGAAATTCTTATGGAGAATTCTCGAGTATATAGGTTTCCTCACGATGTTTTCCTTCACCGTTAAAGCGAACGATAATTGATAAACAATACACACGTAACTACGAAAAGTCAGAGGTGTATGCCTTGGGTTTTGAACCTGTGGACATTGTCTCGGCAGACCGTTCCATTCCCAACTAGGCTATCGTCCACTTAGTATTGCTTATCGTTGTGCAAATGATTTCTAAATAAATATTGCCAGATGTTTTTCCTTTTGAGGTTTTTCCTAAAATATTTACAGCGTCAAAAGTACCTGCACATAAAATATATTGTTTGTAAAGATAAATATTATTTCGCAAGTGTCCGAAACTCTGGCGGTAGAATCTATAGCAATATACAGTAAGGAAGGCAGCGTGCCGCCTCGAAAACTTACCTGTCTTGCTTCCAACTGGAAACTTAGAAAGAACTAATAGTTGAAAATTTATGAAAGAAATATCGGACAAACACATATAAGTACCTATAACTAATCTATACATATAAATAAAATTGGAGTGTCTGTTTGTAATATTGAAATAACCGTTTTTTCCTACATGTATATGAATATATATACGGTACATACACCAAAATAACATTTTTTACAATTTTTGTCTGTCTGTTTGTTTGTTCCGGCTAATCTCTGAAATGGCTGGACCGATTTTGACGGGACTTTTATTGGCAGGTAGCTGATGTAATGAGGAGTAACTTAGGCTACTTTTTATCCCGGGAAAATATAAAGCGGGACTTTTATCCCGGGAAAACTCATTCACGCGGGCGGAGCCGCGGGCAACAGCTAGTTTTTAATAAAACTGACAGGAGTTTCAACCCTATTTTTAAATGCTTTAATGCATTATATTGCATGAATATCTTTGGGGGAGGCCTATGTTCAGCAGTGGATGTCATGTGGCTGATGATGATGATGATTATATTGCATGCCTTGCCTTGCTCTTATAAAATAGTTAAGAATTTTTGATGTTACAAGTAAACAGCTGACTAGATTCTCAGGAAGCATCAATGATTTCCTTTTTACACGTTTTATATTAGCTTCACCTGTATGTTTGTATGTTAGTATGTTTGTAACTCCTTTGGGCGCGATTTATTTTTAGTGACATCTGTTGGACCAAAGTAGAATTACAACTAAACTGGCTACTCTTATGCGTAAAAAAATCCTACTTGTCACAAGATGGCGCTTTCGTTTTTAGTGACATCTGTTGGACAATAGTAGAACAGAACTAAAAAATTAAAAATAAATAATAGTTTAAAACAACTAAAAAACACGCTTTATAGAAAATCCAACAAAAAAATAGAAAATAAATTTGAATCAACAATGTGCTAAAACACACAAAACTAAGGACGGACAGCCCCCTGCCGCCCGCCCGCAACCCCCGGTGGCCCCTATTAGTCGCCTTTTACGACAGGCAGAGGATACCGTGGTGGAATTCTCCAAACGCCCCCAATCCACAGGGCGGACGGATGGCAGCCCTAACCAAACGTTACCCAATGAACATCCAGGATTCAGGAACAAACTTGATATTTAACTGCGAAGTGACGACAGTGCAGAAGCCTCTTTTATGTTAAGCTTTTGTATGAGTTTCAATACAAAATATATGATCTCAAAACTCATATTCGAAACCGTGTAGGTAAAGTCATACATACCTATACTCAGGCTTTTTATTTCGCAAGGGATAGGCATATAAGATGCAAGTAGTCTACCTACCTGTACCAAGCGCCATAATGGCCATAAATACTAGACTCCGGGCAGATAGTAAGCAGAAAAATTGAATATTACTTTGCCCGACCCGGGATTCGAACCCGGGACCTCGGAGCGATGTTGCACCGCGCATGCAATACCAGGACGCCGCCGAGGCAGTTTTTGGATTACCTATGAGTATTTTTTATAAGTAGATACTTCTAAGTACCTAACTACCTTGTATTCGATATGCCATAATGCAAAATCTTTCGCAATTATATATTGTGGTTAGTGCACTATAGTCTAGTTGGGAATGGAACGGACTGCCGAGACGAAGGTCCGCAGGTTCAAAACCAAGGCACACACTTGAGTTTTCGAAGTTATTTATATTTCTTTCTTTCATCTTTCTTTCTAGTATTGTTTATCAAATTATAGCTTTAACCACAGACTTTAACCTACATTTAAATGATATGATGAGCGAATCTACATGTATCTACATTAAAAGTAAAGCGCAGAATATTCTAGTATGTACTTACCGGAACTGTTTTTTTAAGACCGCGTGTAGTTTTTGTGCCATATATAGTTTTTACCAAACTCGTTTCGGGTTTTACGACGGTCTATATTCTCTAGGGATATACGAATAGTAAATTACTAGTCTGCGCAATGAGTTCTCTGGGCTCGATAAGTTTTGTGGTGTGTTTCAAAATATACCTACTTACTTACATTAATTCACGTCGGAACCCGCAAAGGGTTGGTAGAGGCCGAAACAACAGATAATTTTTTCCATAAAAAGATTATTTTTGATTCCATTTCGTCATTTTAAATGTTACATTGTTGATAGCTTATTTTAGACTAGGAAGTTCTTGCAGCTATATTGCATAGCAGCTTCCGAGCGCATTTACACTGGTGACAATAGATATATAAAACCCAAGGGCACGCACCTCTGACTGCTCTAAAAAGTTATGTGTGTATTCTTTGTGAATTATCGCTCGCTTTAACGGTGAAGTAAAAACATCGGGACGAAACCTGCATACCTGAGAAGTTCTCTATAAGAATTTCGGAGATAAGTGAAGTCTGCCAACCCGCACTAGGCCACCGTGGTAGGCTAAGACCTAAACCCTCTCAGTTGTAGAGGAGGCCCGTGCTCAGCAGTGGGCAGTATATAATGCAGACCTCTTATGGTGGTGGTGGATGACAATCGTAGAGACGCGATGACAACTTTCCTAGAAGGATCCAAATAGTACCTAGTAATAAAATAGTACCTATTTGGTATAATAGCCGGCAAACAACTGGAGCAGACTACCTCGTGTTGGGGAATTTTCTGTAAGTCGATAAATGTTGCTACACTTGTTTGCCGGCTATTATCATCATCATCATCAGCCCGTTACAGTCCACTGCTGAACATAGGCCTCTCCCAAGGTACGCCACAGAGCCCGGTCTGCTGCTTTATGCATCCAGTCGCTGCCGGGTCTCTTGTAAGTCGTCCCGCCATCTCGCCAGAGGGCGTCCCACGCTACGTTTGCCAAGACGCGGTCTCCAACTATTATACTACACACAAAACCATCGTAATTATGTAGGTGCCTCCCCGATTACTATAATTTTATCCATCTCGCTTATCCAATCCTTTGGAAACCTTTTCGTCTGCGATGTCGATGTATCAAATTCTAGTAAATCCGCCAGATGTCACTTTGTTTTTTAACAGTCAATCGGAAAAGCTTCGCTTTGTGAAAGTTTGCCTTTAAATCCTGTTGGAATAGTGATGGTCGTTATCGAAGTGCCGTTTCTTTGTGGCTTTGTGTTTCGTTATTAATTGAAGTAAAAGTAAAATCCACTCAGTTGTAGAGGAGTCCTAAGCTCAGCAGTGGGCAGTATATAATTAAAAGATTTTTTTGTAAAATACTCTTGTCATGTAACACTCCTAGCCAGTTTCGGCCACGGCGGCCAATCTCAACGGAGATCAGCCAGGTACGCAGGAGATATTATAGTGCACAAGTGTGTGCGCAATACACAGGTGCACTCGATATTCCTTCACTCTCATAGTCCGGTGAGACGGCAATCCGACTTGACCGGAGAGAGATCAGGCGCAGGACCAACGGCTTTACGTGCTTTCCGAGGCACGGGGGTATCACACCGCCAACTTCCTGACTCCGAGCTGCGACTGATTATTTTTTTAAGATGGAAAAACCCATCACAATGTTTTTTGGCCCGACCCGGGATTCAAACCCAGGACATCAGCGCGCAAATCGTACTCGTAACGCGTACGCAATACAACTACCCCACCGAGGCAGTCAGAGGAAGATACATATATATCACATATAACACCCCAAACTTCTTTTCCGTTCCCTACATATCTAGCTACGCTAACACTCTTTTATTGTTGTTGGCAAATATCTATTCTGCTTATCTTCGAATACAAAAAAAATCTATACTAATATTATAAAGCTTAAGAGTTTGTTTGTTTGTTGAAGTTTTTTTATTTTTTTTTATGGCATTGAATGACGAGACGAGCATGCCGTTCGCCTGATGAAGTAAAACTTTTATCGACGTACGGTAGAAATCTATGTTAAAAAAAATCGTCAATACGCCACCGAGGCAGTCATATTGTCACTCTTGTCATATTGAGATGTAAGTTGGTTAGGTAAACTATCGAAGTCACTGAAAAGTAACAGAATATTCTAAATACCAATTCTGGATTTACTTGGAAATTATTGACATCTTCAAGGGGGTTGTAAATTAATTATAGGTAATATTTAATCTTATCGTATAAATACAACTTTCATCTTTACAGACAGTAAATTCTTATAAATCGCAACAATATCCCGTGTATGATGGTTTTGAATATTGTATACAAAATCTGCATTACTATTTATCAAAGAAATAAAATAAGGACCAAAATGGACACTGATAATACTAAAATTACTGGGCTTTGTCCATTTGTTCACCCTAGTGAATTCGTTTGTAGGATTAAGTGCGACGGAAAAATCATTTTCGCACAGTTTCACTCTGATCCTTTCCTCGCAAAGGAACGAATAATAATACACGTGATTGGTTTTTGGTTTTATTTATTTTTATACCACAGTTTGTGCCGAGGTCTCGGGTTCGATCCCGGGTCGGGCAAAGTGATATTGGGTTTTCCCCTCAGTATCAGCTCGGCCCTTATCACACCATGGCACGGAAATCGGAATACGCACGGCGAAAAGTGGGTGCACTAGTTGCGCCTCTGCCCACCCCTTTGGGGATAAAAGGCGTGAGTATGTATGTATATAAAATACTTATACAATATTATGTGTTATGTGTGTCAACCTACAATAATAAAAACTCGCTTCTTAAAATTCTCTTTAATTAGTCCTAGTTTCATATTTTTGGTAAATTAGATTTAAAATTTTAGAGATGAAAGCCAAAACTCTCATTATACCTACAGCTAAAATGTAAAATAAGTGGATTATACAAGGGGAATAGCGTCGGTGCGGACATTCAGCTCAGTTTATTGTTATGCCGGTACATTGTCCTCTAGGTACGATTGGCGTTGTAAATGTCTATAATGAACCTATTAGTTACGCAGCACGCTGATACGGTTTTGCTTTTGTTGCTCCAGTTTGATCACTTTAATTGCTGCAGGGACTGTATTCGTCTTGATTAGAACAAACTCAAAGTAGTGAAATGTCTGCTAAAAATATATTGGGCTCCTCTAATGTAGTGTATCTTACTAATTTTATAAATGTGAAAGTTTGTGAAAATGTTTGGATGTTTGTGTGTTTGTTAGAAGTACACGCAGAAACTACTGAACGGATTTGGATGAAATTTGGCGCACGGGTAGATCATGTAATGAAAGTAAAGTCATGAAAGTATCGCGCATCCCATGAGATAACTCCTAGTTAAGTAAGATAATCACCTGTTAGGGTATGGTGGCACACTCAAAGTCTTTAGCAGTCCGTTAAAGACAGTTAACAGGCTGTTAAAGTAAATAACAGAACAAGGTGAAATTAAGCCTCAGAGTTATAATGGCAAATAATTACACTAGGTACAATGTTGTTCATACCGAAACACAATATGGTTTCACTATGTTGCTCAGTGATAAAAATAGACATTAAGGTGGTAGATGGTTGCAGAGATGGTAGGTCTATTCAGCCGAACGCTTGTTTATGATAGACATTTTAAATCCTGTATGGTTCCTTGGTGAATCATAAATACATACTGATAAAACTTTTATTGTCCAAAACCTGTTCCATTTTGCCACAGTGTGTATCGTTCCAACAGCTACTTACCAAGAGTTTTTCGTTTATTTAATGATTTAAATAATAGTAATAGCATTGATTTGTTTTGTGATAGTACACGAAAACTAAAAAGCACTTTATATACTGAGCCAAGCCTATTGTCAAAACTGGATTATATATCCATACCATACCAGCCCTGTATTATATACTGCCCACTGCTGAGCACGGGCCTCCTCTACTACTAAGAGGGTTTAGGCCTTAGTCCACCACGCAGGCCTAGTGCGGGTTGGCGGACTTCACATACCTTTGAAACTCAGAGAACTTCTCAGGTATGCAGGTTTCCTCACAATGTTTTCCTTCACCGTTAAAGCGAGCGATAATTCATAAAGAATACACACATAACTTTTTTAGAAAAGTCAGAGGTGCGTGCCCTTGGGTTTTGAACCTGCGGACATTCGTCTCGGCAGTCCGTTCCACTCCCAACTAGGCTATCGCCGCTTCATTTCGGTTATATATCATTAACTTAAATTTATTGTCGTAGGTATAGATTTTATTGTTTCTCTTTTTTTTTCTACCTGTGGAAGCTTGTAATTGGCACATAGTTATTTAAGTTTTAACTTATTTTGTAAAATTTGCCGTAAGCTCCCCGAATAACCCAAAATAAAATAAAATAAAATAAAACCTTGATGAAATGAACTTTATGGTACACTCAATAGTTTGATGAAATGACAAGCTAGCGCGTGCGGCCCTTCTTGGCCTAACCTTAATTCTACCCTTGATGACTGAACTTGAAGTATGAACTTTGCCCGCAATATGACCTGTGATTTACATTGAAGTAATTGTGACGCACGCGCAGCGAATAAATGCCGACCTAAGAAAATGTATGGTTGCCTATCTAATATTAGTACCTGGATGACCGAGCTTTTTTTTTATGGCATTGAATGACGAGACGAGCATGCCGTTCGCGTGATAGTAAGCGATACGACCACCCACAAACAGTAGCAACACGATCCAGCACCTTCAGTTACAAAGTACTGTGTGGCATTCCACTGCGCTCGTCATCCTGAAACATAAGATGTTAAGTCTCATTATGTCCCGTAGTTACACTGGCTACAATGTCCTTCAAACCGAAATATAACAGTGAATGCAAACTGCTGCTTGGCGGTAGAAATAGACATTGCGGTGGTACCCACCCAGACGGACTCTTACATATAAGAGACCTACTTACTACCAGAGCTTTGCTCGGTATTTTTTGGTAAATTGTGTTTTTTAGAAATTATATTTAAATACGAATTACATACTGATGAAATATGAACAATATTTTTATAAGTAAACAATTGATTTTCTTGGTCTAACCTCAAACCAAACACTCATTGGCTTAGTGTTGCTTAACAACGCTATCTACTAAAGTAGTTTTAGTGTTGTTGTGTCGTTAAAGTAGTTAGTTGCTCCCAATTAAAAAAAAATAGTATTACTACTCGCCAAGAGATGTTAGGAAGAGTCATATTTTTCAGTTAATGTTTAAGTTCAATTACTGAAAAGTCGAATAAAATGATATTTTCGAAAAGTGAATCCTAGCTAGATCGATGTATCGCCCCCGAAACCAAAAATCGAAAATCGTTGGAGCCGTTTCCGAGATTCAGATTATATATATATATACCAGAATTGCTCGTTTTAAGATATAACATAAAGAGGAAAGATTTAATTGTTTGTTTGTTTGCATTGAATAGGCTACGAAACAACTGGACCGATTTGAAAAATTCTTTCAACAATATAAAGCTACATTAGCAGTGAGTAACATAGGCTACTTTTTATCCCGGGGAAATATAAAGCGGGACTTTTATCCCGTAAAAACTCATTCACGCGGTTGGAGCTGCGAGCAGAAGTCTATTAGCCTTATAAATCTAGACACCAGTCTGATACAAAATATGTAAATGCGGTACCTACCTTCCCACCACTCTTCCTAAAACCAGTTTCTGTACTTAATATTGCTTCAAGTAGAAATTCGCTATGACGAAGGCCTTTGATCCCACACGGACCCGAATAATTAACCTTTGCAGATCACATTAGCCTCTGCGGGAATTTAACCACTAAGTTAGGTGTAGGGATGTACAGTCAGCCACATAAGTAGCTAAACAAATTCAAAACTTTAAATAGCCTGTAACTTTAGCACATGGACACAGTATCCTACTCAGTGATTCTGAAATAGGGGTGAAATTTTCTAACTATTTAATACAATGACTAGGAATAAAATCCTCTGGTTGAGTTAATTGTTGTGTAGATTATAATCTAAACTATCGAGAATTATCATGGGCGTATATAACTGGGGGGTTCAAGAATCCAGGCTGCGCCACTGACATTTTGGTACCCTCAGGGGGCCCCATGTAAAAGCTATAGCTACGCCCATGAGAATTATGTTTCTAAAAACTGTCTTTAAAATATATATATACAGAATGTCAGAATTAATAGCATTTCTTTTACCTTTTTTTTTATTGCTTTGAATGACGAAACGAGCATGCCGTTCGCCTGATGATAAGCGATACGACCACCCATAAACAGTAGCAACCCCATCCAGCACCTTGAGTTACAAAGTACTGTGTGGTTCCACTGCGCTCGTCATCCTGAGACATAAGATGTTAAGTCTCATTATGTCCAGTTACACTGGCTACAATACCCTTCAAACAGAAACGCAACAGTGCTGCTTGGCGGTAGAAATAAACATTGCGGTGGTACCCACCCAGACGGACTCTTACATATGAGAGACCTACCACCAGTACCTAATCGTAAAGAGCGCCCCCCGAGGCAATTCTTGTGCGCTGGGTCTTCACACCCAATGCACGCCCATGCGCGGGGGGACATTAGTCGCGGGCCGAGGCACACAGTCAGTGTGTATACCTCTTGGTTGTAAAATACATTGAGGCCTAAAAGGGCCCGCGAACATTTCCTGGCCCTACCCTCTCTTTCCCCCATCCTAGGAACCTTCCTCCCTTCCCCCCACCTTCCCTTCCATATTCCGCCTCCACTCCCCTCCCAGGCCCCTGCAGTCGTCAAGCCGGGGGACTCCAGTATCCCATTTGCAGGTTTCCCCCGGTGTTGACTGCAGGATCGCCTACCTAAAAAAAATAATCGTAAAGAGCTCAGTTTCTCTTAAAATTCACAAAATAACTGAAAGACTATATCAGAAATACACAATCACTTTACTTTCCTTTCTAGAAAGTATTAAAATCCAATACATTTTCAAGTGGAGCCCAAAAATAAATATGCCAAAGAATCCATCTCTGAAAGAGATAATTTTAAACCCGCCAACGATTCCGTTATTACAAGTTTGTCGCGGAATTCTCCGTAGTACTATTTATTTTAGACCACAAGCGAACCAATTCGCTTTACTGCAGTATTAATAAACTGAAGATGAGTTTTTGTCCCTTTAAATGTTTATTTTTGTATGGTATTATATTTGTATTGTCCTGAATATAAAAATTATTTGTGTTGCTTTTTATTTTTTCTTACATATCCTTATACATTCTTACATAGTATAAAACAAACTCGCTGTCTGTCTGAACACGATAAACTCAAAATCTACGGAACGGATTTCAATAGATTTTTTTATGAGATAGTTTTAAATCTTGGGAACGACATAGGCTACTTTTTATCCCAGGATAACTATTTCATGCTTGCGAAGTCGCAAGCAAAAGCTACTTGTAAATATGAATTAATAGTGTTTTTAATAGCATAGACCGAGGAAAGAACAAGTCAACTGATGTTAAGTAACCTCTCTCGTTCATACACAAACACAACTTTAGTGGATTTATAAATGGACTGCCGGCTTTTTAAAAAATGAACAAGTATTACAAAACCTGCAAGTGTTCAGTTTATTTGTCCCCCATTACGTGAGCATCCATACATTCACATAAACCCACATTGATAGCAATGTAAATTGACTTGTAGGAAGGCCACTTTGTTTTGCTACCTGAATAAATAAACCAAAGCCTCGAAGCCTAAGCTCGTGTCCCGATCGATGAAACCCCTTAGATACCTGAAATGAATTTGAAACTTCCAATTCACGTTCAACTTTTTTGAATATTCCAAATACTTTCCTTGAAATCATTTTTTTTCGGAAGGCATTTTTAATTTAGACGCGCAACATTGGCGTTTTCGCCCCGAAATTGTAGTAAGACCGTAACGATTTTTTTCCACCACGCCCCAAACACGAAATCGCGATGAAATTTTAATTTGATTTGGAATCTGTCGGGAAATTGTCGGGTAAGCGAGATGGCGGAAAATTTTAAATGTCACTTGTACAATCAGCAAGTTCATCTTTCATGGGTTGTCATAATTTTAAAGGGCTTTACCTTTGCATCTACAGCATTTTTTTGGTTAAATACAAAATTATAATCTTACTTTGATGTCGTCTGGATGCATTATGGCCAAATAACTAATAATTTAAGTGCTAACGCATCGTTCTTACAATAAAGTGTTCTTACTTGTCTGCTTTTTAAATATTTTATTAATTCTAAGTCCGGTAACTCTATGTGCGGTTAACACGATTGCTCCGTACTGGATCGGTTGACATTAAATATTTCTGCAACATGCTTGAAATGTTGTGCCGACCCCTCGTCGCAGTGTGATAAGGGCAAACGAAAGTAGAGCATCAAAACATTTTCACATTACAATTAGATGGTATGCGGTCGTACGGAAAGGCATTCAAAACAATTTATTTACACCGACAGAAGCGGGAGCGTAGGTCACAAAATCAAATAAGCCGGGGGGCATTGTGGAAATACCTTCTTAATGGTATCGTTTCGGCAGTGACTATATTTTACTAAGCTACGTTACCTGGGTAATGTCGTAAGGAAAATTAATGGAATCCCGTGACCCTTTGTTCAATAATCTAGCGCGACTAACACCACGACTTTTTAAGAAATATAATTTAATGAGTTTAATTTTAAGTGCTGTAATTTATCACTTATTTTACATTAATTAATTTGGGATAGTAAAGACATGGGTAAGCGCTGTGAAATAGTGGTATTCAGAGAATTGAATAGATTTTATGATGAGGCTAAATTGAACATTGTGGAAGACTTCACTACTTATTTAGATATACTATAATAATATAGTTACATGTCCTATAAACGTATGGAATTTTGAACCAAGCAAGAAAATGCCTTGCTTGAAATTAATTACTCCACTTCTTTTGTTAAAGCAGTGTGTCAAACGAACTATGTTTTTTTAATATTATGATATTAAATTATAAAGCACTTTTCCAAGTCGATCGCAATCAAAATAATGGCAAACTTGCGCTTTCGAAATGATAAAGAGAAATGGAAAATTGATTTAATTTTAACATTGAAAATTGATTTTCGTAAGAGGCTTTTTGTGTTGTTTCTGCTTGATCATAAATACATTTTCAAATATAGTGAAATTGCTAATGTTTTATTCATGGACGTAATTAGTGAAAAACAGCTTTTCTACTTTCACTCTTTTTTTTCTAGATCAATTTCATCCTCAATTACTGTAGTATGTTCAATTGATATTAAGTATTGAACGAATTATGGCATAAAATACATTGTTATATGGAAATCAAATGCAAAGTCTAAATATTACAGGCCTGTAGTCATAAAATGATAAGTCGTGTTTATAATTACGATTCACTACGAATATTTTGATTAAAAATTATTCCGTTAGACCGTAGATATTATTAACCCAACATATTGAGACTAAAAAGTGCGTAAAATGATATCTTACATTTATGCAAATGTTTTGAAATAAAACTATTATTCGGATTTTATCGCGGTTTTTTAATTTATATTTTCTCCCGATGTTTCGAAGACTTTACAGCCTTCATGCACTACAGTACGCCCCGTGACCATATTTATTTCAATTTTCTTTTACACAAGTATTGATCGCGGCTCCGCCGGCGTGAATAAGTTTTTCCGGGATAAAAATATTTTTCTGGTACAAAAAGTAGGCTAAACTTATTAAAGTGCTATACTTACGCGTAATGTAGCTTCCTATTAGTGAAAGATTTTTCAAAATCGGTTCAGTAGCTCCAGAGATTAGCGTCTTCATCCAAACAACCAAACAAACTCTTCAACTTTATAATATTAGTATAGATTTTATTTCAAGTGTGTAAAAACAGCAGTAATTACGATAAAACAAATATTCCAAGTAATTTCCTGGTGGCTCGATAGGGATGCGTATTAATTTTATTTACACCGCATCCCGCATCCATTAGGTGGACATGAGCCGTGGCTTCGGCCATTCCCTATCTAATGCGTGTCACCTCGAATTTATCTTAAATCGTTCTATCTTTGAAAATGTTGGAAGTATTTTTTTCTAGGTCGTATTTTTGGTTGTTTTATGTTATCTTAATTTTGTTATAAAACGTTTACTTACCTGTATAAATTAACTTCAATACAATAATAATATTATGGTTGATATAATTAAAAACCATACCGCGATATTCTAGAAATCAGGAAACAAGAAAACAACTTGCTAAATACTTATATTTCTCTGTCTACGCAGCAAAGCTGTGTTGCACTAGACTTCTGCTCGCGGCTCCGCCCGCGTAAAAAAGTTTTTCCGGGCCTATAGCACTCAGGGGTAATGTAGCTTCCTATTAGTGAAAGAATTTTCAAAATCGGTCCAGTAGTTTTTGAGTTTATCCATTACAAACAAACAATCAAATCTTTCCTCTTTATTTATTTATGGACAACCAGTAGGAGTTACACTATTGCTTATATTAAGGTTACACAATATAAAAATCTAAAAGTCGAAGTGCACTGCTTTTGAAGGTTGTCACAACATGCATTGGAAAAGGTAACAGTAACATTTATTATTAAACTAAGATAAGAAAGGTTGCTTAATTTACAAAATAATTAAATATGTAATGAAATTAAAATCAGATTTTGTAATAATGACAATCAACTACAAACTAAATACAAGTAAATTACGCTAGCAGTAGGCCCTTCATAATATTAGTATTTAGTATAGATTACATTTGTAACAAAAAAAACAATTTTCATGTAAGGAGGTTTTTTTTTATCTTTACCTATTCATTTCTTAGCATAGTTTTCTAAATAGTAGTACTGTATTTGTAAACTAAGGAACAAACTACGCCGAGATCCACCCTCAGTGGTTGATGTCTTTATTCGCATTCAAAGCCATCTTTTACGAGCTCTCGCAGTTTGTACGTAAAGCAACTTAGTTGTTTTAAACCATAATATTTTTTATGTGATGTTTATATGGAAGTTGTACGCTTTATCTCCCTTTACTGCAGAAACATGGTACATCTTCATACAAAACATTCTCTTGCATAAGGCCACATTTAGGGCGGTATTTATAAATCAAATTAATTAATCAATCTCAAGTTTGAGTTACATCTCAAGTAGACATAATGTATTGAATTATTCATACATCATGTCTACTTGAGATGTAACTCAAACTTGAGAATGATTTATTAATACCGCCCTTATATAGATTTAATGGCATTAGATGAGACGAAGTCAGAAGAACGCGATAATTTTTACTAGGGCGGTCGTTGTCGCAAATGTCATTTCACTCTTTGAGATTTGATTTAAAATCACATTTTTACGCCTCACGTTGTGCGATAATGGGTCTTATACATTAATCAGGCCACTGAATATTATGAATGTTCTTCTATACTAATCAGTCTTACCAAACCGTTATTTTATCAGTTATTGCATTAATTAATTAGACTCAAAGAGAAATTACTGATAAGAAGCCCTAATGCTAGAAACGAAATAGAGTTTAAAATAAAGCAGCACGGTTAGCAGCGATAATCTTAAATGTAATTCCAATGAAGTCTTAACTGCAGTATCGCAAAGTCTCGCAATATGTCTAGTTTTATCTCACAATCGACTAAACATCGATCGTCCGCGCAAATGTAAACAAATAAACTTTATACTGCCACACTAAATAACGTACATTTATGTTATTTACAACATTGACACCCCGTTGAGCGGGTTCTACTGCGTTTTATAACTCCACGCAACCCAGTGTATCGAAGCTTATTTATTAGTTTTCAACTGGTATTACATTTCTAAGGCATTTGCTACATTAAACAAACTGTGTGATGAAGAATTTTGCAGAGTTCGTAGCGGTTGATGAACTGCAAAACGATCTATTAACTTATTTAAGTATTTCTGATTAGACTAAGTACTAACGTAGTTGCTCGACATTTCATATATATTTTCAGCACGAGATTTTTATTGTAGTGAATGAAGGGTCATACTTATGCGTGAGACCCTTATTTTAAATCTATAAAACTTTTGGTGCAATGCGACCAGCCCTGTATTATATACTGCTCACTGCTGAGCACGGGCCTCCTCTACAATTGAGAAGGGTCAAGGCTTTAGTCCACCAAGCTGGCCTAGTGCGCGTTGGCAGACTTCACATAACCTCGAAATTCTTATGGAGAATTCTCAGATATGTACGTTTTCTCACGATGTTTTCCTTCACCCTTAGAGCGAACGATAATTGATAAACAATACACACGTAACTTCGAAAAGTCAGAGGTGTACGCCTAGGGTTTCGAACCTGCGGAGGCTGCGGACATTGTCTCGGCAGACCCTTCCATTCCCAACTAGGCTATCGTCCACATTTACACACACAAAACTTTTATTAGATTATTTAATTTCAAGAATAACCTGCAAAATCAGTTTCCGAGAGAGCAGTTAAAGTTTTGGCAAACATTTTCCAATACGCTGGATTCTATGTTCGGTCCAATATTAGTTTGGAGACGAATAACGTGTTATTGTGTGCGAACTTAGTGCTATATTAAAGTACTAGGTGTTGCTCGCGGCTTCGCCCGCGTAAAGAGCCTTTCCCGTTACAAAAGTCCCTAAAACACAGTACGACACCAGCGCCATCTATTTAAAGAATGAGATTAAAAATATCCATTATTTCTCATGGCAGCAAATTACCGGGATAAAAAGTAGCCAATGTGTTAATCCAAGACATGACCTACCCGTGCGCCAAATTTCATCCAAATCCGTTCAGTAGAGTCTGCCTTTACTTCTAACAAACATACAAACATTTTCACAAATTTTCGCATTTATAATGCTCACGCCTTTAATCCCCGAAGGGGTAGGCAGAGGCGCAACTAGTGCACCCACTTTTCGCCAAGCGTATTTCGTCCCATGATGTGATAGGGGGCGAGCCTATCGCCATATCGGGCACAAATTCCAGACTCCGGGCTGATACTGAATAGAAAAATCAAATATCACTTTGACCGACCCGGGAATCGAACCCGAGACCTCAGCCTTGCAGTCGTACCGTAATACAACTACGCCACCGAGGCAGTCATATATAATAATAGTCACGCATTTATAATATTAGTAAATAAATAAGACTAGTAAGATAAGATTAAAATATGTTAAATTAAAATAGTTTGTTCGAGTTATTGCTACTGCATATTCATAGCTAGAGATATTACTTTTGTTTATTATTTAATATAATATCTCCGCGATGGCAAACATTCGACCCATTTGTCATATTTTATGGGAGTAATAACATAGCGTGAAATTTTCAGACTTAAGAAGTAATTTAATATCAGGATATAGCCATAAGTCATGAAAGTTTTTGGAATGGTCTAAACTAGAACAGTGGAAGTGATATTATACTAGTCACAAAGATTGCATCAAATTTCAGAAGTCCAAGTATTTTATAGTGCCAGAATAAAATAATTTTAAGAAATTTATCCAAGGCTGGTATAGTAATTTAATTTATTGCTTCTAAATGACGAGACGAGCATGCCGCTCGGCTTACGGTAAGCGGTAGGACCGCCCATAAACAGTAGTAACACTAAACATAACCTTGAATTACAAAGTACTGCGTAGCACTCCACTGCGCTCGTCACCCTGAGACATTAGATGTTGAATATCCAGTAGTTATACTGGCTACAATGTCCTTCAATACGGATCGCAACCGTGCATGCACACTGCTGTTTGGCTGAGAAATAGACACTGCGGTGGTACCTACCCAGACGACCCCTCGCATACGAGAGACCTTCCACCAGTAATGATTAAATACCTAATAAAAAAAGTAATTAATTAAAATTCTTCTAGCATTATGGTACTCATTAGTAATCTGTCCTCACCACCTACAAAAAGCACACTATATTTATTTTTAGTATTCCTGTTGCTTTTAATATAGAGAACTAGCAGCGTGTCCTACATAGGCTGGCCTCGGGTCATTCGTTTTGTTAACGCCTCTTCATTTCCATTAGGTTGTGATGCGGACAGCACAGCTGAGTATGGCTTTATATCAACGTTACGTTGTTAATGGTTTAATACTGTGCTCTTAGATTTATTGTTAAGCGATATTGCGGTATGTTCCTAATGCTGATAAATTCCAAGTTTACGTAGATACTAAGTTTTAGTAATTATTCTTAGACTTAGGATTTTGACAATAGCCTAGTTGAGAGTGGAACGGACTGTCGAGACGAATGTCCGCAGGTTCAAAACCCAAGGGCGCACCTCTGACTTTTCTAAAAAGTTATGCGTGTATTCTTTGTGAATTATCGCTTTAACGGTGAAGGAAAACATCGTAAGGAAACCTGCATACCTGAGAAGTTCTCTATAAGAACTTCGAAGCATTCCAAGTCTGCCAACCCGCAATAGGCCAGCGTGGTGGACTAAGTCCAAAACCCTCTCAGTTGTAGAGGAGGCCCGTGCTCAGCAGTGGGCAGTATATAATACAGGGCTGGTATGGTGGGGTTTGATCAGTTAAAGACCCAGATATTCGTTCTCTTCTACCTAATCCTTATTCCATTACTTTAAGGCCAGCAGCGCAGTGATGATTCCTTTGGTATTTTATGTATTTATTTGGGATAAAAAAACAGTTGCAAAATACATTTTGTGGTATATTTTTTGTATTGATAGAATAGACACGTGTCCGGTGAGTTTAGTGGACACTTTCGAACGGTGAAAACGCGTGTCCACGCACGCCAAGTCTGCCCCCTTAGGCTTCACCTCGGCCCCTGGCCTCCGGGTCAACAGGAGCGCTGCGAACAAACTTGACAACTACATGTTACCGCGGCACGGGATTGAGGTACACTACAATAATTGTAGTACAGTACCGCACTACAGCGCGTTGTAGTACCTGCCTCGATGGCGTAGCTGTATAATATTTATCCCGGACAAATATAAAGCGGGACTTTTATATTATTACTAGCATTACGCGCGGCTCCGCCCGCGTGGATAAGCTATGGATTATGGATATGGATAAGCTGAAGAGTTTGTTTGTTTGTTTGAACGCGATAATCCCAGGAACTGCTGGATCGATTTTGAAAATTCTTTCACAAATAAGAAGCTACATGACTCCTGGGTGCTATAGGCTACTTTTTATCCCGGAAAACTTTTCCACGCGGGCGGAGCCGCGCGCAAAAGCTAGTATCTAAATATGTTAAACAATAATAACCGGTGAGCAATTAGTTAATTATATTTAACAACATTGTATTTGTAATGTACTTGCGTTTATGTGTGTGTGTGTGTGTGTGTGTGTGTGTATGTGTGTATGTGTGTTGTTTTTGCGACTGCATAATACTAGTGTCATATATTTTGTTCTAGAAGTTTTTCAGTTTCCTCATAATCTAGCTCCTGCAACCATTCAATTATGTGTTGTGTTGTTTTAATTGATAATGCTTAATATTCTTTTTTCTGCTGATTTCATTATATAGTTTGGGTGCTAAATAAGTGAAATGTCTGCGTGCCCATAAGCTTCTAACTCTTGGTATTGAACATTTATGTTTACGTCTTGTTTATGTACGGTTTAGTGTAGATCTGTCATATTAGTAAGGGATGGTTTTAGTGAAGTAAATAAATAAAAATGTACTCGTTTAAGAATTATAGCTTCTACGCATTTTATGTAAGGTTCATATTAGTAACAGATGGTAAAACCTTCTACGCATTTTCAGTCACGTGATCCTGACGCGAGTTTAACATTTTATACCCAACCCAAAAGTGCTCAACGCCGCTAAAGAAGTTTTCACTTCAAAAACACTAAATCTGTGATTTCCTGATATTGCTTTGGTTTTGAGCCACTCGAGTAAAGCCCTATTGTACCCCATAGCAACCCTGCTATACACGCAGTGGTACCGTAAAAAAAGGTGACTTACGCCGTTACTCTTACGCCGCGTGCCGGTCTAAGCTCTAAAAACGCAGCCAGCACTGAATTTATTTGATCCTCGATAGTTATTAGTACTTCTGCTGTGGGCCATGTGGGTGTGTGGACATATTATCCAACGTCTATTATAAGTATTCCAAAGAAGGATATTTTGTTACTGTGTAAATTTCAATTTATGTGAGTCTATATTCCACGATGTCGTCTCAATGGTATAGTTATTAGTGGTAGCGTAATCGAGGTGTCAATTGTGAGGTTCAACGTTCGATGTCGGACATCATATTTTATTATGAATTTTTAAAAATCACACTTGAATTGCCCTGTAATTGGAATTTATGTCAAATATGACAAATCGAACGAATCGCGATGCTGAAGTGGAGATGGGCGGGACACTTAGCTAGACGGAACGATAGATGGACCAAGGCAGTCACCAAGTGGTACCCGAGGAACGGTCACAGAGAGAGAGAGAGGCGGACCAGCCCAATAGACAGATGACATCGTAAGGTATGCCGGCAAGCAGTGAATAGAATAGGAAAGAGTAACGTGATGGAGAGGAGCCATGGAGAGGAGAAATGGGCTGATTTGATTGATTGATTTTTGCCCATAGGGGTGCCACCTATCACATCATACTAATAATGGGTCGCATATTTGATAAAATTGTACTGCACTATTTGCGTTTCACCTCGATATACTCGACTGACCTTTGCCCTATCAGAAATTCGACTGCCTTCACTTAATTTTTAATGCCGGTTCTTTTCGATCAAGACTATTTCTGTAACACCTACGTAATTGAACAAATTTTTTGGATTACGATGTTTAGAATAAAATACATGCTTTAATTGAATTTTATCGGCTTAGTTCTCATTTTGCCTATTTTTGGTAGTAAAAGGGACGGAATGGTTCTGTTTACGGCGTTTCTATATATATCAATTGATCTGGGTGGGCTCGAGAACGTTAATGTTTTGGTATTTAAATTACAATATCGGATGTTCTGCTAGTCATTTACTGGTGATAGGTCTCTCATATGTAAGAGTCTGTCTGGGTGGGTACCACCGCAATGTTTATTTCTACCGCCAAGCAGCAGTGTGCATGCACTGTTGTGTTTCGGTTTGAAGGAAATTATAGTCAGTGAAACTACTGGACATAATGAGACTTAACATCTTATGTCTCAGGATGACGAGCGCAGTGGAATGCCACACAGTACTTTGTAACTCAAGGTGCTGAATGGTGTTGCTACTGTTTATGGGCGGTCGTATCGCTTACCATCAGGCAAACGGCATGCTCGTCTCGTAATTCAATGCTATAAAAAAAAAGTCAAAGTACAATTGTTTCTGTAGTAGCACTCAGGCATAACTACACATATGGAGGCTCGTGGCAAAATCATGGAATGGAGGGTCCCAGTGCCAGTGCAAAATCCAACGAATTCTTTTTTTAGAATCTCATAAACCGTCCGGGTCGGAGGCCCGTGGCATTTTGCCGTTGTGCCATCCATTATTATTATTATAATTATGTCACTGATGGCAATGGTGTGTACTTAACAAGCCCTTAGTTGCTGCGAGAATGCCTTGGAATTTAGTCCGCCTGTATACCATGTGTTTACGAAGTGTAAAATAAATAAAGTCTAATTATTGATAATATTATAATCTCATATTTATCTTGATTAACTAAGTTCACTTTCGTAAGTAATAAAGAATTTTAGTTGGATTTTGGCTTTTTACGTCTTTCGGCTTCGAAATATCATATTTTTCTACAACATAAATTGTTTCTGGAATAAATAAAATGGATCAACTGCGATATTAAAATAAAAAAAAACAACTATAGGCTAAAGCACGCACACTATAAAGAATTACTATTCAAAGGTCGTTCAAGGCACACGAATATCAAATTTTGAGGCGGCTTAAATTAATTAAGAATCTCACACAATTCACCTTTGTTACGGTTCGTCATAAATACGATTATTATCTGTGTTAATTAATCACTTCTCCGCGCCTGTATCATTACGCATACAAATAACTGGATTTTATGTTTGTATCTGTTTGAAAATGAAATCATTAATTTTGGAAGCTTAATATTAACACACACACTCACGCCCGTTATCCTCGAAGGGGTAGCCAGAGGTGCAACTAGTGCACCCACTTTTTGCCGTACGTACTTCGTCTCATGATGTGATAGGCCCTATCGCCATATCGGGCACAAAATTCCAGACTCCGGGGACTTTGCCCGACCCGGGGATCGAACCCGAGACCTCAGCATTGCAGTCGTACCGTAATACAACTACGCCACTGAGGCAGTCGCAGTGGAACCAATGTCAAATTTTAATATTGTTTATTTACACTACATGGTGTATAGGCGGTTTTAATGCCATAGGCATTCTCTACCAGTCTCTACCTAAAGTGGTAAAGAGATACAAGAAGGCAGGAGCGTAATTAATTGGTTACTTATCAAAAAAAGAATAAAATGTCTATAAAGTATGTACACATACTTACGAACATAAAAAATATATTGTTTTTTACATTAATGCAACGCTTAAAATTTAATTTAGTATATTCAATAAAAAAATTATTAAACAACAATATTATAATGATAAATGAATGGACGATAGTCTAGTCGGGAATGGACCTGTCTGCCGAGGCAATATCCGGAGGTTCAAAACCCAAGGCACACACCTCTGACTTTTCGTAGTTACGTGTGTATTGTTTATCAATTATCGATTACTTTAACGGTGAAGGAAAACAACGTGAGGAATCCTACATATCTGAGAATTTTCCATAAGAATTTCGAGGGTTTTTTTTTTTATTCTATTGAATGACGAGACGAGCATGCCGTTCGCCTGATGGTAAGCGATACGACCACCCATAAACAGTAGCAACACCATCCAGCACCTTGACTTACAAAGTACTGTGTGGTATTCCACTGCGCACGTCATCCTGAGACATAAGAAGTTAAGTCTCATTATGTCCAGTAGTTATACTGGCTACAATGTTCTTCAAACCGAATCACAACAGTGCATGCACACTGTTGCTTGGTGGTAGAAATAGACATTGCGGTGGTACCCACCCAGACGGCCTCTTACATAATGAGAGACCTACCACCAGTGTGTGTGAAGTCTGCCCACCCACACTAGGCCAGCGTGGTGGACTAAGGACTAACCCCTCTCAGTAGTAGCGGGGGCCTGTGCTCAACAGTGGGCAGTATATAATACAGGGCTGATTGCATTGCAAATGAATTGTGTTGTAATAATAATTTTCAATGTGAGTCTCATTTACAAGGGGTGTTTAAAACACTACGAGAAATTGAAATATTAAGTATTTAATTTTAAATTCTATTCAAATAAACTTTCTCCAAGTGCATATGAGTATAGTACCTATGATGATTTTATGATGTCTATTAATTTCCTGGATGCAGTCTAGAAACATAAAAGTTATGAGTAATAAAGTTTTTCATAAAAAGAAGAAAATATTCACTTTGGCATGGAATCATAAAGCGTTCTTTAATAACGCAGCTTCAGGAAAATCTGTGTTATCAATCTGATCAATAATCAAGTCACGACATAATAGCCAATAAATTTCCTCGTTATAATAGAAGCACAGTTGTTACATAAGGTCAGTTTATTCTTCCGGGACCCAGGATTTCCCGGATTTCTTCTCATTCTAACGCGTTCGGGGGATGGTATCTCCCCGTGTAATTTCCGGAGAAAAAGTATCCAATATGTAAATGAAAGACATAATCTTTGCTTTTTTTGCAGTTGATTGGAACGAAAATACTGTTCGTCTGATGGTAAGCGATACAACCGCCCATAAACAGCAGCAACACCATACAGAACCTTGAATTACAAAGTACTGCTTGGCACTCCACTGCGCTCGTCACCCTAAGATATTAGATGTTAAGTCTGATAATGCCCAGTAATTACACTGCCCTTCATACCGAAACACAACAGTGCAAGCACACTGCTGCTTGGAGATGTCAAGTTTTATCGAAATCCGTTCAGCGCTTTCTGCGTTTTCTTCTAACATTTCATTTCAAACGCATTTATAAAATTTTGTAATAACTTTAATAAACTTTTAAAATTTGCGGCCAGGAAAAATAAAACCGTGTGTTTTAGATCCGTCCGGCCTTGGCAATTTAAGAGATGGCTTACATGCCATCCAACCCCACGGCCCGCGTAGAATGTTGATAAGTGTCCGTAGTTCAATTCGATTCCAGTCAACACGCGCCCCGCGTACGTGGGTTCGCATTTGAAATTTAGGTATGCCTTTTATCTAGCTCTTATTTATGTTTTATCAGGTTTTGCCTTTGCCTTTTCTTAATAGTTTGTTTTGTTGATCTGTATTTAATCTTCAAGCGTGTCATACTCGCTCCAGTACAAGAAACTTCTATGTTGAACTGTTATAAGTAGGGACCGGATAATATGCATTTGCATATTTTGGTAATTTTGGCCGGTTTTTGCATATCGCCATAATCATGGGTTGGTGCATATTTTCGCTATATCAGGCGGTTTTATATTACTACTGTTCATTCCACTTTTTTCACTACTTTTCACAGTAGCAACACCATACAGAACCTTGAATAACAAAGTACTGCGTAGCACTCCACTGCGCTCGTCACCCTGAGGCATTAGATGTTAAGTCTTATATTGCCTAGAAAATACGATGGCTACAATGTCCTTCAAACCGGAACAAAACAGTGCATGCACACTGCTGCTTGGCGGTAGAAATAGGCATTGCGGTGGTATCTACCCAGACGGACCCTCTCATTTGAGAGACTTCCCACCCAAGATTGCTTGTACTGTTCAAAGCAAAGCGATATGCAAAGGGAGCCTGTATATTATGGTGCCTGTATAGCTAACGCTGAGACCTCACTAAAGATTTTGTCAACGCCCAATATCATAAACAAAAATACTGCGTCAAATATCGAATGTTAAAATAAAACTAGTTTTCAGATTTTATTGCAGTTTAATTTAATTTGTATCCTTCGCGTAATAAGAAATTATGTCTAATGCATTGGTAAATTATCGCGATGAGACGTAGAGCTAAATTTTCGCTTTTTCTTTATTAATGAGATAAATTAATGCCATTGGACATGAATGCTGAATCATTAGAATTGCAAACTATACTCCATCCATTCCGCTTTAGGAAATATGGCTCAGCGGCGAGTACCTGCAGAATCTGTGCAATTTTAAAATCGCTTGATTTAGTCTTCAGTCTCCGATTTTGTTTAGACATTACGTTCATTACTTGACAAATGAAACAGTGAAGCGATTATCGAAAGGGAAATGCAGTTTTCGACTGCAATGGAATATAGTCATTATACTAATTGAAACAAATTCCAAAGTCATAAATAGTAAAGTACAGTTATTTTGAGCCATAAGTAGAGCAGGTCGTGTACCTCTGCCCTATAGCTACATCCATAAATGTTACGTTTGTTTAACAGCTATCGGCAGTTTCATTAGGAGTATTGACGTTCAACCAATTAACTTGATAAATTGAAAGGAAAACGAATCATATTTACAAACTATCTTGCACAGCAAACTAATTATGGAGAAACTATATCCTGTTTGTTGTTTAGGTGGAATTTAAATGTACAGGCTGGAAATTATAAAGAAATTATAATCATTAAATATTTTTTTTACATTTAAATAACTTATAGCCTTATACTTATTCTAGTGCTAGGATATATTTAGCGACCAGCGTACATAACCCGTCATAGTGGTCAACTTAAGTGTGCCGCGTTCCGGGATCAGCCTGTGCACGGGCGTAGCTATAGCTTTCACATTGAGGGTCCTACGATATAAAAAGTGGCGTGGGTTTTTGGGCCTTGCATGACACCGTATACACCACCGTCACGTAATATATTACAATGTGGACATGTTTGGTAGCCCGATTATTTTAGAGCTAAGAGTCCGGACCCTCTGAACCCCTCCCTTATATACGCCCATGAGCCTGTGTATATCTGGTTCAAACAGGCCGGCATAATTGTGTCGTCTGGCGGGGAATAATCATTTCTCGTCAGTCGACTCTATATGGATCTCACTCCGCTGACCATCAGGTGCAGATACAGGAAAGATTCCATTGAGCTTTTAATATGCTTTTCTAAACCCAATACTGAAATGTAAAAGGAAAAGTATTAGCTTTATAGCATGATTTTTTATTTAAATTCTTCTAGTGGTTCAGATTTGGATTTACACACACACACACACTTACGCCGTTTATCCTCGAAGGGGTAATCCTCGAAGGGGTAGGCAGCCTAGCAGAGCCTATCGCCATATCGGGCACAAACTCCAGACTCCGGGTTGATACTGAGTAGAAAAACCCAATATCACTTTGCCCGACCCGGGGATCGAACCCTAGACCTCAGCTTTGCAGTCGTACCATAATACAACTCCGCCACCAAGGCAGTTAGTAAGTATCTGTTATAATACTTACTTAATAAGTAAATCATTTTCAAAGAATGTAGGCTTTCGTTGCTCATTGTTTTCCTCAACCATGATATTAACAAGACGGAACACGATAACTTATATTTCTTCATCCAAAGAGCATTTACTCAGCTACCCGGAAGTGTTGACTGGCAGAGTTGACAAGCGGAAATAGCGTCACCGTCGGCGGACGTGACGTCCAGCGGGAGCCTCAGATTGTAATGTAACTGGTTCAGCCTTGGATATTAGTTTTCAGGAAAAAATATATTTACTCTTATTTGACTGAAATGATTTTTAATTCTAAATTGGACTTGGAGGTTTCCAGGTTAAGTTCAATAAATTTAACTTTATGCCGTACGCTGAAGGATGTGACAGTGTGATGTACTTCAGGGGGAAAAATATTGCAAGGTCTTTTAACATTTAAACGGCCAATATTCAATACTTAAAATATATTGTTTTATTTGGTTAAAATACTGGCTTAAAAATAAATAGGCCAAGGCAGAAACAGTTGTAAAAACTAAAAACACTCCACTGCACTACACTGCTCTTGTCGCATAAATATTTTGTAACCGTTGTATTAAACCTTTATAACCAGCTTATTAACCTTTTAAACCAATTGAAATGTATAGCTGGTTAAGGTTTCATAAACTTTCTCCGTCCTCACAGATCATACGATACATGTCATTATTGGCTAGTCTGCATCTTCCAAACTGCCTCGGTGGCGTAGTTGTATTACGGTACGACTGCAATGCTGAGGTCTCGGGTTCGATCCCCGGGTCGGGCAAAGTGATATTGGATTTTTCTATTCAGTATCAGCCCGGAGTCTGAAATTTGTGCCCGATATGGCGATAGGCTCGCCCCCTATCAGATCATGGGACAGAATACGCACGGCGAAAAGTGGGTGCATTAATTTCGCCTCTGCTTACCCCTTCGGGGATAAAAGGCGTGTGTGTGTGCAACTTCCAAAGAAGTGAATTATTATGATGAAACCTTATACATTTTAGCTGTTTTCGGCGTAAATTTTGCAGCGAGAGCTTATTAATTAACTCTGATTAGGGGTATCTTTCGTCTGAGGTTATCATGAATAGGACGGCACCTTTTAGGCGCCAGCAAGCATTGACGCGACATTATTACATTTGCCGAATGTGGTTCTCCTAAAGGACATGTCCAAAAACGGGCTTAAAATTCTAACCATGATACTTTATATAAAATCTTTGGATAGTACTACCAAAAACTAGGCCTTTGCAATAAATCGTATAATTTTAGTCCTCCGATTTTGAAATTTATGTAATTTTATTTTGCTTAAAAACTACACTTAAAAGGAACTTTTTAAAAAAGTTAGTTATAAATGGAGGGGTCTAAAAATATTTTTTTAATGGATTCAAGATCCATATTTTTGCGCCTTTAATATCCATGAAATTAGAGCCTGGTTAGATTTTGAGGCCCAGCACCCATACAAAAAGCGAATATCTCCTTTGAATACACGTGCGAGGCAAATTATCTGTACTGATTACGTAATTCACCCAGGAAATGTTACGTATTTTGTATTTGAATTTTCGTTCTTGATGAAAAATTTATTTAATAAAAACACACCTTAATTGCGTTGTTGTGAGAAATGAAATTAGTTATTCAGAATTAAGAAAATTATTTTGTCATTTCAAGCTATTTCACAAGTTTAAAATAAATTTTATTTGCCAGTCATCGTATTTAACAACTGATGTAGATAGTATTAATTTTTAACCGACTTCCAAAAGGAGCAGGTTATCAATTCGTGTGTTTGTATTTTTTATTACTATTTGTTTGGGAGCATAGATTCGGCTTACATATTTATATGACGAGTAAGATTTATTCAGAAGTTATGAAATAGACCCTAAGTATAATAATTTGCGTAGCAAATATCAAAAGTCAATAGACGATCCTTTGAATTAAATTTACTCTTTTGTACAAAGAAGATTATATTCCATTGACAATGTTTCAGCGAAAAACAACCCCGGCTTACTCGTTAATCCGATAAGAGATAATCAACGCGGAGGATATTTAAGTAGTCACACACACACACACACTCACGCCTTTAATCCCCGAAGGGGTAGGCAGAGGCGCAACTAGTGCACCCACTTTTCGCCGTTATTCCGTCCCATGATGTGATAGGGGGCGAGCCTATCGCCATATCGGGCACAAATTCCAGACTCCGGGCTGATACTGAATAGAAAAACTCGATATCACTTTGCCCGACCCGGGGATCGAACCCGAGACCTCGGCATTGCAGTCGTAATGTAATACAACTACGCCACCGAGGCAGTCAGTATTTAAGTAGTGCTCTTTCATAAATGGAAAACATACAAATAATACAAACTCTAGACTTGTTTCCAACAAAAAGTATCACCATAAATCAACTTCTATAACAAAAACAACCAATTTATGGGACAAACATATCTCATTGAACACAAATTAGAACAACAAACGCCCGATAGCCGTGCCCGTAATTCCAATAGGAACATAATTCTAGAACAACCGCACCCATTATACTGTCCAGGCAATTAGTGGTTACTGTGCACTGGCTATTTTGACCTATTGTGCTAGATACTGCTAATAACAGAATTAGGCGTTCATACACGCTAATATATCGTGGATATTGCCTACGTTTTGAATTTTAGTGATTTATCGAGCCTAATGCGGAAAGAACGTACAATTTGAAGTGATTTTGTAGGGTAGATTATTTATCTTAACACGAGAAGTACATCGGAACTGCCGGTAAGTACAATTACAGGTATAATGGAGCCTGAATATCATTGTGGAAGTTGTCTCACTCGACGGTCGCATCTTGCTGTTGTGCTTTACTGAATGTGCACTGACTGACCTCGAATCGAGCCTCAATGGTGGTTATTCATATATGATCGCTATTATTTTGGTACTAAATATATTATGATAAGTGGACGATAGCCTAATAAACGTGGACGGTAGCCTAATTGGGAATGGAACGGTCTGCCGAGACAATGTCCGCAGGTTAAAAACCCAAGGCACACACCTCTGACTTTTCGAAGTTACGTGTGTATTGTTTATCAATTATTGTTCGCTTTAACGGTGAAGGAAAACATCGTGAGGAAACCTACATACTTGAGAATTCTCCATAAGAATTTCGAGGGCATGTGAAGTCTGCCAACCCGCACTAGGCCAGCGTGGTGTACTAAGGCCTAACCCCTCTCAGTAGTAGAGAAGGTCCGTGCTCAGCAGTGGGCAGTATATATTATAGGGCTGATTGCAAATATATTATAACGATATAATTGCCTGCAAATATACGTATATATTTATAGCAGTAATATTGTAATATTACGAAGCAATTGCAAATATATCAATGTCGTTACGTGTAACCGTGTTCAACATTACAACTGTTTCAATATCAACTGATCGGTTTAACATGACAAGACGTCACATCCGCCGGAAACATGACACTATCCGTTTCCGACCTGTGACACGCCTCCGGTTATCATTACACGGCGTTATCAATCTGCGCTCGGTTCATCGCCGGTTCGCGATCGTGGATAGTATCGTCACAATTATTGATAACTAGCTTTTGCCCGCGGCTCCGCCCGCGTTAAATAGTTTTTCCGGGATAAAAGTCCCGCTTTATATTTTCCCGAGATAAAAAGTAGCCTATAATTATGTAGCCATACCAAATTTCATCGGATATTTTATTTTTATTTTGAAAGCCTATTCCTACTTATATTATTCAAGCGAAAGTTTTTAAGAATATGTGGATGTATGTTTGTTACTCTTTCACGCAAAAACTGCTAAACGGATTTCGATGAAATTTGGTACACGGGTAGATTATGTCCTGGATTAACACATAGGCTACTTTTTATCCCGGGAAAATATAAAGCGGGACTTTTATCCCGGGAAAACTAATTCATGCGGTTGGAGCCACGGGCAAAAGGTAGTATTCAATAAAAACAACGCGAAAATATATTTACATAATAGCAATTTATTTACAAAATTATGTTAAAAATAGTGGCTTTTCAACCATTGGTCAAGTCAATTCAATGTCAATTAAAAAAGATTTTGGCGAAACCGTGTACCATTCAAATAGATATGACGTTCAGATAACAACGTTATGTCCGTTGCACTGGCGTTGCCCGTCATGCCTGGGAATTAAAAATCACAGCGGAAGACACCTCTGCAATCCATTTCTAAAGCATAAAATCCTTCCATAATCAAAACGTTGTTAAGCCGAACGTAGATACTTTTATTTATAAATTTAGTTAAGGCGTTGATAAAAGATATTTAAATATTACTCTGTCTGTCGATATCTTAGCTGTTTCATCGATTTTAATAATAAAAATAAAACTATTTTTCGGTAACTGGTTTTTGTTTGCCGCTCTACCCGCGTTATATTTTCGGGATAAAAACTAGCGTAAGTATGTCTTTTCCAAGGTCTCAAACTATATCTTTATCAAATTTTATCGAAATAAGTTGTCTGGTTCAGTGGTGAAAGCGTAAAAGACATCGATAGATCGAGTTACTTTCGCATTTATAATACAAGTATCGATTTCACCATAATAGAAAATCAAGGATAACTGATTTCAAACCAGTAATATACCTTTTATATAAAATAATATCTATATATTTCCAGTTTGCGGAGTTATTTATCAAAAGTCAAAGTTGGCAAGAGTGTATAATTTTATTATGTGTAGTTTGCAGAAGGTGGGGCCACAGTCGTTATTTCCATTTTAGTTTTGTTCCAGTATTTTGTTATAGCTATACCAGCCAAGTTGGCTATAATTTATTTAGTTGCACAGTTATTTTAAAGCTGGGCATAGCAGGCATGGGTGTGTAGCTAGTAAGTTTTGAATATCGAACATATCTATGAATTTTTAACAACTTGTGTTTTTTTTTAATAGAAGATAATGCAGAAGCGACTGCCTCGGTGGCGTAGTTGTATTGCGTACGCGTTACGAGTACGATTTACGCGCTGAGGTCTTGGGTTCGAATCCCGGGTCGAGCCAAAAAACATTGTGATTGGGATTTTCCATCTTAAAAAAATTACTCAGTCGCAGCTCGGAGTCAGGAAGTTGGCGGTGTGATACCCCCGTGCCTCGGAAAGCACGTAAAGCCGTTGGTCCTGCGCCTGATCTCTCTCCGGTTGTAACGGTTACTATATACACCGTTCTGTAATTTTTATTGCGCTATAATTAAAACCTTAAATTCTATTATATATTTACTGTACACAATTAATTTATAAAATCCTATATTATTAATAATTATTAATTAACACATTAATGTTAATAGATACTAATCGATCAGCTGTCTTTGCAAACACAGCGGTAATGTCTGGTGTACCGGTCAATGACCGCGCGTCGGCGGTGCGGGGGGAATCGACTAACGGTAGTGACTTGTGTTTTTTCAAACGGCCAACGGCAGCTGCCGCCGGACTCTGATCGAACGCGCACGCACGTCTCTGCATTTTAAGCATCGATTGTAACGAACGCAATATAAAGGACGTTGAATCTTAACTCTTCGATAGTGCCTTCTGTTACCCCGATTTGGGTGAGTGCTTATATATTAATTGTATTCCTGCTTCTATCCGGTGTATGACGTGAGTACATTCAAATATGTTAACGGTTATTTGCACTGTTAAAGCGATATGTCTTGATGCTGGCATAAATTTGTTTGCATCGGTGGCCTGTTCCTTTTTAACGCCTACCAATATAGCCTACGAGTAGTATAATTATTTTAGACTTATTTGAATGTACCTAGATAGCTGTAATTCGAAATCCCAAATTGCAAATATGCTTTTACTGCCAGTGTAGCCTAGCTTTGTATTTTAGATTTTAATGTAACTGTACACATTGACTGCCTCATCTAAGACGCTATTCGTTGCTGGGACACCGCTAGGTACTTGGTCCCGGTATGCGCAACTACGCTTATGTGACAGTCAATGTCATTATGTGACGCACCCGGTAATTGGGATTTCAGGGTTCATCCGCACGGCTTATCTCCTGCCTGCCATTTCTCGCTTGGCCTCAGTCGACCCACCTTGCTGCCTACCATCCCGAAGCGGCATCTGGAACCTGACTACTCCGGCTGCGGTTCTACCACAACACTCTGCGGACCTTACGCGCGGGGATTACAAGGCCAGTGTCCTATGCGGTCGGGCAAGGTCTTTCGGCTCCTGGATGCAACCGTACCCCGACCTTGTTTTACTTATACTTTTATAAAATAAACTTTATAACACGCTCCTGTATTTCACTTACCGTCCTATGTATAGGGTAAGGTGTAAAGGAAACAGGGGACGTGACACGGTCATGTCGGATTGCCGTCTCACCGGGCTATGAGAGTGAAGGAATAGCGAGTGCACCTGTGTATTGCGCACACACTTGTGCACTATAATATCTCCTGCGTACCTGGCTGATCTCCGTTGAGATTGGCCGCCGTGGCCGAAACTGGCTAGGAGGATTACAAAAATGCAGAAATTAGTGGCATTTTCTCCTCCAGTCCATATTATACTGCCACTAGTTTGAGTAAGATACATTTGCCGCTTCAACGAAAAAAACATTGTTCCCATAATAACAGCCATTACTCTCAAATCTAAATTCGCACACAAAGTACGTGATTCAAACAAATCGTGGAGATTTGATCTATCACTTTCGAACTGAGAACATTATCTATATAAGCCAAACTTATCGACGTGAATCATGTACAGTTTACTTAGATCTCGGCACTTATGCCTTGGCTCGAGATTTGTATCTAGCCGTGTTTATAGATGACAGAACGTCTATGTATGGTAGAATTTTGTATATTTTCGAACATGGGTAATGTAACAAATTACCTTGGATCACGCATTTTCCTATTCAGGGGTATGCCATACCACCATACCAGCCCTGTATTATATTATTATACTGCCCATTGCTGAACACGGGTCTCCGTTACCAATGAGAGGGTTTAGGCCTTAGTCCACTACACAACTGTGCGGGTTGGCAGACTTCACATATCTTCGAAATTCTTATAGAACTTCTGGAGTATGCAGAGATGTAACATACCCACATTTCAGCTGTGTTAGGTTTCATGAAATAGGGGGCAAGGCTATTGTGAGCTTTTATAAGCGTCATAATTACCCAAAAATACCACCCGAACTTTGAATTACACTGCGTGTCACTACACAGCGCTTATGACCCACAGAATTTAGTCTCATAATACGCAATAATAGGGTAGTCTCCTATGTTCTATTTTGTACATTAGGTATTTTATATGTAAAAGAAAATAATACGAACAATACATTTTTGATATTTATTTTTTAAAAAAGGAGGCAACTAGCCCATTATTGAATTAGGACAATGCCCTTCAAACCGAAATACAACAGTGTTTGCACACTATTACCTACTGTGCGATAGAATTTGGAAATAGACAGAGACTCTCGCATACAAGAGATGTTCCATTATGTAATTTAACAAATAAGCCTCTTAGTGCTAGCAAATAGATAACGTTTCATTGTCTATGAATTCAATTGGCTATTGCCTATACCTTATTATTGAAACGGTGACAGCGGTTTATGGGATCTAAGATAAATTAACTGCTGACTGATTTAATCACTGCTTTATAAAATGCCCACTGTAGGTATACGAATTGATGAAGTGAATTGTCTTGATCCAGGTCTAGCGACGACAGATGTAAAAAAACACACGAATTGAGAACCTCCTCCTTTTGGAACTCTGTTAATAATAATAGATTTATTACAATGCGGCGTTCGAATACGCAGGTTCTCGATGTATGTTGATGATGTTCTCGCTAGCCGTGCTAAAATTTATAATATAGTTTTTTTATACGCAGCTGTAACAATAAAATGGTTCAAAAAAATTTCCTACTTAACAGAGTCAGCCGCGAGCTATTCGCCCGGTGTGACAGTAACATTAACGTGTCCGGTGTCATAGCACGGTTCTCCAACAAATAAAACGTGGCGTTGTCTCATCCAATAAGAGCACGGTGGAAATGAAACTTTTAAAGAAAACTATCCACAACCGAAATTCGAGTACATCACATATTGTTATTGTGTATAAAAATAAGCTTTTTGAAATGAAAACTTCTTTAGCGGCGTTGAGCACTTTTCTTAAAATGGGTAAAAAATCGCACCTTTAGGACGAAAACGACACAATTCAAAAAAATCGAAAATTGAGTCGTCATAAAATTACTTAAAACGAAATTTTCAATACAATAATAGTTCAAACACCGCCATATTCAAGCGGGAAAAGGACAGAACTGTTATATCGGTCCCTTTTTTATTATATTTTCATAAAAAAGGGAGCAGTTTTAAGTCATTTTATGACGACAACCCAATATTTTTTTTTTTGAATTGCGTCGTTTTCTTCCTAAAGGTGCGAAATGTTAAACTCGCGTCAGGACACGTGACCTGATCGACAATGCGTAGGAAGTTTTTTACTTCATTAAAACCATCCCTTACTAATATGAACCTTAAATACAATGCGTAGAAGCTATAATTCTTAAACGAGTACATTTTTATTTATTTCCCCAGCGTTGGTACGGCACGAGTACAAAAGAGCGTAACATTCTTTTTTGAAATTTTGATTTATAAGCAATGAATTGTGTATCGGTCAATGAAGTATCGATGTCGCAATAATAGCCGCTCATTCAGTTTTGTTTTTTTCAAATGGGCAAAGGAAATCGTTTTTTTTTTTGTAAAGTTATGAAAAAATAGTGAAATTGTCATTTTTGTGTACGATAGCGCAATAAAAAAATATTGTATTGAGCCACATAAATGCTAGTACTTTTGTACTGATAAATAAAGCAATTCGTGCGAAATTATTCACTAACCAATCCAAAATATTCAAAAATGCACAACGTTAATGTTCAAGTTTTCACTTCTGCCGGCACTCCCGGAGTGCAACCCGTTGTTTTTTATAAAACGGTCCCGGCAGGACCTGCATTACATCTAATGGAAGTGGAGTGGCGTCTAGATGGAGTATTGATTGACACGAAATTATCCCTCGCCAGTCTACATAATAGGGTAGTTGATTTCTTATTTACATTTATAAAAAAGTATGTCATCCAAAATCCAACGGAAAAATAATTTTCAAAAAAATAAAACTTTGAAATTCGGTGGAAGGGGTAGCTATCAAATAACTGAAATATCAAACTGTGATGTCACTGAGTGACACCGGCCATAACGCTGCGCGCGTAAGAAAGAGATAGAGCGATAACTCCAACACACCGCTACTTTTGCTCACAATATTTCAAGTATGAATGACTGTTTTATTATTCAACCAATTTTGATATTGATTACACAGATTATTTTTGTATTATTTACTATTACATATAAAATAATGTACAAAATCTTATATACGAAACTATCCCATTATGGCTAGTTCGAATTCGGCTATACTCAGGCTGCCGCGACACACGTAGGCCACAACAAATATCCTAACATTATTAGAGAAGAGTTTGAAGTATTGCCGATTCATTCATTTCGCGCGGCGGACGGCGTCTCACATTCCTTCAGAAAAATGTCTTCACCTCGACGGTTATTGGAAAATTCCGACTTACACATCGCTCCCGATACTTATGTTTCGGGGTAGTTTGGCTTGTAACAAGGTGCGCGTGACTTGCTTTTGTTAAGAACGCATTTAAAGCCGAAGTTATACAAGGAGAGTTTTTCGCATACGAGCGGCAGATTCTTGATAAGCAATAATCCTACGCCTATTGTAACCAACGGTGCGCCGGTCGCCTCTCGAAAGCAAGTATGGCCCCATAAACTCTCCTTGGTTGCCGCGTATGTAAACAAATTGTACGAATTCGCTATTGGAATTTGGAATGGCGAGTCTTGTACAAAACAGTACAGTGGGGTTAGAATGTAACAAAAAAACAAGTCACGTCTCCGTTGCGTCTTATTGGGATTGGTTGAGAGAATGACTTATTGGTCTCTCGATCAATCACAAACATCAAAATTAAACGACATCGTTTTACGAGTTGCGTCTTTGTGTCACATTCTAAGCCCACAGATCGATTTGTTCGAGGCTCGCATCAACATATGCGAATCTCGCTTTAAACTAGTCGATACACGTATGTGAAATTCACCCTACACCCTAAAAGGCGTGAGTGTGTGTATGTGTGTGTGCACTGAATATTATTTATGGCAATTTTATTGATGAGAACAACTAGTCTTTTGAGTCTATAACCCTTAAATTCTTTATCGAAACGAAATAAAGGCAATGCGATGATACTTAATTTGAAACTCAGATTGCTAGCGAAATAATACTTTTAATTAAAGTTAGAAAGCCTTACCTTCTGGTAATTTGAATAAATATACGAGGCGAAAACTTGAGATAAGTATAGTACGGTCAATTTAAAGTCCGAGAGAATTCGCAGAATTTTGTGCCCGTCGCAAACAGCGAGTAAAGTCTTATGAAATTCGGCGCCATTGTCCAATGCTCTGATAAATTTTAATGATTGCCAGAACAATTGTTCAGTCACAAATTGTTACATCATTCTTGTATGAATTACTTTGTACAAGTCTCAGATACCGAATATATAAAGTTGTTTGTTTTGTCAGGGGATTGAAAATAAACAGCCCCCAATCATTCCACTTTTTTTTTAAACTCGATGACATTCGGCATGCAACTTCTTTCGTTGGTCGTAGTTAATGTGCCGTAGTGGAATATTATCAGTAAACGTCTACATTAGGTTCAAAGGAATAAATGCATCACTGTATTTTTATTATGAAGTGAAATATTGATGCATGCTTCCTCCATTGTGTTCGATGCAACAAAGACATATATTTGGGGTTATTTAGACTTGTTTCAAACTACAGCACTTGTTTAAATCCTATTCTTTGTGACAAAACAATAGAAATGAATTCACATAGCCTCATGCAGCAACAAATCTTTTTGGGTGAAGCAAAAACAGTATTTGCACATGGAAATTGGAACTCAAAAAGTAGTTACGTGACGTCCAAAAAGCAAGTGTGCAAAGAAATAAATGGAAAAGCCTTGTTGGGAATAATGACGGGACAAACGCTTTAATACGTTTCGTTTTTGGATAACGTTGGTGTTTTTCTTTATACCCGACTACGGCGAAGCAAGGAAAGGTAATGATTTTATTTTTTAACACCCTACATATGAATGCATTTATTTAATTATTATAATGGGACCACAAACAGTTACACAATATGCATTAAATCTAATAAAATACATGTGAATGCCACAAATAAATAACCCACAACGTTATTCTCAAATTAGTTTTACGACAGATTGTCAATTGATACCCTTTCAAAAACGATTGCGAATGGTACGTAGCATAACATAAAAGTGATATGATGTATCAGTATTAAAATAAAATTGTGTTTTTTTTATTGCATTGAATGCCGAGACGAGCATGCCGTTCGCCTGATGGTAAGCGATACGACCACCCATAAACAGTAGCAACACCATCCAGCATCTTGAGTTACAAAGTACTGTGTGGCATTCCACTGCGCTCGACATCCTGAGACATAAGATGTTAAGTCTCACTATGTCTTGTAGTTACACTGGCTACAATGTCCTTCAAACCGAAACACAACATTGCATGCACACTGCTGCTTGGCGGTAGAAATAGACATTGCGGTGGTATCCACCCAGACGGACTCTTACATATGAGAGACCTACCACCAGTTGTGTTGACTATTTGCCTAAAGTGGTGAGTTTTTCAATATACTCTTAATTGAACCATTAAAATGATACACATTGTCGACATCTAAAAAATGATTGTTATAAATATTGCACAATCTATAAAACGTATCTATAAAATGTATGTATCCAATTTATGTTCCACTCTACGCTCCTATGGAACCGACATTGATATATGGTGTCTATCGATTCATATAGTGCTATGGTTATAGACTATATATATTTCCAATCGTAGTCGCATGACGCTATATAGCAAACAAACATAGGAAACTACCCTATTCTAATAGCATATCCAAACTACCTCAAAGATTTTACGAGCAAACAAGTTACAAGGCTATAAAACCACACTTGTCAGTAGTAATACTTTTACAAGATAACTACCCCGATGGTACGAACTTAGCTGTTATTCCCGAACCCCCTTTACGAACTTAAGCTCGCCTCCGCAAATTTATCAAGGTGACGCCTTAACGGAATATTTTATGAAGATATAATGGCGAATTTTATTAGGTCATAGTTTAATCCCTTAGAGAGTTATCTAATCTTACTGATAAATGGAAGTTTAGTTCTTAGACTATTGTTATATTTGCCAAAGGATTTAAGACTCTGGCGACCGTATTAATAGAGCCAATTTAGTTCACACTAGCGCGATATCAGCTGATGCACTGACAAGTTAAAGTCAGCATCTTGAGATCATCGCTATTCAATAAACAGATATCAATTACATTTTAAATGATTTTTATATAATTACCAGCATCCTAAATGCCACGTGGGAGTATTTGAAATGAAAATTGGCATCTTAATACACATCTTACAGGAACTCTTGAGAGCCGAGTTCAACTCAGCTTAAATATGAGCTCATGTTTTGTTTATACAGTATCTCGTTATATACTTGAAATTATACTCAAAGGTGATGTCCGCTTTTTGTATGGGTGCTGGGTCTCAAAATTTAACCAGGCTCAAACTTTATGGATATTAAAAGGCTAAAGATATGGATCTTGGATCGATTAAAAAAATATTTTTAAACCCCTCCATTAATAACTAACTGTTTTAAAAACGTTCATATTAAGTGTAGTCTTTAAGCAAAATAAAATTACATAAATCTTAACATCGGAGCATTTTAAAATAATACAATTTACTGCACAGGCCTAATTTTTGGGATCACTATCCCAATATCTATAAAGTATCATGGTTAGAATTTTAGGCCCGTTTTCGGACAAGTCCTTTAGGTTAGTTTTGTTTTTCGTTTTTTAATACGGTCCTCAGTAATAAACTGGTGGTACGATACGAGTTATGTCGTTTGACTGACGGGAATTTACGTGGAAATCCAACGATACTCGAGAGAAGTTGTGTTGTTTGACAAATGCGTTTCTGCTGTGAGGCAATAATACTGTTTCATTCAACGAACTCGAATTTGGACCGGTTAATCCATCAGTTGTACAAAATGTTCTAACTAGAGTTATGAATTAAATAAGTATTTCTGAAGCTAACCAAAGAGCTATCTATTTTGTACACCCTACAGCGATCCGTCATATACATAAGCATTGTTTTGCGGACGATCCCAAATTTGACAAGCATAATGAAAACGACGACTAATTGTGTCAAAGAAATATTATTTGGGTGTCGCTGAATTTATCACACTTTGTTCCAGGCAACATTAATTAATTACGTACTCAAAATGTGGACATGTAATTTTGTGTGATTTATACGGGGGAGGATCTTGAGTGCCTATAAATGGTCCTTATTGACGTTTTTGTCTGTTAAGTATATTACACATTTAAAAGATGTTTCCACATTGACAATTTGTATGAAAGACACACTGACAATGTATTCTGTTTGTCTTTCATCCAAGATATCCTGGATTTATATGCTACTATGAAAACAAAACAAAATATTCTGGGAAAAACTTCAATGTGGGCTGAATTGTTAACAGCTGGCAGATACTCGTACTCGATTCAAGATAATATAGGATAATTCCATGAATAAAATTTAAACCCAACTTATGAGGAAATGGTTTTGAATCAAATAAAGGAAGAGTTTTTTTAAGTAGGTATAATAATGCCCGTGTAATTTATGATACCCGAGGATAAGGTCAATCTGCGTATTCAATTTTAAAGTAATTTAGCAGTTTCTGCGTTTAGAAAAAACTATGCTTACAAAAAACCTTTAAAAATTTCACATTTATTTGATAATTCGATTAATTATTATTTGTCGCATATGATTTTCGAATCTATGTTATAAAAAATTAATTATGCAGAAAAACTATAATTCATATTTTTCCTCTCATCAATTACCTGATTTTTTTTTCTAGGCTGTCTTTGTTTACTACACTGTGAATATTATGTAAATGTATTATATTTATCAAATCCTTCACATTGTACTCACTGAAGGATGGATGATCGTACCGAATTTCTTCGAACTCACCAGACAGCATTTTGTGAAATTTATTGCTGTTGTTAAATATCGGTTTAAATTTACGCCACGATTTATTTCCTGACTAAAATATTAAATTGATATATGAAAATATTTGTAATGATTTTATTTACACGGGAACTGTTTTATTAAATGCTTCAAATTTTAATAGCAATTGTCGAGGTGATTTTTGTGCAAAGAAAGAGTGTTTCGAGACTACCTCGGTGGCGTAGTTGTATTACGGTACGATTGCAAGGCTGAGGTCTCGGGTTCGATCCCCGGGTCGGGCAAAGTGATATTGGATTTTTCTATTCAGTATCAGCCCATAGTCCGGAATTTGTGTCCTATATGGCGATAGGCTCGCCCCCTATCACATCATGGGACGGAATACGCTTGGCGAAAAGTGGGTGCACTAGTTGCGCCTCTGCCTACCCCTTCGGGGATAAAAGGCGTGAGCATGCGCGTGCGAAAGAGTGTTTTGAAATCAGGAACCGTATGTGTTACAATAACCGTAAACAGATCTTTACTGTACATATTATACTTGTTTCGCTTAATCAAGACCCTTAAAATACTCGCGAAAGCGCGTCCGTGCGGCTTTTAAAAAACCTTTCAGCACGCTCCGCTTCTGCGTGCACTTAAGATGCAGATCGCGCGGAGATTGCGATACGACGTTACCTAAGCACCCGTACTTTTCCAGTGCGCACACCGTGCGGTCAAAGCACGTTTCCCAACGATGCACTCTTTATATTTACCAACAAAAACTCTACTATCATGCATAGTAATGTAAGGCTTGGTAAGCTGAAAAATACAAAGCATCAAGGCGAGGGTTTGTTATAAAACGTTCTCTTTGCATGTTAATTTTATGAAGCATGGTAGTTTGGCGTGCTAGCGGCTCGTATACGGGCTGAGACTAGACAAGTTATAAAACTAATTCTCGAGGTTGATGAAAGCATACTCACGCCTTTTATCCCCGAAGGGGTAGGCAGAGGCGCAACTAGTGCACCCACTTTTCGCCGTGCGTATTCCGTCCCATGATATGATAGGGTGCGAGCCTATCGACATATCGGGCACAAATTCCAGACTCCGGGCTGATACTGTATAGATAAATCAAATATCAGTTTGCCCGACCCGGGGATCGAACCCGAGACCTCAGCATTGCAGTCGTACCGTAATACAACTACGCCACCGAGGCAGTCAGGATGATGAAAGAACACATAATTTCTTCAATAGACCGTATTGTATTTTTGTTTACATTCGTTATTTACGAGACGAGGAAATCACTCATCTAATGGTCAGTAACATACTATTACCCATAAACAGTAAGTACACTTGAGGTATTAGATGCAAGTCTTAATGCCAAGTAATTACATTGGCTTCATTGACCTTCAAACCGAATTCTTTGAGAATTATAAAATAAAATTCGTACCCATAATTGCTAAATTCGAACTTTGGATATTGTATTTCAATTAAGGATTATGTAAACAATACTCAAAAGGTAATTTCATCTTCTGTAATTTCACTCAATCATTTCAGACTGTTGAGAAATTATTATTTCAATAAATTTTGATCCCTGTTATATTAAATATTAGAGTCCATAAATAATATAAACCACAATTAGGTAGACGTAGGGTTACCCTTCTGCACGATGGACCGACGACTTGAAAAAGGCGGCGGGTAGCGGATGGATGCGGGCTGCTCAAGACCGGGATGGTTGGTGCTCACTTGGGGAGGTCTACTTGATTTATTTATTTACTAAAAATCTAATATAAGCTTACAGTGAAGAGTACACCAAAACACTTATATGATAGTTATAGACATTACAACAAGAACATTAAATTATTGTAGGTACAGTTGACTCACTATAATTAATATTACTTAGGAACAAGTACACTTTCTTACTAATAGTATGAACTCCATCAGCAAATATGTCGGCATCCAATCCGCACTCCAAAAATAAGTTTATCAAAGTGATTGCCTTCGCGGTCGGGCTACTGTTCTACGTTCAGTAGTGGACGGCGACAGGCTGGTTTCGATAAGAAAAATAACGGAAATCCATAAAAAAAAACATTGTTTAATGTTGCTATTCTTTATAGACACTCGTGACTCGTGGCGCTTAGTATCAGACGAGTAAATGCCTCGTTATTTATTTATATAAAAAAGTGGGATTGAGGTACATAAAATCACATACATTATAATATATTAAATGTGTGTATAAATTGCCTATGTGGCCTAGCTGTACCTTTTGTGTGCGTGGTACCACACCGATCTGTGGTCCTGGGTTGGAAGCATGAGTCGGGTAAGAAGATATTAGTTTTTTCTGCTCAGTATCAGCCTGGAGTCTGGAATTTGTGCCCAATATGGCGATGGGCTCGTGCCCTATCACATCATAGGACGGAACACACTAGGCGAAAAGTGGGTGCTCTGGTTGCACTTCTGCCTACTCCTTCTGGAATAAAGACGTGATGGATGTATGTTTTAAAACCATGAAAGGGTACAAAACACTTACAAAGACAATATAACGACATTTTCTACCTAACAAACAAACTATAAACGGGCTCAGAGATATGGATTGTTCTCTTATACATGTATTAAGAACAGATATTCCACTCGATTGTACCGTTAGACAAAAGCTGAAATACATGTTCTCGGTTGTCCGGTGCCACTTAGATATCGTATTCCGTACAGATTCCAAGGATATGTACAGTCGGAGACAGAAGTGGTTATGATTTTAATAGAAAAAAAGCTCATGGTAATGGTATATCTGAGACTATTTGTAGCGAATTTTCAAAATAAACCAAAGAATAATTATAAAAAAAAATGGTAGAAGTTTGCTGTTTTCTTAGGATGATATTTTAATATAATAGGTTCACAAATCATTGGAACATAGACAATGGCAAAGTAAGAACTATATTCTGAGAAGCCCAATATTTATAGTATTGACTGCATGGATCTACTCCTTTATATACGGTAAATCGTATCACGTTAATTTGTAAAAAAAACTACAATCTTAACGTAAAACTATAATATGAAGGATTTATTGAAAGATTTATAATTATTTTGCTAATAAAAAAAACTCACAAATTGTACCATCATTTGAACCGACTGTACCTAATACAGGTGTGTGTAGTAGAAGCTCTACAAGATGATAGCGGTCAAAATTTGTGCACGCTAGGGGGCGGCAACCGTGTCGTACCATTGTTTTCAATAGAGGCACTAAATTACGAGCATACACGGAGTCAGCCCCTGGGTGAATTTTGTATGACAGATTTATATGGTGACAGATGACATAAGTTCCAGTCGGGGCCATGTTTGTACCATTTGAAGCTTCGAAGCATAATATAGAAGTACTGCTATTTTTTTTTCTGGCAACGACAAATGCCTTTTAAAAGCGTCTGAGTTAGATATACAAACCGCTCAATGGAAATTTCTCATTTATTTCTCGCCATAAGTAATTGGTTATCCCAAAACACACACTCGTCTTGTACAGGGATTCCATTATGTGGGGAAACCGCATACCTACGAACCAATTTATTTATATATTCACTGGTGGTAGGTCTCTCATATGTGAGAGTCCGTCTGGGTGGGTACCACCGCAATGTCTACTTTTATCGCCAAGCAGCAGTGTGCATGCACTGTTGTGTTTCGGTTTTGTAGGACATTGTAGCTAGTGTAACTACTGGACATAATGAGACTTAACATCTTATGTCTCAGGATGACGAGCGCAGTGGAATGCCTCACAGTACTTTGTAAGTCAAGGTGCTGGATAGTGTTGCTACTGTATATGGGTGGTCGTATCGCTTACGACCAGGGGACCGGCACGCTCGTCTCGTCATTCAATGCAATAAAAAATAATATATATAAATATATTTTCATATGGTTCTGTTATCAGTATCTGAGGCTATAAATAAACGAATTCTTGAAGCTGCCACATAAATCTCACGCTACACAAATGTATCTAATATTTTGATAAAACCTAAGCACACTCAGTGAGATACATAGTGTATTGAAATAGGAAAATTTATCAACAATGTATCGTGGATTTATGTGTTTTCAAAAAGTATACTTATACTACATTTATACTATAATGAAAAAATATGGTGTATTACTTAAAGATCGTACACAAGATTTTTGGCATTGTGAGTGTGTAACTCTTCATGAGGGGGTTTTGCTGGATGCAGGCCGCTTTTAACAGGTCCGTCTGAAAATCTTTAGGCCTATGTTCAGCAGTGGACGTCGTGTGGCTGATGATGATGATGATGAGTGTGTAGCAAGCGGAGATAAGTTACAATCAGCTGAATCATATTTCACTTATTTGCCTTGTTATTAAAAGTCAATGGTAATATAATTATGTTCCCATTACTGATTTGTGTATCGTCAAAGGTAATGACTGAGATAAGGCCAAATGTAAAAAAGAATAAAAATATCTTAGCGAAAATAGGTAAGCTCACAATACTTTCATACTAAATTAAATAGTAAATAAATATGCCACTTTCTAATCGCGGCCATATTAAAAAAATTCAAAGGAAATAAACTATTTTTATAAATCCAATGTAAAAATCGAACTCAGAACCGTTTCACAACCAAACCACGCTGCCATTATTTCAATAAGCCGAGATGTGCCATTTAATTTAATGATTACAAGCTGTCTTGTTATTTTTCATTTCTCGCCAAAGTTTCCAAACACTTGTTCAGACTTCAAAGCTCCTTATAAAATACTTTTACATTGAATTATCTTTGTTCTAACGATGGCCTACTTCCAAAAATTTACTTTCTTGTTAATTGACTTTTGTCAAAGAGCGGAAAGAAATAACTTGTTCTAATAATATTAAGTCGTAGATACTAAGTTCGGTCAGTTAATGAATTTACTTTTGATGTTAACTACATGTTGACTTCATATATCTAAACATTAATTTCCTTTATGATAACAATTGTGGTCCAATATTTTTTTATGTTTATGCTAAGTCTAGAAACGTTGCTGTATGTTGCTGAGCGGTATTTTCCTTTAACAAACAGTTTGATTCCAGATCTTCAATAAGAGTCAGGTCATACCTCGTTTGCAATTTCGATATATATTCCTTCCAATTTAATATGATAGAGTTTTTACTAACCACATTTCATAATGTTTTTTATTATAATATGATACGCATTATCATTTTTTATGCACTGTGAATTAGGTACCTAGGGCTAAACTATGGTTATTCTATTAGCATATTAGCTTTCAAAAAGGGAACTGATATAAGTATTTATTATTATGTTTGCAAAAGTAAGACGGAAGAAAGCGTTTTATGTATGGACTCTGCGCCATTATCACATTATATTGATATTATTGCGAAACAAAGAATAAGAAACATCTTACATACACACAGACACACACTCACGCACACACACACACACATATATATACACACACACATACATATACACACACACACACACACACTTATTAGTTTATAATTTGAAATGTCTATCTAGCATAATAAGTTCTGAAGGTGGTGACCTGTAACACAAGGCAATCTTAGATCAGGCAACAGTCTCCACAGGTTTTATGTAATATTTTAATTTAATGGCTTTTGTAATTGTAAGATCTGTGGAGAAATAAATAAACTTATTATTATTATTATTTTAATCCCCGAAGGGCTAGGCAGAGGCGCAATTAATGCACCCACTTTTCGCGAGCCTATCGCCATATCGGGCATAAATTCCAACCTCCGGGCTGATACTGAAAAGAAAAACCCAATATCACTTTGCCCGACCCTGGTATCGAACCCAAGACCTCAGCATTGCAGTCGTACCGTAATATAACTACGCCACCGACTACCAAAAAAGTCAAAATCGTCTTGATCCCTAAACATACGACATAATATCGAAGGCGTATATTACATACAAGTGTATTAACTAAAATTAGTTCCGACATAGAACATAGTGCGCGTAGTCTATGCCCGGAGAAGACGAGGAAACTTAACAACAACTTGGAACCAACTATTGTCGACCAACATTTGAATGCGACACCGGTAATTATACTTAGAATGTACCGGTTGAGAAGACATACTCGAATAGTATATCAGAGTCATTAATTGATTTTGAAGTGGAAATATCTTTGAGTATTTACAACTAAATACTGAACTGAACTGAACTGTTTGAAATAATACAACTTAATTTTACGGATTTTATCACGATTCGTAAAATTTTTATGGATTAGAATAATGAAGATATAGTTTTTGAATGCGCTATAATCTTCCTAACGATCTATTATAATTAGCATTAAACTTATCTCAAAATCGTTTACAAGAGGTAATTGGTATAGATTACAAAGTCCTATCATCAAAAAAAATCGTTACAGTCAAGTGTTTTTACCTTGTCTTCAAATAGAAAGGGAAGACATTCGTCCTAAAACTTTTGGCTTCGATATAATTCTCTGTGACGGACAGACGGAAGGGCGATGACAAAGAGAGATTAACGAGACTTGGTATAAACAGAAATCAGTGGTCGGACCTGAAGATGGGCGGAATGGATGTTTTATTTCAGATGAAAAAGATAAATTGTTAGGAAGTTGTGGTAATTAAGTTATTAATTTCTAAATGATAAAATATAAAGTTCCAAAAGCAATTTTTGAATTTAGTAGACGAATGAATGAATGTCTTCTGTACAAACAACTAAATTAGCGTCTAGACGTTGTTCAAGCACAAAATGCACAACGTTGTATTCCTTCATTTTTCTTAAGAATTTGGAGTTAATCCTATCGATTTTCGAGTCACAAGGACTTCATTACTACGAACTCTAACTCGGCTCAACATAAACTTTTCCTAGATATAAATTAATATAACATAGAAATAGATAGAAATTAGCTTATATAAATGGACCAAGGAACAGTAAGAAGTAGAAAAAGTCACCTGCATTTCACACATGACACGAAACACGGGACTAAGAATAGGGTTATTACGTACAAGTATTTTTTGAGCCGGAAAACCATTGGGTACTTTGTACGCTTCTAATGAGGCCTTGAGTCTTACTGGGTCATCTTATACGAGTACATACGAGCATATACGAGCTTTGTTGTATAAAACGGACAGTAATGACATACGCCGCTGCGATACGTAACATACGGCCGTGATAATGTCCTCCGTGATGCATGCATTTTATTATATATTATAGAGAGCTCACGAAATTTCTGCATTGCAGTATAGAGCATAATGTTTTGTTATACAGGGTTATTTTGACATTGCATTAATAAATGAAACCACATACTCGTCTTTGCCTTTGCTAACATTATGCTAAAATCATCCATGATAGACGAATATTTTACCAAAAATATCAATTTTACTTTTGTGTTTTTTTTATGATTTTGTAGTTTAGTGCGAATATGGCGTGTGCTTGAGTGTTTTTCTGATTGAAAGTGTAATGTTGCCGCTATGACGAATCCTCTTAGAGTACTAGTAGTGGCATTAGGGCGTGTAAAATTAAAGTTACTTTTTATTGATATTAATTTTGTTCGAAACTTACGCTTTTTTATTTTACCTCTATGGTTAAAATAACTGTTATTTTCAGGGAGGTACGTATATGGTCTCATTTAGTAACACAATTTCAAAAAGACCCCGTATGTGAAGGAAGAATAAAATATTAAGATGTATAGTTTTAATATTTTATGTAGGCGTGTCCACTTGACAAGGTTAATCACTTGTGGGATTAACGGCTCAGAATACTTATAAAACGATAAACGATAGCCTAGTTGGGAGTGGAACGGACTGCTGAGACGAATGTCCGCAGGTTCAAAACCCAAGGGCACACACCTCTGACTTTTTAAAAATTCATGTGTCTATTCTTTGTGAATTATCGCTCGCTTTAACAGTGAAGGAAAACATCGTAAGGAAACCTGCATATCTGAGAAGTTCTCTATAGGAATTTCGAAGGTATGTGAAGCCTGCCAACCCGCACTAGACCAGCGTGGTGGACTAAGGCCTTAACCCTCTGACTTGTAGAGGAGACCCGTGCTCAGCAGTGGGCAGTATATAATACAGAGCTGGTATGGTATACTTATAAAATGTACCCTGAACTTTTAAGTGGTATGTACCCAATCAAATCACACACCTAATAAACCTACCCACTCAGCAGTTAATATTATACTAGCGGCCCCGACAGACGCTGTCCTGCTCTAAAAAGGAAATAGAACCCGAGTACAGCGCCACCAACCGGATCCAATTGTTAATTTAAACCATTCTCGAATCCACCTGAAAATACAAAAAAAAAAAACATTAAAATCGGTCCAGCCGTTTAGGAGGAGTTCAGTGATATACATTCGCACAGAAGAATTATATGTATAAACATGTTACCGTACGAATCGATGGACACCTCTTTTGTTCAAATAAATTCAATAGGAGCGACGCTAGAGTGGAACATAAAATAGAAATATACATACATAGGGTGTTAAAATCATTACTCCTTGCTTCCCCGTAGTCGGGTAAAAAGAGATGATCGTTGAACTTCGTAGAGCGTTTTCTGTCACTCACGCCTTTCAATTTACGCCCTTGACTTGCAGATTCTCTTTCTATATAACTCGATGTGTAATATTTACTGCCGAGTACTTTAAATATTCTTAATTAAAATATTATAGCAAGATAGCTTTCATACTTTGATTAATTATATACCTAGATAGACACTGAACGTTTCAAACGCGTCGAAAAAAATAGAGGCCAACAATTGCCCGTTAAATGAGTTCGAGTGAATTATTTTTTGTTGTTTTTCATGGATATAATTATCTCCCCATTTTAATAGAAACCATGTAATAACTGGTACCATTATGCGCGCACACAAGCATACGCAGAATGATGCAGCGATAGCGTATGACAAAGCTGTCACGCATACTAGGTTAAGAAAAGTTAGCCTGTTTGTTTTAGTTTCATTGCAGCGCGTCACTCTATCTAGGTTTATAATTTATCAAAGACTTTAACTATTCTTAATTGAAATATTATAGCAAGATAGCTTTCATATTTAATTTTAATACCGTTTATCTTTAAGGTTAATTAAACGTCTTCTTAATTACCTGACAAAATTAATATCTTGTTGTTTCCATGGTTATCATGCCTCTAAGAAGCCTTAAAGGTTTATTTGTAATTTCCAAGAATATAAATTAATTGCTTGGCAAAGGATCGCATTAATAGCAAAATGTTTCAGTTGATCAACTTTGGTATCGAATTGACCACTTATTTTGTCTTTTCATTGAAGTTGGTAGAGAAAGTTTTACCTATTGATGTTTTGATGGATAAACTATTATACGTTAAAGTAGCTAAATGGAAGTTAATATTTTATTTCTATAAATAAGGTAACGCACAAATATCAGTTCTTAGGCTATAAAGCCAATATCACTTAGGGTTATCGCTTCTAAGTGAAGAATCTGGCCAAGGGTCCAGGGATAACTCCCTGGTAATGGTGGTAATCCACCTACATCCAAACATTACCTATTAATAATATTAGTAATAATACACGTGGAGTGAAATATTTTTTATTTCTCTTTGCCTGAAAAGTGGATAGTTCAGAAAGCACGTCGTTCGAGACGAGCAATTAGTATTATGATTTTTAAGGGAAGAATTGTGTCCTAAAAACATTTTTTTGTGTCATAAGTTAATGGTTATAAATATTTTTTTATAAAGGCGTTGCTCTTGTTTGGTATCTCTTGTACTAACTATAAGGCGAGCGACTAGCTTATCTACTCGTTATTCAAGTAAGTAAAAACTTGGTTTGATGTACGGCATATTAATCTGAAAGCCTATGTCAATACTCTTGGCAAATAGCCAGATCTAAATCTACTAACACTAATATTTTCTCACTGGATTTATGTCAGGGATAAAACCGAAGATGACATCTGAAACCAGTGACGGGTCGACTCAGTTTCGTGCGTATGTTTTTAGTGGGTTATGTTGGACATCGTTGGTCCAACATTTGTCTTATGAAGGGCGAATAGACTCGTGTACGAATATTGGGACCATTTTTACATTGGCCTAAATTCTCTATTTGACTGGAATGCTTTAACTTAATTTTCAAGACAATTGGTGAAAACTATATTTGCGTCGGTGAGTACCTACGTTACCTTTTGAACATTACCATACCACCATACCAGCCCTGTAATATATACAGCCGACTGCTGAGCACGGGCCTTCTCTAAAACTGAGAGGGTTTAGGCCTTAGTCCATCACGCTGGCCTTTTGTGGGTTGGCAGACTTCACATACCTTCGACATTCTTATAGAGAACTTCTCAGGTTTGCAGGTTTTCTCACGATGTTTTTCTTCACCGTTAAAGCGAGCGATAATTCACAAAGAATACATACATAATTTTAGAAAAGTTAGAGATGCGTGCCCTTAGCTTTTGAACCTGCGGACATTCGTCTCGGTAATCCGTTCCGTAACTTATCTCTTATTTATTACACAAGACAAAGAAATTGTTAATTAAAGTTTTTATAAAAACATGTATTCATTTCGAAACAAGAAAGTCTACAGTCAGTTCAGCAGAAATTCTGATTTATTATTAAATACATCATTTAAATAAATGTAACACAAAACCCTTTCTTGGATATTGCACGAAATCACGCGTACGGAACGGAATAAATTTCAGACTTTTCCATAAACTTTTACTTATAAGTTGCCAAAAGACGCCGGTTGAAGGTCGCTATCATGTACCCCGCATACAAACGATGCAATAAAATACATTTTAGTGGGTGTTGCTGTTCAACTCCCAAATTTGGCTATGTTTATTAAGTCTAGAAGACTGACGTTCACATTATAAAGAATTTAAATTTGTCAATTTTCCAAAGATTTCAATGACATCTCGGCAATTAATTTTATACCATTGCATATTATAATAAAAAACCTGCATGTGCGGTAAATATTATGTTCTTTATCCTAAGGTTTCATTCGTTAAATATTTAAATTGTTAACTAAGCTGTATATAGAAACAAACCAGCCATCATTCACTGTTATTTACTGAATGTATATTATATAATATTATACTATATTTCAATGAGTACTAACCTCGGTGGGGTAGTCGTATTACGGTACGAATGCAATGCTGAGGTCTTGGGTTCGATCCCTGGGTCGGGCAAAATTATATTGAATTTTTCTATTCAGTATCAGCTCGGAGGCTGAAATTTGTGCTCGATATAACGATAGGCTCGCCCTCTATCACATCATGGGACAGAATACGCACGGTAAAAATTGGGTGCACTAGTTGCGCCTCTGTCTACCCCTTCAGGGATAAAGGACGTGAGTGTGAGTGTAAGTGTGTGTATTTTTCAATGACATAGTTTCATAATTGCACGTACTTACGCAAACGGACACCAACCCACACCAAAATATTTTCTACAAGTCGATGTTCGAATTAAAATATTTTTGTTTTATAGCTAGTTTGATATAAAATGTTTGGCATTTTATAAAGTAACAACTGAGGTATTTGCGCAATTAACTCTATATGAAAATAATAAATCTACTATTTATTGACATTTGTTTATGACCAAGTCAAATTTTAGGGCTTGTGGGTCTGTTCCCGTTTGCGTAAGTAGGTCCAATTAAAGTATTACGTGGAAATAAGTTATTGCCCGCAGCTCCGCCCGCGTGATTGAGTTTTCCCGGGATAAAAGGCCCGATTTATATTTTCCCGGGATAAAATTAGCCTATGTGCTAATCCAGGACATAATCTACCTGTGTGCCAAATTTCATAGAAATCCGTTCAGTAGTTTTTGCGTGAAAGAGAAATAAACATACATCCAGACATCCACCCTTACAAAATTTCGTGTTTATAATATTAGTCAGATTATTTTAAACATAGAACGTAAAAGCAAAGCCGTGTTCATATAGGTATCATTATCGACTTTACTAAATGCAATCAGGTAAACATTACCGTGCGAGCACTAACTGGGTTAGAGCCAATCACATCGTTTGCTTTTACGGTCCGTTTATTCCTATTGAATGTAGAATGTTGTATATTGTGTGCTCAGGAATACTCAAGATGCTCCGAACACAGTATAGTGTACGTTTGTGAAAGTGCATTATAAACTTCGTAATAATTAACAAATTATAAGGCGAAATATAATCTACCTTACTATAGAAACTTTATGATTCACTTCATATTATTAATACTTAGAAAATCTGACGAATACATTCTTAACACATATAATTTTAAGTGCCTATATTAAACGTATTAGTACATTTATTGTAATTCCAGACAATCAAAATATGAACACAAAAAAGTAGAAACAAAAACAGATACGAGAAATACATACTAATTGGGGCAATGTTATCTCAGGTAACGTAAATACGAAGTTAAAAGCAGCAAGAAAAGTGAGTTACGATCTTTATTAGCATTATAAAGACAATACTAACTTTAACTTATTTTTATAGTTTACCCGTATCATGTATTGCATCTCCAGCACAATCGTTATAGTCACGTGTGCTCGCTCATATTGGCAATAAAAACGTTCCTTAACAGCCCAGCGGTTAGCTTTATGTTTAGTGTTTATTTTCTAAAATAATGGTTTTGTACAACCGCTGCGGGTAATAGCGGATTTAAATATGGCATGGAGTTTGAAAGAAATGCTGAAAAGGATTTGTTTAAAAATGATTTCTAATAGGTTTTTAGTTGTGTTTAAATTATGCCTATACTAGACTTCTGTTCGCAGCTCCGACCACGTGAATTAGTTTTTCCGGGATAAAAAGTAGCTTATGTAAATCGCTGATAATGTACCTTTATATGGGTGTAAGATTTTTTCAAATCGGTCCAGTAGTTTCAGAGCCTATTCAATACAATAAAAAAAAAACAAACAATCAAATCTTTCCTCTTCATAATATTAGTATAGATACGCGTGAGTGTGTGAGATTAACTAAAAAAAGAAATTAAAATATTTTACACATTCTTTTACATTACACAAATTACAACCTAGGTCAATGCTTGTGAATTGCAACAATTACCCTAACTGTTTGGACGCCAATTCGTTCGATATTAAACTTTGCAGTTAACGTACCTACCAAGAAAGTTAATTTTGTTAGCGAATAGTCAGAAGAAAATTCTTCAAACCTAATCAAGTTTGTGAGTTATAACAAAGTTTTTAGTTCCCAATTTTTTTTTAAAAGGACTAAATTTATATATTCGATTACGAGCGTATCCAGGCTTTTTCGCAGTGATAAGACAAATCTCATATTCGTTGAAAGGGTGATAAACTTTGCAACCAGAGATCCCATTTTGCTCGCACCATAATACTATTTAGACCGGCTTCGCTTTCGCTAGTTTTAATCTCGGCGCAGACGCTCCGATTCCATTCTGAGGATTCTAATTTACTTTTCGGCTTTTACACCGCTGAACGAAGTAAATGAGTTCGAAATAATAAGATGAAAGTTGTGACCGGGAATGTTTTAAATTATTTTTGAGGATAAAAGGCTTTTAGTGTTGTAAATTGCAAAAATGTTAAGTCTGTATTCCTGCTTGTTCTTGTCAAAGAGAATTAAACTATTATACCCTCAAATCTTTTTATTTCGTAAAGCGCTAAAAAAAGAAATCGAAAATATTATTCATTTTAATGCGGTCATTAAATCATAATGATAATGTAATGAAATAACAATAGAAAGTGGACAATAGCCTAGTTGGGAATGGAACGGTCTGCCGGGACAATGTCCGGAGGTTCAAAACCCAATGCACACACCTCTGACTTTTCGAAATTACGTGTAATTTGTTTATTAATTATCGTTCGCTTTAACGGTGAAAGAAAACACCGTAAGGAAACCTACATACCTGATGTAAATATATTTTCGTGGTATAATAAAATACACTTTTATTTATAGAGTAACGATTTATTGCGCACAGCAAAATTATGACACAACCAAAGAGATCAATAGAATGAACATAGACCTTTTTCATAGACAATGGAAACATAAGGCAACGGAACTACAAACGTAAGTGGTTGCGTTCCAATAATTCATCACCCTCCCTGGAACGCAAACCCATCTTTGATGTACAATAGTTGTGTTTCTCATGTGAAGTCCCCTTAGTTAAAATATCAGCCACCATTTGATTACTTTTACAATAAACAAATTTAACAATATTATTATCTACATGATGTTTAAGAAAATGAAATCTAATATCAATATGTCTAGTTCTAGGCAAATAACAATTATTAACAGTCATTTTTATAGCACTTTGATTATCACAATTGATTGTAAGAGCGCTATCCATCCTTTCTCCAAGTTCACGCAGCAGTTGACCAAGCCACAGGGCTTCCTGGGTCGCTGTAGCCATAGCCATGTACTCAGCTTCAGCAGTAGATAGTGCCACGGTTTGTTGCTTCCGTGAACACCACGAGATGGCACCACCCTGAAACAGAAAAATGTACCCCGTGCAGGACTTTCTATCCTGTGGATCACTAGCCCAGTCAGCATCACAGTATCCATGCAGTTCTTCTGATTCTTCCTTTTTATATATAAGTTTTAAACATTTGGTTCCTTGTAAGTATCTAAATATTCTCTTAACAGCCATCCAGTGTTCATGTCTAGGATTTTTGTTATATCTACTCAGAGAGTTAACAGCATAAGATATATCAGGTCTGGTACCTTGTGCTACATAAAGTAGACAACCAATTGCTTCTTGATAAGGAACATTAACCATGGGATCACTGCAATCTTCTAGTGGACTGAATTTAGCCCCAACTTCAATTGGTATTCTAACTTGTTTACAGTCTGACATTTGGAATCTGTTTAATATCTCATTAATATATTTTTCTTGATCCAACATTATACTGTATTTATTTCTTGTAATATTTAATCCTATACATTGCTTGGCTTCTCCTATATCTCTCATATGAAAATTCCGTTTTAATTTTTCTTTCAATATCACTTTTGTATCTTGACTAGAGGTAAACAACATGAGATCATCTACCCAAATGGCAACAAATGTCTTATTATTATTTTTAATATTATAATAAACACATGGATCAACTTGAGACCTCTTGAGACCAATTTCTTGTAAAACTTTATCTAATTTTATGTTCCACAACCTACTAGCTTGCTTTAAGCCATATATAGATTTATGAAGATAGCATACATCTGTTTCTTGTTCATACATTTGTGGCTGTAACATAAATATTTCAGTATCAATTTCTCCCTGCAAAAATGCCGAAATTGCATCCATTTGGTCTATACTCAAATTATATTTTGCTGATAAAGCAAACAGGTAACGTACTGAAGAGTACCTAACAACAGGGGAATATATCTCCTCAAAATCTATTCCCTTCTTCTGTGCATAACCTTTAATAACAAGCCTAGCTTTGAAGCACACATTTCGTCCACTCTGATCTGTTTTCAATTGAAATACCCCTTTACAAGGCAGAGCCACTTTGTTTTCGGGAAGCTTTGTCAAGCTCCAAGTGTTATTACTCAATAGTGATTCATATTCCTTGTCCATAGCCTGTTTCCACTCTTTTGCATACTGCGACGACAATGCTTCTTCTACCGTTTGTGGTACACAGGTATCAGTTAACAAGCAGTAATAGCTATTTTTGCTGTCAATGTCACGACGTGACTCAGCCCTAGTCCGGGGCCTCAAAGACACATTTGTGAAATTATTTTGTTTAACATACTTGGGAGGTTTGTAAGTATCATTCAACGGTCCACAGTCCGAATCAGAGTCACATAAACTTGAGGTTGATTTTTCATCTCTAACAATGCTACCTGATGTAGTGGTAACCGTTGCAGTAGAAGTGTCTGCAGTCTCAGAATGCTGATGCAATGAATTACCATTGCTCTCTTCTTCCAATGTTATTTTTGATGAGCCATCACTATTATCTTGATTTAAAACACATTCCATATTACTTACAGTCTTTTCTAAAAAGATGACATCTCTACTCTTTATTATTTTGTGTGTTGCTAAATCCATCAATCTCCAGCCTTTGGTATCATTACAATAACCAACAAATATCATTTTAGTGGATTTTTTATCCCATTTTTGGCGTTTTTCCTTAGGTGTATGAACCATTACCTCTGTGCCAAATACTCTAATATTAGATAAATTAGGTTTTTTTCCTGACCACATTTCAAATGGTGTCTTACCTTCTAATGACTGTGTTGGTGAGCGATTAACTATATAAGCTGCAGTGGCAATTGCCTCTGCCCAGAAACGTTTTTCTAAGTTAGCATGAAAAATCATACATCTAGCACGCTCAACTAACGTTCTGTTCATTCGCTCGGCCAAGCCGTTTTGCTGAGGAGTATAAGGAGTGCTTGTCTGATGACATATGCCATGATCCTTTAAATATCTCTCTAAATAATTATTGCAATACTCCTTACCATTATCAGTCCTTAAAGTTTTAATTCTCCAGTTTAGTTCATTCTCAACCCTATTCTTATAATCTTTAAAGATATCTAGTACATTTAATTTATCCTTAAGAAAATAAACATGGACATTCCTGGTATAATCGTCAATGAAAGTAATGAAGTATTTCATACCTCCAAAAGATAAATTCTCCATTGGGCCACACAGATCAGAGTGAATTACTTCAAGTGGTCTCTTTGCTCGGGATCCCACATTGTTGAATGGCTGCCTTGTTTGCTTGCCTTCGAGGCAACTAGTGCAGGTTATGTATCCCTTCTCTTTTGTAGGGGTCGGTGTCACTCCATCGGCGCAATCTGTCAATTTATTTACATCTGAAAAATTAAGATGACCCATACGTTGATGCCATAAAATAAGACTGTTAGGCGTCTCTTTGGAGATTAAGTTTGCTCTAATATTCCTTTCAGTGTCTAGACAATATAAATTGTTGACCAGTGTTGCTGTACATACTAATCTATTATCTCTACTATAAATATCACAGCCTTTACTATTAAAAATTATTTTAAAGCCCTTTTTGCTCATTGCACTAACTGAGAGCAAATTTGCTGCGATACCGGGTACATACAAAACATCTTTCACCTGTATTTGGTTGTTACCGGATAGACTTATATTGGTGCATCCAATACCTTCAACTTGTAAAGGATCTTTGTTTGCCACTGTGATATTCTGAATGGGCGGCTTACAGACATTGTACATCAAATCTCTTCTATTCATCATATGCATTGATGCACCCGAGTCAATATACCACTCATTGCATTCATCACCTGTTGTTGCTGAAAAAGCTGCAACAAAACCTGAATTAAAATCATTTTTCTTATGTTCATTTCCTTTCTTTGGAGCTCGGCAATATTTTGCAAGATGGCCATTTTTATTGCAGTTATAACACCTTGGTCCCTTATATTTCACATGTGACTTTGGCTGTTGTCGGTTATTCTTTGAATAGAATGCTGCGTTGTCAGATTCAACTTTCACCTCCTGTAACAATTTAGTTTTAACAAGGTCAGCACTTATGGTAATACCTGAACTCTCCAGTCCCATGATCATTGGTTTATATTTATCAGGTAATCCTGCCAGCATCAAGGTACCAAGCCATTCTTCATCAACTTTAAATCCTATATTTCTCAACTTATGAGCTGAAGACATAATCTTGTTAATATAGTCTTCCACACTAACACTGGAATCCAGGGATGTATTGATTAAATCTTTAAGCAGTCCTACTTTCCTAGTGAGGCCTTTGTCATCAAATGCCTTCTCCAAGTTCTGCCATACTTCCCTCGCAGTTTTACAATCCTGTATATGTATGTAGTTTACTGGATCCAGGAGCAGTATTAACTTTGATTTCGCCTTGACATCCTTAACAGTATCAACTGATTTTGTGTTGTTCGGCTCCACACATTCCCACAAATCCTCGTGTTCTAGATATGCTTTTGCTCCAAATTTCCATGATGCGTAATTATCTCGGCCTGTTAATCTATCCAACTTAAATGTGCTCGTAGACATCATTCCCACATGGCATGTGGCCATATATATACGGTAATCTAATTGTTCTGCAGCAATCGGACGTACTCGTAGTAATCTGAGTGTTTTTTTGTTTCTCGGAACCACGCTCTGCTACCATGTAAATATATTTTCGTGGTATAATAAAATACACTTTTATTTATAGAGTAACGATTTATTGCGCACAGCAAAATTATGACACAACCAAAGAGATCAATAGAATGAACATAGACCTTTTTCATAGACAATGGAAACATAAGGCAACGGAACTACAAACGTAAGTGGTTGCGTTCCAATAATTCATCACCTGAGAATCCTCTATAAGAATTTCGAGGATATGTGAAGTCTACCAACCCGCACTAGGATAGCGTGGTGAACTAAAGCCTAACCGCTCTCAGTAGTAGAGGAGCCCCGTGCTCAGCAGTGGGCAGTATATAATACAGGGCTGATTGCATTGCATTGCAATGGAATAACTAAAGGGCCCCATATACAGTACGATCTGTCGTTACAATGGATCTGAAGAAATCTGTGACGATCCATCGCGTCGAATTGCCGCTCAACACACTAAACGATTGAGGGAAACGATTGGTTGTTGCGATCGGCGTTAGACAGACTAAGACTGAGGTTAAAATCGAATCGTAGATCGCAAACAGCCATACACCTTCGATATATCGTTACGATATTCATGATTGTTTGTTTTCTGTTGCGATCACGACATCGTCTTTGATCAAGTAAACCGTTTATGATTTGGACATACACAATCGATTCGTCGTTGCGATCGGTTTGAAACGACGGATCGTTCCGTACATGGGGCCCTTAATGCATCATATAAAGTATGTAGCCACTGTACTGTAGTACGTGAAATTTTTTCGCTTGGAAATATTAGGGAATTGTTATTTATAAGACTTTTCTATGGAAAATGTTGTTACGTTTCCTCTTATCAGTTTTACTTTATATTTAAATATATTGATATTTTTTATACCACACTTCATAAGAAGCTTAGCGCTGAAAAATACTTTTATATAAAGGAGATAAAAAAGAACTAAGAATGTAAGGAGTTTGGCTTACGTTAGTTTTCTTGGGCGGGAACGGTTAATTCACCTTCTTCAAAACTTTAAAACACTTGAGATAAAATGTGTATCCCAACGTGTCAGTTCACATGGTTTATATAAGTTTTAACTTGTGTCTTGTGGATTTTCTTTGGCTATTTTACTTGTTATCGTATTTTAGTTTTAAGTTAATTTTATAAAGTAAATTTACTTTTATTATTAGGTATTATGCGTATTATGATTATGACCATGACATACAATGTATCAGTTATTAGTGCAGTCAGTCTAGTGCTTTGTGAAATTCGTTTTCTGGGTGGCGTCGTGACTTGTGGCGTTTATGAGTTACACTTATAGTATAGCAAAATACGCTTCATGATGTCATTTAGATAATATTAAATTGTAAATTACCTCGCGTTACGCCGGCCTGCTGCAATCGTCTAATTAATTAAAATTCTATTTATAAAATTTGCTCATATTATTAATATTCCAAATTCAAAATTTTGAATGCAAAATTCCAGCCAGTGGGAAATAGCGCGTGTATTCCGCTAACAAAAAGCAGATATTCGGGCTTTCACAAAGAACATTTCTGTGGAGCACCGATATGAAACAACTGATATGTTTCACACCTAGCTTTCAGCATTTTCCGGTTTCAATTTTTTACCAGACATGACCCGTAGTTTAATCCACAGTGGAATCAAATTTGTAAAATTGTGGAAGAAATATGAGATAATGTTTCATATTTTTATAACTTTGATTTTAATATATACCTAAACGAAGTTTTGTCAAGTTTGTCAAATACAATATGTGCGAGTCTTTTGGATCTCTAAAGTCATGAATATGGAGTATTATTATAAAATCACAACAAGCACTTTATTAAAAAAATCTAAAATCTTCCTGTACATTTATTTTAGTTCATCGTGCATATGCGTGCTTGACTTCCAATACTAAATAATCATCATGAAATCATTAATTTCCATCATTAAAACATACGAATTAATTTTACATATTGTAAGCATATTTATAAAATTATATAGTTCAAATTACACCAGTATCAAACCCTAATATCACCTACTTTTGATTTGTTAGAGAGAGTGTTATAAAAATAAAAAGCTTTTCCTATTTGATGATCCATAAAACACTTGAAGCTTTCAACGAAGGCATTCGGTTGGCTTAATAGATCATAATTTTGGCAACAAAGCCTGTTGGATCCTCGTGTTATATTATCCATATGGGAGTTGAGAACGGAATTATTTTTTCTTATCGGATCTATAACGTGCCTTAAGGGCTATTTTTTTTTCGCGGCGAAAAAACGCGTTATCGCTACCACCACTGGGGGGTGAGTGGAACGGCTATGTTGGTTTCACACAGTATTACGGCCCAATATCGACACTCGGGAGTATATCATCATCCGAACGAGCATTGGACCGAGTCCCTAACACTATGTACACCCTGCACCGGCATACCAACCAAAACTCGCGGTGCCCTTCTTCGGCGCATACGAGACGGCCCCGGGGTATCTTGTTGCACTTAGACAGCTGTACGGGACCGTCCCTGGTGTCGCAAGGGCTTAACTAAAATAATAATATGATGTAGCTATTTTATTACTTATTATTATATTATGGTGTATGCTTTTGCTATTTAGACTCAAGCCCGTATTCATAAACGTTACTTGGCTAAGTACCTAAGTATTCATTGGGTTCTAAGATCCGTGAAACCAAGATAATCGTTCCACTCATCCCTCCAGTGGTGGTAGCGATAGCGCGTTTTTTCCCCGCGATAAAATGAAAAAAGGGGTATCTTGACGAATTTCAGATCAAATTATTACATGATTCCTGAGTGGGTTGTGTACTCGTATGGGAATTTAAAATTTATTACTTACTAGCTTTTGCCAGCGGCTCCGCCCGCGTTAAAAAGTTTTCCCGGGCTAAAAGCCCCGCTTTATATTTCCCGGGATAAAAAGTAGCCCATGTGTTAATCCAGGATATGATCTATCCGTGTGCCAATTTTCATCGAAATCCGTTCAGTAGTCTTTTCGTGAAAGAGTAACAAACATACATACATCCATACTTCTTACAAACTTTCGCATTTATATTATTAGTAGGATTTTGTGACTATATAATTACCTGCTCTAAACAAAATAAACAACTACTTAATTGTATTTTTTTCCCGTATCATGCATTATACTTTATATCTTGAATTGATTTTGAAAAGAGCAATACTAGAGTTTCTTGCCCGTTCTTTGTTGGTGAGAACTGCTTTCCGAATGGGTGGTAGCGTTAACATTTACGTAATCTAAATGATGTATAACATTTTATGGGTTCGAATAAATTATTTCATATTTCATACGGACCAATGCTATGATAAAAATTGCTTTCTCAGTGCTTATGGTAAGACAGCCTTCTCAGTAGCGGCAGTGCGTAGGCATAGGGACACTGTGATTGGCTAATATTGTGATACAACTTTACTTCAGTTGGCTGTCAGATATACAAGGCTGAACAAGGCCAAAGAAAACTATGCAATTGCGGACACTATGCGTTCGGGGGCACCGTGCGTCGTGCGTATAGTATTGTTTGTGAATCACGGGAATTGCCATTTTTTTTAAGGCACAGGTATTATGTTTGACCTCCTTTGTCAATTTCATAATAAAAAAACATCTGATTCGACATTTATTTTATGTTGGACAATAGTTTTTATATTTTTCATATTAATATTAATAGGAATATACATTACTTAATTAATGACTGAGACTTAAAGAGCCACGGAATCCACAGATATATTCAGTATCTGATTGCAGTCTGTTTAAAGTTTGGATGTGGGGTTAATATACCTTTTTTATCGAACATTTTTAAAAACGGAACTCTAACTACGACGAAAATTGATAATATAATCTCGACCGTTGCAAAACCGCTAAGTTAAAAGGATAGGAGGAAGAACAAAACAGGTGAACCGGAAACTCTTCCACAGCTTAATGACACGGCAAAGATACGAAGCGGGCAATTTGGTTTAAAAAGGGGGCTTTCGTAATCTGCAAGGATTTTAAGCTAGTCTACATAATACCTCGGTGGCGTAGTTGTATTACGGAGTGATTGCAGTGCTGAGGCCTCGGGTTCGATCCCCGGGTCCGTCAAAGTTACATTGGGTTATTCTACTCAGTATCAGCTCGCAGTCTGGAACTTGTGCCCGATATGACGATCATATCCCCTATACGCACAGTGAAAAGTGGATGCATTAGTTGCGCCTCTGCCTACCTCGTCGGGAATAAAAAGCATGAGTGTGGCTACATACTATAAGTGATATTTAAAATTGGTTACTAAGTTTAAAGTCTAAATTTAAAATTAATTAAAATAAATGTTGTGTTTAGGATATTTTTGTCATATAATATGAATATGATTTTTGATAAAAATAATAAATAGAGCTTGATTCTTGACTTTGACTCGAGTATGTATAAATATGTACTATTTAGTGTAGCTACGGATTAGTTTATTCTAATAATAAAATAGTAGACCTACGAACATCGCCGCGAAGACTGACAACGCTGACATCTTTCCATGTATTACCATCGTGACAACCACGACCACTCTGCCAAGAGTGTCCGACTGAGAAGAATAATAATTAAGGGTCAGAAATATAGCCCTTACTGTTGGATAAAGGCCAGGAGCATTATCATAATTAAATAACGAATACTTCTAATTTTTACGATAGTCTTTAGCCGGTAAAAATCGAACAACCCCGACCTCCCCTTATCCTCTAAGTGGGTATGGATTTAAGTTTTCCTCATAATCCAAGAGGATAATCAAATTAAATCAAATCAATTTATTTTGCTATAAACATGGTATGTAACAAAGGTGTTAAACATAATATAGATGTATAATACATATGTGCAACATGTTTTACCGTTTCAACGGCATGCAAAAAATACATAAGTAATTTATAAGCTTACAATTAACAAAAGTTCTAATTAACAAAAAAAACATAAATTATTTTATATAATTATAATTTCTATAGAGGGATTAAGGCAAAGATGAACCACATTGCATTTTAACTGATTTTCTAACAATTTACTTCATCATTCAGAATAATATTTTGACTTTAACTACATTATGTGACGTGGTGATGGTGGTTACACATTTTGTTATACCGCAACATATTTACAATGTAGTTTTGATTTTGCGGTAAGTACTCTAATGAGTCCGCCCCGTGACTATGAAGGCTGTAAAGTCTTCGAAATGTAGAGAAAAAATATAAATTAATAACCACGATAAAATCCGCAACATAGTTTTATTTCATTAATCTAATGAGGTACAATTAATTGTTGGTTGTACGATTGATTGAGGTAATTATTAATTTCTACTTTATTGGTATATTATAAAAACGTAACTCATAAGATGTCGTTTAAATTAGATGTTTGTGATTGATCGAGAGACCAATACGTCAGTCACGTGTTAGTCTCTCAACCAATCACAATAAAACGAAACGGAGTCTTGTCGTGTTTTTTCATTTAGTTTAAATCTAGCTGTAATTTCCTTAAGAACAATCAAAATTTTATATTGTTTTATAGTAAGAAGCCATAAGATCGGATTTTATCCGCTGTTTTTTGTGCGACTGTCATTATGAATTATAAACAAAACTATAAGCGCGGGAATAAATCTCGATGCGCGCTAGTCCTTGAGAATTCGTTCGAATTTGAATTAATTCTGTTTGTAAGAAATTAATGAAGCAGTCTGTTAAATAGTTTTAAATTAATGCTTATTATTAACGATGGTTCTATTTTGCTGGCAGTAACTTTATTAAGTTTGTAATTTACAAGTGAAATTCATATTTAATTATGGACTGTGCGATAAAATTTATTTTTTCTTTCGAACTTTCTACGATTAATTCATAATAGGTGTTTCTTCTCAAATTATGTCTGCTGAACTTGGAAATACGTCGGTACACTCACGCCTTTTATCCCCGACGGAGTAGGCAGAGGCGCTGCTAATGCACCCACTTTTCGCTATGCGTATTCCGTCCCACGATGTGATAGGAGGCGAGCCTAATGCCATATCGGGCACAAATTCCAGACTCCGAGCTGATACTGATTAGAAAAACACAATATCATTGCCCGACCCGGGGATCGAACCCGAGACCTCAGCATTGCAGCCGTACCGTAATACAACTACGCCACTGAGGCAGTCAGTGAACTTGGAAATATAAATGAAATTATAGTAATACGTACTGTTTAAAACTATTTAAATTGAAATTTGTTTTTTTTTAATTTGTTTTATAGCAGAAATAGTATTAAATACTGTTTATTTACATAATTATATAGAATAAAATTGATATTATAATATGATATTAAGGAAAAAAAACATTTATTTGGGTGCAACATTATTATATTAAAAGCCCTTACAACAGTTATCTTTCTCTCTTACATCTTTATCTTCTAAATCACTTTAATTTATTTGAATACTAGCTTTTGCCCGCGGCTCCGCCCGTGTTAAAAAAAAATCCGGGATAAAAGTCCCGCTTTAAATTTTTCCAGGATAAAAAGTAACCTATGTGTCAATCCAAGACACGATCTACCCGTGTGCCAAATTTCATCGAGATCCGTTTAGTAGTTTTTGCGTGAAAGAGTAACAAACATACTACATACATACATACATTCTTACAAATATTCGCGTAACAGAGCGAACAAACCACTATTCACAATAGGCAACTTATTCATGTTGCGTCGAAAATCGTGTCACATAGTAATTTTAACTTGTAATAAACTATTTTTAAAACTGTTTGTTTCATTTTAGATTTTTCAATTAATTTAAACGAAACATATTAGCCATTGCTGAACGTGAACTATGTATTTTCTTTTTTTTTGTTTTGTTATTATAGTATAAGGTTTGATTTAATTTTGTTACTGTTACCTATATATCTACATAATATATATGTTGTTTTATATTTGAAATATCATATTAATATTATTAAATTCTATGTTCTCATAGTACACTTATCAGATATTGTTACATCCAAATTTTTTTTTTTAATTACTGTAATATTGTTATCTGTTAGTATACAATTGAAAAAGCCTAAGTACTTAGGCTTTTTCTATTATTTTAAATATTTTGGTTCATGCTGTGGTTGCTTATAACCAGAGTTGCAATTACAATAGACATAAATGTATGTAAATATGTGTAGATTTTAAAAGAATTATTGTAAACTCCGTTAGCAATCCTTAACCAATAAATAAATAAATAAATTTAACATTTTACTTTAATATTAAATATTAGCACAAAAAGCCTCACGACATAAATATATTTTCATTTTATTGCGGCAATAATAAAATTTGTCACATTTATTATTAAGTGTGTTTTGTTTGGGTAACTTTCCCAATATAACACAACTTTACGGTAAAATGACAGCCAGTATTTCAAGCATATCCTATTACTAGCATTGCATATTACAAATGTAAGACATAAAAATACAAAACAACCGCTACCTCTGTTTTTTGTAGATCTAGAGCCTAAACACAATAACAAAGAAATTTTCAAAATCAACCGATTGAACCACGTAAAAATTTCATTTGAAGCTCCATACAAAAAGTTTGACATCTTGCAGTGTAAAAGATGTCAAAGATTTGGACATGCTAAAAACCAATGTAATAGACCATTTAGATGTGTCAAATGTGGTGAAGAACACTCCACAACAAGCTGTTTAAAAAGACCTGATACCGAGGCAACTTGTGCTAATTGTCAAGAGAAGCACCCTGCAAGCTATAAAGGCTGTCTAAAATACAAACAGTACAAAGATTTACTTTTGAAAAACAAGACAAGGAAAGACAAAAACATCTATGAAAACTCAAATAATACAAAACAAAACCAAAATATACAAGAAACATACCAAAACCAAAACCACAACATTCATAAAAACCCAAAACCTAATAACACATATGCAGTAGCAACAAAAAAGCAAACTACAGCAGAATCAAATACCGTTATCAAGGACCCCAATAATTTTGTCGAAGTATTAGATGTAATGTTCGAAAAATTCCAAAACATAATGAATATTATGTTAGACAACATGATGGATCGTATGATCCAATTATTCACAAGCCTTATGAAGCACCCCTAAACTTAAGGATAATCACCTGGAATGCCAATGGATTGACACAACGCCGACAAGAATTTGAATTGTTCCTGAAAATTGAAAGAGTTGATGTGGCATTAATATCAGAGACGCGGTTCACATCTAAAACTAACTTTACTCTTAAAAACTATATGACTTACACTACAAATCACCCGTCTGGTAACTCACATGGGGGAACTGCAATCATAATAAAAGAGAATATTAAACATTGTGTTCAAGAAGAATATAACACTGAAAAAATACAAGCAACTTCGGTGAGAATCAAGGATAAAAAAACAGAAACAACAGTATCTGCAGTCTACTCCCCACCTAAGCACGTTATCACAAGTGAGGATTATAAGACTTACTTTAATTCTCTCGGAAACAGATACATTTGTGGTGGAGATTGGAACGCAAAACATGTGTTTTGGGGCTCCAGACTAACCTCACCACGAGGTCGACAACTTTATGCAGCTACGAATGACCTCAATCTTCGTTGTACTTCACATGGTGCTCCTACATATTGGCCTGCAGATCCAAACAAGGTGCCAGATCTGCTAGATTTTTTTATTATCAAAAATATTCCTTACAGCCAAATAGATATAGAAGAATGTACTGACTTATCGTCCGACCACACACCGGTGATTATGAATGTCCACTGTAAAGCGATTCTGAATGAGTATCCACAAAGACTGTACAATAACAAAACAGATTGGGACAACTACAGAATCAAAATATCAGAGTCTTTAAATCTGAACTTGCCCCTAAAGTGTGCAGACAGCATCGAAATGGCTATAGAATCATTTAACAAGCTTGTCCATCTAGCGGCTATACACTCTACGCCTTTGCTAAGATCTAAAACCACCCTTAGGTCCGATTACTCCAAACAGATAAAAGAAAAAGTAAATGAGAGACGTCAACTGCGAAAAAAATGGCACTGCACACATTATCCTGGTGACAAAAAAGCATTCAACAAGGCCTCTGAGGAGCTTAAATATCTGATATGCCAATCTGATAATGAGAGACTTCAAAAGCAACTAGCTAACGTTACTCCTAATAAAGATAGCAACTATTCATTATGGAAGATAACAAAAAGGATGAAAAGACCAAAAACACATATACCACCAATAAAAGCTAGTGATGGCAAGTGGGCAAGAACAGAACTTGAAAAGGCCATGGTATTTGCTGAACACCTAAAAACCGTCTTCAAACCCTTACCTAGCAAACATCCTGAACATGATAATAAAGTCAACAAATATCTCGAGACACCACTACAAATGAATCTACCGCTAAAAAGTGCTAGCCCTAAAGAAGTGTGGAGAGAAATCTTAAAACTACGGGAGGGAAAATCACCAGGCTATGACCTAATAGACGCAAAACTACTCAAGCAGCTGCCTAGAAAAGGCGTGATCCACATCACAGCAATCTACAATGCCTGCTTAAGATTAGCCATCTACCCTGCTCAGTGGAAAATAGCACAGGTTATAATGATACCCAAACCAGGCAAACAGTTGCATGAGGTAAGCTCCTACAGACCAATAAGCCTGCTCTCGGTGTTGGGTAAACTGCTGGAAAAAATACTATTAAACAGGATGCATAATTTCCTACCGGAATCTATTCCTCCTCATCAGTTTGGCTTCCGAGAGCAGCATGGAACTGTTGAACAGGTACACCGTATTACCGACACTATAAGTCGTACCCTAGAATGCAAACAGTACTGCTCCGCTATCTTCTTAGATATTAGTCAGGCGTTTGATAGAGTGTGGCATGAAGGACTTCTTTTCAAACTTAAAAAGCTGTTGCCCCACTCATTCGTCCCAATCTTAGAATCTTATCTGTATAAGAGATGCTTTGAAGTAAGGGTAAACAATGAAGTTACCCCCTTAAACGAAATTCTCTCAGGGGTGCCACAGGGAAGCATACTGGGTCCTGTATTATACTTGCTATTCACTGCTGACTTACCCACGCGCTCTGATACTGTAACTGCCACCTATGCGGATGACACAGCTCTACTGTCGGTACATGAAGACCCTAAAGTAGCGTCAGCCAATCTACAAACTCACCTCTATGAACTTGAAAAGTGGCTAGACAAATGGCGTATCAAAGTTAATCAGGGAAAATCCATTCATGTAACCTTTACTCTCAGAAGGCAAACCTGTCCGCCAATAAAACTCCATAATGAAGATATTCCCCAGGCCGAAGATGCCAAATATTTGGGTATGCACCTCGATCGCAGACTCACCTGGAGAAAGCACATTTGGACCAAGCGCAAACAACTGGACATGAAATTCAGATCGATGTACTGGCTGATGGGTCGAAAATCATGTTTGTCACAAGAAAGTAAAATTGCTATTTATAAAACCATCCTCAAACCGATTTGGACATACGGTATTCAGCTGTGGGGCACTGCTAGCAATAGCAACATAGAGATTCTTGAAAGATTTCAGAGCAAGACATTAAGAGCTATGTTAAACATCCCCTATTACGTGAGTAATAAATTCATTCAGGAAGATCTAAAAATTAACACCGTCAAACAAGAGGTCGCTAGATATAGTGAAACCTATCAGAGGAGAATATCAAGTCACGTTAATGAACTGGCATCAAAACTAGTAGGCACAGGAAGTGTCACACATTCTCGGTTAAAAAGGCATAGCGTCCCCACGCTAACCGCAAGATTCGACAAGATTGCATGAAAGGGATTCTTAGAAATCCCTTCTGCCACTAATGCCATAGAACACAAAATCACAACCCAATGGCTTATTGTGTCTACACAGATCGCCACGTTGCAGCAACAATAAAAATAAAAAAAAAAAAAAAACTAGCATTGCGCGCGGCTCCGCCCGCGAGGAAAAGTTTTTCCGGGATAAAAAGTAACCTATAGCACTCAGGAGTAATGTAACTTCTTATTAGTGAAAGAATTTTCAAAATCGGCCCAGTAGTTCCTGAGATTAGCGCGTTCAAACAAACAAACTCTTCAGCTTTATATATTAGTATAGATTGATATTTATTTGTAGTTTATAAACAGTCTAGACTCTACGACAGTGTGATTACGATTGAAAATAAAACTACAGCAAAGATAAATTTCCGGATTGAAGCTTTTTGTGTGCATTTAAATTTGCATGTATTAACATATTTTATTTAATTAAAGCAAGTGGATAATTTACTCGTCGACACGGTAGTAGTTACCGCGTTTAATTTCTATAAAGTTTATATAAGGAATGGCGAAGTTACAAAGCTCTTGTATTTTATACGATTTTGTGTTTTTGCAGAGTATTGTATAATTATTACAAAATCACTATAATATTATATTTGTTAAGGGTTATGTAAGTGGCCGTTTTATGTCATTTCTAACATAATGACTAATACTTCTTTAGGCATCGACTCCAAATATACGCGTATACCTGTGGCGGCATAATTGACAACACCGCCACCTATCCACATGGCTGAGGACTATTACAATAATAGTCAATTAGATGACCCGACACTCATCGATCAGACATCTAAGTGGTATCGACGATTGACAGATGGCACCACACGATCGAGAATTGCGATAGCAATATTCGCGCACTTCGAAGCATATATACCACCTCCGATTAGGAACCATCGGAGGGGCCGCGGCCGGTCAAGCGCAACATCTGCTTGACTGGAAATCTTCCCCTTCCATAGAGGAACGCAACCATCTGTTCCTCTACTGCGGCGACGCCCTTTCGCCGCCAAAGTGGTGACCCCCGACGCTGAACATCATCGCAACCTACACCTCGAGTCCAGCTGCACCAGCATCATCATCGCTTCGCATCACAGCGCTTCGCATCGCATCGCATCGCCATCCACCACTTCCTTTCCAGCCAGCCAGTCAACACTTCGCTCAGCCAGCCTAGCGTTCTCGCCGTTCAGGTTACCACACGCATGCTGCCTATGCAAGCCTGGTACCTTCGGCACTCCTGCACGGTCTTCGGCTCCAACGTCACGGCACAACTGCGCTACAGCCAGATCTTCTACGGGCAGCCTTCGCCGGTTGTCGCAGTATAGCCACGTGACGCACCGGATTCATCGCAGAGACGCTACTTCGATTCCGACGCGCGAATCGAACCTACTCTCAGTTCCACCGACTCACTGGAACTGACTACTCGCGCACAGCCCTGACTCACTAGGGCCAATTGCGCACGGTTCCGACTCACTGGGACCATCGACGACGACACCCCGACTCACTGAGGCAACGACCACGACGACACCCCGACTCGCTGGGGCAACGACAACGACGACAAGCAGACGCACTGGGGCCTCAACTCACTGGCACTGGCAAATAGCTACGGGTAGCTTCGAAGACGACTCGACTGAAGACTTTCGACCTCCGGTCTCCGGGGGGGAGTGATGTGGCGGCATAATTGACAACACCGCCACCTATCCACATGGCTGAGGACTATTACAATAATAGTCAATTAGATGACCCGACTCATCGATCAGACATCTAAGTGGTATCGACGATTGACAGATGGCACCACACGATCGAGAATTGCGATAGCAATATTCGCGCACTTCGAAGCATATATACCACCTCCGATTAGGAACCATCGGAGGGGCCGCGGCCGGTCAGGCGCAACATCTGCCTGACTGGGAATTTTCCCCTTCCATAGAGGAACGTAACCATCTGTTCCTCTACTGCGGCGACGCCCTTTCGCCGCCAAATACCTACTAAGTGTGTACAAAGTTGAATTATTTTTTGGTTTTGAAGTCGGTTTTATTTACGATTATACTTTTGCGATTATAAATAATTATTAGCTTGGTTTTTACGATTAGATGCCAACTTGATGTCAAATTATTTCCGAGGTAACCATGTCCAGACAAATTCTGTTAGAAAGAACGATACAGCTATCCGATCAAGTAAATCCTAAGACCTACTCCAAAGCTCACACACGTTGCTCTTAGACCAAACCTATCCACCGTACCTAGCGTGTTAAAAAAAAATGGACATAAATTTCATAGTACAAAGATCCATTAGTTCAGATACCACCTGAGTCTTGACGCCTAAAAAAATTCGCCAGGTTTCCTTAACCATAGTTTATGGTCGTTTAAAAATTCACAACAGAGAAACTAGACACACATTAACAATTTATACGTCCAGGTAAGGTAACGCCTTAATAAAACATGGTTTTAGGCTTGGCAACGTTGTATTGTCTTATAGCATAATGCTAGGCTGGGTTGTGTCAATTGTACCGTGACAATACAATTTGGTCCGCTTATGGCGTATTTCGACGGTCATACAATAACTGTTTGTAAAGCTGGACAATGACGTGTAAGTTTGCCGTGTGGTTCAAATAGCTTTGGAGTATGGCCTGAGTTGTATGTGTGTGTGTGTGTGTGTGTGTGTGTGTTTGATTGTAAGATGTTTGAAGTTATACTTTTTTTGGCGCGTTAGGGAAAAATGATGAGAGTAAATTTTTACGATGCGCGCACACACCGTCACGAAAAACCGACACCCTAAATGGAGGCGCCACGTAATGGGCCTCCGAAATAAAAAAAGGGAAAAGAAAGAGAGAAGCGGGGGAATTAAATGGGACAGTCGAAACTGCCCCGGCCGAGTCCTAAGCCTCGGTGCGTTGGGCCAACAATGACCCTGGCGTTTGTGGACTGTATTTTAGGGATCCCCTTCGGAGGGGCTGGATCGCGGAGGAGTAGTTGGGTTGGCGGTATAAGGAAATTATATGCACGCCTTACCTTGACGATTCTGCATCAGGCGGCGCACGCGGTCCCGGCGATGGCGTCGCTGTAGATATACGACGCGCACGCAAAAGGGCTTGATTCACACACGAAATAACGTCACCAACACCAAGCACGAGCATTCAGCAGTTCAATTAGCGTTACATGTGCGTTTTATGCGAGTTATGCACCAAATTAAAGCGGATTAGCGAATCATTAGACAGCCATTAATGTGGCTGCGGCGGCGGCGTTTACGGAAGTGTGTGGCACTCGCGCAGCTTGTTCGGCGCGGTGCGCGCGAGACACAGATAGGTAGGCGTGCAAGAGTAAGGGAGAAAGAGGTGCGGAAAAGGGAACTAAGGACAAGGACACGCGTTGCACCATCCTTCGAGGGGTGGACAGCTTCCACCACACCGAGAGGCCAAGAAAGCGGCGGCGAATTATCTACAATAATGACCACTACCGTCCCTAATTGGATCGGAGTGGATGGCGTGGTCCATTTAGCGCGAGCTTGCAATTGATGCAAATACTCTATCCTCCAGCGTTGCCAGAAGGATTGGACCAATTTATCCAATAGCGAATGTCTCTCACGTAGATTAGACGAATCTATGTGAGACGCGGGTAAAGAAAAAAGCGGAGCGGTATGAAGGAAATGAGCCGGCGTGAGCGCCGTCGGCTCGGCGGGGTCGCTGCTTAAGGGCGTAATCGGGCGCGAGTTTATAAGTGCCTCGACTTGCGTAAGTACAGTTAATAACTCTTCATAGGACAGCAGCTGTTGCCCTATGACCTTGAAGAGGTGAGACTTTACTACCTTGACCATGGATTCCCAGCATCCACCCCAGTGAGGGCTAGCAGGCGGAATCTGCTTGAAATCAATGCGACTTTCTGATAATTCATGTTCAAGGCACGGGCGATATTCGTCGAGGAACTTATAAAGGTCGCGTAGGTACGAGCGACAACCTACAAAATTGGTACCGTTGTCAGTGTATAAACACTGAACCGGACCGCGGCGAGAAAGAAAACGCTTAAGCGCAGCGAGAAAACTAACCGTGCTCAGTTCCGTGGCTATCTCAACGTGCAAACAACGCGTCGTGAGACAAGTAAAAATACAGAGCCAAGCCTTGCGGCCTTTGACACCTCTACCACGCACGGGCGTGTATTGTAGAGGGCCTGCGTAATCACAACCCGTATGCGAAAATGGTTTGTCAACCTGGTTGACGCGGTACGCGGGCAAATCGGCCATCATGGGAAATGTAGGGCGCGGCTTGGCCCGAAAACAAGTGTTGCACTTGTGTATACGATGCCGAATAACTCGGCGAGCGGCGAGTATCCAATAATGACGCCTAAGTAAGGACATCAGTAGTTCAGGACCGGCGTGTAAGTACTTCGTGTGGTGATAATCGATGATCATGTCGACTACGTGATCACGTCGCGGGAGCACACACGGGTGTCTTTGCGTATATTCGACGGCAGCATTCGATAGACGGCCGCCGACGCGTATTATATTTTCACTATCCAAGAACGGATTTAATTTTTGCAAAGCGGGTGAACAAATTTGTTTGTTTTTTAATTTACGAATGTCGTCAGCAAAATAAACATTTTGAAGAGCTAGTATGATTTTACTTTCAGCGTAATCTAAGTCAGAACGAGTGACGGAAGGTGGCCTCGGTAATAATTTTGAAAAACGGTAAATTATAACAAAACAAACGTGGTTAAATTCGAAAATTGACACTGGGTCATTAGTGCGAAAGCGAAAACGAATACGCTGGAACCTACGATCGGATTCTTGCATACCGATCTGCAAGAACATCTGACGACAATCAGCGGAAACAGCAATTTTGAAAAGGCGAAAATTAAGAAGAATACAATTCAAGTCACCTTGAAGGTTAGGTCCTGAATGTAAAATTTCATTCAGCGACAGCCCTGAACTTGTCCTACAACTGGCATCTAACACCATGCGGACCTTAGTAGTGGTCTTGTCCTCACGTTGCACGCAGTGATGCGGAACGAAATAGGATGCGGCGGCGGCGAGATCGAAATTATTAATTGTTCCTATTTCGGTAATGTAACCCTTAGCAACGTATTCGCGAATGATATCGTTGTAAGCGGCGCGCAACATGTCAGACGACTGCAACTTACGCTCTAAACACAAGAAGCGTCTATGAGCAGTGTGGTAAGAATTACCTAATTTATGAGCATCGTCCCTAAACGGCAGAGCGACGATGTATCTACCACTAGCGTCGCGCGTAGTGGTGGCGCAAAAATGATTTTCACACTCAAGGTCATCATGACCTTGAGCGGGCGGAGCGGAAACCTCCTCAAGTTCCCAAAACCTTTTAAGAAGGTGGTCCAAGGGAGGTTGATCGACAACAGCACAGCAAGCCGAGGTCGACCTTAAAGCGAAAGTTTTGGATAGTAAAACGGGAGCGGAACCCATTATAACGTATCCGAAAACAGTATTTATAGCGGGCGGCAACCCATCCACACTGTAAACCGTACCCGGTATTAACAGGTGTGGAAAAATACTAGCACCGAGAAGTACTTGCACTTCGGCCGGTGTGGCAAAGCTACCGTCCGCAAGCGGGAGTGAGTTAATATAACGCGCGAACAAAGATTTATCAACGGGCACCGAAGGTAGGTTGTCCGTGATGCGGTCGACAATAAGTGCCGATACGTCAAAACAAACGTTATTATTATGACGCGAATGTACTTTAAAGCGTGTGGAACCCCTAATGGATTTTTCCGTACCACCGAAACCACGTACAATAGTTTGCGTATTTTTGTCGTAATTCATACCCAAGAGCGCAACACATTCGGATGTTATAAAGTTACTTTGCGATCCCGAGTCAAGAAGACATTTAATTAAATGCGCCCGACCGCCACGATCATAGATAGTAATTTGCGCTGTCGACAACAATATAGTGGATTGCGTACATCGCTTGAGATAGCCACTAGAAGCGGTTGCGTTCGGCACTGGCACAGCGATGGATGTGTGCAGCGAGGAGACGTTGCCGCTCTGTGCACTATCGGGCGGCGGCGGCGGCGCACGAGGCGGGCCGGCGGCGCTCACGCCACAAGTGGACGAAGCCCGAGCGCTGACTGCGGGTGCGCCTGGCGCGGGTTCGGTTCCCGACGCAGGCAAATTTACATTACGTTGCGCTTGCGAAATGGTTTGAGAATTTGACTCATTGAAATGTAACAACGAATGATGTTTTGAGTCACAATTACGACATCTAAAATTAGACTCCACAAACGCCAGGGTCATTGTTGGCCCAACGCACCGAGGCTTAGGACTCGGCCGGGACAGTTTCGACTGTCCCATTTAATTCCCCCGCTTCTCTTTCCCCCTTTTATTTCGGAGGCCCATTACGTGGCGCCTCCACTAAAGTTAGCTATAGTCAACATTTTAGTTTTGAATTTTGAACGTAGAATAATGCGAAAGATATTGAAGTTATACTTCTTTTGGCGCGTTATTTAAAAATATTTTTATCTTGTTACGCCAAAGAAGTATAACTTCTAACGCGTGTACATAAGTACACACACACTTTTTTTTAATAGAAACCGCCCAATGTTATTGGAACTGAACGTACTCGTATATTTTACTACTATGGTAGCGAATGTTGCATAATAACTTTTGCTCGCGGTTTCGTCCACGTAATAATAACTTAATTTAAAACTTGAACGTTCTGGGATTGTTGTCAACCACATAGCGTGAACAAAAAATACTTAGGGCCTGTGTAAAAACTCACCACATAAATGTATAAGCCGACCATATACAAAAGTTAAACTACTGGACATAATGAGACTTAACATCTTATGTCTCAGGATGACGAGCGCAGTGGAATGCCACACAGTACTTTGTAACTCAAGGTGCTGGATGGTGTTGCTACTGTTTATGGTTGGTCGTGTCGCTTACCATCAGGCGAACGGCATGCTCGTCTCGTCATTCAATGCAATAAAAAAAAATGGTCAGAATGGTCTATGCTCCCAAATAAATGGTAATAAAATGAGTAACATCTACATTGCCTTACGATAACTGTACAACAAAATTTATTGGAGACTTGTGAAACAGGCCTTACTATTTTTTAAAAGCTTTTATTTAACTTGAAATGTATGTATGTTTGTTCGGATGGAATCTTGCAAGTCAATTTTGTAGCAGTTACCCTCAACCAATTGTGTTGAAATTTTGCATACACGTTCAGTTTTAGGTGACAATGCATTGTTAGCTAAGTGACGCCATTCTGAATCCAATATGGCGGACGGCTCAAGATGATGGACTAGTTATTTTTTGTGCACGTCCATAATATGGGTATCAAATAAAAGGGTTTGCTAAGAAAAATACAAAAAATAAAATGACTTCTCTAAATCCAGTATGGCGGGCGACCCAAGATAGCGGACTAGTTATTTTTTACGCACTCCTATAATATGGTTATCAAATGAAAGGGCTTGCTGAGAATAACTCGAAAAATAACTAAAGAGCAAAAAAAATAAATAATAATAAATGAAAAACAAACTTTTATTTAAATGCTCTAAAAAGAAAAAAATAACTAAATTGAATCAAACTTTGTTTAATACTATGTAGAGACAAAAGCTTGTCGCGAGATTTACTTGTAATAAAAATAATAATAATACAATAATTATGTAAATTGAGCTTGACAAAAGTAAATCTCGCAACAAGCTTTTATCTCTACAAAGTATTCAATAAAGTTTGATTCAATTATAGTTTTTTTTTTCTTTTTAGAGCATTTAAATAAAAGCTTGTTTTTAATTATTTTTTTATTTATTACATCATAGGAGAACAGATCATCGAATGACTGGTAGGTATGTTAATTTATATTCTACCGATTCTGTCGTTGATATTTCAATAAAAAAAACCCTACAATATTGTAACGAAATATACTTACACGTCCAAAGTAATGTAAAATGTTATAACATTTCCAAACCTCGCCGGTTTCATACCAATTTCCACTGAATTCGTATTTCAGAGAACTGACATGTATTGAAATCTATGAAAGCAGACTACCGTGGACGTTTCGGCAAGTTATTCGTTCCAGTAACATATTTCCCTGCCTCGCCAGTTGAATATGGGGAATTGAAAACTTTCAAAATGTGTCTTTTCATCTACGAATTGTTTTTTGAAGTGAAAAATTCTTTAGCGGCGTTGAGCACTTTTTGGGATGGGTATAAAATGTTAAACTCGCATACTCGCGTCAGACCACGTGACCGAATTCTGACGACAATGCATGCGGAGGTTTTACCATCCCTTACTAATATGAACCTTAAGTACAATGCGTAGAAGCTATAATTCTTGAAACGAGTGCATTTTCATTTATTAACGTCATTAAAACCATCCCTTACTAATATGAACCTTAAATATATTGCGTAGAACTTAAAAGTTATTTTCCCAGCGTTGGCACGGCACGAGTACAAAAGAACGTAACATTCTTTTTAAAAAATTTAATTTATTCTACTTTGTTTGTGATGACCATTGCATTTATGACATTTATCAAAAACCAAACTAACGTGCGTTGCTCGCGTTTAAAAATCTACTTGTGTTTTTAGTCAATCAAATTTTGTAATTATTTGTTTCTTTTTAACCAACTTCCAAAAGGAGGAGGTTATTTTAGTTTGACTTATCGACGACACTTATTGATGTGTTATTTGCAAGAAACTGTACATCTTGGGTTTTTTAACACATCAATGACGATAGCGCAATAAATAAATATTGTATTTAACCACATAAATGCTAGTACTTTTATACTGATAAATAAAGCAATTCGTGCGAAATTATTCCCTAACCGTTCCAAAATATTCAAAAATGCACAACGTTAATGTTCAAGTTTTCACTTCTGCCGGCACTCCCGGAGTGCAACCCGTTTTTTTTTTATTGGGAGGTTTGAGCAGGCTTAACTAATGCCTAATATTATTGTTGATCGATTATATTCGTCGAGTAAAATGAACTTTAATAGATTTGCAAGGCCGGAATTGGCGGAGGGCAGGTGGGGCTACTGCCTCGGGCCTTCACAATAGAGACAAAATAATATCAAAATTTCGACAGGTCAGCAACTTTTACGGTTTTTTTTCCAAAAAGTCTTTCTTCGTATTTTTACCGACAATAATTGCACGAACATAATAATATTCTTCTTGAATATTAAAAGTAATATATTCATTAATTGTTTACTTCAATCTGTAAAATATCGATATGTTAGAAACCCTGCAATCAGGGCTTTCTGACATATCAATGTTTTCATTTACTATAAATTTTTCGGTCTCGGTGGCAATCAATCTCGGTAGCAATACTTTTTCGTAGCCTCGAAAGTTCAGTGTTCTATTCCTCGATTCGTTAATACGTCACGAAAATAAATTGTTCCTTTTGTTCGTAAAATAATTAGGGGCCTCCGCTCCTTCGTTTCCCCAGGCCCCTCGAGACTTTCAAATCCGGCCCTGTAGATTTGTATTAGTGTTTATTATCGAGAGTTAATTCGTACGAAACGTCGTTGTAAATCATAAAAAGAAGTTTTGAATTCCTTCATAATTATTAAAATTCTAGCGAAAGTTACCTTCTATGGATGTGACATTGATTTGATTGTTTTTTTTTTAAATGAATATGGATTCGATAGTGTATTGTAACAAAACTTGTGTAATAGATTTAACTGCCGAATATTTGCCCCAATTCAACCTGAAACTAAAACTAGATCCGTTTTTACATTGTGAAATGTGAAATGTCCAATCAACTAATTAGTTTAAAAAAATATATGATAGAAAAACAAATATATAGGTACTAAGCCATTGGTACACATGAGACTATTAAGAGGGTTTAACCGTAAATTTTATTGCGTGCAGTTATTGCTAGCAATTATTGATCCATCTAAGTGGGGCTTTAGGCCTTAGTCCACCACGTTAACCAATTGCCGGTGTGCGGACTTCACAAACATTCGAAATTCAGAAATAGAATTCATAGACAGATTTCCTCACGATATTATCCTTCTCCATTAAATTTGAGACTAAACAATAAGACGTACCTACCTTCAAAAGTCGGAGACGTATGCCTTGGATTTTGAATCTGTGGAAATTACAGAAGATGATGATGCTAATGGACCTTCACTGTTATCTTTTTAATAACTCCTTAAGGATTCAGATATTGTACAGTTCTACAGAAAGCTATATACACACATAATACCTATATACCCGAAGGGTAGGCAGAGATTTAGCCAGGGCACCCACTTTAAGCCAAGTGTGACCCGCCCTATGCTGTGATAGGGGGCGAGCCTATCGCCATATATGGCACAAATTACAAACTCCGGACTGACACTGAGCATTAAAACATTACTTTACTGTCACTGATATCGAATCTCGGACATCAGAGCGGTGTCTTACCGCGCGTGGAATACAATTACGCCAACGAAAGCTACAATGTTACTATTTTACTAATATTATAAATGCGAAAGTTTGTGAAAATGTTTGGATGTTTGTTAAAAGTAAACGCAGAAACAGCTAAACTGATTCGGATGAAATTTGGCACACGGGTACACCATGTCCTGGATTAACACATAGGCTACTTTTTATCCCGGTAATTTGCTCCCATGGAAAATAATGGTCATTTTTCATGAATAAATTTCAATAGATGATGTCGGCGTTTTAGGGTCTATTGTAGAGAGAAAGGCTTTTTACGCAGACGAAGCCGCGAGCGTAAAAACGTAATTCTCCTAGCCAGTTTCGGCTACGGCGGCCAATCTCAACGGAGATCAGCCAAGTACGCTGAAGATATTATAGTGCACAAGTGTGTGCGCAATACACAGATGCACTCGCTATTCCGTCACTCTCATAGTCCGGTGAGACGGCAATCCGACAAGACCGGAGAGAGATCAGGCGCAGGACCAACGGCTTTACGTCCTTCTGCACCGCCGCCGCACAGGCGCTAACAGGTCTATACTAATATTGTAAAGAAGAAAGATTTGATTGTTTGTTTGCTTGTAATTGATAAACTCAAAAACTACTAGACCAATTTCGAAAATTCTTTCACTAATAGGAAGCTATATTACTCCTGAGTGCTATAGGCTACTTTTTATCCCGTAAAGACTTTTTCACGCGGGTGGAGCTGTGTGCAAGAAGTCCATAATGTATAAATAGCAATACAAATTCAACTGTGGTTTATCGTAGCATAATATAAGAGCTACAGCAGGCATGTTTCCTGCGTGTTTGAAACTGGCAATCAGCGATTGTAATGTCCTGTTGTATATAGCGTTGCTGAACCATTAATATTCTGCCAATACGCTTTAATTGCATGGTCCGATCACGTGGGGTTAAAGTTTTTGTAAATGTATAGTAATAGAAAAGGCATGTTTAGTTTGAAGGTTTAGATGCTTTAGGAGTGTAAAATATGATACTATGACACAATTCTGAAAATTGTTTCATTAATGTTCTCACTTCTTACTTACTGATATTATAAATGCGAAAGTTTGTGAATATGTTTTATGTTGAACAAGACCTAGTTACTCTATATTTAAGTGCTATACCTAGATTTATTATTTTACCTGGAACGCATTTTAAAAGTATAAGGGGCCGCGAGAAATTGCTGCTAACCAACTAATAAGTAAACAAGTAACCAAAGATGAGATAGAGTTAATACAAAGTTGACTTTATTGTCGTCTTTTGTTACTAAGTTTGAAAGAAAAAACCGGATAAGTACGAGTTGGACTCGCGTGCCGAGGGTTCCGTACAAACTTTTAGGTAAGGTATCTAAGTATATAAGTTCAATAGTTCGCCAAAATTAATTAATAAATTAATCAAATTTATAAAGTTAATGCACTCACGCCTTTTTATCCCCGAAGGGGAAGGCAGAGACGCAACTAAGTGCACTCAATTTTCGCCGTGCAGATTCCGTCCTATATGATAGGGGGGGAGCCTATTGCCATATCGGGATACTGAATAGAAAAGTCGAATTTGTTGTTATTACAGTCCATATTTAAGGTTTTCAGATTTTTTCCTTTACGTGTGCTGTAAGACCTTGCTTCTTGCCAAATTTCATGATTCTAGGTCAACAGGTCAACTTGATATATCTTCGCATTCCTGAGAACAAGGATCTTTACAGACAGATGGACAACGAAGTGATCCTATAAGGTCTCCTTTTTTTCCTTTTGAGGTTCGGAACCCTATAAAGAGTCTTTATATATATTTTTATATTATTTTCAGATTTAATACAACAGCATGGAATAGATTTAATACCTTATGTTTGAATGTTGGGACATGAGTAGACCGGCTTAGTGTAAATAAGCACTATTTATACTAATTTCTTATCTAATAATATGACCTCACTCTCAATTATCTAATAATTTTGTTAACAAAGTAGCTCTAAAACTATATAGAGTTTCTAATGAATGAATTGGGTTTAGTTAAAGATTTTCATACCTCGTCATCTTTTGCTTTCACAGAAATTAATAGATTTAGTTTGAACGTCTCGCAAATTAGTCTTAAGAAAACTTTGATATTGAACGGTTTAGATGTGAATTTACCAAGATTTAGAGCCAGTTAGCCACTAATCAATTATCCCGGTTTTCTCTAAACGATTGCGCGTTAAATATGAACTGGTGATGGCTATGTATATTGGGTGGAAATTTAATCATCAAAAAAAGTGTTTCGACACAAAATAGCTTAATGGTGTTTTTTTTAATTATTATTGGAAGCTAGATTAGCTATATCAAACCGTTATTTATAAAATAATATGTGATACAAAAAATAGTACCGTAACTTTTTTTCGTACAATCCAAAACCAAATAGTTTTCACCAACACGAAAATTATAAAATAGTGTTCCATTTGTAGAATAGATTGATAGGACAGAACCGAACGTTGTTTTAATCCACGAAACGCTTCGAGTGATGGATTACACCTCAAATCCACTGGCCTATCCTATAATACACGTTTTCTATACATATGGAATTGGTTTTACCTATCAGGGCCCCGAGCACGAATTTACGTGCTATCGTATAGTAAACATAATGGTTTCGTTTAAGTATTTTTTTATATGGAAATTTGAACAGCGCCCGGTGAGCGTATTTGAAACTAAAATACGGTGCATGAGCATTACGCGAATTTAAATTTCGAAGAGTAAACGTGTAACCATGGTAACGGTAAACTTTAAATGCATGGGAATCGACAGTACGAATCTGTATTTCAATTCGTGTGTTTGTGTTTTTTTATGTATGTACACTGATTTCTCAGATAATTGGGAGCGTATTTCCTTGATTCCTTCTTTATTTAGTAAATAAGGGTCTTGAAGTGGTCCCATTTCAATATATCTTGGTTAAAGGGTTCATCATTTTATGGAACAGACTGAATAGACCTGAATCATACGAGTAATTTCATTCGTCGACTGAAAAGTGCCCTTACGAAAGTCTATTAGCAATGCATAAATTTGAGCTATTTTTTATTGAATAAAAGATAATACATATGCATGGTGACCCGTTATACGAATAACAGGGACTTCCACTAGGTGGTAAGGAATAAATAGGTATATAAAACCATTTATTTATAAAAAAAGTCATAAATAGCGGAAACGTAGATATGTCATATTGCTATCATAAAATGAGTAGGCGCTTTTCGACAGATTCGATAGAATGTGGTAATTATCTACCTATAGACTTCTAATGGACCTTAAAATATGAGCTGTTTAGTCTTGAGAACGAATATATCATGATAACTTGCAGGATGCTTTTAATAGGTTCGTATATTAGTATAATATGTGTTTGACGCAAAACGCCCATGCAAGTTTGCGATTCTACTAAAGGAGAGGAATGTTTAACTCCTGGTTTAATAAATCACTCATCATTGCTACATAATGGAGTATTCAGATTTCCACCTGATTTCAGGATCTACTAGAAACTCGGGGAACCTTTTTACTTTGGTTTGCAGTCTAACTATCTAACTGCGTATGATGTTCTAGAGATTTGATTAACCTAACAGTGAGCATCAGGCTACCCAGTTCTACCCAAATGATGGTCTTTTATATTATAATACAGACCTGAGCTGTTGTCCTAGCGTGACACTACCCCGACGATCATGTTAGTTTACGTTCAGAGTCATAAGACATGGCCTTAGTCTCAGCCTAATATGACCGCTCCGCTTATTCTTGCGGTATGCGGTAAGAATAAATAAAACACTTCTAACAAAAAATATTTTATTTTTCAATACAAATTCAAATAGTATTCCTAGAATGACGGGTTTTCGTAGTATATATTATATTCTTTGGACTTGGATTATACAGATACAAACCATGACTTTTTCTAGCACCTTTTCTGTAAAATTCCGTGTTACATAATAATTAAATTTTCCTTCCGGGATTATTTTCTGAAATAAAAATGACAACTTTTAGTATTTTTCACAGGGGCTGGTACAATGTTTTTGGTGAGTGCGTACTGAAGTTCTTTGTCTTCATCATCATCAATATCAGCTGCACAGAAGAAATAAAGCTGTATGAATTCCAGTGCTGAACATAGGCCTCTCCTAAAGATTTCCAGACGAACCTGTTTTAAACATCCTTTAATCCATGAACACACTAGAATCTACATTTAACTTCAAATCAATTTTATGATATATTATGTAATTTCGTGCTGAAATAATTTTTAGCAGTAGGTATATCTCATATATTATATTCAATTCAATTTTTAAGTTATGGATATTTTATATTATTCTTCAATAAAATAATATTGACTAATGACAGAAGACATTTGACAGAATTGTTAGTTTTTAAAATTTTCTGGGGTCAGTTTTACTCAGAGTTTAATATGTCGATGTAAATGATATAAAAACTCTTTCACTTTGAAAAGTCTTTTACTCTTAAACTAGTATTTCTAGGTTTGTGTCTATTGTTTGATCGTCAAAAAACAAATCGAAGTAGCTTTGGGAATTCCACCTATTATAAATAAATTACAAGATTTTAATATATAAAAGCAATAATTATAATAATTAACTCTTTATTGCATTACCTATTTACTAAAAAGTGCAAAATAAAAACTTTTTAACAAAAAATAGCACCGACTTCAAAAACCACTATAATGTAAAAAATAACTTGTACTTACTTTGCTTATGGGTTATAAGAAAATTTAAATAATAACAATATTTTATACACTGCCATTCGTGTAATTATATTTATGAACAATGAATAAATGTTTGGAGTCGGTGCCGGTCATAAATAAAAAATCGAACAATTGTAAACCAACGCGTCATACGAGAGCTGTCTACGCAAATATATTATTATATATAGAAATACCCTTATAATACCTACACAAATAAAATTGCAATATGAGCTAGAAGCTTAGTTAACAAAAAAATGAAATAAAAAGTGCCAAATTAGTACAAAAAATCAGGCACCGAATGCAAAGATTTATTCATTGTTCATAAATATAATCACACGAATGGCAGTGTATATAATATTGGTATTATTTAAATTTTCTTATAACCCATAAGCAAAGTAAGTACAAGTTATTTTTTACATTATAGTGGTTTTTGAAGACGGTGCTATTTTTTGTTAAAAAGTTTTTGACGTACAGTATTGCCAAACAAACACGTAAACGTTAACTTAATCGATACGAATACTATACGATAAGCGTAAATTCCTGCTAGAGGTAGAGATACGTGTTGTCCATACATTATCCGTTTATCCGCTTTCAGAAGTTGTACGTCCACGGTACGGCTGGATAAATAAATGTTTTCTCTTTACTTTCCACTCTGCGTGGCCGATATGGGATTACATTTTCATTATTCAATGTTTAGAATTTTTTATGGATTGTTATTGTTAATTGGTCACGTAGGGGCGAAATTTTTTGCACTGTTTAAAGTAATTTGTAAAGTTGAACTTTTTAAATTTAATGTTGAAACATAAAAATGGTGTTACTGTTTTCTAGTTTAACAAAATGTATTGTAAATTCACATTTCCTTCCCGCATCACTACCAAAAGGTTGCCGGCAGCTCCATAGGCATGAAATAAACTCTATTCTTTTTGATATGCAATGCAAACAGCCCTGTATTATATACTGCCCACTGCTGAGCACGGGCCTCCTCTTTTTGATAGCTCAAAACTAAATACGTCTACCTACTAGAAGTATTTGACCTTTGATTTTAAATGTTCATGTATGCGAGGATTAAAAAGCTATGCTGCAGGCAGTTTTTTGTAAACAAAATGAAACACTTTTCCACGCGGGCGGAGCCGCGCGCAATACCTATATATAATTTTATAAACGCGAAAGTTTGTAAGTATGGATGTTTGTTACTCTCTCACGCAAAAACTACTGAACGGATTTCGATGAAATTTGGCACACGTGTAGATCATGTCCTGGATTAACACATAAACTACTTTTTATCCCGGGAAAATATAAAGCGGGACTTTTATCCCGGAAAAACTTTTTTAACGCGGGCGGTGCCGCGGGCAAAAGCTAGTCTATATATATGAAAGCGAAAGGTCACTCACTCACTCATCACGAAATCTCAGAAACTTCAAGTGCTAGGAGATTCAAATTTTGCATGGGGGTTCCTTTTAGGACGTAAGTGCTCACTAAGACGGGATTTTGCGAAATTCAACCACTAAGTGGGTAAAAAGGGTAGGCAAAGTTTGTACGCAATAAACTAAAAAACCACTTATCGGATTTCGATGAAATTTGGTATGGATATAGTTCAAGTTCAAGACCCTAGAAAGGTTTAAAGCTACTTTTTATCCCAGGTTATGTTATCCAGCAAAACCACTGGTTTGTGTTTAATCATTATTGATCTATTAGTAATTGAGTTTGATTGTATGTCTTTGTTTACCGGATCCGAAATATTTAAATTTTTTAAATAAAATTCTACCTAATTAATACTCATGTGATATTTTTTTGTTATTAAGCGGTGATAGAAAACGTCATGAGGTAACCTATATACCCAGGAACTCTCCAAAAAAGAATTTCAAATGTGAAGTATGCCAACCTGCACGAGGCCAGCGTGTTGGACTAAGGCCTAACTAAAGTAGCTCAGGAGGCCCGTGCTAACCAGTAGGCAGCATAGTACAAAGCTGGTATTACTATTATTAATGTAAATAATCCTATTTTACTTGCAGTGGGAAGTTAGGTCAAATTATTTTGACAACGGGTGTCAGAAACATAAGCGTATAATCATGGCGTAATTCTCGCGTCGCCTCTGGCGAGGCACGCTAACTGATTCAATGTTTGTCATTCAATAGTACGCTTTCATTTCGTTTGCACTTCTGAATTAGGTTGTATTTGTTCATAGTTTTAGGGTGCTTTCGAAATTGGAATATTATGGCTAGGAGGAATGTTTAAAAAATTCAAATTCTGTGACGTGTTTTTTGTGGGTTGGTTATCTTATGTCGTATAGCTTAGTGATTTTTTTATATTTTTACTTATCACATTGAATGACGAGACGAGCATGCCGTTCGCCCGATGGTAAGCGATACGACCACCCATAAACAGTAGCAACACCATCCAGCGCCTACAAAGTACTGTGTGGCATTCCACTGCGCTCGTCATACTGAGACATAACGTGTTATGTCTCACTATGTCCTGTAGTTACACTGGCTACAATGTTCTTCAAACCGAAACACAACAGTGCATGCACGCTGCTGCTTGGCGGTAGAAATAGACATTGTGGTGGTACCCACCCAGACGGACTCTCACATATGAGAGACCTACCACCAGTGATTTATTGAGCATTAAGGCTATATTTCAGTATTTATTAACTCTGAACGCAATGGACTGTTTCTTTAAAACTTGTAACTGTATTTTGTGTATATATTTAAATAAACAAATAAAATCCTCATTAATTATTTTAATTTAAATCTTTAGCATGACATTGATCATAAGTTTGCACAAAATTAATATGTAATTTACTCAATACAATTTTAAGCGTTTGTAATCAGAACTATGTAATTTAATCGTAGTTCAGTTGACAGAGACAAGATCTGCCGGTGACTATTTAATTATGAATTCTGAGTAAGTTAATAACTGGACTGTCTCCGACAGACTTAAGTTTATGAGTTGGAAGTACATAGTTTAAAAGCGGTCGTATCTTTTACGACTCTGAAATCGACTGGTTTTAGGGTTAATTTCTAGGAAATTGACTAAATGTTGAATTTAACTCTGGATTAGTTATAGTTGGAAATAGTTATTGATGGGGGAAAGGATTTAACATGACCGGGATAAGTACTGAATTCATTATTGGTTTTGATTTGTTTATCAAAAAGTCCAAAATATTTTAGCTGATTGTTTTTATTTTAATAGCCAGTCAGTATTCTATTCTGACTTAGTTATGTATAAAGTGTTATGTTAAGAACGTTAGTGACAAAAAATCAATGATAAGCTTAATCAGTATTTATCTCTCTCTAAAGCTGAGAGCGGAGGGCGCTGTCGGTAAGAGCAAACATGCTGGCTCGCAGGTTTTCAAGATGCACTCTTAAAGTGAAAATTACACTCTTCCGTGCCTATTGCTCAACCTTCTACACGTGCAGTCTCTGGGCTAGATACTCTCAAAGATCGTACAGCGCCCTCAGAGTTCAATATAACAATGCATTTAGAATGCTGGTGGGGTTGCCCCGTTTCTGTAGTGCATCAGGGATGTTTGCGGATGCCCAGGTAGATTGTTTCTACACAATAATGCGCAAGAGGTGTGCATCTCTGGTGGGCAGGGTGCGGGCCAGCCCCAACAGCATTCTCCAAATGATTGCCAGTAGGCTATTGCGAGCCACATAACAACAATCCGTTGTTATGTGGCTCGTTGCTGCGCCATTTCACATGGAATGGGGCAGCGGTGCACCACATATTAATTTGTTATATTTTAATTAGGTATTTACTAACATAATATTATATTTCTTTTTGTATTTTCTACTAACACTATGGGTCTTTGGTTACCCGAATAAACAAATATAAATAAATAAATAATAAATAAATAAAATCATTTGGTGTATGGTATGTCTGTTTAGTATAACTTATGGACAGAAGTTTAGCTGAAGTTTGAATTTTTCACTTGTAGAATCGGTATCATTACCCGTACCTACTGATTCTACAAGTAAAAAAAAATCTAAAAACTTTTCTGACACTCCAATCGGTCAGTTCAGGTTTCAGATCTATTCCGTTCTCCTGGATGGCTGACACTGACAAATCACGTGCACTGTTCCTCGCTGTTCATCCGTCAAGGAACACATCTAACCGACTTAGCACCTAATATTGTTTATCTGATTCTGAGGTTCTATTGATTATGATTGTACTGCCTCGGTGGCATAGTTGTATTACGGTACGACTGCGATGCTAAGGTTTCGGGTTTGATCCGGGTCTGGAATCCCGGGTCGGGCAAAGTGATATTGGGTTTTTCTAATCAGTATCAGCCGGGAGTCTGGATTTTGTGCCCGATATGACGATAGGCGGCGATGCCTAACACATCATGGGACGGAAAACACTTGGTGAAATGTGAGTGTGCCGTTTGCACATCTGTCTACCCTTTCGTGGATAAAGACGTGATGTGTTTGTTTGTTTAAGAGGAATTATAAATGTTCACCTTACGCCACTGCTGCTCCCGGATGAAAAAAGCGTATGTAAATAGTGAATACAACCTTTTATGTGACTGAAATAATGGTCTCGGAATGGATGGTCTCGGGGTGACAAGCGCAGTGCCACGCAGTACCTTGTAATTCAAATTTCTATAGGTGTTGCTACTGTTTATGGGCGGTATAGCTTATCATCAGGCGGGTGACACGCCCGTCTTGTCATTCAACAGCAATAAATTTACATTTCAACGATGGCACAAAACAACTCCAAACATAATCAGCAATCCCAATGCAATCTAGGAAAAGGCGGGTGGGCATAAAACGGCTCTCGTCAAGATCAAGTGGCCTGATGAGCGTAGAGTGATCCGAGATCCGAGCCGTAGATACGGCACGTCTGCCGAACCCCATTGACTTACTGCCTGGAACGCTGCCACGTCTGTCGTAAGTTATCTTAAGTTGGCTACATTCCCGGGTAGAACAGAATCTGTGATGGTTATAGTTATGAGTGTTTTATGTGTTTTAAGTAAGTTCGAGTCTGCTGTAATCAAATTTGTATGAATTATGAATGTTACGCCTGATATCGTCAGTGACGTTGCTGGATCATGCTGTACATACATACACACACGCTCAGGCCGTTTATCCCCGAAGGTGTAGGCAGAGGCGCAACTAATGCGCCCACTTTTCGCTGGGCATATTCCGACCCATGATGTGATAGGAGGCGAGCCTATCGTTATATCAAGCACAAATTCCAGACTCCGGGCTGATACTGAGTAGAAAAACCCAATATCATTTTGCTCGACCCGTGGATCGAACCCGAGACCTCAGCTTTGCAGTCGTACCATAATACAACTTCGCCACCGAGGCAGTCTATATTAATCTTGACTAATATTATAAATGCGAAAGTTGGGATGTTTGATACTCAATCACGTCAAAGGCTGAACGGATCTGGATGGAATCTGGCACAGAGATAGATTATGGTCTGAAATAGTACATATGCTAGTCTTTAACCCAGGAAAAATATACAGCGGGACTTTTATCTCGGAAAAACTTTTATACGATAGCGGAGTCGCGAGCTTAATCTAGTATGTAATATGTGATATAGTTTATTTACACAGTTTCATACAAAGTAGTGAAACCTTGGAGGGTTGGGCATAAAAGATATTACCCAATTATAAATTAATTAGAATGAAACAATTATTAGACACGTACTATCTCATTACTTTGAAACGTTTTCGGATGATAATAATGAAATGATTTCGCGTTTTATCACGTTTTTATTTAATTAAGCGCTAAATGGTGTGTGCCATAAAGTTCTTCGTTTCGAATTTAATTAGTTCAAAAATCTCTTGTGAAAGTTTACTGCCGTTTGAGACGCTTTTATTTTAATGCAATATAATTTTAATGCTAAATTAACACTTAGAGTAAATGTTCATTCGAATATTATACTGGTTACAGACATTTTACAATATGCTTTAAGGTCCAAAGTCATGCGTTAGAGATAACTTTATTTAATTATCTTAGTTACAGGCTACACATTTCTTCATCATCATCATCAGCTACATGACGTCCACTGCTGAAAATAGGCTTCCCTAAAAGACGGATTTGTCAAAAGCGGCCTGTATTCAGCGTGTTCCTGCGACGTTTATCAAGTCGTCTGAGCACCTTGCAGGTTGACGGCTGACGCTGCCATATTCCTTATTTACCGGTAATTGCGTACCATACATAACTGCCTCGGTGGCGTAGTTGTACGACTGCAATGCTGAGGTCTCGGTCTCATCATCAAGTTTTATTTAAATACACATCTTGGACTATTCATCTATTTATCCATCCCCCTAGATCAGTTTGCTGTAGACCATAGACCTTTTCGTAGCATCTCGGAACGATGTCAATAATAAGTAAATTTAATGGGTCACTGCGAGAATCGAATCCGCGACCTTTCCATGTTCACGATTAGTCATTCCATGTTATATTATACCTGTATCTCGCGATAGGACATTCAATAAATTATTGCTTATCAGTGACTTTAACGAATGGTTCAGCCCGTTAGTATTCAAAGCAGGATTCCGATTAGGATGTCAAATATGAAGTATGTATTCGAGTAATGGTACTCGTTACGGACGTTAGGGTACTCGTATTTCAATGGATAACCGATTAAATCTCTATGAAATCTTCCTCTGATATATTATAAGATCTATATGTTTTTTTTTGAAAATGTCATATCGGACATTCTTGGTAAATGCCAGGTCAAAAGTACCCTGAACCGGCGGGAATGCATGAAAAGATTGATGAAGGTGAATGGAGCGAGAGAAGTATGCCAGAATCAAGCAAAGTGGCAATCCATAGTCTCTGCCTACCCCAATGGGATAGAGGCGTGATACTATGTGTGTATATATGTATGATTTTTTTTATACAACTCACTATTAAGAGTGCCCCGTTCCGGGATTGGCCTATGTAGGGTTCAAACAAGCCGGCATAATAATAAAATTGCAAGGGATAATCATCTCTCGCCAGTGGACACTATCTGGACTGGGCCCACCAAGCAGAGTGGGCCCCGCTTACCATTGGGTGCAGTAGGGCCAATTTACCGTGCTTGTATAAAAACAGATGAATTGAGTCCTTGATTAACATAAAGACCAATCATTTCCCGGGAAACAGCAGACACTTCAGGAAAAAAGTATTATGCGGAGTCGTGAGAAAAAGCTAGTTTTAAAATCCTTACATATTATAAAACAAAATCCCCCACCAGGTCTGTCTGTCTAAAACTACCGAAAAGATTTCGACGAAATTGTGTATGGAGATAGTATGAGACCTTGGGCAGGATGTAGGTTACTTTTTATCCCGGGAATATACAGCTGGACTTTTATCCCACAAAAACTCTTTCTCGCGGGCAAAGCCGCGAGCAAAAACTACTAAAGTATAATACGTAAAGCGGTAGCGTGACTGTGCCAGTCAAGTATTCAAGTTACTTTAATAACACAAAGAAAAATGTTCATTCATTTCTCTGAAATAAAGAAACGCAAAATGTCCTTAATTAATGGATATTTAATTATAAAAGAAAAATACCTACCTTTTGTCATTCAGGTTAATTAAGTCTTTAACGAAGGTTGTGTTATTTGATGATTTTCTTTTATTTTTATAAATAAAGTTAAGATCGATTTCATATGAAGTACGTATATAATACTTATTTAAATCTGTTATACAAGTAAGAATAAGTAAGATATATGTCTCCCCAAATGAACCCATTTTTTTGCTGTTCTATGTAGATAATAAAGCGTAAAAAGCTTATCTTTGTATTAAAAAAAAAACATCGTCAATGTGTTCATTTAGCCTTACAGACAAGAATAATACTAAAAAAAAAAATACAAACACACGAATTGATAACCTCCTCCTTTTGGAAGTCGGTTAAAAATATAATCCTTTTCTTTCATATGACTACTCTATTCTTATATAATACAAACAAGAACATAGTAAAAAAAACCGTTGAGAGCTGGCCTTGTACGTAAGTATGAAAGTTTGTAACATCTACGAACTAGCTACGAATTTGCTACGCCGTAGCATTAACATGAGAATGGCTTATATTGGCTGAACTATGTCGAATTTTGCAAAGTTTCGTTAGTAATACGGTTTTTATTACTTTGTATGTGAGATTTAGTTGAAAAATACCGATTTAAATGAATAACTTGATACTGCGTGGTGGTTTTCAACACAGCACCCCCATTTTTAGATTTAAATTAACCAAATATCTTACAACTTACATAGTTGTAAGTATTTCATTGCAAATACATAAAGCTCGTAATATTTATTATACTTATAAAAGTCCTGTCTTCGAGTCAAAAAGGCACTATCGCATTAAAGTAATTCAATCTTGAAAGAGTTTATTCTTTTTATATTCTAAAATATGTAGCATAGCATACGTGGAAAACATAATATTATCTAACTTAAGAAGCAACATGAATCCATCATATTAAATTTGTAATAATGATGCAATTCCTTTAGAAGCTTGCACTTCAGACGGAAGATCGTCTGCAAAGCGTTTCACATAAAATACAATTCCATGCCTATTGAAAACGGAATCCTTCTTTCCACTCTAGGATACCATATTTTTATTACTTCCTAGGAATCTTATCCATTTATTTTGATGTCAAATTTGAATTTGGAACAAAACTATACAGTCAGCAGAATAAGTAGATGAACAAATTCAAAATTTCAAATTGCCTATATACTTTTGTGATCTTACTATTTTTTTTTCTCTTCGCAAAAATAAAATAAAAGGTATTACTTTACTTCAAAAAAAGGAAAAAAAAAATCAGTTTAACTTAACGCGTATATAGGTGATTTGAAATTTTGATTTTGTACAGATACTTATGGTGCTGACTGTACAGTCAGCAGCATAAATATCTGTACAAAATCAAAATTTCATATCGCCTATATATGCGTTAAGTTAAACTGAAACATATTTTTCGTCATCTGAAGTAAAGTAAATCTCTCTTATTTTATTTTTGTGAAGAGAAAAAAAATTATTAGTAAGAACACAAAAGTATGTAAGCAATTTGAAATTTTGAATTTGTTCAGCTACTTATGCTGCTGACTGTACATTCTATTTGCCAGACATCTTTACAGATGGTGCTTTCTTTATAGCTGGCTGTATAAACGAGGTATATAACAAAAATGAGACTCTTTAAATTGATTCTAGGAATAATATATACCATACCAGCCCTGTATTATATACTACCCACTGCTGAGCACGGGCCTCCTCTACAGCTGGGAGGGCTTAGCCATTAGTTCACCACGCTGCTCTAGTGCAGGTTGGCGGACTTCACGTACCTTCGAAATTCAGAGAACTTCTTAGGTATGCAGGTTTCCTCACGATGTTTTCCTTCATCGTTAAAGCGAGCGAAAATTCAAAAATCAATTCAAAAAATACACGCATAACTTTTTAGAAAAGTCAGAGGTGTGTGCCCTTGGGTTTTAAACCTGCGGACATTCGTCTCGGCAGTCCTTTCCACTCCCAACTAAGCTATCGCCGCTATAATAATAATAATATATAGTAATAAATTAAATAAAAGTTATAATACCAATCGGCCATTTTTTACAGTACAGTCCATTCGTTACATCTTTGGTTGTTTCCTTTTACCTACTAATTCCTTTTGCCCACTTCCCAATTTATTTCTTTATTTATCTTTTTAACCAGTCTTTATTGGATTTTTCCTATTACATTTTTCGGTCGTAACAAGAATATTAATTGCAATTTATTACTTCATTTGTGTTTCAATTTTGTTTTCCTGTTGATCGCTTTTAGTAGCGAAATGGATTAGAATTTGAGAGGTTGGATTTTTTTTTATTTATAGATGGAATAAAGCTATTACAAATTTTAAAGAAGTGATATTTGAAATAAAGTAGTTAAAGTACATACTGATTCATAATATTTGGTTTCATAAGGTATTTAAAATGTGGGTTTACACCCACTTACTTCATGCCTCGGCGGCGTAGTTCTATTACGGTACGACTGCAATGCTGAGGTCTCGGGTTCGTTCCCTGGGTCGGGCAGTGATATTGGATTTTTCTATTCAGTATCAGCCTTGAATCTGGAATTTGTGCCCGATATGGCTTTAGGCTCGCCCCCTATTACATCATGAGACGGAATACACACGGCGAAAAGTGGGTGCACTAGTTGCGCTATCTGCTTACCCCTGCGGAGATAAAAGGCGTGAGTATGCGTACTTCATGCCCGAATTATTTTATTTTATATCCCTTAATCAACTACTATCTGCTTACTACATTTTTCTTGCTTATGAAAATAATCCCAGCCAATTTCGCGTCTCATATAAAGCGATACATCTCCGAAGTTATGCATTAGCATAAATTGACTTTACGTATTACGACCGCCTAGAAAAGTATTACTTTTGTGTAAATATTTACCATACTTTGTTATATCGTCCATCGTTAATTGGTCTTGCATTTCATTCAATTCGTGGATGTCTAAAGGTCTCTCAGCTATGGTGGATTTTGCGTAATATTTTTGCGTAACTGGCGAAAAGACGTGAAGGATCTTGTTTATTGCGCGAACGACAGTTACCATTCTTTAGTTCTTTGGCTGGATTTTTTTTAGTATTTTGTTATTCCTTTTATTAATCCTTTTGTTTCTTGTTCGGGATTATATAAAATATGTAGAAAACTTGGACCCACTTCTTCGTTTCATTTTCCTAATTAGTTGTGAGATTTTTTAATTAAATATATATCTATCTCATTATCATCTTTTGTACCTGTTAACGCCGCGCTGGTCTATATCACACACGTTGCCAGAATATCTGAGATCAGGTTCGGAGCTACAAATTCCAGCTCGTAGAGGCCCATTAATAACCAATCTTATTTTTGAATAGAATTTCAAGTAGACATTTAATGTACTGAACTATTTAATAAACAAAGGTTAAGTTTTCATTTAAGAGCTTGTTCTCAGGTGAGGCGTTCTTTAATAAACAAAACTCAACTGTCAAAATCTATCCGAGATGTTGTTGATATTTATTTTGCTATTATTACTTGACATTGTCAAAATCACCGATAGTTAATCGGTGGAAGCTATAATAAAAAGAAGAAGAAGAAGATATTTATTAAATTAAATACCGACGACCTTAAGATGCTGACTTTAATTTGACAGCGTCTCAGATGATATCGCACTTCAGAGCGAAACTGAGTTGCATCTATTAATAAGGCCCTTAGGCCCCGTTTTTTCTACTGTAGTCTTTGATTAATTATATACCTAGATAGACACTGAACGTTTCAAAAACGTCGAAAAAAATAGAGGCGAATTGTTCCCCTCTAAATGAGTTCGAGTGAATTAATTTTTGTTGTTTTTCATGGATATTATTTTCTCCCCGTTTTAATAGAAACCATGTAATAACTGGTATCATTATGCGCGTACACCAGGATACGCAGAAAGAAGCAGTAATAGCGTATGCCACAGCTTAAGAAAAGTTGGCCTGTTTGTTTTAGTTTCATTGCAGCGCGTCACTCTATCTAGGTATATAATTAATCAAAGACTGTAGTTATCTTTTTGTCAGGGTCTTATTAAGCTGGACGCGCTCGCAGCACTTGGAGCACTCGAAGCGAGCGCGAGCGCGTCCAGCTTAATAACACCGAGGATTACCCTAACTACAGTTGAAAAAATCTGGCCTTAGTCTAAGTTCGCTTTCACCTTACCATTGATACTGTCGTTGTTATACAATTTTTCTACATCTCCTCACAACAAGGTAAATGAACCCAAACTCTTGCATTTTTATTTTTTACTTTACATTCTGACGCTCGCGCTCTTTTATTAAGACCTTGGTCCGAGACGTCAGCTCTAAACTGTTTTAAGACAACAGGATTTGTAGAGTATTTTCTTTATAAACACTGACTCGACAAGGGCATAATGATTGCATTTTCGGAGTAGTCTCTCAGAGTCAAATATGTAGAATATGCTTTTATTTTTATAATATTGTAATTCCTAGTCTTAACATTTTTTTGTTTCTCATTCGACTAATCGACTATTTTGCCATGATCTCCCTTGCTGAGCCTTATTAATGCGTGTATATTTCAAGTTTATTGTCCTTAAATATACGTAGATATTGAACAAAATATACATCAAGAACATTATTCACTTAATGGTGTCGATTTTTTTGATAGTAACTCTCTGATGGCTCGCCCTCTATCACATCATGGGACGGAATAGGCACGGCGAAAAGTGGGTGCATTAATTGCGCCTCTGCCTACCCCTTCGGACATAGAAGGTGTTAGTGTGTGTGTGTGTGTAACTTTCTGATGATGACAGTGGTTAGTGACGTCTGCGCATCGACTAAATAACGATCAAAATCAGCGAAATATCACAACACAGTTCAAGACGTGTATTTTAATAACCTTGAAGTGTCAGAGCTGAGAGCAGGGAATATGATGCGAACATCTTGTATTACTCAAGACAAAAGAGGCCCTATTAGCGATAATGTTCGTCTTTATGTAGTTATATGGGTTCGTATTTCACGTGGAATGTGTTTGTTTCGTTTATTTAACCTGTGCTTATGCACAAGGGGTAAGATGTGGTTACATCTGTCTGTGTATTGTTTGTAGGTTTCGCTTTCATAATGTAGGGAAAATTTAAAAGTGTAATTGTTCTGTCATATATGTATATTATATAATCAGCAGCTATGTTATGTATACTTTTGTAATTTTATGTATTTCTAAACGGTATAGTAGTAAAAGGCATATTTGAAAATAGGCAAGATGTAAAACTTATCATACGTGGAATCTTCCCAAATTTCTTTTGATTGACGCAATACAGGGTAATATAAATACATACTTTGGGGGAGGCCTATGTTCAGCAGTGGACTTCTAAAGGCTGAAGAAGAAGAAGAAGAAGATAAATATATAGCCAATTGTTTCCTTCTTAGTCTGTTTTTATTGATCTACCGATCAGATAACACCTTAAATAAGTTTTAGTTATAGAATTATTTAGATAAGTAGGTACTTCTACTATCTACGTACGCACGCACGCATACTCACGCCTTTTACCCCCGAAGGGGTAGGCAGAGGTGCAACTAGTGCACCCACTTTTCGCCATGCGTATTCCGTCACATGATGTGATAGGGGGCTAGCCTATCGCCATATCGGGCACAAATTCCAGACTCCGGGCTGATACTGAATAGAAAAATCCAATATCACTCTGCCCGACCCGGGGAACGAACCCGAGACCTCAGCATTGCAGTCGCACCGTAATACACCTACGCCACTGAGGCAGTCTCTAATCAACATATTTACAAACAACCCTCAAACAAAAAATGTCAATTGACAAAAATGGCCGCCGAGAACGCATTTAAATAAATTATTATCCCGGCTTTAGAAAGTTTCTTTCGGAATCAGTGCAAGAAGTATCCATCAGTCATAGGGTCGTGTCCGGGACACGTCATTTATCAAGCCACCGCTCGACATGACTCGTCCGGAATTGAGGCCTCATTTTATAGGGCAATACGGCCAGTGCCCTTTCGGACGCATATTTTTTGCAGTTCCATTTTTGAGTTAATGAGTGGGTTATGTTTGTAATTTTTTTAAGTGAGTGAGATTCCATTTTTGAATTAATGAGTGTGCTATGTTAGTGACTTTGGATTTGTTTTTATTGAGTTAGAGATTTCAGGCTTGTGTAGCTAGAGGAGTTACAGTTATGTACAGTCACCCACATAAGTAGCTGAACAAATTCAACATTTCAAATCGCGTATACGCGTTCAGTACAAATAAAGCATATTTTTTTCTTTGTGTAAAGTAAAGTAAATACCTTTTATTTTATTTTGAAGAAAAAACGATAATTGGTAAGAACTCAAAAGTGTAGAGGTAATTTGAAGTTTTGAATTTGTTCAACTAATTATGTGGCTGACTGTACTACAGAATATATTTCAACAAAAGAATAATTAAAGAGCTTTCATGATAATATAAAAACAAGATTAAATTAAAATTTTCTTTGACTTTTATAGTGTTGTAGTAATTGAAGCTTTAATGAGTGTAGATTATGAATATAATTAATAATTGTATAGGTAAATAAAATCGTTGTACAAAATTTACCAGCTCTGAATCTAAGTCTGTTAGATTAAAATTGCTAAATTTCACCAAAAATGTATTAATGCTAATAAATATTTCAAACACAATCAGTATATCCCCCAATGTCACTAAATCCCCAAATCCGTTTAAATAGAACTAAATATTACACTTTACAAAGGCACTAATGACCAAACTATAATAATTTCAACCGATCTCATAACAGTTCATTACATTTCAATTTCACGTAGTAATGGAATGGCTTATAAATTTATACCTGAATCGGGAAATTCAAATTCCCCAAACATTTTATATGTACAAAATAATTTTCGTGCCTGCCACTAGCGGCCATTATTTTAAAATACTGTATGTGAAGCACTTAACTCATTTAATAAAACGGCATTTTTTTTGTTGTTGGTGCAAAAAGCTTCTGGCCAGTTTCGATTTAATGAAAAATGATTGGAGTTTTAAAGTTTACTTCTTTTAGAATCGCGGTTTCTGTAGTATATGTAAAATTCCATTATCCACCATCCACCACCATACCAGCCCTGTACTATATACTGCCCACTGCTGAGCACGGCCCTCCGCTACAACTGAGAGGGTTATGGCCTTAGTCCACCACGCTGGCCTAGTGCGGGTTGGCAGACTTCACATACCTTCGAAATTCAAAGAACTTCTCAGGTATGCAGGTTTCCTCACGATGTTTTCCTTCACCGTTAAATTCCATAAGTATAGTTAATACCAGAGCAAATTCAAAATTTCAAAACACCTATACGCGTTAAAAAAAATTTTTTCTTTGTGGGCAGTAAAGTAAATGCCTTTTATTTTTGTGAAGAGAAATAAATATTGGTTAGAACACAAAACGGTAGGCAACGGCTTGGCTGTGCCTCTAGCATTGCTTTAGTCCATGGGCGGCGGATGCTGCTTGCCATCAGGCGGGCCGCTTGCTCGTTTGCCTAATAAGACAAAAAAAAACTTCGTTCCAAAAACAAAAGTGTAGAGGCGATTTGAAGCTTAGAATTTGTTCAGCTACTTATGTGTCTGACTGTACCTATTACTAGTTCAACTGAATTAACATTGAAATTAAACTATTATAACGGATATCGTTATAATAGTCTAATTTCAATGTCTAACATTCGCGTAAACATAAGGAATCAACTGAATTAAGTTACGTGTAGCGATAATGTTGTTCTTAAGGACGAGAGGGTAACGACAGATGTAGGGGTTGGTTGTCATGCCTAACTTTAGGCCACTCAACTCAGAGCGTCTCTACTGTAGGCACACTTAAAGGTATAAGATTTATTCACTGCCTACTTAGATTTTATATCTTCTTGGATTTTAGATCTATAATAGTTTTCATAGCCGTCACACCTACTAATTGGTCACAACAATTATAATTATTAGAAAGTAAGATACTATCAACAAGCATAAATCCTGTAAGATCTAGGTCTGACATACCTTTAAGGTGTTTTAGTGGCCATTGAATAAGAGCATAATTTCGTCAAAAAATACAATTATACTATCGTACTTACTAAAAGATTTCAAACGTTTTCCTAAACCGAACCTTCGAAGCTATACCACTGAAGCAAGACAAGTGGCCATCTGCTCGAGCACCGAACCCGATTAATCCCGGTCATGAGTACCGGATAATCGCGACGTTGATAATCACGTCAATTTGTAACGTCACACCGATGCCTTGCGCAACAGATTTTCTGTTAAGTCGCCCGTGAACCTGATAAGGGCGGGTAAAAAGATTCATATTTTTTTTTTTTTGGATTGGACGACGAGACGAGCTTGCCATTCTCCTGGTGGTAAGCGATACGACCACCCATAAACAGTAGCAACACCATCCAGCACCTTGAATTACAAAGTATTATGTGGCATTCCATTGCGCTGTCATCCTGAGACATAAGATGTAAGTCTCATTATGTCCAGTAGTTACACTGGCTACAATGTCCTTCAAACCGAAACACAACAGTGCATGAACACTGTTGGTTGGCGGTAGAAATAGACATTGCGGTGGTACCCACCCAGACGGACTCTTACATATATGAGAGACCTACCACCAGTAAAAGAAGTGTTTTATTAAGACCCTATCCCCAGCAGTACGGCTCATTACCTGCATTTTTGAAAGCCGAAAATCTATTCGAAATTTATAATAAATATTGACAAAAAAAATCATCATATTTCTATAATATGTTATCTTTACTATGGTTGGTAATATTTTTATATATCGATATCAGTCCATTCATTTCATAATGAAAATACCACTAAAATTTTTCCGTCTCATCTAAAGTACCTACTCATAATTTTAATTTTCAGCTAATACTACCAGATAGACAATTTAAGTAAGGAATATTTTACTAGTTTCAAATTGTCAAAAAGACCTAACCTAACTTCAAAGAAATTATTCGTAAATCATTGCATATTCCCACACGTAGATCATGCGCCGTAAATGTATGGGACGAATGCTCAAGGCCGTTTGTTGCGAGAGGGCCTTAATATGAATGAAGTTTTTTTTTTTTTTTTTTTTTTTTATTGCGTTGTGTGACGAGACGAGCATGCCGTTCGCCTGATGTTAAGCGATACGACCACCCATAAACAGTAGCAACACCATCCAGCACCTTGACTTACAAAGTACTGAGTGGCATTCCATTGCGCTCGTCATCCTGAGACATAAGATGTTAAGTCTCATTATGTCCAGTAGTTATTGCTTTATTCATTCATACGGTTGGAACTTATCTAGTTCGAGAGTGTATACGTGTATTAAACTGTTACATGTATGACCCGATGGTGTGTATGGTGTAGCAGAAGTGGGTGGAATAAAACTGTACACAGACTTTAAATTCATATATTGTGTTCACTTACATGCTATTTAAGTATACTTAATACCAATCACAAAGTACCGGGTTCCGGCTAATAAATTAAGGTCGGAGAGCGGGACGTGAGCCTACTGGAGAGCTGTTCTTTTATCACTTTGTTACTCGTTATATATTCAAAAAAACACCAATTACATTAAGATAAGGGCGCCACTGACAAATAGGGTGTCAGACCCAAAATAATAAATTTACATACTTTAGTTGTCTAATTTCCCAAAAATAACATTGAGAGTGTGTCCTCGGTCCTCCAATACAGGGTCAGGAATCACTGAGGCTTCCACCAACTAGGGAAGATAGCCTCCTCTCTGGTGATGCAGGCAGTTTTGAGTCTACCCGCGACAGACGAAATGAAGAATGAAAATGTAAGAAAAACAAAAACAACCCCTGAGGAAAAACCCCCGGGAAGGAATAGACAACCCGCATGGTCGGCAGGCCGGCGAGTGTTCTCCTGTCAACTTCCGCGGAGGATTCCTGATATGTTCGCCGTGTACTAGAACAAAACGCTCCTTGCCGTCATCGGGTCATCGACACGTATAGGACGGCAAAGCGGCTCCAGCTGATCACGGCGAACACTCCGCGGGGTCCTTAACCAAGCCTTCGTAATTTATCGGCACATATTAGCCGACATCGAAATTACGTGCTCACACACTTGGTGCTCCCGCGCAAGAGGTCGAGGGGAGGTCGTTCACCGGTAGGGTTGCAATCCGAACCAGAGATGAACAAAAAATTATATAACCGAAATTAGAATACGACCACTCACAATTCTCCTATTTATGTAGTAAGTAGAATCAATTTTATTACAAATACTGCACACGCAAACATAATTTTAGTACGTGTGTAGGATTTATTATTGCATAAAAACAAAACGAGCGGTTAGAAAACTGGCAACACTACGCGCACTCGTCTAACACACGATTTGTAGGCCACGATACAAAAAACATACAGCCTTCAATCAGTTAATGTTTTACTAAAATAATTAGGGTATGGGGTTTGAAAATTTTTATGTTACAGTACCCCCCAACCCAAGGAAATTTTGCGAGCAAAATTTAACGCTGGTCCCCAGCTCTCCACAATCTAAACCAAAACAACAATTCAATAATGAATAAATATTGTACAATAAAGCACATGAAACTATCTTCACTGGGACGTTGGCGGCGCAGCGAGACGGATATCCACGTCGGGCTGCACGTCCAACGAGCACAGGATAACTAAAATACTGAGCTAGAAGACTCAAGAATCCTGTAACGAACGGCTGTGAAAAGACACCCTCATTCGAACAGAAACTTACACACAACACCAAAAACCGAACCCACAACATTTAAATGTCAGTCACATACTTAATTTTTAACAGCAAGGACTGCACAAACATACAACATTAACGTCGAAGAGACATTGGCGACGCAGCATCGCAACAAGAGCATCAAACTGCGCGTCAAATGCCCACGAAAAAATGGTTTATTATTCCAAAACCAAAACAGAAGCGAAGGCTCCTAAATCCACAACAAGCCAGTCAAATGCTTTCTACAAATAGCAAAGACTGCACTCACTGGGACATAAAGACACAGCGACGCGACAACAGCATCAAACTGCATAAATGGTTTATAATTTCAAAACCATAAACAGAAGCAATGGCTCCTGAAAACCACACGTGTCAGTCTATTGCTTAATAGCAGCAAAGACTGTACACCCACAAAACACAACAGACGACTTTATCGTCACTGAGACATTGGCAACACAGCGTAACTACAATAGTATTGGGCTGTGCGTCCAACGGCTACAGGAAAATAATGGTCCACGGCATGCAGTCAATTGCTCAAGTACAAGACTATTAAGTGCAAGACTACAGCCGGGAGCAAAGATTCACTTCGCTGAGACGTTGGCGACGCAGCGAGAAGTCAACAAAATCGGACTGCGCGTCCAACGACCAGAAGAAGGGTAAAAAAAAAATCCCGCGATGTAACTTCTTGAGATGTTGGGTACGCCAAGACCTCAAGTTCTTACCGGTTACAACGCTCACTACTCCATAACCGACGGGAGATGATAACTTTACATTATTCTAAGCGATGCGCGAATTCGCTAAGAATAAACCTGCTACATTAAAAAATAAAAACTTTTCAAACATTGTCTCCTACCTGGTGTTCGGTAGTCATCCGACCTCTATTCTAGTTAAGGGCGCTCTTAGTGTGAGATGCCAAACGAACCTGAGAAAATGTTGTATCTCCCAAAACAATGTAAGCACTCACTACCAGTGAATTGCGTAAAAATAACCGCAATCACTGTGCGTGGGATGTCACGATGCTGAGAAAACACTCATCCCCCAAAGACGCTGAGCAATACACCTACCAACAAGCCATTGAAGTGGGAGCAACAAGACAATTATTTGGAGAAGCCAAAAAGAAACAACGCACAAAATGAATTAATTCCTGCACAAAACATGGCAAAGGAACAAAAAATAATTTACTAATGGGTTCAAAGGGTCGCATAGGCGAGCACAACTTTGAAATAACCCATCAAAATCAAAGATGGTTTCTGCGAATGCTTAAACGCAGCACACACCACTACCATTTCTTAACGAATTCATTACATCCTGATATATTAACAAGCCAAAAATAATACCATGATAAAGGTTTAATTATTAAAAAAACACCTAATTGCGACAGTTCGATACAACGACACTATCTCAACAAGTCTAAATGTTGTCTAAACAAAAACACAACAACGAAATTTACTTTAACAAAATTTTATAAATTTACCAAAAATAATTCGGCCAAGAAGTTGGAAGTCATTTAGAATTGTGAAAAAGATAATACCTATTAAATTTCAAAATCAAAGTAATTTGCAACTACTTAAAACATACATCACTATGTCAATAAAATCCAAAATATTCTACAAAAACCTCATTAATTGTGTGAATGTCACAAAATTTTCAAATATACTACAAGAAAAGTAACAAAAATCCTGCCATCTAATTTCAAATTCAAAGAGCTTACCATAATATGGCTTTGTACCAGGATTCGAACAGACGGACTATACTCTGGAACTGGAGCAACTGCTACTGAAGAACTGGTCTCAGGATTACTGCGCTGGACTGAACTCGACTGGAATGTTGCAAACATGTTACCTAGTTTAATAAAATTGCAAAACCTGTGCAAATTCAACTCTAAATACCCCGGGCTTAATATAGGACAACCAGAAAGAAAAGAAAGATTAAAAGAGAAAGAATAGATATCATTGTAAGTCAAGGTCTCAAATTAAGTTTTTTTTTAAAAGTCAATGAATGCATGGTTAAAAATAAAGATCCGAGACAGCTCTTCCAGTTTACAAACAAAAGTAATATTAAATTACTTCTGAACCTAGCTCTCAAAATTAGCAGTCACATGTTATAAATATAAGTACCATAATAACAATCTAAAATAAAATGTATAACAAAAAATTATCATCAGCGGATATAACATTCCAAACTGATACCTCATAATAAGTATTATAGTATTTAATTTTAATTCAAAAGTTTTAGTTATATTAGACATTCTTCCATTAATATATGAAAGTAAAATTACAAACTTATTCAAAACAATTAACAATAGTTGGCTATAATTCTTATCACAAGTAGCCGGCAAGAGAGAATTATAAGATAGTTTTTTTTATTGAGGGTACTTCAACAAAAAAATTATTACACTATAAACTTCCAAAAGTAATTTAAAACATTAATTTCAATTTGTATAACACTACTTTTTTTTTTAAAGAAACTAGTTCAACTTTGTTAAAATGCAAAGTCCAAAACACTAAGAACCAACAAGTCAATAGTTATTCATAACTATGGCCGGTCACAATAAAATAAATTCATTAACACTTTTGTCTACAATACAACAATATAGTTACCTTGAATTTAAATTGAAATTAAACATTCAATTTTTGACCTCTAGTTGCAAAATGCAATGAAATTTTAATTTTATAAGTTACAAGTATTACTTCTATTAAGATTCTAGTAATATAAACTTCCAACAATTTCCAATAAGAAAATAACAAGTAACAATTGTACCAAAGTGATAAAATTATTTGTCACAGCTAAGCGACATGACAAATGCTTCCAGTATAAAAGCGCCACAGTTGGGCGACCACTGTTACATGTATGACCCGATGGTGTGTATGGTGTAGCAGAAGTGGGTGGAATAAAACTGTACACAGACTTTAAATTCATATATTGTGTTCACTTACATGCTATTTAAGTATACTTAATACCAATCACAAAGTACCGGGTTCCGGCTAATAAATTAAGGTCGGAGAGCGGGACGTGAGCCTACTGGAGAGCTGTTCTTTTATCACTTTGTTACTCGTTATATATTCAAAAAAACACCAATTACATTAAGATAAGGGCGCCACTGACAAATAGGGTGTCAGACCCAAAATAATAAATTTACATACTTTAGTTGTCTAATTTCCCAAAAATAACATTGAGAGTGTGTCCTCGGTCCTCCAATACAGGGTCAGGAATCACTGAGGCTTCCACCAACTAGGGAAGATAGCCTCCTCTCTGGTGATGCAGGCAGTTTTGAGTCTACCCGCGACAGACGAAATGAAGAATGAAAATGTAAGAAAAACAAAAACAACCCCTGAGGAAAAACCCCCGGGAAGGAATAGACAACCCGCATGGTCGGCAGGCCGGCGAGTGTTCTCCTGTCAACTTCCGCGGAGGATTCCTGATATGTTCGCCGTGTACTAGAACAAAACGCTCCTTGCCGTCATCGGGTCATCGACACGTATAGGACGGCAAAGCGGCTCCAGCTGATCACGGCGAACACTCCGCGGGGTCCTTAACCAAGCCTTCGTAATTTATCGGCACATATTAGCCGACATCGAAATTACGTGCTCACACACTTGGTGCTCCCGCGCAAGAGGTCGAGGGGAGGTCGTTCACCGGTAGGGTTGCAATCCGAACCAGAGATGAACAAAAAATTATATAACCGAAATTAGAATACGACCACTCACAATTCTCCTATTTATGTAGTAAGTAGAATCAATTTTATTACAAATACTGCACACGCAAACATAATTTTAGTACGTGTGTAGGATTTATTATTGCATAAAAACAAAACGAGCGGTTAGAAAACTGGCAACACTACGCGCACTCGTCTAACACACGATTTGTAGGCCACGATACAAAAAACATACAGCCTTCAATCAGTTAATGTTTTACTAAAATAATTAGGGTATGGGGTTTGAAAATTTTTATGTTACAAAACATAGTACAGGTATAGTATACTCAACCTTAAGCTGAGTAAGATATTGTTACTATGATAATTCAATAGCTGCCTCAATGACTACCTCGGTGGCGTAGTTGTATTACGCTCTCTCTGTATCTCTCTTCTCTGGTTCGATCTCCGGGTCGGGCAAAGTGATATTGGATTTTCTAATCAATATCAGCTCGGAGTCTGGAATTTGTGCCCGATATGGCGATAGGCTCGCCCCTTATCACATCATTGGACGGAATACGCACCGCGAAAATTGGGTGCACTAGTTGCACCTCTGCCTACCCCTTCGGGGATAAAAGCGTTAGTATGCGGGTATAATTCAATAGCAGCGTAATCAAGTTGCAAAGTCATCCTTAATTTTTGGAGAGAAAAAATTTGCTTTCTAAAGTGTTACTGCTGGGGATTAAAATCTGTGCCCAATATAATAGGGCTATAGGCACCTATAGGCACCTTGTCTACTTAAGAGAATGCTTTGTGCATATTCAACATAAAAATGCAAAAAAAATCTGCCCAAATTTTATTATAATATGCTTTATGACCATAAAAAAAAGAATATCTAAACAAGACATAAAGGACATGTTCAAAAACGGGCCTTCAATTCTAACTAGATAGTTTATATATATTTGGATAATACTCCCAAAAACTAGGTTTCTGCAATAATAAATCGTATAATTTTAAAGTCCTCCGATGTTGAGATTTATGTAATTTTATTTTGCTTAAAAACTACACTTTGTATAAACGTGTTTTAAAAAAGTTAGTTACTAACGAAGGGGTCCAGAATTTTTTTTTAATGGATCTAAGATCCATATCGTTGGCCCTTTAATATCCATAAAGTTTGAGCCTGGTTAAATTTTGAGACCCAGCACCCATACAAAAAGCGGACATCTCCTTTGTTTATTTTTATTTATTTATTATTATTTACATCAGACTATTTTGTCCATATCACATTATTCTAATATTTGTTAGTAACTTCAATAAAACTATGTTAGTAACATACTTTTAAATCAAAAACTTTCACGTTGCGACTTTAAATAACACCCAGTTGAGATTATAGTAAATTACTTGCCTTCTATATTAATTCTTAACAAAAATAAATACAGAAACAAGTAAACTCAGAGCGAACTTTTATTAAATCAAAGTGACTGAAGAATAAGACTGCCTCGGTGGCGTAGTTGTATTACGGTACGACTGCAAGGCTGAGGTCTCGGGTTCGATCCCCGGGTCGGGCAAAGTGATATTGGATTTTTTCTATTCAGTATCAGCCCGGAGTCTGGAATTTGTGCCCGGTATGGCGATAGGCTCGCCCCCTATCACATCATGGGACGGAATACGCTTGGCGAAAAGTGGGTGCACTAGTTGCGCCTCTGCCTACCCCTTCGGGGATAAAAGGCGTGAGCATGCGACGGAAGAATATTCTTGTCACCAATCTTTCCACGTTATTATCTGTAATTTGATACCTGTCATCGTACCAATATAAATAGGTCGCCATCTGTCTATGGGTAAGTTGGAGTGAAGTTAGCCGAAACATTGCGCATACAAACCGGTCAAGAATAGTAGCCCTGTATTATATACTGCCCACTGCTGAGCATGGGCCTCCTCTACTGAGAGGGTTTAGGCTTTAGTCCACCACGCTGGCCTAGTACGGGTTGGCAGACTTCACATACCTTTGAAATTCTTATAGAGAACATTTCAGGTATACAGGTTTCCTCACGATGTTTTCCTTCATCGTTAAAGCGAGCGATAATTCACAAAGAATACACACATATTTTTTTTAGAAAAGTCCGTGGTGCGTGCCCTTAGGTCCGCACTTTGGACGAGTATCCGCCGGTTCAACCTGCAGACACTCGTCTCGGCAGTCCGTTCCACTCCCAATTAGGCAATTGACGCTTCTTTTTCATGATGATTTATTTATTTTTATTCAATGAAGTGTATACGGCCATTTTACTGAAGTGCGTATACACTTAAAGGATTTATATTGCATATTTATTTATGTTCGTGTTCCAGTGATATACGTTTATTCAACCGCTCGGTAAGTTCATGTATACAATGAATTTTAATGATTGATTCGCAGATTTCTTCCCTCACTGTTGCCTACGTTCGAAGCGTTCGTGTTAAATTTCAAGACTAACTTATTGGGTAGTGATAATTTTAACGGCATTGATTTATTTCTCCAGTCTCATACTATAGTTCATATCCGATTTTGATTTCAATGAAATAGGTTAAGCCTCTATCCTAGACTCACAGCACGATGAGGACGAACAAGAGTATTAATATATTTTTTTGACTACGAGAACAACAACACAATATACACAACTCCAGAATTCGAAATTTTATCAAAATGTTTTTAAATATTTGAAATTCTAGTTTTTAACGACGACAGCTTTCGAAGTCAAATAAAAGTAGCGTTTATTTCATAAGTCCGATTTTGTACAGCTCTAAAATTTAGTAACATTTTTAATTCAACCTAAATGTAGGAAAATGTGAATTTCATTCGCTTACGTCCGTATGTAGCCATTTTGGATTCTCGCATTCTTATTTGGAACGTGACGTAACAATTGTCGACAGATGTCTGTAGTAAAAGTGTGTATAAAGTTCGTATAATGTAATGCGAAATATTACGAAGTTTAGGACTTAGTGCTTGCTTTATAGACTTTTGTTGTTACGTTTTTGATGAGTGCTACGAAACATGTTTTATGTGGAAATATAATGTTTTATATGTTACGTATTTGGGAGGGGTATTGATCCTTTTTTAACGCCCGTCAGAAAAAGAGGGGTGTTATAAGTTTAGGGTGTGTATCTGTGTATCTGTATGTCTGTCTGTGGCATCGTAGCTCTCAAACGAATGGACCAATTTTGACGCAAATTTTTTGGTTGAAAGCTGGTGTGATCGAGATAGTTCTTAGCTATAATTTATGAAGATCTGTTCAGGCGTTTGAAAATTATCAGCTCATTTCCAACTTAAAAGTGCGGTTGATTTTAAATTTGGTGTACTGTGCAGCATCAAGTAGTCTGCGGGATATCCTACTCCTTAGCAACTTATAGCAGATATAGCGTGTTTGGGCTCATAAGGATGGTCTCAACGAGTAGGTGTTAGATAGTTGATTATCAAGGCCCCATGATGGAGAATAAAGTAATTTAAATAGGTTGAAATAAAAATTCAATTCAAATCGCCCCGACACAAAAAATCTCTAAAAAGTAAAATAATAAAAGTGTCTTTGGGTCAAAATATTACTAGGTACTTAAACGACAAAGACACTTTTATTATTTTACTTTTTAGAGATTTTTTGTGTCGGGGGTTATTTAAATTTAAATTTAATTTTTAAGTCCAAATAATGCCAACTAATAAGATTATATGTGTGTCTAGACGATTACTAAAATATCTGTATAAATATGGAAACACAACGAAATAGCGAAATTTTAGTAATTCATATTATTTTAACTGTGTCGGCCTTTATTTCTAACGAAAGGCCAAACATCTTTCCAAACTTTCACATTTTTATCTAATATTAATAAGAAGTAGGGTAAATTTCATAAAATTTCATTCTTAAAAAGCTAAATATATCAGTACTTTCGTAGCATTTTCTACGGGTCTCTAACGAATCGCAAGAAACAGAACCCTTTGGGAATGTGCTGATCGGTTGCCCTGCGGGCGTTTTTAGTACTGCAAAAATACGGAATTTGCAATTGTATTGTTTGTTTGCAATTGTATTGTTTGTTTGCAATTGTTCAATTGATGTACAGTAAAAAAAGTGTATGCTCGACCACCTTAAGGTTCTAAATAAGTCGTTTGCATGTCCTCTGTCAGCAACTAAAGTAAAGTAAACAACTAAAGCAACTAAACTTACAACTAAAGTAGACAACAAGAGTTATCTGCTGTTTCCTTTGTACATCATCTCCGAAATAATCGCGTGTGCTTGGTAAAATATAAAAAAGGCGTTTTATCTTGAGAAAGTGTACTAGCACCAAATTGGGTGATTGTACCTATATAACAACCATCGGCGACTTAAGTATATTCTTATCACAGGGGTGGTAAAAATAAAGAGAGAGAGATTTTTGTGGGTCACCAAGATTTTAAAGCACTTACTACATTTATGATTGTAATATAAGTTGCTGGTTAAAAAATATTATAAGTCCCAACACACGCCAAACGTTGTCTCGACATCGCTACGCTAAATGACTGTGACGTCGCCCGCGTGTTAGCCATATTTTAATAGTTCATAGGATGCGTAGAAGTTAAAAATCAATAAAGGTTCCCCATATTCGGAGCAATTCTGCGAATAAGCCATTCAAGTTAAGTCTTTTGTAAGCAAGTCAAACAAACTTTATTCTAATTGGTCTATTTTCGCGATAGATGCGAAGATAGCGATTGAGAACGTTTATTTTAATCGACAAACGAAATTGTTATTTCTCTACAAATGCCTTAATTTTTAGTCTTATATTATTTGCATTGCGATGTGGTACACCTTTGATGTCTTGCTGTAAGGTTTCTCGTTAATTACGCTTACTATGTTGGTATTTATTTTTTAAACAATGTTCAGTGCCGAAGAAGATACGTCAAGCATTTTAGGCATTCAGCATCATGGCACCACAATAACTCTATCATGCACAACTTTATACGTCGTACCGTAGGAACGTGATATATCAAATAAAATTCTTTATTCTTTCTGCAACTACCTAAGTGAGGTAGACAGTTGTAAGGGCATTTGAATATAAATTGTGAACATCTTACATTTTTGTTTGTCTTTATATTTCAATTTGGCAAAGTGCCTTTCCAAACTTTTTGAATCATCTCGTTTATGTCACAGTGAAGATGATTAATACAATTTTATTTTAAAATATTCAGAGTATAAATCTATTTTTTTTAGGATCTCACAACTTAATATTTAATTCGATTGTTTGTCAAGATGTTGCAATGTTGTTGGAGATAAAGGCCGAAACCATTGAACGGATTTGGATGAAATCTGGTACTTATATAGACAGTTTCCTGGATTACCATTAGGTTACTTTTAATCCCGAAAATTATACATTATGTTTGTCTCGGGAAAATTCATCCACACGAATGTCGCCGCGAGAAACACCTAGTATTCCATAAAAGTAATTTCTTCGTTGATAAAAACATTACAATTTACGAAGACGCTGTAAATAGATTTCCAAAAGTATATCTTTTGTCTCATTACGTATTCTTGTGCCTTAGGGGTGTTCTAACAAATTTGTTGTACGCTCCTAATTTAATTTTCCTTTTGTATCAGCCGAAGTCAGTCGTTGCCTTTAATAACTGGCTCATAATCGAGCTGGTCACGCAAGATAGCAACCATTTTTTGGTGTCATTAGTGGCTAATGTTTGTTGATGTTACGGCTATAAGAAAATGATCTTCCTAGAAGCATGCGTATTTGGATAGTTTTTTAAACGTGCTTCATGAATACTGATTTAACCTCAAAAATGAATATATTTACAATTAAATAAGTTTCTTGCAATAATGTGATGTACGTATTTAAAACTCCTTTTACATTGCAGTCGTAGCCGGCGTAAGTTTTTTAATAAAGATGAAATTTTTCCAATTTCCATCTTGCCGACGAAAACTCGCCGAAAGACACGTTTATTGAATTATTTTGGAATGTAAATATAATAAACTTTTTAAAATTTAATTTCGAATTGGCAAAGTTAATGAAAAATGTACGCAATCATTTTTTATGCAATCATTATTTACGACTTTCTTAATGATAAGTAAGTACTGTTATTTTTTACATGTATTTTTATAACTTATATATAAAATGTAAAAAAGATAACTTTTAGAATAAAGGATGTTTATTAAAGTACTGGCTGTGTATTATTATTATTATTATAATTATTCATACCTAGAGAACTCAGTTACATGTTAAAAGTTTTTTTTCCGTTTCACTACTGTAGGATGTTGTTCATAATAGGTCCTTGGAGTAAATTGTATTTCCATATTAAAAAGTTGCTTACCTATATATAAATTACGCGTAAGTTCTCTGTTTGTGCCTAACATGAAAATATAATAATAGATAATTTTTTTTTTTTTATAGCATAGAATGACGAGACGAGCATGCCGTTCGCCTGATGGTAAACGATACGACCACCCATAAACAGTAGCAACACCATCCAGCACCTTGACTTACAAAGTACTGTGTGGCATTCCACTGCGCTCGTTATCCTGAGACATAAGATGTTAAGTCTCATTATGTCCAGTAGTTATACTGGCTACAATGTCCTTCAAACCGAAACACAACAGTGCATGCACACTGTTGCTTCGCGGTAGAAATAGACATTGCGGTGGTACCCACCCAGACGGCCTCTTACATAATGAGAGACCTACCACCAGTACATGTATAAATATAATTATCTAACGAACACAAAATATTCAAACTTCGCAAATTTTCCCATTATATCACAATTATGATTTTTAACATGTCTTTTTTTAGGAATTATTGCGGCATTTTATCTCGTTATACTTTAAGCGCTTCTAATAGACCTCTTCCTTCAGTAAACCCATATCGACGATCCTAGGTCTGTGTATTGAAGGCCTTCGTCTATAACTCACAAAAATATAAATTCAACGTCAGTATATCACAATACGTGGACGATAGCCTAGTTGGGAATGGAACGGTCTGCCGAGACAGTGTCCGCAGATTCAAAACCCAAGGCACACACCTTTGACTTTTCGAAGTTACGTGTGTATTGTTTATCAATTATCGTTCGCTTTAACGGTGAAGGAAAACATCGTGAGGAAACCTACATACCTGAGAATTCTCCATAAGAATTTCGAGGGTATGTGAAATCTGCCAACCCGCACTAGGCCAACGTGGTGGACTAAGGCCTAACCCCTCTCAGTAGTAGAGGAGGCCCGTGCTCAGCAGTGGGCAGTATATAATTCAGGGCTGATTATATTGCATTGCATATCACAATAAGCAAATTTAACTTTTCAATGAATCAACACTCAACAGTAGTCAATTAACACGATAAACAAAGCACTACAAAGTCCGAAATGTCAGTGAAGGTTCCGACGTTTGAACCACACATAAATAATGCATATGATATATGTAGGCAGTCTGCTGAGACCCAATATTCGGGATGATTCGGAAGAGCACGTCCGAGTAGGATTCATATTTCATCCGCCACTTGAGACGGGCGTAAGCGATGGGCGGTCGGGTCATGACGGGAATAGGTACAGACATTAGATAAAACTAGTTTTGTAACAGACATTATAGTAACACATCGCTATGTGTTCATCAAAAATGTAGGTGTTATTTTGAGGTATTTTGGCTGTTAGTGGTGGATTTGAAGAATAGTCTCGACTCTATCACCTTTGAATAGTGCCGTTTGGCCACATCATGAATAAACAGAAAATTCAATGGAAAACATGATTACATTATAAAAAAAACATATTATAATTTGTATCGACATACTGCCCAATGTTTAAGGCAGGTGCTCTCAAGGGAGCGTCAACAAATCCGATCTCGGATATCCTGGATCTACTACCCGCCATTATTTTCAATTCGTTGGATTGTTGGGCTGCCAGAGTTTGCTTAAGCCCGGCCACTTCTTCAACACATTTCTACTCTATTGACCTTTCTTTTAACTGCACACAACATGCCCCAATCTCATTTCTGTGATGAGTCTTCAAATAACCTCGGTGATATTCGGTGTTTGACGGAGTCTTTAAAATCTTCCAAACTTAATAATTTAAAACACATTTTTCCAATCATGTTCAGCAACTTTGACCCGATGGAAGTCAACTAGTCAGTGTCAACGTATCAGTTTCGTTAGACATTAGTTATAAACGCTAATTTTTAAGCACACACGACGATATCATATTTAAAAGTATATAATACTAGCTTTGGCTCGCGGCTCCGCCCGTGTAAAAAGTTTTTCCAGCATAAAAGTCCCGCTTTATATTTTCCCGTGTTAAAAAGTAGCCTATGTTACTCGCGGATAATGTAGCATTATATTGGTGAAGGAATTTTAAAACTCGGTCCTGTAGTTTTATTCGTTACAAACATACAAAAAAAAATCTTTCCTCTTTATAATATAAAGTATAATTTTAAAAATAATAATTAATTCCCCGGCGTTATGACTTATCGTTCTTCAAACGAGGTTTAATTTTTTTTAACGATAGGCAGCGGCTTGGCTGCATCCTTGGCATTGCCGACGTCTATGGGCAATGGTAACCATTTACCATCAGGTGGGCCGTTTGCTCGTCTGCCTTCGGAGGCAATCAAAAAATAGATCCTTTCGCGCATTATTAATAACAGAACAAGATTACTTATTAGTTACAAAACACACGATACCGTATAATAAATTATGTGATAATGAACCTTCCTTACACCATAAAAGTTTGTTATTAAGATAGTAAAGCCAAGAAACAGTATATACAGGGAGTCACTTAATATTTTATAGGTGCAGGTGCCCTTTATATGCAATTATAGTGGCTCAAGGGATGTGCCGTAAGGGCATATAATTGATTGTCCCTTCCTCTAGGGTTGAGGGTTCTAATAACTTTGGGACACGTTCTATACATACATGTTTAACGAGAAGGGGCTGTGTGTCATAAATATAGTAATTGTGCCATCCTTATTGTGTGCTGCGGGTATGTATTTGCTATAAGTTTTTTTATGGGATGCGATAGGGCTTACAGGAGAAAATTATTTGATTTATAATATGAACCGGCAGTTAGACATACCAAATTTTTAAACTAAGTAAGTTTTATACCTACACGATTTAATTTTGCCAATTAAAAAAAAAAACTACCGACTAGTTACTTTGGCGCCCATTCTGATAAAGTACAGTCTACACTTGTAGGTGGTACTATTTCTATGTATGTTATCGTCAAGTAGTAATATACAATATTTTTATATTTCGGTATTGAGGACACATTAGCCTAGGTGTCTAATATTATGAAAGTTAACAGCAACCTAACCACATAGAGTTTTTAAATTCAGATCTTGGTGTGCTTTTGCTACTGTTCTTGATTATAGCGCTTGCCATTTTAAGCAAATAACTCGTTCGTTTCGCATTTAAGTTGTAAAAATGTTACTGTGTTTTTATTTCAAACCTTTTTCTTGTACCTCAGACCATATATATCAACTGTAAAACACAACATGCGGCGCGTCACACAACTTTGGATTGTAACAAAAGCTCGGAACAAGTTTGGAACAATCTTTCAGTATGAGATATATTTTTTAGAATATTTCATCCAATAAATAATTTTTATGTTTTCTAAAATCGTTATTTATGTAGAAATGTGATTGATTTAGTTTTTGATTGTAAATGCTTGGATACTTGTTTTTAATAACTTTTAAACTAATTTCGGAATTTACATTTTAACTACATACCTAAAGCTTTTTTTAAAGTAAAATTTCTACATCGCATAATTATATTTTCCAACAATAGTCGAAATATTGAATCAGACCTTTTCTATCTATTTATCGAACTCTATCGAAATTTATTCAGCATATTAATAATAATAATAAACTTCAAAACGTATATCAATGATAGTATTATATTTCATACCGTATTTCAATGTAAGTATTTACTGGTGGTAGGTCTCTCATATGTCAGAGTCCGTCTGGGTGGGTACCACCGCAATATCTATTTGTACCGCCAAGCAGCAGTGTGCATGCACTGTTGTGTTTCGGTTTGAAGGACATTGTAGCCAGTGTAACTACATGACATAGTGAGACTTAACATCTTATGTTGTCTTATGGATGACGAGCGCAGTGGAATGCCACACAGTACTTTGTAAGTCAAGGTGCTGGATGGTGTTGCTACTGTTTATGGGTGGTCGTATCGCTTACCATCAGGCGAACGACATGCTCGTCTTTTCATTCAATGCAATAAAAAAATAAATAAAAAATAAGTAGGATAAATATCATAGTAAATTAAACTGAGCTGCCATATGTATATTAAATAGCATAACTACAAAATGCCAGCATAATAACTTCTCTTGCATCATGAGTACATCCTTGGTCTGCTAAATTGCATAGTTACAATTTGGCAATATAATTAATTTAGGTGCATATCGATTTGCATAATATGGTTGGGAGTTGTAAGTAGACTATATTGGAGATGACATTCCTCCTTTGTGGAACTAAGTAGCAATATGCCGGAGTGGGTTCGAGGGTAACTGATATTGAGCAAAGTTTGATTTGAGTAAGAGTGAGGGAGGTTAGGTAAGTACTCAAAAATTAGGTACTCAATTCATGTTTACTGACGTTTTCTTATGATTATGCGCATGTTCTATATTGAAATAAAACTACTTAAAACGATTTTTCGTGGTTTTTATGTTTAATATTTAGGGAAGTGATTATACCAAAAGTTTACGTGTAAATGAATATGCATTTCCTTGAGATAATAATATATACATAGTAATAAATTAATACATAGCTTAAAAATAACTGAGACTAACACTACATTCAGCGTCTTGATGATCCTTGTGAATTAATAGCCTATATCATCAGTAAAGTAAAAAAAAGAGCGTATTCCCACCTAAAAGGCCGGCAACGCATCTGTGTGCCCCCTGGTATTGCAGATGTTCATGGGCGGCGGTGATCACTTACCATCAGGTGAACCGTATGCTCGTTTGCCCCCTATATCATAAAAAAAAAGTTTTTTTTTTTTTTTATTCTATTCACAAGACATGAGTTGAAACGCATTATATTAAATTCAAAAGAACGCTGCACCCAATTTTAAATGTAAACCTTCAAGCAGATTCAGAGTTATTCCATATAAGTCAGCAAGGCAAAGGAAAAATGCAAATGCGTTGTATACAAGTGGAAAAATGTTTTGCTTGAAGTCGTTACCTGTGACGGCAACACGTTCTCTGGGCAAATATTAAACACGGGGCACATTCCGCTCGCTCATATTATTTGACATGTCTAATATGCAGTTTATAGACTTTTGCTAACTGCAAGAATTTTCGCCGTAGTTGCACGATGAATAAGATATTACGCGAGATGAGTTTTCGAGAATATCTGAGAATTGTTAATATTGTTTTGGATTTTTAAAGTATTGTAAAGGTACGGTAAGGAATAAATAAAGTAACTATTGACTAGAAATGGCATGTAGTCTCATAATACTAGCTTTTGCATGCGTGAGAGAGTCTTTCCTAGGTTCTCAAACTATCTCCGTACCAAATTTTATCTAAAGTAGATTTTGAGTTTATCGTGTTCAGACAATTGTATGACTGCCTCGGTGGCGTAGTTGTATTACGGTACGACTACAATGCTGAGGTCTCGGGTTCGATCCCCGGGTCGGGCAAAAGTGATTTGGGTTTTTCTATTCAGTATCAGCCCGGAGTCTGGAATTTGTGCCCGATATGGCGATAGGCTCGCCCCCTATCACATCATGGGACGGAATAAAAATGGCGGAAAGTGGGTGCATTAGTTGCGCCTCTGCCTACCCCTTCGGGGATAAAAGGCGTGTTCAGACAAACAGACATGGCGGGGGACCTAGTTTCATAATTGTTAGCATAGTAACTTGTTAGTTCCGTATATACAAATAATCAACTATTATCCATTTTCTGCATATGTTGAAGGTTACGACAACCAAGGTAATTAATGAAAATTATGTATATGAGCTCGCTAACACCACGGAGATTTACGAACTCTGTACTCTAAGTTTAAGAAGAGTTAAATAAATCTTCTTCGGTTTTAATAATATTTTAAGTCGTCAAAATGCTAAACGGCTTTGGAACCTTTTATCGTTATGAACGAGAAGCGATTATAAAATATTTTTTTATGAATTGTGATATTTTTGTCATGTTTTTATTATGTCATTGTTGACGTTTTCTTATCTTTATTAGTGGAGAAAGGAAAACCTAAACACAAATAAATATATTTTTTTTGGTAATACACATCGGATTAAAAAGCCCGAACAAGGGCGTCAGTAAAAAAAATCCTTACATTACTTTTTCTTTCCAGAATACGTAATTAGGCATTTCGTAAAACGTCTCAAGTATTACAATGTACTCATAGATCGTGGCATAATCGTATGGTAATATTAAACAATTAACTAAAATGTAACGTTCCATTACCCACTCAAGTACAAATTATTAACTACGAACATTAGTTTGTTAAAGTTGCAAACGTGAGTAGATATTTGAATATTCGACATTGCTTTGATCTTAGGTTGCGTGTTTTGTAAATTAAATGCTACGGACAATAAAGTCTGAATAAATAAAATAGGTAGCAGACGTGATACCTTTTTAGAATAAATTGATCTAAGTGGTAGGTACTTATTCTTAACCGACTTCCAAAAAAGGAGGAGGTTCTTAATTCGCGGGTTTGTACGTTTTTTTAAATATATTTACGCTGATTTCTCTGAGAATTGTGAGCCTATTTCCGTGGTTCTTTTTTTATTCAGTAAAAAGTAGGGTAGTGAAGTAAATTACTAAATTCTGGGTATCCTGATGGCAAATGACCATTATGACCGTGATATTATTATATTTGGTGATATTATGTTTCGATAACAAATAACAATACCGTAGCTAGTAGCGGTTTGGTTCGCGAGTGCCGTAAGAACTTTCGCGAACACGCGCTTCGTAAGATATGGATGCATTCTTATGCAATGCAATGCAATGCATTCAGCCCTGTATTATATACTGCCCGCTGCAGAGCACGGGCCTCCTCTACTACTCAGAAGGGTTAGGCCTTAGTCCACCACTCTAGCCTAGTGCGGGTCGGCAGACATCATATATTGTGTTTCGGTTTAAAGGATATTGTAGCCAGTATAACTACTGGACATAATGAGACGTTAACATCTTATGTCTCAGGATGACGAGCGCAGTAGAATGCCACTCAGTATTTTGTCAGTCAAGGTGCTGGATGGTGTTGCTACTGTTTATGGGTGGTCGTATCGCTTACCATCAGGCGAACGGCATGCTCGTCTCGTCATTCAAAGCAATAAAAAAAAAAAATATCCTCGAAATTCTTATGGAGAATTCTCAGGTATGTAGGTTTCCTCACGATATTTCCTTCACCGTTAAAGCGAACGATAATTGACAAATACGAAACAATACCCACGTAACTTCGAAAAGTCAGAGTGAAAATGTGTGCCTTGGGTTTGAACCTCCGGAAATTGTCTCGGCAGACCGTTCCGTTCCCAACTAGGCTACCGTCCACTAATAAATACACAAAAATCTTCCAAAAAAGAATTCATAATGCCGATACCTCATACAAATATAACGTCCACTTTCAAAAATCAAATAATTAATGTCATTTTACCTTCGTCATTGTGAAACAATGGACACATGAGGTTCACCATTTCTATGATTCTTTGGAAACCCACATCAACATATTACCCAATGTCAGCCGTTGATGCGACCTTTGATATATTTGGGCAATATTAGTCCCGAAGGAAAAATACTGCTATTAGGTTGACATTTATAAGCTCACTAATATTGCTCGCGGCTCCGCTCGCATGAATAAGATTTTCCGGGATAAAAATATTTTCCCGGGGTAAAAATTAGCTTATAGCACTCAGGAGGAATGTAGCTTCCTATAGGGACCATGCACGAACTATACGTGGCAGCACAAAATCGACACAAGAGCCACATCCGGATATAAAAAGAAACTTTTCAAACATATAATTTATTTATTAACCGATGAAAAAAAACGGAGGAAGGTTTCAAGTCGACGTATATATTTTTAATATGTACGGCCACGCATAACTTTAGTAACCCGATTTTAATAATTATTTTTTATTGGATAGGGTATACCTCGAAATTGGTCCCAATTAAATATGGAAAAAAACTATCCTAAGGGTGGGAAAAAGGGGTGATTTATTGTTTACTCACAGATTTTAATGCTGAGTTGTGTATTAATAAAAATTAAGCATGTAGTTTATAGCCACAAAAAATATAAAATAAAAACGTATAAACAAAAAAATGAAACCGCCGGAAAAACTGAAAAGCAAAAAATAATAAACATTTTTTATTTAACCTCAATAACTAAGTTCTTAAACTAATGTAAGTATGTATACCTACGTAATTTTGAGTCGTACCCAAGCGGCGCCGCGTTGGGGGACGGAACTCCGGACCAAGGAGATGAAAATACTTCTTTAGTGGTAGCAGTTTTTTCGGCGGTTTAATTTTTTTGTTAAAAAGTTTTTAATATTAAGTTAAATTACTGGCCAGCATAATAAAGTAGATATGAACATACAAATTAATTCTAAATTCAAATGTTACTACAACGTCAACTCGAAACATACCGCAACTAAAGCGTGAAAAATGTAAACGGGTACGACTCGTTCAAACTTGTTGCTTACTCGTTTTGTTTATTCAAGTTAAACTTCGTCTTATTGTTGAAAACTCGTGTGAAACTAAACTTGATATAGCGACAAGTTGACGCGACGTCGGTGCTACTGTAGCAAAAAAAACTGTGTGCAACAGCAATTTTTTAAGTCAGGTGCAAACTACGAAAGATTTTTAAATATTAAATCATAATTTATATGTATAAATTATGTAAGGGTAACACACAAACGCAATGTGTATTGTCTTTTTAATTTACTTAGGCCTGTTTCACAGGTTTCCAGTTTTATTTGGCAGTTATCGTATTAAACAGCTTATTTAGATAGTACTCATGTTATAACTATTTATTTGGGAGCATAGATTAGTGTGTGTCTTTTGTATTTAGTCAGCTTATACATTTGTGCCGATTAGCAAATGCTAATTTTACTGCTTGCTGCTTGCTAGCAAGCAGTAAAATCCCTAATGGTAAAAATAACATCTTCCAAATTAAATTAAGAAATAAATTCATCTGCACTGCACTTATCACCGTAATTCATCGGATTTTAGGTTCATAATGCCTTACTCTTTAAATTACTTAAATATAACATATCAGGGAAGGTAAGTAGACGAATTTTCACCAACAAACCCACCACTTAGCAATAACCATAATGCCAATTAAAGTGACGTACTGAGCTGATACTCTGATACTGAGTAGAAAAACTCAATATCATTGATCCTGACCTGGGGATCGAACCCGAGACCTCAGCACTGCAGTCGTACCGTAATACAACTACGCTACCGAGGCAGTTACAATTAGTAGCTCATTATAAATGCAACCCGCAGAGGTATATGATGTTAACTAATTCCGTAGTTATGCAATTATTGCACACAACCACCAACTGTTGTTAGTTGTATATCATTTGATTACCCCGTAATGGAGTTAATGAAAAATTATAACGTTCTGCAGCGATATATTGCCTTGATTTATGGCTACGCATGTAGTTTATTTGCAATAAAAATATATTAATGTAGCTTTACGCCTTTTGTAATTTTCAGGGGTAGGCAGAGGTAACACCCACATTAAATCAGCTATGTTAGGTCCCCTAAGGTAGTGAACGTAAGGCCATTTACCCAGCATAATTCCAAATTACAAGCAGCCTAATTAATCCCTATATCAATTTATCCGACCCGGGATCGAATTTGAATCCTCAGCACAGTTTTTACCTTTTGTTTTTCCTTGGTTGATATTATTTTTAATGAAATTTAGCCCATATTTATGTCTACTTTGCTACTTTTTATATTGCAAAAGTTAATTCGCGCAGGCGAAACCGCTAGCCAACACATGTATAGTATAAAACAATGCGGATACTTCGCCCATATCAGTTGAAAATCAAACGGAACGCTGTAAGCAACCGCTGTTTGTTAAGATTAAGCAATATTGTCTAAATTAATTAGTACAGTAAATTCTTAAGATAAATTTTCACGCGTTCCCTCGCAGTTTGGCGTGGCGTTTCCCTTTTGGTTGTGTTTTTTAATTAGCTGCCCTCGGGTACAAGTGGGGCCAATTTAGCTGTACAGTGTTCGCTGCCTGAATATATAACACATTTGTTGGAATTGAAATACGGCTTGATTTTTTGCTGTGGTAATTTTGTTAATTGCTATTTAAGATTAACATATTTAATTCATATTTTCAAAGTAACTATTGTTTTGTATTTTGTAACTAGATAAAATATGATGTTCTGTGGTCAAACGAAATGAAGGAAAATTGAAAATGTTGTAATTTTTCAGCTGATTATATAGTGAAATGAGTCTTACACACTTTTTGAAAAAATAATGGATTTACATCCCCAGAAATATTTAAAAGCATTGTCCTTATGAAGTATAAAGATTAATTATCATCTTTTAAATAATAAACAATTAAATACTTAATTTCAATTTAAATATTAATCACCATAATTATTTACATAATCGATTCAAATTAATAATGAATCGATTAATAAACATCAAATGTCCAATTAACGGCACAAACGAGTATTTTGTTTTCACCGCTTTCATTTGTACGATAAAATAGGTGTGGCTTTTCCGACGTGGTCGAAAACCACAACATGTGGCGATTCGCGCCCGCCGCAAATAATTATAAACAAAAAGAATTTATGCGTAATGCAGTCAATTAGGGTTTCCGTTCTTCAGTTAAATCTGATCTTTATTTCACTTTTTCTCCAAATGTTAATTGCGCGCCATTTTTCTCCTGCCTTTTTCAACGTTTTTATCTTGAGTAGAAAATGTGGGATGGAATGGTGCTGTTTTTTAAAATATCTTATCTGAACCATTTAGGAGGTATTCTTTTTAGAGAATATTCTGAATAGTTTTGTTCGTGAAAAAACTTTGTCCAAATTTTTTATATTTTTATAATATGCTTGCGTTTAGTTTCTGAGTAGGTAATTTGAGGTTTCAAAGTAAGACACACATAGTAAACATTTAGGATTGTAGTACTTACATTTTAATAGCCTTACAAGTAGTAAATCATAAGATCCGGTTAAGTGATTTAAAAAACACTAATTACTTACAAGTTACAACAAATCTTGATCTTGATTTCCACAAAGAAACCTTTGAAACTAATTGTTTTTGTAGTAAATTAATTTGTACATTTAATGTACTTTAAATATTCGGATATGTGAACATAATTTAAACAAGATTTACTCAAGAACTGCCTCGGTGGCGTAGTTGTATTAAGGTACGACTGCAAAGCTGGGATGTCGGGTTCGATCCCCGGGTCGGGCAAAGTGATATTGGATTTTTCTATTCAGTATCAGCCCGGAGTTTGGAATTTGTGCCCGATATGGCGATAGGCTCGCCACCTATCACATCATGGGACAGAATACGCACGGCGAAAAGTGGGTGTAACTAGATGCGCCTCTGCCTACCCCTTCGGGGACAAAAGGCGTGAGTGTACCTATTTATGTATGTTTGTTTACTCAAAGAAAATACATTTCTACTGCTCGATTAAACAAAAAAAAACGTCGAAAAAACACTGTTAAAAATCTATTACCTAGTTACATTTACTTCGCCATGCAAGCTTGTAAAGCACAAATAACTTGTTTAATATGAAAGAAGCAAACCTATATGACACAAGGTGGCGAAAGATACTAAAAAACCAAACTTAAGACCATGAAGTATTTGAATTTAGATGCAAAATGCAGAGATGATATTGAGCACTTAGTATCAGGTGTCTGGCGCATGTTTTAACTCGTATTAGAACTGAATAGTGTTATGGTTGAAATTCCTTAGATGGAAAAAGTTAGAGTGGTAAAGTTTCATGGTGTTGGCCACCGTATCACCAAGTTTAGATTGCGAACAAACGGTATAAGCGAAATTCTGTAGTGTATTCAAAATAACCTACACAAATAGCGTTGCCCATATCGCCTATAAAAAACAATGACGCCATTATGGTACTAAACAAACAAAACTATCTGATTGCATGTAAATTATCAGCTGCGATGGCGTTTTTAAAGTAGATATGCTCTGTGTTCAGTTGCCTGCTTGCTACCGTTGATGGTATAGGATGCATTGCTATGTGCAACATTAAACTGATTATGGCACCGAAATTTACGAACATTTGTATAAAGTACTGCCTCGATGGCGTAATTGTATTACGGTATATACATACATACACTACACACACTCTGGCCCTTTATCCCTGAAGGTGTAGGCAGAGGTGCACCTAGTGCACCCACTTTTCGCCGTGCGTATTCCGTCTCATGATGTGATAGGGGGCAATATCGCCATGTCGGGCATACATAGAGTAGTTTCCTATGTTTGATTTTGTAAATGATTTTATATGTAACAGAAAATAATACAAAAAAGAATTTTTTCCTGTAAAATCAGCATCAAAATTGGTTGAAAAATAAAGCAGTTATTCATATTTGAAATATTGTTGTGAGCAAAGTGGGGACGTGGAGGGAATATTGCGCTATCTCTTTCGCACGCACGCAGCGTTATGGCCGGCGACTCTCGGTGACGTCACAGTGTAATTTAACTGTTATTTGACAATTACCCTTTCCACAAAATTTCAAAGCTTTATAACTTACTAATTATTGCCCCAATTTTGAATTAAAAAATCTCCGTTTGATTTTGGATGGCATACATTTTTGATAAATGTGTTAAAAAGTAGTCATTCCAGAGTCTGGGCTGATACTGAGTAAAAAAATCCAATATCACTTAGCCCGACTTGGAGATCAAACCCAAAACCTCAACATTGCAGTCGTACCGTAATACAACTACGCTACTGACGCAGTCAATGCTTATAAAATAGAGTAAATATTATCATGTATAAGTATCAGGTTGTATTAATTCCATAATTTCAAACCGATATCAATTAACAAATTCATTACCATTTATCCAACGTTAATATCCAGAATCTCGAAACAAACAAGAGTTGTCCAAAGTTCTTGTAATACAGTAACAAGATTCGGAGCGTAGTAGCTACACTGGTGGTAGGTCTCTCATTATGTAAGAGGCCGTCTGGGTGGGTACCACCGCAATGTCTATTTCTACCGCCAAGCAACAGTGTGCATGCACTGTTGTGTTTCGGTTTGAAGGACATTGTAGCCAGTATAACTACTGGACATAATGAGACTTAACATCTTATGTCTCAGGGTGACGAGCGCAGTGGAATGCCACACAGTACTTTGTTAGTCAAGGTGCTGGATGGTGTTGCTACTGTTTATGGGTGGTCGTATCGCTTACCATCAGGCGAACGGCATGCTCGTCTCGTCATTAAATGCAATAAAAAAAAAAAAAAAAAAAAAAAAAAAGCTACGTGTTTCCGCTAAGCTTGTTCTGGGGATAAATTTTCACTCTTGATATATTGGTGTTTCCAGTGAACTGAATAGTGCGCTATTATACGCTGTTAAAGTTCATGTTACTGTTGCTCTCCAGTCCTTTATTTTTATAGCAGAATTAGCTTCTGCTCCTGGATTCGCGTAGTCTTTGGTTCATGAGGAATATTTAAAAAAAATAACCATATCATTCTTGAGGTTCAAATTTATTCCTTAATTGTTGAAATTGGTTTAGTTGCGAAAGCGTAACAGACACAGAGTATTTCGCATTTATAATAATAGTTTATAGTATAGGTAGATGTCGACGGGCTTTACGTCGTCTTTACAGCTTAAGTGATAACTGTTGCAAACAGATAAGAATACTATAATTTGTGTTTTCTAACCTCAAAAGGGGTCGTCCATTAATCACGTGATCTTTTTAGCAATTTTGTTACCCCCTCCCACTGGTATGTGGTGAGGTTTTAGACTACTTTTGGATGGCATAAATTTTTGATAAATGTATTAAAAAAAAAAAGTTATCAGCTACCCTATCTCAGGATCTACTGAACCGATTTTGAAAATTCTTTCAGCTACGTTATTCCTAAGTGCTATAGGCTATTTTTATCCTGGGAAATTATTTTGATCCCGGAAAAACTTTTTCACGCGGGTGGAGCCGCGAGCGCCACCTAGTGAATTAATAATTCTGCTAACTTTTATTAACTGAAGTGGGTTCTATACCGTAGAATCTCGATAACTGCATCAGGTTATTTGCGCAAATAGTTTAACGCCGATGCTAATATTAGTTGAGTTAGCTTTCCACAGAATTAGAATCATAGGAAACCAATTAAATCCGCCTGCTAAATTTCATGCATACGTGGATTACGTCAATCATATAGAATCTAAAAATATACCCATAAAGTCTTTAAATAAATTATGAAAGTCAAAGAAAACAACTTATGTCTTACATCATTACCTATTAGTTAATAAAAGATAAGTTATGGGATCAAGGTAACACCTGTAGGTAATTTGCAGTGCTGTAGTTTCAGGTTCGATCCCGGGTCGGGTAAAGTTATATTGGGATTTTCTACTCAGTATCAGCCCGGAGTCTGGAATTTGTGCTCCATGTGGCTCGCCCCTATCGCATCATAGGACGAAATACGCACCGTGAAATGTGGGTGCACTAGTTGCGTCTCTTCTTTCCACGTATGTCTGTATCCTTACATCCTTCCTTTCTTACTAAGGCCTCATTTACGGAGACGCGGGCGGCGGGGCGTCGTGCGTGGCGTTGGGCGGACCGGCACGCACTAAATTCAAACATATGGTATATGTAACATTGTATGAGTGTTTACCGAGAAGCGATTTTACACGCGTTTACGCGATATTTGCGGCGGAGCCCGCGGATGGCAATGACGCGTCCCACGCGGCGGCGCACGCAGCGGCAATTCTGCGCTCTATTGACACCCGCGCCGGCGCCCGAGACGTCGCATGCCCTGATATTGCACCCGCATTGGTGCCCGTCGCGGGCGCCGCGGCGGCCATCGCCACAGTCCACGCCCCGCATCTTTATAAATAACATCATACATTACCACACATATTTACGCGTGCGATGACGCGGGCCGCTTAACGCGCCGTCTCTCTATAAACGGAAATATCGCCCGACGCGCCGCGAAACTCCACGCCACATGCGTCGCGGGACGACCCCGGCTCCGAAAACGAGGCCTAACATAGTATAATACATAGTTGCCCGTCGCCTCTGTACGCGATAAACTCAAAAACTATCGAACGAATTTCGATGAAATTTATCACGGTATGGAGATAGAGACCCTGTAAAGATTTTAGGCTACTTGACTTTTACCCCGGAAAACCGCTTTAGCAAAGCCGCAAGCAAAAGCTAGTGTTGCCATAAAAAAAACACGCTTTATAGAAAACCCCACTAAAAAATAGAAAAAAAAATTGAATTAAGAATAGTGTAAATAAGAAAAAAATGTATTTTATTGTAAAAAAAGCGTGGAGTGCTTTTTAAGATATTATCAAAATGATATATAATACTTCTACTCATATTATCTGTCAATAAAATATTTATAACTATTGTCACCATGCACCCTACGCTTTTTTACAATAAAATACATTTTTTTCTTATTTACCCTATTCTTAATTCAATTTTTTTTCTATTTTTAGTTGGGTTTTCTATGAAGCGTGTTTTTTAGTTTCTTTAAACTATTATTTATTTTTATTTTTTTACTTCTGTTCTACTATTGTCCAACAAATGTCACTAAAAATATATAAATAGTCAAAAATCTCATTTTGCAATTTGAATAATGGCATAATCTTATCAAATTAGTGTATTGTTATCGGTCCTCGACAAACCTACAAAGTTTGAATAAAATCTGACCGTTTAAAGTGGGTCAAAATCGCGCCCAAAGGAGTCGGAGTCGGAGAGTTACGAAAATACTAACATACATACAAACATACAAGTGAAGCTAATATAAAGCGTGTAAAAAAAGAAGAAAATCACGAATAAGTATACGATTTCAGCCTAGCTTAACGGTGTCACTTACAAACTCTGAAGTAACGTCATTATAACAAAAAGAAGCGAAGTGTACGCGTAATAGCCTCTTTGTCTTCCTCAAAAAGGGCAATTTAGATATAAAAAAATATTTATAACGGACACTTTTGAAGGTTATTACCGGCATTTGTTTGTGTTGCTTTTATTTTTAAATGAGCTCTCTCTGATGTGCTTTCATTTTGAATATTGCAAGGCATGTACTTTTGGACGAGGTGGGTAATAAAACCAAATCCTACTAATGTTATAAACGCGAAAGTTTATAAATATGGATGTATGGATGTATGGATGTCTGGAGGTATGAATGTTTGTTACTCTTTCACGCAAAAGCTACTGAACGGATTTCGATGAAATTTGGCACACGGGTAGATTATGTCCTGGATTAACATATAGCATACTTTTTATCCCGGGAAAATATAAAGCGGGACTTTTATCCCGGGAAAAATTATTCACACGGACAGAGCCGCGGGCAAAAGCTCGTTATCTATGTTTTTTGATACCGGCGCGGCAAAGTGATCCTACTGCATCTGATGATAAGCAGAGAGGCATCCGGACTCCAGATAGAGTGTCGACTGATGAGATGATTATCCCGCGCCAATGGACACAATTATGCCAGCCTGGTTTACACCTTGTGGTACGGTTTCAAATTATATAGTACTAGCTTTTGCCCGCGGCTCCGCCCGCGTGAATGAGTTTTCCCGGAACAAAAGTCCCGCTTTATATTTTCTCGGGATAAAAAGTAGCCTATGTGTTAATCCAGGACATGATCTACACGTGTGCCAAATTTCAGTTCAGTAGTTTTTGCGTGAAACAGTAACAAACATCCATACTTACAAACTTTCGAGTTTATAATATTAGTAGGATAGGTTTGAGCTGTTTATCAATAAAATTATGACGTCAGCATTGCTATACTTTGGTTGAAGGTTCTACATCTCCGTTCTTAGCCCGTGAAATGATGTTCTACTGTGAATATTTTGTGAGGGATGAGGGCGTCAGTGGCATACGGACGATGGAAAATTCTAGTTATTAAAATTCAGTAAAATTCTTAATACTAACTGACTGAGAGGGAACCCATAATTACTTACCAACTGGTGAATATAGGGGCATACATTTTCCCATGCGAATTCTTTCTGTAAAGTTGGTAAGCACGAATAGTTTTTTTGAACCTAACCATAACCACTACCAAACAATAGGATCTAATATGGTTTTTGTTGTATTTAAATATATTGCCTTGCCAATCTATGTATATGGTCTATGGATATGCAGTGTTTTACTTTTAAGTTTGTATTGTTTATGGTTAATATATTCGTCTTATGTTTTCTGAGTAAAACGAGCGCAGTATTTTATTTTATTCAATTAATATAAATTTAATTATTTACAGTGAAATACATTAAACTTATCAGTTTTACGCAATGAATTTTAAAACATATTCTTCGCTTTCAACAGTTAAGATACTTAAATTAATTAAAAAACATAATTTCAATTAATTTAACGACGCAAAACTTTCGTGTTCATCAAAGTTTAAGAAACTTAAAACTTGTCTCTAATATTAGTTAAAAGCCTAGCTCAGTGAGCAATTACAGACTTTTAAAACTACTTATATTTAATGCAAAGCCTTGGTAGAGTAGTTAAATTTCGGTACAACTGTGGTAAGGTTTCGGATTCGATCTCTGGGTCGAGTGAGTGGTTTTCTGCTCATTACCGTAGATAAGATGCCTTTTTACAATCGATCAAGCGTTAAGTGTATCTCTAGGATATGCCATCTAATAAGAACATAATATGTTGTTTTATTTATTCATTTATTTAAAAAAGTTTCTCCAACAATAGACACATTTCATATACCTATCATTACAACATTTAGACTTGTGTTACATCCTGATGTGTGTACCAATTATAGGAGTACACAGCACTTGCAAATTACACGCATCGTTCTTATTTTTCTTGAAAAAATATATGCATATAATATAAAACAAAATATACATTCTAAAATTGTTTTTTACACGCTTTATATTAGCTTCACTTGTATGTTTGTTTGTATGTTTGTAACACTCCGACTCCGACTCCTTTTGACGCGATTTTGACCCACTTTAAACGGTCAGATTTTATTCAAACTTTGTAGGTTTGTCGAGGACCGATAACAATACACTAATTTGATAAGATTATGCCATTATTCAATTTGCAAAATGAGATTTTTGTCAATTTATATATTTTTTAGTGACATTTGTTGGACAATAGTAGAACGGGACTAAAAAATTAAAAATAAATAATTGTTTAAAAAAACACGCTCTATAGTAACTCCAACTAAAAAATAGAAAATAAATTTGAATTAAGAATAGTGTAAATAAGAAAAAAATGTATTTTATTGTAAAAAAAAACCGTGGGGTGCATGGTGACAATAGTTATAAATATTTTATTGACAGATAATATGAGTAGAAGTATTATATATAATTTTGATAATATCTTAAAAAGCACCCCACGCTTTTTTTACAATAAAATACATTTTTTTCTTATTTACACTATTCTTAATTCAAATTTATTTTCTATTTTTTAGTTGGATTTTCTATAAAGCGTGTTTTTTAGTTATTTTAAACTATTATTTATTAGCATTAACGACTGTCAACAGGCATCTAGTCTACAGTTTGGAGTTTGGAATTGTCCTCGGTACATGTGGTAAAAGGCTAGGCCACTGTCACATGGCATTTAACATACCCGGAAAAATGTGGGTGTGATAGTATCTGCCTACCTCTGAAACAAAAAGCGTGATGCTATGTATGTAATACCTAAACTAAAGTCAATCATCAAAACACGTATCAAACCCGCATTAATTTAAGGAAAATATCTTTACGTTCATAACAATAGGTATTCCCTTGATCTTCGAAACAAATTTGCTCCAAATGAAATGAAACACGCAATGGTATTGTGAATTTATCGGAAATAGGCCTGCCATGGCCATCGCGAAGGGTATCCCCCTTTCATCCCGGGGGCATTCCCCGAATATGGCTTTGTGAAAGATTCCTTCCATTATCCGCATATATACTCTTGAGATTTCCCTGTAATTACTTAAATGCTTTATGAATTAATTATGTTGTTTAAATATGTACTGAAATTAAGGATATAAGCTCGGTGATCGGTGTACTAGGTGTGCTTCTACCTAGTCCTTTGGGATAACGGCTTGAGCATAATCATGTCCTTAAAAATACTAAATAATGTTGCATATTGCGTCAAGTCCTTTCCTCTAGACCTTCGCTTACCCCTAAAGCCCGTTTTTGTCTTAAATTCACAATTACGTTGAGCCAGTAATCACTTTCTTTTGATCTCAGGAAATACTAACTAATTACGCCTATTTATTATTAGTCGTTTTTCGCATTTCAACGTAAGAATCAAGAGGGTTGATAAAAAGAGGGTCTCTTTTAAAACAAGCCGTCTGTCGCTTCGCAGGAATGAGCCAAAGAGTCTGCAATTACGCGGACAAATGACCCGAGATGAGTAACTCCCTTATAAAATACACGGTGGAATATTGCGCCGATATTCCGACGGCCGCGCCGGAGGCATCGTTTTTCACTTTTATGTAACTAGTTAATTTTGCCTCTTTAGTTCTTTGTATTTTAAATTTTATGTTTTTGCAAATAAGGCGTAATTTAGGGAACAAGATGCAATTACTGTGATGATATATGGACGTACTTGGCTGGAAGGGATACTTTTGAAGGTATTTCTTTGAATTTCACAGGTCTGTAGGGGGAAGTCCCGTAACGCCGGACGGCACCTAACTTCGGACACTCGTACTTTAACGGCAAGCTATGACACGTTCGATTAAAAATCGGGTTAGATAGACGCAGGGAACCATAGTGATACAGGATCAGGGGATGTGGTTTGCCAGTGACGCGATAAGGCACGGTAGGAACGGGTGATTGTTGTTTTTGGTAGGAGTACACTACATCATTTTAGGTTCCAGTGAGTGTTAATGCTAAGTTTTTGTGTTTAAATGTTTACAATCATTATTATAAAGGAGGTGTTTCATTTTTATTAGTAAAGATTGTGTTGATTTGCTTAATAGATTTTTATATAGAAATTTTAATTTCGGCTACCCCCTGTCCCTTGGTTCCGGACACAAAGTAGTCCCTTAACACCGGACAACGAATAAGTTGCTTTTTCAACTTAACTATTTAAACTTAATTAGGAATTTACCCATTGAACTTTTAAATAGACTTTGAAATACTCATGTAGATTATTATGTCGCAGTTTTGAACAATATTCCATGGAAAAAAGCAGGGACGACCGCAATCGAAGCGGATTGCGAAACAAGGCTCAACTTTCCTAAGCTAATGATGAGCTTTGATTCATATATTGTCCAGACTCTTCACAAATTATCAGCATTGCTAGATTTTGCATAAAAAACGTTCAGCGGCTCGAAAAAGACAATGTAAAAAAGTTGAAATTCTGACGTATTATCATACAGAATTCTTAATGCAATTAAAAGAAAATAAGTTTAAAAACAAAAATAAAAAATTAACTTTGAGCTTATTTTGACAGGAATATAAGTGAAGCGAAAACAAATTCAAGGCGTGAAGGCTAAAGGAACTTGAAACCAAACTAAATAAAAGAAAATATTGACTGAAATATTGGACATTGGCAGAATATTTGGGAATTTGTTTAGAGGATAGTGATGAAGTTTGAATATATTGCTCTAGCTGTCATGGAAGGGCTCACGAAGCATGTGGAGACATTCCTGAATTTCAGATCCCGCTATAAGTGATCGTCCACCATGTTTTGAAGATATCCGGTGCTAGGTGCTACTTTTCCTAATATATTTTTTATTTACCCAAGTTTGTTATAAGTTTTTAAACATACATAATGGAGAAGTCACATTTTTGATGAATTATTTATATTTTAAACTTTGTTAGGTTAAGAAATTCATAAATAAAGTTACATTTCCTGGGGTAGTTTCGATTTTTTTTTTGAAAACCTTAAGTGTCCGCCACTAGGGGACTTTCCCCTATATCAGCATACGTGATTCTTTCTTAGCCAAGTTGATTTTGTTTTATTTAAATTTACATCGGAACAAAAACAATACACCCATCACGGCTTTATTCCTGAGGGTAGGTATAGTTGCCACCAGGGTACTCACTTTTCGCCAATTGTGTTCCGTCCCATGTTGTGATAGAGGGTGAGCCTATTGCCATATTAGGTAGAATAAATTGGAACGTTAGTTGTTTTATTGAAAAATTGTACAATAGGAAGTCTGCGCCAAATTTCCTCATGATATAGCTATAAGCTACAGGATATCCACTAATGAACATAGGCCACCCCTAAAAATTCTTTCGAATCTGTTAAAAGCATAGGTACTGCCAACGACTTTATGCAACCTTCATCAAATTGTCTGACAAAAAAAAACAAACTTTCTTTTTCAAGTACCAATACGAGTAAAAACAGTTCTCTAAATCATTTAAAAAATGCACGCAATTTTCCTTCTGACTTGTTTCAATTCCTCGGCAAGGTGTGGAGGTAGCTGTAAATTCCTTAAATCTATGAACCCGACTTGCAAATAAACTCAACAGAAGCAAACATAAATTAACTGCATTTTTTATTCGTAGTATTTGTTTTATAAAGATACTAGCTAACCCAGCAAACGTTGTTTTGTCATATAAATTCATTTTAGAGATTATTTTAGTGGAATAAATGAATGATCAGTTACCGACCGTGGTTAGAAGTTATTAAATTACTAATATCGCTATTAAAAAATACCCCGATGGAAAAAGGTAGATAATTTTGGGTTGTATGTATTTTTAATGCCACATCATAAAATAAAAAAAATCTGTCCGAAAAATATTTCTTTTTTTTCGGTTGGGCCCACGTTATCACTAAGGGGGATGAAAAATAGATAACAACCTATTCTCAGACCTACCAAGTGTGAATATTAAATTTCATCAAAATCGGTTCAGCCGTTTCGGAGGAGTATGGTAACAAACACTGTGACACGAATTTTTAATATATATAGATGAAATACTAGTATAAATAAATTATAAGTTCATGTTGAAGCTACTTTGCTTCACTGTAACCTAGTAAGAATTATGTAAGTATGGAAAAATACAATTAACTTTGAGATATAAGGTAAATTTTTTCCCCTGATTTATTTTATTTATTTAATTTAAATGTGCTACATTTCATGCATCATTGAATTATACTATTGGTGCAATAATACAATGATGCATGTAATGTAAATGTAGCTTTCTATTAAGAATAATTTGTTTAGTAATCGGCTTAGTAATTATAAAGTATTCCCGCTATAAACAAAGTCGAAACTAACAGCGTATAATATTAACATGCAATATAGCTTCAAACGATTTTACCTAAAGTCGTTCACAAAACCCAACAGAGCGTTGTGCTATTTCTTAATCATAGTTCGATTGAAGACTGATCGTCAATCAATACTGAGCGTTAAGACGCAGCTGTGCCTTTGCGAGAACTATCGGTTCAATGCTTTTGAGCTAACACGTTTCTAAGCCGTATACGACTTGAGCTCGCGACGCATAAATAAACCCATAAAATCATAGCGTTAAGATTTACGAACTGTGCTTTTAGTTTAATATACATTGTGACTAGGGTAACCACACGATAGGCGTTTGCTACATTTGACAGGCATTCGTCTTTAATTATGTCCTTTGAAAAATATTACCCTTCATCTAGAATAAAATCTTTGATGAATAAATACATGTCATTATTAATATGTTTTGTCTTTTACTTATTATTTACAACTTTTTACTTTAGACAGGCTTTTTCTGGAAAATCAGGCATTTTAGGCACCCTACGCAGGCATTCCGTCATTATTTATAAATCGACCGGTGCAAAGTAAAAAGAGTTATTTGCAAAGGAGTTCTTTTGCACATAACTCTTTTTACTTTGCACCCGTCAAAATGGTAACCCTAATTATAGTGACTCTGTGAAGGTTAAAAAATAACTAAACCTCTAGGGAGTTTGGCAAGTCACTATAATAATTTGAGCTTATTTCGTAACGTTATTCCTTTTTTGCGGACCGTTCATATTTTTTATCCTGGAAACATCATGCATTTTTTCGGATCGAATGTATGTTATGTACAGTCAGCCATAAAAGTAGCTGAACAAATTAAAAACTTAAAAACTCTTCTGCACGTTCACTCCAGTCGAAATATTCCTATTCTTTATCTAAAATAATTTGAAGGTACAGACACATCGGTGTAAAAACATCACGCTATATTTAATGACTGTGATGCGTGAGCAATGGGTCGACATAGACATAGACATACGTCAGTCGTACATGCTTATTTACAGACAGGGCCGGATTAAGAATTTCGGGGCCCCTAGGCATTACCCCCTTGGAGCCCCTTGGCATAGCCTCCTCAGGGCCCCATTTTCCTTACCTCAGTTCCTAAAATATAATTTTTCTACCACAACCTAATTAACTAACTGCAAAAAAGTATGTTTCTTTTTTAATAACTTAAAATATGTTCCAAATTGTATTGAAATATAATTTAAAAGATAATCAAGGCAATAATATTGGCATCGGGTAACGGGTTTAGTAAAAACCATAAATATAATTTTCTCATTTTTTCTCGGGACGAAGGGCCCCTGGCCGATCCCGGGCCCCTAGGCAGTTGCCTAGTTTACATTTAGGCTAATCCGGCCCTGCTTACAGAAACCACACACGTACAACTTGTGAATGTGTTGTACTTACCAACTTTCGGTAATTGACCTAAGTATATCTTTTACATTAACGCAATTAACACCCAATTAAAACCATGATCACTTATCTTCCTGAACCACCATTAAACAAATTGGACATTATACTTGTTTCGGGATATGTCAATTAAATGATTAACTAACCTTATGTAGCGCGTTTGCGTTCGGCTAATGGCCAATTACGTTAATAGACGGCACTAAATATATGAAATGGGTGTGAGAGGTAAAGGTCGTCGAGTATCGAGAGGTAGCATCGCTTCAATGCTTATAGTATCTTGATTTTGGGCTGAGAGGTGCCTATGCGAATGAATCATGGCTTTGCGGTTTCTGAGTATGAAATTTGTATATTAATGTAAGTTAAGTTATATAAACCTATGGTAAATACTGCCTCGGTACGACTGCAATGCTGAGGTCTCGGGTTCGATCCCCAGGTCAGGCAAAGTGATATTGGATTTTTCTACTCAGTATCAGCCCGGAGTTTGGAATTTGTGCCCGATATGGCGATTGGCTCGCCCCCTATCACATCATGGGACGGAATACGCTCAGCGAAAAGTGGGTGCACTAGTTGCGCCTCTGCCTACCCCTTCGGGGATAAAAGGCGTGAGTATACGTATGCGTAAAGATTTATATAAAGAAATATATTTTAGAATGTTATATTAGAAACTCTACAAAGACATAGGTAGGTATATTATTTTTAGTCTTATTATCACGCAGACAACTCAAAATACATCAGATTTATAAAAATTAATCGATCTCCGAAGCTTAGCTCAACGCAAAATAACACACACATTGTTCAAAATCTTTTGCTCTACACATAAACCAAATTAGAAGAACTCCAAAGCCGTTGAATATTACATGAGGGAGATAAAAGCATTGCAGAAATTGGTGAATTAACCATAGCCATATATATATAGATGCAGTCGTGAATGTAAGATACGGGTGTTATATTTTAGATGTTTTATATAATAATTATAGACTTAGCGGTTCCGCCCGCGTCTATGAGTTTTTCCGGGATAAAAGTCTCTCTTTATACTTTCCCGGGATAAAAAGTAGCCTATGTTACTCGCTGATAATGTAGTATTATATTGGTGAAAGTATTTTTAAGTCGGTCCAGTAGTTTTTGAGTTTATTCGTTATAAACATAAAAAAATCTTTCCTCTTTATAATGTTAGTATAGATTATAGAGTTTTAAGCTTTTTTGTAGCATATTAGGTTTATTCCATTTCCCTGGCCTCAAACAAATACTTTTTTTCGCATATTGCGGCTTAGGTTTTCCGACGCTACGTTAAAGGCCTCTGGGTTTCTAATACTGGGCAAACAACATAGACTAAGGAGACACTGAAAACAAAAGATAATGGAAAATCGGCAAAAGACTTTTATACTTTCTATTTTTCCTTCCCAGAACATAGAGTAGAGCCTCTTTGCTTCAATATTGTGATAAATACGACATTTTGTTTGCACAATTCAAACCGCCGCGCCGTGTTCGTTCTTAATTTTTCAAATAAAACATATTCGTTTGGACACAATTTTATTTTTGAAAGGTGAAAAACACTCAACTCTAAAATTTTAATTTTGATGATAATATCACGTTGTTGCAGCAAGGAGGCGATAGGTTCTGCAGTAATTGTGCGTCCATAAATCCTTTTGCTGGTATACGTGTATTTTTGTTTCTCCATTCCCGTGGGAGGAATAGACATTGCATTTCCAAGATTTAATTTAAGTCTTTCTGCTAAATAGGCGGATCAACGATAATATAATTTACTCCGAGATTCACCAAGCTTTGAGGCTATTTTCTGTGACAATATAAATTGTACTACACAGAACTTGCAGAATTAAATGCCAGCGGATTAAACTCGCTAGACGAATACTTTTGCACCGATTGACTTATAATGACATCTGTCGGCACTTGGTCGAACTACTGTCTTCAAGCTCTACCACCAGATTTATTGCGCCGTAATTCAGTTATGCAATGAGGTTAAAGTCTTTCCAGGTCGCTTCGATAGGCTAACTCTAATATATTTTATAGTAGCTAACTTCCTATTTGGAAGGCTTCCAAATCTCCAGGGCTCTTGCGGCCTAATTTACTTTGAATGACACTAACGTGATCTGTATGCTGATTTATAATAGGGTCTAAATTATACAGTTGTGGGATTGCTACATGCCAAGTTGTTTAGGGTCTGATTAATCATTTTATGTAAATGTTCAAATAATTTGTAGTTTCGAAATAAATATTTACATTATGTGTGTCGTACAATGATATTTCAAAAACAGTCGTCCTGCGGGAATTTTTTTAATAATTATTTCTATTTAGTTTGCAAATTAAGTGAATTCTGTTGTATAAATAGTTATCAAAAATAAGTTAGGTACATAATGTCGTTTACAGGAATTAATTGAAACATAAAATAATTTATATTACATTATAGTATTGAAGGGGAGCAGTCTGCAGTATGGAATTCGATGTTCCAACTATATTGCAAGCTCTATTGTATTATTATATTGTATCTTATATACATATAAAAGTACGGAACAGCGCTCAGTGGTCCGTTAAAATCACCCAAACTGTAGAATCTTAGATCTCCGATTTGATCATTTGGGATTTTCGCGTCGCAGCGCAGCGCCTTAACATTTAAATATTATAGAGTTAAAATTCACAATCACCCCGTTCTTAGGCCAATGACGAACACTCCACTTCCAATTCTTTGGTCTCTTATTTATGGCTAGGACGTAACGTAAAATAACTTAAATTAAACGTAACATAACGAATGTACTAAAAATATGGTAATGGCAATTTTAATGAAATTAAAAAAGAAATCGACGGTAATACATAAATCTCGCAATTATAAAATCACAAAACATGATCATTCAAACAATGTCGAACATTCGCGTAAATATAAGAAATCATTAAATATGATCATTTTAGAACAAAAAACACCACGAAGCTGAATCACGCGGAAAAGCGACAGAAGAAAATGCTTACTCATACCAGTACCTACAAAAACGATATTAATGACAATCGACGGTTTGATATGGTTCGGAACAAAGCAAACACTTGACTTGTGTTGTTCAATAAAGCTAATGTATCGAATGATTGAAATTGTGCCCCTCGACATGCGCTCGAATGAAGGTGCCCAGCACATAGCATTTATTTGGTTTTGTAGACGAATTGCCGCATCTGAAATTATGTGATCATGCGAAGACGATTTTAAAATGAAAATTTCGATATACGGTAAAAGTTATTTAAACTATTTAAAATTAACTTGATACGTTCTGTCAAACGGCTTTATTTGGATATCTTGGTGTAAGCTATGGTGTAAATGGAAGTTTAGTCAGGACAGAGACCATGGGTACCCCACCACCACCCCACCACCACCACCATGGGTACGATGTCATTTGACAAACTTTTGCCAAAAAAGTAATAAAGCTACATGTTAAATGTGGTGTTTCACTAGATCTATTTGAATCGTCGAATTCTATGACATTGACAATAGTTATAGTTTAGGTTTTCGTTTACCATAAAAAAAATTCGAGAGTGTTCGGGAACCGGGTGATTGTGATCACTTATCAATAAATATCTCGATGTTTGTTTGTCCATTTTATTAGCCTTTATCTTTATGTGCATAATTCTTCTGTCCGTGTGTATGTCACTGAACTCCTCCTAAGCGGCTGGATTTTAATGAATTTTTTGTGTGTCTTCAGGTGGATTCGAGAATGGTTTAGATTAACAATTGGATCCGGTAGGTGGCGCTGTACTCGGGTTCTAGGTTTTTATTTCCTTTTTAGGGCAGGACAACGTCTGTCGGTGCCACTAGTAATATAATAATAATAGAGTTCAAATAGAAAGGGTAAGGAAAGTTTAGTCGGACTTAATATTTAAAATGCGAAAGTATATAAAGTTATTTTTTAAATAAATTGGAAATGGTCTGATGAAATTTGTCATACAGATTATAGTTAGAGGCTATTTCACAAGTCTAAAAAAACAGTTATTGTATTAACCAGCGAATTTATAAAGTATCCATTTTATTACAATTTATTTGGGAGCAAAGATTAGGGTGAATTTTGTATTTGGTCCGCTAATACATTTATGCGACTAATAGCATTTACTAAGAAGAAACAGGCCCTTAAAATAGGTGTGTCCAAGATTAATATAAATGTCTTTTAATCCAGATAAGATTTTTCACGTTGTGCTGTAGCTCGCGGATGAGTAGACAGGCAGATACATGAACTACTTTTTTTCTTATCTTCTAGTGTAAAAAATCTCTGGTAGTAATAAAAGCAGCGAATCTATTAATCTAAGGCTTATAATCGTGACAGTAATCCGGTACATGTGTCTCGTGTCGCTCACAGCTCATGGGATAAAGTATGAAAGATGACGAATAAAGCCTACGAGGAAAATGAATACAGGGCCTAATTGGGAAATAGTTGCGGGGTCTCCGGGTCCTTCTTTTACTATTACATTACATACTAAGTATTGCTCGCGGCTTCGACCGCGTGAAAAATCTTTCCCGCTACGAAAATACCTAAATCGCTGTAGTGATCTATAACACCATTTGCACGATGCCATCATCTATGTAAAAAATCGAATTATTATAAATTCCCGGGATAAAAGTAGCCTATGTGTTAATCCAGGACATGGTCTATCCGTAGACCGAATTTCATCCAAATGCGTTCAGCGGCTACTGCGTTTACTTTTTACAAAATTCCAAACACTTTCACAAAGCATTCGCATTCATAATATTAGCCGGAAGTATGAAGTAGGATTATGATTTTTCCGGAGAATTTCAGTATTGACTTCTAGTAAATAACCACCGTATGATTTGTACGCGTGAAAAATTATATGCCATGTTCATTAGATATAAAATAGCGGATAAAAATTGGCTGCACTAGTTGCGCCTCTGCCTACTCCTTCGGGAATAAAAAGCGTGAGTGTGTGTGTGTGTGTTAGATATATTATAACCGATGTTGTGAGACATTCTTTGTAATCGTAGAATTGGAATGTTGTAGGGGAAATGTAAAACTCGTATCGTTTTCCTCGGAAAAATAGTGCGGAACTCCAAATTCATACTATGCTTAAATTTATTGATATAATTTTTCTACATAATTTACTCTGCCGCTCGTCTTTACTCACGACCAAAATATTTCGCCTTGCACCCGTCCCTGCCCAAGTCGTATTCGCAAAGAAAACGCCTGGAAGAAATGTTCAGTAATGAACTATTATAGCGGTAAGTAAGTTACACACATCAACAGAACCAGACTTACTGGAAAATTACAGTATAAGCATGAATTCCTCAATTGAGCTTATATTAGGCAGTAGATTTAGCAAAAATAATTCGATTTTTCGTATAATACGAAAACTAAGCTACCTCATGTTACCTACCCGTTATATTATGTGTGTTCTTTATTTATGGCGACATTATGTCAGCTCATATTAAGTTTTTTTAACCTAATATCAATCCCGGATTATGAAAATATGATATTAAAAAGCTTTTTTATACTCAAACGGTGTTTTTGATAATAAAGAAATGTTGCATAATAGGTAGATTACTTAATGTGTTTAAAAACCGGTTTTCTAAAATTAACAATGAATGTCCTCAAACCCACACGAAACTACTTTACAAATCTAACTGCTTTCAATTGCCACCTGGTTTTAATTAGTTTACCCCGAACGTAATTACAATTTCCCTTCGTAATTGTCTATGTTCCTATTTGTTTGTCACATTTATAGGCAGGAATTTTACTAGATGGGAATAAGGTTTCAGAATGCGACCATTTGTATCCTTAATTATTTATTGAACATTTTGAACCCCCGTCAAAAAGAAGGGTGTTATAAGTTTAGGGTGTGTATATGTGTATCTGTATGTCTCTCTGTGGCATCGTAGCTCTCAAAGGAATGGACCGATTTTGACGCGGTTTTATTTTTGAAAGCTGATGTGATCGAGATGGTTCTTAGCTATAATTTATGAAGATCTGTTCAGGCGTTTGAAGATTCTCAGCTCATTTCCAACTTTTACAACTCCGATTGATTTAAAATTTGGTGTACTGTGACTTCGGAAATATTTTTAAGATATCTTAACCTTAATCTGATGCTGCAGCATCAAATAGTCTGCGGGTTACCCAACTCTTTAGCAACTTATAGCAGATATAGCGTGTGTGAGCTCATAAGGATGGACTCAACGAGTAGGTGTTAGATAGTTGATTATCAAGGCCCCATAATAGAGAATATAATAATTTAATAAGTTTTAAATAAAAATTAAATTTAAATAACCAATAATAATAATAACACAAAGCTAAAGAAGTATTTTAAAATTGTCTTTGTCGTATAGGTACCTAGTAATATTTTGACCCCAGCGTCGTCGCGTCGAGCATATTAATGGTTTCATCTGATAGACTGCTCCTGATTTTGCAGGCCAAGTACCCTGCGGTCGATAATGCTCATTCTGCCTCTACGTTATAGGCATAACCACACGCGATAGGCAGTTATTTGCAATGCAATGCAATCAGTCCTGTATTATATACTGCCCACTACTGAGCACGGGCCTCCTCTACTACTGAGAGAGGTTAGGCCTTAGTCCACCACGCTGGCCTAGTGCGGGTTGGCAGACTTCACATACCTTTGAAATTCTTATAGAGAACTTCTCAGGTATACAGGTTTCCTCGCGATGTTTTCCTTCACCGTTAATAATAATAATAACTTCGACAAGTCAGAGGTGTGTGCCTTGGGTTTTGAACCTCCGGACACTGTCTCGGGCGACCGTTCCATTCCCCTCGTCAGTAATCTTCTGGCGTGAGCAGGCATCCCATCTCGGGCGAAGACTGGGCCCTAGGGAGGTCACGGCCCAATTGGCTTCCACCCGCAGCGCTGCCGTGGAGGAGCGGCACACCAGGCTGGAAAGCCCGAGTGCGGCCTTAAGGGACCGTTGCGGCAGTGCGACCTGACTTTTTAAGTTGGCTTGACAGGCGCCACGGTGCGCCGACATTCCGACTGACACAAGTACTGACGGGCCATGGGTGTTTCGGCTCGTTTCTATGTCGGATCGGAAAAGAGGAGTCCGCCGTGTGCCACCATTGTGGCAACGGCCGCGAGGATACGGTCCAACACACTCTTGAGGAGTGCCCAGCTTGGGACCTACAACGCAGCGCTCTTAGAGCAGTCTTCGGAGGAGACCTCTCACTGCCAGCCGCGGTTTCCACCATGGTCGGTCTTTAAAAGGATTGAAGTATGGTGTAAGTATAGTAAGTATCAGATGCAAATTATAACGTCATCGAAAATAAACGGCCATAACTCTGCGTGCGTAAAAAAGAGATAGCAAGATAGCCCTACCACATTACTACTTTAGCCTACAACAATATTTTAAATCTGATAAAGTGCTTTATTTCTCAATCAATTTTGATGCTGATATCACAAAAATATCGCTTGATTTAAATAATTTAACCCTGCTTTCTACATACATACATACATACATACACACTGACGCTTTTTATACCCGAAGGGGTATGTAGAAGCGCAGCTAATGCACCCTCCTTTCGCCGTGCTTATTCCTATCCGAGCCTATCGCCATATCGGGCACAAATTTCATACTCCGGGCTAATACTGAGTAGAAAAACCCAATATCACTATGCTCGACCCGGGGATCGAACCCGAGACCTCAGTACTGCAGTCGTACGTACGAACAACTACGCCACCGAGGCAGTAATCACTTTTCCGTGCTGAAATAAAAATAAAATTAATAGCAATATCTTTTAAATAGCTACATCTGTCGACATTTTTTACCACGTACTACAAAACCATGGAACCAATTGCCGCCAGTAGCATTTCCGGACAGATACGACCTGGCGACCTTCAAAAAAGAGCGTATTCCCACCTAAAATACCGGCAACGCTTCTCTATGCCCCCTGATATTGCAGATGTTCATGGACGGCGGTGACCACTTACCATCAGATGAACCGTATGCTCGTTTACGCCTATATAATTAAAAACAAATATTCTTCATAATTTATTACCTCAGGTAATTTAATTAACGAAGAACAAAATTGAATAAGGCTATATACGGTAGCATTTTATTTTAGCCGTATAGTCTGCAAATCCCTCACATTGAGACCCTTTCAAAAACAGCTTAGGTAGCTTAATACTCATAATATTTTTAGCAGAAGCTTTGAGCGATCAAAATGCCATTAAGCGACGATACGTTGACATAAACAAACCCTTTTCTGTATTCGGGGAATATGACGTAACTTTTATTTTGAAGTCGAGTTCAGGTGTATTTGCTTAAACTGTTACGGACACGTTTACATTCGTTTTATGAGAGTTTCATAAAATGACTTTTATGAAAATATTTTATATTTTATTTTCAGCAATCGTTCTCGTAACTATAAATAGTATATTTTTTTTCATTTTCAGGGTTAGGCAGTGATGTATCACCCTCGTATATTTCAGCTACGTTAGGTCCATTATTATAGGAGGCGAATCTATTGCCATTTACCGGACACAATAGTTAACGAGCTGATGCTGAGAAGAAAACCTAATATAACCCGATCTGGGAATCGAACCTGGGTCTTCAGCACGGCAATCAAATCGCTTATGCATGAATAAGCCACGGCGGCAGTATTATTACTTATTCTTTTTTGGCATGATAGAGTGTCTGCGGTTACACCAGATTATATTTTCTCATGTTATTTATATCAGATATAGGTAATAAGTAACTACTTTTGCATAACCTCCGCAATGTTTATTTCTACCGCCAAGCAGCAGTGTGGATCAGTGGCGTAACTATATCATCTGAGGCCCGTGGCAAATTCATTGGATGGGGCCCCAGTAAAATGGTCAAGTGCACGGGCGTAGCTATAGCTTACACATAGGACCCCCGTCCTAGGAAACCAAAATGTCACGTATACAACCCCCCATCATCAAAATTTTATGTTATACCTGAGCTCGCGGCCTTTCAGGTGGGGGCCCCTTCAAGCCGGGGGCCCGTGGCATTTTGCCACCTCTGCCACCCTATAGTTACGCCACTGGTGTGGATGCACTATTGTGTTCCGGTTTGAAGGACATTGTAGCCAGCGTAATTACTGGGCATACTGGGCATTATGAGACTTAATATCTTATATCTCACGGTGATGAGAGCAGTGAAGTGTCAAACAGTACTTTGTAATGATAGGTTCTGTATGGTATTGCTACTGTTTATGGGCGGCCGTATCGTTTACCATCACGCAAACGGCAAGCTCTCCTCGACATCCAGCAGCAATAAAAAAAAGGTACGAATGTGTTTCTAGGAGTTGTTGACTTGAATCGAAATGACCGCAATTCCAATCGATATTTAAATTCGACTGAAATCAAATAATTTGAGTACACGAGGATAGCATAATACGCTAGTATAGTTATATTATCATTAACATCAAATTAGCGAATAGATGTGAAAGAATCTAATGTATGGAGCTAATAATAATCGCATATTAAAAGTTATCTCCTGGTAAGCAAAACTAAACCTTAAGTTACATTCAAATAGCACCTACTCAAATAAATCTAATTCCTCACCTACAATACAATTTAGTGCGAGTACAAAGTGCGCCAATGTCGGTAGCCATTTCACACACTCTGCTTCACTCCTTGACGTTCATAATATGTAAATTCACGGCAGATTATATCCTCGCAGCATGTTATGAAGACTTTATCTCAAAATGTTCTCAGAAATTAAGTTTACACAATCTAGGATTACAACGACATAAAAACACAAATTTTTATTAGTGTAGCAAAACACTACTAAACTCATAATTTTATTAGACAAAAAAAAGAACATTATAAAAGATCAAACTACTGTGATACCTAAGTACGTATATATTATTACACCATTGATGTATTAAAAACCCATACATCAATGTATTACACCAATACATTTTCTCGTTTTGAAGTCATCTATAAAGAGGAAAGATTTGATTGTTTGTTTCATCATCATCATCATCAGCCCGTTGCAGTCCACTGCTGGACATAGGCCTCTCCCAAGATACGCCACAGAGCCCGGTCTGCTGCTTTACGCATCCAGTCGCTGCCGGCCCTCTTGTGTAAGTCTTCCCGCCATCTGGCCAGAGGGCGTCCCGCGCTACGTTGTTTATTTGTTTGTTTGTAATGGATAAACTCAAAAACTACTGGACCGATTTTGAAAATTCTTTCACTAATAGGAAGCTACATTACTCCTGAGAGCTATAGGCTACTTTTTATCCCGGGACAATATTTTTATCCCCGAAAAACTTTTTCACGGAGGCGGAGCCGCGAGTAGAAGTCTAGTTAAATATAATTCTAGAGGTGATAATGAGTTAAATGATAAAACGTTTCGTACAATTAATCAATCTAATCAGTGGTAATTTATCTACTGTCTAAGGATTTCGTTATATTAAGGTAATTGATTGAGTTCGGAAAGGAAGGTTCGCGTAATAAGATTATAAGAGTAGTGTTGCGATCAGTACCCCTAGCAAGAATATTTGTGTTACTCTGTAGGTACGTTAAGTTACAGTCTCGTTTAAGTAATTTTTTGTATGGAAATTTGAATAGCACCTCGGTAAACGGTAACCATACCATACCATACCATACCAGCCCTGTATTATATACTGCCCACTGCTGAGCACGGGCCTCCTCTACAACTGAGAGGTTTAAGGCCTTAGTCCACCACGCTGGCCTAGTGCGGGTTGGCAGTCTTCACATACCTTCGCAATTCAGATAACTTCTCAGGTATGCAGGTTTCCTCACGATGTTTTCCTTCACCGTTAAAGCGAGCGATAATTCACAAAGAATACACACATAACTTTTTAGAATAGTCAGAGGTGTGTGCCCTTGGGTTTTGAACCTGCGGACATTCGTCTCAGCAGTCCGTTCCACTCCCAACTAGGCTATCGCCGCTCGTTATAAACGGTATCGGAAAATTTTAAATGTATGGGAATTGAGAGTACGAATCTGTTTTTTGACGTATAGTATACTTAAACAAATACGTAAACGTTAACATACTCGATACGATTATTTGGCGCAATAGGGAAGATGCAGATAAAATATTAATAAATATTGTATGACTAAAATGTTAAGGAAACATGAAAGAAGGGCCACTGCAACGTTTTTATTATAATTAATATCGATTTTTAAAAATAATTACGAATTCAAAGTAACGTGAAAAAAAGTGTTATAATCCATCAATCAACCTCTACTGACATCACATCTGTTATGGCAACTTGTTTAAGGTCAAAGTTGTAAAGGTAAACATTCTTTTATTGCGAAAATTAATTTGTTTGCGAATAAAAATGGAAGTTGCGTTCATAAAAGAAGACTCTAGAAATCTACCGACAGCTAATTTTGACATGGTTGTAATTTTTTGTTGTTGAAAGTACAGAGTTTTGAAGTGTAGAAATGAAAGGGTCGAAACTACTACGGTATGAATGAATCACAGTGAGACTTATTTCTATTTTATTCAGACGCTTCTACACATAGCAGTAATTTCAGGTCAACAAGGGAGTCTTATTGACCTGAAATTAGTCTTAAGTTGTTGCAATAAAGTTTATTTTTATCTTATCTTTATGGCGACAATGTAATCAGTTATATCCAAATCAAAAGAGATGGAGAATTGTATAAAGTTAAAAGTCGAGTTACTTCGGAGCATAAGGTACGTAAAGAAGGTTACCGTGTGATAACCATTATAAATGAAACGCAAGGCTTCATTCAGTCCTGTCAATGCGAAGATTGTGCAGCTTTTGAATGTTATTTTTAATATAATATAGCACAGATTATTACGATTAAAATCTATCTCCAGGTGGGTCTGCAATGTGCATTGTTATGACTAAGTACTTAATGTTGATATATTGTCCTTTTTTATTAGTTCATAGTAACACTGATGTATATTATATTCAAAAAACATCTCGTAAGTGCATTTAAGAATGCCACCGGCGAGCAAATATGGCCAGTGTGACGTTACTGGGCGTGTAGCTCTATTTGCGCGCGTAAATTTAAACTGTCAGTTTTAAACCGCAATTCTTAGCAATAAATTATAGTATTTTAATTTTATAACATACTCGTGATCTATTCTACATTAAATTAATTCAAATGAAAGAAATAGAACATAAAATAAATCTTCCCTATTCTTTATTATTCGCGCTAGGCGTACAGACGTCAGTCATCAACGGTCAATGATTCAAACTCAAACCAAGGTAAACTTTTGAGATCTGTAAATAATATTTCGAATCGGTATGTTATGGAATACAAAGTTCCTTATAGTACCTGATAGAGTCCACATTTGTTATATTTTCCTATTGAAATCTATGATATAAAAAGCTGAATTTTATATACTTACCAAGCATACAGTTACTAGATCGGATGTATCCCAGACATAATATTTATGAAGCTAAATAATATAGAGAGGCAACGTCTAGATAAATATTAGACTATGAAAACTTGACTTAAGAGGCATGGCATGGCTTAAAAAGTTAAAAAGCTTGTATGACACATTTTTAACAAAGACTAAAATGTTGTTTTTTCTAATTCCGGAACCCCGACATACTTACATGAGCTACTGTGGCTAATTTTATGGCATTAAGTCCGCCTTTATAATCGTTGTATAGAAAGTGTAAATAAATAAATAATTTTAGTACCTTGTGTACAGTGGTTGCTCTCCGGGCGGATATAAAATTTCACCTCTGCTTTCATAATGTGATAAGACCGAAAATTATATTTTTGTATTTCATAACTAACACCGTAGTGTACGATTTTATTTTTCCAAAATAAGTGTTATATTTTACGCATGTAATAAATGAATAAAAAATAGTAAAGTTACTTTCCGATCAAATTTAAATTTTCAATATATCACGTTATTAAAGCAAAGAGGATTTATATTTATTTATATCATTTTTTTAATTCCATGTTACATCTGGCTACAGTACTTTCCTAGCGTCAGAAACAAAGGAAACATGTTCAGTAATTTCGTATCAGTTCTTACATCAAGTTGTTTGAGATCAAAGTTACTGGTGCGGTAATTACCCACTTATTCCCAACTAAAACCCCTTGGGGTGTTTCAGAATGGACGAAAACGTTCAACTTGATGCGTGACAGAAAGTTAATCGAGTTTTATTACTGTTCTCTTGAAAACTCATTATGTTATGTCGCATTTATTTATCTTTACGTCTCGATTTCGTTTACTGTAATTGGAAGCTCAAATACTCCGACGAGGTATTTATTGTGAATTTGGTTTAGTACATTTTTCGTTGAAGCGGTGTTAGCCTAGTTAGGAGTGGAAGGGATTGCCGAGACGAATCTCTGCAGATTCAGAACTCACGGGCATGTACCTCTGACTTTTCTAAAACTATCTGTGTATACTTTCTGAATTATCGCTCGCTTTAACGGTGAAGGAAAACATCGTCATGAAACCTGCATACCTGAGAAGTTCTCTAAAAACAAGGTAAATAATACAGAGCTGATATAATTATTTGAGTCCAATACCTATTATTACTATACTTGTTTTGTAGAGTTCGATTGCATCAATATTCAATAGTGTTAATAATTTATAATTAATTCGTCTGCCAACCCGCATTACCCTAGCGTGGTGGTCTAAGGCCTAAAGCCTCTAAGTAGTAGAGGAGTCTTGAGCTCAACAGTGAGCAGTATATGGTTTTTATATGCATTTGTTTTTATAGATATATATAAATGTAAAAAAGGAAGTTTTAATATAAAGTGAATACAGGGCTGGTTTTATTATTTATATTATAATTAATTACCGTTATAGGAGTAACTTATTAATAGCTTTTTAACTTTTAATTGCAATGATTGCTGTGCTCTCTTAAGGGCCTTATTCACGGTCCATCTTGACGTACAGCATGCCGTACGTCACGGCGCTGGACGTAGCATACGCACTATCTTGCGTGCTAGACAGTGCTGCCAGGTATATAGATTTATCTTTACTTTCTGGTCAATGGTATTTAGACAAATTGTTAACACATGATACAGATACGAAATAAATGCAGATATTTACAATTCGTAAATAATTTATACAGATTTAAATGTATTTTTCAGTTATGGACTAAAAAATTATTTATTGTCTATGGGTACGATGCTCGGAGTGGCGGGGTCACTCATCGTATATATTATATTATAAAATCTAAAATTTTAAAAACAATTGTGTTAGTTTATTAGTGCATTTCACACTAGCCTGATGTAAAATCTAGCCTAACATTGGCCTAACGAGGCTTTTTAAAATTTTGCTTTTTTAGCAGAAGAAATGAAGAATTTAGCAATGTTTTATTATGCATTTAGATAAATAGTAGACGTGCCAGTTGGCAACACTGGTGATGGATGCACTCGCTGGATTGTGCAAGCCCAGCGAGCAAATAATAATAATTATTGACGTACGTAGAGACTATTCACATTCGTTTTGCATAGTGCACGTCAAGATGGATTGCGAATAAAGCCCATAATTTTAATTTCTGAAAGCTGTTAATATGAGACGAGCCTATCGCTATATCAGGTACAAAATTTAAACTACGGCCCGATACTGAGCAGAATATACCAATGTTGCCCAACCCGGGATTCGAACCCATGACCCCAAAGTGGAAGTTGTACTGCACGTAGTACAACTACGCCACCGAGGCAGCCTTGTTCACTAACAAATACATCGGTTAAAACCCAAACTCACCCCACACAGAAGCACTCTAACACCAGTAAAACACATGTCAACTCGCTATAAACGTTCCTTTCTTTCTATAAACGTGAAAAAACCTTAGTCATTAACCGCAACCGGTCACATGGTTTAATTTGTTTGTTGTCTACGCCTACGGGCTCTTGGCGCCCTTTTATGCTAATTGGCCAAAGTTTAGCACAAAGGGGCCAGTGGCCTGAGTTGATCTCCGTTGTTTACTCGCGGACACCGCAGCGCGTGACTATCCAACGGTTAGCCTCTTTCGAAACCAAATAGCTTTAATTGAAACGTTATTTAGAGTGTAGCATCGGAGCATCAAGCTTTAAAGTTTGGTTTATTTTATGTTTAATTTTTTCGTTTTTGATGTGCTCGATCAGTTTGTGCGCTGAATGTGTATTAGCTGCACGGTTCAATTTCCGGGAGGACACGTTCAAAACGTGTTTGTTATCGGATTCGGACTAACGTCAACTGGTTTGTGTTTTACATAGATGATTTATGTAGTACTGAACGCGTACCTACTAACCTTCAATGTAATTTTTGAATTAGATTTTTTTCGGGTATATTTTTCCGGAATACTTTTGCACTTTTCTAAAATAAAAAGGTATTTATAATGTTTTAATTTCCAGAATTTAGTCTATAACCAGCAGTAGACTGCAACGGGCTGATGATGATGATGATTCAAGTCTATTCAGCAGTTTGAATGCTAACAAATATGTTCCAAACTTATTGACGTATTAGTATGATTTTGCAAGTACTGTTTGGCGGTATGCCTCAGTGTTAGATTATCTGTGCCATTGCTAGGCAAAGGCCTACTTCATTTAATGGAGGGTTTGACCGTAATCCGAACTGTTCCAATGCGGGTTGGGTAAGTCGACATAGTCTGTTGGTCATGATGCATTACGACCCAGTGATCTTTGTTTGATTTCGAAGTTAGTCTTTTAATCCTATTTTTTTTATGTGTGTTGGATAATTCTCTTCGATACTAGTTATTTAGAGACCTTTCCGCCCTCAAACCCCCCACTGCGACTCCTGTAAGCCAGGATCAGCAGTGGCACGCGTTTGATGTGGACTACTTTATATCTCAAAAAAATTAAGCCCCTGTAAAATTTTCAAACGGTTACACCTGCAGGCAAAAACTGATATTAATACGTGAACCCCATTGCTCACGTTAATTTGTCAGATGTGTCAAGAGCGCTTTTACCGTGAAACGTTCGCAGAAAATGCAAATGTTATGACTATATGCACGCGGCGCATGTGCGTGATGTCAGGAAATGAACTCGCGCCAAAACGTCCTCGTTTGCCGTCACTTGATATTCACGAAAGCGCTCAACTGCAATGCTGAAAGTCGACTGGCCCAGATTATAAGAATACACGGTATGATAAATGACTTTCACTTTCGTAGAGATTTGGATTAGATGGGCGTTACCGATACATATGTTTAAAATTGGAATAGTCATTTGTCTCATTAATCTCGAATTATTTAGGAGTAAAAGATAACGATAAAATTAAATTATATATTAACGTTTAGTCATCCAGTGGTCAAAATTTGACCGTTGAATAAAATATATTTATAACACAAATTACCCATAAATTTATTTTTTCTGCACCGGTAGGTCTCTCCTATGAGAGAGGCCGCCTGGGTAGGTACCACCGCAATGTCTTTTTCTTCCATCAAGCAGCAGTGTGCATGCACTGTTGTGTACCACTTTGAAGTACCTTGTAGCCATCGTAACTACTGGGCATTATCTGACGAGCGCAGTGGAGTACTACTCAGTACTTTGTAATACAAAGTTGTGTGGCGTTGCTAATATTTATAGGCGGTCGTATTGCTTACCATCAGACGAACGGCATTCTCGTATATCACTTGTACATTATGATCACTAGTATACGCTCGTAATGATGATACTGTCATTTAACGCATTGTACGCATACTCACGCTTTTTATCCCCCAAAGGGATAGGCAGAGGCGCAACTAGTGCACCCACTTTTCGCCGTGCGTATTCCGTCCCATGATGTAATAGGTGGCGAGCCTATCGCTATATCGAGCACAAATTCCAGACTCCGGGCTGATACTGAATAGAAAAATCCAATATCACTTGCCCGACCTGGGGATCGAACCCGAGACCTCAGCATTGCAGTCGTAGCGTAATATAACTACGCCACCTAGGCATTTAACTGTAATAAAAAAAACTCTGCTATGAAATTCAATAATGCGAATTCTCACCATATTCACGTATTAATATTATATAGATTACTGAGGGGGTTGATGTCAGTTAGGCCACCGGTTGTTAAACTAAGTAAAGCAAAGAAAATCGTTCTTGTAACATGCGTTAACAAAGTGTTGCCACGATCCCAGATTAGAGTATAAGATCATGTAGAAGATTAGGAGTGTATTGTTTAAGTCAACTAAAAAGGTACTTCATTATCATTCAGCCTTCAGCCTTAGGAAGTCCATTGCTGAACATAGGACTCCCTAAAGATTTTCAAGCAAACCTGTTAGAAGCGGCCTGCATCCAGCGAGTTCCTGCGACCTTTACCATGCACTTAAAAGAAAGAGAAGAAAATAATTAAGTCCGCCTTTATACATTTGCTTGTGCTTAAATAAATAAATAAATAAGATACTTACCTATATTAAATCTAAAGTTTCTGAACACAACTACGTAGTTTAAAAACAGTTGATGTTTGTCTATGAAAATATAAAATCCTGATTCCAAGAAAAAAATGCAACTTTTATTTTACAAAACAAGTCACGAAGGCAAATGTTGCGGAAACGCAAGGCAATTTGGATCGTATTTTAGAAAATTTGGCATTGAGCTTTTTGAGCGCAAGTTGGCACAATTTTCTATAGTATTGTGTTTTTCAGTCTTTTCATAAAAGTCTAATGGAATACTACTATAAAAAATAATAAAAAATGTAGCTACTGAGTATATAACACAAAGAGTTTGCGATATTATTTTAAAAGTTAAAATACTCGGTATAAAAAATAATATTTAGAATGAAGATCATTTCTTTGTTTTAGTAAATAGTAGTACATAGGCGAGGCTCTCAAAAATATTAAACAAAAGCCCATCGAAATAAAAGCAAGAATGGCACTGAAAGTTGTATTAAGTGTATAAAGTGATAAACCGAGATTCGCGTAGGTACTCGATTTTACAAGAACACTTAGCTCGTGTAGTGAGGTTTAAAGAACTTTGTTAAAGTAGTTATTACAAAATGGGTTTACATTTTCTTTTCGTCAACAAAGTCTTCATCAGATGTTTTATTTTACGAACGAAACGAAACAACCAAACAGCGGTAACACTAGCGAGTATCCTGTCTTCACACCTGCCTCGGCAGCTCCTGTAAGCCAGGATCGGCAGTGGCATCCATTTTATGACACCGAGCGGTGAAGCTTGGCGAGTCTCAGGGAAAACTAATATGTCTTCAAACATCAACTAAATCTATCAAAAAGATAGGGAGCAGTTGGAAATTATTAATATACGTAATATTATAGTGGCAAAACTAACTGGACGTTGAATTACAAAACACTATGTTATAATATTACAATAAATGATTTCTATTTCTACACTGCACACGCCAAACTGAGAAATTAGACGTTAAGACTCATAATTGACACTGTAAAACAAAACAGCGCTTGTTGGCTTTGCTTAGTGGCAGAAAAAGACAATGTGGTGGTTATAGTACCTACCGAGTCAGCGGCTGTAGCCAAGATGCTTTCTAAAAGCGTTAACGCCAATAGAATAGAAAAAAATGTATGGGAATGACGTATCCTTGCGCTAGACTTGTCGATATGTCATTCACATACATTATTTTCTATTCTATTAGTGTTAACGCTTGTTGAAAAGCATCTTATCTACGGTTTTAGATGTGCTTAGGTTTGCGCCCTTGTGGCGAGCCATGCGATTGCTCAATATTATTTCCGGGTACGTTGCTTTATCTTTATCTATCTTTGCAACCTGCAGGAATTAACAAAAGTGGCAGGAATTGGCCAACAACAGAAGTGGCCCACAGGTGTATTGGGGCCAATAAGCAAATAACGAGATACCTACTAACTAGAAATACATAACTAAAGGTATATAATATGTTTTGTTCACTACTGAATACTGAATAGCAAGTACATATAGTGGAAGATCCGCTACAGTAACTCGTTTAAAGAATCGTGTTGTGGTGTCAATGGTCGTACATTCAATTTGACACGCCGGCAAGAAATTTCTGGCAAAGAACACATCCCCTTCCCTGGGTAATATGTTTTACCTCCATGTACTTCAACTAACCAATTGACACCACAAAGGGCCTGGTAAAATATATGTACACGCGTTAGAAGTTATACTTCTTTGGCGTAACAAGTTTTTTTTTTTTTCTCTTTCGCCTTATTCTACGTTTCTAAATTCAAAACTAAAATGTTGACTATAGCTAACTTCGAGGCGTCGGTTTTCTTTCGCCTTATTCTACGTTCAAAATTCAAAACTAAAATGTTGACTATAGCTAACTTCAGGGTGTCGGTTTTTCGTGACGGTGTGCGCGCGCATCGTAAAAATTTACTCTCATCATTTTCCACTAACGCGCCAAAAGAAGTATAACTTCAAAAGAAACAAGCCATAAAATAGTTCACACAAATTGCAACCCTATCTACAATCCCAAAGCTCGGAGACAAACACCAATCCGATAAGTTATTTAACTAAAATTAGCTCAGTCAGTACATATGCGCACAATTAGACAGTGTATGTAACGATAACCTAGTGCAGACGTTGAGCGCCAGCGTTTAAACTTAGAAGCATGTGTGGACCCAAATTGTCAGATGCGGGACGGTTCAGAAATGTACAGTAGGTCAAAGTCGAAAATGTTAATATAATATTTCAATGTGTTTTTGTGGATGTTCATTTGCGGTGGTCACTTTTGCTCAGGTGACCTACTTGCTTTGTTCCTTTTCTAACGGAAAAATAATGTTATACATAATATTATATATATATATTGGGATTTTCCACTCTGTATCAGCCCGGAGTCTGAAATTTGTGCCCGATAAGATCTCGCCCCCTATCACATCATGGGACGGAATACGCACGGCGAAAAGTGGGTGTAGTAGTTGCACCTCTGCCTACCCCTTTGGGGATAACGGGCGTGAGTGTGGGTATGTGTGAATTATATAACTGACTAGATAATATTTGTGGACCATACATTTTTTTTAGTATCTACATACATTTGAATTCATGGCCTCTTGCTTCTCAGTCGGGTCATAACGCGCTGGGGCATGGAGGCTCCAGTATGAATATAAAATATAGTTTGATTAACAATTAATATATAAGTACCTAATATAATGAACTCACTTCACTCTTCACATTCATCGCAATGCCTACATCTAAACCAGTACATTCCTGTATTCCAATACCGGAGCCTACAAATTTACGTTAAACAAATCGTCAGTAAATTAAACAGTACATGACATGACTTACTGTTATTAAATGTTTCATTGCGAACGTACTATTCCAGATGCCGTCGACTGTCTGACTATGCAATTACTATCCCAGTAGAACCGGCTGTAGAATGATAGAGGGTCCGTCAAGAGTGTTAATTTCCTTCGGTACGGTTTTTGGTTCGGTTATGGCTTGCTTGCTGCCGCACTGAGAGACGTCACTTGAGTACTGATGAAATAAAGGACATGTCCAAGAACGGGCTTAAAATTTTAACCAAGATACTTATATATTTGGATAGTACTATCGATAGTAAATCTTATAATTTTAAAGTTCTCTGATTTTAATATTTGTGTAATTTTATTTTGCTTATAAACTACACTTAATATGAACGTTTTTAAAAAAGTTAAAAATGGAGGGGTCTAAAAATATTTTTTAATGGATCCAAGATCCATATTCTTACGTCTGTAAGATCCATAAAGTTTGAGCCTGGTTAAATTTTGAGGCCCAGCACCCATACAAAAATTAGACCTGTGAATAAATTATTCGTGATTCTTCGGCATCGGACCCAACTTACGTTTTTTATTGTAGGACTACAAAGTGACTTTTCTGCATCTGCTGTTAATTGAAGTAAAGCTCAAGGGAAGCGATTTCTTACATAGCTATATGACTAGTCTTACGTGCCACATTGTTGTCTGTTACGATATAGCTATTTATTGAAGATTGTACTAATGTGTTTTTAGCGTGAGGTTATTATTGAAGTTTTGTTGAAAGTTGGTATTTAATTGTTTAATATCCGTTTATTGCTTTTTAAATACTATCTTTCTTACCAAATGTGTTGGATCTGCAAGCTATTTGCCGTTTTTGTGTGCTAAATGATGTTTAAATACGTTTAGAACTTTATTGAGACCTATTTACTTTTAAGCTAAAGCTTAAGTAAATATATCTAAATTTACAAAATTAATGAAAAGCCGTCATTTTTTCAATACAATAAATATATTTAAACAAAAGCCTGACTTCTTAATCAGTACATAAAATTTATTTATTGGATAAAAAACAACACAAACAGAATAATATGGCACTTGCAGGGATAAAATAGGTAAATTGTTCTCAGAATAGTTTAAAATATATTTGAACGACAACTTTTATCAGGTGATTGAAAAATCAACCTTAGCACAATAATTTAACTCATAAGCTGAATTAAACTTTAAACCATTGAATTGAATAAAGAAAATAAATATAGAGACTAAATTCCCGTGAGCAGTTCAGAGTTTATCATCACGACTCCTATTCAATACAAAAATGTAAATTTTATCTCTAATGCCCATTTTTAGGGTTACTAACGACATTGTTTTCTCGATTCGAAAGTAGCTTAGCGCCAGGTGTCTATTGCACCTGTCGATGGAGCGTTTTGAACTTAAAAAACCTGTTTTTGAAGATAAAGTGCTTCGGTGTTTATGCGTAGAGCTTTACTGATTTCTTATGCAATTACAACGACAGCGTGTTGAGAATTGTTAAGCTAAAATTGAATAGGACTATAATGAGTATATTGTAGCGTACAGCGATAGGCTGATTGGCAATTATGAATCGAAATACAAACCAATATTATCTACTTTGACGATTTATCTGGAAATCGATCCAAGTTTTTAGACGTCTCTCTGAACAAGTTCGTTACGACTATTCATGTATTCATATATAATTCATACATTCAACCTATTATAATCTCTCTCTCAATAAACTTACGAGTTATATATATTATTTATCGTTGAAGTTTTGCCCAAAGCAAAACTTCCTAAGTTTAGTAATCACAAATGTTCTAGTTACGAAAACTATGCGCTCTTATAAATAATGCAAGGTACTTTCGAGCGTAGTTGATTAATAAATGTCCCTAGAAAAGAACTTGGGAGTTTGAAATTATGATTTCCATTTATAATGTGACCCTTAAGGTTACCTATTAAGGAACAATATTATTTGAAGATGTAACTTAATCATTGCTTTAGATTTTACGACTGTAATCCGTTTAGCTACCCTTTAATTCACACAAAAATCATTTTCACTTCTATTTTAAAGATTAAGATAAATTATAGACACGACGAAATGATAAATGAATCCGGGCGTCACCTTTTCACTAATCAATAGAAACAACAGAAAGGCAAAATGTATTTAATTAGAGAAATTCTTTTCATTGCGTCGTTGTATTTCGGAATCCATCAAATCTCTCGCCTGTCCCTCCTATCATTTCGTTCGACAATTAAAACTTTGATATTTAATTACGGTAAATATTTTAACTTCTCGGCACTGATTTCGCCGTCCCCGTCATCTCTATTTTCGGAATTCTAATTACATTTAACGCTTCCTTTGTTTCAAGCCTTATTTCATAAATCCCGAATATAATTTGCGTTGATATTTCTTCGGGATTAGAATAAATTAGTTTAGTTATAGATTAAATATATCCATCACTTCCCACGAGAGCAAATTAACCGGATAAAAAGTAGCCTGTGTGTTAATCCAGGACATAACATACCCATATGCCAAATTTTATCGGAATCCGTTTAGTTTTTTCAGCGTTTAATTCTAACAAACTCGAATTTTCTCGTTTATTATATTAGTAAGAAGTTTTATGATTTTGTATGTGTACTTATCTCCACCATCATCATGAGCCAAATGAAGTCCACTGAGAACATCGGCAGTGGACTCAATAATCCCCTAAAGATTTCCAGACAGAACAATCAAAAGCAGCCTGCATCCAGCGTGTTCCTGCGGCCTTTATCAAGTTGTCTGTCCAGCATGCAGGTGGACTTCCAACGCTGCGTTTGCTGTGTGCGTGGTCTTCACCAATGAACTATGTGTATTAATTTAACTCAAATATCTATATCGTAATTTTCACCGCAGTCTTTAATTACTTTTTCATAACTTAACATTGAGATGCGAAAAGCATCAATATCAATAACCACTTCATTACATCTTGTTAATAAATATTCGCGAAATAATTCCCATAAAAATGATCGAATGTCGATTGAACAACTTGCGAAGTGTTTACCGCATTTTATAGATAGGACTCCAGCACATTATTGAACATAAAAGAGGAGCTTCGCAACGGGATATCAATAAGTTAGCGCAAACTATCGAGTGCTGACGTCTCATAACCTTATTTTATATTGACACGTTATATGTTAAACGGGAGCAAGTTTGCGCCACGGTATTAAATTCAATCAGTAGGCATGGTGCGTGTATGGAGAAATTGAATTTGATGTATGTATAAAAGGGACACGCCGCGCTGGATGCAGGCCGCTTTCAACGTGTCCGTCTGGAAATCTTTAGGGGAGGCTTATATTCAGCAGTTGGCTGATGATGATGATGATGATGGTAAAAGTCTGTCTCTGTGAAGTGTATGACTTGCGTCATGTGTTCGATCCTGGGTCGGGAAAAGTGTCTGAAAAGTCTGGAATTGTGCCTGGTAAATTGCAATAGACTCTATCCTATGGGACGGAACCTGCTATCGAAATGTGGGTGTGATAACACCTCTGTATGTATACAGAAATTCTAGATACTTTTATTTAAAAAGATTAAGTCTGTGCAGCTGCAGCTTTAACAAATTGCACAGCATTAACAGTTATCTTAGAACTCCTTTAAATATACCGTGGAAAATTTAAATTAAATTCCAGATGGACCTGCCAAAGGCCTATGGTCAGCAGAGGCTAGCTATATTGTATTTACAATAATGGTACAGCATGCTACACAAAATCCTTTGAAATTTCGCGAAAGAAGTCGCAGACAAGAACTAGTAATATACCTAGTTCTACAAAATTCTTAAGGGAAATAATATAGTTTCCATAAACATAAATAACATCAGCTTTCCTAAGTATAATCTACACGCGTTGCGCTCGCCTGTCAGAATAAATAATGTTTTCAGTTTATCTTCTAAAACTGTATATATCCTACTAATATTATAAACGCGAAAGTTTGTAAATATGGATGTATGGAGGTTTGTTACTCTTTCACGCAAAAACTACTGAACGGATTTTGATGAAATTTGGCACACGGGTAGATCATGTCCTGGATTAACGCATAGGCTATTTTTTATCCCGGGAAAATATAAAGCGGCACTTTTATCCAGGAAAAAATTTTTAACGCGGGCGGATCTGCGAGCATAAGCTAGTTTGTTTATATAATAAGGCTGTTTCTGCATGGGCACATTGGGCGCTGTGATCGGCCAATATTGAGACAAAACTTTACTTCAGATGGCTGTCAGATAAACAAAGCTGAATCATAGAGCTATTATGTGAATAAAGCTAAAAAAACTGAATAATAACTGAAGTTTAATTTGAGCAAAAAAAGGTATAAAATTGGCGACACTGTGCGTTCGGGCACACTGTGCGTCTTCATAGTATTGTCACGGTAGTATTCGATGAGAATATGGGTGTATTAGATATATACCTTATTGAAATTATAAATTGTGAATGTTTCTTTGTTAGAAAAGAATCCATAAACGGTTGAATTTGAATGAAATATGGCACATAAGTAGTAAGGGATTCACCGATACTGGAGCAGGTTCGACGGCCGGTCCGCGGCGCTCCGGCGGCTGATGGCCGACGTTTTCGATTGCTCCAGATTCGGCCCGCGGCACCCGCGAATAAATCCGCGGATTACTTTAATACCTACCGCGAATTAATTTGATACCTACCGCGGATTAATTTGATACCTACCGCGGATTAATTTGATACCTACCGCGGATTAACTTGATACCTACCGCGGATTAATTTGATATCGACCGCGGATTACTTTGATAACACCCGCGAATAAAAATTATATCGTCCGCGGAATCCGTTTCATATCACCCGCGAGGTAGGTATGAACCACGAATTTGTTCATGGTCTACGGTTCCCTTAAGCTTGTACTTTTTCCCTGTTCGTTGTGCTTTTAACTTTCTACTTTCTATCGGCGATCCTTTTTTTTATTTGAAGGATGCAAAGTTCTTTGTCGCGTATTTCTATTAACTCGTGTTTCTACGCAAAAGCCGTTTAAAATTACTTAATAGTTACCCTTTACGCATAACGAGCATTGTTTATGATAGATAAAGCAACATTTTCCCTGTTTCGTTGTGTTATTGACTTTCTACTTTCTATCGGCGACCCTTTTTTATTTGAAGGATGCAAAGGTCTTTGTCTCGTATTTCTATTAACTCGTGTTTCTACTTAAAAGCCGTTTAAAATTACTTAATAGTCGCCCTTTACGCATTACGGGCATTGTTTATTATAGATAAAGCAATCGTTACAATACACCATACCTTTCTCAAATTCTAGGTAAAACCCTTTGGGTCTTCTCATTGTCATAATAATTACGGTTCCCATTATTCACATTACCTGATATTACGTATTCAACGGAACATTTAAGGTGAAAGTCGAAACATGTTGGATCTTGTCTGCAAGGAAACAATACTCCCTCTCCATATAAAAGACCGACTCAAAATCACATGGTATCGTATTCCACTCTGTGCTCTGCTCGAAGTGTGATCTCCAGTTGTGTGTAACAGTGAAGTGATAGTAAAATTGTGAAATAGTTAAATAGTGAAAGTGTTATAAAAATGAATGTAAGTACCTTTATATACTTTGATCTAAAAGTGTTGTAACCAGATGTTTCATTAATTGTTTATGCCATGTGTTGTCCACCAGGTTAATACATTTTAGCTATCTTTGATGTCTTATTAATTTATCATTGTTACTAATGTGTACATGTATACTTCGCATACCTATAAGTATTTATCATACAGTACTTACTTAACCGATAATTAAAACAGTTTCATTTCATTTTGTTACAGTTTTCTGAAAATACTTTCAAAAACTACTATTATGCTGAAGAAATCGACGAACCTAGTGATGAAGAAGGTACACTCGCTTTTAAAGTAAAAAAAGCGATAATAGCAAATAAAAGACCGATCGAATGCAACAGCATTGATGAGTTCTTCGAAAAACCAAAAAAGAAGAAGACAACAACAAGAAAGTCATCCAGTGTTGGTCGATCGACGAGCGGGGGTGTTTCATACATCCGATCAAACAGCGATGACAACAGTTCTGCATCACATCTCATAAAAATTGAGGTGTATGAAGTGAATAAAATAAAAAACATCGCACCGACGGAACATTGGAAACACGCTGATGTGCGAGTCAAATATTACGCGGAAACCGACAGTGATAAGAACTTGCAAAGTGTTAAGGACACTATATACAATATAACTAAACAGTTGGCTAGTAAGGACGATTGTGTGAAATATTTTATAGACACAGACAAATGAACAAAAGTGCCAGTGCGTGTTAATGTTTTAATATCATAACTTTAATCATATGCTTTGTACTACTATTATTGAAATAAGAAACTATTATTGTAATAACTGTACTTAAGAATCTACCTGTTTAAATTTAACTTACATTGTATTGTATTTAAACTTTGTACTCTTTTAAGTTACATACTTAATAGATTAATTTGTTTTTGATTCTAGAACTCTTTGTGAATTGTGTTATTGCTAAGTATTATTGTAAATAGTTATAAGTCTTTTTAGTGTTTTTTCATGCTCATGCTTACGATTGTAAAGTTATTGGGAACATTCATAAATTGTTTGGAAAAAAGTGGATAGCTTAGAATGTAATTACATTGTTTTGGGTAGTATATAAGCGTTGAAATAACTTAAAATATACTGAGACATTCCTTACCATGGATACAAGCTGTGATTTATACAACATGGAACTCGTCGCACTTCTCGAAAACATCGAATCAATGGATCTGATGTCATCGCAATACGACAAAGAACTGTACGAGCTCTGTCATAAAATGGAACAAAGACAAGTCGAAACGTGAGTAAAACATTTTTTATTATGTTAAGACTAGTTGCAACATGTTTTGGGAATCCATGAAGAGGGGATACACTTAAAGTATTTATAATGGTTCGAACATCTTACACAATCATTCAACTTGTTTCTTCCGTTTATATTTTTAACATTGAAGTGCAACCAAAATGTACCACTCACTTGATATTTCTAGTTTATCTCAGAGTGAGATTGCGAGTTTCGATAAAAAGATAATTTTACATAAATATCATCGTTTCATACGGTTTTGGTATATATTAAATGTTTTGCCAGAATCAATGTTGGGAGATCCTGATATTTCTCCTTATTATACACCATGTAGTGGACATAAAATCTCAAAACAAACTCATTCCGATGAGGATGATATTGATGGTGTATTATCAATGAAAGCATATTGTTTGCAGTGTAAATAACAAATAATGTTAGTATCTATTTAAATAATAGAAACATAGCATATTTATTTCGTGAGATAACATTTTTTTAACAGTTTTCTTATCCATCAGATCTATGCAGAATGGAGAAGGCAGCAGGAAAAGATTAGCGCCAACTGAATTGTTTGAAGAGGATCCATTAAAGAGAAGAAAAAATATTCGTCTTGAAGCTCCTTCGACATCTACATCGTCGCTGGATAACATTTTAAATGTAAGTACAGAACAGCATAATGATAAAATTGAATGTCCTGAGTGTCACATATATGTGTCAAAAAAATATATGACCAGTCACTATAAGAGCAATAAACATAAAAATAATTTAATTAGACGAGATAATAATCTACCTAATGTTCAATTCATTGATAGTGCTTTCGGTAATAGAATTTTTACATATCGAGTGCAATCTAGTTTAGTTTCTGATACACAGCTTGAATCACCTGAATTATTTTTACAAAATATTAAAAAAATAATTTATACATTACTAGAACGATCTATCTTAGAATATTCTGTTGTAAAAGTTAATTTTATTCTCAATGCGGATTTCACACAAGAAACAAAAAATCTACACAATATTTTTGATTTTCAAATTTCAAACTATCTTGTTTGTCAAGGTGATGACAAAGATATTATTTTCTCATCTATAATTACCGAAATAACAAACAAAATGACCAATTTCCAAAAAAAAGGTAGTGGATGGAGTTTAGTTAAAATAAATCACTTGGATATGAATGTCAACAAATTTAACCCATTGCGTGGATCTTCATACATAGACCTACCGTTAGATATAAAACATAAGAAAGCTGTAATCAATGTTCAAAATAACGATCATGAATGCTTTCGTTGGGCAGTTTTGTCAGGATTATTTCCAGCTACTCATAGTTCCAATAGGGTATCATCTTATATAATACACAAAAACAAACTAAAATTTGATAACCTATCGTTTCCTATAAAAATTAATGACATCCATAAGTTTGAAAAATTAAATAGTATAAGTATTAATGTTTTTGGATTACAATATGATTCAATAAGCAAATCAAATAAAGTTGTGGGTCCATTACACTTTACGAAACACCGTAAAATTACTCACTTAAACTTATTGTATATATCTCAAGGTTCCAAAGGTCATTTCTGTTATATTAAAAACCTCTCGAGATTATTATCTAAACAGTTATCGACTTCTGAACATGCAGTTCATATTTGTGATGGGTGTTTATTAAATTTCACGTCATTAGATAATTTAAAACGACACCAAGAAAATGACTGTTTCAATGTGTGTACAAATTTACCATCGGAAAACGATAGAAAAAGAAACTGGTTTAATGAATTAATACCATCAAACCAAATTTCATTTAACAACTATGAACGTAAATTAAGAGTTCCATTCGTTGTGTATGCTGACTTTGAAGCATTTTTAAAACCAATAGAGAGTTGTTCTAACAATCCAAATCAATCATCAACTGTTAATATCCAAAAACATGAAACGTATAGTTTTGGGTATTATGTTAAATGTTCTTATGATGATAATCTTTCAGTATATAGGTCTTATACAGGGCAAGATTGTGCGCTAAAATTTATGCAATTCATTTACGCAGATTTAGAAAATATTTGTAAAAAGAATTCTTTTGTCAAATCACCATTACTGTTAACTGAAGAAAATAAAATAAATATCAATCAAAGTGAGTCTTGTTACATTTGTGCTACTAAATTAAACGTGGATAGAACAATATCATATAATTGGCATACTGGTGCATATGAAGGTGTAGCTCATAGAGTATGCTCTCAGAAATACAAAGCTCCTAATTTTGTGCCAGTGTTTTTACATAATTTAAGTAATTATGACGCTCATTTCATAGTGCATGGTCTTGATTTCGAGAAAGGTGACATTGAACTTATTCCTGAGAACAAGGAAAAATATATTTCTTTTTCTAAAGTTTTACAAATCAATAACAGAGTTATAAAATTACGATTTCTTGATTCTTTTAAATTTATGTCAAGTAGCCTTAACAAATTAGCTCAGAACTTATTACTTGAACAATTTCGTGAACTCAAATTAAAATATCCATGTGAAGAAGATTTTAAACGTTTAATAAGAAAAGGTGTTTATCCATACGAATACATGACGACATTTGATTCTTTAAAAATAACTTCTCTTCCCACTCGCGATCAATTTTATAGTTCTTTAAATGATAGTCACATTACAGAAAGTGAATACCATCATGCTCAAGACGTGTGGAATCATTTTAATTGTAAAAACATGGGTGAATATTCAGACCTGTATTTAAAAACAGATGTATTGTTGTTAGCAGATATATTTGAAAACTTTAGGGATGTCTGTCTTAAAACATACGGTTTAGATCCTGCCCACTATTATACAGCACCTGGTTTAAGTTGGGATGCTATGTTAAATTTTACCAAAATAAATTTGGAACTTTTAACAGATATCGACAAGGTTACGTTTATAGCGAATAATATTCGGGGGGGTATATCACAATGCAGCAATAGACATGCAGTGGCAAATAACATGTTTATGTCGGAATACGATTCAGATAAACCATCTTCATTTTTGATGTACTTAGACGCAAATAACCTTTATGGTTGGGCTATGTCCCAATGTCTCCCAACAGGCAAATTTGAATGGGTCGATATAAATACAGATTTTAATATAGCCGATGATGCCAAACATGGTTTAATTTTGGAAGTAGATTTAGAATATTCAAAAAATTTACATGATTTTCATTCAGATTTTCCATTTTGTCCAGAAAACGTATGTTTAGGAAACAGCAAAGACAGGAAACTGATCCCAAATTTAAAAAATAAAAAAAATTACGTCATTCATTATAGAAACCTTAAGCAATGTTTAAAAAATGGTCTCCGATTGGTTAAAGTACATAGAATTTTAAAATTTGAACAATCCGCGTGGTTGAAAAGTTACATAGACTTGAATACTCATATGCGTTCATTAGCCACTTCAGATTTTGAGAAAGATTTTTTTAAACTTATGAATAATTCTGTTTTTGGTAAAACAATGGAAAATGTAAGAAAACGAGTTAATGTCAAATTAATTAATCATTGGTTAAATCGTGGCAAAACTCAAGGTGCTCAATCTTTGATAGCAAGACCAGAATTCCATAGTTTATCTATATTCTCAGAGAGCTTAGTTGCAATACAATTAAATAAAACTAACGTTTTATATAATAAACCAATTTACCTCGGTTTTTGTATTTTAGATATATCTAAAACATTACTATACGATTTCCATTACGATTATATGAAAATAAAATATCAAGATAATATTAAGTTACTATATACTGATACCGATAGCTTAATATATCAAATATTTACGCAAAATTATTATGCTGATATAAAACTTGATTTAGTCAACTACTTTGATACGTCCGACTATCCACCAAATAATCAATATGGTTTACCATTATTGAATAAAAAACGGTTAGGTTTTTTTAAAGACGAAAATAACGGTAAAATTCTTAAAGAGTTTGTAGGTCTTCGCTCTAAAATGTATGCAATGGATGTGCAGAATAAATGTATATGTAAAGCAAAAGGGATTAACAAAAGTGTAACAAAAAAATTTTGTCTTACCGATTATAAATCATGTTTATATGAAAAGAAAACGCAATACAGCGAAATGATAAGATTTAAATCAATTAAACATGCTATATATACACAAAAAATTAATAAAATATCTTTATCACACAATGACACTAAACGTTATTTAATAGAAAATTCAACAGATACTCTTGCATGGGGTCATTATAAAATAAAGGACATTTGATTTTATCAACGATTTCTGTACAACGAAAATATGTATGTTAATGTGTGTGTGTGTGTGTTTCTGTCTTTATTATGTAATATCTTTTTTTTTTTTTTTTTATTGTTTTACTATGACAACTGTTTTGTATAATATCATGAAAAATTAGATGTAAATTTTAATGTATGTAGTTAGTTATTTGTTATACCTGATTTAACTTTATTTTATAATAATTTTCTTACTGTAATATTTTTCAAAACAGCTATGAACTGTATGTGATCATTTTTCAAAGTATTTGTATATGTAATCTTTGTATGTAAAACAAAATCAAATATAATACATTCAATCGTAACTTCTGGTTTTATTCATTCCGAAACGCTTTTCGAGTTCACACGTGTATTTAAAAATGTTTCATTTTTATCATCCTTTTACTGCCATAGTTGCAGGTCCAAGTGGATGTGGAAAGTCTAATTTTGTAACAAACTTTATTAAACATATTAATGAGGTGTGCAACACCAATTTTCATCAAATTACTTGGTGTTTTGATGAAATGCAGCCCTTATATAATTTACCAAATGTAAACTATTATCAGGGTATACCAGATTTGAATATGTTTGATGGAAAGGAAGCTAACCTTATTATTATCGACGATCTCATGAGGGAATCTGATGGTCGCATTGTTGACATATTTACCAAAGGTAGTCATCATAGGAACTTGAGTGTATTTTACATTACTCAAAATTTATTTCATCAAGGTAAAGGACAAAGAGACATTTCTTTGAATTCAAACTACATAATTTATTTTAAAAACCCACGTGATAAAACTCAAATACGTTACTTAGCACGGCAAGTATCACCAGAAAATAGCAAATTCATAGAAGATGCTTACAGAGATGCTACAAAAGAAGCACATGGCTATTTGATGATAGATCTAAAACAAGACACTTTTGACATGTGTCGAATTAAATCAAAGATATTTCCATCTGATGGTCATTCTACAGTGTACATTCCCACAAAAGAGTTTAAATATGTCAAGAACCAACCAATACCCGTCATTTACAAATGATGGATCGACGCTTAAAGACGCATGAACACTTATTAAATGCTCTTTATAAACTTAAACCAAAACATCAACAAGCTCTTTTAAAAGTCTGTAACGAAAACGAAATTAATTTTATATGTGAATGTATTCATAACGTTTTACAAGGAAATATAAAACTTGAAGAAAAATCAAAGAGTAAACTAAAAAAGTACAAAAATCTACTACGAAAATTGGTACGTAAAAGTACAAATAAAATAAGAAAGAATATTATAGTTCAAAAAGGTGGTGCATTTCTTCCGATTATATTGGGTTCTATTTTGAGTGGATTGATAAGTGGACTAGTTTAAAAATGGAACACGCCAAAAAAATGCTGTTAGTTGATCCAAGCTTGATAGATAAGTTAAATCAAAAAAGAAATGAAAATCCTACCTCTCGTTTAGATAGTGAAATGGAAAAAATACTCGACAGTAATATGGATGATCGAAAAAAGTGTAAATTATACTTACAAATTTTACAAAGATATCTTCACTTTATGGAAGAAGATCGTCGTCCCATTGAACTCCCTATAATAACTTCAAATGATGATAACATTAAACCCACATCTGAAAGCTGGAAATTTTTTAATATAAATAATGATATCAAGAATAAAGATGTAGTTGTCAGTCAGACACTGAGTGATGAAGAGAAGCAACAAGAAAGTTTTACACTCGAAAAAAAACCTTCCTACTCAACAAAACAAATTTTAAATTTAATACCAAAAACATATGTAAAAAAAGGTGAGTTGTTATTGAATTCGGTGTCACTAAATAAAAACAAAATTTATTGGAATGATGCTGGCACAGTGATTGTAGATAATGAAGTGATTCCTAACAGTAACATTATCGATTTAGTAAGCGATACACTGCGACCGTTAAAAAACAACGACCCACCTGGTTGGGAAAAATTTGCTAAAGCGTTAAACGATTTAAAAGTACCTTTAACATATATTGGCAATCCAAAAAGACGTGAGTACATAGCTCGACTTCAAAACGCCATCGAAGAACAACCGCCACAAAACACAGAGGTATATTTGACGCCAACGAGCGAAGATAAACACGCAAATAAAATTAAGAAAAAGATTGATTGGGAAAAATGGACCCCTTATTAGAAATAGATCAAATTTATTATGATGTATCACACCCAGCTGGATATAGCAATATCGACAAATTATCAAAAGCTATGAAAGGTAAAATGAAAAAGGAAGAAGTTAAAAACTGGTTGCAATCCCAATCTACGTATACACTCCACAAACCAGTACATAGAAAATTCGCTCGGAACAAATACGTTCTCTCTAATCTCAATGAACTTTGGCAAGCTGACTTAAGCGACATGCGGACTTATTCTAAAGATAATAAAGGTTTCAACTACATTCTTTGTGTTATTGATGTTTTTAGTAAATATGCATATGCTAGACCCTTGAAAAAGAAAAATTCAGAAACCGTAAAAAAGTGTTTCGACAGTATATTTAATGAAGCTAATACTACACCCACTCACATTCAATCTGATAAAGGCACTGAATTTGTATCGAAAGATGTTCAAAGATACTTTAAAACAAAAAACATAAATTACTATACGACAAATAATCCAGACATCAAAGCAAGCATTGTAGAAAGATTTCAAAGAACGCTAAAAATGAAGATGTGGCGCTATTTTACACACAAGAATACACATAAATATATTGATATTTTGCAGAATTTGATACACTCTTACAATCATAGTTTCCATTCTAGTATTAAAATGTGTCCTTCAGATGTTAATTCTAATAATATAATGACAGTTTGGAGTAATTTATATGAAAAATCTGAAAAATCATCAAAAACTATACTACCTATGTTTCATGTCGGTGACCATGTCAGAATAACTAAATATAAACACGTATTCCAAAAAGGTTATGAATCTAATTGGAGCGATGAAATATTTGTGATTTCTTCTATAATAGAACGTACTCCGTGGCCCGTTTATACTATAAAAGATTTAGATGGTGAGGAGATAGTAGGAACGTTTTATGAACGAGAATTACAAAAGGTCATTTATGACCCCACCATTGAACACAAGATTGATAAAATAATTCGCTCTCGTTATTCTGGCAGCAGACAACAAGTGTTAGTTAAGTGGAAAGGTTATCCAAACAAATTTAATAGTTGGATTTTAGCTTCCAGTTTAAAAAAAATATGATTAAAGATTTTTATTTAACTTTACTTAGCAATAGTTCAATGGAATATTTTCCTGAGAACAAAACATCAATTTTTTCAACAAAATTACCCAAACCCATAATATTGGAAGGAGAATGGTGTGTAGGAATCGTTGAATTCCAATATCCATGCACCATGTTTACTGTTCAAGATCATGAGAATGTTATTTACATAACAAAAATCATGAAAATGCCCAATGAAGACAAACTATCTACAGTTTATTATAAGACTCACATACCTGCCACAAACTATGATAATATTAACCATATTTTGTCAGCATTAAATAATATAAGAGAAAAAATCAAATTCCGCTACGATAATATATCTAAATTTGTTTCTGTTTCTGTGTTAGACGAATCAATAAAATCTGTAACATTATCTCCTAAACTAGGCTTACAGTTGGGATTTGAACCAAACAGAAACCTTGTTGAAAAGAATTTAGCTAAATGTCCAGCTAATTTACATTTAGGGTTACCATCTCAACTATTCGTTTACTGTGATATAGTTGAACCTCAAATTGTAGGTGATGTAATGACACCTCTTCTGAGAGTAATACCATTAGATCCTTCAAAATACATCTATGGTGCCAATAAAATGCATGTATTTTCACCTCCTCATTACTTATCGGTAATGCGAAGAGAATTCGATACCATTGAAATAGATATAAGGTCAAGCACCGGACAAAAGATACCATTTCAATTTGGAACGGTGTGTGTTAAACTACATTTTAAAAAATTATAATGCATTTTGAACGCTCCAACATGATATGTCCTTATCAACGCTATTATTCTCATCAGGCTGGTTCAGGTATAGGGGTGGTATATAAAGGGGCGCCTTATCAAAAAGGACATGGAATTGGTAGTTTTCTTGGGGGATTGTTTAGGTCAGTTTTACCATTATTATGTAGCGGTGTTCGATCTGTTGGTAAAGAGGCATTGAGCGCTGGTGTTGGTCTATTGACAGATATGGTTAGTGCGCGACCAATGGAAGATTCAATAAAAGCACGTCTTAAAGAAGTTGGTTCCAACTTAAAACGCAAGGCTGATGAAAAAATAGATAAAATCAATATGTCTGGATCCGGATATATAACAAAACGAAAACGTCTACCTGGAGTCAGTCCGTCGTTGACCGCGAAAGTGAAAGCTCTAAAAAAATCAAAAATTACTCAAAAACAAATCAAGGACATATTTTCTAACAATTAATCAAAATGTCTTTTTTACATAGTCATTCCTGTGAATGTATAAAGTCCGAATTGGATTTGTTTGCATTGCCGTCAACTCAAACTAGCATTGAAAGTGGAATTTGGATCCATTATAAACCAATTTCATCTCTTGCCGATGATGGTCCTATAGAATTTCAAATTCCTGGAGCAGGAGATGACTACATAGATTTATCTCATACGTTACTTCACTTGAAAGCGAAAATAGTAAATCAAGATAACACCAAACTAACCGCATCTACAGTCGTTGCTCCGGTGAATAATTGGTTGCACTCACTCTTCAGTCAACTTGATGTCTACTTAAATCAAAAACTTGTATCACCACCCAATAACACATATGCTTATCGTGCGTATATAGAAAACTTATTGAACTATGCTCCTGCAGCAAAAAAATCTCACCTCACCTGTGGTTTATGGTATGAAGATACAGCTGGAAAAATGGATTCCACCGATGATACTAATAAAGGATTTACTAAGAGGCAAGAATTATCTAGTGAAAGTAAAGAAATGGAAATGATTGGTCACTTACATGGTGATTTATTCAATCAAGAAAAATTTTTAATCAATGGTGTTGATATATGTGTTAAGTTAATTCGTTCTAGAGAAAATTTCAATCTCATGGCCTCTACAGGTGACCTTAAATTAAAGGTATCTATTACGGATGCATCTTTGATTATTCGTAGAGCACGAATCAATCCCAGCGTGTTACTTGCTCATCAAAAGGTCTTAGCTTCTACCACAGCTAAATACCCCATTACTCGAGCTGAAGTTAAAGTTTTAACAATACCATCAGGTGTTCAAGGAAAAACTCTAGATAACATTTTCTTAGGACAATTACCTAAAAGGTGTATAGTGGGATTTGTAAATAACGCTGCTTTCAATGGAAACCTCACTAAGAATCCATTTAACTTTCAAAATTACGACATCAATACTTTTAGTTTATATATAGACGGTCAACAAATACCATCAAAGGCTTTACAACCCTCATTTGAGAACAAAATTTTTACTTCAGTATATCATACATTGTTTTCTGGAACAGGTATACACTTTCTCATTGAAGGTAATGGGATATCCCGAGAACAATACGCTGAAGGGTATTGTATGTTAGCGTTTGATTTGACACCTGATTTATCAGCAAACTCTGCAAGTCATTGGAATCTTGTAAAGCATGGTAGTGTGAGATTAGAAGTGCGTTTTGAAACAGCTTTATCACAAACTATTAATTGCATTGTTTATGCGGAGTTTGATAATGTTATTGAAATAGATAAAAACCGCAATATTTCAGTAGATTATAGTAGTTAAGAACACAAAATTAACTGTTTAAGATTAGATTAAGCGTGAATAATGTAATTCAGATTTGTTGTTAGATTTAAGTTACCAATAAAACGAATTCATAAAATATTAAGTTCTTTGTTTTACTCTAATCCTTGCAACCCCACAACAAGAGTCAACTTGGCTGATAAGTACCATAATAGTGTCTTGTTAACCTTATATAAGACATTACCACTTTATCATTCGACCTAATAAGATTCTGCAGCGATACGGTGAATAAAAATGAATACAATAGAAATACAGAATTACTTAAAGAAAATTGATCCAAGTATTGAATATAATGTATATGCAGCCAATCGTCTACCAATATATGTGGTAACTCCTACATACGTAGTTAGCAACTTAGACTCTGATAACAAACCAGGTTCTCACTGGGTCGCCATACACATAGATAAGAATGGTTTTGGACAGTACTTTGATTCATACGGTCGACCACCTCAAGGATACCACCGAATGTTTTTAGCGAGAAATTCTAGAATGTGGAATTACAATACAAGTCGAATTCAAAATGACTTTACTATAGTTTGTGGAGAGTACTGTTTAATGTATCTGTATTATAAATACTATGGTAAGAGTCTCAAAGATTTTCAAGTATTATTTAGTGATAATACAATATGCAATGATGTGTTTTTAAATGGTTTATTTAAATCATGTTTTGAGGTGAATAAATGAAATATGAAAATGAATGAATGATTTTTCTTTATTGAAGATTAATAACCCCATACAATACTTATAATTCTTCCAAACAATTTATGAATGTTCCCAATAACTTTACAATCGTAAGCATGAGCATGAAAAAACACTAAAAAGACTTATAACTATTTACAATAATACTTAGCAATAACACAATTCACAAAGAGTTCTAGAATCAAAAACAAATTAATCTATTAAGTATGTAACTTAAAAGAGTACAAAGTTTAAATACAATACAATGTAAGTTAAATTTAAACAGGTAGATTCTTAAGTACAGTTATTACAATAATAGTTTCTTATTTCAATAATAGTAGTACAAAGCATATGATTAAAGTTATGATATTAAAACATTAACACGCACTGGCACTTTTGTTCATTTGTCTGTGTCTATAAAATATTTCACACAATCGTCCTTACTAGCCAACTGTTTAGTTATATTGTATATAGTGTCCTTAACACTTTGCAAGTTCTTATCACTGTCGGTTTCCGCGTAATATTTGACTCGCACATCAGCGTGTTTCCAATGTTCCGTCGGTGCGATGTTTTTTATTTTATTCACTTCATACACCTCAATTTTTATGAGATGTGATGCAGAACTGTTGTCATCGCTGTTTGATCGGATGTATGAAACACCCCCGCTCGTCGATCGACCAACACTGGATGACTTTCTTGTTGTTGTCTTCTTCTTTTTTGGTTTTTCGAAGAACTCATCAATGCTGTTGCATTCGATCGGTCTTTTATTTGCTATTATCGCTTTTTTTACTTTAAAAGCGAGTGTACCTTCTTCATCACTAGGTTCGTCGATTTCTTCAGCATAATAGTAGTTTTTGAAAGTATTTTCAGAAAACTGTAACAAAATGAAATGAAACTGTTTTAATTATCGGTTAAGTAAGTACTGTATGATAAATACTTATAGGTATGCGAAGTATACATGTACACATTAGTAACAATGATAAATTAATAAGACATCAAAGATAGCTAAAATGTATTAACCTGGTGGACAACACATGGCATAAACAATTAATGAAACATCTGGTTACAACACTTTTAGATCAAAGTATATAAAGGTACTTACATTCATTTTTATAACACTTTCACTATTTAACTATTTCACAATTTTACTATCACTTCACTGTTACACACAACTGGAGATCACACTTCGAGCAGAGCACAGAGTGGAATACGATACCATGTGATTTTGAGTCGGTCTTTTATATGGAGAGGGAGTATTGTTTCCTTGCAGACAAGATCCAACATGTTTCGACTTTCACCTTAAATGTTCCGTTGAATACGTAATATCAGGTAATGTGAATAATGGGAACCGTAATTATTATGACAATGAGAAGACCCAAAGGGTTTTACCTAGAATTTGAGAAAGGTATGGTGTATTGTAACGATTGCTTTATCTATAATAAACAATGCCCGTAATGCGTAAAGGGCGACTATTAAGTAATTTTAAACGGCTTTTAAGTAGAAACACGAGTTAATAGAAATACGAGACAAAGACCTTTGCATCCTTCAAATAAAAAAGGGTCGCCGATAGAAAGTAGAAAGTCAATAACACAACGAAACAGGGAAAATGTTGCTTTATCTATCATAAACAATGCTCGTTATGCGTAAAGGGTAACTATTAAGTAATTTTAAACGGCTTTTGCGTAGAAACACGAGTTAATAGAAATACGCGACAAAGAACTTTGCATCCTTCAAATAAAAAAAAGGATCGCCGATAGAAAGTAGAAAGTTAAAAGCACAACGAACAGGGAAAAAGTACAAGCTTAAGGGAACCGTAGACCATGAACAAATTCGTGGTTCATACCTACCTCGCGGGTGATATGAAACGGATTCCGCGGACGATATAATTTTTATTCGCGGGTGTTATCAAAGTAATCCGCGGTCGATATCAAATTAATCCGCGGTAGGTATCAAGTTAATCCGCGGTAGGTATCAAATTAATCCGCGGTAGGTATCAAATTAATCCGCGGTAGGTATTAAAGTAATCCGCGGATTTATTCGCGGGTGCCGCGGGCCGAATCTGGAGCAATCGAAAACGTCGGCCATCAGCCGCCGGAGCGCCGCGGACCGGCCGTCGAACCTGCTCCAGTATCGGTGAATCCCTTACTACTCACATAGAAAGATCAAGTACTTGGATCATGGATGAATTAATATGGTACACAGTAGATCAACTGGATTAACATAATGCTATCTAATCTTTATACTGGTAAAATGCACTGTAGACTTTGAAATGACTCACGCAGTTCTAACTACGATTTATTCAATACTAGCTTTTGCCCGCGGCTCCGCCCGCGTGAATAAGTTTTCCCGGGATAAAAGTCCCGCTTTATATTTTCCCGGGATAAAAAGTAGCCTATGTGTTAATCCAAGACATAATCTACCCGTGTGCCAAATTTCATCGAAATCCGTTCAGTAGTTTTTGCGTGAAAGAGTAACAAACATCCATACATCCATACTTACAAACTTTTGCGTTTACAATATTAGTAGCATTTCTTATAAGACATAGTATATTTTTTTTCTATAAATAGTAATCTTAAAGCGGAATTTATAGGGTAGCTAGTCAATATCAATTAGAAGTTTTAGTCACAACAAGGAAAACACACCCTCAACCCTCTGAAGACCATCAGTAAATTACGATGGATGATAAAGGCCCACTAGTTGACCTGTTTATGTATGTGAAAGCTCCTGTGGGTAGATACTGCATTCAGTATTACCGCTTTATTTCTGTCGTCTAGCAGCAGTATGTAGTGTTTTGATGTGGGAACATTATGTCTACGTCAGCTGTATTATGCTGCTTTTTTTAAATTCAATGTAGGTGGTGTTGTTACTGTTTATTAATGATGGAAAACGAATAATAGTCCTTAAGTTCACACACCAAAGAGTTTACAATTGCATCGAGTTGGCGTTGAAATTTGCTGATTTAACTGTTTCTAATGGGGCACTGCACGTGAACGCAGCTACGGCTCGGGCGAACACTGGTACCCTCTATTTATTTTTATTAAACTAATAAAATATAAATAATTAAACATTACAATAGATGGCGTTAGACGTATTTTAAATTGTTATAATGCCGAACCAATTACAATAAAAAAATTTAATAAACAAAAAACAAAAATATATAATGTGTCGCCTACACTGTTTATGAACACTCTTGAGTCTTGTCTTATCTCATTGTTAAATAAAAAAAAGGAACAAAAAATATGTTATTTCGTAGATTTATTTTCCATAAAGACTTTAATATAAAGCACTCCTTGCGGGATACCTATGTGTGGTATCACTTATACATCATTTATCGAGCGAATGTGGTAGGTCCGGCTGGAAGGGGGCGCCCAAGGAGAACATACATTGATTAAAAATGATCTCCGAAAAGAGCAGGTCAGTACCCCTAACTGACAAAAATGTTTGAGAAGAACTATGAATGTAGATGAGGCGAAAAGGTGTGTCAAGATCGTAGCATGTTGCGCTCAATAGTCTCTACCTACTCCTACGAGATAAGAGCGTAAGTCTATGTCTGTAATTTTTTTTTTTTTTTTTTTTTTTTTTTTATTGCATTGAATGACGAGACGAGCATGCCGTTCGCCTGATGGTAAGCGATACGACCACCCATAAACAGTAGCAACACCATCCAGCATCTTGACTTACAAAGTACTGTGTGGCATTCCACTGCGCTCGTCATCCTGAGACATAAGATGTTAAGTCTCATTATGTCCAGTAGTTATACTGGCTACAATGTCCTTCAAACCGAAACACAACAGTGCATGCACACTGTTGCTTGATTGATTTCCCGTAATCGTTTCATGTAGAGAGTTATTTTCACCAATTTTGAAAAGCCAAAGTTTGTTTGTAAGTCATTTCCAAGTATTGGGAACTATCGTTATTCCAAATCTACGGATTGTTTAGTATGGACTATTCGTCTATTCTACAAAATCTACTGATGATGTTGATTTTAAATTATCAACAAGGCTATTTCTTTATAAACCATGTTTACATGACTCGTAAATCGTCATGAATAGTAGACAATAGTCATCAAGCATATGTTACACACACTCACGCCTTTTATCCCCGAAGGTGTAGGCAGGGGCGCAACTAGTGCACCCACTTTTCGCCGTGCGTATTCTGTCCCATGATGTGATAGGGGGCGAGCCTATCGCCATATCGGGCACAAATTCCAGACTCCGGGCTGATACTGTATAGAAAAATCCAACACCACTGTGCCCGACCCGGGATCGAACCCGAGACCTCAACATTGCAGTCGTACCGTAATACAACCACGCCACCGAGGCAGTCAAGGATATGTTAATTACTTAATATTCAATAAATTATAATATTTAACTAAATTAAACGAAGCAATAAATTTTCTGAGCATTTTGTTCACGGCTATGTTTGTTTTTAAGCAATAGATTAGACATTGAGGTTTTTGGTTCTAATACACAAAATATTTTATAAGATATTTTTTTCCCTCGTGTCCTTCTCTTGAGCACAATATTTCCACATTTACTGCAGTATATGTATAGAGGTTTAGGACAAATTAACCGTCCAAATCTCACTGCTTGAATAGCAGGGTCTACTGTGATCAAGTGGAGTTCCTTACCTAGTTAGTACAGGTAGGTAGGTACCTACATATTGTCCATTTTATCTCAAGTATTGATCATAACCCCGTACATTCTCATTCTGTTGATATCAAATAAATAAGGCAACCAAAACAAAGCCTATGAAAAGAAATTCTATTTTTACAAAACTCTTCCTCGATTTTAGTTACGATCGCCCTAAATACTAAAGTTACTTCGTCTAATTAACGTGTCAGTTTACGTTTGATTAAAAAGTTATTTATATTAAAACATTTTGGTTTGGGAAGCTCAAACGCTAACGTTGAAATATTAGGTAACGTTAGAAATTACGTTACGTATAAATTTAATCTACCATTAAATACGCTTGAAACAAGGGGCCCTAATATTGCGTTACAGCAATATGTTACGAACGTCCATTATTTAGGATCGTTTCTAATTTACAGATATGTAATAGGTGTTGTCGTGGTTTTGCTCGCTGTAAGGTCATTAAAATAAGGCAATAAAGGTCATTTAAGTAAGTAAGTTTATCATCATACATCATACCAGCCCTGTATTATATACTGCCCACTGCTGAGCACGGACCTCCTCTACTAATGAGAGGGGTTAGGCTTTAGATAACCACGCTGGCCTAGTGCGGGTTGGCAGACTTCACATACCCTTGAAATTCTTATGGAGAATTTTCGGGTATGTAACTTTCCTCACGATGTTTTCCTTCACCGTTAAAGCGAACGATAATTGATAAACAATACACGTAACTTCGAAAACTCAGAGGTGTGTACCTTAGGTTTTGAACCTCCGGACATTGTCTCGGCAGACCGTTCCATTCCCAACTAGGCTATCGTCCACTTCAATTAAGTTTAACAAGGTACAATGTTTATGCCTTTGGCGCCCGTGACATCACAAAACGGCCCAACGGAAGACCAGCCCTGGTTTTTTACCAGCTTATGCTGAGTTGGGTTCGCTTTTGTGACGAGCAAATTTAATTTAAGTGTTCATTGTAAGTAATTATGTTATCATCTTGCTTGTTACAAATAAATATTTTTCTTTCTTTCTTCATTTTATTTTTCTACGATAAAAATAGGTAGAATGTTAATCCAGAACTTGGCCTGTGTTGTCAAATTTCACCCAAATACATTCAGAGATTTCTACGTTTTTTTCTATCAAACGTCCCAAAATAAAAACCTCCGACATCTTGAGACAAAATATCGCAAATTAAATTAAAATTTATTAAATATAATTCTTAAATCACAATAATGTTAAGAAAATTGTATGGTATCTAACAATTCGTTGCCTGTTTAGGAAAGTTGAAGCGAATTTTCGATGGCTGATCGAAGAGTATAATTTGACATTGATAGATCTTCGTAGAAATACGATACGTATTGTTGTATTAAAGATACTGTTATGTATGAGTCGCATAATAAATTATGTATTTGTAATATAGACCTTATCTATGATGTGTAAGATTCAGAACTGGCATCGGTAACATCCTCTCTATTAATGCTAGCAAAGGGATATAAAATGTTGGCCCAATTGGATCTAAATTTCGTTAGTCGATATGTTTGTAACAAACGCCCACGCAGCAGAAAATCTCAGAACAATAAGATGCTTCTTCCCTTTAAACTTTCCAATGGTTTGAGTGTCATATTATATGTCTTATCCTTCGCAGCAATGTTACAAGTTCGTACAGATCTATACGCACTCGGACGTATTATTTAACATGGACCTATAAAAAAAGGCGGACGGAATTTTGCTACACAAAAAACTGAAGCACCCAAAGTATGTCAGCTTGCCTGTACGTACGAGTATCGCACACACATTCACACCAAAGTATGTCGATCGGCCGCCATTACGCAACAAACCTCAATTGAATGAAGTCGTTGTAAGAATAAAAATAAATAATTAAAATATGCCGTCTTATGTGGTTAAATGCTGTCAAAATCACAGTGGTTCCAAGGACAAATGTCACGGGAGCACATTTCATAGGTAAATTAGTAATGTATCACTTATTTGATCAACATTCATTGATATTTAAAATTATTTATTTTTGTAACACAAAACCTCAGCCTACAATTCCAGTGTTGTCAACTATTTGACGGGTAAATGACCCCGAAGTATAGGAGACGTGATTTTTTTTTGTTTCAAATACGATTTTGTTTTTTAAACTAAATAGGTATAGGTTGTTATTAGGTATATGATTTTTTTAGGTTTCCTACAGGAAATGAAGTATGGAGGAGTCATTTAATTAATATAATAAGAGAGTGTAGATCATAAAATAAATCTTATTAGATATATTTCAGAAAAACATTTAACAATTACATTTCATCACATATCGAAAGAAGAGGGCATCTCAAAGACCTACACAAGTAAGAGGTAGTTATACATAAAGTTAACGCAAGATAGAGAATTATAAAAAAAAGAAATGCAAATTAAAGAAAGTTTAATTATTTACGTTGTTTGATTTAGCCTTTTGACTGCCTCGATGGCGTAGTTGTATTACGGTATGACTGCGATGCTGAGGTCTTGGGTTCGATTTCCGGGTCGGCCAGTGATCTTGGGTTTTAAATTCAGTACCAGCCCGGAGTATGGAATTCGTGTCCGATATGGCGATAGGCTCGCCCCCTATCATATCACGGGACGGAATACGCCCGGTGAAAACTGGGGGCACTAGTTGCGCCTCTGCCTACCCCTTCGGGAATAAAAGGCGTGAGTGAGTGTGTGCGTATGATTTAGCATTAGTTAGGAAACATAATTTTATTGTTTCGGTAAGACTCATTCATTTCTACACACCTACTAATCACATATGTTTGACTATTATTTATCACGGTCATTTCAAATAAAGCTAAATAATATATAAATTAATTAATTATAATTACATCTTGCAAACAATAAAATTATTGAAACGACTTTCAATAAAACTAACCTAAAATTGGAAAAATAGTGTAGTGTAAACTAGTGTTAAAAATTGGGGAAATTTTGATTTTCATGGCAAACATTCATTTACGCACACATAGTTACGACTTACGCCGCCGCCGCCATTGCTGTGCTTCAGTTTTTGTTTAGCGAGAGTCCGTCCGCCTTTTTTTATACGTCCATGTTATTTAATACGTTTTTCGTAATAGCTCCAAAGTCATAGCTGTTTTTTTCATAGTTAGCATATGATTTTGGTTATTGAGGCACCTAGTAGGAAAAAATGACCATAAGTACCACAAATTCCAAGTAGTCGTGTAAAGTGAAGATTTATATCTGGTCCATAAATTTCCAAAACCCAAGAGTTAGTTTGCTTCCTATCACTTCATGGGGTGGAATAGAAATGTCGGGAAGCTGGTGCACAGTTGTGCCTCTGCCTGCCATTTCGGGGATAAAGCCGTGAGCGTATGTGTGTTTATGCAACAGCGAGCCTTTCGGCTTTTGAGCATAAAATAAGATCTTTCGGGAACTTTATTTCACACCAACAAGCGTTTACTTCGGTTTCGATAATTCCACTGTAGACAAAACGCGGGTCTACCTCAATCTGTAACAGTACCTGTCCAACTACACAAAGGATAGAGGCCATATTGTTCCCATACTCGTGTACCATTAATCTGAATGGGGATGTAAATTTCAGTGCGGAAATAATACCGAGGGCCCATTCTCTTTACGGCGGCAGTAAATAGACCGGTGTCGAACATTCATTTGTGTTAGCAACGTATTGAGATTGTTCGTACAGGTGTTAAGTCGGGTTGGGGATGTGGAATGAACTGGAGGTTTCATTGGCGCCTTAATGTGTGAACGGGATTGGATTTTGTGTTTACCGAGGTTGTGTTGAGAATGTTAGTTATAGGTTTTAATCTATATACATGAAGAAAAAATAAAAAAGCAATGAGAGGTGTCAAGGGACACCCGGATGGAACGAAGTTCCTTTCGATTAATTAGTGAAGGAATTGTAATACAATTTTATTTATATAACAGAGTGTGTATAAATATAAATATATAAATATTTTCCTATTTCCGTTCCAATACATAAGTTTCTAGAGAAAAAAACAAATAAATACGTGTGGCACTCGGAGACTACCGCGGTAAAGCTATTGCACAGCATTTTTATCACAAATTTTGATTGACTAAACACAAATTCGATCTTACGCTTACCACATAAAGTAGATTTTTAAACGCGAGCAAAGCACGTTTAGTCTTGTTATTGATAAATGTCAGTAACCAAAGTAGAATAAATAAACAACATTTGAAAAAAGAATATTACGTTCGAGTCTTTTGTACTCGTGCCGTGCCAACGCTGGGGAAATAGCTTCTACGCAATGTATTTAAGGTTCATTTTAGATTAGTAAGAAATGGTTTTAATGACTTTAATAAATAAAATAAATACAAATATACTCGTTACAAGAATTATAGCTTCTACGCATTGTATTTAAGGTTCATATTAGTAAGATAATAGCCAAAAGTGTCGTGACAACTTTCCGTCCAGCCCCCTTTCACAACGGGCAATAAGGAACTTTCGTTCCAAAAATGTAAACTTTTTTAAGCATAAGATACCCCGGGGCCGTCTCCTATGCGCCGAAGAAGGCCACCGCGGGTTTTGGTTGGTATGCCGGTGTAGGGTGTGTTAGGGACTCGGCCCAATGCTCGCTAGGATGCCATACTCCCGAGTGTTAACATTGAGCTGTAAGACTGTGTGAAACCAACATAACCGTTCCACTCACCCGCCAGTGGTGGTAGCGACATAGGGCATTTTTTCCCCGCGAAAAAAAAAATAAGAAGGAGTGTAAGATTTCGCATGATTTAAGTTCATTAAGTCGAATTTCAACCACGGGACGATCACTTAAAATAATAAATGACGTAAGTTTAAAGCGTCAAACTTGCGCATTGAATTTTGTACAAATTTGAATTTGTTATTTTAAATATTGTAAATTAGAGAATCGTGTAATTTATACATTGTTTCTGTGCCAAATAAATAAAAATAAAATAAAATAAATGTGTTAAACTTATACAGGGTCATTTTGACATTGCGTTAATAAATGAAATCACATACTTATCTCGTCGAAAATAACGCTTTCCATTAAGTTATATTAACCATAAATGTAAAATAAAAAAGTGTAAGTTTCGAACAAAATAAATATCAATAAAAAGTAACTTTAAGTTTACACGCCCTCATGCCACTACTACTGCTCTAAGATAATTTGTCGCAGTGTGTCTAATCTTAGCTTTACTCCGTGTGTCTAAACCTGTATTTATTTAAATTGTCAAATTGTAATTTTCATAAATGTGTCAATAGATGGTGTTATGTAAAAGTTACATCGCGATATCAAGATTCTCCTACCAATGTACTTAAGGTTTTGAAGTCAAGGAAATAAATGTCTTTCTCGCAAACTAAGTTTTATTTTAATTCACTGCTGGATATTTTGGGGACGTTGAACAATTGGTCCAAAGAGAATTATAATACTACTGAAATAGAGAACCTACTTGTACCCTTTTTCTGCCAATCAACAACTGTCAAATTATGGCATGTCTTCAAAAATTACCAACAGAGGCCACTGATGATGTTTTATTGCTGCTAAAATCCTGCAGGTGGCACCACAATCTCTTGCTTAATATTTTTGTTTACAGTTATTCTTAAATACACTGCAAAATAAGGGTTCTAAAAGTAGATTACATGACAGCAAGCCAAAGAAAATTATATTTCCAGTTAACATTAATTTAAGCAATCTGTATCTGCCGCGCCATCGTAATGAAATCTCTTAGATCCCTTACAGTATATCACTATCACTAACCATACATACACTTTTGAGAGTAATAGGGTGGTTAGTCAAACAAAGCTTGATTACTATCAAAATGTTTTTACGCGACTGCGTTTAATTGTGTGTTTTTATAAAGTAATAATAAATTATGAACAAAATGTAACTCAAAGAAGCAATATCAGCATGATAATCATATGTTTTATTTATTTATACGATGAATACAAACGTGTTAACCACAAACTTACTGTATTTTAATATTATTATCGGCTTATGCGTAGATTGCCATATGTTGTCAAAAAAAGAAACCTATTAGGTATAAAATTCCGATGAACGAAATAAATGAATGGCATAAATTGGCATTGATTTAAGTTACTTCTTACAACTAAAAATCTTTATTATGAGTTTTATAATATAAAAACATAACTTATAAAATTCCTAAACCATAATTCAAAAATAAATTAAATTTTAGCTTAATTTTAATATGTTTATCTAGCACCTCCGCCTGGCGCCGATATATTACCTAATATATATACTTAAAAGGGTTGTTTTTATTATACATCAATGACTTACAATCATAAGACATAATATTATATCTTTTTAATCCTTTGGTTGGAAGAATGTTCGTCAATATGTTATTCAATGTTTGATATGCTTTATTTGGCACAAAAAATCGGATTCCCACACAGTCCAAAGATTTATTCTAGTTTTATCCACAACGAAGTTACAGGGGGCCGAAAATGCCCTGAAATGCTTCGAGAAAAGGATGGTACGGCCGTGCCGCTTTTTTGCTCGACTTGGTGGGGGCACTGCCATGCCCCCAGATTCAAACTGAGTGCAGGATAAACTCATAACTATTATATTATATATCTAAAATGTGATATAAATGTGTAACAGAATGTCATCCTTTATATATTTAGTCTAGTCTATGGTCCACTGTTTATGGTTGGTATAAAAAAGATTAAATATGGCAGTTGGCTTTCAAACACCACGACAAGCGTAGTTTTATTTTATAACAGGTTATGGGCCCAGTCCCCACAAAATAATTAGTTTTCATTAGTAGCCAGTAAAGTTGTGTACAGAAATGGCGAGTAATTATTCAGTTAACGTTCCAAAGTTAAAAGGACGTGAAAATTACGATGACTGGGCATTCGCAGTCGAGAATTTTCTCATCCTGGAAGGAGTCGACTTGTCTAGTGAAGAAGAACTAGATGTATCAAGCGACAGAAAAGCCAGAGCGAAGATGGTTTTAACCATCGACCCATCCCTTTACGTCCACATCAAAGGCGAAACCACAGTGAAAAGTACTTGGAATAAGCTGAAGTCTTTGTTCGACGACACCGGTTACACACGCAAGATCAACTTATTGAGAACATTAATATCAATTCGCTTAGAAGCAAGCGAGTCTATGACGGCGTATGTAACGCAGTTAGTAGAAACGGCGCAGAAATTAAAAAGTACGGGTTTCGAGATAAATGATGAGTGGGTTGGCTCATTGCTGTTGGCGGGACTTCCGGAGAAGTTTAGCCCGATGATCATGGCCATTGAGCACTCAGGCATGAGTATTAGTGCGGATTCTATAAAAACTAAGTTATTGGACATGAGTACAGATTTTGAGGTTAAAACAGAAAACGCATTTGTGGCTAAAAATTTTCGGAAACGAAATGTCGGTAGCAATAAAACGTTTTCGAAATATAGTGGCAACACTGGCAGCAACGGAAATAGTGAACCACAGTCATCTGTCAGTGTCAGTGGAAACGTCAAATCGCAAAAATTTATCCGTTGCTACAAATGTAAACAAGTCGGGCATTACAAAAATCAGTGTCCAGAAGAAAATAAGCCGAATACAAATGCATTCAGTGCAGTGTTTTTGACCAGTGAATTTAGCCAAAACGATTGGTACGTCGATTCAGGTGCCAGTACTCATTTAGTGTCTAATGCAAGCATGCTGTCCAATGTTTCGTACGAACCGAAAACGAAACAGATTATTGTGGCAAATAATTCAATCGTGGATGTCGTATGTTCAGGAGACTTACAGATTATGACTGCAGTTGGAAATAAGCAGTATAAAGTAAGCGTCAACAATGTTTTGTGTGTGCCGCATCTCACCACAAACTTATTGTCAGTGAGCAGAATCATCTCGAGTGGCAACAGAGTGGTATTCAATCAGCAAGGATGTTTTATTTATAACGCTAAAAACATATGTATTGGTGAGGCAAGGTTAGATAATGAAGTTTACAGATTAAACACAGTGAAGTCTCAACAACTAATAGCGGCGACAGTAACAACTTCAAGTAAAACATGGCACAGAAGGCTAGGTCATATCAATGCTAATGACCTAAGCAAAATGAAAAAGAATGGAATAGTTGAGGGTGTGTCATTCCAAGACAATGGTGACAGATCAGACAAATCCAACTGTACAGTATGCTGCGAGGGTAAACAGGCCAGGGTACCTTTCCCTCTGAGTGCAAGCAAAAGTTGTGAAGTTTTGGAATTGATTCACACCGACTTGTGTGGACCCATGGAGAATAAGTCGCTTGGAAATAATACATATTTCCTTATATTTGTAGATGACTATAGCAGAATGTGTTTTGTGTACTTTCTCCAGTCAAAACACCAAACATTTAAGTATTTCAAAGAGTTCCAGAAGCTGGTTGAAAATCAGCAATCAAAGAAAATTAAAGTCTTGAGGTCTGATAACGGTGGTGAATTCTGTTCAGCTGAAATGGAGAGCTACTTAAGAGGTTGTGGCATAGTGCATCAGAAGTCAAATGCGTATACTCCAGAACAAAATGGTGTGTCCGAAAGATACAATCGTTCTATAATAGAGAAAGCACGATGCTTATTATTTGATGCTCAACTCGATAAAAAGTTTTGGGCGGAAGCAGTTAATACTGCAGTATATTTGAAAAATAGGTCACCAGCATCAGCACTAGGCCAGAACACAACCCCCTACGAAAAGTGGACAGGTAAAAAGCCAGATATTAGTCATTTACGGATTTTTGGCAGTCCAGCAATGGTACACATCCCAAAACAAAAACGCAGAAAGTGGGATAAGAAAGCAACTCGGATGTCACTGGTTGGATATTCTGAAAATACGAAAGGTTATCGATTGTATGATCCAGATAGTCAGGAAATAGTTATATCTAGAGACGTGATCATCATGGAGAAAGCTGATGAAAATTTGACAATGACGGTAATGCAGGACAATCAGCAACTGGATGCAGAGACTAGTGACAAGCCAGATGATAGTCAGTCAAGTAGCACAGATGGCGAAGATGATGTCAATGATGTTACATATGTTCCCAGTGAGTCAGCAAGTGACAGTGACAGCTTCTATGATACATATAATGCAGATAATGTGGCACAGGGGACTTTGCAGGTGTCAAAGCGTGTTAGACATCAACCGGACTACTATGGTTTTGGTGGCATGGTGTGTGTGGAAAATGTTGGTGATCTGACTCTTGAGGAGGCTCTGAGAGGGACAGAACGGCAGCAATGGCTAGAGGCTGTACAGGAGGAGTTAAGAAGCTTTAATGAAAATGATGCATGGGAGCTTGTAAATGCTCCTGATCATGGGACAATAGTGCAGTGCAAGTGGGTGTTGCGTAAAAAATATGACTGTGACAATAAAGTTCGTTATCGCGCTAGACTTGTAGCCAAGGGCTTTTCTCAGAAAAAGGGTGTAGACTACACAGAGACTTTTTCCCCTGTAGTGCGACATACAACTCTTCGATTACTATTTGCATTGTCAGTGAAGTTAAAATTAACTGTAAGTCATTTAGATGTAAAAACTGCCTTCTTAAATGGCAATTTAGAGGAGACAATTTATATGCAAACACCAGATTGTTTTAATTGTGATGTAAATGGAAATAAAGTTTTAAAATTAAAAAAGGCCATTTATGGCCTAAAACAGGCATCCAGAGCCTGGAATAAAAAGGTTGATGTTTGTTTACAAGATAATGGATATAAACGGTCACAGTTAGAACCATGTATGTATATTAAAAATATTGATAAATGTATAACCATTGTAACAGTTTATGTTGACGATTTCTTTATATTTTCAAATGACAATACTGAGGTTAAAAAGCTTAAAGATGTATTATCAAGTCAATTTAATATTAAAGATTTAGGAATAGTGAAACAGTGTTTAGGAATGAATGTAAACTTCAGTGAAAATAAGTGTTCTGTTACTTTAAGTCAAGAGAGTTATATTGATCAATTGTTAGAAAGATTTCAAATGACAGAGTGTAAAACTATTGATACTCCAATGGATTGTAAACTAAATATAACTAAAGGTTCTAATGTTAATAACTTACCTTACCAGCAGTTGATTGGTAGTCTCATGTATTTATCTGTCCTAACCAGACCAGATATAACATTTTGTGTAAATTATTTAAGTCAGTTTAATAATTGTCATACACATGAGCATTGGGGATATGCAAAAAGAGTGCTTAGGTATTTAAAGAAAACAAAAAATTTTGGTATAAGTTATTTTGAAGATGGCAATTCAGAAATTAAAGGATTTGTAGATGCAGACTGGGCTAACAATAAAATTGATAGGCGGTCATATACTGGATATTGTTTTGTCTTGTCTAATGGTGTAATTTCATGGGAATGTAAAAAACAGAAAACTATAGCTTTATCTAGCACTGAAGCTGAATATATGGGAATGTCTGAGGCATGCAAGGAGGCCTTATATCTAAGAAATTTACAATTTGAAATTACTGCTAATATGTATACTATTAGGTTATATAATGACAACCAGAGTGCCCAAAGATTATCAGAAAATCCATTGTTTCACAAGAATTCAAAACACATAGATGTAAAGTATCATTTTTGTAGAGAGTGTGTTTCAAATAAAATTGTTAAGTTTCAGTATATTCAGACATCTGAAATGCCAGCCGATGTGTTTACCAAGGCTTTGTGTCCTAAAAAGCATTACAATTTTATAAAAACATTAGGTTTGAATGTAAGTAATGTGTAATGTTAAAGATTTTTTAAAGTAATTTTAGATATAGTGAGGGTATTATATTATATATCTAAAATGTGATATAAATGTGTAACAGAATGTCATCCTTTATATATTTAGTCTAGTCTATGGTCCACTGTTTATGGTTGGTATAAAAAAGATTAAATATGGCAGTTGGCTTTCAAACACCACGACAAGCGTAGTTTTATTTTATAACAATAACCATATATTCTGGTGCACTCGTGGTGGTTTTTTTTACTGTATCAAACACTTTTTCTGTATTATTATCCAAATATTTGCGCCAAAATTCTATTTTATTTTAGGGTTAAGAGAATGGATGGGCATCTGTGCCTGTAATAAAATGAAACAAATTTGTTATAATTTTAAAATAAATGCAATTTAAAACAATAAAACTTACATGTAAAGAAATATATCAATAATAATTAAGGTATTGCAAATAAAATGTAATCAGTGGCTACCTTACCAAGACTTTATCGAGGAGTTTTGGCGGCAACAAAAAAACACTTGATTAGCACGATTATTTCAATTCACTTCATTTGAGCTCTTTAATAGAACTATATTGGATAATATACCACCATAATTATGCAATATAACAATAAGTATCACCAAAATATTGAATTAAAACAAGAGCACCTCATGACACTTCCAAGTTCCCGCCAAAACTCCAAAATAATATTATTATTTTTTATTACAACAAAATATGTAAAATAAATTAATTGATTGACGGTGTCAATTTGGCGCACACAAACAAAAGAAAAGAATTTTAAAAATGTCAAAACCGGAAACTAAACAAGGTTGCAACAAAAAAGATTTTACTGTTTTGAACTATTTTGAAATTGAAATAAAACTATTTTGCGGATTTTATCGCGGTTTTTTAATTAATATTTTCTCCCGACGTTTCGAAGGCTTTGCAGCACTTCGTGGTCACGGGCACATTTTGAAATGTAAGTTTAGTGCTATCTTCAGGTAATTTAAAGAAACTATATTTAAATATGACAAGCATCTGACAGATCACTTTGACTGACATGCCCCTGAATTGGTCCTTCGAGCTGGATCGGGATACGTCCAAAGCCTGAAAAGCAGGAGTCCACGGATTGCAACCATAGGAATTAGGAAGAACAACATCTTAAACTACGGGTGTAGTCCGCAGCCGGGTGAAAGAGAACATCTTCAGTAAGAAGACAGGACGCGGCAGCTCATACGAAGCGTGGAGCGCGAGCCGACGTCCCACGTCACCTGTGCCTGAAGTATAGTCCATGCTGACGGGGTCACGAGATTGCTGTGTGCTTGAGGTTAAATGTGAGTACACGTCTATATTTTACCTGGAGAAGATCATCAAAATTAAATATTAACGTGTAATTTGCTTGGGAAATTTTGGACCTCTTCTAATACTGGAGTCCAATAATCATGGAAAATTTAAGTAATTTACAATTTATCATTAACAATACTATAACAAAGGCAACGATTAACTTTAAGAAATCGCCTAAAGAAAGAATCACTTCCTCTTATATTGAAAATAGATTGGAGAGCTTAGAGCGAAGTTGGACAACATTTTATGAAAATAATATTAAAATTATTTCGCAATTTACGTCTGCAGAGTTAAAGGAGTCCAGATACATTACACAAAATTTGTATGAAATAACGGAGGAATTGTATATAGACTACAAAACATATTTGAAAGAGGCTTTAACAAAAACGGTGAAACATAAATCTAATGAAGCATCAGAATGTGAATCCAAAAGTAATGCATTAAAATTAGCAAAAATTCAGTTACCTATATTTTCAGGAAGTTATTCTAGTTGGATTACCTTTCGGGATTTATTTGTATCTCTCGTTCATAACAACAGAGAATTGGATGATGTTCAGAAGCTTCATTATTTAAAAACTAATTTGTCAGGTGAGCCTCAAGGTCTTTTACGTTCTACTCCTATAACTAGTAATAATTATGAAATTTGTTGGACAAAATTAAAAAATAGATATGATAATAAAAAATATTTATCGAATTCGATTTTAAAAAGATTTATGAGTCAAAAGAATATATTAGTAGAATTATCTAGCGCTTTAAAAGATTTATTAGATACGTCAAATGAGTGTTTACATTATTTACGTAATTTAGATATTAATATTGAAAATTGGGACCTTATCGTCATCTATATTTTAACTTTAAAACTAGACACCGAGACACGTACAGAGTGGGAAGCATTAACTAGTGAATGTTTAAATGAGCTTCCAACTTATAAAGAGTTTGAGAGGTTTTTAGAAAAGAAATTTAGATCGTTGGAGTTCTTAGATAAAAAACCGCAGCAAAAAGTGCCCAATCGCAATATTTCTGTCAATTACGTAACTGATATTACTTGTGCCTTTTGTAAGGATAAACATAAAATAGCAAGTTGTAAACAATTTATACAACTAGATTCTGAAGCACGCAGTAAGTTTGTCCAAGCAAATTCTTTATGTTTTAATTGTTTAGGGATTAATCACTCAGTATACGCATGTCGTCAATCTACCAGATGTCGTTTGTGCAAAAGAAAGCATCACACACTTCTTCATTTTAAAAATGTTCCCAATCCAGCAGATAATAGTCATGATGATAAAAATGTTGGAGAAAATGTAGCCACATCATCAGCGAGAAAGTCCACAAATGTTGTAAGTTGTTTCTCAAACAATCACAATCAAGTATTATTAGCTACTGCCTTAGTTTCAGTGGAGTCGAGAAACGGGACTGCAATGGTTCTCAGATCCTTGTTAGATCAAGGGTCTCAAGCATCGTTTATAACAGAATCCGCAGTTCAATTATTGGGTTTGAGAAAGGTGCAAAGTGAAAATTGTATTTCAGGTCTAGGCGGTGATTCCAGTGCCTCGATCACTTGCAGATCGATGGTTTATGTTAACATTCAATCACGTGCAGACCCCAGCTTTGTTATAACTGTCAAAGCTTATGTACTTAAGAAGCTAACCTCACTATTACCAGACTGCAAGGTAAAAGCTCAAGTTTTGTTAACTAATTCATCTATGGTTTTAGCAGATCCGTCATTTGATATTCCAAATAAGATTGATCTTCTATTGGGAGCAGAAGTATATGGCCAGATATTGTTGGAAGGAATTGTGAAAGACCAATCAGGTTCTCTTATTGCGCAAAATACCAAACTTGGTTGGGTCTTATCTGGTCAGCTCATTAATGTCAACCATAGCGAATCAAATAAAGCATGTCATAATGTAATCGTTAGTTTACATTCGACACAAGTAAGTGATAATGAACTTATTAAAAAATTCTGGGAGATAGAAGCTGAGCCTAGCAACAATTATGAACGTAAGCAGCTCACTCCCGAAGAACAAAAATGTGAAGATTTGTTTACATCATCAACCAAACGTGATGAGTTTGGTCGCTATATTGTTCGCTTGCCTTTTAGATCGGATGAACGTAAATGTTTAAATGGGTATTCATATAAAGAGGCTTATAAGCGACTTATTTCGTTAGAGAAACGTTTTAAGAAAAATTCACAATTTAAAGCTCAGTATTCTGCTGTAATTAACGAATATCTGGCTCTTAATCATATGGAAATAATAGAAAACGGTTTTAAAGATAAAGATAATGCCGTATACTTGCCTCATCATGCTGTTGTTCGTGAGGACAGGATAACTACTAAGGTACGAGTTGTGTTTGATGCATCGTATGCTGGGAGTAATGAAGCATCGCTTAATAATGAACTATTAGTGGGACCGAGATTACAACCTGAACTTCGACATATAGTCATGCGTTGGAGATGTTTTCCAATCTGTCTTGTTGCCGATATTGTTAAAATGTACAGGCAAGTGAAAGTAGCCGATGAAGACACAGATTTTCAGCGTATATTATGGCGTGAAAATCCAGATGAAGAGATTCAACATCTCCGTCATTTACGAGTGACATTTGGTGTATCATCAGCGCCTTACTTGGCCGTACGGTCATTGCAGCAACTATATTACGATGAAAGTAATGAATTTATTTTAGTCAAATATAGAATTCTTTCAGATTTCTATATGGATGATTTCATGTCTGGAGGACAGTCTGTAAACGAAGCAGTTCAAATTTATGAACAAATGTCAACTATGGTAAAACGAGGAGGTTTTCAGCTACAGAAGTGGATGAGCAATGATAATGAGTTAATGAATAAAATAAAGGAAGGAAGTGAAGTACAGGAGAATGGCATAGAACTAAAAATAGATGATGTCTCAAAAATCTTAGGCTTAATGTGGAATAAGAAAACAGACGAATTTCAGTATACTGTCCGTCTTCCTCCGCTAGAAACTCCAGTCACGAAGCGCAAAGTTATTTCTGATATTTCTCGATTATTCGATCCCCTCGGATGGATAACACCAGCCATAATTACTGCTAAAGTTTTTATTCAGAAAATATGGTTGGCTGGGATTGAATGGGATACAGAATTACCTGAGTCACTCCTCATGGATTGGATTGACTATCGTAATGATCTCTGCGAGCTGAAGAATTTTAAGCTGCGACGTTGGATCAACTCTACTAATAAAAATAAAACTACAGAGCTACATGGATTTTGTGACGCATCGAATGTAGCATATGCTGCAGTAGTATATGCACGAGTGATCGATGAGCATGGTAAAATTCACGTCAATCTGGTTACATCAAAGTCGAAGGTAGCTCCAGTTAAACAGATCTCAATACCACGGCTTGAACTTTGTGGAGCGGTTTTATTAGCTAAACTCTTGCATGAAGTATCTTCAATTCTACAGGTTCCAAAGGATCAAATTCATGCTTGGACTGACTCCTCAGTTATTTTAGCTTGGTTGAGCAGTCATCCTAGTCGGTGGAAGACGTTCATCGCCAGTCGGGTTTCAGAAATACTTACCTTAATGGAAGGAACTCAATGGTCGCACGTTCCATCGAATGAAAACCCAGCAGATTGTGCATCGCGTGGTGTCAAACCCTCAGAATGTGATGATTTGCAGTTGTGGAAACAAGGTCCTCTGTGGTTAAATGAAGAAAAAATTAGTTATGGAATGAAGAAAATACAAGACACTAAGTTAGAAGAAAAAATAATAAAACAAAAATGTCATGCGACTGTGGAGTTTAATGATGATATAATGTTAAAATATTCAAAGTTCAGCAGATTAATAAGAGTTATAGCATACTGTAGGAGGTTTTTACGTTTGATGACACCTGAAAATAAAAGAAATGAAGTTAGTAACTGGTTAACAACAAAGGAATTAAATGATGCGTTACTTACCTGTGTAAAAATTTGCCAAAATCAACATTTTAATGAAGAAATAGAAGCAATAAGATTGAACAAAAAAATAAGAAAGAAAAGTAAACTTACCTCTTTGAATCCTTTTTTAGATGATGTTGGAATATTACGTGTGGGTGGTCGTCTACATAAAGCACACATTGATGAAAAAATAAAACATCCTATACTTATTCCGCATAGGTCTCACTTCACCTATCTCTTGATTTCTGATGCCCATGAAAGGACATTACACGGCGGTCCACAACTGATGTTAAATTTATTACGATCAAGATATTGGATAATTAATGCAAAAGCTCTTGTGAGACATTACTTGCATAATTGTACGATTTGTGTGCGTTATTCATCTCAAAGAAATCAGCAAATGATGGGCCAGTTACCGGAAGTTAGAGTCACAGCACAAAAGCCTTATCAATCCAGCGGCGTTGATTACGCTGGTCCTATCAATATTCGAACTTCCAAAGGTCGAGGTCATCATTCCACCAAAGGATACATTTGTCTATTTGTTTGTATGGTAACTCGAGCTATACATCTTGAAGTTGTTAGTGACCTGACAGCTCAGAGTTTTTTAGCGTCATTTAAACGGTTTGTGGCTAGGCGAGGTCGTGTACTGGATTTGTGGAGTGATAATGGAACAACATTTGTAAAGAGTTCTAAGGAGTTAAAGCAGTTGTTTAATGCAGAAAAGTCGTTTGTATCTCCGGAAATTGCCGATTTTCTTGTTACAAATGGCACAAATTGGCATTTCATACCTCCACATGCACCAAATTTTGGAGGTCTATGGGAAGCAGGAGTCAAGTCAACAAAGCATCATTTAAGAAGGGTAATTGGTAACAGCATGTTAACGTTTGAGGAAATGACAACGGTGCTCTGTCAAATTGAGGCTTGTCTAAATTCGCGTCCCATATCTTCGATTTCCAGCAATGTTGAAGATCCCTGTCCTCTAACTCCTGGTCATTTTATAATAGGTGAACCGTTGGTAACTGTCTCTGAAGTAAATTATGAAACATCTTCTCTTGGTAGTCTTAAAAGATGGCAACTCATGCAAAAGATGTTTCAACATTTTTGGCGCCGTTGGTCGGTGGAGTATCTTAGCCAGTTACAACATAGGTATAAGTGGTCTAAGTGTGTTACAGAACCAAACATTGGAGACATTGTTTTGGTGAAAGAGGATGGTCTTCCTCCTGGTAGGTGGTTGTACGGGATCATTTTTAAGAAATATCCGGGCTTGGACAATCTTACTCGTGTAGTGACGTTGAGATGTAAAAATAAGGAAATAATTCGTCCTGTATCAAGGCTAATTGTATTACCGGTGTCGTCTTAATTATGTATCTTATAATTAATTAGACTTTTTTTATACATAAATGTTATTTTATAAAATATTTAAAGATGTGTTACAATTAATTCATGTTTTATGTTTTTTTATCTTTGAACCAGCAAAGGTACATATTGCAATACATTGTCATGGTGGGCGGTTATAATTATTCTGAGGGAATCTTGGTGATTTGACTGTTTAATTTGTTTATATGAGCTTTCAGTTTGTGTTTGTTATTATGGACATATCTGTCCATGGTGGGCGGAATGTCTAATCTTAGGTTTACTCCGTGTGTCTAAACCTGTATTTATTTAAATTGTCAAATTGTAATTTTCATAAATGTGTCAATAGATGGTGTTATGTAAAAGTTACATCGCGATATCAAGATTCTCCTACCAATGTACTTAAGGTTTTGAAGTCAAGGAAATAAATGTCTTTCTCGCAAACTAAGTTTTATTTTAATTCACTGCTGGATATTTTGGGGACGTTGAACACAGTGGCAACATTATACTTTCATTCAGAAATACACTTTCGCACACACCATATTCGCACTAAACTACGAAATGATCAAAAAATTTGAAAACTACAACCGGGATTTTGGCAATAATATTCGTTATTCATGGATGATTTTTGGCAAGATGTTAAAAGAGGTAAAGACGAATATGTGGTGTCATTTAGTAATGCAATGTAAAAATGATCCTGTATAACTCTTTCATCAGAGATACACATTACACAATCTAAGTTAAAAAAAAATGGTAAAGGGGGGGGGGGGGGGCTTGTTACCCTTTTGTTTCCGTCGGGGGTTAAAAACCTATTTTGAGCTCCCTCAGTCGTTAACCATAACTGTTTATCACATAATACCTTAGTACCAAAGGCAGAATTAACAGATCTTATCAAATAATTATTTGGAAAGCGGAAAATCATTGAGATTGAAATATGCAAACATAGGTAGGTATCGTATTTGTATTTCTAAAACTGGCTGATTTAAACTATAGTTATATATACCTACACGTGCCCGGGGAAGCATCTGTATTTATTTGTTTATTTATTTATTAATTTATTGTATACCAGCTTTTGCCCGCGGTCCGCCCGCGTTAAAAAGTTTGCCCGGGACAAAAGTCCCGCTTTATGTTTTGCCGGGATAAAAAGTAGCCTATGTGTTAATCCAGGAAATGATCTACCCGTGTGCCAAATTTCATCGAAATCCGTTCAGTAGTTTTTGCGTAAAGAGTAACAAACATCCATACATCCATACTTACAAACTTTCGCGTTTATAATATTAGTAGGATTTTGTATTTATTTATATGTATTTTACACAATTCGCACGCATCAAGAGAATTCTCCTAAATTTACTTCTCGGCTGCCGTCGCGTTAGTGCTACTCTTTTTATTACCACTTTAATATTTAAATATATATCCGCCCGGCACAGACTTCGTATTTTTTTCTTTTTTGTAAAGTTAAAGGACTTGATACACCCGACTTTGTAAATTAAGTAAACTAATTTTAAAATTCACTTAATAAGGTCTTGAGACCGGCAGAGTGAAAATTGGTTGGTAATAAAATTTTCACAAAACATTTTCTCTAAGTTAAGTTTCTTGAAAATGTTATGAATTATAAAATTTTCCGTATCAGTTTCATGAAAATTTCATTATAATGAGCTAAGTAGTACGCAGTAAATTGTAATTTATTTATGATATTATTATGCTTAGTAATTAGTATTATACTATACATAGTACGCAGAAAAGTTCCATAATACTGTTATTACATTATAACAAATAATTTTACTTGGAATATTATTAAATTATGTATATTTTAAAGTAATTTCTTTTCTATAAAAAACATATTAAAGCAGACTTTCTCGATATAGATGATGCCATCCACGATGACGCGCCTCACTACTACAATCCAAATGAACAACCTTTCGCTTTTAGTTTAGTTCTGTAAATATACACTAAATACCTTTGAGTATACATATACACTATAATGAATCATAAAACTCCTCTTAATCAGCGAAATCCTCGCTCAAAAATTGGTAGCGCGCGTCATCGCAGATGAAATAATCTGTACACACGGAATCTGAAAACCAACTCGCTCTCACGAGCCATTACAGGCATTCAATGAGATAACAGCTTGACCAATATTGAAATTCTGCAAATTTTAATCTTACGTCCATGAAACATCGTAATCGTATTTCCTTCAAAATTATATATGGCTATCGATATACATAACAACCGGGGACCGAACTGCGGACCAAGGAGATTAAAATATTTATTTAGCGGTCCCCCGACGCGACGACCCTTGGTTCAAAAATTACTAGATACTTAAACGACAAAGGCACCTTTAATATTTTACTTTTTAGAGATTTTTTGGGTCGGGGGTTATTTAAATTTTAATGTAATTTACATTTCAAACTTTTTAACTTACTTTATTCTCCATGATAGGGCCTTGATAATCAACTATCTAACACCCACTCGTTGAGACCATCCTTATGAGCCCAAACACGCTATATCTACTATAAGTTGCTAAGGAGTTGGGTATCCCGCAGACTACTTGATGCTGTAGCATCAGCTCATGTTTAAAAATATTGCCGAAGTCACTGTACACCAACTGATATTCATAAATTATAGCTAAGAACCATCTCGATCACATAGGCTTTCAAACAAAAAAAAAACCGCGTCAAAATTTGTTCATTCGTTTGAGAGCTACGATGCCACAGACAGACATACAGATACACAGATACACACCCTAAACTTATAATACCCCTCTTTTTCTGTCGGGGATTAAAACGCAAACAGAATTCTGCAAAATTACATCAAATGGAATGAAAAAGGCCAAAAACCGTATACGCATTCGTCAGACGGTCGGTATTCGGTCAGATTGCATTTACTATTCGCTATTAATTCCAGTGATCCTTTCAGCATACGAAAGAGGCTTGATGGGGACTACTCTGGAGAGATCTTGTTAGATAGGTACTGTTTACTGGTAGTAGGTCTCTCATATGTAAGAGTCCGTCTGGGTGGGTACCCCCGCAATGTCTATTTCTACCGCCAAGCAGCAGTGTTCATGCACTGTTGTGTTTCAGTTTGAAGGGCATTTTAATCAGTGTAACTACTGAACATAATGAGACTTAACATCTTATGTCTCAGGATGATGAGCGCAGTGGAATGCCACTACTGAATAGTGTTGCTACTGTTTATGGGTGGTCGTATCGCTTACCATCAGGTGAATGGCATGCTCGTCTCGTCATTCAATATAATAAAAAAAAATTGCTGAATGCATGTTACATAACGCGAAACGTTGACGGAACATTAATTTTTACTTATGGACTTGAGGTTTTGTTCTACGTTTTTGCTCGAGGTTCCTTCCGCATTTTTTTAAGTACTTATAAGTCTTGTCATTTTGTTGCTCATAAAAAGTGACCTGTATTCATTATCTAGGGCTGTCTGTATGCCTTTCAAACAAAGCTATTCAGTGGTTAAGTCTTTAATTTGAAATCATGTGTGATGCAGGAGATTCGATTTTGAAGTCTTTATGTACGCGACACATTGATGTATTAAAAAACCCTTTTTAATACATCAATGACGCGACAGTAAAATAAATTAATATAAATATAACGTGGCACTGGTTATCAGTAAGAATAATGCATAGAAACCTGAATTAATTATCTCACGGAAGGCAATGTTAAAAATAATCATTCGAATCTATGTATAAAATCTGCTAACAATACCATTTATATTTATTGAAGTACGGATTTAGAAACGATGTGACCATAAAATTCATCTACGTAACCGAAAAATTTGTATTCTTCGTACAGATTTCGTTTTATTATTAACATATTGGAATGTCGTTCATAGCAAAGTGCAGAGATAATAATAATAATAATAATAATAAAAATTTATTCAGTAACCAAAACTTTCTTTATCTAGTAATGAGGTTGAAGCCTTCTATTAAGTACAAGAATACTTGTGTCAGAAGACTTCGCTCCTCCATAACAATGACATACTTAGTTTATCAATATAATAACTAAAATAGTTAAAAGTTATTACAAAACATAAAATAAAGTAATATCAAAAGTGTATGTGTTTGTGTGTGTGGACTTGTGTGTGTGTGTGATAGAGATAATTCTTGTAAAATGGATATTTCGTATAAGAGTTGAATGTGACATCTAAAATGACATAGACTCATACCTTTTCCCTTTTCAGGGGTAAGCAGAGTTGTATCCCACCCACAGTTCGGTCTCATGTAATAGGGGGTGAGACCATTGCCATTTACCGGGCACATTTCCAGACTCCTGGTTGATACTGAGTAGAAAAACCCAACATTACTTTGCCCGACCCGGGATTCGAGCCCGAGGCCTCAACACGATAGTCGTACCACACACACAATATAACTATGCCACCGGGGTATCTATAATGCCGATTGAAAGAACTTTGCTAAAGAATTAAAGTTCATGTAAAAAATATTTTAAATTTTGGTCGTCACAAATTTTTACCTTCACCAAACATATGTAAAGTGAATTAAAATAATACTTCATAAGACTATTTATTTATTTATTTAAAAAAGGTACATCAACAGTACATTATATTCAATACTCTAATACAATTTACTTAGGCTTAAAACTAATACATGCACGGTCATGCACCAATTACAGATGTACACAACATTACTTAAAAAATATATAAATTATGATAGTACCGAGCTTAACCGCAGGAGGTACGGGTAAACAGTATAATATTACACATGTTGATCAAAAGGAACGTCTACATTTGTTTTTGAAAATATTTATGGTATCAAAAAATATGTCAATATGTGGCACTTTGGCACAGATTTCATTGTAGATAGTAGATATTCTACGTATGGGCGAGTTATACCCAACATTTGTTCGGCTTTGTGGTAGGTGGAAGAGTTCAGTTCGCGGCTGTCTAGGCAGCCGGTATGGTATCGACAACCCAAAGCGGTCTAGCAAATGCTCGCACTGAGAAAACCCATTAACACATCTGTATAAAAACATAAGGTCGTGCTGTTTCCGTCGATTGCGTAACGAATACATGTTAAAAAAAGAAAGACGAGTTTCATAAGGACATCGGTGTGAGATACCTTGTGAGGTAAACGCCAAGTGCTTCGTGAAAGCACGTTGTACTGATTCTATGCGCTGCGAATGCACTGAATAAAATGGATTCCACACGACACTTGCAAATTCTAGATGACTACGAACCAGGCAATTAAACAATAAAATCTTTGTTGAAGGTTGAAATATTTTTGCATTTCTCTTTACAAACGCTAACATCCGTGACGCAGCTCTAACGACCTCAGAGATATGACAAGTGAATTTTAATTTGCTATCGAGGATAACACCAAGATCGCGTATTTCAGTGGTTTCCACCAGGTATTCATTATTTATTTTATAAGATGACAATACGGGATACATTTTCTTAGTATAGCGAATATAGGAACATTTGGTTGGATTCAATACCATACAATTAGCGACTAAGATAAGACTAAAGAAGCAGCAGATCGGGCTCTGTGGCGTATCTTGGGAGAGGCCTATGTCCAGCAGTGGACTGCAACGGGCTGATGATGATGATGATGAAGACTAAAGATTTATTTGCTACAGATAAAACATTTGACGCACGAAATTCCAAAATCACATCGAAAGAAAATCAGTTGCCTTTGTATAAATCCGCGAAGATCGACGAGAATTTAAGTCCTCCCGCGGTAGTTGTTAGGCCTCCGAGTGTAGCGATACGATGTGGCAATTTACATTAATTCGCTATATTTTCGCCAGGCACTCGTTTGCCGTAATCCTCCAGCGTTATGCAAACAGCATCACCGCGAGCCCTTCTCGAATGATCCACTTTAGTAAACATAAAGATTATCTTCGAATACTTGTAGAAAACAAATAAGATATCCATTTGAGTCTTAAAACAGTATTGCTAGTGTACTCTCAGGATCTTCTTCAGAAGATTATACTCAATGTAGATAAAAAAAGTATATTTTTTGGTTAATACCACAAGGTCTTTTCATCGTATGAATTCTTAAATTAGTGTTCCTACATTATTAACTTTGTATTTCAAATTATAACATCATAAAAATCACGATTCATTTCATGGTCTTTACAAATACAAGTCTTCATTCGTCCTCAAAATCTGAACTTCAAAACAAATCTTAGGGCGGTATTAATAAATGAATCTCAAGTTTGAGTTACATCTCAAGTAGGCATAATGTATGGAACTATTAATACATTATGTCTACTTGAGATGCAACTCAAACTTGATATTGATTTATTAATACCGCCCTTAGTTTCTGTTATTTTTATGAGCCCGTTCAATAGAGGACGTAAACCGACATCGCGATATGAACCATGCAGACATAGTATACTATGGAGCCCCGTAAGACCACCCATTCAGCGCGGCTTTATTGGTACGGACAAGATTTTATGACGTTTGGAGGAAACGAGCGCGTTCATTGCCTCCTGAGCACCAGACATAGTTATACTTTATAATGATTGACTATGTTATTACCGTGTACCTAATATCGAAGTTGTTTGATTTATTTTTGGGAACTGGGTGGGTTGGAATTAGGTAGAGAGATTGATGGTCATTTTATTGAGAAATATCTAAATTGGTTTATTGTGAAGGATATCGGATCTTGAGAGACGTTAACAAAATGTAGCCCGTATGACGCGTTCACGGATCAGCTGCGGCGTGCTGCCGCCGCAGGTAGATAGTGGTAGAGGAGAGAAGAGAAACTCAGAGTTTTAGGTTCGTGGTACGAGCTTTATTTTGCAACTCCGCGTTACACTCGGTACGGTTTGCTGATGGTATGCAAACGAGAGTCACTGGCCTGCGGGGACTCCGATTCAGGCGAACGGCACGACGCTGATGCACGTGGCTAGCTCCGGCGGCAGCTCGCCGGGCAGATGGTAGCGCCACGTGGTCTGCGCAGCGGTGGTGAGGTGGTCGGGGTTAGCACACCCGACTGCGATGGTGGTGGTGAGCACGTGGCCGGGGCCAGCACCCGCAACGATGGTGCACACGTGGCCGGGGTCAGCACCCGCGACGACGATGGTGGTGGTGCGCACGTGGCGGAGTCAGCACTCCGCACCGTGGAGGGACGGCGGTGAGCACGTGGCTGGGATCGGGAGTCAGCACTCCCGACGCCAGCGGAGCATGGAGTCAGCACTCCACACCGTGGAACATGCCGGGTCAATGCCGCACCGCAGAGAAAACCCCAACGGGAACAACGATGTGCGTGGCAACACGTAGTTAGTAATATGTAGTGTTGCTACGGCGAAAACGATTGCAAAAAGAGGGCGCGCGTGACATTGCACGCTTATTTATACGGGCGCCGTTCAGACGTACGTCAAAACTAGTGACAGCTTAACCAGCCAATACAAAACATTAGTGGTTTTGATTGGTAGTTAAGGTGACGTAAACGGTAGTCCGTTTACGAAGATAGTTATCGTTCCTAGCAACGTTACACAGCCTATATATGCAGTTGCAGACGGGCCGGCATAATTTTGTCGACTGGATAGAGATAATCATCTGTCGTCAGTCGACACTTTATTTGGAACCCACTCTATTTACCATGAGATGCAAAGTGACTTTCTATGAAGTTCGTAGGTTATAGTTTTTGGTCATCTAAATCAAAATTGACCAACTTTATCTCATACAGAATTTTCATTAATGGAACTCTTGTGGTTGTTTATGTAACTTTATTTTTATTATATCATCCATGACTAGATCATTGGTAGCTATTTTCATTGCGTCATGAAGCTGCATCAGGCAACGTGCTCATGTCTCCTCTTCGTAAGTATTTTATTTAAACCACGAAGAAGTGTTAGTAATATCCACATTAGAACAAATAAAAAACTGTTACCACAGAATATTCCAGACGTGGTAAGAAGGGGTGAAATTTGTATATTATAATTGGCTGAGCTTTTTTCCATGGGTTCGTAAGGTGGAAGCTTGACACCAATTCCAATTCCAAGCTCGAACTATATCGATAATTTCATCGCATAATCTGGCAATCAAGATATATTATCCCCTAAAATAGACTTCCACCCTCAATAAAACCTACAATTGCTGTAAGCAAGTTTATCCTTCGTAAATATAACAAGAAAACACCAAATGATTCAGACGTAGCCAGTTACAATATTTTTATCAATACTTGTTCTTACATTTTATTCTGGGTTCTGATAACAGATAAACTTTGCAGCAGACATATCGGTAAATCATTCGGCAGCTCTCTATAGTACGTGCTTCTCAAATCGAAACTCAAGACCGTTCCTTACATTTGCACTCGCAACATTAACAATGATTTAGTTATATCGAGCATTCTAACGTGAAATATATGTATGTAAAAAGAATTACACATTTAAAGGTTGCTCACATATTGTTACTTGACAGTAAAAATAGACAAAACCACATAGACACATACCTACCCACATAAACTCTGGTATAAGTCCTATTATCCGGTACTGTTATATATTTATTTGAAAGTTACTTTACTCTAAATGCTAAATATCTTCATATAATCGAACCTCATTATGTTTAATAACTTAATTTTTCAATAACCCGAGCCTGATAGAAACTGGAAACATTGTAGTCTTCGTGTCACTTCACGATAAATAATGATGAGATGAAATTAAAATGTCGTTAAGGGCCATATTGCGAAGGCAATGTGTTATTGATGCGGTTATTTTCGTCGCTGCAGGGTGTGCAGACGACTCTAAACATTTGTGATCGTAATGAAAACTTGATGTTCTTGGAGGGTTTCTTATCGTTTATCGATTAAAATTGGTTAATAATAATTGAGTCATTGCTTTAGTATAGTTCACTTTTAGGGTGCAGCAAAATGCGTAAAAAATATTGTGCGTGACTTATTTGAAAATGAAATTAAATTACCATTTTTTTCGTCCGGTTCCGTGGGGCGGGAAAATTTTCCGGGCGGCAAGAAACCACGCTACGCCAGAGCCTATTGTTTAGGAAATGATAAAAACGGGTTATCAAACGCCCAGACACAATAAAATTGAATATTTCACTAATCTTTTTTTAATGTAACTGATGAAGTAATCAGTAATATCTCCGAAACTTAGAACCATATTTCAATATCCATCCTCATTTTGGAATGTCTTAAAATCTTAGTAATGAAAGTAAATAATTTAAACATCACATATGTAAAATTGACCCTATGTCTAATAAAACGTAGCTACAGATAAAACAATTGTAGAGTCATTTTCTCCTGTCTCGTTTCTGTCTCGTTGCACCCTAGGGGCAAAATTTATATTTTTCTAATCTATACGTCTATACATATAAATAAAATTGGAGTGTCTGTTTGTAATATTGAAATAACCGTTTTTTACTACATGTATATGAATATATATACGGTACATACACCAAAATAACATTTTTTTCAATTTTTGTCTGTCTGTCTGTTTGTTCCGGCTATTCTCGGAAATGGTTGGACCGATTTTGACGGGACTTTTATTGGCAGGTAGCTGATGTAATAAGGAGTAACTTAGGCTACTTTTTATCCCGGGAAAATATAAAGCGGGACTTTTATCTGGGAAAACTCATTCACGCGGGCGGAGCCGCGGGCAACAGCTAGTAAGAAATATGATGGCCGAGGCAAGAAACTTCATGGCAAAATGCACTACTTCCTTGAAACTGCACCAAAACGTTGTATTTATGTAGTTTAAGCTGACGATGTGTTAAGTCGTTAAGCCTTATCGAGGCCTTAACATTCCGACATAGACTTGCCATTAGTCTAATAGCACTACAGCGTATATGTACTTGTAGATCTTAAGTATTAAGATCAACCTATTACGGTTGACCATAAATAGGAGCTGACTTCACGAACTACGGTCGTTGTCGTTAGATGTTAAATGTTTATTATATTTATTAGGCCTAAACCCTCTCAGTAGGAGAGGAGGCCCTACTGAGAGGCCCACTGCTCAACAGTGGGCAGAATATGATACAGGGCTAGTGTGGTGGTGGCAGTATATTTATTAAAATAGCACCGCCACATTACATCGTCATCGTATTAATAAAAATTCATTCCGATATTATGGAAATTTTAGTATGCGAATTATTATTATTGTGTGCTCCACAAAATAACATGAATAATAATATTAAAGTATTAGTTGAGAAGCTTATATTATTGTATGTGCCATAATTTTTTAAACAAAATATAACCTTGGTCACATGCTGCTGTTTTTTTCCTCTATTGCTGTTGAATAATGAAGCGAGCATGCCGTTCGCCAGATGGTACGCGATATGACCGCCCATAAACAGTAGCAACACCTTACAGAAATTTGAATTACAAAGTACTGCGTAGCACTTCACTGCGCTCGCCACCCTGAGACATAAGAGCGTTTCTACATTATTCGATACGATATTGGTGTGGGACGCCGATAGCCGATATCCGATATCCGCCAGTATACCAGTCTCGGATCCAATATCCGATATCGTACCGGACAATGTGAAAGTTACAAATATCTTATCTTACTAATATTATAAATGCGAATGTTTGTAAAAATGTTTGGATGTTTGTATGTTTGGACGTTTGTTAGAAGTACACCTAGATAGCTCATGGCCTGGATAAACACATAGGGTACTTTTAATCCCGGTAATTTGCTGCCATGGGAAAGAATCTATTTTAATCTGTTTTTTTAAGTAGATGGTTCTGGCGCAATACTGTGTTTTGAGGACTTTTAACGAGGACGAAGCTGCGAACATCACCTGGTATTTCATACGTTTTACTTGCCCCGATATCTGTATCGGCGGCGGATACCAATATCCGATCGGATAATGTGGAAACGCTCTTAAGCCCAGTAGCTCATACTAGATTTATTCTATTTCATTAAAGTTCACAATTATTTTTATGTTTCCTTATTCTACTTTTGTCATTTCAACCATTTTGACCATTTTGACTTTTTGTTGTATTTTATTTTTAATTTATTTACCATTTTAATATCAATTTTAATTAGATTATGTTCATTGATGTATTTTTAATACATCAATGATTATGCTCCTTTTATTTTATAGACTAATATGAATGTTGTGCATGTCTGCTATAAATATAAACGCTAGATAGTAAGGTTATAATTTTTTATTGTAATGCAAGTGTTTATGTTGTTGACATGCCTTCTTAATAAATAAATAAATAAATAATAAATATACTACAATAAATATTTGCGATTAAACAATACGTTAGTAGGTATATACCTAGAAGATCTCTCGTATATGAAAGACCATGCATCACAATAATTATTGCAAACTAGTTTTGCTCGCAGCTTCAGCCACGTGAAGATTTTTCCAGGATAAAAATCACGAAAATGAAAGCATATTTTTCCGGAATAAAAAGTAACGTATGTCCTCCCCAGGGTCTCAAGCTATCTTTATACCAAATTTAATCGAAATCTTTAAGTAGTTTTTGAGTTTATCGCGCTCAGACAGACAGACGAGGCGGTGGACTTGTTTTATAATATGTAAAGATATCAAACTGCTATCTTGTTCCCTAGGTTAAAAATTTCAGAATTCTAATCGTTGATAATGAATACCTCATGAGAATTAGCGTTTAATACTTTGGCACATATGCGCTCATTCCTATAATTAGGGATTTTAATTCAAGCGGCCCAATTGTGGATTTTCCATTGCATTGCATAATATGCCATTATTATGCCGTGCCACGCAGTGTTTTGATATTCAAAGTTCTGGTAGTGGGTCGTGTTGCTACTGTTTATTTGAAATAGTGTCATTTACATAAATGGTTGCAAGTTCTATGTAAACTTAACTATAACTTCGAGTTAATCATCTCCGATAAACTCATGGTTGCAACTGCAGCTCCCGATAGTCCTTGGGGAGTTTTAGCTTTCGTACTAAGCGTAAAAATAAAATAAATTAAAAAGTTTCCTCCTTGAGGCACGGAAGACGGGAAAAAACTGAGTGAACTAAGATAATCGATAGCACTAAGTACATTTTTCAAGTATTATTAAACTTGAACAACGGCGAGTCGATAAGTTTTTACAGATTTTAAATTAACTTATGCAAGATTAACTTAGTTATAAGTCTTCGAAAATATACCGTTTTAATTTATTATGGCCTTTTGACTTCCACACGATGGTTGTTGGGGAATCTAAAATCAAGACAATATTACGGACTCAAATTTTACCTGGACCATGAATTTAACCCTAGGACCAAGACTGATAGTTCATACATAAGCTAAAGCGTTTAGAGTGTGTGTAAATGCAATTTATTAAAAAGCCATTGGAAGTGTCTCGGTGGTGTAGTTGTATTAAGGTACGACTCAAATTTCTGCCTGATACGGCGATAGACTCGCCCCCTATCACATCATGGTACTAAAATACGCACCGCGAAAAGTGGGTACACTAGTTGCGCCTCTGCCTACCCCTTCGGGGATAAAAGGTGGTATGTGTCCATTGGAATATTGTTCGGTAACAAAGTCAAGTTACTAAACATTCAGTCGGAAATAGAGCCTTTGATTTTTTAACCGATTTATACACGCTCGACCACAGTCAAAATGTTAGATGAATACTACTAATTAACCATAACGAGTTAAAAATTATTATCTTTAAAATGTTCACTGCGCTTGGTACGGAGTCGCGTTTCAAAGGTGAAAACAACTGTATCCAGTTTAAATTTGTTTGAAGTTCGTTCCCAAATTTCACTAACGAACGGATATAAAACGTGACCGAAACGATCTTACGTAATACAAGGAACTTAATTACACCTTAATGGCTGTTTTACACGAGGACAGTGTAACTGAGCGAGTGATTACTAAACGTTCAAGTTTTGCTTGTGGTGATGATATTTTTAACCGATTTCAAAAAAGGAGGAGGTTTTCAATTCGTCGGATTCTTTCTTTTTTAAGTATGTTACCCGATTGCTGGACGACGCCTGGACCTGGATATTTTTTTTGTTTAAAAGGGTATACTTCTTAGGGATTCCATTGGTATCAAGTCAGGTTCTGATGATAGGATCCTGGAGAATTCGAGGGAACTCATAAAATTTTATAGGCACACTTGATGTGATTTTGGTATTTTTTATAGTGACTCGTGCATTTTTTACCTTTGTTTTACACGAAGACAGTTACTTGAACAGTTTAACTGAGCCAGTGATTTGTGTTTCAAGTTTTGGATTAGTCGGTGAAGCGTCGATGCTCTTTGGCAGTGGAATGGCCGCTTAATTAGTTTCATGTTTGTTTACTGCTAAATGCTTTTACTTGGAAAGCGGCCACTTCACATATCTACTAAGAGGTAGAACTGCGCTTTAGTGGTACATTTTCGTAGTTCGCAATACATTTACCACCTGGGAATGAAAAATCTTTCATCTATTGTATTAATTATAATTAGAAGGTGAATAAAAGCATAATTTAACACTATTTGCTTATATTTAATTTGATTCTTCCTTGAATAATATAGTATGGGTAATTTATATTACAGGCAAAATAAAGCATCACTGTCCTATCACTGCTCCATTTCACTGTCATCGTGTGAATCAAGCATAACCATAAAAACGTCTGAAGACCAAAGCAGTCCCGCTTTCTAAATTTGTTTGGATTTTATAGTGCCGGTAAACATCTGTGGGGTTTAATTATTATTGCCATGAAAATAAACGTAGCCGTATAAAATTTAACATTACGCTCAGACGCGAAACAGTGGAAAGCCATTACATTAATTTGAAAACGAGATTTCAAGTTATGCCTCAAATAATATTTACTAGAATCTCATTCTTGCTCGGTATTTCAGTTCAGGTTTATTGCAAACTTAAGGTTCATTTAAACGTGCTTTTATAATTATCATAGACATCTCGACCTTCAAGACGTTTATTAGGAAACTAGACTGTCTTTTTATCTATGTTGTGGCCTAAGATATTTTTTTTGCGTTTCTTGATTTCCTTAAACTTGTATTTTTTCTAGAAGTGCTTCCTTTAGTAATCTATATTTTAAGAAATAAACATAATACGGTAGACGTGTGGAATCGTTAAAACATTAAGCTTGAGTTTTTGTATTGTCTAGACTCAAGATGACTAAAATCCAATTATAGAAATACTAGCATTGCGCGCGGCTCCGCACGCGTGGAAAAAAGTCTTTTCCGGGGTAAAAAGTAGCCTATAGCACTCAGGAGTAATGTGGCTTCCTATTTGTGAAAGAATTTTCAAAATCGGTCCAGTAGTTCATGAGATTAGCGCGTTCAAACAAACAAACAAACAAACAAACTCTTCAGCTTTATAATAGTGTAGAAGTATAGATAACAATAAACAATGTATTTCTCGTACACTTTTCAGCCATTGTTTTAAAACTAACTAACATTTCACGACCTATATATAGCTCACCAATAAACGCTGTACATTTCGCGGCGACATCCGGAACCCTATAAAATGAAACGTGCAATTTGCACTGCGTGTTCAGAGAGCAAAGAAATGCCGCTTGAACGAGGGGAATATAGTGCTGTGGGAGTTTTTATTTTATTTGGTATAGTTTTTTGTTTAACTATAATATGATGTAAGTGATATTTGGTTTTTCTGCTCAGCATCAGCCAGTGGCGTAGCGTGGGTTCCTGCCGCCTGGGGGGCGATCGTGCGAAATTATTCCCTAACCCTTCCAAAATATTCAGAAATGCACAACGTTAATGTTGAAGTCTTCACTTCAGCCGGCACTCCCGGAGTGCAACCCGTTCTTTTTTTAATTATGGCGGTATTTAAGGGTCGAGCCTACGCTCGCTCCTTATATCATGTGACGTTACACAGTACACACATGGTGAAAAGAGGGTGCCCTAGTTGCACCTCTGCTTACCCCTTCGTGGACTAAGGCTTGATGTGTGTTTCAAGAAATTATTATATAACGCATATCTGTGTCCCCTGGTATTGCAGATGTTCATGGGCGGCGGTGATCACTTACCATCAGGTGAACCGTATGCTCGTTTGCCCCCTACATCATAAAAAAAAGTATATAATATTTTCAATTACTTATATTTCATGCCTATTTTTAAACGAATGGGCACGTTAAGCACTTAATGTTGGTACTTTAGCGAAATGGAAAAGATATTTATTTTTATCGAAAATATATTTATTTTTAAATAAATATAAAATAAATAAATAAATATTAAATATCATTTAACGAATTATTGTTTTAATTAATTTATTTACAGTCTCTGGGTCAACACAATATATTGCTACTAACTACTAACTATAGCCTATATATTTTTAATCCTTGCCATCCGCACGATTTCTAAATGGATAATACTTTAGAAAAGCCGCTGAAAGTTTTATTTAGAGGCCATTCTGATTGCCAGAGAATATTCAAGAGATGATAGTATTTTTCTCAAACGAAATCCGCATTTGTGGTTTACGTGACCGAACTCCCGGCCATTGCAAGCTATACACGTCGCAACAAATTTACGAATAAAACTAAATGCTTGTATTTGAATTTAAATAGTTTTATTTGTGTCGTCCGTTTCGACATAAGAATGCTTTTTAAATGTTACATAATATATTGCACCTTTAGAACGAAGCCGACACAATTCATAAAAATCGAAAATTGAGTTATCTTCATAAAATGACTTATAACGAAGTTCTCAATACAATAATAGTTCAAACACAGCCATATTCAAGCGGGAAAAGGACCAAACTGTTATATCGTTCCTTTTTTATTATATTTTTATAAAAAAGGGACTATTTTTAATTCATTTTATGACGATAACTCAATTTTTAATGTTTTGAATTGTGTCAACATTATTTATTTCTTCTAAGCAAACTTTAAACATACAGCGCTAGATTGTTTTAATCAGTGTTGACTTTGATTAATTATATACCTAGATAGAGTGACGCGCTCCAATGAAACTAAAACAAACAGACTAACTTTTCTTAAGCTAGTATGCGTGACAGCTGTGTCATACGCTACCGCTGCATCATTCTGCGTATCCTTGTGTGCGCGCATAATGATACCAGTTATTACATGGTTTCTATTAAAACGGGGAGATAATTATATCCATGAATAACAACAAAAAATAATTCACTCGAACTCGTTTAGCGGGGAACAGTTGGCCTCTATTTTTTTCGACGCGTTTGAAACGTTCAGTGTCTATCTAGGTAAATAATTAATCAAAGAGTGTTGAAGCCACACTAAAGTCAGGTGTACGAATCGTAATACAGTTCATTTGAACAGAATGAATGTTCGGATTGCGAAATCTATGTTCTGGGATTCATATTCCCAAATTGTGCGCTAAGATTGAGCAGAAACACCCTACATCAATTTAACCAACCCGGGAGTCAAACCTGATACCTCAATTCAGCAGTTGTACCGCTATATAAGTACGCCACCGAGGCAGTTAGAAGTTACTTCATCCGTTTTAATATCGTTCTGTATTCAGCTCGATATGAAAGATATAATTTATTGGCAGACATCTCTCTGACTGATGTATTCGTTTATCCGCGATCGTCCTATTCATGTTGCTAAGAATTTTCCTTTATAAAGAGTTATTCGAAGTTAATATCAAGGAAAGAAATATGTTTTGTGACTTAATCCGTATTACAAGACATTTTATCGTGTATTAAATTAAGGAATTTATTTTTCCAGCAGTGCAATTTTTTTTAGCTTGCAATTCATCTAAAATTGTAACCTAAATTTAGTTAAACAATTTAGAATGCTGTAAGTTGTAACGAAACATTTGTTATTCTACATTCTTAACATTTCAATTAATAGTAACGAACAAATGTTTAAAACATAATATAATATACTTATTTGAAACAGTTTAATAACTTGAATATACTTGTGCGAAGAAATATTTTTGTTTTCGCTTACTTAGGCAACATTCAAGAAGGCCGTAAATTAGAAACTTTGCTCAATGGGAGGGAAAATGAAGACAATACTCTTATGGGCTTCGAAGAAAGTAAACAAATAACATATATAAGTAACCGTGTACTTGCAAGCGCCATTTTTGCTTTGTAAAGGATTTTTATGAAGTATTCCTATATTTAATTTAAGTTTATATATAAGAAGACAGTATCGTAACAATACTAGACTGCCTTATTTACCTGATGAATATGATTGGGTGATGGTTTTTGGGGTGGTTTTTTGGCAACCATATTTTACTAAGTATTAACATATACGGTATTAAGGTATGTACACATACCTATCATAATTGACCTTAACTCCACGAGGAACACGCACACAATGATAACCCAAATCTGTTCAAACTGTGATTGATACATAGAAACTTTTTGTCGTAAACAAATCCAAATGAAAACTTTGTTACCGTAGAATCATAATCCATCAACCATTTAAAACCCAACTCCAATGGGCACTGTTCAAATCTGTACAGGCGACATTTCTAATATCCGCCACAGACATGCAAAATCTTATTTCCTCATACATTTCGCACTCTGCTATGCGTCAGACACAATAAGCGACGCTAGCATCCTTTCTACGACTTTGGCGAATAAATCTTTCCTTTTATAAAAGATGAGGAAAAAAACATTTTGTGCTGTCGTGGACAAAAGTTTTTTATAATCGCAGCCCGGACCATTAATTCGCTGTATTTACATGCGAATTGATGATAATATTTAAGCGTAGTATTTGATATTTTTTGTCTTGGGTGGTATTTAACGTGAAAGATAGAGTAATGTGGTATGGAACAGTCTGCCGAGACAATGTCCACAGGTTCAAAACCCAAGGCACACACCTCTGATTAATGAAACGTCAAACAAAACAGTACAAAACGTCGGTGAAACAAAATTTATTTTAGAAAGCACTGTTATTCTATTTGTTCATCAACCATATTATATGTATACATAATTTATAGCGCTGTCAAATACACGCGCCTATAAACGTTGGAACACAACAATTTCAAATTCCGAACAACTTGGGTCAGGTAAAGCTAACTTTTTAATTGAGTTCTGGAACACGAATTGCGTTAAGTTGCCACTTTTGACAGCAACCAAACGTAATAGTCGCGGGACGACCTTTATTGGTCTTTGTCCCGAACTTCAATTGGTATTATGTCATGTGTAGAGTTTGAAATCGGATGTTTTGTGAAATGTCTGGTTTGAAACGTGGAGCTAAAACATAAGCGCTGTATCCATTGGTATTTTTTTGCATACTGATTTCCTATATCTAGGAAATAAATAACAAATCTATTGTACATATTTGTTCAACTAAAAATTGAAACAACATTTAAAAAAAATTGCAATTATTTATAAAACGCCAGATCCTAGATATAGAACAAGGATGGTTTGCTATAGACATAACAAAACATTGAAAAAATACTAACTTCTTAATAAATTATAAAGCATAGTTATACAATACTCGTGAACGAGTGCTGCTTGTGTGGACTGGTCTGCCCTTTTCGCTTACTATATCTAAGTATTAGGGGTATATCTTGAACTTAGATTAATAGCGACATCTTGAACATTTCAGATCAAATTATTACATGATTCCTGAGATAGTTATGCACTAGTGTTGGAATTTAAAAATTTATTACCTATTTTGCGAGTATATAAATGAACTGCTCTAAACAAAACTTAACAAATACTGAATTGTATTTTTTTTTTCTCTCTATATAATGCATTGTATTTTATACCTTGAACTGATTTTGAAAAGAGCAACACTAGAGTTTCTTGCCCGTTCTTCTCTAGTGAGAACTGCTTTCCGAACTGGTGGTAGAGTTAATATTGACGGAATCTAAATAATGTATAACATTTTATGGGTTCGAATAAATTATTTCATTTCATTTCATTTCATTTCAAAAATATAATGAGTTTTACAGATGAATTACAAAGTAATGCTACTTACAAGTTGATTTAGATTTGAAACAGGACTTTAAGCAATATTCTGATTTTGGAGTCTATCTTCGACATACAGGGGTAATACCATCAGGAGCCTATGTTTGAATAGTCGTATTGTCATAACTATTAAACGGCAAATTGGGAACTTCGGTTTGTTCATCGAACCAAAGTAAATTTACTAACTGTGTAATATTTGTAGGATTTTGATTGGCTGGCCTGTTCTAATCCGCCAAAATAAAGACTATTTAAATATTCCAAAATGTTGCCCAGCCCCTAATTGGCTTGAAGTAATTTCTAAATTGTATGTAATTTATTCTGGGTCTAATTATATAATAGAATTACTATGAATACAAAGTAATTTCTGGATTTAATATTTGTTCTAGTTACTACAATTAGATTATATAAGTATTATGGTATTTTTGAGCGTTTCTACCGCCAAGCAGCAGTGTGCATGCACTGTTGTGTTCCGGTTTGAAGGACGTTGTTAATTGTATCCAGCGTTATTACTGGGCATTATGAGACTTAACATCTAATGTCTCAGGGTGACGAGCGCAGTGGAGTACATCGCAGTACTTTGTAATTAAATGTTCTGTATGGTGTTGCTACTGTTTATGGGCGGTCGTATCGCTTACCATCAGGCGAGCGGCATGCTCGTCTCGCTATTTAACTGCAATAAAAAAATACTTCTTCGTAGTTAGTTAGTAGATGATTGGGATTTCATATTCACACTGCTTCGGTGTCGTAGTTGCATACGGTACGACTGCAATGCTGAGGTCTCGGGTTCGATTCCTGGGTCGGGCAAAGTGATGTTGGGTTTTTCTAATCCGTATCAGCCCGGAGTCTGGAATTTGTGCTCGATATGGCGATAGGCTCGCCCCCTATCACATTATGGGACGGAATACGCAGGGCGAAAAGTGGGTGCACTAGTTGCGCCTCTGCATACCTCTTCGAGGATAAAAGGCGTGAGTATGCGTGCGTATTATGTCTATTTTTGCAAGTATTGTTCAGTTTTCATATGGATAACAATAAATTTGGAAAAATAAAATGGCATTATAAGGATTTCTATACATCTGCAGTAACGAATACTAGACAGTGCCACGCAGTACTTGATAACTTGCCACTGTTTATGAGTGGTCGTAAAACCTCTTACAATATAGCGAGTTTCCTGTTCTCCTCAAGTGTATAAGAGTGTATAAGAGAGTGTATCGCTCCCACGTAATTGGGTAATTGTTAACTAATGACAATAAATACCATACCAGCCCTGTTTTATTACTGCTCGTTGCGGGCCTCTTCTACTACCGAGAGGGTTGAGGCTTTAGTCCAACACGCTGGTCTAGTGCGGGCTGGTGGACTTGACATCACTTCAAAATTCTTATTCTGTAGTATGTGGGTTTTCTCATGATTTTATCGTTCACCGTTGAAGGGAACGACTTTCGATATATTATAATGCACTAACTTCGTAGTCAAAGGTCCGTTCCATTCCCAACTAGGGTATCGTGAAAACAAATAAATTACCTTAATTTTATAAGTAGTAATATCCTAATGTATATAAAATATGTTTTAGTATTTGATTACTTTTAGCTTTTCATATTTCAACTGCAATTTAGAAATTCTAAATGAAATAACTGCCGTTGGTCGGAGTTCCATGAAATAGCGTCGACATATTGTGTCACCGCACGACCTATACGAAACTAATCTTTGTGTGGCTTTATATTTTAATTTGTAACTGGACTGCAATATACCCTAATTAAATTGTTAGAAATATGAATATTGTTTAGAAATAAAAACCTAAATTACTACCTACAGACATTCTTTTGTTTTTCAGACCATTTACATGGCTTTAGTATGGAGGAACACTTTAAAAAAAATCTACTTAGTCTATCTAATGTCATCGATATTAATTTTAACTGCCTCGGTGGCGTAGTTGTATTACGGTACGACTGCAAGGCTGAGGTCTCGGGTTCGATCCCCAGGTCGGGCAAGTGATATTGGATTTTTCTATTCAATATCAGCCCGGAGTCTGGAATTTGTGCTCGATATAGCGATAGGCTCGCCCCCTATCACATCATGGGACGGAATACGCTTGGCGAAAAGTGGGTGCACTAGTTGCGCCTCTGCCTACCCCTTCGGGGATAAAAGGCGTGAGCATGCGTACGGTCTTCTAGTTTCTCCTGAATTACTTAGGATACACTTGTTCATTTTTACATATTTTTTGTTTTTAAGCAATTACTCCTAAATCAGCAACTTTTATTTTAAATCACATCAAAGCAATGTCTAAATAAGTACAAATAAGTAACGCAATTTACTTATAAATAGCACATTGAATTGCCATTAAACTTAACGTCGACAACAATCAATTACATCTGGACGAGAGCTGTCCGCAATAATTCTTGCAGTTTTAATGCTTCTTACATCCTTGGCAATTAGCCAGGCAATTAGATATCTTGGTCTTAAAATGAGAAAAATACGGATTCTGAAATTCTTATTATTTTTTACTAGGTTTTACTATTATGGAAAACTCCTTTTTTTATATAAAACCGTAGCTTCTTTGTAAAAAAAACGTTATCATCTATACTAATATCTAAAGCTGATGAGTTTGTTTGTTTGTTTTTTGTTTTAACGCGCTAATCTCAGGAACTACTGGACCGATTTTGAAAATTCTTACACTAATAGGAAGCTACATTACTCCTGAGTGCTATAGGCTACTTTTATCCCGGGAAAAGATTTTCATCCCGGAAAAACCTTTTAACGCGGGCGGAGCCGCGTGCAAATGCTAGTAGTGTATAAATTACTAGAGTTCTGCTCGCGGCTTCGCCCGCATGAAAAGGTTTTTCCGGGATAAAAATATTTTCCCGGGTCAATAAGTAGCCTATGTGTTAATCCAGGATATGATCTACCCGTGTGCCAAACTTCATCGAAATCTGTTTAGTAGTTTTTGAGTTTATTTGTTACATACATACATACAAATCTTTCCTCTTTATAATATTAGTATAGATGACCAAGTTTTATACATTGCCCCCTATTGATGGTTTAGTTATTTCTTTTGAAACACAGTCGCGTTTTCGATGAAAATGAACGAATACTGTTAGTCGATATTCTCGTCTCACTATACTGTATCTACGTACCGAGATGTGGTGTGCTAGCTAAAAATCCGATTCGAATTTCAGACCACAAATTCGGACAAAGGTTCACTCGATCTGAAAATTGCAAGGCTTCACGGGTTACAATACCGAGTGTACCTTATAACTAGAACAATGATGCCATTTTACCTGAAATTGCTAACTTCATGTAGTCAACCTTTTGAAATCAAAGTTACAAAGAAGGAAAACTTTCACAAAACAATTAAGCTCACGGTGTTTACAATATAGAAACTCTACGAACAAAATTTTCGGACACGCCAAAGCTTTTGTAATAAATAACGCGAGTTTTCGAGGTCCAAGTCAATTAGACTCACTTGTTTAATGCCGATCCCCTTTAAAAATATGGGCGGGCAAGTAACGGCGAGTTCCCCTAATTGCCGCTAACTTTTTCTCAGAAATGTGAAGATGCTTGTGTGTAGTGATGTGTGACGTAACGAGCTTTTCTATTAGCCGTGGCCGTTATGGTTAAAACTTTTGCTTATGAAGAGAGTTATTTTATATAGAAAATGCAGTGTAGTATTGCCCCGATTCTATGTGTAAAAGATCAAGGGGTCAGTCAATAGTGATAGCCACCACCCATAATCACGTTCTTACCAGAGACAACCGTACAGATCAAACGTTGAATCGCAATATCCAAGACGTCTCGTCTAGTCCGTTTAACAAAATTCTTTTACTATATAACAGTGGTGCCGTTCCATTCGAGCAAACAAAACTGCTTAGAGTGGCTCTACTACTATAATTAATAAAGTTTTTATGCATTGTACGTAAAGTAACCCAACTTGATTAGATCCTATATTTTTACGATTATAATAACTCAGTACTTACATCGCAAATGCAATCATTGCTCAAGGACTTATATAAAGCCAAGTTTTGTATGACTACATTAATTCAAAGCGAATTATCGCAATACATTTTTATTACTTTCTGCAACAAATATTTTCCTTTCTCCCTTCGTCCGCATGTTATTAAATCTTTACTGTTCTGTTTATTGTTCAACCTAAATAAATCCGTATCTTAAATAATTTAATTTCCTCGAGGCCGCGGGCCGTAGTTAATTTTCCGAGTGGAAAAGTGTCCGAGATCGATAACTGAGAATCGCTGGTTTACGGATGCTATAAGGATTAATAAATCTTGTCGTATATTTTGTTCTTGTATTGTATTGTGTTTTATTCTTCTGCGTTTTCTACTTTTTCTTTAATTTTAAGTGATTTTTCTTGGCAATTCACTGGCAAGCGCAGCGTCGGCCATCCACCTGCAAGGTGGACCGATGACTTGATAAAGGTCGCAGGAATAGGTCCGCTTTTGACAGGTCCGTCTGGAAATCTTTAGGGGAGGTCTATGTTCAGCAGTGGACGTCATGTGGCTGATGATGATGATGATTTTTCTTTGAGAGTCCTAAAAGAGATATTGGTAAATGTTTTGTTATGTGTATATGTAATCAAGTTATCATTTAATATAGAAATGTGGTGCGTAAGTTTCTGAGTTATTATAGGAGGCAATCTAAACTACTGTAAAGAAACCTAAAAATTTTATCATTACTTATCAAACTCTTGAGTAAGAAGGGCCACATTTTTTTTAGTTTTAAATTTTTTACGCGGACGTATTCGCGAATAAAAATTAGTTGGAAATAAAATGCTATTACAGTCGACAAATGTTATTGGTCGTAGAGAATATGGACTATATACCTATTAGTTATTGGAATGAAAATTCAATGACGTCGATTTGTGTAAACGATCTCCCGTCGTTTATTGTAGCCATAAAAATACTTGTTGAATAGATTGAACCTCCCGTTTATTTAGATAAATGTAGACAATTATTATGTAATACGATAATAAAATCCATAGTTTTGTTCTAAAATTTATTTATAAATAGGACATTGAAATGCTATTAAACTTAACATACATAAACTTACGCCTTTCTCCCATTGGGGTAGGCAGAGACTATGGAGCGCCAAGTGCTACGATCCAATCATACCTCTTTCGCTTCTTCCACACACATCAGTCTCTTCATACAAGCTCGTCGGTTACGAGAACTCCTTATTTGGCCCTTCCTTAGGAGGTCGCCAATTTGGTCCATGAAGGTACGCCTAGGACGTCCCCGTCCGACACTACCGTTAAACTTAACGTTGAGAGTAATGAAAAAAATATCCACAAACCACGTGGTAAACTAAATTAGGCTTTAAATTACATCCTTGTGTATAAGGATACAACTTTGCTGATAGGAGAAATTCATATTGTGTAGTACTTTATCAAATGTATAACCTATTCATAATGTGGTTCTTTTTATTGCAGGTCAAAGTCAGTTCAAGATTTTTTTAATGTCTTCGACAATTGATTTTCTACAAAGATTTAGAAATGCTCGTTTGAGATTACATGAGCCAACATAAAATCTTGTTACCACGAAGTATCTCTTAGTACATCTCTTACAAGGACAAAAACGCTCTAGTTTATATACAAACAAATAAAAAAATCAACGTAAACCTCTTGATGGCACCGTATTTCGTCTTAGCCGGTTATCTTTGTCTCCAAGGCGTCTCGTAATCTTCGAATAAAAATGGTTGCAATGACAAATTCGCCTTAGACACGTGACTCCGCCGTTACGGGACCCTTTTTAATAGGATCAACGTGGAAGCTCTCATAAATAATGTCTTTACTGCTCATTGTGCCCTAGCGTATAAGGAATGTTCTTTTGCTCGAGATAGAATTGGTTTAAAAAATCTGTCAACAATTTTAACGAGATAACGAACTAAATACTAATAAAACATGTGTTTTTAGGAAGTAATTATTTTGGGAAAAGCTTTTCAATTTCATAATTAAACAAACACTTAATGTTATTCAGCATTAAGGCGCTGCACAGACTCAATATTTTGTTTTATTTTTTTCGGGTAAATACGCAGGCAAAACTTTAAGCTAATAGTTTGCTAATAAGGTAACTTTAACCATGTTACCTCTACAAGGAAAACTCATTAAGGAATCGCTAGTTTTACGCTTGAAATCACTTCGACGTCATTCACTTTCGAACAAACTTAATCGACGACGTATTGCCCGCAGCTTCGCCCACGTAAAGGACCTTTCGCGATATAAAAGTTCCATTGTGTACTTTGTCGGAATAAAATAATAGTCAGTATCCGGGAACTAGTCTACCTAAGTGCCAACCATCATACCACCATCAGTCCTGTATTATATATTGTCCATTGCTGAGCACGGGCATCCTCTACTACTGAGAGGGGTTAGGCCTTAGTCCACCACGCTGACCTAGTGCGGGTTGGCAGACTTCACATACCTTCGAAATTATTATAGAGAACCTCTCAGGTATGCAGGCTTCCTCACGATGTTTTTCCATTACCGTTAAAGCGAGCGATAATTCACAAAGAATACACACATAACTTTTTAGAAACTTCAGAGGTGTGTGCCCTGATGTCTGCCGACATTTGTCTCGGCAGTCCGTTCCACTCCCAACTAGGCTATCGCCGTTTATCGTCTATGTGCCAAATAACGTCCAAATTATTCCAGCTATTTTTTAGGGTTCATTTTATAATTATATTCACACCTTCCCAAACTTTCGTATTCATAATAATATTATGAGTGCGAAAGTTTGGGAAGGTGTGTAACAAGTAGTAAGAAGTAAAGTGTGCCAAAAATTTCCTCTAACAAGCGCATAACATCAAAACCAACTTGAATACAAAACAGAATAACGTAAAATTGAATTAATTCTAAAGATACCGCAGCCTGTTTGTTAGAGTTTCCTTTGCATTAAGGGATTCAAAGTGCAGCCTCGCTATCGCTGGACGCTGCAGACGCCTTCAGTAATCTTCACAGACGTGCAAGTTTCCCGACCATTGCCTTTTCTGACAACTACGTTTCGAATTGAAAATACTTTGATGCAAATGCTCCGGCCTGTTTCGCTGTTGGATTTTGCTGTGGAAAAGGAGGTTTAACGAGTTGTGGGTCGTATGATAGTATATAGGCATTACTGACTGTTATTGTAAAGAAAAATGAGGGAAAGATGTTCGTGTAATGGTGACGTTTGTAAGGAATAAGGGAGCTAAGGAAGGTATATTTTTCAACCTCTGTACAAAAAACGTTAAACTTTTGCAACCCAATATAAAACATGCATGTTTGTTTGTAACAACATAACACGTAAGCGGCTTACGAACAACCAAGTTGGAAAATCAGTTTAAAATTAATTCCGACTTTAGCCCACAGTTCAATAGTTCGAAACTTGTAAACTCTGTTCAAATTACTCGTATTGGGTTTGATCAGCGGTTCGTATTGGAGTCTCTTGTTGCGCTTGGTGATATTCTTTCGAGTTCAGTTCGAGTCATAGGTTCGTAGATTTTAACGCGAGTGTATGAGTTTCGAACAATGCCTGGAAATAATTATTTAACGTGTTTTTTCATATTTAAATACTTGTGTGATATTATAACCAGAATACGCTATTGAAGACATCAACCTAATATTTTTATTTTACAAGGCGTTGCTCGCGGCTTCGCCCGCATGAAATCCTTTCCCGCTACAACAGTCTCTAAAACACAGTACGACACTAGCGCCATCTACTTAAAGAATCAGATTAAAAATATTCATTATTTCCCAATGGAGAAAATTACCGGGATAAAAAGTATCCTATAAGTTAATCCAGGATATGACCTACCCGTGTGCCAAATTTCATACAAATTCGTTTAGTTGTTTCTGCGTTTATTTCTAACGAACATCCAAACATATAAAAATTTTCACAAACTTTCGCATTTATAATATTAGTAAGATTTCAATTTTATGAAGAGCATTCCGCCTGATGTTAAGCGATACGACTGCCCATAAATAGTAGAAACACCATACAGAACTCTGAATTACAAAGTACGTAGGTACTGTTTTGCAAACCAGTTTACTTTGAAATAAACGTAATTTATTATGTTCCTTTTATGAACCACACTTATTATCAACGTAAATTCTTATAGAAAAGGACGGTATGATGAGATGAGTAGGTACCTAATATGTGATATTATGATACCACAATATTCATCATCATCGTCAGCACATGACGACCACTGCTGAAATATTATTTTATGCACAATATTGTATTGTGCTATTTCGAAATTCATATGAACTTGCAAAGTTATATTGCTAGATATTATTATGATATTCGACTGCCTCGATGGCGTAGGTGTATTGCGTACACGTTACGAGTACGATTTGCGCGCTGAGGTCCTGGGTTCGAATCCCGGGTCGAGCCTAAAACATTATGACTGGGTATTTCGATCTTAAAAATTGCTCAGTCACAGCTCGGAGTCAGGAAGATGGCAATGTGATACCGCCTTGCCTCGGAAAGCACGTAAAGCCGTTGGTCCTGCGCCTTATCTTTCCGATCATGTCAGATTGCCGTCTCATCGGACTATGAGACTGAAGGAATAGCGAGTGCACTTGTGTATTGCGCACACACTTATACTGCACAGTGCACACTATAATATCTCCTGCGTACCTGGCTAATCTCTATTCAGATTGGCCGCCGTGGCCGAAATCGGCTAGGAAGTGATTATTAAATATTAGAATTTAGATATTATTATGGTACAATATGAACGTAATACGTGAAATATGAATACTTCTTTTCTCGAGCATTACATCTTACGTACTAAGTAAAATTATAGTGGATATGTTATTAAAGGAGAGAAGTTTTCATAATTTAATGATCGATAGTTGTTGATATGATATTTTTTTTATATATTATATTATACATTCTGGATTTAATTTATATCTATTACTTTAACCTGATAGATGTCGCATATTTCGTGCTCTATTGTTGGCGTAGGTAGAGATAAAGCGATGGCACTTTAATTTCAATGAACAAGTTGTAAAAGCAAAAAAAATATTTTTAAGTAATATTTCGAACGGTAATTAGTTAATACTTAACTTGAAACAAAGAATAATAACGCCAAGAATGATAGTTTCATATCAAAAAACTGTCATGTTATTAACCTTCTAATCATGGACGTATAAAAAAAGGCGGACGGAATTTCACTACACAAAAAACTGAAGCACCCAAAGTATGTCAGCTTGCCTGTACGCACGAGTATCGCACACACATTCACACCAAAGTATGTCGATCGGCCGCCATTACGCAACAAACCTCAATTGAATGAAGTCGTTGTAAGAATAAAAATAAATAATTAAAATATGCCGTCTTATGTGGTTAAATGCTGTCAAAATCACAGTGGTTCCAAGAACAAATGTCACGGGATCACATTTCATAGGTAAATTAGTAATGTATCACTTATTTGATCAACATTCATTGATATTTAAAATTATTTATTTTTGTAACACAAAACCTCAGCCTACAATTCCAGTGTTGTCAACTATTTGTCGGGTAAATGACCCCGAAGTATAGGAGACGTGATTTTTTTTGTTTCAAATACGATTTTGTTTTTTTAAACTAAATAGGTATAGGTTGTTATTAGGTATATGTTTTTTTTAGGTTTCCTACAGGAAATGAAGTATGGAGGAGTGATTTAATTAATATAATAAGAGAGTGTAGATCATAAAATAAATCTTACTAAATATATTGCAGAAAAACATTTAACAATTAGATTTCATCACATATCGAAAGAAGAGGGCATCTCAAAGACCTACACAAGTAAGAGGTAGTTATACATAAAGTTAACGCAAGATAGAGAATTAAAAAAAAAAGATATGCAAATAAAGAAAGTTTAATTATTTACGTTGTTTGATTTAGCCTTTTGACTGCCTCGATGGCGTCTTGGGTCTTGGGTTCGATTTCCGGGTCGGCCAAAGTGATATTGGGTTTTAAATTCAGTACCAGCCCGGAGTATGGAATTCGTGTCCGATATGGCGATAGGCTCGCCCCCTATCATATCACGGGACGGAATACGCCCGGCGAAAATTGGGGGCACTAGTTGCGCCTCTGCCTACCCCTTCGGGAATAAAAGGCGTGAGTGAGTGTGTGCGTATGATTTAGCATTAGTTAGGAAACATAGTTTTATTGTTTCGGTAAGACTCATTCATTTCTACACACCTACTAATCACATATGTTTGGCTATTATTTATCACGGTCATTTCAAATAAATCTAAATAACATATAAATTAATTAATTATAATTACATCTTGCAAACAATAAAATTATTGAAACGACTTTCAATAAAACTAACCTAAAATTGGAAAAATAGTGTAGTGTAAACTAGTGTTAAAAATTGGGGAAATTTTGTTTTTTATGGCAATCATTCATTTACGCACACATAGTTACGCCGCCGCCATTGCTGTGCTTCAGTTTTTGTTTAGCGAGAGTCCGTCCGCCTTTTTTTATACGTCCATGCTTCTAATACTAAAAGTGTATACCAACAGGTACGTTTTTAAAGTAAATGATCTAAGCGTTTATTTACAGATAATGCATACACTAAGTATGTCGCATGTCGCATGACGCGCCCCACCAAGGTTTGAGGGGGCTTCGCGGGGTAAGGGGACCGTGACCCAAGCGGCAGTCGCGAGCTGCCAGCGGCTCGATGTACACGTGTAGTATAGTCCACGTCGCGAAAATCTATAGATTCGCCACGAAAGTTGTTCTATTTAGTATTTTTGTTAGTGATTACTGTCATTTTTTAAAATGTCCAGAAAAACTCAACGTGTTGTACTTCAAAGTCAGGTATGTTATGTGTTTTTACATTATCAAGAATAAGTACTAATAACTAAAACATATCAAATATTGGTAGCTCTCATGTTGAAAGCCGTATCATAGCTACAGGTTTATTTGGGTGTGGCGCCATGGCCATACACACATTTATACATACCTACGCATAATGTAAACACTATATCCTTACGCAATTGTCATTACTATCACACAATATATCTTAACCCCATAACCGCTTATAATTTATACCGACATAATATACATATACTAAAGTAAACGAAGTAGATACATTATACAACTACACTTATTTTTTTTTTCTTTTTTAGGCAAGAGAAATCATTTCAAAAGTGTATGATTTCATGAAAAAAGAAGCAACTAATAATTACGCAGAAAAACTCACCGACGCACGTTGGCGAACTTCACAGGCCGTTGGAGTATCTGAAAGTACAGTGACTAGAATTCTAAGGGAAAGAAGGGAATATGAAATGAAGCACAAAACAATACCTGCTTCGGAATCGAATGCAGGCGCAGCAACGGATTCATCAGATGCCGTGGCAAGTACAATGGATGTAAAAGAGCCGATAACGGACGAGGATACCGATTCTGAGAATGAGGCTAGTACATCACATTCGATTTTGGTAGGACCAAGTGGAGCAATGTTTGTGTCACCTATGGCGAAGAGAAAGGTGAAACCACGAAAAAGAAATTTAGACGAATCTCAAATTGATGTGGTTAGAAAAGTTATTCAGAACTATTATAAAGAGCATAATGAATATCCAAAATTATCTGAGCTAAAAAGTATATTAAAAGAGCGTATACAATTTGATGGATCGATATCAACCCTAAGAAGATTGTTAATTACACTTGGTTATTATAGATGGAGAAAAACTGTGAATAAAAAACAGAAAAGTGCAATCACAAAAACATAAAAGTTCGTAATATAACAAAATGTTATAATTTTTTTTTTACCAAAATCTGTGTTTAAGGTAGTCACCTATTTTTTCTATGTGCTGTGACAATTCGTGTTGAACCAGACGACTATAAAAGCTTTATTTCATTATCTTAACTATGTTAATCTAATGATTGTTTGATCTTACTTTGCAATAAAGTTCATTGGAAATTTTAACGTATTTTATTTCCGTTTGTCATATTGTGTCCCTGCTATAAATAAGCTAAAAACTTATTATACCAATAATAACATAAAACACCTACACCGAATAATTGAAACTAATAATAAAATTGATGTAAAGCATCTTTCCAATTGATTGTTACGCTCTCTTGTCATTGGTTTATGCACCGTAATGTGAGTGTGTAATCTGTATTCATAGGTATCTTAGAGCATTTAACACAGGTATAGACCGTTCACAGTTTACCTCTAGAGCCGTAAAGTTGGCTAACCTGAGCTCTATGTTGCCAAGTAAAATTTTCTATAATCCCCTATACGAAATATTTTATGAAAATTACACAAGATCGTTATCGATATGGTAATGTCATAATCACATAAACTCTCTTTTATTTTGAATGTGTGTTAAGGGAATTAAATATAAACAATAAAAAACTTTACTATTCGGAGTTGAATTTGGTAAAAGTTTATCTATCTAGTAGGTAGATGTAGTAACAACCTCGCCTTCTTTGTCAACGTCAATAAAGTCAAGTCAAAATCAAAAAATATTATATAATTGAATTATCGTACGTTCTAAAATCGATTGAAAATAAATATAAAAAATGATGATAGAAATACATTTCACTTCCCCTACTCTGTGGAAAATCATTGATAGCCGGGAACACACTTTTACATACCAGTCATGACGGCGACCCGTTGACGGGTATTCAAATGGAATGAATGTCCCTTTATTGGCTTTTTTCTCCTCACAAAACCATATATATGCACCAATAACAAGATTTTTCTGCCACTTCTTTGAATTTAAATTTGATTCACTGGTGGTAGGTCTCTCATACATGTAAGAGTTCGTCTGGGTGGACACCACCGCATTGTCTATTTCTACCGCCAAGCAGCAATGTGCATGCACTGTTGTGTCTCGGTTTGAAGGACATTGTAGTCAGTGTAACTACTGGACATAATGAGACTTAACATTTTATGTCTCAAGATGACGAGCGCAGTGGAAGCCACACAGTACTTTGTATCTCAAGGTGCTGGATACTGTTTATGGGAGATGGTATCGCTTACCATTAGGTGAACGGCATGCTCGTCTCGTCATACAATGCAATAATTAAAACAACTAAAAAACACGCTTTATAGAAAATCCAACTAAAAAATAGAAAATAAATTTGAATTAAGAATAGTGTAAATAAGAAAAAAAATTATTTTATTGTAAAAAAAGCGTGCGGTGCTTTTTAAGATATTATTAAAATGATATATAATACTTCTACTCATATTATCTGTCAATAAAATATTTATAACTATTGTCACGATGCACCCCACACTTTTTTTTTACCATAAAATACATTTTTTTTCTTATTTATTATCATCATCATCATCATCAGCCCTGTATTATATATTGCCCACTGCTGAGCACAGGCCTCCTCTACTACTGAGAGGGGTTAGGCCTTAGTCCACCACGCTGGCCTAGTGCGGGTTGGCACACTTCACATACCCTCGAGATTCTTATGGAGATTTCTCAGGTATGTAGGTTTCCTCACGATGTTTTCCTTCACCGTTAAAGCGAACGTTAATTGATAAACAATACACACGTAACTTCGAAAATTCAGAGGTGTGTGGCTTGGGTTTTGAACCTGCGGACATTGTCTCGGCAGACCGTTCCATTCCCAACTTGGCTATCGTCGCTTCTTATTTATACTATTCTTAATTCAAATTTCTATTTTTTAGTTGGATTTTCTATATAGCGTGTTTTTTAGTTGTTTTAAACTATTATTTATTTATATTTTTTTGGTTCTGTTCTACTATTGTCCAACAGATGTCACTAAAAATAAACGAAAGCGCCATCTTGTGACAAGTAGGATTTTTTTACGCATAAGAGTAGCTAGTGTAGTTGTAATACTACTATGGTCCAACAGATGTCACTAAAAATTAAAAATATGTAAATTGACAAAAATCTCATTTTGCAAATTGAATAATGGCATAATCTTATCAAATTAGTGTATTGTTATCGGTCCTCGACAAACCTACAAAGTTTGAATAAAATCAGACCGTTTAAAGTGGGTCAAAATCGCGCCCAAAGGAGTCGGTTACAAACATACAAACATATATACAAGTGAAGCTAATATAAAACGTGTAAAAAAAACACGTTTCGCAACATGACCAAAGTACTTCAGAACAGGTAATGTCAACGTAGACAAAAATATAATGACAAATGTCAGAAGTGAACTAAATGTGAACGGAATGTAATAAACGAAAAAAAATACAAAACTAAAATATATGCAAAATGTTGCACACTTGGACTGTAAGCGCTTATAGTAGGGACAAACTAATATGGCCGGTATGACATGACACGGGTTTGAATTTTTTGGGTAGACGTTCTCACAGAGTTATTGCGTCGGGAAAAAAATTGAATTGTCATACCGGCCAGCTTAGTTTGTCCGGACTATAGTGCAATTAGTGGGGCGCGCGCCGGGTGCGTCATCGTGGATGGCATTATCTGTACCTACCATTGTATTGCAATCTATCTGAATTTAATAAAACTCCTCGCCACATTTCAGCGACAAATGAAACACAAATAAAATTTCATCGTAAAACAAAACAAAACCCTTTTTTTATATATCAATAACCGATTAAAGAGATTGCGACATTCAAAATAGAACAATGGAGTCCCCGAGTTCTAAACCTGCCTTTATTTTGTATGCAGCGCTATTGATTTACGAAATATTTAAAGTGAAATGACAATCTATTGTGAGATATTCAAATGTTGTTATATTTTTATATAACGAAAAATTTAGCGTACTGTTAAATTTAATTTCAATAGAGCAGAGGTCACTTAAAATGTGGCAGTGGTAATTAAAATTTAATAAGCTTAAGACGTAATTTATAAAAAACAATGCATTATAATTTGAATGCAAATCTTCTTCGGTTACTTAAAAGCAGTTCTTTCAGTCGTATAAATTGCTTATATCTCTATTCTGGATACTCGACAAAGCATTGCTTGGATTGCATAAGCAACATTTTAAAATAATTCATGGTAATCATCATTATCATAATTTTCGTTAACTAGCTTTTGTTCTGACTGCATGAAAATCGTGTCTATAAAAATATACTGTTAGCATCTGTGCACACAAATTTAATCATTTTCTATTTATCTAAGTACGCATTGTCTAAAATAATAAAAACCTATAATCCTATTACCCTAAGGCTAAGAACTGATAAGCATATTAAGAATCGAAACTATTTAAAATTTGGTTTACCAATGCGAATTTCTTTTCCACTTTTATACTATGTTTTCATAGTAATTTTTTTGTATACAATGCTTATATTCACCGTAATAAGTTTCGTTGGTACACACGGCCTGTCCCAACTCTGGCACCATCTGTGTTTAATGGCACCTCTTGTTTAACGTCAGCTGACCATTACAGCGCTCCCACTTTATTGTCTTTTAGTATTTGGTCCGTACCAGTCTTAAGAGCTGTAAATTATGTATGTTTGTTCATTGTTGGAACTATAACTAAGTGACCTAATGTTTATGTACAATTTTAATTATGTAATGTCCTAAACAGATGTTTTGGTAGATGATGTTGAGTGCTCTGCCGTGTCTGTTTTTAATTATGGTTGTTTCTTCTTATTTCTTCTAGTAATGAGCTAGTGTATACCTGCCTAAATTATAGCGTAAGTAAGATATCAACGTCTTCTAATTGGTTAATATACTTATATATTGTTCATATTATTCATTCTACTTCAAAATATGATCAGATAAAGAAAATTACTTACTTTTTGTGTCTAGTACAATAAGATGACGACAAGCAAATTGGCTTGGCGAAGAATACGAAAAATAGTTGCATCTGCGCCTACCCCTTTGGAGAGATTAAGTATTTATTTACAAGCTGAAAAAAAATCTTTACATCCGTTAATTTCTTAAGAATTTTCATAAAAAGCACTTGCGCTAAGCTCTTAAGAATTTACTAAGACCTACTTTAAATTCATTTATTCTAGATGGCACCAGGGTTGGCTTAAAACCATTCCTTATTAAAATTTCGTGGGCGCGTCAGGAAGGGCGTTCTATGCCTATAAATAAATAATACAACTCACAATTTGTTTTTTGATGTTTTGTTTTCATCTGGGTTTAGTGGCAGCGTATAGGTATAGATTGTGAAACTAGAGATCCAAGGTTCGATTCCCTTCTCGAGCAACACTTTATGTAGATATCTTAGGAAAATTCACTCGGGAATTCATCTTTAGTTGCTTGACGTCAGGCAAAAAGCCAATCGCTAATACTAAGCCAAATTCTTTTTGAAATCATGTAAAAGTATGTTACGTCGACTCCACTCCGATTGGAAATAGGAAGGTGAATGTAGAGTTTTAATCCCAACGTATTACAGCCTGTATACGTACAATCAAAATATTTCTAGGTCAATCAAATAGAGTTTATCTAATATTCAAACATACCTATCTCAGTTACAGGCTACACTCCATTTCTGTATTAAAAGCATGCTCGCATGCTCACGCCTTTTATCCCCGAAGGGGTAGGCAGAGGCGCAACTAGTGCACCCACTTTTCGCCAAGCGTATTCCGTCCCATGATGTGATAGGGGGCGAGCCTATCGCCATATCGGGCACAAATTCCAGACTCCGGGCTGATACGGAATAGAAAAATCCAATATCACTTTACCCGACCCGGGGATCGAACCCGAGACCTCAGCCTTGCAGTCGTACCGTAATACAACTACGCCACCGAGGCAGTGTATTAAAAGAGCTACAAATAATCTCAGACTTTAAATATATCCCGACAAGTCTCGTTGAAACTATAATAAAGAAAATAATATTCCTATCGGCTTATTGGTCCCAGTCGGCCGGTCAATAGAGTATAAAATGCTACAAACCTATAAAGAGTTCGAGATAGGCGCGCATGGCTTGTTTTATAACTTCAGGGTTGGACGACTGTCGTTTACGATCAGCTAACTTTTATCAGTGAATGATTTATGGTTTGCATGCCGCATGTTCCTGTAAGAATTGGGTCACACGTTTTGAATTGAGCCTGTGCCATCTTTACTCGATTATCAGAAATGACTTAAATGACTTGGAAGTAATGCTTTTAGTAATTAGTTTTCTATTGTTCATTGTGGTTTGTGGAGGTTCGCCAATCCGTATGTAAATTGCGAAGTCATGCTACGTTGTTTCATATTATGGATTAATGGTTTAGGCTTACTTTGCGACCTTTAGGGCTAATTTTACTATGCTCTGTTAGTTACTTTAACAGACTGTTGACTATCTTAACGGACTGTTAAGGTTTTTAAGTGCCCCACCATGCCGTATCAAGCTTTTGCCCGCGACTCCGCCCGCGTTTAAAAGTTTTCCGGGATAAAAGTCCCGCTTTATATTTTCCCAGGATAAAAAGTAGACTATGTGTTAATCCAGGACATGATGATCTACCCGTGTGCCAAATTTGATTGAAATCAGTAGTTTTTGCGTGAAAGAGTAACAAACATACATACCATCAGGCGAACGGCATGCTCGCCTCGTCATTCAATGTAATAAAAACAAAATAAAAAAAATAACCTACATACGAACTTTCCCGTTTATAATATTAGTAGGATTACAAACCTTCATCATCATCATCATCATCATCAGCCACATGACGTCCACTGCTGAACATAGGCCTCCCCTAAAGATTTCCAGACGGATCTGTCAAAATCTTTGTATATTAATAATTTTAAAGTTTTTATTTTATATCATTATTGCTGGTGGTGGAAGCGGCGATAGCCTAGTTGGGAGTGGAACGGACTGCTGAGACGAATCTCCGCAGGTTCAAAACCCAAAGGCCTCTGACTTTTCTAAAAAAGTGATGTGTGTATTCTTTGTGAATTATCGCTCGCTTTAACGGTGAAGGAAAACATCGTGAGGAAACCTGCATATCTGAGAAGTTCTCTATAGGAATTTCGAAGGTATGTGAAGTCTGCCAACCCGCACTGGGCCAGCGTGGTGGACTAAGGCCTAAAACCCTCTCAGTTGTAGAGGAGGCCCGTGCTCAGCAGTGGGCAGTATATAATACAGGGCTGGTATGGTATTGCTGGTAGTAGGATATATATTCTTTATCCGCTTGAATAACGACCACCTAAGATGTTAAAACTCGCCATAGTGGCCCACATAAGTGTGCCGCGTTCCGCGATCAGCCTGTGTATATCCTGTTTAGATAGGTCGGCATAATTGTTTCAGAAGAGAGATTATCATCGCTCACACACACACACTCACGCCCTTTATCCCCGAAGGGGTAGGCAGAGGCGCAACTAGTGCAAACACTTTTCGCCGTGCATATTCCGTCCCATGATGTGATAGGAGGCGAGCCTATCGCCATATAGGGCACAAATTCCGGACTCTGGGCTGATACTGAAAAGAAAAATCCAATATCACTTTACCCGACCCGGGGATCGAACCCGAGACCTCGGCTTTGCAGTCGTACTCTAATACAACTCCGCCACCGAGGCAGTCAAAAATAAATATACCTACAACAAGAAGTCCAAAGGCCGTCTTATCAAAATCGGCGACTTTTTCCAGTCAACCTTTGTATGCACTATTAGTAATATCTAATATATATATATTTTTTTAACATTCGCATCTTGACGTGATGACAGTCCACGTGATGGTAAGTGGTCACCGCCGCGCACGACATCGGCCATACCAGGCGTACAGCCAAGCCACTATGCGGTGTTTATTTTTTTCATCGTAAAAATTTAGTTTTATTTCTAAAAGAAAATAGGAACAATGTAATATTGCACGTGTGTAAGATTCAATAGAAAGAGCAGGGAATTGCCACATGAGTAGCGAGTTGGGGAGAAACAAATTATTTTTTCTCCCCACGTAATTATTGGCATTTTGGCAGAAATCTCGAGTCGCCGAGGTGACATCATTTGGCGCAAGGGGAAGGATGCCAATGTTGCAATTTACTAGATGTGATAATATATTAAGATTAAACTAGAATTAATACTTACTCAAGTAAAAATGGCTAGGTGAGTAAAATGTCTAAAAATAAGTTCTTAAATTTATAGAGAACTTTTCTATAAAGCCTTTTAATATTAATTGAAGTTGTTAAAATGTGACTAATATAAGAACTGATAAACATTATACAAGACAGAATATGACTAAATCAGGATTATATAAGTATGATGCCACCCTTCAGTTATAGGCGGTGGCATAGTATACTCTGAGTGTCAGGTAACGTTTAACAAAATGTTTCTAGGGTGGTTCTCAAGGTACCACCTTTATGCTTCCATGTAAGTGTTAGCTTCTTTAGATTATGTTACTACGGTTACGGAGACCACGGCTGGATCTTGAACATCGTAGTCGTTTATTGTTCTTGTCACTTCATTTTTATCTATGGAAGAGATATTTAAAAATATTCATAAATAAAGAAAGGTATAATAACTTGAAGATTTGATCATTTATTTCTCACTTGCAAAATCCTACCTTTTCGCTACATGACTCCAAGCCCCATCAATGACACGATAATTCTGCATTACCTATTTCTAAATACTAACTTAATTTGCGCTGCTTTGATTCAAACTGACATTCGGTCCAATTCGTGCAATCCCTTTTTGTTATATTGGATTTCTATTTTGAAACTCATTTCCATGCAGTGTCGAAATTAATCGACCAGGTGTGCTGACGAAATGTATTTCTACTGTCCAATTTGTAAAATAGAGAATAGTGCAGAAATTTTAACTATATTGTTTTGAAACTATCTACGTTGTCTGTTAGTGTAGTTATTTGTTCGGCTTATTACTTACCACTGGCAATTTATACTTTGTGGAAAGTAGTTAAAATTTCCAGTCGCTTGTTTTTGTTGAAGATTTCGTCTACAATTTAAGCTTTAAAGTTTAAGTACGTGTTAAATTTTATAACATGCATCACACAAACATCTAGTTTGGTTGTATTTTTGTTGTTTTGTGGAATTATTGAAATAAATACATTATTCTTATAATTCATACATTGTTCTTCCCTGTTAAAAATGTTATTCAACATTCAAAATATTATTATAAAAATCCTCATTCCAAACTCTTCAGTATCCCTACTTACCACATCGTTAGCAAAACATAAATCATATAAAATAAAACATCAGGTAATCGCGCATCCAGCGTAACAAGATCCGTGTAAGAGGGTTCTATTACCCAATACATTAGCTTTATTGATCGTCAGATGCGAACGCATTTATTCCGAGGGATCTCTTTAATAATGGCCGTGATGCCTCTGGACGCATCTCCATTGTATTGATCTTTTGTCGATATTTGAAGGGTATTTAATTGGAACCATACATTTTATGAGTTCTTTGTTATAAACGGAAATTACGGCTTATTTAGATCTTCTCAATGGATAATGAGATGGAATATTAAAAAATATCAAAGGTTTTATTTGTGCTCTAGTGATTGTCCGTTGTGTTTTGAATTTTGATGTTAAACTTCTGATTTATTTTTGTTTTACATCTGACATATATTTTTATCTTAATTTTTTAAGGGATAGGTTCTTTAGAGGATATTGGTATTAAACTAGGTTACGATATAATTATAGAGAATCCGCTATGCTGGCCCACGTAAGTATGCCGTGTTTCGGGATCAGTCTTCAGTGTATACCCGGTTTTAAACAGGCCGGCATGATTATGGTGACTGCCAAGGGATAACCATCTCCCGTCAGTTGATACTCTGGACCATGCTCCTTCTTCTTCTTCAGCCTTTAGTAGTCCACTGCTGAACAAAGGCCTCCCCCAAAGATTTCCAGACCAACCTGTCAGTAGCGGCCTGCATCCAGCGGGTTCCTGTGACCTTTACAAGATCGTCTGTCCACCTTGTAGGAGAACGTCCCACGCTGCGCTTGCCAGTAACCACTTACGGACCTTACTCCGCTTACCATCAAATGCAGTAGGGTCACTTTGCCGTGCCCTTCTAAAAGACTAGACTTTTGCTAGGAGCTCCGACCGCGTGAATAAGTTTTTCCGGGATAAAAGTTTCGCTTTATATTTTCCCGGAATAAAAAGTAGCCTATGTTACTCGCTGATAATGTAGCTTTATATTGTTGAAAGAATTATATAAATCGGTGTAGTAGTTATTGAGTGTATTCGTTATAATATCCTCTTTATTAATATTAGTACAGAAAAAGAAACACATTAGAATTGTTTTAAAATTACGATTAAAAACCCGCAATGCCATAACTATTGGATGCGGTAGCTCTTAAAGGAAAGGATTGGGAAAGAGATTTACGTTGCTTTTGGGATTAGTGTTTGGGCGTCCAGATATCTCTCATAATACGAAAACGCGTCATTTGGTGTTGGTTTACTTCGAGATAGTAATATCTATTACTTAAGCCAAGCTGTTTTATTCGTTCAGTAAATAATATATTAAAATGCGAAATTGATATTATATTTGCTTTAAGCTGCTGATGTCTCGGGTTCGATTGCCGGGTCGGACAAAGTGATATTGGGTCTTGTCTAATCAGTATCAGTCCGGAGTCTGGAATTTGTTCCCGATGTGGCGATAGTCTCGCCCCCTATCACATCATGGGACGGAATACGCACGGCGAAAAGTGGGTGCAATAGTTGCGCCTCTGCATACGCCTTCGGGGATAAAAGGCGTGAGTATGTGTGTGTGTGTGCTGTATTTGCTTGAAATCATACATCCAAGGTGTAAAAATACCATATTGGCTCACGAGATCAGCCTATGTTTTCGGTTTCAACAGATCAGCATAATTATGTCGACTAGCGAGAAATAGTCATCTTCCGTTATTCAACACTATCTGAAGGGCACAGGCAAATAACAGGGAATGTTTTTTTTTATGGCATTGAATGACTTAACGAGCATGCCGTTAGCCTAATGGTAAGCGATACGACCACCGATAAACAGTAGCAACACCATCCAGCACCTTGAGTTATAAAGTACTGTGTGGCCACTGCGATCGTCATCCTGAGACATAAGTTGCTAAGTCTCACTATGTCCTGTAGTTACGCTGGCTACAATGTCCTTCAAACCGAAACACAATAGTGCATGCACACTGCTTCTTGGCGGTAGAAACAGACATTGCGGTGGTACCCACCCAGACGGACTCGAAGTTTAAAAGTATATTATTTCTATTGAGACAAGAGAGAGAGTATATCATTTTTATGGACATTCCCAGTTCTTTTCGTTTTGGCCATAAACAATTTTTTTTAAATTCTAATGATTGGACTTGATTAGAATTCAAAATACCATAGATAAAAAAATGTGACATTCCCTGTTATTTGCCTGTGCCCTTCATCTGGACTTTGCTACGCTGACCGTCAGGTGCAAAGAAGAGTCATTTTCGTAGTCTGCCGTGCCAGCATAAATAAAAATAAAAATCATAAAAATTAATTTCAGAGAATGTTCTCATTACTCTGTTTGTATTTGGTAGTTGATATTTGAGAACAGAATTCGAAGAATCCTAAGTAAATGAAATGCCATTTCAAATTGTGTATTTTATGTGAAACGTAGATTCGAGAATTGTAGATTTTGGACCTGTTTTGTTCTTTGTGAGATATATTTAGCATTCAGAGATGGATACTAACTAGCTTTAGTTTTTAGCTTTAGTTTTAGCTTTAGTTATTTACTAACCTGTGTTCACAATGAGAGGTTCTAATACACCATTGCCTTTGATCATAATGTGAGCCATTTGGTCATGATCTCTAATACTCCTTTAGACATAAATATATTGTTAATCTACTTTATACAAGTAACTGAGGAAATCATGCACAAAGCCTTTAAGCACAAAATAAAACAGCAAACGAAAATAGGAACTCATTTATATTATACATACAAATATTTACATATCCATTAAAGGACAGTAGAAAACAAACAAATGGCAACTTGAGCAAATACACATTATTATGCTTTATTATTACTTAATTATGATTACGAAATAAAATAGAAAATAATAACCTAGTTGATTATAGTCAAGTCTCTTTGAGGGGTAATACTTGCTACTAATTTGTTAATTTCGAATGACCCGACAACTAAGCTATTTGATTCACTCCTAGGGATTCTTAATTTAGCAAAGAAATATCTACAATTAAAAGAATATGAAATAAGTAGAGAAAAGATGAATAAAATATCATGAGATGCAATAATAAACATTCAGATATTAATAGATTAACAGTGTCCTAATATTATGTGTAGACCTTCAGACTATTTGGATTATAAAATGTAATTATTATCTAGACTCTTATGAAATCATTGTTTTCCTTAAAATTACGTCACAAAAATCAAACAAAAAATTAAATCCCACAACAGAATGTAGATATTATGACTGTTACTTTTCTACTAAACTACATAACTACTTAAGGTAGATCGACGGAGAAATTTGTAAAATTTGAAGGAAAGGTGTTTTATAGTCTTTTATAATTTCTTTGGACAAACGAATACCTATACGAAATTACTAAATCATTTGTACGTATCGTCCTATCTACCTCATCTACATTAAAATACGAAAAATTGTGACAACCGATAGAAATATCACAAACACGAGCCCTGTTTTAGTTTACAACTACATTAACCTAGTCACTAACATAATGTTGATCAATTAGTTCGTAATACTTGTGTTGGAATGTTAACAGTTGCTATAAATTCAAGTCGTCTTCAGATTCACTCTCACTGTTATCCTTTAAAGCCTTGCGGATCTCTTCCTCGACCTCCACGGCGCTTTGTTGTTTATCGTCTACAGCCAATTTATTATACGCCACATTGGAGAAGTAATAACCACCGTAACAATACCGTCTCAAAACGCAGGGAATGATGAAGTACAGGGCAGTGAAACTGATTACAAACGCGATTACCATTAACGCTAGGTACTTCCTAGAGTACCAGTTGGCGTCTCTAATTTGCGTCAATACTGTGTTTGGATAACAGTACGATTTCGGTTCAGAATCAGTAACGTTATACAGCTTAGCGTCGTCTAAACAAGAGGTGCACTGGCTGTCGTGAGGTCCTACACATGTCGCGCAAGTGTAATGACAAGGGAGACACGTGAGCGGTGTTTTCGTATCGTTAACTGGCTCCATGTCTAAAGCCTCTAAAGCGGTCGCATTAACATCCTGCCTTTTCATAACAGCACCTTCAGAAAAGTAAGTGAGGTTACGTCGTCTCGAGCTCCTGTCCCACGATATCTCACTGGCGTATGTGCCGTCCGGGCACTGGTTGTAGCACCGACCCTTGTACAAATGCAAGCCCTTCGCGCATTCTATTGGAAAAAGAACAAATACATGTAATTATTTCACAGTACTATGAATCTCTCCGTCACCTCCCGTCACCTTTTCCAGCGTCCATGCAGCTCGTCTCTCAGCAGCCCATATGATGATGCACGTCCGAAGGCACGATGTGATTACGTAAGTGGAAAGTTTTGGAAACTAGGAAAGGTAATTTTAGAATCTTGTCACTGATCTCAAATAATTTTGTCTGCTCGTATATCTATAACTTAGGAAAACAAACATAAGCTTGCATGCAAACAGAAAGACGTGCACAAAATTAAATGAAATCAGATAGAATTTTGTAATGTGACATGTAAATGAGATAGAAATAAGAATCGTGCCTTTTCCAACATAAAGTGCAAAGTTAAAATAGATCAAAGTTGAAAGCAAAGTTAATGTTAAAGCCAGCGCGTATGCCAAGCAAAACATGCAATAAAATAAAAATGAAGTAACTAAAATATTATGTTTGACGAGGTTTGTTTCCTTAAATTATAACGTGTTGCGACTAACTGCTATTACGTATACAAATCAGAGACAAGACCCGTTGTTTTTTTATTAAAATGAAAACATTTTTTGAATTTTGTAATAAAAGATTGTTTTTATTTTATTTTCCGTTCACATTAGTTTCAATATATACAAATGATGCTTCAACATTTACAGTAATAGTTACAATTAGGTTTCTACTTAACGCCGATCTTGATAAACAATGTTTACGACAAAACTGTTACAAAAATGAGCCTCGTGTGGCGATCTTCCATTTAGCATCGAGCGATAGTCAACACGAACATTATAGCGTGATCAGTGAGCACAAAATAACATCCAATAAATTAACTACACTTATTTTAATATTAACTAACAGTCGATGAGAAATGATGATCTTTCAGTCGTTTTCAATTTACAGGTTTGTGAGCAATTTGTACAAGTCTCCAAATATATTTATATCGATAAGTACCTACGAATTATTTACAATTTATATTCATTATCTATGCTATATGGATTGGCAATCTTCGCTATGATCACAACCGCAATACGCAATTATAGGTCGTAAACCTAAACGTTACGATCAATTACATACATAATATTATGATTACTACATTACATTTTGGTAATTTGCTCAACATAGTATAATATAAACATGTATGTTAATATTGTACATAAATTGTCTACTTTATATTACTGATTTGTAAAGTTGTCTTTTACAGTTCTCGTTGACAATTAAATTCAGTATGCAGTTTACTTTGTTCAAGATACCTACAGGTTAATTCAGTAGGTATATTTTTTGTTATTTATTCGCGAAAACTATTCGTTTTATGTTTGTATTTCAAACTGTATTATTCAATGTATCTTACGAACTGCAAGTTGCAGAAGTATTGTAAGCTTTTATTTGTTGCAGTTTTCTAATGATTTTATAGAATAAAAGTAGCAATGAAATTTATTGTATATTCTTAAGTAATAGAGTCCTTTATTGAATGCATTTGTATTATACTAAGATGAACAAATTCGACAGATAAATCCAATATAACATTCAACCATAAAACTTATTATAACAGATATATATATGCCTGTTCTTTCAAATTTGATTAACAAGAAACTTATTGGCAGTTATTACTAAATTGCTGTAAATTGGATAGAAATAATATAACTTGCCCTGCTTTTGGATAAAACACTGTTTTTGAAAACGAATCTAAACAAACTATAGGTTACCTAAGTGTTTATATAAATAACTTCAATGTAAATAAATGCGTTAACATTTGGTATATGTCTTGTTATAATAAACCAATATCTATATCTATAGGCAGTGTTCAGACGACTCATAACAATTTAAATATAATGAAACATAGCTCTCAACTGTTCAGCAGCCATTGAACACTAACTAAAAATTATGTTTAAAAAGTTCATTTTCAAAAAGAGCATTATGTTTAAGTACGATGTTTATTAAGATAAATTAATTATTGATACTTATGTTTATTTAAATTTATACGTAATGGGTGCCTTAAGAGTGTGTTTATTTATTAAAACCTTTCAACACACATTCTCAACTTCATCGCAATTACCCATGAAAAATGGACGTTATCGATTTGATGTCGTATATATAACATTATTATAAATGTAATTGCACTTGTTGTCTAGCTCTTCAATAATCGATTTGTTGCCAATTAGCAAGCGATGGCACAGAAAACATACGATACTTTACATTTACGAATATACATGGGTTGAAATGTGCGCGTCACAAACCGTACGTCTTAAATCAATTATTATTATGTCAAGCTGTCAACAGAGAAGACATCGTGTCAATAAAAATGTATATGAACACTGGGGTATATAAAAACAATGTAATAAAATATAAATATAGATGCGTAACTTCGTTCATACTTAATGTAGCGATACGTGAACATTATAAAAATTACGCATATTTAAGTACGATCGAAGGCTTAACGAGTTTCAGAACATTACCTAACTAGTTACTCTTTGTGTTCGGACAGCGTAGAGTTGAAACTAAAGAAACATAATAACAGCTTGTACTTATTAAAAATCCGATAAATTTAACTAAAATCACATCCCGTGCCACGGCGGGTACTAGATGGCAGCTTGAACGCAGAGGCAACGCGGCCGCAAGCAAGGTGCTCTAGCGGGTCTCACGACCCCACTCGTTAATTCTAACCTTATGCTAGCAGTTAGTGCACAGTCGCGCTTTCTTACAATAAGTGGCTGTCTGCTTCGCGGAATGTTACTTATACATAAAGCTTCGGCCGTGGATAGTAATAGTACGAGCAACAGGCACAAACCTAGACATGTATGGGGTAGTTGGGGGGCTCGGGTCACGCAGCCCGCTGCGCTGCTGGAGTATTGCCCGGTGTCTACGTCGCCAGCAGCTGGCGGGCTCTCTTCACGAGTCTATAAAAATAGTGTTCCTCTTAGTTATGCTTTAAAGTTTCAGTTTTGTTTATACAAAACTGTTAATAATTGTTACATACGCTCTTTTCATAAGAAAAAATTTGCTAAAATTAGTTAATGTAATCATTAGTTTTTGGATAATTTTGACCATATATTATTTTATTATAACTAATAGCTCAGAAAGTTTTAAATGCACAATCATAGTTCTAATTTACCTAGAAGGAAACACGTTTTAGATATTTTCATACATCAAAATACTGAAAATTATTCTCTAAGTTTTAGTGACATCGACAAGTAGAGCTTCTCTTCATTAAAAATTACCTTAGCTTTCTTCTCTATTTCAGCAGAGCCGAAATATCTAAGGTGAATAAAATAACTGTGTTAGACCAAATCGGTTGAATTTAATCATTTTTACACGATTTATTTATTCGTAAAACCTACTTTACTTTCGTTTCAATTTCATTTATGTAAGCAAATTCTATATCCTATAAATATATTTTTATTTAACACAATCAACCTCAGTCACCGAGTCCAAATCACTGACATTCTGTTCCAACTAAATTGATGTCGTTTGTGACGAGGGTTGTCGTCGTGCGGTCATGGGCCCCGGGCAATACGCTGGACGCTACCCTGACAATATGGGAACGTCAGAGGCGGTAATGCAACATATTATTTTTTTATATCGACTGTCTGTACGTGTCTATATGTAACCTTTATTGCAGGCCCGTAAATCAATTGTTTGACTAGTTGTCAGTTGATTGTCGAATTGTGTTGGTAATAGTGATTCAGGATTTTGGTGATTCTACAGATTGTTACTGATTAATTGCTTGTTTTTTGTAAAATTTCCACTAACATAAGCTTAAGATGAAACAGATCTGTGGTTAATTCTGCAATCTTTCGATCAGGTAGTTGACGATAAGTCACGTGTATATCGCTTGTAAAATATTTTTTAACGACCTAAAACTGTTTTGATCATCATAGGGACACAAGGGCAAACAAAAACTTACTACCTACTTTATTTATGATTACATTCCCAGCTAAAATAACAAAGGTCCATTCCCTTTAATTGTATGACTTAACATAATGAGTTGACCATTGAGGTTGTAAATATGTCACATTGGGAATAATTATGTCTCAAAAATATTTTTATGTGATCTGATGATCAAGCCGCTCATCTCATAATATGATTCATAACACTCCATGGGTGGTATTAATTAATCAATCTCAAGTTTGAGTTACATCTCAAGTAGACATAATGTATTGGACTATCAATATTTGAGATGTAACACAAACTTGAGATTGAATTATTAATATCGCCCATGTATTGCCATTAATAACTTTGTTACTATGTCGAATGTATTCCGAGGATTATATTAGGTAGCCTATCGTAAACCTATGAACCTGTAATGAAATCCGCGAACTCTAAGACGGAAGAAGATAATATTTAGACTAATATCAAGACGTGAGTGATCAACTTTCATGATTAAAATGTTTGTTTCTTATGTTTTTGCTGGATTCATATAATCTGGTCCCGTATTTTAACTTTATGAAAACATAATGATTAAAAAATAAAATAAACGAATCTACGATGTACATTTAAACAGTTTTCCAGGAATGCAATTAAACGTAAAGTACTGGAAAATGCTCATATTATTTAAACTATGTATTTAATTAAAATTTTAACAAATAAAGCATTGAAAACCTGCCGGAATGTTAATACCGATACCTTTTTATTTTACATAAAACAACTCTTATTACTAGATCGCGGATATGCGTTGTTTTAATTTCTTTTAGGAATTATTTCAATTAATTTGATAGAAAAAGAGTTCTGTTTTTATTGCAACAATCCGATTAAGGGCGGAACCACACGAGGAATAATATACACTACGCTTGTGTATTATATTTCCCATAAAGTTTTATATGAAAAATAATTGGCTGTATTGCGTCGAGTCGCATCGCTTCGCTGCAGTATTTTTCCGTCTAATATGGTCCCACCTTTATTATTATTGAATGCAGTAATAAAGTTAAGAGAAAACCACACGTGTGTATAAATATGTGTAGAATAGTTTGGAAATTAAATAATTTGGCAAAACAACCAGCAGTACAATCGTGGCTAAATATTATTGTCACTGTTATTCGAAGTGTTTGAAACAGAAAGGTCAAAATTAAATGGCACCGTATGTTAAATGAAAAGTGTGCCAGTCATAAGACAGTACGAATGGTTATAATTGCATATTATAGCAATAGTAGGAATCAATTTCCGATAATAATAATTTCTGGTCTCACTACCTCTGTTAGTCTTCTAAATTTTCTGAAAGTGTGACACGAAACATATACTCAAAAATTAAATTTAAAATTAAACTAAGCAATAGGTTCCTAAATATAGAACCACAACTTTTGTAGACGTTTAATTAATTTTCTCTCGTTTGCTAGCTACTATACTTCTGCAAAGGTTATTTTATACAACGAATAACAATGCAGAACAATCAAAGTTTATCCAAAATATTATTTAGGAAAAATACTTTAGTGAGCAAAAATTTTGGATGAAAAACATTAAGTCCGCGTTGTTAGTTTAAAAATTTTATTTATTTTTATACGATTTCAACAAATCTATAAACGTCGGAATTTAATCAAATATTTTCCAAGTTTGATTTTCATTATTAAGATTAATAAATCCTGTAAACGTTTTACTAAAGTTTTTATTAATGCCTAATTTCATATTGGTGTTTTGTAATTCAATTTGCCAAGGATAAACATAGGAAATTTTATTTTGAAACTATTGTAATTTGGTAATTAATAAAACTTTCATACCGTTTGGGAATCATGCCAGACGAGTGCCAAATCATCTTCGATGGCATTCTTCCTTCCATCCTCCATAGACTCGGGTTCACTGACCCCGGTCCACGGCTTTTCCTCGACAACCGGTCCTGGGCCAACTAAATTCGTCTCCGGGGACGCATCGTCTTCCTGAGGGGGTGTCTCCGTCCCGTAGAATATCAGCTCCCATTGCGTAAGAGGACCGGCTGTTGGAAAACATATTGCTTTAGAAACTGTCCTTTATACGGGCACGGACAAGTGATACCACTGCATCTGATGGTAAGTGGAGTGGCGGGTAGATTGACGCGAGATCATTATCACTTGCCAGTCGACACAATTATGCCGGCCTGTTTGAATCTCTTTATACTGGTTGATCCCGGAACGCGACTTACGTAGGCCACTATGGCGTGTACGGTGGTCGCTATCCGGGCGGATATGAATCCTACCAGCAAAACTAAGACATGACAATTGAGCAATATTGAAATAGTGTTAACAAAAATATTAATACACATATTCTGTGAAGGCATACAAGCTGAAAGCGAACTACGAATTAGAGTCGACGAAAGTTCTATTAGAAACAATAGCGTTACATCAGTCTCCGCGAGCGAGGTTCTACGAACCTGAAGCCACACGCTCGATCCCGTACCAAGACAAAAGTTTGTGTGATCCACAAATATTTGTATCGGGTATGAACGGAAGTTTCTTGTAGTTCCTGATACCCAGAAACAGAAATCTTGACTATGGGATCAGAACTATGTGATCAGAACTATGTGACTCACAGTACAATACATAATTACGAACTTTTCTCGACAACCAACAAAACATTGCAAAAAAACAAAATAAAAATTATCGCACAAACATCACTGTCTACGTTAATGTTAAAAACAACTCGCAAATAAAACAATTAAATAAAGTTTGACTACGAAATAAAACTTTAAACAATGCAAACACACGACATGCAAAGAGCGGCTGACTTCGGTACAAAAGTAATTGATGTGCATTCTCAACTAGGCGGCGGTCGAATGGATCGCTTTCGGCAGAACGAGTCAACGGACACAACATGCACACAGCTTGTACCGTTGGCTTGCAGCGGCGCGGGGTATATGCGTTGGATTTTCGGATATTGCTCGAACAGGCTTGACATCTTGCGCCCTCGAGCGTCCGCCAAAGGGTCCGCTAAATCCCCGCGCAAATTGAGGCTGAGGTCCGGCGCCGTGGGCGTCGTCACGCGCGGCGTCGTACTCTCTATGGGCGAGCGCGTCGCCGGCCGACTTTGCTTTGACTTCTGCGAATTTCTATTCGGGTTCTTGGAATTCTTGTTCTTTTTTCTCTTGACGAGCCCGACTGTGTAGGTCGGCACTATTGGCAGGGGCTTCCCTCTGTTATTTTTACGGCCCGCTTGTACCACGACGGGACGCGTCGCGTTCCCCCTCCGTATAATTGGATTACGGAACGGTATCGGATCGTTTTTGGTTGCCGGTGAACTAGTTCCGTATAATGTTAAGGACCAATCTTGCAATGTCGCTCGGCCTAATACAAACAATGTACAATGACAATGTATCAGCACAATAATTTAAAAATATGTTAATCACAAATGATTTATAAAGGTTGAAACTGTACCCAAAAGGGCTACGTCTGAGCCAATGAAATGAATTTCATTACAGAAAATATACATAAACCCTGCATAGCGCCTTAAAGTTTCCGACCTAGCGGTTTCGTTGACAACGTGGCTTTGAATGAAAAATTATCACAAAGTGGATTTGAGAGTAGATTTTGTTATTTACGTCCTATTTAAAAGTAGATAGAGTTTATAGTAGAATGTCGCTTACCCATGTATCGTCCTTCGTTTGACACCTCTAGTTGCCACACGCCGAGCGGAGACTCTCCCCACATGTGAACGGACATGAAAGGCCAAGAGTTGAATCCGGCCCGGGAAGAGTCGTGCGGTCTGCAAGAAAATTACATTCTAATACAAATTTATCATACGACGGAAATTTAGACGTCTCAGCGGATATATTTTCGACGAATTTTGATTAATTAAAGAATGTTACTCGCTACATCACTAACGTAATTGTTCATGTATTTATTTATATTCTATGAAGAATAAATATATGAAAGGAAATAAATTAGTTTACTAAACTGTGTGGTAATAACGTAGTTTTAACAGCAACGATATCTCTTCTCACAGATGGTGCAAAGTATCAAATATTTTGAAACTTAACTAAGCGCTTTTGCTGTGTTCAGTATGGCCATAGTTGCGTAAAATATTTGCAAAGTTAATTATAAACACGTGGTAATAAATATTAAAACGAAGTGCATAAAATAATGTAACACCTGCCATAACACGAAATCTGTTTGTTTTAAGTTATGAAATGGTATCAGTGTTGTTATCCAATATACAAATTGGGGAAACGCCCATTCTCTGGGCTTCTAGTCTATTTTTTTTTTTTTTTTTTTTATTGCATTGAATGTCGAGACGAGCATGCCGTTCGCCTGATGGTAAGCGATACGACCACCCATAAACAGCAGCAACACCATCCAGCACCTTGAGTTACAAAGTACTGTGTGGCATTCCACTGCGCTCGTCATCCTGAGACAAGATTAGATAGATATAATTATCGGTTTTGTAGGTTTTTTTACATATTCAAACTACTAGCTTTTTCTCGCGGCTCCGCACGCGTGTTTTATCCCGTGAAAATATATAGCGAAACTTTAATCCTGGAAAAGCTTATTCACTTGGGCGGATCCGCGCCCAAAAGCTAGTAGTCAATATTCTCCAGTCATTATCCTTTAATTACTCAATACTCTATCATCTATTTTTTACGTTACCTGGGCGCGAGTAACGTGACCCTGGTTCCAGCTGGTGACGTCAGCGCGATCCTGAGATCCCCGCGGCGCGCTGCCGACAAAGACACGCGTGCTTGCACGTGTTCCAGGTAGTTGACGCCGGGGCACGCTTCCACGGCCAGCTGTGGGGATGTGGTGGGGTTAGTGGGATTTATAAGGGATAGAATATGTTGTTTAACATATAACATTATTTCGCCACATTAGATATATTATGGGAAAAGAAAAAATATACATATATAAATGATATTATGTTCGTTGTTATTGGCATGAAAAAATAACTCATTTCTCTACATTTTTCCTGAAACACGAATAATTCATACCTATTTTTCTTTTATGTATTAGAGATTAGAATTTAAAAATGTATCCATCAAAATATTTTTTTGATACCAACTCCGTCTTTAAGCAATCATTATTTTATATATACATAAATATCTTTACGAAATAAATCATTCATTTGGCACCTCTCCAGAGCAATTCCTGTAAATTGTCATTAACTGAAATATAACGTGGACAACCTCACGCGAAAATGAACCTAAAAGCAGCAATCATTTCAACATACGCAAACTCGAATTCCATTAATTTCCTGCAACGTTTTAAATTCTACATCATTAACGCCTCAACACCGGAAAATATATTTTCTAGGTGTAAAATGTTGCATATGTAATGGTGCATTCATTAGAGCGCAAGAGCCTCGTACGTGGATGCGAATGGGATACACAGCTGTCAGGGTTGCCAGGTAGCTAATTCTTATTTAGATAATTTGGGTAACATACAGTGCAGTTTTTTTTCGGTAATTATTGGAATGACTAGTAAATTTTTGAGAGGTAAAGTTAAAAACTGTTTGAATAAATGCAGGTACTGTCGTACTTTAAAACCGGAGTATGCCTAAAACATAATATGTAAAAACAAACTGAGAAAGCACACAATAATATGGACTAATTGAGATCCGTATCTAACGTTTAGTTTTCTCCAACAGTCGGCACTAACGAACTATGAATCTTTAATTATACAAAAAGATCAAGATCCAACATCATATTTTATATACCAGCTTGGTGTATCCAGCAGTATTACCTCAATAATTATCTTTTATTTCCTACATTCTGGAATATTCAGAATTAAATCTGGCAATCTTTATAGACAGCAAGTTCGCTCCAACGCCATTAGCATAAACTGACGGACTGACAGAGGCTTGCTAAAAAGCTTAAAAGTGCATAACTCTTGCATTTACATTTATTTCGAGCACAGTATTACCACAAGTCCTATTGTGAAATGTTGAATTGTTTATGCCGCTTGAAGTACTTGCCAGTTCGGGTTGTATTGTTCCCCTAAATATGAAATGCTCATGTATCACGTTTCCACTTTTACGCAAGACTGCAAATGATTTATTTTTTTTATGTAGGCGATCCTGCTGTCAACACCGGGGGAAACCCGCGAATGGGATACTGGAGTACCCCGGCTTGACGACTGCAGGGGCCTGGGAAGGAAGTGGAGAGGAGTATGGACGGGAAGGTGGGGGAAGGGAGGAAGGTTCCCAGGATGGGTGGAAAGAGAGGGTGCCAGGAAATGTTCGCGGGCCCTTTTAGGCCTCAATGTGTTTTACAACCAAGAGGTATACACACTGGCTGTGTGCCTCGGCCCGCGACTAATGTCCCCCCGCACATGGGCGTGCATTGGGTGTGAAGACCCAGCGCACAAGAATTGGCTCCGGGGGAAGACTGCAAATGCTAGCTTTTAGTTCTGACACTATTTTTTATACATTAAATGTTGTTTTAGTGTAATGTTTTTTAAAGAGTTCTTTTTATCCAGGTTAGAACTTTACTTTTACTTTCCCTATTTTTGTAATTTTATTTATGGATCCATACTTATAAACAAATCTATCTGTCTGTTATGCTTTCACGGCTGAACCACTGAACCGATTTCGATAAAATGTGTTTTTGAAAACCCGGGAAAACTATTTCACACGGGCGGACCCACGAGCTAATGCTAGATAGGTAATAATTGTTTCCGTTACAGTCTTGGTGTATCGGGTAATTAACTTTTGAAACAAGAGAGATAGAAACGGCGTGGGTTTGATTTTAAGTCCGAGAGCAATGTTTCTTTCAGATCATAGTGAAGTTGACACCTAAAGACGCTTATAGCTCCATAACAATTATGAGGTTAGTACTGTAATATTTGGATACCTTGGATAGACTGCCTTGGTGGCGTAGTTGTATTACGGTACGACTGCAATGCTGAGGTCTGGGGTTCGATCCCCGGGTCAGGCAAAGTGATATTGGGTTTTTCTATTCAGTATCAGCCCGGAGTCTGGAATTTGTGCCCGATATGGTGATAGGCTCGCCCCCTATCACATCATGGCACGGAATAAAAATGGCGAAAAGTGGGTGCATTAGTTGCGCCTCTGCCTACCCCTTCGAGGATAAAAGGCGTGAGTATGCGTTATTTGGATCCCCTGAGGCTGCCTCCTATGCGCCGAAGAAGGCCACCGCGGGTTTTGGTTGGTATAGGGTGCGCATAGTGTTAGGAACTCGGGCCATTGTCCACTCGGATGATGCTATACTCCCGAGTGTTCATTGGGTCGTAAGTACTCGTAAGACGCGTGATACCAACAAAAGCGTTCCACTCATCCCTCAATAGTGGTGATGATAAAGCGATTTACCCCGCTAAAAAAACACACCGTCATCTGTATAACTACTAATTATGATGCTTTCTTATGATACGCGAATGTTAGACATTGAAATGAAACTACTATTACGGATTTTATCGCGGTTTTTATTTTATTTTTCTCCCGACGTTTCGAAGGCTTTGCAGCATTTCGTAGTCACGGGGCGGACTGAGGTCTTGGTGGTCCGAAAAGTTAAATGATTTACTTTTAATATCAAAATCTGATACAGTATAATGAAACGAATTATAATCCAAGTTAAGGATAAGCACTTCCATTACCTAACTTGATTCAAATGAATCAAAAAATATAGCGGCCTGACCTAATTCTGCCTTCCTTTTCTATCACGTAGCGCTTAATGAGTTGGTAGGTAAAGAGCACATAAGCTGGCCTCTGTCTGAATTTACCTTCGTTTTAAGCTATATGGTACTGACTGCTTCTAAACATTCCAGCTATAACGTAATTCAATGAATATGGTCATTCTCAAAATTCAAGATGGACTATATTAATTAATAGTAGAGCAGCTGCTTCACCTTGGAATTTGTAAATGACAAGGTTTTTCCTTGTAAAAAACCCATGTAATACGGATACTTCCAGCTACATTCAGTAATCGATAGCTTAAACCAATACATTTATTTTCAAATAACCTTAAACTTTGGCGTCAACTTAAGAACCGTGTCGAATATTCCACAGGAAATATAGCATGCAAAATATTAGTTACGATTCGATTCGGCAAACCCAGTCGACTCTAGCTTAACATACCTGCAAGTTGACGGAGGACCGCGGCGGCACCACACGCTGTGGTCGCGCGGCGGCCAGTTCGCATCGCCTTTGCGGCGGGACAGTACGCCAGGTCCTCGCCAGGCGCACCATCCCAGTGGCATCCAGGAGTCCATAGCCAAACGAGTGTGACACGTTGCGACCAACTCCATTTACGCGCCATTCGCCACCGATGCTCAGCCTTTCTGGACGCGCGGTGCGCACCACTACAAGAGAGAAAAAAAATCGGACGGCTGGATGAGAAATACAATAGATGATACGAAAAAATATAGGTTTATGTATAGGAAATGATTGTGTTACATTAGATATGCGCAGTTTATACCAGAAAGTCATAGTGACCTAGAAACAAGGTTTGGGAGGTATTTCTCGTATAGCTTTTACAGCCTAATTTACATTTATCATCAGCAGTAAAGTTGTAATTACATACATACACTCACGCCTTTTATCCCCGAAGGGGTAGGCAGAGACGCAACTAATGCACCCACTTTTCGCCGTGCGTATTCCGTCCCATGATGTGATAGGGGGCGAGCCTATCGCCATAACAGGTACAAATTCCAGACTCCAGGCTGATACTGAATAGAAAAATCCAATATCACTGCCCGACCCGGGGATCGAACCCAAGACCTCAGCATTGCAGTCGTACCGCAATACAACTAGGCCACCGAGGCAGTAAAGTTGTAATTTAGTGTTGTATATACGTACAGTCAGCCACATAAGTAATTGAACAAATTCAAAACTACAAATCACTTTTGTGTTCTTACCAATTTTCGTTTTCCTTTCACAAAAAATAAATAAAGGGCATTTACTTTACTCCATGCAAAAAGAAAAATAATTATTCAATTAAACTTAACGAGTATAAGTGATTTGAAATTTAAAACTTATTCAACTACTTATGTGGCTGACTGTACAGATGTGTATGTTCATTATTGGCGAATTTATTGTATACCTTTTAGTCCGGTCAATTTAGACATTCGAAGTTACCTAAATTCCCACCAAGCTGAAAATCGGTAAGATTGTTTAAAATATCATTAAACACAAAATTTGAAAGTTCCCCATCTTTCCCCTGTAAGGAAAATTTTTTATTCAATGTCAAAGGTCAAAAAAATGAGTTTTTCGCGATTTTCAGCAAAACGGTAAGTTTTATCATAAAAATACCTCAGACAAAAATTGTAGATCATAAAATTATCTACAAAAAAATTATCAATACTTGTTTTCTACGAGACACCGTTTTTGAGATATAACGATTCAATAAGTTGTAAAAGTTGTAATCGTCATAATATGCACACGTTTCCTCGCCACCTATGAGGTAGTGTACTTAGCGCGTTTTTTTTAACGTGGTTTCTCCAGTAAGCCTATTCCACGGGTCAGTTTTGATCCTGTTTAGTTCGAAACTATTGAAAAATAATGGATATTAGCAGAGATTGAAAAGATAAAAGCAATTTAAGTTAAAAAAAGTAGTGAAATTTAATCGTCCGAGTCGTAACTTTCAAAATCTTCTTCTTGATCTTCTTGTTCTTGTTCGTCTTGTTCTTGTTCTTCTTGTTCTTGTTCTTCTTGTTCTTCTTTATCTTCATCCTGAGTGCATGTAAACTGCGTTAATAGCGATGTATCGCATGTTGCCTCGTTGGAATCAAACGGATCCTCTACTGTTGGTGATTAAATATTAGAGCACAACCGGCCTTGACAATGTGTACATGCCGGAGAACAGAACAGTCCGACTTTTTTGCAACCACATTTAGTACTGCATCCATTTTTGTAGTTGCAAAAAATCGAGTTCAGCAGTTTTTCCGGCGCAGGTGGAAGTAAAGTGTGCACTGGTTCTAATGAATTCTTGACCAACTTCCAACCCCATTCTGTAGGGTCTTACTGGCCAACGTCGTCGCGGCCTTGTTCCCGGCCACCGTGGAGACCACTCCTCCACCGATGGCGCCACCGGATGTGGCGTCATCGTCGATTGAGAATCGAGCAAGGGATATCCCAGAGGTTTCGCCCGCAGAAATGCGGGTGGTAGTGCTTCGGCTGGCGGAGCAAAAACACGGCCCCGGGGCTCGATGGCATCCCTGGAAGAGCTTGGGTGCTAGCCCTCGAGCACCTGGTTTTTGGTTGCTATGCCGTGCGTTCTACATAGGTTAGGGACTCGGCCCGGTGGTCGCCCGATGGTTACATCTCTCCGGGCGGCGTAACGCCGGGTCATAAGGCACGGTGAACCCAACATAACCGCTCAGTCGCCCCCCTTGAAGGCTGGGCGGTAGTAATGTCACTTTCTCCGCGAAAAAAAAAAAAAAAAAAAGGTGTAAGACCCTAGCCACGCACACAATTGAACAGGGGACAGATGTTTTCTCAAGGTTACAATGGCGTATAAATTAAGGGACTGGGTTTCATTTTACCTGATATTCTTATAGTTATAACTTATGTATATTTTATATTAGTAGTGTAAGTTACAATGACCGGTAGAAAAATATTTTAACATATATTACAACTATAGAGATGTATATATACGTGGCGTACTCGTGCATATTATGACGATTACAACTTTTTGAATCGTTATATCTCAAAAACGGTGGCTCGTAGAAAAAAAGTATTGATAATTTTTTGATCTACAATTTTTGTCTGAGGTATTTTTATGATAAAACTTACCGTTTTGCTGAAAATCGCGAAAAACTCATTTTTTTGGCCTTTGACCTTGAATATTTTTTTTTCCTTACAGGGGAAAGATGGGGAACTTTCAAATTTTTTTTTTAATGATATTTTAAACAATCTTACCGATTTTAAGCTTGGTGGGAATTTAGGTAACTTTACTCTTATTTTTTGGTCTAATTTGACCGGACTATTTATCAACCATAGAGTTCGTCAAAGTTTGACATATTTATTAAAAAGTGTAACGTATTCAGATATTCAATTTCAATAGGTCAAGTTCATTATTGCTGCACTGAGAAACAGACAAATAAAATGGAACCCTTTTGCATTTATAATAGAAGTCGTTTTTCCCGAAACGCTTTCAAGATATTCCATTTGCCATATTAAATATGCACAGAGCTCTTGATGTGGTGATGGCCGACGAAGCATAAGTGACTCAATGTATGCAACCCTCATCAATAAGTGGAATTTCGCCAGAATATGTTGTTCATTCGGGTCATAACATATTCAAATTCAATTTACGTCAAAGTGATTCCAATGATAAAAAGATTACAAGTTTATAGAATTCTATAATTCATCAGAAAACTTTAAATATTAATGACTACTTGGAATATCTTTTCAAAACTTCTAAAAGTATATTTAATCAATACTATTAAAAACTATCCACTTATTAAATTGTTATTCAAAGGGTAACCCCACGTTTTTTAAACTAAAAACATAATTTATTTACACCATTAAAATCCGTGAAAAAATCGAAAAATTCAAAACATTCCGATGTTTAATTCTTGTAAATACTTCAGGAATTCGATAATGTTTTAGGAGGTAAACAAAAACTCATTTTTTATGACAAATCTACGTTTTTTGCTATTTATTACTTTTTTTATAAATTAATGGTTTTATATACCTATTTATCCCTTACCATCTAGTGGGAGTCCCTGTTATTCGTATAAGGGGTCACCATGCATATATATTATCTTTTATTATGCTTTTATTCAATAAAAAAATAGCTCAAATTTATGCGTTGCTAATAGACTTTCGTAAGGGCACTTTTAAGTCGTCGAATGAAATTACTCATATGATTCAGGTCTATTCAGTCTGTTCCATAAAATGATGAACCCTATACCAAGATATATTGAAATGGTGGTCCCATTTCGCGACCCTTATTTACTAAATAAAGAAGGAATCAAGGAAATACGCTCCCAATTTTCAGAGAAATCAGTGTACATACATAAAAAAAAATACAAACACACGAATTGATAACCTCCTCCTTTTGGAAGTCGGTTAAAAATGAATTGTGTCTTATTTTCATTGTTGCCTTTGTTAGCATTATTGTGTTAATCATAACGAGTATAATAAATATAGATATTACTCATTTAAAAGCAGGTACATCTTTGTTCAACATTAGAACTATATACACGGGCGTAGCTATAGCTGTCACATGGAGGGGGTGGGGTCCTAAGATATAAAAATGTTAGTGGCGTGGGTTCTTGCCTTGCACGAAACCGTATACCAGCATATTAACGTTATCATGACCGCCCAGACGAGGATGAGTAGGTACCCATTGTACGTTTTTATATCAAACTTATTGTAAACACCTGTGTGCAATGCAATGCAATCAGCCCTGTATTATATACTGCCCACTGCTGAGCACGAGCCTCCTCTACTAATACCCGTGTCCATAATTTAAATGTTTTAAAATTAATAAAGAAAAAAGACGTTTTATCAAAAAGTGCGAAATGTAGGTTACGTTATTATCCCTGTAAAGGCTCGTTATGTTGAAACTACCGCCACTGATCCTGCTCACTGTGTGTCTTATTCCCTATCAGCCCGCATTCATTTGTAAACCGGTAATTGTGATTTATGAGATTCGAGAGTATTGAACTGTCTTTTAAATCAACTTCAAAAAAGGAGGTTCTGCATTTGACACGTATGTATATATGTGTGTATGTATGTATGTATGTAAATTTGTATCTCCGAGACTTTATCATTTCATTTGTACTTAGTTTAGATCATATAAAACGTCACAGTTATCTATTTAAAAATGTAACTGGGTTTTCCTTGTATTAAGTCCATTTAAAGCTGTTTAGAAGATGTATGTGCATTGTCCTTGTCATAACATAATGCCCACTCGCATGTTACAATTGTCTAAACTCCGTTTTAATTTTCTTGTTTGAGATAATCTCCAAAAAGGTTAAATCAATTTTAACGGGAGTATTTGGCAGGCAGCGGATTCTTTGAGTAAGTTGATTTGTAATCATTAATTCATCCCAGATAACTCTTAGGTGAGCGAAGTCACGATCAAAATATACTTCATACAAAAACCCAGAGACGTCTTTGTACTATATCTGTGCTTCTCATTTATTAGATTGTATCGTCGCATAAGCCTTTAGGGCGCTTTTAGAGACAAAATAAAATGACATCAGATATTCGTCTTCAAGTAAAGATCATATTATACTTATCAAGTATATTATCTTATCTCTAGAATATTCCTACAGCGACACGGTAAAAAATCTGGGGATTTACATTGACAACTCTTTCTCGTGGGGTCCCCAGCTTCGAGAGGTGAGTAGGAAACTATTTGCTTCGGCTGGAGCCCTGCGCAGACTGCGCAATTTTCTACCCATCGCCACGAGAATATCGCTAGCTCAATCCCTTCTTCTCCCCATCCTTGATTATGCGGATGCCAGTTATCTTGATCTTACTGAGGTGCAACTTAATAAGCTTGAGCGTCTCCAAAATTTTTGTATAAGATTTATATTTGGACTGCGCAAGTATGATCACGTTTCCGAGTTTCGTTCTAAGCTCAAGTGGCTCCCCATACGGCTTCGCCGAAATACTCATATTCTAAATCTTCTTTACACTATACTTTTTAATCCTCTCTCCCCCCCATATCTCAAAAATCGTTTTGAATTCCTGCATGTTACGCATTCTAGATCCCTGAGGTCATCAGAGAACTTAAGATTGAAAACCCCAGTGCATTCCACCACTTACTTCAATAAGTCGTTCTCCGTACAAGCTACTCGGCTTTGGAATGCTCTGCCGGTTTCGGTGAGGAAGGCGAAATCCCTGCCTATTTTCAAAAAGCAGGTCAAAGAGCATTATCTGAGAGAAAATGAAGACATTGCCATGGTATAAATTTATTATCTCTGTTTGTATATCTACTTAGTCGTATATCCATATATTTATATGTATATATTTATACTATACATTTATGTATTTATTAAATAGTTAATCTTATACTTCGTACACTTTATGCTGCCCCATATTATCTTTCCGTTTTCTCTCATGTCCATCCCATGGTTGTCTGTAAGAGATTGCCTTGTGCGATAAGACCGCCATTTGTACTTTTTTTTCTCTTCTTGTTTTTTTATGATTTATGTCTCTGGTGTACAATAAAGTGTAAATAAATAAATAAATAAATAAATTCCATTTTTTCCCTGAACAGTCCTCACGTTAATCATATTTCGTTGTTTTGTCGCTTTTCGTTGTACCACAATACCTTTTGTAGATTCAATTCCCGTAGAGGGATAAAGGATGAAATAAAAAAAGCTGTTGGTTTTGGAATCATCATCATCAAGAGCAGCAGCCACATGACGTCCACTGCTGAACATAGACCTCTCCTAAAGATTTCCAGATGGACCTGTCAAAAGCGGCCTGCATCCAGGGTGTTCCTGCAACCTTTATTAAGTCGTCTGTCCACCTTGCAGGTGGACGGCCGACACTGCGTTTGCCAGTACGTGGTCTCCACTCGAGCATGATCAGCGCGAGAAACTGCGCCCTGCGTTCGCCAACTCGCCTGCCAGGCGTGGCCAATATTGGCAAAAATTGGCCCCTTAATGAAGAGTAAGACAGAGACCAAGTTTTGTAAATAAATACCTGCTCTAAATAAAATTATAGCATTATTAAAAAAAAGAAACTTAAACGTTGTAATATCTAGAGACCCTTACAAATATATCGTAGAATTTTATACAAAGTTAATTTCCACAATCAATATTATGATAAGTTGTGCGGCTTGAATATTAATATCGCTGCTTTGTTCCTTAAGCAAACTTGAGCCCTGTTACGTTTCCATTATTGTTAAGAAAAACGCTCTTTCAAATACTTTGAAAAAATGATAGGCAATATCTAGCAAAGTAAAGGTCCTATTCTTAGCAAATATACACGCATATTTACATAATCTGTATGTATACGTATACTAGCGACTCGTTTCAGGTTTACTCTAATTTGTTTTAAAAGTTAATGTTTCTTTATTTATGCTAAATTTTAGATTATTTGAGGCCCGGTGTTTCACATCCTTTATAAAACCTAAAAAGCTTTCACTAAACGTAAAGACCTCCAAGTTCAGGATATCTATAAATTACGTTTTAATATTACTATTGAGGTATTTATTGAAATATTTTTAAAATTGGAATTCAACTATTTATTTTGAACTGACTTCCAGAAAAGAAGGAGGCTGCCAATTCGTGTGTTTGTATGTTTTTTTTTTTATGTATATACACTGATGTCTCTGAAAATTGTGAGCCTATTTCCATGATTCCTTTTTCTTCATAATATCATTAAAACAAAAACGATACGAATATTTTTCGTAATGATTGGACTGTTTCATTACTATGTATTATTAAAAACAACATACACTCAGAACTAAAAAAAAGCGATGATAGCCCAGTTGGGAGTGGAACGGACTGCAAAGACGAATGCCCGCAGGTTCAAAACCCAATGACACACACCTCTGAGTTTTCTTATAAAGTTATGTGTGTATTCTTTGTGAATTATCGCTCGCTTTAACGGTGAAGGAAAACGTCGTGAGGAAACCTGCATACCTGAGAAGTTCTCTGAATTTCGAAGGTATTTGAAGTCTGCCAACCCGCACTAGGCCAGCGTGGTAGACTAAGGCCTTAACCCTCTCAGTTGTAGAGGAGGCCCGTGCTCAGCAGTGGGCAGCATATAATACAGGGCTGGTATGGTGGTATAATTAATACTATACTACGAGTCCCTAGTTACAAAATACTTTGTTCATTTGAAAACAAACAAGAGTGCCTAGTCATAGTAATTTGTTCATTTGAATGCCATTCAGCGGTAGATTGCTCCATTTATTGAGCATCGTTTATTTGCTACATAAAATCTAATCTCACAGCCGTAGAGGCCCTTCGTATCCTTTCTATGAAATAAGGATATCGTGTAATGGAAGTATGGGGTACAAGGGATTCTTTTGTCGGTTCGGTTTTTGTGAGGCATATATTAAGTAGGAGTTATAAATATGGGTACATTTATACCTTGTTAATGCGGGTGTTATTCGATATCGTTTCGCCTTTGCAATAAAGGCTTGAGCGACAAAGAAGATTCATGTAAACATATTTATTAATCATGGCGCCATATTGTGTATCATATTATCATGTTTTTCTTTGAAACTATTAATGCCATATACTTGATATATGACGTAGATTCGATATCATAGTTTTGTAATGTATTTTAAATTAACAAAATTATTGTCATTAACTCTTTGTGGAATATTGCATACTTTCTTATCAAAAGTTTTGGTTTAATGGAAATTGATTCTAGGGCTTGCGAAGTATATAGATGGTATTGAAAATAATGTTATTAATATTTTACTTCTTTTTTTTTTAACATACGAAATATAAGTATAATCGCTAGGCAAATCATATCAAAAACAAACTAGTTAAATTTTTACGCATTACAACTAAAATTTACCCGGTACCAACTCAATAGACTGCCATCTGACAAAATAAAATGTCAAATTAATAATATTAAAAGTAAGGACCAAAGCAAGGACTCTCTTTTTGTAGCATAGTCCATTGAACACTCAGGGGGCTGTAAAGAAATTTCTATGGAAATATTCATAGCCAAAACCTTTATTCACTTGGGTGAACATGTCCGAAAAGCTAGGTGCGTATTGGGGCGAAGGATTCGTCTCTCAATTCGTCCCGAGTGCCGTTCGAAAGGGTACATGATAAATGTATTGATTGGGTACTTGTATTTGGGTACTTTGAACATATATTTACTACCGCGCAAATACATTTTTGACTCAATAATAAATACGCACAAAGAATCAATTTCAATATTTCTCTGTATACCTGTCATTATTACAAGAAGAGGTAATATTTGTTATTACTTGGTACGAAGGACTTGATCTTTAGAAATACTTAACCTATCTAGATTAGTTAATTATTCAATTACCTTTAATATGCCTTAACAAAAAGATTAAACATGTTCACTTCTTGAGTAATAAATAACCAAAGTTACCAATTTTTCAACAGATTTTCACGTACCACACATACACAAGTTGCGCGTGTGTTGTGCCTGTGAATAAACATACGTCAGTCGTCATGACGACGCATTGCTCACGCATCAACAATTAAAAAATATAGCATAATGTTTTGTTTGCTTCTACATAATATCCTTTCAATTATAGATAATTCTCACCACGATGACGCGCCCCACGTATTATCGTAATCGTTTACAGTCCAAGTGTGCAATCTTTCTTATGTTTTAGTTCTGTAAATGCACACTAAATACCTATGGGTGCACATGTACAGTCAGCCACATAAGTAACTGAACAAATTCAAAGTTTCAAATCGCATTTAAACTTTTGCGTCAGTATCAACAATTGCTTTTTCTTCACTAAAATACACTTCACAGTGCTAACTTTATTTTAGATAAAGAAAAAAGAATATTTCGACTGGAGTGAACATGCAGAAGAGTTTTGAAGTTTTTAATTTGTTCAGCTACTTTTGTGGCTGACTGTACACTACGATGATTAATTAAAGACCTCTAAACCCGCGATATTCCTGCTCAAAAATTGGTAGCGCGCGTCATCGTGGATGAAATTATCTAATAATATGAATCATTTTTTACCATACTGTGTAAAATAGTATTGGTGTGAGTATTGTAAACCAAGTATGCCAAGAACTCCGTACATCTTAACTGCCTAAAGGTAAAAACATACCTATATGCTGCATATCCCTCCACGTCAGATCTCGGTTGGCTTGCAGAGCTAAAGCACAGATGCCTGCTGCGAGAGGCGCTGATGCTGAGGTGCCGGTGTGGGAGGCTGTGCATGAGTGATGCAGATCTGTGGTCACCACCTAGAATTTTGTTTAGAGTTTACCAGAATATTCTAGACTTCGGCATAGATAAAAAAATTGGGATTATTTTAGACAATAATAGATATTATGAGATCTAATTTGTTCCAGTATTTTTGGATCTGATAATTTGTAACATTATTTTTAGATCAGAGTTAAACGTTGTTTTTTAATAATATTATATTCTTAATATAATATTATGTACGAACTGTTTCTTAACGTACTGAAAAAGATTTTCGAAGTTTATTAATTTAAAAAAAGGTTTTATGCATGAAGTTAACATCGTCTAATTAGTTTTAAAGTCTAAAAGTACTATTACCATACTTATTTGTATTAAAAAAATCGTAATATTTGCAATGAACAAAAAGCATCTCCTCCACAAAAAACCTCGAATAATTGTGCCAGTATCACCAGTTTTAAAACGTTGTATTCGTAACAATGCGATAACTACGAAATTCAGAGAAGAAAGTCCATGAATTATAACTGTCCCCGAATGGAGTCACGTTTAAAATTGCTCCGACAATTCCACTGAATTTATTTAACGCGTAGGTGACACGGCGTAGCTGCGGAATGAGAAATATTTGCAGTTATTTACTTCGTTATATACGTTGTACGTGGATGGTTTCATTGCAACTTACATTTACAAAAGAAAATATGATAATTATTTTGTTCGATATTTTTACTTAGTACAATAAAAATAATCATAAAATCGATAGAACAACTTTTAGATGTTAAATTAGATGATGGTAGTTTTAATTCTATCACCAGCTTATTAGATTCTTTAAATTTAAACTATTAAGCCTCATATTTTGAAAATATTTTTATACTGGTGGTAGGTCTCTCATAATATGTTAGAATCCGTCTGGGTAGTGGGTGGGTACCACCGCAATGTCTATTTCTACCGCCAAGCAGCAGTGTGCATGCACTGTTTGTTTCGGTTTGAAGGACATTGTAGCCAGTGTAACTACTGGACATAATGAGACTTAACATCTTATGTCTCAGGATGACGAGCGCAGTGGAATGCCACACAGTACTTTGTAACTCAAGGTGCTGAATAGTATTGCTACTGTTTATGGGTGACTGCCTCGGTGGCGTAGTTGTATTGCGTACGCGTTACGAGTACGATTTGCGCGCTGAGGTCCTGGGTTCGAATCCTGGGTCGGGCCAAAAACATTGTGACTGGGTTTTTCCATCTTAAAAATTACTCAGTCGCAGCTCGGAGTCAGGAAGTTGGCGGTGTGATATACCCCCGTGCCTCGGAAAGCACGTAAAGCCGTTGGTCCTGCGCCTGATCTCTCTCCGGTCATGTCGGATTGCCGTCTCACCGGACTATGAGAGTGAAGGAATAGTGAGTGCACTTGTGTATTGCGCACACACCTGTGCACTATAATATCTCCTGCGCACCTGGCTGATCTCCGTTGAGATTGGCCGCCGTAGCCGAAATCGGCTAGGAAGGGATTATTATTATTATGGGTGGTCGTATCGCTTACCATCAGGCGAACGGCATGCTCGTCTCGTCATTCTATGCAATAAAAAAAAAAGTAAACCGCTCATTATGGAACTAATAAAATTGTGTAAAACCTAAAGGCTACTGATAAAAAAATAATGCTATTGCTCATATCGCGATGTCTCGTGCCTCGATCTTGTTTAATGACATCCACGGAAATCACTCTATCTACAGACTCTGCTACGCGTGGTGGCGCGTGGCGGACACCGCTACGTGCTGGGCTTGCAGCCGTTCGAGGGCGGTAAGGACATCTCCACGGAGATTACCGTTTGGGACGGCGTCGTGGTGTCGCCGCTCGCGCCCGCCTACCAAGAGACGCCGGAACCCATGGATACAGATGATAAAGATGAAGACGGTGCTCAAGACGGCGTCGCAGCTTAGAGTTTAAATGTCAATAAGATATTTTATACCCCTTATAAGTAATAAAATAAATGTATCTTGTAACCCGAACACGCGGCAACCATAACAACCCTACGTGCCCTTGTTACATACATAAGATAGATTCCGATCATTCACTAGTCCAAACGAATGTTTGGACCCAAAAGTTTCTGTAACTTTGATTGAGAACCCTTTTGTCGCGCGGAAAACCTCGCCAAACTACCTTTAGCTAACAAAACCAACCTTTAATTACCAACTTTTATTTAACATGCTTATGTATGTATGTAACTTGTTCGGGTGGAATCTTGCAAGTCAATTTTGAAGCAGTTACGCTCAACCGACTGTGTTGTTTTTTTTATATTGAAATGATATAATTTTATTTGCCTAAATCCCGAGTTAAAAGGGCAAATGCTATGAGAGGTACAAAGATGGCAACGGACCTTACTATTATTAAAATGAAAATGAGCGTGGATGTTGGTGGGTAAAGTAAATATCCTCGGTAAAATTGGGGCTGTACTGAAAAGTTAATAAAAAAATGAACATCTCATTATGAATGTGTTTCGTTTGTTCTGTTACCATAGACAACAATGGAATTGGTAATTGTACTGTCATAATAATGAAACTGGATGTTAAATTAAATTTGAAAATAATTTGAATATTTCTTTTTTTCTAAAGAATACTTTGTATGTATTCCAAAATTCTTAGTACTGACTGGCTTGTAGACAACGCACAACCTTATATAATCTTAATCTTGTGACTCTAAGAACATGAAAATTTGCACATAAGTAATTTGCTCGTTGGTTTTACTCGTGGTTCGCACCTGTCCTTGTTACGTGCGTTACGTAAGTTACGTACGTTAAGTAAGAACAATTCTCATTTCCATGCTAAGATCACAAAAGAAGTCAATATATTACCTGTTTCTCATTAATAGCCCCACTGCTATACGTGGCTGCAAGAGTGGAGCTGCACATCTCTGAATACCACGGGACTTCACCTCGCTCCGTAGCTGAAGATATCGATAAGGTCCATATTGAGTTGGTGTAGCCATCGCAGTTGCAGTTGTCGTGCTCTCTACCGCCGTTCCCTGATGCCCAAACGAAAATCGACCCTTTGCCGTTACGACCCTGTGGAAGAAATTAAATGTTAGGGGGGAAATGTAATATGTAAGATCACCCAATTTGGTGCTAGTACACTTTCTCAAGATAAAACGCCCATTTTTCATATTTTACGAAGCAGGTACGATCGTTTAGGAAATTTACAAAGGAAACAGCAGATAACTCTTATTGTTTACTTTAGTTGTAAATTGCATGTTGCTGACAGACGACGCGCAAGCGACTTATTTAGAATCTTAAGGTGGTCGAGCATACACTTTTTTGACTGTACCTATCAATTTTAAATCAGCAACATCTTATCTCATTATCTTTCATGTTACACACATTGATATAAGGTTATACTCCTAGCGTTGACTCCCGTTACTCTTAACCCCTCTCAGTTGTAGAGGGGACCCGTGCTCAGCAGTGGGCAGTATATAATACAGGGCTGGTATGGTATGGTACTCCTAGCGTTATCTAGAGCTTAATAAATACCCAGACTAAAATACGTAAATCCAGCCAGATTCCCGTGGCGTATGCTCTAAAATTCATTTGTTTCCCAACGCCTAATTAACATCTTATTATTTCTAGAATCCCACATGAATTTGTAATTTTCGTTTGAAAACAAGAGTTAACGAATTCCTAGTAAATAATTTGCATAATGTGTGAGTTAAACCAAGGTTAGAGAAATAACTTTAAGTATTGAGTTATAGGGAAAAAAATACATAATGGTTTTAATATACTACGAGTTATTGCTTCGATACCATAATGAAAATTATATATAACTGACTGAAATTGATACCAAAATAGAGAAATAATTATTATAACCTAAATATCGTCACGATACAAATAATTTAACGATTTATATGCGGTTTAATTGCTAATGAGTAATGACATGTTTGTGATTGAAATATTTGTTTGAATGGAGGCGCGTGTGGTAATAGGTATACTTAGCAGTGGTATTTTTTTCTCTTGTTCTTTTATTGTAGGTACTTATTAGTTACATGTTCTTTCCTCTGTGGAAATAAATGTTTCTTTCTTTCTAATACATTTTTATGTAAATAAATAAATTCATTACTCATTTCAGTAATTCCAAAGTCATAATTAATCTATATTTATTTATATACTTTTACGTAAACGGAGTTGAGAGCAAAAGCTAGTACTTTAGCCCCAAAATACAAGTTTACCTAAACACTTCGATTTAAGCACCAAGTGGTTTGGATAACACGTTCTACGTTATAATATGACCTAGCATGTCAAGGATCGTCTAGATTACATGTTCTGAAGTAGCACTTACCCTCATATTAGAGCGGTGCTGTGCCGACCCACTGCGTCCCCTTATTTTACATATGAAAACTGAATGCATACGTTGGCACTGCGATTATATTCCTACAATATGCTCAGCTGGTCCACCGTTTTCTATTTCTATTCACAGTGGCTTATGTATTGTGTGAATTCTGATAATACGGGCTTTCAAGTTATAAATAAATATATCTAGTGTAGAAAATGCGAGAAAGAAGGCATTCGTCGAACCCAGCCAGGATGGCAGCGTTCGGGAAACTAAACAAGGTCTTTACGTCCAAAATACCTTAGTGCCTGAAGACAAAAGTCTTCAATCAATGTGTGTTACTAGTGATGACATACGGCATTGAGATGTGGCCTCTGATTATGGGTGGCCTAGACGGCTCACGGTCACTCAGCGAGTTATGGAGAGCCTATGCTAGGTGTTTCTCTACGCGATCGAATAAGAAATGAGGTGATCCGTAGAAGAACGAAAGTCACCGACATAGCACAGCGGATTAGCAAGCTAAAGTGGCAGTGGGCAGGGCACATAGTTCGAAGAACTGACGGCAGATGGGGCAAAAATGTTCTCGAGTGGAGACCGTACTGGCAAGCGCAGCGTCAGACGTTCACCTGCAAGGTGGATAGACGATTTGATAAAGGTCGCAGGAACACGCTGGATGCGGGCCGCTTTTGACAGGTCTGGAAATCTTTAGGGGAGGCCTATATTCTACAGTGGACGTCATGTGGATGATGATGATGATACAATGGCACGAATGTTACTTCAGTTCTGTTGATTAGGGCTTAAGAAACAAATATGTCAGCTTACGCCTGTTTTTCTGAAGAGGTGAACAGTCATACATCTGATGCACACTGTTATAGGGTACAAGCCAGCCTTAACTGGTTATGTACAGACATATGAAATTACGCGAACCCGACCTCAACAATTTTATCTTATTGATTGGCTTCTAAGACCAATAACATAACCTCTCCACGATTAAGGGACGCTGCAAATATCATGCTGTTATTCCTGACAATAAAACCTGGTGCTTTGCCAGCGTTCCTTAATTAAGAGGCTTTAAAGCTACCGGGTTAGTTGGCTTAAGCCCAAAGATATTGGGCATAAGTAGCAAACCTAGCTTCTTTGTAAGCTTGAAACGGTTCTGGTGTTGACAAAGTATTCCTTTGTATTTTCGTTTTATAAATTAGACTGTCGTTTTTTAACGGCCAGATTTTTAAATTGTATTTTTTATACAACTACTTGCCTTGCAGTAAGCACAGTAACTTTCTTGTTCCCTCTTGACGAATGCAATTGTGCTTACAGTGCTGCTGTACCCCTGGCATTGCCAACGTACCATCACCATATACCATCAGGAGGCCATTTCTAACAGGTTGGGAATCTTTAAGGGAGGCTATATGTTCAGCAGTTGACTTCCAAAAGCTGAAGAAGGGTCTTTAACTCATCTGCATTCATAGACTATAAAACCACTGCTGGCAATAGGAATAACAATACTATCTACCACAGCAATAACATCCATAATAATATATGAATATAGCGATGCAATTCGCATAATTACGTTCGTCTCAATGGCCTCAAACAATCACTTTTAAGCGTGTAACTGAAAACAATTCAGTTTGATTATGCGTCTAGACTTTAGACTGATGTTTACAATCAACAGATCTGAGCCTAATTTTCAACTGGTGTTATTAATTAATCTACTCTTAGGATAATTGAAATCAATTATTTTATAAGTATTGTCAGGCCGGTTTTTGCTCTCGTCCTGTGTTTTTTATTTGAGGGATTTTAAATATAACGTATGACTGCCCGATTGTACCCGTAATTGTAATAGTTTTGCCATGACTTTGAACAAAATCTTTGAAAGGTTTTTGAATATATCACTACAATATTCCTTTATATAGATCGATAATTATTTGGTGTCATCAATCACGGTCAATACTAACCGATGGGCATTCTAGGTCAATGCCCTTCCATAGCGTGTACCTTAAATTAGCGTTCCTTCACAAGGCAGCAATTTTTCACCTCAATTTCGAGCATTAGTTATAATTCTATACACAATAATATATACCTATACATAATAGACTGTGGCTTAGGCATTATCTAGTTTTGGGTGATACAGGCATAATAAAAGAAAAATTAAAAGAAAGAAGATGATAAAAAATTGGGCATCAATATACTACAGAAAGGTGGTTCCGGTAGCCTAGATGGCTACTTACTTTAAATCCCGGAGACCGGTTTTATCAGTGTAGGGATTTTGTGACTCATTCGTGAGGCATCTAGCTGGGGATCCGCTAGAAATAATTACTAGGTAAAAATGCTGATGGGTCTGTAATGATATTCATGACTTTTTCAAAAAGCAATTCACTTAGTATTCGTTTATAGACATAACTAGTATAGCATATTTTAATATCAAGTGACTAAAATGGCTGGTTTTAGTGGACATTTAAATGATCCATGAATATTAATTCAGTTGATCTGGTAATTGGAATGTATAGGCATAAATATTTCTGCAAGTATTTAAATTTGCTAATGCCGCACTCCGATAGTATTAGGTTTTGAATCTGTAATGCTTGAAATAGTTATTTAGAGCTCAAGTATATTGTGTTAAATTATACCATAATAATTAATTCAAATCTTTAAAATATTGTGCTTATGCTTATAATACACTAGGTGATGCTCGCGACTCCGCCCGCGTGAAAAAGTATTTCCGGGATAAAAATCTTTTCCCGAGATATAAAGTAGCCTATAGCACCCAAAAGTAATGTAGCTTTCTATTAGTGGAAGAATTTCTAAAATTAGTTCAGTAGTTCCTGAGATTAGCGCGTTTAACCAAACAAACAAACAAACTCTTCAGCTTCATAATATTAGTATAGATAAAAACTAATTGTCCCTCCATCCTAAGGAAAAAAAACCTAACCCTTGATACGCCGCTATCTACCAATGTCGATAGAAAAAAAAACCATAATGATCCGCCCTCATCTGAAAACATAAATAAATAAGTCTACCGAAGTCCCATAATAAACGAGACAAAAGCAAAAACCTACGTGACATCGACGGGCGAGTTACATCGTCATGTCACAAGATAACTAATTGGTTTACGTTCAATTGTTAACCTAACAATCATGAAGGTCGTTAGCCAAGCGCAGACGTGCACAATTGGAGCTGATGTGCAATGATTTGATCAATATCATTCATCCGAGGGTGCCTACTGTTATTACCATTAATTCCGATGCGCCGATATGCCTACGTGCTGCAGGCATTATATTTGCATCGAGCTTCGATTTCTAATACTGTCAGTTTGAGAACACCTCATAATGAAATGAGGTTTAAAATTTCACACATCACTGTATCATGTGGCCACAGTCAATGATATTCCAAAACCATAGATATGATACTTATTAGCAATCGCAACTATTATTATTACTGATTAGCTGTCTTTATTGTTCATACTGGTTTAAATACGTCAACTCTTTCACACACGTAATGTCAAGAATTTGCGTGCAGAACACTTTTTTTCATTTAATTTGTTGGGGTATAGCGTATCTATACTTTTTGAATATCATTGGGCACAGTCGTTTCAAAAGGTCTACGTTAAAATTGTTAAATAAGACAAGCTAATGATTATACAGACGGTTCGAATCAATTGGCAGTAGGTAACCCATAAATTGTAAGTTTAAATTTCGAAAGCTTTTTTTTCATTACATTATCATTTGTTTTATACTGATTCCGTTGAATTTCGGAGCTTATTTTGGATCTATTTATTGAAAAAAGCTGTAACTATATTGTGAATATAACATATTTTAGTGAAAGCAAATGTTATAGTTGTGGTTTCTCACACGTAGTTAATAGGAATACCGTGACGACGCCTAGAAATATGCGTCGTAGGCGACAAACTAAGAATATCAATCATGTACCCTTCTCAAGCCAAAGGGGTTCTGAGGCGATTCAGGAATTCTAAGCGTCCATCTGTTCATTTTGGTGCCAAGGTTTTATCTTGAACGTGTTTTAATTCAAATACCTCGGCACATATAAATTTACAAGACTATACCCATTGTACACCAGAATCGACGGTAGCAGCCATTTTATATTACCGAGCGGTGAAGTTTGGAGAGCCGCTTAAATACTAATCTATCTTTAACCTGCAATTAAACAAATCAAACAGAAAGATGAGGAGTTGGAAATGTTATACTAATCACGAGTGAATTGATAAAAGATAAATAATATTAAATCAATGTTGGGTTGTATTCTACATATTTTTAAGGTACACTTATGCACCGTAAACAGATATCAGTCTAAAGGGAACCGCTCGTCATCCGCTAGGTTTGAATTACATTACCGATCGGAAAATTATAATATTATGCGAGTTCTAGGACTACATTCCAAGGAAACGGCGACGGCTAGCTCGTCTCATCATTCAATGACATAAAAAAAAAACAAATTTCAACATCGCAATAAAACTTTATTACGTGCTTACAATTTTGGGAAAAGACAATAGCATTATGATTGTTTTGCACATCTGCGTCTTTCCTGCCTTTTTACCGTTTATCAAAATAATGGAGGGCATTATAAACATTTTGCAAAAGCAGCGCTTGAAGTACTTCCATTTAAATACTTATTGTTATTGTATTGTTATTGTATTGTTATTGTATTGTTATTGTAGAGTTTATATGTTTATAAAATATTCGATTAAATTGTTCTAATAACCTTTTGTCTATTCTTTTGTTTGTGTAGTAAACAAACAAATTGATACTATTCGATGGTCTCTATGTATAGCTATTTAAATCCCTTTCTCTCTGAAAAAGCTACACCAAAAGAATTTACAGTTAAATAAAAAAATCAAAACACACTTTTTAAAATATACACCACATATTACTTAGACAAGTTAATTTTTTGAAAGGATTAACAGTGCTATTACTAAAGCGGCGCGGCGGGTCAAGGTTCAACTCCCAGATGGTGACGTATTTAAGGGTCGTTATTTATGATCTTTGGCTGAGTGTTGACGCTATCATAAAAACTTATTACAATGTCATTATAATACACACACACACACACACACACACACTCTCACGCCTTTTTTTTATCCCCGAAGGGGTAGGCAGAGGCGAAACTAAGTGCACCCACTTTTCGCCGTGCGTATTCCGTCCCATGATGTGACAGGGGGCGAGCCTATCGCCATATCGGGCACAAATTTCAGACTCCGGGCGGATACTGAATGCTAGAAAAATCCAATAGCACTATGCCCGACCGGGGATCGAACCCGAGACCTCAGGATTGCATTCGTACCGTAATACAACTACGCCACCTAGGCAGTCCTCCAGTCATAATATTTTCTATATGAACTGTGTATTTCAAGTCGTGTTATGAAAAGACAGGGTGACCTTTTCAAAGCATTGTTTAAAACACCTAATCCTAACAATATATCATTTAAAAAGCTCAGAGCCATGTTTATTTATAAAAGCTCGGAGCGCGTATCCTGTTTCAACCAAAACACCAAAGATAATATAAAAAAACTCCACAACGGGAGGTTAACACAATGTTTCGTATAAACAACGATTCTTAATGATATATTTACGAGTTAAAATGGGAATTCGGTTGGTATCACCAAGCCTTTTAACGTGAGTTCGAATCCTCATTTAGAAATAAGCCATGCTGTATGTACCGTGTGGTGATCTGAAAATTGCGGACGATATATTTAATTGTTATGAAGTATTATGTATCATACATAACCAGTACCAGTTCGCCCCGTGACCACGAAGTGCTGTAATCGAAACGTCGGGAGAAAATAAAATAATAAACCGCGATAAAATCCGTTATAATAGTTTAATTTCAATGTCTAACACTCGCGTAAACATAAGGAATCATTAAGTATTATGTATTTTGAATGAACGTAATTATTGTACCTATTTATATAGTCAAGTGAGAAGAAAGTACAATGGGGAAAGTAAGTCTTATTATGTCAGAAGAATTGGTAGATTAATCTCACATAAAGTATTGTGTTGTGAGTAGATTTTTACCGCATCATTATTTGTATTTCTTTTATTTCAGTTTCATTGTTTCAAAAAGCAGTCCGCGCATATGAGAGGCTTATATTAAAGCCTCTTTATACTTCAGAGAGCACTTTAAGCAAATCAGAGTTTTTAGAATGACATTCACATAATAATAATAATAATAAACCCGCAGGGGCGGCTTTGTGGCGAGCCGACGGTGAGTGGCGACACCGCGTACCCCGATTCCGTGGGGGCTAAATGAGACCCCCTGACCCTTGGCTTGCCTTAACTGGCCGGCTAGGGGTGGAAATCGCAAGAGCTAAAACCTCAAGCTCCAGGGTGGAAGTGCTCAAGCTGCGTAATAGCGAGGAAACCCGCTCCGGGACGCGTTAGCGACCCGCGATGGTGAAATCGGTGCACACCTCTCGACACCCTTTAGCCACCCACACCGATGTTGCGTCCTTGGCATGCGCCGCTTTTGGGATGCCCATCTAGTGGGGGGCAAGTCACCGTCTGCCTTGAATACAAATGATTGAGACATTTTACTTGGCAGGCGTCCCGTTGTCTCAATCAATAGCCCAGCAACCAGTCCAGCTAGATCCCATCCATAGACCCAATTAATTCCCATCTACTCTGCAATAGTCCTTACACCTTGCAGGCGCTGTCTTTGGTTGTATTTCTCCCATAAATGCAGACAGAGATAGTACCTGCATGGTGTACATATCCCAACTATATTAAAGTATCTTTAAGGGGCCTCTACGTGTTGGATCTGTATCCCCACGCAAGCCTTCCAAAAGGACCGGCCTTCGTGCCGTGATATTCCACAGGAAAGATACAATAATAATAATAATAATACTTTATTGCACACTCATTTACAAAAGAAAGAAAAAATACTTACAGACTAAATAATAAAAAAAACATGATGGTACAAGAGGCGGTCTTATCGCTTTAAGCGATTTCTGCCAGACAACCTTTGGATGGACAGAACACTAATTAATTATAAGGATGATGGTGCACAAAAACATATATACATATAGGTATACATATATAAATAAAACTATTAATAATATAGTTATCAAGAAAGATAAATAAATATATATTATATTCATACATACATAAATATACATACTTAAATTATAAACATGAATTACATAAACATATAGCAGCGACTTCGTTTAAGATAGGGAAAGAAAGTGATTACACGTGACACATACCAGGTTAGTAACCCTCAATATTGCTGGGGGTAGGGTTTTTTATCCGCCTGGATAACGACCATCGTACACAACTGCCTGACTGACTGCCTCAGTGGTGTAGTTGTATTACGGTACGACTGCAATCCTGAGGTCTCGAGTTCGATCCCCGGGTCGGGCAAAGTGTTATTGGATTTTTCTATTCAGTATCCGCTCGGAGTCTGGAATTTGTGCCAGATATAGCGATAGGCTTCGCCCCCTATCACATCATGGGACGGAACACGCACGGCAAAAAGTGGGTGCATTTAGCTGCACCTCTGCCTACCCCTTCGGGAATAAAAAGGCGTGGATGTGTGTGTGTGTGTGTGTGTATGTGTGTACACAAGGTGTAAAACCCTTCTTAGTGGACCTAGTAAGTGTGTCACGTTCCGGGATCAGCCTGTGTATACCATACCAGCCCTGTATTATATATACTGCCCACTGCTGAGCACGGGCCTCCTCTACAACTGAGAGGGTTAAGGCCTTAGTCCACCACGCTGGCCTTGTGCGGGTTGGCTGACTTCACAATACCTTCAAAATTCAGAGAACTTCTCGGGTATGCAGGTTTCCTCACGATGTTTTCCTTCACCGTTAAAGCAAGCGATAATTCACAAAGAATACACACATGAATTTTTAGAAAAGTCAGAGGTGTGTGCCCTTGGGTTTTGAACCTGCGGACATTCGTCTCGGCAGTTCGTTCCACTCCCAACTAGTCTATCGCCGCCCGCCTGTGTATATCCGGTTCCAAACAGGCCGGCATAATAATGTCGACTGACAAGGGTTAATCATCTCTCGTCAGTAGACACTCTCTCTGGATCATCCATTTACCATCAGGTCCAGTGGGGGAATTTTACGAGCCGTGACCGTTTAAAAATCTGCCTTTAAAAGACATTTACACTAAATAAACTTAAAATGCAAACAATGTTTAGTATGTAAAGTAACTATGCGAATACTTGAACATATAAAGTGGGAAATGGGGGGAAAATAATTGCATCATTACTGAAATTGCTTTGTCCGAGAGTGCGAGGGTATGCGCCCTTGCCTAACTCGTCGACAACAAATGTACTACACGAAAAATACGTTTGCCACCTTTTTAAGTTGGAAGTATGTATTTAAATATTCTTATAGGTACATAGTTACATACCTATTCATTTAATTTGACAGTTATCTATTCATTTTATTTCCATTTATATAGAAGCATAGAGTGTGTATTTTGTATTTGGTCGGCTTATACTTTTATGTGGCGAGTAACATTTATCAGCAAGCGGTTAAATCGGCCCTAATTCTATTTTGTCATCAAACTAATATTTATTATAAATTATAGTGCTATAAGCTATTGTAAATACGCATTGTTCTCGATCCTAGCTTGCAAACATGCTTGAAAAGGTTCAAATCAAAGGAGATGTCCGCTTTTTGTATGAGTGCTGGGCCTCAAAATCTAACAAAGCTGAAACATTAGGGATATTAAAAGGGCAAAATATGGAACTTAGATCCATTAAAAAAATATTTTTAGACCCCTCCATTCATAACCACCTTTTTTAAAAACGTTCATATTAAGTATAGTTTTCAAGCCAAACAAAATTACAAAAATCTCAAAATCGGAGGTCTTTAAAATTAAATTATTTATTGCAAAAGGTTAGTTTTCAGGAGTTCTATCCAAATATATATAAATTGTCTTGTTTAAAATTTCAGGCCCGTTTTCGGACATGTCCTTTGAGAGGCAGTCCAAGCGACCAAAACGCAATTTCCGTAAGACAATCAATAAACTAACGGGCAAAGTAATATTTCAAAAAGAAACTATGCCGAATAATCGGAAACTTTCCCAACACGTTGTCCTTTCATTAAAGCTTTGATTGTAGTTGGAGCGAAAATTTTACGAGTAGTTCTCACTTAGCGAATAATTTTTAAGTGCACTTTAAAATAATTAATTATAACAGTGGCACTCCAGTATCCCCCACTGCGAGCTGTCTGCGACCTTGTGTTGGAACCCTAAATTAAAGAACTATGTTTTATAATTTTTGTATTTTAGCTACGATATTACAAATGTAAAAAAAATTGTGTGTACTTGACATTAGATTAAAAGTTATTAATAATTATATTGGTGAAATATTTTGTTCTTAATTTATTACTACTATGATTTAGTGTATGCTTTGTATATATTTGCATAATATATCGTTTATCTTCCAATTATTATAACATCACGGGTCCATGAAAATGAAAACTAATTTTTTTGTATTCAAAAAGTAAGGGAATAGAACGGATTTTAAGAAATCCCGTCTGTTTAAAAAGTCTAGCCGATAAAAGACAATTTTTATCCTTTTTCGAAGTTCGTTTTATTCGAGGTTATTTTCTTCGGCATCTTTTTGTTACAGTTTCTTTATTTAGATTTTGAAAGGTTTCGTTCATTAAGTGTCGAATTTTCACGTGAAATTTTTAAAGCTTACTGTCTATAATGAAGTTATTCAGAATATAGACACGATTGTACGTGAAGTCGATTTTGATTGAGTCAGTATCATGTTAACAATATAAATTTAAATAATATATAATGATATTACCAGCCCTGTATTATATACTGCTCACTGCTGAGCACAGGCTTCGTCTACTACTGAAAGGGTTTAGGCCTTAGTCCACCACGCTGCCCTTGTGTGGGTTGGCAGACTTCACATACAGTCGAAAGTCTTATGTAGAATTCTCAAGTATGCATTTCCTTACTATGTTTTCCTTTAAAGCGAACGCTAATTCATAAACAATACACACATAATTTCGAAAATCCAATGATGTGTGTCTTGGGTTTTGAACCTGCGGACCTTCTCAGCAGGCCTATTCATTCCCAATTACGCTATCGTGCACTTTTAGCGTACCTAAGTGCGTTAGTCTCTGGCACAGAGTCTCTGGTATAATAATTATCTAATAATATAGGTGGAGTAGTTGTATTAAGGCACGACTGCAGTCCTGAAGTCTCGGGTTCCATCCCCGGGTCGGGCAGTCATATTGCATTTTTCTACTCAGTATCAGCCCGGAGTCTGGAATTGTGCTCAATATGGCGATACGTTTGCCCCATCACATCGTGGGACGGAATACGCACGGCGAAAAGTGAGTGCACTAGTTGCGCCTCTGCCTACCCCTTCGGGGATAAAAGGCGTGTGTGTAATATTATAATCAATGTCTAAAGATTTCAGCTCAGCATAACAAGGCTATGTAATACCTTTGTATTTAGTTTGAAGTGCTCTCAGAGGCACGGAGCTACTCACTGTATTAACCACATTCGACGTAGATCTTAATGTAGGGTATATATTGTAAACCTCCGTCACTTCTAAACACTATAAGTACCAAATATACAATTTTTACATTAGGGTGAGGGACAAGAGCCAATAAGGCATTTGGTGGTGGACGATCACCACTGGACCAGTATTGGATTTTTCGATAGGGCTTAAATCCGAGGCCTTGGGGCGGCAGCGGTCAAGGGGGTGGCATATTTTAAAGTAGGGTCGGCACAAATAAGGTCAACTTTATAAAAATTTTATGCGCCACCTTTTAAAAAATAAACATGTCTCCTACGAATTTGTTGCAACCGGGGACTTTTGTTCCTCAAAAATAGGCACGTGGACCTGCGGGGCGCACAAACTAAATGGCCTATGCTTAAGAGAAGTATAAATCCTGCACTGCACTGCACATATACCCACAATTTTATATCAAAGCGGCTTCTCTTTCATTAAAGCCTGTCCCCGGGATAAAAGTTTTATTGATTCACAATACAGCTCCTATTAAACAATTTTGGGAGTCATATGAAAAGTTTCAGCCAAATCCCTGCATAAAACCTTAAAAACTTTGCCTCTATAATATTCATCATCATCATCAGCCACATGACGTCCACTGCTGAACATAGGCCTCCCCCAAAGATTTCCAGACGGACCTGTCAAAAGCGGCCCGCATCCAGCGTGCTCCTGCTACCCTTATCAAGTCGTCTGTCCACCTTCTATATTACTATAGATTTATTATACAAACCTTTGTAACACCTTCAATGAACGCTCTAGTAGCCAATTCGCCAGGGCCGTCGACAGTTTTCCCATCATCGTCGGGGCCCCACGATGCACTGTATATATCTACGTGCTGAGGGTTTAGACTTAACGACCTTGCTTCCACCGCGTCCGTGACGTCACCATCCAACATTCGAACTCCTGCAAGAATGAATGGCTTTAATGATGCATAGAAATTAGAGAACAATAATTACAATGGATGAGTAATTTAAAAGTTACTGATAAGCGAAAGTTAGTGCGGAGTGAAGTTAAATTGTAACAAAATGTATTTCTTTTTTGCCGTCAATACAACTATCCGTTTTGTTATGGCATTGAATGACGAGACGAGCATGCCGTTCGCCTGATGGTAAGCGATACGACCACCCATAAACAGTACCAACACCATCCAGCACCTTGAGTTACAAAGTACTGTGTGGCATTCCACTGCGCTCGTCATCCTGAGACATAAGATGTTAAGTCTCATTATGTCCTGTAGTTACACTGGCTACAATGCCCTTCAAACCGAAACACAATAGTGCATGCACACTGCTGCTTGGCGGTAGAAATAGACATTGCGGTGGTACCCACCCATACGGACTCTTACATATGAGAGACCTACCACCAGTCTTACATATGAGAGACCTACCACAAGACCACCATTGTTTTTAATAAGCTTAAAACATTTTAACATAACATTACAAACATACATTCATCAATATACTTAAAATTGCATGGAAATAAAATTATATGTGGAATTTCAAAAATAATAAATAATATTACGTAGTAGCGAGGTTTTTAACTCAAATTAAATTACTCCGAGGAATTGTTACTTACATTTTTAATAAAAGTCTGTGACCGAAACATGCTCAGAGTTTAGTTTCTGTTTGTTGCTTTTTGGCGACAATGATTGTTTTAAAATAAAATAGCAACTCTATCGGACGAATGTTAATAAGATTGTGAAAATGTTTGGGATATAAAAAGTTAATATTATATTTTCAATTAATTCTATTAACAATAATTAATTTATAGTTTTATACAAGTATATTTAATTTTAAATTATCTTATTAACAGCAATAGATTTATATTTTTTTATACTAAGTTATTAGAATAGCCGACACCCTGACAGGGTATTTAGGGCTTTATTGTAAATAAATAAATAATATAAGGCTCCGCGCAAACGCTGTCAACTTATTGCCGCTAGACACTATTCTGAAACTTACAGTTGCTTCAACAACTTCAGGAACTATTAGTAAATTATATTATTATGAGCTTTCAGTCCCACGAAGCAAGACATAATCCGAGATATGTAATCTTTGGGGGAGGCCTATGTTCAGCAGTGGACTTCCAAAGGCTGAAGAAGAAGAAGATATTGCTGTCTATAAGAGAGTCAGAATTCCTAAGAAGCTGCCCGACAAAATGCTTATATTCTACATATGTTTATCCAAGACTCGTAAGAAACAAAGCCTTACTGAAACAAAAGTGAAAGGACCTCTGATTACAAAGGGAATGAGTGCTAATTTACAGTTTCGCTCATCCTCCCTTGGATGATTTATTATTCACTTAAGCCCTCAGGACTCCGTAACAGACATGGATGACAAAACGTCTGTGAATTTTGAAACGCTCATTACTTGCCAAGCAAAAGTATGAATATCTTGGAATATTGAAATAAGATTACACAGAAAGGCCAAAGTTACAACACTGGGTCTAAAACATACAGAAACAATGTAAAATTAAATTTATATCAATCAAAATTATATCAATCATGTTACGAATACGCATACTCACGACTTTTATCCCCTGACGGGTAGGCAGAGGCGCAACTAGTGCGCCCATTTTTCGCCGTGCGTATTCCGCCCCATGATGTGATAGGGGGCGATAAGTCATTTTAAACAGAAAAAAAATTACAATCATGATTTAAACCTATGTACTCAACAATCAGTTATCAAATAAGCCTAAATCGTCTAGCATTATCAAATCGCACGTATCTTTGCTATAAAACGCGTAAGTGGTTTTAAAGTGCTCACAAAGATTAACAAACGAACCGAAGAAGTAATAACCACAACATGTTGCCAAAAGTTGAGCACTAAGAACCTCTCAAAAACCAAGTTGTATCCTTACTTCCATACGCGAATTCTTACCCCTACAAAATTTTGCAAGTTGTCTTCTTTATTTTTGAAATTCTTTATTTCTATAAATGTAGTGGATACGATAAATGCTATTTAAAATGTGTTAGCTATTAGTACCGTTATAGAAGACGAGCTTTTGCCCGCGGCTCCGCCCGCGTGAATGAGTTTTCCCGGGATAAAAGTCCCGCTTTATATTTTCTCGGGATAAATAGTAGCCTATGTATTAATCCAGAACCTAATCTACCCGTGTGCCAAATTTCATCGAAATCCGTTCAGTAGTTTTTGCATGAAAGAGTAACAAACATCCATACATCCAGACATCTAGACATCCATACTTACAAACTTTCGCGTTTATAATATTAGTAGGATAAGTCTCGGGTCCGAAAGTGATGTTAGATTTTTCTATTTAGTCTCAGCTTGGAGTCTGGAATTTGTGCCTGATATGGCGATAGGCTGACCCTCTATCACATCATGGGACAGAATACGCACGGCGAAAAGTGTGTGTGTTAGTTACGCTTGTGTCTACCCCTTTGGGGATAAAAGGCGTGATTATATATATGTATAAAGTACAACTTATTAATAAGTTAATAGGGGTCTGAATGGCGCGCGATCCTATCGCCATCAGTAAGTAATGACGACCTTTGATTTTGATTCAGAAATATAAGGGCAAAAATAATACTGTGAATGAACTATTTCAATTCGTAAATGGTTTAATTACCATTATTGTTTAGGATTAATGAAATTATTCGTTTCTCTAGATTGAAATATTTAATTCACAGTAGTTGTTAAATTTGTAAATGGGCAAAACCAAGTCTCAATAGTTAGCGAAATAAACTTTAGCAAACTTAATCCAAATCGTAAAAATACAATTCGTACAAAGTTGCGTTCTAGATATTACTCAAAATACAAGAATTTTGCAAAGTACTAAAATGACTTTTTTTGTTATTACTATTATTGTTTTCGTTTTTACTATAATTTTATCTTAACCAAAATACCTTTTAGCTTTGTGAAATGAATATTAAAAGGAGGCCAGTAATTTAATGCCAAGACCGAATACATCAACTGTTTACGACATAGCCCTTTAGAGAGATTTAATTTTGATAAAAGTCACATAGAATCATGTTGCACAGTTTGTAGTGTGAAAAGCGTACTCTGGAGAAATAGACTTGGCTCTTGTGATGTTGCGAAAACTTATCTGTTTAATATACTAAAATATGGTATTTTTAATTTCACGCCATATTATAAAAGTAACATTGCGCGCGGCTCCGCCCGCGTGGAAAAGTTTTTCCGGGATAAAAAGTAGCCCATAGCACTCAAGAGTAATGTAGCTTCCTATTAATGAAAGAATTTTCAAAATCAGTCCTGTAGTTCCTGAGATTGGCGCAAACTCTTCAGCTTTATAATATTAGTATAGATTAATCCAAAATACTCTTGGGACGAAATACATCCTTTATCACAATATAATTTAATACAAATAAATAATACCGCTATAAAAACGTATGTTCAGTATGGAAATACTTTTTTACATTTTCCACACGTTTCTACGTATGACGAAGATTCCCAAGATAGAAATATCTTTTATGAGTGTAATCCCTCTGGAATAGTCAATTCTACATTTTATGTCCACAATTTAACGTTACGACTGATTATATTGGCATGTAGTCTGGAAAATTAAATGTTCTGTTTACTTTATTACAGCATAAACGTATCTTTGCACCCTGGTTAAGGACGCTGAAGGTCAAATTGTATCTAGATAACTGAATTAGTTCGTGAAACGGGCAGAATTTGTGTCGAATATGAATTCTCTCGAGTGTGGAATAAATGGTTTATGAATATGAAACAAGCGTAAGATACAGTTTGTTTAAAGTATAATGAAGCTTTGGGACTATTATTCAATTTTCATTGTTATCATCAGCGGCAAAATACTCCCCGAGGAGACATCCCTGAACCCAGCCTCAATTTATCTTATCCAATTAAAATCTCCATTTTAATTTGTTGTATTTTTTATTAATTTTTTACTATAATTTCAATTTTGTGTGTTAATTTTGTTCCTAAACCTAACCTTTTAATTACAGATATTAATCACTCGCATTCTTTCGGTTATATTACAACACTTTTTTGTTCCTTTGAATTCCACTACCAAACGTCGCATCAGGATTTAATAAAACAAAATAGTTATTTTTCTAAGAAGTGAAGTATCTCTGAACAAATGATATAAATGTCGGGCTTATTAAAGAACAATAGTCCCAACATCTTTGAACATACTCCACTAAATACCATTTCAAACAGTGAAATCAGAATTCCGAGTGGTTACCAAACAAATAATGCAACAAAGTGTTCCAACATTTCAAGCCCTACTCCCATGAGCTTTGCGTCTAGATTCACCACATCTTAGCAAACTTCAACTGGAGTCGTCAAAATTTCAGTTACAGACACAGTTTCATCTTGTTAGTCAAACGCTCCCTATTTACTACGAAATTAATTTATAGAATGCTAATGCTTAATTTTGGGATGATATTTAAAATGGAAATTCGGGTTTCAAAATGTTTATCCTGCAATGTCATAATTTGGATACAGGATTGAAGCTATACCAGCAAAAATTATAATGTCTAATTTAGTTTTGCTGTGGTTTTCACGAAATCGTGGGTAACTGCAGTCTACAAGTTTACGATAAATGTAAATTCATACTATTTATCATTGTAAAACATATTTACTCATGCATAATTTTGCGATAAGCTGGTCTTATATCAGTACATAGGTACAATTATTAATGATCAATTAGTTATGCTCATACATCCCCGGAAACCGCTAAATCATTATCCATACCTACTAACGTCGTCTGATTATACATTAACCTTCAAAGTTGGTTAATTGCCGAGTTTTCTGAAGTTTGCTATTTCTTGGTATATCAAATCATAATTGTTGAATAATAAATATTCATGTAATTCTAAAGTTATTTTCGTAATGACAACCTTCTTGATATTGTTTGTTTTATTTTTATCAATTTTTTAGTTAGATTTGCGAGCAGTTCAGACAAAATCTATAATTAGAAGCGCGCTGCGTGGTGACGGCCTACTTTTAGTGATCCTGGATTGAATGGTGCCCGATAGATGTGCGTATGATATTGTCGTGCGTTTATTTTTTCATTATGATCTAGATTATTTTTTATGGCTTCATTATTTTATTTTGTTCAGTTCTGCTTCCTAAAAATATTAAGCTTACCTCCAACACTGGCTCCGAAGGCGACGCCGACGGCACACTGCGAATTGTTAGCAGTAGCCGCAACTTCCCCCGCGCACCTCGTTCCGTGCCTGTTTGAATCGATCATGTCGTATCGGGGTTGAGGGTCGGAATCGTGTGCGTTAACGTCGTACGACGCCATGGGATCCTGCGAACAAACACACATCTTAGTACTATTTGATCGCAATTTTTTTGTGATCTAGTCATGGTTATATAGACCAATCGATATAGATAAATACAGTGTAATAATTGGTACTTAATGAAGCAAAACAAGAACCGCAAAGAAGTCTTGAAAATCCTATCCAGAATTATTGTATGAAAAGTAACTTGTGGTAGTAAGTAGTAACATATTGTTTTATAGTATATTCTACCTGATATTTATAAAATTGTATTATTTAAATCTGTTTCTTAATACAAAAGACTTAAGCATTACCGAAAACTCCAACGATCAACAAGCTCGATACATTCATTAGCTGTAAGCCTGAAATCCTCGGCTTAAGACCTTCAAAGCAACTCACTACTATCGATGTATTTATCCTCGGTTACGCTACTATATGTACCATGGAAAAGGGATTATAAAAAGCTGCTGAAACCCCGCTGAGATTCGTCTAAAATGGGTCGGGAACGTCTTAGAGGTTTTGGTTTTAAGCATAGATATAAGTGTATACAAACATCTCCCTTAATGCTCAGAAATAGGTCAACTTTCATCTGCTTGCATTCCCAATTGGCTGCCTAATTATGTTGCGGTTAAAATTTGCCAGCAGGGAACAAGGGAGTTTGGAATTAAATGGCATTTTAATGGTATGCAGTTTGATTATAGTACAGTCCCATCAAAATTTTATGATACAAGAACACTTGATCATTGAGAACAATTATTGTGACAGTTCTGGCATATAATTTACACTACATAATATATTAATTTAATTGATGTTATTTATAAACCAAGCCTCGGTAGTCGGTGGCGTAGTTGTTTCTTGGGTTCGATACCCGGGTCGGGCAGTGATATTGGGTTTTTCTAATCAGTGTCAGCCCGGAGTCTGGAATTTGTGCCCGATATGGCGATAGGCTCGCCCCCTATCACATCATGGGACGGAATACGCACGGTAAAAAATAGGTGCACTAGTTGCACCTTTGCCTACCCTTTCGGGGATAAAAGGCGTGTGTGTGTGTGTTTCTGTATTTATAAACCGTGTAACATGGAAACCATTATATAATTTTAGTTCATCCTTTTCATTACAAACAATTTTATCAAGCATTTGTGCCGCAGCTCTGCGCTCTCTATAGTAAGCCCTAATCATTGTTGCGAGACGTTGGCGGATCTCGGCATATAAATCTCCTTAGCATATGTATAAACGCGACCCAATTACCCATTTTTCCGAACAGTGAAATTAAAGCCGCACGGTTTTGCACGGGAGAGATGAATCGTGTAATTTAAAACCCCGGTGCTTTGTTCATGCGCACAGATGTCATTCCATGGCCTTTTTGCCGCGAGAGTGAAGATCCCAGCGGATTACTTGCGCGTACGGATTTCATCGGAGTTTTAAAACGCGTCACACTAATGTTCCTAAAGAGACCGGTGGGCTTAGAATGTGACAAAAAAACACGTCACGTCTCCGTTTCGTCTTATTGGGATTGGTTGAGAGACTAACACTTGACTGACGTATTGGCTTCTCGATCAATCACAAGCATCAAAATTAAACGACAACGTTTTACGAGTTGCGTCTTTGTGTCACATTCTAAGCCCACTGGATGCTTCGCTGAAAATTTTCAATGAGGATGTTTGATGTTGATGGTAATTTTGATTTGACACGCATTGCCAGTAAGCCGTGCTAATGTATCGAATTTTACTGCGTGCGGAACCTGTTAATGGAAGTTCACCATTTCGTATATTTTATTTTCAGAAGGCTTAGTATTACGAAATAATAAAATTGGTACGAAGAAAGAAAAAAAGTATTTCCTCAAAGTTCTGTAACGAAGGGAAAATATGATTTGCGAAATACAACCCTGCTGTGAGTTATACAAGTGGCTTCACCCACATTGTTTCAAGATTCTTATGGCCTTTTTTTAAAAGCTTCAAATTTTGTAACAATCGGTTATTTAATTGCGAGCTTCAAGAGCAACATGATGCGTCAACAATTTTCAAAACCAATACTATTAATCAAAAAGTTAACGAGAAAAAATTAAAGAATAATTCTAATAACCATAATTTCTATACACGATCCAATAAGACCACATTTGAAAAGGGTTGATAACAACTTTAAAATTCAATAAAATTGGTTTTAATGAAAATCATTAACCAAATCGCCGTTGATAATACCGGCCGCTAGCGTCCTCACGATTGATTGGCTTAACAGTCAACCATTTTCCAATTCAATTTAGATTTAATGATCTAGGATTTAACGAAATGATTTGTTAGTAACTCCGCGTTGAAGCATCGGTTTGGATTCAAGGTATTGTGTATCTTTAATAGCATCAGCTAGGATAATCCTCTTAGCAACTAATTGACGTGTTGTGATTTCCATTATATAATCTGTAAACTTATCCACAGTTGGTAACCTACTTTTAGTAATTTCGATGGGAATTACTTACGTAATTGTTGATTAAGTCTGGATGGTCAGTCTCAAGGCCGTCGTCTAGGATCGTGACCACGACGCCCTTGCCGGTGATGCCTTCCCGCCACGCTGGTATCACGTTCATATCTAAGCCACCACCGCGATTCTATAAATAAAAATCATGTCAATCAAGATGATACTTGAAATGAAAAAAAAATAGTAGAAAAGATGCAATGCAATGCAATCAGCCCTGTATTATATACTGCCCACTGCTGAGCACGGGCCTCCTCTACTACTGCGAGGGGTTAGGCTTTAGTCCACCACGATGGCCTAGTGCGGGTTGCTAGAAAAGATAACTAATGAAATTTTACTTTAATTAAAGACCTTTAAAAATTGTTACTACAATACAAAATTATAATAGATAAAAGCTGTCAAATATTGATACATCACTCGACAGTCAAGAAACTAACATGACCGAAATGGGTCACCCGTTAAACATATAAAACCATCCGAAGCAATATTAATAAATTTAAAACTGACGCACACATCTAGAGTCAGCAAGATGGAAATTTAATTTGGTAAATGTTGCTAAAAAGGGTTCGCATAAAATATATTTCAATTGATAGCGAAACGAAATGAAATATCAGCCGCAGAATCTGTGCGGCCACCGGAAATTTGTATTGACGGATCGTTCCGTCGATATCAAATTGGTTTTTTATAAATCACTAGGTATTTCCAGTTTGACTAACAATGGAAAAATGGATGCAACTTTTTCGGAACTGCAACATTCATTTGCGATATCGAATATATTTTTTTACAGTAATATTGCGCCTAACAATGATACTTGCTTAATATTCGTTAATGGTGTATTATGTGAGTGTAATTGTAGCGTATAACTATAGAGTACAATAGCAATGTTGAGTTACAGACTGTTAAAGATTTCAATCATAAAGGGTTAGCAACTAAAGGAAGAAGAGGAAATTGAGTTTTGGTATAGTGCAGGAACCGATAGACGATATATTGATTTATTTATTTGGGGAACAAATTATTATTATGTTATGATAACTTTGAATTATGAACTTATTTCAGCATGCGCTAAACTGTCACTCATCTTGAAATATTATTAGATATTGTCCGGTAATTACATTGGCTAAAATATCCTTTAGGGGAACACAGCAGAGCTGCTTGACAAAAAAATTGGACAAGTGCGAGATGGACTCGCGTACCAAGAGTTCCATACAAACTTGTAGGTTAGGTATCTAAGTACAATAGTTCGCCAACATTCATTAATCAAATTTCAAAAAGTTTGCATTAGTAAATTCGCTTTTTTATTATTAAAGTACCTACATGTTTACCGGTTTTCAGATTTTTTCCTTTATATATTATGCTGTGAAACCTTGCTTCTTGCCAAATTTCATGATTTTTGGTCAACGTAAAGTACCTACCCTATAGGATTCCGATTCCCGATTTGGTTCCCTTATGAAATCACAAAATATACGACATAGACGCTAATAATATCTTTTGATCGACTTACAAGTTTGATTTTTTCAGAGCTGAAAGAGATAGTAGATCCGAGTATTTGATATAAATTTCAACTTGATTGACTTGACTTTTACGCGTTCCTGAGAAAACGGGTCTTGAGTTTTGACAGACAAACGAATCGACGAACAGACGGACGACAAAGTGATCCTATAAGGGTTCCTTTTGAGGTACGGAACCCTAAAAAGACAAAGACATCATAGTACCTATCCATAATAATATGGACCCTTAGGCTTGACTGTCCCTCTGTCTCATAAAAAAAACATATGTAACACCAATCAATCTTCATTGGTGTCACAAAAACTTTTTAATATCAAAGAAATAAAACCAAAACTTTATTCAGCAAAGCCCTCTTTGGTCCCTGTCGTTTATGTTACACAGACGCATCACTTTTACAAATCTTTTTATGTAACACTAATATAACTTTGACGAAAATAAGTACCTAATATTCGATATGGCGAAGTTTTAACAAGTATCAAAGTATCTGTTCCAATGTAGCCCCGAAACATTTCCACTCCCAATTACCGAAGTCAAGAAAGTTTCCTCAAAAAATAACCTCCAAGCTGAATTTCTCGCGATATCTTAATAGAACTAAAATTTTTGGTTCTACCTTGTCAATATTTTAAGAGCGCCGTGAAGTTTGACGAATGAAAATAATTAAATTTCGGCTGGTCGAAATTGTTCAAGCAAAACAAAACAGATAAAATGAATGCTTAAACTTCGTAGCTTTAGAGTTTTGCAAGCGAAAATTTCGTGTTTTGATTTAGACTTTGTGACAGACAATACAAAATAATTATGTTCACTCCAATAATTGTTTCATCTTTACGTTTAGTAATGCCTTTTAACGCAGTATAAATGGGAGACAATACTTATTATTCAGCACTTTAATTAAAAACCCGTCAAGTCCGTAAATCTTCGGAATATGTTTGAACTTTAATTAACAAATAAACATGTTTTGAAATTTACGAGTGCATGCAAATTTTACGATTCTTTTTGAGTTGACTTGGATAATGGATATCGCCAAACGTATATTTCAATGTTCTAAGTATTAATAATTCCGTCTTTTCCTACACCTGTTTGAATGGAAAATAAGATTGGACGGTTTTAGACTTTCTTTTTTGCTCTGCAATTGAATTAGAATTTTTATACGTTTTTAATGTCAATTTTAAAATTTCAATACTTTTAAGGGTAATCAACATAATGTCACATGGTTAAGTACTTAGTTACGGATGTTAGTCATGATATATATTTGAAATTGTATAGCAACCAAGGCACCTACAAAATTTATGTTCCAAGTGTTGCAAAGGAGAAAATGTGACACACAGGAATACTAGCAAACTAGGAGGTAAGTATACTAGGAAAACGCTTTGGTGGGTGCACTCACTAAATTTAGGTCAAAGTTTTTGATATTGAAACAGCAGTAAGAGTTAGCGTAACTTTGACTGTTGAGTTAGATAGCAAACTCCAGTTAACTGTTAGTAAGTTATTGAGACCGGCCTTAAGAAGGTAGAGTTAGGTTATAGTAAATTGACTACTTACTAAATACCACATATGAGGCCATTTGGGGTCATTGAGCTGGAATTTGGAGTCGGCAGCCCGTGGCCGCGCCTTCACCCGTGACGGTTGGAGCTCTCGTTTCAAGCCCGCATCCCGTTTCGACGCCGACGTCGCTGCGGGCGCGTACGATGTTTTTGTTTCAGCTATAACAAACGTGTAATTAAAAGGAAATCCTTTGCATCATGTTCTGAAAAGTCTCTGGAAAGCAGTGACAGAATTAAATATGAGAACATTGTTGACAATTTTTTAGTTTGTTATTAATTACAACATTGAATTGTTTCGTAATTATAAACGAAATTGACTTTTATGGTAATTCAGAATACATTTCTATTCTACTGATTTCATAATTTCAGAACTGTATTATCTAAATAACACTCCTATCTTTTTTATTCCGCTGCACTCCTAAACATAAGTTGTCTTGACATAAGTTAGCCTATGTACTTGAATTATAAAGATCTACCAGTGTGCTTTAACTATTTATTTGCAGTCAAATCGATATTGATTTCGATAGAATCGAATGGCTGATATTTTACGTTCGTTAATTTAAATCGAAACTACTGCCCCTATATTTTTCTAGATGCTTCTCCTACTATTTATTATCTATTACCTGTAGAACTGAGGTCTGAAGGTATTGGTATGAAATCTCTTTTCTTTCTGGACAGTGCTCGTTGTTGCCGCGCCCATCGCACCCTCGCGTCTCCCTCCAACCTTCCATGATGCTCGTGAGCAGGCGTGAGCGATCGACGAGCGATTGAATTGTGATGAAAGTGGTAGTGGTTGTCGAATATCTGTTGACAAAGAAACAAAAAAAATGTTAGTTTCAATAAGTCTATTTTTGTTCTTACAAGAAAGGAAGCTTCGATACTGCTAGCATTGTGGATTATTCCACCTTCGGCTCATCAGTTTATTTGCTAGGTATTTGCAAAAAAAAACAACAATAACTTTAAGGTCCATGGATTCAGTACAAGTTGTCTTATAGATCACAAGACACATAAATCTATAAAAGAATTCAAAACTATAGTTAATAGACTTAAAATATAGTTTTCAGAAAAAGTGACGTTTCGAAAAGTCCACCAGCCAACCAGGGTAAAATAACAACGGTCCAATTAATATTTGTTAAAACAAAGTCATACAAAGATAAAATAATGAGTTCATACGCCTCGCTAAATAACAATGTATGACAAAAGAGGCCGACCGTATCGAAATTGCACAACGTTTATATTGTACATACACTCACGCCTTTTACCTCCGAAAGGACAGGCAGAGGCGCAACTATTCCACCCACTTTCGACGTGTGTATTGCGCCCTATGATGTGATAGGGGGCGAGCCTATCGTCATAATGAAAAGCTCATTTTGTTAAATCATAACTAGCCAATTGGGATTAGCAATAACCTTCATGCTTCTCTATAATTGACGAAAAGTGCAAATTAGTTTAATTTACTTACTGAATTTTAATAATAATTCAATTCAAATTTGCAATGCAAAACGGGCCGGTAGTGGTTGTACGTGGCCTATTAAAAATCGAATGGTTATCTTTTACACTTTCTTCTTCTGCCTTTGGAAGTCCACTGCTGAACATAGACATTTTACATAGGAACTTTTACACTTTACGAATTTTAAGTTATCAACTACTTTGTTAGACGATAAATTACTTTGTGTAGGCAGTTTTTGTTTCTTGTAGTCTTTATATTTTTTACAGAATGATTGATTTCTTAAACTGTTTTCAAGTATTTTCTGTGGAACCAACATTTTCTAATAAAACATAAGGTGATTAAGGTGTTCTTATGACAACAGTGAAACGTGAATTTGTATCATCCAACCAAAATAATTGTTGAAAACATACATTTCAAGGAAAGGAATAAGTTTTGACTCAAATATATTTTAAAATATGGCGAACCGACGTGGATTATGTAATGTAATGGAGTAGGTTATGAATTTTAATATTTCATGAGATGATTTAATGAACTCGTAATTAGTATCAGTACGTATGTGCTTTTGTATGACTATTTTAACTTAGCTTGCTATTTCTAAGAGATTTTTTTATTTTTGGTACTCGATAGAGGCTTGCCGTTAGGTTACGAAATTTTCCATCTTATCTTTCTTACTTCTTACTAATATTATAAATGCGAAAGTTTGTGAAATGTTTGGATATTTGGATGTATAGCGGCCATAGCCTAGATGGGATAGCGGCGATAGCCTAGTTGGGAGTGGAACGGACTGCCAAAACGAGTGTCCGCAGGTTCAAAACCCAAGGGCACACACCTCTGACTTTTCAAAAAATTTATGTGTGTATTCTTTGTGAATTATCGCTCGCTTTAACGGTGAAGGAAAAAATCGTGAGGTAACCTGCATACCTACACTGCATACATAAGTTCTCTGAATTTCGAAGGTATGTGAAGTCTGCCAACCCGCACTAGGCCAGCGTGGTGGACTAAGGCCTTAACCCTCTCAGTTGTAGAGGAGGCCCGTACTCAGCAGTGGGCAGTTAATAATACAAGGCTGGTATGGTATGTTTGGACGTTTGTTAGAAGTAAACACAGAAACAACTAAACGGATTTGGATGAAATTTGGCATACGGGTAGAGCATGTCCTGGATTAACATATAGGCTACTTTTATCCCGGTAATTTGCTCCCATAGAAAATAAGAGATATTTTAAATCTGATTCTTGATGGCGCTGGTGTCGTAGTGTGGTTTAGGGACTTTTGTAGCGGGAAAGACGGGCGGAGCCGCGAGCAACACCTAGTACAGGATACATTTTGGTTGTAAGCAAAATATTATCCTGTTTGCATGAAATGAAAATAAAATGAAAATATTTGAATTGAATAATATAACCCAGGGGAAATAAATGGAAAATAATATAAAAAAGACAGAAAACGTACACAAGGTACCGCATATTGCAAAATAATGCCGTTGCTATTGTTTTCATCCAAAAATATTTCCAATATTTCATAGGGGCGATAAAAACAAAACTACACTTTTACTTACAAATATGTTTGTTCCCAAAGTAACAATACTTGAATTACATCAAAGAGAATCTTTCGAAAGTGTGGACAAATAGCAAAATAACCCGAATGAAGTTGGGTATCTACAAGCATCATATACATTTCAAAAAGTCCTTAAATAAGTATTTTTATATTCATTGCCAGCGTTTTCATAGCAAAAAAGGTTCCCTTTGACTACCAAATGAGAATACAAAATGTCGATAGTCTTCGTAAACCTTTTTAGTTTTAGCAAAATCTGTGCTTGTTACAAAAGAAATGTAACTTGTACCGTAAAGGTAAAGTACGTATTGGATGTATTTTTAAGAATTCTGAGCGAAACATTTCTCCAGGATTGCGGCCTTTATACTTTTGAAAAGTTTTTCTTAAACCTCGGCAGTCTACCCGATTGCTCTCCAGTTCGAAAAAAATATATAAAGAAATTGCAGTTTACTTAGCAGCAAGTCTATTAAAATTCCAGATACAAGGGGAAAAGGCAAGATAAAGACTGAATGAAAAATACTTGCGCAAGATTACGAACGTAGAATTAAAATAATAAATATTTTCTTTCTATAAGCCTTGCATCACTCAAACAGTTTTGTAGTGTATATTCATGAGTTTAATTAATAATAATTTATTTATGAAGCCACTCAATATTTGTTCATATTTCAACATGAAAACTCAATTGATCCTTATATCAAAGTATTAAGAAACATTAGTATTCTCAAAATGAATTATATTAAAGGAAGTTACATTAATTTTTTTCGTAAAAGGTAACCGGCTAAAGAATTCCGTCATACAGCCTGAAAATCCTTTACCAGTGAAAGGTTTCGGTTTAAAGCGAGCTTTTAGAAAGAGACGGACGGGGCAATTCTCCTCGTATTATATGAACTCACGTGGAAAAAGGGATTTCGTGCAACCCACTACAATATGCAGTCCTATACAATTGTAGACAATTGAGGCGCGAAATGTAATGTGCTTCGTAGTTTAAACATTTAAATTTCTATTTCAGTACGTACAGTCAGCCACATAAGTAACCGAACAAATTCAAAATTTCAAATCGAGTTTAAACTTTTGCGTCAGTATCAACAATTGTTTTTTCTAACTAAAATAAACTTCACAGGGTTAACTTTATTTTAGATAAAGAAAAACTAGAATTCGACTGGAGTGAACGTGCAGAAGCGTATTGAGGTTTTTAATTTGTTCATCTACTTTTGTGGCTGACTGTACATAACATCACGCCTTTTTAGGGATAGAAGTGTTACAACCACATGTCGCCAGCTGTTAGGTTCCATATAAATGGGACGAGCCTTTTGCTATTTTTCGGACACAATTCCAGACTGTATTGAAACTGAATTTTTTTTCCGATATCACTGCCAGCCCGGGTAACGAAGTCTAGACCTCATTGTGATAATTCCCGGTACACTATGCAACTACGCCACCAACGCCATAAGTAAGTGATACAATATTTACAATACAGTACCCAATTTCTTATAAGTTTATTTTGTATTACTTTCTATGCATAAAACCTCTTTCAGGTAACGTATATAAAAGGAGATTTAAATTCGCCCGAGGCAACTGCTTTCTTATTGTTTGCATATGATAAAATAGTTGTCCCTTTTTCAACCCTTTCGTTAGCTGAAAGAACTTACATTTCGCACCGCAACATACAGTTCCTTAGAAGAGGTGCCACCCGAGGGTAGATCGTGACCCGCGCTAGTGCCAACTACCTCAAATGACCCAAGGGTCCTTTCAGCTTTTGTATTTTTAATGTAAGTTTCCTGCGAAATTTTAATGAGACTCATTTTTAGTATACATTTTTTTAAATATTTTTACCATTTAAAAAACGAATGAATCGAATACTTATGAATATCGTTCGCCGAGAGAGTTCGAAGCTTCGAAGGATTAACGTTGACCTTTAAAAACGTATTTACAGTATTACCTGCGATAATTTCTACTAGTCATCACGTGTTTGCTTTTTTATCTTTTTTATTTGCAATCCGAAACGTATTTGGCATTTATATTTCTTTTCCGAAAACGCTCTATGGTTACAAGGGAAATAATATAACGGTTTTATATTGTGATTTATTATAGGATCCTTGTATAAACTCGGGATTATTATTTGTCACTATACAAGACACGACGTTACGCCAATTTCCAAGACTTTGACAGATTATAAGAATAAACAGCATTCATATTGTACAGATAAATAAAACATTTCGTTTATTTCTAATGGGCAAAGTTTTCGGAGAAGTTTTAGATAGCACATCAGAAATCTAAACCATTTTCAAAAACATGTTTACTTCTCATCTCATACGTTGTTTACTCCATATATAAGTCATAGTTATATTACATATATGTCATTATTACCCCAAATTACCAACAAAATCTCTCATAAAATAATCTTACAATACCCAGCATTTAGCAATCTAAGCATATCATAAAGGCAACCAAAAACTATCATCATACAATTTTCTCCACATTATCCGTACCAATAAGAAACAATGTAAGAGGAAAGTAGAAAAATATCCCGATAAATCATAAGATATGGGGAAACAAGTACTTACTACGCAGCATTTGGCCCTACATCAAATTTACATTGACGATCTTTCCGGTAATACCGTCCCGAGGGTCAGCCAAATCTAAGGTCAAAATAGCTTGATATCAAAGAATATTGTCCTATCCGAAATGAAGTTACTCACGACCTTTCATTACTGAATGGAGTATCTGTGCGTAATGCGTAAGAAGGGTTACATCTCAAATATTTCGGATCAATAAGATGGCTGCTTGATTAGGTCGGAAAAGGATTAAATAGATACGGGATCAGACTATAATATCCGTATATCGTATATGTTGTTTTATGACAGGTTTTCTATTTTCGATCTTAAATTAATCAAGCTTAGTTATTTGTGGCGCTAAGGGTAGTGTTAACTATTTTCGGGTTTAAAGCACATTGTAGCTTTTTGTTTTTTATCACGATTCATAGCTTTTTGTCAATCAAAGCTCTGGGTGGTGTAGTTTATGGACAGCCACGTGAAATAAAAAAAAAGCAATGAGAGGTGTCAAGGGACACCCGGGTGGAACGAAGTTCCTTTCGATTAATTAGTGAAGGAATTGTAATAAAATTTTATTTATATAACAGAGTGTGTATATATATAAATATTTTCCTATTTCCGTTCTAATACATAAGTTTCTAGAGAAAAAAACAAATAAATACGTGTGGCACTCGGAGATTGCCGCGGTAAAGCTATTGCATAGCATTTTTATCACAAATTTTGATTGACTAAACACAAATTCGATCTTACGCTTACCACATAAAGTAGATTTTTAATCGTGAGCAAAGCACGTTTAGTCTTGTTATTGATAAATGTCAGTAACCAAAGTAGAATAAATCAACAAAATTTGAAAAAAGAATGTTACGTTCGATTCTTTTGTACTCGTGCCGTGCCAACGCTGGGGAAATAGCTTCTACGCAATGTATTTAAGGTTCATTTTAGATTAGTAAGAAATGGTTTTAATGACTTTAATAAATAAAATAAATAAAAATATACTCGTTTCAAGAATTATAGCTTCTACGCATTGTATTTAAGGTTCATATTAGTAAGATAATAGCAAAAAGTGTCGTGACAACTTTCCGTCCAGCCCCCTTTCACAACGCGCAATAAGGAACTTCGTTCCAATATTTATTATCATCAGCCACATGATGTACAAAGGCCTCCCCTAAAGATTACCAAACTGACCTAAAAAAAGGTTGCCTGAAGCGAATTATTAGACTCGGTCTTTTTGTCTTTGAATCTTTATGTAATCTTAGTTGATTTATGGTTGGTTGCATTTTAGTGATAATTGAGGTAAAAGTATGCAATGCAATGCAATCAGCCCTGTATTATATACTGCCCAATGCTGAGCACGGGCCTCTCTACTACAGAAAGGGGTCAGGCCTTAGTCCACCACGCTGGCCTAGTGCGGATTGGCGGACTTCACATCCCTTCGAATTTCAGAGAACTTCTCAGGTATGCAGGTTTCCTCACGATGTTTTCCTTCACCGTTAAAGCTAACAATAATTGATAACAATACACACGTAACTTCGAAAAGTCAGAGGTGCGTGCCTTGGGTTTGAACCTCCGGACATTGTCTCGGCAGACTATTCCATTCCTAACTATGCTATCGTCGCTTACCTAATAGGTAGAAGGATAATCTTTCCTATTTCTTAAATATGGTGTCAGCCCATGTCCGGAACTTACATGGTATCTCAACGACATACTCATATCATGGTACTTACGTTCGTAATGTAGATGCAAACCTTCACTTAATAATACCTAACCGCGATATTAATTAACGCATACCTATTATAAAATTTATTATTAACGCTTCCACTTTACGTCATATGAAATATCATTAACTAGTAGTTTATTTTGGAAGTCATGCAGAGAATCACACTGCATGACTTCCAAAATTAAATTGGAAATTGATCTTCTAGGTGTTCTGTTTATGAAAGTGTCGAGTAACCGAACTTGCTGCAGTCACACACTGGTAAAAAATGTTTCCGTTTTATTTTGAACAGTTTTTATATGAAGTAAAGCCAGTCTGTATTGTATGTAACTATATATAGTACTATATAGTTTGCCCTTTAATAACAAGAATAACACTTCCACGAATTGTTCTGCCGTGGTAATCGAGAGGGTAGTAAGTCACAGGTAGCACATTTCTGACTTCCTGCTACAACGATTACCAGGGCAGTATTTGCAACGTAATATTGTCATTAAATTAGCAGAAACATAATATTGTATTGAAGTTTAACTGTGGGCTTAGAATGTGACAAAAAAACACGTCACGACTCCGTTTCGTCTTATTGGGATTGGTTGAGTGATTAACACGTGACTGACGTATTGGTCTCTCGATCAATTACAAATATCAAAATTAAACGACATCGTTTAACGAGTTACGTCTTTGTGGCACATTCTAAGCCCACTGAGCTGTTTTTGTCATTAAATAGAATAAATACACTTTTTTTAAAGATTAGAAAATATTATTAATACTGCCGTTTCGTACAAATACTGTCATGTTTAATACGCAACAGAATTGTAAAGAATATCCAAGATAATTACTACATAACCCGGGGTCTTCCTCTAGATATATTTGTATAAATAACTGTTACAAGGGTCGGATTACAAGCAGACCATAAAAATAACGGCAGTCGTTTTGCAGATGTGTAAAACAAAAAACAAAAACATTGTTCTATCCCCATATAAACAACGTTTCTGAACGCGCACGTAAAATAAAGCTACCCTCAAATTAAAAACACGCCGCGTGATCCCTAATTCTGAGGTACAGGAGCAACTTTGGGTCGTTGCCGTGGCAACCCGTCTCCAAAGGATCCCTTCACCATAACAGTAAATATTCTCCCCTATATACGTGAATGGACGCGTAAAATAAGATGTGAGGTGGGACGTTGTTAGCCGCTAATGCTCAACAAAGGTGTGGAGGTAGAACTTTGTAAAAAAAAATATAACGCGTTCTGATTTGGATTTCAGTTACTTTTATGAGTCATTTTGTAAATTTTGCTCTTTTATCTTGCCTTTATTGTAGAGTATCCATAATCAGTCATGTATAGGAAATCAATAACGTATCATATCAATTTAACATTGCCATTTTTCATGATCTCCTTATTTTACACGCTTGTTATAATTATCAGTTGTTGTGCTATTATTCTATTTAAAAAAATACAGATAAATAGTATGTAAAATATAAGCAATACGAGTAGGTAGGCATAATCACTGTATTTTATATTTATAATGAAAAATAAAGTGGCGATAGCCTAGTTGGGAGTGGAACATGCTGCCGACATGAATGTCCGCAGGTTCAAAACCCACGGGCATACACCTCTGACTTTTCTAAAAAAGTTATGTGTGTATTCTTTGTGAATTATCGCTCGCTTTAACGGTGAAGGAAAACATCGTGAGGAAACCTGCATACCTGAGAATTTCTCTGAATTTCAAAGGTATGTGAAGTCTGCCAACCCGCACTAGGCCAGCGTGGTAGACTAAGGCCTTAACCTTCTTAGTTGTAGAGGAGGCCCGTGCTCAGCAGTGGGCAGTATATAATACAGGGCTAGTGTGGTATGATATGGTATGGTATTGAAAAATACTCTCTCAGTTTTCTTAATTCTATGAATATGTTCCCTTTCATAGCAACATATTATGTTACATGTAATATTACAATAGCAAATAAAGTATATTGAATGAAAAAGACTCAATGTAACCATGTAGTACAATCAAATATCAAAAGAAAAAAGTCTAACATAAGAACGTAATACCCTCTTTAGCCCTCGGATGAAACTCGCAGTTTTAGATATCTAAAAATGTATAAACAGACTTCCTTTGTTCATTTTATTAAAAAAATATTACGGAAAAAAATTGTCTCAATAATTATACATATTTATAGTTCGAATATTTTGTTTCCTATTCGTAATGAAAACACGCTATTTATAATCGACAGTGGATATTTGATAATTATTTGATATGTGATAATTGTGACAATTTTCATATAACTATTTATTTTTTTGGACAAAAGATTTTATAACATTATAATAATTTTATATCCAATAATTGCTGTTTTTAATACCTTGTTTATTATATTTTATCTCACAAAATAACAAAAATAATTCTTAAACTAGTTTGTTACTTTTATTGTCAATCTATACTAATATATAAAGCTGAAGAGTTTGTTTGTTTGTTTGAACGCGCTAATATCAGGAACTACTGAACCGATTTTGAAAATTCTTTCACTAATAGGAAGCTACATTACACCTGAGTGCTATATGCTACTTTTTATCCCGGAAAAACTTTTCCACGCGGACGGAGCCGCGCGCAAATCCTAGTTCCAAATATAATTATGAAGTTTTAGTCGGTGCAGTTTTCGGGGTCGCTGCAATGACCAAAATTTCAAAGAAAATACAACATAAAGAATAGTTTTGCTTCTTAGCCCGTGTTGTTCCATCCACGGCCAAATAAAGTTAACGATCTTACCACACTGGACGAGCGCGCACGTCGTTCGCTTCACTGTGAATTAGTTTGTAAGTCGTCAGTGTGGTAAGAGCCTTAACTTTAACTGACCACGGATAAAACAACCTGGCCTTAATAGGACAATTACGGAAATTAAAGATCGCGATAACTCGAAGCATTAGACTTTAAAACATGAAGTTATTATTTTAATAAGTACTTTAGTTTATATAACACTAGCTTTTGCGCGCGGCTCCGCCCGCGTTACAAAGTTTTCCCGGGATAAATGTTCCGCTTTATATTTTTCCGGGATAAAAAGTAGCCTATGTGTTAATCGAGGATATGATCTACCCGTGTGCCAAATTTCATCGAAATCCGTTCAGTAGTTTTTGCGTGAAAGAGTAACAAACATCCATACATCCATACTTATAAACTTTCGCGTTTATAATACTAGTAGGATTACATGATTCAATTCTCAATTAATTTAAAAATAATAGATATTGCGCAAAATTATATACGTAGGTACCTACATTTGCAAATTTAATTTAATTTACGCAACATTTAACACAATGGCGGGTAATCATGACAACCTTCTTACCAACTTTACACGTTCCATATTACATACGAAGCGTCTCAAAGACCTTATGTTCATGGCAAGTATTTCAAATTCCCTAACACGAAATTTCAAGAAAGTTATATGATAAATAACGTGATTTTCTCAAGAGCGTGTTTGAATTTCTTCACGTTTAACTTCTAGTTATGAAAACGTATTACGTGGTTAATGTTTTACTTTTAACTTTTAAGTAAAATCGCATAATTTTATGAATAAGCGACGCTTGTGAATTGTGAAATTTAATCAATATAAAAGATTGAAACATTGACCAACAGTACGACTGTGAACTGCCAAGTTATTTAAAAAAATATACAGCTTAATACAAGAAACACTGATACGTCTTTTTAAGACTACACATCTTATGTAGGTAAGTCCGTTGCTGAACATAGGCCTCCCCTAAAGATTTACAGAAATGTTAAAACAAATATACTAACTAAATTAAATAGATTTATTTTTGACTCACTCACTATTTCTTGAAACCAAACTAACCAAAGGAACGAACTCTCTCAAACATTTATCTTTTCATCTAAAATTGAAACTCTAAGTCCGTTTATGCATGTACTTTAAACTAAATGCCACGTTATTGCACGTCCCTGTAACTATTAGTGTATCCCCAAGTTGTAACATTAGATCAAACGTTTATGTAACATACGACTTCATCGGTATCATCCCGAAGTGGGAGCTCTGGGACCAAGTTCTATTCATTGTACTGCATTCAAAGCATTGTTAAACTAAATTACAATACAAACCAAGGTCTGCCTCGTATGAAATTGAGTTACAATTGAAATAGGTTATTTCATTAACGACGAGAGTTTCCGTGGGGATATTTTTAATTAAATGCTTTGTTTATTATAATACTAGGTATTTCTCACGGCTTCGACCGCGTGAAAAGCTTTTACCGCTAAAAAAGTCCCTAAAACGCCAGCGCCATCTATTTAAAATTCAGATGGAAAATTACCATTATTTTCCATGGGAGCAAATTACCAGGACGAAAGTCTGTGTGTTAATCCAGGACAAGGGCCACCCGTGTGTTAATTTTTATCCAAATCCGTTCAGAAGTTTCTGTGTTTACTTTTAACAAACATTTTTACAAACTTTCTCATTAATGATAGAAGAAGAAAGAAAGAAGAAGAAGAAAGACAAGCAAAACAAAATATTTAAAAAAATTACGACATTGCATGACATTTTCCACCGATGGGTCTGTCTTTCGCTATTCTGTTGGCTTAGAATGCCTCCAAAAAACGCCATTTGTAAGTCGATCTTGTTTACTTTTGATGTTTGTGACTGATCAAGAGACCAATACGTCAGTCACGTGTTTGTCTCTCAACCAATCCCCATAAAAAGAAACGGAGTCATGTCGTGTTTGTTTTTGCCACATTCTAAGCACACTCACAGGCTTAACCAATAGTTATAATCGTTCTACTCACTCTGCATGAAGAAAGATATCCTAACAACACACCCATCAATGAAACTTAATTCCAATTCACTAAAAACAAACTAATCAACAAATACGTAAAATCAACAACAAAAACTGCTATAAACACACCAGTTATCCCAGATAAAGAAACACCGCACGCTTCACGTGGATCCAATGTTTATGACCTTTTAAATCAACCTCAACGGTGTTCCGTCGCGCGGCGAACAGTTGTGATATACGGCGTCCATATTGAAAAGTCGTAAATAGTCGGTGCCTACGCTCCGCGGATCCCGGTTTCAATCCCATGGGATTTACTCCCAGTTATTTCCACTCGGGAAGAAATGGCTGTTTTTAAAAGTTTCCTCTTGTATTTCACTATTGTTATATTGTTTAAGTGATAAGTTATTGAACGCATTGGCGTTATGTTGCTAACAACTAAAACGATAACTAATGATTTTTTCTGCACTCCGACAATCTCACTAAATGTCTGGAAGTGATACAGCAAATAAGGGTTGTAAAGGTTTTCTGCTAGACAGCGCCAACGCCCATCAAGCCCGTTATAGGGATATATAGCCCCTGCATGACTCTATCATGCATAAATCCTTTTCAGCCGTCTTTTATTATGATCGTGAATCATTAAAATATCCATTTCTTTAAAATAGCATACTTACATTACGAATCACAACTCTCTCCTGTTAAATAAATCTCTTCGAGTTTTATATGACATTTATGCGGCCATATATCCAAACAGCCCTATTCATTCTACTGTATTTAAAAGACGTTACAAACTTTTTGATTTGTCAACTTACACAATATATGGCACTAGTTATTGATACTGACTGCCTCAGTGGCGTAGTTGTATTACTGCAATGCCTGAGGTCTCGGGTTCGATAACCGGGTCGGGAAAAGTGATATTGGATTTTTCTATTCAGTATCAGCCCGGAGTCTGGAATTTGTGCCCGATATGGCGATAGGCTCGCCACCTATCACATCATGGGATGGAATACGCACGGCGAAAAGTGGGTGCATTAGTTGCGCCTTTGCCTACCCCTTCGAAGATAATAAGCGTGAGTGTATATGTATGTTATTGATAAAGGTATTTGTGGTAGGTCTATCCTATATGAGAGTCTAGTAATCAATTGTTTATTTCTGTCTAAAACCGCCATTCTACTGTGCCGAATTGGTAAGAAAATATATGGTAATATTACTTTGTTTAGCAAGCAAAATTCTTTTATTGGTATTACACATTTCCCCAAGGATACATTCTATTTGCGTTTGGAAGTAAAAACCTAATTTTAAGTCAGAAAGTCCTAACTAATCTTACTCTATATTACTTACGTATATTTATTTTGGGTAATGAACTTCGGTAAAGTTTACAAAAGGAATTAATACTAGAAAAAATAATTCCAAGTAAATGTAAATAACTTACAGTTCATATTATATTTTGTGTTTCCAACTCTTTTTATTTAAATTTATTGTCCTGAAGCCAATATCCAACATAAAAATCACAATCCGAGCTACAACATATGAAAATATACAACATAAAGGCTCAACCACAATTTTACAAGCATTTAACTCTAACACTACATTTCAAACGATAGAATGTGTATCGAGCGACAATAGTTATTAAGGTGTACGATTCAGGTTCCAATACTGGTATTTTTACAGTAGCAACACGGTTCAATTTCACAGTAAAAGATGGCAGGATTATTTGTTCCCCTTCGGGGCAGTCGTTGTTGACTTCAGTTGCTTAGGGTTGCTAGAAATCTGTATTACACTAGAAACTAGCTACTGTTTTTCTTTGTAAGATGCCTTTTATCTTTTACGTTTATTTGGTTTGTTGAAATCTTTTAAAGCTTTAGAGCTGCCATGGTCAGTATTGTTTTATTTTGATTCAACAACGTTTATGCTTAATTCATTAAGTTGTAGTATATTTATAAATGAATGTTATGTTGAAGAAAAACATTACGTACCAATGTATTTTGTATTATTGAATACAAAACTTAAAATTTAAACAGATTGTAAATGAATGTACAATCATGTTTTTTACATACATTTATTTAAAACTTTGCATATACTAGCTAATATTAACAAATTAGAATTGAAAATAGAACTACATAATATATTAATAGTCTATATAAATGGACATACATCATAAATACTCCAAAAAAACGTAACAAAAACCCAAATGACAGCCACAAACGAAACTTAAGAAGCAGAAATGGTAATGTGATACGGACCAATTCAAGGAAGTGGTCCTGTGAGAGGACTACCTAGACCGGTTAAATTTGTATGAAGCCATCGGCAACCCTGACATCGATGCACAATATCGATGCAAAGTGGTCTCCGAGGAACCCTGAGTTTACGTGAAACCTGAATCGACAAAGGACGCCTCGAAAAAGTTACTTTGTGGTATCAATATCTTTGCCATTCCTGTAACGAGGATCGACGCAGTGGTTAGGAGAAATGTCATCTTAGTTTTGTGTTTTTTGAGTTTAGTAGTTGGAAGCTTTAGCATTGAACAGTGGTAATGACTAAAACGGATTGTTTATAACACGCGTAGTGTGATTATTCCAAGTATTTGGATGAATTATAATTATAATAATTGAAATCAAACCCTTTATAGATTTTTTTTATTATTTTCATAAATATAGAAAAATTGCTAAAGAATTTTATTTTTCACTGCAGCATTTCGAGGATTATTAACCCAGCGTCTTCTAAACAGTTTGAGGAAAATTCGTCCTTCACCCATTGTTCTGAAAAGTACCGGTGATTAAAAAGGCCATTACGTTCAGCGACTGCAGAAGATGCTTAGTGAAACTTTTTAATTATGCATGAAATAAAAAGGAAATGAGATGCGGTCGCATTTCAATACACAAAGAACAAAAAAACTTGCATAAAACTAAGTTAATTATATTAACATTGAACAAAGACACCGCTTTAGAATCCCTGTAGATGCAGTTCCAATAGAACGAGGCAACGATGGAAGCAACTGATTGTAACAGAAATTCATTGGGAATAAGATGCCGGCAAACGCAATGTAGTGAAAACGTGCGCTATTGTAAAGGCGAGGCTTTTATGAGTTGGTTGAGGCCCTGTGCCTCCCGCCTATGCCCCTGCGTGGGTAGTGACCGCCCACCGACGGCAGACAGCGTGGCGCGCTCTCCCTGCACACATAGGTACGAAGGCAGTATACGCCAATGAAATTGCATTGCTTTTCATTTACGATGCAATCTCGATGTCTTTGATTATTTTGCCAAGTGTTATTGTTTCTTGTATTATACGTTTTACGTTCGATGATTGCGATTCATTTGTGTTGTGCTAACTGACAATAACGAACTTATTTACACCCTAGATGGTTTTAGTAATATCGAGAATAAGATTAATATACAAGCAGTAGATAAAAATATAATTTCAAGGAAGCTCTATTTCGTAAACAAATATAAGTACAAAATTACCTTAAAATCTAAAAGTCTTAAGGCACAAAATCCACTGTGCAAAGACCATGGTTTTTATCACAGTTAAGTAGGCCAATTAGGCTTGTAACGATAACTCGAGCCACTGTCTTACGCAAGGTACGTTAAGGAGACTCATCTTAATCCACAAGATCAGCCGCGTTTCATGCAATGATTTATTTCGGCCATTAGCTGGACATCTTTAGTGCCTTACTAAGCTTTTTACAACGCTTAAGCCTTATCTACCTTTGCTACTACGGTGGTCTTGCGGTAATTTCCGTGAAAAATATTTTGAATATATTACATAATGTTGTTTATGGTATGTTTCCATTATAGTTGATTTTACATGGTGTCAGATAAATGAAGTCGATTGAATAGTGCCTGTAGTAGATGCTTTTCTTAACACCAATAGAATAGAAAATAAACGGGAATGACATATCAATAAGTCTATCGCAAGGACACCGCGTCATTTCCATAATTATTTTTTCTATTCTCTTGGCGGTAATGCTTGTAGAAAAGCATATTGACTACAGGCCTAGAGGTATTTTCGTTAAGAACAGTTTTATTCTGACGAAAAAGAGGAAGGACCTCCAGGAACCAGTATCCAGTAAGAGAGGTTGGCTTGACCCTAGTGACGGTTAAGGAAGGCAACGATTCTTACTTGTAATATTCTATGGGAAAAAGACTATTCTCTTGCAACATCACATCAAATCGACAAAAAGTCAGTTTTCGTAACCTACGCAATATTTGTTCGATGACTCAACCATTTCCTTTCTTCCCTAATCCTTGTTCTTTTAAGTTTGGCAGCGCATTCGATATTTTATAATATTCAGGTGACCCAGTTTCTTGGTTCTCGTCCTGTTATAAAAATAGTTGGCGATATTAAGACTGAGTAGATTAAGGCCCGTATTCACAAACGATACTTAGCTAAGGACAGCTCAACGCTATGATAATAAGTCTGTTTTCGTTAACATTACTTGCATAAGTATAGAAGTAACACTGGCAAGCCATTCATTTCATAAACAATACTCAAGGGACTCTTTGCTGTGCGTTCCCATAGCATTGTGATTGGTTTATATTGTAATGAAACTTCCTCGAGTAGATTGACAGAAAACATCAAACATTGACTTTGAAATTTCAATTTTGATGGAAATTATCGGAAATTATCAATAGGTATTAAAAATGACACGGATTTCAAATAGTAAAAATACATTACATAAATGCGACATCACCGATAAATTCTTGGTAGAAGCCACAACACGAAAGAAGGAGACAACTTGTAAAATTTTTAGTTAAAATAATATTATGTTCGCATTTGCATTATGGACACAAGTTTCGCGCCTTTATTGAGTAAAAATCTCCTAAAATGTGGTAAGTATGATGTTTTCCAGTTTGTTTCCTGGTTATATATATTACAATAATATAAAATGATAAGACGAATAACAGAAGTTGATTTCTTTTAGTTCAAAGAAGTTACCATATTTTACTTCTGCAGAGAGGGAATTAATCGTGGCTTTGATGCGGGAACGGCCTATTATTGAAGATACCGTACGCATGCTCAAAATATAGAGCCAAAGAAGAAGGCTTGGGATAAACTGACAATAGCTTATAATGCACAGTCGTATGTTACACCCAGGGACAATGTACAGTTGAAAAGATGTTGGGAAAATATAAAACTTATAGAAAGAAGGAGCTCTCTCAAGAGTCAATGAGTATGATGCGTATAGAAAAAATATTAGATTATAAAAACAGCTCCATGCTTTACAATTAAAAAAAAATTGGAAATAGAACGATAAGAAATACATTTTGAAAATTTAAATATATTTGTTTTATTTTATCCGACCAAATTAACTAAAAATGCTGTGTTATAAATAATCTCCTGTATCGGAGCGCCTCGGTATGTAGGTATTTTATAATTTATATTATTATCATTTATATTTTCGATAATGATGCCATTGGATGTACTAATACTAATGGGTGGTCGTATCGCTTACCATCAGGCGAACGGCATGCTCGTCTCGTCATTCAATGCCATAAAAAAAAAAAAAATCTAAACTATCTTTCACTAATAGGAAGCTACATTACTCCTGAGTGCTATAGGCTACTTTTTATCCCGGGAAATATTTTTATCCCGGAACAACTTATTCATGCGGGCGAAGCCGCAAGCTTGTATAAAATCGAAGTTGCTATAATCACATGGCACGTTGTTATGAGACTCGTAGCCAACTTTTTGGTCAAACAAGGATCAAATCCTCTTCGACTCCCCTATTGTACGTTCTACTGTGTTTCTAGTTTTTATGTTAGCTTTATTGTAATTTTGTTTGGAAATATTGCCTGGTTGTGATACTGTGAGATTTGAAAATCTCGATCACTTTTCTAGTGTTATTCGTTCTCTGTAGGTCTCTTTCAAGGGTGTAATCATCAAATTCTTTTTCGCTACTGCAGTCCATCGCAAGTTAACGGATCAAATCAAGAAAATCACACGAATTTACAAACCTAACTTACGTGGTCTCTAAACCCGGTGCTAGATTGACGTTTGTGTTGATTTGCTATGCGTTGCGTAAAATAGCTCGCGAGCTCCTTTTGCTGTGCGTTCCTTTTCCTAAATGCATACTGTCATTCGTCTCTTAAGTGTTGTTTAAGAATAAGTTTGACGGACCCTGTGCGTTCGAGAATACTATGCGTCCTCGGGTTGAGTGTTTGGGCATGACAGCCTACGCACTGCGTAGGCCAAGGGGCGCTGTGATTGGCTAATATTGAGATACAACTTTACATCAGTTGGCTGTCAGAAAAACAAAGCTGAATAAGGCAAAGAAAACGATAAAACAACCGACACTATGCGTTCGGGAGCACTATGCGTCCTCTAAGTATTGTTTGTGAATACGGGTGTAAGCAGTCAGTTCGGGTTGTTAAACAAGAGATATGAAACATTAGAGAATAAGTAACTATTAAATACGATACTCCACGTCTTACGATCATTTTATTACGCACTCTTATATGTTTAAGGTGAGGGTAATTTTTATACTACGCTCATGCTGCTAACATGCGCCATTATGTCTCATTCGCATATTTTAGATGAAAATTTGCTATCACATTAAATTGTATCATAAAGATGTATATTTTATGGAAATCGCCAATTATATAATTTCCTGCTATTTTTATTTAGTAATGTATATTTTCTAGCTTACCATAGATTAGAGAGCGACTTCTGTATTTGGTCGGCTTATACATTTATATGACATATAGCCTTTATCAGCAAGCGGAGAAATCAGCCAGTATTAGAAGGTAAAAAAATATTCAAGTGGCTTTATTGTATACAATACTTTTTTCTGTTTTTTCCTCTGAAAACACTGTGAAGTGACACTGGATCTGATGATCAACCAGTATTGTCTAAATACAGTGATAAATAATGGTTGAAGAGAGACGTTGTATGTTTATCTCAGCGGTTGCCAGAATATAAAGTATAAAATGTTTTTGATGGATAAGTAGGTATTGGAAAATGTGAAACTTTAGGAATTATAGTGACACCATCTTAGGAACCATTAGGTCTATTTACGAAATACATTCGAAAGAAAGATATTTGGTCTATTGTAATTTATTAATAAAAAATGATTTTTACCAAGTGCCTGCGAATATTAAGATACAGTGGTTCGTAATTAATGTTATATTAATGAAAAAGTACATTAATATTCAACTCCGGCGCATTGGTGTAAATATTTGTCATAAGTAATGTGGGTTATATGCAACGTTTACTTTAAGATAACAGTAATTATGCTGTTATGGTTAATTAATTAGGTGATGTTTCACTTTTACATTCCGGTTCGAGAAAATAGAGAAATATCTCTTTGCTTTTATCTCGATATAGAATAAAATAGTATTTACATTTAAAGTAAGTAGGTACTGAGAGTTATGGTAAAACAGAAATGTATGCTGTAGCCAGTAGGAATACGTCGGTGGCGTAGTATTACTGGGCATTATGACACTTAATTGTAAACGTCTCAGGGTGACGAGCGCATTGAAGTGTCTCGCAGTACTTTGAAATTTTAAGCTCTGTATGCAGTCCAGCGATTTTTTAAAGTGAATTGATTTAGTCAAATTATTGACGTAAATATGAAATATCATGCTATTTTTCTGAAATCCGAAGCCTGTGTAATTGAAATAACGCCACTGTCCTGTGCAAGGGGCGATTATAATATTTATTATATCTAAAACGTGGCAGTGTTTACGGCTCAAAATTGTGGTCGCAACTGACTTGAACATAATGAACTATAAGCTACTTCTGATCTATTAGTCAGATGTGTTTCCCGAAACCGATCGCCTGTTATTCGACGTCTAGTGGCTATATTGTCGCTGATGCAGTCCTATCGCTTACCGTCAGGCGAGCGCCATGCTCGTCTTGTCATTAAATTTTAAAAGCAGTTATATTGCTGTGCTGTCTCTCTCGCTTTCGATCTCCGTAACAGGTACTACTTTCTCCTTATATCAGCCCGCCGTTTGAAAATATTTTCAATGGGTATATACCCAGGAAATAGCAATAGGCATGCCCTGTGCTAAATAAAAAAAAATACTTTATTCATCACGTAGGCGAACATAGTTGCACTTATGATAAATCAAGATACATTAAATTGATTATATTCATGATTATTATTAATACCAATGGTCACTTATATAACTACCGACATTTTTATTGGGCGTAAAATCAATAATGAGAAACAAAAACGCCAGCTCGGGCTGGCAGGAAAGCGGATATTAAAAAAAGAGATCATTTTATTAAAAAATAATAGGAGGAACGCGTCGCGATCCTCACCGGTGAGGACACTACAGGCCCTAGCCTAGCTAACCTACCAAAATGAGATCTTACACAGCTGCCTATACCTCAAAAGATAATACGGAAAGATGTATGTTGAAACTGTATCGACTTTCCCATTGAAAATGTTCACACTTCATTACAGCTTTGCTATTTCTGTTAGATTGGTCGAGATCAACATTCAACGGTTGACATACTGACAAATTCCCCAAAGTTGTGGGTGTCGGAGGACTCTAATTACTTAACGTCACGTGACCCATTTCCAAATACCCTCTCTACGTTAACAATTAGTGAAACTGTTGAGTTAATGGCACTTTAAATTCCTTTTTACAAGTGGGGTATATAAAGTGGACCGTATTTATAAAATTTATAATAGTAAGCCTTGCTTTACACACGCCCGTTATCCCCGAAGGGGAAGGCAGAGGTGCAACTAGTGCACCCACTTTTCACCGTGCGTATTCCGTCCCATGATGTCATAGGGGGCGAGCCTATCGCCATATCGGGCACAAATTCCAGACTCCGGGCTGATACTGAGTAGGAAAACCCAATATCACTTTGCCCGACCCGGGAATCGAACCCGAGACCTCAGCATTGCAGTGGTACCGTAATACGACTACGCCACCGAGGCAGACTGTCTTGCTTTAGTAACTGTTAATTTCATAGTAGCGTGTGTCAACATTTTTACAGCGTCTATGCGTTGCATAATTTTTTTCTTAAATTCATGACCATATTCTACCTTAATTGTTAGAAGGATACGCTCAGTTTCATATTAATGGAAAAACTGCATAATGCCTATAAATATTAAAAACTATGATTCAAATATCTATTCATATATCATCATACCATGTTGTGGAATTAAGAAAATGAAGACAAAATTTAAATTGTATGACAATGACCTTAGCTTATTTGCATATAAATAAATTTGTGACTGTTTTATGTTCTGGCGAAATTACTTGCTATAACTTATAATTTTATTTATATCTGTACGTACCATCATTGTAAATAAATACTTTTAAATATACTATGACGTCATTCGCCCTTATTATGAGAAAAACGAGATGCATAATTTTATCATCATCTTCCAACGCAGCAGGCAAGAAGGAGCAGGCATTGAAAGGTCAATGATGAACATAGGCCTGGCTCTTGCAATCCGATCTATTGCATTCACATAAGAGAAAACTTGCAATAACCACAAAAATAACTAAATATTCACATTAATTAAAATATTCATAATAAATATCACAGAACACAAATTATTTTTGCAAATGAAAAACCGTTTAAAAATTATGCTCAGTGATTTCATGCGTCGTGTAAAATAAACGAGGTAATTTGAATAATTTTTGCGCGCAGTTTACATTTGCGGGGGTCGCCGAACTTCAACGGGGACGAAATGCGAACTAGAGCTAGCCTTAACGACATTATTACTGTATCCCTAGAGTAACATTTCCTTTATCAAAATCAGGTGAAAACACACTCTACTGAATATTGTATGCAAACACCGTCGTTCACTATTTCACGCTTGAAAATGGTTCTAGCTCAAAGTTAGTGAATATGCAATATTTGGGATTTATCAGTGTTTCAACATGTTTGTTGGTTAATATTATGATTGCAAAATAAAAATTTAAGTATTTGAGTACCAGCTCGCACCAAGATAACAATTTCGTGCAAAATGTAGAACTAATTACTGTAAGAATCGTTTCATTGCAAGAGCATGTCACATTCATAATAGAGTGTACAATCATATTGATGTATTCAGTAAAACGAAAACAACTTATATCAATTCCTTAAAAGCAATTAAGTGTTCTTCTCAATAGATTTTTACATGTATTTTGTTAATAGTTATTTTTATGAAAGAAAGAAAGAAAGAAAGAAAGAAAGAAACATTTATTGCCACAGATGAAAGCACATGTAAACTAATGGGTAATTAATAAAATACCAAAAAATAAAAAAATAAAAACACTGTATACCCATTACCACTTATAATAAGGTTCACTCCACAAACCTGTATTATTTAATAGTGAAAACTTTATTGGCTTTTTATATTATTTATTTGAATAAGACACAATGTTGTATTGTATGCTGTATGTTTTGCTATGAGAATAAATAAATAAATAAATAAATAAATATTTTTCGTTTCTAGTGGCTTTTCTTAATAAGGTTTTGTTATACACCTGCCTCCGTCTAACTCTGCACTACCCTAAGCTAGCTAGAAAAAAACGTCATAGGCAATAAGTCCACCTGTATAACTAGTGTACAAAGTGTATTAAATAAATAAATAAATCTCACCAACCAAAACTTTGTGAGACAGCCAGAAAGGCGAAGCCATCCTGGATCAAAAACTCATATATTATTAATATGAATTAAAGAATGCATTTTATTTTCAGTAAGTAGGAAAAGGTCAAATTTACGGTTCCACGATCTCAAACACAAAAACCATTAAAAACCTAAATATATTTCTTTCGCACTTCCTGTTTAAACACCCATATATTTACGTAATCTCCAAAAAAACATTTGCAAAGCTAAAACAACGCGATAAAATTCACAGCCGGCCATCAATTACAATGGACCCGAAAACTCAATGTGTCCACCTTAAAACTGAATTTATTTAACGCACCTAAGTTAACACCATTTGCGTATATCATTCAGCCAAATGTGACCATAAAACGGGTCGGCGGAAGCTAAATAGCCTAAAAAAACATAACTATATTCTCTGGGATTGAATACTGTACCAGCCCTGCATTATATACTGCCCACTGTTGAGCACGGGCCTTCTGTACAACTGACGCACGACACGCTGGCCTAGTGCGGGTTGGCAGATTTCACATACCTTCGAAACTCAGAGAACTTCTCAGGTATGCAGGTTTCCTCACGATGTTTTCCTTCACCATTAAAGCGAGCGATAATTCACAAAGAATACACACATAACTTTTTAGAAAAGTCAGAGGTGTGTGCCCCTGGGTATTGAACCTGCGGAGATTCGTCTTGGCAGTACGTTCCAGTTCCAACTAGGCTATCGTCGCTGGGATTGAATACGGGACTTCAATTGGTGCAATTTAAAGTTTCATTTTGTATAGCAGCTGTACTAAGTTGTGAGGAATTAGTGAGAGAAGTTATAACGAGTATTTTCGTCACGAAATACCTCATCGAATGACAAAGTTGTGATAGTCTTTTACATCGAACCTATGACTTACTTTTCAATCTACCGCTAATCAACCTCTACTATGCCCAGTTATGACCAAAGATTAATAATAATATTAGTATTGCAACTAAACAATACAGTACCCTTCTTCACTACAACTTGAAAAAATGGTAGAGCAGTGCATTTTTTATTACCGAACCGAAGGCGAAGGTCTTAACCTTCGCCTCAGCTTCCTACTCCCCGCTAAGCAACCGCTACAATAAGCTGCTATGACCTAAAATTAATCATAAACATGGGTACTAAATATTCTAAGTACCCTACTTCACTACAACGGTTCAACGGAAATTCTACAAATTATAAAATGTTAGCGTGTAGACGAGAATTGGACCTGACACGACATGGCATAATTTTAATAACAAACACCGATAAAGTTCAGACACACGAGTGAATTTTCCATTGTTAATAGATTCGTGCGACTTAATTATCGACATCGGCCTGCGGATTCATCTAACGGTTTTCCTAATTGAACACCGAGCGAAACGGTTTCGGATATTTAGTTATTGAGGATTAGTTTAAATCTAAAGCATGATTTATGACAGAAATAATAAATGTCAATTTAGTTTTAAAGTTATAGAGACATATATTTGTATGGCATGGATGAGCCGGCTTGAGTGTTATTACCTACCAATATATCATAGAAAATAGATGTGAATGCAAGGAGGTTGCTGTAGCGTTTCATAGGGTTAATGAGATTATTGTTCCCAATTTGTTCCCTCCCACTACCTTCTTCTTTCCTTTATGGGTATTGGGTAGTGCGTGATTGTTGTTTATGTTTATATGGAACCACACAACAGTACCTTTTTTGCTTTTTTAGAGGCGTACATTATAAATAATGTCCAAGTTGCCTAAATCTTACTAATACTATAAAAGCGAAAGTTTGTGAAAATTTTTGAATTTATGTTCGAAGTAAACGGAGAAACTACCGAACCGATTTGGATGAAATTCGGCACATGGATAGATCGTGTCCCGGATTAACACGTACTTTTTATCCCAGTAATATGCTCCCATGGGAAATAATTGATACTTTTAATCTCTTTCTTTAAGTAGATGGCGCTGGCGTCGTACTGTGTTTTAGGGACTTTTGTAGCGGGAAAGGTTTCTCACGCGGTCGAAGCCACGAGCAACACCTAGTCATGTATAATCCCTTTATTGCAGTAAAGTGATTTTCTCGTTGAATAGTGACAATTTGATGTTTCCCGTTTCACTGCTGACATTATCGATAACAGTATTTTGTATAACCTAAACTTAGGTTATCATCAAGCATTATTTTCGTTGTTCTAGACCCGAATCATTGGTTATCACAAACGCAAACCAAATATCATAATATTATCACTAACTTAATATCACAAAAGAAGCAAATAAATCTCCTCTTTGCGTATTTTTCCTTTAATTATCGCTCGCTTTAACAGTCAATGATGATATCGTGAGAAAACCTACATACCTTAAGGTGCTCTATAAGAATTTCGAAGGTTTGTGAAGCGCCAACGCGCATTAGGCCAGTGTGGTGGACGCCTAAACCCTCTCAGTACTAGAAACCCGTGACCAGAATTGGGTCAATATACACAGGGTTGGTATAAATCGTTCTACTAATAAACAAAATGCATAGCCTCATTTATAAATAGAACTAGGAAATAAGTAAGTAGCGCTAAGCGGGGCATTACCGTTCCAATCGGAACACGCGATAATATCTTCACGCCGCAAGTTCAAGGAAATGGTAATGAGGTTTATTTTCAGTAACACACATGGCGCATGTTCGATACAGTTTATTTCTATCAATTATCCTTAGGAATGGTTTAATTTCAATATCACTATAACTCAGATTAATTCAAAGCCTTTGATAAATTGAGTAACATTAATAGTAATCGATATATGAAAAGAATCGGTTGTAAAATTACTATTCAAAGAAGCAGTATAAACATGGAATTGAGTTGCTGACACCCTTTGCTTATATCGAAACAATAAAGAAAATATTTCGACTATAAAAATTTACATCACCATTCTTGGCATGTTAACCAAGTCAAGCCATCAAGTCATTCGAAATTTATAGTTAGCCACGATTTTTCGATTTATGCCCTATTCTTCTCTAATCAACGTGCCCGCTGTACTGTCAGTTTCGTTAATTAACAAAGTAGGCCACCACTCTCAAACGATTGGAGTTGATCACTAAGCACTCGGAATCAGCGAGGATATGGCAATAGATTTATGCGGTTAAAAAGGAATTCACTGTATACACTAAAGACCATGATAAATTCAATTATCTGTAGTATAAGGAATGTAATTAAGTAAGTATTAAGAAACGATCTGTTTCGATCTGATCGAATGTTTTTGTGAAATATTCGCCTTATTTTCTTGGGGTATTAAAGTAGGTCTCTAATTTGTAAGAGTCCGTCTGGGTGGGTACCACCACAATGTCTATTTCTACCGCCAAGCAGCAGTGTGCATGCACTGTTGCGTTTCGATTTGAAGGACATTGTAGCCAGTGTAACTACTGGACATAATGAGACTTAACATCTTATGCTTCAGGATGACGAGCGCAGTGGAATACCACACAGTACTTTGTAGCTCAAGGTGCTGGATGGTGTTGCTACTGCTTAGGGGTGGTCGTATTGCTTACCATCGTGCGACGAAACGCTCGTCTCATCATTCAATGACATAAAAAAAATATAATAACAAAAAAACATTGTTTTCGAATAAAGCGTCTACTGTATGCGGATATTCACAATATCCGCAGGCAACCTGTACGTGCAAGTTACTCTGTTTTGAAGCACTTCAGTAAGCATATTCGGTGAAAGGATAATCCCCAAGAGTTTATGACGAACTTTAGAGCAAATTTCTACCTGTAAGTACTCGCGTATAAATTTTACTTAAAGTATCCGATATCCAATGCATACGATATCCGAGTTAGTGTATGGTGTATACCAACTCTTATTTTGTTAGCGCATGGATTGCACTGGAGTAAACTGTTTAGGTAAACCACTGGTTTCCAAACAGGTTAACTACATATAAAAAAAGATTATTTCTTCTAACTCCCGGTAAAGCCCGAAGATCGCTTATAGATTCCTATGAATATTGGTAATTTTTATGAGGACATACTACCTTGTTAGGTCTCTTATTTAAAAAAAATACATAATGTACATTTTGACAACATTTTTTTTTTATTCCCGATTAATATTTTAAGAAAAGCTTCTTATTACTGGGTATGTAATGTATTTTGATATTTTTATTTATTAAAGTAACCGTACAGTCATAGCAAGATCATTGTCAATATCAAAATCAATAGTTAAATGCGAATCTAATACAAGTAAAAAAAATAAAACCAAGGAAAAGTGTTTGGGACAAAGTTTGAGAACCACGGGACCCCACCTTAATGGAATTTCTAGAGGAGACACACAGGCTTTTATATGCATAGACACGGTATAGATTTCCAGTAACACACCTATATTGATTCATTGGGATGGATAGTATTTCCGACGTTGGTAACGTCAAAAGTAAGTTGATTTTTCGTGGTTATGTCTGAGTTTAGCTAAGTAACAGTCAAAATGAAGACAGACTTTAAAGATGTATTGGAATAGAGGTGGCAAGTTTTTGTCTATTATGTGGGTGCTAAATTGTTATTTTAAAAAAAGAAAACTGACATTTGCACATCATATTACACAGTTAATCTGTAAGAACTCCAAGTGTACCTACTTTTAATGAAAATAAACAATAATAGAGTTATATTTTGTACACACAAATAGTAAGAAATATCCAATTTCCCAACAAGATTGTAATGAACAAAAACGGTTTAAATTGTATTTCAATTGCCTATATTGTAAATCATACAATTATTGCAAAGTTTACAAAAAAGCAAAGCACTAAACAAACAAAATCACACACACACATACACACGTCTTTCTGTCCTTTATCCCGAAGGGGTAGGCAGAGGCGCAATTAGTGCACCCACATTTCGCCGTATTCCATCCCATGATGTGATAGGGGGTGAGCCTATCTCCATATCGGGCGCAATTTCCAGACTCCGGGCTGATACTGAATAGAAAACACAATATCACTTTGCCCGACCCGGGGATCGAACCCGAGACGTCAGCATTGCAGTCGTACCGTAATACAACTACGCCACCGAGGCCGTCACAGTATGCATACAAACGGGATTCAATTATTCATATACTACCCACATAATATCTAAGGAAGGAAAACGCAGTTGAAATTTCTGTGTTGTCCCTGTTTATTGCGGCTTATTAACAAGCGAGCGACAGGCTCGTTTCCTCTTTCAGTAAATAAAACCATATCTGTTGTATCTCGTTTACCAAGCACACCATTTTGTTTTTTCGAAACTTGCGTTACCTACTTGGTAGATAATCGCACGCTACACAAATAAAATAAAAAATAATAGTTCGCAGCTCGGTGTCCTTGTGCCAGTTGCATTTAAATTATTGCACTTGAGTGTTAAAATTATATTCTGGTTGGGGCTTCAAAAAGCTCGCAGAATTCCAGTGAAAACTTTGAAAGCTCTTATAGGACTTAATAAGTGTATTGTTTTGATAACCATATTATAAAAATTTGAGGTAATATAATATTATCAATAGTTTTTTATATCTGGCATGGCAGGGGCCTTCAAATATATTTGAAGCTAAGTGTAGCGCAGTAATATTTAATATGTACTGTGGTCCTCACAATTATTTAATTTACGATATATAAGTTTTTTATAAATTATCCCATACTTATAAAAGAGACAAACATATTTTAATGCTAACTCCATTAGTGTTAAAAACAACAATGCATCGAATCGAGATGATATTCTTAAATGCATAATTTATTTGGATAGCGCGCATAGACGTAGCTCAAAGGAACAGCGGATCAAAGCGCAGCCAAATACGCTTCGGCGCTACAGTTCTATTTTGTGATGCACAAACAAAAACGTGTTAGGTGACAGCGATTGCTGACGAAAAATAACAATGGTAGAAAAATGCATCTTTTTACTTGCGGGCACGATTACCAGCTATGCCAGGCACTAACTACAAAATATAATCGATTAATGTTCGATTACAATCGAATAAAGTCGAATGTATCGATTATTTCGCATCACTGTGTATAGCGTTGGTGTAATGTTCCATTGACGGATACCTCGCTTCTCAAACGATTACTGCGTTAGAAGTTATTATCACTTTTAAGTTAAATCAGTGTTGTGTTTGAGATTCTTTCATGTTCGTCTCTTCATTGAGGAGTTGGTGAATCAAATAAATCCTACTAACATTACTAACTTGCGCACATGTTTTTAAATCGCATAATTTATTAACCTTTCCATCGCTGTATATATTAGAAGTTTCAATATTTGTCAAAACGAATCTTCACTTATTTACATCAGCCGCTGATATGAGAATGCGCCCACAATACATAAGATCACAATACAAAAACTTATTGCATACTAATATATACTAATCGACTGCCTCGGTGGCGTAGTTGTATTACGGTACGACTGGAAGGCAGAGGTCTCGGGTTCGATTCCCGGGTCGGGCAAAGTGATATTGGATTTTTCTATTCAGTATCAGCCCGGAGTCTGGAATTTGTGCCCGATATGGCGATAGGCTCGCCCCCTATCACATCATGGGACGGAATACGCTTGGCGAAAAGTGGGTGCACTAGTTGCGCCTCTGCCTACCCCTTCGGGGATAAAAGGCGTGAGCATGCGCATTGCATACTAATAACTTTAAAACAGCATTGTTAAGAAAAAGCATTTTGTCCATGGGACCAATTATATTCAATAAAATACCGAATAACATAAAAGACCAGCCCACAAATATCTTTAAAAAGAAATTAATAGCATTACTATTGCATAAGTGTTATTACTCTGTAAAAGATTTTTTGAGTGATAATTTTATTTAATGTTAATCGTAACTTAGTTGTACTTATACAAATATTATAATATTGAAATGGGATTATATAAAAAAAAAGTTAATAATCTGCGAAAGTTTATTTATGTAATAAGTTATTTAATTTAGATTATAATGAATAGTATTGATTTTTGTAAATTCTTACTAAGCTTAATTTTTGCACGCCATCTGGCAGAATGTATCGGAACTTATGAGTTATATTACCATCCTATGTCTGTACCTACATTCAATGCAAATAAAATATTCTGATTCTGATTCTGATTCTGATTATAAACGCGAAAGTTTGTAAATATGGATGTATGTATGTTTGTTACTCTTTCACGCAAAAAATACTGAACGGATTTCGATGAAATTTGGCACACGGGTAGATCATCTCCTAGATTAACACATAGGCTACTTTTATCCCGGTGATTTGCTCCCATGGGAAATAAGGGATATTTTAAATCTAATTCTTTGACTTGATGGCGCTGGTGTCGTACTGAGTTTTTAGGGACTTTTGTAGCGGGAAAGACTTTTCATGCGGGCGAAGCCGCGAGCAACACCTAGTACAAGATGAATTTTGGTGATAAGCAAAATATTATCCAGTTGTCTTTTTGCATGAAATGAAAAATAATATTTTAATTGATACTTTATAGCCCGGGAAAATATAAAGCGGGACTTTTATCCCGGGAAAACTGTTTAACGTGGGCGGAGCCGGGGGCAAAATCTAATAAATTATAAATACGACTGTATCTATGATAACAATCTTATCTACACTAAGTACGTAGTTCGAATCTGTCAGTGACGATAATCTCGAAAACTGCAAAACAAACTTAAAAATCCATTATATATAGTTACACAACCCTTCGGTAACTTAAACTTTGTACTATTTTATTCTCTTTCATCAGGAGGCTAGGAGAAAATCTTAGTATATAAATATGCTTTTAGTAGACGACAATGTAAATACGAAAATCCTTAAATATTTACAAGGTTTTAATGCCACTGGATAATTTACTGAAACTTCTTCAAAGAATCCTCAAGCGAGTCCTTATGTAGTCTTAATGGCAACTTTTCTGCGGTTAAGAGCAAATCAAATGGACCAGAGTTTTATTTCCTGTACTGACTCGTTGGTAGTTTCTGAAGACTTGTGTTGTACATTTTTATAGCTCTAACAGACATCTTCGGGAACATAGACGTGATAAAATATAGGTATGTATGTGAGTGTTTTGTCTTCGAGCTTATATCCACATACGAAATCATTAAAAAATACTTGTATCAAGCAAGTCTTTCTTCATTATACCTCACACAATATTATTAATAGATATATAAATTATAAAATATCTATTCATTTTATAAAAAGCACGCGATTTTTATTATAAAACCACATTCCCTTCTTATTTTAAATTAAGAACAAGGAAGTTCAAGTTTGGTTATACTCAAAGGTTCAAGTGCATTAGACTAATAGCAAATTACTCGAGTGTTACTACGTACGCAGCATGCTTACTTCGCAGTCGCGTTGTTCATTCAATCTCACGGAATCATTCAAGCGAAACGGCTACTAATTAAATTCAGAATTAAACTTACATGACTTAGCTAACAGCTCTAATAAATTATGCAAATAATTTGTCAAAGGATTGCGGGGAAGTTATATGGGCTGTGCAGGATTTGTGGAAACCTGATGTAATGTGTCGTATTTCTACGCTTATTACGTCAAATATACAATAACATTTTGTTGGATATTATTCAAGAATCGATAAAAGAGTAGATGAGTCAAATAACAAATACCTATAAAAATGCACAAGCAAAAAAGGACCTTAAGAGGATGTAATTCTAAATTAGTGTAGTTTCTCAGTAATTGACAATCTCTGCGCTTAAAATGTTTAATATTTTAAACTCACAAAATCCCATTCAGAAATTATCATTCACGATTATTTTTGTAATCAAACTTTCATTACAGCAAAATTTGAATTTGAAATATCGCTGTCTTACTTGAAGATTAATTTATAAACTCGGCCTTACCCTAACGCGCACAATTGCTAAACTTTTTGACAAGTAAAGCGCTTGAAATTAACGTCGTGCTAAGTTCTATTCAAGTTCGTGCGAACCTTGTTTGTGAAGTGGATACGTTTGACCTTCGTTATTTTTTTTTTATGAAAATTGTCTTTGATATTGGTTGATTGTCGCCTCTTTAGAAGCAAGAAGGAGATTATAATATAAAAAAAATAAAAATAAAAAAAATTTAACTATAACTAGTGGACATAATGAGACTTAACATCTTATGTCTCAGGATCACGAGCGCAGTGGAATGCCACACAGTACTTTGTAAGTCAAGGTGCTGGATGGTGTTGCTACTGTTTATGGGTGGTCGTATCGCTTACCATCAGGCGAACGGCATGCTCGTCTCGTCATTCTATGCTTAAAAAATAAAAAAAAATGTGAGGTAATATATTATCACTATTTTTATATCTGGCATGGCAGGGGCCTTCAAATATATTTGAAGCTAAGTGTAGCGCAATTATATTTATTATGTACTATGGTCCACACAATTATTTAATTTACAATATGTAATATTTTTATAAATTATCCCATATCCCATACTTACGTAAAACGAGAGACAAACATATTTTAATGCTAACTCCATTAGTGTTGAAAACACCTTAGAGCACTTTTGCTCAACACGAAACTAAAACGCGCATAATCGTGATTTAGTCGGTCCTGTGCTGTAACCTACACAAATATGACGAGACTGAGTTGAAAGACGAAACGGCGATCCCGCTTGCTTGATGGTAAGCGATAAGAGCGCCCATAAACAGTAGCAACACCATACATATCTTAGAACTACAGAGCACTACCTAGCACTCATCTCCGCCGCACCCTAAGAGCGGTATTAATAAATCAATCTCAAGTTGGAAAAAATTCTCAAGTAAACAGTTAATATATCATACTTTTTAATAAACCAATCTTAAGCTGTCATTTAAGAGCTTGTTCTCAGCTGAGTAAGCGCTGTTACACAAACAAAACTTAGCTGTCAAAATGCATCACTCATTGTAACTTAAGGACGCATTTACATTTTTGACAACTTCGATTTTAGATATTTTAATGACAAGAACGCGCTTTGCTACACGCGCACACATCGAAACCGATTGAAACTAGATTTTCCATTGGAACGAGCTAATCTTAATACTTGAAGTTATTATTTTACTCATCCATATTTATTTTTTTGGAATTGTCGAATGTTTACAATTATATTTAATAATTATTACTAGTATAATTTCATCATGTAATAGACATTTTTATCTCTTTATTTTAAATGTTCCTTTTTTCATATACAAATATTTATTTATATAATATTTTTATATATACAAAAAAAATACATTAATACATATAAAATTTAAAAAAGTGTATCACCCTCCGATGGCGAGGCTCAAGACCCAAGCCACCGGTAGTCAGGGATTCAAAGTGAGGAATCTCCTCACAATGCGTCTGGTAAGCGATACGACCACCCATAAACAGTAGCAACACCATACAGCACCTTGAGTTACAAAATACTGTGTGGCATTTCACTGCGCTCGTCATTCTGATACATAAGATGTTAAGTCTCATTATGTCCAGTAGTTAGACTGGCTACAATGTCCTTCAAACCGAAACACTACAGTGCATGCACACTGCTGCTTGGCGGTAGAAAAAGACATTGACATTGCGGTGTCCAGAAGTACTGCTTTCTGCATCTGGCTCTTGACCCAACGACTAATTGAGAGCCTATGCAGGTGCTGGTCGAGACTCTGGTATCAACCCATGAGCAGAAACGACAAACAGAACAATAATTGTGGAGTCCTCTTCTCACATGTCGGTAACCTCGTGTGCCAAATCTAAACATTTAGACATTTTGTCCTTTTCGGCCTTAACGAGGTTATCGTCATGCGGAATGGTGACGTCAACAAGTATTGCCCGGCGCGCCAATCGATCTACTATTACAATATCAGGATCTACTATAACAATACAATATCTTATTGGCAACAGTAGCCTGTCCCGCCTGTCCGTGATAATAGATTGATCCCAGTACAGCGTTGCATGATCATTTTCGAGAACTGGTTGAGGCACATACTGGTAATATGGCAATTCAGGAGACACAAGATCTTGGCTACTAGGTTGTGTCTATGCAAGTACTCGCCGTTAGCAAGATACGAACAACCCGAAATCACATGCCCGTTTGATTCACCGGGACGGTGGCATGCCCAACAGATATCGACCGTACCGTCCTACAGGATGTATTATAATTGTTCATATTTCCTATAATTGTTCGTCTTTATAACTTTGTCCATAATTGCAAAGACAAAACCTTCAGTTTCTCCAAAAAGGTTACCAAAACGTAGCCAAGATACGGATGCGAGCTGAACGCCCCGATAGAACCGACCGTATAGTTCTTTGCTCTTCCATATCACCTCGCGTTCCCTAATGCCCATCGCCATAGGGTTTCGCCAGTTCTCATTCGCCAAGGAAAGTGGGATAAATCCCTTATCCACCATGACTACAATCTTATACATGCCCACTTTGCTGTGAAGGATATAATCCCTAAGATTGCATACATCGCGGTTACGCAACTCCATTAAGTAAGCCTTGGCCCCGCATCTCCGCGGGATGTAGAACCTCATCACTGACCACCGTGGGTGATGCATACGATATGCAGTCAGTAGGGTCCGGAACTTTCGATCCAGGACGTCCAATTCAGTCTGAGTCCTTCTTTCTGAGTATACCAAAAGAGTACATGAGTACAGGCATAACCCAACCGTTGAAACCACAAATCTTGTTTCCAGCTGATAAAAAACTGTTAAATACAAAAGTATTCAACAAAAATCAGGCGGCCGAAGAAACGGTCATTCTCCGATTGTTTTACGTCGGCACTCATAATACCAGGTGCCTCAGGCATACCCAGATATTTGTAAGTTTCCGTCTCAGAAAGGGATCTAACTCTCTAAGACTTGTATGTCACCAGAGACCACGACCTCTCCTCGCTTCACATGGATAACCGCACATTTATCTACACCAAACTCCATATTGATTGAGTTGCTAAATCTTTCAGTTATTTTTAACGACTCAATCATTTTTATTTTGTTTTGATGCAAACAACTTGAGATCATCCATGTAAAGCAAGTGAGATATAGGCTCACTCCCTCTCCATAGACGGTATCCTAATCCTGAATCCAACAACAGAGTACTGAGAGGATTCAGGGCCATGCAGAACCACAATGGTCTCAGGCTGTACCCTGTAACCTGACCCTGCAATATACCACGCTTTAATCTCCCCGCGCATCTCGGCGCTCTCGGCGTCAACGGCAGTGTGAGGCCTACCTGCCACACTGCTGTCCATCAGGGGGGTCCCAACAATGTGCTAAAAAGACAAAACTAGAGAAGGCACCCGCCCGCGACCCCCGGGTGGCCACTATTAGTTGCCTTTTACGACAGGCAGGGGATACCGTGGTGGAATTCTCCAAACACCTTCAATCCACAGGGTGGGAGACGCCGGTCAGTCGACCACCCGGCGCCTCCAACGTCTCCTCTGACGGTGGGAGGAATCCTCGCGTTCCAGATCCCTCTCGGCACTCTCCTTCTACGAGAGGACTATCTCGCAGAAGTGGGCCAACACACGCCAGACCTCCTGACGGCCGACAATGGGAGCGACCACGGCCGGCAACGAGAGGCCGCCTCCGACAACTGCTTTGAGAGTGCTGCGCTCCTCATTCCAGGCTGGGCAAAACTCAAACGTATATTAAGCCGTAGCCAGCGGGCAACTGTCACAATGGCACACACAGCCGACACCTCCGTACCTACGATACGAAACAGCTACTCACCGAAGCAGTCATGCCCAGTGAGTAGTTGTGGCTGAACTGTAGTAGTGAGTGTTTAGATATTTTTGTAGCGGGAAAGGCTTTGTAGGCGGGCAAAAACGCGAACTAAACCTAGTAAAATTTAAAAATACATAATCACCGATACTAAAATCATAAATAGATAAATAGTAAATACCATACACTGCAAAATTGTCGATTTTGTAAATATAAAAATACATCCGCCATTTTGATTATGAAATTTAAATATTCGCATTAAAATAAATGATTTTTTTATTAATTAAATCAAATTTGCATTGACTTATTGTAATATTCAATTTTCATACTTGCTTTTTGAAAAATAATAATTTGAAATAGTATCAACTATTTTATTCGTAGTATAATGACATCGCGATCAATTTATTACGTATTTATTTTTTGAAAAAAAGTTGTACACCCGTGCTTCCTCGGCCGCGTCTCAGCGCGGAATGACAGCCCGAAATACGAAAATGTATGAAGAAATTCAATTCAGGTTATATTTTTTCTCATAACTGGAAAAGTATTTAAATTTACTCAAAAATATTTAGCCATAAAGCAAGAAGACTATATAAGCCAGCATATTATTTCGGTTTTATATTAAAATGTTCATTAGTCTTAGGTATAATGGTTCCGATTTAGACCCTATTTTTCGTCATTTTCAGCGATTATTGCTCCAGAATAAACGTATTTACGTGTTAATGTTGTATGGGAGCATACAATTTCTATATGCCATAAGCAAAGAGGAATGTTTAATCTTTATTTATATACCAAGATCTCTTCATAAGCGTGACTCCTGATTCAATAAATGGTACCTCAAAACCATGGAAATTTGTAAATGCGCCCTTAAGATATCATTAGAGCTGGTGTTAATATGGATTTATTAAATAGTGACTATCTTAAAATTCTGACCTTAATTTGAAAGTGTCTCAGCTCATATCGCACATCAGAGTGAAATTAAGTTGCATCTATTAATACAGTCCTAAGACATAAAGATGTTAATTCTCACAATGTCTTGTAAGACAATTGTGGTGGGGAACACCGAAGGCAAGAGATCGCGCGGTCGTTCATCAACAAGATGGACTGACCAAGTAAAAGACTCATCGTCCTCTAAATTCTACACAGCCGTAAGAGACGCGCTAGACAGAAACCGGTGGAAGCAGATCATCCGCTCCAGATACAACCCTGATGCCGACCACGATCCGCAGACATGAGGGACCGACCAGAGAGAGAGAGAAGACATAAAGATGTTAAGTCTCACAATGCCCAGTAATTACGCTGGTTACAGTGTCCTTCAAACCGGAAAACAACAGTGCACACTGCTGCTCGGCGGCAGAAGTAGACATTGCGATGGTACCTAACCAGACGGCCCTGCCCCCCGAGGCAATTCTTGTGCTTTGGGTCTTCACACCCAATGCACGCCCATGCGCGGGGGAACATTAGTCGCGGGCCGAGGCACACAGTCAGTGTGTATACCTCTTGGTTGCATAACACATTGAGGCCTAAAAGGGCCCGCGAACATTTCCTGGCACCCTTTTCCTTTCCGCCCATCCTGAGAACCTTTCTCCACTCCCCACCTTTCCTTCCATCATCCTTTTCCGCTTCCTTCCCAGGCCCCTGCAGTCGTCAAGCCGGGGGACTCCAGTATCCCATTCGCAGGTTTCCCTCGGTGTTGACTGCAGGATCGCCTACCGAAAAAAAAAAAAAAACCAGACGGCCCTTCGCATACGAGAGAGTAACATGAGTAGAGTGCGCGTGTCAAGGATAACGTGACAATCTATTCGACTCTAAAAATCCCTATAGGCTAGTTAACTACTTTTTTTAAAAACATTTATCCAAAATGTATGCCATCCAAAATCTAACAGTTTTTTTTTTTAAATTGGCCCAATAATAAGTAATTTATAAAGCTTTGAAATTTGGTAGAATGGGTTATTGTCTAATAACAGTGACATGAGACTGTGACGTCACCGGGTGGTACCGGCCATAACGCTGCGTGCGTGCGAAAGAGATAGCGCGATATCCCCACTACGCCCCCACTTTTACTCACGATCATATTTCAAAGTAGACTTCTGCTCGCGGCTTCGCCCGCGTGAAAAAGTTTTTTCGAGATAAAAATATTTTCCCGGGATAAAAAGTAGCCTATGTATTAATCCAGGACATGATCTACCCTTGTGCCAAATTTCATCGAAATCCGTTCAGTAGTTTTTGAGTTTATTCGTTACAAACATACTTACATACAAATCTTTCCTCTTTATAATATTAGTATAGATGAGAATAACTGCTTTATTTTTCAACCAATTTTGATGGTGTTTTCACAGAAGAATTTCTTGTTCGTATTATTTTCTGTTACATATAAAATAGAACATAGGAAACTACCCTATTGCTAATTGGCATGACATAACAAAGTCTACTCCATGTCACGGAGCTTCCTAAACTAACCCTCTCGTATAAATCATTTACATTCAAAAGCGATATCAGCAGTTGGATAAAGTTGCTACGGACGGGCGTTATTTAATAATTCACATGCGGTTTTATCTCGTCCAACTACATACGTCATTCGTGTTGTGAAGTTTTTCACCTATAAAGTACAGTGCTGCGGAGAAACTTTATTTAAATTCACTTGGTTCAAAGTAGTTCCGACCTTTGTCGAGTTTGAAAGTTCTAAATTCGAAATTGCATTAAACGTTAAATCTGTAATGCGAAAACAGCAGTAATAAAAGCCTTTTATGAGAGCACAATAACTCTTGAAAAGTCGATAAAATATACAACTGCGTGTACTTAGCGTTATATTACCAAAAATAACTTTTTTATGAAAGTAATTTTATGATAATGCGAGATTGGGGTTATGACTTAATGGTCATCGATTCGCTTCATTGAGGTTTACGACGCATTAGTCCTTTATTGCCTGTCAGTGCCGGAGAATTAAAAATAAAATACACTACAGGCAGGTTTAAAAATTTACAGTAGCGTACCAACATTTGGGTTGAAGCGTAATGGCCCAAAAGTAATCGATCAAACTGTACAGTGTAGGTACATATTTACGCGTTTGGAAAAATAACATTATATTGGAAATGATTAATGTTCGCTATACGTAATGACTTTATTGATCCATAGAAGTGCAAATACGCATACCCGAAAATATAAGGGAATGTTCACATGAATCTTCGGCCATCAGTGTATTCGTTAATTCTTAGTAGTTAATTTAACGATTGCTAATTCTAGAAAAACAGTTTATTTTTAGCATCAACAATTGACTACTTAATGGCTTGTTAGAAGATCGGTAAATAATTATCTTAAGTAACCAAAACAATACAAAATTAAATCAAACCCACGAAAAATGTGGAATTAACTTCAAAAATCACGTATTGAAGTTACCGAAGAATTTTCCATCTCCCAGTTATTTTAATTCACGCACATTATAACATATGGCGGAAGTGATCGCCTTGAAAGCAATTTCACACAATATTGGAAATAATTCTAATGACATGCGGGATTTCTCGCTACATTTTCCTTTAGCGAAGTTTGGGTAGCTCTTTGTTGCCGCTTTACTTGCGTCGCATTGAACATTTTTGGGTAATTTTCACTCATTCTTATATCTTTATTTACTCTTGAAATAACTTGATTTGGATTGTTAAGCCAGTAATTGAGTTTCTTTTGCCTTGTGTGTTAGTTTGTATGATGATAAAGAAAGATGCAATTTAACACAAAGAAATGCAAGATTTTCTGACATCTTAATTTTTTTATATACCAACTTAGCACAATGACATGTTAAACTACAGTTACATTCCAAATATAATCAATTTAACAGCCCCGCCCCCCGCTCCCCCAATTATTTTTCTCACCTAAATGAGCCCCATAATTATTTTCACCTAAATACGGTATAACCTAGCTTAGCATCATAAAACGCGGCACTCTTTTACACAGACAAAAAGTTCTGTTCCACTACGGGATATTTTTATGAGCAATTTACATGCACCGCGTTTAGTGCATCCGTGGAATGTAAAACTACAGACTTTATTGTAACCAAGCTGAATTTTAATATCGTACAGACTTAATCAAAATAATTTAGTGTTCTACAAATACAAATGTGGTATAAGAACTTTTAGCCGTGAAAAGGTGACACGTTTAACTCGGTTTTACTCGTTTTATAGCGAGTAATTATCGCACGTAAATCTTGACTCGTCAACGCCCGCGGCGGACACCGGTGTCCGGGTATATAGGGCAACCGTGTACATATCTATATATAAGCAGGCGTTGAAGGGTTAATAGCAATATTCTTTTGAATATCTGTTAAAAGACTTCTATACGTTAACGCGGGCGAGAATTACCTCGCCACTGCTCATGTTCAGACGGGGTGACTTTTAAGCAATAATTGGGTACAATAATTGCATGGAATAATTGATCCGTGTAAATGAGACCCTATAATATAAAGCCCACTGTCAATGTTTTAGAATGAAAATTAGTATATGTATAACCAAAGACACCTTGTGCTAAGTTTTATCAAAATCGTTTCAGCGGTTTGGTTTACTTAACAAACACACATCTTCACTAACTTTGACATTTATAACTAGAATTTACAACCTCTAAGCATCCGATGCATATAAAATAGTAATCTTAAAACATTTTTAATGGTTTCTGTATAATTAATATTAGTACGCTATAAAATGACCTCGTAATTCATAAGTAATTTAATAAATTGTTTTTATTCTGTCGCTGGCTTTCGGCCAATTTAAAAACAACGGGTAAATAAACCTGCAGATGTATGAAAAATTTATGGTCACAGGATGCGGGATGGCGGGCAATAAAAAACTGAGGCTTTTATGAAACATGCTTAAGTTGTAGATAATAAATATACATGGCCAGGATTAATGTAATACTTATATGACTTAAATATGTATTTTGCTAATTAAGTTAGATCGTTATTAAAACCACTGCTCTACTTCCACCCTTTATTTATTTATTTATTTATTTATTACAAGGAAAGCTTACAGACTAATAGCATAATAAATATAATATCGTAATTAACAATTAATTAGCCAATTACAGGCTTTCACAAATATTACCTACATTTGCACCCAGAACAGCTGTATAAATGCATAACTGCATAACTGTTTTAACATAATAAGAGTTATAGTATAGGTTAGTACCTATACTATGAATTAGTATTCATTGGAACATTTTCAAGGACAAAAAAATTGTTCACTTAGTTTTCGTCTCACCACAGAACTACTCGTGCAGAATACGTCAATATCTAAATTAGAGGGAAGCTCATTAAATTTACTGATGGCACGTGGTAAGAAGGCATTGCGCCTATAATTAGTTTTAGCAATTATAGGTTGTAACACGGATCGCAACCTTAACCTAAGTTGGTTGGTACGGAGTCCTATTTTAGACAAGAGTTGAGGGCAATCAATGTGACCATTAGCAATGCTAGTTAAGTAACATATGTCGTTTATATGACGCCTTATGTTACTTAACTAGCATTTATAGAAAGTTTAATTGCGAAAACACAGTACTTCTGTTCATAATGAGATATCTTATATTTATTAAGTATGTCACCATTAAATATCTCTCCTCCCCAAATCCCCAAAACTTCGAGAAAAAAAAACAAAAATATTTTAACAAAAATCTTTTTAAAACTCACACCGCTCTAAATAATTTATCTACATCATTGTGCTATTTCAGCCGCCCAGCAGCACGACCTATAAACGGGTTATCTAATGACCAAGAGGCTTCCATAAAATATGACTCATTCGAGGAAACAGTCGCCCTGCTTCTACAGCATAATGCCTGTTATCGGATCCTGCATGCTGGATAATGAATGGCCCGCTTTATGTGACTTGTTCTGAATTCAAATTGCATTGCAGATATTAATAAAGTGGCGCAGACGTTAGTTTTGTTATCGAGTTAAACGATAATATTAACACGGTATTATAACGGTGATTTATTCGGTGTTTTAGAGTTTACGGCAATAGTTTATTATTGTTAGTGGTGTTAATTAATTTAAATTTATTTATTAACGTTTTTCTTGCTAAAATAGCATAAATTGCATAATGCCTGTTATCGAATCCGACATGCCGGATAATGTATGACCTGCTTTATGAGACCTGTTCCGAATTCAAATGGCTAGATAAATTTAGATAGAATTAGATATTAATAAAATGTCGTATACATTAGTTTTGTGAACCGTTTTCAGTATCTTAGAGTTTACAACAAAAGTATTAACTATTACGTTTATCAATAGAGTTGTAATTGTTTTTGAATACATATATTAATGTTGTAATTCTTGTTTAAAGAGTTAAAGCCTAGTTCATCATTTTTATCGTATTGGTTATCAACTTATAATATAGGTATAATATGTTTCGGAAACAAAAATGCACAACAATAAACGCGAACGATCCACAAGCATCCAAACAATCCAACTGATTCCACGGCATGTAAAATTTATTCCACCATCATCGAATTGTGTTATGCAAAAAAATCCCTTGCGGACCTTTAAAAAGGACTTGTGATAGTATCGCGATAGTGTAATTTCTCGCATAATTAATTTAACACGTTCGGCCCAACACCGCCCTAATCAGGTATCTACAAAGTGACACAATATTTCTCCATACATACAATGCACATTTACGGTAGACGTAATTAGGCGTTCTGTTGATTTTATTTGAAAACCGTTGTTGGGCTCGACGTGTTAATACGTTGAGCGCATCCCTAGGGAGGCTGGCTGTCTTCCAGAACGTCATCCAGATATAACTGCACATCCTATTTAAAGTACACCAGTTTACTATGTTCATTAATAATACGTACGCAAAATCTGGGTCATATTGTTTTAATATACACAGATATTATATGTAATCCTAGTCTGCGCGTTAAGTTTGTTGCTAGATTTAACTAGCGACTGAATCTGCGTTAAAGTATTTCTGGAATTAAATAATGCTGAGATTATTATATGAAAGAAAAATGGAATTTATGCTTTTAAAAGTGATTTTGCTTTGGCAACATGCAAATACCATTCATCTTCAGCCAAATGAAGTCTACAGAGCAAAGGCCATACCTAAAGATTTCCAGATGGACCTGTCAAAAGCGGTCAAAGAACAGAAAAGAACATTGTTAGCTAAAAAACTATATTTTTATCACAGACGTACATATCGATTAATTTATTTGTGTAGACTAACGGCCTTATTCATAAACAGTTTATAAACCTATTTTAGGTATAGAATGTTTTGTCTTCTTCCTTCAAGCTCAATTTAAAATTCGTTAGTCGTAAGATTCTATATAGAAAGAAAGAAAGAAAGAAAAAAATATTTATTATTAACACAAGCAGTACATGTATCTTTTATAAAAAAAGGGAGAAAAACTAAATACAAACAAATATAAAATAAATGCATGCATTGTGCCAACAACGGGAACCCCCATTCAGCTTCTCGCTGCAGCATCAGCTTGACTGATACTGCAGCGCTTATCTCGCGCTTATATCATGGATATATATAACTGTTAAACTATAGCCTCCGAACATTATTCAATACGTATTGGTTTAAGACGATTTTTTTTATTGCATTGAATGATGAGACGAGCATGCCGTTCGCCTGATGTTAAGCGATACGACCACCCATAAACAGTAGCAACACCATCCAGCGCCTTGAGTTACAAAGTACTGTGTGGCATTCCACTGCGCTCGTCATCCTGAGAGATAAGATGTTAAGTCTCATTATGTCCAGTATTTACACTGGCTACAATGTCCTTCCAAACCAAAATACAACAGTGCATGCACACTGCTGCTTGGCGGTAGAAATAGACATTGCGATAGTACCCACCCAGACGACTCTTACATATGAGAGACCTACCACCAGTTTAAAATCGACATACGGCTACCAAAATAACATTAACGCTCTACATCGTGCAATATTTTATCGTATTTAAACAACAAAACTCGTAAACGTTTAGGCACAAATCTGCATTGCAGTTTCTCAAATTGACAGTATGAGGTTAGATTGTTTTCACATATTTTTTGTCATTTCTTGATTATTATCAATAGTACCAGAGTCTGGATGTTGTGCTCGATGTAACGATAGGCTCACCTATCACATCATGGGACGGAACACACATGGCGAAAAGTGGGTGCCGTGGTTGCATCTCTGCTTATACCTTTGGTGATCAAGGAGTGATCTGTGTTTTTGTTTTCTTGTAAGTAATAATATTATGAAATTTGAGTTAAAATCATACTGAGAAGTAAGAACTATGCCCAATAAATGCCTAATGCCTAAGTCAACAATTAATAAGAAAAACTAATGGTAGTAGTAAGCGCAACTTCCTTCAAATTTCAGTTGAAAAATAGGCTTAATTCTAAAAAGCAACCTAGTTGCATCGATATACCTACTGGGAGACCCAGATAAAACGGCAACGAAACCTGGCTAGCGGATGCCAAAACTTTGTTTATACGAACTTTTGTAAAACTAAGAAAAAAGTTGTTGCAAATAGCCAGACACTTTTTAGAACATTTTGCACAATATTTATTGTTATAAATAACCTTTAAAACTAATTACTAAGGTGTCTTCTTCTTCTTCTTGTGTCGTGTTCCTCAGTACTGAGGGTCGCGACCGCCCTTCTGTATCATTTTCTCTCGAACGAGCTTTCTCCATTCGTATCTGTCACATGCGGTGCAGAGAGCGCTGTGAATTGTAGAGTCAAGAGCGGTGCGGATCTGGTCAGACCAACGTATTGGTCTGCGTCCACGTGGCCTTCTCCCATCTACTTTGCCGGTTACGATGATTTTCACGAGGTTGTCACCGTCTTTTCTTGCAATGTGACCGAAATATTTTAATATTGTGCGTACACACTCTGATGACAGACACGAGGAGATTTTGAGTTCGCGCCGTATGGAGATGTTAGTTCGAAATGCTGTCCAAGGAATACAGAGCATCTTTCTCCAACACCACATCTCAAATGCGTCAATGCGTTTGCGGTCTGCTGCTTTTAATGTCCAAGTTTCAGCTCCATACGAGAAGATCGAAAAGACTAAGGTCCGTACCAATTTGGTTTTGGTTTTTACGGAAATGTTGCGATCTCTCCAGATTTTTTCAAGCTGAGACATGGCGTTCTTAGCCATTCCAATTCGTCTTCGCACTTCCTTCTCACACGAACCATTATTGCTGATATTGGAACCCAGGTAGACAAAGTTGTCCACTGCTTCCAGTGTTCCTGTTTACTAAGGTGTAATGAACCCAAATCGTAGGATTTTTATTGGATTCGCTTGCACTAAGAATCTAATCTAAGATTTTATAGATAACAACAAGGAAATCACATGATAATATATTATGCTTTCACAGCCCGTGAAGACCTATCTTATTATAAAAATTATAAGCGTATAAACGATCTTTGTCGAAAGAATAAGAACTTATTAGACTTCTGGAAATATTAGCAAGCCGTGCAAAATTCAACCCAAAAATTGCTACGATACGTCTGTATTCCTTAAAACCGTAGCACTGACTCGATTAGAAACATATCATTAAGAATGATAATATGATCTGCCTTTATCTCAACTCATATACAGCTTGTTCTACAGTGAAATTAACTGAACATTTTGACATCATAAGCTGGCAAACAAACAAACAAAAAACCCTTTTATCTGACAGAAAATTTTAATTCGAAATATGTCTGCAATGAGGAACGAGTGCGGCATTATTCTGTAATTGTCGGCCGACACAAAGGCATCGTCTAAATATTTAGCTCTATCGGTGGACAACAAATTGCTGGGATGACGTAGCTACGTGATTGTTGGTCTGACTTGTCGCAAATGTTGGTACAAAAGATGTGACAATGGTTTTTTTTTATTGTAATGTCTTTTTTATGTTATACAGTGTCTTCAATACGCTCGGTACCCACTACTTAAAATCGTGTTTTTTTAATTACTTATTCGTGATTTATGTTTACGCGAGTTAGACTTTTCGGATTTTATTTACTTATAAATTTGGAAAAAAAACATATTATATTTATACAATATAATAATATTTTTTTTTGTATTATTATACGTACTTAGATATTATAACTTTGACTTTTCGGATGACCAACACCTCATTGCGCCCAGTCACCATAAAGGCCTGTAGCCTTCAAAACGTCCCGTCGGGAAAAAAAACGTAAAAAACCGCGATAAAATGCGAAAACTTGTTTCATTTCAATTAAGTATTTATTAGAACCCTTATAATTGTTTCAGACAAAAACATCTTAATCTCATTGTCTAGCTATTGGATAGTTTGTTACTTTTTAACATCCTGAATTTTTAGATGCTCTTAAGGATCGTCAATTCTTTTTTTTATATTTCCACATTTTCCTTCACGAGGCCAATTTTTTGTATACAAGAGTGATTTCATTGCAACCCTAGATTTTAAAGATACTAACGTAACAGTATATTGTGGTGTATTTGATGCCCTAATTAGCTGACGACAACCAATATTCAACCTTATGAGTTGCGACAAAGTGCTCAATTGGAGCGCATGTTTATATACAACGCAGTCGGCTTGCAGTTCTATTATAATTACTTCAACCTGACAATACAGTTCGTCTTGATAGTGTGGGAAGTGGGTTTCGTCTGCATATCCGTTTTATGGAGCAGAATAATTAGCTTCGACTTTGATTTTATCTGGGTATAAAACATGCTATAATATTGGCTTTCACAATTATGAGTGTAAGGTTTTAAGAAATTATTTTATAAATGCAAAGAGTCTCGTATACAAGTATTTTGAAGGACATTGTAGCCAGTGTAACTACTGGACATAATGAGACTTAACATCTTATGTCTAAGGATGACGAGCGCAGTGGAATGCCACACAGTACTTTGTAAGTCAAGGTGCTGGATGGTGTTGCTACTGTTTATGGGTGGTCGTATCGCTTACCATCAGGCGAACGGCATGCTCGTCTCGTCATTCAATGCAATAAAAACAAATCTACGGGGTCTACTGCATTATTTATTTCTGCTCAAGCAGTCAGTTGCTCAGGACTTGAATCGTGGAAGATATGGATATACAAACATATTACGCATTTATCCCCGAAGGCGTAGGCTTAGGTGCCACCAATTTACCCACTTTTTGCCATGTGTATTTAATCCCATGATGTGATAGGTAGCAAGCCTATCGTCATACGAGCACAAATTCCAGACTCCGGGCTGATACTGATTAGAAAAACCCAATATTAATTTGACCGACCCAGGACTTAAGACCGGACGTCATACCGCGCAATACAACTACGCCACCGAGGCAGATCTGGATATAGTACATACATAGTATCACGTCACTATTCCATACGGGTAGGCAGCGACTATGGCTTGCCACTTTGTTCGATTCTGGCACACTACTTTCGCTTCCTCCACCTTCATCAATCGTTTCACGCACTCCCGCCGGTTCAGGGTACTTTTGACTTGGCCTTTACCCAGAATGGCAGATATCTGGATATAGTTTCTATTATTAATTGCATTTAATCCTGTGTTATAAATGAGCTTATATTACACCTGTCAAATATACCACGGTAATTTTTCAGGGTTATCATACACATAACATGTTTTTTTTCATGGCATTAAATGACTAGACGACCATGCCGTTCACCTAATGGTAAGCGATACGACCACCCATAATCAGTAGCAACACCATCCAGCTCCTTGAGTTACAAAGTACTGTGTGGCATTCCACTGCGCTCGTCATCCTGAGTCATAAGAAGTTAACTCTCAATATGTCCTGTAGTTACACTGGCTACAATGTCCTTCAAACGGAAACACAACAGTGCATGCACACTACTGCTTGGCGGTATAAATAGCCATTGCGGTGGTACCTACCCAGACGGTCTCTTACATATGAGAGACCTACCACCAGTTATTCCATATCAATACACGTATAATATAACTAACAATTAAAATTTATTACAACCAAAACTCAACAACATGATATCAAAAAGCAAAATGGCGCCATATATAAATATGGTGATAATGGTTCCTTACCTTTTGGCATTAGATAAACTCACATGTCAAGTATAAGATAATGTTCTGTACATGTCGATTTATAGTTCAACAAGTTTAACATGCCTTATATCGCTAATTGGTTAATGAATACAAAAATATTATGACTATAAACTCTCATACATAAATGTACTAAGAAACAAACACATTTAATTATTTAAAACTTGTGTTATGTCATATAATTGCAATACTGGCTGGGATTTTGATATATAGTTTTAAAAAAGAGTAACTGCAAAAACAGCATGCAGGAAAATATAAAAATATTTTAAAGGAATTTTAAAAGCAATGTTGTTTTTCACTCAGTAATTGTTTAATTTATTTTCAGTCAGGTCAGGAAAAACAAATAATACATAATGCAGTAAATACTTTATCACTTGATATGGCCTTGCCGTGTGCCTAGGGTTGCCAGGTCGTCAAACCTTTAACCTAATAGCCGAACAGACCAGCCAGTTTGGCCGGACATTTGAGTAAAAAGGCCGGACACCCTAAATTATTTTGGATATTGTGTCTTAGTATTAATACGATTTAATCGCGCTTCCTTTTTTATCTTCAAATGGAAAAAGCCGGACACTGTTTGATTTGACCGGACACACGTTCAAAAGTCCTAACTGTGTCTGGTTTTATCCGGACGCCTGGCAACCCTACGTGTGCCAAATCCGTTTAGTTGTTTCTGCGTTTACTTCTAAGAAACATCCAAACACTCACAAACTTTCGCATTTATAATATTAATAACAGTAAGATAATGAACAACGAAAACTCTCCTTCATGTCTAATAAATAGTTAATTTGTCAAGGAATATCCTTTTTTTTTTTTTTCGCGGAGAAAGTGACTTATTACTACCGCCCAGCCTTCGAGGGGGGCGACTGAGCGGTTATGTTGAGTTCACCGTGCCTTACGACCCTATACGCGAAAGTTTGTAAGAATGTATGTATGGATGTACGTTTGTTACTCTTTCACGCAAAAACTGCTGAACGGATTTCAATGAAATTAGGCACACGGGTAGATCTTGTCTTTGGTTAACACATCGGCTACTTTTTATCCCGAGAAAATATGAAGCGGGACTTTTATCCCGCAAAAACTTTTTCACGCGGGCGGACTCGTGAGCAAAAGCTAGTCGTGCATATTTAAATCTTAAGCAATCTTAACTCGATTGCTTCTTCGTTGTCGTAGTCTTTAAGACCTAAATCTATTGTAATATGAAAGTAAGAAGAAACCCATATCATAGACTAAAAATTTCCCCGCCCTAATGGTTTGGACATTCGTCATTTGTAAGCGCTCGAAGGCACGTCCAAAAACGACGCGATGAAATCTCCTGGCGACATTCCAGCTACATATCGACCGTCGGGCCACTGCAATATCTAACGTGTACTGACGTAACGGATGCAGACTAATGTTTAATTGCAGTTTTGGTAAACAAGGTAATACTTTTGCTATTTAATCTAGGTCTAGAGCCCTTTATATTATACAAAAACAGTTTGCCAGTTAAGGGCCGATTTCACCGCTTGCTGATAAACACTATTTGTCACATAAATGTATAAGCCAAGCAAATACAAAAGTCACACTTCTATGCTCCTAGATTTGGCTGTGACTTGTGTTTTGCCAATTAAATAAGTAACAGGATATGGTTAGTTGGTCGGTGTTTTGTTTAATTTCAAAAATAGAGCGGTCAAAGTAGTGTCGTAGTGTTCAAAAAATATTTTACTCTGATTTGGCAGTTATTATAGAATTTATAATTTTAATTTCGATGCTTGTCAGGATCTACGGGTTGTAATGAGCAATCTAGGGTTATTAGTGTTCAATATTAAATAAATTTTGCCCTATGTAAAAAAATATTATCGTAGATATTACAATAAGTCATAAAAATATAAAAGTTCGCTCCTATAGAAATATTAAATGTCTATGTAAATATTTGTAATTAAGTAAAGTTTTAGTTAATTTTAAAATATTTGAACGTTCGAGGCATTTTCAATATGCTTTGATAGAATAAACGACTATTCCGTGTAGGTACTCTTCGCTTAAATTCTAAGAAAATTTATAACGTGAGTAGCTTTTTAATATATGATAGTAAGAGCCATGAATTCTTGCCCATGGCTGGCCACAGGTGTTGCTCGCGGCTTCGTCCGTGTGAAAATCTTTCCCGCTACAAAAGACCTAAAACACAGTACGACGCCAGCGCCATCTACTTAAAGAATCAGATTAAAAATATCCATTACTTCACATGGGAGCAAATTACCGGGATAAAAGCCTATGTGTTATCCAAGACATGATCTACTCGTGTGCCAAATTTCAACCAAATCCGTCCAGTAGTTTCTGCGTTTCCTTCTAACAAACATCCAAACCTACAAACAACCAATTATTTTCACATACTTTCACATTTATAATATTAGTAAGATAAGATAAATCCATATTATAAACTTGAACCTGCAAGGTGGACAGACGACTTGATAAAGATAGCAGGAACAAGCTGGATGCGGGCCGCTTTTGACAGATCCGTCTGGAAATCTTTGGGGGAGGCCTATGTTCACCAGTGGACGTCATGTGGCTGATGATGATGATGATGAAGATAAATCCATATTATAAACTTTAATTATGCCAAATCTCACAGTTCTCTGTGCGCGCAATGTGCGTAAAAAGGGGCTCAAATACTTTTCTTCACTTAATTAATATTCACTTTACAAACGGATGTGCAAAAGTCCATACGCCCTCAATTACTAAAGGTCAGATGTACTTTCAAGAGAACATAGAAGCATTATTCTATGTCTTAAACATAATTAACAAAACGACAACCAAATCCGAACATTAATAACACACGCAAATGCATTAAGCGCCAATTTATGTACGCTCGCTAACCTTTGGCCCAAGATGTCGAGACAGCTGAGATATTAAATGGCGTCATATTAACTGCTTACTGTTTATCCTTTGCAGTCTGGCTTACACGTGTGCATGTCTTTTACAAAGTGCCTGTCAATTCAAAATAAAGGGTTTCAAGCTATCGCGGATTTTTTTCTGGTAGTCTTTAAAATGGCGGAATTGTTTTGATGAGATTTTTGGTCACAGGTACGATTTTCAAAGTAGTCGCGAAAAGACGTAAAATAGTGGGGCTACATCCGCTGTAACATATATTCTGAATACACATCTATATTTTTATACGGGAAGAAGAAATTTTGAATTCCTTTTTTAACACATTACGTGTACGGAAAACTGTGAGATTTTGTATAATTAAAGTTCATATAGAGGAGTGCAGAAAAAATTAATGTACAATATGTGTTACAAATATATTAAATTGGACGGTCTTCGATCATTGGACAGCAACTAGTTTTTATAGATTTTTAAGTTGTAATTTTCATAATTAAATAACATATGAAATAGAAGCAATAACGATAATTTTACTAACAGCGAAACACAATATGAAAGCACATTAAAAAAGGTGAATTTCGAAGGTATGTGAAGTCTGGCAACCCGCACTAGGCCAGCGTGGTGGACTATGGCCTAAACCCTCCCAGTTGTAAAGGAGGCCCGTGCTCAGCAGTGGGCAGTATATAATACAGGGCTTGTATGGTAGATAGTATGGACAATATCACAATAAAAAAATACTTATTAAACTGTGTTCCTGACGATATCCATTGATTCCGTTAAGCCGACAACGAAATAAAAATAACAGACAGTATTGATTCTGACTAATTGGAACGGATGGGGTATTTCGAACCATTTTTAATCATAAAACATTAGCATAAGTTTTGTTTCACGTTATCAAAAATTTCGTCGTGTAATTTTGACTATTGTTAAAATATGACAAGCCGATATAATTCTATCTTTCGTTCAACGACGAACAAATAGTCGTTAATCATTGTATTTCTTATTCTTCAGCCTTTGGAAGTCCACTGCTGAACATAGGCGTCCCCCAAAGATTTCCAGACTACCCTGTTAGAAGCGGTCTGCATCCAGCGTTGTATTTAGACTCAACTATTATTAATATCATAACCCCGTAAGCCTACTTTATCGCACTAAGATGATAAAAATACCTGTAATAGTAAACGGTTACAGGGGAAAAAGCTACTTCGAAGCCTTTACCATTTAAATCTTAATTAAGCCAGTAATTCAAATTACCTACATTTTAACAAGAAATACATGGATCAAGCGAAACGATTTGACCGCAAAACTAATTACTCGAAATTGTTGATCGTTCTTGTTTGACTTGTGTCTATAACAAGGTTTATCTTATCGAGTGCTTTACTTGAACACAACTTTTATTGCCCCCTACCATTTGTTTTCGCACGCATGCTCACGGCTTTTATCCCCGAAGGGGTAGGCAGAGGCGCAACTAGTGCACCCACTTTTCGCCAAGCGTATTCCGTCCCATGATGTGATAGGGGGCGAGCCTATCGCCATACCGGGCACAAATTCCAGACTCCGGGCTGATACTGAATAGAAAAATCCAATATCACTTTGTCCGACCCGGGGATCGAACCCGAGACCTCAGCCTTGCAGTCGTACCGTAATACAACTACGCCACCGAGGCAGTCACATTTGTTTTCACACCTGTTAATATCGATACAATATAGTCGAATCAAGTATATGATTATATTGTAGATGTTTTGTGACGAATATTATAGCAAAAATTTGAAATTGTATAGTAAATACAATAGAATTCAATATTTAATAGCAACGCCTGCTTTTAGGTACGTTATTTTATTACATTAAGTAAGGTAAAATATGTATCAAAAATATAAGTTTCATAGTTACATATATATTAATAAAACAGGGCGTGTATGCAACTATTATAAAAATATTAATAGCGTGGAGGTAAAGTGGTAGGAAAATAAGCGAAATTATTATTTATTATAACCTATAATATATTATTATTATAAGCGAAATTATTATAACCTAAATAATGGTGTATAAGTCTAAATAATAGTGGTTTCGACGTTAATCATAATGCGAATTATGTTTTGCATCTAGATTTAACAAATTTAGCCATATTATATCCAATGTAAATATAATTAAACACGAAAATCCTTCGGACTCATTATTTATCATATTGTACTTTATGCATGAGACAAAGAACACTGTATAAGATCGATAAATAGAAATATTATTAAAAAATGTTAAGTTATTTTTCCATAATGTTATTTACGTAATCCTTCAACGCCCGCGGTGGACCGGTGTCTATTTAGATAAGGAAATTAGCTTATAACTATATATATGCGGGCGTTGACGTTGGGTTAACATCAAAAATATTTTAGTGCTAATCATTCACAAATATAACTAAGAAGACTATAATAATACAATTATATACTAGTTTTAATAACAAACGCACAGTTCCTAATTCATAAAAGTTCTTTGTAATTGGAATCCTTGCTTAAATTCAACTGTTGTGGTTCAAAACTTATCGTAGTAGGGGTAACTATACGCCGGGCGATGGGGCTTCCAAGTAATTAGAGACTGATAGTGTTATCTCGGTGGCAATGAGGAGGTCATCGCCGCCCGCCCTGTGGATTGGGGGCGTTTGGAGAATTCCACCACGGTATCCCCTGCCTGTCGTAAAAGGCGACTAATAGGGGCCACCGGGGGTCGCAGGCGGGCGGCAGGGGGCTGTCCGTCTTTAATTTTGTGTTCTTAGTGGCACATTGTTGCGATCCCTGTGATGGACGACAGCGTGGCTGGTAGGCCTCACGTTGCCGTTGACGCTGAGAGCGTCCTTCGGTGTGCGGGGGCTTCTGAGCCCCCCCCAAACAGGAGACGGGCCGCACTAGGCGGCACCGCGCAGGGGCGGCTGCGGACGACAACTTAGACACTTCCGTCAGAGGAAGCCCACAGCCGTCCCTAATGCGCCGAAGATGGCCACCGCGGAGTTTTGGTTGGTATGCCGTGCGTTGTACATAGGTTAGGGACTCGGCCCGGCGGTCGCCCGATGGTTACATCTCTCCGGGCGGCTCAACGCCGGGTCGTAAGGCACGGTGAACCCAACATAACCGCTCAGTCGCCCCCCTTGAAGGCTGGGCGGTAGTAATAAGTCACTTTCTCCGCGAAAAAAAAAAAAAAAAAAAAAAAAAAGGTCATCGCCGTGCATCGCATCTCATATTCTATCATTCGTACTTTATAGAGGACTAGCTTTGGCCCGCGGTTCCCCCAGCGTGAATAAGGTTCCCTGGGATAAAAGCGCTACTTTATATTTTTCCGGAATAAAAAGTAGCCTATGTGTTAATCCAGGATATGATCTACTCGAGTGCCAAATTTCATCGAAGTCCGTTCAGTAGTTTTTGGTTGAAAGTTTGGTAACAAACATACATGCATACATTCTCACAAACTTTCGCGTTTATAATATTAGTAGGATCATGGTCTTAATGAATGTGAAGCGGAAACCAAGCTTGATAGAAGATATAAATTATTAAATAAAATAGGCGGGATTAAAAATTAATTAATTTATTAACGGCCTAACTAATAAATACAGATACGTCTCTCATAATTTTATGACTTTGTGGACTTGTATATCGATGTGTGAGTAAACGCTAATCGTTGATACTAAAGGGCGACCAAATACATAAAAAAAAAAACGAAAAAACACGCTTTATATAAATCCAACTAAAAATAGATAATAAATTTTAAGAATTAAAATTAAGAATGGTGTAAATAAGAAAAAAAGTATTTTATTTGATTTTATTGTAAAAAAGCGTAGGGTGCATGGTGTCAATATTTATAAATATTTTATTGACAGATAATATAAGTAGAAGGATTATCATTTTGATAACATCTTAAAAAGCAAGCACTACACGCTTTTTTTTTACAATAAAATATTTTTTTTTTTGTTATTTACACTATTCTTAATTCAAAATTATTTTCTATTTTTAGTTATATTTTCTATAAAGCGTGTTTTTTCGTTGTTTACACTATTATTTATTTATATTTTTTTAGTTCTGTTCTACTTTAGTCCAACAGATGTCACTAAAAAATAAATAAACTATTATTTATTCATTTTTAGTTGGATTTTCTATAAAAGTGTGTTTTTAGTTTAAAATAGTGAATTGTCATCGGTCCTTGATAAGTATGCCAAATTTCGATTTAATCCGACGTTTTGAAAGGGGTCAAAATCATGTTCAAAGTTTCCGTTACATACATACGTATGAAGGTAATAAAAGCGTGTTAAAAAGTCAAGCTCCCAAACAAATGGTGAACAAAAGAGTACTTTATGCATTAACTGGCTTATACTTTAACTAGCGCATAATGCAATGCAATGCAATCAGCCCTGTATTATATACTGCCCACTGCTGAGCACGGGCCTCCTCTAACTACTGAGAGGGTTTTAGGCCTTAGTCCACCACGCTGGCCTAATGCGGGTTGGCGGACTTCACATACCTTCGAAATTCAGAGAACTTCCCAGGTATGCTGGTTTCCTCGCGATGTTTTCCTTCACCGTTAAAGCGAACGATAATGAATAAACAATACACACGTAACTACGAAAAGTCAGAGGTGTGTGCCTTGGGTTTGAACCTCCGGACATTGTCTCGGCAGACCGTTCCATTCCCAACTAGGCTATCGTCCACTTAGCGCTCCAACTAGCGCATAAAACCTTAAGAATTTATGAAACGTGCCCTCTTGCTTCCTATGAAGCTAAATGGCATTCAACAGAGCAACACAAAACACTGAATATCTAAAATATGTATATTGTATATACTATGTACACGTGTCTGCTTTGGTGGCATAGTTGTATTGCGTTATGACTGCAATGCTGAGATCTCAGGTTCGAGCCCCTGGTTAGGCAAAGTGGTATTGGATTTTTCTATTCAGTATCAGCCCGGAGTCTGGAATTTGTGCCCGATATGGCGATAGGCTTCGCCCCCTATAACATCATGGGACGGAAAAGGCATGGCGAAAATTGGGTGCACTAGTTGCGCCTCTGCCTCACCCTTCGGCGATAAAGGGCGTGAATGTGTGTGATGTATATACAATTTATATAACCTCCCTGGTGGTGGTAGGGTAAGTATATGGGCCGTGAGTATCCTTCCCAAGTAGGGCAATACCAAGATTTTTCTAACACAATTCACCCGGATTGGATTTCATCACCCCCTGTCCCATTGGTCGACGTTATATGGATACTTATACTTTTATAATCAGATACTGTTCCATTGCATTGCTAAGATGAAATATGCTGTGTTATCCACGTCAGTTCTATGAAACTCTCTCAATGGACTATTACTGTTAATGCTAGTTCGGGGGATTACTTAATAGACCTATTTCTTGCGTGCAGTGTTTTGAAAAGGATGTTCTGGAAATAAACGAAGATAGAATTTAAGACTTGTTTCGTTCCCTGTTTTATAATCTGTGGAATCGCGATCACTACTATGGTTAATCTATCGCTTTTTTATAATTTTTAATGATTTGTGAAAGAATACTTTAATATAATTTTGCAAAAATAGTTTTCATTCATATTAATGTAGGTGAATATTAAAATATTTATCTAGACCGAAATCCGAGAAAAAGCAATGTAATTTTTTTCTTCTGTCGTAACTTTAAACTTAAGAAAAATCTCTACATCACAAATAAATTAAAAAACTTTTCGCACTTTACGCCCGGTTTAATAAGATCCATGTTTTTAAATTAAAAATTTTCTGCAGCTTAAGCAGGTTTCAGAATTCAGTACCTATTTTTTATATAATCATCTGAGTTTATTTCGGAATACACAAAAAAATCGTTCCCTTTTTTACAGGTAATCAATTATAACGTTTAATTCACTGGATTAAGGTAGATATTCGGATACAAGTCCGAGATGTCAACGTAAGGCGGTAGTAAGTGAACCAGAACTCCTTTAAATTACGCCAGTTGAATATTTTATTTGACACCAAACAATGCTTCAATATTGCCTGTCCGGGTAAAATACGAGACACTTTAAATTTTCATTTTATGGATAATTCAATGGTATCCGGAAATTCAACATATCTTTTGGAAATCAAATATACTGGGAAAGAAGCTTATGGCATTAAGTTCGACTGTATACTACTCAGTTTAAAATAAATAACTGTTCTCAGTCGATAAATAATGTAGTTTAATATAACTGGACGAATAAGCCTCGCCTGATGGAAGTCCCAAGTCACGATGGCATATAAAAAGACAAAACACTGCATGGCACAGCATTGAGCAGTGAGCACGTCATCTTGAGACATTAACCTTTTTGAAAACCCACCAAGTAATTTGGTAAGTAAGACTCAATATTATGAACAAATGCATAAAAATCCAACTAAAAAATTGAAAATAAATTTGAATTAAGAATAGTGTAAATAAGAAAAAAAATATTTTATTGTAAAAAAGCGTGGCGTTTTTTAGTTTTTTTAAACTATTATTTATTTTAAATTTTTTAGTTCTGTTCTACTATTGTCCAACAAATGTCACTAAAAATATATATAAATTGACAAAAATCTCATTTTGCAAATTGAATAATGGCATAATCTTATCAAATTAGTGTATTGTTATTGGTCCTCGACAAACCTACAAAGTTTGAATAAAATCATACAAAAACAACCAAGTGAAGCTAATATAAAGCGTGTAAACAAAATAAAAATGTTGGCTGTGTAATGAATGTCATACTTCATACTTTAATTTTTTTAAATCACCCATCCTTATACCACTGATGATAATTTTCTGCACCAAACATATCCATTTTTTTACCTGTAACAAACAAAACGAATGGTTAATGGAACATACTCTTAGGTCTTACTTAAGTCTCATAATACGCACAACTATACAAATACTTTTTGTTTTTAAACTCTAAATTAATTTACCTCTACTACTCATTGATGTATTAAAAAACCCTTACTACTATAAAAAATAGAAGATACCAATCCGCTATTAGTACACCTCAAATAATACAAAATGGCGTCACGTGACTGTTTCAAAATGTAAACAGTGTTACAGTTCAGGAAACATTTTTTCCACATTATAAAAATTAATTATATTCATCTCTAGAAATTATATTTGCTATTATATACTCTATCTAGTAGGCATTAGTATTAATAAATTTACCAATTTACTTTGGCATATACCATTTATAGGAATGAATTAATATTTTCATTTCCCGAACGGGTATTGAATCATAACTAGAGACGTGCGTATTGGATGGTAGTGATATAAAAATTCTCCGCATAAAATACCGCCACGCTAAGCCGCGAATAGCTCGTACTTTATAAATATCCACATTTTATACTCCGCTATCGGTAGAATCTTTTTAAATAAGAAAAGAAACATCCCCGCGTCTCTCCTCAGCGGTATAGAAGCCGCAAATGAATGATATTTTTAATTTTTCAAATGGTTTCTTTTTATTTCTAAGGCACAATCGTCCATTTCATAATGAAAAAAATCCTTGAGACGGGGGTCATTAACTAAATTATGCAATCGCGATTGTTTGTTTTGTGTTTGTATTTTGAAATGAGTTAGGTTTGTAAATGTTTCCTTATGATTAAACCCGAAACCCGAGATGTCTCTTGGGAACTAACCTCAATTTAAAGGAAAAATATATCCGATAAGGGTTGAAACTAGGGATGCCCTCAGGTCGTTGAGATGGTAAGGGAATAAGTTATAAGAAATTCGAGTTTACGTTTCACAGATCTCATTATAATGGAACGAAACTCAGCGAAATATAAACACAATATCCTAAAGGTTCTTCATGTAGCACATGGTTGACCTAAATATAACAATTACTTAGAAGAATAATTTTTCTTTGATACCATAATAGGTATAATTTTAAATATTGGCGCATAATAATATTACTTCCAGTCATTCCATAATCATAATCATAAAAATAAAAAAACATCTTCACAATTTCCTCTAATTTCTAAGTAAAATCTCAACAACTAGTTGTCTATCCTTGAAAAACACATCTCCTTTACATGTTATTATCAAACGAAGTCCTCCAGCCGCGTCTGTCTGAACGTGATAAACTCATAAATTACTGAACGAATGAAATTAATTACTAAATGTATAGAGATAGTATACCAAAGGTATGGATAGTTTGAGACCTTAAGAAAGACATAGGCTACTTTTTATTCCGGGAAAATATATAGCGGGTCTTTTATCCCGGAAAAACTATTTAACGGACCCGCGAGCAAAATTCGGTTTAATATAATAGTTGAGAAATTAAAATTCCACAAGCCCTAACTATTTTATAAGTATAAATTATTTTCCGCATGTATGTAAGAGCATCACTTGAGAATGGCTCGACCGATTTGGCTGATTGTCGGGACACGGTTGGTATGTAAGAAGAATTTTGGGAAATCAACGAAAAAGACTGGAAATGTTGGAATATTGGATGATATTGTTTTATGAAAATCGTTTTCGTTACCCACATTTCCGAAGCAAACTAATTTAAATTAAATTATATGTGTGTTTGATTAGTTACAGCTTGAAAGTTATAATAATTTTGATCCAGTATGTGGCTCTGTTGTCATGATCTTAACAGGTGAAAGGAAATGTACATAACATGAGCTTTACGTAGGCGATCTGTAGCAGGACAACGTCTGCAGGACCAAGTAATTATATTATATTATGTATATCAAAATCATACAAGCGTAATTAATTCAATAAAATTTTATCCATGTTGCCTTAAAAACATATTTTTCATACCACACGTGTTCATGATAATTTTAAAACCATATCAACGATACAATGGGCATCGTACGTGAATGGTTGAAAGATCTAAATAAAATAAACCGACTTTGATCCCATGCAGAACTCGTAAGGATTCCATTTATTCTTGTTCTACGTAATGAAGTGACCCAATTTCGATATTTGATTTCGCAAAACAATGTTTAACATCAAAGGTAAACAGTTTTGAGTAACAATCTCATAGATATTTCACTATTGGCTTTTATTATACCGTTAGTCCCTTGATCTCTTACTGATTTATTTTAAAATGTACACAAAACCTTGTTTGTTACATTAAGTTCGTTGATTCGTTCAATTTGGAAAATTCTATTTAAAATCTGTATCGGAATTGGTATTATCATCTTCATAATATGCAATTATATAAATGTACGTCATGTTGGTAATCGTAAAATTAGTATAATTAAATAAAATGAAAATGATGAACTTTTGAAAAGAGAGATTGTTCTCGGATCCTTTGTTATGAGTCTTAATAATAACTATTAAACAACAGGGCATGAAGCACAATAAACGCCCATACTTTAATTTACTGGTGGTAGGTCTCTCATATGTAAGAGTCCGTCTGGGTGTGTACCAACGCAATGTCTATTTCTACCGCCAAGCAGCAGTGTGCATGCACTGTTGTGTTTCGGTTTGAAGGACATTGTAGCCAGTGTAACACTGGACATAATGAGACTTAACATCTTATGTCTCAGCATGACGAGCGCAGTGGAATGCCACACAGTACTTTGTAACTCAAGGTGCTGGATGGTGTTGCTACAGTTTATGGGTGGTCGTATCGCTTACCATCAGGCGAACGGCATGCTCGTCTCGTCATTCAATGCCATAAAAAAATATTATATATTAAAAGTATAATTAACCGAACATACAAAAAGAAACAAAGTTATAAATGAAACGAATCGGAAAGGCAATATAAATATATCATCATATAAAACACGAGACACTAAAATATGAACCGATGAATTCGGAATATCGTTGTCATAAATACACGGCTTCGTAAAAATGGAAGTGGATGATTAATAGTTTCAATTTAAATTTGCGTTGCGAGGAATTACTTTCACTGGTCTAGTGCGCATAGCACGCGAAGTTTTAATGATAGCACTCTATTCAAAAATACTATTGATTTATCTTCTGTGACCAAAGATTAAATGAGTGATTAACTATAAACCAGGAGAACCATTCGTTAACGCTTATAGAAAACAGAAACAATGTAAGGGAATGACATTTTGGCTATGGTCTCATATATCTTTACAATTCAGTCATTTATATTTACAGTTATTCTTATTAGCATGTTTCTATTTTTTTTGAGACGAGCATGCCGTTCGCCTGTTGGTAAGCGATACGACCACCCATAAACAGTACCAACACTATCCAGAACCTTGAGTTACAAAGTACTGTGTGACATTCCACTGCGCTCGTCATCCTGAGATGTTAAGCCTCATTATGTCCAGTAGTTACACTGGCTACAATATCCTTCAAACCGAAAAATAAAAGTGCAGAAATAGACATTGCGGTGGTACCCACCCAGACGAACTTTTACATATCACAGAACTACCACCAGTAAAGTTATAATTGAACTAGTCAAAGACATTATTAAATAGAAAGCGCAAATAGGGGTTGCTACAGCACTACATTGGAAACTTCGATGTGGTTTATTAACGACGCTCCTAGAAGATTAAAGTTTGAAACAGCTTCCCACAGCTTAGTCGATCCAAATGATTCTGTCGAAGCGATCGTGGACACCGAACTGTTGAAATTGACAGTGCTGACTCTAAAACGTAAATTTGCACCGATTAAACTTCCCCAAGCTATGCGATATTAAATGTTAAAGACATTAGTCCCATGTATAGATTCACATAACGCTGGACATTTTGAGAAGAAAATGTCCGAAGTTTGTCCGATTTCATTTTACCAGCTGTCAGCAAGTAAAATTGGAATAGTATACTCCAAGTTTTGAAATCTTAAAGCGATTGGCGATGTCCGGAACTATAGCAAATGAGGGACTAACTTGGGAAGCAGATAACTTACTACGGAATTCCAGAGTGGCGAGATGGCCTAACTTAAATAGGCGGCCATTGAGCGAGTCGCGTTGCGTGGTAAACAACTACTTATATGAAACTTGAAATTAAATATACATACGTACACCTAGTAGTTAATGCAACACGTCATACTAGAATATGAGCATATATAATAGCAAATATAATGTATAAAAATATATACATTAAAACAATGATGTAAAAGTTGAAAGTACTATAGTAAATAATTCAAACAAAGAATTCTATAACGGCATTTTATTTGATCAAATAAAAATCCTTGTAATGAGTTTAATTAAAACAACAGATTATATAGTTCTAAATTACATTCCATCATTCTGTTTCAATTGCATAACATTCACTAACAAAATATAACTCGTCATTTCACTACTTATGAGTAATTTGTTTGCCTTACAGCAAACACTTGTTTATAAAATTACATAATCATTCACTCATTCATATTATTAACACCACGCTTAGTTATAAACACAAACGAGCGTATGATTTTAACATTTGTAAACAAATTTAAAAATGTATGCCAAATCGTTTCTTTCCGTGTATTAAAACTGTTTAAAGTATTGTATGATTAATGGCCATTCTTTGGTTTGCTCTGAAATTCATTAAAAGATTAGATCTTTTCTCTACACTCTAAACATACTTATAAATTTGGACTTCATTTGAAATCAGTGGTCTTTTAGCAGCATCTGTGGAATCGTGAGACCTTTGATTAATTATATACCTAGATAGACACTGAACGTTTCAAACGCGTCGAAAAAAATAGAGGCCAACTGTTGTCCACTAAATGAGTTTGAGTGAATAAATTTTTGTTGTTTTTCATGGATATAATTTTCTCCCCGTTTTATTAGAAACCATGTAATAACTGGTATCATTATGCGCGCACACAAGGATACGCAGAATGATGCAGCGATGGCGTATAACACAGCTGTCACGCATACTTTCTTAAGAAAAGTTGGCCTGTTTGTTTTAGTTTCATTGCAGCTCGTCACTCCATCTAGGTATATAATTAATCATAGCGTGAGACGTTGTTTTCCAAGGATAAAATATTATTATGACATTTAGAATCAAAAATATGATTTACCTGGAAATTATTTCCATATGAAGCCGCTATGAAGTATTACATAAAAAGTTATAACATAATTCCTGGTCAATATATAAGTACGCTTCTATATCATTATTGGTTAGTAAGAGATGTCTTCAATTAATATTTTTAATTTTAAATATATAACAATCCAGTCTAGCATCAAATCATATGCCCCGGTATGCCCTATTTCCAAAGCACACAACAGTATTAAAACCTTCGCGACGACAACTTTACGTTTCGCTACCAAAATTTCAGTGTTTTACTTTAATTTTAATTAGAACAGCTTTGACGAGCATTGTTTATGAATCGTAAGGTTTAATTCGCGAAAGTTCTCATTATGAATTGTTTATTGTAACCTAGATATCTAGAATGTTCTAATATGTATGTGCGTCATCCATTGTATAGTTTCGTCGAAGATGGTATTTAAGCGATTATTAGAATCACCTTTGACTTTTCCTTTTATGAAATCGTTACAATACAAAAATTAATAAAAGACTAAAAATGCATCAATGCTTTAATAACGAACTAAATAATATGTTAACTATTCCTTTTTCAATTCTACTTATTTCTTTTGTTACTTATATTTCATTCTAAGTTTATTATACATAATAAGTTAGTTAACTGTGTTGTCTTATTTGAAATGGATGTTTAACAATAATTAACCAAATAAGAAACAAACAGCCATTGACGCTTGTAAACACTGGTAACAATTGCAACTGTGACGTCAATCCATAACCAGTTCCCGCCATCGGAAGCATCGGTAATGAAAGTTTTGATCTGTCACACGACAGTGTCGATGCATGCAGTAACATCAGTGTGGACAAGTTAAGTCGAGAGTCCGTGATATCAGATGTTCGCAGGAGGCTGACACGAAATTGGGTCACAGTGGAGCTGAGCTAAGCGTTGCATAATTAATAGCCCCATCCATTCGCAATCTCTTAAACCCTCTCGGATATCACTTACAATCAGTCCGCAGCGTGTTGCTAAATCTGTCACCGCAAGGCGCCTGCTGTGAAATATTTTGTCAAGGGAATCCGCTGACTTTCTGAAGTAAAATATGAACTCGTGCCTCAGTGAAGTTGGAGGATTAATGCATATGCGCAACTTGACAAGATTGCACAATAAATGCGGGATAAATCAACTGGCCTGCATGTTGCATAGTGAAATCTTTTACAAGAAGACAACTGAGACATATCAAAATAACTTTAATTTATGTGTTCGTATTCAAGCGTCACCGGTCTCCGACGTTCAAATATCCCTATTCCACGTTCTATATTAAGTCAGTTTCATGTTATTTTAAGCTTTAAAACGGTCAGCACGTGTTTTCATATGTTGTCGCACACTTATTAAAATCCCTTTGAATTGATATTCAAATAGTTATTCAACGGTGTTTGATCAGGCAGCATACTAAAAATTACTGGAATTCGAATGTATGGCCTCTCTTTGAATCCTCTGTACATATGTTAGGAGGTCCTTAATAAGTCTCTTCCTCTCCTTAGAAAATTTTATAATATACATTGTCTGTTCATTTAGAAACATACGCCACCCAGCTATATGATTTCGGTGAAACAAGAACACTCGCGAGTCCGTATCGTATGTACATTTCATATGAAGCTAGTGCCTTCTCAGTTAATAATGAACATTCATAATACGAATCGCATTATTAATACCATTAAATTAAACGAAGAAGCCACTTATTGTACTGCCATTAGCTGTAGCTCAAGTCATACAAATGCCACCATTCTAAGTTTCATAATGGATCGTTGGAAACTTTTCAAATCAGTCTTGTACACGACGTAAGCCGCAGCTGGGCACATTTCTATCGCGTTTTTCGCAATTATTTCCGCTTGATGACTAAAAGATGTGTGTTCAGCGATTGTCATCTCTAAAACTAGGTCGGACGCGGCTCGAGTTAGCGCATACTTAATTTCATTGCACGCTCCCGAATCTCTGTGGGCGCTTTAACTTTTTCAAGCGTAATATGCTCGTGTGCTCTAATCAAAATATTTTTGTCCATAATTTTATAGCTCAGATTTTTGTTACAAAATATATACTGAGTCCTTCAAACAACTTAGATTTTGATTAAAAAGTTTTTGGTCTCAACAAGCGATTGATTGGTGTATTAAATAAAGCCTCGGCTGAAATGGAAACAATAGAGTTCAAAACAATTATTATTCCATAAATTGTAAGTCAAAGTTTTGATTAAGTTCGATTATTTCATTATTTCTAACATTTATCAGAAATTCGAACAAAGAGAAGTAATATAAAGATTATTCATCAGTTTCAAAAGTTTATGTGGAGCGTCGAGACATTAAACATTCATGGAATATCAACAAGATCCATATGCGAAATAGATTTCGAAAAGAGTCATTCCAATTGTCCTGTGGAACTATCTCACGTGGAACTAATTTCAAAATCTGCGAAACGTAGGTTCGATGCTGTAGAAACTCTTGTACCGCAAATACTTAACAACGTTCGTATTGAATTCGAATAAAGAGGAAATATTTTCTTACTTAAAAATAATTGAATGACTATAGAATATGGATTGTGCCTATTAGAAGTTTGAGAACCAACGAAGTGGTATTAAACTTGAATGAAATAGATCGAGAGTACTGGATAAAACTTTAAACAGTACTTGAAGAACAAGTCTTAACTAGATGTAGGAATCCGAATTAGGACAGTTAGGATTAAATCAATTACTTAAAATTTTGAAGTGACATTTCATAATCAATTGAAACTATCAAGTAATTTAAAAGAGTAGGTATCTTTTTTAATCGTCTGTAGTACTTGAGTATACTATTTAATACTTGCTAGATCGTAATGACTTGTATAACCGAAAGAAGGAAAATCAGGTACGAAAATTACTGGTACATAATTTACACACAGACACACACACACTCACGCCCGTTATCCCCGAAGGGGTAGGCAGAGGTGCAACTAGTGCACCCACTTTTCACCGTGCGTATTCCGTCCCGTGACGTGATAGGGGGCGAGCCTATCGCCATATCGGACACAAATTCTAGTCTCCAGGCTGGTACTGAGTAGAAGAACCCAATATCCATTCCCCCCCCCCCCCCTGGGATCGAACCAGAGACTTCAGCATTGCAGTCGTACCGTAATACAACTACGCCACCGAGGCAGTCAGTCGCGCGGGTGAAATACAGTTGTAAAGAAACGTTTTTCGAAAGCGTGTCAGAGGTCACAAAAGCTCTGCTAGGGTTGTCTCAAACTCGAAAAACAGTTCTATTAAAAATGTTTCAATAACACGGTTAACGTATGCACATATCTCTATTTGCTCAGGTATATGGTTTGAGATTATTGTACGTAGTAGGTCCCTCGTCGCGTGTTTATTTAACAAAGTAGGCACATCTGTTCGCATCATACGAATTCTCATTTAGTGTTTGGGCGGAAAAATTATACCATATGGCAACCTTTAAATAATCGCCTTTTACATACTTAATTGGCTTGATAACATTGAACTTAAATTTTCTTTACAACGATGATTTTCATAAATAGTTTTCACTATTACAATCAAAATCACCGCAGCGAAAAATCCAAATATTTTCACAAACGTTCGCATTTGTAATATTATTAAGAAGAACAAAGATAAGATCACACCCGGCGTAACAAGTTACTATCATATCTGTTACCTAAATAATTGTCATAGTTAAACTAATATTTCGAAAGAGCCGACTTTATGACTAATGTTATAGGCGTGGGTTCAGTTCTGGGTTGCGAAATGAGATAATACCAAGTGTTTGTAAAGAGAAACTCGAGAGTATCATTGTGACTTGTCAAACAAAATATTATATTAATTCGAGTACCCAGCCTTCTATCTTAGGTCATAATTCATAAATTTCGTTTCTAAGTGAGGATTCAAACGAATAATACTCCATCAAACTACTAACACTAACAATTTAAGTTGTGAGTGCAAAAACATGTAATAAATTTAAACGTAAGCTCATGCCTTATCTTATAAGCAGCTAATGCACGGTGCACCTACATTATGCTAAGCTAATACACTTGCATCGCTAGTTGTAACATAAGAACTTGTACATTGAAGACCTGCCTAATCTGGGACTTGAACTCATATCCTTATGATTACCAGAGTAACTGCTAGATCTATAACAATGTGACTGTCACAATGTGTCGAAAGTTGAAAAATCCCTTTTTAATATTCACGCATAACGGCCCGACTTTCTACGGGCTAAGAGGGAAAAAAGGAGCCCCACAACAGTAACAGTAGTAGTAAATACATGGAAATCTTAGATAACTGACCTGATTATTAAGTTTATTTTGAATTGAAGGTCTCTCCATTTTGGCTACACCCTCTATTTATTAAATCAAATTATAGAGATCAGTTTTTATGCAAGACCTGGGTCCTGTACCTAAATAGAAAAACCCCAAATCAACCAAAGGTGGATGCATAAAATACTTTTTCTCCATTGAAATTCTAATCTTAAATTCAAAGGAGCTCACTTACTTACGCCTACGACCTTTGTTACCTTCAAAGGTAAACCTAGACTTGATTTAAATAAAGGAACTTATTTATTTTATAATAGTTTTACAATATTAATACTTATAACAATACACTTAAATACTTAAATTGTGTGCACTGAATTAATTGTTTTTACCATCGTAATCATGCCTTAATAATGCTTTTAAAAGTCATTTACATTATAATTATTTAAATTTTGTTACCAATAGTTATCAGAATTAAAATATTAGTCCCATTTCTGATACTGTTTTATAATAATTATACCACTTGATACTTGCAAGGGAGTCTTTGCAAAATGAATATACTATCTTATTTACATACTCGCTGATCTAGTTTCATCGACCTTGCTCGTACTTACATGTTAATACCGACAGGGAATCGTAAATAGCTTATGTCTGCTCCTTAATGCTTCAAAGTGGGGTATTTGAATATATATATATATATTGTGTAGTTCGTAAGTATATGTGTACAAAGGAAACTTCTAAGAGGGTAGTGCGACCCTTCAGAATGGGAAATGGGGATAAAAATACAAATCCTACAGAGGTATTATTACTTATACCTATTATGAGTATTTCACTAGCTTCGGTCGTGATGTTGCCTTCGTCTCTTTTGCTGAAATATCTTCCAAAGTAATTAAACAAATTAGAACTGCGTAGTATGACTGGATTTTAACAAACACTATTTAATGAAAGTTATCAATGTAGCTAAAATAGCAAGCATTATTTTCAGCCTACTTTAAAATTAATTTAAAAGAGAAATAGATAATTATAGCTCTAAAATTATTTTTATTTAAACATACTGTTTTTATCTACAGTGTAGTTACACACGACCTATTTACGTTGCAAAATATCATAGATAAGCAGATTGCAATTGTATTGACAATTTTGCGGATGAAATTAATATTTGAAAATTTCCAAGAGTGTTATTGGAAAAGTTTAACGGTACGACTCGCAATTTCTTGGTAGTGAACTGTGAGATATGGCACAAGTGGAAAATTGCTTTTAAAACTATTATTTTTTCATTTGAATATTTTATAGGTATATAATTAATAGCGACGATAGCCTAGATGGGCATGGAACGGTCTGCTGAGACAATGTCCGGAGGTTCAAACCCCAAGGCACACATCTCTGACTTTTCGAAGTTACGTATGTATTGTTATCAATTATCGTTCGCTTTAACGGTGAAGGAAAACATCGTGAGGAAACCTGCATACCTGAGAAGTTCTCTGAATTTCGAAGGTATGTGAAGTCCGCCAACCTGCACTAGGCCAGCGTGGTGGACTAAGGCCTAACCCCTCTCAGTAGTAGAGGACGCCGGTGCTCAGCAGTGGGCAGTATATAATACAGGGCTGATTGCAATATAATTAATGTATAATAACCAGGCTAGATTCATAATTGTATATAATTATAATAAGTACCTAGGGCGATTATTTTCACGATAAATTGTATATATAATTATGTTATTATTATGTTATGTTCATATATTTTATAGTAGGGACAAACTAATATGGCCGGTATGACATGACACGGTTTTGAATTTTTTGGGTAGACGTTCTCACAAAGTTATCGCGTCGGGAAAAAATTGAATTGTCATACCGGCCAGCTTAGTTTGTCCGACCTATAGTATTGTTTTTTGGCTCTTCATTAACAATTATAAAAAGCTAAAAATATTTTACTTTTTATTTGAACTATAAAGTTTTTACATACGCAGATATTAATTAATTTAAATAGAAAATATGTCATATTTTTCAATGTCTGAAATTCGCCATTTTTATTACCAAAATAATTCGCTGGTTTCATTTCGTTACTAACCAAGAATAATGATGGATCAGTAACCGTCCGTATTTGCGTAAATTCAAATTTACTTTTTCCGCAGCGTCCGTGTTAATTCATGATTTACGTCAAGTCTCATTTCGACGGTGCGTTGGAAACAGTAATTGGAGGTCTAATCCGAGAGGGCATCTCCCTCAGCTACCCTCGGAAAAATGCATCACCTTAATTCTATACCCGTCTTCTCTACTAGAATTTTAATATTAATCCTACCTAAAATATGTGGCAGATATAAAAGGTCATTTTTTATTTTTTTTTGTCGCGGGGAAATCACTTTAAGATTCCGCGTCAGTCCGAGGAACTGAGGCGGGTATGTCGGGGTTACCGGCATGCTTTGCACGCCTGCGTACCGACTAAAACCCCGCGGTAACCTTGGTCGACGCATTAGAGGCGGTTCCGGGGTACCATAAGGTATTACCTCAGATCGCTACCGGAACAGCCACTGCGGAGAACTGTCTAAACAGTCCGCCGGTACATCGAATCCAACTGGCGTCCACAACAGCGGCGAGGTCTGTACACCAATCCATTCCATTTCAAGGACATTTCTGACGTACATACAGCCCCGAGTGTATGTAGAATGACCCTGATGGAACCCATTAGTCGCCTTTTACGACAGGTAGGGTTGACCGTGGTAGTATTCTTCCAGGCCTCCGTCCACAGGGCAATAATTTTATTTTTATTTTTTATTTTATTATTTGAGGATTGCCAACAAAGTTTACAATATTACAACATTATGATAACAATCAGAAAATAAAACTAATTGCAACTTAGACTACAGGCAACCACAACGTGCGTATTACAATTTTACCATATAATTACTTAATTAAATTTAAACATTATAAGGAACTATACAAAAAAAAGGAATAAAAAAAAAAGGATAGATTTATCAGAATGTTAGGGCCCCAGTTAATCAGTCGCACCTAAAAGAGTTTTCCTAAATGTGGACAGCGAATCGTGAAATATGTCAAGCTTAGTAATTTTGTTCGATATATGATTATATAATGTAGACAGTCGAGGTATGGGAGAGTGCCTACCTATGTTGGTTCTACATCGGCGGACATGAAGAGTAGGGGGAGGTTTGCGAGGCGGACGCAAAGGGACATTAAGGGCAAATTTGCTTAACGCGATTGAACTGTCAATTTGACTATTTAATATTTTGTGTAGATACACCATGCTTAGTATTTCTCTTCTTGAACTCAGAGACCGCATTTTGAAAAAAGTCAATTTATCCCTATAAGCATGTATATTCTTAGAAACAATTTTTCGATAAGCTAGGTGTTTAAGCAATTTCTTTTGAACACTTTCTATTCTATTGATATGTATCCTATAACTTGGTGACCATATAGCGCAGCAGTATTCCAGTTTGCTTCTTACATAACAGTTATACAGTAATATTGTGGTAGAGACATTTTTAAATTCTTTGCTACTTCGAAGAACAAACCCCAGAGACTTATTAGCTGCATTGAGGATATTGTCTATATGCGTAGTAAATTTTAATTTTGAGTCTACGTATACCCCCAGGTCACGAATACACGGTACTTCCTTCAAGATACTACCAGACATGGTATAGTTGGTGCGAAGTATATGGCGTTTCAAAGTGAATTTTATGTGGTAGCATTTTAAAGGATTTAAATACATATAGTTCTCTCGACACCAGTCCACAAGCACATTTAAATCTTTTTGTAATAGAAAGGAGTCATTATCATTTTTTATAACACGCATTAATTTAAGATCGTCCGCAAATAAGTAAAAACTGGAATATTGAAATCGATTGATAACATCATTAATGTATACGTTGAAAAAAAGTGGACCTAAATTGGAACCTTGGGGTACTCCAGATGTAGCTATAAAGGGCTTAGAAGTGCTTCCATCAATAACGACAGTTGAAAGCCTGTTTTTTAAGTATGAATTACACCAGTAAAGTAGAGGACCGTTAATACCCAATGCATGTAGTTTTCTAATTAGAATCGTATGATTTACTTTGTCAAAAGCTTTTGTAAAATCTGTATATATGGCATCCACTTGATATCCACTGTCAACGGCTGAAGCTACGTCGTCTATGTAATCTAGCAGGTTAGATATAGTGGAGCGCTTTGTCATAAATCCATGTTGGTAAGGTGATATCTGACTTCTGGCTATGCTGTAAATATGCGTGTAAACCAACGATTCGAATATCTTCGCGAAGGTAGACAATATGGAGATTGGACGATAATTTACGATTAAGTCTTTTTTTCCGCTTTTAAAAACTGGTACAATTCTAACTTCCTTCCATTGATTTGGGAAAATGCCAGATATTAGTGACTTGTTAAATATTGTATGTAACGGCTGTATGAGATGCTCAACAGTTTTTACGATAAAAATTGGCGGGATATTGTCAGGACCAACACCTTTAGTTATGTCGAGTCTACTTATGGCGTTTTAAATTTTTTGCGTATCTATATAATATAAATCGCACTCTGGTATTGGTATAATGTTTGTGATGGTTTCGGCACAATCGTTAACTTCGTATACCGAGGAAAAGTGTTTTGCAAACAAATCACATGTATCACTCACTGTGACGCTTGTCAAGTCGTTAAAATACATTGTCGGAGGATAATTAGAACTGTTCTTGCGTAAGTTTTTTATGTGTGTCCAAAAACATTTTGGGTTGTTAATTATTTGACTTTCTATTGACGCAATGTAACTATTGTAATTTTCTTTCATTAGTCTCTCGCAGTCTTTACGTAGGTATTCGAATTCCAATTTATCTAACGGATTATTGTATTTTTTAACTTTTTGGTGATATTTAAATTTACGTTTTAACATTTTTTTGAGTAGTGGCGTGAACCAAATGGGATGGTAATTGTTTTTGTATTTAGTAGTGGAAGGAACATGAATGCCAATTATATGTCTCAAAACACTATAAAACCTCTCTAACATTTCATCGACGCTTAGACAGTTCATAAACTCCTCATTCCAATTAATTTTACTTAACTCAAGATTTATTATTTCAAAGTTAGCTTTATAAAAATTTGGCTTACGACAAGAATTTGGTACAGCTTGACGATGAGTTACATGCGTTTCAATAGTTATGTCTAAAGGCGGATGCAGTTTGTCAATAGTTCTCAATGGACTATTACATTCATTTATTTTAACCATATTATTTACATCACTCAATACCAAATCTAATATTCTATTTTTACAATTAGTTATAGTGTTAAGTTGGACTATATTGCTGAGTGACATAAAGTCCACCAAGTTACACTTTATTACGCAGTTATTGTAGTTGTTTGGGATAGTGTAAGTGTTGTCTATGCTAGCATCCCAAGTAATTCCGCTCATGTTAAAATCTCCAATTATAATTACATTTTTTCCTGCGGACTGTAAAGCTACACTAGCTTTGTCGAGATACATATCTAGAGAACGTTGAGTGACAGGTGGAGGTAAGTATACTGCGCCTAACACGAGGGTGTCATTCTTATTAGAGTTATATGATTTAATCGTAACCCAAATGTCCTCACAGTCACTCTCCCAGTCAAAAATCCTTTGCGATAAGTATGATTTTTTAACTGCAATTAATACTCCACCACCACGCTCCTTTGTATTACATAAAGGTGAGGTCTCTCTGTCTCGTCTATATACTACATACCGGCTATCAAATATTTCAGCATCAAAGATACTTGAGTTTAACCAGGTCTCTGTGAATATTATGACATCATAGTATTTTTTTAGTACTTGCTGACGAACATGTAAAGTATTTAGTCTAAGACCTCTAACATTCTGATAATAACAATGAATAGGTAATTTAAATGAGATCATATAAATTATACAAATTAAAAACAATAAATAAATAATTTACTAACTAGCTAACAAGTGCGAACAGCATGTTTAAAAAAATATAATAATATATATTTTTTTAAACATGCTGTTATAATAATAATAATAACGCCCAAAAAGGTAATAAAAGTTGACACAAGAAAAAATATGAAATATTACCCAATCAATTTTGTGAAATGTGTATGTTTCGAATGAGAAATATTTTGATGAGTAAGTTTATGTAAATGGTTGAATGAAGACGCCAATATTAATTTTTGTATCATTAGCATAGCCTGACAATATCAATGAGCTTAGAAAAAAACCTTATATTTGATGGGTACAATAAGGTTTTCACAATAAGGTCTCTAGTTTTTCTATTTATATTTAAGACGAGTAAATGATGCAGGTTTTAATACTTCAGAACGAGTTAAAATAGTCATAATAACATTGTATAATGATTATGATTATATCGCATTAAAATATAAATAATGAAAAGTGGACGATAGCCTTGTTGGGAATGGAACGGTCTGCCGAGACAATGTCTGGAGGTTCAAAACCCAAGGCACACACCTCTGACTTTTCGAAGTTACGTGTGTATTGTTTATCAATTATCGTTCGCTTTAACGGTGAAGGAAATCATCGTGAGAAAACCTACATACCTGAGAATTTTCCATAAGAATTTCGAGGGTATGTGAAGTCTGCTAACCCGCACTAGGCCAGCATAGTCGACTAAGGCCTAACCCCTCTCAGTAGTAGAGGAGGCCCGTGCTCAGCAGTGGGCAGTATATGATACAGGGCTGATTGCATTGCACAAAATATAAATAATAACGTAGCCAAAACACTATCATTTAAACACACCTCTGTGTAAAATAAATAAAATAATATCGAATTAGTCCCCGCGGCTCCAAAAGCTTGACAAAAATTATTAACGTTAACATAAAAATATCATTTGACTCTCCAAATGTATCAAGAAAAATAAATTGAGCGTGCCAACTGGGACTAGCGCGAAACGAAATAAACGTCCAAAACACGTAGAATTAATCTTCTTCGAGGGCATATATAACGAAAAGAGCAATATATCTTAACAAAGTGTAAAATATCTACAAACAATGCGTGAGTTGTGGTGGAATTTACTATGCCGGTCGCGGTGACGTCGGGTCCGTGCAACATTTGTTTTACCGCCGATACCCACCGAAACCCACGGAAACAATATTAAAGCCGTAAACTACGGAATGGCGTGGGGTAAGAAGATCGCAAAGTAATGAGAATTTCACCCCCGCACATCGCCATCTCAAAACATTTTTCACACGAATGTAATCCCTGTACGAACATTAATTTTCGAGCTTATTGTTTAAACAAAAGGGATTGTAATCGCAAATGGATGATTAGGCTAGCGATTTCAATTGCTTTTTGTTGAAATATGTCGGAAGCGGCGATAGCCTAGTTGGGAGTGGAACGGACTGCCGAGACGAATGTCTGCAGGTTCAAAACCCAAGGCCACGCAACTCTGACTCTTTTAAAAAAAGATGTGTCAATTATTTGTGAATTATCGCTCGCTTTAACGGTGAAGGAAAAACATCGTGAGGAAACCTGCATACCTGAGAAGTTCTCTATAAAAATTTCGAATGTATGTGAAGTCTGCCAACCCGCACTAGGCCAGGGTGGTGGACTAAGGCCTTAACCCTCTTAGTTGTAGAGGAGACCCATGCTCAGTAGTGGAGAGTATATTACACAGGGCTGGTATGGTGGTTGTGGAAATATATAAGTGAATGTGGTCCGAGTATATTACGATTAAGTTATGAATTACTTATTTTAGTGTAACATGACAGCATAATTACGATAAACAACTAGAGCTAAGCTTAGCTATAAGCGCCAATTGCTGTAGTCATACATATAATATAACGTATACAAAAATATGTACTGTATAAGTAAAAAATAAAATCCTCCAAAAATAAATGACCCGGTTTCAAATTAAAAAATACAACGAATTCCGCGAATCCACTCAATTGACGTAAAGAACAATTAATTACACCCAATTGCTCAATGAGGGGTTCGGGAAATTTTTACAAGTCCTTAACCGAAATGGCAACGGTGACGCGGTCAACGCACCTCCAGGTTATTTATAACATGCGACAATCGTATACCAGACTGGACATCGCCGATCTTTCATTACAAAGTTATAACGACCACTTTAAAGCTGTTTACACACAGCTTATTTTAGTTTCGGTGAAGTTATCGTTGACAGCCTTTGGTGCTTAAAAACATGTATGCCAATGTGTATATTTATTAAAAATATTCAGTTGATTCGATGTTTAATTAAAAATACGTCTTTCGACAGTAAAGGCAAATATTTTCATTAAAATGATTTTACTAACATCTAAGACTCTGTACACTGCTGCTTCGCTACCAGAGCTTACTTTTTAACATTTAAAAAAAATCACATACTTAAAAATTATATCATCAATAAGTTTAATTATGTAGGTATTTATTGTTATCAATCGGGATGTTGTATCCATTGATAGGGATTATAAAGAAACCCAGGGAGATAAATAGAAAAAGGTTAAAAAAACGATATCCGGCTTGTCTTGGATATAACCCGTAAGGAAATGCTTTTTCGTGGTTATTACTCACATCTTTAAAATGATTAAATGTGTATTCGGGAATTCAAAACCGATAACTATAAACATAAGGAAAAATTCAGAATATAAATGAACCAGGAATTCATGTCTAAAATAAAAATATTCGACTTATTTATCCTTAATAACGAACAATTTAATTAATGCTCTAGAAACGGCTCATTTGAGTGTAATTTTCTGACTCAATAAAATATGTTTTTGTTAAAACAATGCATACCATGCGTATAATTAGTATACCACAATTTACGCTTATTATACTGCTGTGCTAACCGCAAAAGCAGTATGTCAAGGAACGCTAGTTTCGAGAAACCTGAAGTTTTTTAATATAGTTTTCTTTTTACTCTACGTGATTTGAGGTAAAACTGAGATAGGGACCTTTTTCTTAATTTTTTTTACATCATTTAAAAAATATACCGCTATCTGGCTATATTGTTCATTGGATGAGCATTTTTAAGCTATCTGATGCCAAATAATCAAGTTTACGATATATAATGAGATACGGCTTTTGAGTTTAGCACGGCTGTATAAGTAATATGAAATTAAATTTTCCGTGTCAAAAAACTTTGTAGAAAACAATGATGTATCCTATTTTGTAATTAGCATAGATATTATACCAACTCTATGCCTATTAATATAAAGTTATATAAAGTACTAGCTGTTGCACGCAGCTCCGCCCGCGTGAATGAGTTTTCCCGGGATAAAAGTCCCGCTTTATATTTTCCCGGGATAAAAAGTAGCCTAAGTTACTCCTTATTACATCAGCTACGTGCCAATAAAAGTCCCGTCAAAATCGGTCCAGCCATTTCAGAGATTAGCCGGAACAAACAGACAGACAGACAAAAATTGTAAAAAATGTTATTTTGGTGTATGTACCGTATATATATTCATACACATGTAGTAAAAAACGGACACTCCAATTTTATTTATATATTATAGATTTATAGATATAGATTATAGATACGTACGTAATGTCACATGACTTATCACGGATGACATCAGTCCCATTGCAAATTTGAACTGAGACTACTACTAATTGGTAATTAGTCAGTTGTACGCATATAGTCGTAGTTATATGTGTGTGTGGAAACCAAATACTTACTGCGAGATAGTGGATGTTAACTGTACAGTCAGCAGCATAAGTAGCTGAACAAAATCAAAATTTCAAATCGCCTATATACGCGTTAAGTTAATATGAAACATTTTTCTCTTCATTTGAAGTAAAGTAAATCTCTTTTATTTTATTTTTGTGAAGAGAAAAAAAAGATAGTAAGAACACAAAAGTATGTAGGCAATTTGAAATTTTGAATTTGTTCAGTTACTTGTGCTGCTGACTGTACATGAAGTTTGAAATATTGTAAATGACATTAACAAATAGTTTTAATTATTTACATTCGTGGCAACGTCTGTGTGAAAGTGGTTTTTCGTTGGAAAATTCGCATTATCGTCGTTTCCGGCATAAAAATTGCCTATATGTTCAACCACGATATTGTTTATTTATGATTCAAAATTTATCTTAATCCGATTATTGGTAAGTTCTTCAACATCCAATCATCATTACAACTGTTAAATTAACAATATTTAATTACTTTTTAATCATAATTTAAACAAAACATATTACACACCCGTTGCCGCACTGAAGTGATTTGTTCATTTCTCTATATAGCGTTCGCTTAAATATACAATTATATATGTATACGATAGTAAGTAATTTATTTATTTAAGAATGTTTAAAAACTACAACTACATAAAAAAAGTATTTTTAATGAATACATTCGCGCTCAACTCTAAATATTGCAGTCAAAAAACTAAGCTTATTTTTACATATTCAGAACATTAAAAAAGCAATGAATACATTTTAGTCCATAACTAAATAAATATTTATAACTAGCATAATTTATTAAAGATAATTATGTTGCTAATCCCCACAAAATTAATAATTCATGGCCCCGTTTTAATTATATGCATCTAATTCAATCATTAATTTATTCATTATAAAATACGAGTTTAGTGAAACAAACAATATCTACAAAAAATGTCTCACCGTCTTATAATATCTATGAGATTTGTACAATAAGCTTCAAATGAATGTATTCGCGTATAAACACCGAAATATGAAGAATTACGAACTAGTTATGATACATCTTCCATTTAACCTATAACGCTCAGCGGTACAAAATATGATCAGAAAATTGTCCATTTGAACATTACAGAAAAATGTCCTAGCATCGATCTAAAGATCTGCAAAAGCAAAAAGTACCTTGTTAATTTCCATTCCATCATTTCCTCGAGTTCCGACCAAGCAACCGGAAATAGTCAGGAGATTTCTTCTCGCAGTCATTATTCAGTTTTAAAGTGGCCGCGACTCCGACCACTTGATATAGAAAGTTTTTTATGAGGCCGAAAATAAATGGAAGACACATTCTTTAAGGGAACCAAATTAGCCGTGTAACATGACATCTTTGAGTTATTTTGATATACTTTTACTATGATTCAGGTCTTTTGAGCCTTTTAAATAAAATGATGAACCCTAAACCAAGATATATTATAATGGACCCTTTTCGAGATTCTACTTTCCTAAATAAAAAAGGAATCAAGGAAATAGTCTCATAATTTTCAGAGAAATCAGGGTACATACATTAAAAAATCATACAAACACACTAATTGAGAACCTCCCCCTTTTTGAAAATTGATTAAAAATATTTGTGCTACAGACATTGATGTATTAAGAAACCTAATACATCAATGGTTACAGATTTCTGTTTTGTGGCCTAATATTGTATTAAAGATTCTACATAGTATGTATTCGAGATTACAAAATTATCAGCGAATAGAGACTTGTAAATAGAAGATAATATGAAGCAAACGACGTTCAAAAATCAATTTAATTTACGATTAGAGATGAACAAGAGGTTACAAAGACTATCAATAACGAGCTACGTGTTTCATAATCAGAAAAAACGGTATTGGCCATAGACAAATGGAAACAAACAAAGCTATCTATTAAGCTATGGTTGGAGATAAACACGGCCTTTGTGAGAGTAATACACATTCCGTTTTAATTGTCTCAATAAGGAAAGATCTTACCGCAACGTCTAAACAAATTGCTTCCGTGGGACTTCGTGTGTGGTCCACATTTGAAGCAAAAATCATAAATGAATTAATTTGAACGTATTATGATCTACTTATAGTATTTTTCAAGTAAGTAGTAAATTAATTACGGCTCTTCGGATTTTACGAATAAGCTTGGGTTTGTGAAAGGATCGACTCATTTTCTAGTACAATATATCAGTATTGATTATAAAATATTACTCATATATAATTATTAAAAAGACAGTATTTTTCTAACCCATTTTTTTAATGAGGTATAATGTCGCAGGGTATTTTTTATTTTTGTATCATCACAATTTTTTTATTAAAAACTATTAGCTGGTACTCTCATCAAAGACTATGTTTATTTCAACAGTGAGCACCCGAAAATAGGTTTTGCTCGATGAATTTACGTTAGTTTTTGTAATCCAGCTTTTTGTTCAAATAAACGATCAGGCTGTTATCAGACTGGACATAATGAGACTTAACATCTTATGTCTCAGGATGACGAGCGCAGTGGAACGCCAGACAGTACTTTATAACTCAAGGTGCTGGATGGTGTTGGTACTGTTTATGGGTGGTCGTATCGCTTACCATCAGGCGAACGGCATGCTCGTCTCGTCATTCAATGCAATAAAAAAAAAGACTTTTCACATTGTTTTTTTACTTTGTTCAGCTATGACTCTGGTATGATAGAAAGCACATGAGTAATGTTTAAATTTTTAGCTCAGCAATAGTTTGTTTTTTAAATCATAATAGACATATTTACTGGTGGTAGGTCTCTCATATGTAAGAGTCCGTCTGGGTGGGTACCACCGCAATCTCTATTTCTACCGCCTAGCAGCAGTGTGCATGCACTGTTGTGTTTCGGTTTGAAGGGCATTGTAGCCAGTGTAACTACTGGACATAATGAGACTTAACATCTTATGTCTCAGGATGACGAGCACAGTGGAATGCCACACAGTACTTTGTAACTCAAGGTGCTGAATGGTGTTGCTACTGTTTATGGGTGGTCGTATCGCTTACCATCAGGCGAACGGCATGCTCGTCTCGTCATTCAATGCCATAAAAAAAGGCATTATGACTCAAAATATTATTCTAAAAACAGTCAGATATTAATCTAACGATTATCTGTTTATTGAAGACCAGATACTGATAACCACTCCCTGAATATGAAAAGGCTTTTACATTAACTTTAAAAACTAGATACCTTAAAAAGTATTTCGAAACGTAATCGCCTTGAAACTACGTGATAGTTATTTAATTGCCCTAAGGACCTCAACTTGTCTATTAAACAGTGCTAAATGTACTATTCAAGACATTATGCCTGAAAAGTTTCTTTAATTACTGTTGGTAGGCGCTAAGTCGTCGTTGGTAAATCATAATTAGAAGCCACCCCTGTGGGGGGTAATATCGCCCACACTTCGCGGAACTAAGTTATAATTAGCACGTACTTACCCGTGACTTATTGTTACTTAGAATAGGCATATGTACTCTCGTAGTGGTGAAGTTAGAGAATTCTTGCTTTTGTAATTGTAGACTAAAGAAAAGTGAGAAAGTTGTTTTAATATAGTTGCAGTTAGTAAACTTAATGTCAACTAGATGAGAAATAAACCATACCTAAATCATAATATACATAGCCGATTTCACTGCTTCCTGATAAATGCTATTCTTCACATAAATGTATAAGCCGACAAAAACCAAAAGTCACACTCTAATGTATGCTCCAACATAAATGGTCATAAAATGAGTATTTTCTACTTTAACATTATTCGTATCTTTTTCGCGGTTAAAAAACGCATTATCGATACCACCACTGAGGGGGGTGAGTGAAACGGTTATATTGGTTTTACAAATCTTACGACCCAATGTCGAAATTCGGGAGTATAGCATCATACGAGCGAGCATTGGACCGAGTCCCTAACCCTATGTATTGTACAGCCTACATCGGCATACTGACCAAATCCCGCGGTGGCCTTCTTCGGCGCCTACGGGACGGCCCCAGGGACTATCTACATTACCTGGCTGTTTAATACGATAACTGTCAAATAAAATTTGCTTGAATCCTGAACAGGCTCACAATGTTTAATTATGATTGTATTTCTTTTAATTTGTCTTCTCTTTATTTTTACTTCATTATATAAATATTTAATTCTCAATAGCTCATTGCAGAAAGTAAAAATCAATTAATTTAAATCATTACAGCGTCATTATTGTAAGTTAAAAGAAGTTGCCTACCATAAATTAATTAATGAAGCCAACATAAAACCATGCATAACTTAGAATATCAAGTGAGTGTAAAACACTATGAAATGCTTTATTTTACGTAGTATTTAACCAAAAGCATTTACAGTATGTAAACAATTATTTAAATCCATGCATATTTTTATAGAATTAATTCTGAAATACGAATAATCATAAAATGTGGTTTATATACCTAATCGTTGGTTAGTCCCTAAAATGTATTTTTGAAAAACAAGAAATATTAAGCAAAATTTACACTAATTGCATTAAATATAATCCGAACAAATATCGGTTACAAATTACCTATAAAACAATATTTTACAATAAATAAAACAAAACAAATAAACGTCTTTGCGTCAACCTAATTTCTGTAACTTATTTCTTTCCCTTTCCTTCAAACATTACAAAATACTTTGGAAGCTTTATCCCGCGTCAGATCCAATGCAGTTGATGAGGAAACGTTCCACTTTACCCAACATTTACGAAGTTATACAATAAAAGAAACAATACAAGTCATCCATTCAAACTCAATTGTTTAGCAATACTTGATGGAAACTTCTCTTGTGAAACTTTTGTATAAAAATAATCTAAATCTTTTAACGTCGACGGGGAGTGTTATTCTGACGTTTTATTTTATCATGCTTGCACAGATCAAAACTGATGAAAAATCACCTGCCGCTATCATTTTAATGTAAAAATAGTTATCAATCTTAATCATTGAATATTCTGATTATTACCTAGTTATCAACTTGAACATCATTACCTGTTACTTCCTGAGAATGAAGGAAACTTCCTTTATACGAGGCGTATTTGATTTGTCCTCGTTTATGAGTTAGTATCAGTACCTCTATTCCTTATTAATTGCCATTTCACTCTGCATTACGTGTGGCGCTCTATATATAATGTTTATGATCTTGGCATTTCCTTACTGTACGTTATCTTGATTGATTTACATTTCGCTTTACATACATAAATTGATCTACCAACCTTTAATAAATATCACTCTGTCTATTTGCTGATACCAATGTTGATACATCTATGTATGCAATTCCGAAATGGTATTTACGAATATTCGATATATGTCTGTAAACTCAATCACTTCCTCTTACAATATAACTGCAACACTGGTGAGACTTGAAGAGGGTTTAGTCAGAATATAAGTGGAATTAATCAGCCCTTGAAGCGCGCTGTGAACTTAGATAAAATGTTATGTAGTTTGTAAATCTAAGAAGTACCTAACAAACTGGTTATGGGTTGTCGTATCGCTTACTATCACGAGAACGGCAAGCTCGTCCCGTCATTCAATTCAATAAAAATACAAAATAAATATTATTAATTCATATTATCAGATAGAAGTTTAACCTACAATTTTCATCAGTTACAAAGGTGAAGTAAAAAATATTCTAGCAACCGCGCAAGGTAATGGTATTTTGGTAACAGTACCTTTAGAATTTGACGCTGAACTTTATTTTGTTATCCATTTCAATAGGGTACCAAGAAGCAACGTGCAAAATGCATTTTTTTCCTGTAATTTTCAACGTTGCAGTAAAGAAAAGCTGGCGAGGCTTTTCAAATTAAAAAAAATCAGGTTGCTGTTGTGACGGGCCCGCTAACGACCCTCGTGCAACTGAGAGCACTTGCGGGAATAACCGAGAATTACCGCCTTTAGACCTAAACAACGCGAGCTCTGCGTTGTTAGATTCAGTTGGCTCGTTTGCCAACTAACCTTACTGGCTATACTTTTGACGGTATTAACCGACCATTTTAGAATGTACTTGTTTCTGATCTTGGCTCAAGATTTGAATTATTATGACCTTAAACCCACAATCACATATAACGTAACTATTAAATATTTCAATAACCCTCAAGACTCCCTTTGAAGAAAACGATCTGATGTTTCTGAAATCATACCGGCTTCACTTGCTAAGTATTTGCTTACAAAGGGAACGTTCGAGGTTAGGGTCGTTATTTTATATTACACATAATTTAAGGAGAATTAAATTGCTGACTTACATCAAGAGCGACGAGAATAATATCAACAACAAAAAAAAAACCTTTAAACAAATCTTTTGATCAAAAACATAGCCTAAATTGCAGAGGTGACATCTTTTAACCCAGGAATATCTTGGATGGTAGAAAATGTGTTAAGGTGACATTATGACTATATTATGATCTTCTACATACGATACACTTTAGAGAATATGGGGAAGAAATTGATTGTAAATTATGTTCTCAAATTTTTGTATTCATACAAGAATATCCGCGGATTCGTTCCGTTTGTGAACCCAGGCGCGGGGCAACGTGAATTACACTTACCTATTACCCCACGAATTGCAATTATCTTAGAAAAAGGAAGATCCAATTTCCCGACACCGAGTGAGATGATGTTTTCACTAGATCAAGTTGTAAAATATCTGATCAAGCTACTTCTTATAATACTAAAGAATCTCATTTTATACGTGATAGTTTTGAGAACTTTTAAGATATTGAGATTCAACTCATCATTCATACTCTTTTAGAAGATTGCCCAATGCTTTGATATCAACGCCCGCTTATATATAGCTATAAGCTAATTTCCATATATTAATGGACACCGGTGTCCACCGCGAGCGTAGAAGGGTCAATTTTAATAGAATAATAATTACGAAAATGAAAGTACAGTTACTAGTAAGTAAGAATAAAAAATCCATGTAAATGTAAACAAAATGCTGAGTGTACTATAACAGAGTTAACAGCATGTATTTCTTGATAAATCTTAAGAACTGCACGCGGTTTGCTGCATAATATAAACTGCCACTTACGCTAAAAGCTTCGGTTGACAGATGGGTGGTCGTTCAATCTATGTAGCATATACAGTGCATAACTTTAAACAGGGTTAAAAATCAATGGTGCGGAAGAAAAAAAAAGTAAGTACTGTAGAATTATGTGTTGAAATGCACGATCATTCATCGGTTTATCTAGTGCTATTTGAATAACATGTACCACATGACTTAATCGGCTCGTAGATGTGCACACATAGAACACGTTTGTAGATTTACCTTGTAGGAAAAATTTGGAGCCAATTAATTCAGAAGGAACATTTTGTATAGGACATATTAAGGATAGTCTCCCAAACTGTTGCGGTATTGTACATCATGAGATTCTACTATGATGAAAAGATAACGACTACCAAGTAGATGATACTTGATCAACCACAAAAGTAAAAAGGTAAAATATTCTCTACGATACTGCAAAACAACACTATTTCTAATGAAAATGCACCGCAACAAGTCGCACACGATACTCAATTATCTTTATTAGGTACATCTCAGCACAAAGAACAATTGCGTCAAAGGGGAACAAATAATTAATGACAGGAAACAATGGTCGCAGTGCCTGCAAACTTGTTCTACGGAATTAGACAAATGAAATTTGCAGAGGTCATACCACACAACTCTTGAATTACAAACAAAGCCAAAGAATGGGAACTCAGAACTTAACGAAAAACGGTATCACGCTGAAACACTAATATTAATTCCTTTAGCAAAAGTGTTGGTGACAGTATTAAGAAGTTTCTGGTGAATGGAGCTAATCGCATTAAGCAGTGGGACTGACGTCAGATTCCGAACTATGGTTATTTTCCTCGAACATAGACTTTGCTGCAATAAAAATACCAGTTTCTTTGTAAAATAATGGTAGAATGTGTGAAACTCGATAACTTCGCGACGACATTACTAAGTTATTGAGCACTTCTTCACTTAAAACTAACAGCAATAAATAGTCTGCGTAAACTTTGCGTCTACTTTCTAGATGTTGAAAAGAGTGTATTCACAAGACAATTTAACTTATCTTTGAACATAAAACTTAATCTCTTTGGAAATGACGTTATAAATTCCATTTGTTACGTGTACATAAATCGTTATTTTTATTGCAATTATTTCACTAAACATATGTGACATGTTTTAAAATTGGAATAGCATAATGGCTAGAATGCTTACTTGTTGATTTTAGTGAATTAAAAAACAACACTTAAAGCATTTACGTATACCACGCGTATCAAGTTACCCAACACAATCGACAGTAATTAATCGAGCCAGGTAGCTCATGTAGATCAATTAAACATAGCCTGGTCATCTGACAGCCCACGTCACTTGTAGTGATACAGCGTTCGATGCCGCTAATAGTATCTAGTACATTATTATTAAGTGTACATAGACGTTTGGTGAAGGAAAACATCGTGAGGAAACCTACATACCTGAGAATTCTCCATAAGAATCTCGAGGGTATGTGAAGTCTGCCAACCCGCACTAGGCCAGCGTGGTGGACTAAGGCCTAACCCCTCTCAGTAGTAGAGGAGGCCTGTGCTCAGCAGTGGGCAATATATAATACAGGGCTGATGATGATGATGAGACGTTTGTTCGCAGCTCCGCCCGGGTGAATGACTTTATCCGGTATAAAAGTCCCGCTTTATATTTACCGGGATAAAAAGCAGTCTATGTTACTCGCAGATAATGCAGCTTTATATTGATGAAAGATTTTTTAAAATCGGTCTAGTAGTTTTTGAGTTTATTCGTTACATACAAAAATACAAATGTTTCGTCTTTATAATTAGTATAGAGTACATCATGTATAATCTATGAATATTTTTTGAGGAGTTTGACGTCTAGCAGACATGCGGTTGTAAAATTAAGTCAATTTCTAAAACATTAGTAAAAGTGTTTTTCATCGACCCCATATTGAAGCTAGAAGACATAAATGAATACATACAATATACAGATGAATAACATTCGTTGTTCTTTCGCTTTCGTGGACAAACGGCAGTGAAGAAATATCCTTTTCAATCGTTAATCATGTTACCGGAAAATTTTATTTTATTGAAAACATATTGACAAAGTAATAGCAGGATACTCCTACACTCAAAATAGTTTTGATAATTTTCTTGAAACTGGAATAAATAAAAATAGCGTAAGTCATCTCTATACATATAAATAAAATTGGAGTGTCTGTTTATAATATTGAAATAACCGTTTTTTACTACATGTATATGAATATATATACGGTACATACACCAAAATATTTTTTTTTACAATTTTTGTCTGTCTGTTTGTTCCGGCTAATCTCTGAAATGGATGGACCGATTTTGACGGGACTTTTATTGGCAGGTAGCTGATGTAATAAGGAGTAACTTTGGCTACATTTATATAGACTATAATCAACATTTTACCCTAAACACACAACCACACACAGAATCAGCCCTTAATTCCATTTACAATATCCGTAGCAAGTCTAACCGACGTAACCTCTGAGCGGTCTCCTACTCCGCTGAGTAATTGACGCAAATTAAAGTCATTAGTTTGCTTCCCAACTGGACCATTGCGTCAATTACCGACAAATACAAAAAAGTTAGTCACTAAAATTAACGGTCAAGGAGTGCACTTGAACATAAAGGGTATTCCGCTGGAGAGGGTTCATGAGGCTAGAAATTTAGGTTTAATTATGGATGAGGAACTTCGTTTTGATTCTCACATTATAAGTGTCGCGAGTAATTGCTTTTACAGGCTAAAAGTGTTGTATCAAATTAGAGAATCATTAAGCATTCAGATGCGTATAAAACTAACTGAATCACTCGTCCTCTCCAAATTTAATTACATGGATATAGTATATGCTCCTCGGCTATTGCATCGCACACAAAAACTCATCCAGCGAGTTCAAAACGCATGCGCCCGATTTTGTTTTAAAATACCGCCGCGCACACACGTAACTCCTTACTTAAATAACGCTAACATTATTAAAATGAAGTTCCGTCAAGATCTCCATATGGCCTGCTTAATGTTCAATCTAGTCAAATATCATACTCCTCCGTATCTCGCCGACAAGCTGTGCTGGCAACAAGACGTGCGCACCGAGCATCGCACGCGTGCATCCAGCTGGGCGCTGGTTGTGCCGCGTGCCCGCTGCGTCGCATTCCGGGGCAGCTTCAAGTTCGCAGCATCCCGGTGTTGGAACGTTTTGCTGCCGCCTCTGCGTAGTCTGCAAACAATTACACTTTTTAAATCCAAATATAAAAACAATTTACTCACGCTGCAAAAAAATACTTAATAGAAGAAAAAAAAAAAAAAAAAAAAAAACTTACCTCATTGTCTGCAGACTTATGACATAGCGGCGCGTTGCGTTGTTGCTGGAATGCGGCGCAGTGAATTATGCTCACCAATACTTTCCTTTCCCTTTTCTTTTTCACTTCATAATATTATGGACACTTTTGGCGATCTTTATGCGTTTAGTATTGTTTGCATATAGCATTATTGTACATTATTAGATTAGTCGGATATTAACTGTAATAACATCAATATCATCATTTATTTAATATAAATTTATTATTATTATTTTTTTTTAAACAACACGTCCGTGCGCTCTCATCGTCTCACGGGTCTATGGAAGATCAGTGCGTCGCGGCTAGCACGCGGCTCCTCGCTGAATAGATCCATTTGCACACAAACAACGACATTCGGAACAATGCACTCAACTCAACGTTGCTACTGTTTTTTCATTTTATTTCTGTATTATTGTTATTATATTTTTTTTTTCTCGTTTTTGTTACTGTGTTATGTTCCCTTTGTTTTTTTTTTGTTAATACTTATTGTACCTAACTTTATTTGTGAATTGTGTGCAATAAATGATTTTTATTATTATTATTATTATTAAATGTAGATAAAATGACGCCCACATAAAATTGACAATGATCTAGTGTGTGGCGGAACAATTTTGCGTCTAGACGTTGTCTGGTATATATTTTATTGACGCCTTAATAACCCTAAATTATATGATCTAAAAATAGATACCATGGTACGAAGGCTATCTTTTTTTATACAGGCATAGTAAAGTGATTCTTCTGCACATGGTGGTAAATAGACTGTAGAGGGGCGTTCAGAGAAAGCGTCAACTGACGAGCAATTATCTCTCACCAGTCAAAATTATGCCGGCATGAATACGGTAAAGTCCTCATAATTTTAATTGAACTATAAACTAACTTCGTTAAATATAATTATTTGTTATTTACGCGAATGTAAGACATTGAAATAAAACTTTTTTACGGATCTTATCACGGTTTTTTGACTGGTGAGTGGCGAGTGCGGAGTCCGCCCCGTGACCATGAAGCCGTAAAGTCTTCGAAACGTCGGGAGTTAATATAAATAAAAAAACCGCGATAAAATCCGCAAAATAGTTTTATTTCAATGTTCGTTAAATAAGATTGGGCTCACTTTACTGGTGGTAGGTCTCTCATTATGTAAGAGGCCGTCTGGGTGGGTACCACCGCAATGTTTATTTCTACCGCCAAGCAACAGTGTGCATGCACTGTTGTGTTTCGGTTTGAAGGACATTGTAGCCAGTATAACTACTGGACATAATGAGACTTAACATCTTGTGTCTCAGGATGACGAGCGCAGTGGAATGCCACACAGTACTTTGTAAGTCAAGGTGCTGGATGGTGTTGCTACTGTTTATGGGTGGTCGTATCGCTTACCATCAGGCGAACGGCATGCTCGTCTCGTCATTCAATGCTATAAAAAACAAACAAATAACGCAATAAAAACCACGTTTCAATTAAAGCAATTTCGTATATAATTTTCCACGGTACAAACATTCGAAAGCTAGCGACAGGTGTAAGTATCCTTGGTCTATAAAAACAGGAAATGTTTTATTTATTCCTGCACACGCCTGTATTCGCTGCGGTCGTGACTTCAAGTGTAAGCCTAACAATGCACGTGTTTCGCAATTACTGCTTACAATTTTCAAGTAAATTTGCGTTACTTTCGGAAATAGTGTTATCGTAGACTTTCGTTACAAATAATGAGATTTCCTGGTTTAAAAAAACTCATTTCATGCAATTTTTGTAATGGTAAAGATTGCTAGAGGCAGAAATGGTCTTGATACTTTCATAATATATAATCAAAAATTATAAATTTAGCTTCAACATCAGCTATCGCAATTACCACCAGTTTCTTAGCCCCAGCCAACAACTGGTCAACAGTAAGAAGAAGAGTAAACAACAACAGTCAACAGTAAGTAAGCCTAGTCTTTTTAGAATGTCTGAGAAAACGTTTTACGTCTACCAGGTTCTGTAATTAAAAAAAAAACATTATTCAAATCAAGGCGACAAACAATAATGTCAATTTTCATTCCTGACTAAGCCCGTGGATTTATAATGATTTATGAAAGTTATATTGCAATACACAATTTCATACAATTCATGCATATTTCCTGCAACAAAATATTTATTGAACGTCCATAAGTCAAATGTCATCACAATCGGACGTATTGAAAAATTCATACAATTTATCCAATACAGCTATTTTCTGCTATAGGACTGTCGCTTACACTCGCATAAAAACATATGCTTAATACAACCTTATCGATACCGATCGAATACCGAGCTAAGGTCTCGGCTTTGAATCTCTGGTCGGGTACAGATATTGGGTATTTCTGGTCAGATCAGCCCGGGTCAATAAATGGTAATAAACTTGTCCCCTACTCCATAGTACCTAACATAGCCAATATAGGTGTGTTACACCTCTGCCTACCCCTGAAAGAGACAAAGGCGTGGTACAATGAAATATGTACAGTCAGCAGCATAAGTATCTGTACAAAATCAATATTTCAAATTCCCTATATACGCGTTAAGTTAAATTGAAATATTTTTTTTTTCGTTTGAAGTAAAGTAAACACCAAAACTACAACCACCAAACCTTTTATTTTATTTTTGTGAAAAGAATAAAAAGATTAATAAGAACACACAAGTATGTAGGCAATTTGAAATTTTAAATTTGTTCATCTACTTATGCTGCTGACTGTAGATACCTATTCTTTAGTATTCTTTAAAACAATATCACCAACAACACGATATACGTAAGTACACAATCGAGTGAAAGGATAATCCAATCTTTGATTAATTATATATCTAGATAGAGTGACGCGCTGCAATGAAACTAAAACAAACAAGCCAACTATTCCTAAGCTAGTATGCGTGACAGCTGTGTCATACGCTATGGCTGCATCATTCTGCGTATCCTTGTGTGCGCGCATAATGATACCAGTTATTACATGGTTTCTATTAAAACGGAGAGAAAATTATATCCATGAAAAACAACAAAAATTAATTCACTCAGCCTCATTTAATGGGGAACAGTTCGCCTCTATTTTTTTCGACGCGTTTGAAACGTTCAGTGTCTATCTAGGTATATAATTAATCAAAGAATCCAATGATGACATCTAGCGAAAACACTTTTCTTGGATACGACTTCTAGCTTTTAGAAACAAATTGTGTTAGAATGGAAATAAATGAAACTGTAAAGGACCAAAAAAGAAAAGGTACAAATGAAACTACGCAGTTGATCCCGTTAATTACAATAATATAATTGTTGAGTGAAGTGACTCCTTCTGGAATTCTACCTTTAAACCAAGGGCGTCGCCACGAGGGGGCCGGGAGGGGCAGCTGCCAAATGCCAATTATTTATAAGTTGTATTTATTGGACAGTCAAGAACTCGTGAAGCTTTACACGTTGGACTCTGTACCGTTATTATTACAATCGCTGTAGATGTAAGGCTCGTACTACAAGAGAAAAGATTCATGTGCTCTCGACTGTACCTACAATTCATACTTTTCTCATTCTCCATATAAATCCCCCCCCCCCCCCCCCGACTATCGGCTGGCGACGCTCTTGCTTTAAACATAGGGTACATTTGACATTGGGAAACTTGCTCACTTAAAATGGATTAAAACGACGCAAATCAAAAAAAACAAAAATTAGATTATAGTCATAAAATGACTTAAAACTGGTCCCTTTTTAAAAAAATATAATAAAAAAGGGACCGATATAATAGTTTTGTCCTTTTCCCGCTTGAATATGGCGGTGTTTGAACTATTGTTGTATTGAAAATTTCGTTTTAAGTAATTTTATGACGATAACACAATTTTCGATTTTTTTGAATTGTATCGTTTTCGTCCTAAAGATGCGAATTAATGATCATTAATATAATGTACTAAAAAAACATAAATTCCAGTTCATTTGAGATTCGTCTGGTGTATAGCAAGATGCTTTTGAGAAGGTCGGTTATCTTAGAAAGGCACCTCTGTCCTCGATCTAGTACTGATTCCATACGATATTAATGTTTAGTAACACATTTTGATTATATATACAGCAGCAACTAATCTGATAATCCAAAACCGCACCGCCTGAGTCGGTTCTAACGAGCGACCTGTCTAAAATCCTGTTGCGACGCCATTTAGAAATTCAATGAAAAAAATTCCTCCGTATTTCTGGTTCGAGTTTCTAACATTTTCAAACCAAAAAAATATACACTGGGTTTTTTTATAGCTATTCAGACATGTCACATTACAAGGCCGTATAGACGATAGCCAAGTTGGGAATGGAACGGTCTGCCGAGACAATGTCCGCAGGTTCAAAACCCAAGGCACACACCTCTGAATTTTCGAAGTTACGTGTGTATTGTTTATCAATTATCGTTCGCTTTAACGGTGAAGGAAAACATCGTGAGGAAACCTACATACCCGAGAATTCTCCATAAGAATCTCGAGGGTATGTGAAGTCTGCCAACCCGCACTAGGCCAGCGTGGTGGACTAAGGCCTAACCCCTGTCAGTAGTAGAGGAGGCCTGTGCTCAGCAGTGGGCAATATATAATACAGGGCTGATGATGATGATGATAGACGGACTAGTGTATACAACACAGAAGATCAAAGTTACCTAATTAAGGGGCTTACTTGCAAACTTTTTGTTCAGTAATGTAGCCAATTAGTGCTTTGTCTTTATTTTTTTTTACGTGAAGTAAAAAATAATTAATAACATTTCTTAGAATGAGTATATCAATATTGAATTAAGTATTTACTAGTAAAATAATAATTCATTATGAATAATTAAAAAATATATAATATTTTGTCTTTTTTGGATTGTTTAAAAATCTTTACATTTTTCACTAAAATCCTTTTTTCGAACACATTGAATCTAATAAAATCTATATCACACATATCAACATATCTATGCCTTCAAATACTAATATGTAAGTAATATCTAGACCCCGTCCCGACCGTTGCAATATCAATTCACCAGGACGTTTATAATCGTCCAACGTCAAATTACGTCATGTTGACGGATGTTCGTGACGTATTTGCCTGTTATTATTATAATATGACCCGGCACAGGTTCATGTATCCTTGTTGTGACAGGCCTTACTAATAAATATTATAATACATGATTCGTTTATGTGTTCTCAACTTAAGTCACTAGTCGCATAAAACAATGATTAACTAAACCACCGTTTAAAGTTTATTAGTCGACAACCTATAATAAAAGTAAGATTTTTTACTAACTTTCACATTATAATATTAGCAAGATGCAATGCAATGCAGTCAGCCCTGTATTATATACTGCCCACTGCTGAGAACGGGCCTTCTCTACAACTGAGAGGGGTTAGGCCTTAGTCCAGCAGGCTGGCCTGGATATTAGCAAGATACTTGGTAATATTATTTTAGGGTCCCTACTACAAACTAAGCAGTTCCTATAGGAATTGTTTAGTGTAAAGTTTTTCTCATCTCGTCGGTGCGGCACGGCATTTTGAGCCTAATCAACAGATTTGGTCCGTATAAAAACCGACTGGCATATTATGCCGAAATAATTTTACGACACATATCTACCCGCTGCCATACCAAAGATATTACGTAACAAAAAATAAATTCTCTACACAGAGGACAATAATGAATTTGAGCTCAAACAAAGTAAAAAATGTCGCAGGAAAATTTCCAATATCATAAATTAAGGTATATTTCGGTTCAATATAAAGTTCTTTTGAATTCTTTATTTTGGGGGAAGAATGTGATTTTTTTTATTCTAAACAATTTTATAATCTATCTCGTTTTTGAGCCAACATTTTTGTGTTATCTGTATGGAAAATATGTACAAAATATTGTAATAAACATAAAGTGGCGATAGCCTAGTTGGGAGTGGAACGGACTGCCGAGACAAATGCCCGCAGATTCAAAACCCAAGGGCACACACCTCTGGCTTTTCTAAAAAAAAGTTATGTGTGTATTCTTTGTGAATTATCGCTCGCTTTAACGGTGAAGGAAAACATCGTGAGGAAACCGGCATACCTGAGAAGTTCTCTATAGAAATTTCGAAGGTATGTGAAGTCTGCTAACCTGCACTAGGCCAGCTTGGTGGACTACGGCCTTAACCCTCTCACTTGTAGAGCAGGCCCGTGCTCAGCAGTGGGAAGTATATAATACAGGGCTGGTATGCTATGGTAAGCATTATACCACTTGCTTGTATATAGTGAAATAATAATCAGCCATGTATGTTCCTTGGCTGCGTATAAACAATTTAAACTGACTACAAAAACCATAACTACAACTACTTTTGTACATAAGAGCAAATGTAATTCGATTATATATATTCGATTTAAATCTGAGCAAATATTATTTTATGAATCAAAAATCCACATTGTTAAACTGGTCTCTATGCTTTCAATACGCTAATGCAGTGAAAAAATGACCAAGGTGACTAATACGCCAATAAAATAGTTGCCAAAGGCCAAGTGGAGATTGAGCCCTTGCAGAATACGCTCTCGAAAGTCTAAAGCCACTGTAGAAGCACAAAGCCACTCGATGCTTCTAATATCTTGAATCGTGGCAGAACACTGCCTCAACAACCTATTGTTACCATATGTTTGAGAAAGGGTAGGCATAATGTTCCACTGCCTTGTCCTTTAAGATTTTTATTATTGAATTGTATATACACAAAGACTACGTGTTTCATCGTTAATCGTTTTGAATGCAATATTGAGAGTTCTATATTATTCTAACAATATTATAAAATTTATTTTGGTTTGTTCGGGTTAATCTATGTAGAATTACTGCTCTAATTCTAAAAAAAATAACTATGAAGCTAGCGGCGTGTGCGGCTACATATTGCCTGCAATTTACTCGCATCAGATTGATTTACCCAAACCTTTATAGGTCTTAGCTTTACTTATACCGAAATTAACAATGGAAAATATAAATACAAATATCTATTATTTATAAAACATGTAGCCACATTAGAGAAACAGAGAGGAGCTAAGACTCAAGTGTGCTTACCGAAGAGCTTAACGACGTCAGTCATTGATAAGCCTTGGCTCCCAACTTCCAACCTATAACATTTGCCTTGGGGCACATTTATTTTTGCGTTTAATCCGCGTCTGTCTGAAGTGGGGCACAAATTTATTTGTTGTAATAACGCTAAATATTATTAGTTAATGGCAGATTATTCACATAGTTGAAACTTATCCATCGAATAATAAACTGACTGAATACTAAAATGAAACAATTGAAATGTTTTGGTCATTATATAATTGTAGTCCTTAATTTTTTTTTAAAGTGTCGTACCTAGGTCATATTCTAAGACATGATTGGTACCATCTGCTGAGAACCATCATGATGGGGAAAATAGCTGGAGAAAGAGGTGTAGGAAGGAGAAGAAAGTCATGGCTTCGCAATATACGGGAGTGGACCGGAATAAACACGGTTGAAGAACTATTCCGACTAGCCATGGACAAGGAGAGGTTCAAGAAACTGACTGCCAACCTTCAGTAATGGAGAGGCACTTGAAGAAGAAGAAGAATTTTTTAGGGCCTGCTTCGCAATGCACAAGTAAATTTATTCCCTAGTTAACGTATAAGCCAGTTAATTCATCTTTTGATTAACATTTATTTGGGAGCAGGGCTTTTGTTTGTGGTCGCCCTATTATATTCGACGTTTACCGTGTACTCAGACTCCGTGAAACAGGCGCTTAATATTATGTTTTATACGATAAATAAGCTTTATATGATTGAAAACGTAGATCTTAATTACAAATAGAGGCTAGAAAAAATATATTTATTTGTTCACCTTTCTATACATTCTTAGTTAATTAACAACTTCTTTTCAAGTTTAACAAACTTCTGAATCTATCATCCAATTTACAGTTGATTTTCTAAACAAGAGCTGAAAGAAACTCTGCATCGACTAGCTTTTCAAAACTGGTCCAATTAATAACTTTAGAAGTAATTAGTGAAAGTACAACTCCAATGAACCGTGTTTTATTTTTCAAGAATTTAATTTAATTATAGTTAATTTTTTATTGCCAATAATGTAAAAACGCTGTTTTTTTGTATTCTATCTTTTTAAAACGACAATTAAGAAAGTCGATACAAAATCACCTTTGATTTCATTGATCCGGAGAATAATCCAATAAAAATAAGTAATTTGTAAGCATGTCGAAAAAGCTTTGTTCTGATTGATCCATTTTGGCGACGGACGGAAAAAAGCGATTGGGATCGTTTTTTGAAAACGGCGGTAAATGGAAGCCCTCTACCGGTTAGCTACACTTACTTAGGCTCACAATATTTTTATTATTTACATATAATACCCAAATGAAACCCCTTTTGGCATGCTAACTGTTTTCCTTTTCGCATTGGACTACGATAATAGGTAAAGTAAATAAATGATAAATTCTTGGAACCTCACGGAAAATCCACGGGCGCTAATTACTATGGTACACAAGTTGTTAGTATAGTCATGTGATTGTAAAATATTGTACGAATACCATGAAAAGTTAATATACCGTTTAAAATGATTTGATTATAATAATACGAGCTTTTGCCCGCGGCTCCGCCCACATGAATGAGTTTTCCCGGAATAAAAGTCTCGCTTTATATTTTCCCGGGATAAAAAGTAGCGTATGTGTTAATCCAAGGCATAATCTACCCGTGTGCCAAATTTCATCGAATTCCGTTCAGTAGTTTTTGCGTGAAAGAGTAACAAACATCCATACATCCATACATCCATACATCCAGACATCCATACATCCATACATCCATACATCCATACATCCATACATCCATACGTCCATACATCCATACTTACAAACTTTCGCGTTTATAATATTAGTAGGATTACTTTCTAGATAGTTCGCTTGTTTGCGAATACCCGGCTGGGTAACCACTGTAACGTCTATTTCTGCACAGCAAACAAAATCGTGCAAGCAAATAAGTGGTCTGCTTTAAAGGTTATTGTAGCCATAATGTAATTGCTGAACATATTAAGAGACTTAACATTAAAAACAAATTAATTACCCAAAAACAAAAACAAAGTGTCACATTAAAAACAATATCGGGTTTTCTGGACATTTCGATTTGAAAGCTCAACCGCCATGTCGATGTCCTTAACATTTATAGTTGTAAATCTTATTACTTGTCCAGCACACGGTAACCAAGGTCACACGGAACTAGTCGAAGCGACATTCAATTGGCTGATTACCTTCACTTGAACCACTTTTTGCAACGAGATCACTTACCCGACATTTGTGATCGATAAGGAAGAAGGTACAAGCGACATTTAACAACAATTTATTTGTTATTTTCATATCTAAAATTACTTCACCTTCATTTTTTATTTTTGTTTTTATAGTAAGTGTAATTCAAATAAAACGATTAATTAATACTGTGTAAGGTTTAAAAAGAAAAACGAGATACAGGTATTCATAAATTGTTACTAGTTTTATAAAGCCAAACACCCTGATCATTAATTATTTAACTAACAACTTTGAATACTCTGGCAACACAGCCAACGGAAATAACGATCAGAATGGTGGTAGTTACAAGTTGATGTGAAATCGGAAAAAAATGGACAGGTATTCTATGCCAGGACGCGAAAACGGATAGACGTAGTGTTCAAAGAGTGTACTAGTGAATTCTTAAGCCAGATTGGGAAATTATGGTTAAATATACAAGTGGATAGTAATTAAATACTCCTTTATAAGTGCTGGTGCAGTTTTATTATTTGGAACAGTCGGATGGAATCTTACAATTGTTGATAACGCTGAAAACAGACTAGCAGACAACATACCTCCCTTTAAATCGATAACTTTTTGCAAGCACTTAGAAAATAACTTTGTTTTCTGAAAATCATTCCTAAAGTTTTAAATTCCATCGGGCATAAGATTATTGCTATAAAAAAACCCTCACGCCTAAAATCCCAGCTCTAATTATTCCCACTTCCACCTTTTCAACACATTAGGTGTTTCAAGAAATAGGTCGGTTAAGTAATTCCCCGAACTATCATAAACGTAAGTCCATTAAGAGTTTTGCAAATGAACATGGCTAAAAGGGTGGGTTTATCTAACACTATGCCCCTTAAGATTCCCTGGGGTTGATGTCAAGCGAATGGTGGTAAGAACTAAGTTACACCCTTGTTTTTATTTAGTTGTATATACATCCACCAACTTTTTCTTGCTAATTTTAAGCGACTTTTAAAAAACTGTGAGTTCAGAAACTTAATAATTCGAATGCCAGTATATAACATTGCTATTTAAATTTCTTAATAACCCTTATGGAAACTAAGTTATTTTTACTTTCCAGGGAAGTTTGAAGTGCTTTTGAAGTTGGTTTAAGTCTTTGCCAATAAGTTTCAAATTTTCGTTCTAGAACACTTTGTATGAAGTCATGCCTAAATATTTGGTACATATTTCTGACTTAAGATTTCATCCTGTGATAGAGTTAATAAGTTTCGCCTGAGGCAGTGATAAATGTAACACGATATCAACTCTATTACGAGTGATAGGGTCTGTGAAATAAATCGAATTGGGCCCTTGCAATTTACTTTGCAATTTCCTTTTATTTTTGTTTATTAGAATTCTGAAATTGAGCAGAGTGACAAAAGAAAATATATTATGTACTCTATAAGTCACAGGTGATTAAAGCATAAAAAAACTTTGTTATTACTGTAATAAGCCTATTTAGTGTCTCCGATAATAGTCAAAATTATAATTACACATATGTTTTCGCTAAGCTACTTTTCTCTCTAATATATGACTGAGTTCCATAGAGATATAAATCCATCCTTGATGTATGCGTATTACGATCTTAAAATTTTCACGTATCAATTTTTTCAACTTGAATATTGAACTCAAGGCCTTCTCAATTTTACAGAATAAAGCCAGTGACGATTATAAAATTCATATGCAAACTTAACGTGCCATAGAAATTCATGTTGAGCCTAAAATTGGCACCAATTCAGCCATTATCAAAACAATATGAAAATTTGAGGTTCGCTCGGGTGGCGGCGACCAAACAAAAGAATCTGACTAGCTAGTCCAAGCCACTATAATTGCATATACTCATTGTGAAAGACGCACTAGTAATAATAAACTATCAAGTACTTCGATTTATTGCTAATCCATAAGCTAGTGCTACGCGGATGTAATTTCTGCGGCCTTTTTGAGGTCCTCTTATATTTTTTAACCTAGGGCATATATGCTATGCCCCAAGTAATAAGCATAGAATAATAAAGAATTAGTACCAACTAAGAAACCTTGCATCACTCTAGTCACCAAAATTATGCCTTTATGCTAAACTGAATTTATATCGAGTTAATTTAAAATGTGTTTAATCGAAATGAACTAACAGCCATTTTTAACAAACGATCTCAATCGCTTTTTTCAATCCATCGCAAAAATGGACCAATGAGAAAAAAGTTTTTTGACATGCTTACAAAGAGCTTATTTTGATTGGTTTATTCTCAGGATAGGATCGAAGATTAAGATTGAGATCGTTTATTGTCAATAAGGAGGTCGAGGATAAAAAATATGTTACATACCCTGCCAGTTGCCAATAGCATACCATACATATTTTACCATATTCGCAAAGGGAATAAGAACAAAAAGTACGTTATATTTTTAAACGTCCTTCGTAAATACAGAATATAGACTTCTGCTCGCGTGAAAAAGTTTTTCCGGAATAAAAATATTTTCCCGGGATAAAAAGTAGACTATAGCACTCAGGAGTAATGTAGCTTCCTATTAGTGAAAGAATTTTAGAATTCGGTCCAGTAGTTTTTGAATCAACCCATTACAAACAAACAAACAAATCTTTCCTCTTTTTAATATTAGTATACTGAGACTGCCTCGGTGGCGTAGTTTCATTAGGGTACGACTGCAATGCTGAGGTCTCGGGTTCGATCCCCGGGTCGGGCAAAGTGATATTGAGTTTTTCTACTCAGTATCAGCCCGGAGTCTGAAATTTGTGCCTGATATGGCAATAGGCTCGCCCCCTATCACATCATGGGACGGAATACGCACGGCAAAAAGTGGGTGCACTAGTTGCGCGTCTACCTACCCCTTCGGGGATAAAGGGCGTGAGTGTGTGTGTGTATAATTTTAGTATAGATTATAGTATACTTTATGTAAATAGGGGCCGCGTTGCCCATCGCGCAGCAAGTTCGTTGATTTGCTTTATCAGTTGAAATCTCGTGAACCTAAAACGTCAGCACAATTTCCACACTAACTAAGAGTTTTAACACAAACCCGAAAGTTATAGGAAGAGAATTTAATTATATTTTGTACCACAGTTGGGATGTTTTATAATATAATATACCAAATTAATTTTATACCGTGAATGAACTCAAATCACTCATTTTATTATACGTCTAGATACATATTTCACAGAAAATTCTCGTAAGTGGCAATTTTGACCATAGGTTTGCAGTTTGCAAGGTCAGTGAAATATTTGGCCAAAATATTTCTCATTTCTTTCAAGATTTGTATTTTTATCCATGATTTCCCTGGCTTTTCATATGTTTGTTAGCGATCACTTACCTTGTAATGTTTATTTACTGTAAAATCATTACTCTACGTGTTCAAAGTTCGATTTACTTTTTATGAACGATTCCAATGCTAAATTATACGATGTACTTCAGCATAAGTCTGTGTGGTTTTTATTACCTGTAACAAAAAACAGATATATTATTATTTTTTGCAAATATTTAATGTAATATATTAAAAAAAATATACCAATATTTAAATTGTAATAATTTTAATTTCAATCTTGATAATTACTTATAGTTATACATTTACAGAAAGTATTCGAATGAGTATCAAAATATTCCTAAATCATTACCCTTACTTGCTTCGCCGTAGTCGGTTAAAACGTGTCAAAATATCACATAACCCATCCAAATTAATGTCCATCCAATACGTTGTTTCCTGCGATGGGAAACAACTGGATTGGATATGAAACGATAACAACACGGCGATCGTGTTCAAATCAAAAATCTGTTGACGATTTAATTTAACTGAGTACGTTGAAATGTATCTTTACACGTAGCGTAGAGTTGCCACACTTTCCGCTTCACCAGGGCATGTCCCGGTTTGTATCATGTTGTTTGCCAATGAGTTTTCCCGGTATTCCGATTTCGCGTTTTTTTAAAGTAAGTTACTTAATAGGTGGATATCATACATCACGAATACACGGTACTTTGACGTATTTCATGACCCAATAACAAAAAAAAATCTCTTGGTTTTTTTCCTTATCGACAATTTTAATAATATATGACCCCAATACCTCTTTTTAGATCGATCGCAAAAATTTACCAATCATAATGAAGTTTTTTTTGCTTACGATGACATAAATTTTGATTGTTTTATCGGGATCGAATCGCAAATTAACATACTTTATTGACAATGTCCCCGTTTTAGGAACTTATGGCAACCCTATTGAAGTGGTTTCAAAAACTCCCGCGACACAAAACATGACAATATCCCCTTGTTACATAGTATCCTTATCACGCGCGCTTGATGAGGGTAAACGAATCATTCACATAATTTTAATAAATCTAAGAGATTAGATTTTTTCCATAGCACGCGCATACTCACGCCTTTTATCCCCGAAGGGGTAGGCAGAGGCGCAACTAATGCACTCACTTTTCGCCGTGCGTATTCCGTCCCATGATGTGATAGGGGGCGAGCTTATCGCCATATCGGGCACGAATTCCAGACTCCGGGCTGATACTGAATAGAAAAACCCAATATCACTTTGCTCGACCCGGAGATCGAACCCGAGACCTCAGCATTGCAGTCGTACCGTAATACAACTTCGCCACCGAGGCAGTCCATAGCAAATTACTTTTATATCCATAACCGTACATAATCTTATTAAAATATAAAATTATTTTTCTTCTTACAAATATTATAAATATACGAAAATCTTTGCAGCAAATCAAATTCCAAACTGAAAAAAAATACTTAAACCTGTACAAAACTATCAAGCAGTTATCAGCACAAATAGCGTATGTCCCTAATCTGTATTTCCGCGCAAAATAGATTTCCGTTAGAAACCAATCTATTTATAAAATCTTATGTCGAAGGATGAAAACATGTTTTAATCATAAAAATAACTAAGCCTCAAAGAGATCCCCAATCAGTAGATGCCTAATATATTTCCTCGCTGTGGATTGGGGGCGTTTGGAGGATTTCACCACGGTATCCTGCCTGTCGTAAAAGACTAATAGGGGCCATCGGGGGATCGCGGGTGGGTGGCAGGGGGCTGTCCGCCGTTAGTTATATAGTTGTATTATCTTTTAGTACATTATGGTGGATATACAAGCGGCGATAGCCTAGTTGGGAGTGAAACGGGCTGCCGAGACGAATGTCCAAAGGTTCAAAACCCAAGGGCACGCACCTCTGACTTTTCTAAAGTTATGTGTGTATTCTTTGTGAATTATCGCTCGCTTTAATGGTAAAGAAAAACATCGTGTGGAAACCTGCATACCTGGGAAGTTCTCTATAATAATTTCGAAGGTATGTGAAGTCTGCCAACCCGCACTAGGCCAGCGTGGTGGACTAAGGCCTAAACCCTCTGAGTTGTAGAGGTGGCTCGTGCTCAGCAGTAGGCAGTATATAATACAGGGCTGATTGCATTGCGTATTGACAAAGTAATAGCAGGTTACTCCAACAATCAAAATAGTTTTGATAAACTCAAACTCAAAATTGTCTTTATTCAAATAGTCTTTTGCAAGCTTATTGAATAGTCAAGAATCTACCACCGCTTCAGATCGTGTTATCGCTGTGAAGAAGAAGCGGCGCAAGAAACTCCCTCAGCTACGCGATCTGTCAAAATGATATAAATGTTTTCCAACAATGTCATAGTAGGTACCTCATTTTTTTTACATGTTTATAATACACGGCTGGTATGGTATGGTATGGTATGGTATGGTATGGTACATTGTGGTGACCCCCTAGACACTTTCCGTCAGAGGAAGCCCGCAGCCGTTCCTAATGCGCTGAAGATGGCCACCACGGAGTTTTAGTTGGTATTGCCATGCATATGGTGTATATATTTTTAGGGACTCAACCGACCGGTTGCTCAACGTTTTCCATCTCTCCCGGCACAATCTTTTCCTCTTAACACGCTCAATGCTTGACTCTGTAAGTTGCATAACGTTCGTTAAGCCACTTACGGCCGATTTCACCGTCATGTTGATAAACTCCCTGATATATTCGGAATTTATCCGCCTTTTAAACTACAACTTTTGGTTTCACCAGTAATGTGTCAGATTTATTTGTTAGATACCGTTATATGTCTGATAGTAATCAGGAACCAATGAAATTGTACCTAAATACTTTCAATATTAACAATATTTTGCCAGACGAAAATTTTCTACGAACCACAAGTACGACACCGTACCTTTCGTATTTAAGCCGAAATCTATTTATATCGCTATAAAGCCCCTCTAAGTGTAAATACGTCTTAACGATTCTATTGTCCGCTAAGCGCGTCGATCAAGAAAATTGTTTACCCTGATATTGCTACCGGATTACATTTTGCGAAATATTACGACTGGCAATTCCTTTGACAAGTGACTTTTTATATAAGGATGTATAAATGTCACTTGTTGGTATAAGATATAGGCAAAAGATATAGTTGCAAAAAATAAATTGCAACAATTTTATTTACTTTTATAATCAGCACAAAAAGTATTTCATTATCTTCATTTTGCCTTCATTAACTTTGTTGAATGAATTTCGGTTAATTTTGTATATCCGACCGCATCAAACCATCAGACAGATGCCATACTGAACAGATCGTATTAGAAATATGCACACGAAGTGATTCGCAATCTAGGAAGCAACATTATTTCCACTCTTCATTATATATGCTGCAAATAAATCTCAAAATGCTTTTAATTAGCAATCAGTCCTGTATTATATACTGCCCACTGCTGAGCACGGACCTCCTCTACTACTGAGAGGGAGTTAGGCCTTAGTCCACCACGCTGGCCTAGTGCGGGTTGGCAGACTTCACATATCCTCGATATTTTTATGGAGAATTCTCAGGTATGTAGGTTTCCTCACGATGTTTTTCTTCACCGTTAAAGTGAACGATGATTGATAAACAATGCTTTTAATTAATATAACACAAACAATGAAATCGTATTCACAATTTCTTAAATTGCTTCTGTAAACTGCTTTATAGTCAGTGTGTATTTTTATATACCATTCTATACCCAACCAGGTAGGGTTGCCAGGTTGTCAAACCAAATAGCCGAAGAGACCAGCCAGTTTGACCGGAAATTTGGGTAAAATGGCTGGACACCCTAAATTATAAACGATTTTGTGTCTTAATATTAATACGATATTTTCGGGCCCCATTTCTCCGGCGACCTTTTTTTTAGCTCCCAAGTGTTACATATCCATGGCACGTTTAATTTTACGCATTTTGCCACCCTCCCCTAAAAGTCACTGGTCAAATGTAAAAAGCAGGACAAGCCGGACACCGTTTAATTTGGCCGTACACGCATTCATAACGCCTAACTATGTCCGGCTTTATCCGGAGACCTGGCAACCCTACATCCAGGTATATATACCTGGTATACGCTATACCTTCGACTTAATATGTCAAACGTTGTCCCCACACCAATATCCGGAGACACCGATCCTCGTTCCGGGTTCGACCGCAAGACTTAATATGGAGATATTATGTAGTATTGCGGTTAAGCCTCTAAGCTCGCCAATAAATCTCACCAACGCGAGATCCTTCGGACTCTCAAATACGTTGGAACAAGCCCAAACACAGAAATTGATTAAATAAACAGGTAGCACCGAAACAAGTTTAAATTTAAGATTCTGCGGCAAAAACTTTGTTCCAAACAGCCACACTCAAAAGACCCCTTCGCTTTACACTTCAATAAACAGAAAATGTCTTTAACACAACTTCATTCACCCGTAACTGTGTTAAGATAATTGATTTTAAAGTCTGCGTGTGAATAGGAGTGCTTCGTCGTCACAAATACGGCTCATTTTCCAATGCACACGACGTATAAACACAGTTTATCAGATTGCCTAGAAGCGTGACAGTATATGTATTAGACGCAAGGGAAAATATTACTTGTATATTTTACACAAAGCATAATATGACTGCGGCTTGGTAACAAAGCATTGTTTTTTGTGCCATTTCATTTTCAATAGATAGATAGAGATAGAATAATTTAGCTGGTTTACAATGTCCGTTAAAGCTTTACATGCGAAACCAGAATGAAATGTAATACTGTAGTAGTGCCATTTACAATAACTTCTTAGTTATGTATTGTAAGCAGCATAAGTAGCTGAACACATTCAAAATTTCAAATTGCTTACATACTTTTGTATTCTTACCAATCTCTTTTTTCTCTTCATAAAAATGAAATAACAGAGATTTACTTTACTTCAAACGAAGAAAAAATGTTTCAGTTTAACTCAACGCGTATATAGGCGATATGAAATTTTGATTGTGTACAGATATTTGTGCTGCTGACTGTACAAGATTTAAATCAGTTCATTAGTTATGATTAGGTAGACGCCCTGCAGAACAATGGACTGACGACTTAAAATAGGAAAGGATGAATGCGGGCTGCTCAAGACTGGGATGGTTGATGCTTTCGGCAGTGGATGGATAGGCTGATTGGTTGATCGATAGGTAAATTCCGATTAGGCTTTGACTTCGCGGCGAATTGAACTCAATTTTATAATACTTAATTCAATATTACTCTCTAGTCACTTAACAAAAACAAACAAAACTCATAATGCCTTTGTTACCGAAGGCTATGATAGAGGTGCATCCAGGGCATCCACTTTTAACCATGTGTTTTCCGTCCCATGATGTGATGGGGACGAGACTATCGCCATATCGGGCACAAATTCCAGACTCCTGGCTAATAGTAGTAGAAAAAGAAGTAGAAAAACCCAAAATCATTTTACCAGACTCAAGATTCGAACCCGGGACCTCAAAGGCGTTGTCGTACACAATACAACTACGCCGAGACAGTTTATTTAGTTAACACACAGCTTTATTAATTTACATCTAGATAAGCCTCTCTAATTGTTACAATTTGTCAAAGTAGAGCATTGAAATTAGAATAATTCGCTCCCAAAACAGCGGCATAATTAGAGTTAACTCGACGATGAACTTCGCCGATGTCAGAATATAACACACGATAACTTCAACTATTAATGATCATTAAATGTTATTTTACTTTGAGAATTTAATCACGTTTGGCTTATTTATATGAACGAATGTTATTACTGCCTGCCTGACTGCCTCGGTGGCGTATCGTTATTAAGATACGACTGCAATGCTGACGTCTCAGTTTCGATGTCCGGGTCGGGCAAAGAGATATTGGGATTTTCTAATCAGTACCAGTCCGGAGTCTGGAATTTGTGCCAGAGCGGCGATAGCCTAGTTGGGAGTGGAACGGACTGCCAAAACGAATTTCCGCAGGTTCAAAACCCAAGGGCACACACCTCTGGCTTTTCAAAAATGTTATGTGTGTATTATTTGTGAATTATCGCTCGATTTAACGGTGAAGGAAAACATCGTGAGGAAACCTGCATAACTGAGAAGTTATCTGAATTTCGAAGGTATGTGAAGTCGGCCAACCCGCATTAGGCCAGCGTGGTGGACTAAGGCCTTAGCCCTCTTAGTAGTAGAGGAGACCCGTGCTCAGCAGTGGGCAGTATATAATACAGGGCTGGTATGGTATGGTATGGCGATAGGGACGCCCCATAGCACATCATGGGACTGAACACGCACGGCGAAAAGTGGGTGCACTAGTTGCGCCCCTGTCTACCCCTTCGGGGATAAAAGGCGTGATTATGTACGTCTGGGAATGTTATTAATTTGGCTATAACCACTCTATAATTACCAAAACAAACGGTTATTAAAACCTTCACAAAAAGTTCATTTGTCAAATTCTTACGCAAAATGACACAATAGATTCACATACCTTCAAATATCTACCTGAGTATCATCACGTTATTCAAAACAACGCTGTCTCGTCAGTTGCTTGAAAACTTCGCAAATTCCCAGGACGATTTGGATCGGCTTCAAATCTTTAAGATAGCTGTAAATTATACACTAAATCTGTGGAACGCGAATTCGCTCATCCGGGGCGCGGATGTGCGTTTTCCGAGGCAGTCAAGTTGGCGTGTTAGACAGTCATATATCTTGCTCGATAAAAGGAGAGGTGGATTTATCGCCCGACCGTTGCTGTTCGCACCCTGTTGTACGAATGATGCCTAAGGTTCGTACGAGGAAACAGGGAAAAGTATTTTCTGGTTCGATGTTCGCTTTTGTCATATCCGGGTATATCCACGATGATTTACGTCATATTACGTTCGAATAATTCTCGACAGTCGAAAATGTAATAAATGTTTGTGTTCCACGAAACTCTTTGAGTGGGACATGTAAGGCTTTAAATAAAACCTTTTAGCAGTATAAAATAAATATGACTAGCGTTTGCTCGCAGCTCTGCTTGCGTGAAAAAGTTTATTCCGGGAGAATAGTCCCGCTTTATATTTTCCCGGGATAAAAAGTAGCCTATATTACTCGCTGATAATGTAGCTTTATATTGGTGAAAGAATTTTTAAAATCGGTTTAGTTGTTTTTGAGTTTATCCATTACAAACAAACAAAAAATAAAATCTTTCCACTTTATAATATTAGTACAGACTAAGATTCTTGTCGTCATATTTGCAAAGAATGCATTCGGCAAGGTCCTTATGTAATGTTAAAGATACCACAAGTAATAGTGCGTAAATTGTCTAACACTAAACAAGCAACAGGTTTCCACAACCTGTAACTTTTAGAATCAAAACATTCATGCATTTAAAACGTACGCAGAAATTTTTAGTTGCCGGGTTTCCGGTTAATATCAAGCTGCCTAAGCACAAAATGTTCCTTGGTCTACCTACGATTGTGATTTTGTTTCTATTTCATCACAAATATTGATTTCATTTGTTCATTTTAAAATTTAGTTAAGTTAGTAAGAAGTGGCAATCATAGTAATTCTAACCTATGACAAAAATGTATAACACAGGATTTTGACTCTAATGTAGTGCAAACGCTCTATAATCGATATCGACGGATTTACACGCTCTCCGAGGCACGGACAATTTCGTCATTTCTTCCACTATGTCCACTGACCCATAGAAGTAATGACAGCAACGCCAGTTGCCTCATTGCTCGGATATCAAAAGCTAGTTTCAGCACATATTCTGTCCTACCTATTGGATGATCTCACATATATTAAAGTGCAATTTGTTTGATTATTTTTCCGAGCCAAATATCGACCAATAGAATTGCACCATTCGACGTCACGTGGTACAACCTACATGGTATTATACTGACAATTTTTTTTGAATATTTTCTCTGGTCGTTACTATATATTATGAAATTCTTATTTGTTGACTGTTCATTTCATCTCATGGTGCAATTCTATTGGCCGACATTTGGGACGGAAAAATAATCCCCCGAATACCACACGAGCTTCAAAATTATCTGGCATTTCCCTCAAGGTTCCCTGCAAACAAATGAAGTCGTCAAGTTTTTCAGGAAAAATCACTCGCGCTTCGCGCTCGTGATTTTTTAACCTGAAAACTCCTTCATTTGTTTGCAACGAACCTATCGGAAAATACCCGATAATTTTGAAGCTCTTGTGGTATTATATGTGATTATTTTTCCGAGCCAAATATCGACCAATAGAATTGCACCATTCGACGTCACGTGGTACAACCTACATGGTATTATACTGACAATTTTTTTTGAATATTTTCTCTGGTCGTTACTATATAATAAGAAACAATTTTTTTTGAATATTTTCTCTGGTCGTTACTATATATTATGAAATTCTTATTTGTTGACTGTTCATTTCATCTCATGGTGCAATTCTATTGGCCGACATTTGGGACGGAAAAATAATCCCCCGAATACCACACGAGCTTCAAAATTATCTGGCATTTCCCTCAAGGTTCCCTGCAAACAAATGAAGTCGTCAAGTTTTTCAGGAAAAATCACTCGCGCTTCGCGCTCGTGATTTTTTAACCTGAAAACTCCTTCATTTGTTTGCAACGAACCTATCGGAAAATACCCGATAATTTTGAAGCTCTTGTGGTATTATATGTGAAAATCCTTTTAAGTCTGGTTTTGCCATACACAATGTGCAATTTCTTAACATTTATTCTGAAAATAGATCAATAGAATCTTCAATTGACGGGAATTCATAGGGAATAATGAAAGATGAATCGAAAGCAATTAAAGTGGGAATATTTTCTGCTAACGCTATGGGATACGCATATTATTTTGTAAACTTTATTTAGAATTCTTCTAGAGTTTCTTGCCCGTTCTTCTCTGGTGGAAACAGCTTTCCGAACTGGTGGTAGAGTAAAAATTTAATGAATCTAAGTAATGTGTAACATTTTATGGATTCGAATAAATGATTTCATTTCATTACATTTCAGAATACCAAACGCGCTCGACACTGCAAAAGACTTCTCCCTGTTGAATAATAGGGTAAGCAAGCGATATTGTTGCACCTCCTACTCAAGATAGGTGGGGCGGCGCACTATCAATCGGAATAACAAGGTTCAATTTGTATCCATCCTGAACCGTTCTAAGGTGTCATCAGTAAACGTCGAATTTAATGGTTCACGGTCAAATGTATCAAAAAAGTAAAATGCTTTTAGATTGCCTCACAAAAGATTGATACACATACAGTATAAAGAGAGGACACGCAACGTAAATGGAAGATGGAATTTTCCAGGGCTTTAACTTTACCGAGCGATGTATTTATGATCATTTAAAAGTTGTGTATTTGTTTATTCAGAGAGTTAATGGCGTTTATTTTTTAAACTTATCTCATAAATACTTTTTTATTTGTTTTAAGTATTTAAAATATAGATTGAGAAATCGTGATAGTTGATTTCTCTTTATTAATATGGTCTTGTACCTATGCACGTAATGACTCATCATCGTCAGCCACATGACGTCCACTGCTGAACATCGGCCTCCCCTAAAGATTTCCAGACGGACCTGTCAAACGCGGCCTGCATCCAGCGTGTTTCTGCGACCTTTATCAAGTGACTCATGTTAGAATATAACACCAATGAACAATTAGTGATGTTCTCAAACCCATGTAATAGGGAGCTACTCTAGTGCCGTTAATTTAACTGGACACAATTCTGGACTCCAAGACGATACTGAGCCGAAAAATCCAATATCAATTCACCCGGTAATAGGACCCTAGATAGCACGACAGTCGTTCAACATCTATACACATATAAATAAAATTGGAGTGTCTGTTTGTAATATTGAAATAACCGTTTTTTACTACATGTATATATATATACGGTACATACACCAAAATAACATTTTTTACATTTTTGTCTGTCTGTTTGTTCCGGCTAATCTCTGAAATGGCTGGACCGATTTTGACGGGACTTTTATTGGCAGGTAGCTGATGTAATAAGGAGTAACTTAGGCTACTTTTTATCCCGGGAAAATATAAAGCGGGACTTTTATCCCGAGAAAACTAATTCACGCGGGCGGAGCCGCGGCAACAGCTAGTACACAATACAACTACGCCACCAAGTCAGTCAAAAATCGCATATAAATATGAATTACCTATTGAAATTGCATAACGTTATTGAAAACTACAATTGTTTGTGCGAAACGTGACTTATCTGTGTATCCGAGCCGTCAACTACATAAATAGCGATAAATAATGAAATACACAATATTGTTTGCAGCACTATGAATTCTACGTCTTTTGTCCGACATGAGCGTGAAAGCGCCGAGGCACAATTGGCGACATTTGGTATTCTGTGCAATTCATTTCGTCGGGCATTAGGGAATCAAGTTATATTTCAATGGCATTAGGGTTATATTACGATTCAGGAGGGAATTTATTTCGGATGAATTAATGATACATGATTTCGTATTATATGGTAAAGGAAAAGATATTGAGGAAACCTACGTGCGCAAGAATTCCATGTAGGCATTTCGAGGGTGTGTGAAGTCTGCCAACCTACGCTGGGCCAGCTTAATGGACTAAAGCCTAAACTGTCTCAATAATAGAGGATGTCCATTCTCAGCAGTGGGTTAGTATATAATACAGCTGGTATAGGTATAATTCATCTTGTACCGATATAATCTAACGTTCAACATTTTGCCCGTTCACTCTTTACCACGTGTTTACACTAATTCTGTTAGCCTGAACATGAATATACTTATTTTGTTATGTGGTATTTCCGTGTTAATTTCGCACCAAACATCAAAGGGAATGTTGTACAATTTATTTTGTTTAATTATTATTGCTTAATATACATTTGCGTAGCTAGAGTCATTTTCCGGGGAGAGCGGGAGGGGGGGCAGTGTCCTAGACTTAAAAAATAAAATGACTTCCCCCCCTCTATATACACCTATGTTGATATATTTGAGTTGATATATTTTTGCATATTTTTATGTGATGCACTGAACTAGAATTGTAACTCGAGTACGGAGCATAGTGCATCGCAATTGACTTCACAAAACGATACACTCTGATTGTAATCTGAAATACGAATGTGCATGCCGCATTCCGATAGGATGATAATAGTAGAGCAGTTTTTAAATATTCACAATAAATAAAAACAAAAGGATCATTTAAATTATATTTTTATGGTAAATTTCGGTCAAAATTTGCTGTTCCAAATAGTCCATAGTATTCAGCATTGTTAATTTTTTTAGGCTACAGTAACGAGGTCATATAAATATTTTGGATAAATACCCTCGACTGTTTGATCTTAATTTCGAACCAAAATTAACATAAAATCGATTATCCAAACAATTCATTCGTATTTACACATTTCATAGAATGATTCGAATAAAATCACTATTGACATAAATCATCGCGATGGAATGAATCGTTAATCGGCATAATGGCGCATATAACGTGTTCATTATCACGCCGCGTCTGATAAAAAAACAAACGGCATTGAAAATGATGGCGATTTACATGTAAATTGGAAAATCCCGCTGAGTTTACATTTCATAACCAATAATCCGCATAAAGAAAACAGTTTTTTGTTTTTGTTTACGGAACAAATTGATTAGTGAGCACGGTTAGTTAATGCGCGGTTGGCATTTGTTAGAGCCAATTTGTTTTAATTATATTGACTACGATAATCAACGGATCACATGAGAAGTAACGTAAACAATAAATGCTGCGTTTGTAATATTATTGTGTAACTAGCATAGCGCGCGGCTCCGCCCGCGTGAAAAAGTTTTCCGGGATAAAAAGTAGCCTATAGCACTCAGGAGTAATGTAGCTTCCTATAAGTGAAAGAATTTTCAAAATCGGTGCAGTAGTTCCCGAGATTCGCGCGTTCAAACAAACAAACTCTTCAGCTTTATAATATTAGTATAGATGTACTGTACATACGTCATCAAAGAAGAACAGTAACTCTATCGGTATTATTTGACGTTTATTTCCAATAATGTGATAGATATGATAATTTGGAATATAATTAAATTTAGCAGATTAAATTTTCTTGCTGAAATGTGTATCTAATTCCTCGTGCCTAAAACCCAAACGTGAAAAACATCTTGACAAGTGCGATGCTATCTTCAGCCCAGTGTGTAAACTCGTTTACTGATAATATTATTACATCAGGTAAGCATACGTAAAAGCAATTAACGACCTTTACAGATATTGTAATAAGAAGTATGTACTTTACTTTAGTCATATCCATGTAAAGGCGAAAGCATGCTTGTTGCTTCGTCCTTACACGCACCATCGAAGCAACGAATTTTGCAAAAAATATTTTAGCAGGAAGGTATACTATCTCAGAAATATGCAAGGTTTCTGAGTCTTTTATTCTTAGAGAAGATCTTCATTCAAGGAAAAACCATTTTTATCATAATTTAATTAACGTACACATTTTGCGCCATCAGTTCTTTAAAAATGATGCTTAATTAACTTCCTTTCTGCTCCTGCCGTTGAAATTTTCACCCTGCATAAACCGTGAAGAGATTAATACGGTATTTTTATTCCATTTCGTGCTGCTTTACATTTTACACTCAAATACACATTACATGCAAACTAGAGCTCTCTAATGCATAACACATAAAACGTATGACATGAAAACTAGTTCAGAACCCAGAAATTAAGGAAAAAAAAGTCTATTACCTAATTCATGACTGGGTACTATGGGGCTATATAGTCGCTGGTACTATTTGTTTAGTATAAGACGACTATAAACAAAAGTCACGTTTTCAACCTACTAAATGTTAATCATGACTACTTATTAGCTGTCCAATACTGATGTATACATAATATTGTGGAAGCCTATTGAATTTTACTCGTGTTTTGTACGAATTATATTAGCAAATATAAGAACACTTGTGATTATCGTGGTGTTATAGTTCTTAAAAATATTTTAGTTGGATTCTCAAAGTTACGATCCCGTACACATTGTATTGTCGACGAATGCAAATTGCAAACGACTTTCTACAGGCGACCAAGAGTGAAAAGAGCAACCCTAGAGTTTCTTGCCCGTTCTTCTCTGGTGAAAACTGCTTTCCGAACTGGTGGTAGAGTAAAAATTTACTGAATCTAAGTAAAGTGTAACATTTTATGAATTCGAATAAATGATTTCATTTCATTTCAAGTAAGGCATGTTATTTCAAAAAACATATTTGCTCAGATGTGAGATTGAATTCTTTAACGCCATTTTGATATAAGTTCCTTGTTATCTTGCGTTTGAATTCTATTATAAATTTCAAATGCACAACTATACCTATGTTTATGTATGTAATTATATACACATTTCACATTGTAGTATGATTTATTAGTTGTAGATACTGTATTTATAAAAGAGAGTTATGCATTAGACTACCAGATCAACTAGTATGCATTCGGGGTATTTGGGAAGTGCAAATTAAGCTATTTAGAAATATTGCTTCTATATAACCTTGCCTTTAAGTAAGAAAAAAATGAGAGTACATAGACTTTGCATTAGGTATTCTTAGACATGACGAGGTATATTTTTTATTCGTGAGTAAAAAACACATTATAAAAATCAATATCGCCACAAGTCCACCCTTACTTCAATTTACTAGGATAATGGATACGTCTTTTTTTATTTCTTTATTGCCTTAGTAGGCAAACGAGCATGCGGTCCGCTTGATGGTAAGCAGCATCCGCCGCCCATGGGCTATAGCAATGCCAGAGGCACAGCCAAGCCATTGCCTACCGGGTTTTATCAACAATATGAACATAATACCAATAAACTATACAAAGTTTAAGGGCATTGTGGAATAACAATGCGCTAAGAAAGAGAATTAGCTTGTTTTCATTTCTGAACCTCGTTTAGCATTTGTTTCTGTAAACTTGAAAATGTTTACAGTTTAAACTATTTGAAGGTAATTTAGGAAACACGCTTTCGTCTGTTTACATAAACGTAGTTTATTTTCAAACAGAAAAACATTTGCAAAATGTTTGCTTAAACGTACTAGCAATGGGAGTAAGTGCATAACATTGAAAAATTATACTCTAATCTGCCACGGAAAAAACATCTTAAAGAGCTAAGTAATTTTTACTGGTGGTAGGTCTCTCATATGTAAGAGTTCGTCTGGGTGGGTACGATCGCAATATCTATTTCTACCGCCAAGCAGCAGTGTGTATGCACTGTTGTGTTTCGGTTTGAAGGGCATTGTAGCCAGTGTAACTACTGGACATGATGAGACTTAACATCTTATGTCTTAGGATGACGAGCGCAGTGGAACGTCACTCAGTACTTTGTAACTCAAGGTGCTGAATGGTGTTGCTACTGTTTATGGGTGGTCGTATCGCTTACTATCAGGCGAACGGCATGCTCGTCTCGTCATTCAATACATTAAAAAAAAAAGTACTAACAAAGCAGAATTTCATTAATTCTCTTCAATGTAAACCAATATTAAAGGAAGCTTAACGCAAACAATCTAACAAATCGATTGACGTTCCACCAAAGAGTTATTAAAAATTCCAATCATTGTAATTCGGGCTTTCTCTTACAAACAATTCGATATTGTCCACGAAATTAATGATGTTCAAAGCTCATGCTGACACGAAGATTTAATATCCTTTGTAGGCAACCTTTTGAGATCAATCGTCATGAAATTTCAAAACGCTGCGATTTCGGGAAGCTGTTCGTAATTATGCATTTGCTTGTTTGATCATAATATATTACAATTACTGAGAAATGTTGATGCAATGCTGAGAATATCGTATCAACTTTTAAGTACCTATATATATTATGTTTTATTCCATACTTCATTGGAGTAATGGATGCGGATCACATTACGTATAAAATATTAAAAAAAAAACTGTTTTCTCAGAATGTGAAATTCGGAATTTAACAATTTATAATTTTGGAAATTATTTAACCAAACCAAAATGTATACAAAATTACTATGGATGGATGTTTTGAATTCGTTTTACATTTAAATATGCAAATAAATAAAGTCCATACATCGAACATACAGCGCAGATCAATCCTTTAATTAAAGTCGTATAGCCACTGAGTACGGCTTATGTTGGCATTAAATATTCAGCACTCCATATAATTGCCTTTTATAATTGGTTCGAAAAAATCTTCGTGATTGTACAAAAAATATTCAAGTCAGGCGTACCGACCGTTTGCAATTCGACCAAAGCTTATTTCATTACACGTGTTCGGTGTGGAATAGCAAACCAATTATGCCATGTATAAATCTGATACGCAGGACGCTTTGGATATTCGCGTTACTAGATTGTTTTTGTTCAGGTTAGGATACGTAATATGGGATTAAGCTCCATTTGCGTTTCGAATTATTGTTTGTTAATACCGAAATGTGTAGGTGAATTTGGATTTGTTAGATTGATTTCTTCTTTTAACCCCCGGCGGAAAAAGAGGGGTGATACTATGGCTTCCGTTTATCAGTGATTTCAGCAATGTCTAGTAGTAGAAGAAAATAAAAAAAAGATCTTTTACAAATCAATAAGTAGTAAGTAGTTACTATAATGTTAAGGTCCTGCCACACATCAGCTATATAACGTTAAAAAACATTGTGTAGCATGATAACATTTTATAACACTGTGTAACATTTTGCTACATGTTAAGAATGAAAAGTTAGACACCAAATTTTACGCAACATTCTCTAAAGTTATATAACTGCTATGTGGGACCTTTAGTCAAAATTCTAGAAACCTTGGATTTTATTATGTATTTTAGTGATATGGAAAACTTCAGTTTCTGATCCGAACGACATTTAAAGAAATCCAGTAATCTCAAAACAAAACTAAAATAAAACCAACTATAAATGTAACAATACAAAACACGTGCGTGTTCAACAAAGTAAGTAATTTATGTAGCAATTAGTAACAATAGGAACAAAGCATTAAGCTCAAAAGGGAATTTCAACGAAATTTAAAACGCGGGATTCTACTATCAAAGTCACCATAAATGTAGGAATGTTTATCTGCCGACGCTTTGAGACTGAAGAAACGGCGACGCGAGAATTCAACAATTTATCTCTCCTATCTTATATACTACGTTTATAGACTATGTAAAATCTCTCAAATATAACCCAATTCTCCTGACGTTATAATCATAATTGGCAACAATTATTTACATTGTCTAAGTAGGAGTGGTTTCAAGATTAGTACGATACAGCAAATTCAGAAAACCAAGCTGGAGAAAACAAAATAAGAGACTGCTTAGCCGAAGCTCTTTTAAGAATTTTATTTATTTGCCCTTGACTCTGCATTGTGCCGTTTCGTTTCGAAGCGATTTTCTTCTAAAGAGAACGCTTGATGCAAAAATATCACCGGTTAAGTTGGGTCACGACTTTTTTCAACAAAATGACTGTGGTCGTTATTTAAGTTCGAAGCAGTCTGAAAACACCGATCCACAAAAGGTGAATTGGTCACGGTCACTATACCAGCTTTTAAATAGAGAGTTTCATTATACATTTTTTGCTTTTATCAACTGATGTAAGCTAATAGAAATTATGCTCCAGGGCTTTGGGCTTACGTATTTACGACTGCTTTAATTAAAATTGATTCAATTGAAACGTATCTGTGGATGATTACCCGTATGTAGCTGAACAAATTCAAAATTACAAACCGCCTATACGCGTTCAGTTCAATTAAAACCCTTTTTTTCTTTGTGTGGAGTAAAGTAAATATCTTTTATTTTATTTTTGTGAAGAGAAAATGAAAATTGGTAAGAACAGAAAAGTGTAACGGCGATTTGAAGTTTTGAATTTGTTCAGTTACTTATGTGGCTGACTGTACCATGAAATCGATTTATCGCTTTATAATGAATGGAAAACGTATTTGTGGGAAAGCGGATAAATTAGACAAAGCTGAGGTTTGTAAATGTGTAATATATGAAATTACCGTTTTAATCAAATACAGCAAAAGCAAGAGAATGCTAAAATTTCAAAGTAATAATTTATCGGGTTTTCACGATCGTTTTCTGTGGGACCGTAATATAAAATTACCGTTATAATCAAATATATCAATTAAAGCAGGAGAATGTTGAAATATTCTAGTTAATTATAGGGGTTTCACGATAGTTTTCTTTGGGACCACAGTACTATTCAATTCAAGCTGCCCGTTTATGCTGACGAATGAACGTTTATGTGTCTCTTAAAGTCTAATATCAGCAAAATACATTTTATTTTTATTCAGGCACGGCGATGTGACCCTACTGCTCCTGAATCCTGATGGTAAGCAGAGGCCAGAGAGGAGTCCAAATAGACTGACGGGAGATGTTAATCCGTCGCCAGTCGACACAATTATGCCGGCTGTGTGAAACTGATATTCACAGGCTGATCCCGGAACGTTACACTTAGGTGAGCCACTATGTCACTGTCTGATCTATGATCACCCGTCTGTGCGACTGCATACGTCCCCAATAAACATACATACAACATACAAACATACATGCCACTGTCTGGGTGGATACAAGGATCCTACCATGAATTTAGTCTGTTACTTTGTTATGACATCCTATTTGAGCAACAGGGTTCAGAGGATTGATATTAATGGAAGAATCTCACGTGAAACTGCGATTACCATGGAAGTTCCCCAGGATTACATTCTGAGACTTTCTATTTCTTGTATATATTAATGACTTACCTTATTACGTAAGGGATAATCACGAGATTGTATTGTTCGCGGATGATACATCATTAATATTTAAAATTAATATAATGTTTGAATGAAAATTATGACGAAGTGAATAATGCTAAACAAATTGCTAATAATGCTAAAAAAAACTAAATGCATTAAATTTACTATGCCCAATGCAAGACAAGTAAAAAAATATGTACAAATAGTTGGGCAAGAGTTGAATCCTGCTGCGTCAACTTTTCTGGGCATCACATTAGACGCGAGACTCCAGTGGGGACCGCATACAGCAAAGTTAACAGGTAGACTAAGTTCATCGGCTTATGCAGTCAGAAAAATAAGGCGTCTGACTGATGTAGACACGGCAAGAATTGTTTATTTCAGTTATTTTCATAGTATTCTGTCGTATGGTATACTTCTTTGGGGTAATGCTATGGATATTAATACAGTATTCGTCTTGCAAAAGAGAGCTATTAGAGCTATTTATGGTCTCGGACCTCGTGTTTCTCTTAGAGAAAAGTTCAAAGAGATAAACATTCTTACCGTAATATCGCAATACATTTTTGCAAATCTTATGTATGTTCGAAAAAAGATTGCAATTTTTTCTAGATTATGCGATGTTCATAATAAACACACTAAGAACAAAAATAAACTTATAGTACATGCTACTCGTCTCCATAAAATAAGCAATTCATTATTGGTCAATGCATACGCATCTTTAATAAACTTCCTATAGTATGCATATTGTTAAACTTCCAATAAAAAAAAAACTACTGTCAAAGAACGTCTTTGCAAAAAAGGTTATTAGAGTAGGTATAAAAGATTATCTTGAAGATACAAATGCTTGGGATTCAGTTGCTCAGATTCACACTTGGTCTACAATTAGACTGTGTCTATTATGTTTAAAAAAATTGAGGCAGTATGACATTTTGAAAAAAAAATATAAATCATTTTGACAGATCGTGTTGCTAAGGGAGTTTATTGCGCCGCTTCTAATTCACAGCGATAACACATTCTGAAGCGGTGGTAGATTCATGACGATTTAAAAGAGAGCTTGTAAAAGACTATTTGAATAAAGAAAATTTTGAGTGAGTTCATGGTTCATCATGGTCTCTATGATATTATAGGTAACAATGCAATAGGAACCCACAACAATATTTAAGCTCTTTAGTAATATAATTTGAATATTTTCAGCGATTAACACAGAGTAACATTAAAATTAAATTGCGCGAACATCGGACGTTCATAATACGCTAACACCAACAATATTATAGATACTTTGTGGCTTGTATGCAGACCGTTGATTATATGTAAATGTTACATGCGGGTATCAGTATATACATGTCCACCCCACTTAAGATGTATATATTGAATCTATAATGTAATTAGATTAGTATTTCTGGATATTCCGTTTATCGAATGTAGTTTTAGGATGAATGGTTTCACTGGACCGTCCATCGTTGTATCTCCGTCTTACTTGACTTACTTATTAATTTACTGTAAATATTGCCATAGGCATTGATACGTATTTTCTCTTGAGGGGGGGAGGAGGCAGCAGGCGTTACCTAAAAAATAATTCGCCGAATTCACTGCCTGCACGAAAAGCCTGCACCACGCGAGGCTCGTGTAAGCGCAAGGCTTTTTCTAGGCTGTCCAAAAAATGTTTCTAGCTCCCCATCTTCTTACGCCCATGAATGTTGCGGTCTCAGAAAATCACCACTCATGCCTAAACACCATTTTGTGTTTTTATCAAACACCACACTTAACGCTAAATACTGGTGTTAATCGGACGATATAATTAACAAAATTTACTGCAGTAATATAAAAAACATTTACACAATAATATACGATAAGCTCTCAAATTAACCCTAGCTGGATGTTCACAACGGGCCATAAATGTAGATAATATGATATGGATTTCAATATGAGGCAAATTGAATATATTACAGGTACATTCACCGACGCAGCGCAAATTTCCCTTTATGCACTATTCATAAACGCAACGAATTCAACCATAATGATACATTAGATAATGTAGCGTAGGTTATGCTAGATAAATGTCACCATAACTTCCCAGGGCTGCCACTAATATCAAAACAGGAGCAATAACCGATAAACAACCTTATCTCGTTACTTAATAAGGTCGATCTTCCAATTAATTGAGAAAAGTTTGCAGATAAAAGCGATCAGGGACGCGGCCCGATCAGATTACAGTTAATTAGTGCGGCATCTAAATTGTGGCGAGTGGCAACCCTACAATGGGCGAAGTATTTCGAGGTGCGCATTGTGCCGGGGCGCGAGATTGCAACGTGCGGTTTGCATCCGGCCGTACACAATGGCCTTTTCGATTAGTATCACGATGCGATCTACGCGAACGCTGACACGTATTACACATCCGTGTTGGCTTTGTCTATGGCTATAATTCAAAATTCTATTTAGCGGGCTGGTAGTGATTCGGGTTAAACGGTAGCTTTATTGAGTATCATTTAAGGGTTTAATTCTGTTCTTTTTTTAAATATTTTATTAATCATTTCGATATTTTCTAATTACCTTAATAAAGAACGGTAACGTAGGTAACTTACACATGATCAATATATCGCTATTTTAACAGATAAATCTACACTATTTGTGCTTTTTTGGACTCTTTATAATACAGTCAAACGAACATACAGCTTTGGGCAATGGAACCCATGCAAATAAATTATTTTATTTTATCACAAATCAACACGGATCCCGAAGTATCAGTATGGATCGCGACCGGCCCTATTTACCGGCTCGCCTACCAACCAGGTATAATATGCGTACCAACCTGCAATATAGAAATTGTGACTCGTAATCAATTTAATATGGTTCGTTTAGCCATGACGGCGACAGCTACGCACGTGTAATGACTATATGTAACACGAGCTTTTGCCCGCAGCTCCGCCCGCGTGAATAGGTTTTCCGGGGATAAAAGTCCCGCTTTATATTTTCCCGGGATAAAAAGTAGCCTATGTGTTAATCCAGGACATGATCTACCCGTGTGCCGAATTTCATCGAAATCCGTTCAGTAGTTTTTGCGTGAAAGGGTCACAAACATCCATACATCCAGACATCCATACATCCATACTTACAAACTTTCGCGTTTATAATATTAGTAGGATGGGTAATATTGATACGCAGTTACTTATATGCCTACTGTGTGAACGCAGCCTTCGATATAACGACTTAGATAAGCAAAAAATGTATAGAAACAGCGAGTATTGGAAATAAAATTCAACATAATACTGATTATGATTAATCATGCAATGTTTTATTTATGTTAGTAAGGAAAGCAGTATAAATTACTTCGATGTAAATCTACTTAGGTATACAGAAGTAAAAAAAAGTATACAGAAGAAATTATCTGGCCAAAAATTTATTATTTTCTTGTTTCTATTAATATTGAATGCTATTATTAATATTCATGGTAATATGATACTGAATAGAAAAAACCAATATCACTTTGCCCGACCCGGGGAACGAATCCTAGACCTCAGCATTGCAATCATACCGTAATACAACTACGCCACCGCGGCAGTCGTAGTTGAAGTATAAAAAACGCATACAAAACAATAAATAATCCAGTATTTAGATAACTAGAAATCCGACATTGCTTTAAAAACGAACAGTTTAAAGTCCTAGTTCAAAAAAATCTATCACCGATCCGAACTACCGTTTTATTGCAGATCCGGAATAAACGGCCTCAGCCGAAAACCCGGACAAAAGGTCCGCAGCCAAAAGTCGCTTTATAAAAATATTCACTTTATTATTTGAAAAGATTTCCCGGCGCATTTTTTAATAATGCAAAAGCCGCAAGCTTTGGAGACACGTTTGAACATGCTAACTCGGCGAAAACATAGGTAAATTTTATTCCTGTAGCAATTCAAACCTGGACAATTTACAATATCGACCTTAGAATGCTGATTCTTTTTTCAGAGTTACAATCGTACATGGAAATAGGTTAATACTATTTTTTAACCGCTTCGAAAGAAAGAATGGATATAAGTTTGATTCTTATGATGCGATAGTCGTCATTGTGATTATATTTGACTAGACTTCTGCTCGCGGCTTCGCCCGCGTGAAAGTTTTTCCGGGATAAAAAGTAGCCTATGTGTTAATCCAGGACATGATCTACCTGTGTGCCAAATTTCATGGAAATCCGTTCAGTAGTTTTTGAGCTTATTCGTTACAAATATACTTACATGCGATTTGCATGCCTCTTTATAATATTAGTATAGATAACAAACGCAAAATGGTATGCCTGGATATAATATCTTTAATTACATACAAGACAAATAAAACGTTTTTATTTAAAGAGGAATGCCGCCACCTAAATTGCTACTATGACAGCTTATTGTCGTTACACGAGAAGATAATTGAAAGGTCTATGCTTAGACTAATGTTAGTAAATGCATTTTGAATCTCCCGGAACATGTCTTATGTGGTTTAAAATTAGAGAAGCTGTAGACTGCTTCGCAACTGTTATTTAGCACATTTTTTCGCATTCGCTTCTGTGTTTTGTTCCGCATTTTTATTTCAAAAGTTTTTGAAGATATACTTCTTTTGGCGTGTTAGGGAAAAATGATGAGAGTAAATTTTTACGATGCGCGCGCACTCTGTCACGAAAAACTGACACCCTGAAGTTAGCTATAGTCAAAATTTTAGTTTTTAATTTTTAAACGTAGAATAAGGCGAAATATATTGAAGTTATAATTCTTTTGGCGCGTTATTTAAAAATATTTTTATCCTGTTACGCCAAAGCAGTATAACTTCTAACGCGTGTACATAAGTACACACACACTTTTTTCGAAGATGGGATCTTTCTAGAAATGGTAATGCTAATTGCTTGACTTCGACAGTATTTTTTATTTTCATCATGAGGCGTCCTTGTACAAGTATCCTACTGCTTTTAATATGTAAATGGCAAGATGTTTAGATGTTTGTATGTTTGCCTTATAAAAGTAGACTGCGAAATGAACTGAAGCAAAAGTACCAACTTACATAGATTAAATATTTGTTGTTGTGCATTCTTATATATTGTAAATAATATATTTTTTATTAATATTAGTTTATCATCTACCTACACGCTTCCGCTTTTGCATCCGCTTTTGTTTCCGCTATTGCATCGATTGAATTTTCATATTATCTTTTTCCGTTTTGTTATTAGTAGTATTATTACGTCCTGTAAGGTTTTTCCCTTGCGTCATTATCCTACTAATATTATAAACGCAAAAGTTTGTTAGAATGTATGTTTGTTACTCTTTCACGCAAAAACTACTGAACGGATTTCGATGAATTTGGCACACGGGTAGATGATGTCCTGGATTAACACATAGGCTACTTTTTATCCCGGAAAACTTTTTAAAGCGGGCGGAGCCGCGGGCAAAAGCTAGTTTAAAATACTAGTAACATATCGACACCTATTTATAAAAAATATACCCTGAAATGTGGAAAACTGACTATTATTTGCAGGCAATTTGATAATCTAGAACGAGATATTACAAAAAAAGAAACAAAGTTTTCTACGCTTCGTAAAAAATCGTTATAAATCCGAAACTTATCTAAAAATTAATCTTCAGAAAATTTATAATTTTTTGTATCTTTACTCTATTGAGCATATTGGACTAGCAATTTAATAAGTTCTGATTACTGGCGTATTTCATAATCAATATGATCAATTATCATGGCTTTACTGAGCAAATTAGTGCAAATATTGACAAGTTCCAATTAAAACATATTACCATAACAGCCCTGTATTATATACTGCCCACTGCTGAGCACGGGCCTCCTCTACTACTGAGGGGGGTTAAGCCTTATTCCACCACGCTGGCCTAGTGCGGGTTGGTAGACTTCACATACATACAAAACAATTATTATACGGGCGCATTTCTAATAAAGTAATGCCGTACGAATATCATATGACGACACAGTTATCTATACCGGGCTAACTCGCTACCAGGCTCATATAACCTACAGATTAGAATTCTCAACAAGACCAATACAAAAACACATTTTTTTGTCGCTTCGTAGCTGACTTTTATTGGGTTGAATCGCAATTTATTGCAAATGGTGTGGCCGTGGACTAACGCGCCATTCTTTCACATACACTCACGCCTTTCATCCCCGAAGGCATACTCAGTGGTCTCAATAGTGCACTCACTTTTCGCCATGTCTATTGTGACCCATGGTGTAGGGGGCGAGCCTATCTGGCCTTTTGCGCCACTCTGATGTGATATTGCGAAGAAAAAGAAAACAATATTATAAGGTAAATGATAAATTGAGTAAGGTATAGGAGCCACGTGTTTCGCTTTAATACGTCTCGTTGGGGTTACTTATTGCCCGAACAGCGTTATAGGTATTCCGAATAAAGTTTAAGGCTCATGAGTTCACGGGCGTCATGTCCCAAATTGTGTTTATTACATTTCTCACGTATAGTCTTTTACGTCATGAAAATGATGCCAATTGTTATTGTTGCAGTATTTTATATATCTCTCAAATAAATTATAATCTGACCGAATACAAACGTGAAACAATAAACTTCATTCATACAACTGCCATTTTAATTTGTTCATATTTTATTTCATCCGAATATGCTTTTATTAATATACATTCAGTAAACTAAAGGATGCACTTTGACTTAAAATTAATCCATCTGTCTCGATAATTAAAATAAACAGTAGGAAATTAGAGCTCCAACTAATAATAAACTTAAAACGGCCTGTCGGCGTGTCCGGTTGCGAGATGACTTGAAGACACTGCTTGTAAACTTTCGACTTATTGGTTTCACGACACTGTGGTTTCCAACTCCTTGGAAATATTTGTTTGTAGTTGGTCAAAAAAGCAAAAATATACTGGCATTGTATATTCTAAGTCGCAATATGCATTTGGCACGTATGTGGCGGCTTATAAAACCTCTCCTCATTTTACCCCGAGGGATTTGATGGAAACCTAAGCATACCGAATGATGATTTGTGATTGCAATCAATGCAATGCAATCAGGCCTGTATTATATACTGCCCACTGCTGAGCACGGGCCTCCTCTACTGAGAGGGGTCAGGCCTTAGTCCACCACGCTGGCCTAGTGCGGGTTGGCAGACTTCGAAACTCGGCATATCTTCGAAATTCTTATAGAGAACTTCTCAGGTATGCAGGTTTCCTCACGATGTTTTCCTTCACCGTTAAAGCGAACGATAATTGATAATCAATACACACTTAACTTCGAAAAGTCAGAGGTGTGTGCCTTGGGTTTTGAACCTCCGGACATTGGCTCGGCAGACCGTTCCATTCCCAACTAAGCTATCGATTTGTGATTGATTCGATCGAACTTAAAAATACATAATAAAAAAAAATATTGAGTTTTAACGTAATTGCTGCCAAGCCCCACTATTTTGTCATTTACCATCATTAAACAATAAAATGTCTGCTAGCTGAAAAACGGTTTATAAACGATGATAAATCCGGAGGCTATGTCGAAAAATTTAAGGTTATTTAAATTCAAATTTCTCGTAAAGTACTAAGATTGGAAGTTTGATTTTTGGGTATGTGTAAATTGAACATATAACTCAAAGATTTTCGAAAGCCAAAACACAATTACTACAAATTTTCTCGATAGAATAAAAATCCAAAGTTACCTCTGATATTTTCTTTAAACACGCTTTATCTCTAAATGGTGTAATATATACATTCGTAACTTGATTTAAATACAAGAACTCAATATTTTCTAAGGTCTCAAAAAGACGCAATCAAACTAAATTGAATAGTATAATCACAATTAAAAGAAAATTGCTTTGGCGCTTACGCCATTTCATTTCGGCATACGAGTGCGCCTCCCGTCTCTTCCTCTCATCCGCGACGGCTAAATACGCCATCACTGTCATAGGAGTGGCCCGTGCCGACTTCAGTCGCCCGGAATCTTTACTGACGACGGACGTGCGCTCGACATTTTCGGGCGCCTTCAAAGTTCAAATTGCCCGTTTGGTGTAGGGATGCGGCCGCGCTGCCGCCGTGACCCGCGCGGCAAATTTGAAAGTGCCCTTCAAATTCTATTTTACAGTATATCCAGCTCACGTCCGTGTGTCAATATAAAATTATAGGCTCTATTAGATCTATGAGATAGGTAGCAAGCGTAATTATTACGTCCTTTCACCTTTGTAAATTATTTCTTTTCGGAGACCTACTTTAGTTATAATGCGTGATCGGTACGACTACCGCGCTGAGGTCCCAGGTTCGAATCCCTGAACGAAAAAAAATTGACATTGGTTTTTTTTTATTATTATTTATATTTCGTAATCCAGAGCTAGGGACGCTTAATACCTGGAATGCCATGCTGGGCCAATTTTGCGCAAATGACGCTTGCGTGCCGGTCATACATTTGAAAAATTCGGATTTTGGGTGTAAAGGCTGTTCAAATTTTTACACCATAAAATTATATTAGTATGAATTTTTATATTTCTTATTTATTTATTTATTATGGATCAATAGTCACTAAAATATTCAGAGCCAATGTTAGAATTGGTATACACGGCCGCCATTTTGAATTTCTTTGTTTTAAGGCCAATCGACCTCAAAATCGATTTCTGGGTATAACTTTGGTTACAAAAGACTGATCCAATGTCATAATTGAATTAAGTGGCCGCCATTTTGAATTTCTTTGTTTTAAGGCCAATCGACCTCAAAATCGATTTCTGGGTATAACTTTGGTTACAAAAGACTGATCCAATGTCAGAATTTAATTAAGTGGCCGCCATTTTGAATTTCTTTGTTTTAAGGCCAATCGACCTCAAAATCGATATCTAGCTATAACTTTGGTTACAAAAGACTAATCCAATGTCAGAATTGAAAAAAGTGGCCGCCATTTTGAATTTCCTTGTTTGAAGTCCAATTGACCTCATAATCGTTATCTGGTTATAACTTTAGTTACCAAAGACTGATCCAATGTAGCAATTGAAAAAAGTGGCCGCCATTTTGAATTTCTTCATTTTAAGGCCAATCGGCCACAAAATCGATATCTGGCTATAACTTTAGTTGCCTAAGACTAATTCAATGTCAGAATTGAAAAAAGTGGCCGCCATTTTGAATTTCTTCATTTTAAGGCCAATTGGCCACAAAATCGATATCTGGCTATAACTTTAGTTGCCTAAGACTAATCAGAATTGAAAAAAGTGGCCGCTATTTTGAATTTATTTGTTTTTAAGGCCAGGCCACGGCGCAGCGTCGGCCGTCCACCTGCAAGGTCACATAGATTTTAAAGCCAATAAATAGCCCTTAAAACAAGAAATATCTAAATGGTGGCCACTTTTTTTAATTCTAACATTAGATCTGCCTCTTGTACACAAAACAATGCCCAGACATCGATTTTGAGGTCGATTGGCCTTAAAACAAAGAAATTCAAAATGGCGCATACTTTTTCAATTGTGACATTAGATCAGTCTTTAGTAACTAAAGTTATACAAAGATATCGATTTTGAGGTCGGTTAGCCTTAAAACAAAGAAATTAAAAATGGCGGTAACTTTTTCAATTCTGACATTGGATCAATCTCACTATGTTGGCCACTTTTCTCAATTCTAACATTACCTAAGTCAAGATCTTGCTTTCAACGGCAAGCCAAAAATAGCGAAAGAAGAAACAACCTGTAGATGTTCAGTTTGATATATATTTTGCAGAAATTGGCCCGAGCGTACATGTACGCTCTCAAATTCAAGATGGCAGTCACTTTTTTGGCATTAGGCTCACCCTCTGGGGCCAAAGTATGCCTAGATAACAATTTAAAATGTATTATAGAATTTTCATACTGCTCTGTTTTTTATATACCTACGTACGTCCGAGACCTATTTACCACCATACCAAATTTTACCGAGAAAGTGAATAATATTTTCGATGAGTTTAAATAACTTACAATGTCATTTTACATAATGTTTATTTATTTATTTATTTATTTATTTATTTATTTATTTATTAGGGACAAAAAACAGTTGTATGTTACAGTAAAATTTTAGTTCTTATCTTAGATTAAAGTATATAAACATACAACCCACACCAATGTCCACAGATTAACAAAAGAAAAATTAATTAAATATAGGTACTAATGAAGGAAGGCAAACAATGCCCAGCCGTTGAACCTACGCTAACAATAAATTAATTGCCGAATTTTTTAATTTTTGGCTTGATAACGAAAATATGTCTAAATCAAGAAAATGTGCGTTGTATGTTTGTACAAGACGACGAAGAGGTGCTCGCTCTCCGGCGTTAGTACGGCACTTAACAGTGTGAAACAACCGGGGCACGCGCACCGCTCGTCGGTACACTGTCCTAGGTACTATATAGCATAACTTATTTGTAATATCGTTACAATCATATTTGTTATTGCACAGGCTGTGAAGCATCATAACACTAAGAAGTATAATGTAATATATTAAGTATAATAATGTTCAAGTAATTAGGTAGTATAGTGACATAATAATGATTCTATAGGCGAATTAAAATAAATTATATGTTTTATAAGTTATAAAACATAGAATTTATTGGAAATTTTAACTATAATATTTATAACGCAGCTGTGTATTTGCATTTGGAATGACGATCTTTTCGCGGGCTTGAGCGCAACGACCTGATGCGATGGCGGTGCGACGAGGCGCGCGATCTGTCGCAGCGGGTCGGCGGGGCGCCTCGCACTGGAAATACGCTAAGACACGCCCATCACCGTCCGATATTTTTTCGACATAGCCCCTTAACGTCAAAGTTATTGCAAAAAATATACCGAGTTCATTGCACTCACGAGAGCGTGAACTTAAATTACGATCGGTAAATCCTACTGATGCGATTATACCGAAATTCAAATCGAATTGACAGTTACATCGGTAAGAATTTACGAACTTTCACTTATGTCAAGATTTGCTTCAGGGTACGCAGTGACGGTACCGTGCAAAATCATATGATCCGACGAATGATATACATATAAATCAACACTGACAATAAACTGACAAACATTGGAGCTCCGATGACTGACGTATATGATTATTTTAGCCAAAATTAAAATATTAGAATCTCTTAATTTGTAACGCATCATCATAATAATCACTGTACATGTTTCAATGAAAGTTTAATTATTACGTATCTTAAATTCTACCAAATATGTTACGACACCTAATATCATAAACTAAAGACAACTCCACACAGCTAGTTCAACATACACGCCGTTATTTCCTTTTGTTAGCAGCTCAGCCACTGCACAGTGTGACCGAACCTACAATCATTTTGGCACATCAAAAATCACTTGTGTGTAAACATTAACGGGAGTGCACCGTTGACAATGTGCCAAGGGTGGGCAGGTCCGTTAAATAAATTAGACTGCATGTGAAAACAGATTTATATTTTAGATGTGGCGTGCCATTTTGCCAAATCATCAAATGCGCTGGCTATCTCTATGAATAGCGTTAGTGGGTGAAGCGGGCACGGATGCGCTCGGGTCATGATGTAGGTCATGTAAATATGTGTAGAATAAACACTTAATATAATAATACCAACTCTATATTGTATTCTTTCGCACTGACTGCTAGACACGCGCGTTCTTTATTACGTACTAGGTGTTGCTCGCGGCTTCGTTCATGTGAAGTTTTTTCCTGCTACAAAAATCCGAAATCCCTATAACGACTCAAAGCGCCATCTATGCAACGCCAACGTCAACTTAACAAATCAGGTTAAAAGTTCGAACATTTTTCACGGGAGTAGATTATCGGTATAAAATGTAGCCTATAAGTTAATTCAGGACATGGTCTCTCTGTGTGCCGAACATCCAAATCAATTCAGATTGTCTTCTAACAATCATCCATACATTTTCACAAGCATTTATAATACAAGTAAGAATTATCATATTAATATTATATAATACTGGTGGTAGGTCTCTCATTATGTAAGAGGCCGTCTGGGTGGGTACCACCGCAATGTCTATTTCTACCGCCAAGCAACAGTGTGCATGCACTGTTGTGTTTCGGTTTGAAGGATATTGTAGCCAGTATAACTACTGGACATAATGAGACTTAACATCTTATGTCTCAGGATGACGAGCGCAGTAGAATGCCACTCAGTATTTTGTCAGTCAAGGTGCTGGATGGTGTTGCTACTGTTTATGGGTGGTCGTATCGCTTACCATCAGGCGAACAGCATGCTCGTCTCGTCATTCAAAGCAATAAAAAAAAAAAAAAAAAAATACAAACATAGTATTATACATATAAAGTAACAAACTAACGCACACAGAGGTCGTCAATAAAAAATATATTTTACTAACTTTTTTTATCCATTTGATCAGCGGATCCACATTTTCATAATTTATACGTCAGTAATTAACCTAATTTGAAGTTAAAATATTTAGGATGTCTTTTATCAAGCAGATCCGGCGGAAATTATTATTGCTTGGTATTAATATTAGTTCATAACTGTTCTATGAATATAATAATAGAAATTCCGCTAATTAGGAAAATTGCGGTTGAGACTCAATTTTCATAACATAAAGTATGAGATTAAATTCACGCAGTGATTTCAAACAAAATTATATATGGGGTTTAAATTTAGTATAGGCCCGGAGTCTGATATTAGTGGCTGATATGGCAATAGGCTCGCCCCCTATCACATCATGGGACGGATGGGGGCGAAAAAGGAGTGCCCTATCTTCACCTCTGCCCATTCCTTCGGGGAAAAAAGCGTCAAATTTGTTTGTTTGTTTTTTTATAATATCTAGTGATGTCAGATGATTATAATTCGTCACAATGTTTTCAAATTTCGAACACTAGAAATCATATATTTCGTTGTTAATTAATTAATTACGGCACAGATAAAAAATAAATAATAATATAATTTATTAATGGCAGTTTAAAAATTTAATACGGATAATGCAGCAAATAATTTATTTACAAGTAGAACTTGTATAATGCAAACACGTTATTTTCATAAAGATAAATACATCCAATACTCATATTAATAAAGAAATTGTTATAGAATCTCGTTAAAATATTCAATTTATTACGAATTAAAGTAATAAAAAATATTTAACTACTTCAACGAGATAATACGTAATTTCTTTTCTAATACGGCATTGGGCTATTAAACCTTTTTGCTACAAATCCTTTGGGCTTTTGCTTTTTTATAATGCTATTAGTAAAGATAATGGGACTGCCTCGATGGCGTAGTTGTATTACGGTACGGCTGCAATGTTGAGATCTCGGGTTTGATCCCCGGGTCGTGCAAAGTGATATTGGGTTTTTCTACTCAGTATCAGCCTGGAGTCCGGAATTTGTGCCCAATATGGAGATAGGCTTGCATCACATCATGGGACGGAATATGCACGGCGAAAAGTGGGTGCATTTGTTGCGCCTCTGCCTACCCCTTCGGGGATAAATGGCGTGAGTGTGGTAGATTCATGACAATGACATGACATGAAAAAAGGCTTGTTATAGACTATTTGAATAAAGAAAATTTTGAGTTTGAGTTTGTGTATGTATGTATGAAGATAATGGTGATAAAACTTAATCGGCCTGATGAGACGGAGCCTAGAAGAGAAACGCTGGTAACTGGATGACAGCCAAGTTTTTCCTAGAGATATTATTGAAGAATTTTAATATATCCTATAGTAAACTTCTTTTTTTTCCATTTATATGAAACGTTACCTGGAACTGAATCCCTCAAGACTGATGTCAGACAGAAGGTCTTAAATACTAAGCAAAATCGTCATTATCACTGGTGGTAGGATATTTTACTGGACATAATGAAACTTAACATTATATGTCTCAGGTTGACGAGCGCAGTGGAATGCCACACAGTACTTTGTAACTCAAGGTGCTGGATGGTGTTTCTACTGTTTATAGGTTGTCGTATCGCTTACCGTCAGGCGAACGGCATGCTCGTGTCGTTATTCAATGCAATTAAAAAAAGAAAAAGAAACGTACGGATAACGACCTCCGTACGCAAGATGTAAAACCTGCCATAGTGACCCACCTATGTCGCGTGTGGGATCAGCTTATATATATCCCGTTTCAAACTCGACATAATTATGTGGCAAGGGTTTTTTTTTTTTTTTTTTTAATCCAGCCATAGTTGTTACAATAATACATGTAAAAAATACAATTTCCAATAACAGCTGATTAATTGCACAATTTTATCAGGCGGATATTACTAATCCAACAAAAGTAATTATCTCTCGTCAGCCGATACTCTGTTTAGACCCCACGCCGCTTACCAGCAGGTGCATTAGGGTCAGTTTGCCGTAGCCGTATAAACAAGCTACATAGTATGGTGTAAAAAAACGTTTATTAGTTCAAAGGAGATGTCAGCTTTTTGTATGGATGCTGTGCCTCAAAATTCAACCAGGCTCAACTTTTATAAATATTAAAGGGCCAATATGGATCTTGGATACAATAAAAACATATTTTTAAACCCCTCCATTTATCATTAACTTTTTTTAAAACGTTCATATCATGTGTAGTTTTTAAGCAAAATATAATTACATTTAAATCTCAACATCGGAGGACTTTAAAATTATGCGATTTATTACAAAGACCTAGCTTTTGCTAGTACTATCCAAAATTCAAATATATATAAAGTATCTTAGTTAGGATTTTAGGCCCGTTTTTGAACATGTCCTTTGTGGCATAAATGCAGGTGGAAGAAGGGGCATTAGCATAGCAACTGGCAATATTTAACGATCGAACCCGCATCAGTCAGAGACCGATATTGGAAAACTGACATAGTTAAAGTATTACAATGTTTTAGGTCCGTGTATTTTGATAGGGAAATCCCTCGTAATGTTTGGTTGTCATAACACATGGCTTCAATGGTCAGTGCTTATCTGTTGGATGTATAGTGTAGGGTTTTGCTCACCGCCCCGCCCGCGTGAATAAGTTTTCCCGGATAAAAAATAGCCTATGTGCTATTCCAGACTATAATCTATCTCTGTGACAAATTTCATCCAAATCCGTTCAGCCGTTCTAACGTGATTGAGTAACAAATATCCATCCAAACATTCGCATGTTTTTTTATCGATGCCTCGACAAAGTGGCTCCACTGCACCTGATGGTAAGTGAAGTGAAGCCCAAAATAATGTCGACCGGCAAGGGATAAATATCCCTGGTCGGTCGGCACAATTATGCCGGCCTGCATAATTGCTTCTTCACGCTCCGCTTGAAGGACCCTAAGTTGCGGGAAGGAGAGAAGACGTACGCTGGCACAGCTTCCACAGCTTAATGGTGCGGCATTTCTAATAGTAGTAAGATTCAAGCCAGTTCCAGAAATATAAATAAATATCCACGCAATTTTCAATTTCTTTTTAGAATCCGTTAATTAAGAAATGTATGTCACTATAGAATCGCTTTACTATATACATATAACGGGTTTCGATTTTGGTCTTGTAATTACACCACGTAATTATACCAAATATAATAGATATGATAAACGTGTTTACGTTTCTGTTACATGCATACACATTCATGCCGCGAAGGTGTAAGCAGAGGCGCGTCTAGTAGGTATACTAACTTAACTTTCGCGATGTGTGTTCCGGCTTCCATCCCCTGGTATGATAACTGATAGGGCACGAGACTATCGTCACATCGTGGAATTCCCAGATTCTGAGATGATATATAGTAGAAAAAATCAATATCACTTTGCCCGACTCTGGATTCGAACCCAAGAACTCAGATAACTAATCGTACGAAGCACGCAAAACAACTGCGCCACCGAGGCAGTCCCAATTCTCCTCTACTTATTAGTTATTCAACTCTAACTTCAGCTCATAGAGGCAAACTAATTTAAAAATACTTCGCAGAAGACAATAGTCGACCTGAATTCATCACAAATAGTTAACATCTTACTCCGTACATGAGTTCTTACTTATTAGAAAACTTCGCCGCTCCTGTAACTACGGCACTTTGTTCACTTTATATGTAGTTTGATTGAAATAAGTTCTATAGGTGGCGATAGCCTAGTTGGGAGTGGAACGGACTGCCGAGACGAATGTCCGCAGGTTCAAAACCCAAGGGCATGCACCTCTGACTTATCTAAAAGAAGTTATGTGTGTATTCTTTGTGAGTTATCACTCGCTTTAACGGCGAAGGAAAACATCGTGAGGAAACCTGCCTACCTGAGAAGTCTCTAAATTTCGAAGGTATGTGAAGTCCGCCAACCCGCACTAGGCCAGTGTGGTGGACTAAGGCCTAAACCCTCTCAGTTGTAGAGGAGGCCCGTGCTCAGCAGTGGGCAGTATATAATATAGGGCTGGTATGGTATGGTAAGTTCTATGGGCGTTCACATTTTTGATTGTTATCAATTTGCAACCTTGAGGTAAGCCTTGAAGACGTCTTTTAATTATATGTATATCTCATAATATTCTATTATTAAAATTATTTTAGACATAACAGTAAAGAACTTTATATCAGTCCAATTTCTTCATGTTATAGACAAACAGCTGTTTACAGTTCTATCACATAAATTAAGACAAGCATCTCGTAATTCACACATATATTTAGCCTAAATAATATATGACGCATGTATCATATTATAGGGGTAGACATGGATCCTCAGATTGCCACTTTACACAATTTTGACATATCTACCACTTCATTTACTTTAATTAATCTCCCTATGCTTTTCTGTTAGTTAAGCATATTTTAAACCTAAAATTAAGTTACACTTTATCTATAATCTTATGTACGAAGGATAAACAAATAAAACCCAAATAAACAAAAACAAAATGCAGTATTGCCTTTAATTCAATGAAATACAAAGTACATATATAAAAAATGATTTCCTTCACAGAACATTGACCGAGTCTCATGAATGCAGGAACATTGCCAACGAATAAACGTTAATGATTAATACTTTATAAATAAGACTGCGTAATTATGTTTTTTATGATCGTAATAAATTTTTAAGAGCTACGTTAGGAAATGCGAAGTCATTGCCTTAAAGTTTTAGCCTTACAAAGTTGTAATCATTTTATTCTTACGCATTTAGATTTTAAAGATATTTACGTACGAATGATTTTAATAGAATTGTGCTGTAATGTGGTGTTTCTTATTAATTAAGTTTTATTAGAAACCTTTAGTCATAAAAATAAATTTCAAAACCTTAAATTAACCAGGCAAATTAACGTCTGTTAACGATTTTAGAGCCTATGTCAAGAATCGATTTGGATTTTGTATCAAAGAACGATAAAAATATCATAATATATAAATAATACTGGCAATTTAATTCAAACCTAAGAATAATAGCAGTTCCATTATACCGCTATATTTAGAAGTTCATTAAAAATTACTTAAGCTACAAGAAACGATTAATTAGTGAATTACCTTATTCATTAAATTTAAGTACGTGTCTGTACAAGTCCGGCTGAACATAAATTATATCAACAATGAGTTATTGTTTAAGAAAGACAAAGAACGAAGATTAGATAAATTAATTTGACACGAAGCGTCCTGTCTTGTAAATTGCAGTAATTAAATACAATCATTTCTTTGGGAATCTTTGAATTAATTTCATCCCATTTCATCGTCTAAATAATAGTTGTTGTTAGTTATTAATAATTTCAGAGCTTCGTTTTATTGCCGGGGATTAAAGGTAATTAAGGAATAAGCGCGTCATAGTGACATGAAGTTATTTTAATATCCTATTTTTGAAAGAGCTTAAAATTTTATTTGAGTTTTATTACGTACAGTCAGAAAAGTGCATGCTCGACCACCTTAAGGTTCTGAATGAGCCGCTTGCGCGTGGTCTGTCAGCAACATGGAACTTACAACTGTAGTAGACAATAAGAGTTATCTGTTGTCCCCTTTGTACATCTCCGAAACGATCGCAACTGCTTCGTAAAATAATATGAAAACTGAGCGTTTTATCTTAGAAAGTGTACTGGCACCAAATTAGGTGATTGTACGTGAATTTAATTATATTAATCACTGCATTTTCGTAAGTTTACATTCGTAGAAAGAAGAATTTCTGCAGGGTTATTTTGATTGTGCCCTGTGGTCCGGGGGCATCTAAAGAATTTCGCCACGGCATCCCCTGCCTGTCGTAAGAGTCGACTAAATGGGGTGGCGAGAGTCGCGGGGTGAGCAGTGGGGGTCTGCTTGCTCAACTACTTCAATGTAAGCGACTACGAGGTGGACGACAATGCGGGTGGTCGGTCTCCTGCAGTCGTAGACGCAAAAAGCGTGCTTTAGAGTTCGGAGGCTTCTCAGCCTCCTCGTTTAGAGGGGCCGCAATGCGGCATAGCGCAGGGGCGGTTCCGTGCAGCTATCTTCGTGCAACAAGATACCCCGGGACCGTCCCGTAGGCGCCGAAGAAGGCCACCGCGGGTTTTGGTTGGTATGCCGGTGTAGGGTGTACATAGTGTTAGGGACTCGGTCCAATGCTCGCTCGGATGATGCCATACTCCCGAATGTCGACATTGGGCCGTAAGACTGTGTGAAACCAACATAACCGTTCCACTCACCCCACAGTGGTGGCAGCGATAACGCGTTTTTCCCCGCGATAAAAAAAAAAAGAAAGGGTTATTTTGATTGCGTTTATAAATGAAACTACATAATCGTCTTTAACTCTGCTAACATTGTACCAAAAATCATCCATGAATAAAGAATATTTTCACCAAAAATCCCGGTTTTACTTTCCTGATTATTTTATAATTTTCTACCTAGTGCGAATATGGCGTGTGCGTGAGTGTATTTCTGACTGAAAGTGTGATGCGGGCGCTGCGACGAATTCTCTTAGTGTATCATTAGTGGTATTAGGGCGTGTAAAATAAAAAATACTTTTTATTTATTCTTATTTTGTTAGAAACTTACACTTTTTATTTTACATGTACGGTTCGAAATGTAGTTTTTTTTTCAAGAAGATAAGTATGTGGTTTCATTTAATAATGCAATGTTAAAATTACCCTGTAGGTATATTATGTTAATTCAACTGATTAACACGATCTATAAATGTGTCATTTTAAAGTTTGATGTTATTCCGAAACACTTAAGCCTAAAATCATAAAATAATAGACTGCCTCGGTGGTGTAGTTTTATAACGATACGACTGCAATGTTAATGTCCCGGATTCGATCCCCGGGTCGGGCAAAGTGATATTGGATTTTCCTATTCATTATCAGCCCGCAGTCTGGAATTTGTGCTCGATATGGCAATAGGCTCGGCCCTATCACATCATGGGACAGAATACGCACGGCGAAAAGTGGTTGCATTATTTGCTCCTCTGCCTACCCCTTCGGTGATAAAGAGCGTGAATGTGTGTGTGTACTTACCAGCAAACTTGAAAATATACTTCTACTTGATAGTACTTACTTAACCTATATCTCTCAGCATTATCGAGCAAATTTATATTGCAAATTTAATATTAATATGAATAAGCAAGTGCCTCAATTCATCATGGGGCCGTTGTTAATTAAGTCACGCATTACAAATACAAGGAATTTATCCTAGAGTTTCAAGACAAACCGCATTCTTATGTGAAGTTTTTAGACTTGAAGGAGCAGTCTCAGGATCCAGTTTTTACTGACTCTTAAGTGCGTGTAAAAAATGTAGGTATCATCCAAGATTGATGAGTTAGCAAGAAACGAGCCGTTGAAGGATAAATATAGATGAGAAGTATTCCATTTTGTCTACTTATACTTACGCGGCAGACTTAATGAGACTCAAGCTCTTAACCAGATAGACGAGCTGGCAAAATAAAATCAAACTTTATAAGGTAGAACGAGTTTGAACTCTATTGCTGACGAGGGAGAGATAAAAAACATTTAATAATTTGATTGGAAACGGGAAGTTGCATTCTTTCGGATTCACAATCAGATTCGTTTTGTTTTTAAAATACACGTCACATGTTTAAGGATTTTGGTAACTAGCTTATCCGGTGTTAGCAGTAAGCATATTGTTAGTAAAGAAACACCATCAGTGCCAGCTAATTATTATAAAGCTGAAGAGTTTGTTTGTTTGTTTGAACGCGCTAATCTCAGGAACTACTGGACCGATTTTGAAAATTCTTTCGCTAATAGGAAGCTACATTACTCTTGAGTGCTATAGGCTACTTTTTATCCCGGAAAAACGTTTCCACGCGGGCGGAGCCGCGCCTAAAAGCTAGTACTAAATAATAACACTGTTTAAATGGATCACAAACTGTCAATTGGAGGTAGAAATTGGCATAGTGGTTGTACCTACTTGATCGACTTACTTAGACCACAGAGCAATGTCTCTGAACCTAGAGTTAATAAAACTAAACGAGGGGTTTATTCTACTTCTTAAATTTGTAAGTCAAGTTAGTGGAACTTGACAGCAGGTAGCGTATGACTTTCAATTAGATCATAATGGAAATAAATTTGAAAAGATTGTGAACCTTGACAGTATAGAATCATATTTTACAATCAAAGGACTAACTTAGAACCCATTAAATAACGGTATAAACAAAACAAACATGTGTCAGTAAAATGATCTTATTAATTATACATTGCCGAGACAATCGGCTCACAGCCCTCGCAAATGTACGACTAACACTTGTGATCCCGTATTTACATATATACCACGTATAAAGCCTGAATCCAATGCTCGGTACGAATACATAATGGTATATTTGTTTGTGGCCGACGTTTTGTTTCTTTACATACTGTAAAAGAGGTAACAATGATGAATTAAAATCTATTTATTGTAAACTGAGCTTACGCGCGCCTGTTTTGAAGGGCGAAAATAGTTACGATTGTAAGTTAAGTATAGAAATAACGTGCATTGATTGAAAATTGCATTAGGTCTCTAGTTTAGACGCCGATTCCTATAGCACAACTTAACAGGTACCATCGGGGCTATGGTGGAATGGACCAATAAATGATTTCTTATATTTACGCGAATGTTACATATTGAAATAAAACAATTTTGCGGATTTTATCGCGGTTTTTTAATTTGTACTTTCTCCCGACGTTTCGAAGGCTTTGCAGTCTTCATGGTCACGAAGCAGACGTCGCGTCGGCAGAAAATACAAGTTAATAAACCGCGATAAAGTCCGCAATCTTGTTTTATTTCAATGGACCAATAAAGTTTGTTTGGCCTATAATATATCCTGTCACACTTCAGGTCACGCGCTTTCTTTACTGATAAGAGAGTAGGCCTTAGTCCACCAGACTGGCCTAGTGCGGGTTGGCAGACTTCACATAACTTTAGAATAGTCAGAGGTGCGTGCCCTTGGGTATTGAACCTGTGTACATTCGGCTCGGCAGTCCGTTCCATTCCCAACTAGGCTATCGTGTACTGGTGACACTGTTGTCGTGCTCACTAGAGACTTATTTTGATGGGTTTATTCTTACTATTATCGCATAGTTAACGTTTAGGATAGTTTATTGGACTCGACCGTAAAAAATATCCAGCTGAATAGCTTCTATCGGAGTGTCTATTGCCGCCGCAAACTTATATTTTGCAAGCAGAGTTGTTCCGCTCGAAAGAATGACTTAAAGCCAGTGTAATTTCTGTATAGGATCTTTAAATCAAACTTGACCGTGACGAACGCGGTTGAGTGCCACGCAATGCTTTGTAGTTCAAAGTTCGGGTAGTTTTGCTACTGTTAAAGGGCAGACGTAATGCTTATAATCAGCTTGCTCGTCTCTTCACTCAGTTTCTTTTATGCGGGTACAGCAAAGTGACCCCACTGTACCTGATGATAAGCGTAATGGGGTCCAGGCAAAGTGTCGACTGAGAGATAGTTACCAGTCGCCAGTCGACACACTTATGCCGTCCAGTTCGAACTGGATATACACAAGCTGATCCCGGAACGCGACATACTTCCGTGGACAACTAAGGCAACACACCTTGTACAATGTACGGTGGTCGCTTTCCAGGCAGATTTTCTTCTTTGTGGTTTTCTTCATGACTGAAGGTCATGCCCGTTTTGGTAAGCCTTGGTGGTGGCGCTGACAAGCTGCTTCCACTCCACCCTGTCTTGTGCCTGTCGCAGAGCATCCGTGACTGGGATTCCCATGACCTCACTGATGGTGTCAGACCATCGGGTAGGTGCTCGGCCTCTGGGTCTTTTGCCATCTACACTACCCACTACAACCAGCTTATCCAGGTTGTCAGACTGCCTTCGTCCAGGCAGATACATAATAATATATCCCACCACAGGTTAAAAAAACTCCAAGTAATACCCCAGTTTACACGGATAAACTGTAAAATAACTGTACTTAAACGTGTAAACCTAGAATTCTATTCATAACGTATAACATTTAGCCAATATTGAAAGACCAGTACATATTCATAACATGATAATATCACCACTTTAGGTAACCGTCGGCTTAGCTCGGAGTCATTGTGATTCACTTAAGATAGCCTTCATCGCTAATTGTATGTGATTTGGAGTCACTCACCACGAATTAATAGCTCTATTGAATCACAATGTTCTGATAATAAATCCTTGTACGTTCGATATGACACATCTTAATGTGTTTTATGGCTTGATAAACCACAACAATGATATATGATCAGATGCCAGTGTTATTACTTACTAGGTGTTCGCGGCATTTCCCGCTTTAAAAGCCTTTCTCGCTACAAAAATACCTGAACACTACGACGCCAGCGCCATCTATTTAAAAATTCTGTTTAAAATATGCTATTATTTCCCATGGGAGCAAACTACCGTAATAAAAAGTAACCTAGTTAATCCTAGTTAATAAGTTTCTACGTTTAGTTCTAACAAACATACAAACATCCAAACATTTTCACAAACTTTCCCATTTATAATATTAAGAATAAAATTATATTACTACGTATATAGTTAAATAATGAATCCTTGGACGCCCGCGGTGGACACCGGTGTCCATTTATATAAGGAAATTAGCTTATAGCTATATATAAGCGGGCGTTGACGGGTTAATATTAACAAAATAATTAAGTAAAGAAAAAGACGTAAAACTAGACACCACAAATTACAACATAAAGGAACCAAAATGCATCAAAAACAACTATCAATGTATAATACATACAGTTCGTTTTAATTAACCCTCAAATAACCATATACAACGGTCGTAACAACGGCAGAGAGCGTGTTATGCCTCGAAACAGTGTTAACGTTACGTCTATACTTATGACTGCTTTGAAAATCGAATATAGCTGTCGCATAGTACTATCAATTTAAATCAAAGACTTCGTAAACAAACATCGTTTTCGATGAAAGTTTCGTTTGAACCTCTCTTAATTACATTCTTGGGTACAAAAATAAGTGTCGCGTTAACTTACTTATATTCGGAATCCAAGGTAATATCGTATCTTATACAGTGACAAACGTTATATGTTTAGATATGTTATGTGATGTGTTGTGTCTGTAATTTGTAAATGTGTCATTATTAATTTTGTTGTGATTGTAGTAGTATGAACTGAATAACGCAGCCGAATTTCTATTTGTTTTTACTGATTTTTATATTGTTTCTTTTCATAATAATAAAAGCCTGTTAAAAATAGACTAATTGAAGCCCATAAAATTTTAATTTAAAAATACTCTAATTCCGTTCAGTCAGAGCTGAGCGAGTATTTAGAACGCAAACACATTTCACAATCCATTGACTTTCCGAATCGATAAAGTACATAAATGAAATGAACTAGGAAAAAAAGCAAACACGGTCGTGCAGCGTGCAATTCTAATAAAACTAAGTGACGCGTACGTGTTAGTTGGGCCGACGGAGCGCTTTACTTCGGCCAAGTTACACGAGAAAACTGTTCGGTATTGAAAACGTTCAGTTCTATTATTCACATATTGGGTAGGCAATAACTCAGAGTTGGGAACACCTGTTCTTCCGTTGCAAACAAACGGCGCATGATCGAAATTCATGTTGGTTTGGATGGCGTCGTGAGTCATCACAAAGAGTGATGGGACTCGTGTTTGCCACGCACGGTTCGGATCTCACGTACGAACGTTAATTTTATTACCGGGTCAACGATATGCTCAAGTATTACCGGGAGCCTACGATCCTCTCACTCAAAAGTTGATTGAAATCGTGTTTTATCAAGGGTTTTGCCGATACGACTGTATCTATGGTCTGTATTCGATAAAAACTTACAAATGTCTTGAATATAACACGGTATTAAGTATCTAATAAAAGAGTTTTTGATATAGTATATTATTTAATAGAGCTACTACGCATATTTTATGAACAGTGCAGTTTCTATTTATGTCGATTGAATACTCGTTTTATTGGTGCATAAAATGTCCATAATCGTCAATTTCATTCAATGTTTAAGTTTGAGTAGGTTAACGAGTTATTCCGCAAAGTCGTATGATGTTATCTGAACGAAATTTGCTTATAAATCCTGATATTTATACGCATTATTAAGGTAATATTTAGTGCAAACCTTTTAAACAACCTTTGTTACTTCAATTTTCACCATTCCTACAATAAATAGGTACATATGCATTGTACAAAGCCCATTTAAATATGGACAAAAAAATATTCGCGTTCATACTCGAACTAGTTTTTAGCCCCATAGCAATAGCATTCTATTTATATTTTATACACAGTTCAACGCGAACAAAAAGTGGACTTGTAAGTCATATTGATTTTTTTGGCAATTTCGTTTTTGCAGAGGTTTTAGGGGTACGTAGAAAAGGGTTCATGCTTTCAACGAATCAGTAAAACATGAATGGGAACACATAGTAATGTATGCCAGATTTATTATGAAAGTTAAGGAAATAACACGGTTTGTTCATGTCACTATAAAGACATTCAACTCATAAATGAGGAAGGGTTATGCCCAAACAATGCTGGTAGGTATATATTGTGTACATTGGTACGTTAACCGATAATTGTCATGCTATAATTGACAGTCCCTGTGGCATGGGTGTTTGACTTGTCTTTGAGGCTAAAGCGGGTTCAATGCTCGAACCAAGAATAGAATATAGATGTAGGCACTAAATGTCTCTTATTTCCTTATAGTCACGATTTTGCACAAGATGTATGTGGAAGTAGGGGGAACCCTTCGGTGGTTGAGCTTTTTAAATTTTATAGTTTAGGGAATGAAATTTTAAAACTCTTTTTCACCTATTCTGGAGCCACCGATTTAAGCAGAGTCGCTGTCAAAACGTGTTAAAATTATTAAGTGGAATATTTATGTATGGTCTGACTGAGTTGCAAAATCCGTTCACATCTGGAATGCATTTTAATGCGAAGTTATCACGTGATGTCATGAAAGGAGGTCATATATTTTGAGGCGCACTTTTTCAAGCACTTAAAGGACACTGTCGACAGATGAATTAAGTGTCACGGTGCGTCATTTTCCTGGGAGATGTGCATAGTGGGTATTTCAAATGAATCATGCTTCGTTCATAAACTAAAGAATCATTTTAATGGCATTTTTTTATAATCTATAGATCTATAGACAATAATATTTTTTCACCAAAACGATTAAGTTACAAAGTTCTGCATGGTACTGAATTTGAGACATTAGTTAAGTCTTATAATGACCAATAATGAAATTAACTACCGTTATAGTCGGCCCATGACAGTGATTTTATTAATCTACAAAACTTTATTTAAGTAACATATTTTACTGTATTTAACAAGATGACCAGAGGTAAAAGTAATTTTAAAGACAGAGATGCTCTTTCAGAACTTAATACCCGGTAATAGTTGGTGATAGCCGTTATTAAAGTAATTATATGTTAATTAAAACTTACCCGCGGAAATCTAAAACGCATTCCAGCATTAGGTGAACTTGTGAGCAATTTTGTAGTTGTTCATGAACTCGGTATAGTGTGAAAAATGTTTTTAAGTTCATGTTTAACTTTCATTTGGTATTTTACTATTGTTATTCGTTTAAATATGAACATAAATGTCCAACATTTACCAATATGTATTATATTCTGTTTAAAACAAATTTAAATGAATTCATTTGTATTAATAGGGTTTTAAGGGATAATTATGATGAAATATATTTAAAATACTCGTATGACGATATAAATAAATTAAAAAAATAGTTGAACACATTTCATAATAACTACGTAATATAGACTCTTTTATTCTCAACAAAACCAGATCCGTGTAAATATTAAATGCCCATACAAATGCCCTATAATCTACATTTTAAACTGCATACGTGCAAAACAGCAAAAATAAAAAAAATAACACAATACAAATATTTCTGAAAGAACAATGCATCGTTAAACAACAATATATATAAAACAATCATTTACCACATTGTTTTTGCCAATCCATAAAGTACAGTTGACACATCTATCAATTGCAAAACGTCCGTACCTGAAATTAAAGAAAAAAACATGTTTATTTTCCCGGTATCAATACCCGAACAATAGATAAGCTGTATAGTTCATGTCCCATACAAGAAGGTGCAAATTGTCAATAGAAATATTGCCGAAATGTATTTTGCTAGACACGAGTTGCTTTTTATATGTCGGCTGAGCAATTTCGAACCTTCAACACTTGACATAAGGGTTATTGGTTAGGAAATCAGATCAAAGCGACGTGAGATGGATAGAAAAATCTATCGAGTGTTTTGTCAGGGTCTGGTCTCAGTGTTCCGTCGGGTGACAATGATCTTTTTAACAAAAGACTTTCAACATCAGATGACTGAGTCATTCCTTTGCAATTTGCGTGACTCATTCGCATTTTAGATAAGCTGTTTAGGAAAGTTAAAAAAGGAGCAGGTAGTATTAACAATAGGTCAAAAAAGGAAAAAAAAACAGTAAACGGAATTTAGCGTAAAACACTGATCAATATGTATAAATCACCCAAGAATTTCCTCATTCATAAGCATATGTCTATAACAACATCGTTTAGAAATAAATTACCCAAGGTATAAAACTTATTTTGGGGTTAACTTGGCATTATCGTATCAATATTTCTTTCTGCTTCACCAAATCCCTGATTGATTGATGAGTTTAAACAAAAACCAAGGCCGTAGTCTGTCACGAGCTACACACTTGTTACTTTCTCAAACAAGACGTCTATAATAACAACGTCAAACTATTGACACGTCTGCAAACAATCTCAAAGAAGATGCTCATTAGAATTCTGACCCTTTGAACAAACGCGATGACAGGCACTTTTTGAACTACCTAAATAAGAATAAATAAAATTAGTACGTCATAAAAAGGCGATCAAAGAATTGAGGTGGCCCGGTCCTAATGCGATACAAAAGAAAAAAATGTTTAAAGAACATCTCGGGAGAACATCATTCATAATTACGAGACCGGAGAACCGTCAAGTGATCACGGAAGACAAGAAAAATATGAAACTTATCTTTACTATATAAGAGTTTGGTCCCTAATAGATATTATAATGAATCGATTTAGGACGGAAAGTACTGGGCATTTTATTACATTCAAGGTCACATAACGTGACGCAAAGAAATTGGTGAAGCTAGACCATACATGAAATATTTGGGTAAAAATATATTTCTCCCTATTTTATTGCAGACTTTTAAATTCTTAATGTCGATAAGATAATATTGGAATTTCACTTAGAAGGCTTACTTCTTAGATTTGAGTGGGCACAGAATTGTAACTCTTAAATTGATTTGCCACGAAACAGTTACATTAATGAGTCTATCGCGACACTAATTGGCCAATTATTTTAAACATAGCATCCAATCACTTGGTCACAGTCAGTCTACGATTCTTTCGGTCACAGACTTCCTATTTTTTTTTAATAGGCTTACTTCTGCTACCACCTCACCGAGTGATGATGCAGTCTGTAGTACCGTCTGGACACTAAATTATATAACTTACATTAATAGTATTGAAATCATACAACACAAATTTGTTAAACACCTTAACTATAGGAAACATAGATACTCTAGCAACTAGAAGAATCTTGTAGATATCATAAGCTCACCAGCCTTGAAAACAGGCGCACATTGATGGACATGACTTTTCTGCATGGTGTATTTAACGGATACATTGACTGTCCAGATCTCGCTACTAAATTATTATGTTTTTCAGTGCCAAGAAATCGTACACGTCCTATGAAGCTTTTTACTGTCTCTCACTTATCCACGAATTATGCACAGAACTCAATTGTTAATAGATTACACAGAGTCTATAACAACAATTTTTTTATGACTATATTTTTCACGATGGCAAAAGACGTTTTAAATCCGATATAGTTAAGATCCTACATGAAGGCAATGTATAGAATACCCATGCACACACACACACACACACACACACACACACACACACACACACACATACACACACACAAACACAAATTAAATTAATAATATAAAAAAATGATTTACTTTAGGCTGCGTAATGTTTATTAAATTGTTATGTAATTTGGCTGTAAGATGTGTCATACTTGTTTGTATTATTTTACATTAGAGTGCTGTGGATTTTTGTAAAATAAATAAATAAATAACATTCACTTTAGATTTGAAATCGCCTAGATTGTATTGATCGGAAACAAAGACACCGGTAGAGCGTTCTATTCTTTAGTGATTCCCATTATGTACTTCTTATGTCAACGCTAATAAGTGCTGATGAACTCTAAATAGTACGAAACAAAGTCGCTATTCGCATCTGCTTCTTTACTTCCAATCCCTGGATACTTGAGGATTCTATAGGGCATCACATAATTCTAAACTAAAAGTATAGTAAAGGCGCAGTACATATGAATCGGGAAGATAAATTATGAAGTAAAGCGTGGTATTTGCGCTATGTGCAGCGAGGCGATAATGGCAAGCGGACATGTGGCACAAGGCCGGGGGACACGGTGCTTTTTTTCTTTGGTTACGTAATACGGGAACGGCAATTCTGGAATGAAAGCAAATTGATTTATGAGATGTAGAATGATTTCAAGATATGGGTAAATATTTAGTACGAAGCAAGGATGGGTAACGTGATAGTCATAACTGGTTTTAAGAAAAGGATGATCTTATATTTAGTACGGATCGTCGTCTTTTTTAATTTTAATAGTTCGCTCTATTTAAGTTACGCGGTTTAGCATCAACATAATACACGCGTAAGTACTATCAAATATGAATGAATCATTATTATTATTATGAAGACATTGAAGGATGCAAAGAGTTCTATAACTATACTGTTTAATGTCTTTGGATGGAGGTTACTCCAACGTATCTAAGTTTCTTAATAGAATTGAAGAACGTTGAGTGCTTACTCTACTCTTAGTAGGTAACTTTACTTACGATGTTAATTATTTTACTAAGGATCTTTTATACCATGACTTCAAGCAAACGGAGTATAACGGTGTATGACGTAAACTTCGTTAAGATGCAAATGAGGAAACATAGTGGCAAATTTAAAACGCACCTGGGCGTAGACATAGGGATTTGACCTTTTTACCTCCGTGATCCCAGGACAAAGGGAGCGAAGGGGCGGATGGCGATGTCCATTTCGCACAGATGGGTAGGCAAAATTACAAGCGTCGAGTCAGCCACGGTCAATTTCAACCTAGATATTCGCGGAGTATACATAAAGTTAATGAAATTTTACTAAACTTTGCATAAGCAGGTGTTAGCCTTTTCAGAACTTATAATATGAGATGCTTGCTTATTTGCATCTGTTTTAATTATGTAACTAGAGTATAATATAAATGAAGCCCTATGCTATTTTTATACGTGCCATAATTCATCAATTAAAATGAATGTTTGTTGGATCGATATTATCATTTTTCTGACCTTATCTTGACCGTTGTCCGTTTCGGCAAGGTCAGATCATCTAATATCGCATCTAAATATTTATAACCATTCACCAGTATATCATGTCTATGTGAGTTTTAATGACATTAAAACCACAACGACACTGCCATTGTATTTAAAACAATGGTAAGCGAAATATTATCGATTTCAATTTATTTTTAGTATATGTAATGGAAATGCGGTTTACGCAGTCCATGACGTGTCACCCGTCACTGTTCTCGGAAGGATGAACAATAAACCGCACGCAAATGCGGGTTGTGCCTATTGTTATTGACAGACTTATTACATGTGCAAAACTTGGTCAAAATTGCTATCAAACCCTTCATAGCATGTATATGCGGCCAAAATTGCTGTCAAGTTCTATTGTACGAATTTTCATAATAAACCTTAATTATTTGTGTTTCTATAAATCGTAATGGTTCCATTTAAATGCTCAGAAAAAGGCCTTAGTTTGGTTCGTACGCACCACCATTAGTTACACAAAGGTAGTCTAGTAATGGAGATTTGGTCTAGCGGTCGCCCGATGTCTGCTACCTCGCCGGGTGGTTATACACTGGATAGTAAGACCAGAGACCTCAGTATAAACGCTCAGTAAGCCCTAAGACTGGGCAGTAGTGATAAAACACTTTCTTCACGAAAAAAAAATAACTAAGTAATGATTAGTGTAAGGAAACAAAAAAGAATGGTCAAGTAGGGACTGAAGTAAAATCTAGGCAAGTATATCGTGTACCTGTGCCACCTAAATCCAATAGCAACCAGAACCAATGCATTCCGCTCGTCTTTGCCGTTTACATGTTTTAGTCGTATAACAATGGAAAAAGGCTTACAAAATAGTAATTTTCGCAACATAACACAAATAAACCAACGGATCAATCACATCGCAGATGGCTTAATATGTCAATAAGCCTGTATTGGCATGTCACGCCAGTCATCCGAAAAATCTGTAATGCCACCTGAATCAGAAAACATCGTATGCCATTACCACGGTATATCTTGTATTAAATTGTTAGCTAATATTATAGTAGAAATATTGGATGTAGTTCAACAAAAAGGAATCAGTCAATAGAATCGTCAAAATGAATCGCATTAAAATTGGTTACAATTCATAGAAAAATTATTGAGCAAGCGTCTAATGGACATGAGTTCCTATTATAAAATTTAGTTGAACAAAGAAATATTTTATTTCAAATGCCATTGCAAAACTATTCTACTAATGTTGTTGTTTCTCAGTGTTTTTGTTTCTGTTTCGTCTGGTCATCTGGCGTAGTAATTTTTTATTTCTTCTGTGTATGTATCCGCCTCACTTGACATTGGCAAAATTGTCCTAAAGGACAGAGCCAGATAGGGGAAAAAAAAAAAAAAAAAAAAGGCTTGGATTGTAAACTAAGCCTTAAGCCCGTTGCAGACTAAACTAAGCTAAGTTAGTTTAGCTTAGCTCATATAGCTGAGAAAATAACAAAGTGCATAGCTTAGTTTTTATAGTTTGCGGTCTGCATACAAGTATGAAAAAAATACCTCAGCTATTCGAGGTAAGCTTAGTTCTTGGACTACAACCGACATCATAGTTTAATTTTAAATCTACTTTCATACAGAAAAATTGATTTAAAAACCTCACGTTTATGATTTATCCCCATGAATCACGCTTATATAACTTGGAACCGAATAGACAATAGCAATGACAATAGCAATCCATAAACCACCCATTTCTTTTCTTTTATGTTTTTACGTAAGAAATACTAGATACGCAAATTAGTCATATGCATTTTGTAGGAAATGAAAATATGTGTTTTTCACTTTCATTAAAAAAATAATTGACTTATAATGTTCAGAACCAAGTAAACCAAGTTATAACAACGAATGCAAATGAAAAATCCTCCCTTAATTTAATTTAATTGTTGAAATACTAAAAAAACCATACTCGTGTACTCTTTCCAGGAAAAAAACATTACCCATGTACAATAAAAACACCATCGGATTCAAAATAATATGAAAGTTTTTAAAATCCAATACACCACTCGTAAATATCGGCACGGGCGGACAGGTATACATTTGTTTTTGCTATGGACCGACGGCCAGCTCAATTATTGAAATAACAAATATTTGGCAGCACAGTATCGCTTCATTATATCAAGGTTCCGTACTCAGTACTTTGCAAATAATTATTGTAAACTGTGTAATGATTTTAACGTGCTTTGATGTTATTTAATGTTGTTATATACAATCTTACACCAACAATTGGGACTTCGAGTACTATAATTAGCACAGCGTTAATTATTAACAACAGTAAAATTAATGCTTAAGTTATGTGAATCATTATTTATAGATCTACTGAATTAGTTAATGGATGTTAGGTAAATAAAGATCATTATTGAATGCAGTTTCTGTTAACTGAATAAACACATTGCACTATTCGCCTTTGTAAATAAAGCACTGTATAGTGTAATTCATCTTCATACTCACTTCTAAAGACATCTTAATCCTAAAATGTTTTGTTAAGGTTCCGTACCTCAAAAGGAAAAAAGAACCAGACAAGTGCGAGTGGGACACGCGCACCGAGGGTTCCGAACAAACTTCATAAGTAGGTACGTTAAGAAAGTGTCTAACATTATTACTCTAATTAAAAAACAAACTAGGTTAAAGGACAATCTTAACTTTGCCGTTCGATCCCTAGACATGGTTATTGCACTAACCGCATATAAATGTAATAGTAAATTCGTTTTTATTTTATTTTTAAAGTACATATTTACAGTTGGCAGATGTTTTCCTTTACATGTGCTGTAAAACCTTACTTCTAGCCAAATTTCATGATCCTAGGTCAACGGGAAATACCCTATAGGTTTTTTTACATAATCACCATCCAACTAATATCATAAACTTGAAAGTTTGTAAGAATGTATGGATGTATGTTTGTTACTATTTCACGCAAAAACTACTGAACGGATTTAGATGAAATTTGGCACACGGGTAGATCATGTTCTGGCTTAACGCATAGGCTACTTTTTATCCCGGGAAAATATAAAGCGGGACTTTTATCCCGGAAAAACTTTTTAACGGGAATGGAGCCGCGGACAAAAGCTAATATACCTATGATTATCAGTAACGACCTTAATATTCATAATCCCTGTTAACGGTTGGGCGAATCTCTAACCCTCAGCGGTTTATTAGCAGGTGGTCAACAAATATTTGAGGCAGGTAGACCGTTTATCCACAATGCTATGACAACGTTATTATCTGTATGGATTATGTTTCGCCGTATTTTTAAGTATTATGCAAATTTATTATAACTTAATACTATGTTATAGCCTAATTTTGGACGCTTTAGTACTAATTTCCAAGTAAATAGCTAGGTGATAAAAATTAGGTAGTTAACTTAATTTATCATTAAGCTGATAATGATGAGCTTTTCCCGGTAATTTGAAAATTAAGTGTATAGTGAAATTCTACGTAATTTTTTTAGAGAATTCTTATTATAAAAATGATAGGAATTATGTCCAAGAGTTGCCATATTTGCGATATTATTTACACTTTTGCACCTAAATTAAGTTTAGTAAAATTCTGCGTATAATTTTAAAGATAATTCTTATTATAAAAATGATAGGAATTAATTCCAACAGTTGCCATATTTGCGATATTATTTACACTTTAGCACCTAAATCGTCGTTGTTCCTTGAAAAACATTCACTGACACCTTTATAATTGAGGTCGAATAAGTAATCTTACTAAATATCATAAATAGTGTAATTTATAAGGATTTACTGTAATCAAGTTACTTCCAAGTAGCCATAGTAATCATACCAGTCGATTTACTTACACGCAAAGGAGCAGCGGCAACCGCATTGCTGATTCGACGACCTTCGCTTATCTCGGCGCGATAAGGCCCAGTCTCGCTATCACGTTTAAGTCCTCCCAAAAGACCCTTTTTTGCCTCAACCAAAATGGAGCTAAATCACAGAGGCTATTTAAAGCTCGAATACAATTAAGGTCTTGTTTTTTTTACTATTTTTGAAACCGAGTGCTGACGGCATTATTTGCAAGGGCAATCTATTTCACAACAGCGAACTTTATAGCATTTAATTTGAATGCCTAAAAATCCGACCGGCTTATGAAATACGCCAATGATTATTTTGTTACGGCCTAAAGTTATGATTTGTTGTGAAATATTTTTAGTGATACAGTTGCAAAAACACGAAAACTTCGATTTCAATCAATATTACATTGAATATATATGCTCGCCCACTATCACTTCACGGGACGGAATAGGCATGGCGAAAATTGGGGAAAGGCGCGCGCGCGTGTGTGAGTGTGTGTGTGTGTGTGTGTGTGTTAAATTCAATATCTGCAAATCTTAAAACACCTCGGAATGCCCATTATATTCCACTGGTCACAATGTCCTCCAAACCCGTACACAACAACGCTTGCATAAATAATTCTATAAAGTTAATGTAAGATGTAAAATGGTTCAGTGTTATAATTTATCGATTTTCTAGCTTTAACAGGTTCGAAACCAGATTCATAATCATAAGTATTATAATTCTTATGCAAGTTTAACTGCATGGTAAATTTAAATATTTGAGCACGCAAGAATCATGTAATAGATACAAGGCGATTTTATTACATACATACATACATAGTATCACGCCTCTATCCCATAGGGGTAGGCAGAGACCATGGATTGCCACTTTGCTCGATTCTGGCACACCACTTTCGCTTCCTCTACCTTCATCAATCTTTTCATGCATTCCCGCCGGTTCAGGGTACTTTTGACCTGGCCCTTACTTAGAATGTCAGATATCTGACATTCGAAAGTTCGGTGCGGTCGACCCCTGCCGGCCCTTCCATCCACACTCGCCTTATATATCCTCTTTGTCATTCTCCTATCATCCATCCTTTCCAAATGCCCAAACCACCTTAGCATACCCTTCTCAATTTTAGTCACCACATCCTCAGCGATTTTATTGACTACAAATTATAATTAACTCACTCTAATACTACTAAATCTTTGATTAATTAAAGTACTAAATATTCATATTTTTAACAAATAACTGCTGTCACTTTCTTAATAATAGAAATCCTTATCAGCCCTTTCTTACTATTTGATTAATATTCATCTAGGAGACTAATTAGTGTTCCCAGACTCACAGAGCTTCACCGCTTGGTGTCATATAATGTATGATATTTCGTATTGTAGATAGTTTAGACTCTAGGAAGGCCATAGGTTACTTTTTATCCCGGGAAAATATATAGAGGGACTTTTATCTCGGAAATCTCTTTTAAATCGCTAGCAAACGCTAGTCTTGAATAAATCCTTTATACAACATTATAAGTAATTCACGCTTTAAAGTATTAAATCATAAATAGAGCTGTTAATCTCTGTATTCCATTTTAATGTCAGTATTACTTAATAATGAAATCTATTAATGCTGACGCAATGACACTGGCATAATTCGATTACTTAATGCACACCTCAGTCATACGTAACTAAACTGCATAAAATCAGTTGTTATTTACATACGTAGCTATTAGTATTCTTTTAATAGGTGAATTCATAGTTTTAAGAAATGTAATCCCGCGAAAGACACATTTCCATGACACGTTCCATGCTGACGGCAGATGGGGCACAATAGTTCCCAAAGACCACGTACCGTCAAGCGCAAGACGTCCACCATCAAGGTGGAAGGACTACTTGACAAGGAACACGCTGGATGCAGGCAACTTTTGACAGGTCCCTTTGGAAATATTTAGGGCAGGAGGCCTTTGTTCAGCGGACAACTATATGTGGCTAATGATGATGATGAGCACATTTCAATTTAATTATGGTTCAATAAAAGGTAGACGAATGAGCTAAGCCACTTGATGTAAAATTGGAAAGTGAATCGCACCTACCGATAACCACGACCGTCACGTCACGTCACGTCACGAAGTCATGGTCGCTATGTCCTTTAACCTGAAAGGAATGCTAACTGAGGAAAGCTGTTACGCCTACGGTAATCTTCCTGACTGTAATGCAACACCAAAATGGCACTTCGTGTCGGTTTTTATGAGTACGATCCCGTTCAAGCCGGCATTGATGCTGAAAACAAATGTTCTCTAGAATTAATCGAATTGTACGCAATCACTAAGTATGAAGCTATAAATCCAGCTTTGGTTTAATAACATCATAAAAAATATTACTAAACTAAAAGCAATACGCAAATCTGGCATACGAAAGAAAATAACACAAAAATCTCGCAGAGCCGACATGTCAACATACATTGCCAATTTGTCGCTAGAATGTATGCTTTTGAAAAGACCGCGACAAGAATCTTGTCCTTTGAGGGTTGAGAGCACTTCGTTAGTTCGCAATAGGTAGATCCTGCACGTCTGGAGCCTTGGAGTACTCTTTGAAAAACTCGGAGAAAACGAACGTAATGTGGGTGCAGATGCTGAGTGGCGTCGCGACGAATTAGAGGCTTGAGTGTGAGTATAGTCATTGAAATCTACTCGAGAGGTCACATACTCAGTCTTAGCAAGTACCTATATTGCACATACTTTCTGATCTATACTAATATTATAAAGAGGAAAGATTTGATTGTTTGTTTATAATGGATAAACTCAAAAACTACTGGGCCCATTTTGAAAATTCTTTCACTAATAGGAAGCTACATTAACAATATAAAGTCCTGAGGGCTATAGGCTACTTTTTATTCCGGGAAAATATTTTTATTCCGGATTTCACGCAGGCGGAGCCGCGAGCAGAAGTGTAATATATTATATGATGGGATCGCTTGAGCACACAATAAAGAATAGTACTGTATTGTTTCAAAATTTGTAAGATGTTAGTATTTTTTTTTTAAATAGTGTAAAATTGATAATTATTATCTATCATTGGCTTTATCGATAATATTCATAGAATTGGGTTCTTATGGGAGTTTTATTCCAGACTTTAATATGAACGGAACCATCGTAAAGGCTAGTCTTAAGTTAACTTATTACTTATTTTAACTGGTGGTAGGTCTCTCATTATGTAAGAGGCCGTCTGGGTGGGTACCACCGCAATGTCTATTTCTACCGCCAAGCAACAGTGCACGCACTGTTGTGTTTCGGTTTAAAGGACATTGTAGCCAGTATAACTACTGGACATAATGAGACTTAACATCTTATGTCTCAGGATGACGAGCGAAGTGGAATGCCACACAGTACTTTGTAAGTCAAGGTGCTGGATGGTGTTGTTACTGTTTATAGGCGGTCGTATCGCTTACCATCAGGCGAACGGCATGCTCGTCTCGTCATTCTATGCTATAAAAAAAAAAAAAAAATACAAATGCGAAAGTTTATGAAAATGTTTGGATGGTTGTTAGAAGTAAACGCAAAAATAACTAAACGGATTTGGATAAAATTTTGCACACGGGTAGGTCATGTCCTGGATTAACACATAGGGTACTTTTTATTCTGGTAATTTGCTTCCATGGAAAATACTAGATACTTATAATCCGATTCTTTAAGTAAATGGCGCTGGCGTCGTACTGTATTTTTAACCGACTTCAAAAAAGGAGGTTCTGTATTCGATCCGTACGTGTGTATGTATGTACGTAAGTTTGTATGGCCGCGAGTTTCTCAAAAACTACTGATCCGATTTGGATGGGGTTTTCGTTATTCAAATGTATATTTTTCAGGGAAGGTTTTATAGGGACTTTTGTAGTGGGAAAGGCTTTTCACGAGGGCGAATCCGTAAGCAACACCTAGTTTAGAATAAAACTGAAATATTACCCATACTTACATTTTAAATAGACGAATAGCCTAAGTAATAAATTTGATTGCATCTATTTTCAAAACCAAACGCTAACACAAGTCTGGAACCAACGCCTTATTATGTCACGTGGGCACAGCAGGTTTTGAGCTATGATCTACAGTGCTCGAACCCCATCGAGATTTGAACCCACATCATTTCAGAACAGTAGTCAGATAAGGTTATTAACTGACCTACAGTTTCCCATTGAGATTTAATTCTATAAATAAGAAACAATTATCAACAATATTTCGAATCGATACTACCGACAGTGGTCAATCTCCATTGGGATTTGAACCCACATCTCTTAGAACAGTATTGCCGTTAATTGATTAACATATATAAGTAACTATTTAACTCTAATTAATCTACTATTTAGGAGAGGCCTATGTTCAGCAGTGGACATCACATGAATCTATAATTTTCCCATTATAGATTTTGAATTATTTTAAAATGATTATAGACTTAAGATTCGTCTTCAAGTCATTCCATTGCTAAAACGCTACCACTAAGATGTAAGCGATTTAATTTATTACCAAAGACCAAACTTAGTTAATTAAATTATTAGTGCTTTCAGTACTCTAAAAATCAGCATTTGAGGATGTAACCTTTACTTACTTTAAGTTCTAACAAAGCGGGCCTGTCACAAAAGAAGCTAATCCAATGGTTAAGTTGTAAAACGGAGTGGAGCGAAGGCACTGGCAACTTTTAAAAGAGAACTGTAATGTAATTTTCCGTCTCCAATAGAAATTTAAATAGAACCTTTGTGATCAGTACTGCCCTTATAGCTCCATGTAATAGTTTTAAAAGACGTTGGAGAACTGCGGGCTACCTTCATTGAATGCGTCATTTTATTAACTTCAATCGTGGCATGTTAATGTTTTAATATATATTCTTTATTTTATTCTTAATGGAATTTTAAAGGCATTTGCTTTAGACTGCCTCGGTTTTAGTTGTATTACGGACGTCTGTAATGCTGAGGTCTCGGGTTCGATCCCCAAGTCGGGCAAAATGGTTTGGATTTTTCTATTCAGTATCAGCCCGGAGTCTGGAATTTATGCCCGATATGGCGATAGGCTCGCCCCCTATAACATCATGGGATACGCACGGCGAAAAGTGGGTGCACTAGTTGCGCCTCTACCTACCCCTTTGGGATTAAAAGGCGTGAGTGTGTGAGTGTGTATTTGCAATAAAACCCGCATTAGGTCAGCAGGATTGATTCTTGAATAGACCTTGGTCTAAGATAAGCCTTCTTATTGGAGGTGACCCTTTCTCAGCAATGATAGTACGTACCTAATTGATCTCTTTAGTAATTCATTTAGCGTTTAAAATCCTTCACATTCTTACAGAGCATGCAAAATACATGTTATCAAGAGTTATGATTGTCTAAACCATTTAATATAAACAATAATAGCCAGTTATTATAATATTTTTATTATCTTGTAACATTGAACGAAACATGTATTAGATAATTAATCTGTTACAAATGCTTTTAGAAACTGTGTAAACATAAGTTTATTATCCAGAATTTATTATTTATGTTTTTATCTATATTGATTCTCAATTCACAGCTTACACGACCCAGCCAATTATGTTTCATTGCCAATCTCAAAGAAACCTTATACAGAGATAATAGTGTTTAGACTAGCTTAGACTCAGTATTTACACCCCATGTAAATAGGCTAGGACGTTGATGGATGTCGCAGTTATCTTCAAGATTAATGGACTTTCATGTTTTACTTAATTAACACAAGTAACGTAATACTGTGTTTGTTTGTTGTTTTTTATGTCATCCGTCTTTTATGATCAAATGGCTATTACCGATTACGAGCGGGCATTTAAGGGCTCATACACATAATCACGACACACACGCAGTTTCACGACGCGACGCCGTATCGTGTTTATGTGTATGAGCCCTTAGACTCCACACAGACGTTGTTACTTTCCGCCATGGTAGCCCTTAAATTGAGATCTTGAGTACTGGAGTCTTATATCTATTGAACACAAATAAAAGTGAAAATCGTTCATTTTATGATGATTATCACCGCTTTGAGCATGAATGCCAAAGGAATGGCAACTTTTCGGCATAGCGTAGACATTGTCCTGTTACTAATTACTATGAAGCACTATATCAGTTTCATAGTGTACCTAAGTAGGTATTCTCGGCAACATCAGCGTTTGCGCGGTGCCTTCATAGGATTTATATATTTTCCTACAGTATCAGCCCGTCTGGAATTGATATACTTTCTATTGTTGCTATCCTACTAATATTATAAACGCGAAACTTTGTAAGTATGGATGTTTGTTACTCTTTCACGCAAAAACTACTGAACGGATTTCGATAAAATTTGGCACACAGGTAGATCATGTCCTGGATAATTACAAATGCTACTTTTTATCCCGGGAAAATATAAAGCGGGACTTTTATCCCGGGAACACTAATAAACGCGCGTGGAGCCGCGGGTATAAGCTAGTCAAATATAAAATATCAAAAATTTCGGTAAATACTTAAACACACAATTTAATCTCAGAAACGTCTTACTATTATAGACCAATATCTCACAGTAGATCATTTTCCGGAGTGGCATGACTGGCACAGGACATTGATAAGATTTTTATTGGCGAAATATCGTATATTTTTATACACCACAATTTGGAAGATGTGGTTATGGTTGATAATATGCTTGGAGCGACATGGTTATGTTATCCGCCTTTATGTGCCATGGTTACGGTTCCTCTTATGATAGGAGGTATTATGGGAGGGAGTATAAATGATAATATCCGCATATGCTTTGAAAAACATATTAACTATACAAACGTTTTGTATATGTTACTATAAAACCCTGAACTAAGGTAAGTCCTAAAATTTTCCAGTAATATCTAAGTCTAGTATTGCTCGCAGCTCCGCCCGCGTGAAAATGTTTTTTCCGTGATAAGAAGTAGCCTATAGCACTCAGGAGTAATGTAGCTTCCTATCGATGAAAGAATTTTCAAAATAGGTTCACCAGTTCCTGAGATTAGCGCGTTCAACCAAACAAACAAACAAGCTTTATAATATGAATAGATTTTAAATAGTAAGAGTGCGAAATATTATAAGTTCATCTATCATTTTGAACTTTTAACACCGTCCACTCGGTAAATCTTGTAGTTTACCCCAGAGTCACATTAAATGTCAACTTTAAACATACTCTGTGTATTTTATTTAAAAGTGTTGCTTAAGTTGGAGCTGTGATCACTGATGAACCAGGAAAAAATATTTAAACATAAAACTCCTCTGAGTACATTTTGGGGTTAAATTTTTTGCTTTAGTTTTGTCATAAAAAGTTCTTCAACACACAGAAAGAGCTTGACTAATAATTAGAATAAACGATGAAATAAATATTTTCACTCCTAAACTAACATTTACCAACAACTATTGGTAAAACCTAGCACGAACCAAACTCTAATCATAAAAATCAGAAAAAGTATCCTTAGTTCACAAAATCCATTATATTTATAGTGGTAAACCTTAAGATTTAATAGTTTAACCTAAGATTTACCGATCTACGGGCTTTATCAGTAATAATACAACTAATTCAAGTAACTAGTATGAAGGCTTACCCTACATCACACCTGATCAAATATGTATAAGTTTTTTTAGTTTTCTTCTACCTTGATATCAAGATAGCTGTGACAGCTTCTTTTTTTAAAACGGCTTGAGCTACAAAATCCATATTATGGTAAATAATTACCCACAAATAAGTTACAAATTCCTGCATTACACTTGATTAAATATGTATAAGTTTCGTTAGTTTCCTGCTACCTTGGTATCAAGATATCAGTGACAGCTTTTTTTTTTAAAACGGCTTGAGCTACAAAATCAGTAACAAATTATAAAATGTACTTGTTTTTATTCTGCTAAATTGCTACTGCTACCTTGATAGAGCCACCAGACTTGAGTTCTCTTGGGTCTTAAGCCACATTCCTGTACCCAAAGCAACACAGCCGCCCATAAACAATAGTAAATCCCATGCAGAACATGAATCACAAATCACCGCTGGCACAAACTGCAATCAGCCTCAAACATTTGATGTTAAATCCAGCAAAACGAAATAAGTATTTATTTTCGTATTTTAATACGAGTATTAAGCAATAATAAACATGTAATAAAAGTATCCTTGAACATAACACCCAATTCTAATTGTTGGAAATGGTTTAATATTGATATGGAAGGATATTAACACAAAATACCTTAATTATACCCTTGTACGTTTACTGTCACTTTGTGTTAACATTATAAAACTCTTCGTTCGTTCCGTTTATAGCTTGGAATAAGCATTGTTAACTTCGTTGTGATGGAAAAAGTCTTAGAAACGGATTCGATTTGATTGCTGGAATTTATTATTACGATTGATCATCACACTAATATAATATAATAATAATCCCTTCCTAGCCGATTTCGGCCACGGCGGCCAATCTCCGTTGAGATTCAGCCAGGTACGCAGGAGATATTATAGTGCACAAGTGTGTGCGCAATACACAGGTGCACTCGCTATTCCTTCACTCTCATAGTCCGGTGAGACGGCAATCTGACATGACCGGAGAGAGATCAGGCGCAGGACCAACGGCTTTACGTGCTTTCCGAGGCACGGGGGTATCACACCGCCAACTTCCTGACTCCGAGCTGCGACTGAGTAATTTTTAAGATGGAAGAACCCAGTCACAATGTTTTTGGCCCGACCCGGGATTCGAACCCAGGACCTCAGCGCGCAAATCGTACTCGTAACGCGTACGCAATACAACTACGCCACCGAGGCAGTCAAAGTGATTCTTAACATAATTATATATTTTAACTTTTAAGCCGCACTTATAAATGCGAAGACTGTTTTGCTTACACGTCTTAATCACTGTACTGCTTAGAATGTGGTAAAAAAACACGACACGACTCCGTTTCGTTTTATTGGTATTGGTTGAGAGACTAACACTTTTTTGACGGATGGTATCATCTACTTTTCTACCGCCAAGCAGCAGTGTGCATGCACTGTTGTGTTTCGGCTTAAAGGACATTGTAGCCAGTGTAACTACTGGACTGGAATTAGACTTAACATCTTATGTCTCAGGATGACGAGCGCAGTGGAATGCCAACAGTACTTTGTTACTCAAGGTGCTGAATGGTGTTGCTACTGTTTATGGGTGGTCGTATCGCTTACCATCAGGCGAACGGCATGCTCGTGTCGTCTTTCAATGCAATAAAAACAAAATTATGTGAGATACCAATAAAGGTTCAATTCACTATTTTCCGGTTCATTTAAATATTAACTATTTTCCATTATTATTAGTAATTAACCCAATATATTGATATGAAATGACAATCATAATAACCTAATTCAAAGTGAGAATATAAAATAATAATCGTAGTAAACTTATTAACGGCTAATCACTGTTTGGAGCTAACAATGTTTGGCAATTGGAGTGGGACATCAAAATGGTTGCTATTTTCTATAGAACACAAAGATCATAATAATATTTACACATTTCGTGAATAAAACGCATATTATATACATTGGCTATATCAACAACAAAAAAACTATGTGAATTTATCCCTTATATGGCGACATGCTGGGCATTCATTGACTGATATGGTAGTATGATTGGTGTACAGTCAGCCACAAAAGTAGGTGAAAAAATTCAATACTTCAAATCTGTTTTAAACGTTAAGTTTAATTGAAAGTATTTTTCTTTATGTGAAGTAAATTCAATTCCTTTAATTTATTATTGAGAAGAAAAAGTACTTTGGTAAGAACACAAAAGTGTATAGGCGATTTGTAGTATCAAATTTTTTCAGCTTCTGTGAGTGACTGTACTTGCTGATTACCTCTTAGGGATTTCCCTAGTCGTGATTACGCAGTATAACAATCTTCTATATCCCTCCATTTGGTTCGCAAATGCCAATTATAAATCGCCAAATAAATGTATGGAAATTTTGTATCAAATATTCATTATAATTCGGCGCGGCCCATTAGCCTCCGATCGGCGCTATCTAATGATACATTGATGGAATTCAGCCCACAATACCCACATGATTACGGCATCTAAAGTATTCCGTTGCCTAGCAACCGCAAGGATCAATTAGCTCCCATGAATGTCATATCGAATATCTTTGAGCTTTCACATATGGGACATAGATCAATATGGCAAAATTGTGTGACGTTTGACATACGCTTCAATATTGTTGACAGAATCTCGGAAGTCAGTGATATAGTACATCCATAGATCGCTCAAAATTATTATCCTGTGGTACGATAGGGCGCAGATTAATAATGGCTTTAGTTATTATTCTGAGTGATAAGGAACGGTCCAGTATGGAACATAATTCACTTTTAAAATAAATAAAGTTTTAAATTTAGAACACGTTGAATTCAAATAGGATTGATAAGCAGTTCAAGGCATTACTCAAACACTGATAAAGGAATAATCTTACTTATCTTACTTATATCGTCATAACTACACTTCGACAAGTCATTAGTCAATAAGTTTATATTATAAAGTGTATTTAGTAGATAAATTGTTAAATTAACTATTTCATGCCATAATCTGAAATTATTTACTATACACAACAAACTACAGAAAAAAAATATACTTAACACTATCTATATATATAAAAATTTCGTGTCGCAGTGTTTGTTACCATACTCCTCCGAAACGGCTGAACCGATTTTGATAAAATTTTATATACACACTTTTTTCGGACAGTTTTTTTTATTTTGATGTGGCATTAAAAATACATACAACCATAAATTTTCTACCTTCTTCTATCGTCCCCTATTTTTAATAGCGATATTAGTAATTTAATAACTTAAACTTAACCCCGGTCGGTAACTGATCAATTATTTATTTTTTTCTACTAAAATAATCTCTAAAAAGAATTTATATGGCAAAACAACGTTTGCCGGGTCAGCTAGTCTTTATATAAAAACGTTTTTCCTCGTACAGCTATTTATAATTAAATTATCACTTCAGATGACTACTAAGAGCGACTTACCCACAACTCTGTAATAAACTTCATGGTATCGTGGGAAATATTTTCTGAGACCGCTGCGAGCTAATAGGCAAATAAATAACAAATCGATACCGTAATGGCTAATGGTGGACAATAAAATGTGGGAAGTCAAAGAATCTTATTAAAGTACTTTATTAGTATTATAAATGCGAAATTTTGGGAAGATGTTTGGTATTGGTTAGAAGAAAACCGCGGAAACTAATGAATTATTTTTGGTGAAAGATTTCCGCTTTTTTATGGGCACTGGGCTTCAAAATCTAACCAGGCTCAAACTTTATGGATATTCAATTGGCAAAATTATGGGTCTTGGATACATAAAAAATATAGTTTTAGACCTCTCCATTCAAAATTTACTTTTTTAAAAACGTTAATTTTAGGAGTAGTTTTTAAGCAAAATAAAATTATGTAAATCTCAAAATCGGAGGACTACAAAATTAAGTATACGATTTATTGCAATGGCCTAGTTTTTGAGAGTACTATCCAAATACATATAAAGTAAGTATCTTGGTTAGAATTTTAAGCCTGTTTTGGACATGTCCTTTGCAATATAGATAGTCCATGTCCTGGATAAAGGTATAATTTTGTCTTCGAGAAGTATACAATGATAAATTATTTTGGAAAACAAAATTTAAGAAAGATGTAAATAGGTCGCGACCATGCATAAATTCCCTTTTGATTATTTAATACTTAATACCATCAACATTAGTTTTATGTAAAATAGAGTTTAAACTATTGAATAAGTTCGTAAACAATATTATCGACTATTATTAGAAACGCGACGCGACGTCCTCTCAGCACTCGCCTATGAAGATGACCTACTTAATAGGTCGAAACTGGTCGGCGACTCTGACCAAGGAATACGTGAGTAAAACCGTGTTTGTAAGCTAATAATATTAGAAACTCCTTTATAGTTTATAGATGTTAGCAACAAAATACATTGTTGGCTGTTAAATGGTATATAAATATTTGCCATTTGAATTTTATCCAAATATATAATGCCAACTTTTTTGATGATCAAAAATTCCGTGTCTTTTTTTATATCTATACATAACATAACAAAACGCCCCAAATTTTAAAATGCATGTAATATACGTATAGCTTATAAAGCTATATATGACATATCACTCTAATTAATGGAAGTGCCGAATTAGCAGTAAACATACCCTATCAATTGATATCACAACATTGGCAGCATTTGTAATCAAACTACATTAATAGCAAGTAATAAATTAGCAAAACCAATATTTCTCTTGAATGTATTAACCGCGGATTTGAATATTTAGAGCTAATAGTCTATCCAATATCGCTAAATGGCATGGGATTATTGAATCCGACTAAATAAAGACTATCGCTCACATGGTGAAGAACCTGTCTATAGTACCGGCTCGCTATGATGGCCGTTTTGACGTCTGTCCGCTCATCAAGTTTCGTATTAATTCATAACTACGTTGAAGGATCCAATTGCTGTACAGTCAGCAGCATAAATATCTGTACAAAATCAAAATTTAAAATCTCCTATATACGCATTAAGTTAAACTGAAATATTTTTTCTTCGTTTGAAGTAAAGTAAATACCTTTTATTTTATTTTTGTGAAGAGAAACATAAGATTAGTAAGAACACAAAAGTTTGTAGGCAATTTTAAATTATGAATTTGTCCATCTACTTATGCTGCTGACTGAACATGATTGTCAATAGTGACATGCAGAAAAATTTAGGAAATATATATTTTACCACACAACTCAGTATTTGTTTTTCGAAACTCAAATTTTTGAAAATGAGATTTCGCCTTCCTTTTGTAATGTGTCAAAACGGCCATTGAAGTATGCCGGTACTATAATTCCCATACTTCATGTTCCGGGATCGATCAGTGTATCTAGAATAAAAATCATAATTCTAAACTCCCATCGAAGAGATAAATTTTCTTGGTTATATTTGAACTTTAACCTAACCATCGAGACTAGATTCATTTTTCCAGTAAAAACACATACTTTAACCAAGATTTTTACCTTTCACATGTACGGAGTGAATTGTTCATAAAAATGTTAAAAGATTCATTCATCGTTCGTGAAATGCAAACAAACAGTTCTCCACGTTTCTTACAGGTTTTGTTATTTTCGAGAAAAACTATGCACTATTTCATGTAAAAATAGCAACATCATAAGATTCTTCATACAAATTATTTATTCCAAGAAACACGGTACATTCATTGAACAGACCAAGCTGGGGGAAAAAATCCTAGGAATTTTTCATATTACATTTTAATTAATCTTACCGTGCACTTCTAAAATTGTTATTCTTTTTTAAAACAAAGTGCATAATATTTATGAATCCTAGCAACTCTTACATCTGTTAAGGTTTTTGCCTGCCATCCGAAGTCCTAATTCTCGGAACAAGATTGTAACCAATATTGGTATACAATAGATTGTTCCAGTATTCGACAACAGAAACCGTACAATAATTTAGCGCCACAAAAGCGGGGTTAATTCCTGAATTGAGGTATTTTGGTAATTACTGTTTTAAGTAATAGAATAAGTAAATACGCATACGCATACTCACGCCTTTTATCCCCGAAGGGGTAGGCAGAGGCGCAACTAGTGCACCCACTTTTCGCCAAGCGTATTCCGTCCCATGATGTGATAGGGGGCGAGCCTATCGCCATATCGGGCACAAATTCCAGACTCCGGTCTGATACTGAATAGAAAAATCCAATATCACTTTGCCCGACCCGGGGATCGAACCCGAGACCTCAGCCTTGCAGTCGTACCGTAATACAACTACGCCACCGAGGCAGTCTTATTAGTAATATCTCAGAACAATAACAAGCAGAATAATATACATTTTTTCATTCATCAACACGTTCTAAATTCAATCCTATGTGTAAAAACGTTCTAAATTTAATATTTTGAATTTCAATATTATTATTACTCTTCACTGCATTTACGGGTACTTTGCACTCCACTTTATCAAGCTGCCGCTGTTTTGACTGAGCCTGATTTATCTGAGACAGAGTAATTACGTTCAGTTATAAGCTGCGAGTCACGTGACACGAGTACCGGGCACAGATAATTAATTAACGGTACCGCAGTTCAGCGTCACGAGCACGTGGTGCGCGGTGTCAGGTGACTCACACAGGTGATTACTTTGAGAGGATATCGAAACTCCACTCCAAAGATAAGTTGGCGTATAAGGTTGAGTTTTGCATACATTTTTTTATAGTACTAAAAAAAGGTTAGCATATTCCTAAGGTTGATTTTCATGCGTATTTTCAATGGTAAATATATTTGAATTTATTATGAATAAATAAATTGATATTTTCAAATATAGAATGAAAATGGGTATATAATTTCAAATTTAATTAATATCTAAATCATTTTGTATTTGCTGAGGTTGAACTTTGGTATGGCTATACATAATAGTGCTTACTATTCATGGTATTTGTTGATTTATTTTGAAAGCATTTAATTGTAATCGCGTGTTGTTTGTAGCTACATACATTATTTCATTTTTTTTTACTAAATGCAAATAGTACTCAGAATTTATCATACACAAAGAAAGTTTTAAAACATTCATAAAATGAAGCAATAGACAAATTTAGAAGTATTACTTTTATAATACAATTGAGTATGTCGTAAGAACCCAAGATTACCTACATAACTCATAAAATAACAAGTGGAGCAGTTATACACAAGATTGAGAACAAGCATGATATGTTGTACGGTTTATTCTCTCAGGTGAAGAAGCACATTGCATCTCAGAAAGATTTGTATCTGTTTGAAGTAACCACAGCGCTTATTTAACGTCACCTACACATCTGGTGATACGTGTCTCTTTTTTGCACCACAAAATATTTCTAAAAATGGTTAGGTCCGTTCACTAGGTCAGGTGTTTTGGATAGGTCTATCAGTGTTTTGTCTATTTCTAACTTTATGCAGTACACTATAAATCTTATATGGTTTTACAGCCTAATCACGAAAAATGATTATAATAACAAAATGGTGAACGCAAAAATGTGCACAGCTTAGTAATTCTAAGTGGTGTTGTTTATACTATACTTATATTCCAAAAAAGTACGCCCACTTGAATCAATATAAATTTCTTATGTACAGTCAGCCACAAAGTAGATGTATAAATTCAAAATTTAAAATCGTCTCTACGCGTTAAGTTTAATTGGAACATTGTTTTTTATGAAGAGAAAACAAAAATTGGTAAGAACACAAAAGTGTAGAGGCAATTTGAAGTTTTGAATTTATTGAGCTACTTATGTGGCTGACTGTACTTATAAAACATATTCAATTTCTTCACAAGTTACATCAAACACAATCGGGAATATGAATAGCATCAGTAATAATTTATTGTTACGAACTTTCGCGATCATAAATTGAACGATTCAAGAAACGTTTCCATCGTCTAGTTTAGTACAAAATTTCCCTGAAAAAGTGAAGAAAAAGACATCTCACGACCTGCTTCAGTGATTATTGTTCAAAGTTCTATAAATTCGTTCTCTTTGTGTACTTAGACTACGATTTCTTCGTATTCACTTTCTACGGCGAACATTTTCAGTTTATTTTATCGTGGCACGACGAAATTGCTATTGATTTTAAGTTTGTTCTGAAAATAACGATCATCAGAAAAGTGGACCTCATCTATCGAGCATTAAATTAACTTTTACTTTAACTGGCATGCAGTTTGTCATTATATCGTACAGCATCACAGAATATCTTGGATTTATTCCAAGAATTTGTAAGATGCTAAAACCAGGCAGGTTAAGGATTATTTGCAGATCAATATAACGCCTTAGCAAACTGACGTCTTCTACTGGCGGGTCTTTGAAAAAACAAAATCGGAATTAATTTACCATATCGTTCCTTTTTCTGATGATTGTATACCGTCATTCTTATTCAGCTAGCTGCCGGTATTTCACTTTTAAGATGACTAAATCATTCGACTTTATTCAGGATATTCAAATGAAATGCATTCCTATCGGTGAGCCCTGCAATATTCCTCTTTTGTCTGACACCGAACCTTCCCGCTATCTACAATGACACTGCCTCTATAACTTAATTCCAAGCAGAAATCACTTTGAGGCAATCCAATTTGGCTTAATAACTTCCACATTTTCTAGACGGTATATTCTCTTATTACTTGCCGTTTCTTCTTAGTTAACTTACTTAATGTTTAGTTGATTTATAAAATGAAAACTAAGTAATATAAAATATGATATTATTGGAAAAGGCTTTCTTTCATGCTATAATTTCTTTCGCAATATAAATACTTGCTTTAATTTTATGAAATGGGCGATAGAGAAATATTTTATCAGCACTAAAACCCAACATTGAAACAGCAAAAAGAAAATTTTTGCTTTTTCTTTTTTTTTATATTCTCAATTCAAAAAAAATATCAATATCAATGGATTTACTGGAAAGTTTATAGCCGTCGACTCAACCATCACTTTTTACTACCTATTATGAACTACCCAACTATGTACCAACAGTTGTGCCCATAGCCAAGAAATTAATCGCACAGGAGCACAATCCGCTCTTTGCAGAAACACACTTTGAAAGTTTAATTAATTTTCTATCAGAAAATAAGCAAACTATTATACGCGCATTCATTAGTGCCCTTGTTCATGCAGTGCGAATTGTATGTGCGGTTCACTTGTTTCCTAGTTACAATTTTATTATTGCACCAAGTATTTAAAAGTATTAACATACCATACCATAATAGCCCTGTATTATATACTTTGTTTATCAATTATCGTTCACTTTAACGGTGAAGGAAAACATCGTGAGGAAACCTACATACCTGAGAATTCTCCATAAGAATTTCGTGGGTGTGTGAAGTCTGCCAACCCGCACTAGGCCAGCGTGGTGGACTAAGGCCTAACCCCTCTCAGTTGTAGAGGAGGCCCGTGCTCAGCAGTGGGCAGTATATAATACAGGGCTGATTGCATTGCATTGCATTACATATACTGCCCACTGCTGAGCACGGACCTCCTCTATAACTGAGAAGGAAAGGGTATTAAAAGTATTAGCAAGTATGAATTCTGATAAGGCACTCCCCCAGCAAAACGGCGCGCTAAGCGTATTTTGGAAAGCTATCTATTCGATATTAATAATACATATAGAAAAATAAATTAAACCTCATGTTTTTAGAATACGTTATCTTTACTTTGGTCGTTTCAAAGTTTTTGTAATGTGGATATTGTGTAATTAATTTCATAATAAAAATACCCCAAATTTGTCTATTCCGTGCATCTCCTAAAGAACAAATCATTTAAATTTGCAACCAACACTTATAGATGGACAGTCAAAAAGAAACATTTTGGTACTTTAAAATTTTCAAAAAGGCCTTAAATTGATTTGTTGAGTAAATTATTCGTAAATCTGCATATTCCCACCAGTAACAGCAATGTATGGAACGAATGCTCAAGGCCGTTTGCTCGAGGGTCTTAAAACACAAGTGTTAAAAATATTAGACGTAAAGATTCATTTTCAAGTTATATTTCCTATAGTAATAACAATAGAAAAGCGATCGGCTTGCAATCCATACCCTCAATTTTTATTATTAGAAAATAGAAACGTTTTCTCGCTCAAGAACGGTGGCAAGAAAGTACAAAGGGGCCAAGTGAGCCGGTCTTACAGCGGTAAAGAAAAACTGCGAACATTCCGGTGAGCGAGCAGACGGCTTTCTGCTTATTGAAAATTGTATTACCTCAGAATGTTACAGTGAGAATTTCACCCTCATTCTTTTATACGTATGAGGTTTAGTAAGTCTCCAAGTTTTAAAACTAACATGCTTGTAAGCTTTGAATTAACGTGTCCAGATGGCATAAAAAGTCGGAGTCGAAGCAAAAGGAACAGGATCTAAGCCGACCAAAGCAAATAAAGAAACTGAGGCAGATTGTTTCGAATGGACTTATTATTACGTCGGCGCAACCTACCGCGAGTCTCGGCCACTGTACGCAAAGCTAATCCTACAAAAACGTTACCATTATTTATTAAATGTTTATGGTAAAATTTATGAAGTATAGAATACAAAGAGTCAAATGCAGTGACAATGTGTAAAAGTGACCAAAAAATCTCAATACTCTATTTGACATATTTTAAACTTTACAATTTTTTTGTGAAATGAAATATTTGAAATCCATTAAAAATTCCAAAGAACAAAAGGATAATTTGCTGTCGCAAATTTATTCATTTATTATTTTTATTATACATGCAAGAATCTATACCAATTTATCTACAACCAATAAAAGAAATAAATTGGTAGCAGGTTACAACTTACGACTTATTGAATCATCTTCTGTAGTATGATTGCTTTTCTACTATTTTTTTAAGATTATTTACGAGTATATTACCAGAGATATATAAACACATGAAACCCTTTAAATTTAAACTAATATTCGTTCTCATTCACTTCTCGGGAAATAAATAAAATCATCAAAAACATTCAAACATGTTAGCGATTAAGCCCAATGTTCCCTTTTGGTCTTAAATTATAACTTGTATATTCATTGGTAATAATTTGTTCCCAACTGCGACCTTCATTAGGGTAGAGGCAGGTACCAGTTTTTTCGAACAGTCGTGTTCGGCATTATCTTGTAATCGTTCCTCGAACATCACGACTAGTATTTTCCATTCCATGATTGCTTATAGTTTTTTGTTTGCCTGTTAATTGAAAGTTGAACAATTGATCTATCAATGGGATTTTTGTATAAAAGCCTTATTATTGATTGCCTCAGTGGAGTAGTTGCGTACGCGTTACGAGTACGATTTGCGCGCTGAGGTCCTGGGTTCGAATCCCGGGTCGAGCCAAAAACATTGTTACTGGGCTTTTCCGTCTTAAAAATTACCGCCGAAACTGGCTAGGAGGATTACGTTACATATCGACGCTTGAAAGGCAATAATATCTAAGCGACATTTAGCAAATTTTTCAGTAGAGCGCTTTAAAGTTTTGATTTTGACAAAAAAAATCATAATTAATTAACCATTTGCTGCATAAAATAATTGTAACTGTTTTAGGAACCTCTTAATTTTTGACGTTTTTTGAGTTAAATTAACAGCCCTGAAGATTATAAATAAAAAAGTTAACGTCGCTTAGTTAAAAATTACCTAAATTTACAAACAGGTAAAATCATCTAAATGGATCATCTTATGAATACCGTAACAAGTAAATTTAATGAAATACAAATATTTGAAAATGCGCAGTTGGTAAAAATCATATAAGGATATCTAAACATATTAATAAAATCGAGTAAAAATATCTATAGCTAAATTATTGGGTCACACGATCGTGGAGAAACATAAATACGTGCATAATATTGTAAATCTTGTTATTCCTACAAACATTGAACTACTTAATAATCAGTCAATTTTAATAATAATCAACATTTTATTGTTAGATAAACATACTTACATCCAAAATATAGCATAATGATATAGAATTTGTTAATAGCCAACACTTATTTCTTTGGAGTGAGTTTCTCGCCTCAAATATACGATGAGCGGAAGGACATACAAAATTGCCTTATCTGAACATTTACAACGGCTTGCTTAAATATCTCTGTGTAAGCATAACTCGAAAGCAATAATATTATAATTTATTCATTGTGTTGGAAACTCATAATTTTCTCTCTAAATTTATTTTTGCTGAAAGCAAATACATACGTACACACCCACGCCCTTAACCCACAGGGGTAGAAAAATACTATTGAGCACCACATTCTACGATCTTGACATACGTCTTCCACAAAGGTTTTTCATAGTACTTCGCAAAGACAAGTAAGTGTGTATAGTGTATACCAAAATGAAAAAGAGAGTTCAGGAAATAGTTGAGCAAAAGAAAGAAAAAGGAACTAGACCACAAACCTTCTCGTGAATCCAAAGCGAACCTTTCACTATTCTGGAAACAAATATGGTTGATCAGGGGAGAGTCGGGGATTTCAAAGACAGGAGTCTTCAGAAATGAAGATGGAAGGGTGTTTAGAGATAAAAGGGAAGTATTGCTTGGAAGTCCTACTTCAAAAGACTTTTTAAATGAGGCGATGGGGATGTAGCAGGTGGTTAAGAGGCTATAGACCTGGCTTACTCTCAAAACGAGGCTAATAATGAGATTACGGAAAATGGAATAGTGAATGCGATGAAAAGTATGAGGTTAGGCAAGGCTGCTGGGTGTAACCGTTAAAATGCTGAGATACGGCAAAGGCGTAGTAGCAAAATTGTTATGGCTACTTTTTAATATCTGTTGCAAAACCATTATTATATCCATGTTCAAGAAGAAATTTTCACAGCAAGAATATAAAAGCTACCGCAGAATAAGCCTTCCCTGTGCTGCCAGTAAATTGTATGCCAAGGTCCTCATTAAGAGAGTGATTAATGAGACTGAAAAAAAAGTGTGGAATGTCCAAGCAGGTTTTAGAAGAGGAATGGGTTACACACATCAAGTCTTTTACATAAGGTGCATAGCGAAAGAACATTTGGCTAAGTACAAAAAAGTCTTTTATACCTTCGTAAACTTGGAAAAGGCTTATGATCGTATGCTGAGGAATGAACTGTTGTTAACATTGTTATTTATTTATTTATTTAAGCACTTCATATACAAATGTATAAAGGCGGACTTAATGCCGTAGGCATTCTCTCCCAGTCAACCTTAGGGTGGTGCAGAGATTGTTAACATTGTCTTTAATATATCGGATTGAGAGTCACCTGGTGAGGACTTTGAAGTCTCTGTACGAGAACATCGACGGGACAGCTGCAAGGCACGAAAAATTATGTGAATGAGGTCTTTAAAGAGAAGGGAATGAAAATTAATGTGAGCAAGATAAAAGTGGTTGTGATAGAAAGAGGTCTGGGCACGTGGAGAGGATGGATTCAAGACAGGTCATGAAAGGTTAAATACCTTTCGTAACCTTTCGAGCTAATGTGGATGGTACGGCTGGAAGAGGGCACCCAACGAGAGCGTGCATTTATCAAATAAATTATCTCCAAAAAGGGTAGGTCAGGATTAGCCTCAACCGGTAAAAAAGTATACGGAGATAATAGGTAAAATTGGAATTAAATTATTATGAACATATTGTAATACACAATAATGCAACATAAATATATTTATTACAAAAATAAATGTTATTAAAATTATAAAAGTCTATTTATTTTTAAAAAACTCACAATATCTACGTAAAATTGAGGCAAAATCATAAAAACGTCGGACGGCTGTCCTCTCTTAGCGACAACCAATACGCGCTGTACACGATCGCGCGCATATACAAATGACACTTTCAAAACACTAGGTGGTTCGCAAGCGGGTGTATTTACTTTATTATGAACAGGTAAATATCTCTTAGCAATAAGTATAACCACCTGAACATACCCGGTAAAATTATCTATGCGACATGACTGAAGTTAAAGGTTGTCAAGTAAAAATATCTAAGTATAAAAAATAGAACTTATATTATTCAGGTAAAATTATCTAACCGACTAATAATTATTTATTTTATTTTAGGTAAAATTGTATAAATGTACTATTAACAAAATATTTTATTAAGCTGAAAATATCTAAGCACATAAATATGGAGAGTATGGATCCAGGTAAAATTATATCTATGCCAAAGTTATAATTTTTTGTGTAGGTAATAAACAACTAATTAAAGAGCGAGCAGTTTTTTATTTCAAGTAAACATATATTAATGCAAAACAGTAATATCATGATTTCATGTAAAACAAACTAAGTTCAAAATCAATTTCCTTAAGCGTACCAACTACTGTAAATCCAAAAAGTCGTAAAAATTTTGGCGGTAAGTGAGAAAAAAAAAGTGAAATTTACCGGAATCATCTAGTATCTAACCGCCAAAAAAGTTGTCCTAGAGCTACGAAACCCGGATCAATCGACGCAGAAAAATCTGGCGATTCCAAATATGTATATAACTCATTTTAGGTATTTTTGTCGCTTAGATATTATTGCCTTTCAAGCGTCGATATATAAAAGCCATGTACAATATCATAAAAGAAAAAAAAACATAATAGAATGTATTTCAATGTTAATTTGTAAATTAAATTTCAAATTACACAGACCACATTAATTAAATCATAATTATAGCTGGAGAACTATAAAAGCATGAATAATTACTAAATCGAAAGCTTTCGTATCATTAGTAACAAATTATTTACTGCTGGATACGTATTTATAATTAACAATGAAGGTATTCTGTAAAGAGAATGTTATTGCTATTGTTACTTTATTAGTATTTTTAAATTATTTAGCTGAAGAGTACTTCTAAAGATGGCATTACAGAAATTTATGATTTTTTTTGAAGCTCCTTAATTTATGGGGAAATGAACCTTAACTACGAAAATTAAAGAATATTATCAATTAATTTCCTTAGATTGCATCACAACATTTTTTTTAATGTAATTGAATGACGAGACGAGCATGCCGTTCGCCTGATGGTAAGCGATACGACCACCCATAAACAGTAGCAACACCAGCCAGCACCTTGACTTACAAAGTACTATGTGGCATTCCACTGCGCTCATCATCCTGAGACATAAGATGTTAAGTCCCATTATGTCCAGTAGTTACACTGGCTACAATGTCCTTCAAACCGAAACACAACAGTGCATACACACTGCTGCTTGGCGGTAGAAATAGACATTGCGGTGGTACCCACCCTGACGGACTCTCACATATGAGAGACCTACCACCATTACATTCACAATAAATGTCAACCAGTCAGTTTCAAACGAGCCGCAATGTAGCTTGATGCGAAGACGTGAATACAACTTGAATATCCATTATACGGGACCCATTCAATAAATTCAATAGAGAAGTTACACAATATCCCAATATAGTCGACATCATATCGGGGCGAGTAAATCACGTTTTTGCAGCGAGTGTTTGAACTAAACCCGCAAATATTCTGGGAAGAACATGAAAAAGCTTTATTGAACCCCTTTGATTTGGCTGCTGGAGATTGCGATGCGAGGTGCCCATTTTCGTCCCAAATCCCGGGACCCGAATGAAAACTCGTTTGCATAATATAAGACAAGCCTAGTATCGGGACTAAACGCAAATAAATGGTTCGTTCGAGTTAAGACGACAATTTACCGGGTCAACGGCGCCAAGATAAATTTGAGACCAGACCTTTCAGAATACGAAATCTGTCGTATAGGTTTTTGATTACTGTAATGTCGAAAGAGATTTTATACGTCCAAAGCCTGTAAACATCGTAAGTGAAGAAAGATTTTCTTGTTTCAAAGGAATTCGTACAGAAAATCAGATAAGATTCTGGACGTTGCCTATAAAGGAATTGGTGATTGTCGAAATTCCTTACTTTTATATGTTCGCAATTTTATACGGTGAATTATTGGTACGACCTTGCCTTTTTTTCATATTATTTCATGAGCTCTCGTGCAGGGAATGATTAATGGTGTAAACAAACTTTGAATTAACAATGAGGTCAAATATTTCAGAATTTTTAAAGCAAACAATTCATGCTTAAAGCGAGTTTTTATTGCGACAATATAGCGTCGTAACAACGTAATGTGTAAATAAAAACATTTCAAGAATACTAATTGAGTTTGGGTTCAAAACTTTTCGCATATATAAATGTGTTAAATGTCTATGAAATGATATTTTCATTAATGGTATTAGCCTTTATTAAACTGTTAAGCAAAGGACTACACACATAAAGTTATATCGAATTTAAAAGTTACTTTACCTACCCGACCTGGAAAATGGTTTTAATGTCAACATCACGGTCCACAGACCAACTGTCTAATGACGTAAAACAAAAACCAAACACGATATTTATTGGTAAGAATTCTAAATTTAAAAAAATAAATCCATTTTACAGTCATTTTGTCATTCTCCAAATATGGCGCCTTCTCCCTCTCACCATTACGGAAAATATCTTTAAAACAAAAGAATAAAACTATAATGGCTAATGCTAAATTCCACTCTTTGCGTTTAGTTTGCCTAGGAAGCTTTGGCGAGGAACTCAAGTCGAACTAAAGAGCAAGTAGGCTAAGTAGAGAAATTCGTAGCCCTCTATACCTAAAAGATGTATGTTTAAACAAGTAATAGAACCACTTTGTTTTCTTATTCAGTTCCGTTCTCAACGTCGTTAAATCCTAGTCTAAGAAGCCGTGTAAAAATTCTGACCTGAAGTACTTAAGCCTCGTTTTCAGAGACGCGGGGCGTCGCGCGGCGCGTGCGGCATGGAGTCTCGCGGTGCGTCGGGCGATAATTCCGTTTATAGAGAGGCGCCGCGTGTAGCGGCCCGCGTCATCGTACGCGTATGTTTGAATTTAGTGCGTGCCGCCCCGCCCAACGCCACGCGCGACGTCACGCGTCTCCGGGAATGAGGTCTAACATAATTATGTGTCATTTGTCATTCATATAGTAGTATTTTATGACAGAACTATTGATAATGAATAATCATTGTGTATACTTTATAATAATTATTAATGTTGGTATCAATGTTTATTGTAAATAGTTTTCAAATATTTTCGTAATACTATCCTTTATTTAATTATTGATTCGGTTTATTTTGTTGTTCATTGTTGTGTAAAACCCACAAAGCATAATAATAATGCTTAGATAAAGCCCTTTGATTTAACAATTATTAAGTCATATTTACAGAATGCTATCATAAACCTACAGGATAATTTATGTTTTTACCAGGAATGAACGACAATACCTAATATGTATAAACTTTGGATCATTTATAAAATACCCAACCAATTACAAAATTATAATAATTGCTTATGAAGTGCAGTACAATGAAACTCATAAAAAATACAGCTGCATTTTTTTTTGTATATATAAAACTCTTTATTCCGAAAGAATTTACGAAACGACAAAAACTTTCAAGTCATTTCAAACTGTCTTGAGTTATCATAGTGTTTATTTTTTAATGCCACGGCGTGGCGGAGCGCCGCGCTTAAGAACATAGAGTCGTTTACACAATTTACTAAAGGCACAAAGACTAAAATCCCACGCACGCGCTATCTAACACAAAGAACAGTGATTTTTTGTTCACTATTTGTCGCTCCATTCACTCCTGTTTAGATATTCTTTCTGTGCATAATGCTAGGCCAGCGATGCTAGGCGCTAGTTCATAACTCTTTCACACTATAAACGTTTGCAAATCTGTTAACTCGTGTTTGACATATAAATTAGAAATCAGCCATTGGAAAACCTAAATAATTGTATTATGTAATTGATTTAACTAAATGAAAAAAAAACTTTACAAAGTAAATTGGATTGGAAGTTAAAAGGAAATTCCATCAATTGTAGCTACGGAATAGTTGTTGCTGTTAACGCAATCGTCTTAGTGAAGGCTTGGTTCGGTGTTTGCTGGTCGAAGATAAAGCCGGCATAAAGGCCGGTGCCCTGGCTTATGTCAACCCCCTTTACGAAGCCTCGGGAACGTTAAGCGACGATTGCCCCTCACAAAAGGCATCCGTGACGCCCCCTCCGCCTCTTTCGGCTGCAGAATAGAATCGAAAGAAAACGAATCTCATTCCTTGACGCTCATTGTTTGAGATTCTTTCACAATTGCTTTTTCAATTTTACAATCTACGTTTAGTTTGGCGGTCAGTCTTCCCTTATCTATTCTTAAAATATTGCTAATGCACCAGAATAAGTGTCAAAATAAATATTCATTATTTTCAATTATAAATATTAGATCGTGGGACACTAATACCTATGTACTGTAGATGGAGATGCAGCTTTATTGATATTGCGCGAGAGTATTTACTGTAAATGTGAGAATTATAATAATACATACATTCCATACAAAATAATTCGTCATTCATAAACTCGTTAAAAAACAATAACACAAGATTAATTTGCGTTGTTTTTATTACAGCGCTGTCCACATTCACATCCTAATTATCCCAAAAAAGAGAAATTAAGAACCGGTGTGAATGACTCTTACAATATTATGACACAGTTCAGCTTAGATCAGGCATGAGGTTAGGTAATGTCGATCTTGGGTGTCGATATCGAATTAATTTTAGGGTCGACTGCGTATTATTAAATTTTAAAATAAAATGTTTCTAAGACAATTAAACTTAGTAAAGTTAATGTTTATATTCATGTACATACGTAATTTAGATATCATTCAATTATTGAATAATACCATAATATCATATCGATACTAATATATTAAGTATCGATATTCAGTATCGTTTGTTCGAACCTTATGCACATTACAATATGCTTTTTATGCAGCCAGTTGAGTGATGTGTGCCGCATCACGTTTCTTCACATCTCGTATCGTGTTTATGCACACACATTCTATAAGAAAGCCGCAGCCTAATTTAAAATTGCAACACGCTACGTGACACGTCGCTGATATTGTCTGCGACTCCATTTTATAGTTCCTGGTGACATTTAGTTTAAGATTATAGCGCAATAAACTTTAAAGTTTTTTTTATTTTTTATAATGGCATTTGTGTTCACATTTTGCCAATGTCAAGTTTGGTTTGTCTATTTTATTATCTGTAGTATGTCGAAGTAAAGCAGTGGCTACCTTACCAAGGCTTTATCGAGGAGTATTGGCAGCAACAAAAAAAACACTTGATTAGCACAATTATTTCAATTCACTTCATTTGAGCTCTTTAATAGAACTATATTGGATAATATACCACCGTAATTATGCAATATAACACTAAATATCACCGAAATAATGAATTAAAACAAGAGCACCTCATGACACTTCCAAGTTCCCGCCAAAACTCCCCAACTTTAAAGTTATTATTAGTTAAATAAACTTTTCTAACATTTAAAATCTGGCCATCCAGCCAGTTTATAAAAAAAGGTTGTCTAGCGAAATCCGGCCAGTTTAGAATAAAAGTTATTTGAAATTCGAACTGATTTTAGAAGACGATGCTTCTTCAAAGATACTAAGATAGAGCACACCGATGCCCGTATTAGGGAAGACAATGGAAACTAGGAGAAAATAAGTGTCCTTGTTTCTGCACTACCCTTTGTTTCTAGCTTTCGACTGTCCGCTCTTACGACATATTCCAGTTCTCAAGTAATTCTTAAAGATTGTCGCAGACCGCCTATTACTTTTAATGGAAACTTACGTGACAGACAATGCACTGTTTTTTTTGTTTACAAAGTAAGTTGTACGGAATTTGACTTCTTAAAATTTTTATGTGGCATTTACAAAACAAAATTCAAAATGTGGTGCTATTTTTACCGCTATACAACTCAGTTACAAACTGACAAAAACAATCTCAACTGACTCACGAGCTGTCTCGCACCTATTGCTTGCAAACGGAACTTAGATCAGCCATAAAGCTCTAGGCAACAGTGTCACAGATTACACTGAAAAACAAGTAAACAATCTAGACAATGCACATTACCCACTTAACGTAGCATGACGGTTTGTGGGCCAAATGTGCCTAAGGTGGGACGCCGCTCGCCGCTCATCACTCGGCGCCAACGCATTTTGGCAACTCGCCTAGTGTTTTGATGATTGCACGTACTGACAAGAGGAAGCGACAACGGGAATATGCAAATACTTTTGTCACAAAATAGATAAAATGCTTTGTCACTGGATAAATCTTACTAATATTATAAATACGCAAGTTTTTGAAAATGTTTGGATGTTTGTTAGAAGTAACGCAGAAATACCTGAACGGATTTGGATGAGATTTGGTACACAGTTAGACTATGTCCTCGGTTATCACATAGGCTACTTTTTATCCCGGTACTTTTGTCCCATAGAAAATAGTATTTTTTTTAAAACAGATTACGGTGGCGTCGCGCAGGTGACGCTGTACACCCATAAAGTGTTTTAGGGACTTTTGTAGTGGGATAGGCTTTTCACGCGGGCGAAGCCGCGAGCAACACCTAGTAATATATTATCCTTAAATAAAAGTGTACTTTGTGTGGTTTTTTCTATTGCCTCACTGAACTGGATCTCTTTGATTGTGAAAGCCAGTAGCGCCTTAGAGAAAAAAGGTCCTCAGCTAAGGCACTACGTGAGGCCCCCGTGATCACGAAGCCCTGGGTGATTGTCCGGTTTGCCTCCCCAAGTCCACCCCTGGTGAAAGCAAGCCAAATCTTTTCTGCAACTTAAAGAAGTATTTTGTTCCGATCCCACATTAGACCGGGGTAAAAGAAGACGGAAAAAATAAAATCTTCTATAAATATGAATATTGATCCTTCTGTTCAAATTCTATATTAGTAGCCACAAAACCTTTGTGTAAATATATTTATTTTCCTCAAAGCAGCGACAGATCTATAAAAAGTATTCGATCAGCCGACGATTCGTCGAGGACAGAACGATGAGAATACGTTATTTAGAAGTCTCCGAGTCCGACATTTTCTTTAATAATACAAACAAAAGTATATAGGCGATTTAAAGTTCTGAATTAGTTCAGCTGCTTATGTGGGTAACTGTACAATCACCCAATTTGGTGCTAGTACACTCTCTTAAGATAAAACGCCCATTTTTCATATTTTACCAAGCAGGTGCGATCGTTTCGGAGATGTACAGAGGTAACAGCAGATAATTCTTATTGTCTACGTTAGTTGTATGTTGGATGTTGCTGACAGACGACGCGCAAGCGACTTATTTAGAACCTTAAGGTGGTCGAGCATACACTTTTCTGACTGTACATAAAGTGTATAAGGAAAACTATTGTAAATATATTATGATGTACGATACTTTACGTAAACATTATTTTTATTTAAAAAAGAATGCATCATTGTACTTCCTTTAATAAGTTTATACCTTACGTACTCTACAACTTTAAATAAGTGGGATAGTATATAATAGGGCTGGTAATAATAACATAATTAATTCCTACACCTTCTGAGATAAAAGGCGTGAGTGTGTGTATGATTCAAACATTATGATTATACAGGGTCATTTTGACATTGCGTTAATAAATGAAATCACATACTTATCTCGTTGAAAATAACGCTTTCCATTAATTTATTTTTACCATAGACGTAAAATAAAAAAGTGTAAGTTTCGAACAAAATAAATATCATTAAAAAGTAACTTTAAGTATACACGCCCTCATTCCACTACTACTGCTCTAAGATAATTCGTCGCAGCGGCAATATTATACTTCCATCCAGAAATACACTTTCGCACACACCATATTCGCACTAAACTACGAAATGATCAAAAAATATGAAAACTACAACCGGGATTTTGGCAATAATATTCGTTATTCATGGATGATTTTTGGCAAGATGTTAGAAAAGGTAAAGACGAATATGTGGGTGTCATTTAGTAATGCAATGTAAAAATGACCCTGTATGACTTAAATCTTGATACTTCATGGTTGGTATTCAATACTTGATACCCGCTAACCGCGCCACAATGATCCCAGTACAAAGGGACACGAACCGTCTACGCTACAATGATTAATGTGCACGCATTGGCTCATTATACTTCCAATATAAATAATTGTTTCGAAATCTGTTTAAATGAGTAGATGAAGTAGTCAATTACGTTGTTATGAAAGAACAAACTTAGTAGCAATATTATGTATTAGATATTCATCACTTTCATAGTGAAATATTGTATTAGATACCTATGCTTAATAAATTATAAACTCTACTAATTATTGGACACCCATGCAAAGACTAGTTGAATGACTAATTTGTGGTTGAAAAGATTCGGACATTTATAAATTGAACACGAAAATATTTAATCCAAGTATTAATTTTAATACATCAATCATTGCTAAATATAAATTAAAAATCAAGTTCGTAATAGCAAACGCACACATACACTCACGCCTTTTATCCCCGAAGAAGTAAGCAGAGGCGCAACTAATGCACCCACTTTTCGCTATGCGTATTCCGTCCCATAATGTGATAGGGGGCGAGTCTATCGGCATATCGGGCACAAATTCCGGACTCCGTGCTGATACTGAATAGAAAAATCCAAAATCACTTTGCCCGACCCGGGGATCAAACCCGAGACCTCAGCATTGCAGTCGTACCGTAATACAACAACGAGGCAGGCAATATCATTAGTAATATATACGGCGTATCCTACCAAAAATTTAAACAGTTTCGAAATGACAATGTGTTCTGAAAGCGAAATCACACAGGAGCACAATTACATAGAAATCTGCTCACAACAGTATGTATCAAACGACTAGACTCCAGACAATGAGCGTCGGCCCGCGAGCTTCGTTATTCGAATTCACCAAATTAAACCCAACAGGAAAACTCTTGCCAAAATAAATATAAGGCGTCGAATAATTTTCTTGGTTAATAACAGCAAACACGATGCAAATGTTACACAAGTTTTTTCGAAACCGGCAGACAAAATGACATTATCAGATTAATTAGATTAGGTACTGTGAATGCGTCTGTTAGTATATAAAAAATATTATTTAATATGGAAAACAATATCTATACTAATATTATAAAGCTGAAGAGTTTGTTTGTTTGTTTGAACGCGGTAATCTCAGGAACTACTGGACCGATTTTGAAAATTCTTTCACTAAAAGAAAGCTACATTACTCCTGAGTACTATAGGCTACTTTTTATCCCCGAAAAACTTGTCCACGCGGGCGGAGCCGCGCGCAAAAGCTAGTAAAATATATTTTTGTGGTTTAAGTCCAAGAGTTGCAACCATGTGTTAACGCTAACATAAATTGGCGATAACCTATGTATAGGTTTCAAATATATTTTAATTAGTACAAATAATACATTTTAAAAGGTCAACAAATATAGGTACTAATAAACGGCATTCTACAGTGTATTATTCATAATGATGAACCACAAACACATTATAAAACACACACACACATATATATACTGTAATGCACATTGTTTATTATTAGTCATAGGTCAAAGCTTGTAATTAGATTAATCTTAACCTATTGCTAAATACACTTTATTAATCTGTTATTAGTCTGTAAGCTTTCCATGAATAGATAAAAAAAAATACCTATCACAATGTTCCCATAATTCCAAACACTCGAACGTGCACTAATTTCCGTATACATATCTCATTTAAACCGTGATAACCAGGTATCTACACATCCAGCATCCAGCAATCAGTCGCAGTCTTTGAAGTCCAAAGAGACAACGTTTTTCGTATGCCATTAAATTTGAACTGCTATGTAATTAATATAAGATTCAATGTACTTTACTGATAGATAGAAAATACATATTAACCCTGGGCCCTGGCATGAAAAACTTAGGTAAGTATATGCCGCTTAAGTATAATATTATATGAGTGTTTCTGCAAGGCTTACTAATCATAAAAAAAAAATATAAGACCAATCATCGAAAAAATAGATGCATCTTTTGGATTACCAAATAACAGATGCTAGCGCTATACCTACTCGGAAGTTAATTAGTAAAATTTATTTAACAGCAAAGGAAATAAAAATATAAATCCAATCATTAAAAACGAATATTGAAATGTTACTGCTACAAATATTGCGTTAATTAACTCAATGATAAAATGTATGGAAAATAATAAATTATGTAATTCCTGACTCATGTTGCTCGGTTATTTACCGTGTTGTTTCTAGCGATAAGCAATATAAGTCTTGCATTTGTTAACAAGCAACGTAAATTCACGTTTTTTCCTCAAAGATAGATATAACCCAACACAATTACGGTTGGCCGTTATTAGGTTCCATGGCCTAACGCGGGCCTATTCAGTTGCCGCCATGGTGATGTGCGATTCGACAAGGTGACACGACTTAGGAATCAAGTCTGGATCGCTGGTTTTATAACCACATTACGCAATCAATAAATCTACTGAAAATAAAGGCCATCACTAATTAAACTTTTCATACCTTCTTCCCTTTGATTAATTACATACCTAGATAGACACTGAACGTTTCAAACGCGTCGAAAAAAATAGAGGCGAACTGTTCCCCACTAAATGAGTTCGAGTGAATATTTTTTTGTTGTTTTTCATGGATATACTTAATTTTCTCCTCGTTTTAATAGAAACCATGTAATAACTGGTATCATTATGCGCGCACACAAGGATATGTAGAAAGATGCAGCGATAGCGTATGACACAACTGTCACGCATACTAGCTTAAGAAAAGTTGGCCTGTTTGTTTTAGTTTCATTGCAGCGCGTCACTCTATCTAGGTATATAATTAAACAAAGCTTCTTCTGTTATAAAGATCTGTTTATCATATTATATACCTACTCTACTTATACAATATGACAAATATAATATTCCATAATCACCTTTCCTGTTAATATTTATACGTTTCTATAATATGTCTATAGCAGTTTTAAGAACTATGGCATTTCTTTTTAAGCATTTTCTAAAGATGTCGCGTCGCATGAAACATATTTTTCGATGATATTGTTACGGCCATTTGTGTTTACTTTATTCTTTACATACATATACACTCACGCCTGTTAACCCTGAAGGGGTAGGCAGAGGCGCAACTAGTGCATCCACTTTTCGGCGTGTATTCCGTCCCATGATGTGATAGGGGGCGAGCCTATCGCCGTTTCGGGCACAAATTCCAGACTCCGAGCTGATACTGAATAGAAAAATCCGATACCACTGTGCCCGACCCGGGGATCGAACCCGAGACCTCAGTGTTGCAGTCGTACCGTAATACAACTACGCCACCGACGCAGTTCAATAAATTAAAGTAAATAGTTACAATTAAATGTCAATATTTAATGAAAGATAATAAGGTCTCCCTCCATTAACTGTTAACATTGCAACAGGTTTACGCATATTTCAAATTTCAACCATGTGTGTAAATAATGTATATACTAATATTATAAAGGTGAAGAGTTTGTTTCTATGTTTTTTTTTTTATTATTGCATCGAATGACGCGACGAGCATGCCATTCGCCTGATGGTAAGCGTTACGACCACCCATAAACAGTAGCAACACCATCCAGCACCTTGACTTACAAAGTACTGTGTGGCATTCCACTGCGCTCGTCATCCTGAGACATAAGCTGTTAAGTCTCATTATGTCCAGTAGTTATACTGGCTACAATGTCCTTCAAACCGGAAGACAACAGTGCATGCACACTGCTGCTTGGCGGTAGAAATAGACATTGCGGTGGTACCCACCCAGACGGACTGTTACATATGAGAGACCTACCACGAGTGTATTATTGACTATTTAAACGATTTTAAAAATTATTTCATTGATAGGAAACTGTATTACTCCTGAGTGCTTCAGGATACCTACTTTTTGTTCCGGGAAAATAATTTTATCCCGGAAAAACTTTTTTATGCGGTCGGACCCGCGAGCAATACTAGTTAAGGATATTTTTGTTTTCTGGTGAGTTTTTATTGTCATTTCATTTTAAATACCTCGTCTGATGATAAGCGCGATGAATGCTTTGAATTGGAAGGTAAGTAAGTACTAGCATTACACTACGCTGGTCACCCTGCGAATTTATTGCGTCGATATTACTCATATTAGTTAGTAATATCATTATAGTACCCATACATAACAGTGTACTGATGCAATGATGCTTAACTGCAGAAATCGACAAACTGGCGACCCCTTCTAACCGACTCTAGCACACGATAATCCTGGTAAATAGCGAATTTATACTTAATATTCAGCCTATTAAAGCCTACTTTTAATGTCTCATACTAAGTGTAAACGTCTTCCTTACTTATCTGGTAACGACATTCGCTTGATCAGCCAAGCAGAGAACCACATCAAAGCCACGAAGATTTCTTGACAAATGCGAAATCACTGTTATGTAACACGATGACATAGCGGTATTTATGTAAAATATGATTTGAATCGAAATTCTTAATGTGTGTGTCGTAGGAATTTGTGTGTGTCTAAGGGCGGTATTAATAAATCAATCACAAGTAGACATTTAATGTATTGAAGTATGTAATAAACCAAGCTCAAGCTGTTATTTAAGAGCTGGTTCTCAGCTGAGTTGGCGCTGCTACATAAACAAAACTCAGCTGTCAAAAATCCGTCACATATTGTCACTTAAGATGTGACTTGAGCTGCTGTTAATGTGAGTTTATTAAATAGCGACTATCTTAAGACGCCAACCTTAATTTGAGAGCGTCTCAACTAATATCGCACTTCAAAGCGAAACTGAGTTGCATCTATTAATACAGCCCTAAGTTTAGAGACCTACTGAGAAGTTCTTAATTTCTATATTATGTTCCTAAAACAAGTTTATTAACTACATTTCCCATAAACCTCAAACTTCATACGAAAATTTTAACATCCGCTATACACTCAATACGCCCAAAACGAAACCAATGCGATTACGTAGCGCATTTTCGGCATTGCCACCCCGTTTCGCCGATTACGTGTATAGTAACCTCACGTCAGGCATCAGTTATCGTACACATGACGTCACAGGTCTGCCAACATTTTGTTATCTAGTACACGGAATGACAGCTTTTGTACGCTGGAGCATCAAAGCGTTCATTCTTCGCACCTCTATTGGATACGTCGTTGTATTTCTATAACAATTCAAACAGAATTCGAGGTCGGTATTGTTGAGCTGCTGTGAAACATCACTTCAAAATAACGCTTAGGATTAATGGTGTTCTCATTTGCATGATTCGATGTTTACATTATTAACCTTATTGGTTCTTAGGCATGACGGCTACCGTTATGCTAATGACAAAGTAATTGCTTGTATCGTCTGATGCAACAATAAAATCAGGTCAATCCATGCCATGCTTTTATTAATTAGGTGTTAGTGTTAACCCTTAAGGGTATGCGCGGACTGTTTACCATCAAACACAATAAAATATTCTGTGAAGAAAACAAATCACGTATTTAAAATAAAATGTGAGTCGAGAAAGGAAGATGAACATAATGAATATTACTTAGAAAGTATTTGTAAAGTAAACTATATTAACATATTTATAAAAATGCCACTGAACAAAAATAGCTGTAAATGGATGAAATCCCGTTGTCACTTAAAATAAATAACACTGCTCACTTAAATTTCCTGTTTATTTTCGTCCCCCCACTTCATACGACGGCGCGTCTAAATGTAGAGACCGCACCGCGCGTAGATTTAAGGACTGTGTTTTAAATTTCCAGAAGTGTAGTAAAGGAATTTCGTTATGAGTTCTAAAATAAAACTAGGAAGTGTACCAGTTAATATTTCAACGAGACGAATAATGTGCCCAATTAATTCGCGTGTTTAGACAAAGTGTTCATGAAAGCGCATGAATAGCAGTCGCTGCTAAATGGTACGTTTCCTCAAATCTGTTACACGGTTGCAACGTTTACTCGAAATAACACTCTAATTTTATCTTAGTGCGGCTTTACGATGCGGTTCACTTGTTACGTGATCTCTTTTGTTTGTGCAATCTTTTGTAGACTTCCGATCGGTTTTAGAATCGGCAGTATCAGTATTTTGATAAAATTTATATTTCCACACGCCTAATGACAGCGAAAATAACTATCAAATATGTTCGCGAACTCACACACACATGATGGCGTTTTATTCATTACGTTATATGTATATTATACACGGGAAAAACGTGTTCAAATTACGCGCTCTAAAATTACAATACACGATGATTTAAACCGAATATCAAGTTGCATTTTAAAGTCCTTGTTTTACTTTCCTTTGAGGTCAACAACATATTTTTCCGGTCAATGTCAAAGATTGTTCATTGATTTTACACGATTGTTGAACAATGGCGGAATGCACGCCAATAATTTTGAATGTGTTAATTCGAGGTTAGATCCTTAACTGTGCTGGCAATGACCGTTTTAAGTAGGCAAGTTGTGTCTAAGGTAGCATCCTGCTTGGTTTTATTGACGTCGAAACCGTGCATTTAACCATATAGGTTTCTTAGCATCAGTCATCGTCAGTCACAATATTTCACATCCGCTTATGTAAATGATGGCAAATCGTGGGCGGTTGAAATAGACCTTTTGTTTTAGCAATGAATGGGAGTTATATATAAATATGAGTTAGGAGATTGAATACAATCAAATAGCGTTACATTTCATTATTTATGTATCCAATCAGCCCTGTATTATATACTGCCCACTCCTGAGCACGGGCCTCCTCTACTACTGAGAGAGGTTAGGCCTTAGTCTACCACGCTGGCCTAGGTGGTAGACTATTTATGTATGTTTTACAAAATTACATTGGATGGTACAACTTACTGATAAGTCACGATATAAATTAAGTTTTATAATGTCATTAAATATAAATCTGCAATAATAATTATTATTTAAATAACAATTTGGGATGTAAAAAACCCAGGCACAACGATAACATAATTGCATTATGAACAAGAATATTGTTTATCGCTATTGCAAAAACATTTATATATATAAAATGTAATATTTAATGATAATTTTATGAAACCTTTGACCAATAGTGATAATGGTAATTCAAGTTTATATGTAAAGTCAAAATGTATGTATGAAGTTTATGTACAGTCAGCCACATAAGTAGCTGAGCAAATTCAAAACGTAGAATCGACTCTACACTTTAGTGTTCTTACCAATTTTCGTTTTCTCTTCACACAAATAAAATAAACGGGATTAACTTTACTTCACACAAAGAAAAAAATATTTTAATTAAGGGGCTATGTCGAAAAAATATCGGACGGTGATGGGCGTGGCTTAGCGTATTTCCAGTGCGAGGCGCCCCGCCGACCCGCTGCGACAGATCGCGCGCGTCGCACCGCCATCGCATCAGGTCGTTGCGCTCAAGCCCGCGAAAAGATCGTCATTCCAAATGCAAATACACAGCTGCGTTATAAATATTATAGTTAAAATTTCCAATAAATTCTATGTTTTATAACTTATAAAACATGTAATTTATTTTAATTCGCCTATAGAATCATTATTATGTCACTATACTACCTAATTACTTGAACATTATGTAAAATGACATTGTAAGTTATTTAAACTCATCGAAAGTATTATTCACTTTCTCGGTAAAATTTGGTATGGTGGTAAATAGGTCTCGGACGTACGTAGGTATATAAAAAACAGAGCAGTATGAAAATTCTATAATACATTTTAAATTATATTTTGCATCGTTTTGATTTATTTTTGTAGGCTTTCCTAGCTTTGATTGACACAAAGTAAATAATAATACAAAAAATGCAGTCACTATTTTACGGCCCGACTCTGGATTCAAACCCGGGACCTCAGCGCGGAGGCCGTACCGAGCACGCAATACAGCTACGAGTTACGACATCGAAGTAGTCTTGACTCTCGACAAGTCAGTCACTATGCTACCTCTTCCCTGGAATTCCGGGTCTATTTTACCGGGTTTTGCCAGGTCTAAATGATGCTTCACTCTTCAGTGCCGCCATACAAAATCGAATTTTGGGTGTAAAGGTGTTCGAAATTTTTACACCATAAAATTAGTTTTATATGAAGTTTGAAAACATTATAATGGTTCAATGGTCACTAGATAGGGTATAAATGTTTGTAATGGTGAAGGTGGCCGTTACCAATCTAGAACATTTTTATTTAAGAACCAATTAGCTTCAAAATCCATACCTGGCCAAATTTTGGACAATAAAACATGTGTCTAATGTACAAGGTGGAATAAGTGGCTGCCATGTTGTTTTAATTTTTAAGGCCAATTCGCTTTAAAATCGATACTTTTGCGTCTTTGGTTACAAAGGTCAGATCCGATTTTATACCTATTGACCTCAAAATTGTTATCTAGGCATACTTTGGCCCCAGAGGGTGAGCCTAATGCCAAAAAAGTGACTGCCATCTTGAATTTGAGAGCGTACATGTCCGCTCGGGCCGATTTCTGCAAAATATATATCAAACTGAACATCTACAGGTTGTTTCTTCTTTCGCTATTTTTGGCTTGCCGTTGAAAGCAAGATCTTGACTTAAGTAATGTTAGAATTGAGAAAAGTGGCCGACATAGTGAGACTGATCCAATGTCAGAATTGAAAAAGTTACCGCCATTTTTAATTTCTTTGTTTTAAGGCTAACCGACCTCAAAATCGATATCTGTGTATAACTTTAGTTACTAAAGACTGATCTAATGTCACAATTGAAAAAGTAGCCGCCATTTTAAATTTCTTTGTTTTAAGGCCAATCGACCTCAAAATCGATATCTGGGCATTGTTTTGTGTACAAGAGGCAGATCTAATGTTAGAATTAAAAAAAGTGGCCACCATTTAGATATTTCTTGTTTTAAGGGCTATTTATTGGCTTTAAAATCTATGTGACCTTGCAGGTGGACGGCCGACGCTGCGCCGTGGCCTGGCCTTAAAAACAAATAAATTCAAAATGGCGGCCACTTTTTTCAATTCTGACATTGGATTAGTCTTAGGCAACTAAAGTTATAGCCAGATATCGATTTTGTGGCCAATTGGCCTTAAAATGAAGAAATTCAAAATGGCGGCCACTTTTTTCAATTCTGACATTGAATTAGTCTTAGGCAACTAAAGTTATAGCCAGATATCGATTTTGTGGTCGATTGGCCTTAAAATGAAGAAATTCAAAATGGCGGCCACTTTTTTCAATTGCTACATTGGATCAGTCTTTGGTAACTAAAGTTATAACCAGATATCGATTATGAGGTCAATTGGACTTCAAACAAGGAAATTCAAAATGGCGGCCACTTTTTTCAATTCTGACATTGGATTAGTCTTTTGTAACCAAAGTTATAGCCAGATATCGATTTTGAGGTCGATTGGCCTTAAAACAAAGAAATTCAAAATGTCGGCCACTTAATTCAATTCTGACATAGGATCAGTCTTTTGTAACCAAAGTTATACCCAGAAATCGATTTTGAGGTCGATTGGCCTTAAAACAAAGAAATTCAAAATGGCGGCCACTTAATTCAATTCTGACATTGGATCAGTCTTTTGTAACCAAAGTTATACCCAAAAATCGATTTTGAGGTCGATTGGCCTTAAAACAAAGAAATTCAAAATGGCGGCCGTGTATACCAATTCTAACATTGGCTCTGAATATTTTAGTGACTATTGATCCATAATAAATAAATAAATAAGTAATATAAAAATTCATACTAAAATAATTTTATGGTGTAAAAATTTGAACAGCCTTTGCACCCAAAATCCGAATTTTTCAAATGTATGACCGGCACGCAAGCGTCATTTACGCAAAATTGGCCCAGCATGGCATTCCAGGTATTACGCGTCCCTAGCTCTGGATTACGAAATATAAATAACAATACAAAAAAACCCAATGTCAATTTTTTTTCGTTCAGGGATTCGAACCCGGGACCGGGAGCGCGGTAGTCGTACCGATCACGCATTATAACTTAAGTAGGTCTCCGAAAAGAAATAATTTACAAAGGTGAAAGGATGTAATAATTACGCTTGCTACCTATCTCATAGATCTAATAGAGCCTATAATTTTATATTGACACACGGACGTGAGCTGGATATACTGTAAAATAGAATTTGAAGGGCACTTTCAAATTTGCCGCGCGGGTCACGGCGGCAGCGCGGCCGCATCCCTATACCCAACGGGTAATTTGAACTTTGAAGGCGCCCAAAAATGTCGAGCGCACGTCCGTCGTCAGTAAAGATTCCGGGCGACTGAAGTCGGCACGGGCCACTCCCATGACAGTGATGGCGTATTTAGCCGTCGCGGATGAGAGGAAGAGACGGGAAGCGCACTCGTATGCCGAAATGAAATGGCGTAAGCGCCAAACCAATTTTCTTTTAATTGTGATTATACTATTCAATTTAGTTTGATTGCGTCTTTTTGTGACCCTAGAAAATATTGAGTTCATGTATTTAAATCAAGTTACGAATGTATATATTACACCATTTAGAGATAAAGCGTGTTTAAAGAAAATATCAGAGGTAACTTTGGATTTTTTTTCTATCGAGAAAATTTGTAGTAATTGTGTTTTGGCTTTCGAAAATCATTGAGTTATATGTTCAATTTACACATACCCAAAAATCAAACTTCCGATCTTAGTACTTTACGAGAAATTTGAATTTAAATAACCTTAAATTTTTCGACATAGCCTCTTAAACTTAACGCGTAGAGGCGATTTGAAATAATGAATTTATTCATCTACTTATGTGGCTGACTGTACTTTTCTTTAATATTCGTCTAAAAATTTGTTTATATTAACACGAAACAGTGCACAGAAGATAAGATTAAAGTGTCATGAACAATTTACAACCCATTTAACAAACCGAAGTTGCAAACTTCCTCGAAGATATGTTATAAATAACAACTTGAAAATTACTCAATGGACACGAAATTACAAAAGACTTTTATTTAAGACTTTCCTAATTGACCAAATGTTTAAGACATTTTCACATCTAAGTTTTGCTTAAAACAAAATACAAGTTCCTTAGCAGATGGGGATTTGTTTTGTTTACAAAAAGGTCTCTCATAAATTTCGTACTGGAATACTTTTGTATTACCATAATGAGACTTCGCGTGTCTACCGAACACAAAATATGCTTTTGGAATCGTGGTTTTTATCAATAATAGAACAAGATAGCGGAATGATAAAATTTTACGTGTGAATTATTGGGAAATAACACGTCATGCTGTGGTATACGCTGTTTATGACATCACGATACATTTGTAGAAATTATTCGGAAAACGGTACTAATCAATAGTACCGTTTTTAGACAGCAACCGTTGTTCTTTGATCTTTTATTGGATTCAATTAACACGTAAAATTTATTGAGTCAAATGTAACAGAAGATTTTACTTCGGAATTTTTGCTCGCTCTAGAAAACAAAAAGTCTGGACTTACCTCTCCAAGATTGATGAACCCGTGTTCCAAAGCAACTGCTTCGGCCACTTCCTTCCCTTCTGGTACATGGACGGCCCATGTCGGCGTGTAGTGAGCTAAGGTAGTCTCCAACAGAGACAGAACTGACACCAGTATGGCTGACAACGCCACAGCACTACGCGCCATCGCACGCACACTCACAAACTAGTACTTGTCAGCATTGCACGCACACAAAAATGTTTAAAAGTCAGCTCAATCAAACAACGTAGTTGATGCTTTCGTTGGTGTATCCCATGGCTCTATGTAGAGAAACTGTAAAATTATATTAATATGGAATTCTGGAATAGTATGAAATATGTCATACTACATAATTCGCGATCCGACGTGGGCGTCTTTTGTTAAAATTGTCATACATAGAATCAAGTTTCTTTTGATGTTCGTTTTATGTACTACGTTTTTCTTAGCTCATTAGTACTCTTTCTGTATCTCAGGTAACGACTGTTTATACAGAAAGTAATTTGTAACTAGAATAACTTCAAAAATGTAAGGACATCAAACCAGGGACCGTAGCCAAGATGTCTGTCTACAGTCATTATCGCACATAGAAATGAGAAACATGTATGGGTATGACATCTCCTATCGATAAGTCTATCCCTACGATATGCTATATGGTAGCTTTAACGATTTCCGAAAGTAATCTTACGATCCCAGATCTAAAAACGTAAAGCAAATCGTTTTAAATAACAATACGCATTTATTTACCAAAGTATTGATTGCAAACAAACGTTTTAACCCAAGTAAATTACCAATCAATCGGAAATAGGTTTCCGGCAAATTAAAACTTGGACGGGCGTGCGAGGCTGCCAACACTTCGACAATAAGTGGGTCAAGTATATACTAAGGACAAAGCTACAAACTCATAGGGATGTCTACTATATCGTTCTTTATTATCGTATCACAGGAAAACCATTAATCACTGCTTTCCGTCGATATACTTCAACCTACTTTCGCCTAAAGTATTGTCTGGTTTTTCCATTTCTCATATAACCAATACATCCCTGATCATTTCTGCTTTGCGATGTTGTGCAGGATTTTCGACGCTTTGTCCTACTTAGTTTTTATGAGTATTTTAGCTCATTAGCTTAAAATAGTTTATCTAGGTCATTGTCCTCTCACAAATTTTATTTTTAGTAACTCGTTAGTAAAATAGTAAATACATGAGACATTTTATGTTTAGATCAAAGAAAGCCTTTCTTGTTACCATTATTGTGGTAATCGCATAACAAAAAGGTGAATAGACGTGGTATTACAAGGTATCTGAACGTCTTAGGGAGACCACCCACTTTTAACACACACACTTTTCGCTTACTATATATATATAAGTATTGGGGGTATATCTTAAACTTAGATTAATAACGACATCTTGAAGATTTCAGATCAAATTATTACATGATTCCTGAGATAGTTATGCACTCGTGTTGGAATTTAATTTTTTATTATCTATTTTGCGAGTATATAAATGAACTGCTCTAAACATAAGTAAACAAATACTGAATTGTATATATTTTTTTTCTCTACATAATGCAATGTATTTTATACCTTGAACTGATTTTGAAAAGAGCAACACTAGAGTTTCTTGCCCGTTCTTCTCTAGTGAGAACTGCTTTCCGAACTGGTGGTAGAGTTAATATTGACGGAATCTAAATAATGTATAACATTTTATTGGTTCGAATAAATTATTTCATTTCATTTCATTTCATTTCATTTCATTTCATAACATGATTTATTTTGGCTCAAATGCGATGGGTCGTTAAACCATAGGATTACGTATTCTAAAAACGTACTCGGGCTAAAAAACATTTGAATATATCGATGCGATTTTTTGAAATGATGTCATTACTCGGGGTAGGTATGAACCTGGGGTCGTACCACTAATACTTAATGAATATTAAGTCAATCTTTTTTTTTATTGCATTGAATGACGAGACGAGCTTGCCGTTCGCCTGATGGTAAGCGATACGACCACCCACAAACAGTAGCAATACTATCCAGCACCTTGAGTTACAAAGTACTATGTGGCATTCCACTGCGCTCGTCATGCTGAGACATAAGATGTTAAGTCTCATTATGTCCAGTAGTTACACTGGCTACAATGTCCTTCAACCCGAAACACAACAGTGCATGCACACTGCTGCTTGGCGGTAGAAACAGACATTGCGGTGGTACCCACCCAGACGGACTCTTACATATGAGAGACCTACCACCAGTAATCTAAATTCAAGACACCAAATGGTATGGGTCGGAATAACGATTCACTTATTCAACTTGACACTTAGTCATTCATGAGTAAGTGTAAGGTAATAAATGCGCGTGATTCGGAATTATGTCTATTGTGCTAAAAGTAAGTAAGAACGTAAATTATATTAAGGGAAATTTAATTAATTTAAGCTCTCAATGCAGAAATAAATTACTATGTTTTAAAACTACGATTCTCGTATAATATGCGATATGACTCTACCATAGTTTAAGATAGAGTTATTTTGACAAAGTATAAATGAATTATACAAATTTTAAACGAATTGTAAATAAATTAATTTTTGTAATATTTTAGTTATATCTATGACGATCATAATAATGTACAATATCATAGTTTATTACTACATGCAATATTTCCTTTTCAAATACTGTCAGATTGTGCATGGCATGAGTACTCGACAAGTGTAATTTCTTATCGCCACTCCTTGCTTATATAAACTGAGTATTTCTTTGTACTCGAGGAAAATGGATTTCTACTCCATTTGCTTAATTAATTTCATTTGTTAACAATTTTATTTACATTTAAAAATGTTTCATGCGAATACGATTTAGAAATATTATGGTGCGTCTATTAATTAGCACAATAATCACTAAATACATACCGATAACCTCAATGTGTACAATAAAGATATTATAAACGATGTTTGGAATGATGTCACAATGCTGTTTAATGTTTTGTATTATTTTGTGTTGCACAAACATCCACTATGTTATTTACACAATGCGTGTACTAGTACCATTCTATTTAGGCCGAATGGAACAATATCATAGGCATTTGTCTTTTTTTAATTCATACACTATCTCACCTATAGAACTCTACCTCTAGGACGGTATAAAATCAAATGTAAACAAACTCTTGTACTGATAAGTCTCGAGATAAATAACTAGTTCCAGCCTAACTTGGAACTTTAGCCCGAAAGCGCACATTAAAAACGAGTTCTGTTTTGTATATAAAAAATGAGATGAGTGTTTTTGTTTTAATTTTACCTTTAACATAGAAAAGTAGGACAGTGTCGGTCACAATAGCGCGTTCACCTAGACTGCGGAATCTGTTATTTACAGTTAGCATCGACAATTATTTATCAAGCAAATGCATACCATACCGGCACGTAATTTACATAGTTATTTAGTCAAAATATACGTCAGACAAGTAAACGTAAGGCGTTTTTTTAATCTTATCTGCGAGTCCATTGGAGTAAATATTCGTGACGGAACGTTTTCGCACACAGCCCACGTCGGAAAGCGGATGCATCGATAGAATCCGATGGGAAGGACCAAGATTCCGTGGCACTTAGACAATAGTCCGGTGAGAGTCGGCGCCGCCGTGACGAGCCCACGAGCGTTCACCTCTCGCATCCCATGAATATCACTAGCTATACGAACTGCTCACGTTTTGATTAACAGCAAAGATCACTACGTTGTGCAGTGATTCACTACTGTCATTACTATACACGGCACAACTGTCAAATGGCGCGTGAATAATCCAGCCGCGGCGCACGAAACACAGCCGTCACGTCCGCACACGTGATGCTGACTGGCTCGGTTGCCTTGCTCTCGGTCGCTCGCCGCGATTGGAGCCCAAAACGGCGTCGGTGTTGCCATGAATGGGGAACTTTCCGCGATTTAGGGAAATTTACCGGACGACTCTACTAAACTCTATGTATTTTTAAATGTGGGAATATACGTAATGTGAAGGTTTTTAGTTTGTATATCGAATTATATATGTATGAATTGAATCTACTAGAAATTATATGTATCGTTGGGTTTGGAAATATGCATCATTGATAATATGACTGATTTGAGTATGTATATTAGTATATGCGTAGTGTATAAATTTTTGTATGGTTACATTTATTACAATCGTCTCTACATATATTAAATATGATTAAACGAGTGTGCTTCTATTTTTATTTCAAACCTAAGTGATATTTTAATGAATAAATACTACATGCATTACATACTACCAATGCAAACGTTTGGAGACGTTTAAAAGTATGTTAAAAGTAAAGCAAAAATCGCTGATGGATTTGAATTAAATTTAGTACGGATGTAAACAGCAAATTCAAGATTAATATATAGATAATTTTTACCTGAAACGTGCAAAGGAAGACTTATTCTACGAAGGACTTTCACGTGAGCGGGGTCGAGAGTAAAATTTTGTTATTAAACCCGTCTTGAGTATATTAGAATCTGTAATTATAGTATGATCTTCAAAATCTCCCACGCTTTTTATTTTTATACCATTACGTATAAATCACATAAATTGTACCACAAACATTCTTCTAAACGGATTTAAGTCTCATTTGTTTGCTTTCTCTGTAAACAATGGGTGTATCACAAAAAATCCTAATCAAGGCTACCGACATAATCCAACTTCCTTAAATTTGTGCTACCCACGTATCTCAATGACATGCCTTAATATTGAAAGGTACATTTATTGGCTCTGCGTACACCTGAAACATCAATGTACCTCAAATAAATCTTTCCCTCTCGACACCGAAATGCCACAATCTTATATTAGGGGTGGCCGTGTTTTTGGCGAGGAAACGCGCGCCGAATACGTTATTGTAAACTAACAAAAAATCGGTGAAGATTGCTCTACATTGGGTAATTTATTGATTCCGTATTAATGTTTGAATTTTTTGGGTATTCTTTGAGAATTAATGCTTTAACGATGGAAAACATCGTGAGGAAACCGGTATTCTTGAGAAGACCTCTATGGGACTTTTGAAGGGATGTATAGTCTGCTAACCCGCAGTAGGCTAGGATGGTGGGCTAAGGCCTAAATCCTCTCAAAAGTAGAGATGAGACGATGTATAATACAGGGCTGATATTATTACTATAATTGGATTTTTTAATAAAATTATGTAATATTTTATGTGTGCTAACTGCTATCAGGGTCAAGGTCAACTCAGTACAAAAATAAGTTGAATGAACGTTTAGGATCTCTACTTAATCGTTATTGCTATGTGGGTTTATCTGGTTGCATCCGTCGGTTTACTCTACAACTGACGACGTTTATATTGGTTGTACATGTATACAATAGACAATTATGTTGAAACAAATTGTGTAAAGTTGCGGTTTATGATATCCCGTGACCATAATGAGATGACAACTCTCAAAAGGCATCTCGTCTTACTTACTTACTGGATAATTATAGATTTTTTATAACTTCGCTTATTTACACAGCCTTCCTATTCATAAATGTACGTTATCATTAATTAAATGGGCAATTTCACATTATCGATTACTTTCTTTAATTAATATCTTTTTTTAATTCTTTTTATTAATTAGTTCTAGAGGTTTCTCTGCAACCAATGAAATTGCGGAGAATAGCGCCATATGAGCGCTATGTGCCTATTTGTTCAGTTTACAATGCATCTAAATTCTGCCCCTAATTCAGTATTATATCTTAACTGAAATCATATTGTTAACTACTTTTATTTAAATGAAAATTTATTTAAATAAATATTATTATAGCCAAATTTACAAGCGAAAATATTGCAATTTCATACATTTATACATTTTGTCCAAAAGTCACATACTCTATCAATACTCACTTATATTTAACATTAAATTCGTTATAATATTTCTTTTAGAACATAAAATTAGATGATCGAGTATATTGACCCGCCCTTATTTACGTAAACTTAACTGTAGATCAACCCGCATAAAGTTTGTCGAGAGCTCTCTGGCTCTCCCCGTAGGGCGATTTCAGGACTTCCTACTCTCGTACTTTACTAAAGTTTCTCTATGGCTATACCGCAGAACTAACACAGTATAATGCTGTATGCGTGTATTACAACAATGGTGTTAGAATGGAAGTGGTTTTTTTTTTTTTGCATAGGCGATCCTGCAGTCAACACCGGGGTAACCTGCGAATGGGATACTGGAGTCCCCCGGCTTGACGACTGCAGGGGCCTGGGGGGGACGTGGGAGAGGAATATGGAAGGAAAGGTGGGGGACGGGAGGAAGGTTTCCGGGATGGGCGGAAAGAGAGGGTGCCAGGAAATGTTCGCGGGCCCTTTTAGGCCTCAATGTGTTTTACAACCAAGAGGTATACACACTGAACTGTGTGCCTCGGCCCGCGACTAATGTCCCCCCGCGCATGGGCGTGCATTAGGTGTGAAGACCCAGAGCACAAGAATTGCCTCGGGGGGCGAATGGAAGTGGTTAGGTCCTTTATTATGATAAAGAACTTGTCCAGTTCCATTCTTTCCACTTTCAAACCATATCATGGGTTGGAAATACCGTTGGTAAATTACTGAACTTTAATACTACCTACTTATTAAAAATTGGTCATAAATTTTGAAGACGAGTAAAAAACATACTTAATAATAATAGTACAAAACTCTATCATGCTATAAAAAACTATTATTAAACTTTGTGTGTTTTATTTATATTAGTAAGGACAATCTATTTTATTCCAAAAATTAAATCATCACAATAAGCGGCGATAGCCTAGTTGGGAGTGGAACGGACTGCCGAGACCAATGTCCGCAGGTTCAAAACCCAAAGACTACGTCAGCGTGGTGGACTAAGGCTTAAACCCTCTTAGTAGTAGAGGAGGCCCATGCTCAGCAGTGGGCAGTATATAATACAGGGCTGGTATGGTTATGGTTAATAAGGAAATCGTTGGTTAATGAATCTATCTCTAATTTGCGTAAACAGAAGAATCTTATTCATTTACTAGGTTTTGCTTGCAGTTACTTCCGTGTAACCTTTCTGGAAAGTCCCATTTTATCCTTTTTTGGGATAATACACAGAAAACGTAGAAGTTATAGTTAATTGTTAAATGTCCCAATTAAATCAATTCGTTTCAATCCACCTTTACGCATACCCAATGCGTCTTCAAATTACAGGCAAAATAGCTATATTGTGCGTGCAAGTGCAAACTTCAATAAAATATGTAAGCAGCACGATCTTGATCCCTTTATAATTAGTGTGTCTTCAGCAAGAAGGTGCTTAAGCCTTAACTTTTTTAAGGAATTTGTATAGGAATAATCTTATACTTTATTTGTATTCTATATTTCTTGTGTACTTTTATTGCAAATTGTCTCGTTGGCGTTAGTACTTGTTGGCTCACACTTTACTATAAAATTTCTATAAGTGAAGGCTTGTTATTGGCTTTCAGTCAACCATTCTAGTGTTACTAAGGTTTATATAGCTGTAAGTCTTCCATATCGTAAATAAATAAATCGTAAATAAAATAAATAAATTATGTGTTTTGTTCCTGTAAGGCCGAATTATAACATGATTCAATATCCTATGAACTACTCAGTAGGTACGGGTTTTTAAACAGTCTATTAATGATAAATTCTTCATAATAATATTATTTTTCCAACTATTTCCGCGCTTTACGTCACTTGTTCCAAAAATTCGCTCTTCTTGGGATTGACACTATTGATATTTAAGTTGTTTAAGTCATCGCGCAGACTCTGCCATCTTTTGTTTATAGAGACACGACAAAGAGGCGTCATTGCACCTCATGCTAAGTGAAGTGCATCCCAAAAAAATGACAATCGGCAAGAGATCAATACAGCCCCCAACGGACGGAAGTCGGCACAGTTATGCTGGCATGCTTAATTGCTCCTTCAAGTTCCGCTTGAATGACCTATAGTTTTCGAAAAACACAACTACTTTTGACAGTAGCTTCAGCAACATTACTAACTTGTATAGTAATATAGTGTTTCTCAAAACAAGTTGACAATTTACCCGACGCCTTAACCTCCCGGATATAAACATGCATTAGAAGTACTGTTAGCCGTAACCCAAAACCCTAAAATAAAACCTGTGTCAAATAGACGGAAACCCTACCCGTATTTGCGCAATGGTATCCACTAAGTTTCCCTGCGGTACCCTAACACGCCCTTCTGAGTTCTGTAACTCACTCGGTTATGTAACGGTCCTTTTCAAAGTTAATAAGTAGGTAATCGTGTTACCAACTTGCAGTTTTAAATTTCGAAGGCAAAAAACAGTAATATTATTTTACTGTTTGCTTTTAATTTAACAAAAATGTTTTAATAATATAGTGAAAATTTTAAATATGACCAGCAACTGTATTTTTTCGGATGTACCTATTTAGAAATAAATATATCATAAATAATAATGATTTATTTTTTTGTTTAGTAATGAACCAAACCACCAATACTCAGTCGATCACGGAATTACGTTTGTATTATCATCAACTTTTGAAACGAAAGAGTTTGGTGAAGTTCTTATGTCGCTTTCAGCGAAACTTCTAATCTCTTCTAAACTTTTCATTTCATTTTATCATTAGCGAATTGAACAACACAGCTCTCTGAGTAACAATACTGTACACAGATGTCTAAATTGCAGGTTTTTCGAATGTAGGTACGCTTACTTTTTGTACTTTAGTCGAAGCAATTATGCTATACTTACTTATAATAAAAGCTGTTGATTGGAGCCATTGATGTATGGTTTTTTAATACATCAATGATTGGAGCATATTTTTTTCGAGAGTAAATCGTGTTTTTAACTACCATATACTTATTTATAATTTTACTTATATTTGTATTCAAGAGGTTTTTTATTATTAACTAGGCCTTACTCGCGGCTTTGCCCGCTTGAAAAGCCTCGCCCGTTACAAAAGTCCCTAAAATAAATAAAATAAAAAGTAACTTATGTGTTACCTAGATTAACACATAAGTTACTTTTACATGATCTACTCGTGTGCCTATTTTTATTTAAATCCGTTTATTTGTTTCAGCATTTACCTCTATCAAACATCCAAACATCTGAACATCCAAATATTTTCACAAACTTTCGCATTTATAATATTAGTAAGAAGTAAAATGAGTTACGATTGCTTTATTTACTTTTACCTACACTTTCGGGGATAAAGGGCGTGAGTGTGTATGTATTTACTTTTATGTATCTTTCAATTTCAAGTGACCTTGTTACAACTACCTTATTTATCTCTGCGCCAATCGCAGACGCCCTACGTCTCCGAAAACGAGACCGCCTTTGGCATTGAGTCCACCGTTATACAAAAGTCATCATCATCATCATCATCAGCCACATGACGTCTACTGCTGAACATAGGCCTCCCCCAAAGATATCCAGACGGACCTGTACCATCATAACCATCATAGCCACGACACAGCTAAATGCCACAGGCTGATTATGGGCCCGCCCTGTGGTTTGGGGCGTTTGGAGAATTCCACCACGGTACCCCCTGCCTGTCGTAGGAGGCGACTAATAGGGGCCAGGGGGGGGGTCGGGGCGGTCGGCACCGGTGCTGTCCGCCGCAAGATAATATGTGTGCCCCCCCACAAGAGGAGACGGGCTGCATTAAGCAGCACCGCGCAGGGGCGGTTGCGGACGACAACTTAGACACTTTTCGTCCGAGGAAGCCCGCAGCCGTCCCTAATGCGCCGAAGAGGGAAAAAAAAAGCCTGATTATGGGCAGCAGCACAATCAGCGCGAGAAGCTGCGTCCCGCGCTCGCCAACCCACCTGCCAAGCGTGGCGAGTATTGGAAAAAACCCCCCCTTATGAAGACTAAGATATACAAAAGTGCAAATTAGTAAATAAGTTAGTAGATGACTAACGAATTCGAGAAACGAAACATAACAGTTTCAGTTCATCTGTTAGTAGCGACTTATTGATATTTATTCCTGTTTACATCAAGAAGCATTAAACGCGACGCTGGGTTGGGATAGCAAGGATATCTCCGGATATGAAGGCCACTGCGGCTCATTCGCGGATATCGTTTCAGAGACCAATAAATATAAATTTACCGTATACAATAGTCGTCATTAATACGCTAAACTTCTAGTTTACTAATTAATATAGGTATGAAACAGGTAATGTTTCGAATAATTAGTACTATATTATGGCGCTTACTAGTAAACTTAGGGTTTAACGACATAGTAAAAAATGTTGTGCATTTATATATTCGTCTAAAAAAATTTACGAGTACAAATAAGATGTCTTTGGGCTTTCGTTACTTTTACCGGTCTTTCGCCGAGATGTACAAATCGCAATGAAACACAGGACCAAGATAATAATTTGCTTGTTATGTCATAAGAACCATGTCAAAAGGTATTATCAATACTGTATTCATCATGTCCTAAGGAAGGCACGTGACGGAGCGGTGATCGCCGACTCGCGAAATTTGATGTCGCAAAATGTGAGCATCCGCTTCCGCTAACTTCATGGTGCACAAAACATTTGCGCGAAAATAAACCCGCGCCGCATCGTTGCCAATGGTATAATACGAAAGACATTCCCACTGTAAATAAATAGATAAAAAGTAAAAAAAATAACTTTAAATTAAATCATACTTTGTTTATTACTACTATGTAGAGATAAAAGCTTGTCGCGATAGTTACTTTTGTCAAGATCAAGTTACATAATTATTGTATTATCTACAGAATGATGTTGTAATCCTCCTAGCCAGGTTCGGCCACGGCGGCCAATCTCGACAAAGATCAGCCAGGTACGCAGGAGATATTATAGTGCACAAGTGTGTGCGCAATACACAGGTGCACTCGCTATTCCTTCACTCTCATAGCCCAGTGAGACGGCAATCCGACATGACCGGAGAGAAATCAGGCGCAGTTCCAACGGCTTTACGTGCTTACCGAGGCACGGGGGTATCACACCGCCAACTTCCTGACTCCGAGCTGCGTCTGGGTGTTTTTTTAAATGGAAAAACCCAGTCACAATATATTTTTGCTCGACCCGGGATTCGAACCCAGGACCTCAGCGCAGAAATCGTACTCATAACGCGTACGCAATACAACTACGCCACCGAGGCAGTCACATAATGATGTTACTTAGCTAACAATGCATTGTCACCCAAACTGAACGTCTATGCAAAATTTCAATAGAATGGGTTGAGGCTAACTGCTTCAAAATTGACTTGCAAGATTCCACCCGCACAAACATACATACATTGCAAGTTAAATAAAAGCTTTTATAAAATGAAAAACGCGGGTGTGCAATTTTTTTATAGTTGACATTTAGAATCAATATTAACACGCGTACGGATAGCATGCACAAAGAAAAATCCTCGCGGAATTATTTCGCAAAATCTAGTTGGTATGATATGGATACGGTAACACTGCAAATAATATACAAAACTAGTTTTTGCCCGCGGGTCCGCCCGTTTGAATGAGTTTTCCCCGGATAAAAGTCCCGCTTTATATTTTCTCGGGATAAAAAGTAGCTTATGTGTTAACTCAGGACATAATCTACACGTGTTTTTTTTTTATAGCATTGAATGAAGATGAGACGAGCATGCCGTTCGCCTGATGGTAAGTGATACGACTACCCATAAACAGTAGCAACACCATCCAGCACCTTGACTTACAAAGTACTGTGTGGCATTCCACTGCGCTCATCATCCTGAGACATAAGATATTAAGTCTCATTATGTCCAGTAGTTATACTGGCTACAATGTCCTTCAAACCGAAACGCAACAGTGCATGCACACTGTTGCTTGGCGGTAGCAATAGACATTGCGGTGGTACCCACCCAGACGGCAAACGTGTACAAAATTACATAGAAATCCGTTCAGTAGTTTTTGCCTGAAAGAGTAACAAACATCCATACATCCAGACATTCATGCTTACAAACTTTCGCGTTTATAATATTAGTAGGATACGTGGAATATGTATGGATATATGAAATATATACCTTAATACTTGGTGGTATGCGCGTGATATATAGTTTGGTTTAATACTTTAAAAATAAATGGATTGTCTGATTGTTAGTTGACAGCGTATTTCAGTTATGAAACTGCTAACTATGGAAAATTTATATCAATCCTGGAGGATTTATTGTCGACAGTGTAGTGTCATTACATACATTTCCTGATCTCTCTCTGGTCATGTCGGATTGCCGTCTCACCGAACTATGACAGTGAAGGAATAGCGAGTGCACCTGTGTGTGTATTGCGCACACACTTGTGCACTATAATATCTCTTGCGTACCTGGCTGATCTCCGTTGAGATTGGCCGCCGTGGCCGAAATCGGCTAGGAAAGGTTTACATACAAACGAAAGAAAATTAAATTACGATTTTATTATTCTTAACAAAATCCAGTTACTTTGGCAGAACACTGATAATATTTGAAAGAACTCTAATAGCTATTGTATCGTTATTTTGAATCAAGCGCCTATACATAAAATAATAGCAAGTCAACGCACTCGTAAACATATAAATGGTGGGTACGCAGGTACATCAATATTGGCAAACAATACGTCAATTTTAGGGTTGTGATTGACGCTGGGAGCGTCCTTCGGTGCGCGGGGGCTTCTGCCCCCCCACAACAGGAGACGGGCCGCACCAGGCGGCACCGCGCAGGGGCGGTTGCGGACGACAACTTAGATACTTTTCGTCCGAGGAAGCCCGCAGCCGTCCCTAATGCGCCGGAGATGGCCACCGCGGAGTTTTAGTTGGTATGCCGTGCGTTGTACATAGGTTAGGGACTCGGCCCGGCGGTCGCCCGACGTTTTCCATCTCTCCGGGCGGCTCAACGCCGGGTCGTAAGGCACGGTGAACCCAACATAACCGCTCGGTCGCCCCCCACGAAGGCCGGGCGGCGAAAACAAAAAAAAAAAAAAGTTGTTGTTTATGGGCGACATAAAAAATTCCAAACCATCTACGAAATGCCAATTATGCCTGATCAAATAAAATAAATAGTTATTAGTTAAGAATAGACGATAAATCAATATCAAATCGTTAATTTAGCTCAATATTCAATCCAAACATATCCCGAGATAAATCGAGTAGCTTGGTCAAATTCCTGAACTGGGCTTCTGAAATGATAAAAGTGGTCCCATTTGATTCTGGTGTTCGCCGACTGGTGCCGCATTTTTTCCATTAGAGGAATTTGTATCCGCCAGACACTTTTTTTTGCCCGTATATTCGGGTTTTTGACGGCCTAGATACGCTAGCTGATAATTTTGTTATGATAATATTCTTAGAGACATTTCTGATCCTAGTACATAACATTAACCTTCGACCCTTACACTCCTCTTACATGGAGAGTTGCAACTCTTTTTAAAATAGTAGAGTCAAACTGTACGCATATAAGTCAGCTGGCTCGGCTACAGAACACAGGAATATAGTAGATTTTAAGGGCTCTACAAGGTAGAGTGTTACAGAAATATGACAATGAAGTGACAGTTTGTTGTTGGTTTTTGATGGACAAAAATCCTGTGCTCCAAATGTACCCCTCGCTTCCCTCATTCCTATCCTCTATGGCCAGAAGTGCAACCATGATTCTTGTAAAATTGTGTTTACATCAAATGACATATTTTTCTTACTGTTTACGACCAGTCTGCCTGCTACCCTGTCTGGACTCTAGAGGATCTAAAATCCTGGACAAATAGTGTTACACAAAACTGTTTTCCGACCAAGGAATTGAATCTAAGACCTGCAAATTCACAATCTGTATACTGTATACACAAGGTAGTGACCTTTACACCAATAATGCGAAAGAAGTAGGCAATAAAGGACATGTCTAAAACGGGCTTAAAATTCCAACCAAGATACTTTTTAGATATTTGGATACTCCCAAAAAAAAAAATGAGAGGTGTCAAGGGACACCCGGATGGAACGAAGTTCCTTTCGATTAATTAGTGAAGGAATTGTAATAAAATTTTATTTATATAACAGAGTGTGTATATATATAAATATTTTCCTATTTCCGTTCCAATACATAAGTTTCTAGAGAAAAAAACAAATAAATACGTGTGGCACTCGGAGAGTGCCGCGGTAAAGCTATTGCATAGCATTTTTATCACAAATTTTGATTGACTAAACACAAATTCGATCTTACGCTTAACACATAAAGTAGATTTTTAAACGCGAGCAAAGCACGTTTAGTCTTGTTATTGATAAATCTCAGTAACCAAAGTAGAATAAATCAACAAAATTTGAAAAAAGAATGTTACGTTCGATACTTTTATACTCGTGCCGTGCCAACGCTGGGGAAATAGCTTCTACGCAATGTATTTAAGGTTCATATTAGATTAGTAAGAAATGCTTTTAATGACTTTAATAAATAAAATAAATAAAAACATACTCGTTTCAAGAATTATAGCTTCTACGCATTGTATTTAAGGTTCATATTAGTAAGATAATAGCAAAAAGTGTCGTGACAACTTTTCCGTCCAGCCCCCTTTCACAACGCGCGATAAGGAACTTCGTTCCAAAAAAAATCGAATAATTTTAAAGTCTTCTGACTTTGAAATTTATGTAATTTTATGTTGCACTAGCATTGCGCGCAGCTCCGCCCGCGTGGAAAAGTTTTTCCGGGATAAAAAGTAGCCTATAGCACTCAGGAGTAATGTAGCTTCTTATAATTGAAAGAATTTTCAAAATCGGTCCAGTAGTTCCTGAGATTAGCGCGTTCAAACAAACAAACAAACTCTTCAGCTTTATATATTAGTATAGATAATAAGTACACTTAAAATGAACGTTATTACAAAGTCAGTTATAAGTGGCCGGGCTTAAAAATATTTTTTAATGGATCCAAGATCCATACTTTTGCCCCTTTAATAACCATAAAGTTTGAGCCTGGTTAGATTTTTAGGCCCAGCACCCATACAAAACCAAACATCTCCTTTCTCATAGAGTACAATTCTTAACATTACCTACGTAATCTGTGTGCCCCCTGGTATTGCAGATGTGCATGGGCGGCGGTGATCATTACCATCAGGTGAACCGTATGCTCATTTGCCCCCTATATCATAAAAAAAAATCTTCAGAGTTTTTAGTAACCATTAAAAAAACAAAGTTGCATTAATATGATCCTGTTTCTCAGATGTTCCTTTTATACCATCATTATACTATTTAATTATATGTTTCCAAAGAACATCAAGCAAAGGCAAATGACCTTTAGGTACATTTGAATTTCTTCGAAACGAGTGCAAAAAATCGTTTTAACACACACAGGTACGTATTTCGAACCGTAAGTCACGAACGCATCAAATAATAGTAAAAGCTTTTACTGCTTAATATTTTAGAGAAGGAAACGCCACTGCATCGTATATTTTGATAAAATTTCAAGCACGAATTGCGTTGAATTATTAATATCAAACAGAATAGGGAGGTCCGGTTCATCCACAATACATCTTGCTACGTGCCAGCTTTACAGCGTGATGTATTTTTGTTTTACACACCGTTAATTCCGTTACACTGACCACAAAATGACGCGGTCGTTTGCGAAGATACTATGTTTTTTGTTTGTAACAAAAAACGTTTGTTATTATAACATACGCAGCAACATCCCTTGGACCGTGACCAATGTTGGTTTTTGTTATAAGGCTCATTTGCAAGATTGGGTGCAGTTTTATTTTTAGAAATTGACGGGTCAAAATGAGGGCTTTATTGCCTGATTTTTTATATCGTTGGTAATACAGCGTGTATATTCTTGCTATAAAGGTCGGTGTAGATGTTGACAAGGTGAACTAAGTTGATACTAACAGTAGAAGCAACTCTCAATTTCATAGTACCTAAACGAAATAAAGACAAGTCGTCGCAGCCATTTTGTGCCAAGCGACTATTACAAGCGGACAATGCTTGCGTAGAGGCTAAAAGTCTTAAAATGTTTATTTAAGAAAATAAAAACTTTAAAAAAAAATAGCACAGACTTCAAAAACCACTCTAATGTAAAAAATAACTTAAACTTTGCTCATGGGTTATAAGGAAAACTAAATACTACCAATATTATATACACTGCCATTCGTGTGATTATATTTATGTGCAATGAATAAACCTTTGGAGTCGGTGCCTGATTTTTTGTAGTAATTTGGCATGCGACTAGAATTATTTAATTCATTCTTTTATAAAGTACATAGTTCATATTACAATTTAATGTGTCTAATTTAAGAGTATTTTTTAATAAACGTATTTGTGTGAAGCGGTGATAGCCTAGTTGGTAGTGGAAAGGACTGGCGAGACGAATGTCCGCAGGTTCAAAACCCAAGGGCACACACCTCTGACTTTTCTAAAAAGTTGTGTGTATATTCTTTGTAATTATCGCTCGCTTTAACGATGAAGGAAAACATCGTGAGGAAACCTGCATACCTGAGAAGTTCTCTGAATTTCGAAGGTAAGTGAAGTCCGCCAACCCGCATTAGGCCAGCGTGGTGGATTAAGGCCTAAAACCCTCTCAGTAGTAGAGGAGGCCCGTGCTCAGCAGTGGGCAGTATATAATACAGGGCTGGTATGGTATGGCATATTTATGTAGGCAGTTCGATTTTTTTATGACCGGCACCGACTCCAAAGGTTTATTCATTGATTGTTTATATATAATATTGGTAGTATTTAAATTTCTTTATAAACCATGAGCAAAGTATAAGTTATTTTTTACATTAGAGTGGTTTTTGAAGTCGGTGCTATTTTTTTTTAAGTTTTTATTTTTCACTTTTTAGTAAATAGGTAATGCAATATAGAGTTAAATATTATAATTATTGCTATTATATATTCAAATGTTGTAATTTATTATGATAGATGGAATTCCCAAAGCTGTCTTGATTCGATATTTTGATGATCAAACAATAGATACAAGCCTAGAAATACTAGCTCAAGAGTCATGAGTAAAAGACTTTTGAAAGTGAAAGAGTTTTTATATCATTTATATCGACATATAAAACTCTTTGACTGCCTCGGTGGCGTAGTTGTATTACGGTACGACTGCAATGCTGAGGTCTCGGGTTCGATCCCGGGGTCGGGCAAGGCGATATTGGATTTTTCTGTTCAGTATCAGCCCGGAGTCTGGAATTTGTGCCCGATATGGCGATAGGCTCGCCCCTTATCACATCATGGGACGGAATAATGGCGAAAAGTGGGTGCAACTAGTTGCGCCTCTGCCTACCCCTTCGGGGATAAAAGGCGTGAGTGTGTGTGTGTAAAACTCTTTGAGTAAAACTGACAACAGAAATTTTTAAAAACTAATAAATTGACAAATTATATTGACAGAAGTCAATAGGGATATTATTTCTTCGGATTAATTATAGCTTAAATTTATTTCAGCACGCAATTACATATATCAGTAAATTGATTTGAAATTAAATCTAGATTATAGTGTGTTCATGGTTTAAAGGAGGTATAAAACAGGTTCGTCTGGAAATCTTTAGGGGAGGCCTATATTCAGCAGTGGACATTAGTCATACAGCTTTCTCTCTTCTGTGTCGTGATAAACATGACGATGATGAAGACAAATAACTTCAGGATGCTCTCTCAAAAAATTGACCCGAGCCCTTTGATAATAATAATAGTTCTCATTTTTATTTCAGAAAATTATATCTATGCTTAAAAGCAAAATAGTCCAGGAAGGAAAATGTTATTATTATGTAACACGGAATTTTACAGAAAAGGTGCTAGAAAAACATATGGTTTGTATCAGTATAATCCAAATTCCAAGTCCAAAGAGTATATATAATATATACTATGATGATCCAAGTCATTCTAGGTATACTATTTGAATTTGTATTGAAAAATAAAATATTTTTTGTTAGAAGTGTTTTATTTATTCTTACCGTATACCGCGAGAATGAGCGGAGTGGTCATATTTTATTTTATTTTTTTATTGAATTGAATGACGAGACGAGCTTGCCGTTCGCCTGATGGTAAGCGATACGACCACCCATAAACAGTAGCAACACCATCCAGTATCTTGAGTTACAAAGTGCTGTGTGGCATTCCACTGCGCTCGTCATCCTGAGACAAGATGTCTCATTATGTCCAGTAGTTACACTGGCTACAATGTCCTTCAAACCGAAACTATAGTGTATGAACACTGCTGCTTGGCGGTAGAAATAGACATTGCGGTCGTGCCCACCCGGACGGCCTATGCTACTGCTACTGGTGGTAGGTCTTTCATATGTAAGAACATATGAGAGACCTACCACCACTAGCAGTCATATTAGGCTGAGAATGGTCTTATGACTCTGAACGCAAACTTAAAGGATCGCCAGGGTAGTGTCACGCTAGGACAACAGCTCAGGTCTGTATTATAATATAAAAGACTCCATCATTTGGGTAGAACAGCCTGATGCTCACTGTTGAGTTGTTAATCTAATCTCTAGAACATCACACGCAGTTAGATTAGACTTTGCAAACCAAAGTAGGTATAGATTCTAGTAGATCCTGAAATCAGGTTAAAATCTTAATGCTCCATTATGTAGCAATGATGAATGATTTATTAAATCAGGAGTTAAACATTCCTTTCCTTTAGTAGAATCGCAAACTTGCATGGGCGTTTTGCGTCACACACATATTACACTAATATACGTACCTATTAAAAGCATCCTGCAAGTTATCATAATATATTCGTTCTCAAGACTAAACAGCTTATATTTATCATATTTTGAGGTCCATTAGAAGTCTATAGATAGATACTAACTACATTCTATCGAATCTGTCGAAAAGCGCCTACTCATTTTTTATAGCAATATGACAAATCTACGTTTTTGGTATTTATTACTTTTTTTATAAATAAATCGTTTCATATACCTATTTATCCCTTACCATCTAGTGGGAGTCCCTGTTATTCGTATAACGGGTCACCATGCATATGTATTATCTTTTATTATGCTTTTATTCAATAAAAAAATAGCTCAAATTTATGCGTTGCTAATAGACTTTCGTAAGGGCACTTTTAAGTCGTCGAATGAAATTACTCATATGATTCAGGTCTATTCAGTCTGTTCCATAAAATGATGAATCCTATACCAAGATATATTAAAATAGGACCACTTCGCGACCCTTATTTACTAAATAAAGAAGGAATCAAGGAAATACGCTCCCAATTTTCAGAGAAATCAGTGTACATACATAAAAAAAAATACAAACACACGAATTGATAACCTCCTCCTTTTGGAAGTCGGTTAAAAAGAGACGCACTTTATGTCTGGTCAAATAGTTTTTTTATATTTTTATTGCATTGAATGACGAAACGAGCATACCGTTCGCCTGATGGTAAGCGATACGACCGCCCATAAACAGTAGCAAAAATTACGCCTATTATATAAACGCTGCACAGACTATGTAGACTTTTTGCCGAGAAACACTACATCTCAAATGCACTGAAGGTTGCAGAAGTTGCCGGAGCGACTTATAAAGAACAAGCATGTTTCAAGATTAAATTTAAGGACCAATAGTTTCCCTGAGATGAACTATTTTTCTGTATGATCCAGGTGCGTGCAATGGAGAATCGAACCTATATACGTTTTTACTAAATTAAAAAACGGAAGGTAATGAGTAGTAAGGGATTCACCGATACTGGAGCAGGTTCGGCGGCCGGTCCGCGGCGCTCCGGCGGCTAATGGCCGACGTTTTCGATTGCTCCAGATTCGGCCCGCGGAACCCGCGAATAAATCCGCGGATTACTTTAATACCTACCGCGAATTAATTTGATGCCTACCGCGGATTAATTTGATACCTACCGCGGATTAATTTGATACCTACCGCGGATTAATTTGATACCTGCCGCGGATTAATTTGATATCGACCGCGGATTACTTTGATAACACCCGCGAATAAAAATTATATCGTCCGCGGAATCCGTTTCATATCACCCGCGAGGTAGGTATGAACCACGAATTTGTTCATGGTCTACGGTTCCCTTAAGCTTGTACTTTTTCCCTGTTCGTTGTGCTTTTAACTTTCTACTTTCTATCGGCGATCCTTTTTTTTTTTATTTGAAGGATGCAAAGGTCTTTGTCGCGTATTTCTATTAACTCGTGTTTCTACGCAAAAGCCGTTTAAAATTACTTAATAGTTACCCTTTACGCATTACAAGCATTGTTTATGATAGATAAAGCAACATTTTCCCTGTTTCGTTGTGTTATTGACTTTCTACTTTCTATCGGCGACCCTTTTTTATTTGAAGGATGCAAAGGTCTTTGTCTCGTATTTCTATTAACTCGTGTTTCTACTTAAAAGCCGTTTAAAATTACTTAATAGTCGCCCTTTACGCATTACGGGCATTGTTTATTATAGATAAAGCAATCGTTACAATACACCATACCTTTCTCAAATTCTAGGTAAAACCCTTTGGGTCTTCTCATTGTCATAATAATTACGGTTCCCATTATTCACATTACCTGATATTACGTATTCAACGGAACATTTAAGGTGAAAGTCGAAACATGTTGGATCTTGTCTGCAAGGAAACAATACTCCCTCTCCATATAAAAGACCGACTCAAAATCACATGGTATCGTATTCCACTCTGTGCTCTGCTCGAAGTGTGATCTCCAGTTGTTTGTAACAGTGAAGTGATAGTAAAATTGTGAAATAGTTAAATAGTGAAAGTGTTATAAAAATGAATGTAAGTACCTTTATATACTTTGATCTAAAAGTGTTGTAACCAGATGTTTCATTAATTGTTTATGCCATGTGTTGTCCACCAGGTTAATACATTTTAGCTATCTTTGATGTCTTATTAATTTATCATTGTTACTAATGTGTACATGTATACTTCGCATACCTATAAGTATTTATCATACAGTACTTACTTAACCGATAATTAAAACAGTTTCATTTTATTTTGTTACAGTTTTCTGAAAATACTTTCAAAAACTACTACTATGCTGAAGAAATCGACGAACCTAGTGATGAAGAAGGTACACTCGCTTTTAAAGTAAAAAAAGCGATAATAGCAAATAAAAGACCGATCGAATGCAACAGCATTGATGAGTTCTTCGAAAAACCAAAAAAGAAGAAGACAACAACAAGAAAGTCATCCAGTGTTGGTCGATCGACGAGCGGGGGTGTTTCATACATCCGATCAAACAGCGAAGACAACAGTTCTGCATCACATCTCATAAAAATTGAGGTGTATGAAGTGAATAAAATAAAAAACATCGCACCGACGGAACATTGGAAACACGCTGATGTGCGAGTTAAATATTACGCGGAAAACGACAGTGATAAGAACTTGCAAAGTGTCAAGGACACTATATACAATATAACTAAACAGTTGGCTAGTAAGGACGATTGTGTGAAATATTTTATAGACACAGACAAATGAACAAAAGTGCCAGTGCGTGTCAATGTTTTAATATCATAACTTTAATCATATGCTTTGTATTACTATTATTGAAATAAGAAACTATTATTGTAATAACTGTACTTAAGAATCTACCTGTTTAAATTTAACTTACATTGTATTGTATTTAAACTTTGTACTCTTTTAAGTTACATACTTAATAGATTGATTTGTTTTTGATTCTAGAACTCTTTGTGAATTGTGTTATTGCTAAGTATTATTGTAAATAGTTATAAGTCTTTTTAGTGTTTTTTCATGCTCATGCTTACGATTGTAAAGTTATTGGGAACATTCATAAATTGTTTGGAAAAAAGTGGATAGCTTAGAATGTAATTACATTGTTTTGGGTAGTATATAAGCGTTGAAATAACTTAAAATATACTGAGACATTCCTTACCATGGATACAAGCTGTGATTTATACAACATGGAACTCGTCGCACTTCTCGCAAACATCGAATCAATGGATCTGATGTCATCGCAATACGACAAAGAACTGTACGAGCTCTGTGATAAAATGGAACAAAGACAAGTTGAAACGTGAGTAAAACATTTTTTATTATGTTAAGACTAGTTGCAACATGTTTTGGGAATCCATGAAGAGGGGATACACTTAAAGTATTTATAATGGTTCGAACATCTTGCACAATCATTCAACTTGTTTCTTCCGTTTATATTTTTAACATTGAAGTGCAACCAAAATGTACCACTCACTTGATATTTCTAGTTTATCTCAGAGTGAGATTGCGAGTTTCGATAAAAAGATAATTTTACATAAATATCATCGTTTCATACGGTTTTGGTATATATTAAATGTTTTGCCAGAATCAATGTTGGGAGATCCTGATATTTCTCCTTATTATACACCATGTAGTGGACATAAAATCTCAAAACAAACTCATTCCGATGAGGATGATATTGATGGTGTATTATCAATGAAAGCATATTGTTTGCAGTGTAAATAACAAATAATGTTAGTATCTATTTAAATAATAGAAACATAGTAGCATATTTATTTCGTGAGATAACATTTTTTTAACAGTTTTCTTATCCATCAGATCTATGCAGAATGGAGAAGGCAGCAGGAAAAGATTAGCGCCAACTGAATTGTTTGAAGAGAATCCATTAAAGAGAAGAAAAAATATTCATCTTGAAGCTCCTTCGACATCTACATCATCGCTGGATAACATTTTAAATGTAAGTACAGAACAGCATAATGATAAAATTGAATGTCCGGAGTGTCACATATATGTATCAAAAAAATATATGACCAGTCACTATAAGAGCAATAAACATAAAAATAATTTAATTAGAAGAGATAATAATCTACCTAATGTTCAATTCATTGATAGTGCTTTCGGTAATAGAATTATTACATATCGAGTGAAATCTAGTTTAGTTTCTGATACACAGCTTGAATCACCTGAATTATTTTTACAAAATATTAAAAAAATAATTTATACATTACTAGAACGATCTATCTTAGAATATTCTGTTGTAAAAGTTAATTTTATTCTCAATGCGGATTTCACACAAGAAACAAAAAATCTACACAATGTTTTTGATTTTCAAATTTCAAACTATCTTGTTTGTCAAGGTGATGACAAAGATATTATTTTCTCATCTATAATTACCGAAATAACAAACAAAATGACCAATTTCCAAAAAAAAGGTAGTGGATGGAGTTTAGTTAAAATAAATCACTTGGATATGAATGTCAACAAATTTAACCCCTTGCGTGGATCTTCATACATAGACCTACCGTTAGATATAAAACATAAGAAAGCTGTAATCAATGTTCAAAATAACGATCACGAATGCTTTCGTTGGGCAGTTTTGTCAGGATTATTTCCAGCTACTCATAGTTCCAATAGGGTATCATCTTATATAATACACAAAAACAAACTAAAATTTGATAAACTATCGTTTCCTATAAAAATTAATGACATCCATAAGTTTGAAAAATTAAATAGTATAAGTATTAATGTTTTTGGATTACAATATGATTCAATAAGCAAATCAAATAAAGTTGTGGGTCCATTACACTTTACGAAACACCGTAAAAATACTCACTTAAACTTATTGTATATATCTCAAGGTTCTAAAGGTCATTTCTGTTGTATTAAAAACCTCTCGAGATTATTATCTAAACAGTTATCGACTTCTGAACATGCAGTTCATATTTGTGATGGGTGTTTATTAAATTTCACGTCATTAGATAATTTAAAACGACACCAAGAAAATGATTGTTTCAATGTGTGCACAAATTTACCATCGGAAAACGATAGAAAAAGAAACTGGTTTAATGAATTAATACCATCAAACCACATTTCATTTAACAACTATGAACGTAAATTAAGAGTTCCATTCGTTGTGTATGCTGACTTTGAAGCATTTTTAAAACCAATAGAGAGTTGTTCTAACAATCCAAATCAATCATCAACTGTTAATATCCAAAAACATGAAACGTATAGTTTTGGGTATTATGTTAAATGTTCTTATGATGATAATCTTTCAGTATATAGGTCTTATACAGGGCAAGATTGTGCGCTAAAATTTATGCAATTCATTTACGCAGATTTAGAAAATATTTGTAAAAAGAATTCTTTTGTCAAATCACCATTACCGTTAACTGAAGAAAATAAAATAAATATCAATCAAAGTGAGTCTTGTTACATTTGTGCTACTAAATTAAACGTGGATAGAACAATATCTTATAATTGGCATACTGGTGCATATGAAGGTGTAGCTCATAGAGTATGCTCTCAGAAATACAAAGCTCCTAATTTTGTACCAGTGTTTTTACATAATTTAAGTAATTATGACGCTCATTTCATAGTGCATGGTCTTGATTTCGAGAAAGGTGACATTGAACTTATTCCTGAGAACAAGGAAAAATATATTTCTTTTTCTAAAGTTTTACAAATCAATAACAGAGTTATAAAATTACGATTTCTTGATTCTTTTAAATTTATGTCAAGTAGCCTTAACAAATTAGCTCAGAACTTATTACTTGAACAATTTCGTGAACTCAAATTAAAATATCCATGTGAAGAAGATTTTAAACGTTTAATAAGAAAAGGTGTTTATCCATACGAATACATGACGACATTTGCTTCTTTAAAAATAACTTCTCTTCCCACTCGCGATCAATTTTATAGTTCTTTAAATGATAGTCACATTACAGAAAGTGAATACCATCATGCTCAAGACGTGTGGAATCATTTTAATTGTAAAAACATGGGTGAATATTCAGACCTGTATTTAAAAACAGATGTATTGTTGTTAGCAGATATATTTGAAAACTTTAGGGATGTCTGTCTTAAAACATACGGTTTAGATCCTGCCCACTATTATACAGCACCTGGTTTAAGTTGGGATGCTATGTTAAATTTTACAAAAATAAATTTGGAACTTTTAACAGATATCGACAAGGTTACGTTTATAGCGAATAATATTCGGGGGGGTATATCACAATGCAGCAATAGACATGCAGTGGCAAATAACATGTTTATGTCGGAATACGATTCAGATAAACCATCTTCATTTTTAATGTACTTAGACGCAAATAACCTTTATGGTTGGGCTATGTCCCAATGTCTCCCAACAGGCAAATTTGAATGGGTCGATATAAATACAGATTTTAATATAGCCGATGATGCCAAACATGGTTTAATTTTGGAAGTAGATTTAGAATATTCAAAAAATTTACATGACTTTCATTCAGATTTTCCATTTTGTCCAGAAAACGTATGTTTAGGAAACAGCAAAGACAGGAAACTGATCCCAAATTTAAAAAATAAAAAAAATTACGTCATTCATTATAGAAACCTTAAGCAATGTTTAAAAAATGGTCTCCGATTGGTTAAAGTACATAGAATTTTAAAATTTGAACAATCCGCGTGGTTGAAAAGTTACATAGACTTGAATACTCATATGCGTTCATTAGCCACTTCAGATTTTGAGAAAGATTTTTTTAAACTTATGAATAATTCTGTTTTTGGTAAAACAATGGAAAATGTAAGAAAACGAGTTAATGTCAAATTAATTAATCATTGGTTAAATCGTGGCAAAACTCAAGGTGCTCAATCTTTGATAGCAAGACCAGAATTCCATAGTTTATCTATATTCTCAGAGAGCTTAGTTGCAATACAATTAAATAAAACTAACGTTTTATATAATAAACCAATTTACCTCGGTTTTTGTATTTTAGATATATCTAAAACATTACTATACGATTTCCATTACGATTATATGAAAATAAAATATCAAGATAATATTAAGTTACTATATACTGATACCGATAGCTTAATATATCAAATATTTACGCAAAATTATTATGCTGATATAAAACTTGATTTAGTCAACTACTTTGATACGTCCGACTATCCACCAAATAATCAATATGGTTTACCATTATTGAATAAAAAACGGTTAGGTTTTTTTAAAGACGAAAATAATGGTAATATTCTTAAAGAGTTTGTAGGTCTTCGCTCTAAAATGTATGCAATGGATGTGCAGAATAAATGTATATGTAAAGCAAAAGGGATTAACAAAAGTGTAACAAAAAATTTTTGTCTTACCGATTATAAATCATGTTTATATGAAAAGAAAACGCAATACAGCGAAATGATAAGATTTAAATCAATTAAACATGCTATATATACACAAAAAATTAATAAAATATCTTTATCACACAATGACACAAAACGTTATTTAATAGAAAATTCAACAGATACTCTTGCATGGGGTCATTATAAAATAAAGGACATTTGATTTTATCAACGATTTCTGTACAACGAAAATATGTATGTTAATGTGTGTGTGTGTGTGTGTTTTAATTGTGGTTTTTAATAACTTAAAGTTCTGTCTTTATTATGTACTATCTTTTTTTTTTATTGTTTTACTATGACAACTGTTTTGTATAATATCATGAAAAATTAGATGTAAATTTTAATGTATGTAGTTACTTATTTGTTATACCTGATTTAACTTTATTTAATAATAATTTTCTTACTGTAATATTTTTCAAAACAGCTATGAACTGTATGTGATCATTTTTCAAAGTATTTGTATATGTAATCTTTGTATGTAAAACAAAATCAAATATAATACATTCAATCGTAACTTCTGGTTTTATTCATTCCGAAACGCTTTTAGAGTTCACACGTGTATTTAAAAATGTTTCATTTTTATCATCCTTTTACTGCCATAGTTGCAGGTCCAAGTGGATGTGGAAAGTCTAATTTTGTAACAAACTTTATTAAACATATTAATGAGGTGTGCAACACCAATTTTCATCAAATTACTTGGTGTTTTGATGAAATGCAGCCCTTATATAATTTACCAAATGTAAACTATTATCAGGGTATACCAGATTTGAATATGTTTGATGGAAAGGAAGCTAACCTTATTATTATCGACGATCTCATGAGGGAATCTGATGGTCGCGTTGTTGATATATTTACCAAAGGTAGTCATCATAGGAACTTGAGTGTATTTTACATTACTCAAAATTTATTTCATCAAGGTAAAGGACAAAGAGACATTTCTTTGAATTCAAACTACATAATTTATTTTAAAAACCCACGTGATAAAACTCAAATACGTTACTTAGCACGGCAAGTATCACCAGAAAATAGCAAATTCATAGAAGATGCTTACAGAGATGCTACAAAAGAAGCACATGGCTACTTGATGATAGATCTAAAACAAGACACTTTTGACATGTGTCGAATTAAATCAAAGATATTTCCATCTGATGGTCATTCTACAGTGTACATTCCCACAAAAGAGTTTAAATATGTCAAGAACCAACCAATACCCATCATTTACAAATGATGGATCGACGCTTAAAGACGCATGAACACTTATTAAATGCTCTTTATAAACTTAAACCAAAACATCAACAAGCTCTTTTAAAAGTCTGTAACGAAAACGAAATTAATTTTATATGTGAATGTATTCATAACGTTTTACAAGGAAATATAAAACTTGAAGAAAAATCAAAGAGTAAACTAAAAAAGTACAAAAGTCTACTACGAAAATTGGTACGTAAAAGTACAAATAAAATAAGAAAGAATATTATAGTTCAAAAAGGTGGTGCATTTCTTCCGATTATATTGGGTTCTATTTTGAGTGGATTGATAAGTGGACTAGTTTAAAAATGGAACACGCCAAAAAAATGCTGTTAGTTGATCCAAGCTTAATAGATAAGTTAAATCAAAAAAGAAATGAAAATCCTACCTCTCGTTTAGATAGTGAAATGGAAAAAATACTCGACAGTAATATGGATGATCGAAAAAAGTGTAAATTATACTTACAAATTTTACAAAGATATCTTCACTTTATGGAAGAAGATCGTCGTCCCATTGAACTCCCTATAATAACTTCAAATGACGATAACATTAAACCCACATCTGAAAGCTGGAAATTTTTTAATATAAATAATGATATCAAGAATAAAGATGTAGTTGTCAGTCAGACACTGAGTGATGAAGAGAAGCAACAAGAAAGTTTTACACTCGAAAAAAAACCTTCCTACTCAACAAAACAAATTTTAAATTTAATACCAAAAACATATGTAAAAAAAGGTGAGTTGTTATTGAATTCGGTGTCACTAAATAAAAACAAAATTTATTGGAATGATGCTGGCACAGTGATTGTAGATAATGAAGTGATTCCTAACAGTAACATTATCGATTTAGTAAGCGATACACTGCGACCATTAAAAAACAACGACCCACCTGGTTGGGAAAAATTTGCTAAAGCGTTAAAGGATTTAAAAGTACCTTTAACATATATTGGCAATCCAAAAAGACGTGATTACATAGCTCAACTTCAAAAAGCCATCGAAGAACAACCGCCACAAAACACAGAGGTATATTTGACGCCAACGAGCGAAGATAAACACGCAAATAAAATTAAGAAAAAGATTGATTGGGAAAAATGGACCCCTTATTAGAAATAGATCAAATTTATTATGATGTATCACACCCAGCTGGATATAGCAATATCGACAAATTATCAAAAGCTATGAAAGGTAAAATGAAAAAGGAAGAAGTTAAAAACTGGTTGCAATCCCAATCTACGTATACACTCCACAAACCAGTACATAGAAAATTCGCTCGGAACAAATACGTTCTCTCTAATCTCAATGAACTTTGGCAAGCTGACTTAAGCGACATGCGGACTTATTCTAAAGATAATAAAGGTTTCAACTACATTCTTTGTGTTATTGATGTTTTTAGCAAATATGCATATGCTAGACCCTTGAAAAAGAAAAATTCAGAAACCGTAAAAAAGTGTTTCGACAGTATATTTAATGAAGCTAATACTACACCCACTCACATTCAATCTGATAAAGGCACTGAATTTGTATCGAAAGATGTTCAAAGATACTTTAAAACAAAAAACATAAATTACTATACGACAAATAATCCAGACATCAAAGCAAGCATTGTAGAAAGATTTCAAAGAACGCTAAAAATGAAGATGTGGCGCTATTTTACACACAAGAATACACATAAATATATTGATATTTTACAGAATTTGATACACTCTTACAATCATAGTTTCCATTCTAGTATTAAAATGTGTCCTTCAGATGTTAATTCTAATAATATAATGACAGTTTGGAGTAATTTATATGAAAAATCTGAAAAATCATCAAAAACTATACTACCTATGTTTCATGTCGGTGACCATGTCAGAATAACTAAATATAAACATGTATTTCAAAAAGGTTATGAATCTAATTGGAGCGATGAAATATTTGTGATTTCTTCTATAATAGAACGTACTCCGTGGCCCGTTTATACTATAAAAGATTTAGATGGTGAGGAGATAGTAGGAACGTTTTATGAACGAGAATTACAAAAGGTCATTTATGACCCCACCATTGAACACAAGATTGATAAAATAATTCGCTCTCGTTATTCTGGCAGCAGACAACAAGTGTTAGTTAAGTGGAAAGGTTATCCAAACAAATTTAATAGTTGGATTTTAGCTTCCAGTTTAAAAAAAATATGATTAAAGATTTTTATTTAACTTTACTTAGCAATAGTTCAATGGAATATTTTCCTGAGAACAAAACATCAATTTTTTCAACAAAATTACCCAAACCCATAATATTGGAAGGAGAATGGTGTGTAGGAATCGTTGAATTCCAATATCCATGCACCATGTTTACTGTTCAAGATCATGAGAATGTTATTTACATAACAAAAATCATGAAAATGCCCAATGAAGACAAACTATCTACAGTTTATTATAAGACTCACATACCTGCCACAAACTATGATAATATTAACCATATTTTATCAGCATTAAATAATATAAGAGAAAAAATCAAATTCCGCTACGATAATATATCTAAATTTGTTTCTGTTTCTGTGTTAGACGAATCAATAAAATCTGTAACATTATCTCCTAAACTAGGCTTACAGTTGGGATTTGAACCAAACAGAAACCTTGTTGAAAAGAATTTAGCTAAATGTCCAGCTAATTTACATTTAGGGTTACCATCTCAACTATTCGTTTACTGTGATATAGTTGAACCTCAAATTGTAGGTGATGTAATGACACCTCTTCTGAGAGTAATACCATTAGATCCTTCAAAATACATCTATGGTGCCAATAAAATGCATGTATTTTCACCTCCTCATTACTTATCGGTAATGCGAAGAGAATTCGATACCATTGAAATAGATATAAGGTCAAGCACCGGACAAAAGATACCATTTCAATTTGGAACGGTGTGTGTTAAAATACATTTTAAAAAATTATAATGCATTTTGAACGCTCCAACATGATATGTCCTTATCAACGCTATTATTCTCATCAGGCTGGTTCAGGTATAGGGGTGGTATATAAAGGGGCGCCTTATCAAAAAGGACATGGAATTGGTAGTTTTCTTGGGGGATTGTTTAGGTCAGTTTTACCATTATTATGTAGCGGTGTTCGATCTGTTGGTAAAGAGGCATTGAGCGCTGGTGTTGGTCTATTGACAGATATGGTTAGTGCGCGACCAATGGAAGATTCAATAAAAGCACGTCTTAAAGAAGTTGGTTCCAACTTAAAACGCAAGGCTGATGAAAAAATAGATAAAATCAATATGTCTGGATCCGGATATATAACAAAACGAAAACGTCTACCTGGAGTCAGTCCGTCGTTGACCGCGAAAGTGAAAGCTCTAAAAAAATCAAAAATTACTCAAAAACAAATCAAGGACATATTTTCTAACAATTAATCAAAATGTCTTTTTTACATAGTCATTCCTGTGAATGTATAAAGTCCGAATTGGATTTGTTTGCATTGCCGTCAACTCAAACTAGCATTGAAAGTGGAATTTGGATCCATTATAAACCAATTTCATCTCTTGCCGATGATGGTCCTATAGAATTTCAAATTCCTGGAGCAGGAGATGACTACATAGATTTATCTCATACGTTACTTCACTTGAAAGCGAAAATAGTAAATCAAGATAACACCAAACTAACCGCATCTACAGTCGTTGCTCCGGTGAATAATTGGTTGCACTCACTCTTCAGTCAACTTGATGTCTACTTAAATCAAAAACTTGTATCACCACCCAATAACACATATGCTTATCGTGCGTATATAGAAAACTTATTGAACTATGCTCCTGCAGCAAAAAAATCTCACCTCACCTGTGGTTTATGGTATGAAGATACAGCTGGAAAAATGGATTCCACCGATGATACTAATAAAGGATTTACTAAGAGGCAAGAATTATCTAGTGAAAGTAAAGAAATGGAAATGATTGGTCACTTACATGGTGATTTATTCAATCAAGAAAAATTTTTAATCAATGGTGTTGATATATGTGTTAAGTTAATTCGTTCTAGAGAAAATTTCAATCTCATGGCCTCTACAGGTGACCTTAAATTAAAGGTATCTATTACGGATGCATCTTTGATTATTCGTAGAGCACGAATCAATCCCAGCGTGTTACTTGCTCATCAAAAGGTCTTAGCTTCTACCACAGCTAAATACCCCATTACTCGAGCTGAAGTTAAAGTTTTAACAATACCATCAGGTGTTCAAGGAAAAACTCTAGATAACATTTTCTTAGGACAATTACCTAAAAGGTGTATAGTGGGATTTGTAAATAACGCTGCTTTCAATGGAAACCTCACTAAGAACCCATTTAACTTTCAAAATTACGACATCAATACTTTTAGTTTATATATAGACGGTCAACAAATACCATCAAAGGCTTTACAACCCTCATTTGAGAACAAAATTTTTACTTCAGTATATCATACATTGTTTTCTGGAACAGGTATACACTTTCTCAATGAAGGTAATGGGATATCCCGAGAACAATACGCTGAAGGGTATTGTATGTTAGCGTTTGATTTGACACCTGATTTATCAGCAAACTCTGCAAGTCATTGGAATCTTGTAAAGCATGGTAGTGTGAGATTAGAAGTGCGTTTTGAAACAGCTTTATCACAAACTATTAATTGCATTGTTTATGCGGAGTTTGATAATGTTATTGAAATAGATAAAAACCGCAATATTTCAGTAGATTATAGTAGTTAAGAACACAAAATTAACTGTTTAAGATTAGACTAAGCGTGAATAATTTAATTCAGATTTGTTGTTAGATTTAAGTTACCAATAAAACGAATTCACAAAATATTAAGTTCTTTGTTTTACTATAATCCTTGCAACCCCACAACAAGAGTCAACTTGGCTGATAAGTACCATAATAGTGTCTTGTTAACCTTATATAAGACATTACCACTTTATCATTCGACCTGATAAGATGCTGCAGCGATACGGTGAATAAAAATGAATACAATAGAAATACAGAATTACTTAAAGAAAATTGATCCAAGTATTGAATATAATGTATATGCAGCCAATCGTCTACCAATATATGTGGTAACTCCTACATACGTAGTTAGCAACATAGACTCTGATAACAAACCAGGTTCTCACTGGGTCGCCATACACATAGATAAGAATGGTTTTGGACAGTACTTTGATTCATACGGTCGACCACCTCAAGGATACCACCGAATGTTTTTAGCGAGAAATTCTAGAATGTGGAATTACAATACAAGTCGAATTCAAAATGACTATACTATAGTTTGTGGAGAGTACTGTTTAATGTATCTGTATTATAAATACTATGGTAAGAGTCTCAAAGATTTTCAAGTATTATTTAGTGATAATACAATATGCAATGATGTGTTTTTAAATGGTTTATTTAAATCATGTTTTGAGGTGAATAAATGAAATATGAAAATGAATGAATGATTTTTCTTTATTGAAGATTAATAACCCCATACAATACTTATAATTCTTCCAAACAATTTATGAATGTTCCCAATAACTTTACAATCGTAAGCATGAGCATGAAAAAACACTAAAAAGACTTATAACTATTTACAATAATACTTAGCAATAACACAATTCACAAAGAGTTCTAGAATCAAAAACAAATCAATCTATTAAGTATGTAACTTAAAAGAGTACAAAGTTTAAATACAATACAATGTAAGTTAAATTTAAACAGGTAGATTCTTAAGTACAGTTATTACAATAATAGTTTCTTATTTCAATAATAGTAATACAAAGCATATGATTAAAGTTATGATATTAAAACATTGACACGCACTGGCACTTTTGTTCATTTGTCTGTGTCTATAAAATATTTCACACAATCGTCCTTACTAGCCAACTGTTTAGTTATATTGTATATAGTGTCCTTGACACTTTGCAAGTTCTTATCACTGTCGTTTTCCGCGTAATATTTAACTCGCACATCAGCGTGTTTCCAATGTTCCGTCGGTGCGATGTTTTTTATTTTATTCACTTCATACACCTCAATTTTTATGAGATGTGATGCAGAACTGTTGTCTTCGCTGTTTGATCGGATGTATGAAACACCCCCGCTCGTCGATCGACCAACACTGGATGACTTTCTTGTTGTTGTCTTCTTCTTTTTTGGTTTTTCGAAGAACTCATCAATGCTGTTGCATTCGATCGGTCTTTTATTTGCTATTATCGCTTTTTTTACTTTAAAAGCGAGTGTACCTTCTTCATCACTAGGTTCGTCGATTTCTTCAGCATAGTAGTAGTTTTTGAAAGTATTTTCAGAAAACTGTAACAAAATAAAATGAAACTGTTTTAATTATCGGTTAAGTAAGTACTGTATGATAAATACTTATAGGTATGCGAAGTATACATGTACACATTAGTAACAATGATAAATTAATAAGACATCAAAGATAGCTAAAATGTATTAACCTGGTGGACAACACATGGCATAAACAATTAATGAAACATCTGGTTACAACACTTTTAGATCAAAGTATATAAAGGTACTTACATTCATTTTTATAACACTTTCACTATTTAACTATTTCACAATTTTACTATCACTTCACTGTTACAAACAACTGGAGATCACACTTCGAGCAGAGCACAGAGTGGAATACGATACCATGTGATTTTGAGTCGGTCTTTTATATGGAGAGGGAGTATTGTTTCCTTGCAGACAAGATCCAACATGTTTCGACTTTCACCTTAAATGTTCCGTTGAATACGTAATATCAGGTAATGTGAATAATGGGAACCGTAATTATTATGACAATGAGAAGACCCAAAGGGTTTTACCTAGAATTTGAGAAAGGTATGGTGTATTGTAACGATTGCTTTATCTATAATAAACAATGCCCGTAATGCGTAAAGGGCGACTATTAAGTAATTTTAAACGGCTTTTAAGTAGAAACACGAGTTAATAGAAATACGAGACAAAGACCTTTGCATCCTTCAAATAAAAAAGGGTCGCCGATAGAAAGTAGAAAGTCAATAACACAACGAAACAGGGAAAATGTTGCTTTATCTATCATAAACAATGCTTGTAATGCGTAAAGGGTAACTATTAAGTAATTTTAAACGGCTTTTGCGTAGAAACACGAGTTAATAGAAATACGCGACAAAGACCTTTGCATCCTTCAAATAAAAAAAAAAAGGATCGCCGATAGAAAGTAGAAAGTTAAAAGCACAACGAACAGGGAAAAAGTACAAGCTTAAGGGAACCGTAGACCATGAACAAATTCGTGGTTCATACCTACCTCGCGGGTGATATGAAACGGATTCCGCGGACGATATAATTTTTATTCGCGGGTGTTATCAAAGTAATCCGCGGTCGATATCAAATTAATCCGCGGCAGGTATCAAATTAATCCGCGGTAGGTATCAAATTAATCCGCGGTAGGTATCAAATTAATCCGCGGTAGGCATCAAATTAATTCGCGGTAGGTATTAAAGTAATCCGCGGATTTATTCGCGGGTTCCGCGGGCCGAATCTGGAGCAATCGAAAACGTCGGCCATTAGCCGCCGGAGCGCCGCGGACCGGCCGCCGAACCTGCTCCAGTATCGGTGAATCCCTTACTACTGTAATGTTTATTAAACTCTAACTCGATTTTACAATTTCACTGCGCAGTTAATGGAAGTCTTTTCTCTTTGAAACTAATACCGCAATCGAAGTAACGGTGGCTCGCTTCAGAAATTAGCTGCAATTTACCGTGTCAGCTAAGCGATCGGTGCTGTTGCAAAATGTATTTAATTTACATATGGCTACAGTCCAGTATATTATATTTATATATATCACGCCTTTTTCCCTTTTCAGACGTGGACAGAGGTGTAACACACCAGCATTTCGCCACCTATGTTAGGTCCTATGTAATAAGGGGCCTATTTCCAACGACTCTCACACACACACACGCCTATTTTCCCATTGGAGTAGGCAGAGACTATGGAGCGTCAAGTGCTACGATCCAAGCATACCTCTTTCGTTTCTTCCACAGTCATCACTCTCTTCATACATGCTGGTCGTTTTCGAGAACTCCTTATTTGACCCTTTCTTATGAGGTCGCCAATTTGGTCCATGAAAGTACGTCTAGGACGTCCCCGTCCGAGACTACCACTCACTTTCGCGACATAAATTTCTTTCGTTACTCGCCTTTCATCCATCCTTTCATGTGGACAAACCACCGAAGCATTCCTTTCTCAATCTTAGTCACTACATCTTCTAAAAAGTCGATTAGCAATACATAAATTGTAGTTATTTTTTATTGAATAAAAGGTACTACATATCCATGGTATACATATAAATATACTATAATATAAAAAATCTAGGTTTCGTGATTCGTACTTGCAAACCTATAACCGACCTATCCTGTTTATGTACAGTTTTCAATGCTTATGTCCGAAGCTCGCTTGAATACGCAAGTATTATATGGTATCCCCAATACATAACCTATATCCAGCGCATTGAAATAATTCAGCAAAAATTTATTAAATACCTAAACTGGATGTCAAGTAAACAATATAGGTACAAACTACACGGAAGGTTGTAAAAATTTCAATATGTCCTCATTGGCAAAACGGCGTGTCATATCCGACATGATGTTCCTGCACGACATCTTTCACAATCGCATAGACTGTCAACCTATAGTGAATGAACTGGGTATAGCAGTGCCTCGACGTCGCACTCGGCACACATGTCTACTCAACGTTCCACTTTGTCGTACAAACTATAGACAAAATTCCACCCTAGTTCGCCTACCGCGTACGTATAATAAAAGGTTCTCCGACATTGACTTGTTCTGCACATCTAAAAATCAATTCAAAAAACAAGTTAAAATGGTTCTGTTTGAAGACTAAGGGTAACAGGTACTTACACTTACACACGCGAAAAAAACCTGCACATGTACACATCCACACACACACACACACACACACACACAAGAAACGCGCGCGCGCACAAATACACATTCCCACAGTAAATTAATGAATTATGAATGATACTTGATAGCTATATTTAAAATTTCACCTTACTCCCACAGTAACGATTTATGTAATTTTAATTGTATTATTATGAGGAAATTTGTAATTGGCCATATTGTAAAATGATTGTAATCAATATTGTATTTAGTATTAAGATCGCTGTAAATTTCCCAAATAAATAAATAAATAAATATATGAAAAACAGAGACTTCCACTAGATGGTAAGGGATAAATAGGTATAAAACCATTTACTTTAAAAAAAAGTCATATATCGCGGAAACGTAGTTTTGTCATACTGCTATAGGTACCAAAATTATCAGGCCCTTCGACAGATATGCATCGCACATGCATTCGTCAGGATGTTAGTCGCTGCATTGTTCTCGGTGTCGGCGCTTGTCCTCTGTGTACAAAGACGTAGGTATGTCCAGCTCGCTGAGGGAGACGCACTCTGGTCATTCCATAGTTAAGGCGTGAGGCTCCCAGAAGTCACGGTACACTATTGTTATCTTAGTTCGGTGATCACTTTCCACTCGCGCGACACCAGACACAGGTATTACGCTGTTATTGTGTACATTATTTTTAATGTCATTCCAATACTATCAAATAAAAACTCTTATTTGTCTTAACCACACTATCGTTGACGAAGTGTCCTTTATTTACCGCGGTGCAGCGTCTTAGTAATTTATGTATACTAACTCATTGTGATTCTGAATAAACTAAAATACCACGAAATATAATAAAAATTCAATAAAAGAATTGAATGTATTGCATAATTAATTTCAAAATACAATATTCATTAACCTAAAATCGGGGCGACATCGACCGTCTGCGAACCAAAGTCACAGAAATTCTCTAAATAGAATCCCGGACCTAGTTCATGAGTCACTCAGCTGACAATTGGGTTACTGAAACAGTCTAAAGTCTAAACAATAATGTAGTTCAATTAACTTTTATTGACCAACAGTGGACTAGAAAAGTATGGTAAGACTTGTTTATTTTTATTATTAAAAAAGTGTAGAGCGAAGCAATTATCAAGAAAATCTGGTGGCAAATGTGATAAAGCGGTTAGTTCTCAAATGTATTATTATTCTCTTTATTTATATACGGTCATAGATAATATGAGTTATAAATTGTAACTAAATTGGGTATTGTATTATTTATATCGACTCATCTCACTCACTCATTAGTGTTGGAGAAACGGTATGATTTTTATATTTATAACCTAAATAATAGACACTATTTTGAATACTAATTTGGGTGCATTGAAGTTTGTTACCATAGGTATATCAAATTTAACATACTTAGATATTAAAAACTTTCTGGGATAATTCGGTACAGAAAATATAATGAAGTAGTTGGAGAAAGTGTTACTTAAGTTAATTTTAAAACCTTCATAACAAAGATAGCAGAGTGGATTTATTTCGAACAAATTTTTGTTTTAAATATCGATAAATTTATCCCTTAATTCGGAGTGACCGGTACCTATGGCAGGTTGTTTTTTAAAAGATAAACGAGAAATAATATACCTAAAATTAATTATAATATTATGCTTATATTATATATAACCAGTATTTATAAACATCATAATTTATTTATCTCAATACAGTTAAAACCCAATATATTATTCTGATATCCATTACTTACCTTAGACTTAGTTATGTGATAATAAAAACAGATCAATTTTACGCCAAAAATACCTTTATAAATTACCCTTTTCTCATACAATGATTTTGATCTTATAAAGTAGGTACTATTTGAACTATAATATTAAAAATGAATCCTTTATACGCTATTTTATGTTAAACTAGCTTTTGTTCGCGGCTCCGCCGGCGTGAATAAGTTTTTCGGGATAAAAGTCCCGCTTTAATTTTGCCGGGATCAAACGTCGCCTATGCTACTCACTGATAATGTAGCTTTATTATATATAAAAGAATATTTAAAATCGATCCAGTAGTTTTGAGTTTATTCGTTACAAACATACAAATCTTTCCTCTTTATAATATTAGTGTAGATGTATATCACTTACACGTTACAAAAGACAGAAGCATGACTGGCGCTTCGCATCGCTAGTTCATCACCTCTGCCACTCTACGTCCCCCACTAATGGACCATATTACGTACTCTCACTTACACAAAGAGCACAAAAGCCCTTTCAAAAGTGCACAGTTTCCAGAAAAATTGAACCACTACCCCTGTCTAGTAATAAAATACACGATTTTGCCAGCCCACAGAGCGCTTCATCCACAATCATATTTACTTCCCTTTAGTAAATGGATGTTATAAAAAGAAACTGTTATTTATGGCTGTTCATTTTTTGTACAAAGTTTAACGTGTCTATAATTCTTGTATTTATTGCGAAAGGAATATGATAAACAAAAACACGCATTTGTTAGTACAAAATGGGTTGTACGAACCTATCACGGCTAGGATAGGTTCTACTAAACAGTGATCACACAATAACCTTTGTTATATTTAGTTACTTCGAATGTATTTAGGTACTTTCTAATGTAAGTACCTATACCTACGGAATTTTGAGTCGCAACAAATTATTACTGTTTGGCGCCGACCCAAAATTACGTAGGTATACTTTCATTATTTTAAGAACTTAGTTGTTAAGGTTAAATAAAAAATGTTTATTATTTTTTGCTTTTCAGTTTTTTCGGCGGGTTATTTTTTTGTTTAAAAGTTTTTTTTTATATAGAATAGGTATCAATAATTATCGAACACATCAAATTCTTTCAGTATTTATATGCAACGCGCATAAATAATCGACGAACATAAATACACTCGTGGACTCTGGCATGTCCCGTCACACCCTTAATGGTTTAAATAATCTTAGAGCACCTAAATGCACCAACACTATACCTACAGATTTTTTATTGCAAAATACCCAAGTGTAACAGTGATGACGTACGGCTTCGAGACGTGGCCTCTGACTATGGGCCACCCAAGACGGCTCACAGTCACTCAGCGAGGTATGAAGATGCTCGGTGTTTCTCAGCGCAATCAAATTGCAAATGAGAAGATTCGTAGGAGAACGAATGTCGCTGACATATTTCAAACAGGGCACTCTATCTCATAGTTCACGACGCTTACTATCAGGTGCAGTGGGGTCACTTTGCTGCTAATTTAAATACAAATACAAATACAAAACATTTATTCGCACAACACCATGACACAAACAAATTACAAGCAAACAAAAATAAAATAATAAAAAATAAAATAAAAAAAAAACATTAAAAATTAAATCTAAACACACACCAGTACACATAAATAAAATAAAAATTACATTTATAAACAGAAAATAGGAAACGCATTACTAGTGTATCGTCACGAACGTCATGGTGTGAGTGCGAAACGGGTCCCATTCAGCACAAGCCGCGAACGAGACGCGACGCTGGTCTTCCATGGGCCCGACGCGTTGAGATCTTGAGAATCGTGAGAATTTCACGTAACGTACGATAGAATCTTTTGGTGCCAAATAAAAATCCCAAATTCGCCTTCGCATTAGTGAATATTGGAGTCAAATATTCGCATTCGCGAATGTTGGAAATTGGACATTCGATACATCACTAGCAGGTACCTTATTTTGTATGGATGCCATTCGTCAATTCTGAGGGATTATTTTAGAACAAATTAATTTTTCCTTATCAAACTCACAATTGACTGCCTCGGTGGCGCAGTTCTATTACGGTTCGACTGCAATGCTGAAGTCTCGGGTTCGATCCCCGGGTCGGGCAAAGTGATATTGGATTTTTCTATTCAGTATCAGCCGGGAGTCTAAAATTTGTGCCCGATATAGCAATAGGCTCGCCCCCTATCACATCATGGGACGAAATACGCACGGCGATAAGTGGGTACTTTAGTTGCGCCTTTGCCTACCCCTTCGGGGATAAGGGTGCGAGTGTGTGTATATGTGAAATTCAAAATAAGTGCTTAAAACAGAAACATTATAAACTATTTCGAATTTTTACAATGTACTTTAATTGTAGTTGCAAAACTTATGTTAATGTATCATTATAATAATAATGAAAACAACGAAATATTTTATCAATGCGTAGGAACAAAAAATATGAATTACTAAAATAGTCACTGAAAATATATTTTTATTAACACTTTTTATCACGTCGAACAATAACTTCGTGCAAAGAAACGTTCCACTTTAATTACATGTACAGTCAAGAGATGGCGCAAGTATCCAAAGCTGTTTTAGCATGAGGCCCACCAATCAAATTCCGAAAAGTGTCTCACTTTTATGACGTCACTATTTCCACGTTGGAAGTTGTAAGGAAATGTCATGTTCCTTTTTATTTTATAAACTATTCCTTGTATACTGTAAATAAAAATGTTACACAAGTAAATAACATTAATCGGTCACAGTTAAATAGAAATAAAAAGTATAGTGCAAAGAAGTTGTAAGTTTGGTTATGATGTCTTCTGTGCAGTTCTTATCAGATAAAAATGACTTTCCACAATGATGACATTAACAGGATACTGGAATGTCTCACAAGAAATGAACAATTGGATGATCTGAATAAGAAAACAGAAAAAATGGAATTTCAAGACGGTTTAATGGTTTGTATTGACAACCTAATATTATTGATAAGTTATCACTTTGCTAAAGAGAGTAGCTGATTACAATAGGCGAGTGCTCTGGTAGGCGTGTGGTGAAGTAATAGTGATTGTGCCGATCGGACCTTGTTTAACAGCTTTCGTGAACTCACGCCGCCACTTTTACCGTTATACGTTCATTTCATTTCGTGAACGGACGTAGTTCGCTCGCCGATTTACCTGCTCACCTTTCGTTCCCGTGTCATCACATTCTAATTAGTGCTAATTGGAACAAGGATATCCCTATCGAGCGCATTACTGTTCAATTAGTCCACAGTGTTATTCACCGCGTCATACAGCCGCTAGCGTTCCGCCGGCTACGTTCGCGTAAACAAGTTAGTGCCAGCTAGGCACCATGCGGTTGATGCCTTTACCATATGCCGCGTAATTTTTTAAAATAAATTTACCTGTGAACCTCGTTAAAACTGTTTGGTACCTTCAGTGTTATTGTTAAAGTGTGCCGAGCCATTTGCAGTGTATTTTTCAACAGTTTTCATACAACTTGTGATTCATAAATGTTGATGTAACAGACTTAAAGTGTGGTGTAAAGATGGATAAAAAGCTTGATCTCCTGTCGCTCATTGAGGTATCCCAAGCTATAATATTTAGTAAATAAGAACATGTCTAGCTAAAAACATGGAATTAATAATTGTTGTACAATTCCATGTTCTCTGATATTTTAAGTCTTAATATAATTTATGGTACCTCCTACATAGGCTAAAGTTTTATCATTATTATTATGTATTTCAGATAAAACAATCCACATACAAAAATGTCACTGATATGCACCAAAGCGTGAACACTTTACAACATGAAGTGTTACCTACTTTCCTGCATTAAGATTATTTTAATTTTCTCACACCGTGAACAATTTTGATGTCTGAAATTGGGTACCTTTCACTTTGACTGCATTTAGCTGTTGAAAATGAAAGTAACATTATCATGTTAATGCAACACTACTCTTAGTAAGTGTGACTCACATTTACCATTTTTATCCTTGATCTTAGGGCGGTATTAATAAATCAATCTCAAGTTTGAGTTACATCTCAAGTACTGATAGTTAAATACATTATGTCTACTTTAGAATATTATAGGTATTAGTCATTGAGTGAAAGAAAAACTCACTTAAAATTCTGTTCTCAAAGTGATGCAATTTGGTCCAATAGTCCTATTGACAAAAAAAAACTGAAGATTTATTGTATAATATAATTATATCAATTATTATAGACATTTAATAGTTCATGGTTATTGTAACAATGTAATTATATTTCATAAACATAGTAATGATGAAACACATGTTATCAAATCACATGTAATATTAATTAGACAAGTTAATATTTGTTGTATAACAATACATTTTATATACTGTTCTTTTATTACAATAGAAAGTTTTTACCATTCTTAAAGAACAGTTTTATTATGATAATTCTTGGAGTTATGAAGAAAGGTCTTAATTTGAAAGTAAAAATATTTACATAAAATATTTGAAAATCAGAACAATGTAAAGAAAAAGTAAATATATGTCGCATTTTTTTTTATGGCATTGAATGACGAGACATTCATGCCCTTCACCTGATGGTGAGCGATACGACCGCCATGAACAGTAGCAACACCATCCAGCACCTTGAGTTACAAAGTACTTTGTGCCATTCCACTGCGCTTGTCATCCTGAGACATAAGATGTTAAGTCTCATTATGTCCAGTAGTTACACTGGCTATAATGTCCTTCAAACTGAAATACAACAGTGCATGCACACTGCTGCTTGGCGGTAGAAATAGACATTGCGGTGGTACCCACCCAGACGGACTCTTACATATGAGAGACCTACCACCAGTGCTAGTTTAAAAATTCTTTGTTTTGTCAACCATGTTCATAATTAGAGCCTAATTACAACACTTATATTATGTAATGACTACTATTAATACTAATTACTGCTAGAAAATATGAAAAGTAATTATAGAGCATATTGATCTCAATAAAAATCTTATAATTTAAATGATTACAAATTTTTCCTAATAATTTAAGTAATTATAGGACACATGCCCCAAACTTGTTTTTTTTTTTGTTTGTTGCTGTATTTTTAATGTTATAATATATTGGTAACTTATTTTAAGAAATATGTTGCCAATTACATATACAATGTGAAATTACTAATATGGTTTTTACTTGATAATATCTCAAGGAATATTGGTTCAATTGGGAATTTCCTTACATGAAGCAGAGTAAAGGTCAAAACAAGATATAAATGTATCTGTTTAATGACTCACAATCAATCTTATTAATATCATTCTGAATACAGATTTAATGGTTTATAAGAAGCCCCTTTTATGATGTACTAGTTTTGCTTAGCCCGCGTGAAAGTATTTCGAGGGTTAAAATCCCGCTATATATTTTTCTAGGATTAAAGTAGCCTATCTCTTTCCCAGGGTGTCAAACTATCTCCATACCCAATTTAATCGAAATCCGATTGGTGCTTTTTGAGTTTATCGCACTCAGACAGACAGACAGACTTATAATTGTGTAAGGATGAATTGCTTTTATTAATTTTATTCAAATTTGCCTCCTATGATCTCAGCAAGGATCGAACCTGCTATCTTTTGAATTATGGTCGACTTATCGCCTGCAGCGCTATGCTGTTATTTTTTTTTAAATAATTAAAATATTGAAATAATTTTCCACTACTGTGCAATAAGTGTCTCTGGAAAAATTCATTCGCCGTATATGTACAGTCAGCAGCATAAGTATCTGCTCAAAATCAAAATTTCAAATCGCCTATATATGCGTTTAGTTAAACTGAAACATTTTTCTCTCCATTTGAAGTAAAGTAAATCTCTTTTATTTTATTTTTGTGATGAGAAAAAAAAGATTAGTTAGAACACAAAAGTATTTAGGCAATTTGAAATTTTGGATTTGTTCAGCTACTTATGCTGCTGACTGTACAAGCCTATTAATTACCACGTAAATAAGATTAAACTTATAATACTCAGTATAATGTGAACAGAAATATGTTTCAGTATTATAGAGCAGACAATACGTCGGTTATTTCGCTCAAATCTAATTATAGTAACACTTGTATCAATGCAATGGTTTCTGTCTTATGAGCCAAATGTGGGGATGATATAATTTTGTAGCACATTGTAGTTTGTAGTTAAGATCTGCATATACCGCTATAGAAGCTTCTATTATATTGGTTTGTCATATGGGTGTCGTGTTGGCTTCGTTTCTGTGATCAGAAAAGAATAATTGTGAATTTCGGTTCAAAACTGCGTTATTAATCCTGGTACGACAAAATCTTATATGCTCTGGATTTGAATTGCAACCAATATACTTAGTCTTGGCATACAAATCGTGTTCTTTCTTGTTATATTTCGCTATTGCTTAGTGGATGTAAGAAAGATATTAAAATACATGTATTTTTATTATAAAATATGCCATTTTTATCATGTATATGTACAGAAGTATGCACAGCTGTATATAAAAGACGATAAGCGCAACAATGTGCATTTTCCAACGATATTCCGAAGGAAAGGAAACCTGTATGTACAGAAGTATGCACAGCTGTATATAAAAGACGATAAGCGCAACAATGTGCATTTTCCAACGATATTCCGAAGGAAAGGAAACCTGTAACTACATTGAACGTTTACCCGATCAACATGTTTAAGCTAATCTAAGATTTATACGACATGGATATTGATACCAGTTTATCACGTTTCTCAACAGTATATTGGCGCTAAGCTAATTAGCTGTTGTCTCTCGTCTATTCATGATCCCCTATCTGACATTTTGCTATCCTAGGACCCCCTGTGTGACTTGCTGTGAAAGCCATAGCTACGCCAGTGACGAAAGGTTTAAAGCACCATCCAGAACCAAATTAAAAGTTTTATGACAACACATTGCTCATCATTCTGTGTTGGATCCAGATGCCCAGTAACTACACTGGCTACATTGTCGTAATCGGCACACAACAGTCCTTGCACACTGAATGCCAAAATATTCATAGTGATGATACTTTACAGACGCTTTCGTGTATAGAATGAAGCTAGCTAGTAAACCTAGTCGGGAATAGTGCAATACCGCGTAACTATCATTGGTAAATACGGCGTAAGTGAAAAAGCCAAATTGAAATTGATACTTACTGTATTTAACTTTTGGATTGATAATGATAATTTTTTTGTCACGCGGTATTGCACGATCCGCGATAATTGCAATGAACCAGCTTAACTCCTGTTCGTCTTTGCAGTCGGACTCATGGGCGGCGTCGGACGACTTCTTGGAGAACATCTTCTCCTTGGAGCAAGGCTCGCTGGACTTTCTCGGCGAGTCTATGCCAGACTTCAACCTGTGTCCTGACAATGTGTCGCAACCCTCAGAAGCTCTCAGCAGTTCGTGTTCTGACAGCGGATTGTCCAGCGATCCGGCTGAGTTGTGAGTATTTTATGCAGCAATTATCTATATCTAGGTACTTAGTTTTCGATATTATATTCCTTATAGAAGTAGAAACTAAATTTATGCGCCAAAAATGGTATTCGATAAGTCCTGTATTTTTATTAAAGTTTTGATTAATATTTCTAGCCATTGCTTTAGACTGGACAGTCGTGAAATACTCTTCCCGGAATAAAAGTGCCATTACTGAACCGATATTAGTACATTTTTGACGTCTTTTTTCAAAGGCGCGTCTTCGGCGCGCGCATTTATAACTGTCAGTACGCATTTCCCGACTGCATTGCGTTTACTGCGCGTTCGTTGCATTTGAATCGCTTCGTCAACTCCCTTAATACATGTGTGGATTAGGCTCATCATGTGTGTATTAGGCCAATCGATACTAAAACTATTTCCATACTTCCACGGTCAAAACGAGTTTTAACAAAAATAATTCTCTTTCGAATTAATATTTTGTTTTATCGCAACTCAGTATATTATTGAAGTGAGTAGTGACCCAGTCAGTTTACGCTGGCCCGGTTAAGATAGCAACTTATGATTATTACCCTCGGGACAATCCGGCGTTACGTAACGCGAGTTGCTCTACATTTGTTGAGCAACTTTCTGATCGTGACATACGCAACTATTTAGGGGCGACAAATTTGATTCGGGCGAAAGTTGTTCCTAATCTAGTTGTTTGGCATTTCGGTTCATTATCTGATACAGTCCCACGCATTCTATGTCGATAAATTGAAAGTCTCAAGTTAGTCTTCGAAAATACTATGAATTTTCTTGTAAATTAAATAAGAAAGATTAGCGGCCAAGCAAAATTAAGAGACCCTCTAAAGTCTAAACTACCTATTCTGATACTAGTATTGCTCGTGGCTCCGCCCGCGTGAAAAAGTTTTACCGGAATCAAACTATTTTCCCGGGATGAAAAGTAGCCTATAGCACTCAGGAGTAATGTAGCTTCCTATTAATGAAAGAGTTTTCAAAATCGGTTCAATAGTCCCTGAGATTAGCGCGATCAACCAAACAAACTCTTCCGCTTCATAATACATATAATACACTAGCTTTTGCCCGCGGCTCCGCCCGCGTGAATGAGTTTTCCCGGTATAAAAGTCCCGCTTAAAATGTAGCTTATATGACACGTTCGTAGATTTACCATAGCAGCGCCATCTATTGATTACTTACTCAACCCAGTCAAAAGGTATCGACATCTGTTAGAATCATTTGGAGTTAAGATAATTGTGACTGTCAAATAATAACAGACAAATAATTAGCAATAAATTAAAATTGCGACTATAATTTGAGATTTAAACTATCCTATCTCTCAAGTTGGATCGAACTGCACATGGTGTGCGAATTTTATTATAATCGGTTAAGTGGTTTAGGAGTCCATTGAGGACAAACATTGTGACACGAGATTTATATATATTAAGATTATACATTAGTATAGATTCTATTTAAATAATTCACTTCAACGACGGCTAATGCTATTGTTATAAGAAAAAAACAATAATACTGAAATTACGCACTTAACGGTATATTTGCAACACATCATAATATTATGTACATGCACAGTTATGGCAAGGCCTTTATGGCATATTTATAAACATATTCCATTAAACATTTGATAATACGCACCCACATACCGCCTTGCCCGTATTGAAACAAAACTGTGACGAGTGCACCCACATTTCGCCAACTGCGAAATGCCAGCATCATTCGATTTAACTTTGGAAATACTTCTGCGTTTTGCAGTTGGTAAAAACAATTAGTTCGAGATTGCATTGCTGCCTCCCACTTTGGTACTACCTACTTCATTATTGCCGTTGGTGGAATGCAAGATACATGCGATGTATAAACTGTTAGTTCGACTAAAAACTTTGAATTTAGTCACGTAACTCCCAAACTAACGGTTACTACGAGCCAAGTCCATTCAGTTTGCTTGGCCAGTGAATCATTGCCCGTGTGACCGACCAACTTTGTCGCGATGTTAGTGACACCCATACATTTAACATTCCCGACGGAAACACGCCGGCAACTAACTCGTGATAAGAATAATCATCTTTAAAACTGTGCAGCCAAAGGTCAGACTTGATAGCTACGTTACTTCGTGATTCTTATGTAAACGCTATCTGCAATTTACTTTCTGCAACGTTGTTGTGCAGTAGGTTATTTTTGGTAAGATAATAATCCATGATGATGATAAAAAATGTACAATGCAGTTTTTCGTAAGATAGACGGTTTATCTGTGAGGCATAGCTCTATAATCATAAGACTAAGATATTGAATGACACATCCACTAAATCTAAAACTGGTCTGGATAACAAGGGCCTTCCTCTATTATTATGGTCAATCTCATAAACCCAAGATTAGCCAAAGAGTAATAAAACGCTATATTCTAGGAGTAAGAAGCTGATCATTTGCGTGACACCGAACCAATTTCATAGCGCTCTAACTTTGATAACGCCAGTACATTATTGAATGATTTCTAGCCTAAGTAGTATTTATGAAGGATGAAAAATCAATTCGTCGAACCTAACTTATAAAAGAAAAACGCCACATTTCTTTGAATTAAGTACAAACGCCTACATTTCAATGGCATTCTCGGCTCGTTTCTAACCGCTTGTGTATGTAAATGTTTTCTTTAACGTTGCACGTGGTTGGTCTGCCCTTTCTATAACCTTTTCACGTTTACCGGTTATCACGAGTTTTCACTATATGAATAGATTAAAGCTGAGAGTGAAGGCAAATTCCAGTACTTTTACTTCGTAAATAGTAGGTATTTATGATTTTTTTTAAAAGAATAGTCATGCAAAGACTGGCTGATTGATAAGCAGGCTTAGTGACTGATTAGGGCATCAGATAAGTAAACAAATACAAGGTCTCAAAATGTAGTAAATCCCAACGGCAAAAAGGTACACAAATCTTGCCCAAACATCTAGGAAGAATAGATTAAAAGTATGCATAATATCTACTACGCTTGTGTGTGCGTATGTGTATACTTACATGTGTACTTGATTAGATTGAATATTTCAGTAAATACACCAATTTTGGAAACTTTTTATGCAGTAGGTAACGCGACAGTTTGTTGAAACGTGCCTTATCCTGTTCGGGGATTTCTAAAGAATTTCCCCCTATTTTCAAATCATAGCTTTATCTTTTTTTGGATTTAAATGATGAGACGAACATGCCGCTCGCCTGATGGTAAGCGATACAACCGCCCATAAAAAGTAGCAACACCATCTAGCACCTTGACTTACAAAGTAATGCGTGGCATTCCACTGCGCTCGTCACCCTAAGACATAAGGTGTTAAGTGTCAAAATGCCCAGTAATTACGCTGGCTGCAATGTTCTTCAAACGGAAACACAACAGTGCTTGCGCACAACTGCTTGGCGGTAGAAATAGACATTGCGGTGGTACCTACCCAGACGGCCATTCGCATGGGAAAGACCTACCACCAGTAAATCAGTTATCTTGACTGCTTTTATTATTCAAGTACTACATTCATTTGGTATTTCATTTTAAAATTGTTGATGAATGTTCTCACTGCTAGATGTTCGATGAAATTGGTTATAGACATAATAATAATAATAATAATAATATAATAAAAGCCTTTATTCACTGATCCAAATATAGTACGTACAGTTTTAACTTATGTAATGTTTTAAATCTAATTTGACAACGAAAATATAATTTTAGAATGTGACTACATGTTCTTCAGCAACCAGTTTCTTGATCAGGTTGTCCTTCGACATAGGCCTCCCCTAGTTTCTTCCACAGATTTCTGTCGCGAGATATTCTTCTCCATCCTTTTGGTAGATCATCTTCCCACCTTTTAATTTGTCTTCCCTTTTGTCTTTTACCATTTCTAGGATACCATTCCATTATATCTTTTGTCCATTTTTCCTTATTTGTTCTCATAATGTGACCGGTCCAACTCCACTTGAGCTTTTTTATTTTTTTAAAACATCAGTTACTTTTGTTCTTTTCCTTATTTTTGTGGTGTTCCACCTGTCACTTAGCCTTATGTTTAACATGCTCCGGTTATAGACATACTTTGTTATAATTGTACGTCTGTAATTTATGACTATTATATTTCTGATTAATAGCTTACTTGTGCCTCTGATGCTGTAAATAAGTAACAAGAGTCAATAGCAATTGACGTACAATAGACAAACCACTGCTATATTTATTAATTTACCTTATGTTTGTTGTTGAGGAATGTCTACAAAATGGAAAGGTAATAATTATTAATGAAGTGAATCATGATTTTAAAAGACCAAACTTATTACCTGCCTAAAAACATATAAGTAATATTAAAAATTATATTTGTGATGAAATATTGCTCGTCGTTCGTCTAAAATGTGTAACGGTTTACTTTCCTTATCTTTCCGATCAAATTCACGAATAATCTGTAACAACAAGACAGATTTTGTTGTTCGCTCAAGATTTTCGTCAGTCTAATGACAAGTAATTAAGGCCAAAGAGAAAGGCTTTCTCATTTCTTAAGCTTCCTTCCTTTGAGAATCAACGACTCATGGTTTTGCGCTGCCCGAATGACTAATGTAAAATTTAATATCACTCGCTATAAATTAACGCTAATTATTATTAAAAGCAATGTTTTGAATTCTTGATAAAATACAATTACTACTCAGATATCAGCAGATATAAAACGTTTATCATATGTTTCCGCAATGGCTGGGCAGATTATTTTCATATCTTTTGATGTGACACTACTTACTGAATTGATAGTAAATGTAGAACGTACAGCGTAAGTGATTATTTAGGAAGCTATCGTAGGACCAATCCTATCGTAGATTGATATCTGCGGATTGGTAAAAATATCAAAGATAAGTATATTGTGAGCAACGAGCAACGCAAGGCCGGCAACGCATCTCTGTGCCCCCTGGTATTGGAGATGTTCATGGGCGGCGGTGATCACTTACCATCAGGTGAACAGTATGCTCGTTTGCCCCCTATATCATAAAAAAAACGAGCTTGTAAGGCTATCTTCGGTTTTGTAGTGTTGCTTGCTCCTATCTGTTGCTTGAATAGCTATCTTGTGTTTAAAATCCGGCCATTGTCTATCATCCGTCAGTCATGGTGGAGCTAGTCCGCATTCCCTACATTCCAAGTCAAGCGCACATAGACACGTGAAATCTTGTAAATTTTCATTGTAAGAGTCAATATCTTATAAAAAAAATGCATCAACCGCATGTCAACTTATAGAACCATTACCTTGATTGGAAACCAGTCACATTATAATACAGCTTAACAATTTTATTTGAAAGTTTGTCACTTTTTACTTATTGTAGTTGCTTTTGATTCCTTGGAGTATCTATGCGATCTCAAAACTAAAATACTAAGAAATCTATCCGTAGGACTACACCTATCTCTGTATTGAGATGTTCAAAGTAGTGCAATATTTTGTTCTAGACAGTTCGCCTGAAAAGGTCAGCTTCATCGGCACACAAACGGCATTGTTACTCGATACGTTTCTCGAAGACCTTTCACCAAGTTTAAAACGGCCAATTTAATACTATTATGTAAGGTTATACCAGCGACTCGCTGGCCTAATAGGATCAATAAATTTACGTTATTATCAAATCAGAAAAAACTTGTTATGTTAATAAACTCGTAAATTTTTATGTTAATCAAAGATGTTTTGCGTTAGAATATATTTTTCCAAGGTTTTGCTTCGTATAGGTTATGAATAAAAATGAAAAATTCAATAGCTGTCATGCATATTATTCTAAACGATAAGCGGCAGAAATATGATTTTTACACGCAATAAAAAATTTCATTGTAATTTTATATTGCAATGTGAATTGTTCTACGTTACTCATAGTAGGTATGTTATTAAATGGCTTGAGCTAATAACTTAATTTACCAGTCTTTAATATCTTTTATTAACTGATTAATGAATTAACATTAGTCGGCACTAATTTATTTATTAAGACGAAATGCGTCTTAAATTTTTATACGAAAGATGCTTTCTTAATCGTACGTGATATTTTGAAACAATCGAAACCGCTTATTCTGATTATCGTCACGTTTTATCGTGAAACAACAATGGCCTTTGTGATATCCATCCAGATAAAATATTACGGCTAGATCTCTATAGCATGTCCGTTGAGAAACGTGAGAGATCGTTTACGACAAAACTATAGCGTCATGGTCGGTCGATGGCACCGGCGTTGTTGCGGCCACTTGATGTCTCTTGCCAAATATGTTCAACATATCCGGAAGCGATTCTCAACTTCCGATCGGCCATATTGAAGAACTTAACAAAAACATATACCAATAAGGTTGCCACGGGTTTTTGTAATCGCTGGAATGTTTTTATTGTTTTCGTACGTCTTATTTATATTTTGAAAATCGTTACTATGTGCCTCGTTTTATTCTTGGTATATTTATGAAACACGTAAAATCGTTGTCATTTGTACGAATCACGATATATCAACGCTACTACTGTCACATTAATTTAACAGTAGATATTTAGGCAACTAAACGTACTTTATAAACAGGACTTTCATTTATTAGCTAATGTAAATGTACTGCTACAAAGCATGAATATTCATAATATGTGATTCAGTCGGGACCTGTGCATTACCCGATTAGTCATGCAAATTGATGTCACTTACTTAAACAACGTTGCAAATGTTAAATGTTACACGTCAGCAAATTGCACAATCATACCGTTTGTTTACATTAAACAATAGTTTGAAACTGCGATTCCGCTTGCATGCAGTTAAACTAATAGGAGCACGGCATTAATTTGTATATCTTTGGATTTAAAGGATGATGCAAACATAAATTTGTGTGACGGCCTCGACCGCGGAGTTACAACTATATCACAGAACGCGACGTGACGTAGCTTTGCAGTTTCGTTTGATTTCCTTCCTCCTATCATTCTTTCCTTTTCTCTAATATCGAAAGCGCAATTATTATACGGTCCCTCTGATAAATTCATTCATTTGCTTGCAATTATTCTTTAATTTACGTCCCCTACTTTTACTTTCTTTCTATGTACAGAAGTCTTTTACGTATACTTCAATGTAGAGTCGTCTCAACACAGTTTTACATGCATGTTGTAGAAAGAATTTGTCTGAGTTTTTACAATCTACATGTCCGACATCAATTCGAGATTTCGGTGTATAGGAATAAAGGTCTATAATATCGTTCCATGTTTAGATTTCTACATCACGTTTATTGCAAATAAAACAATGCAGATACAGCACAACGGGATACAAAGCGAATTGATCGCAGCATAAATCTGAAAGCAGACGTGGCCTTTTGTGCAGATACAATTTGCAGATTCGTTAAGGTAGAGGTTAAAGGAAAATCGACAATTAACAATATATTGTTGTATATTATATCAAATGCATTAACAATGTGCAGTATTTTACCTTGTAAAGAAGAATGGTTTGGGCAAACATACTAGACAAACCACGATTGATTTTGCTGGGTGACTTAGCTAATGTCACAAGGTATCTACAATGCATGTTGACTGTAATAAGTTACCTCGGCACCTGTAGTCGAATATGTTAATATACGTAAAAGCCCCAGACGAATTTTGCGTGCGAACTTTATTAGTGGATCATCTTATTATTTGGTTTGGGGAAATACTGATGCTGATGACTAAATGAGAGGAAAAAAGACCGTGTAAACAGAATCGTAACTTAAATAATAATTTTTTATGAAACTATTAATTTTATAGTCGTAAAATGAGGACCAGCAAAGGATTTTGTACCCCTTGATAACCGGCAGAATCAAGTCGATCTGCCTAATAACATCTTCATAGTTCATACTTCAAATTCCGCTAAAAATATTAATATGGTTTATGTAAATATGCACAATGTGCACAATTTGCCCGCTTTTTCGGCCTTGGCTGTCACACGGGTGTCTAGATATCGTGCATGCGTATAGTATCAATATCTCCTCATTGTTTGCACCTAACAGACACTAGTATCAAAACATATGGCTTGGATCTAAGAGCATAATTACTTACAAACATGTCTGTACTTTGTTCATTATGTCACCGCTAATGACATAGCCAAATAAAATTATTTATTTACTAATTAATATTGTAATGCTCAAAATATTCCATGTATCCTACGCTTGTTTTAATAATATAATTTTTTTATTCCTGGATATTTCCTCAGACGAAGCCATATTCATAACTTGGGTTCGATTTCCTGACCAAGTACCTATAATGTGTTTTTATTAAACAATTAACTTCGTAAGTCTTTTGTAACCTCTGACACACAAAAATATTTTGTCACTGTCCATTACTTATTTTTCGCGACTTTTTTTATTTTTACAGGTAAATATTTAATGAACAGACACTGAAAACCTACGACTTTATAATAGGCATAGATTTTGCTCAGGATTGAATCCTGCAGAATAGGCTGACGTAAGACGAACAGCCAGTGACAAAAACTAAGCCAAACCAATGTGCAACATGCTTGAAAGAGTTTATTGCGTCGACCCCACTTTGTTGTGGTATAAAAACAGGTTGATGAATACGCATTGTTGTTACTTAAGCGCCACGTATACAAATGAGTCATTTTCAAAGGTTTTCGCAATATTTATCATGGTTGCTGTCTATAAGGATGTGCTGTACCATGTCATCGCTCTAAAATCATCAGTAGTTTATTTATAGTAAAACCCACTTCTTATAAACAAAGAAAGGTTTTCAACCTATCTAGTCGTAGACCATCCTATCAGTCATTATCCTGAAAAGCAGCTTTGTGTACTCGTATAAAATGGCACTACACTTGGCGTATACAAATATTTGCGTCTTTTGGGCAAAGCGATATCGACTTTTGTGTATTATGTACAAAGTTGATGTTGCATTGGCCAAAGACGCAAATATTCGGTCCAATACGCTAGGTGTAGTGCCAGCATTATAAATATTGTCACAAAGTTACTCGTAATTCGGGATATTCCTGCATACGAGATATTCACACCGGTCGCTTGCGACTTTCTCAGCCATTCAGTACTACAATAATACAACGATGGAAGGTAACTTTCGGAACTACGTCCTAATAATACAGGGAATAAGGATAGGTATACTATAAATATACTGCCTCGGTGGCGTAGTTGTATTACGGTACGACTGCAAAGCTGAGGTCACGGGTTCGATCCCCGGGTCGGGCAAAGTGATATTGGGTTGTTCTACTCAGTATCAGTCCGGAATCTGGAATTTGTGCCCGATATGGCGATAGGCTCGCTCCCTATCACATCATGGGACGGAATATGCACGGAGAAAACTGGGTGCACTAGTTGCGCCTCTGCCTACCCCTTCGGGGATAATAGGCGTGAATATGTGTTGGTGTGTATACTATAAATATCAATCAATTAGCCTATACCCGTTTACTGCTCATCATATCGACCTCCCCAAATGAACGACCCACCCTTGTCTCTATATAGGAACCCCTATTTATTTTTGTATTTGCCATTGCTCCAGCGACTTCGAACAGCAACTTTCTCCATTCCTGATACAAAACTCGTGCGATGAGGAGAGCGGCAGGACGGCAGGCCTCGAGCCGACCAGCCCCGCGAACATGCAGGATGTCATCATACAGGACTCGAACGACGCCTCCAGCAGCTCGAGCGAGGTGGTGGAAGACGCCTTCGACATGTCCGACTTCGCGCAGAACGTTGTGCCTAGTTTCATCAACAAGAATACATTTCAAAGCCCCGGTGAGTATCTTAAATCTTACTAATATTTAAGTACTTGTTTGGTCTCTTCGATAAAAATTCAATGAAAAAGGACAGAAACTTTTTTTAAATATTTTTTTATTGCATTGAATGACGAGACGAGCTTGCCGTTCGCCTGATGGTAAGCGATACGACCACGCATCAACAGCAGCAACACCATACAGCACCTTGAGTTACAAAGTACTGTGTGGCATTCCACTGCGCTCGTCATCCTGAGACATAAGATGTTAAGTCTCATTATGTCCAGTAGTTACACTGGCTACAATGTCCTTCAAACCGAAACACTAGAGTGCATGCACACTGCTGCTTGGCGGTAGAAATAGACATTGCTGTGGAACCCACCCAGACGGACTCTCACATATGAGAGACCTACCACCAGTAACTAAAAGTTTTAAAATAAATAGCGCGGTAAATGTGTTGCTTAGCTGTGATGATTAAAATAGGTACCTAATTATAATTTAAACAAAGTTGGCTCAATGGATGATACAGAGAGTGAAGTTAATATTTTTATTATTATAAAATTAAAATTCCTTATTCCGGCATAATAGTAGATATTGTTTTTATGTCTAGCAAACATTTTAATGCTATTGTAATAACTCTTTCTGTTTTTCAATTTTACTTTTTAAATCGGCCTTGGTAACTTATCTAGCTAGGTTTTCATAGATATTTTAATACAATTCTGAATACCGAATTCTTTTAGTCACTAAATCCCGACTATCAGTTTACAGTCCTTTCAATTGTTCTGTTTAGATAGTTAATTTAAATATATGTATAATCACTGTATAATAATGTACTGTAAGCGCACGAAAGCATTTTAATAATTTTGGTTATAGGTCAGGATATTTTAAACTAAAATCAGAATTTTAAAGCACTGGAAATATACAATGTAGTTTACGTAATATGAAAAAGGTATATTTATTTTTCCAATCGTCAAACTAATCATTCATTAACCAATAGACATGAAGTCCCCAACTAAATCCTCTTAGAATCTATTGCAACAGAATATCGATAATCGTTTCCGATTTCAAATGATATATATGTTTCTTTTTAACTAACGACAAGCTAAATTATATTTTACACGTTGACTTGATAATGGCAAGGTTACTGAATACAGAAGTTAGTTGTTCAATTAATGTATTACTTATCAGTAAGGATTTTATTTCCACATTTTAACAATATTTTTTTTACTATCACACTTTTGTATCGCAATTTAATGGCGACCTTCGACGTATTTTTATATTGATTTATGTCTTGGCGATACACTTGTATCAATATTATATCGTGTTCTGAGTTTACTTAAATGTATATCGAATATAAGCATGTACTCTTAATACGACATTTTAAAGTATATTTTACGATTTGGAAAATTTTAACCTTCATTTATTGTTCACATTAACGAAGGTTTTAATTTGAACGTTTGTTGGGTTAAGACAAATAAAAGTTTCTTAATACCCAATATATGGAATAGAAAAGCGTATACACGCCTGTTTCAAAAACTGTTAGATTGTAGATAGTAGGTACCATCTAAATTTATACACAATTTATACAAAACTAGTTTTTGCCCGCGACTCCGCCCGCGTGAATGAGTTTTCCCGGGATAAAAGTCCCGCTTTATATTTTCCCACTGCACTTTCTCCGCGAAAAAAAAAAAAAAAAAAAAAAAAAAAAAAGGATAAAAAGTAGCCTATGTGTTAATCCAGGACATAATCTACCCGTGTGCCAAATTTCATCGAAATCCGTTCAGTAGTTTTTGCATGAAAGAGTAACAAACATCCAGGCATACATACATCCATACTTACAAACTTTCGCGTTTATAATATAAGTAGGATTAGTAGGATTTATACATTTATACAAAATACATAAATCTCAACGAAGGTAAATTATCAAATATCCTGAATGAAGTTGCAAATATTGAGATTTATGCTAGAATAACGTCGGTTCATGCAATCAGACAGCCCTGTATTATATACTGCCTACTGCTGACCATGGGCCTCTACTACTGAGAGGGGTTAGGCCTTAGTCCACCACGCTGGCCTAGTGCGGGTTGGTAGACTTCACATACCCTCGAGATTCTCTTGGAGAATTGTCAGGTATGTAGGTTTCCTCGCGATGTTTTCCTTCAACGTTAAAGCGAACGATAATTGTAAACCTTACACACGTAACTTCGAAAAGTCAGAGGTGTGTGCCTTGGGTTTTGAACCTGCAGGCATTGCCTCGGCAGTCGGTTCATGGGTGAAATATTTTATTTTAGGTAAAGGGGGTAGAAAACGTCGTCTATCGTCGACACCGCAGATCGCAGTACAGCCCAAAGTACAGAAGCCGACCGTGAAAATCCCTGTAAACACACAAAAGCCACAGCTGGTCGTCAAAGCGCAACCGCAAAAACCGGTCAAAGTCGCCAACATACAAGTATTGGGTCCGCAGACGAAAGTATATTCAAAGCCGGTGGAATCCGTCGCGCCCCAACGAAGAGTCATTCGCGTCGCACCAATGGCGGGCAATCCCAGGTCCATACTGCTTCCGGTAACGATAAAAGACATGAAAGATTTGAAATCGATAAAGATCATCAACGCGGCGGATTTGAAGAACGCTTCGAATATAAAATTGGCGGCGGCGAATCTACTATCCCAGAGCAAACTTCACGATCTCAAAACCGAGGCGCGTAATGAGTATGAATATGACCACAATAGCACCAACTGCGGTGAGTTGAACTATCAAATAATTAGACGCGTCGATACATTTCATTGGGGGCAATTGTGCGACAACTTATTTGTGATGGATGCGGCCGTTGCCTCCATTTTAGATTCGTGTTTGCAAATTGTCATACTGTGAACGTTAATTGACTGCGAAATGGAATGTTTGATTATATTCATGTACATTAAATTCAATTAAATTTGTGCGTTTGAACATTCAATTTTACGTAACAAGTTCAATGAACTATGGGTTCTTATAATGCGTAAATTTTCTCTTAATTCTTAATTAATATACTACTATAGTCAAAAGACAGAAGTATGTACAGTCAGCATTAAATTAATGTCTGAATTACAAAGTAATATAGAATGTCTTCCTGTCTATGTATGCATTCATTTGGTGCTGACCGTACCTACTACCTACCTTATTTTTTTGGTTATTGTAAAAACCTATCTTTATTTGCCCATTCAGATGATTCAGGTAGTGAACGTAGCGATGAGGAAGACGATCATAAAGACCCAATCGACGGCAGGAATGGGTATCCCCGTCTCGTTCTAACTGCAGAAGAGAGACGTTTGTTGGCAAAGGAGGGAATCACGTTACCAACCAGCTATCCACTGACTAAGCACGAAGAGAGAGAACTAAAGAGGATCCGGCGCAAGATCAGGAACAAGATCTCCGCGCAAGACTCTAGGAAACGCAAGAAGGAATATGTTGACGGGCTTGAGGATAGGTAGATATCCTTTAATATTTATTTATTTATAAAGCAACTAGTTTTTCCGACTACTAGGAGTTCAGCATTCAAAGATTATGTTGATTTTTTTTTAAGTTTAAAAGTGAATCAGAATCGGGTCAGCAGTTCCATTTTCAAAGGTTTCAGACTAAAAATAACTTTACAATATGTAACTATGCAATATTTAGTGAACATGGAAAACTAATTTAAGATTACTTTTGATTTCCAAATGATAAAACAACGTTTTAAATATCATCGCTAATTATAATGGCTATTTAGTTCTTTAAATTCACTAAAACAACATGAATTCAACATTTAAAATATATCCAACAAGTACAGAAACCTACCTGTAATTTTTCTATAAGAGCATTTTTTTTATTATCTTGTCCTATTGTGTATTTGCAATATCCAACTTGCGTAAGGATTACAAGGAAATATATGAGGTAAATGTTTTATTTTCAGAGTAAAGCAGTGCACAGCCGAGAACCAGACGTTAATTAGGAGGATAAAGATACTGCAGTCGCAAAACCAGACCCTGTCGGCACAACTGAAACGATTGCAGGTAAATTACATCCCGAGTGCTAAGTGTAACACATCAGTTAGACTAGAGCGACCTAATTCAAGCGGAGCGTGAAGAAGCAATTAGCAGGCCGGCATAATTGTGTCGACCGTTAAGGGATAATCTTATCACTTACCGGTTGACATTTTTTTTTGACTTCACTTCGCTTAACATCAGGCGCGGTGAAGTCACTTTGCCGAGCTAAGTTAAAAAAAAATCACAACAATATCTACTCACACACGCACACACACAAGCAGCAGTGTGCATGCACTCTAGTGTTCCGGTTAGAAGGACATTGTATCCAACGTAATTACTGGGCATTATGAGACATAACATCTTATGTTTCAGGATGACGAGCGCAGTGGAATGCCACACAGTACTTTGTAAGTCAAGGTGCTGGATGGTGTTGCTACTGTTTATGGGTGGTCGTATCGCTTACCATCAGGCGCACGGCATGCTCGTCTCGTCATTCGATGCTATAAAAAAAAATCTTATGTCTCAGGGTGACGAGCGAAGTGGAATGCCACACAGTACTTTGTAATTCAAAGTTCTGTGCGGTGTTGCTACTGTTTATGGGCGGTCGTATCACTTACCATCAGGCGAACGGCATGCTCGTCTCTTTTTTATTTATTTTTTAAACCTCGTTTGAAGAAGGATAACTCATAGCGCTGAGGAAACACCATATTAACTGCAATAATAAAAATATAGAACACCTAATTAGGGGGAAAACAGTTACGCATAGAATTTAAAGCATCAATGTTTAAATAAAAACAAACTGTGAATTTATTTTCCATGCATTAGAAGTACAACCAAACGAGAACAGAATCTTGCAAGTGTGTATAATTGGTTGTAGTATAGTGACCATTTCGGTGAACAAATCAATTGAGATGGCACAGTGTGAAGCAAATTTTCACGTTTTTAATATTTCCTGAAACGCGACATTGTAGCCATAGGTTTATGTACCTTTTAATCTCGCAACCCGTAAAATTGAACTGTTAAATTATGTATTTCAGTAGCTATTTTACTCAATAATTTCAGTAATACACATCTTTATACGTTTGATGTGCTTTAAACAGACTTTGGGAATATAAAATATAACTTCATACTGTCTATATACTATAAGACATGGCTGCATTTTCAAGAAATGGCAATAGCCTAAATTGGGTCCATTTAGTTAACCAAATCGGTCATACAACCAAAATAACAATGAAAATTTGGAATCTAGAGACCAGTGGGTGGTGTGTGGAAACCGTACAGTCAGCAGCATAAATATCTGTACAAAATCAAAATTTCAAATCGATTATATACGCGTTAAATTAAACTGAAATATTTTTTCTTCGTTTGAAGTAAAGTAAATACCTTTTATTTTATTTTTGTGAAGAGACAAATAAGATTAGTAAGAACAAAAGTATGTAGGTAATTTGAAATTTTGAATTTGCTCATCTACTTATGCTGCTGACTGTACATACTATGTCGCTTACTATTATTTTTCAAATTGTATGTATTTGAAATTATTCCGTTAATTGTGCCAGAAAGCATATTATTATACAGTATACAATAAACACAAATAAATTTTATTGCTAGTTAAGAATCATTATGACTTAGTTGAGATTTGTGAGCCAACTTGCGTTCTTCATTTTTATTTATTAAAGGAAGATGTCAAAGGGCTCTCATTACAATATATCTTTGCTCGTGGTAGGATATTTGTATCTGATCAGCTCGAATAGCGACCACAGTATAGAATGTGTTAAAACCAGCTATAGTGCCACCTATCAGGTGCAGTGGGTCACATTGCGATGCACATAAAAAAGGTTTTGTTTTTATTGCGTTGAAAAACGAGACGAGCATGCCGTTCGCCTGATGGTAAGCGATACGACCACCCATAAACAGTAGCAACACCATCGAGCACCTTGACTTACAAAGTACTGTGTGGCATTCCACTGCGCTCGACATCCTGAGACATAAAATGTTAAGTCTCACTATGTCCTGTAGTTACACTGGCTACAATGTCCTTCAAACCGAAACACAACAGTGCATGCACACTGCTGCTTGGCGGTGGTAGTAGACATTGCGGTGGTACCCACCCAGACGGACTCTTACATATGAGAGTCCTACCACCAGTGGTTTAATTATTAATGTGATATTCGTTTTAGAACGTGCTAACTGGCGTGGCTAGCGGAACGCCGGGCAAGTCAGCGCAGCCGGCGACGTGCCTGCTGGTGCTGCTGCTGTCGGTGGCGCTGGTGGCGCTGCCGTCCATGCGCGAGGAGCGGCCGCGCGAGCCCCACCATCATCATCACCACCACGCCACCTCGCCCGCCGTCACCAGGGCGCTGCTATCCGCCAACAGTGAGTTAACATGTGCACACACTATCATTTTACCGACACCCATGAATGAACCGAAATAACACATCACGTTTTTATTTCCGAAAGGATAGGTAGAGGTGCAGCCCGGTCACCCATTTTACGCCATGTATATATATATTCCGTCACATTTGATGGGGAGAGCCTATCGCCATATCGGGCACAAATTCCAGATTCCGAGCCGAGTAGATAGACCCAAAATAATTTTGCCCGAATTGAGATCCGAACCCAGGACCTAAGAAAGGGGTCATACATCGTATGTAAAACAACATCGCCGCCGAGGTAGTCAATTAACGCCCATGTAAATTACTAAAAATATTCGCATGTTCGCGAAGATGTTCGGATGATATAGATTATAATAGAACAACAGAAACAAAGAGAAAAGTCGAAGACGATTTGAAACTTATGCTTTGATAAATTATAAACCTAGATAGAGTGACGTGCTGCAATGAAACTAAAACAAACAGGCCAACTTTTCCTAAGCTAGTATGCGTGACAGCTGTGTCATACGCTATCGCTGCATCATTCTTCGTATCCTAGTGTGCGCGCATAATGATACCAGTTATTACATGGTTTCTATTCAAATGGGGAGAAAATTATATCCATGAAAAACAACAAAAAATAATTCACTCGAACTCATTTAGTGGACATCTTTTGGCCTCTATTTTTTTCGACGCGTTTGAAACGTTCAGTGTCCATCTAGGTATATAATTAATCAAAGCTTTTATTTTAAAATGTTTTTATAGTAAATTCTGTGTAAAATACGGATATTGCATAACCTCGTTTTATTTGTCAATAGCTGCAAGTTTACATAAGGTTTTAAAAATCGACAGTTGCATTTACGGTCCAGTTGTCAGCTTTCACTTTGCATAATGTTCATAGAATCGTCCAATTCGTCACGGCATTACATGACTATATTAGGGAATCGACAAGCTATTTACAAAAAAATGCTAATGGTTATATATTTTTCCAAATTAGACACAGGCTATTAATATGTCGACTAATTTATGGGCATTAGAATTTTTATAACGAATGTAACAATAGTATAATTTTACCATTCCTACAGGAAATATTATAATATATAAAATATCATCTTTTTTTGTTGTTGTAGAAATGGTGCTCGATGAGACAGTCATCGATGATGGTGAGTTCAACATGGACGAGCTGATCACGTTCAATCGCCCGCACTCCGATCACGACTACCAGGTCGTCAAGAATCTTGATACACACAAAGTCTTGCCCAATGGATACGTCGATTTGCCCATAGACGAGGACTGGCCGCCCAACTTGAAAAAGCGCATGAAAAAACTGGAATTCGATTACGAGGATGGCAGAGATTATCTGCCACCTATCGTCAAAGAGGAGAACTATGAACACTTCTATAAATTAGACTCAAAGTTCAAAGCAGATGACGATATTGGTGCAGGTTTTTTGACCAACGCTCTATTGTCTACGGGGCGGAAACTAGGAGAGTTGCTCGATGTAATGCCTCCCATACCCGTCAAAAACGAAGACATCGTCATCGAAGAGATCTCTGACTACGAATCCAGGAACACCACGGAAGTGAAAAATTTTGTCGTCAACGGGAGCCTCAACGAATTTTAGACTAAGCTCAGATTATACATTTTATAATTTCTTTATATTTTCGCAGGTATTTTTCCATCCTAGCTAAGTTTTAAAATTTTGATGAAATTATTCCCGGTTTGTTTGTGCTAAAAGGTGATGTATGTACGCAATTCTGAATGATTAAATATTTTATATTGCTGTTATTTTAAGTTAGTATAACGTATGTTGTTACATAATATTTTTTATATTAGTGAGATCGCGAACTGTTTTATTTTAACTATAAGACGTGACGCAAAGAGAATATTGTTATTTATTTGGAAAATCAAAATTAATATATAATTAAATCAAGTTTTATTCTTATTTACTTAATTGTATAAGTTTATTTGCATAAGCATATTTCTTTTAAAACACGGTGCAATTATCTGTAGTTACTGATTATTCAGTGTGAGCTAGAATTAGTTAAGATTATATAATGCAATTAGACGTAGTTTATTTTACCTACTTACAATATTGATGATTACTGTTGAGTATACTGTACACATGATTCTGGTTCAAATAAATGGCGTTAGTAATAATTATTTTATTTTCCTATTTTCTAAATAAAACATGTTTTTCGAATTACCACACTTTAGCTTAGTTCAGTATAGGTCAGTTCAATACAGCGCAGGCCAGTTCAATACAGAACAGTGGGCTTAGAATGTGACAAAAAAACACGTCACGTCTCCGTTTCGTCTTATTGGGATTGGTTGAGAGACAAACACTTGACTGACGTATTGGTCTCTCGATCAATCACAAGCATCAAAATTAAACGACATAGTTTTACGAGTTGCGTCTTTGTGTCACATTCTAAGCCCACAGGTCGGCTTAATACAGCACTTGTCAGCTCAATACGGCACTGGTCAGCTCAATACAGCACTGGTCAGTTCGATATAGCACTAATCAGTTCAGTAACGGTCACATCAGTTAAGCATAGTTTAATTTAGTTCAATACAGAGTGGCGGAAATTAGGAGATAAGCGAATACAGTGTAATAACTTCGACAATGAGATTTAATACTGAATATCAGGAAATTTTCCACTGAACTTTTGCAAGCTTGCTTTTGTAAAGATGTTTAATTTTTTCCTCGCCATTACCTAATGAATAGAAATAACACAACAGTAGACATAAACTACCTTCAAAATGAATAAAACGAACATCTTATAATAAGCTTTATTAATTATGATTTAATAACAAATGTTTTATAGTTTCGAACAAGGTTGTGACCTTAACTGAATACAAGATTGCATATGCAAAATGTTTACATACATCTTACAGAAAAAAATAAACACGGAGAAATCTTGCTATGAATATTAATATTTATTTTTATACTTACAATAAGAATTCAATTCTGGTTCAGAAGCATCATGTTACATTATAATACATAAGTTAATAACTATACGTCGAAAAACCTTCGTGTGTCCACAAGCCGACCGACTGAACATGACTTATTTAGTAAGCGATACTTTAAAATTAACTATAGATTACACCTGCGATCGCACACTACTATCTCGAGAACGGCACGACTGCATCCGACATCACCCTACCAACTTTGGTGCAATCTTCACGATAAATAATCATGTAATTGTTTACATAGCAGAAATTTAAATCCAAGTATGCAAACAAATAAAACTGTCATATAAATATCTGATAATATATATTATAATTATTAATGAATATAGGCTTCTCAGGAACAGACGACGATCTGTATGACAGTTAAATCGCTCCTCGAACCATTTACAAGATATTTTACAATATGAACTCGAAGAGCAGCAGCACTCGTCGGAACTGCTCATGACAAGTCAATCGATTCAACATTATCTGTTCACACAATAATTTAGTCACGCATCAGTTATTCAACACTCGCGGAACTAAAATAGTCCAAGTTTAATACAAGATCACACAATTTGACTTCGATTTTTAAATACCCAATCTAATTTCATTATTCTATCTAGCAAATAGAAAGTAACAATTACGTACATCTATGGTATTTTAATCATGGGTTTAAGGTTTACATTCGATTACACCGCAATGATTGTACAATATGAATTAACGAACCATTCAACGAGAAGAATACTTCAATTTTTTCACAATAATTTATCAAAAACCAATAATGAATTGATTTAAAAATTTCCCATATCGACAATATTCGCATTATCTATACTTTTTCTAAAAATATGAAAACGACACAACAAGATGTTTTTATTTGCTATAAAACATTTCAAACATACCTAGCCGAAATGGATAACTCCTAATGCAGGGGATACAATTTTGTGATGACTACATATCCGTGACTAATCCGAAATACCTTATAAATATGCCAATGTAATCAGTACAGTGGCGTGCCTCTCCTATAGTACAAGCTCGTGTAAATTCGTGTCTCGAAGCAGCAAATAGACAATCCGATGCCATTCGACTGATCACAATGACACCTACAAAATCTTACGCCCACCCAAATCACGATTGTCGAAACATTGCCGCTTCCAGTCCAAGCAAAAATATACAAACGTATGTTTACGATGTACACAGTTTATACACCATCAACGCGATGACTACAGCCGCTATGTTGATATAATTCGACATCAGTTCTAAACCACATGCCCGCACAAGTACGCACAAGCACGCACGAGAACGTACGGACGCGGGGCGCGGGTCGCGGCTAGGGACGCGCATGCCGATGGTTTGTTTACTCAGTCTATTCGCGATCCGACTGGTGGCCGCCACTCGACGGACGTTAACTATCGATAGTCGCTAGTGTTGTACAGTCGATAGTGTTGCGACCACTACAGCCGCGGCTGTCTTCGTTACAACCTCAACAGTTGAAGTGTGAACGAAATCAGCCGTAATACTTTGGAATGAGTCGACATGCGACAGCCGCGACTGCAGACGGCCGCCGCGCTTCACCATTACACACATCTCTCGTAAGTCTAACATCAAACGGAAACGAATTGCAATAACAAATTGACATGAGCCCGAAGTCACGTGTTTTGTACACAGGGTGAAATGTTTCATTCAGTCTTGTAGGATTATTTAAGCCTGTTCACTCGGGACTCGACGAGATACATCGAATGACAATACAAATTTACATTACTGTAATGGATTTATACATAACATATTATTGCAACATATTTATCATTCAACAACAATTAGCGGTTCCCTCACGTTCATATGAAACACCAATGTACGTCACAATAACTATTGAAATCAACTCTTTATCGATACAATTTCCTGATTCTTATTGCTAAATTGCCAGTAGTTACCACATTTGTTTTAACTAATAGATATAAATAAAAGTAGGAAATTATGTGGCATCACCATAGGAACGGAGCCAATTCTTAAATAATACCATATCGCGCACTAATCGGACTTAGTTATAGAGAATGACTAAATAAAGTTAAAACCTAGAATATGCATACATAGGGCGCGCTGGATACCGCGGCTTCACACATGGAACTTGTTCATACGTTTACCAAATACATTCATATCACTGTTTAGTTGCCATATAATGTATATTTCAGCTAACAAACAATAAAGCCGTCGGTTTAAAATGTTCAATAAAACATTACTTTTGTTTGAGGTAACATGAATCATTCTGTGGCGCATTCTATGTTATTGTCGAACCACGTAGCAATGACAGGGCGCAATGTTACCGCGCTCGTCAGATTAAATCCAAACAAATATCACAACCGGGATAACAAGTCCCAACATGTCCGCAATACCCAGCTCTCTGGGACGAACTATACACTCCCACACACAAAACTTACATTAAACGTGGCGATATTCTAAGTTATTGGTAGTTCAATAATAAAAATAGAATATTACACGATAGGCAATTTGGATTTACAAAAGGCAGGTCTACACAAGATGCTGGACGTGCTTTAGTTAAAGCAGTGTTGGATGCCTGGGAGGGATCACAGGATGCTCTAGGGGTGTTTTGTGATCTTTCCAAGGCATTCGATTGCGTCGATCACAGCACCCTAATTTTAAAACTTCGTTATTATGGTATTAGGGGAAACGCGCTAAACCTAATATCTTCATATTTATCAGATCGGAAACAACAAGTATTTATCGACAACGTCTTCTCCGCAGGCTCCTTAGTTAGGATTGGGGTTCCCCAAGGATCCATTTTGGGTCCTTTTTTATTTTTAGTCTATATAAATGACCTTCCCTACATGGTTAACAATATGGCTGAAGTTGTGTTATTCGCTGACGACACTTCGATAATATTTAAGATAAATAGAAGGGAAGAGAATCTTACAGAGCCAAATAAAGTACTTAGATTGATTTCCGACTGGTTTTCTGCTAATAATTTACTTCTAAATGCGGCAAAAACTAAGTGTGTCCGTTTCTCGTTACTTAACAATAAAAATGAAGTAAACATTGATTTAGACGGGAATAAACTAGAATTAGTACCCTCAACGGTCTTCCTGGGGGTTTTAGTCGATAATAAATTGCAATGGGGACCCCATATTCAAAGAATTGCAAGCAAATTGAGTTCTGCCGTCTTTGCTATTAGGAAAATTAGACATCTAACTGATGTGGCTACGGCGAGGTTGGTATATTTTGCTTACTTCCACAGCATTATGTCATATTGCAGTCTTCTGTGGGGTTCTGCTGCAGATCTGCAGACCATTTTTATCTTACAGAAGCGAGCGATTCGTGCTATTTATAACCTTCGCTCTCGCGATTCTCTTAGACAACTGTTTAAAGAGGTCAATATACTGACTTTGCCGGCCGAATACATTTTTCAGAATATTATGTATGTTCGCAAAAACCTTAGTACTTTTATGAAAAACAGTGACTTGCACTGTCTGAACACTAGAAATAAGAATAAACTAGTTGTTCCAAATTTTAGGCTCTGTAAAACAAGTAAATCATATTTAGCAAATGGAATAAAATTTTATAATAAACTTCCCTCCGAAATAACTAATCTACCCGGACACAAATTCAAGTGTTACGTTAAGCGCGAGTTAATGTCTAAGGGGTATTATAATGTATCGGATTACCTTGATGATCAGACAGTTTGGAAAATTGGTCCTGCACACTATGGCCAACCATGTTAACACATAATATTAGAAGATAATTGCATAAAATGTCATGTGTACTCATCTACAATATTGACATTATAATTAATATTAAATCTTTATTTGACATTCATATATATACCTCAATTATAATTATCCTCGCGTTAATATATAATCATTTAATGTTAATGACGACCGACCGATCATTGTGTTGCGCTTGCCTTTAAAATTATAAATTATTTAAATTGTGCGTATTGCTCGAAAACCAAATAAAATTCAAAAATTATGTTTGTAAATGTAGGCGTATGCACTCTGTACACCGTTTAATTATAATTATTTATTTGTGTTCTCTGCTCTAATTATGTTTTTTTTTTTTTTTTTAGGTGTAGAGTTTAGTGTTTTTTAAATTCCTTCAATTGGATTTTATCTCAATTTAACGGTGATGTGTGTGCATTAGCTTATATAACTAATCTGACTTTGTATGCAAAAGACTTGAAAAAAAAAGAATATTATAAAGATTCAATGGACAAATGATGACAAAAAAGTAAGCCCGGAGTTTCTTTCTGCCTTTCTTCTTCGGGTAGTCATCGCTTAGGTAGCTAGTGAAAGGCTGGTAGGTTAGCTAGGTTAGGGCCTGTAGTGTCCTCACCGGTGAGGATCGCGACGCGTTCCTTCCATTATTTTATTATTATAAAAATGATTTTATTTTTTTTATTTTATTTTTATCTTCTCTTTCCTGCCAGCCCGAGCTTGGCTTCATTATTTATTTTTCATTGATTTTACTCCCTATAAAAATGTCTGTAGTTATATAAGTGACTTTTTGTAATAATTATTATTATTAATTGAATGTATCTTGACTTATCATAAGTGCAATTATGTTCGCCTACGTGATGAATAAACTATTTTATTTTATTATTTTATTTAATACTTAACAAAAAATCTTCAATCAATGCATTCACAGAAAATTATATAGAATTCACAAAGTATAAAAAAATAACTGTTTAACCATTTTTCACTAATAGGATAAGCGATACACGGCTATTTGATAAGCATTTAAACTACAGCTGTTATGAATTAAATGTTAATGATTTTTAATGTTACAATTCGTTATCGATTTGTCGATCCACAGAATAGACACCACTGACGCGTGTGGACGATGCAAATCAACAGGTGAATGATTATCGAATTTACAAGAGCTTCGGTGAAATGAAACGTAATTCACTACGGACGGGAACACAAAATTGTTAATTACGCCAACCGCACACTGCCTAAATAACGACATTTTTTCCATTATATTTTTTCACTATTGATTTACGCCCAGGTATAACAATAACTTTATTAATAAATGTCATGAAATCTAATCTAAAATGTCCAGTACCCCTAGATTAAGTATCTGAGTGATGATAATGTATTTCAAATTTTACCGGCGCACCGACCGGCTTTACATAAGATAAAAATGCACCGCTACGCCTGCATGTCTCTATTGACAAAAATCTGTATTTTCATTTTTTTATTCGGTTTGTGATCGCGTATAGCATTCACAAGACTGTTGTCACATACTATATTTTTTAAATACAAATAGTAAAGACAACAAACATTGGAACCTGCCGTCATATCACAAGACTTGTCGCGCTCGAAATGCATAAGAATAATTGATGAAATTTTCAAGAATAAGTATCACTGGTGGATGTTTTCAACAATATTTTCCTCTAAGAAAACATACCGTGAAGAAACTAATCTATGAAAATCTTAATTGTTGCAATAATTATTTGAAATAATAATCGAATTGTAAGAATGTCCAGTTTAATCATTAATCGCATGTAAATAACAAAAGTCGTGTATGTACGCGGCTTTTTCACAAAAAATCGATATATTGACGATAAATTGATGTCGAGAAATAACGATAGACGAAACGATGACGAACAGATTTATAAAGTCCTTAATGATTGTACAATGTTAATACTGCGGGGGACGTTGCATGTACATGTAGTTCGGAATCGTGCTTTAGTTCCCAGTTGCTCATAAATTTTATATAATTGTCGCCCCGCATCCGAAAAAAAAAACACTATTTTATATAATCAGTTTCATTTATAACAAATTAACTTTATTTACAAACAATGATAGTTTCAATCAATATTTGTCTATCGTGTGAATTATGTAACGTCATAGCTATGTAAACTATCGATACTTATAGAGCAACTGGAAAACGCGTTTCGATAGGGCTATTTACATTAATCGATACCAGGTCGAGGTGTCAAATCATCGCATTCAAGGTACCAACTCAAGCGAATAATCGATTGTCAAATCGAAACTACTATTAAACTATTAATGTTTTCGAAATATAGGTCTTGTTTATCGAATGCGATATATACAGTCAACAAACACTTATCACATATCTAATGCGAAATATGGGCTCATTCACGAACTGTGGCTTCTACTTACGTTACATTTATCACTAAAAACAGCTCACGTAAAACACTTAACTCTCGCAACTAAAACAATCGATAAAATTTTCTTTCGACAAAAACGTATTAAAAGCTCAGTTCGTGTCTCACCCTAATCGACATTAGAGATGTGGCGACGGTATCGATTAATGAAAGCGCGGCGGAGTGTGAGTGAGCGCGGTGCGGCGGTGTGCGTGTGTGGTGCGAGTGCGCGCGGGCGTGTGGCGGGGGCGGGCGCGGTGCGAGTGCGGGCGGACGCGGACGCGGAGGCGGGAGCGGGTCACGAGCCGCACACGCGTCACTTGCCCGCACGGGCGGCGCACTTCTTCTTTTTACGCTTGAAGAAACAACAGCACCTGGAATAAACGGATTGCCTGCATGACGATTTTACAAAGTCTGCCTGGTTTTAAACTGGTACGTATAAAATAATTTAAACCAATAAAAACATTTAAGTCAATTAGTCAAAGTACTCTTGATTCCACACATATAACTCATGTTATGGACATTGTAAATTACTAAACCTTTTCAAATTACAAGAATATTTATTTCGGTGCAGGGATTGAACCTGTGACATTCTTTGGTTGACACATAATATTATTCTTTATAGAATAACTTATATGTCTGTATTTAAAACTTCTTTTGTTAATTCTTATTTACTAGATGAGGTTATGGTTAGTAAAATGTGCGTAGCGGGAGCAGTGGTAATATGATATTAGTAAAATATGATGTTGATTTAATGAATAAACGAGACGTCACATCCAAAAATGTAATATGAATTAAATAAAAAGTCGAAGATAATATGTTACTATTTTACTGAATGGTATAACCAAGCATCCCTATGCCCAGCCCAAGCCGTTTTAATATGACTTTCAATAATAAAACAGCTACAAAGGGCTCATAACAAGTCGATGAAATAAAAGATTTCAATGAACTCTGAAATTATACTTCCTTCTTATGTTTTAACTTTTTAATTATATTTTCATCTTACGTTTGTACCTACATTCAATGCTATCAAAATATTCTGATTCTGAATGGCATAACCAAGCACCCCTTTGCCCAAGCCGCTTAAAATAAAAAATAATAAAATAAAAAGGTGGCCATACAGTTGGAACACTGACTTGGTGTCGTCCACCACGTCGACCTCGTGATGGGGCTGGGTTATCGGCGTGTTGCTGTGCCCCGCCGTCGGATCGTCCGCGCCTAACTCGCCGTTCGTCGAACTCACCACCTGTTGAGAATGAGACAAAACTAAAATATCGATAAAACTTAACGATAGATGCCCCCTATTGTATCGGATATGGCGGATACACGTGCGAATTATATCAACGAATGAAAGGCAAATTTCTTTAAGCGACATGTATTTTTCTTATTTTGACTACGTTAAAAAAATACAGAAAAGTCTGCTAATTTCAAGTATGTATAAAACTCAATGTCGCAGAAAATGTCGCTTAAGTCAATTACCCTTTCACCGTCGATATGATAGTTACATGGTTTGTTATCGATATAAAATATTCCAATACATTACATAGGTATTAGTATGAAATCAGCCACATCCGAATTAACCGACGTCGACACCGAAACTAAATCTATAGAGACTTGACAGAGAGTTGTCTAAACGTACTGAACTCAGATACTTATACACCAATTGCCTACGTTGACAATGAATGATTTTTTTGGCCGAATGAATTAAATGTGTCATCGAATAACGTATTCTAATAAAATAGGAGACAAATGTTGCGATTAGTTTAAATAATTTGTTGTTAGCGGTTAAATTACAAGCGAATACAAAGTGAAAATAAATTTATTAGAGCGTATGCTAATAAGCGTTTGTGATATTATTTTAACATTTCAATAGCATCCTAAGAATAAGCTTGAACGCTGTGATCTTTTTATGAATGAATATTGGCAGTGCTTTGTTTAAGCTTTGAAAGAGACCGCTTGCGTCAATCCGACTTACAATCTTACTGTTCTTTTTTAGTAGGTGCGGAATAGAAGGTATTGTAAAGACAATGCTTTGTGAATGTTAGGATTTATCGAAATGAGTTGGAAGCTCTTGTGATCATACTTCACTTTTACTATTATGATTTATAAGTTAGTAGGTGTAATAAATAAATTTTCAATAGATCTTTGCCAGCAGTAATTTAATGTAATTTTTAATCAACTAAATTGTCAATTGTTGCAATATAATGTGAGAAATAATGGTCGATAAAAAGGTAATATTGCCAGTCGGACACAAGGCGCTTGTGCGGTCCGTTACTCGTCAAATCGTATAGCACAACAATTTAAAGCTTCATGCAGACATTCACACAAGGATTGCCGCAAAATGTTCAAAACTGACCGTTGAAACCGATCCGGGAAATTTCACATACCGAAAATGTTTATTCTTCAATAGCTAAAAAATAAATACACCAATATACATTCACAATAATTGACAATACAAAAATAATGTCGCAATAAATAAAGTGTCAAATAAACAGTGGTACGATAGGGTCACCAAAAAGCATGCACAAATCTTTTTTATTCAGTCAAACAAGAAAGGTGGGATAAGGGTATCTAAAATTAATATGCTGTTTGTATCGTTTGTGCTTTAACGCTTTTTGCAGGAAGCTGTTGTAGTGTAAGTTATGTTTAAAAATAAAAAAGGATAATTCGATAAGGTCTACCACAACTTGAGAGTGCCCCTTCACTAGCCTATGCTGAGCGAAAATGATGTGTATAAATGAATACTTCTAAAATTAAACCCCAGTCGATAGTGAAGATGACTAAAGTAGCCTATATGGCTAAAAAATTCATAAATTTCTACCTTTTAAATCGTGTCTTTTTTTAAGGATTTTTTTAAATCAGATTGCTCTATAAAAAGTATCGATATTTAAAACCGGCAGAATTGTGTCAACTGGTGAGGGGTGAGTACCCCTCGTCAATAAAAATAAATTTCTCGTCTGTCGACATTCGATTTGAACCCCACTTCACTTACCATCAGGTGCATTGGGCTTACTTTGTCGTATCCATATAAAAAATAACACAAATTATCGACACTTTTTCGACAACATACGAACACATCACTCAACATATTGTAATCTCAACCTGTATAAACTTTATTTCCGTGTTTTATTAATAGGGAATTTCGATAAAATATAGTTCGGTATAAAATATCGATAACTACACAACATATCAAAACATACAAACACATCTCATCTGAACATATAAACGTATATATACTATATAACGTATATATATAGTATACCTGTACAGATCCGTGCCTGTCGGCAGGTGTGAGGTGTCCGGCGGTGAGCGGCGTGGCCTTGCCGCTGTGGGGCCAGTTGGTCGCGTTCCCCGTTCCGCCCGCGCCGAACTCCTTCGCCGCCAGCGCCATCTGTAACGTGCCACGCTGAGGACAGAACACTTCTATACAACTGCTCGACATCAATCTATCTAAATTTATCACGAGTAAGGGTCGGGGTAGCTGTATTTTATTTGGATCCTACTAAAATATATTGGGTATAGCCATGTGGAAAATTACATTCTTATTTTTTTTTTTTTTCGATATATCGAGTCGAGTATCGATTTTTTTACACATTGCAAGCCACACAACCTTTCAAAACAAGATGTAATGCAACGAGAGGAACGGACATACAAGAGCTTTCTCTCAAATACAATCACACTCCAAAGCCTCATACAAAAACAAAACATATTTTTCTGTCAGCACAATTTTAAAATCGCACAAAATTCACGATATAATTTTGTTAGTGTAGGACTAATAACCTCACCTCTGACTTTTCGAAGTTACGTGTGTATTGTTTATCAATAATTATCGTTCACTTTAACGGTGAAGGAAAACATCGTGAGGAAACCTACATACCTGAGAATTCTCCATAAGAATTTCGAGGGTATGTGAAGTCTGCCAACCCGCACTAGGCCAGCGTGGTGGACTAAGGCCTAACCCCTCTCAGTAGTAGAGGAGGCCCGTGCTCAGCAGTGGGCAGTATATAATACAGGGTTGATTGCATACTAGGACTAATAAAGGAAAAACTAGATATTTCTTACATTGCATTAATTATATCGTGGTGCAATTAAATAATGGTGAATATAGCAAAGTGGTGACACTAAAGTAAAAAAAATCATTATCTCAAATTGAATTGAATTGAAAAACATTCTCGACATTCTTACGTAATTTATTTGAATTTTATTACCTACTTCGAGTGCTAGTTAAATTCCTTTTTCGCATTAACCTGCTACTTGACTGACGTCATAATTAGTTTTAACTATTTATTTATGGGGAATACTCAGAATATGATCGTATTTATATCGATTAGTGGAAAAATATCTACTTCATTCTAATGCTTGCTAGATAATGTTATTGTAGGTAAAACAAAAGGTAGGCAAGCGGTAGAGGAGCGAACTGATAACTAATAGCGTGCGCACGCGCATAGCTTTCCAAACCTCTCCAGTTATAAGCGCCGCCTCATCGTCCTCAACCAAACCAATCATAAAATCACACAAATCATCCTGTACCAACAAAAACATCGTGTCAGTAAAAATAACGCATGGAGATGTGAGTACTTAGTTATGAAGTTATGAAAATAGATAGTTCAAAATTATTGAATTATTAACTTTTGTTATGTTTTGATGTACCTTTATAAATAAATAAATATTTTTCATTGAAATTATAATATTTTTGATGAGCTATTATCATACCACACAATGATTTCAATAAAGAATATATCGAGAGTAAAAATACTTGTAAATCTGTGATATTTGATTCATTAATAGCTACCATACATATTACTTTATAGATATTTATGACTTACTTAAATTTATGTCTGTAAACTCGCAACATAAAATAAAAATGCGTAAAATAAAACTTTAAAGTATTCTACTTTCTTCGACATAAAATATATTTATATAAAATTATGGCATTCATATAAAAATTGTAATTAGTTACCTTGTGGAACGGCTGATGGCTGTCTCGGTTAGGAGAGACGACGATTTCGTGGCCCGTCTGTATGGAGCCCACTGGGGTAGACTGGAAATTGGAAATTATATAATTTAGTACAAAACACACAACACAAAATACTCTACTAGTACTGGCTTTATATCAAATAACTATGTATTTCTTACTTTTGTAACTCACTAACCGCCGTTTTCTACAAACAATCGGTTTTTTTATATCTATCGTGAAAATCTACCAATCAGGCAATGTTATTTTTGACATGCTTATAAACGACCTATTTTGATTAGTTTATTCTCGAAATCTGATCTAAGATTACAGTAGTTCATTGAAAACGGTCGGTTAAGAATACATACATACATGATCTAGCTTACGCATTCCCGTGGTCTATATTTTAATACACAACATACATAACAAATGTGTAGATTTGATAATACAATTTTATATAGCTACGTCGAATGTTACACCTATACACCTGTATATTTATGTATACAAAATATTTCGCAGTACATTTCTATGAGTTGATAGGTAACATTCTATAACTGAAATTAAAAGCTATTAATGTCGAAACGAAATTATTTATGAATTCCTGGATGACACTCATACTCGCAAAGCATTGATAAAATATCGATATCTCAATTCTCAAGATCAATAAGTTTAAAACAGATGTATCAATAATCAAGATCGAAATTAAAAAAAGGACATTTCTCTACTTTACGTTACGAAATTATATGGACAACAAAAAGAAATGCTCGGTTTATTATAAATTTCGAAATAGAGTTGTTAATCTATCGAATTGAGATATCGATATATCATATACATTACGTTACATATACATAATAAGCGTATAAATTCCAAACCACTATCTACGTCACTAACCTTCTCGGATTTATTTCTAACGACATTGGAGGGCGGTGCGTTTCGCAATATTCTCATCACGTGCATGTTGACCGGCTGATCGTCATAAGCGATGCATGCATGCAACAACCCAGTGTCAACAACCAGACACTACGTAACACTTTTAGCCAGATATTCAAAAACGGGAACAGCCAGACGATATTTATGTTCGATAAAATCCTTTCGTCAAATTGTTTTGGCCAGTTAGAATCGATTCGATTATGCAACCATATTTTATGATATATCGATATTAATTCTCTTTAAATCTCGATATTTTTTAAATTAAGAATATGCGGCTCTTGGCTAAATGACTCGCAATTTTATTTCTTCATTTTCAAGGGGTATTTGTACATGACAGATTACTGATTTTTTTAAACGAATCATTTTTTAATATCATATTTCCACTTAGCATTATCTGTGTTAGGCCTTGTTAATCAAAAACAACAAACGCAACTTTACCAAGAGAGCATGGGCAGGAAATATGCAAAGCCATGAAAGGAAATCGACAATACTCGAGACGAGGTACAGCTCAAGGAAATCAATATAAATACGTTGACCTTAAGAACTGCGCAGATCACGAGGTCGTTCAATAATTTCCGTTATAAGAGAAAAGAAAAAGTACTCGTATCACTATTGCCATTAAACACCAACAGTAGAAATGGAATTCTATTGTGTTGTTAAGGTTTGTTAGGCCTAGAAATTATAAGGATGTTAATACAAAACTTTTTATTTTATAGACCTTATCATTTAGTCTCCCTAGAATTCTACTGACGTGAAAAATAATACAACAATCTATGAGAAACACTTGACTTGTGATCCACATTTTGTGATTAACAAATATGACGCGACTAAGGTGGAACAAATAAATCGCACTCTTAATAAAACTATGACCTAATCCAAAATCGTTGACTTGTGGGAATCGTCACAAAAAGTAACTGTATACGACATTTTATTTTTAAGTTGGGTGGGGAACGAACATAATTTCGAACGATTTTGACCCTATTCCCAATGTTGAAAAGACGCATTTTTTCTTAGTCGATGCAACTTGCCCTTTTGGGTCCATATTTTGCTAAAACTCATCTAGCCAAAATTTTGGATTAGGTCATCGTTTTATTAAGAGTGCGAAATGTCAAAATGATAATACCTTAATCATGTAATTTTTTCCCCCATCGTCTTAAAAACCTACAATTTCTTGAGTGTTACGTAGTGGAGGATGCAGTAAAATAATAGGACAAACATATCGATAAATAATTTTGCCCTAAGCTTATTTAACGCTTCCTGCGATTATTATTGATATCATTGACTCGTCAACGCCCGCGGCGGACAACGTCGTCCGGGTATACAGAGCAATCACGTATATATCTATATATAAGCGGGTTGTCGTTGAAGGGTTAAAAGAGCTTGTAGAGCGACCCAGAAAATAAATTATTAAGCACATAAACCTTGTGAAGTTATTAAATTTCTAAAGCAGCTTATAGACTCTTTATAATATCAATTTGTAGTCGAATTCATCGAAGGTTAATTTTACGTTCGATAATATAATTATTGATAGTGTACAAGCCACTGTAGATAGAAAAAAAAAATTAACCATTACAGACATAAAAACAACTAACTAACTACATTACTAGATACACAAAAACGCCACACTGAGGTAACAAATATGTATTTTATTATCGAATAATAAATAATATGTAATGTCTACTAATAGCTATGTTAAGTGATCTAATTCAAGTGTTTTATTTCGAATATTCTTTTATTTCGAATAATAATATTAGCCTTAGTATTTCTGAGCAAAATAAGGATAAAAAAAAACATAAATGTATAACAAAAACTATGGAACTGTTTAACATATTGTCTAGCGGGTGCCGGTGTGAAAACAACTTATTTAACATACCAATATACATTCGTAACGTAGAAAAAATATAATCCATTCTTTTTTCTTAGGCAATGTCTATAGTGATAAGTAACACAGATTATAATTTGTTCTCAAAGCAAAGTTTAACAAATCAAATAAAAAGTATTTAATCGACAAATAATTTCTAGTTTTATCAACACTAGTCAAGGCTTTTGTCCATGTGTCATAAAGCAGCATTTGTTGTATTTAAGTTCATAATGTCGAAATGTATTTGAAGGTTTTCAGAAATTTTATAAAAGTTTTTCAGCATTGCTAAAATATTAAATCGATGAAGAAAATTCATCATTACTTTGACTAATTAAAATATAATTGTGAAAAGTAAATATTGTACCATGTAGCGGAAATCTTCAGTTTTAGAAAAATATTTTCCCACGCAATACATCATAAACAAAACAATTATAACCCATTAAAATAAAAACAGATGACAACACAAAATTTACAAGCAAGGTAAATGTGAACAAGGCAGCAGTTTATACAGGAATATAAAAACAGCACAAGTATTAAAAATACCGCACCATAACCATTAAGTGATGAGAAATAAGCAGTCTTGATAATTGTATCAACAAAACTTTTGTCTTATGACATCTCATACAAATATTACTACCCTAGGGGCCAATTTCACCACTTGGTGATAAATGCTACTCGTCACATGAATGTATAAGCCGACCAAATACAGAAGTCAATCTCTAATCTATGCTCGCAAATAAATTGTAATATAACGAGTTCTGTCTGCATATGATAACTGTCAAATATTTACTTGAAACCTGTAAAATCGGCCCTACGTATCTTTTTTTGCTGATAATATTACGAACTGCCGAGACGAATGTCCGCAGGTTTCAAATCCAAGGGCCCGCACCCCTGACTTTTCCAAAAGAAATATGTGAGTATTCTTTGTGAATTATTGCTCGCTTTAACGGTGAAGGAAAACATCGTGAGGAAACCTGCATATCTGAGAAGTTCTCTATAGGAATTTCGAAGGTATGTAAAGTCTGCCAACCCACAATAGGCCAGCATGGTGGACTAAGGCCTAAACCCTTTCAGTTGTAGAAGAGGCCCGTGCTCAGCAGTGGGCAGTATATAATACAGGGCTAGTATGGTGGTGGTGGTATGGTATGTATGTATGTATATTCTATAAGAAATTTAAAACATGGCAATTTTAATGTAATTTAGTTTTTAAAATATAGTTTTTACCCGACTACGGCGCAACAAGGAAGGGTAATGATTTTAACAGCTTATGTATGTATGTATGTTTTGTATGTGTGTACATAAATTACAGCTGGTATAATAATATTGTAGGGCTTTCTATGACATATTTGCTTTTTTTCTTTTTCTGGCGTTAAATGTAGCTAAATCACACCAAACAAGGTCTAATACTAACACAATGACCAACATTGTTAAGTTTATAAATATTAAATGTATGAGACGCCATATCCAAACGTTTTAGTCATTCATGCATGCATAGTTTTTTGTAACCAAATTGTTTGCCATCACCGAAGATTTTGTTATTTTTCAATACTTGAATTGTTTTTTGTAGAATATACATTTTGAGTTTATCTAGCATGTAATAGAAAGAAATATTATTTGTACCAATCAATTTAACGATTTCCATAGTAGAAACGTTGGAAATAATACCTCCTCAATTACATTGGTCTACTTATAACATGTATGTTATATAATGTACAATCAGCCACATAAGTAGCTAAACAAATTTCGAATCGCTTATCCGCGTAAAGTTTAATTGAAATATTATATTTTCTTTATGTGTAATAATGCAAATACCTTTAATTTTATTTTTGTGAAGAGAAAACTGAAATTTGTTTGAACACGAAACTGAAAGGCATTTTATATTTTCAATTTTTTCAGCTACTTATGTCGCTGACTGTACATAATATGTTGTGAGTGCAAAGATTAGCTTGTCATGGTGGTAAATAAATGTTAGTGAGGTATGAAGTGACGTCACAAGTACCGATCACAATAGTGGCGCGTGCATGGACATATATCAGGCTTAAAAATCAGTCTAATTGTACGTATACAAATATTACTGGGTACTAAATATTAAAGTCTTGAGGTCGATACAGTCTATCATTGAAAGTGTTTAACAGCTAATTTCAATAAACTATACTAACCACGGATCGCCACTGAAAATGGTCTACTCAAAGTTTGTTTAATATGTTTAAAAATTACTTATTTTTATTGTTTTTTTTTTTCTTATCATTGATCTGCAGTTAAGATAGGAATCTTTTATTGAAATCGACCATCGATCAGACGATGTAATCTCCTTCGATATAAAACTGTAAGAACTTTAAGACTGTGATGTTTTTTTGCCTGCGCAGACGAGCTAACGGCCCTCCCTAGAGACATCGGCTACCCTAGAGGCAAGCCAAGACACTGCCTAAGATACCAGAGGCATAGCCAAGCCGCTGCCTAAAATACCAGAGGCATGACCAAGCCGCTGCCTAAAACAACAAAGGCATAGACATGCCGGTGCCTAAAATACCAGAGGCATAGCCAAGCTTCTGCCTAAATACCATAGGCACAGCCAAGCCGCCGCCTAAAATGTACAAATGTGTTAGTGGGTGTGTGTCAAGCGATGGAGCTGTTTACCATTGTCTTGCCGGTCCAGTCGAACTCGCCGTCGTCGAGGTACCCGCGCCGGTCGAACAGGTCGCGGAACATGCGCCGCAGCTGGTCGTAGTCTGGCGTCTCGAAGAAGTCCAGCCGCCGCACGTAGCGCAGGTACGTCGCCAGCTCCTCGGGGTGGCCCTCACACAGCACCTGCGCGACAATGTGCTCATTATAGACCACCACCGTCTCTCATATGTAAGGGTCCGTCTGAGTTTTGGCGGGAACTTGGTAGTGTCATGAGGTGCTCTTGTTTTAATTCATTATTTCGGTGATACTTAGTGTTATATTGCATAATTATGGTGGTATATTATCCAATATAGTTCTATTAAAGGGCTCAAATGAAGTGAATTGAAATAATCGTGCTAAGCAAGTGTTTTTTTGGTGCCGCCAAAACTCCTCGATAAAGTCTTGGTAAGGTAGCCACTGCTTTACTTCGACATAGTACTACTACTACTGAGGATAAAAAAAGAAACAATACATATGCAACTTCCAAAAACTTTGACACTGGCAGATACGCAAACCGCGCCTTGCCAGAGAAAAAAAAAAAGGGGTCCGTCTGGGTGGGTACCAAAATCAGCGTTGCAGTACTTAAATCAGCTTTGCAGTACAACTCTGATGGTACTGTAGCATCCAGCTGAATGAGACGTTCCTTTGCTGGTCTTAATTGTAGTTTTAGTCTAAGGTAATATATTTATTTGTGTATTTTAAAATTGTGCCCGCAATAAATTCTTTCTTTCTTACCACCGCAATTTTTATTTCTACCGCCAAGCAGCAATGTGCATGCACTGTTGTGTTTCGGTTTGAAGGCCATTGTAGCCAGTGTAACTACTGGACATAATGAGACTTAACGTCTTATGGCTCAAGATGACGAGCGCAGTGGAATGCCACACAGTACTTTGTAACTCAAGGTGCTGGATGGTGTTGCTAATGTTTATGGGTGGTCGTATCGCTTACCATCAGGCGAACGGCATGCTCGTCTAGTCATTCAATGCCATAAAACAAAATAAGTTTGAAAATATCGCCACATTTTTATAGGGTTGACAGACTACATGAACCAAAATTCTAATGGAGAATTCTCAGGTACCTAAGTAGGTTTCTTCACGATGTTTTCCTTCACCGTTAATGCCCACGATAATTGATACACAATATACAATTCAATGTCTGGCTTGGCTTTTGAGGCTGCGGACATCCGTCTCGGTAAACTGTTCCATTCCCAACTAGACTAAGGTTTACTTCGCATTGTTATTAAATTAAAAATACTTCCACATTTTCGTAAAGCTCCTTAAGTAAATGGTACCAAAGTTGATCGTATTCATCAGCCAGAGTGTGAACATGGACCTCTTCCCAAATTTTTCACACCGACCACTTGTTATAACTAACGCTAAACTGTTTAAACCTCCACATCTCCATAATTTGTTTAATAGTGCCATTGACATTTGACACCAGCGAATTGATATATAGAACATTTTTTGTCCTCATCGATTTGAACTACACCAACCACCTTGAGAAACCCCCAAACACCGTCACGCACTGTGCTTATGACTAATACAAGAATTATAATATTTAACTAGACCTCATCAGATAGTGTGACAAGGTTCATAGTGTAAGGTCACTGTGATCTAAAAACCGAGACTCGATTCTCAATAACATTTTTACAACAATAGTTTATTATTAACTAGTTTTTGCTCACGACTGTTCTCGCGAAAGGCATTATTCCAATAGACACGCACCACACAATTTGTGCATTTTCAAGACAAAAAGTAGCATATAGGTATTTATTTATTTAATGAATTAACCTAAAACGCTGGATACTACTACTAACGACCATACCCGGGTTCGAATTTTATCCAAAACCATTCAACCCTTTGCGAATTTTTAACACAGCCAAAAATATTCACAACATATTACTAGCTTTGATTAATTATATACCTAGACACTGAACGTTTCAAAAGCGTCGAAAAAAATAGAGGCCAACTGTTGCCCACTAAATGAGTTCGAGTGAATTCTTTTTTGTTGTTTTCAATGGATATAATTTTCTCCCCGTTTTAATAGAAACCATGTAATAACTAGTATCATTATGCGCGCACACAAGGATACGCAGAATGATGCAGCGATAGCGTATGACACAGCTGTCACGCATACTAGCTTAAGAAAAGTTGGCCTGTTTGTTTTAGTTTCATTGTAGCGCGACACTCTATCTAGGTGTATAATTAATCAAAGATTACTAGTATAGGAAATAATTAAAAAATGCACCTCGATCGGCGTCGCTCGCTTGGTGTCACCAATTTTTTGGTATCTTTCTTTGAGAGTGTCAGCTTTTAAACCCTGCCAGGGTAAGGAACCACGTAAAAAATACATAAACATATGACCGAGAGCCTCTAGGTCATCGCGTCTTGATTGTTCTGAAATGAGACAAAATCAAATTAATTTAATCATAAACATACAAGTATAAGACTACAACTGAGGGGAAACTAGCCTAGTTTTTAACATATTTGGGCAAAATTTTCCCCATGATTTATACATTTATCAAGAACAAATCGAATTTTATCATTTTGATCTTAGCCAAAAGGCTGAGAAGCGATCAAATTTTTTCATAGATAAAGATGTACCACCTGTACTGGTAACAAGCATGAGATCCTCACAAGTTACAAACTATAAATAAAACGAAACAGATTGCGGTACCTTTTCCTAAATGTGTGTTTATTGACATGTATCTCGCAGTCCCCGTGAGCGACTTGTGCTCCCGATATGGGATATGTTTGTTTGTCTCTAAGTCTATATATTCTTTGGCCAAACCAAAATCTGAAACATAAAACAACATGTTATATAACACACTTATAATTCTAATAGTATTTAGCATAATCGTTCCATTGTAGTTAATAGTATTAATAGTCATTTCGCTAATCGGTATAAAATCTATATCAATGTAAAATATTGAATGAGAATTAACGTTTATTTAGGATTGGTCTTATTTCTGAGAAAACGCTTTATGATCTCGAAGCGACAGAAACCAGTGTAATTTGTCGACCAAAAAATACAAGTGACGTAAATTGAAATAATAGTTATGATAATAAATCGGCCAATGGACACACAAAAGGCCATTTGATAATATGCTAATGCACCATTTTTACGAAGTAATACATTATTTTGAAAAACCGTTTTTTTTTTTATAACAGGGCATTTACAGCACACCAGATAACCGGGGTACCCCAGTAGCGTCACGTCTACTAACTTTACATGTGGACTTAGTTATCTATACTAATATTATAAAGCTGAAGGGTTTGTTTGTTTGAACGCGTTAATCTCAGGAACTACTGGACCGATTTGGAAAATTCTTTCACTAATAGGAAGCTACATTACTCCTGAGTGCTATAGGCTACTTTTATCCCGGAAAAACTTTTCCACGCGGGCGGAGCAGCGCGCAATGCTAGTATACATTATAAAGATGCAAAACTAAACCCTAACACGACAGACATACGTATGCGGCTGTTTATTTTATTTATTATCCCAACGTCATCGACGCAATTTACATATTCCAAGTATCAGATTTGTAGATAACAAACCGTTTCAACATATTATCATTCATAAAGCGCATTTTTATCAATGCAAACAATTGTGCCCACACTCGCGTATACTTCGTTACGGGAGTCATTTCAACCGCAGACCTCGTTCCACTGAAGATTGAATTACTTCACTATTCTTATATCTTGTTACTTAATCATTGTGACATGTTTCTATTGGACATAATGGAGGTTGATAGTTTGCTTAAACGACAAACAATTTAGATAAACTGATGTTAGTGTTACATTTTATTATCAAGGTGGATTTACAGAAGCCTGAATTTTCACCTAACGCAATTATGAAGGCTTAGTAAGTTATGTCTCAAGGCTTTTCACAGATTGTTAAGATTTGACAACATAACTATATAAATCCTTACTAATATTATAAATGCAAAAGTAACTCTGTCTGTCTGTCTGTCGCACTTTCACGTCAAAACTACTGAACCGATTTAAATGAAATTTGGTACACAGATAGTCTAGAGCCTAAGAAAGGGCATAGGCTTTGTATCCCGGGAAAACATAAAGCGGGACTTTTATCCCGGAAAATCCTTATCAAGCGGGCGGAGCCGCGAACAAAAGCTAGTAAATAAAATATAATCTATTCCTCAAAATGGCTATGGTGACAGGCTCGAAATACAAATGACAAAAGGAAACAAACCACGGAAATAAAACCACTCACACCTCATGATTATAACACGTCCGAAAGCTTTCTTAAAAATAATTGCTTGCATGTAATTAAAATTCAATTATCGCTGGCAAGTTATTAATCCGTTTGCCGGTTGAGTAATTAAGCAATTTGAATTAGTTTATGCAAACGGCACTTATTGTAGTGTTTAATTGAAGTATATTAATATTTCTTATCAATATAATTCGCACCTTTAGGACGAAAACGACGCAATTCAAAAAAATCAAAAATTGGGTTATTGTCATAAAATGACTTAAAACTGGTCACTTTTTATGAAAATATAATAAAAAAGGGACCGATATAATAGTTTTGTCCTTTTCCTGCTTGAATATGGCAGTGTTTGAACTATTGTTGTATTGAAATTTTTGTTTTAAGTAATTTTATGACGATAACTCAATTTTCATTTTTTTTGAATTGTGCCGTTTTCGTTCTAAAGGTTCGATATTAAGTATGTTTTACGAGGACTTGCTTGGCTTTTAAGACTCGGTATATGTTTCAACTCAGGCATATAATTCGTTTTACAGCCGCATGTGTGACGTCAAGCCTCAAGAGTAGTGAATATTATGTTCCGCCTAAGAACTGGAGTGGTTGGAATTAGGTATAAAAGGTTTCATATAATTTTGTTGACGACAGTAATGGATATAATTGCGAGTTTATTGCCCTAATTGAAAACTATTCGAGTGGCGTCTGTGCACGGAAAAATGAAATTTTAATAACGTTCTAACTTAAAAAAAAACAAATTACTACATAAAGCTCGATTTCATTGAAGGCAAACTAAAAGAAAATACACCTACTTTCAATGCTTTATAAATCCCCAGTTATAAACGTCTAAACATAGCTGAAGGCACACCTTGCCCCCAAGGAATCGGAATCAAAGCACCAATTTAGGATTAACCTCTAAGAAACGCCCACGTCTCTCAGAGCAAAACGTCCCACGCGTTTCATATCCTATATTATCAAATAGTGAGAGCTTTGATTTTCCTATCAATTTCCACACTAGTCTATTTGATGCGGGATTTATTTCCAATTACGTCGTGTGATTTTTTGCTAGTCTGTTTTTGTAGTGCACCTGCGGTAAACCTCAGATACAGGCGTCAGTGTCGCCGTATAATTATTCGCGAGTGGCCTAGGACTATGTGGGAACACGTATGTCGCTAATGTCCTGGTAATTAATAATTTTATCTCATTACAATGTATTTAAATAAACAGTACAACTATTGGGTCGTATATAGTATTTTTAAGGACACAAAAACACTCTACGTACTGCGATATAATCTAACACTCCTTGTTTTTCTAGACAACGATTTTCCCAATCACCTAACCGCACATTCTGTATAACTAAACTGTTTATCAATGTCAATAATATTTTTTTTAAAAGTTTATAAGTAAAGGTACACTCACCAATGATGTGGATGATTTTTTCCCTTTTAGTTGCAGTTCTACCTATTAAAAAATTCTCTGGTTTCACATCTCGGTAAATGAGATGTCTCGTGTGTACATACTCGATGCGGTGTAACTGAAAAAATACATAATCCATGTTAAATATAAATTGGTAAACAATATTGGGGTTTTCTGCTCAGTATCAACCCGTGGTCTGGGTTGTATCTTATACGACGATAATATGGGAAAGAATTAGGGTTGCCAGATGGTCAAGAATCGTCTGGATTCTCCCAATAATTCGTGTGATGTTCCGACAAATAACAAAATCTCCCGACAAAACGCTTATCATCATGTTCTACATCAATAAAAAAATTTAAAAAGTCCAATCTTATTTACTTGGGAAGAGCTTTCCGATTTTCCCAACAAACTTAATATTTCAAAAGATGTTGATAATTTATGCCTTTAGTGCATTTCTCCAGACTCTCTCAACTCCAAAATCCCGACATTTTGAAATTATATCCAGATATTTAGATTTTTCAATCTGGCTACGCTAGAAGGACTAGGACTAATTATGCCTCTACCTACCCCTTCAGGAATAAAAAGTGGGGACAATAAATCAACAAGTCGGATTAATAGTCTAGCAGGTAACCACGTGAGTACAGTTTAAACAGACAGGATTAAACGTGTCAATCACACATAGAAGGGGGCAGGTAATAATATAATTAAATAAACTTGTTTATGGTTTCATTGTCGTCGGTGACGTGCGGTTGTTTACAGTTGTTGGTGGGAAAATTACAGATGCATACGCATGTATCACATGTAACTCATGAGTAAAAGACTAAACTTAGATCGTTGGATACATCGTCTAACATTCTGTCACTTATTACGGAATCATGCATCATACTTTCCAACTTTTATCATGTCAGGTCTACTAGCGAGCATAACAATCTTGTAATAGAATGTACGTTGTACCTTTGATTAATTATATACCTAGATAGACACTGAACGTTTCAAAAGCGTCGAAAAAAATAGAGGCGAACTGTTCCCCACTAAATGAGTTCGAGTGTGTTAAGTTTTGTTGTTTTTCATGGATATAATTTTCTCCCCGTTTTAATAGAAACTATGTAATAACTGGTATCATTATGCGCGCACACAAGGATACGCAGAATGATGCAGCGATAGTGTATGGCACAGCTGTCACGTATACTAGCTTAAGAAAAGTTGGCCTGTTTGTTTTAGTTTCATTGTAGCGCGACACTTTATCTAGGTATATAACTAATCAAAGCGTTGAACATTACGTACGAATGTATGTACAAACACATTCATTATTTATTCTAATTGACTTTGTATAATCTTTTCAACTCTTCGGTTTTTGACTTATTACCTTTTGGCACCGAGGCGTTGAGTTAATGTAAATATTTAGACTAACCCGCCCCATTTATTCACTGCACCAAAATGTGTCCACATCGGTGCATTCTGTCAGCGAGTAATAGATGCTGTCGAAAAATATTTTCAATAGGAGAGAAAAGAACAACACTATTTTTGTTAATTGCCACCATAGAAAACCATAACGCGATACAAATTGAGACTGTAGGGACATAACTAAGTGATTATTTTTAAGAATAGCTAAACACCGTGACGTCACTGACACTATAGTAATAATATTATTATTATTACCTATCGTTTTACATTGATTCAGTTTAAAAATAAACACGTCTGTATTTATATTGAAGGCTATTCGAGTGAAAATAAACTGGATATGGACCGTAAAAACATGACTACATAAAGTTGTGATTTTTAAATGAATAATTTAGCACATTGGCTCATGGGCCAACGTAAAAACACCCCTAGCGGCAAAGCGTAGTAAGTGCAAAAAAACAAAAAACAAACTTAAACTTACATCTTACTAGGTTCAACGACAAAACAAAACTATGTTATTGGTAATAGCGTATTAGCATAATAATATTCGGGGGTTTTATTACATTCGCCAAGGTTGCAAGGGTTGCCATATGGCATCCAGCTGGTGTCAATAGTGGAAATTATTGTTCATCAACACGTTTCTTCACGCTGTTTCCGCCACACGCCGCCGCGTGGTATAATAAGTTGTTGGCGGGACAGTTGCGTGATTCGATTTTAGGCGTACATTAAAATTTTACCTCAGTTACCAGCCCAAGTAGCTGTATGGGTTAATTTTGCATAACATTCATGTGAGATACGGAGGTTATTGAAGTTGACAACAAATGAAATACTTTTACATGAATATCGAAAGAACGAAAAAAGATATATCGGTGATGTTACATTTAAAAAATTAAATGAACTGAAGACTATCTTCTTAACCAGAAGCCGGACAAGGACCTTCTTAAATACATCAAATATCAATAACCCAGAGTAACGTCTCGCGATAAGCCTGACCTTGACAAAGGTCATTGTACCATCTATCGAAGCGCTTCAGAGCTTTCTATACGTCATACCGAAACATTAAATGTCACCCACTGTTCCATCTTCCTATTTATTAAAAAAAATACTTGCTTTACGAGATTCTTCCAATGCTAGTTATACGGGGCAATAAAAAAACTTACGACCATTAGTATTAGAAAATTTAGCTATATACTCACCAACTGCATAGCGATCATTAACACAGTCTTTAGAGAGAACCGACGTCCGCACAGATCGAATAAATCTTCCAACGATGGTCCTAGTAACTCCATCACCAGCGCATTGTATTTACCGCACGGGCCGAAGTAGTACACTTCGGGGATGCCCTCCGCTGTCGACGGCGCTATAGGAGTCACGGGACAAAGGTAGGAGGAGGGGAGAGGACAAATATATCGTTTTAGTACTCACATTTAGCATTGCTCTCGCGCGCACCTGTACGACACAACACTGTACCCGATAGCGAGCGGTACGCGAGAGCATTGCACAAAAACAATTGAGAAAAACATACGATGCTTTGACAAGCGGTCCTCAACAACGGCCATGACCACGTAGTCCGAACCCTCGTGAAAACAACTTAGCTCCGAATATCGGTTACGGTGTTGTGTCAATGTGACGACCTAGCTACCGGAGTAAGGGCTCGTGCATATAGAGCTCTGTTTATATTGCTTTATATGACTGTTACAACAATTTTGTAACTTATAAGGACAGAACTTTATACACAACAGCCCTATAAAACGTTCGCATGCACTTACAAGTTGCATAGCAATCATAAGGACAGTCTTGAGTCTGAACCTTCGTCCGCAATGCACGAAGAGGTCTTCAAGCGAGGGCCCTAACAACTCCATGACCATGGCGTTGTATCGGCCGCCACATGTTCCCAAGTAGTACACTTTTGGTATGCCCTCTAGGGAAACTTTATTGTGAATAACTTATTATTTTTATGTATAAATGCTTTTACAGCTTCTTTGAAATGCAATTTCTCAGGCCGAAAGAGAATAAACTCACAGTAAATTTTGTTGTGAATGACTTGACAGATCGGTATAACTACATTTTAATAGTAGAAGAACGTAATCGCGTGGCGAATGTAAAGCATCACCAAAATATATTCCACTTTAATACTTTCCTAACCCCTCTTTTTAAGTGACTATAAACGGCAAAATCTTAAAGATTCATTGCTCCACTTGGTAAAGCAAATTTTTACATACTATATAAGAGTAAAAATTCCAAACACGTAACATTGGCTAATTCCTTTGAAACAGTGAGGAATAAATCTTTAACATTTCGTACAACTATATGCATACAAAGAGACCTCATGAACGGAAGATAGTTCCCGTTTAGAGTACATTACGAATACGATAATAACTCTTGTATGAAACTTTTAACAGAATGAAGGTTAAAATAAATCAAACTCTAGACATTGCGCGCATCAGTAATTAGGTATGAAATCATACGCTGACAGATGTGGTCACCAGATTTGTATGAAATTTATGACTAGTTTATGTGGGCATTTCAAACGGACAAATGGTCGTTATTTAAAAGTATTAAAGTTAAATGAAATAGCTTCTTTTGCGATTGCATAATTTTTTTATCTATAATATGACATCATGCCTACATTGCCGTTTCATACAGCCCGATGAAAAGAATACTCCGATCCTATATTTACCGATACAATCTAGAAAAACTGAAGCGTTAATCTTCATTACTTCAGTTTCATTAGTTTCTGAGTTAAATCCGTTCGTCCAGACGCATTTTTACCTACCATCCGTTTGCATAAAACTCAACAGAAAAATCACATACATATTTAGATACATCAATTTTATTTTATCTCAGGTGTATTGAAAGTATTACGCTCAACGTTATCAGTTATTTCTCTTATTTTTCCTGTACAGATCTTTTATCTCACTCGACCTGCTTCATTATATTACAGGGGGTAACCAATCGAATTAGCGGAAACCTTGGCACATACCACACCGGCCGTATGACCGTATACCTTTAATTTGATCATTCACAAAGCTCATAAAACTAAGGCCGCGAACGGTACTTACGATTTCCGTAACATCACCTCGTTTCGGACGTACATGATTCAGCGGACTTTGGGCTGATCAATTCAAAAAAAGTCATTATCGTGTTCGCAATGGGGATAGTCGGCGTTCTGAAAAATCGCCCGGTGATTCATAACGGAAAGATGTCCGCTTTTTGTATGGGTGCTGGGCCTCAAAATCTAACCAGGCTCAAACTTTATGGATATTAAAGGGCCAAAAATATGGATCTTGGGTCCATTAAAAAAATATATTTTGGCCCATCCATTTGTAACTAACTTTTTTATAAACGTTAATATTAAGTGTAGTTTTTCAGCAAAATAAAATTACATAAATCTCAACATCGGAGGACATTAAAATTTGTAAATTTTCAAAGGCCTAGTTTTTGGAAGTACTATCCAAATATATGTACAGTATCTTGGTTAGAATTTTAGGCCCGTTTTTGGACATGTCCTTTAATACTATCCGTCTTTGGATCAACCCAGACGACTGGTTTTAATCGGTCACCGACTTTGTTCGGTGACGAGAGGTGACCCCTTGTCTACCGATTAGTCGCAGGCGTAGCACGTGTTTATTTACTTGATAGTGGTACTTGCTTCTCCGAGCCATAGATCTTTTGGGCATAGATTTCTGTCTGAATAGAATCAATTGAGTGAATAATTTTCTTTGACGCATGAAGTTTTTGACCGATCAAAATCTATCGTCTGCGTTACACTGCACCGTAAAATCGTCTAATAACTTACCATGCGTTCCTAATAACTTGTAAAATCGGTATTCTAGATGCAATTGGGGAGCCTTTGACTTCATCGGCTCCATCTTAATCGCTACATGTTCATTGTTGTAGAGATTTTTCCCTGTAATTAACAAAAATATATTAATCACTATTAAGGCAGAAAGCAGATGTCCGCTTTTTGTATGGGGGATTGGCCTCAAAATCTAACCGGACTCAAACTTTATGGATATTAAAGAGGCAAAAATATGGATCTTGGATCCATTATTGGAGGGGTCAATTAAATAGAGGGGGTTTAAAAGTATTTTTAGACCCCTCCATTCATAACTAACTTTTATAACGTTCATTTTAAGTGCAGCTTATAAGCAAAATAAAATTACATAAATCTCGAAATCGGAGGACTTCAAAATCATATGATTTATTGCAAAGGCCTAGTTTTTGCCAACTATCCAAATATGTATACATTATAAAGTATCTTGGTTGGAATTTTAAGCCCGTTTTTGGACATGTTCTTTGTATGACGTACAATTGACGTAATATAACATCACTATATAGTATAAAACAGAGTCGCTTCCCGCTGTCTGTCCCTATGTATGCTTATATCTTTAAAACTACGCAACGGATATTGATGCGGTTTTTTAATAGATAGAGTGATTCAAGAGGAAGGTTTAATGTATAATACATGCATAATATAGAAGAGAAATAATTTATATGTTCTATTGTGAATGCGAGTGCCTTTCTGACAAAAGTCGGGGATCTACTTATACTGGACGGCTAGGCGTTTTGTACCAAAGTGTCGCTGACAAACCGTATTGCAAGATCACTTGATCTGTATCAGTTTATTGTCGCCTGGTACTTGCAATTATAACGGATACTGTTAAAAATGTATACTTTGTATATTAAGCGACTTTTATACAGGAAAAACTCTTTAATGCGGGCAACGCCGCGGGCAAAAGCTAGTTACGTATATTTTGCAGCAGATAGTAGTAAACTAGTTGTTTATGATAATTAAATCCCCTTTATATCACACGTTCAAAAATAATTATGACTCACAAATTCGGTGTTCTTACGGTTGCCGCATCGACTTTGACCTTAGGCCTCAGCCGATACATAATATATCGCAGACGGCAATTTCGTGAAAGGACGGCATTATTTTCTTAAACACTACTTTGGGCACTGTGTATTGTGTTTAGTCGCATTGTTACCGGAAAGGTGGTGAGAAAATCTGCACGTCATTGAACTAAAATTTCATAAGTTGCGTAAATTGGTGGTGGTAGGTCTCTCACATGTAAGAGGCTGTCTGGGTGGGTACCACCGCAATGTCTATTTCTACCGGCAAGCAGCAGTGTGCATGCACTATTGTGTTTCGGTTTGAAGGACATTGTAGCCAGTGTAACTACTGGACATAATGAGACTTAACATCTTATGTCTCAGGATGACGAGCGCAGTGGAATGCCACACAGTACTTTGTAACTCAAGGTGCTGTATGGTGTTGCTGCTGTTGATGCGTGGTCGTATCGCTTACCATCAGGCGAACGGCAAGCTCGTCTCGTCATTCAACATAATAAAAAAATGTTCCCCACGGTGCACGTATCAAGCCATGTCTAGTCTGGGAAAACAAAACGTGGCAAAATTTCGATGCCTTCGATAGATAGCGCGTACAACAATGAAAATTCTAGAAAACGCATGTACACATCATGGACGTATAAAATAGGCGGACGGACTCTCGCTAAACAAAAACTGAAGCACAGCAATGGCGGCGGCGTAACTATGTGTGCGTAAATGAATGATTGCCATAAAAAACTAAATTTCCCCAATTTTTAACACTAGTTTACACTACACTATTTTTCCAATTTTAGGTTAGTTTTATTGAAAGTCGTTTCAATAATTTTATTGTTTGCAAGATGTAATTATAATTAATTAATTTATATATTATTTAGCTTTATTTGAAATGACCGTCATAAATAATAGCCAAACATATGTGATTAGTAGGTGTGTAGAAATGAATGAGTCTTACCGAAACAATAATTATGTTTCCTAACTAATGCTAAATCATACGCATACACTCACTCACACCTTTTATTCCCGAAGGGGTAGGCAGAGGCGCAACTAGTGCCCCCAGTTTTCGCCGGGCGTATTCCGTCCCGTGATATGACAGGGGGCGAGCCTATCGCCATATCGGACACGAATTCCATACTCCGGGCTGGTACTGAATTTAAAACCCAATATCACTATGGCCGAACCGGAAATCGAACCCAAGACCTCAGCATCGCAGTCATACCGTAATACAACTACGCCATCGAGGCAGTCAAAAGGCTAAATCAAACAACGTAAATAATTAAACTTTCTTTAATTTGCATTTCTTTTTTTTTTAATTCTCTATCTTGCGTTAACTTTATGTATAACTACCTCTTACTTGTGTAGGTCTTTGAGATGCCCTCTTCATTCGATATATGATGAAATCTAATTGTTAAATGTTTTTCTGCAATATATTTAATAAGATTTATTTTATGATCTACACTCTCTTATTATATTAATTAAATCACTCCTCCATACTTCATTTCCTGTAGGAAACCTAAAAAAAACATATACCTAATAACAACCTATACCTATTTAGTTTAAAAAACAAAATCGTATTTGAAACAAAAAAAAATCACGTCTCCTATACTTCGGGGTCATTTACCCGTCAAATAGTTGACAACACTGGAATTGTAGGCTGAGGTTTTGTGTTACAAAAATAAATAATTTTAAATATCAATGAATGTTGATCAAATAAGTGATACATTACTAATTTACCTATGAAATGTGATCCCGTGACATTTGTTCTTGGAACCACTGTGATTTTGACAGCATTTAACCACATGTGGCGGCATAATTAGCAACACCGCCACCTATCAACATGGCTGGGAACTACCTCAGTAAATTGTCAACTAGATGACCGGGTATCGATGATTAGCAGATGACGCCCAAAATCTACAACAGATGGCATTGAACGATCCAGAATTGCGATAGCAATATTCGCGCGAAGCGCGGTATATATACCACCTCCGAGTAGGATCCATCGGAGGGGCCGCGGCCGGTCAAGCGCAACATCTGCTTGACTGGGAATCTTCCCCTTCCATAGAGGAACGCATCCATCTGTTCCTCTACTGCGGCGACGCCCTTTCGCCGCCAAAGTGGTGACCCCCGACGCTGAACATCATCGCAACCTACACCTCGAGTCCAGCTGCACCAGCATTATCATCGCTTCGCATCACAGCGCCTCGCATCGCATCGCATCGCCATCTGCCACTTCCTTTCCAGCCAGCCAGTCGTCACTTCGCCCAGCCAGTTAGCGTTCTCGCCATCAAGTTACCACATGCATGCTGCCTATGCACGTCTGGTACCTTCAGCACTCCTGCACGGTCTTCGGCTCCAACGTCACGGCATAACTGCGCTACAGTCGGACCTTCTTCAGGCAGCTTTCGCCGGTTGTCGCGGTACAGCCACGTGACGCACCGAAGTCATCGCAGAGACGCAACACTCAGCTTCGCTTCAAAGGAGCTGTGACTACCCGCGCACAGCCCTGACTCACTAGGGCCAATTGCGCACGGTTCCGACGCACTGGGACCACTTCACCCCGACTCACTGGGGCAACAGCAACACCCCGACTCACTGGGGCAACTGCAACACCCCGACTCACTGGGGCAACGGCAACACCCCGACTCACTGGGGCATCAACTACACCCCGACTCACTGGGGCATCAACTCTCTGGCACTGGCGCAAGCATTCACCACTGAACTTTCGACCTCCGGTCTCCGGGGGGGAGTGATGTGGCGGCATAATTAGCAACACCGCCACCTATCAACATGGCTGGGAACTACCTCAGTAAATTGTCAACTAGATGACCGGGTATCGATGATTAGCAGATGACGCCCAAAATCTACAACAGATGGCATTGAACGATCCAGAATTGCGATAGCAATATTCGCGCGAAGCGCGGTATATATACCACCTCCGAGTAGGATCCATCGGAGGGGCCGCGGCCGGTCAAGCGCAACATCTGCTTGACTGGGAATCTTCCCCTTCCATAGAGGAACGCATCCATCTGTTCCTCTACTGCGGCGACGCCCTTTCGCCGCCAAACACATAAGACGGCATATTTTAATTATTTATTTTTATTCTTAGAACGACTTCATTCAATTGAGGTTTGTTGCGTAATGGCGGCCGATCGACATACTTTGGTGTGAATGTGTGCGCGATACTCGTGCGTACAGGCAAGCTGACATACTTTGGGTGCTTCAGTTTTTTGTGTAGCGAAATTCCGTCCGCCTTTTTTTATAGGTCCATGGTACACATATACGTCTTCCTTTCAGATGAATCCTGCAGCGATAAAGGTAGTGTATTGAACTCAAGAATACGAACAATGAGAAATTGATATTAACACAAACTGAAAGTTGTTAACAACCAGCGAAGAAAATACATGAGAACGAGAGTTCTTTTTTAAAACATTATCCTTTCATGCAAACTCTAAAATACATACAAAATTTATTACAAATAACCGATAATAATCAATACCGGATTCCTTAACACTAATAGTTAAACGCTCGGCCGACGAAACGTGATTCATTAGCCTCTGATAACACTTATCGACCAAGTTAATATTAAAGAGTCACTTGCCGCCGATGTCACTATCAACGACAACATATCAACCGTTATCGATCACAATAAAGATCGTCATCTGGCGGTATCTACGAAGAATTAGATCTGCACAATCAATAGCTTATCGCGGTACAGCAGGTAAATAAACTAGAGCAGTGGCGCGGTCACGCGTTCACATACTCCACCGCATTTCAGTATGTATGAATGAATTACTAAGGCGTGTGTCCGAGTTCTTTTTTAGTTTTTATTTTACTTTTACTGTAGAATTGTGAAACGTTAATTGTTACTAATAGTTTCAACTATGTCAGGAGTTCGTTGTGCGGGACGTGAATGATTAAAACCACATTGGTAGTTTAATTTTCCATAACGTTCAGAAATTGCAGTGTAAAACAATAAAAACAAAGCGGATGCGGCATAATCTTGTCTAATTAATTACGTATTACGAGTCATTTTCATTTGGTAGTGTATAAATAACCACATTTGTAGGAGTTATTTCGCGTGGGCTAACTAAATTAGGCCCTGAAGTTCGTCGAGCTCTATTCTAGACATTCAATAATCTCATTAAAATCTAAGCTTTGGAACGAAATGAAACTGTCGTAATAAATAACTGGTTATAGTCAACTATACAATAGTGAAAGCGCTTACGAAATTCTTTCAGACGTTTTTATGCGACTCTAGTTTATACTAAAAGAGTGTTTAGCCACGAACCTTGCCTGAGATCGCCTACTTTCCGCTGTCATTTCGGTCAGAAATTGCGTTCACATTTGTAGGCACGTGAGTATTTAACACGCATTACTACTTGTATATTCTTATTTATGTATTCCTAATATGAAAACTTTTACGAATGCGTGATAGATTAGGTTATCACTTCACGCGATATACCTAACAAATTTACTTCTTTTGGAATTTCACAGATAGACAAATTACCAGAAGTTATGCCGAAATTGAATTAAATAATTAATATTCATGGCAAAGCTATATCTCGCTCTAGAAATGTTCAAACCAATGCATTTTCAATATGCTTATTTAACGATAACATGAGATATGCTGGTGGTAGGATGTATTTTATATCCTTTCTTTTTTTTATTGCATTGAATGACGAGACGAGCATGCCGTTCGCCTGATGGTAAGCGATACGACCACCAATAAACAGTAGCAACACCATCCAGCACCTTGAGTTACAAAGTACTGTGTGGCATTCAACTGCGCTCGTCATCCTGAGACATAAGTTGTTAAGTCTCATTATGTCCAGTAATAGCGACCATCATACAAGCTGTTAAAACCCCCCATAGTGACCCACGTAAGTGTGTCGCGTTCCGGTATCAGCATGTCTACAGCCGGTTCAAACAGGCCAGCATAATAGGGTAGTTCCCTATGTTTGATTTTGTAAATTATTTTATATGTAACATAAAATAATACGAAAAATAAATTCTTCTGCGAAATTATCATCATAATTGGATGAAATATAAAGCAGTTATTCTTATTTGAAATGTTGTTGTGATGAAAAGTGGGGTCAGGATAGGAATATCGTGCTATCTTTCGCACGCACGCTGCGTTATGGCCTGCGACTCTCGGTGACGTCACAGTGTAATATTACTGTTATTTGACAGCTACCCCTTCCACCAAATTTCAAAGCTTAATAACTTACTTATTATTGCACCAATTTTGAAAATTCTTTTTCCATTAGATTTTGGATGGCATTCATCTATACTAATATTATATAGCTGAAGAGTTTGTTTGTTTAAACGCGCTAATATAAGGAACTACTGGACCGATTTTAAAAATTCTTTCATTAATAGGAAGCTACATTACTCCTGAGTGCTATAGGCTACTTTTATCCCGGAAAACCTTTTCCACGCGGGCGGAGCCGCGCGCAATGCTAGTTTTTGATAAATGTATTAAAAAAAAAGTAGTCAACTACCCTATTGTGCCCAATGGCGTGGGATAATCATCTCTTGTCAATCGACACTCCGCTGACCCTCAGGTGCAGAGGGTACACTTTACCGTGCTCGTATAAAAAAAAAATCTACAAATTACAAAACATACTAACGTTTTTTTATAAAGATCAACAATGAAACGCAATTAACATGACCACAGAACACAATTTAATGATACAGAAGAAGGTATCAGTACTAATCACAACTATCGTAACACTCATTACGGGAAACATTCAAAGGGTAAGCAATTAAAGAACCCACGCAGTCAATTACAAAGACCGTTCAAATCCCTAGTTTATTTATAGAACAAGCTTTACCAATTCAAAATAAATTTGTTTTTTCTTCATCCTACTGTTAGGAGGCAGATAGCAATCCCCGTGTTGGGATTCAAAGGGAAATACGCCCCATCTAAATCGGAATTGCCAATTTGTATTTTGCGATTATAAGATTTGTTATCATAAGTTTTAATAAACCAATATCAGGTCATATGGTCTTCATACTAAATATGCCTTCGATACGAACAGAATCCAGCAGTTATCTAACAATGTCAAGCGTTTAGGACTAAAGTGTAAGGAAACTGCGGGAAGTCGAGATTTGATGTCTATAACAGCTTCCTCTGTAGTTAACCCACTCTCGGAAACTGCAGCTTCATTCAATATCCTTAAGGCGCGTTCCTATTCCTTGTAACCGACTCTGCGTTTTATTTTCTAAAACAAAACATTCTTTAAAAAGCCAAATAGAGCTCTAGTCTATCATAGCTGTCCATCCGTTTTATAAAGTATCGATTCACATTGATTTATTTAAAAGATTCTATCCATAATCCGGTAGATCATAGATTTATAGCAAATCGGAACGTGCTTGGTCATATTCCTTGGCACTTATCTAGGCTTTAAAATATTGGTTAAAGTAGGTTTCGCTCGCATTACGACTGTGAAAAAAGCATTTTCCAAATACGTGCAGGATCAGAAAGTAATATGTGTACAGACTTAATCACCTCACGCACGTGTACGCTATAATGTTATTTTCAGTGACGCGAGGTTGAATCCAATTCTCATCCACACGCAGCCATATAATGTCCTAACAAAACGTGTGCGAAAATAACTCTTATCACCAACACAATACAGTACACGCATGGTTAAGACCTACATAATGTTTGAAAACAAATGGTTTGCGACGATTTCGTGATAATTTAATGCGACGATTTTGTCAGCGGTGTGTGAACATTGCCTATTTTGAATGGGTTGTTCTGAAAAATGTCTGCAAAGAATGATTCATAAGAACATATATTTATTATAAGGTGTTCTTTTGTTAACCGCTTTTACCTGAGGACTGTGTGCACAATATTTAAAATTTATAGACATCGACAGAATTGAGGTCATACAAGCGTACTTATGATATTGCAATACTATTATAGATGCATTTCAATATGTTCTGCCTGCAATATGGGTACTTACTTGTATTCTGTAAGTTATTTGCTAGTTTTATAGGCCAGGTTAGATAATATCAGTCCTGTATTATTTACTGACTGACGGCTCGGTGACATAGTTGTATTACGGTACGGGTTCGATCCCGGGTCGGGCAAAGTGATATTGGGTTTTTCTACTCACTATCAATTTGTGCCCGATATGGCGATAGGCTCGCCCCCTATCACACCATGGGATGGAATATGCACGGCGAAAAGTGGGTGTACTAGTTGCGCTTCTGCTTACCCCCTCTAGGAAAAAAGGCGTGTGTGTATGCATGTATTTTTTACTGTGTCACTATGTACTTCTGGATACGGGCGTCGTCTACTACTGGGAGTGTCAGGTAGTAAGTTCCAAAGCGGCTTATAGGTCATTTGCCAACGTTACACTATGATTTCAATAACCATCCCTGAACATGAAGTTTTCGTCAAGTTCTCTCTTAGCGAATGTGTACAACGTTTATAGAACTGAAGCACCTAAAGGCAAAAAAATTAGGTCCTGACATTTCGCAATTAAGGTGCATTGAAATTAACTGCAGTGCTTCTCTTAGCTACCGCGCTGCTCTCTGCGGCTTATTTAATTGCACCCTTAGTCGGTGGGCTATACACATACACACAATATGTTAAATGTCGTGAAAATGTCTTATGTTGATCGAAGATCTGAATAATATTTTTAAAAAATTACCCCATTACTGAGGTAGTTGGTTACAAAACCGTATCGCATCAATTCTAAAAACCGTATCGCTACAATTCTACTTAGAATATAACTATCTAACATTTAAAATACTGCTTCCATAAAACCCTTAATTGAATCACTACATTACTCCACATACTTATTGCGGAAAGGTTCTGGAAAGGCGAGCGTGCGCCGGAAGAAGGTGTTCGCCACGGCCCCTAGATGAACTGACGACCTGACGAAGGTCGCGGATTGCACATAACATTGTTTAGCTCTTATGCAAATATTGTGGCGTATAGTGGCTTAATTTCAAAGGAAATATAGAAGCAATGCCAATGAAAACGACAGAAAAATGATCGTAATGAATTGGGAAGTACATTTCAACATTGCCAAAGCGATATTTAACTTCGACCCATACATCATAGCAATAAACGCTGTTTCCGCAAACAACCATAATACCGATGTCGTTTCAAGCATTAATCCATTTCATCACATGTTTCATTAATTCGCTTTAGCACTCACGAATGTATAACAAACATCGAATGAATCGTACGACATCCCTCGGGACGCAAACTCGATTTCGGAATGAGCACTCTAAACGTCGCTCGGTCAGGACAATATTCCCACCTTCTAGGATTGTGTGTCGGAGTCATTCGGGAAAATTTAAATTATAATTAGATTTCATACGATCAATATGTATGCCGTTAGTTCAAAGGATTAGTCACATCGAATGCCTAGGCACGTTGTAAAGTTAAACTGACTCAAACCTTTAAGGCATTAGCAACACAGTATAATCACTACCCTTCCTCGTTGTACCGTAGTGAGGTAAAAATAGATTATACGAGCTTTTGCCCGCGGCTCCGATCGCGTGAATGAGTTTTCCCGGGAAAAAAGTTCCACTTTATATTTTCCGGGATAAAAAGTAGCCTATGTGTTAATCCAGGACATAATCTACCCGTGTGCCAAATTTCATCGAAATCCGTTCAGTAGTTTTTGTGTGAAAGAGTAACAAACATCCATACATCCAGACATCCATACATCCATACTTACAAACTTTCGCGTTTATAATATTAGTAGGATTCCTCATTGTACTAGTTGTACCTACTAGGCATTTCTTATAACAGTAAATTGGTCTTGGATGTAAATTCACAATTCCCATTTCGACGAAAATTGATTCATTGTGAACTTTTTATCTGTTTACACAACCAGTAGCCTCCGAGAAGAAAAATGATGCATTGAAAACATGTTTCAATCTATTTTACGAAAACAAATTAATAAATCTGTAATAAGTAATGCCTAATTCAGACAGTTAGCCGTAATTCGAAATAATAGCGTTTGAATCGGCTGTTGATGCGGATGTAGCCATATTGATTACACTTGACGTAAATCTACCAAAACGTGTCTTTGCTAATGACGACTTTTGTATTATTTCTATGGAAACAAACGTATAAATACGTTGCGTCCGTGAAACGCAGATGTAAAGTTTCCACATAAATCTAAAAACTTTTTCACAAAAGAAGCGTAACATATTACTAAACGAAACGTCGAATACCCGCGTACGTAAAATAATAAACCGTGTTTACATTATGGTGATTTGGGATATATGACGAGTGTGTAAATTGTACAGATCCTGGCGTGCGCACTGGCCGAAACTTGACTGGTTATTATTGTCTATGAATATTTCGGAATACGTGAGCAAGGTTGCCGAAACGCATTGTTATTGCTCGGATACGCCATTGCGTCTAAGTTCAATGACTAAGGAAACAACAAACGCGCGCTCAAACGCGCCATGAAGATTATCGAACGTAATTTATCTTCACTAAAGGTGACAACGGAAGGAAAAGCGGCAAATTCTAAGGCTACATTAAACACAATCATGAATGTTTAATATTTTAAATCGGCTTTTTTAAGGCGTCTTGGTCTTGATCTTGGGGATAATATAATGAACGATGAGAAAGTTATTTTGAAAGTTAGCACGTTCTGTGTCTAAGTGCTATCTGACAAAAAAGACTATGCTATGCACACGTGTGAATTTTACCAACAGATTACACACGCCATAAGTTTGCGACTCGCGAGTTAACTCTAACGTAAAACTAGCTCACGGTACCACTCTTAATTTTTACCCTATCCAACAGTTAATAGAATTAGCTACCAGAGGCGTATGCCGTTTTATATGGGTGTGAGGCGGAACATAATGAAACGACAACATAATTAAAGCTGAGTTAATTATAATCTAGCGTAGTGTAGCGTGTAAAACAGTTCAGAAATTGTTTAAGGTTTCGGAAATATCTTCAAACTTACTTACCGTTGATACAGGTAGGTACCATTCAAATATTACGGTAAATGTTAAGTGCATCGGACAATTTCATAAATTCCTTTAAGTATTAATATTCAGACATTTTCCTAACCTTTGAACATCTTTACTATGGAATGGCTCTTTCGCTTTTATATCCAACTTTATATAAAAAATGGTAAATGAAAAAATGTATAATATACAGCTAATTCGCTGTCATGGCAACATGTGAATAATGTCGCCAATATAATGCTTAAAATTCAACCAAGACAGCAGGATATTCCGTGAAGGATGAACACAATCGGCGACAGACTTCAGCTGCGAACATTGAGGAAAACTTACCCAGTCTGAGTTCACCAAAGTTGCCGCAACCGATCTTCTTGCCGACCCTGAAGTTAGGGCCGACCATAAGGACGCCCGAGGACGAGGTGACCGAATGCCTGGACGTGTGCATCGCGCTGCTGCCGCCCACGCCGCGCCCGCCCACCGCGCCGGTCGCGCTGCAAATGTACACGCACCTTTACACACCGTTATCATCATTCTTAATTAAAGTAAACACTGTATTTAAGATGTTTTTTTTAAGGTTTATGTGACATAGGACTGGTGAACACCCTAAAATCATAAAGATGTAATTCCAGAACCTGTAGCAAATAATTTTATAGATATTTCCGCACACACATTACACGTGCTAGGTGGTTTACTGGTGGTAGGTCTCTCATTATGTAAGAGGCCGTCTGGGTGGGTACCACCGCAATGTCTATTTCTACCGCCAAGCAACAGTGTGCATGCACTGTTGTGTTTCGGTTTGAAGGACATTGTAGCCAGTATAACTACTGGACATAATGAGACTTAACATCTTATGTCTCAGGGTGACGAGCGCAGTGGAATGCCACACAGTACTTTGTTAGTCAAGGTGCTGGATGGTGTTGCTACTGTTTATGGGTGGTCGTATCGCTTACCATCAGGCGAACGGCATGCTCGTCTCGTCATTAAATGCAATAAAAAAAAAAAAAAAAAAAAAAAAAACGTGCTTTAGGGTGCCTTTCCACCAGAGATGTGCTATGCAGCTATGATGCGAGGATATAAAAGCTATGCTACGAAACTATGTGACTGTATCCATTGATGCTAAGCTATGTGGCAAAGCAAAATGTACTATGAGGATGCGCCGCGGCGAGGTACATAGCTGTGCATACACCACTAGCGACCATTAGTACGCATCAACAGCACGCATCCATCCATGCAAAAAAAACATAGCTTAGTTGAACCCGTTTCCACCAGTGCTATGTGGATATGATTGGTGGATATCAAACGAATTCATAGCAACATAGCATAGCACATCTCTAGTGGAAAGACACCCTTAATTTGTAACTAATTAATATTTACTTATTAAATTAGTGGCGTCGCTTAAAGAAACAGACTGTAATCTGCATCTGCGAATTTTGTTTACAATTTGTGTTTGTAATTACATATTTACGAAAATCCTTCATCCAAAAGTGGTTCCACATGATAAATAAATTAAATAAAATTTAACTTAATTAGAGTAATATGTTAACTATTAATAGTCTATTTCCTAATGCCCGATGTTTACGAAGGCTAAATTGAAATTATACAAAATTCAACTAAAAAAAAAGAAAATAAATTTGAATTAAGAATAGTGTAAATAAGAAAAAAAACATTTTATGGTAAAAAAAGCATGCGTGGGGTGCTTATTAAGATATTATCAAAATTACCACTCTATGTGATAATTGACACCATGCACCCCAGGTGTTTTTTTACAATAAAATACATTAGTTTCTTATTTACACTATTATTAATTCAAATTAATTTTCTATTTTTTAGTTGGATTTTCTATAAAAGCGTGTTTTTTAGTTTTTTTAAACCATTATTTATTTTTCATTTTTTATTTTAAAATATTGAACTGTCATCGACCCTTAATACGTATGCGAAGTTTCGATTTAATCCAACGTTTTGAAGGGAGTCAAAATTGTTCAGTTTCCGTTACATACTAACATACGTTTGAAGCTAATAAAAGCGTGTTAAAAAGTATAAAATACGATTCCATTGTGTAGAATACGATATTACACAAAGTGTAGATTGGCAATAATGAATATTAATGTTATCTGTTGACGTAATAAGGGGAACCACCCCGATGTACAAGATTAAAATTATTTCTAACGCGGGGACCGTTGAATAATAACTTGCGCCAATGATAGTAAACTTGATTATTTACGTAAATGTTGCAACATAACATATAAATACATTTCACCTGTCTTCACCCTTTGTATTAAAGCACGTGTATGAATGTATAATTAAGAGGCTATGTCGAAAAATTTAAGGTTATTTAAATTCAAATTTCTCGTAAAGTACTAAGATCGGAAGTTTGATTTTTGGGTATGTGTAAATTGAACATATAACTCAATGATTTTCGAAAGCCAAAACACAATTACTACAAATTTTCTCGATAGAAAAAAAATCCAAAGTTACCTCTGATATTTTCTTTAAACACGCTTTATCTCTAAATGGTGTAATATATACATTCGTAACTTGATTTAAATACAAGAACTCAATATTTTCTAGGGTCACAAAAAGACGCAATCAAACTAAATTGAATAGTATAATCACAATTAAAAGAAAATTGGTTTGGCGCTTACGCCATTTCATTTCGGCATACGAGTGCGCTTCCCGTCTCTTCCTCTCATCCGCGACGGCTAAATACGCCATCACTGTCATGGGAGTGGCCCGTGCCGACTTCAGTCGCCCGGAATCTTTACTGACGACGGACGTGTGCTCGACATTTTTGGGCGCCTTCAAAGTTCAAATTACCCGTTGGGTATAGGGATGCGGCCGCGCTGCCGCCGTGACCCGCGCGGCAAATTTGAAAGTGCCCTTCAAATTCTATTTTACAGTATATCCAGCTCACGTCCGTGTGTCAATATAAAATTATAGGCTCTATTAGATCTATGAGATAGGTAGCAAGCGTAATTATTACATCCTTTCACCTTTGTAAATTATTTCTTTTCGGAGACCTACTTTAGTTATAATGCGTGATCGGTACGACTACCGCGCTCCCGGTCCCGGGTTCGAATCCCTGAACGAAAAAAAATTGACATTGGGTTTTTTTGTATTGTTATTTATATTTCGTAATCCAGAGCTAGGGACGCGTAATACCTGGAATGCCATGCTGGGCCAATTTTGCGTAAATGACGCTTGCGTGCCGGTCATACATTTGAAAAATTCGGATTTTGGGTGCAAAGGCTGTTCAAATTTTTACACCATAAAATTATTTTAGTATGAATTTTTATATTACTTATTTATTTATTTATTATGGATCAATAGTCACTAAAATATTCAGAGCCAATGTTAGAATTGGTATACACGGCCGCCATTTTGAATTTCTTTGTTTTAAGGCCAATCGACCTCAAAATCGATTTTTGGGTATAACTTTGGTTACAAAAGACTGATCCAATGTCAGAATTGAATTAAGTGGCCGCCATTTTGAATTTCTTTGTTTTAAGGCCAATCGACCTCAAAATCGATTTCTGGGTATAACTTTGGTTACAAAAGACTGATCCAATGTCAGAATTGAATTAAGTGGCCGCCATTTTGAATTTCTTTGTTTTAAGGCCAATCGACCTCAAAATCGATATCTGGCTATAAATTTGGTTACAAAAGACTAATCCAATGTCAGAATTGAAAAAAGTGGCCGCCATTTTGAATTTCCTTGTTTGAAGTCCAATTGACCTCATAATCGATATCTGGTTATAACTTTAGTTACCAAAGACTGATCCAATGTAGCAATTGAAAAAAGTGGCCGCCATTTTGAATTTCTTCATTTTAAGGCCAATCGGCCACAAAATCGATATCTGGCTATAACTTTAGTTGCCTAAGACTAATCCAATGTCAGAATTGAAAAAAGTGGCCGCCATTTTGAATTTATTTGTTTTTAAGGCCAGGCCACGGCGCAGCGTCGGCCGTCCACCTGCAAGGTCACATAGATTTTAAAGCCAATAAATAGCCCTTAAAACAAGAAATATCTAAATGGTGGCCACTTTTTTTAATTCTAACATTAGATCTGCCTCTTGTACACAAAACAATGCCCAGATATCGATTTTGAGGTCGATTGGCCTTAAAACAAAGAAATTTAAAATGGCGGCTACTTTTTCAATTGTGACATTAGACAGTCTTTAGTAACTAAAGTTATACACAGATATCGATTTTGAGGTCGGTTAGCCTTAAAACAAAGAAATTAAAAATGGCGGTAACTTTTTCAATTCTGACATTGGATCAGTCTCACTATGTCGGCCACTTTTCTCAATTCTAACATTACTTAAGTCAAGATCTTGGTTTCAACGGCAAGCCAAAAATAGCGAAAGAAGAAACAACCTGTAGATGTTCAGTTTGATATATATTTTGCAGAAATCGGCCCGAGCGGACATGTACGCTCTCAAATTCAAGATGGCAGTCACTTTTTTGGCATTAGGCTCACCCTCTGGGGCCAAAGTATGCCTAGATAACAATTTTGAGGTCAATAGGTATAAAATCGGATCTGACCTTTGTAACCAAAGACGCAAAAGTATCGATTTTAAAGCGAATTGGCCTTAAAAATTAAAACAACATGGCAGCCACTTATTCCACCTTGTACATTAGACACATGTTTTACTGTCCAAAATTTGGCCAGGTATGGATTTTGAAGCTAATTGGTTCTTAAATAAAAATGTTCTAGATTGGTAACGGCCACCTTCACCATTACAAACATTTATACCCTATCTAGTGACCATTGAACCATTATAATGTTTTCAAACTTCATATCAAACTAATTTTATGGTGTAAAAATTTCGAACACCTTTACACCCAAAATTCGATTTTGTATGGCGGCACTGAAGAGTGAAGCATCATTTAGACCCGGCAAAACCCGGTAAAATAGACCCGGAATTCCAGGGAAGAGGTAGCATAGTGACTGACTTGTCGAGAGTCAAGACTACTTCGATGTCGTAACTCGTAACTGTATTGCGTGCTCGGTACGGCCTCCGCGCTGAGGTCCCGGGTTTGAATCCAGAGTCGGGCCGTAAAATAGTGACTGCATTTTTTGTATTATTATTTACTTTGTGTCAATCAAAGCTAGGAAAGCCTACAAAAATAAATCAAAACGATGCAAAATATAATTTAAAATGTATTATAGAATTTTCATACTGCTCTGTTTTTTATATACCTACGTACGTCCGAGACCTATTTACCACCATACCAAATTTTACCGAGAAAGTGAATAATACTTTCGATGAGTTTAAATAACTTACAATGTCATTTTACATAATGTTCAAGTAATTAGGTAGTATAGTGACATAATAATGATTCTATAGGCGAATTAAAATAAATTACATGTTTTATAAGTTATAAAACATAGAATTTATTGGAAATTTTAACTATAATATTTATAACGCAGCTGTGTATTTGCATTTGGAATGACGATCTTTTCGCGGGCTTGAGCGCAACGACCTGATGCGATGGCGGTGCGACGCGCGCGATCTGTCGCAGCGGGTCGGCGGGGCGCCTCGCACTGGAAATACGCTAAGCCACGCCCATCGCCGTCCGATATTTTTTCGACATAGCCCCTTAATAGTATGTATTTCTTTTAGAGATCGTATTGAGAGTCTCAATTTGAGACCAGTCTTATAAAACGTCTTGAGTACTTTAATTCCTATTTAATATTTTCCATAATGGATCAATTAGACTGATGTCTAGCTGGACTTGAATTGCAACCCCCAGCAATTAGGCCTATTATTGTATTAAATAATATGTATTTAGATGAAACCTTCATCTACAGTAATGCTATAATTGCAGATCATAAATTATGATCTATTGCGTTTCAGTATTGATCATTAAAGTGAATAGTGACGTTGATAATAAAACTGATTGCAATCACGTAACAAGCTCCAACGTAAACGTATAAAGTAAGTAGCATAACGCGCGGCTCCGCCCGCGTGGAAAAGTTTTTCCGGGATAAAAAGTAGCCTATAGCACTCACGAGTAATGTCTTCCTATTAGTGAAAGAATTATCAAAATCGGTCCAGTAGTTCCTGAGATTAGCGCGTTCAAACAAACAAACTCTTCAGCTTTATATATTAGTATAGATTAGAAAGAAGAAAGAAAGAAAGAAACATTTATTCGCACAATATACTGAGACGCACACAAACAATTAACAAAAAAGGTAATACATATTACATAACGCATGTGGGCAACGTGCATCCCATGATACTGTCGAAAAGGATCCAGTTCAGCATAAAATGCCAGGCAAGGCAAATTAAACTCAATACTTTATAGATAGAAATTAACACCTGCGACTAAGTTTTATTTAGGTCTTCGAGACGCCAGAGCGCCACCTACTTTTGGGATCAATGTTGCGTGCAATGTTTGTAAACACAACCTCTTACAAAGTTGGACGTTAAAGCGAACAAGATTGTTATTCTCTGTAGCTCGCCTACTTGAGAGTTTACTTCTGAATAGAGTATTATTAAGAGTTCCAACTAATGCAGAGTTGTTTACACGCGATTGCTCCTGAAAAGACGCATTGTAATGTTCCATAAGAAAAAAATATATATGAATGATTAAAGACGGAACTTAAGTCCGATTAGTTTAATTTGCCTGAACTTGCAAGTTACTTGCAGTTCACCGAGAATTACTTAAAACTACCAATAAACTACAAACAGGGGGCGCCATATAAGGGTCAAAATATGAAATTAGTAATAAATAAGTCCATACGCACTGTTCTACATAATAGGAAATACTACGAAAAAATCTTATCCAAACGATTTCTACTTCCCAAACGTAAACGAATGCGTTTCGAAAACAACGTCGGACGCAAATCCGGATTCATAAGAAATTAAATTCAATGACAAGCAGAATAACATCCTGTTATATGCCATGCCGTTAGCACTGGTAATGTAACTGGATATATATTATATCATAATATATTTTGCATTTTCAGTCTGTGGGAAACATACCTGTACAGTCAGCGACATAAACAGCTGTACAAAATCAAAATTTCAAATTGCCTATATACGGGTTAAGTTAAACTGAAACATTGTTTTTCTTCGTTTGAAGTAAAGTAAATCTCTTTTATTTTATTTTTGTAAAGAGAAAAAAAAGATAAGTAAGAACACAAAAGTACGTAGGCAATTTAAAATTTTGAATTTGTTCACCTACTTATGCTGCTGACTATACACACTCACGCCTTTTATCCTCGAAGGGGTAGGCGGAGGCGCAGCTAGTGCATCCACTTTTCGCCATGCAAATTCTCTCATGATGTGATAGAGGGCGAGCCTATCGGCATATCGGGCATGAATTCCAGTCTCCGGTCTAATACTGAGTAGAAAAATCCAAATCACTTTGCCCGACCAGGGAATCGAACCCGAGACCTCAGCACTGCAGTCGTACCGTTATACAACTACGCCACCGATGCAGTCTATGGGAAACAACCTACTTTTAACTTGCCTAGGGTGTTCGCTGGAGCAGAATAGAACCTCCCTTATTATACGACCGGCACAGGTAATGAGCCTCCCCCATTGTGGATCCTGTCGGCTATGCCTTAGGGGGCAATGTAGTTTCTGAGCTTTCCTATCCGACCTATCCTACGTGAATTTAAATCGCATCGCAGGCTGGATTCTTTGGGAACGTTAAGCTGTATTGCATATATAAATAAAACAGGGGGTTTCACAGTAAGTTGACCTCTTCCCGATCTACGTCTAATGCCAAGACAATAATTTTTTAAAACGGTTCATGGCGTTTTTATATTACAAATCAATACGCTAACCAGGTCGAAACCTAAGCGTAAATTATGTATAGTAATAGATCACAATGCTACAGCCCTAATTTATAAAGTACATCAAGTTTTTTCATGGCTCCGACGCCCTGACATTGATTAGAAATTGATTCATAACATTCAGCAAACACAACACGGTAATTTATTCATAACAGGGGTGAAATTGGTTCCTCTTCATTATTAACTCGTTTCAAGAGAAAGTCAGCCGGTCGATTGATAAAAACTGTTTCTTGCGAACTTTACGTGCGTTTGTTACGTCACGCATTGTTTTTACTGATAAAAATCAAACTCGGGCGTGATCAACACAATGTTTCTTTTTTGGTCGACACCGCAGTGCCCATTAGCCACAGTGTCAGCCAACTTGGGGATGTGATACGTGGTTTATTGAATATCTACATGGACAATTATAAGAAAATTGCCATTGTTTGTGGATCTCCACTGATTGTGGTAGAATCACGATGTAAACAGCATTATTTACTGCACGAATCGGCTGACTTGACAAACTTAATACTGGGTAGGTGCCAATGTATCACAAAAAAGCAAACGTGAAGAATCGGCGATGCTGTGGGGATTTGTGCGTTCATTGTGATTCGTCGTAGTCAAAAGATCACCCAAATATATTAGAGTTCAAAAAAGTAACTAAATTACCAGGTGACCTACTTCCTAATTTGCTGACCTCCGCTTCTAAAGAAAAATAAGAAAATAACGCGTAACCTTTTCCATACAACTAAAGAGTAAAGTATACAAGCAAATCCTACTAATATTATAAACACGAAAGTTTGTAAGAATGTATGGATGTATGTATGTTTGTTACCCTTTCACGCAAAAACTACTGAACGAATTTCGATGAAATTTGGCACACGGGTAGATCATGTCCTGGATTAACACATAGGCTACTTTTTATTTCGGGAAAATATTTTTAACCCGGAAAAACGTTTTCACGCGGGCGAAGCCGCAAGCAGAGGTCTAGTGTGTAATACAATGAAACTTCCATAATCAGGTAAATGAAATCATAACAGTGGCTACGTTCTTGTTTAAATTGTAAAGTATTTCTGTAAACAGCCATCTAGGTATTTAAGTTTAGATTCTAATTATTTTATCAAAGACAAGAATATTTTTTCGTTGCTGAACTTGACCTAATTTTTTAAACAAGGTTTTGCTATCGTGCATTTAAAGCAGTATGCTGCGATTTATTCACAATCTCGGAGATTATAGAATACTAGCTCTTACAAAAGCAACTCTTTAATAAAACAAAAAGTACATACCATTGGCATTTACAATAACTATATATTGTAGGATTGAAATATCAGTGTTACACCATGCGAAATACATCGATCGTAAATAAAAATATTTTCAATAAAGTATCTTCACGGTTTGAACTAGAATCTTTTGTGTCAGAAACCTAAATAGACATCGTCGAGGAGCAGACGATATCAATTGAGATTATCTGAACGTTGCATCTACAATGTACAGTGTATACTACACAGCCATTTTCAATAGACCGTGAAAGTATATCGGCAAAATGTAAATGAACCGCTCACAATTTTTAACTGCAAATTACTTATTTATTTAAATTATTACGAGTGCATGATTACATTTTTTCAGGCTTAACATGATTTCTCTCATGGTGGGTATACTTGTTACGAATGTGGGATAAGAATTGTCCTAACTCCGACAAAAAATAAGATTTTCTATTATGATAATATCGTTGATATGTATAGAATATTACACATTAGTTAAACTGTTAATTTTTACTATACCCTCAAATTTGGGAAGCAATTTTGACCTAAGAACAAAAAGCAAGACTCTCATGTTGCAAAGTATGTTTAACTATTATAAAACCAGTCCTATGGCGCTAAAATTCGCATAAATCCATTCACCATGTTTAATAATAAATTCACCAGTAGAATTAGCCACACTATCGAGCTCACTCTCTTTTTGTTTGAAAAACATGAGTCTCATTTAAAAAATCAGTATCCACTTTATTCATAAAGTGGATACTGTTTTCAAACAGCGGACAAACCGCTTTTCTTACTGCTTAAATTAGCAATTTTGTTTTCACATTAGCTGTTTGGTATTTAGCATGCAAGAACCATAATTTGCCGACGTGACGATTGGATTTGTGGCCGACACTAGTATAGGGTCGCCCGCTACCGTACGGAGTGGAAAAACCATTACCCATTAACGAAATATGAATGTACTTTTTGAAAACCTGCCTAACTCTAAAGGGCGACAGGTGTAGTAGTGTGTCATGCATCGCACACAGCAGCTATAATGTAAAGATGTAAGTAGTAAGGGATTCACCGATACTGGAGCAGGTTCGACGGCCGGTCCGCGGCGCTCCGGCGGCTCTTCGCCGACGTTTTCGATTGCTCCAGATTCGGCCCGCGGCACCCGCGAATTAATCCGCGGATTACTTTAATACCTACCGCGAATTAATTTGATACCTACCGCGAATTAATTTGATACCTACCGCGGATTAATATGATACCTACCGCGGATTAATTTGATACCTACCGCGGATTAACTTGATACCTACCGCGGATTAATTTGATATCGACCGCGGATTACTTTGATAACACCCGCGAATAAAAATTATATCGTCCGCGGAATCCGTTTCATATCACCCGCGAGGTAGGTATGAACCACGAATTTGTTCATGGTCTACGGTTCCCTTAAGCTTGTACCGTTTCCCTGTTCGTTGTGCTTTTAACTTTCTACTTTCTATCGGCGATCCTTTTTTTTATTTGAAGGATGCAAAGGTCTTTGTCGCGTATTTCTATTAACTCGTGTTTCTACGCAAAAGCCGTTTAAAATTACTTAATAGTTACCCTTTACGCATTACGAGCATTGTTTATGATAGATAAAGCAACATTTTCCCTGTTTCGTTGTGTTATTGACTTTCTACTTTCTATCGGCGACCCTTTTTTATTTGAAGGATGCAAAGGTCTTTGTCGCGTATTTCTATTAACTCGTGTTTCTACGCAAAAGCCGTTTAAAATTACTTAATAGTTACCCTTTACGCATTACGAGCATTGTTTATGATAGATAAAGCAACATTTTCCCTGTTTCGTTGTGTTATTGACTTTCTACTTTCTATCGGCGACCCTTTTTTATTTGAAGGATGCAAAGGTCTTTGTCTCGTATTTCTATTAACTCGTGTTTCTACTTAAAAGCCGTTTAAAATTACTTAATAGTCGCCCTTTACGCATTACGGGCATTGTTTATTATAGATAAAGTAATCGTTACAATACACCATACCTTTCTCAAATTCTAGGTAAAACCCTTTGGGTCTTCTCATTGTCATAATAATTACGGTTCCCATTATTCACATTACCTGATATTACGTATTCAACGGAACATTTAAGGTGAAAGTCGAAACATGTTGGATCTTGTCTGCAAGGAAACAATACTCCCTCTCCATATAAAAGACCGACGCAAAATCACATGGTATCGTATTCCACTCTGTGCTCTGCTCGAAGTGTGATCTCCAGTTGTTTGTAACAGTGAAGTGATAGTAAAATTGTGAAATAGTTAAATAGTGAAAGTGTTATAAAAATGAATGTAAGTACCTTTATATACTTTGATCTAAAAGTGTTGTAACCAGATGTTTCATTAATTGTTTATGCCATGTGTTGTCCACCAGGTTAATACATTTTAGCTATCTTTGATGTCTTATTAATTTATCATTGTTACTAATGTGTACATGTATACTTCGCATACCTATAAGTATTTATCATACAGTACTTACTTAACCGATAATTAAAACAGTTTCATTTCATTTTGTTACAGTTTTCTGAAAATACTTTCAAAAACTACTATTATGCTGAAGAAATCGACGAACCTAGTGATGAAGAAGGTACACTCGCTTTTAAAGTAAAAAAAGCGATAATAGCAAATAAAAGACCGATCGAATGCAACAGCATTGATGAGTTCTTCGAAAAACCAAAAAAGAAGAAGACAACAACAAGAAAGTCATCCAGTGTTGGTCGATCGACGAGCGGGGGTGTTTCATACATCCGATCAAACAGCGATGACAACAGTTCTGCATCACATCTCATAAAAATTGAGGTGTATGAAGTGAATAAAATAAAAAACATCGCACCGACGGAACATTGGAAACACGCTGATGTGCGAGTTAAATATTACGCGGAAAACGACAGTGATAAGAACTTGCAAAGTGTCAAGGACACTATATACAATATAACCAAACAGTTGGCTAGTAAGGACGATTGTGTGAAATATTTTATAGACACAGACAAATGAACAAAAGTGCCAGTGCGTGTCAATGTTTTAATATCATAACTTTAATCATATGCTTTGTACTACTATTATTGAAATAAGAAACTATTATTGTATTAACTGTACTTAAGAATCTACCTGTTTAAATTTAACTTACATTGTATTGTATTTAAACTTTGTACTCTTTTAAGTTACATACTTAATAGATTAATTTGTTTTTGATTCTAGAACTCTTTGTGAATTGTGTTATTGCTAAGTATTATTGTAAATAGTTATAAGTCTTTTTAGTGTTTTTTCATGCTCATGCTTACGATTGTAAAGTTATTGGGAACATTCATAAATTGTTTGGAAGAATTATAAGTATTGTATGGGGTTATTAATCTTCAATAAAGAAAAATCATTCATTCATTTTCATATTTCATTTATTCACCTCAAAACATGATTTAAATAAACCATTTAAAAACACATCATTGCATATTGTATTATCACTAAATAATACTTGAAAATCTTTGAGACTCTTACCATAGTATTTATAATACAGATACATTAAACAGTACTCTCCACAAACTATAGTAAAGTCATTTTGAATTCGACTTGTATTGTAATTCCACATTCTAGAATTTCTCGCTAAAAACATTCGGTGGTATCCTTGAGGTGGTCGACCGTATGAATCAAAGTACTGTCCAAAACCATTCTTATCTATGTGTATGGCGACCCAGTGAGAACCTGGTTTGTTATCAGAGTCTAAGTTGCTAACTACGTATGTAGGAGTTACCACATATATTGGTAGACGATTGGCTGCATATACATTATATTCAATACTTGGATCAATTTTCTTTAAGTAATTCTGTATTTCTATTGTATTCATTTTTATTCACCGTATCGCTGCAGAATCTTATCAGGTCGAATGATAAAGTGGTAATGTCTCATATAAGGTTAACAAGACACTATTATGGTACTTATCAGCCAAGTTGACTCTTGTTGTGGGGTTGTAAGGATTATAGTTAAACAAAGAACTTAATATTTTATGAATTCGTTTTATTGGTAACTTAAATCTAACAACAAATCTGAATTACATTATTCACGCTTAATCTAATCTTAAACAGTTAATTTTGTGTTCTTAACTACTATAATCTACTGAAATATTGCGGTTTTTATCTATTTCAATAACATTATCAAACTCCGCATAAACAATGCAATTAATAGTTTGTGATAAAGCTGTTTCAAAACGCACTTCTAATCTCACACTACCATGCTTTACAAGATTCCAATGACTTGCAGAGTTTGCTGATAAATCAGGTGTCAAATCAAACGCTAACATACAATACCCTTCAGCGTATTGTTCTCGGGATATCCCATTACCTTCATTGAGAAAGTGTATACCTGTTCCCGAAAACAATGTATGATATACTGAAGTAAAAATTTTGTTCTCAAATGAGGGTTGTAAAGCCTTTGATGGTATTTGTTGACCGTCTATATATAAACTAAAAGTATTGATGTCGTAATTTTGAAAGTTAAATGGATTCTTAGTGAGGTTTCCATTGAAAGCAGCGTTATTTACAAATCCCACTATACACCTTTTAGGTAATTGTCCTAAGAAAATGTTATCTAGAGTTTTTCCTTGAACACCTGATGGTATTGTTAAAACTTTAACTTCAGCTCGAGTAATGGGGTATTTAGCTGTGGTAGAAGCTAAGACCTTTTGATGAGCAAGTAACACGCTGGGATTGATTCGTGCTCTACGAATAATCAAAGATGCATCCGTAATAGATACCTTTAATTTAAGGTCACCTGTAGAGGCCATGAGATTGAAATTTTCTCTAGAACGAATTAACTTAACACATATATCAACACCATTGATTAAAAATTTTTCTTGATTGAATAAATCACCATGTAAGTGACCAATCATTTCCATTTCTTTACTTTCACTAGCTAATTCTTGCCTCTTAGTAAATCCTTTATTAGTATCATCGGTGGAATCCATTTTTCCAGCTGTATCTTCATACCATAAACCACAGGTGAGGTGAGATTTTTTTGCTGCAGGAGCATAGTTCAATAAGTTTTCTATATACGCACGATAAGCATATGTGTTATTGGGTGGTGATACAAGTTTTTGATTTAAGTAGACATCAAGTTGACTGAAGAGTGAGTGCAACCAATTATTCACCGGAGCAACGACTGTAGATGCAGTTAGTTTGGTGTTATCTTGATTTACTATTTTCGCTTTCAAGTGAAGTAACGTATGAGATAAATCTATGTAGTCATCTCCTGCTCCAGGAATTTGAAATTCTATAGGACCATCATCGGCAAGAGATGAAATTGGTTTATAATGGATCCAAATTCCACTTTCAATGCTAGTTTGAGTTGACGGCAATGCAAACAAATCCAATTCGGACTTTATACATTCACAGGAATGACTATGTAAAAAAGACATTTTGATTAATTGTTAGAAAATATGTCCTTGATTTGTTTTTGAGTAATTTTTGATTTTTTTAGAGCTTTCACTTTCGCGGTCAACGACGGACTGACTCCAGGTAGACGTTTTCGTTTTGTTATATATCCGGATCCAGACATATTGATTTTATCTATTTTTTCATCAGCCTTGCGTTTCAAGTTGGAACCAACTTCTTTAAGACGTGCTTTTATTGAATCTTCCATTGGTCGCGCACTAACCATATCTGTCAATAGACCAACACCAGCGCTCAATGCCTCTTTACCAACAGCTCGAACACCGCTAGATAATAATGGTAAAACTGACCTAAACAATCCCCCAAGAAAACTACCAATTCCATGTCCTTTTTGATAAGGCGCCCCTTTATATACCACCCCTATACCTGAACCAGCCTGATGAGAATAATAGCGTTGATAAGGACATATCATGTTGGAGCGTTCAAAATGCATTATAATTTTTTAAAATGTAGTTTAACACACACCGTTCCAAATTGAAATGGTATCTTTTGTCCAGTGCTTGACCTTATATCTATTTCAATGGTATCGAATTCTCTTCGCATTACCGATAAGTAATGAGGAGGTGAAAATACATGCATTTTATTGGCACCATAGATGTATTTTGAAGGATCTAATGGTATTACTCTCAGAAGAGGTGTCATTACATCACCTACAATTTGAGGTTCAACTATATCACAGTAAACGAATAGTTGAGATGGTAACCCTAAATGTAAATTAGCTGGACATTTAGCTAAATTCTTTTCAACAAGGTTTCTGTTTGGTTCAAATCCCAACTGTAAGCCTAGTTTAGGAGATAATGTTACAGATTTTATTGATTCGTCTAACACAGAAACAGAAACGAATTTAGATATATTATCGTAGCGGAATTTGATTTTTTCTCTTATATTATTTAATGCTGATAAAATATGGTTAATATTATCATAGTTTGTGGCAGGTATGTGGGTCTTATAATAAACTGTAGATAGTTTGTCTTCATTGGGCATTTTCATGATTTTTGTTATGTAAATAACATTCTCATGATCTTGAACAGTAAACATGGTGCATGGATATTGGAATTCAACGATTCCTACACACCATTCTCCTTCCAATATTATGGGTTTGGGTAATTTTGTTGAAAAAATTGATGTTTTGTTCTCAGGAAAATATTCCATTGAACTATTGCTAAGTAAAGTTAAATAAAAATCTTTAATCATATTTTTTTTAAACTGGAAGCTAAAATCCAACTATTAAATTTGTTTGGATAACCTTTCCACTTAACTAACACTTGTTGTCTGCTGCCAGAGTAACGAGAGCGAATTATTTTATCAATCTTGTGTTCAATGGTGGGGTCATAAATGACCTTTTGTAATTCTCGTTCATAAAACGTTCCTACTATCTCCTCACCATCTAAATCTTTTATAGTATAAACGGGCCACGGAGTACGTTCTATTATAGAAGAAATCACAAATATTTCATCGCTCCAATTAGATTCATAACCTTTTTGGAATACATGTTTATATTTAGTTATTCTGACATGGTCACCGACATGAAACATAGGTAGTATAGTTTTTGATGATTTTTCAGATTTTTCATATAAATTACTCCAAACTGTCATTATATTATTAGAATTAACATCTGAAGGACACATTTTAATACTAGAATGGAAACTATGATTGTAAGAGTGTATCAAATTCTGCAAAATATCAATATATTTATGTGTATTCTTGTGTGTAAAATAGCGCCACATCTTCATTTTTAGCGTTCTTTGAAATCTTTCTACAATGCTTGCTTTGATGTCTGGATTATTTGTCGTATAGTAATTTATGTTTTTTGTTTTAAAGTATCTTTGAACATCTTTCGATACAAATTCAGTGCCTTTATCAGATTGAATGTGAGTGGGTGTAGTATTAGCTTCATTAAATATACTGTCGAAACACTTTTTTACGGTTTCTGAATTTTTCTTTTTCAAGGGTCTAGCATATGCATATTTACTAAAAACATCAATAACACAAAGAATGTAGTTGAAACCTTTATTATCTTTAGAATAAGTCCGCATGTCGCTTAAGTCAGCTTGCCAAAGTTCATTGAGATTAGAGAGAACGTATTTGTTCCGAGGGAATTTTCTATGTACTGGTTTGTGGAGTGTATACGTAGATTGGGATTGCAACCAGTTTTTAACTTCTTCCTTTTTCATTTTACCTTTCATAGCTTTTGATAATTTTTCGATATTGCTATATCCAGCTGGGTGTGATACATCATAATAAATTTGATCTAATTCTAATAAGGGGTCCATTTTTCCCAATCAATCTTTTTCTTAATTTTATTTGCGTGTTTATCTTCGCTCGTTGGCGTCAAATATACCTCTGTGTTTTGTGGCGGTTGTTCTTCGATGGCGTTTTGAAGTCGAGCTATGTACTCACGTCTTTTTGGATTGCCAATATATGTTAAAGGTACTTTTAAATCCTTTAACGCTTTAGCAAATTTTTCCCAACCAGGTGGGTCGTTGTTTTTTAATGGTCGCAGTGTATCGCTTACTAAATCGATAATGTTACTGTTAGGAATCACTTCATTATCTACAATCACTGTGCCAGCATCATTCCAATAAATTTTGTTTTTATTTAGTGACACCGAATTCAATAACAACTCACCTTTTTTTACATATGTTTTTGGTATTAAATTTAAAATTTGTTTTGTTGAGTAGGAAGGTTCTTTTTTTTCGAGTGTAAAACTTTCTTGTTGCTTCTCTTCATCACTCAGTGTCTGACTGACAACTACATCTTTATTCTTGATATCATTATTTATATTAAAAAATTTCCAGCTTTCAGATGTGGGTTTAATGTTATCGTCATTTGAAGTTATTATAGGGAGTTCAATGGGACGACGATCTTCTTCCATAAAGTGAAGATATCTTTGTAAAATTTGTAAGTATAATTTACACTTTTTTCGATCATCCATATTACTGTCGAGTATTTTTTCCATTTCACTATCTAAACGAGAGGTAGGATTTTCATTTCTTTTTTGATTTAACTTATCTATTAAGCTTGGATCAACTAACAGCATTTTTTTGGCGTGTTCCATTTTTAAACTAGTCCACTTATCAATCCACTCAAAATAGAACCCAATATAATCGGAAGAAATGCACCACCTTTTTGAACTATAATATTCTTTCTTATTTTATTTGTACTTTTACGTACCAATTTTCGTAGTAGATTTTTATACTTTTTTAGTTTACTCTTTGATTTTTCTTCAAGTTTTATATTTCCTTGTAAAACGTTATGAATACATTCACATATAAAATTAATTTCGTTTTCGTTACAGACTTTTAAAAGAGCTTGTTGATGTTTTGGTTTAAGTTTATAAAGAGCATTTAATAAGTGTTCATGCGTCTTTAAGCGTCGATCCATCATTTGTAAATGACGGGTATTGGTTGGTTCTTGACATATTTAAACTCTTTTGTGGGAATGTACACTGTAGAATGACCATCAGATGGAAATATCTTTGATTTAATTCGACACATGTCAAAAGTGTCTTGTTTTAGATCTATCATCAAATAGCCATGTGCTTCTTTTGTAGCATCTCTGTAAGCATCTTCTATGAATTTGCTATTTTCTGGTGATACTTGTCGTGCTAAGTAACGTATTTGAGTTTTATCACGTGGGTTTTTAAAATAAATTATGTAGTTTGAATTCAAAGAAATGTCTCTTTGTCCTTTACCTTGATGAAATAAATTTTGAGTAATGTAAAATACACTCAAGTTCCTATGATGACTACCTTTGGTAAATATGTCAACAATGCGACCATCAGATTCCCTCATGAGATCATCGATAATAATAAGGTTAGCTTCCTTTCCATCAAACATATTCAAATCTGGTATACCCTGATAATAGTTTACATTTGGTAAATTATATAAGGGCTGCATTTCATCAAAACACCAAGTAATTTGATGAAAATTTGTGTTGCACACCTCATTAATATGTTTAATAAAGTTTGTTACAAAATTAGACTTTCCACATCCACTTGGACCTGCAACTATGGCAGTAAAAGGATGATAAAAATGAAACATTTTTAAATGCACGTGTGAACTCGAAAAGCGTTTCGGAATGAATAAAACTAGAAGTTACGATTGAATGTATTATATTTGATTTTGTTTTATATACAAAGATTACATACACAAATACTTTGATTTAATGATCACATACAGTTCGTAGCTGTTTTGAAAAATATTACAGTAAGAAAATTATTATAAAATAAAGTTAAATCAGGTATAACAAATAACTAACTACATACATTAAAATTTACATCAAAATTTTCATGATATTATACAAAACAGTTGTCATAGTAAAAAAATAAAGAAAAAAGATAGTACATAATAAACACAGAACTTTAAGTTATTAAAAACCACAATTAAAACACACACACACACATTAACATACATATTTTCGTTGTACAGAAATCGTTGATAAAATCAAATGTCCTTTATTTTATAATGACCCCATGCAAGAGTATCTGTTGAATTTTCTATTAAATAACGTTTTGTGTCATTGTGTGATAAAGATATTTTATTAATTTTTTGTGTATATATAGCATGTTTAATTGATTTAAATCTTATCATTTCACTGTATTGCGTTTTCTTTTCATATAAACATGATTTATAATCGGTAAGACAAAATTTTTTTGTTACACTTTTGTTAATCCCTTTTGCTTTACATATACATTTATTCTGCACATCCATTGCATACATTTTAGAGCGAAGACCTACAAACTCTTTAAGAATTTTACCGTTATTTTCGTCTTTAAAAAAACCTAACCGTTTTTTATTCAATAATGGTAAACCATATTGATTATTTGGTGGATAGTCGGACGTATCAAAGTAGTTGACTAAATCAAGTTTTATATCAGCATAATAATTTTGCGTAAATATTTGATATATTAAGCTATCGGTATCAGTATATAGTAACTTAATATTATCTTGATATTTCATTTTCATATAATCGTAATGGAAATCGTATAGTAATGTTTTAGATATATCTAAAATACAAAAACCGAGGTAAATTGGTTTATTATATAAAACGTTAGTTTTATTTAATTGTATTGCAACTAAGCTCTCTGAGAATATAGATAAACTATGGAATTCTGGTCTTGCTATCAAAGATTGAGCACCTTGAGTTTTGCCACGATTTAACCAATGATTAATTAATTTGACATTAACTCGTTTTCTTACATTTTCCATTGTTTTACCAAAAACAGAATTATTCATAAGTTTAAAAAAATCTTTCTCAAAATCTGAAGTGGCTAATGAACGCATATGAGTATTCAAGTCTATGTAACTTTTCAACCACGCGGATTGTTCAAATTTTAAAATTCTATGTACTTTAACCAATCGGAGACCATTTTTTAAACATTGCTTAAGGTTTCTATAATGAATGACGTAATTTTTTTTATTTTTTAAATTTGGGATCAGTTTCCTGTCTTTGCTGTTTCCTAAACATACGTTTTCTGGACAAAATGGAAAATCTGAATGAAAATCATGTAAATTTTTTGAATATTCTAAATCTACTTCCAAAATTAAACCATGTTTGGCATCATCGGCTATATTAAAATCTGTATTTATATCGACCCATTCAAATTTGCCTGTTGGGAGACATTGGGACATAGCCCAACCATAAAGGTTATTTGCGTCTAAGTACATCAAAAATGAAGATGGTTTATCTGAATCGTATTCCGACATAAACATGTTATTTGCCACTGCATGTCTATTGCTGCATTGTGATATACCCCCCCGAATATTATTCGCTATAAACGTAACCTTGTCGATATCTGTTAAAAGTTCCAAATTTATTTTGGTAAAATTTAACATAGCATCCCAACTTAAACCAGGTGCTGTATAATAGTGGGCAGGATCTAAACCGTATGTTTTAAGACAGACATCCCTAAAGTTTTCAAATATATCTGCTAACAACAATACATCTGTTTTTAAATACAGGTCTGAATATTCACCCATGTTTTTACAATTAAAATGATTCCACACGTCTTGAGCATGATGGTATTCACTTTCTGTAATGTGACTATCATTTAAAGAACTATAAAATTGATCGCGAGTGGGAAGAGAAGTTATTTTTAAAGAATCAAATGTCGTCATGTATTCGTATGGATAAACACCTTTTCTTATTAAACGTTTAAAATCTTCTTCACATGGATATTTTAATTTGAGTTCACGAAATTGTTCAAGTAATAAGTTCTGAGCTAATTTGTTAAGGCTACTTGACATAAATTTAAAAGAATCAAGAAATCGTAATTTTATAACTCTGTTATTGATTTGTAAAACTTTAGAAAAAGAAATATATTTTTCCTTGTTCTCAGGAATAAGTTCAATGTCACCTTTCTCGAAATCAAGACCATGCACTATGAAATGAGCGTCATAATTACTTAAATTATGTAAAAACACTGGCACAAAATTAGGAGCTTTGTATTTCTGAGAGCATACTCTATGAGCTACACCTTCATATGCACCAGTATGCCAATTATAAGATATTGTTCTATCCACGTTTAATTTAGTAGCACAAATGTAACAAGACTCACTTTGATTGATATTTATTTTATTTTCTTCAGTTAACGGTAATGGTGATTTGACAAAAGAATTCTTTTTACAAATATTTTCTAAATCTGCGTAAATGAATTGCATAAATTTTAGCGCACAATCTTGCCCTGTATAAGACCTATATACTGAAAGATTATCATCATAAGAACATTTAACATAATACCCAAAACTATACGTTTCATGTTTTTGAATATTAACAGTTGATGATTGATTTGGATTGTTAGAACAACTCTCTATTGGTTTTAAAAATGCTTCAAAGTCAGCATACACAACGAATGGAACTCTTAATTTACGTTCATAGTTGTTAAATGAAATGTGGTTTGATGGTATTAATTCATTAAACCAGTTTCTTTTTCTATCGTTTTCCGATGGTAAATTTGTGCACACATTGAAACAGTCATTTTCTTGGTGTCGTTTTAAATTATCTAATGACGTGAAATTTAATAAACACCCATCACAAATATGAACTGCATGTTCAGAAGTCGATGACTGTTTAGATAATAATCTCGAGAGGTTTTTAATATAACAGAAATGACCTTTAGAACCTTGAGATATATACAATAAGTTTAAGTGAGTATTTTTACGGTGTTTCGTAAAGTGTAATGGACCCACAACTTTATTTGATTTGCTTATTGAATCATATTGTAATCCAAAAACATTAATACTTATACTATTTAATTTTTCAAACTTATGGATGTCATTAATTTTTATAGGAAACGATAGGCTATCAAATTTTAGTTTGTTTTTGTGTATTACATAAGATGATACCCTATTGGAACTATGAGTAGCTGGAAATAATCCTGACAAAACTGCCCAACGAAAGCATTCGTGATCGTTATTTTGAACATTGATTACAGCTTTCTTATGTTTTATATCTAACGGTAGGTCTATGTATGAAGATCCACGCAATGGGTTAAATTTGTTGACATTCATATCCAAGTGATTTATTTTAACTAAACTCCATCCACTACCTTTTTTTTGGAAATTAGTCATTTTGTTTGTTATTTCGGTAATTATAGATGAGAAAATAATATCTTTGTCATCACCTTGACAAACAAGATAGTTTGAAATTTGAAAATCAAAAACATTGTGTAGATTTTTTGTTTCTTGTGTGAAATCCGCATTGAGAATAAAATTAACTTTTACAACAGAATATTCTAAGATAGATCGTTCTAGTAATGTATAAATTATTTTTTTAATATTTTGTAAAAATAATTCAGGTGATTCAAGCTGTGTATCAGAAACTAAACTAGATTTCACTCGATATGTAATAATTCTATTACCGAAAGCACTATCAATGAATTGAACATTAGGTAGATTATTATCTCTTCTAATTAAATTATTTTTATGTTTATTGCTCTTATAGTGACTGGTCATATATTTTTTTGATACATATATGTGACACTCAGGACATTCAATTTTATCATTATGCTGTTCTGTACTTACATTTAAAATGTTATCCAGCGACGATGTAGATGTCGAAGGAGCTTCAAGATGAATATTTTTTCTTCTCTTTAATGGATCCTCTTCAAACAATTCAGTTGGCGCTAATCTTTTCCTGCTGCCTTCTCCATTCTGCATAGATCTGATGGATAAGAAAACTGTTAAAAAAATGTTATCTCACGAAATAAATATGCTACTATGTTTCTATTATTTAAATAGATACTAACATTATTTGTTATTTACACTGCAAACAATATGCTTTCATTGATAATACACCATCAATATCATCCTCATCGGAATGAGTTTGTTTTGAGATTTTATGTCCACTACATGGTGTATAATAAGGAGAAATATCAGGATCTCCCAACATTGATTCTGGCAAAACATTTAATATATACCAAAACCGTATGAAACGATGATATTTATGTAAAATTATCTTTTTATCGAAACTTGCAATCTCACTCTGAGATAAACTAGAAATATCAAGTGAGTGGTACAATTTGGTTGCACTTCAATGTTAAAAATATAAACGGAAGAAACAAGTTGAATGGTTGTGCAAGATGTTCGAACCATTATAAATACTTTAAGTGTATCCCCTCTTCATGGATTCCCAAAACATGTTGCAACTAGTCTTAAAATAATAAAAAATGTTTTACTCACGTTTCAACTTGTCTTTGTTCCATTTTATCACAGAGCTCGTACAGTTCTTTGTCGTATTGCGATGACATCAGATCCATTGATTCGATATTTTCGAGAAGTGCGACGAGTTCCATGTTGTATAAATCACAGCTTGTATCCATGGTAAGGAATGTCTCAGTATTTTTAAAAGTTATTTCAACGCTTATATACTACCCAAAACAATGTAATTACATTCTAAGCTATCCACTTTTTTCCAAACAATTTATGAATGTTCCCAATAACTTTACAATCGTAAGCATGAGCATGAAAAAACACTAAAAAGACTTATAACTATTTACAATAATACTTAGCAATAACACAATTCACAAAGAGTTCTAGAATCAAAAACAAATTAATCTATTAAGTATGTAACTTAAAAGAGTACAAAGTTTAAATACAATACAATGTAAGTTAAATTTAAACAGGTAGATTCTTAAGTACAGTTAATACAATAATAGTTTCTTATTTCAATAATAGTAGTACAAAGCATATGATTAAAGTTATGATATTAAAACATTGACACGCACTGGCACTTTTGTTCATTTGTCTGTGTCTATAAAATATTTCACACAATCGTCCTTACTAGCCAACTGTTTGGTTATATTGTATATAGTGTCCTTGATACTTTGCAAGTTCTTATCACTGTCGTTTTCCGCGTAATATTTAACTCGCACATCAGCGTGTTTCCAATGTTCCGTCGGTGCGATGTTTTTTATTTTATTCACTTCATACACCTCAATTTTTATGAGATGTGATGCAGAACTGTTGTCATCGCTGTTTGATCGGATGTATGAAACACCCCCGCTCGTCGATCGACCAACACTGGATGACTTTCTTGTTGTTGTCTTCTTCTTTTTTGGTTTTTCGAAGAACTCATCAATGCTGTTGCATTCGATCGGTCTTTTATTTGCTATTATCGCTTTTTTTACTTTAAAAGCGAGTGTACCTTCTTCATCACTAGGTTCGTCGATTTCTTCAGCATAATAGTAGTTTTTGAAAGTATTTTCAGAAAACTGTAACAAAATGAAATGAAACTGTTTTAATTATCGGTTAAGTAAGTACTGTATGATAAATACTTATAGGTATGCGAAGTATACATGTACACATTAGTAACAATGATAAATTAATAAGACATCAAAGATAGCTAAAATGTATTAACCTGGTGGACAACACATGGCATAAACAATTAATGAAACATCTGGTTACAACACTTTTAGATCAAAGTATATAAAGGTACTTACATTCATTTTTATAACACTTTCACTATTTAACTATTTCACAATTTTACTATCACTTCACTGTTACAAACAACTGGAGATCACACTTCGAGCAGAGCACAGAGTGGAATACGATACCATGTGATTTTGCGTCGGTCTTTTATATGGAGAGGGAGTATTGTTTCCTTGCAGACAAGATCCAACATGTTTCGACTTTCACCTTAAATGTTCCGTTGAATACGTAATATCAGGTAATGTGAATAATGGGAACCGTAATTATTATGACAATGAGAAGACCCAAAGGGTTTTACCTAGAATTTGAGAAAGGTATGGTGTATTGTAACGATTACTTTATCTATAATAAACAATGCCCGTAATGCGTAAAGGGCGACTATTAAGTAATTTTAAACGGCTTTTAAGTAGAAACACGAGTTAATAGAAATACGAGACAAAGACCTTTGCATCCTTCAAATAAAAAAGGGTCGCCGATAGAAAGTAGAAAGTCAATAACACAACGAAACAGGGAAAATGTTGCTTTATCTATCATAAACAATGCTCGTAATGCGTAAAGGGTAACTATTAAGTAATTTTAAACGGCTTTTGCGTAGAAACACGAGTTAATAGAAATACGCGACAAAGACCTTTGCATCCTTCAAATAAAAAAGGGTCGCCGATAGAAAGTAGAAAGTCAATAACACAACGAAACAGGGAAAATGTTGCTTTATCTATCATAAACAATGCTCGTAATGCGTAAAGGGTAACTATTAAGTAATTTTAAACGGCTTTTGCGTAGAAACACGAGTTAATAGAAATACGCGACAAAGACCTTTGCATCCTTCAAATAAAAAAAAGGATCGCCGATAGAAAGTAGAAAGTTAAAAGCACAACGAACAGGGAAACGGTACAAGCTTAAGGGAACCGTAGACCATGAACAAATTCGTGGTTCATACCTACCTCGCGGGTGATATGAAACGGATTCCGCGGACGATATAATTTTTATTCGCGGGTGTTATCAAAGTAATCCGCGGTCGATATCAAATTAATCCGCGGTAGGTATCAAGTTAATCCGCGGTAGGTATCAAATTAATCCGCGGTAGGTATCATATTAATCCGCGGTAGGTATTAAAGTAATCCGCGGATTAATTCGCGGGTGCCGCGGGCCGAATCTGGAGCAATCGAAAACGTCGGCGAAGAGCCGCCGGAGCGCCGCGGACCGGCCGTCGAACCTGCTCCAGTATCGGTGAATCCCTTACTACTGATGTATACCTATTATAGCCCAATATATTTCAACACATCTCAATACATCCTCCATAGAAATCATCAGGAGACCACACACTATAGCTATAATATATATTTTTACACCATCGTATCTCAATATACAGAGCGATACGAAGTATACATTTACATTTCGATACAAGTGCGTCAATCGAGACGTATACCAATGGAATGAAAGGAAAGATAGTACATTCATACTCACCTGCTGTGTATGGGAAACTTTAAGATAACGTAAAGCTATACATCCCGTGGTGTAATGTACATCATAGCTGCTGTGTGGTAGTCTTTATGCTGTATGCAGTACAAACGGTCCTATGTACAATGAAATAATCCTGTTCTAGTAAAAAAAAACCTCGCAAAAGACTTTATATCCTTAAAAATATATACCATTTATGTAAATAACAAAATTATGCAATAGGCCGATAAAGAAATGTACTCGTTATTTTAAATAATTAAAACAATTACGCACTGCATTACGTGTGCATTCTTAACCGGCCAAGCGCAAGATGGACTCGCATACTGAGGGTTACGGACCACAAGGTGACATCAACTTGGCGTTTTTCGTTTTTGGTTATTTTAGTTTAGACTTTAGACCAGCATTTCTCAAACTACTACCCAATGTTCTGTGGGCCCCGACAAATAGGGAATAAATACATGACTGACCGGGCCAACAGCTGAATGACGAAAGTCAAAAGTAGCTATGTCGATATGTTTTTGGGCTTCTCTTCAATTACCATCAGGTGCATTGAGGCCAAATTGTCGTGCCTTCGATAAAAAAAAAGGTAGAAGTTTATGTTAAAACTACAATGATAAAAATAGGAAAAATACATCCTTTTAATTGCAACATCACTTCTACTCTTATTTGAACAGTCCATCATTCATGAAGTAATGCCTCTTTTTTTTTTTCAAGTCCGGTAAGTCAAATCAGCCCGATTTGGAAGTTTTTGTTTGGTGGATCGCAGTCCAATCAACTTTGGGAACCACCGCTTTAGACGGTTTATACAATAATTACTAATTTGAAGCTTGTATGTAAACTATTTCACCAAAGAGCAAAGCAAAAATCTTCGAAATAAACATGTTTAATTTATGGATTACGCTATTACTTTTTTAATTAGGCTATTGACATTATAAAATATTCAGAAAAAGAATTGGCTGGTTACATGTAACGGTTTAAAATTTTTCAATATTTTTTTATTGTATTAGCCAGAAAAAGGCATAGGCTGAGTAATAAAGTATATTGGCACGCTTTCGGCACAAAACTAAAAGAATAATATTTTAACAATCATGTCTATGACTAATTCATACACATATTTTTTTTCATATTTATATTGACAATAAACCAGTCTTCACAGGCTTTGCACACCTACCACCTACTTATCCAATTATCAATTATGAATAGATAGCTATTCCACTAAACTGATATTAATTTATTAGATAACTATATGTGTCAATCTGTATTACAATATGAAGGAAGTAGCTTATCACTTGGAACTAAGTATGTATTCATAAATAAAGAATTGCAGGTGTTTTATTTTTAATTGAACTGATTGTGTTAAAATTATTTTTGAATAGGGATTTACTATTCTATTAGATATCCCAGTTTAAGTCCACACTAAATTACATTTTGTTCATAATGTCCAAGATTAGCCATAGGGCCACTCTGTTTAGCTTATCTATGTATGTATGTATGTATGTCTATTGGGGATGTATGCAGTCGCACAGACGGGTGATCAGTTCTTAGCTTATCTATACTAATATTATAAAGCTGAAGTTTGTTCGTTTGTTTGTTTGAACGCGCTAATCTCAGGAACTACTGGACCGATTTTGAAAATTCTTTCACTAATAGGAAAGAATTTTATGCATTACTCCTGAGTGTTATAGGCAACTTTTTATCCCGGAAAAACTTTTACACGCGGGCGGAGCCGCGCGCAAAAGCTAGTTGAGTATATGAAGATGTAATAATATTGTAATGAGTACCTATTAAGTATGAAATTTTCCTCAAATCCTAATATCCTATAAAATATACTTTAATACACTTTCAGGATCCAGCTAGGTAAAAATTTTAATAAATGATTTATTTAAATTACCCGTTTTTAAGCGAGTATGAACTATTTAATTCACGAAAAGTCATGATAGATGAAGATATTATCTTATGTGAATGTCCTAATTCAAATGCATAATTACAATAAATATATTTAGTTATTAGGTAAACTATGTTCATAGGTCTTTGGTATATTAAAATATAATCATGACTTTCAAGCTGTCTATATTCACTTGATAAAACATTAAAAACATAACTGAACATATAGTTATTATGTATGAATAATACCATTAAACACCGAAAGTAATGCAATAAAAGACAGATTATAAATGAAAATATCAGGATTATTGAAAATTAAGTATGCATAAGCAGCTCAAAATGTGCACAAACTGTAGTGAATCATACAGACCGTTATTGGCATTGAGTCTAAAAGTGAAAGTTACAATGCGCCACCAACCAAAAGCATGGAACTGAACAATTATCTAGCAACACCCAAACAATGCATATTTACCTTATATTTTTCAGTGGAAATATACATTTTATACTGTCACAATAACAATTTTAATGTTACAAGATTAGAAAGTTGTTCATGATGAAGGTATTTTTATGAAAACTAGTTATTATGAGATGTGTTCATGCGTTGTAATGTAATTAGATGTGATTTATTAATTCGAGAGGTAATTTTAATTTATGTATGAAATGTTTTTCTTTAATGAAGTGACATCAGAACTCATTCATTTTAACCATGTAATGTTGTTGAGTATGGCTTTATTTTTAGAGTATACATAGGTAAATACTGGTAAATACCAGTTAAGATGGATTGTTTGCTGGCTATAAGTCTTCAATAAGGCTAATGCTAATAAGCATACTCACAATTTTCTATGCATCGGGGTATGTATTTAAATAAGTACAATGACAGTCACTCCTTTGAATATTCATTGTTTCTATAAAAATATTAGTCACAGTGAGGGAACACAAAATATCACTTGTCAATTTTCATGACATACAGTCATTGCTCTCTTGATTTCTATATTTTTTATAATAAGTTCTAGCTTTTACACAACATGCCACTTGACATTTCTATTTGTGTGACCATTCTGTGAGTCATCAGTGACTTTCTTCCTTCTTCTCAGTCTAAACCTCCCAACAGTTTATTTATAAATGAGAATGTAGTCCAGTCATATGGAGGAACATGTGGCAACACTAAGTAAAAATATGAATGTAGAATGTGCCCTTTTAACATATAATGTTAGAACTTTCATTGTTAATGCTTTCTTTGTTAATTAAATAGATAGTTGTTCTAATATTAAGTCAAATTACTCATGTCATTTTGCCAAGTTCCTAAGTTCCACATAAAAGACACCAAAAGCAGTACAATCTACACTTGGGCTAAAAATGCGATGTTTGTAAGTTTGGATGTACCAGGTAAATTTCTAAATCCAATTCTTAAAACACTTTTGATAATAAGAAGCTATGTTGAGGTCTATAAGTTACTTTTCATCAAAGGTATGGATGTAGGCAGATCCATTAACAAACTAGCATCAATATATTATTGAGATAGTATAATTTATATCTATATTGTATACATACAAAAAAATAGATACACTACAAAACAAATTGAATTTGTGATAACATATAATTATTCACTGTAATTCTTTATTCGTGTGGCAATTAAAATAATAATTCTACACCCTACTACATAACTATCACAATGTAAATATAATAATTTTTAAGTTAAGTTTAATTTTTTGATAAAATTGTCTTGCACATTGCTATATTACTTACTGATTTAGCTTGCATGCAAGTGAGTTAAGGCATAACTATTGAATTTAATGTAACTATAAACAATACATAATGGACACAACATAAATGATAAATGGTGTTTTTATTAACAATGTGTTATCAGTGTACTCCGAGATTCAAGATGTTTGCACTTTGTGATTCATGGACATAATGCCAATATATAGTTGTTGCAAATATTAATATTATGTGACAGAATATCAAAACAATGTTTATGTTTGGCATATAAAAATAATCATTTTAAGTAAATTTTCTTTGGGCATTTGGAAAGGATGGATGATAGGAGAATGACAAAGAGGATATATAAGGCGAGTGTGGGTGGAAGGGCCAGCAGGGGTCGACCGTACCGAACTTTCGAATGTCAGATATCTGACATTCTAAGTAAGGGCCAGATCAAAAGTACCCTGAACCGGCGGGAATGCATGAAAAGATTGATGAAGGTAGAGGAAGCGAAAGTGGTGTGCCAGAATCGAGCAAAGTGGCAAACCATGGTCTCTGCCTACCCCTATGGGATAGAGGCGTGATACTATGTATGTATGTATGTATTTTAAGTAAAACAAGTATTGTATCATATTTGGTAATGTCATTATAAGTTTACATTATAAGCCAAGGTGCCTTTTTACCAGTACCAAATGTAAAGTGTGGATCTAATAATCAGAAATAAATAAATATATGAGCAATAGAAATGTGTCCACAACTTCTTAACTCAATGTCAGGTTATACTTTTAATTCAGTAAACACAGTCATTATTATTCGGTAAAATTTGTCCTAGTACATATATATATAGGGATATATATATATATATGTACTAGGACAAATATTACCGCCGTGGCCGTAATCGGCCAGGAAGGGTTCTGGCCGATTATGGCCACGGCGGCGGCCAATTTTTTTTTTTTTTTATGGCGTTGAATGACGAGCCGAGCATGCCGTTCGCCTGATGGTAAACGATACGACCACCCATAAACAGTAGCAACACCATCCAGTACCTTGAGTTACAAAGTACTGTGTGGCATTCCACTGCGCTCCTCATCCTGAGACATAAGATGTTTAGTGTGATTATGTCCAGTAGTTACACTGGCTACAATGTCCTTCAAACCGAAACACAACAATGCATGCACACTGCTGCTTGGCGGTACAAATAGACATTGTGGTGGTACCCACCCAGACGGTCTCTTACATATGAGAGACCTACCACCAGTGGAGATCACCACGTACGCAGGAGATATTATAGTGCACAAGTGTGTGCACAATACACAAGTGCACTCCCTATTCCTTCACTGTCATAGTCTGGTGGGACAGCGATCTGACATGACCGGAGAGAGATCAGGCGCAGGACCAACGGCTATACGTGCTTTCCGAGGCCGGGAGTATTACACCGCCAACTTCTTGACTCCGAGCTGCGACTGAATAATTTTTAAGATGGAAAAACCCAGTCACAATGTTTTTGGCTCAACCAGGGATTCGACCCCAGGACCTAATCGCAAATCGCACTCGTAACGCGTATTCAATACAACTACGCCACCGAGGCAGTCATGTCCTAGTATTATTGCAATGAATGTGCATTGCCAGATTTCTTCAATTAATTTAAATAGCATACTATTCTTCAATTAATTAATGTTTACAATTCACTAATAGAATAAAATGCTGAGCATGCAATTATTTATGAGATGAGATTATCTTTATGATTATACAGTGGTATGTGTGAGTATACATTTCATTTGGGTCATTGCCCTCTACCACAAATTTTTCATAAATATCTTAATATAGATAGGTCAGCTGATAGCAAATGACAATATATTGCCAGTACCATAAAATCAAGTATTAAAGGAATCATTAAATTGTGAGACAAGCACTCGAAAATACATGACACCATTATTACAAAATAGATGTAGTAGATATGCTTTTTGTTTTCATACACTGTATGACATACAGACTGCCTCGGTGGCGTAGTTGTATTATGGTACGACTGCAAGGCTGAGGTCTCGGGTTCGATCCCTGGACCGGGCAAAGTGATATTGGATTTTTCTATTCAGTATCAGCCCGGAGTCTGGAATTTGTGCCCGGTATGGCGATAGGCTCGCCCCCTATCACATCATGGGACGCAATATGCTTGGCGAAAAGTGGGTGCACTAGTTGCGCCTCTGCCTACCCCTTCGGCGATAAAAGGCGTGAGTATGCGTGACATACAGTATTGGAAAGTTTAAAATATTTTATGTGCAAAGAATATTTTGCCCGGTAAATGGCAACAGGCCCACCCCCTATTACATAGGATAGGTCACATTTCACCAGCTCTGTTAGGACATAGCTGGTGAAATGTGGGTGTGATACGCCTCTGCCTAGCGCTGAAAAGTGAAAAAGGTGTGATGCTATCTATGTATGTAAGTATTATTTTGTATCAAATATATTAATTAGTCATTAGAGATACAAGTAAATAGGCACAGAAATCATTTGGTAAACCCCAGAATTCTATTAAAATTGTGCCATAAACACATTCGATTTATTAGCATATAATATTAATGTTACTATCCAAATTCTCATTGTGCAGTTTATGAGGCAAAATTTTTAAAATATCATCACATTTATATATAATGTTTATTACCTATTTGCTCAAATTATGGAAATACTATGTAAGTAACTTACCCTTTACAAAATATGTAACCTTTTAACATGGCATGTTTATTAATTACACAGTTAAATGCAAAACATTGTCCGTCTGTATGGTAAGCAGTATAATACTAAACATAATAGGATAAAGTATTAATATATTAATAAAAATATTTATGATTCAGTTTAACACTATCTATATGAATTGTAATATTTGCTGTGGTTTACATGAAGAGCATATTTCGCAATACAACAGCCCCACTTCCACCTCTCTTAACCCGACTATGATGCAAAGGTTAGCACAACATTTTCATGGATGTTGGAGAAAGGATTTGGCTTAGTTTTTATGACCTGTAGACTACCGGATGTCAACCTCGAAGGGATCATGTTCCATAGGAATTGTGATAAAAAAACCACACAAGGTGCATATTACTCCATATATACCTGTTCAAAATATTATTGACTCGTCAACGCCTGCGGTGGACGCCGGCATCCGGGTATATAGGGCAATCACGTCTATATCTATATATAAGCGGGCGTTGACGGTTTAAATTTCAAACATATCATACCTTACTACACATACTAAAAAAGTATTTCTTATCCCTACAGCTGACTCTAGTCAGTAAGACCTACATACGTGACTTATTTTCATTCACTATCCAAAAGTGCAACTTATTTAAAATATCTATTTTATTAAAATTATTGGTATACAACCAATTATGTATATTTTAAGTAAATTTATATAAAATATACCTTATATACTAATTGTGAGATGACATTGAAGTGACAATCTCTAAAACGTGCATCATTTTATTTATCGAAATATGGTGACAGAGGACCATTCCTACCTTACCTAACTTATCTCTTTAATTTTCAAACTATATGATTCAAAGACAATATAATAACAGTGATTAATGAAACCATTGACTCATAGTGTTTTCGGAAGAGGGAAAGAATATAGGCATATTTCACTCTGACCTTCCATCTGCATTCTATGCCTACTTACAAAACCACAGACATACTTTACCTTGTTATTATAAGGGGGTAATTGTGTATTGTTTAACACTTACAAATTTAATTAAAGACGGAAAATGTTAGTTTTAATCTGTCACCAATTAGTAAAATGATAAATTTACTAACATAAATTTTATTTGATAATTCATTGATCAGAGTTTTCTTTTATACTCATTGCACTTACTGTGTTGTTTTAATAACTGAATATCTGCATAATTGATAATGAATATAATATGGGCTTATCAATCTTTTCCAAGTAATCTTTGAATGAAACATAATTTTCAATACTTATAGCCGTTAAGGAACCAATGGTCAAGTATAAGTGACATTCAAAAATAACTATGATTTATATCATTTAGACAGAAATGTTAACAGTGTGTGAATGTTGTATGGATGAAGCATGTATGGCGAAAAAGGAATGCTGTTATCGACTAGGGGACGGTGTGTTTACGAAGTATAGACATGCTCTTACGTGGATGTTCTTTTATCCTCGCTCTGACGTTCTTTGTCCTTGTTGCTCTCTCGCTTGTTCATAATACCAGGTGTGTTGTGCAGGTGCTAGCCCGCACGCCCGTTCACTCCCTGAGCCCAGCGTGTGTCGGGCCCGCGACGCAGCCCATGTCACCACTGCCGACACGCGCGCAAACCGCGATGCATTGCCACAACACAATATACACACACTTTTTTCTATTATTGCTATTTTTTTACGTACGTTTCAATACTGTTATCACTGCACTATTGGTAAATTTATCTTAAAATCATTTTTGTTACACTGCAACATGTAATTTGGAGTTTTAGAATGTTTCGGCGACACTTGACAGTCAATGTGTATCAACGTGTGGGACAATCGTTACACGCCGAAGGTGACAATTTTGCGTATTTTAACTCAAATAAGTTGTAAAATTGAATAGAGGTCGCCCAGCCAATGTTATGTTCATTGAAGAGTGACAACAAGCGATGTGGGTGTCCAACGTTCGACCACAATGCCCATAAAATTGTGAAAACTTTAGTCTTGCATTAAATGATCACACTTGCAATTAGCTAATGAACTTTCATATTAAAAGAAATACTGAATCGGAAAAATGTAACAATTGACAGTTGTTTGAGAGAAGTCAACCCCAATTATTTATTGGGCAGCACGGATTGTCTTGAAATGATTTACTGCACAGACCCTCTGTAACGATGCTCACTACACTCATACGGAACTAAACGTGGCTATTAAAAAAAATTAAACACGATTTTTAGGTAGCTTCCCATGAGATTAGTCACAACGTCGCCGAAACATCAAATGGACATTTGTTCTGATAAAAAGTTTAGGTTTTGTAATGGCCACCAATGTTACACTTTTAACACTTCTAAAATTGCAATTAATGAATTTCGTTGTTAAAATGTTCAAACTAAACAATTTAGCAAATTACACGTTTATATAAATATATTACCGACTAACGATAAAATTTCTTATTTATAAAATATCTAACTCAAAGAAATAGTCACTGATTCGCCATTCGGCGCATGCGCAAACTCGCAGCACTCGGTGTGGTCAGATTTATAAATAAATTTCTTTATAGTAATACAAATTGTACAAAAAACGCAATAAAGTACGTTCCGTTACTTTTTCTATAAATAATTTTCCATAATATCAGCTAACACCATAACTTCACTATTTGTTACAATGAAAAAAATGGGTATTTTATTTTTTACTCCATTCTATAATAAAAACCATTTTCTACGCTAGCAAGTTTTTATTTTTTAAAGTGCCAGCACCGTTGTTATTGATGCGTTCATTTAACACAATAACATAAGATACGATTTATAATATTTTATTTATTTAAAAGTCCCGCTTTATATTTTCCCGGGATAAAAAGTAGCCTTAAGCCTATGTGTTAATCTAGGACATTACCTACCCGTGTGCTAAATTTCATGGAAATCCGTTCAGTAATTTTAACGTGAAAGAGTAACAAACACACATCCATATTCCATACAAACTTTCGCGTTTATAATATTAGTAGGATATTTAGATAGTACTCCCAAAAACTAGGTCTTAACAATAAATCGTACAATTTTAAAGTTCTCCAATTTGACATTTACGTAGTATAGTTTGCTTAAAAAAGTTGGTTATAAATGGAGGTGTCTAAAAATGTTTTTTTGATGGATCCGAGATCCATATTTTTGCTCATATTAATATCATGAACTTTGAGCCTGATTAGATTTTAAGGCCCAGCACCCATACAAAAATCGGACATCTCCTTTATTAGACAGTTAGCGTATTTAACAGTTTATGTCCCTAAATAGTACTCATTTTATTACCATTTATTTGTGACGAGAAGCATTTATCAGCAAGCAGTGAAATCGGCCCTTATACGATACCTACCTATCATGGTTAAGTACCAACGTTCCACAACTTTTTATAAAGCGGTAGGTAATGCTCGCGGCTTCGCCCGCTTGAAAACACTTTCCCGCAACAAAAGTCCCTAAAACAAAGTAAGACGCCAGCGCCATCTACTTAAAGAATCAGATTAAAAATATTATCCCTAAATTCCCATGGGATCAAATTACCGGGATAAAAGTTGGCCATGTACTAATCTAGGACATGATCTTCCCGTGTACCTACAAACCTACAAACAAACTCACAAACTTTCGTCTTTTAATATTAGTAAGACAAGTTCATGCCATTTTTCTTTCATTGAAATGTTTCAAGTTTGATTTTCCACTTTAACTCCATACAAATTTCTTAAATTTCTCTTTATATGCATATTTAATATTTTCTTTTTAACTCTTTAAACGCCTCCACTAACGGCCTTATAAAGGACAATGGCGAAATCGTATTTATAAATAAATTATGCGTTTAGAAATTCCATACTTGGTAATCTCAATATAATTATTTTGTATGATTTTTCAGCATACTAACTTTAGTTGTACAAGTGTGTATAAGTTGCATAAATTATTAAAAAAACTTAATTGACTTTTTAGCAATGTGTCACGGCCATTTTTTATGAATGACATAAGATTATTTAGGCTACCAAAACATCATTTTCATCAGGTCTCTAAAAATTGCAAAAAATATATCTGACTATAAAATGTTCATTAGGAATAACAACAAAGATTTCAGCTTTCTTAACAAATTTTTTTTTACTATGTATATTCTATTCTATACATTCTTACCAGCTGCCTGTTGGCTGTATAGTTACGGTCATTGCTTATATCATTTTAGAAAAAAAAGCTATTGCCGACATTTCGTTTCTGGCATGTAGTATTTTTGTAAAATGTGTGATAATATGTTTTGATTGAAAATAATGTACCTGGTCGAGCAACCGTACTGTAGGTTGCTGCGCTCATACCATGACAGTTGTCTGGTATTTGGGTTGGGCCGCCAGACAAGGCAATGTATCTGCCCCGGGAGAATTTTTAGATGAGATATTTATCAGAGAGAATTATTATGAAGAAGATGAATAAACATAAAAAAAAAAACAAATGTGTTTTATTTTTTTTCAGAACTCGATTTTATTTAATTGTTATTTCCCAAAGTCTAGGACTTAGGGTCTGAACGTATTTTTCCCAATAGTTTCAGAGTTTATTACAAAAAAAAACAAAGAAACCTTTACTATTTACTATAGTAGTATAAATAAAAAATGATTTGATATATAAGCTTGTATAGCTGAGGAAGGTGCATGCCGCGCGCTAGTATGCCGTGTGGCAGATCACCCTTCTCCATGTTTAGTGAAATGTTAGGTTCGAATGTGATGAGGGAGGGTCTCGCTTGACAATAGACAGATTACCAAACATTTTATGAGTTTCATTATTCATATTATTATGTAAGAATCAATTCATAAATGTCAACTAAATCATAACCTCAAAATCTTTAAAATGAAAAATCTTTAGATTTAGACTTTTTTCACTAATAATCTTGATACATAATTGTTTAGGAATTGCTGCTGAATTGTTAAATATTTTTTTTACTTCTAAACGCTACACATTTACATCAACTAAAATCATGTATGGAGACCTGCCATTGTCCTTTCCGATAACTCATTAAAATTCAGACATTCCGATAAATGGGACCATATTATATCTTTATTGTGTCCATTACTATTACGACTCGATAAAACTTGTAATAATTATTGTATGAAGGATATTATTTTATACGTCACAATCTTTGAGTATTAATATTATATAATATTATCAAAAAATGATATTATAATAATATTCTGACAATGTATTCGAAAATTTATTATCATGAACGTAGCTGTCTCAAAAGCCTAAAGTTCAAAACCATAAATTAGTAAAAAAAATACAAGGCACGGCGGTGGCGGGAATTTAGAATATCTTTTGTTTTGACGTAGTCTGTGGTTTTGACTTTTGCCTAAATGGTTTCCGTAGTATTATAATGCTCTTTGCTAAATGGCATTGAATATCTTAAAGCATTTAACCACGAATATGAAAGAAAAATAAATCTTATCAAGTTATTATCAGGTGAGTATCGAAATAATTATTTTTCGTATCTCGTGTTATATTAATATAGTTAATTTTAAAATATTTGGAATTAGGTACTGAGGTGTAAATATTCGAAATACCTACTAAATATTTTTTTTTATTTCTTTTTTCAAGTACATGGGTGTAGCTCTTTATTTTCAGAGGCTAGTGGACAACGCTTCATATTTTTATGTACGCCCCAACATCCTGACGAAAGCACAACGCGACTGTGGGGTGGGCAATACCTCCTTGTATTATTATCCCATGCACTCCGTCATAGATGCCATCTAGCTTAATTTAAATTTGCCTGTTCGCCTTATAAACGACAAAGTAATAAACATACTGTTCCGTGAAACATACAAATAATAGCTATTTGCTTTGATTAATTATATACCTAGATAGAGTGACGCGCTGCAATGAAACTAAAACAAATAGGCCAACTTTTCTAAGCAGTATGCGTGACAGCTGTGTCATACGCTATCGCTGCATCATTCTGCGTATCCTTGTCTGCGCGCATAATGATACCAGTTATTACATGGTTTCTATTAAAACGGGGGGAAAATTATATCCTTGAAAAGCAACAAAAATTGATTCACTTGAACTCATTTAGTGGGGAACAGTTCGCCTCTATTTTTTTCGCCTCGTTTGAAACATTCAGTGTCTATCTAGGTATATAATTAATCAAAGGCTATTTGCTACTCTGACAAAATTTACGACTGCACTGACGAAACCACTTTTGTCACTGGCAGTCCGTACTATTGGGCGGATAACTCATTCGTCATTTTCGCGCTGTTCGGTCGGTGATTCTGTGCCAGCCACTCGACACGACAGTAGTGTAGTGTGCGCGTTGTTATTTCGACGTGTCTTATCAAAACTTGTTTTCATACGATTCTCCGTGACCCAGTCTTTAAATATTTTAGCGGCGTTTTGTACCAACTGCTCTAGCCAGCGCTAAGTAAGTTTCAAACGTGTCAATATTTTTTTTAATATTGCTGATTAATTATAAAACAGATTTCAAAGATCGTTATCGCCTTTATTGTTAATTAAATTTTACTAACTATTTATATGTTTGTTAAAATTGTGTTTTGTGTGATTTTGAAAAGGCTACGTAATTTAATTACTAACACCAAAATAAAATCTAAAGTGTATAAAGGCGAAAACAGTTGTATACATTTTATATTGGTAAAGTAAAATATAAAAAATACACAAGGATAATGATTCTCTCTTGTGTGGGATGCAGTCATTACGCAAATCGGGCTAGTATAGCGTAACGTTCAGTTTTTATCTGCACATGATTTTATGTAAAATGAATCATTGACGAATATAAATAAGTAACGAGAAATTTAAATAACGCTAGCTCTAAAACGATGGGTACGGCATTCGAATCCCGAGTCGATATAAATTTTGAGATAGGTGATTAAATTGTACTCGGTTGTTATTTAAACGTTGCCCCTGACCCCGCACAGGATAGCATTCCAGTGTGGGGGTCAATTTCTATCGTTGCGCATTCCTTGATATTGTATTTTCATAATATTGAACGTCTATTTGGCGTTGTGCCGATGATAAGGTGCAAGTTCTAAATTAGTCCGTTCTAATATCTTCAATAGTGAGAGCAACAACTCTCATATAACATAATGAAAAATCCAATTACAAAACAAATTCGTCATACAAAAGGATAATTTAAATTTTTGGTGTTTATTTTTTCAGTTTAAGAGTTTGGACTCTTTTATAGAAAGCCAGCCGGCATAAGCAAGGGCACACACCTCTGACTTTGCTCAAAAAGTAATGTGTATATTCTTTGTGAATTATCGCTCGCTTTAACGGTGAAGGAAAACATCGTGAGGAAACCTGCATACCTGAGAAGTTCTCTAAATTTCGAAGGTATGTGAAGTCTGCCAACCCGCACTAGGCCAGCGTGGTGGACTAGGGCCTTAACCCTATCAATTGTAGAGGAGGCCCGTGCTCAGCAGTGGGCAGTATATAATACAGGGCTGGTATGCTAGTATGCGAAGCCGGCATAATTGTGTCGACTGACGAGGGGTAATCATCTCTCCTCAGTGGACACTTTATCCCCTCTACACACCGTCAGGTGCAGTGGGGTTACTTATAATACCCTTATAAAAAAGGAGAGGCTGTTAGTTTATACTTTTCCTTTACCTATTCGTGCGGCCAAGCAGTGTCTAGTGCTGCTGGACCCCACAGCCTACTCTACATCTCGTCAGGTGCAGTGGGGTTACTTAAAATACCCTTATAAAAAAGGAGAGTCTGTTAGTTTATACTTTTTTCTTAAACCTATTCGTGCGGCCAAGCAGTGTCCAGTGCTGCGCTGTTGTGACCCATCACAGTCAACACGAGCTTCATGTGCTCTCGACTTTACCTACAATTCATACTTTTCTCATTCTCCATATCAATTTGACCCCCCCCCCCCCCTCTGGACCATCGGCTGGCGACGCTCTTGATGGTCAGTATAATTATATAAGACGTTTAATATTTGTGTCCGATATGGCGATAGGCTCGTCCCCTAACACGTCATGAGACCTTACACACACGGTGAAAACAGGGTGCCCTGGTTGCACCTCTGCCTACCCGTTCCGGGATACAGGCAGGAACATATATCTCAAAGTTTTGTTCGTACAGCTGTGGTACAGCCTACAATTTAAATTTTCATTAGTTGTACTTTTTTGGTAACTTTGATGAAAATTATGAAAATGTTGGTGTAAAGTGAAAAACTTACGTTCTATGAATTATGAGTTAAATTTTTCAACTTGATATTAAAAATCTAAACAGAGGATTTCGTAGTTTCAAGGTAGATTTTAAAAAATCTCCACACTAAACTTTTATAATCATCAAAAAACGTAAGCCTTAATGGGCTAATTTCGCTAAAATCAGCCTTAAAAGACAGCGAAATGGAAAATTCTTAAAATTTGCCATCAGATTACAATTTTTTTTGACGTCTCATCATTCTTAAGGTTCTAGCTCTTTCCGGCGAAGTCCTTTCTTTATCTTTTTCCCATTACCGAAAGGATAAAAACTTAAAAATCTTGTCGAACCCTGGATCATACCCCTCTTACTGTAACTTCAATGCGACCCTGTATTCATTTGTGCACAATTGACAGGTGTTTTAGAGTCAATACAAACTGCGAATTTTCGGTTACCGTTTACATGTATAATACCAATTTGCCCTAACCTCATTATAAATGGATCAGGCTTACCACGTTTTGTAGAGCAGGTAGAGCGCTTTCAACACCTCAATCGTTGTACATATTTAATACATGACCTTAGGGCAATTAAATTTATTTGTAATTACTTATAAGCAAGTAAGACTCGCCAGGAAGGAATCACCAGAATGTAGTAGACGCAGACAATGAAAGTGAAACATTTAATGTCATTTCGCAACTGCTAAGGAGATTGTTGCAAAGCTCTGCAACGTATGTTGTGTTGTGACTTTTGTATTCGACGGTATATCAACAATCATACACAATACAAACCGGTATCCTTCTGTTAAGGTGCGTAACGTTTACACAACACTTTTGACTATATTGTGACTTTCACTGTGAGCAAAAAAAACTAATTGTTATTATTAGACACTGCAATTTACATAGCTTTTGCCCATGAAATATCGTAGCACCATTAACCTACCTGTATACACTATACATGAGATATAAAGTGCAATTTGAAAATGAATTTTAAACATTATTTTCATACAAATTGCATGTAACAAGGCAAATGTGTAAACTGAATTATTACACTCATTTATACTAAAAATAAACGTGTAATAAACTTTAAGATTTAATAGGCTTAATAAAGGAAACGTTAATGAACCGTAGAGGACAAGAAATGGGGATAATGAGAGCGCGGCGGTCAAGGGCAAAGGTGAAACACCATTGTGGGTCAATTTCATCCCAATTGCGGTCAATTTTGCCCGCATATTACGTCATTGGCCTAATGTCGATGACGATACTGCTATTCGCTAGGTACCAAGCAGAATATCTGATCAATGTAGAAACAAGTAACTAAGGAGACTCTATAAAAAAATGTTGTAATGTCTCATAATAACCATTACAATCGGATACCGAAATAAGATGTCATTGATCTTCAATTGCGAAGACGTCACTTGAAATATCATGGTATTAAAAGGTCTTTGCAGTCAATTGTAACACAGTCCCCTATTCTAGCCGGATGCAATAATTTGCTCTATTGCAGTGTGCATCCTTGGGTGATGGATCACGACTTCCAGTCCATCTTAATCAATCCTTATATCATCTACGCAATAATTTGTAATAATACTCAAAAATAGTTAATGAAAAAGATAAAAATAGTGTCCAATTATTTTTTATTCGTTACAAACATACAAAAATACTTTCTTCTTTATAATATTAGTATAGATCATCGTTGTTATTCTACAAAAAAAACATTTTTTCTCGTTATCTGCTATGCAGCGAAGTTTAAGGCGCCAATTTCGATTCTAATTTCACTTTAAAATTTATGATATTCATGGGGCCTGCGGAACAATCACTTCATTGTTGCATTATTCAGTACTTTCAACTATAATATGAATATCGAGATGTAGTTGTGTAGTTGTCACATAACTTCGAAATTAAGGGCCTGTTTGAAAAGTTCTGAGCTCTGACTAAATGCTACTCGTCACATAATGAAATCCTCTTTGCCAGTGTCGGCCACGGCGGCCAATCTCGACGGAGATCAACCAGGTACGCAGAAGATATTATAGTGCACAAGTGTGCGCGCAATACACAGGTGCACTCGCTATTCCTTCACTCTCATAGTCCGGTGAGACGGCAATCCGACATGACCGGAGAGAGATCAGGCGCAGGACCAACGGCTTTACGTGCTTTCCGAGGCACGGGGGTGTCACACCGCCTATTACCTGACTCCGAGTTGCGACTGAGTAATTTAAAGGTGGAAAAACCCAGTCACAATGTTATTTTGGCTCGACCCGGGATTCGAACCCAGGACCTCAGCGCGCAAATCGTACTCGTAACGCCTACGCAATACAACTATGCCACCGAGGCAGTCACTCGTCACATAAATGTATAATCCGACCAAATACAAAAGTCACTCTTATTTATGCTCCCAAATAAATGGTAATAAAATGAGCTGTTTAATAATGTAACTGTAAAATTAAATTTTAATTTATTTTAAATTTACAGGCCGTTATTCACATAAGAGTTCCTTATATCCATTGCACTTATAATGAATTTAATACACTATTCTTGGTGGTATATTTACAGGTTTAAACATTTAGTATTTTTTTACTACGTCGACTTTCACAGTTTAGTCAATGCCTTGAGCCTTCTTCAGCCTTGTTCGTAATATAATATGACAATCGTCATGAATGTGCCTAAGAAAAATAGTTTACTGATTCTATTTAACGACTTTGAACTTCGAGTTCGAGAAATCGTACAAGATATTTTACCTACACCTAATGGCATGGTAAGTGGCGTCTAAAGCTATTCTTTTTCTGTAGTCTGACATTGATATAAGGAAAATTTTATCATTAGGTTCCGCCAAACTTTAGATAGGTACAGCTTACATTCTTCTTTTTGGTTGTTACACTCTGGACAAATTGCTGGTCGTCATGATATGTTTTCCGGGGCAATTGCAGTGCGCCTCACGATGTCTTGCCGTTCCTCTCTGTTAGAGGCCATTCTGGTGCACTCATGTACAGGACCGTTCGCTACAGATTTGACTTAATCCTCCCACACGGTCCAGTGCATTCAACCTTGCCCTGGAGTAGGTACAAAGCGTTCTATGGACTCCTCGCCTCGCCTGGGAACGTGCCCGACAGTATTTAGACGCATAGACGCTCCTTGATGCTAAGTTCTTGAAGTATCGAGGTGTTTGTGCGAAACTCCGTCAATGACAACCCAAGCATTCTTCTTCAGCACCAAATTTCCAAAGCATCTATTTTCTTCTTTTCAATCTCTCGCAACTTCCACGTTTCTGCAAACCAAAACGACTTTTATTTCTTATCCTCTAAAAGAACTTTTTTATTGTCTTTGAGGGCACACTAGTCATTCATGATTCTTATCGTTAATCTTGGTACGAGTTCGTGTAATGCTATCAAGTTGATAAATCCATCTGGGATGCGGTAATCTCACGAGATTTCATTATAAGCGTAGCGTGTTGTTGATAAATAGTTTTGTTACAAATTCCTAACCGTTTTGTTATATTTCGTTGAAAACTGAATACCATACCTACTTGTTAAATCTAAATTCTAAACACTAATGAACTTATAGGCACACAAATATAATTAATTTTTGTAAATGCTGTCGTGATGACTTTGTATTAAAAAAAAATATTATATTATGTATGTAACTACGAAGTGTTAAACGAAGAAATCAATTTATTTTGTCACCGTTCAAAGTAAAAGATATATTTCAACTTGCTGCACATATCTCTTGCCCAATGCATATGAACCGTACAAAAAGAAAAACCTTAAATAACTAATCGAAATCTAGCATTCCATTTTACTACTAGAAATCATTATATTACTTTGATTTATTGTAACATCATTGTTAACAATTGTTAACAGAAATAAAGTACGATTCACTCCATATTATATCATGTGCTTAAACCAAGCGACCTTTATTACCTTGGTAGAGAAGGCCATGCGATCTCCTTTGTGCAGTATAATCGTAATCTTTATTTTTATTTGATCAATGACGCAGGTATCATCTGAAAAACTAAACAAATGTTTGAATGGTCCTCAAACATTTGTTTGGATGTCGTTCAGCCGTTTCTCGTATTTTGTGACTCGAACGAATAACAATTCAAATATTTGTTGTTCAAGTGTAACGGGGTTAATTATACTTATAGTGAGTCCAACTTGCACGTCATAACAATAAACTTCTAGCCATTTGATCAATATAATGGATTTCGATACAAACTCCCCATAACAAGGAAGGGGACGTCAGCCCAACAACCTATTGCTAAAGTTGATTGTAGAGCAGAAAAACCATTGAGTGATCAAATACTTTACTCTTATATAACGACTAGCTTTTGCGCGCGGCTCCGCCCGCGTGGAAAAGTTTTTCCGGGATAAAAAGTAGCCTATAGCATTCAGGAGTAATGTAGCTTCCTATTAGTGAAAGAATTTTCAAAGCGGTCCAGTAGTCCCGGAGATTAGCGCATTCAAACAAACAAACAAACAAACTCTTCAGCTTTATAATATTAGTATAGATAAGTAGTTGAAACGAAATTAATCATTTCCTTATTGCATTATAAATATTCCTATTGACATAATATGTGAACAAGAAATGTTCAAAATATTTAAAATATACAGTGTTTTATTGATATAAATTGCTAGTAATTGATTGATATTGGGTTTTTCAGAATCTGGTATTGGATCCAGAAAATGACAATAAGCTCACCTCCTATTATATGGGATCTAAAATATTTGATGATGGGACGAGAAGGTGTCAACCTTCGAATATTCCTGAAAAGCAAAAAGGGCTCATGTTATATGACCGTTACCTGAAGATTTCTACGCATGGATATAATTATACCTTATAACTATATTATATCTTATTGCTATGGTTTCCAAAATTTCACAAATAATTTTATATACAGGCTCATTTTGACATTGCGTTAATAAATGAAATCACATACTTATCTCGTCGAAACTAACGCTTTCCATTAAGTTATTTTAACCATAGACGTAAAATAAAAAAGTGTAAGTTTCGAACAAAATAAATATCAATAATAAGTGACTTTAAGTTTACTCGCCCTCATGCCACGACTACTGCTCTAAGATAATTCATCGCAGCGGCAACATTATACTTTCATTCAGAAATATACTTTCACATACACCATATTCGCACTAAACTACGAAATGATCAAAATATTTGAAAACTACAACCGGGATTTTGGCAATAATATTCGTTATTCATGGATGATTTTTGGCAAGATGTTAGAAGAGGTAAAGACGAATATGTGGTGTCATTTAGTAATGCAATGTAAAAATGACCCTGTATAGACACATCGCACCTTTAGAACGAAAACGACACAATTCGAAAAAATCGAAAATTGAGTTATCTTCATAAAATGACTTAAAACGAAGTTCTCAATACAACAATAGTTCAAACACAGCCATATTCAAGTGGGAAAAGGATCAAATTGTTATATCGGGCTTTTTCTATTATATTTTTTAATAAGAAAAACAAAAAACCCGACTGCGTCAATATCATATGGATTTTTTGTTTTTCTTAACTATTTTTTTTATTTCCATCTTTTTAGTTCTCAACCACCTTTATTCGCATTTCCTATTCCAAACTCCAATAAAACATATAAGTTTTATATATATTCGTAATCACCGTTAAAAAATCTTTATTTTGATACCACACTCGATGTATTTTGATAACATTTTTTTTTAGATTACTTTTTGCCGCCGAAAATCCTTAATTTTGTATATTTTTTTTATTTTGATGTACCCTGTGTCACTCTCACGACTAAGACGAATCTTTTGACACCACTTACATAAAAATATGACAAGCCGTTTAGGCTGTAGGGTGTGCCAAAGAAATATACAAACATACATACATACATACACTCGAAAAACATAACCCTCCTTCTTTCGCAGTCGGGTAAAAAGGGACTAGTTTTAAGTCATTTTACGACGATAACTCAATTTTCGATTGTTTTGAATTGTGTCGTTTTCGTTCTAAAGGTGCGACATATTATATTTTAAACATAACTTAATTATTATGCAACGGAAACCAGTTGCCTTATGTAGTGGAAAAAACCGGCGCTTCAAGGTTAACTAATGTGAAAGTTTTTTATCTACATAGCTTCATACATTTTGTATAAAATGCAACAGTTAAAATTATTTTTATTAACTGGTCAATATCGCCTACAATTCCAGCAGAATTCTGATTGCGTTGCCATTACCAGCCTTGACATTGCCGGCCTTAGGTCCCTTAATCAAGGTAGTGCTAGATTGTCGTTTGACGCCCATCGTATTCAGTTTCTATTAAAAAAAAGTGAGTTAAAAAGGATAGGAAAAAGAAAAAAGTGGAAATAAATAAATTTATTGCTAATAAAATGAAATTATTTACCAACCAAAAAGTTTAATTATAGTAACTTTTGATGTATTTAAGAGGAATAAACGCATCAAAAAATTATATAGAATTTTATTTTTAAAAGGCACTATGAAAATTATATTTTTCGCCTGAAATTGTTTTTCGCATTTAGTATTTTGGCACCCTTTGCTGCCTAGCGCACCGCTTTGACCGCACCTCTCGTTATATTATGTACCTTAGAGTCACCGCTAAGCCTTGATGATATGTAAGTGATAGCCGATTGGGATCAGGAAGAAAGTATTGTTTGGTAATCTTATCACCATATAAAAAACAACATCTAGTTGGGACATCAAGTCGTGGAGTAATACCACGGTCGAGCCGACCTATTTATGCTGGCTCATTCATGGCTCTACCACTTAAGAAATAATTAATTTAACGACATAATTAGGTGTAGTCCATAATTATAGTAAAGTGGTACAGGAATTATACTTACCTATGATTATTATTGAGATTAATGATTCAAAGAGTAAGAGGAGGTTTTTGAAGATTTTACGCATACGCATACTGACGCCTTTTATCCCCGAAGGGGTAGGCAGAAGCGCAACTAGTGCACCCACTTTTCGCCGTGCGTATTCCCATCATGTGATAGGGGGCGAACCTATCGCCATATCGGGCACAAATTCCAGACTCCGGGCTGATATTGATTAGAAAAACCCAATATCACTTTGCCCGGGGATCAAACCCCAGACTTACAATTACTTACTTAGGCATTGCAACCGTACCGAAATACAACTACGCCACCGAGTCAGTCATTTTTGAAGGTTTTATAAACGCAATATTATATTCTTTCTTAGTTACTCCACTGTTGTTCTTAAGATTATATGTTACTTTAAAATCAGTTAAGTTTAGTACAAAGATGTTTCTTGAATGGGGAACTATACAAAATTACTAAGCATAAACTTTAGCATATACTTTAGCATAGCCTTTTAATACAAGTATTACTACGGTGCGACGGTTGCTAAGCCTTTCTTTCTTTAAAAATGTAGCATGACTTGAGCCGGTGACGACATACCTATTGAAATATATTATTCTGTCACATACTCGTGAAAACCTGTAAATGGCCATCTGTTTCATCTATTCATTGTTTATGTATTATGATGTATTTCAGCTGTTGGTTTTCCAATAAATAAATAAAAATAAAAAAAATAAATAAATACAACACTGAAGTTCACCAAACTCGAGAATTAACATAAGTACAAAATTACATAGCTAATTTATTTTGTAGTACAGCTTGTACTTAAGTATTTAATACATTAAACTACCTAATCAATTTAATTTACCACAAACAGATAAATGAATCTAAAGCGACTCGATCAAGTTCAAGAACACAATGATAATCATTATATTTGGAAGATTGTTTTTTTTATAATTCATGAGTAACTAATTATTTTATCTGTCCTTTAGCAACGTGTTAGTGCTTCATTATTTTTAATTATGTCACGTCTTTGTTAGAAAATAACGTGCAGGTATGGATTTTTTTTATTGAACTAATACTCACTTACATAGCATTACGCCTTTTTCCATTTTCAAAGGTAGGCAGAGATGTATCACACCCACATTTCGCCAGCTATGTTAGGTCCCATGTAATAGGGGGCTTGCCATTTACCGGGCACACTTCCAGACTCTGGGCGGGTATTGAGTAGAAAAACCCAATATCACTTTGCCTGACCCGGCAATCGAACCCGAGATCTCAGCACCGCAGTCGTACCGTAATACAACTATGCCACCGAGGCAGTCATTGAACTAGGTTAATATTTTGAATTTTTTATTGTTTATAGAATAGAGCCTTGAGTTGACGGCCTTGTGGCGTAGTTGTGTTGCGTGCGCGGTAACAGTTCCGCTTTAAGGTCCAGGGTTCGAATGTGATATTGAGTTTTTCTTCTCAGTATCAGTACGGAGTTAAGAATTTGTGCCCGACATGGCTCGCTATCACATCATGGGACGGACTAAACACGGTTGAATGACACTCAACTACTTGAAGACCATTTGTTTTGTGGCTTATGTTTACGTTACGTTTTTACTTTACGTTTATTAAACGTTAACTAAATTTTGTTATTTGTAAATCTTCAGTATGCATTTTTTTTATTAAATAGGTAATAGAAATTAATTTTTATTTCATTTACATACTTCAAAATGAAACTTAATCTATACTAATATTATAAAGAGGAAAGATTAGTATGTAAGTATGTTTGTAACGAATAAACTCAAAAACTACTGAACTAATTTCGATGAAATTTGGCACCCGGGTAGATCATGTCCTGGATTAACACGTAGGCTACTTTTTATCCCGGGAAAATATTTTTATCCCGGTAAAACTTTTTCACACGGCCGAAGCCGCGAGCAGAAGTCTAGTTGAGAATAAGTGTATTATCATAATAACCTCCTCCTTTTGGAAGTCGGTTAAAAAGTGTGTAAATGAATAAGTTAGGCTTAAATCAAAGATCCAAAAGAAAAATTGTGGTTTGCTATTTCTACAATTTTACTTTTATGTAAGTACCTATAGGCATTTTGAAAATGAGATCCATATTCACTTGAAATTTTGTAGGTACTTACCTACAGTAAATTTTTGGGTCCAGGACCCAGATGTTAACATTTAATAAAAATTTAGAGCATAGCGGCACTGTAGTTGTTTTAGATATTAGACTGTATTTTTACTTGTTTCGGGATTCGGAGCATGTAAACAAAATGTTTCGTTCACTCTGACCAGTCACGATTTACAATAAGAACGTATGCTCGTAAACAAAAAATAGTTTTATTTTTCATTTTTAGTATGTGCTAAGTAGTAAAAAACAGGAAATATTATCTGCGATATCTGTCGTTCAAGGCTTACATCTTTATAGCCGTCCATTATACAAATTGTAGGAATATGAACATAAATGCGTTACAGAGCTATAATTTCCACGTGACATTACAGGAAAATGTGCTGTATTCTAGATTTTTTAATATCTAGTACAACTGATTCCGAGATTTTAATAGCCAACACATTGATGTATTATTTTTTAATACATTATGAACCAATAGCATGAAATGATAATGCATACCTAACTGTGTATAAGATAACCTCTGCTCAGTGGGCTTAGAATGTGACAAAAAACATGACACGACTCCGTTTCGTTATATTGGGATTGGTTGAGAAACTAACACGAGACTGCCGTATTGGTCTCTTCATATACAGTGTATCTATAGGTCTCTCGATCAATCACAAACATCAAAATTAAACGACAGAGCTGCGTTTTTTTGCCACATTTTAAGTTCACATTATTTTTTTTCTTACGTCATATAATTTGAGAGTCAGATACACAACACTGATTAGGTAAATCCTTAATTAAAATGTTCATTAAGATACGTTATTATGATTTTATTTGACTGACAGATGTGTTTGTTGTCCATTGTCATTGTAAGTCCTTGTGACAACATTTCATTTTTTCAATATACTCAAATGTTTATACTATATGATACTTGATCTAAAATTACGAGACTCATATTTTTTCTTTTTTCATACTTCAGATATTTTCATTCATGATTTTCACTTTGAATTTTGTCTTATTCTAAAGCGTCGTAAGCACCAAATGACGTCATATATACGGCTCAAGACGTAATAGCCTTTGCTTTGCAATACAAAAAACCGCCAAGTGGCAACTCAACAACAACTACTTTTGTAATTTGTCATCCAGTTGGCGATATACGATATACCCAGTACTCAGTACTTACATATCTACGTAAATAGTATGAATTGCCAGGAAACTACTTCATTCGACGGTATGTGTGACGTCATCAATCATTTTTCGGTTTTTATTTTTTATCTCCGAAATTAAGTATTAAAAAACATATATAAAAATATAATCGTATTCAGAATTGAAAAATTAAGAAACGGTATTTTTATTTTAGGCACGTTTAGATTTTGAAATGTCAAATTGGTACAATAAACTCAAATCATTTACGATATATTATTCCCATCGATTTAAGAAACTTGTTTTTTTTATGTGTATCGTAAAATTTAATGGGGCATTAGGAATGATTGTAATACAAAAAAATATGCAAGTCGTACACATAAAGGGTTAAAAATACGACCGATAAACATATTTCGGTTACTTTATTTTAAAACTAACTAACTAACCAAGTCCCATAAACTAGTTGAAGATGCGATGAACAGAAACCGGTGGAGACAAATAATCCGCTCTAAATGCGGTACATCCAGTGGTGACCACGATCCTCAGTCATGACGGACCGACTTATATAGGCATTAAATTTGAAATAAAATGAAATATTTACAGTTTTTTTTTCATATTTTTAATATATTGCGTATACGCTTTTAAGTACTTGGATATAGAAACGGCGGTTAATTATAATAACGGTTACAACTTTGCTATTATATCTATATTATGTACCTTATGATAGCGCAATGTCGAAATATCAATAGTCTATACGATCACACGACCTTAAAGCTTTTTTATTAATGTATTTTTCAGGACTTGGTTGGACAAGATGGACGAGAAAATATCAGACGAAGTGCGGAAGCAACTGGAAGACATGAAACAATGGGCGAGCACGCAGCCACTAATCCCTAAGGATATAGGTACATAATTAATTCATGTACTCTAATATTATAAAGAGGAAAGATTTATATTTTTGTAACGAATATACTCAAAAACTACTGGAGCTATTTTAAAAATTCATTCACCAATATAAAGCTACATTATCAGCGAGTAGCATAGCATAAGTTAATTTTTATTCCGGGAAAATATAAAGAGGTACTTTAATCCCGGAAAAACTTTTTCACGCGGGCGGAGCCGCGAGTTAGAGCTGGTATAGTATAAAGATTACGCAAAGCCTATATTAATAATTTATAACTGAAAATAATTATATAAGTAAGTATTTTTTTTATTCTATTATTGATGTTCGAGATAGTTTTTGGCCCTTGACAAAGTGCCCTTTGACTTTGACATCTTTACATATATTTTTTATTACTCTAGCATTGTAAATTTTAGTTACTTGACTGTCTCAGTGGCATAGTTGTATTCTGCGTAGTATGATTACTCGGGCAAAACGATATTGGGTTTTTCTACTCAATATCAATCCGGGGTCTGGAATTTATGCCCGATATGGCGAAAGACTCTAGCCTCTCAAGGGCCGTAAAACACATGGGGAAAATACCACCAACTTTAGTAGACAGACGGTCTGTCTACTCCTCGGGGGATAATAAGTGGCGCGCGTGCGTAGGTATATGTCTGTGTGTGTGCGCGCGCGTGTGTGTGTGTCTTAAATAACTTGAAAATAAATGCGATAATATATTTTTAAGTTGTTCATAACTTTATTCAGTTACAATAAAATGAATTAAGTTTAATTAAGTAACGATAATAATTTATTCAAATTTCACTCCCACGATAATATACCATTGTTTGTTATGTCTATGATATTTTGTTACGTAATATTTTTTTTTTTTTATTGCATTGAAAGACGAGGCGAGCGTGCCGTTCGCCTGATGTTAAGCGATACGACCGCCCATAAACAGTAGCAACACCATCCAGCACCTTGAGTTACAAAGTACTGTGTGGCATTCCACTGCTCTCGTCATCCTGAGACATAAGATGTTAAGTCTCATTATGTCCAGTAGTTACACTGGCTACAATGCCCTTCAAACAGAAACACAACAGTGCATGCACACTGCTGCTTGGCGGTAGAAATAGACATTGCGGTGGTACCCACCCAGGCGGACTCTTACATATCAGAGACCTACCACCAGTTATACTATAATCACATTTAAAGTTGGTAAAAATGAGTCCCATTTTATTAAAAGCGATGATTTTTACAGCCCGAAGCCAAATTCAACATTATCATCCGTAATGACTACTTATATTTACGCGAATGTTAGACATTGAAATAAAACTATTTTGAGGATTTTATCGCGGTCCGCCCCGTGTCCACGAAGTGCTGCAAAGCCTTCGAAACGTCGGGAGAAAATATTAATTAAAAAAACCGCGATAAAATCCGCAAAATAGTTATATTCCAATTATCATCCGTTTTACAAAATATTATGTCGACTGTATCAATCGTTAAGCAAAGAACAATGGCCATTCTACAAATGTAGTCATTTTCATACCGCGTAACGGATCGCAACAAATGTTTGTTTCACAAGGATTTACTGTTTGCATCGTTTTATTGGCCTCTTCACGGTAGAGACACATCGATTTTCAAAATCGTGAACGGTGGCAATATTTAGTTTGTTAGTAGTTTTTGTTGAAAGATTTCGTAAATGTTTTCAATATCACTTTACACTTATATGGGATCTTGAGTATCATTTAAGCGCTGTTTAATTTTCATTTAAGTAATATCAACGGTCGAGGTTCTGCGTGTTACATAGAGAAACTTGATACATAAATCTTTTAAGTTGTATGTGCGTAAAACCCATAGAGGCCCACATAAGTGTGTCGCGTTTTGCGATCAATCTGTGTATATCCAGTTCAAACAGACAGGCATCCTTGGTTGAGACGGGCTGCATTAAGCAGCACCGCGCAGGGGCGGTTGCGGACGACAACTTTTTTTTTTTTTTTGTCCCGCAGGAAAAATCCGTCTTATGGATACTTATCTTGAGCCTGGGGAGGGGAAGAATAGTTATGTCGGACTCACCGGCGTTCCGACCCAGTTGCCACCTAAATGACCTCTGGAACGGGTCCCTCAAATTATGCCGGCATACCGACTAAAACCCGCGGTGGCCCGCTTCTTCGCATGTGGGACGGTTCCGGGGGGTCGTGAATGCATCCGAATCGCCGGACCCGTCTCCGCGCAATACCGCTTCGCGGCTCGCCTCTTTGGGCTCAGAGGTCCCCTTCTTCATTGGCAGCACGATGAATCTGCGCTGCTGTCAACTTGAGACTGCGCATTCCCCGCTGCGCAGCCGCAACTCCCACTAGCTCCCTTTTAGTCGCCTCTTACGACAGGCAGGGAATACCATGGTGGAATTCTTTAAATGCCCCCATACCACAGGGCGGGGGGACGCAGGTCAATCTTCAGCCCGGCGCCTCCTCCTTCTCGTTAGACGGCGGGCGGGATCGGTTAAAGAAGAAAGAAAGAAAGAAAGAAGTTTATTATTGGTGCAATATTGCACACGGAAAACAAAAATACATCTCATAAAATACACTAAAAAATAAAATAAAAAGCAATTATTGCACCAACAATGGGCCTCCCATTCAGCTAAATGCCACGGTACCACGAGTGTAGTACCGCAGCGCTGGTTTTCAACGAGATGCCCATGTGACGTGGACGGACATCAAATCGGTAAACGATTTAAAAACTTAAACATAAAAAAAAACTTAAAAACTTCGTTCCCGATAGCGATCTGCGCTTTCCTTCTGCGACATGACACGCTCGCAGAAGGATTCTACCGCACGCCATGCCCTCCGACTACCGATCATAGCAGCTACTACGGTCGGCAGAGAGAGGTCTCACTTAGACACTTCAGTCAGAGGAAACCCATAGCCGTCCCTAATGCGCCGAAGATGAAAAAAAAGGCATCATTGTGTAGAGTAGTGAGAGCACAGGGATAATCATTTCGCTTCAGTCGACACTCTATCCGGATCTCACTCCTCCCCACTACACTTCAGGTGCAGTGGGGTCACTTTACCATACCCATACCAGCCCTGTATTATATACTGCTCACTGCTGAGCACGGGCCTCCTCTACAACTGAGAGGGTTTAGGCCTTAGTTTAACTGCCCGCACTAAGCCAGCGTGGTGACGCTGGCTTAGTGCGGGTTGGCAGACTTCACATACCTTCGAAATTCAGAGAACTTCTCGGGTATGCAAGTTTCCTCACGATGTTTTTCCTTCACCGTTAAAGCGAGCGATAATTCACACAGAATACACATATAACTTTTTAGAAAAGCCAGAGGTGTGTGCCCTTGGGTTTTGAAACTGCGGACATTCGTCTCGGCAGTCCGTTCCACTCCCAACTAGGCTATCGCCGCTTTGGCCGTGGGCCATAAAATGTAGTAGAATTTACATTTTATATGTATATTATTATCACTAATAAGAGCCAATCTCATGGAGTTACCAATCAGCGAAGTGTCCATGTCGTTCTTGACCCGAGTATGAATCTGTTTATTGGTTCTTAACACCGTGCAATCAAAGTCAAAAGAAAATATATTTGTTCGCTGATGTTTATTCATTAGTTTTGCAGTGACTAGAGATCGGTTTGCTTATGTTAAACATGTTTATCCTTCCTACAATGATTATAAATATCGATTTTTTAACGGTTTATTTTGCTTATCGCATATTTATAATTAGTGTCGTTTGATATTCGCTTGTTAATAAGTTCCTAATTCTAAACACGTTACGTAAAACGATGTGTTCCGGGGTCTTGTTAATTCATTTTAATAATATATTTTTTCATTATTATATTCATGGTGTTTGTCCGCGAAAGAGCTAAATTGTAATAGTAATACCGTCTTGATAAAAAATCTAAATAGCCATTATAGCGTTCCGGGTATAAGTTCGTTGCTGATGGATTTCATACATCTTCATGGTTTCTTGCAAGAAAATAATGTTCTCAATTCCTCAAATCGTATTTTAGATCTAGTTCTATCTAATGTTCCGTGCCAAGTTACAAATTCCTGTAATGTTCTTAGTGTAATTGATAACTTTCATCCCCCATTGCTAATTGAAGTTTCATCGTGTCACACTGCATATCTTCCATTTTCTCCTAATTGTAACAGATATAACTTTTTCAAAGCAGATTATACGCTGATTAATGAGTATCTGCAGAATGTCGACTGGTTAACGCTGTTTAAGGACATTAATGATGTGGATGTTATGCTGAATATTTTTTATACGAAACTACATGAATCCATTCATATATTTGTGCCATATATGACAAAACGTAATAACAAGCGTTATCCAATATGGTTTAGTAAAAGTTTAATACGCAGTCTAAGGGAAAAGAATAATTTGAGATTGAAATATAAGATGTATAAAAATCCTATGGACGAACTTGCCTTAAGGAAAGTAAATCATCGTTGTAAGCTTTTAGCGTCTGAAGATTACAAACTGTATATAGCTAATATCGAGCAAGGTGTTATTAAAAATCCCAAATTGTTCTGGTCCTTTGTTAAAAGCAAGCGAGGGAATAACGGTTCGTATCCTAATCTAATGACTGATGGTATAACTCGTGAAACAGATGGAGCTGCGATATGTAATATGTTTGCCAACAGTTTTTCAAAGGTTTATCAAGTTTCTGCCTCCCGTGCTGGAGATGACAGTTACTTGCAAGGTATGGCGCACCTTGACGCATATAGTCACTCATTTATGACACCTGTCATTAATGAACAAACTGTGTTTAATGTGCTGAAAGCTTTAGACCGTCGAAAGGGCGCTGGTCCTGACAATATACCGCCTATTTTTGTTGCGTCATGTAGCTCTGTTTTGTCTCTGCCCCTTACTATTATATTTAATAGTTCTTTATCGTCGGGTAGTTTTCCAAAGGAATGGAAAATGGCTAAAGTCATTCCTATCCATAAAACTGATGATACTTCGAATGTACACAACTATCGACCCATTACAATTTTGTCCACTTTTGCTAAAGTATTTGAGATTATAATCTGCCCTTTAATTAAAAATCATTTGCAATTGTTTTTAACTCCCTATCAACACGGTTTTGTAGCCCGTAGATCCACATCTACTAATCTGGTAACTTTTACTGAGACTCTTATTGATGCAATAGATAGAAATAAACAGATTGATGTTTTGTATGCTGACTTTAGTAAGGCATTTGACTCAGTGCCTCATGATATTTTGCTATCTAAACTATCTGCTCTTGGGTTCACCGGCTCATTACTAAAGTGGTTTAAGTCATATTTAGAGGAGCGTGTTTTTTCAGTAGTTGTCAATGGCTTTCAGTCTGTTCCCTGTAAAATTACTTCAGGTGTTCCTCAAGGCTCTCATCTTGGACCTATTTTATTTAATTTATTTATTAATGATGTTGCTTATTGTTTTAAATTTTCCTCACTCTTTATGTATGCAGACGATTTAAAATTTAGTAGAACTATTGAATCCCAGGATGATTGTTTGTTGTTGCAACAAGACTTAAATAGGCTCATACAGTGGTGTGAGGACAACCATATGCTTTTAAATTCCAAGAAATGTTATCATGTTGGGTTTTCAAGAAAGTTGAATGTCATTACCTATCAGTACTGTATTAAAAATGACAGCATTGAGGAACTAGATGTAATTAAAGATTTAGGTGTTATTTTTGACAAAAAACTGACCTTTGTCCCACATTTGGATTATATTATAAGAAAATCTTCAAAAATGCTAGGGTTCTTAATACGAAATGTTAAAAATTTTAAAAACTTATCTAGTAAAAAACTGTTATACAATAGTCTTGTGAGGAGTATTCTTGAATATTGCTCTACAGTTTGGCGTCCACACTATGCCACACATAGCTTAAGGCTAGAGCGAATTCAAAAGAGATTCCTCTGGCACCTTGCTAGAAGCATTGGTAGAGCTGACAGAAGATTCCCTTATGCTGATAGACTTAACTACTTTAGAATGACTTCTTTAGATAATCGTAGAGATATTTTGGACTTAATATTCCTGTTTAAATTGTTTAACAATAAAATTGACTGCCCCTCACTTCTATCCAGTTTCAATATTAGAGTCCCTACTAGAACTCCTAGATATGCGATAACTCCTCTATCGCCTCCACTGCGAAAATCTGTGCTTGGTTGCAACTCTCCAGTTTTTAGACTTTGCAAGCTATTGAACTGCTACAGTAAATCTGTCGACATTCATGCGGACTCATTATACAGTTTTCGAAAAGCGTTACGCTCTTGTAGGCTGAATTAGTTATTATAATATTATTGTTATAATTTTTTCTCTTGTGACAGTTGTGTATTTCATTATCATTGTAATAGCATAATATTTACCAACCTAATATAACTTATAGTATGTATCTTTAGTGAGTATGTATTATCAGTGAATGCTGTGTCTACTTATTAACAATCATGTACTTAGACTTAGTATTTTTGATTTCTCTGTATATTTTAGTTGATGTGATAGTGTGTGATTGATTGTAGACCTAATAATAAATAAATAAATAAGTAGTTTATTATACTGTTCCACGGCTGAGCACCGGCCTCCTCTACTACCGCGAGGGTTTGGGCCTTAGTCCACCACGCTGGGGTTATATGGGTTGCTATAATTCATATAGCTTCCGTCCTGTGGTATGAGGGTATTTAAAGGATTTCACCATTCCACCCCTGGAACCGTCCTACATACGCAGAAGCAGGCCACCGTGGGTTTGAGTCGGTATACCGGCGTAAAAGTTACCCGAACAAGACGTCATTTAAGTGACATCTGAGTCGAAACGATGGTGATTCTTCAGCTCCCCCGGTTCTAGAAAAGTATCCATAAGATGATTTTTTCCTGAAGGACAAAATATATATAAAAGAGGACTTTACATGCCTTAGAATTTAACGAAATCAGGACTCTATATTACTTTTTCGTTACATTGTAACTTATGCAATGAAATTTTATTGTTACCGTGCACGATTTTATCTGAAATATTATTTTGTTTGGTCTTGGCCTCTTATTCCGTATTTTCCTTTCATTTTAACTGTGTTAATTGCAAAAATATTTAATTCGTAATGCTTTCTTATACATATATTAATAAGGTAGTTATTTTTTATATGTTTTACTTTAAAATTATTATTTTAAGAGCATATTAAGTAAGTTGTAATGAAACTCGAAATGATAAGAACGCAACATTATAAAGATACTTTATAAAAAATTAAAATAATATGGTAATCAACTGACTGCCTCGGTGGCGTAGTTGTATTACGGTACGACTGCAATGCTGAGGTCTCGGGTTCGATCCCCGGGTCGGGCAGTGATATTGGGTTTTTCTATTCAGTAGCCCGGAGTCTGGAATTTGTGCCCGATATGGTGATAGGCTCGCCCCCTATCACATCATGAGACGGAAATACGCGCGGCGAAAAGTAGCTGCATTAGTTGCGCCTCTGCCTACCCCATCGGGGATAAAAGGCGTGAGTGTGTATTTATGTATGGTAATCAACATTTTAAAGTTTAAACTACCTAAGGTTATTATCGAGAACTGTATTTACCTATGTTTAACAAAAAAATAAATGATTTAATTTAATATAACCGGTTTCAAAATTTACGTAAACTGCTTATCAGTTTCATTTCGGCTTCTAAAACACGTTTTTACTTTTGAGAGATCCGGACGATACCATAACCGCGATTAAGGTTGTAGTAGGTACCAGTACCTATCTATAAATAGCTCTACAAGCTCAATAATGTATTTAATGTAGATAATAAATAAATAAATACAATAATTATGTAACTTAATAACTAATAGTTCTCGCACATTCTCTAAACACCTTAATAAAATAATTTAATATTATGATAATTCTGAAATAATTTATAACTATAATGTCTGTTATATTGTTGTTTTTTTTATTATTATTTTAATTCTTCAAATTATAAACTTTGTTATTTTGTTTCTAATTTTAGACCTTGTCACGATAAATAATTTTGTTTCATTTTAACACTTTACTAAAATATTGTGAAATATTGTGATTGTATAACTCATGTTGTGTCCATCTGTTATTAGAGATACAATGATAATGTAACCATAACAGGATATAAATTAATGTAATTTGTTTATTGTAATCTCTGTTGATGGTCCTAAATAAATAAATAAATAAATAAATAAATAAATAAACTTGATCTTGAAAAAAGTAAATCTCGCGACAAGCTTTTATCTCTACATAGTATTATTTGATTCAATTCAAAGTTTTTTTTCTTTTTAGAGCATTTAAATAAAAGCTTGTTTTTAATTATTTTTTTACTTATTATTTATTCATAATAAAAATCGCATATTATAGTATCCAAAAAGGTAAACAATGGCTTGTGGATTTTAAAACTGTTAAAATTGCTCAGCGCTTTTAATCCGAAACCGCTGACTGTCAATGGCCAGTGACAAGACCGTTATGTTACCTGTTGGTGACTCCCCGACTAGCATCCATCTGCTGTACCATTCGACATACATGCATGCATCCATGTACCTATCAATAAATGTGACTGAACTCTTGTCCACTGCCTCTATAAGATTTTATCGATCTATAATATTAAAATGCTGAAGTGCAGAACCTTAATATGAAACTCTAGCATTTCTGTCATGAACTGCAAAGTGTGACCTTCAATGCGCACGCGCATACTACGCTCACAGTTAACACAGAGCTCGATCATCTAAATATTATGTACCTAATAAAAGCATATTTTTATCATTAGGTAAACGTTTGTTATTTCTGGAAAAAATATAACTTATATGTTTAAATAAGTATATATTTAATAGTACTCTGCATCAAACAAGTTTGGATAGTTCATTGAACTAATTTTAAAGTTGTTTAAATGTCAGTTGTTACATAGATTTGTTGACTTAAATTTTAATAAAGTTTTCCTGTTTTGTTAATAATATACAATTTCTAGAATACTACAAGTAGGTTGTTTTTATGTTGCAGTTTTTAATACAAGTCATTTCGGTAAAGACTATTAAAATCATTCAACTACATTAAAGTAATGGGACGCCGCCTTTAACCAACGCCGCGTAGTTTTGCACAATACACGCTATCCACAAGCTATCCATAAACCTTAAGTTAGTTATAAAAATATGATTTACGAGCTTTTGCCCGCGGCTCCGCCCGCGTGAATGAGTTTTCCCGGGATAAAAGTCCCGCTTTATATTTTCCCGGGATAAAAAGTAGCCTATGTGTTAATCCAGAACATAATCTACCTGTGTGCATAATTTCATCGAATTCCGTTCAGTAGTTTTTGCGTGAAAGAGTAACAAACATCCATACTTACAAACTTTCGCGTTTATAATATTAGTAGGATTATTTTCCGTAAACACTTCGAAAGACACATCAGTTGTAAATTTATATTAAAAAAAACCCGTTTCATATCTGCCGACTTTTTATCCAAAGATATATTGTACATCATTTAAACATGTGAGTTGAACATCAACTAAGTAATAAAAAATATTTTGTTATTAGATTACGTCTTATTAATTATAATTACTTCGTCAAAATATTAAAGTAATGCCATTTGCAAATGCCATAACATAGATCCATTGATAATTCCAGAGGAGAGAATTCTGCTTCGGTTCATACACAGTTGCTACTACAATTTGGACAAAGCGAAGGTTGCAGCTGAACTCTTCTTCAGTATAAGATCTACAGCTACCGAACTCTTCACAAATAGAGATCCAATGGCGCCTGCAATGCAGAAGACTTTACAGATCTTGTAAGTATTTTTTTTGTAGTAGGTAATTAGTCAACGAGCAAACTGCTCTTCTGATGGTAAACGACATGACTGTCCATTATTAGTACAAACGTCAGTTATTTACCACCGACAGCAATAAAAAAACAATAGATCTATAGATATTTTCACAAATTCTGTATTTGTTGATGTGAATAAAAATAATATTAAAAGTATTATATTTTAAAAAGCTGTTAAAGCTGTACTTCTCTATTGTACCGGCACACTATGGTGGCCGTTTCGACAAATAACAATAGTGAGGTGAAATCCCAATTCATTATCAAAAAAAATATACTAGCCAGCGATCCTATAAGTGACTATCGTATAAGCTTTCGTTTTTTAAAATTTGGATTTCGAAAAGCAAATGCCGAGTTTTGCCGTAAAATCATACATTCCAATAAATTTTACTGCATGTCACTATCCTACTAATATTATAAACGCGAAAGTTTATAAGTATGGATGTCTGGATGTATGGATGTATGCATGTTTGTTACTCTTTCACGCAAAAACTATTGAACGGATTTCAATGAAATTTGGCACACGGGTAGATTATGTCCTGGGATAACACATAGGCTACTTTTTATCCCGAGAAAATATAAAGCGGGACTTTTATCCCGGGAAAACTCATTCACGCGGGCGGAGCCGCGGGCAAAAGCTCGTTGACAATAATGTACAACAATTAGCCCCTTCAACGTAGTTATGAATTAATACGAAACTTGATGAGCGGACAAACGTCAAAACGGCTATCATAGCGAGCCGGTATTATAGTGTCAGATATGAAATGTACTTCCCACTTCCATTTATTAATTGCGGTTATAACGATAACAATTATCTGTGATACCACCGATTGAACAAATTACTCGTTTTTAGTTGAAAAATTTAATTTTATCTCGGAGTATTGGAATTCCAACATTCCGTTTATTTTAATATGATAACGTTGATCACATAAAAATAATAATCATATCTTTAAATTAGACATTATGTATATGTATTTATATTTGTTTGAAACTGAATAAAAAAGCTTTAGTGGTAAAAGTAGCCAGTCACAAGCCACAAATTTTTTTGCAAAGAAATTACAATTATAAAATTTAAAAAATTAAAAGATTTTCCCTACCACCACTTAGGTGAGTGGAACAGTTGTATTGTTTCACCGGTCTTAAGACCCAATGTCTACACTCGGTAGTGTAGCATCATTCGAGCGAGCATTGGGTCGAGTCCCTAACCCTTTTTTTTTTCGCGGGGAAAGACGCGTTATCGCTACCACCACCGGGGGGTCATTGGAACGGTTATGTTGGTTTCACCGGTCTTACGGTCCAATGTCGTTACTCGGGAGTATAGCGTCATCCGAGCCAGCATTGGACCGAGTCCCTAACACTATGTACACCCTACACCGGCATACCAACCACATCCCGTGGTGGCCTTCTTCGGTGCATGCGGAACGGCCCCGGGGTATCTTGTTGCACTAAGATAGAGACTATCCCGCCCTCACACCCGCCACTACAACTCCTGTAAGCCAGGATCAATAATGGCACGCATTTTATGACACCAAGCGGTGAAGCTCGGCGAGTCTCAGGGAACCCTAGTCTGTCTTTATCCCGCAACGAAATTAATCAAATAGAAAGATAGGGAGGAGTTGGAAATATGAATTGTCCACTTCCCTCCATAACAAAGCGGGAGACAAAATAATGAACTAAGGAGGCATTTTAACCTCAAGTATAGGGACGTTTACAACTAGAGAAGCCAGTTGTAAAGCACCACGGATAAAAATTAAATTAAAGGGTTCTATCATTTGAGCTGTCAATTTTGATTCCAATAAAAGGCATGGCAAAAACGCCGGAAAGCACGGAAAGAACCCAAGACCTCAGCATTGCAGTCATACCGTAATACAACTACGCCACCGAGGCAGTATTACTCTCACTTTTTAATATGTTTATAATTTCAAATTAATAATAATGTCCACTTGTATATCGTAGGTCGACAGGCTAATTGACTTAAGCGACATCGAACTATACTATGGAACGTCTTTGAACGAAGAACTTAAAAAAGAAATCTGCTTTCAAAAAAATTGAGAAATATGTTCTGATTCTAAATATGTATAAATAAAACTCAATGTCGCAAAACATGTCGCTTAAGTTAATTAGTGAGCCCATCAATATTAAATACCTTGTTATTATCAAAGTTGGTTAGTTAATGTATTTTTAAAGTGTTAACATATCAGTATCCAGTACGCGATAAATTTATATATTTTTGCGAGTACGAATGCACTAGCGAAACCTTATCTGAAATCGATAAGCAGTAACATACAAACAATTAAGTACTTTATCACTGACCATTCAAGGTTAAATATGATGCAATAACAAACGTATGAAGTACCTCTTTATGTAGATTGCTTATACAAGCAATATATAGCTATACAGCCTCAACTTTAGACTTTAGTGTTTGAGTTTTTGTTATACTTTGCTGAAATGTATGACAAACAACCTGTACTTAGTTGATTTCATGACAAATTTTTGTAAAATTAAATTTCCAACGAGAGTACCATATGAGACTTTTCATGCTTCGATTTTAGATATTTAAACAAATAATCCACTTGTACCGAAATCAAAAATGTTTTGATTTATTATTTTGCTAATTTTCAAACAAGATTTAATTTGTCATTATATTTCGATGGTCGTAAATAATTTGCCATGGTGTGTAGAATATTTTGAATAAAAAGAATACACAAAGAAGCACTTAGAACAATGTATTTTATACATAAAAAACAACTATAAACGAGCAATAAAACTTGAGAATCCAATTTTTACCCACATTTTATTTAACTGCCGTTACCTATAATTAAATGACGTATAATGCCAATTATATAATACATTTTAATGCCGTATCGTTGCATAATACTGCAGTTATATTTAATTAAATTTAATATTAAAACAACTCAAACGCCATCCTTCTTTTCCGTAAACACTTATTATCAGTATTTTATGTTATAACTACATCTATCCTAGGTCATAACTCGTATGCTATGAGAATAACATTTAAACAATTACATTTAAGCAACTTTATGTTATAACATGGTAATGCAATTCGAGTGTGTCATGTCAGGCATGAGGATCCATGCGAAATGACATGGTAATCACTCAATTAATTATGAAAAGATAACTCACGCTATGTATTCCCCATGAGTACCGTATAAATGCAAAATGAATACCTCACAATTTTATGGCAGAGTTCATTTTATTATTGTTAGAAGTATATCCTAGCGGCAGGCCCAATGATCTTACACAAGGTAAGTGTTTGGAGGTGATATAAAATCCAGTGGTGTTAAAATATATGTGAAAGATACGGCGTAGAGATACGATATCTGAATGAAGGAGATAATATACTGGGAAATTACGAAGTACACAATCAACTAAACGTAAGGGAATAACCATCTAAAGCTTTAAAAATAGTCGAGCTGGACAAGCACATGAAAATTATGTCAATATATGAATAGTATCTAAATAATTACTCATTGGTGGCACTAGACTTGCGAATACCGACATCAGACTTATATTTTAAGTCATGAAAGTATGTTTATGACTAAATATTCACTGAAAATAGGTATGCAGTGACAACAGAACATTGCAGTGAAATAAAGAATCACCAACAAAAACAATCATCATGGCAATTGATGTTCGTTTTTTATGCCATGACGAATAAAAATCCCCTAATCATAAAAAGTTCTTAAACCAAACTCTAATCATTACGCGACAAAGTTGCTATTTGTGAAACAATTTACGATAATACTACCAATCGATTCGTCACCTTGGCTTAAGTACATTTTAAGCCTTCTTCACTCGCGTGCATGAATTATAAAGTCATTTCCTTGCATTATTTTTGACATCACAAGGTTTTTTGAAGAGAACGTGATCATACAAGTAGTTAAGGAATTATTATTTCATGTTACCTATTGCAATGATTAGTGTGCAACCTTTGATTAATTATATACGTAGATAAAGTGTCGCGCTACAATGAAACTAAAACAAACAGGCCAACTTTTCTTAAGCTAGTACGCGTGACAGCTGTGTCATACGCTATCGCTGCATCATTCTGCGTATCCTTGTGTGCGCGCATAATGATACCAGTTATTACATGGTTTCTATTAAAACGGGGACAAAATTATGTCCATTGAAAACAACAAAAATGAATTCACTCGAACTCATTTAGTGGGCAACAGCTGGCCTCTATTTTTTTCGACGCTTTTGAAACGTTCAGTGTCTATCTAGGTATATAATTAATCAAAGTGTGCAACATTGAATACATCTCTATGTTAAGAAACCGCGGAATCGATAGTTCTGCATCTATAAAAAACACTTAAAATCCATACCTATTTGACGTATTCTTGTTTTTAATACTAAGCCCAGTCATTTTGAGTGCGTTTTATGCCACGTCGAGGTTTCCTCAGAGGATCAAGACGTCAGACACGTCGATCTGAATATCTGAAATGAAATCTGAATCACAAATTACAGTTTTAAAAGACACAATGCTTGACGTCATTTCTTAACACAATAATATTCTACTATATTTTTATGAAGTTATTTTGATGTTTATTAGAAGTAAACGCAAAGACAATAGACTAATAGATAAAATAGACTATGCCCTGGGTAAACATATAAATTAATTTTAACCCGGAAAGTTTAAAGTGGGCCTTTTATACCGAGAAAAATGCGGGAAATCTCTATTTTAGTGATTCATAAACCTATTCTTACAGGAACCTAGCACAATACGAGACTTCAAAGAAACGTAACATCTGGATATGGCAACTGAACGACCCTGGTCTAGATCGATACGACTACATCCAAGATGCTAAGCTCTTCATGCTAGCTTCAGACTCTTGGCTGATCTCCAATAATTTCCTTGAAGAAGATGATGTCGTCATAATGGATGTTAAGGATGTCACGCTGAAGTTTCTCACCAAGTTCAACCTTTCTGTTGCCAAAAAACTGTCCAAGTATCAGCAGGTATTTTTTTGTTATTAGCTGTTTGGCAATGAATTTAAGATCCTTAAGGCCTCCTTGATTTATACGGAATGCCCCAGAGGATAACATCAGGCAGGACGCCGATAAAATAGTCACTCAGTTTCTGGAACATGCTTAAAAGAAAAGAAAAATAGGAATGTGTATTACGACGACTTCATAAGTTACTTACCATCATGCAGACTTTATTCTTGATTTTTGGAAAAATAACGGGTGGTAAGTCATTGCCGAATTTTATACTTTCTTAAACAAAGGCTACTCTGTTTATGCTGCCCCTCATGCCTTGCGTGCCTATTTTTGCTGGATTACAACAAGCATTCCATTGTCCATTCCGGCACTACCGGTCGTGACACACACTCACGCCTTTTATCCCCGGAGGGGTAGGCAGAGGCGCAACTAGTGCATCCACTTTTTGCCGTGCGTATTCCGTTCCATGATGTGATAGGGGGCGAGCCTATCGCCATATTAGGGATAGATTCCAATTGGTCGTGTACAAATACTAAAAACCCAGCCTGAAACAGATATTAAACGCAAGTGACATAAATGTAATACATACATAGCATCTCGCCTTTTTCCCTTTTCAGAGGTAGGCAGAGATGTTTAACATCCACATTTTAACAGCTATGTTAGTTTCCATGTAATAGGGGGCGAGCCTATTACCACATACCAACTTATAAGCTCAGTATACTGTTCAGAAACAGAATATCACTCTATCCAACCTGAGATTGAACCCAAGACTTCTTAGCAGTTCTACCGCAATATCCCACGAGGCAGTCATAGATCAGCGAGTCCCAAATAGGGATAGAATGATTTTGAGAATAATTGTAATAGTTGTATTTCTATTGTTTTCAGGAAGCGATACCGCTGCGACTAGTACAAATCCACATTGTGAACGCACCTCCTTTCATAGACAAGCTGTATGCCATAATGAAACCATTCCTCAAACAAGAAATTACAAACATGGTAAGAATGTATATTTCACTACTAAGGGAATGTACCTATACCACGTGACCCATTTTTGTAAATTTTTTACCCGCCTCCCTCCCATTTGGTGCTCCCCCCTCGCCCTCTAGTTTACATGTTGTAATTTCTAAATACGGTTTTCAATCATTTTTTGGATACCATACCACCATATTATATACTGCCCACTGCTGAGCACGGGCCTCCTCTACAACTGAGAGGGTTTTTAGGCTTTAGTCCACCACGCTGGCTTAGTGCGGGTTGGCGGACTTCACATACCTTCGAAATTCCTATAGAGAACTTCTCAAATATGCAGGTTTCCTCACGATGTTTTCCTTCACCGTTAAAGCGAGCGATAATTCACAAAGAATACACACATAGCTTTTTAGAAAAGTTAGAGGTGTGTGCCCTTGGGTTTGGAACCTGCGGACATTCGTCTCGGCAGTCCGTTCCACTCTCAACTAGGCTATCACCGCTGTTATTATATATTTTATGTATATTTTTTGCATACAAACAGTTAAAATTAATTTGGCTCATATTATCATGTGCGTCAGTGTTGCCACCTGGGAGTTCTAAAAGCGCAGAACGATGCGCGCCATATTTCCTTTAGACGATATTGACTACTTGACGAAAACCTAAACCCCACCCCGTCCTCCATGTGATCAAGCGTGGTATTTTGAAAATCTCCCTCCCCCTTAAGAGGTTCACGTACCTAGTATGGGTCCCTATACTTCGGTTATTTTACGAAGAGCTCTGACAGCTTCGAAACAATCTATTCTTCGCAAAAACTGTTTTATTCATTAATATGCAATAAATTATATTCTATGAGGCAAACAACTTAAAAAAAAACAATAGTAATCGTCTTTGTTAATTACAATAATATACACTTAAAATTAAAAAGTCCATTTTGGTTTAGAGTAATGAAATAATATTCTTAAATATATTGAAAAACTATGGGTGATATGAGAACGGAACGTAAATGTCTTAGAGCTGGATCATTATTAAACAAATACTTACGATTAATCGTTTTGATTATGAAGATACCATATTAATACAGTGTGTTCATTTTAAATTATGTTATTTGAAATATAAAATAATTATGGATAAATGTAACATGGTTAAATCAATATAGTGAGCATATATCACCCACTTTTAATACATCAAATCGATTTAATTATAGTCATATTTTCTATCGATTCTGCATAAAAATCGGTTTAATTTGCGATCGATTATAATTTCCCATGTCTATTAATATTTGAATTGTCACCTGTAAGAGCTCTTCGTAAAGTAACCGGACTATAATATAAATGCAAAAATTTTAATGGATGTTTGTAACTCGATCAAGCCATAACTGCTGAACGGATCTGGATGAAATTTGTCACAGTGATAAATTATAGTTGGGAATAGCACATAGGAAAAGTAGCAGGACATTTATCACAGAAAAAAGGGTAGTTATACATAGTGGAGCTATGGACATGCTGGTGCATTCATTTTGTAGACAGACATGCCTACGATTCTCGAGATAGATCTGAAGATATCGATTAAAATTGATTTCGGGAATTACGAGGATGATTACCATAGACGCTTTTTTACCTATCCCGCCAATGAAATAGTGACTATGACACCAACGAAATCACAAATAATTTACTGGTGGGAGTTTTGGCGGGAACATGGACGTGCCATGAGGTGCACTTGTTTTAATTAATTATTTTGGTGGTATATTATCCAATATAGTTCTATTAAAGAGCTCAAATGAAGTGAATTGAAATAATCGTGCTAATCAAGTGTTTTTTTTGTTGCCGCCATAACTCCTCGATACAGTCTTGGTAAGGTAGCCACTGCTTTACTTCAACATACTACAGATAATAAAAAAAGACAACCCAAACTTGACATTGGCAAAATGCGAACACAAGTGCCATTAAAAAAAAAAAACAAAAGAAAATACTGGTGGTAGGTCTCTCTATAATATGTAAGAGTCCGTCTGGGTGGGTACCACCGCACTGTCTATTTCTACCACCAAGCAGCAGTGTTCCTACACTGTTGTGTTTTGGTTTGAAGGACATTGTAGCCAGTGTAACTACTAGACATAATGAGACTTAACATCTTATGTCTCAGGATGACGAGCGCAGTGGAATGCCACACAGTACTTTGTAACTCAAGGTGCTGGATGGTGTTGCTACTGTTTATGGGTGGTCGTATCGCTTACCATCAGGCGAACGGCATGCCTATTAATATGTTCAACGCTGCTATTCATGTTGTTAAACATTTGCTTGTTTGTTTACAGGTTCGTTTCCACACACCCGACTCCACAACACTACACGACTTTATAAGCAAAGAAGAACTACCAATGGACTATGGAGGTGAACTTGACAAAATGGAAGTGTTTATGAAGAAATCAATGGAGTTATTTATGAAGAATAGGTAATTATTTTATTTATATAGGATTTTGTAGCCTCTTTTGTAGGAGCGTGTACGGGCTGTGTGAAATGATAGGGTCTTGGGTTCGATTCTCAGGGGTCGTAGCCAAGATGTAATGCAATGCAATCAGCCCTGTATTATATACTGCCCACTGCTGAGCACGGGCCTCCTCTACTACTGAGAGGGGTTAGGCCTTAGTCCACCACGCTGACCTAGTGCGGGTTGGCAGACTTCACATACCCTCGAGATTCTTATGGAGAACTGTCAGGTATGTAGGTTTCCTCACGATGTTTTCCTTCACCGTTAAAGCTACGATAATTGATAACAATACACACGTAACTTCGAAAACTCAGAGGTGTGTGCCTTGGGTTTTGAACCTCCGGACATTGTCTCGGCAGACCGTTCCATTCCCATCTAGGCTATCGTCGCTATCTATAGCCAAGATGCCTTTCTACAACTGTTAACGCTAATAGAAATAAAAAATGGATATAACATATAGTTACCATCGATAAGAGTATCGCTACGGTATGTTATTTTTGACCGAATTCCAAAAAAGGAGGAGGGACTCAAATCGTGTGTTTGTATGTTTTTTTTAATGTATGTACACTGGTTTCTCCGAAAATTGTGAACCTATTTCCGTGATTCTTTTTTTATTTCATAAATTAGGGTCTCGAAATGGTCCCATTTCAATATATCTTGGTTTAGAGTTCATCATTTTATTGAACAGACTTATTCATTCATAACGATTGTACAATGGCATCTTGGATACGTCGCCTGGTCGAGTAACGTTTTCTATGGGTGTTTTTAACTTGATTTGCTGGAGGGTGATCATCCAGAAGGTTTTTATATGGGCTCGGTAAAGTGATTAGTGACCCCACCGCACCTGATGGAAAGTTTTTTTTTTATGGCATTGAATGACGAGACGAGCATACCGTTCGCCTGATGGTAAGCGATACGACCACCCATAAACAGTAGCAACACCATCCAGCACCTTGAGTTACAAAGTACTGTGTGGCATTCCACTGCGCTCGTCATCCTGAGACATAAGTTGTTAAGTCTCATTATGACCAGTAATAACACTGGCTACAAAAAGTGTAGTCCAGATAGTGTCGACTGACCAGAGATGATTCAGTCGACACAATCATGTCGGCCTGTTTTAAACTGAATGGTTGGTCAGGCAGACAGCCGGTTGAATATTTTGCCTTTATGAGACATTCTAAATGTTTGTACCGTAGATTTTGTGGATTTAACTACGGAAAATCCTTAGAGGTGTATTAAAAGGGGCAAAAAAGACACGTAAATTGAATAAATGTTTTTTGCAAAGTTAAAAGTATTTTATTACACACGCAGTGAGCTTTTTATTTTTTTTATAAAATTATACATTTTGAGAGGCTCGTGCTCATGTATGCAATGCAATGCAATGCAATCAGCCCTGTATTATATACTGCCCACTGCTGAGCACGGGCCTCCTCTACAACTGAGAGGGGTTAGGCCTTAGTCCACCACGCAGGCCTAGTGCGGGTTGGCTGACTTCACATACCTTGAAATTCAGAGAACTTCTCAGGTATGTAGGTTTCCTTACGATGTTTTCCTTCACCGTTTAAGCGAATGATAATTGATAAACAATACACACGTAACTACGAAAAGTCAGAAGTGTGTGCCTTGGGTTTGAACCTCCGGACATTGTCTCGGCAGACCGTTCCATTCCCAACTAGGCTATCGTCCAAATAATAATGAGAGTTAAATAATCATTTATGAATTATTTTCAGGGAGCATTTCCTCCACAACAACTTATGGAGGGTGGATAAGAAGTCAAAGAACAAAGATGTTAACACAGAAATAGGTTCCTTCCGGACTTAAGCCATAGATTAAATTTTGTTTTAATTTAACCCCTTACTATAGACACGGAGAATGGACTGAGAGGTCTATACTCAAGAAAATACGGATAGAAATATAAAGCGATCGTTAGACCTAAACGCGAAATGTATAGCACAGACCTTTGATTAATTATATACCTAGATAGAGTGACGCGCTACAATGAAACTAAAACAAACAGGCCAACTTTTCTTAAGCTAGTATGCATGACAGTTATACGCTATCGCTGCATCATTATGCGTATCCTTGAGTGCGCGCATAATGATACCAGTTATTACTTGGTTTCTATTAAAACGGGGAGATAATTATATCCATGAAAAACAACAAAAAATAATTCACTCGAACTCATTTATTGGGGAACAGTTCGCCTCTATTTTTTTCGACGCGTTTGAAACGTTCAGTGTCTATCTAGGTATATAATTAATCAAAGGCACAGACCTACAAAAAAGAGACAGGTATTGGCCGAATAATTGCTTTGTCCCTTTCTATAAAGTGGTCGTGAATTGAATCATTCTCTGTTTATGCCCTTTATCAACAAACATTATTAATCTGTGGTTAAATTATCATCACTGTTTTTTTATTTTCTACAAGTATTTGCCCGCGGTTCCGCCCGCGTGAATGAGTTTTCCCGGGATAAAAGTCCCGCTTTATATTTTCCCAGGATAAAAAATAGCCTATGTGTTAATCCAGGACATGATCTACCCGTGTGCCAAATTTCATCGAAATCCGTTCAGTAGTTATTGCGTGAAAGAGTAACAAACATCCATACATCCATACTTACAAACTTTCGCGTTTATAATATTAGTAGGATTAAATACTTTGAGGCTCGATACACTCAATTCAAACACTGATTAAACATGTTTATTGGTAAAGCTCTATTATTTAATTTGAACATGAATTTGATATTTTTTTATGGAAAAAAAAATATTTTTATATAACTAGAGGAGTTATTAACGGACCAATTTTTTTATATATTTATAGAGTATTTGCCAAGTAATGTACTTGGTAGTGTTCCTATGGTGAAATGTGACAAATTGGAGCAGATGTAAGCTATTTAGATAATATATATGAGATAAGAGAAATATTTTTTTAAATGACAAAATAAAAGAATTTTTCTGTAATAACTTATCTTTATATTGTTTTAATTTTAGGACAGTACTTAATATCTTAATTGGTATATAAATCCTACTTGTAAGTTGTACTGAGCTATTTTATCACCAAAAAAGCAAATGACTTACCTACCTGATCATGATACAGGACCTAGTACAGGAATTGTCATGTCAAATACAGGACATTGGGAGATACTTGAAAAAGAATTAAAGCGTCAAAAGTAGTAAATCTACGCTCTATAATCTAGATAATATTATACTTGTGAATGGGATGGCTTGACTTAGAAATAACATAGGTTGCAGACCAAAAACTAAATTAATGCTAGCCTAGCTCGCATAGCTGAGATGTGTTTTGATTTTTTTTATGATATTAAATGACGAGACGAGCATGCGGTTCGCCTGCTGGTAATCGGTACGACCGCCCATAAACAGTAGCAACAACATTCAGCACCTTGAGTTACAAAGTACTGTGTGGCATTCCACTGCGCTCGTCATCCTGAGACATAAGATGTAAAGTCTCATAATGTCCAGTAGTTACACTGGCTACAATCCCCTAATCGCTGATGTCTCAATCATCTTCCAACGACTGCCCTGAGCCGAGGCTCGTACCCCACTTAGGGGGTGCCCTCAGCGTGGTCGTTTAAATGTAAAGGGTTGGAGCGTCTAAAGCGTTCGCCCGAAAGTCCGGTGTGGTCAGAAAAGCCGACTCGCGTCAGGCTACTGACCGTAATGTCCACAAAAAAAAAAAAAAAAAAAATGGCTACAATGTCCTTCAAACCGAAACACAACAGTGCATGTACACTGCTGCTTAGCGGTAGAAATAGACATTGCAGTGGTACCCACCCAGACGGACTCTTACATATGAGAGACCTACACCAGTAAATGTACCACCAATAAGTATATGTTTGCTGTAACGCTCATTTTTACATGTCGTCGAGGATAGTGCAATACCGCGTAAGTGATAAAAAAAGTCCAATTGAGATTGAACCATACTACACTAAACTTAGCATTGATAATACAACACTTTTTAAAATCACTTACTCGGAATACCGCATGCAATAGCACTATCCCCGACGATGTGTTGTGTTCTTTCACTTTGCGCGTGTCGCTGCTCTGGTGTTGCGCGCTTAAAAACACAAGTGTACAGTCAGCAGCATAAATATCTGTACAAAATCAAAATTTCAAATCGTCGATATACGCTTTAAGTTAAACTGAAATATTTTTTTCTTCGTTTGAAGTAAAGTAAATACCTTTTATTTTATTTTTGTGAAGAGAAAAACAAGGTTAGTAAGAACACAAAAGTATGTAGGCAATTTGAAATTTTGAATTTGTTCATCTACTTATGCTGCTGACTGTACGCGCCGCTAACGTAATAGGGCTGTTTCCTATGTTTGATTTTGTACATTATTTTACATGTAACAGAAAATAATATGAAAAATAAATTCTTCTGTAAAATTAGAATCAAAATTGGTTGATAACTAAAGCAGTTATTCATATTTGAAATATTGTTGTGAGCAAAAGTGGGGTCGTGGTGGGGATATCGCGTCATCTCTTTCGCACGCACGCAGCGTTATGGCTGGGGACACCCGGTGACGTCACATTCTGCTGTTTCCGTTATCTGACAGATGCCCCTTCCACCGAACTTCAAAGCTTTATAACTCATTTATTATTGATTGTATTTTAAAGATTCTTTTTCCTCTAGATTTTAGAAGACATACATTTTTGATAAATGTATTAAAAAAAAGTATTCAACTACCCTACCTACATCTTAGTTGTGGATATTTGGGTCTGAAAGTAGAATAAAATAGATTCGCCAATCACTATTTAAACATAATATTATGTTGCTAAGTAAATGTTTATGTGATAGCTAATTTCATTTTAGTATATGTAAATAGATGGTTGCTTTTATGTATTTTATGTATAGACAAGATTAATACTTTAAATTTAAATATTTTTTTAATTTAAAAATTTTCAGATAACCTTGAAAAATTACTAAATGCTGACATATTAATTTTTACTTTATGCTGACGGTATAATGGGGAATATTTTTAACTTTTTTAAATACATAAGGTGCGTTGGGGTAAAATCGGACATTTTTTTTAAGGAGTTAAACAGTGTTTGTGAATAATTTTTTACACGAATTCTATAGACAATATCATAATACATCTTTGACTTGTCTATGTATTATTAAACATACTAAACGATGTATATATATATATTTTTATTAATAACGGTTAACGTTCTACGAGGCTTTGAAAGGCTACCATACTTTTATAAATGTGCGGGAAAGATAGGACCTTCACAGGTATAGTTCGGACTACCTTCTAAAACATTAATTCTTAAGGGGATTCTAAAATCAATGGAAGGAGTACATTCCGAGCGTTGACGTAATTGATACAATTTCGAAATATTAAATAAATACCTTAAAATATTTTTGGTAGGAAAGTTTGTTTGTTAAAAAGTTCTAAGAATCCGATCTTAACCATAACAAGCAAAATTGCATACATTTTGGTCCCAAATTGGTGTCTATGAGGTGTATAGTCCGTTCTTTAACGGTACATAATTTAACGGGTTAAGATAGGATCTCAGCAACCAGACGTGTTACGATAAGTTTTAATAAACAAACCCCAAGTTTATTTACTGTATAGTACCACATAGTTCGAAAATCTATTAAAAACCGTAAATACTCATTTAAAATTACACAAATTCTTGCATGGGGATAGTTCGGATCTTCACGGGAACGGCGAATTTTAGTTGTTCTTCTTATTGGCACCTAAAACACGTCCTACTTGTCGGAATCACTCGTGCACACTGGCAGGACGTGAGGAACAAGATGGCTCCGCAGGCAGTGTTGCCAGAAACCAAAAATCATAACATAATAGCAAGTTATTCGATTTATCTGATGTTATCCCTCCTACGATCTTACCCCAACGCACCTTAGATAATAACAACTTTGTTGATTTAAAATTTATACCTAAATATCTTACGTACCTACGTATTGGTGTTTCTTGTGGTTCTATTTTTATTGTTACTGCGCTTTTTTATGTGTTTAAAGATACTTTAGTTTAATAAAGCTTACTTGTTATAAACATGACTGCCTCGGTGGCGTAGTCGTAGTACGGTACGACTGCAATGCTGGGGTCTCGGGTTCGATGCCCGGGTCGGGAAAAGTGATATTGGATTTGTCTTTTCAGTATCAGCCCGGAGTCTGGAATTTGTGCCCGATATGTCGATAGGCTCGCCCCCTATAATATCATGGGACGGAATACGCACGGCGAAAAGTGGGTGCACTAGTTGCGCCTCTGCCTACCCCTTCGGGGATAAAAGGCGTGAGTGTATGTATGTGTATGTATAAACACTGATCTGAAATGTAATGATGTTTTTTAATAAAGACTATGGCTGTTTGAATATGTGTTTTGTATACTCCAAATGTAAGCATACATTTTTAAATACCAGTTTTTACACGGTTGTCTACAGGTCATTTTTTGCATAGAGAATAAAAATACAAGTTATACTTGATAGTGAAGCATGAATATTCATATTATCATATAGCAGGCACAATCGCCTAGTTCCGGAGTCGTAGAACTTGGCAATGAAACGCAGTATAAGATATTTAACCGCGGTTGGCACTAAACGATCCTAATAGCTTTTTTCGATCAATCGCACAAATGGACCAATAAAGTTTTTTTGACATGCGTAGATACAAAATGCTTATTTTGATTGGTCTATTATCTAGATCGAATCAAAGATTAAGATTGTAATTAATTGAAATTGGCCGTAGCTCGCAAACGAAGTAGTACGTACATTTATACCAATTTGCTCGCGGATATCCTCAGTCCTCACCCTAACCCTTTCCGGGATAAAAGTAGCCTCTTCCTCATTCTCAGATAATGTTCCTATTGGTGGTAGTAGTTTCGTAATTGGAAAAGTACCTAGGTACTAGATCTAGAGATTGAGGGGAGATGTAGGAATAAAATTGACATACAGATAGACGGACAACAAAGTGATCCTATAAGGGTTCCTTTTTTTTAAGGTACGGAACCCTAAAAATACTGAAATAGATAAACCTCAGAACAATAACTAATGCACTTAGTTATTGTTCTGAGAGATAAACGCTACTCGTCATATAAGCCGACCAAATACAAAAGTCACACTCTAATCTATGCTTTCTAATAAATGCTAATAAATGGTGAGTACTATCTGCATTATTAGCTGTTTAATACGATAACTGACTGCCTCGGTGGTGTAGTTGTATTACGGTACGGCTGCAATGCTGAGGTCTCGGGTTCGATCCCCGGGTCAGGCAAAGTGATTATGGATTTTTCTATTCAGTATCAGCCCGGAGTCTGGAATTTGTGCTCGATATGGCGATAGGCTCGCCCCCGATCACATCATGAGACGGAATACACGAGGCGAAAAGTGGGTGCCTTAGTTGCGCTTCTGCCTACCCCTTCGGGGATGAAAGGCGTGAGTATGCGTTTTAATACGATGACTGTCAAATAAAGGAGATGTCCATTTTTTTATGGGTGCTGGGCCTCAAAATCTAACCAGGCTCAAACTTTGTGGATATGACGGGGCAAAATATGGATCTAAGATCTATTAAAAAATATTTTTAGATTCCTCCATTTATAACCAACTTTATTAAAAACGTTCATATTAAGTGTAGTTTCTAAGCAAAATAAAATTACATAAGTCTTAAAATCGGAGGACTTTAAAAGTTATACGATTTATTGCAAAAGCCTAGTTTTTGGGAGTACTATCCAAATATATGTTAAGTATCTTGGTTAGAATTTTGGGATTGTTTTGGACATGTCCTTTACTTGAAACCTGTGAAACAGATCCTTACAATATTTAGAAATTCATTTTCTTACACTGTTTCCAATAGCCTAACTAGGCTCCACTCCCAACTGGGAGTGGGAGCGGCGATAGCCTAGTTGGGAGTGGAACGGACTGCCGAGATGAATGTCCGCAGATTCAAGACCCAAGGGCACGCACCTCTGACTTTTCTAAAAAAAGTTATGTGTGTATTCTTTGTGAATTATCGCTCGCTTTAATGGTGAAGGAAAACATCGTGAGGAAACCTGCATACCTGAAAAGTTCTCTATAGGAATTTCAAAGGTATGTCAAGTATGCCAACCCGCAATAGGCCAACGTGGTGGACTAAGGCCTAAACTCTCAGTTGTAGAGGAGGCCCGTGCTCAGCAGTGGGCAGTATATAATACTGGGCTGGTATGGTATGGTTTGGTTTCCGTTCTTACCCTGCTTTTATTTAGAGAACACACGTAGTCGGGTTCCAGGATAACATATAGTTTGTACCTACCTAAAACCTAGGGACTTACAGTGCATCTCAGTCAAGCTAATCGGTATATTGTGACTAGAATGTATGTTATCCACTGGATTATGGAAGGCAATCAACTTAATTTTTATTACCTGTGATCACTGATTTATCTACTTTCAAAGTGCCTCGTGTATTACCTTGGTAAATTATGTACAACATTGTATATAAATACAATTATGAACATTAACTTTGATCTCTATCTAAGATAACTGTAATTATAGTTACATTACCTGTCTTAAAATGTACTTCTGATATGTACTATGTACGTAACCGTACTTTACTATGTACAGTCAGCAGCATAAATAGTTGAACAAATTCAAAATTTCTAGTTGCCTAAATACTTTTATGTTCTTACTAAACTTTTTTTCTCTTCACAAAAATAAAATAAAAGAGATTTACTTAACTTCAAACGCAGAAAAAAAAAGTTTCATTTTAATTTAACGCGTACATAAGAGATTTAAAATTTTGATTTTGTTCAGCTACTTATGCTGCTGACTGTACGTAACCGAAGTACATTTTGGCACAGTCGTAGTTTCATCTTAATTGAAGTTTTTAAACTAGCAGTTCCACGTTGTATAGAAATTGTTTACAGCTGGCACAAACTAGATAGTATTACTGTATGGTAAAGCAGCATGATAGTGACAGCTTGCTGTAGCGTTAGCCTGTAGTTTGCGAAACTGCCGTAGCCCCAAAAAACTTCAATACCTATCTCTATTCATTTCTCTTAAGAGGCCAAAGGATCCTTGATTCTGTAAAAAATATGAGTGTTTGTAGGCGGTAAAGATAATAACATCAGATGAATAATTTGCTTTTGCTGTCTGCCAAACCGCACTAGGCCAGAGTAGTAAGGGATTCACCGATACTGGAGCAGGTTCGACGGCCGGTCCGCGGCGCTCCGGCGGCTGTTCGCCGTCGTTTTCGATTGCTCCAGATTCGGCCCGCGGCACCCGCGAAATGATTTGATACCTACCGCGGATTAATTTGATACCTACCGCGGATTAACTTGATACCTACCGCGGATTAACTTGATACCTACCGCGGATTAATTTGATATCGACCGTGGATTATTTTGATAACACCCGCGAATAAAAATTATATCGTCCGCGGAATCCATTTCATATCACCCGCGAGGTAGGTATGAACCACGAATTTGTTCATGGTCTACGGTTCCCTTAAGCTTGTACCTTTTCCCTGTTCGTTGTGCTTTTAACTTTCTACTTTCTATCGGCGATCCTTTTTTTATTTGAAGGATGCAAAGGTCTTTGTCGCGTATTTCTATTAACTCGTGTTTCTATGCAAAAGCCGTTTAAAATTACTTAATAGTTGCCCTTTACGCATTACGAGCATTGTTTATGATAGATAAAGCAACATTTTCCCTGTTTCGTTGTGTTTTAGACTTTCTACTTTCTATCGGCGACCCTTTTTTATTTGAAGGATGCAAAGGTCTTTGTCTCGTATTTCTATTAAAATTACTTAATAGTCACCCTTTACGCATTACGGGCATTGTTTATTATAGATAAAGCAATCGTTACAATACACCATACCTTTCTCAAATTCTAGGTAAAACCCTTTGGGTCTTCTCATTGTCATAATAATTACGGTTCCCATTATTCACATTACCTGATATTACGTATTCAACGGAACATTTAAGGTGAAAGTCGAAACATGTTGGATCTTGTCTGCAAGGAAACAATACTCCCTCTCCATATAAAAGACCGACTCAAAATCACATGGTATCGTATTCCACTCTGTGCTCTACTCGAAGTGTGATCTCCAGTTGTGTGTAACAGTGAAGTGATAGTAAAATTGTGAAATAGTTAAATAGTGAAAGTGTTATAAAAATGAATGTAAGTACCTTTATATACTTTGATCTAAAAGTGTTGTAACCAGATGTTTCATTAATTGTTTATGCCATGTGTTGTCCACCAGGTTAATACATTTTAGCTATCTTTGATGTCTTATTAATTTATCATTGTTACTAATGTGTACATGTATACTTCGCATACCTATAAGTATTTATCATACAGTACTTACTTAACCGATGATTAAAACAGTTTCATTTCATTTTGTTACAGTTTTCTGAAAATACTTTCAAAAACTACTATTATGCTGAAGAAATCGACGAACCTAGTGATGAAGAAGGTACACTCGCCTTTAAAGTAAAAAAAGCGATAATAGCAAATAAAAGACCGATTGAATGCAACAGCATTGATGAGTTTTTCGAAAAACCAAAAAAGAAGAAGACAACAACAAGAAAGTCATCCAGTGTTGGTCGATCGACGAGCGGTGGTGTTTCATACATCCGATCAAACAGCGATGACAACAGTTCTGCATCACATCTCATAAAAATTGAGGTGTATGAAGTGAATAAAATAAAAAACATCGCACCGACGGAACATTGGAAACACGCTGATGTGCGAGTTAAATATTACGCGGAAAACGACAGTGATAAGAACTTGCAAAGTGTCAAGGACACTATATATAATATAACTAAACAGTTGGCTAGTAAGGACGATTGTGTGAAATACTTTATAGACACAGACAAATGAACAAAAGTGCCAGTGCGTGTCAATGTTTTAATATCATAACTTTAATCATATGCTTTGTACTACTATTATTGAAATAAGAAACTATTATTGTATTAACTGTACTTAAGAATCTACCTGTTTAAATTTAACTTACATTGTATTGTATTTAAACTTTGTACTCTTTTAAGTTACATACTTAATAGATTAATTTGTTTTTGATTCTAGAACTCTTTGTGAATTGTGTTATTGCTAAGTATTATTGTAAATAGTTATAAGTCTTTTTAGTGTTTTTTCATGCTCATGCTTACGATTGTAAAGTTATTGGGAACATTCATAAATTGTTTGGAAGAATTATAAGTATTGTATGGGGTTATTAATCTTCAATAAAGAAAAATCATTCATTCATTTTCATATTTCATTTATTCACCTCAAAACATGATTTAAATAAACCATTTAAAAACACATCATTGCATATTGTATTATCACTAAATAATACTTGAAAATCTTTGAGACTCTTACCATAGTATTTATAATACAGATACATTAAACAGTACTCTCCACAAACTATAGTAAAGTCATTTTGAATTCGACTTGTATTGTAATTCCACATTCTAGAATTTCTCGCTAAAAACATTCGATGGTATCCTTGAGGTGGTCGACCGTATGAATCAAAGTACTGTCCAAAACCATTCTTATCTATGTGTATGGCGACCCAGTGAGAACCTGGTTTGTTATCAGAGTCTAAGTTGCTAACTACGTATGTAGGAGTTACCACATATATTGGTAGACGATTGGCTGCATATACATTATATTCAATACTTGGATCAATTTTCTTTAAGTAATTCTGTATTTCTATTGTATTCATTTTTATTCACCGTATTGCTGCAGAATCTTATCAGGTCGAATGATAAAGTGGTAATGTCTTATATAAGGTTAACAAGACACTATTATGGTACTTATCAGCCAAGTTGACTCTTGTTGTGGGGTTGCAAGGATTATAGTAAAACAAAGAACTTAATATTTTATGAATTCGTTTTATTGGTAACTTAAATCTAACAACAAATCTGAATTACATTATTCACGCTTAATCTAATCTTAAACAGTAAATTTTGTGTTCTTAACTACTATAATCTACTGAAATATTGCGGTTTTTATCTATTTCAATAACATTATCAAACTCCGCATAAACAATGCAATTAATAGTTTGTGATAAAGCTGTTTCAAAACGCACTTCTAATCTCACACTACCATGCTTTACAAGATTCCAATGACTTGCAGAGTTTGCTGATAAATCAGGTGTCAAATCAAACGCTAACATACAATACCCTTCAGCGTATTGTTCTCGGGATATCCCATTACCTTCATTGAGAAAGTGTATACCTGTTCCAGAAAACAATGTATGATATACTGAAGTAAAAATTTTGTTCTCAAATGAGGGTTGTAAAGCCTTTGATGGTATTTGTTGACCGTCTATATATAAACTAAAAGTATTGATGTCGTAATTTTGAAAGTTAAATGGGTTCTTAGTGAGGTTTCCATTGAAAGCAGCGTTATTTACAAATCCCACTATACACCTTTTAGGTAATTGTCCTAAGAAAATGTTATCTAGAGTTTTTCCTTGAACACCTGATGGTATTGTTAAAACTTTAACTTCAGCTCGAGTAATGGGGTATTTAGCTGTGGTAGAAGCTAAGACCTTTTGATGAGCAAGTAACACGCTGGGATTGATTCGTGCTCTACGAATAATCAAAGATGCATCCGTAATAGATACCTTTAATTTAAGGTCACCTGTAGAGGCCATGAGATTGAAATTTTCTCTAGAACGAATTAACTTAACACATATATCAACACCATTGATTAAAAATTTTTCTTGATTGAATAAATCACCATGTAAGTGACCAATCATTTCCATTTCTTTACTTTCACTAGATAATTCTTGCCTCTTAGTAAATCCTTTATTAGTATCATCGGTGGAATCCATTTTTCCAGCTGTATCTTCATACCATAAACCACAGGTGAGGTGAGATTTTTTTGCTGCAGGAGCATAGTTCAATAAGTTTTCTATATACGCACGATAAGCATATGTGTTATTGGGTGGTGATACAAGTTTTTGATTTAAGTAGACATCAAGTTGACTGAAGAGTGAGTGCAACCAATTATTCACCGGAGCAACGACTGTAGATGCGGTTAGTTTGGTGTTATCTTGATTTACTATTTTCGCTTTCAAGTGAAGTAACGTATGAGATAAATCTATGTAGTCATCTCCTGCTCCAGGAATTTGAAATTCTATAGGACCATCATCGGCAAGAGATGAAATTGGTTTATAATGGATCCAAATTCCACTTTCAATGCTAGTTTGAGTTGACGGCAATGCAAACAAATCCAATTCGGACTTTATACATTCACAGGAATGACTATGTAAAAAAGACATTTTGATTAATTGTTAGAAAATATGTCCTTGATTTGTTTTTGAGTAATTTTTGATTTTTTTAGAGCTTTCACTTTCGCGGTCAACGACGGACTGACTCCAGGTAGACGTTTTCGTTTTGTTATATATCCGGATCCAGACATATTGATTTTATCTATTTTTTCATCAGCCTTGCGTTTCAAGTTGGAACCAACTTCTTTAAGACGTGCTTTTATTGAATCTTCCATTGGTCGCGCACTAACCATATCTGTCAATAGACCAACACCAGCGCTCAATGCCTCTTTACCAACAGCTCGAACACCGCTACATAATAATGGTAAAACTGACCTAAACAATCCCCCAAGAAAACTACCAATTCCATGTCCTTTTTGATAAGGCGCCCCTTTATATACCACCCCTATACCTGAACCAGCCTGATGAGAATAATAGCGTTGATAAGGACATATCATGTTGGAGCGTTCAAAATGCATTATAATTTTTTAAAATGTAGTTTAACACACACCGTTCCAAATTGAAATGGTATCTTTTGTCCGGTGCTTGACCTTATATCTATTTCAATGGTATCGAATTCTCTTCGCATTACCGATAAGTAATGAGGAGGTGAAAATACATGCATTTTATTGGCACCATAGATGTATTTTGAAGGATCTAATGGTATTACTCTCAGAAGAGGTGTCATTACATCACCTACAATTTGAGGTTCAACTATATCACAGTAAACGAATAGTTGAGATGGTAACCCTAAATGTAAATTAGCTGGACATTTAGCTAAATTCTTTTCAACAAGGTTTCTGTTTGGTTCAAATCCCAACTGTAAGCCTAGTTTAGGAGATAATGTTACAGATTTTATTGATTCGTCTAACACAGAAACAGAAACGAATTTAGATATATTATCGTAGCGGAATTTGATTTTTTCTCTTATATTATTTAATGCTGATAAAATATGGTTAATATTATCATAGTTTGTGGCAGGTATGTGGGTCTTATAATAAACTGTAGATAGTTTGTCTTCATTGGGCATTTTCATGATTTTTGTTATGTAAATAACATTCTCATGATCTTGAACAGTAAACATGGTGCATGGATATTGGAATTCAACGATTCCTACACACCATTCTCCTTCCAATATTATGGGTTTGGGTAATTTTGTTGAAAAAATTGATGTTTTGTTCTCAGGAAAATATTCCATTGAACTATTGCTAAGTAAAGTTAAATAAAAATCTTTAATCATATTTTTTTTAAACTGGAAGCTAAAATCCAACTATTAAATTTGTTTGGATAACCTTTCCACTTAACTAACACTTGTTGTCTGCTGCCAGAGTAACGAGAGCGAATTATTTTATCAATCTTGTGTTCAATGGTGGGGTCATAAATGACCTTTTGTAATTCTCGTTCATAAAACGTTCCTACTATCTCCTCACCATCTAAATCTTTTATAGTATAAACGGGCCATGGAGTACGTTCTATTATAGAAGAAATCACAAATATTTCATCGCTCCAATTAGATTCATAACCTTTTTGGAATACATGTTTATATTTAGTTATTCTGACATGGTCACCGACATGAAACATAGGTAGTATAGTTTTTGATGATTTTTCAGATTTTTCATATAAATTACTCCAAACAGTCATTATATTATTAGAATTAACATCTGAAGGACACATTTTAATACTAGAATGGAAACTATGATTGTAAGAGTGTATCAAATTCTGCAAAATATCAATATATTTATGTGTATTCTTGTGTGTAAAATAGCGCCACATCTTCATTTTTAGCGTTCTTTGAAATCTTTCTACAATGCTTGCTTTGATGTCTGGATTATTTGTCGTATAGTAATTTACGTTTTTTGTTTTAAAGCATCTTTGAACATCTTTCGATACAAATTCAGTGCCTTTATCAGATTGAATGTGAGTGGGTGTAGTATTAGCTTCATTAAATATACTGTCGAAACACTTTTTTACGGTTTCTGAATTTTTCTTTTTCAAGGGTCTAGCATATGCATATTTGCTAAAAACATCAATAACACAAAGAATGTAGTTGAAACCTTTATTATCTTTAGAATAAGTCCGCATGTCGCTTAAGTCAGCTTGCCAAAGTTCATTGAGATTAGAGAGAACGTATTTGTTCCGAGCGAATTTTCTATGTACTGGTTTGTGGAGTGTATACGTAGATTGGGATTGCAACCAGTTTTTAACTTCTTCCTTTTTCATTTTACCTTTCATAGCTTTTGATAATTTGTCGATATTGCTATATCCAGCTGGGTGTGATACATCATAATAAATTTGATCTATTTCTAATAAGGGGTCCATTTTTCCCAATCAATCTTTTTCTTAATTTTATTCGCGTGTTTATCTTCGCTCGTTGGCGTCAAATATACCTCTGTGTTTTGTGGCGGTTGTTCTTCGATGGCGTTTTGAAGTCGAGCTATGTACTCACGTCTTTTTGGATTGCCAATATATGTTAAAGGTACTTTTAAATCCTTTAACGCTTTAGCAAATTTTTCCCAACCAGGTGGGTCGTTGTTTTTTAATGGTCGCAGTGTATCGCTTACTAAATCGATAATGTTACTGTTAGGAATCACTTCATTATCTACAATCACTGTGCCAGCATCATTCCAATAAATTTTGTTTTTATTTAGTGACACCGAATTCAATAACAACTCACCTTTTTTTACATATGTTTTTGGTATTAAATTTAAAATTTGTTTTGTTGAGTAGGAAGGTTTTTTTTCGAGTGTAAAACTTTCTTGTTGCTTCTCTTCATCACTCAGTGTCTGACTGACAACTACATCTTTATTCTTGATATCATTATTTATATTAAAAAATTTCCAGCTTTCAGATGTGGGTTTAATGTTATCGTCATTTGAAGTTATTATAGGGAGTTCAATGGGACGACGATCTTCTTCCATAAAGTGAAGATATCTTTGTAAAATTTGTAAGTATAATTTACACTTTTTTCGATCATCCATATTACTGTCGAGTATTTTTTCCATTTCACTATCTAAACGAGAGGTAGGATTTTCATTTCTTTTTTGATTTAACTTATCTATTAAGCTTGGATCAACTAACAGCATTTTTTTAGCGTGTTCCATTTTTAAACTAGTCCACTTATCAATCCACTCAAAATAGAACCCAATATAATCGGAAGAAATGCACCACCTTTTTGAACTATAATATTCTTTCTTATTTTATTTGTACTTTTACGTACCAATTTTCGTAGTAGATTTTTATACTTTTTTAGTTTACTCTTTGATTTTTCTTCAAGTTTTATATTTCCTTGTAAAACGTTATGAATACATTCACATACAAAATTAATTTCGTTTTCGTTACAGACTTTTAAAAGAGCTTGTTGATGTTTTGGTTTAAGTTTATAAAGAGCATTTAATAAGTGTTCATGCGTCTTTAAGCGTCGATCCATCATTTGTAAATGACGGGTATTGGTTGGTTCTTGACATATTTAAACTCTTTTGTGGGAATGTACACTGTAGAATGACCATCAGATGGAAATATCTTTGATTTAATTCGACACATGTCAAAAGTGTCTTGTTTTAGATCTATCATCAAATAGCCATGTGCTTCTTTTGTAGCATCTCTGTAAGCATCTTCTATGAATTTGCTATTTTCTGGTGATACTTGCCGTGCTAAGTAACGTATTTGAGTTTTATCACGTGGGTTTTTAAAATAAATTATGTAGTTTGAATTCAAAGAAATGTCTCTTTGTCCTTTACCTTGATGAAATAAATTTTGAGTAATGTAAAATACACTCAAGTTCCTATGATGACTACCTTTGGTAAATATATCAACAACGCGACCATCAGATTCCCTCATGAGATCGTCGATAATAATAAGGTTAGCTTCCTTTCCATCAAACATATTCAAATCTGGTATACCCTGATAATAGTTTACATTTGGTAAATTATATAAGGGCTGCATTTCATCAAAACACCAAGTAATTTGATGAAAATTGGTGTTGCACACCTCATTAATATGTTTAATAAAGTTTGTTACAAAATTAGACTTTCCACATCCACTTGGACCTGCAACTATGGCAGTAAAAGGATGATAAAAATGAAACATTTTTAAATACACGTGTGAACTCTAAAAGCGTTTCGGAATGAATAAAACCAGAAGTTACGATTGAATGTATTATATTTGATTTTGTTTTACATACAAAGATTACATATACAAATACTTTGAAAAATGATCACATAGCTGTTTTGAAAAATATTACAGTAAGAAAATTATTATAAAATAAAGTTAAATCAGGTATAACAAATAAGTAACTACATACATTAAAATTTACATCTAATTTTTCATGATATTATACAAAACAGTTGTCATAGTAAAACAATAAAAAAAAGATAGTACATAATAAAGACAGAACTTTAAGTTATTAAAAACCACAATTAAAACACACACACACACACACATTAACATACATATTTTCGTTGTACAGAAATCGTTGATAAAATCAAATGTCCTTTATTTTATAATGACCCCATGCAAGAGTATCTGTTGAATTTTCTATTAAATAACGTTTTGTGTCATTGTGTGATAAAGATATTTTATTAATTTTTTGTGTATATATAGCATGTTTAATTGATTTAAATCTTATCATTTCGCTGTATTGCGTTTTCTTTTCATATAAACATGATTTATAATCGGTAAGACAAAATTTTTTTGTTACACTTTTGTTAATCCCTTTTGCTTTACATATACATTTATTCTGCACATCCATTGCATACATTTTAGAGCGAAGACCTACAAACTCTTTAAGAATATTACCATTATTTTCGTCTTTAAAAAAACCTAACCGTTTTTTATTCAATAATGGTAAACCATATTGATTATTTGGTGGATAGTCGGACGTATCAAAGTAGTTGACTAAATCAAGTTTTATATCAGCATAATAATTTTGCGTAAATATTTGATATATTAAGCTATCGGTATCAGTATATAGTAACTTAATATTATCTTGATATTTTATTTTCATATAATCGTAATGGAAATCGTATAGTAATGTTTTAGATATATCTAAAATACAAAAACCGAGGTAAATTGGTTTATTATATAAAACGTTAGTTTTATTTAATTGTATTGCAACTAAGCTCTCTGAGAATATAGATAAACTATGGAATTCTGGTCTTGCTATCAAAGATTGAGCACCTTGAGTTTTACCACGATTTAACCAATGATTAATTAATTTGACATTAACTCGTTTTCTTACATTTTCCATTGTTTTACCAAAAACAGAATTATTCATAAGTTTAAAAAAATCTTTCTCAAAATCTGAAGTGGCTAATGAACGCATATGAGTATTCAAGTCTATGTAACTTTTCAACCACGCGGATTGTTCAAATTTTAAAATTCTATGTACTTTAACCAATCGGAGACCATTTTTTAAACATTGCTTAAGGTTTCTATAATGAATGACGTAATTTTTTTTATTTTTTAAATTTGGGATCAGTTTCCTGTCTTTGCTGTTTCCTAAACATACGTTTTCTGGACAAAATGGAAAATCTGAATGAAAATCATGTAAATTTTTTGAATATTCTAAATCTACTTCCAATATTAAACCATGTTTGGCATCATCGGCTATATTAAAATCTCTATTTATATCGACCCATTCAAATTTGCCTGTTGGGAGACATTGGGACATAGCCCAACCATAAAGGTTATTTGCGTCTAAGTACATCAAAAATGAAGATGGTTTATCTGAATCGTATTCCGACATAAACATGTTATTTGCCACTGCATGTCTATTGCTGCATTGTGATATACCCCCCCGAATATTATTCGCTATAAACGTAACCTTGTCGATATCTGTTAAAAGTTCCAAATTTATTTTGGTAAAATTTAACATAGCATCCCAACTTAAACCAGGTGCTGTATAATAGTGGGCAGGATCTAAACCGTATGTTTTAAGACAGACATCCCTAAAGTTTTCAAATATATCTGCTAACAACAATACATCTGTTTTTAAATACAGGTCTGAATATTCACCCATGTTTTTACAATTAAAATGATTCCACACGTCTTGAGCATGATGGTATTCACTTTCTGTAATGTGACTATCATTTAAAGAACTATAAAATTGATCGCGAGTGGGAAGAGAAGTTATTTTTAAAGAATCAAATGTCGTCATGTATTCGTATGGATAAACACCTTTTCTTATTAAACGTTTAAAATCTTCTTCACATGGATATTTTAATTTGAGTTCACGAAATTGTTCAAGTAATAAGTTCTGAGCTAATTTGTTAAGGCTACTTGACATAAATTTAAAAGAATCAAGAAATCGTAATTTTATAACTCTGTTATTGATTTGTAAAACTTTAGAAAAAGAAATATATTTTTCCTTGTTCTCAGGAATAAGTTCAATGTCACCTTTCTCGAAATCAAGACCATGCACTATGAAATGAGCGTCATAATTACTTAAATTATGTAAAAACACTGGCACAAAATTAGGAGCTTTGTATTTCTGAGAGCATACTCTATGAGCTACACCTTCATATGCACCAGTATGCCAATTATAAGATATTGTTCTATCCACGTTTAATTTAGTAGCACAAATGTAACAAGACTCACTTTGATTGATATTTATTTTATTTTCTTCAGTTAACGGTAATGGTGATTTGACAAAAGAATTCTTTTTACAAATATTTTCTAAATCTGCGTAAATGAATTGCATAAATTTTAGCGCACAATCTTGCCCTGTATAAGACCTATATACTGAAAGATTATCATCATAAGAACATTTAACATAATACCCAAAACTATACGTTTCATGTTTTTGAATATTAACAGTTGATGATTGATTTGGATTGTTAGAACAACTCTCTATTGGTTTTAAAAATGCTTCAAAGTCAGCATACACAACGAATGGAACTCTTAATTTACGTTCATAGTTGTTAAATGAAATGTGGTTTGATGGTATTAATTCATTAAACCAGTTTCTTTTTCTATCGTTTTCCGATGGTAAATTTGTGCACACATTGAAACAGTCATTTTCTTGGTGTCGTTTTAAATTATCTAACGACGTGAAATTTAATAAACACCCATCACAAATATGAACTGCATGTTCAGAAGTCGATAACTGTTTAGATAATAATCTCGAGAGGTTTTTAATACAACAGAAATGACCTTTAGAACCTTGAGATATATACAATAAGTTTAAGTGAGTATTTTTACGGTGTTTCGTAAAGTGTAATGGACCCACAACTTTATTTGATTTGCTTATTGAATCATATTGTAATCCAAAAACATTAATACTTATACTATTTAATTTTTCAAACTTATGGATGTCATTAATTTTTATAGGAAACGATAGGTTATCAAATTTTAGTTTGTTTTTGTGTATTATATAAGATGATACCCTATTGGAACTATGAGTAGCTGGAAATAATCCTGACAAAACTGCCCAACGAAAGCATTCGTGATCGTTATTTTGAACATTGATTACAGCTTTCTTATGTTTTATATCTAACGGTAGGTCTATGTATGAAGATCCACGCAATGGGTTAAATTTGTTGACATTCATATCCAAGTGATTTATTTTAACTAAACTCCATCCACTACCTTTTTTTTGGAAATTGGTCATTTTGTTTGTTATTTCGGTAATTATAGATGAGAAAATAATATCTTTGTCATCACCTTGACAAACAAGATAGTTTGAAATTTGAAAATCAAAAACATTGTGTAGATTTTTTGTTTCTTGTGTGAAATCCTTGAGATTAAAATTAACTTTTACAACAGAATATTCTAAGATAGATCGTTCTAGTAATGTATAAATTATTTTTTTAATATTTTGTAAAAATAATTCAGGTGATTCAAGCTGTGTATCAGAAACTAAACTAGATTTCACTCGATATGTAATAATTCTATTACCGAAAGCACTATCAATGAATTGAACATTAGGTAGATTATTATCTCTTCTAATTAAATTATTTTTATGTTTATTGCTCTTATAGTGACTGGTCACATATTTTTTTGATACATATATGTGACACTCAGGACATTCAATTTTATCATTATGCTGTTCTGTACTTACATTTAAAATGTTATCCAGCGACGATGTAGATGTCGAAGGAGCTTCAAGATGAATATTTTTTCTTCTCTTTAATGGATCCTCTTCAAATAATTCAGTTGGCGCTAATCTTTTCCTGCTGCCTTCTCCATTCTGCATAGATCTGATGGATAAGAAAACTGTTAAAAAAATGTTATCTCACGAAATAAATATGCTACTATGTTTCTATTATTTAAATAGATACTAACATTATTTGTTATTTACGCTGCAAACAATATGCTTTCATTGATAATACACCATCAATATCATCCTCATCGGAATGAGTTTGTTTTGAGATTTTATGTCCACTACATGGTGTATAATAAGGAGAAATATCAGGATCTCCCAACATTGATTCTGGCAAAACATTTAATATATACCAAAACCGTATGAAACGATGATATTTATGTAAAATTATCTTTTTATCGAAACTTGCAATCTCACTCTGAGATAAACTAGAAATATCAAGTGAGTGGTACATTTTGGTTGCACTTCAATGTTAAAAATATAAACGGAAGAAACAAGTTGAATGATTGTGCAAGATGTTCGAACCATTATAAATACTTTAAGTGTATCCCCTCTTCATGGATTCCCAAAACATGTTGCAACTAGTCTTAAAATAATAAAAAATGTTTTACTCACGTTTCAACTTGTCTTTGTTCCATTTTATCACAGAGCTCGTACAGTTCTTTGTCGTATTGCGATGACATCAGATCCATTGATTCGATATTTTCGAGAAGTGCGACGAGTTCCATGTTGTATAAATCACAGCTTGTATCCATGGTAAGGAATGTCTCAGTATTTTTAAAAGTTATTTCAACGCGTATATACTACCCAAAACAATGTAATTACATTCTAAGCTATCCACTTTTTTCCAAACAATTTATGAATGTTCCCAATAACTTTACAATCGTAAGCATGAGCATGAAAAAACACTAAAAAGACTTATAACTATTTACAATAATACTTAGCAATAACACAATTCACAAAGAGTTCTAGAATCAAAAACAAATTAATCTATTAAGTATGTAACTTAAAAGAGTACAAAGTTTAAATACAATACAATGTAAGTTAAATTTAAACAGGTAGATTCTTAAGTACAGTTAATACAATAATAGTTTCTTATTTCAATAATAGTAGTACAAAGCATATGATTAAAGTTATGATATTAAAACATTGACACGCACTGGCACTTTTGTTCATTTGTCTGTGTCTATAAAATATTTCACACAATCGTCCTTACTAGCCAACTGTTTGGTTATATTGTATATAGTGTCCTTGACACTTTGCAAGTTCTTATCACTGTCGTTTTCCGCGTAATATTTAACTCGCACATCAGCGTGTTTCCAATGTTCCGTCGGTGCGATGTTTTTTATTTTATTCACTTCATACACCTCAATTTTTATGAGATGTGATGCAGAACTGTTGTCATCGCTGTTTGATCGGATGTATGAAACACCACCGCTCGTCGATCGACCAACACTGGATGACTTTCTTGTTGTTGTCTTCTTCTTTTTTGGTTTTTCGAAGAACTCATCAATGCTGTTGCATTCGATCGGTCTTTTATTTGCTATTATCGCTTTTTTGACTTTAAAGGCGAGTGTACCTTCTTCATCACTAGGTTCGTCGATTTCTTCAGCATAATAGTAGTTTTTGAAAGTATTTTCAGAAAACTGTAACAAAATGAAATGAAACTGTTTTAATTATCGGTTAAGTAAGTACTGTATGATAAATACTTATAGGTATGCGAAGTATACATGTACACATTAGTAACAATGATAAATTAATAAGACATCAAAGATAGCTAAAATGTATTAACCTGGTGGACAACACATGGCATAAACAATTAATGAAACATCTGGTTACAACACTTTTAGATCAAAGTATATAAAGGTACTTACATTCATTTTTATAACACTTTCACTATTTAACTATTTCACAATTTTACTATCACTTCACTGTTACAAACAACTGGAGATCACACTTCGAGCAGAGCACAGAGTGGAATACGATACCATGTGATTTTGCGTCGGTCTTTTATATGGAGAGGGAGTATTGTTTCCTTGCAGACAAGATCCAACATGTTTCGACTTTCACCTTAAATGTTCCGTTGAATACGTAATATCAGGTAATGTGAATAATGGGAACCGTAATTATTATGACAATGAGAAGACCCAAAGGGTTTTACCTAGAATTTGAGAAAGGTATGGTGTATTGTAACGATTGCTTTATCTATAATAAACAATGCCCGTAATGCGTAAAGGGTGACTATTAAGTAATTTTAAACGGCTTTTGCATAGAAACACGAGTTAATAGAAATACGCGACAAAGACCTTTGCATCCTTCAAATAAAAAAAGGATCGCCGATAGAAAGTAGAAAGTTAAAAGCACAACGAACAGGGAAAAGGTACAAGCTTAAGGGAACCGTAGACCATGAACAAATTCGTGGTTCATACCTACCTCGCGGGTGATATGAAATGGATTCCGCGGACGATATAAATTTTATTCGCGGGTGTTATCAAAATAATCCGCGGTCGATATCAAATTAATCCGCGGTAGGTATCAAGTTAATCCGCGGTAGGTATCAAGTTAATCCGCGGTAGGTATCAAGTTAATCCGCGGTAGGTATCAAATTAATCCGCGGATTTATTCGCGGGTCCCGCGGCCCGAATCTAGAGCAATCGAAAACGTCGGTCATCAGCCGCCGGAGCGCCGCGGACCGGCCGTCGAACCTGCTCCAGTATCGGTGAATCCCTTACTACTGGCCAGCGTGGTGGACTAAGGCCTAAACCCTCTCAGTTGTAGAGGAGACCCGTGCTCAGCAATGGGCAGTATATAATACAGGGCTGGTATGGTATGGTATGGTAGAATCATTTGCTTGTTTCTCAGTAAATGCTACAAAAAAGGAGGTTCTGTGTTCGACCCGTATGTATGTATGTATGTAAGTTTGTATGGTCGCAATTTTCCGACTTCAAAACCACTACAAACCAAAAAATAATTTAACTCTATATACGTATATTTGGAGTCGGTGCCTAATAGGGTAGTTTCCTATGTTTGATTTTGTAAATAATTTTATATGTAACAGAAAATAATACGAAAAAGAAATTATTCTGTGAAATCAGCATCAAAATTGGTTGAAAAATAAAGCAGTTATTCATATTTGAAATATTGTTGTGAGCAAAAGTGGGAACGTGGAGGGGATATCGCGCTATCTCTTTCGCACGCACGCAGCGTTATGGCCGGCGACTCTCGGTGACGTCACAGTATAATATTTCTGTTATTTGACAACTACCTCTTCCACCAAATTTCAAAGCTTTGTATCTTTGTAAATATTGCCCCAATTTTGAAAATTATTTTTCAGTTAGATTTTGGATGGCATACATTTTTGATAAATGTATTCAAAAAATGTAGTAAACTAGCCTATTCTACCAATTTCATTATTTGAAAGTTTTTTATCAACCGACTTCAAAAAAGGAGGTGCCTTTGACCTGACCCAGGTCACTCGTACGCATGCGAAATAAAAATACGTAGGTAACAAATTCAAATTTTCCCTTCTTAATTGGGGGGCTTCGTAGCGGTAAAACATTTCGTATAAAAAAGAATCACCTACTTTAAAAACTGATAAATGAAGGTTTTAAAAAATAACGGTAGAAAATGGTTTCTAGGGTACCTATTTAAAAAAAATGTACTTTAAACAATAATTAAAACACCCATACACTGATACGCAAACCCGGCTTAAACTAAATTCAATATTTATAGGTAACGTGCACAAACTATAGGGGGCAGCACAAAATCGACACAAGAGCCACATGTGGATAAAAAAGGAACTTTACAAAGCTATAATTTATTTTTATAATTCTTTTATTATGTCAAAAATTATAAAATAAAAATAAACAATATTTTGGTGAAAAATTAAGGTTTAGTTTTTTTTAATGATTTGGTAAGAGTATCACGGTCTGATTCAACGCCTTCAATTATTCTACTAATTAAATCGGCTTCCTGTATAATGTCCCACTGCTGGGCACTGGCCTCCTCTACTACAACGAGGGTTTAGCCCTTAGTCCACTACGCTGGCCTAATGCAGGTTGGCAGACTTCACACACCTTAAAAATTCATATACCTATATAGAATTCTTAAGTATGTAGGTTTTCTCACGATGTTTTCCTCCTCCGTTAAAGAAAACGACAATTGATTTACAATACACATGTTACTTCCAAAAGTCGGAGGTGTATGTTTTAGGTTTTGAACCTGCGGATCTTAGTCTCAACAGTCCGCTCGACTCCAATCCCAATTAGACTATAGTACACTTAACGTAGCGTGTAAAAATTCAATAGATTCGTCGTTAAATCTATACTATCATATAAAGCTGAAGAGTTTGTTTGAACGCGCTAATCTCAGGAACTACTGGACCGATTTAGAAAATTCTTTCACTAATAGGAAGCTACATTACTCCTGAGTACTATAGGCTTTTTATATAGGCGGCTTTATAGGCGGGCGGAGCCGCGCGCAATGCCTGTACAATATAATATAATATGGGGTATTAGTTTGGTTCTTTAAGAAAGACATATTGAGGTTTAAGAAACGATATTATTTTAATATTATATATTCTGTCCTGTAATTTTGTGATTAAGAGCTTTTGAAGTTTTGGAGTTTAAATCAAGTCTCCGATGACGTCATATTATGACGTAACAAGTTTATTTCAATGTACTTTATTTATTTAAAACAAATAACACATTAAACTGTCAATACCTATAAAAAACCAAAAACATTAATTTGCTCGTAATCGTCAACATATCAAAATAAGTAAAAGAATTATCTAAGTAGACATTAACGTTTGCTATTGTTTTGGCTAAAAACATACGCTGCAGTAAGTCAAACAGCGCGTCATATTATCTCTTGACGCGTGTCGAAACCCTAGTCACAATTGTACCGCGGCGCTAAGCGTACTTCTTAGTGAAATTCGACTCTTCGCATAAGCAATATTATCGTGACATAAATAATTTTGGCGAATTGTGAAACGCACCAAGGTAAAATGTTCATTGTGATTTATAAATAAAGACAAATTTATTTTTATTTGATGTGCATATTAAAATGAAGAATAATATTTATTAAATTAATCAATTGTAATAAATTTTTACCTGTAGAAATAATCCTACCAGTTCGCTGATGCAGTTTTAGAATAGTCTAAAGGAGCTAATTTTTATACCACCATATTCCAACATGTGCCATCCTGCCACAATAAATTCAAATCCCAGGATTACTTGTGTTTTTGAATCAAGGGAAGCTTACAAAATTTATTGCTTAACCTGATTGGATTTAGGATGTCACTGGTTCCATACTGGTACCTGAACCATGAAAAATATTTTAAATAAATTTGATAAATTATATTGAAGAACTCTCTACATAAATAAGATAAACGCATATCATAAAAATCAATAATAAAAATTAAAATTACCAATAAATATGTTTTGGTCTATTGCTAGCACTTATAGACTTGCTAGAACATAATTATGAAATGAAAAAAGACCTTTGAAATCAACAACGATAATTTTTTTACGACATCTTCGCTCTTCATTTGTTTTTGTGTTTTCATTCATCAACCTAACAACTAACTCGCATCCTAATAATGTGTACATAAGTTTACTTCCAGCTTGGGAAACTTTTGACATAAAATAACTTATTTATTAATGAGTAAATTTCTTCTCTCAGGAGATGATGTATGTCGTGTCTACGTGTGCCATTGCTTTGATAATAATATAAAACTAATCGTGAATAGCATTTATTTACTTATTTTGGGAGACAAAACTACAAACAGTATTTACTGTATCAATATTTACAAAAATGTACAGCCCGCTACATTATCCATAAACAAAGACAGTCCATAAAAAACCCATGTCATAATTAACTACAAAGAGAACAACAATTATTAATTATTATTTTGTCGTAGTATTTTTTGCCTACGACTTGGTCCACTTACTTGCAAATCTCATTTCCTTATCACGTACTGAATAAAAACGGTAATGATATACGAAGCATATCAACCCCATCACCAAAACTTAAAATTTTTACAAGGTTTTATTCTATCGCCCCCTAAATGCGCATTTTCTTGTCAATAATTTATACAGCCTTTAAAAATGCTGCGTACGGATGTAAACCCAAGAGTAATAATTTGCTATATCTCTCTTTAGTACTCCCCCACATTTTATAAAGAACTCGGCTGCAAAATAGGCCGACAAGCCACCTATTTACGCTGTATTTTGTCTGACTATCAGTTTGAAGAATTTTCACGAATGAGTTTTTCCCGGATAAAAGTCCCACTATACATATGTTCCAGGGATAAAAAGCAACCTAAAACCTTCCCAGGGTCTCGAACTATATCCATACGAAATTGCAATCAAATCCGTTGGGTAGTTTTTGAGTTTATCGCGTACGACCCTTTTTACCCCCTTAGAGGTTGAATTTTGCAAAATCCCGTCTTAGTGAGCACATACGTCCTAAAAGGAATCCTCATGCAAAATTTGAGACACCTAGCACTTGTAGTTTCGATATTTCGTGATGAGTGAGTGAGTGACATTTCGCTTTTATATATATAGATCTCGCAACTTAACAAATTATACCTTAAATCGAATAGAATCTTTCTTCCTAGCCCAAAAATACTGCAGTTATCTTCAGTTATTTAAGCACATGAAAATTACAGATGACAAACATGAGTAGTTATGATATCGAATTCATCAGAGAATGGATGGCGAAAGAGGATTATCTGCCAAAAGACTTTTGTGAGTTATTTAATTTTTACCTACAATTTTAATTACAAGTGAGAACTTCTCCATAAGAATTTCGTAGGCATGTAAAGTCTGCCTATTGCCTTACCGACTTAGATATTAAACATAACAATAATATACTGGTGGTAGGTCTCTCATATGTAAGAGTCCGTCTGGGTGGGTACCACCGCAATGTCTATTTCTACCGCCAAGCAGCAGTGTGCATGCACTGCTGTGTTTCGGTTTGAAGGACATTGTAGCCAGTGTAACTACTGGACATAATGAGACTTAACATCTTATGTCTCAGGGTGACGAGCGCAGTGGAATGTCACACAGTACTTTGTAACTCAAGGTGCTGGATGGTGTTGCTACTGTTTATGGGTGGTCGTATCGCTTACCATCAGACGAACGGCATGCTCGTCTCGTCATTCAATGCAATAAAAACAAAAATATACGTAATATTGAAAAGGCAAATGGAGGCGGCTCAGCTAATGCTGGCCGGGGGACACTAGTTCCAAGCCGCACTACTTTTAAGCCTCTCAATTTTCCTACTATTATAACGTAACTGAAGGTTAGGATCGAATGTGCCGCCAATAGTTTGACCGTGAACTTTTATGCCACCAATATAGCATTTTCCTGTTTTATGTTATGAGAATCTATTAGCATTTAATTTACGATACATAGTTGACTATAAGAAACCTATTTAATGTATGTAGAAATAATAGGTAAGTATAAGTACCTTTCAGAATTCAATCACCAATACATAATATTGAATTTTTAGCCGATACGATGATCAAGAAATTCTTGCACAGCTGCTATGGAAGTTTGGAGAAAACTAAGAAATGTATAGAAAAGTTTTGTGCCGGGAGACTGAACATGCCTGAACTGTATACTAACAGAGACCCAATGTCGCCCAAAGTGCAAACTGCGTTCTCTATCACGTAAGTATTCATGAGTCCTATGCGACCATATTTTTTAACTTAATTATAATAAATTTTTTTCTAGGGTAAACTAAGGCTACTTTGTGTATTAAGCCAAGCTTTGTAACACACACACTTTCCAGAAGCCGTTCTGGATTAACTTTTTTATATTTGTTTGGAATTTAACCAAACGATTTTTTGAATTATATTATCCAGTGAACATCCTACATCGTAAGGCATTTTTTATGTATGACGAATTTAACGTGAAGCAAGTTTTCGATGAAATCTGCGGAATCTGTAAACTTTGTTCTGCCTGGAAAATACGGTCTATTTTTAGTATTTAGAACTACGAGTATGATTATCATGTGTTTACTTGTTTTATTTTCCTGTGTTAATTTGTTAGAGAAAAGGATATATAGAATATAGTAAAAAAACAGTACGAAATTAAAAATAAAACTCATTTAAAACGTTGCAAATGTTGGTACTATAAGTAGGTTGATATTACCTTTGTCACGAATATTTTCGTATAGTACATATATTATAGTTTCGTTTAAGTAAACTTTTCTTAGAATTATTACGTACTTATACATTATACCACTGCCAGGTTTTTGTATTGAAATTTGAATAGCACCCCGGTGAGCGTATTTGAAACATGCAGCATGAAAATTGCGCGCGTGTAATCTTCAAATAAGTAATAAATCTTGTAGCCATAGAACAGTCAAAATGAATTATTTAAAAAAATTTAATAAAGAATTACATAAATAACCCCCGACACACAAGGTACTTATAATATAAGTAGGGGTTGCTCGCGGCATCGCCCACGTGTAAAGCATTTCCCGCTACAGAAGTCCCTAAAACACAGTACAACGCCAGCGCCATCTATTTAAAGAATGAGAAGAAAAATATATATTATTTCCCATGGCAGCAAATTACCGGTACAAAAATATATGTTAATATAGGGCATGGTCTAACCTTGTGCAAAATTATAAACAAATCTGTTTAGTTGTTTCTGTGTTTACTTATAACTAACATTTACAGGTGGCAGGTCCCTCATATGTAAGAGTCCGTCTGGGTGGGTACCACCGCAATGTCTATTTCTACCGCCAAGCAGCAGTGTGCATGCATTGTTGTGTTTCGGTTTGAAGGACATTGTAGCCAGTGTAACTACTGGACATAATGCGACTTAACATCTTATGTCTCAGGATGACGAGCGCAGTGGAATGCCACACAGTAGGTACTTTGTAACTCAAGGTGCTGGATGGTGTTGCTACTGTTTATGGGCGGTCGTATCCTTTACCATCAGGCGAACGGCATGCTCGTCTCGTCATTCAACGCAATAAAAAAAAATCACAAACATCCAAACATTTTCACAAACTTTCGTATTTATTATAGGTATTAGTAAGATTAAAAGACAAACAAAAAAAAGAAGTTTTTTTAGGAGACTGCATCAGGGGTAATTTTTTTTATTTCTAACTTATTACATTACTATTTTCTCCACCATGGCACCATCATCTATCTAACACGTACTCATTGAGACCATTCTTATGAGCCCAAACACGCTATATCTGCTGTAAGTTAATGAGCAGTTAGGTATTCAGCAGACTACTTGATGCTACAGCATCAGCTTAAGATTGCCATGTCTTGAAAATACCACCGAAGTAACAGTACACCAAATTACAAAACAATCGGACTTGTGAAAGTAGGAATTGAGCTGATTATGTTCAAGCGCCTGAATAGATCTTTTCAAATTATAGCTAAGAACCATCTCGATCACATCAACTTTCTAACAAAAGAATACCGCACCGAAGTCGGTCCATTCGTTTCGGAGCTACGAAGCCACATACAGATACACAGATACAAAAACAAACAGATACGTACCTTAAAATTATAACACTCTTTTTCCGTCGGGGGTTAAAAGGGAATCGGCAGCATGAATCTCTTTTTAGATGTATAGTATCGTCTGACGACTGTAGAGAAATACTTAAATGCGCAATTGTTTAATACTCGTGTCTGGTACAGTACTTACTGGTTGTTACTATAGGAGGTGTAAAAGGCGACTTTGGTGAGTCATTATGGGACAAATACTTCGTCCTGTGCAAAAGGTCGCATTTATAACATATAACAATAAGTAACCTTTTAGTTTAGGCACGTCGTATTTCTTTGTATATTTTAGCAAAAGCCTTTTCTAACCTTGAATAATAATGACAAATGTAAAAGTGAATCTCATTTAATAGTTTCGAATTCCTTTGCTCTTAGCCCACAATATATAAAGGTGAGAGAATTGATTATTGATACACAAAATATCGTATTAATCGTGTTTGGTACACTGTGATGATGTGCGAAATCTCACATTATATACAACAAGTAGATACATAATACATCACGCATGCTCACGCCTTTTATCCCCGAAGGGGTAGGCACAGGCGCAACTAGTGCACCCACTTTTCGCCAAGCGTATTCCGTCCCATGATGTGATAGCGGGCGAGCCTATCGCCATACCGGGCACAAATTCCAGACTCCGGGCTGATACTGAATAGAAAAATCCAATATCACTTTGCCCGACCCGGGGATCGAACCCGAGACCTCAGCCTTGCAGTCGTACCGTAATACAACTACGCCACCGAGGCAGTCACCGAGGTAATACATCACGATAGTATAAAACAAAGTATCGTTTTATGAGTACTTATGCCATCATAGTTTCTTTGATCACCTTAGCATATGAAATAATCATAAAATAATGCTTGATTTTCTGCTGGTAATTAAATATAATACTCTATGGAGACACGTCTCTCCATTATATCCAAAATCAATGCAGCCCAAGTTAAGTATACATTTATATAGGTATCGTACAAGTTCACAAACTTTGGCAAATTTAGTATACAATATGTGAAAAAAACATTGTACTCTTTTTTAAGCAAAATGCGCGCACGGACGAATGTGAGATTTGGCATAATTAAAGTTCATATATAGAAGTTCGACTCTATCTCACACAATAGTATTTGGGAAGCGTTAACTCACCAAAATATACATATCAAATACATAAACATCCTGAAAGATATATATATATTAAAAGCACGAGTAGAGTCAGGTTAGAAAACAAAGGTAAGAAAATAAATATAAACAGAGGCGTAAGACAAGGCGATCCATTATCACCCAAATTATTCATAGCGGTCCTACAGAATATACTAAAAGACCTTCCCTGGTCAATGCAAGGAATCAACATAGATGGAAAGTTTTTGAGTCATTTGAGATTCGCAGACGACATTGTGCTATTTTCAGAGAGCCCTGCAAAAATGAATTGCATGATAAACGAACTACAGACAGCGAGCAATCAGGTGGGACTACAAATGAATCTCAACAAAACTAAAGTCATGACCAACACCAAAACTATACCCATCCTTGTAGATAACAGTCCACTCGAATATGTACCTGAATATATTTATCTTGGAAAACAAATATCTTTTAAAACAAAAAGTAATGAAGAAGAAATAAATAGAAGGATAATAATAACTTGGAAGAAATTTTGGGCCCACAAAGAAATATTAAAGTCTCAACTACCTATAAAAACAAAGAAAATTGTATTGGACTCAGCAATACTACCCTGCCTCACCTACGGTTGCCAAACCTGGTCATTTAGTAACAAAATTCAATCAAAAATCAAATCCACACAGAGAGCAATGGAAAGAAGTTGTCTGGGCATCAGACTAAAAGACAGAATAAAAATTGGGGACATACGCAACAAAACTAACGTGATGGACGCCTTGCTCTTTGCACAAGGTTTGAAATGGAAATGGGCGGGCCATATCGCTCGATACCCCGATGGAAGATGGACAACAAGCGCAACAATATGGAAAGGACCACATGGTTCTAGAGGCAGGGGTCGTCCGAAGGTAAGATGGCAAGATGAAATAACCGCTATTGCAGGCAAGAACTAGATAGAAACTGCAAAAGACAGGAAAAGATGGTATTCTTTGGAGGAGGCATTTACCCGCAAGGGGTCCTTACATCTTCATCATCTTCAATAAATTTTAATGTCATTTTAATTTTAATTTTAATTTTAATTTATATTGCCTATTGATTTGTTTTCATAAATTTAATAATGTAAGTAATGAGTATGTAAATTTATAAGATTGATTATGTATATTTAGAATAATTGTATGTGCATGAATGGAATAAAAATGCTTTATTATTATTATTATATAGAAGTACAGAAAAATAAAACCCTTCCTAGCCGAATTTCGGCTACGGCAGCCAATCTCAACAGACATCTGCCAGATACGCGGGAGATATTATAGTGCACAGGTGTGTGCGCAATATACAGGTGCAACCCCCCGAGGCAATTCTTGTGCTCTGGGTCTTCACACCCAATGCACGCCCATGCGCGGGGGAACATTAGTCGCGGGCCGAGGCACACAGTCAGTGTGTATACCTCTTGGTTGTATAACACATTGAGGCCTAAAAGGGCCCGCGAACATTTCCTGGCACCCTTTTCCTTTCCACCCATCCTGAGAACCTTTCTCCATTCCCCACCTTTCCTTCCATCATCCCTTTCCACTTCCTTCCCAGGCCCCTGCAGTCGTCAAGCCGGGGGACTCCAGTATCCCATTCGCAGGTTTCCCCCGGTGTTGACTGCAGGATCGCCTACCTAAAAAAAAAATATACAGGTGCACTCGCTATTTCTTCACTCTCATAGCCCGGTGAGACGGCAAAAAACATATGTAAAATAATATATGTGTTACAAATATATTAAACTTGATAGCGTGAATATATACATTTTAAGTGCGCGATAGACTAGTTGGGAATAGAACAAACTTCCGGGACAAATTCCTAAATTCGAATCCAACCACAAGCTTCTGACTTTTAGAAGTTACGTGTGTAAATATTTATAATGCTATCACGCATCTCTGTGCCCCCTGGTATTGCAGATGTTTGAATGGGCGGCGGTGATCACTTACCATCAGGTGAACCGTATGCTCGTTTGCCCCCTAAACCATAAAAAAAAAAACCAATGTCGTGATTCCTATAAATATGAATGTTTTGTAGTTAACATATTATATCAACATTATAAATAAATCCGTGATATTTAATAAACCTTGCATCAAAAAGGAAACCTTAACCTTGATATAAATTTTTTTAAGGAGTCGTAGGTTTAAACTTAACCAAGATTGTCACTGGACTACTTCTTGAAGGACATAGTATGAAATATTTATATTACTGTGTAATATTCTTTGTTTTCATAACAAAGAAAGGACAAGTTGAGGTTGAAGAATTCCAATTGACTTTGGAAATCAGGTGATGTGTTTGAAGTCTTAATTACAGTCTTTGACTTTATTTAAAGTACAAACAGGTCACCGCTATGACTGAGGCTACGACTTGCCATCTGAAAAAATAAACGTTGACCCTCCATGTATATAATGGATCTTCAGTTTTAGATCACTGTCTTGTTTATTGCTATTAGCATGTTATAAGCCGATCTACAGTTTTTCTGTTTAGGTATCCGTTAGTCACTATGATTTGAATGTTTTTACTATTTTATGTGCTAGGAGTAAATATAATTTGAAAACCTCACCATGTGGTAGGTCTGGTGGTAGGTCTCTCATATGTAAGCGACCGTCTGGGTGGGTACCACCGCAATGTCTATTTCTACCGCCAAGCAGCAGTGTGCATGCATTGTTGTGTTTCGGTTTGAAGGACATTGTAGCCAGTGGAACTACAGGACATAGTGAGACTTAACATCTTATGTCTCAGGATGACGAGCGCAGTGGAATGCCACACAGTACTTAGTAACTCAAGGTGCTGGATGGTGTTGCTACTGTTTATGGGTTGTCGTATCGCTTACCATCAGGCGAACGGCATGCTCGTCTCGTCATTCAATGCCATAAAAAAATGTGGTTAATATACGGTATATTAGTTTTAAATTTGCCCTTTTTGCCTTGTAGCAATCTATCGCATGTAAAGTAAGTCAACTGTTTTTTTCAATACATTTGTTTTTTTTAATCCTGCCTCCTCTTCTTATCTCACTATTTTATCTATACTTAATATAATAAAGAGGAAAGATTTGGTTGTTTGTTTGTTTGTAATGGATAAACTCAAAAACTACTGGACCGATTTTGAAAATTCTTTCACTAATAGAAAGCTACATTACTCTTGAGTGCTATATGCTATTATTAATATAAATGCGAAAGTTATTGAGGCTATTTGTTACAGTATACAGAAATCACTGGATGGATGTAGTGTTTGGCACAGAGATAAAGCAAAACTTGCGTTGATAAGCAAATTTTTATCCCTAAAAGTGTAGAGCAGCACTTTTACGCAAAAAACTTATAAGCGAGCATTGATTGTTGATCGCGATCGACTGGAAGATTACCATCGGAATTTCTTATTAATTTCAGCTGTTACCAATCCCAGTTTTAGGATTTGAAAATACTCAGGATTTTGCCAGTCACGTGGCCTCTTCCACTTAGCCATTAACGTCATTATTATAATGATTGCAGGAATGGCGTATTATTAGTGCTAAGTGCGAGCCATTTATAATGTCTGACTCTGAATGGATTTGCAATAATCATTAGCAGCGTGATAAGAATTAGTAATAAATTGTTTTCGACCGGTTTACATCACACATCCATATGCGTAACGTTGAATCTTTGACGTCAAAATGTATTGCATTTTTAATGTAGTATTGTCTTTAATGTGGATTTATAATGTTGATCTAAATGGATAGTTGCTATGTCCTGTTTTGTACATGGACCTCAAATGGCTTGATTATAATGTCCTTCAAACTGAAACACAACAGTGCATGTACACTGCTGCTTAGCGGTAGAAATAGACATTAACATTGCCTATCAAGTAGGCCCCTTTGCATACGAGAGACCTACTAAAAATTCTATAATTTACCATATTTTGATGGGCTCGCCGAATATCACATCATGGGACGGAAATCGGTATATCTCCACACGGTGAAAAATGGGTGCACTGGTTGCGTCTGTGCCAATTCCTTTGGGGATAAAGGGCGTCTGAGTACATGTAGAATATTTTAACATTAACATTATTTCGCATAAAAAACAATTAAGTAATATAATATATTATTACGTACTTAACAGTTTACTCAAAATTGCTTTGCATCACTATTAGAGACATAAAAAATACATTGCAGATTTTAACCGTCCTTTTTGGCCTGTTTTGTCACTGTACCAAAATATGTTTGAATAATATTTTTATTAACACCACAGTAAATTCAAACCAATAATGACAAGTACAAATAAATTAATTCGATTTCAAAACATACATACATAATCCAATAAGGTCGCTGGACGGTTATACGCCACATTATTTTTGGAACGAAGTTCCTTATCGCGCGTTGTGAAAGGGGGCTAGACGGAAAAAAATCTTACGAAAAGTTGTCACGACACTTTTTGCTATTATCTTACTAATATGAACCTTAAATACAATGCGTAGAAGCTATAATTCTTGAAACGAGTATATTTTTATTTATTTTATTTATTAAAGTCATTAAAACCATTTCTTACTAATCTAATATGAACCTTAAATACATTGCGTAGAAGCAAAAATCTACTTTATGTGGTAAGCGTAAGATCGAATTTGTGTTTAGTCAATCAAAATTTGTGATAAAAATGCTATGCAATAGCTTTACCGCGGCAGTCTCCGAGTGCCACACGTATTTATTTGTTTTTTCTCTAGAAACTTATGTATTGGAACGGAAATAGGAAAATATTTATATATTTATATATATACACACTCTGTTATATAAATAAAATTTTATTACAATTCCTTTACTAATTAATCGAAAGGAACTTCGTTCCATCCGGGTGTCCCTTGACACCTCTCATTTTTTATTTTTATTGTGTTAGAGGCACAAGAAATTGAGGCTCAGGAAAACATCGTGAGGAAACCTGCATAAGAATTTGGAAGGAATATGAAGTGTGCCAACCCGCATTGGGCCAGCGTGGTAGATTAAGGCCTATACCCTCTCAGTGGTAGAAGAGGCCCGTTCCCAGAAGTGGAACAGAGTATAATATATTGCTTATAATATTATAGAGGCACGTTGTATACATTTTTGTCTACTGCATAATATAAGGATCTAGAGCTGACTCGACCGGGGTAGAAATTAGAATCACACACACACATACTCAAGCCTTTTATACCCGAAGGGGTAGGCAGAGGCGCAACTAGTGCACCCACTTTTCGCCGCTAACTGCTATAATTTCGGTAGTATCACTGTTCCATATAAGTCGGTTGCAGACCAAGAAGTAAGAATTATAGATGAACTTACTTCTAGCTATCGCTTAGCTGAGAAAATTACACATAAAACATAGTTTACAATATGCGGTCTGCAAACAAGGATGAAAAAATATCTCAGCTATGCGAGCTAAGCTAAACTAAGCTTAGTCCTTGGTCTGAAAACTATAATAACGTTAATTGACAGCTGGTTGTTTTTTGTATGTTTTACGGAGACTCTTAGATAATACCTTACTCACTTCTCTAATCTCTATATCATCCCTTATATGCAGCAGATTAATGATTTGTATAGTATTGTATGTGCCTGTGGGTAAAGAAGAACTTAACAATTAACATCCAATGACCCACCTAATCATTTGTCAGGTTAAGCATTAAAAAAAGATATTTAAATTATCTAAATTAATGTTATATAGAAAAAAAGGTTACATTTCTTGTATGTTTGTTATGGTATAACTTCAAAATTACTTAGCTGATTTTGAAAATTCTTTTATTAATAAGAAGCTAAATTACCCCCGAGTGGTATAAGCGATTCATCACAAGAATAACGGCTCATACACATAAACACGACACGGCGTCGCGCCATCCCACGACGCGACGCCGCTTCACGACGCGACGCCGTGTCGTGGAAATCCACGACGAAATGTATCTCGAAAATGGACCGCAATATACGTCTATTGAGGTCCATTTTCGAGATACATTTCGTCGTGGATTTCCACGACACGGCGTCGCGTCGTGTTTATGTGTATGAGCCCTAAGCGGACACGGCGGCAAGCAAACGCTAGTTTCAAATAAAATCAGTGCTGTGTTTTGGTTTGTCATAGCACAGCTTATGCTGAAATGGCCATCTAGGTGTCGCGGTAATATTATATTGTACTTTGTTTGCTTTTTTTATGTATAACGTGTACCGCGACAGTAAATTATTCTTTCTTTCTTTCTTCTTTCTAAATATAACCAAATAATGTAAGGATTTTTGTAGAACTATAGCCACTTACAACGTCGAAGGTGACGAATTACTTCTACACCAGTTGAACGATCCAAATCTTGAGAAATTCGACTTCTACGACGTATTGAAAGCATTCTGCTTGCAAGCGGATTACTGGGTCAACCACCACCCCGTGTTTCCTGACGGACACATAGTACTTTTGGATATGCAACATTACTTCCTCAAGATTCTGCCGAAAGTCAACATATTTTTCTTCAGGCAATTTCTTTTGTATTTACTTGTAAGTATTTTTAACTAGCTCGATAAAATGAATGTAGGATGATGGTGCGCAGTTACTATTAAAATTGTTTTGTGAATAGAAAGGCCCACAAATTTATGCAAATCCCAATATAATCAATAATTTTAAGTAATACTTTGGTAAACATGTGGGCTATAATTTTTTTTAAGAAATAGATGATGAATATTGTAAATAATGCAAATACTTTTCCCCTTGGAATAAATAGTCCCTAAAAAGTGCATAGTAGCCCAATAATAATATATAATAATACCAGCCCTGTATTATATACTGCCCACTGCTGAGCACGGGCCTCCTCTACTACCGAGAGGGGTTAGGCCTTAGTCCACCACGCTGGCCTAGTGCGGATTGGCAGACTTCACATACCCTCGAAATTCCTATCGAGAATTCTCAGGTATGTAGGTTTCCTCACGATGTTTTCCTTCACCGTTAAAGCGAACGATAATTGATACACAATACACAAGTAGCCCAATAGGTATATTCAATTATTTTTCGTTCTTAATAAGTAGCTAATCGTAAATTCGTAACCCTAAAAAATAATAAGGAAAAGGTTTCTATACTTACATAATAAGCATTAATCGAAAATATCCTCAAGGTCATCTCACCATCCAGCGATGGTGTTGCTACTGTTTATGGGTGGTCGTATCGCTTACCATCAGGCGAACGCCATGCGCGTCTCATCATTCAATGCCATAAAAAAATAAAAAAATCTAATGCTAGAAATGTGTGGGTACAGCCACGATAGTAAAATTAAGAGATTTTTATATGGATCTTATAACCACAAATTCAAATAATACAAAAATATATTCCAGGAAGCCATGCCTGTGAGGTTGAAACAAGTTCATGGATACAACTGCCCACCATATTACGAAAAACTGTACTTACTCGTGAAACCTGTGCTTCCCCAGGAGATTTGTGATATAGTAAGTGTAAATTGAACTAAAATAATAATTGTTTGTATGAAGATATTTAGTGAAAAAGATTTAGAAAATTGTACGCCAAAAAGACGTTCAAGAGTTAAGGTATGAAGCCAACTGCCACCCAGCTGATGATTATTATTACGGTGATGGTGATAGGGAGATTGAAAATCTGATATACTAATGTTGACTCCCGAATCAGAACAAGTGTTTGAATGACTGGTGGTAAGTCTCTCATATGTAAGAGCCCGTCTGGGTGGGTACCACTGCAATGTCCATTTCTAACGTCAAGCAACAGTGTGCATGCACTGTTGTGTTTCGGTTTGAAGGACAATGTCTCAGGATGACGAGTGTAGTGGAATGCCACACAGTACTTTGTAACTCAAGGTGCTGGATGGTGTTCTACTGTTTATGGGTGGTCGTATCGCTTACCATCAGGTGAACGGCATGCTCGCCTCGTCATTCAATGCCATAAAAAAAAATGACGAGCGCAGGGGAATACCACACAGTACTTTGTAACTCAATGTGCTGGATGGTGTTACTACTGTTTATGGGTGGTCGTATCGCTTACCACCAGGCGAACGGCATGGTCGTCTCGTCATTCAGTGCAATAAAAAAAATGATCTGATTTTGTCTTTAATTCGGTAGAAACCAGCTATTATGTAGTTTATTCACAAAATTTTAAAAGAAACTACGAAACATAAAAAATGAACTATGTTAAGACCCACATATAAATACAAATTGACAATTGAAATATTCATTCCTACAGATTTTTTAAGTACAGGTACGCCCTACTTTTGAAAGTATACTATGAACATAATAACATAAGTACAGCTAGTCACATAAGCAGCTTAACAAATTTAAATATTCAAATCACTCACTTTTATGTTCTTACAAAATTTTTTTTGCTTCACAAAATTGAAATAGTATAAGTGACTAGCATTGCGCGCGGCTCCGCCCGCGTTCAAAAGTTTTTCCGGGATAAAAACTTTCGCATTTATATTAATAATAGCCTATAGCACTCAGGAGTAATGTAGGTTCCTATTAGTGAAAGAATTTTCAAAATCGGTCCAGTAGTTCCTGAGATTAGCGCGTTCAAACAAAAAAACAAACTCTTCAGCTTTATAATATTAAGTCTAGATTTGCTATGTTTCACACAAAGAAAATAAAAACAATTAAACTAAACGAGTAGAGGTGATTTGAAGTTTGGAATTTGTTCGGTTACTTATTTGGCTCACTGTACATTCCTGTTATTTTCCAGATACAGTTCCACCCCACCATTGAGAGTCTTCACAAGGTAATAGACAAGAAATATCTTCCAATAGAGCTGGGAGGAGAGGCTCCAAGTATGAAGAAACAGATGGAAGGCTGGGTTGATAAACTTGAAGAGTCAAGGTGATAAAAATTTAAAACTTTATTTGTATAGTATGAAAAATTGCTTTTTTTTTGTATCGTCCTACCGCCCAGTAGGCTGACGCGAGTCAGCTATTCTGGCCACACCGGACTTTCGGGTGAACGCTTTAGGCGCTCGCAACCCTTGATTGAAATAAATACTATTCTCATGACATGTACTCAATTCTTGTTTCGGTATAATTCTAAAATGGGTGAACAATTTCGTATATAATAATACTAGCTTTTGCCCGCGGCTCCGCCCGTGTTAAAAAGTTTTTCCGGGATAAAAGTTCCGCTTTATATTTTCCCGGGATGAAAAGTCGCCTATGTCCTTTCTCAGGCTATAGACTATCCGTGTACCAAATTTCATTTAAAGCGGTTCAGTACTTTTAGCGTGAAAGTGCGACAGACAGACAGAGTTACTTTCGCATTTATAATATTAGTAAAGATCATAATATCATGTTATGTAGAACGAGACGAAAATATTTTTTGCCTTATTACGTCACAATTTCCATTTTATAGTCAAGCTTAATTAGATTTAAACTATACATTTTATAATGTATTGTTTCGGTTGCTAGAACGTCCTTCAAACCTAAAAAATACTTGCTGCGAAAACAGTCCTTGAACAATACACACTGTAGCTGAGCGAGAACAAGACCCCTACTCACGTCGAGCCCATTGATGAAAGATTTATTAAAACCAGATTTATTTTTCAGGAAAACATACCAAGACGACAATTTGTGGAAAGGAATACCGACGAAGAAATCAAAATCGGTGGAGAATGCAATGAGCGGATCATTCAGAACTTTATCTATTGATTAAATTTGAAGTTACGTATTTAAACATCTGAAAATAGAAATCAAGTGCAATTTTGTGAAATCAGTTTGGTATGGTCTACCCCTTTTTATTAACATTGAGCACGTTACAAGAGCGCTACAGAGAGTCGAAGCTTCTGCTAATAAGGCACAAATTATTATAATAAATACATTTTAAATTATACCTCAAATATATTTTATTTATAACATGTATCAAGAAACTAACTCTTAAACCCCTATCTATACCAAATAACGTTAATTATAATTAATTACAATCCTGTCTTAAATTACAAAAACATACCTATAAATATTTTTTATAAAATAAACACACATCACTCCTTTATCCCCGAAGGGGTGGGTAGAGATGCAGCCAGGGCACTTACTTTTCGCCTGTGTGTTCCGTCCCATGATATGATAGCGATCCTATCGCCATATGGGGCACAAAATCCAGACACCGCGCCGGACTGATACTGAACAGAAAAACACAATATCACTTTGCCCGAACCAGGATTTGAACCCGGGACGCCAGAGCAATGTCGTACCGTGTACGCAATACAACTACGCCATGGAGGCAATTATATTTTTACTTTGTGATGCTCATGTTCACAAACTTTCGCATTTATAATAATACTAGATGTTGCTCGCGGTTTCGCCCGCGTGAAATCTTTTCCCGCTACAAAAGTCCCTAAACCACTCTACGACACCCACGCCATCTACTTCAAAAGTCAGATTAAAAACATCCATTATTTCCCATGGGAGCAAATTACCGGGATAAAAAGTAGCCTATATGTTAATCCAGGACATGATCTACTCATATGCCAAATTTCAGCTAAATCCGTTTAGTTGTTCCTGCGTTTACTTTTAACAAACTGACAATACCGCCAATTGTACTTGTGTTTTTATCATCTTAGTTTTATTTTATGTTTATACATTCATCTTAGTTTGATGTACAATAAAGTGTTTAATAATAAATAAATAATCCAAAACATTTTCACAATCTTTCGCATTTATAATATTGGTAAGTAAGATTAGTAAGATATTTTTATTTCACTTAGTTATTACCAACTTATTGATGTGTTAAATTATCCAGACCAAATAATATAAGACCCAACATATACGCACGCCGAGCCGAATAGATTCGAGACTCATTATTCACCATAAACTCCTGATAAACTAAATCGCCATGCAAGCCCTTTGAGGTGTAATAACATTATTTTCATAATAGGTGTTTATAAAATATCTTTTGACAGGCACACAACAGAACCATTAAAACACTTGTATAATGTTAAAAACTGGTTTAAATCAAGTTCACAAGGCGTTATTTTTTTTAAAGCTAAGGTAAAAAAATCCACACCTATCTAAGGAATACTGGCCATAAAAATATAATTGGCTATCAACTGTTCTTCAAATAAAAAATGCTTATAATAATATTTTAATATCCATTCGGGTGGGAGGAAACCAAAAAGCCTTAATTATAATACAAGTTTGTCGTATCATGTTTTATAGTTGAGTGGAAACCGAATGCTGCAGACCAGCGATTTAAGAGATTATTCAAGGACGGCCAATACTTGTCCCTTTCCTATAAGGTGTGTTCGGTTATTACCAGATCACGGGGTAATTCCGATGTTGAATTGAATTGTGTATTTCTTCCGGAGTGTTTCCAAAAGTTATCAAAAAGGCAATTGTACACCCAATATACAAAACTGGGAATAGAGAAACTATCAGCAATTATAGGCCAATTTCGGTTTTTCGGTTCTTTGAAAAAATTTTGAACAAAAGACTTGTAGACTATATCAATAAGAATAATATTTTAGCTAGCACTCAATATGGTTTCCGTGCAGGCAAATCTACTGAGGATGCCGTATTGGAAGTTACTAATACAATAATAAAGAGTATAAATAATAAGATGAAAACGATTGGAATTTTCCTTGATCTAACAAAGGCTTTTGACACTTTCTCTGTCCCCATACTCATACAAAAGCTTGAAGACATCGGGGTGCGTGGCGTTGCACTGAATATGTTTAAAAATTACCTTTGTAATCGCACACAGAGTGTTGTGATTGATCATATAACTAGTTCGGACTGTTATAGTTATATAATGCACCCTTTCCTGCCTATCTTGCACTTTCCTATTGCCTACTCATCTTTCCTATATATGATATATACCGGGTCCCCTTAGTCCCCGCCAGTCTCTTCCTATCCTTCACGCTAGACGGCAGTCTTTTCAAATTATTCCGTATTTTATTTTTTTAAAAAGCCTTTCACAAAGTCCAGTATAACAGGACGCATGCCTTAGTTATGGAGTGCCGCAGGGTAGTGTCCTTGGGCCTACCTTATTCTTGATTTACATTAATGAACTTTGTTTGCTATCTTTGAAAAACTGCAAAGTAGTTGCATACGCGGATGATACCGTTCTTCTCGTTGAGGGTGATACCTGGCAAAATGTACGCAGATGTGCTGAAGTTGCTCTAACTGAAGTTATTCGCTGTCTAAGAAAAAACTTGTTAACTTTAAATATTGATAAATCTAAATTTATTACTTTTTGTACAAATGCCACCTCACTACCACCAAATACGTTGGCTATAAAAGCACACAGTTGTGGTAAAAGTGCAAATATTTTATGTAGCTGTAACACATTGACTCGTGTTGACAACATAAAATATCTTGGTATTATTATTGATAATAGACTCTCCTGGAACGATCAAATAGAATATCTTATTTCTCGTATTAGAAAATTAATGTTCGTCTTCAAAAAGCTAAGAGCCAGTGCTGAACTCTCTACATTAAAAACGGTCTACTTTGCTTTGGTTGAATCAATCTTGGGATACTGCATAACTTCTTGGGGTGCTGCATGCAAAACGAATCTATTGCGTCCTGAAAGAGCCCAAAGATGTATTCTTAAAATTATGATGCACAACCCCATAAAATTTCCCACAAGTGACCTCTACTCCCAGTGCAAACTCCTCTCGGTTCGTAAGTTATTTATTTTGAAAAGAGTACTCCGCAAACATAGTGAGGTTGTATTTGATCTGAAAAATATTGAAAACAAACGCAGATCAGATAGAGTATGTGATACCTTGAGATATGCGACTGTTTCTGCTGGTCGTCAATACTTCTTCCTGAGCCCTAAATTATATAATAATATAAATAAGGAACTTAACATCTATGCATTAACTTCCTTTGAATGCAAGCATAAATTAACCAATTGGCTTCTTACCTTGTTCTACGATGAATCGGAACATTTTCTAAAACCTATAACTTAACATATTTAACACACACATACACGCACACACACACACACACACACACAAACACACCCACATATACACACACACACACACGCACATAACTCTATATTAGACCTTGTTTTATAAGTTTTATTTAAAATCATTGTTTGATTATTATTTAAGTTTTATTTTTGTGTAAGGTAAATATTTCCGAAGGAAGGGCGTTAATAGCTGTAACACAGTTTTTAACTACAGCAGCTATTATCGTACACTTTTGTTTTAGCATTTTTAAAAATGTGGTTCAAATAAAGATTTATTTATTTATTTAAAAAAATCGAAATAACTCGAAAAACTAGGTAAATATACACAATAGAGTTAATTAACTAATTCATAATATTCTTTACGGAATAAAAACATTTTTTTTCGCACGGCTAGCAGAAGCCTTCATCTTTTTTCTATCGCACAAAACTGTAATTATTGTAGGTAAACCAGACGAAACATCTTAATATGACGAATTAATTTCGTTTTTTATATATTTTAATGAAATAAAAAAAAACAGGTTCCTTTACCTGGATATTACTTTGGTATATTGTGTATAAACATATTTTTTTATATATAGGTGCTAGTTTTGGAATATATTGGAGTAAAGTATAAGATCTATTTTACTTTAGCATTCAACAGTAATTTTTCTTCCTATAGGGAACGTGCACGAAGTATATAGGTGGCAGCACAAAACCGACACAAGAGTTAAATGTGAATAAAAAAATAATCTTTTCAGACCTATAACTTACTCACATATTTTTTTAATATGACGAAAAATATAAAATATGGCTTTCAGCCGACTATTATTGATACCTAGAATATGCTTTTTTTTAGATGGGAGCCAGATATTTGGATGTTTTTGAAGCAAAATTATGAGGTTATGATCCCTTAATTAATTAATTGTTTCTATAGAACATTAACTTAAAATGTTCTTTATTTTTATAAATTACATAATTAAACATTTCCAAATGCTTTTGGAACTCATGCTTATGTATTGGTTGGGGAAAAAGTTTGTTCGCATTTTATATGATAACTCAAGACTTATTTTTTTTTTAAGTTTATTTGCATTGAATTACAGTATAGAGCCATTTTTTTCGATGACTTTCTGCCATCTTGTATAATAATCATCTCTGCCATAATCCCGATGCTGTAGAAATTTTGGGACTTCTGATAAAAAAAACGTGACAAGTAGTTTTGGCAGTCCTCTCTTGATGTTAACCTGACACTGTCTAAAAAAATCTTAAGAGACCTAAACTGGTGGAAATCTGAAGGTGCAAGGTCAGGGCTATATGGTGGATGGTGGAGGTGTTATTTGTAACCTTTTTAATGTCGTCAAAACCAGACACACGATACAAAAAGATACAAAAAGTACAGCCAAAGAGATTTTATTACAAGTTTACACATACTATATGCGAAAAGACTTTTTCCCCGACTTATTACTTAGATACCTACAAGTCTGTACGGAACCCTAAGTACCACGAGAGTCCAACTCGCACTTGTCTGGTTTTTTTATCATATTTTTTTTCTGTCGCGCGGTTTTAATCACATAACCAGGATGTTGCAGTTAATTGGGTTATTAAATTAATGCCATCAAACAAAATTTACTGTTTATTGCCTAAACGAAAAAAATATTTAGGCAGTCAACTCAACTCAACGTCAACTCTTAAAAGTTACCAAAATACACACACACACTCACGCCTCTTATCCCTGAAGGGGTAGGCAGAGGCACACCTAGCGCACCCACTTTTCGCCGTACGTATTCCGTCCCATGATGTGATAGGGGGCGTGCCTATCGCCATATCGGGCACGAATTCCAGACTCCGGGCTAATACTGAATAGAAATGTCCAATATCACATTGCCCGATCCGGGGATCGAATCCGAGACTTATGCATTGCAGTCATACCGTAATACAACTACGCCACCGAAATACTTACAGAAAATTTTAGTAACAATTCCATATTATCTTTAGAAATTATGGACAGGCTCCAAAGAAAGTTTTCTTGTATGTACAGTCAGCAGCATAAATATTATTCTGTACAAAAACAAAATTTCAAATCGCCTATATATGCGTTAAGTTAAACTGAATCATTTTTTTCTTCGTTTGAAGTGAAGTAAATCTCTTTTATTTTATTTTTGTGGAGAGAAAAAAAGATTGGTTAGAACACAAAAGTATGTAGGCAATTGGAAATTTTGAATTTGTTCAGCTACTTGATTAAACAAATATTATATGTTGGTAAGTCTCTCGCATGCGAGGGGCCGTCTGGCCTCTGGGTAGGTACCACCGCAGTGTCTATTTCTACAGCCAAGCAGCAGTGTGTATGCACTGTTGTGTTTCGGTTTGAAGGACATTGTAGCACGCGACGCCGTATCGTGTTTGTGTATGAGCCCTTACCTTGATATCCGGATGGAGAAAGTTGTCCGGCGACTCGATAAGTTGAATTGGGTCATATGTGATTTACGAATGTATATCCAGCTATATAATTATTTTGAATACAGTTTGTTGCCCTCAAATTTTACTTCGGAAACGCCTATAAGGTAGGTATTTAAGTCTTTGTTTTCTTTTTCACTGTAACATGTAATTTTATACAACAGATGCAAATACCTGAAATGGGCATATATATCGGCCTGTGATACATACAAACATGATTTTTTTATGATTTTATTAATATACATATGCTGTTGGTGTACCATAATAAATAAATAAAGTACCATCTAAATCTTAGGCGCATTGTATGTGATTGGTCTATGATTGCTTTATATTTGGAAAAAGATAAAATTTACTTTATGCAGTAAAATATTAAATTTACTTTACTTAATTTGACTGCCTCGGTGGCGTAGCTGTATTACGGTACGATTGCAATGCTGAGGTCTCGGGTTCGATCCCCGGGTCGGGTAAAGTGATATTGGGTTTTTCTATTCAGTATCAGCCAGGAGTCTGGAATTTGTGCCCGATATGGCGATAGGCTCGCTCCTTATCACATTATGGGACGGAATACGCTTGGCGAAAAGTGGGTGCAACTAGTTGCGCCTCTGCCTACCCCTTCGGGGATACAAGGCGTGAGTGTGTATGTGTACTTTACTTAATAATAAATAAACAATGGATTTTCGGTATGTAATCAATTTTGTAGAATAAAATAGGTTTAATAATAAAATAAACTATTTCCTTATGAATATATTTTAAAAAAGTAATATAACATATCACATTAATTAAGGCATGAAAACCATTTACAAATATTCCAAAGCAAATTTTTAATCATTAGATAAAATAAATTAATTCTAGGGATAAAAAATAATAAATCAATTTTGTCACTCTAAAACCAATCAGGCTATAATTTATATGACGGATATTTTTATCTAATGATTAATAAATCAGCCCTTAATAGTGTTTCGGAATCCAATTACTACAGAACTTCTGTAATTTCTAATTAGGATTTTTATAATAAAACAAAATTAGTATTCAAGCCTTCGTAGCTGATTTCAATTAGTTTTAAAACCAATTTATCGTCCCAACTCCCGACAATATTTTACAACTGTATCCATTACCAACAAATTACCAATAAGTATATAACATTTGTACAAAAATATAGTATTACTGGTGGTAGGTCTCTCATTATGTAAGAGGCCGTCTGGGTGGGTACCACCGCAATGTCTATTTCTAGCGCCAAGCACCAGTGTGCATGCAGTGTTGTGTTTCGGTTTGAAGGACATTGTAGCCAGTGTAACTACAGGACATAATGAGACTTAACATCTTATGTCTCAGGATGACGAGCGCAGTGGCATGCCACACAGTACTTTGTAACTCAAGGTGCTGGATGGTGTTGCTACTGTTTATGGGTGGTCGTATCGCTTACCATCAGGCGAACGCCATGCCCGTCTCGTCATTCAATGCATAAAAAAAAAATTACAACAAATTACTATAAAATGGTTACTTTAAGTTCATTTACATTTAACATTCATTGTGGATCAGTGAGCCGTAGGATTTTATATCCTCTGGCTCGATTCCCGTACTTAGATTTTATTCTGATCCACGTATTTTTCTTCAGATCTGAGGTGGGAACATTTCCTCGTTATATTATATCCTAATGTGATATAATGTATCATTGTCTACTCAGATCTATGCATAATCAAGATGTATTCACATCAGCCCTAGTAAATTATTGGGACTACCACAAAAAATCTCGTTTTTTTTTCTTTTGCCTTAGTAGGCAAACGAGCAAGCAGTCCGCCTGATGGTAAGCAGCATCCGCCGCCTATGGACTAAAGCAATGCCAGAGGCACAGCCAAGCCGTTGCCTACCAATTTGTCTCCCCTGAGCCAAAAGCTGGGTACATTAATTGTAAAAAATACTTAACTATAAAAAGACTTACGGCCTTATTCATAAATAGTTTATAAACTTATTTTAGCTACCGAATGTTATGTCTTGTTCGAACAAATTTTGAATTAAGTTGGAAGGAGCAAGACAAAACATTATATTACTAAAATAGGTTTATAAACTGTTTATGAATACGGTCGTTAGAATATAAAACGTCAAATCATCAATCAGTCCAGAGCCAAAGACCTGAAGGATCCAGGCAGTTCCTTAACTTTGTCCACCCTTTCGTCTCTAGAGTGGAGGGGTCGGTGAGACTCGTCCACAGCCCATCGCTTGTCGTTTGTCAAGAACCAATCCCTGTAAACCATTAAAAAAATATTTAAGTATTATATTTTACTTAAGAGGGGTGCAATAGAATTTGTGGGTTGCTTTTATTTTATTTTTTATTACACACAAAACAGATTATAATCGGGCACACATTGTATACGAAATTCATCAGCAGCCACATGACGTCCACTGCTGAACATAGGCCTCCCCCAAAGATTTCCAGACGGACCTGTCAAAAGCGGCCTGCGTCCAGCGTGTTCGAGTATACGAAATTGCTTAAAGTATTTAAACAAAAACTTGTTCGATAGTAAGTGATAAATAAATATAAATAAAATACTTTATTCATCACGTAGGCGAACATAGTTGCACTTATGATAAGTCAAGATACATTAAATTGATTATATTAATAATTATTATAAATACCAATGGTCACTTATATAACTACCGACATTTTTATTGGGAGTAAATCTATGATAAGAAATAAACAAAAACAAATAAACAGCTCGGGCTGGCAGGAAAGGGGATATAAAAAGGACATCATTTTATTAAAATAATGGGAGGAACGCGTCGCGATCCTCACCGGTGAGGACACTACAGGCCCTAGCCTAGCTAACCTACCAGCCTTTCACTAGCTACCTAAGCGATGACGACCCGAAGAAGAAAGGCAGAAAGAAACTCCGGGCTTACTTTTTTTGTCATCAATTGTTCATTGTTTCTTTCTCTTTTTTTTTTCAATTCTTTTGTGCTGTGTACAAAGTCAGATTAGTTATATAAGCTAATGCACGCACATCACCGTTGAAATAAGATAAAATCCAAATGAAGGGATTTAGGGAATACCTGGACAGGCATGTACAAATACGTAAAACTGGACATAACACAAAAAAATAATAAAATAACGGTGTACAATGTGCATTCGCCTACATTTACAAAATTATTTTTGTTGTATTGCTCTTCCTACTTTCTTAATAAAATGAAACTTATAAAGGCAAGCGCAACAAAATGATCGGTCGGTCGTCTTCCCTAAATTTAAATTATATGAATGAGGGAATATTTATAATTGTAGTAATTAGGTTATATACCTAATAGTCACAGTAGATTTAAAAGTTAAAATTATTGTAATGTCAATATTAAAGATAGATACAGATGAGACACTTTATGCAGTCAATCACTAGTAAGTGTTAACAGGGTTGGCCATGGTGTGCAGGACCACTTCTCCAAACCGTCTTATCATCGAGGTAATCCGCTACATTATAATACGCTCTAGACATTAACTCGCGCCTAACATAACACTTGAACTGGTGTCCGGGCAAATCGGCTACTTCGGAGGGAAGTTTATTGTAAAATTTAATGCTATTCGCTAAGTATGATTTACTTGTTTTACAGAGCCTAAAATTTGGAACAACTAGTTTATTCTTATTTCTAGTGTTCCGACAGTGCAAGTCACTGTTTTTAATAAAAGTACTAAGGTTTTTGCGGACATACATAATATTCCGGAAAATGTATTCGGCCGGCAAAGTCAGTATATTAGCCTCCTTAAACAGTTCCCTAAGGGAATCACGAGATCGAAGGTTGTAAATAGCACGAATCGCTCGTTTCTGTAAGACAAAAATGGTCTGCAGATCTGCGGCAGAACCCCACAGAAGAATGCAATATGACATAATGCTGTGGAAGTAAGCAAAATATACTAACCTTGCCGTAGCCACGTCAGTTAAATGTCTGATCTTTCTAATAGCGAAGATGGCAGAACTCAATTTACTCGAAATTTTCTGAATGTGGGGTCCCCATTGCAATTTATTATCTACTGAAACCCCGAGGAAAACCGTTGACGGAACTAATGCTAGTTTATTTCCATCTAAATCAATATTTGGTTCATTTTTATTACTCAGTAGCGAGAATCGGACACATTTAGTTTTTGCCGCATTTAATAGTAAATTGTTAGCTGAAAACCAGTTAGAAATCAAACTAAGTACTTTATTGGGCTCCACAAAATTTTGTTCCCTTCTATTTATCTTAAAAATTAACGAGGTGTCATCTGCGAATAATACTACATCTGCCATAATATTGTTAATCATATAAGGCAGGTCATTAATGTATACTAAAAATAAGAACGGACCCAAAATTGATCCTTGAGGAACCCCAATCCTAACTGCGGACCCTACAGAGGAGACATTATCAATAAATACTTTTTGTTTGCGGCCTGATAAATATGAGGATATTAGTTTAAGCCCTACTCCCCTAATACCATAATGGTGTAGCTTTAGGATGAGGGTACTGTGATCGACGCAATCGAACGCCTTGGAAAGATCACAAAATACCCCTAAAGCATCCTGTGATCCCTCCCAGGCATCCAACACAGCTTTTACCAATGCACATCCAGCATCTTGCGTGGACCTACCCTTTGTAAAACCGAATTGCCTATCATGTAAGATCTCATTTTTATTAAAAAACACCAGCATTTGATTAAGCATTAATTTTTCGAATACTTTACTTAGGGCTGGTAAAATAGAAATAGGCCTATAGTTAGAGGGTGTGTTAGAGCAACCTGCTTTAAAAACTGGTATTACTTTACTAATCTTCATAAGATCAGGGAATACGCCGTCTCTTATACAGCAGTTAAAAATATCTGAAAGGATTGGGGCAATGCTTACTATTATTGACTGCAACGCTTTAACAGACAAACCCCAAAGATCTTCAGTGCTCTTCAAGTTTAAGCTCTTAAAAACTTTTATAATATCGTAATGAGTAACAGATTCAAACTTGAAATTTGGAATTGATAATTCTACATTTTTTTTTAAGAACGACTCAGCTGCCCCTGGTGAGGATGGCAGACATTTTGTCGTCTCAAAAGGTATGTTAGAAAAAAATAATTCAAAATAATTAGCAATATTATTTTTATCTGAAACTAGTTCGTCATTAATGTTCAATACAATATTGTCTTTACACTTGGTTTTGCCAGTTTCAGTATTAATAATCTTCCATGTTGTTTTAATTTTATTATCGGAGTTTTTAATATTACTACTAATATAAGCAGCTTTAGCAAAGCTGCAAACACTTTTAAAAATTTTAGAGTAAGTTCTTACGTAATTGGTAAAATTGACATCAGGTGTATATATGTGATCATACTAGGGGTGAAACAGTTTCGACGAATTCAAAAACTTGGGAGGTAAGGTTTATTGTTATGAGGAGTAGATTACTGCATACCCCGTTTTATAATTTACATTGTACTAAAACTTGAGTGTTTGAATAGCACTAGAAAGGAATACAAGATAATATAAAACTATCACTAATAAAAAATCTTATCAAACAATTATAAAACTAGTTAGTGTAAAGTCGTTATCTTTATAGCGTTAAATGTCTAACAGATGGTTTTCCTCATTGGACGCAAATGGTGTAAGCCTACCCTAAGACATTTGATATCGCCAGTTTCTTAATGAAATTTAAAAGTAAATTAAACAGTTAAAGCAAAAGCTATAAGGGTTGCCACACGACAACACAGACGTCATAATTTAGGCAAAATTAACTGTGACTGTTATTGTTAATGAAATAATAGCCGTAAGTTTCCTATAGCTTCATAGCTTCCTAATTCACTAGGTACAAAATTCAATCTGCTACTTCAGGTTTAAATGATTGAGATAAGTTTTACCTCTTGGATTCCATCTTCTTTATCCATTCTCTCTTGATCTGTTCGACGGGGCCAGCCTTGCCGCCATATTCGTTAGGCAATATCTCCTGAGGTATGTCTTTGTATAGAGTGTCAGAATTTGGCTCGTGGAATTTGATCTGTAATGTGGATGACCATTTGGATTAGGAGTATTGTATTTTATTAAAAACTAGGTATTGTGGGCGGCTTCGCCCGCGTGGATAGCCTTTCCCGCTACAAAAATCCCTAAAATACTGAAGCGATTTATAGCGCCACCTAAACGACGCCAGCATCGTCTATTTAAAAAATCCCATTATTTCCCATGGGAGCAAATTACCGGGATAAAAGTAGGCTATGAGTTAATCCAAGACATGGTCTCTCTTTGTGACACATTTCATTCAAATCCGTTCAGCTGTTTCTGGATTTACTTCTAATAAACATCCAACCATTTTCACAGACTTTCGCATTCATACCTAAGTAAGAAGTAACATAAGATAGAAAGATATATGCAGAGCGGTGGTAGCGCAAGTCTATAAAAAAAATGAAAATACTAAAAACATAATTTTCACTTAAACTAGGCAGCTAAGTTAGTATTCGTTAATTAGTCTATAATACTAGGTACAAGAAAGTTTTAAGCATCACTATTTTATCACGAAGGTAAATACCGATACACAATTAACGACCGTACGGAGGATTGACTAATACTTGAATATTAATTTAAATAAAATAAAATGCTTTATTCATCACGTAGGCGAACATAGTTGCACTTATGATAAGTCAAGATACATTAAATTGATTACATTCATAATTATTATTAATACCAATGGTCACTTATATAACTACCGACATTTTTATTGGGAGTAAATCTATGATGAGAAATAAACAAAAACAAAAAAGCCAGCTCGGGCTGGCAGGAAAGGGGATATAAAAAAGAGATCATTTTATTAAAATAATGGGAGGAACGGGTCGCGATCCTCACCGGTGAGGACACTACAGGCCCTAGCCTAGCTAACCTACCAGCCTTTCACTAGCTACCTAAGCGATGACGACCCGAAGAAGAAAGACAGAAAGAAACTCCGGGCTTACTTTTTTTGTCATCAATTGTTCATTGTTTCTTTCCCTTTTTTGATGAATTGATGAGTATGCAACTATGAAAAAATATTAGCTAATTAATCTCACCAACTTAGCGACTTCAGTCTTGAGGAACGGCTTGCAGATCGCGTGCAGCTTCCCGATGTACGAGGGCGCGTTGATCACGTGTACTTGCTTTAGTCTAATCGGCATCGCTTCCTGGAATAAAAAAAGATATGTTACGGTAATGTCTGAAACTCCTTTATAACTGAAACCAAGTATGGTTGACCCTGTAACGTTCTGAGGAGTAGCATCTTAGACTCAATTAGTATAAGTCCAGTAATCGATCCGATATGTATTGTTTTGTTTATCAAGTATCGTTCGCTTTAACGGCGAAGGAAAACATCGTGAGGAAACCTGAGAATTCTCGATAATATTTTCGAGGGTATGTGAAGTCTGCCAACCCGCACTAGGCCAGCGTGGTGGACTAAGGCCTAACAAAACCTTTCAGAAGTAGAGGCTCGTGCTCAGTAGTGGGCAGTACCTATATAATACAGGGCTGATTGCATTGTAATCGATCCGATATACATTCGTCTGATTTTCTGTATATTTTGCCTCGATTTGCCTTCATACTCCATTCCTCAACGGGCATAGGTTCAATGAAGTTACCTACTTCATCGTATCTCACAAAAAATACCATGTTCCTCGTGGTTTCTTTTTAACAAACGAAAAAGTACCTTCATTACTCTAATTACTATAAAATCTACAAAGTGTTCAGGACACTTGCGGATTGTAACACGTTCTTTCATTTACAACTATTATCAAATCAAGAACACTAAGCAAACAATAATTATTTTCTCATTTATTATCATTTAGTGTTAGAGAAATTATGCAGGTATTGCGATCTTGTCGATTTTAATACTAGACAGACTATCTATGACACTTCCTACATTTACTAACGAAATCGGTGCGACATGAAAATTTAAATGCAGTAACATCGGGAAGAATATATAATTTCATAATTATACAAAAACTGTATGTAACACAGTATTTACTTTCAACACTCCTTTCACTTCCTCAGAAGAATGACCGATATAATTTCGTAATGAACTTACTTTATCGACACGTACTATGGAGGTCATGCTCTTTTTCTACCTAAACAATCTTCAACCACACTTTGCAAGAAACCAAAATTAAAGCACTAATTGATAGTTGTTAGCTAAGCTTTTTGGGCCTGTTTCACTATTTCTGAGTAAATGCTACTAGTCACATAAATATTTAAGCTGACCAAGTACAAAAGTCACATTCTAATCTAGGCTCCAAAATAAATTAAATGAGTACTATCTTGAAATAAAGGTGGTCCGAAACCACCAACACCTCAGTCCGCCCCGTGACCACGAAGTGCTGCAAAGCCTTCGAAACGTCGGGAGAAAATAATAATTAAAAAACTGCGATAAAATCCGCAAAATAGTTTTATTTCAGTGTCTAACATTCGCGTAAATATAAGGAGTACTATCTTTTCTCTTTACATTTTTCGTATTCTAATTTGTTTTTTTTATACCTACCTATTCTAGAACCTAGAGATTCTAGTCAAACGGCAAAAGACTAAGTACTTTTATATAAAAGCATGGGCCTTATAAACGGTAACTTTATTACTCGCCTTTAACCAAACAAAAAGAAAGTCCAAACTTCTTCAACTTGATTTCGAAATATTCTTACAATTGATCAGTATTAACTCCGAATGTTTTTTACTGCAATAATTTTGCAAGCAGACATAATACTCAAATTGACGAAACAGTTCGAAGATTACTTTATGCCTCTAACGAAATCCCATGGGCAACGCGTAATTGTTCTCTCGTGGAGCCTAAATACTTTGCCATTTGCGTAACATACAAGTTTGCTTTAATGCCTTCGCAAAAGCATTAAAGGCACTGTGTCGTAAACAAACAATTTGAAAGAATATTCTAAAATACGTAATCAAATTCCAAAACAGTTCTTCAGGAGATTACTTTAAAATCTTTTTGGAGCATTGTGTAATTCATAAATGGTCGTGGAATAGTTTTCCCAGTCGCTGGAATATCAAGTGCGCATGTGTCATCATGGTTTCCTATAGGATCGAAAGTTCAATATTTTAATGTCTGAGGGTTCTAAAATCTAATTGGTAATCAATTTATGATCATTGCGCTGGAGTGACAGATTCGAAAACGAAAGAATTAAAAAAGACAGTGCATGGAAGTCACTGCTTCGGGATTCTGGAATTTGATGACTCGAAATGTTTGGTGAGTACTCACTATTTGTACTTAATGTAAGTTTGGTACATTTAGAATAGCAATCCTTATTGTACCAAAATCATAAATTACACACCTTACTCCCCCCTTGAGAAGTCCTGCTCGATAAGAAAGGACATTTTAGTATAATTTGAGCACAGCCAAATGCCATCCCATAACCCATATAATCCTATAATTATAACTGAAGCGCAGTCGAGGTCAAAAGTAATAAGTTTTACACTATAGGTACCCTATATTTATCTATTAGACTTCTTAAAATCGGTACCGATTAGTGATGGTTTCCTAGCCGATGTCGGCTAAGGTGACTGCAAAAACTCGACTGGCTTATTAAACAGACTAAGACTTTATACTCAATAGTGATTCTTCATCCCTTTGATGTGCTTTTGCGTTGATTATATAGCCAATATTATTTTTGGAAATGCGAGCGAATTTTAGATACGGTAATAACGTACACAACACACACACACACTCATGCCTTTTAACCCGAAGGGGTAGGCAGAGGCGCAACTAGTGCACCCGCTTTTCGCCGTGCGTATTCCGTTCCATGATGTGATAGGGGTGAGCCTAACGCCACATCGGGCACAAATTCCAGACTCCGGGCTGATACTGAATAGAAAAATCCAATACCACTTTGCCCGACCCGGGGATCGAACCCGAGACCTCAGCATTGCAATCATACCGTAATACAACTACGCCACCGAGGCAGTCGAATAACGTAAGAACCATTAATGCCTGGGTCATTAAAGATACAAATTAATTGCAAAATAATTATTATAATGATACTTAATTTCAGTGGATTCGGTTTGCTCTAAGTTTGACTTCGAACTAAAAGGATGTGAAGTTGCAAATTTTCCATTACCACATAAATACTCTTATTATCTTTAAACAATAGCAAAACAAGCTGTACAAAAAGGTAATCTTATTGTAATGGTCAATCATTTTTTTTAACAAAAGACGCAAAAATAGATGTACTAGGAAATGTCAAGTACTCTTAACGCTGATCAGTATACGATACTTTCTGCTAAGTGTCTACTGTAAGTAGTATTAGTATTAGTGATTTGAAAAATACGGGCTTGCCTTAATATTTATTTATTTATTTATTGGTTAAGGATTGCTAACGGAGTTTACAATAATTCTTTTAAAATCTACACATATTTATATATATCTATTGTAATTGCAACTCTGGTTATAAGTAATCACAGCATGAACCACATTCTTTAATAATAATAATACTAGCCCTGTATTATATACTGCCCACTGCTGAGCACGGGCCTCCTCTACTACCGAGAGGTCCACTTAGTCCACCACTCTGGCCTAGTGCGGGTTGGTAGACTTCACATACCCTCGAAATTCTTTTTGGAGAATTCTCAGGTTTTCTTGCGATGTTTTCCTTGACCGTTCTGCGTGTCTTGTTGTTACCTAATTCCTAAGTCGCTTCATATCACATTCAAGATGTATCATACGAAACACACACATTTCATACAAAATATTTATTACTACAATCTACATATTTGGTTAATTAAAATATTTTCGCCGTCGCATAATGCAACAGTAACGCAACTTGTCTAGGCAATATAGCAATATTTCTTTTTCTCTTTGCTTGTACTATGTAACTATGTTACAATTACTATTGCCACTGAAAATTTGAGCCAGCGGTTAGCAACTGTTATGCAATGTACTATATTATACACTATGCTATATAATTTATGAAAGGCAACGAGTGTCGTAACATGTTCCAAAAAGACCCTGTAGCCTTAATATTATTTTAAAGTCTAAAATAGCTGATCAGCTAGATAGCTTAGTCTTCGTGGATGAGAAAGTTTTAGAAGAAACAAAACTTGTAATTGTTGCCTCAGTGGCGCAATTGTATTACGGTGGATACGTCTGGAAAGCTGAGGTCTCGGGTTCGATCCCCGGTTCGGGCAAGATGATATTGGGTTTTTTACTCTGTATCAACCTGGAGTCTAGAATTTATTCCCGATATGGCGATAGGCTCGACCCCTATTACATCATGGGACAGAATACGCATGGCAAAAAGTGGTTGCACTAGTTGCACCTCTGCCTACCCCTAAAGTTGCAACTGTACAATGAGATAACTCCTAGTTAGATGCCTCTATGTCATAGGATAGAATAGATATGCAATGTATTACAATGCTCTTTGGATCCATGTGAGCTCTCACAATAGCGATAACACAAAAATACTTGTGAATCGGCGCACAATACCTACAACTTTTTTTTTATATATATAATTGGCATTTGTGTTCACATTTTGCCAATGTCAAGTTTGGTTTGTCTATTTTATTATCTGTAGTATATCAAAGTAAAGCAGTGGCTATCTTACCAAGACTTTATCGAGGAGTTTTGGCGGCAACAAAAAAACACTTGATTAGCACGATTATTTCAATTCACTTCATTTGATCTCTTTAATAGAACTATATTGGATAATATACCACCATAATTATGCAATATAACACTAAGTATCACCAAAATAATGAATTAAAACAAGAGCACCTCATGACACTTCCAAGTTCCCGCCAAAACTCCCACAATACAACTTATTACTTTCTATCTTTGATTGACATTTGAATAAAAACTCTTCGAAATCAAGCTGATCGCGAAAGTTTAGAGTTGTACGTAGGTGCCAGTCTTGCTTTAGTTACCATAATCTGAGTACCAATCAATGTCATTTTATATATCTATAGCACTCCGGAGTAATGTAGCTTCTTATTAGTGAAAGAATGTTCAAAATTGCTCAGTAGTTCCTGCGATTTCAACCAAGCAAACTCTTCAGCTTTATAATATTAAAATAGTATAGATGAGTAAAGAATACACTCGAATAAGCTATTAAACTCGTATTTGTGACTATTTGTCTATACTCGGCAAGTATTTAAATCAAGGATTAGGGTATCGCATACTTTTTTTTTTTATCGATGGCTCGAAAAAGTGGCTTCACTTACACCTGATGGTAAATGAAGTGAAGCCCAAAATAATGTCGACCGGCAAGAGATAAATATGTCTGGTCGGTTGGCACAGTTATGCCGGCCTGCATAATTGCTTCTTCACGATCCTATTATGCTTATTGAATATCAATGGTACCAGTCATATACATTAATTGGGGAAGTTACGAAAGTTTTTTATAAAACGTGACATCTTTATACTGCCTATTCATTTTTAATTCAATATGTATATGCTAATAAGTGGCAAAGTGTACGGCCAAGGACGGCATCTTTATATTGCACAATTTATTTATTTTGGTCCACAAAAAATGTTATATTCCATGAAAGTATTTAAAGAAAAATCCCCACAAATTGTTGTGTTTCCCCCACTATGCTGAATCTTCCCATTTTTTATTCTCATATAATAATATGAGATTTATTGTTTGATTTAAATAATAGAATAAGTTAAAAATCGTCGGAAGACCCTTCGAAAATTATACCTACCACATTACCTATCTAGTAATGTCTGGTAATAGATATTTACCCTAAAATAATATTTTTAGAAATTACAAGTTATAAAAGTGTTGAAGCAATAGAGAGTTTTAAACAATAGCCATTAAATTAAATATATTCGTGGAGAAAATTTTAATTAAGCTTACAAAATACCAATTTCCTTAGCGAATTATTTTTTTGCAAATTAAATAAATACCATATTTTATATAGATTATATTATATGAAAGTGAAAGTTCCTGGCGAAAGCCACATGTAGATAATAATTTGTGCATTTTAATATGTTTCGAAGATCACTTTTGCTTTAAGTAGATGATCCCAATCAGGGTTTCTATGTAGCTATATACATAAATATGATGTTTTCTATACAAATTAATGTTAATACGAGTAAGATATTTAATAATAACCACACGATTGCCTATATCAACCAAAACTTTGTTTTTTTTTATTGCATTGAATGACGAGACGAGCATGCCGTTCGCTTGGTGGTAAGCGATACGACCACCCATAAACAGTAGCAACACCATCCAGCACCTTGAGTTACAAAGTACTGTGTGACATTCCACTGCGCTCGTCATCCTGAGACATAAGATGTTAAGCCTCATTATGTCCAGTAGTTACACTGGCTACAATGTCCTTCAAACCGAAACACAACAGTGCATGCACACTGGTGCTTGGCGGTAGAAATATACATTGCGGATTACACCGCGCTCGTCATCCTGAGAGAATGTCCTTATATAATTACGTAAATATATTACCTATACTATTCTTACAGACATACATAGCATTACACATTTTCACTTATCAGAGGTAAAAAAAGGGGTTAGACAGAGGTGTACCACACCCACATTTCTCCTATGTAATCGGAGGCAGGCCAATTGTCGACTATTTACCGGGCATATTTCTAGACTTCGGTCTGATACTGAGTAAGAACCAATGATCACTTTGCCCTACCCTGGGTTCGAACCCGAGACTTCAGCTCGATAGTCGTACCGCGCACTTAATTCAAATACGCCACCAAGAGAGTTACTATTCTTCAAACTGGAATACAACAGTGCTTGAACAATGTTGCTTGCCGATAGAAATAGACATACATAACATAATAATCCCTTCCTAGCCGATTTCGGCCACAGCGGCCAATCTCAACGGAGAGATATTATAGTGCAAAAGTGTGTGCGCAATACACAGGTGCACTCGCTATTCCTTCACTCTCATAGTCCGGTGAGACGGCAATCCGACATAACCGGAGAGAGATCAGGCGCAGGACCAACGGCTTTACGTGCGTTCCGAGGCACGGGGGTATCACACCGACAACTTCCTGACTCCGAGCTGCGACTGAGTAATTTTTAAGATGGAAAAACCCAGTCACAATGTTTTTGGCCCGACCCGGGATTCGAACCCAGGACCTCAGCGCGCAAATCGTACTCGTAACGCGTACGCAATATAACTACGCCACCGAGGCAGTCAATACACCTACTAGTACTTAATAATATATTTATACCATAAAATGCACAAAAAATAGTAATCAAAACTGACCTGAGTGTAAAGCATGTATTTTCTCAACGCTGATAGATTGATTTTTGATATGAATTTTAGAGTCACATTCCCGGAATCGAATATCGGTATTTCTCCAGAAGGTACATCTGGGTCTTCCGTGAGCCTCGTGTCAGCCAGCATGAAGAACGTCTTCACTGCATCCACGAAGTTAAACAGGTCTAGTTCGGGATGCTTTAGCCGGTAGATGAACACTTTATAATTCTCCTTTGTTTTGTTCGGTAGCGGCAGCATGTCCCTGAAATAAATATTCTTGATTTATATCAAAATAACATTATATTTACTTAAACCTTAACTTTTAATCTTCTAGTAACAACAACAGTTAATTTATAAATAATGGGTAGTAGGGTTACGGGGCTTACGGCGCGGTCTGACGAGCGAGTTGCGAATAATCACTTAATTGGATAAAACAAAAGCAACAACTGGGACTGCCTATTTTATACTTTATTGTATTGGTTTTACTACTCAATTTAAAATACAGTCTTATCCTTTCAAACTCTCTTTACTCTATATATCTTCTGACTATTTCATAAGACTATTCTACTTCCCAGGGTATGCACTATGCAGAGTGTGGAAAACATTATAATCGAACAATTTAATAATATTTTGCCGCTTCCTATTAAACGCTATAAGTCACATAAATGTCACTGGTCACTGTCACTGTCACTGGTGGTAGGTCTCTCATTATGTAAGAGGCCGTCTGGGTGGGTACCACCGCAATGTCTATTTCTACCGCCAATCAACAGTGTGCATGCACTGTTGTGTTTCGGTTTGAAGGACATTGTAGCCAGTATAACTACTGGACATAATGAGACTTAACATCTTATGTGTCAGGATGACGAGCGCAGTGGAATGCCACACAGTACTTTGTAAGTCAAGCTGCTGGATGGTGTTGCTACTGTTTATGGGTGGTCGTATCGCTTACCATCAGGCGAACGGCATGCTCGTCTCGTCATTCAATGCAATAAAAAAAAATATGTGTAAACCGACTAAACACAAAAGTCACACTGTAATCTATGCTCCTAGATTGTGACGAATAGCGTTTATCAGCAAGCGGTGAAATCGACCCTTAAACTGCGTCACTGCTGGATACCTACCTCTCCTACTACTAACAAGGTATACAACAAATACCTACGTAATCTCAAAAACACGCCTGATATCCGGCGCCCAGGGGTCTCTCTTGCAGAACAGTTCTGGCGCGTTGTGGCGGATCGTGAAGAACAAATCGATGGTGCGCTTAGCTCTCTCCAAACTGAACTTGCAACTAGTCAGGAAGCGTAGAAGTAAGATGTCGTCTAGAAACAAAAAAAAATATCATCAGGTAATAATAAAAACAAATACTATGACCGTTGCATTCTGTCCTGTTCTACTGCTTTAAACGGGCTTCCTCTACTACTGAAAGGGTATATACCGCCTGTCCTTATTGTAATATTATACTCACGCGGGAAAAGCCGCAAGCAATACCTAGTGAGTTAGAAAAGGCGCGGTATAGGTACTAAGTATTTAACGTTATGAAATGCGCATCTTAAATGCAGAGCTACATATCTGTATACATTGGTATTTAAAGGATCTTGCTATCAAATCAATGCCTTATTCGTTACGCTTATTTATATTCCAGCCATGCCGTATCGGTATGCCGTCCAAATGTTTTAGCCGTAAAAATCACAAATGGAGGATGCCTTGACCTACTCGGTATTTTGGATTTAAACTAGAAATCTTTTTTTAGTTTTTATGGCTATATAATTATCGCATACTATTATCTTCTTGAAAGTGGTAGAGACACGATGTAGATATGTTTGTCTATTTTTTTTTATGGAATTGAATGACGAGGCGAGCATGCCGTTCGCCTGATGGTAAGGAATACGACCACCCGTAAACAGTAGCAACACCATCCAGCACCTTGAGTTACAAAGTACTGTGTGGCAATCCACTGCGCTCGTCATCCTGAGACATAAGATGTTAAGTCTCACTATGTCCTGTAGTTATACTGGCTACAATATCCTTTAAACCGAAAAACAACAGTGCATGCACACTGCTGCTTGGCGGTAGAAATAGACATTGCGGTGGTAGCCACCCAGACGGAATCTTACATATGAGAGACCTACCAGTAAAAAAAGCTATACAGCTTGAATGAGCTTGCTTGACCGGTGTAGTACTGACTCCGGTACCGGCTTTAGGGGGGCGAACAGGGCGGCCGCCCGGGACGCTGCGTCCCGGGGGGGAGGGTTTAGGGAGGTACCACGGCCTAGCTGGAATGTCAATATCGGCGTTTGCTATTGAATACAAAGATACAGTAGGGTTCGAATAAAAGGTCGCCAGAAAAGGGGACACCCGGAATGCTTGAATAGCTAAGGCCGGCCCTGCTTGACTTGAGTGACTATTAAAGCTCGTTTGCCCTACGACTAAGTTTGGCCTATGTATGATTAATAACTGATAATATTTCAACTATAATATTAAAAGGTACCTATTTTTACCTTCTTTTCATAGGACAAGACGGTAAAAAGACCAATATATAAATAGGGGTAGCCCTATCGCAATTCCTTGGCAACATTGAAAGGTTTAAAAACATAAAAACATTGTGGTACCAAATCCCTATCGGACGATATGATATAAAAACCAATGATGTTGAAAACACTTTGAAAATGCTGTCTATTGCATACCAGCTTTATAAATATGTGGTAGCTTTAGCGGTCACGTTGTTTGCGTAATATGACATTGACCGTTGGTTTGTCAATAAAACAGGTCTATTTGCATACATCTATACATATAATAAAGCAGTAGAATCGGTGTGTTTGTATTTAAAGAAATGTGATAAAAAAGAAAGGGAGTGACTAAAGAAGAGTAATGGAAAACAAATCAGCGATTTTTATAATTCTTTTCTGTCTGTCTGTCTGTTTTTCTGTTTGTTTGTTACTGCACATCTCTGAAACTACTGAATGGATTTCGTTGAAATTTGGCACACGGTTAGATCATGGCCTGGATTAATACATAGGCTATTTATCGCGGGAAAATAAACAGCTGGACTTTAATCCCGAAAAACTTTTTCACGCGGGTGGAGCCGCGAGCAAATGATAGTAAAAAAACTATATATGACTTCAATTTCTTTTTAAGTACTATATTGGTATGATTTTTTTTTATTCAGTCTCATTGTACTACGGTTGTTTGGCTTTTAATGGGGCATACATCCGTAACCTTGCTACGCTAGTCCCTATAAGGTAGGTAAGTGCAACTCATCTGCTTTATAGAGGTACTTTACCTTGTTACACAGGTTATTGACTTTAGATTAAAATCCCAAAGTATGTAATTTCGTTCGCGTAGTTGTATCACAGTACGACTGCAATGCTGAGGTTTCGGGTTCGATGCCCGTGTCGGGCAGTGATATTGGATTTTTCTACTCAGTATTAGTCTGGAGTCTGGAATTTGTGCCCGATATGGTGATAGGCTCGTCCCTATCATATCATGGGACGGAATAAATACGGTGAAAAGTGGGTGCACTAGTTGCGCCTCTGCCTACCTTTTCGGGGAAAAAAGTCGTGAGTGTATATGTAATTTATGTGTATATGTGTTTATGTTTTGGGTTACGATTAGTTATAAGCATATTTTGTAATCAATAACTGAGTATTTATGATTGTAACCTGTTATGTGTTAAATAAATAAATAAAAAAAAAAAAAATTTGGACACTCAAACATGTTTACGGCATGGACTCATAGGACATGATCTATTTAATTATTTTCATGGAGACAATATTTAATCAAACTTAACATGCAATTTTTATACAACAGATGCCCTATACCTATAATGGGCATATATATCGGGCTGTGATAGACAATGATTTTTATGATTTTATTAATTATATATGCTGTTGGTGTACCATAATAAAGAAATATATATTACCCTTATTTTATTTTGAAGTAGATGCGTGATAACACATCATACAAGATTACGTAACAACCCTAAAGAATCGAGTCTCGGCAAATCTACATACATTTTGAAATGTTCTGTAGGTATTTCTTTTTATTACTTAACATTGTCATCTCTGAACACTATAACTCAAATGGTCCTTGGCCAATGTGTATTGTGTTAAGCCGGCGCCACACATACCAACAATATTTGAACACCTGTTTGAAAACATGTGTGGCACGGGTGTTTTACTGGTGGTAGGTCTCTCATTATGTAAGAGGCCGTCTGGTTGGGTACCGCCGCAATGTCTATTTCTACCGCCAAGCAACAGTGTGCATGCACTGTTGTGTTTCGGTTTGAAGGACATTGTAGCCAGTGTAACTACTGGACATAATGAGACTTAACATCTTATGTCTCAGGATGACGAGCGCAGTGGAATGCCACACAGTACTTTGTAACTCAAAGTGCTGGATGGTGTTGCTACTGTCTATGGGTGGTCATATCGCTTACCATCAGGCGAACGGCATGCTCGTCTCGTCATTCAATGCAATAAAAAAAAAGAAATTACATAAATAATTATATAGGTACACTGAAATAATACAAGTATACCAAGTCCACAAAATCATGGTCCATCGTGTTTGGTGTCTATTTGAATACTGTGATCAAATATGTTTGCAAAGCATGTGTAGGTGCAGGAAAAAACTTTGTCAAATGTGTGGCAAAGTCTGTCAAATTCTTTATTCAAATATTTGTCTGTGTCTGGCACCGGTATTATATTATGAATGTCGTGACAATAACAAAAAAAAATTGCCGCTTTATTCTGCCTGAAGTCATTTTATGAAGATTATCAAACAATCTAACATAGATGTTTGATGATGCCAATTTTTCATAAAGAAAAAAGTTATTAAAAACAATAGTCAATGTACGGTTTCGTACATTGAACTTTGTTACCAACAGTTAGTGCTGATACGACTTTTCTGCACAATAAACATTTCTAATAATTCACGTGAGGGCGACGCCCCGCTATGACCTGCATTAATAGGCATTTTTTGCCAACGCGACAGTTTACTTCTATCGAACGTTTCTGATACGAGCGTGTGCCATACCAAACGCCGACCCGAACACTTGTCTCGCACCAGAGTAATAATCGCTAAACTATAACAGTTGTGATTTAACAATAAATTAGTGATTTTACAACTACAAGTTTACTTCTATTGCACCCCGGGACTCGCAACACCTACAAACACCATTGCTCCAACGAGCTATCTAATGTCACTGAACATTTATGGTCCTTCGAGCCGGATTCCAGGTATTTAGTGCATTTTAAAAACTCTATTTAAGATAGCGAATCGGTTTGGCTGGCCTTCCACAAGCGGACCTCCCCAGTCAAATTGAGAAGGCGCACATATCTTAAGTAGAGTGTAGATGTACTGAATATCTACTGGGACCTTCAAGGCATAACAACGCTTCGTCCAGCACTACGGCGGCCAACGAATCCTCGTCTTGAAGAAGAAGATTGCAAAACATTGCCATCATCGTGTCCCAAACTACAACCAACAAGCTACGCAACTACGTATTGGCACACTGTACGTATAACTTAAAACCTTTGGTGGTACTGGAATTACGTCCGTCTACCAGAACATCAGGTAACCTACCTGTACGGTAACTTAAAAGTATATTTAAGTACCAAATACAAAGCAACTGGGACCTCCAAGATACGACAACGCGTCGTCAAACACGGCGGCAGGCAACGAATACAAGTATTGAAGAAGGTAATTGCAAAACATTTGCTTTTATCGGGTCCTGAACTACGTACAACAAGCAACAAAACGTCGCACTAGTAAACAGTGCGTGAAGAATTACAACATTCCGACACATTTTCAACGAAAACATGGAACATCTGAACAAACAAGTCACGAGCTTTGAGAACATTAAGACTCTATGCTCTAACTTCAAGAAGGACAGTATCACTAGGAAAACCGTTGACTATCTGGAAAATCGTCTTCAGAAACTGGAAATTGAATGGGTGGAATTCCACGAACGTCACGAATTACTTCAAGAGACAATTGTGGATCAAACAAACGTAAGCTATTTTACCAACAACATATATGAAAGTACTAAACAATTATATGAATCTACCAAGATGAAAATGATGGATTTGTTGGTGGCGCGCCGCCAACAAACGCTGCATAAACTAGAGTTTGACCTTACTGGCATTTTAGTAGAAGAAACTGATGACAACATAAAAGAATTGCTGAACACTCAAGAGACATATTTTATGGCTCTAGATCGGGCAATGTCCAAAATTGACGTCGACTTGTTAACAGAAAAATGGGAATTTGAAGATTACCTGTCTATCTTAAAGTCGAAGTGGGAAGCTGTGGACAAACAACATTGGCAATTACAAACAGCACTAAAGGGTTCGAACTTGAAAAAAGAATACGACCGTCATTTCGAAGAAATTGAGGAGAAATATGATCACATAAGGAGATTGCTGAACGGCAAAATGTGGACAAATATCCACTATGAAAAATCTGCCCCACAAATGGAGATTCCTGAATTCTCCGGCAATTTCATAAAATGGATATCATTCAAAGACTTGTTCATGGACGTCATACACAACAACCCCACGCTTTCAAAGAGTCAAAAAATGCAGCATCTGAAAACAAAATTGAAAGGTGAAGCTGAGCGTCTGGTGCAACATCTCACAATAAGTGCACAAAACTATGATTCGTGCTGGAAAATACTAACACACCGATACGACAATCGCCGACTTCAGTTCATATCTTTGATGAATACCATGCAACAGCTACCAGTTATACAGGTCCCAAACAGCCGTAATTTAAAAACCATGCATGACCATATAACCGAAAGCATGAACGGACTCTCAAACATGGGCGTTGACGTCAGCAATTGAGGACCAATGATTGTATATTACATGATACAGAAATTAGACGCAATGACTTTAGACGAATACACTAAAGAAATGAAGAACAATCGTGACTTGCCTGACTTGAATTTATTTATATCATTTTTAGAAAGCAAATTCGTCAGTTTCGAAACTGTGAAGAACTGTCCAAAAGAATCGCCTCTACGTCAAAAATTAAACCAGGGGTCAAGATCAACCAATCATCAAATTAACCAACACCAGAAAAGGTTCATGAAAAGCTTTCCAACAAAGTCATACAACCACTTAAACAATAACGAAAGATTGAGCAATGAAAATTCAAGTTCATTTGAACGTAATAGAGACCACTCAAGGATATTCCATACATCATTTGGAAAATGTCCACTCTGCGATAAAGATCACGCACTAAGGCAGTGCGAAAAATTTATCGAAAAGGATCATGCACAGCGTAACAGCATAGTAACAAAACTTAACCTATGCAAAAATTGCTTATATAGTCACAAAAACGCTGACTGTTTCTCACAGAAATCATGCAGACAATGCAACTTGAAACACCACACTTTACTGCATAAAGACGAAACTGAACCGGCATCCAAAAATGGAAGACAACCGACTATCCCACAAGCATCAACCTCAAAGCACCAAAGCTCCCATCATTTATCGGTCAATGACGTGGAAGTATTATTGACCACCGTACAACTAATGGTCCAAGCTATTGATGGGACGTATATCACGCTACGAGCATTGCTAGACCAGGGCTCCCAGGCGAACTTAATCACCGAAAAAGCTGCGCAATTACTACGACAGCCACGCGCCAACTTCAACGCTACTATATCAGGGATTGGATCTGAAACTAGAGATTGCAAAGGACGCATGAACTTAACATGCAAGTCATTACATTCCGACTATACGTTCAAGGTTGAAACATTAATACTTAATCAGCTAACAAACAAGTTACCAAACCAAAGTTTCGCCAAGACCAACTGGGCACACATTGAGAACCTGAAACTTGCAGACCCTGATTACAACGTGTCAAGCCCAATCGACATGCTGTTGGGCGCCGATGTCTACGCTGAAATTATACTGGAAGGAGTACTCAAAGGGGATCATCAATCTCCTATCGCACAGCAAACTAAGTTGGGATGGATTCTATGTGGCAAACTAAAAACCTTTAATTGTCACGTAACAAGTGTCGACTTATCTAAACTATCGAAATATTGGGAAACTGAAGATATCATTCAGCGCCCCGAGGATATTAGCAAAGACGACCAATGTGAAATCTTCTATCAGCAGACTACTAAAAGAGCCATAGACGGAAAATTCATCGTCAAGATGCCGATGGTCGAAAATTTCGAACAACACCTTGGAAAATCTCGATCAACAGCGATCTCGCAGTTTCTGCAACAGGAAAAACGTTTACAGAAAAAGCAAAAAATGATGACCATGTACAAAGAATTTATTAACGAATATTATGAACTACAACACATGAAACGTGAACCAAACAGTAGGTCATCCGACACTATGTCACCTACATGTTACCTTCCGCACCATGGGGTTCTGCGGGAAGAGTCAACCACCACTAAACTGAGAGTAGTGTTCAACGCCTCTCAAAAAACTACATCTGGATTCAGCCTAAACAGTTTGATGGAAAAAGGCCCAAATCTACAGAAAGATATGCAAGAACTTATCTTAAAATGGCGAACATACAAATATGCATTCACCGCAGACATTGAAAAAATGTACAGGTGTATATGGATAGACGAAACACAACACAACCTACAAAAAATCATTTGGCGAAACTCTCCGTCTGAAAATTTACAAGAATATAGCTTATGTACAGTAACATACGGTACAAAATGTGCGCCATGGCTAGCTTTGCGAACATTAAAACAGCTAGCACTAGAAGATGGACGCAAATATCCAGAGGCTGCAAAGATATTAGCAACGGAATTTTTCGTCGACGATTTGGCGAGTGGACACAACACACTTGAGGGCGCAAAACATTTACAATCAACACTTATCGAATTATTAAAAGGAGGGGGCATGAATTTACGAAAATGGTCGAGCAATAGTCCGGATTTATTGAAACACTTGGATAGAGATCAAATTGCAAAATCTATGTACGACTTTAAAGACGGAGATACAAAAAAAATGCTGGGCTTAGGATGGAACCCAAACTCAGATAACTTCGTTTTTAATTGGAATCTAGAAAAATCTAAGAAACAAATAACTAAACGAAGGTTATTATCCGAAATATCACAACTCTATGATCCACTGGGATGGCTGTCACCAGTAACTATAACAGCGAAACTCATATTTCAACAGATATGGACTGAAAAATTGTTATGGGACGAACCCCTCCCCAAGAAAATTCAAGACAATTGGCTGAAAATAAAAACGGAACTCCCAGAATTGAAAAACATTAAAATAAACAGGTGGATCGGCAGTACTAGTAATCACATCGAACTACTTGGATTTAGCGACGCAAGCGAAAAGGCATACTCATGTGTCATATATCTGCGCGCTAAGGATGAAGAGGACAAACATAAAGTGACGTTACTCACGGCGAAAACTAGAGTTGCCCCTCTTGCACAAAAAACAACTTTGCCTAGACTTGAATTATGCGGTGCTCTACTGCTTGCACAGCTAGTAACGAAGGTCAAGGAAAGCTTAAAAGGATATGATATCACGGTATGGGCTTGGTGCGACTCCAAAGTGGTATTAGCATGGCTGCAAGGAGACAATAAAAAATGGGAGAGATATGTTGAAAATAGAGTAGAAAGAATTAAGCAAGTAATACCAGCATCGCAATGGAATTACATTGAAACAAAAACGAATCCCGCAGATTGCGCAACAAGAGGATTATACCCATGCAAACTTTCAAATTTCAAACTTTGGTGGGATGGCCCAGAAATCTTAAAGACTTTTGAAGGGGAGAAACAAATCAAAAAGAGATGTCTCTTCACTACTAACACGGAGATAAAACAGAAGTTGACAAACCCTGGCGAAATTAATGAAAATAACATTATTTCGCATTTATTGAATAACTATAGTTCGCTGACCCGAGTCACGCGGGTATTGACTTGGATTTTGCGCTTCGTTAACAAAATGCGAAACAAAACAACAGCTGACATGAAATTTAACACTTACAAGGCGCCACCTAATTACCTAACAATAAAAGAACTTGAGACTGCAACAAAATTGATTATAAAATATGTACAGAACTGCGAGTTCGAAACAGAAATTAAACTACTGTCGACAAATAGACCTTTGAAAAATAAATGTGCTGTCTTGAAATTAAATCCGCAACTAGATGAAAATGGGATTCTGCGGGTTGGCGGCCGCCTGAATAACACAAATTTATCTTCAGGTAAAAAAAAACCCCGTAATAATATCCAGAACGGGAAGGTTCACACAACTCTTAATAGAGCAAGCTCACTCAGCGACTCTACATGGGGGTGCACGACTCACGCTGGCCTACATCCGTCAACGTTATTGGATCATAGGCGGTAATAGGGCGGTGAAAACACAACTACGTCGCTGCGTCCGGTGCCATCGTTTCAAGACACGGGAAAGCTATCAACTTATGGCTGACTTGCCAACGCAACGAGTGACACCCTGTCGGCCGTTCACCCACACAGGAGTGGACTTTACAGGATATGTCGACATAAAAATAAATAAAGGAAGAGGAGTTAAAACGTCAAAGGGATACATCGCAATATTTGTGTGCATGACAACTAAGGCTGTATACATAGAACTTGTGTCAGATTTGAGTGCCGAAACATTTCTTGCTGCTTTCCAAAGAATGTGTGCAAGGCGTGGAACACCGAAACACGTCTATTCTGATTGTGGCACAAACTTCATAGGAGCTTCGAAAATCTTACGTAATGAATTTGAGTCATTCAAAATGGAACTACCAACGGAATTTTTCGAGGAACTAAGCAAACTTGAGGTGGAATGGCACTTTAACGCTCCAGCTTGGCCTACGGCCGGGGGTCTTTGGGAAGCTGCAGTACGTTCCATGAAGCATCATCTTCGTCGTGTTTTGGGAGATCAGAAGCTTACATTCGAAGAATTCTCAACTCTACTCGCTAAAATTGAAGCGTGCTTGAACTCGAGGCCCCTCTGTCCATTAACTGAAGATCCGGACGAGTTTTACAATTACCTGACTCCAGGTCATTTCCTAACAGGAAGCCCTACAATGGCGTTACCATTGTCTAGTCATGAAGATGGACGAAAGTTAAATCTAAGACATCGATGGCAATTAATGGAGCATATGTTTAGCCACTTCTGGAAAACATGGTCTAATGAGTACCTTACACAGCTGCAAACTCGAAGCAAATGGAAAAAGCCAACAAAGAATTTAGAAATAAACGACCTGGTCATAATAAAGGATAACAATCTCCCACCGGGAAAGTGGGCCATGGGACGAGTAATCGACGTTCACCCAGGCAGCGACGGCAGAGTTCGAGTGACAACTTTAAAAACGCAAGCTGGCATAACGAAGCGACCAATAACAAAGCTGTCACCGCTGCCAATCAATGACGATAACGTCAGCGAAGATGATGATTGCATATCACAAAAGCAAAGAAAAGCAATCCGGAAAAGCAAGAAAACGTCCTTAATTTTAGGCGCAACGTTTCTTACACTTTTGTCTCTCTGTAGCGGAGCAAAGGATGTTACCGTACCAAACAACATTACCAGCAGTATTTATATCGCAAGTTTGGGAGAAAACCGTCCTATTTATTATGACAATTTGGGAAATATACAGCTAATCCACGATGAGTGGAAACTGCTTATGTACGTTAACCTTAGTACATACTGGGACGGAGTTCGAAACGTTGAAAATCACTTAGGCCATCTAAATGTAGTATGCAAGAAACTGGATCCAACATACTGCCAACCCGCCATGCGACAACTTTTTCACGAACTGGACCTTTTAAAATACTATAACAATGTTTTGTTGTCACCACAAAAACATTTGTCTGGGCGCAGAAAGCGAGGTCTGATCGATGGTGTGGGCTATGTTGCTAATAGCTTATTCGGCGTCTTGGACGAACGATTTGCTGACAAATACAAACAAGACATTCAAACTATACAGAACAACGAGAACTATCTTCTGGAATTAGTAAAAAACCAAACTTCGATTGTCGAATTACAGAATGAAATTCTTCAGAAAAACGAAATTAACATTAAACAGCAATTTACACTAATCAACGGTTTTATAAACCAAACTAGCTTAAAAGAAGCGAAAATCGAATCGGCAATCGAAGCCGCAATGGCAGCAAATTATTTTAGTTCCAAGTCTCTTACTGCGCACTTGCTACTAAACAACATGAAAAACATACAAGTAATGCTGTTGAACGCTTTAACCGACGTGTACCAAGGACACATTGATGTACATTTACTTACTCCGACTAACCTAGTAAATCAATTAACTTTGATTGCTGGAAGATTACCAAAATCCTTAACATTACCGGTAGAGAACTTCCAACAGAACATCAAAACTATGTATAAATTACTCTACGTGAAGGCTCGAATTACTGGCGAGTTTTTACTGCTTGAGGTGCACATCCCACTAGTGAGTGACGAAGATTACACTTTGTTTAGAGTTATACCATTACCCCTGAAGACAACGCAGAACGAGTCCGCATTTGTGCAAGTAACATCAAATCTAATTGCGGTGAACTTCAGAAAAAATGCGTATGTTAGCATCAGTGAAGATGAATTGATACACTGCACCGAGGATGCTAGGAAGCACACAATCTGCAATCTAAACTTACCTGTGCAAAACTTAGAAAATCCGGAAGCACCATGTGAAGCCAAATTATTGGGTCAACATATAATATCGCCTTGTCACACCAAACAAACAATATGCGAAGAGCGTTGGATCGGGTTACATCGTTCCAATACATGGATTGCAGTATGTTGCGACTCATGCACAATACGAACCATATGCGATGATGACGTCACAACACAGGTCATCAACACCTCCGCAATTGTATTCCTGAAACAAGGATGTTTGCTGCAAACCAAGACTTACATGATCCATGCGCGCAATAATTACAATAGCAAAGCAACTATTGACTTTGACATTCAGATTCCGTCGCTCGACACATCAATCAATTCAATCATAAGCACCCAGAAGACTCCGCAATTGGATTTTCAAGCAGATAAAAATATTGACGTTGCTAAAGAAAAGCTGGAGTACCTTAAACACCATGAACAGCTTCCAGCATCGATTACAAAGCACGACCTGCATCAATACATTATCTGTTATTTGCTTATAGCGGGAGCCATAATTGCCGGATTCATCTGGATAACAAAAAAATACCGTTGCTGTGACAGGCGAGCGAAATCAAACCCTAATAATGACAATGTGAAACAGGATGAAGACATCGAACTACAACCTTACCAAAGCATTAGAAAAAATACTCAAAAATTATTTCGATCATTTTCAGTGAGAGAGCGCGGGGACAAGGAGACATCCCGGGCGGCGACGTCAGCAGCGAGGCCAGGCGCATCTACACCGCACCAGCGGACTCTAACGGCCGAGCCTCGATGTCTAGCAACGAAGGCGACAACCCACGATGTCCAGTTTACACTAGAAACCTAAATATTTATTTACTATTTTGCTTTTTACGAATTATCTTTTGTTTTATACTTTACTTATTACTTTTACTTTGTGCCAGCGATTCTTATTCTATTGCGTCTTCCCTTTGTGTTCGGGTTGGGAATATGTACGGTTTCGTACATTGAACTTTGTTACCAACAGTTAGTGCTGATACGACTTTTCTGCACAATAAACATTTCTAATAATTCACGTGAGGGCGACGCCCCGCTATGACCTGCATTAATAGGCATTTTTTGCCAACGCGACAGTTTACTTCTATCGAACGTTTCTGATACGAGCGTGTGCCATACCAAACGCCGACCCGAACACTTGTCTCGCACCAGAGTAATAATCGCTAAACTATAACAGTTGTGATTTAACAATAAATTAGTGATTTTACAACTACAAGTTTACTTCTATTGCACCCCGGGACTCGCAACACCTACAAACACCATTGCTCCAACGAGCTATCTAATGTCACTGAACAGTCAAGTCTACGAAACGTTATGAGTTAATTTAAACTTTGTGGGTGACTCATGTCACCACTTGGTACATTAATTCGTTTATAAATAGTATTTTTATTTAAATATCGAACATTCGCGTAAATATAAGAAAAATTATTCATATTACTACCTTATTATTTTGTGCCTACTTAAAATGACTATTTAATAATGAGGACTTTCAAATTTTCCAAGGCATACAAGATTTTTTACTTAAGTAACCGTCCACACACATAAACACGGTAATAAATATTGGTTTACCTGTTAACGTGTTTGCATTACCATTTAGGGCACGCTAATACACAAACGCACTTGGATTTTGTCAAGAAACGTGACCAAAAACATCGTTGCGCATTATTTACGGCTAGAAATGTTTACGGGTATATTTCCTTTGAGTTGTTTTCTTAGTTTCAAAATAATTTCTCAATGGTCCAAGACCAATGGATGTTCCCAACATGTAAACAACTGTTATAGAATAAAATTTATTGTACAAAAATAATTATACTACATTATCGATATTAGATATATTGTCATTGAGATGATGAATGAAACTTTAGATAACGAATAAATGATTTCCCAAGAACGAGTTACCACGTAGACAAATTAAGGCGTTCTGAGTTACATGAGCTCTTTTAGCCTAAACAGAAAAACATATTAAGGCCTCATTTACGGAGACGCGGGGCGTTGTGCGTAGTGTTGGGCGGGGCGGCCCGCACTGAATTCAAACATGCTGTATCAGTGCGTTTACGGAGAAGTGATTTTACACGCGTTTGCTTGAAATGACTTCATTTGCGGCGGCGAACGCAGCTGCAATTCTCCGTTCTAGACACCCGCGCGCCCCGTCACTGCGCCCGAATAGGTGCCCGCCGCGTGCCCCGCTGCGGTGCCGGCAGCGTGCTACGCTACACTTCTGATGAAACGCCGCGGGCGCAGTGGCATGCATCAGTGTTCAGATCTGATTTTTTAACCTATAAAGAATTGGAGATGGAAAGAGAAGAGACATATTTTATCGATGTTCTTTTATTGGAATGGGGCATTTAGTCTTCTCATAGTACGAAACGCAACACCTATTCCGATACTTCACGTTATTTTTTTGTAGACTGTTTACGGCATAGCTCTTCCCCGTCATCTAAGGTCAGTCTCCACTTGCATCATTCCTTGCCTCACGCGGAAGAGGTCGCAGACTACTGCAACAAATGCAAATGTGTTCCAATGTCATGCTATTACTTTGTTTTACTTCACCGACAGAGCGTGCAGTGTACATTGCATTTTTAAACTAACATTGGATTAGTCAAGACCCACCTCTTGTATTATGGTCGCTGTAACGATGAAAAGCATCGTAAGGAAACCTAAGCATTCTTTATAAGAAGATCGAAGGTTTTTGTTTATTTTCTCAGTAAGCAAACGAGCAAGCGGCTCACCTGATGGTAAGCAGCATCCGCCACCCATGGACTGTTGCAATGCAAGAGGCCCAACCAAGCCGTTGCCAATCGAGAGGTGAGCATTCTTTGTAAGCCTTCTTTACAGACAGGTCATAATATAGGTAGGTGAAGTCTGCTAATCCACATTGGGCTAGCGTGGACGAGTAATATTTAAACCCTCTGGATAATAGAAAGGGACCGTGCCCAGCCAATAATATATTAATATAAAAACTTAAAAAAAAGACTTCAAAACCACTACAAATGAAAAAAAAAATTTATTTTATATGCGTATATTTGGAGACGGTGCCTAATTTAAATTGAACATTGTTTTGTATAGGTATTTGTTCGTGTATTTGATTAGCTTAGCTAGCAATTGGCTGGTTTTTATTTATTGTTATGTTTGTTAATTAATAATGAAATGGTGTAATCAATACATCATAGATATACGATAACAGCATTCGCGGGTCGTCTGCTGTTAGTTATTGAAGAGTTCCATGGCTTATCTCCAAAGATCTTCATCAGATCTTAATAAATGATATACTAAAACCTTCCCTGAAAAATATACGTTTGAATAACGAAAACCCCATCCAAATCTGATTAGTAGTTTTTGAGAAATCGCGGCCATACAAACTAGCATACATACACACGGGTCGAATACAGAACCTCCTTTTTTGAAGTCGGTTAAAAAGGTGTAGATACAGTAACTATACCACAGAATACTGAACAGTACTTACTACGTACCTATACTGCACCCGGCTTTCAAAAATGGCGCATTATCGCATACATAGTGAACTTAATATTATAATAACAAACTGTAATATGACACGTGAAAGTATTACGGCATATCATAATTCTCATTATTATCATAAAGAATTTTTTATCGAACATTCTTTAGATGTCCTTCAACAGATTCTGTCACGATACTAAGGCCGATTGTGCTAATTAGCTCAATTAAAGCGTGCCACTTTCAGACTGCTTAAACGCATCCACACCTTTAAACATCAAGGTGCCCAGCAGTGTCATAGGCCAGCCTATGGAAAGTGAGTCACACAAAACGGGACATCTTCGCCCCCCGAGGCAATTCTTGTGCTCTGGGTCTTCACACCCAATGCATGCCCATGCGCGGGGGGACATTAGTCGCGGGCCGAGGCACACAGTTCAGTGTGTATACCTCTTGGTTGTAAAACACATTGAGGCCTAAAAGGGCCCGCGAACATTTCCTGGCACCCTCTCTTTCCGCCCATCCCGGGAATCTTCCTCCCGTCCCCCACCTTTCCTTCCATATTCCTCTCCCACGTCCCCTCCAGGCCCCTGCAGTCGTCAAGCCGGGGGACTCCAGTATCCCATTCGCAGGTTTCCCCCGGTGTTGACTGCAGGATCGCCTACCCAAAAAAAAAAAACGGGACATCTTCAAAACCTTTATACAGCCACAATTCCAAAATAAGAATACGTAACTTCTATTTATAAACACTTTAATAAGTTTCAAAATATTTTCACAAATGACACTATATTAATGCAGTATTATTATTTTTATACCTTTACGTAACCCAGTTCCTTGTAGAGTAGCTAAAGATTAATAAGATAACAGTTTCCCGCGACGTATTTCCCATTGAATAATTTATTCAATAAATAATTTTAACTATGAATCCGTCTGTTCATATCGTGACTGAGATTGCTATAGGGATATTATTTAGATTTTAACCACGCGTTGCATAGAAACTACGCTAGTTAACGTTCAACAATTAGATGAGAACCACACGCGAATATTCAGTGATATATTAATATCATTCATAGATATAGCTCAAGGCCTTTTATAACCGAACTGAGGAGAATCAAAATTATAAGTGTGACTGTTGGTATTTATTTCAATTAAATATGTTCTAATCACGAAATGATGTATTTACCTTTCCGAATGAGCATTACCTTGAAAAAGTTTACCAATAACACAAAACACAAAATAAATTAATTTGTGACTAAAATAGTCACAAATTAATTTCTTGCAAGTTTACGATTTTTTTGTCGATAACTTATACCATGAATATTAATGATTCCGAGATTAATTCAGTTCTTATTATTATTACAAAATCGATCTTGCACAACCATTTGCATATAAAATTCGTACGTTACATCACTACCTATCTTTAATCCTTCCGAACCATTTCTGCGAAAGTTCAACAGCACTGTCGAAATTAAGGTGACTTTTACTTTTAATTGTTGCGAAAATATTGCACGGACCGACCAGCAATGCGCGTCGTATCACTGAATTATAAATAGGGGCGAATACAAAAACTTTTCTTATTACATAAGGAAAAATATTAACGCATAATATTTCGTCTTAAAAAACTAATTTGCCCATCTGTCCGTTCTGTCTAATATTAAAAGGTTATTTTTGCGGAAAATAATAAAATATGTGCGGATAAATGTCAAAGCATTAGAGACCACATCGTAACGTGCTATGGTTCGTATATAATTTGGTTAATTGTTTGAGACTTAATTTTAAAGGTAAGAAATTCGACTAAAATTTTATCTCGGTTCGGTTTGTATTTAATACAAAAAATTTTTAGAAAACCCTGAGATGCCGATGTGATGAAAGATAGGTATAACAGGTATATACTGGAAATATGTACTAGTAGTGGTTGAAAAAATTTTTAAAGCCAAGATTTCTAACAAAAACTAGCTCTGAAATATGAAGCGACTATCACAAGTAAGGTAGGTGCACTGCTGCCTACCCCTTCGGACTAAAAGCGTGAGTGTATGTGACATTATTTTTCAAAAACTTTGTATTGTTGCGAAACCGAAAACTCCAGAATTTATGCAAGTTTATAAACCGTTTATTTTTTTCTAATAGTTATGTATAAGACATTAAATAAACTGGTCATCATGTGAAGATTTTTTATTCCTATTAAACAAGGATTTAGATATTATTAGGCACTAAATATTCATAATTCTGAGTAATCTGGTAATTACGTCATAAGCTAGTTTTTTATTGTGGCAATTGTATGAACATTTTGCCAATTTCAAGTTAGGTATCAGCTAATTGTAAACATCAAACATGGCCATCGGGTTCATATTAAAAAAAAAACAAAATCTACAATGTGTCAGGATATTCCGGATTTCCCAGAGACGGTTCACAAAAGTGGTTATGTTAAAATTTACTTTTGATACATTAAACTAAATTGGAAAAAATAATACCTATTTAGTATTAAAACTTGAATAAAGTATTATAAAAACGGATATGAATCCTAAACCAAGATTTATATTGAAATAAGACCACTTCGAGATCCTAATTTACTAAATAAAGAAGGAATCAAGGAAATAGGCTCACAATTTTCAGACAAATCAGTGTACATACATAAAAAAATACAAACACACGAATTAAGAACCTCCTCCTTTTTTGGAAGTCGGTTAGAAGTAAGACGACTTGCTGTTATATTCGATCGAAATGATTTGAATTTAAACCTGTTGATATTTTGTTTCACAAGATCCGACTCCTTTACGTACAGCTAATAGTCTAGACTCTAGATAGATTGGGCAAGTTGATCTCGATAAATCGTGAACTCAGATTTTAAGCTATTATTAATCGTTATTAACCTAAATATATAGCATGCTTTCAAATTATGACATTATTATTTTTAAACTAATACGATCAAGCCAAAGGAAAGTTGGATCTACCAATGTACTTGTGTATAAACATATGTGTTATATGGAAGATACTAGATATGTGTTACTGGTGGTAGGTCTCTCATTATGTAAGAGGCCGTCTGGGTGGGTACCACCGCAATGTCTATTTCTACCGCCAAGCAACAGTGTGCATGCACTGTTGTGTTTCGGTTTGAAGGGTATTGTAGCCAGTATAACTACTGGACATAACATAACATTAACATAACATCAGACTTAACATCTTATGTCTCAGGATGACGAGCGCAGTAGAATGCCACTCAGTATTTTGTCAGTCAAGGTGCTGGATGGTGTTGCTACTGTTTATGGGTGGTCGTATCGCTTACCATCAGGCGAACGGCATGCTCGTCTCGTCATTCAAAGCAATAAAAAAAAAAAAATATGTTTCTAGATTTTATAATGATTCCTAAATTACATAAAGTTTTGGTAGTTGCATGGTGTTTTAACTTTTTACACCCTATATGTCATAGGTGATTTTACATGCCAATATAATTTATACCTCGCAAACCAAATAAAGGCAATAACTAAAAATTAAAACAAAACAAGAAAAAACATAACATGCTAAAAGTACGATGTTGTTAAAAAATAAATGTAGAGTCGTAGTCGTGTGAAAACGTTTTTTTTAAATACTTCTTTTTACATTTGTGTATCCGTTAAATTGTACTCTATTTTTTGTCCATGCAGATTAGTACGTCTTAGTAATGATGTTTTTTTTATTCATAATAAATATTTTTAAACTCACAATAAATAAAAGTTTCCTTATATTTTGTTAAATTAGTATTAATTGCCTCGTCTATAAATTTCAATTAGGTACATGACGTACTTACCAACATCGTGAGGAAGATGGGGTTGTTTGGACAGCCAGTCTTTGATTGCGACCAGGTCCACACATTGCATCATTTCTTGGTCCGGCATTTTCTGAAGAGAGGAAAATATATTATTGTTTGGTACAGTAATTATAATCAACTATGTTTTCGTTTCCAAAAGAAGATCGCAACATTAAATAAATGGAATAGGTGAAATTAAGGATCCAAATATAATGATTTAATACATATTAAATACCTAATTATTACACAAATAGTGCTAGCCCCAAAATAAAATGTTATTATAAGTTGTGTGTATCAGGAACTGACGAGGGACTATCAGTTGGTATTGATACCAATATTTGCACACACAAACGTTTTCTTTTTGGCAACGCACGAGCCCGGGGGCCTTTGTTTCATGTGTCGCTGCTTGATAGATACTATCAAATGTTAGTTCTATACATTCACTATTTGTGGAATGCAAGGAACCATGTTTATCAACATTGTTGTTTGAGAAATCATCCTCCGAAGAATTTGGTGTTCGCAGAAATATTGCTATGACGCTAGCAAAGTCCATTGTTACATTTATGGTAGCAATAATTTATGTAAGATTGTGTTGGAACGCATTGTGTCGTGCTATTCAAATATTTTATGATAATGTAATGATGTTTTTTTATTTATGATAACTCTTGTGACTTAATTACAAAAACTTACGTATATAATAAAATCCTCGCAATTTTATTGTAGGCCTATCTATACCTACATAGTACAATAAAAAGCTTTGTCCTGAATGACTGACTGACGGATCAACGCACAGCCTAAACCGCTGATCGTAGAGACCTGAAACTTGGAGGGTGTGTTCTTTGTATGATGTAGGCATCCGATAAGAAGGATTTTCCGAAATTCTACCCCTAAGGGGGTGAAAAGAGAGGGCAAAGTTTGTATGGGAAAACGTGATTCCTTGGTCCAATCTACTTCAAATTTTGCATAAACCTTTTTTAACAGAATTGATGGAAGAAGTGTTTCGTATTTTATCGAAATTCATCCCCTAACGGGGTTAAAAACGGATAAAAAGTTATTGTGGCATTGATTTGCTTCGAATTTGATATAAATACTCCTCAGTACTATAATAAAGCAGTAGAATCGGTGTGTCTGTACATTTAAAGAAATGTGATAAAAAAGAAAGGGGGTGACTACAGAAGAGTAATGGAACACTAATCAGTGATTTTTGTAATTCTTTTCTGTCTGTCTGTCTGTTTGTTTGTTTGTTACTGCACATCTCCTAAATTACTGAACCTAGATCATGATCATGTCCTGGTTTAACACATAGTGTACTTTTTATCCCGGCGATTTGCTCCCATGGAAAATAATGGATATTTTTAACCTGATTCTTTAAGTAGATGGCGCTGGCGTCTTAGTGCTTTAGGGAGTTATGTAGCGAGAAGGGCTTTTCACGTGGGCTAAGCCGCGAGCAACACCCAGTATAAGTACAATTTTCATTTCCAACTTCATTGAATATATCTCAATATTATGTACTTTAAAATTCCATTCAGGCTTTTCATCTTACTTATTAATTATAATAGAAAATCATCCATATGGTCGAAAACTTTAGATTTATATTATTATAATGTTATTCCATTCCTACTTTATCCTGTAACGTTCGATAACAGTAAAAATAAATTGTCTATTTACTATCAAAATGTCAGGGGACTTCGAACTAAATCAGAGTGTTTTCGTCATCAAGTTTCTGTTGGTGAATTCGATATAATTATTTTAACTGAGACGTGGTTAATGGATGGAATTATGAGTTCGGAGTTCTTTGATCATCGATATATTGTGTGGAGGCGTGACAGAGATTATGCATTAACTGGACAGACGCGAGGAGGTGGGGTACTTATTGCGACGCGAAGAGAGTTACCAATTACCCCTCAACCTTTTCTAAGTTCTACGGCTGAAGACCTTTGGCTAAAACTGCGTCTTAGGAAAACAAATTCTAGGGATCATGTGAATATCTTCATATGTGTACTTTACTTATGCAAACAAAATCAAGGTCTTTCTTTTTCTGATCAATTAACAAATTTTTTATCGAAGTTAAATGATACAATGATGCATAATACTAATGACAAATTTATAATAGTTGGCGATTTTAACATGAGTGGTATTACATGGACGCCCACCGACAATTTTTCACTCGTCCCAGTGAACATTACTACTGATGATGACCAACTACTAGTAGACGAGTTAAGTACTTTAGGACTCCTACAACAGAACCAAGCGGTCAACAGCTACGGTAAACTATTGGATTTAGTTTTTTCTAACTTTGCAACTTGTGTCTCTGAGTGTTCCCAACCATTAGTCCCTATTGATTTGTATCATCCAGCGTTGTTAATTGGCACTGATATCTTTGAAACACCAGCCTTGGATGTCGTACCACGGTTGCGTTATATCTTTAGTAGAGGTGATTATCAAAGTATTAATGAAGAAATTCTTGGTGTTGATTGGGAGCGTGAATTTTCTTTTAGATCCATGGACGATGCAGTCGAGTTCTTTGTACACTTTGTAATGAACCTATTAAATAAATTCGTACCCAAAAAGCCTGCCAAATCTCAAAGTTATCCCGTATGGTATAGCTCTCCACTCATCAAGGCCATTAAGGAAAAGTACAAGTATTTCAGAAAATTCCAAATATATGGCAATAAGTCCGATGAGATATCATTTAAACTACTACGTGATAGAGTTAAGACTCTCGAGACAGTCTGTTATAAGGATTATTTAAGTGTAACTGAGAGTTCAATTAAAAACAATGCTAGATATTTTTGGACTTTTGTAAAAAATAGATACAATATGAATGCTATTCCAAATACACTTAGCTATAATAATGATATGCTAGACTCTGGGGTTTCTATTTGTGAAGCATTTTCCTCTTACTTCCATTCCAACTTTCTTCTCTCCCATATTCCTGACGTTTCAAATTCCATAAGGCCTCTATTAAGTTCGAACTATGATCCATTGCTAACTGCATTAAGCCGCATATGTGTGGAAGTGGAAGAAGTCACCAGTTTACTTCTTAAGCTAGATACGTCTAAAGGTGAGGGGCCAGATAAAATATCACCTAAATTTCTTGTGAAATGCGCTAAGTCCATCTCTGTTCCAATCTCTATTTTATTTAATAAGTCTTTATCCTCTTCTACCGTACCTAAACTTTGGAAATCCGCGTTCATTTCACCAGTGCACAAAAAAGGGTCCAAAAGTGAAGTTACTAATTATAGGCCAATATCTAAACTTTGCATTGTAGCTAAGGTATTCGAAAAGTTAATATATAGTAGAGTATATCCAGCCATTTCTCAGTTACTCACTCCCTTTCAACATGGGTTTTTAAAAGGTCGCTCTACTACCTCTAATTTGATCCTGTTCAATGACTTCATTACAAAGGCCATGGATGATGGTAAGCAGGTCGATGTCATCTATACCGACTATAGTAAGGCCTTTGATAGAATTGACCATATGATCCTCATAAATAAGTTAAACCATGTGGGAATTTGTGGTGACCTTTTAAGATGGTTTTCTTCTTACATAGAAAACAGATCGCAAGCGGTAGTACTTAATAACTACATGTCTAAATGGGTTCAAGTACCTAGTGGTGTGCCGCAAGGATCATTGCTTGGTCCCCTACTATTTATTATTTATGTTAACGATATTGACCAATGTCTAAGATCATCTAATTTATTATGCTTCGCTGACGATATGAAGATATTTACGACGATTTCTACATCTGATGATGTGACTGCACTTCAGGATGATTTATGTCGCCTTGAAGTATATTGCAAATTAAATAAACTAGACCTCAATCCATCCAAATGTTCCGTCATAAGCTATACACGTAAGCGCTCTGTTTTGACTACGAGTTATACCTTAGGAGGCCTCATACTACCCAGATGTAACACTATTCGTGACTTAGGAGTTTACCACGATTCTAAGTTAATCTTTGATAAGCATATCGAATCTGTTGTGATGAAAGCCTCTAAATGTCTGGGATTCATAATGCGGATCTCAAAATGCTTCACGGAAGCTAAAACACTTAAAATACTATACTGCACTTATGTCAGAAGTCATCTCGAGTATGCATCGCAGATCTGGAATCCTCGTTATCACAAATATATCGACCGGATTGAAAATATACAAAAACGATTTATGAAATATCTCTGTTTTCACCAAAGAATTCCGTACAGTACTAACGATTACTACCAACTTTGTAAAAAATTCCATCTGTTGCCACTTAGTAAACGTAGAGAAATTGGTGATTACATTTATCTTTTAAAATTATTGAAAAATGATATTGACTGTCCCGAACTTCTAGCCAAAATATATTTTAACATTCCATCCAAAGTTATTCGTTTTAATCCTCCCTTGCATGTTCATAAGGCATCATCAAATTATAGACAGAACAGCTACTTGGTGCGCGCAAGCAGATTTTACAATAATATTTTATATAGGCATAATAATCTAGATCCTTTTACAACAAGTGTGTCTGTGGCGAGGAGGTGCTTAGCCCTCGATTTCTTTCGTTAAATGGTTTTATTTTTTTTTAACTTTTGTACCCGTTATTTTTCGTTTTGTTTGTTTTTTGCTTTGTTTAACTTATCTATTTTATTTCTTTGTCAAAAGAGTTTTGCTCACACTCAAGTAACGTAATTTAATTCTATAAGTGAGAACTTGTTATTGGCTTTTTGACACCTAAATTGTTGCTATTCCTAATATAATTATTAGCTGTAAGTTTTCCATGCTGTAAATAAATAAATAAATAAATAAATAAATAATCCCTTCCTAGCCGATTTTGGCCACGGCGGGCAATCTCAACGGAGATCAGCCAGGTGCGCAGGAGATATTATAGTGTACAAGTGTGTGCGCAATACACAGGTGCACTCACTATTCCTTCACTCTGATAGTCCGGTGTGACGGCAATCCGACATGACCGGAGAGAGATCAGGCGCAGGACCAACGGCTTTACGTGCTTTCCGAGGCACGGGGGTAACACACCGCCAACTTCCTGACTCCGAGCTGCGACTGAGTAATTTTTAAGATGGAAAAACCCAGTCACAATGTTTCTGGCCCGACCCAGGATTCGAACCCAGGACCTCAGCGCGCAAATCGTACTCGTAACGCGTACGCAATACAACTACGCCACCGAGGCAGTCGAATATTATTATATTATATTTATAGCACTTACGTTTCTTTTAACCCGACAACGCCCGCTTATATACAGCTATAAGCTAATTTCCTTATATAAATGGACACCGGTGTCCACCGCGGGCGTCCAAGGATTAATTACCCTTTTTTAAATCTTAGTTGTTTTAAACTATACTATTATTGTAATTGGTCACGACATTTTATAGCCAACATCCCCGTACCAAATAGTTTTATATTTTTCCTAAAAGCAAACCTTATTTACAAAGAATAACTAACTAATCGTTGGCACATACCTTCGAGCCAAGTTCAGTCGACTTGCTAGCTTCAATACGTGACTCGTGAGTGAACTTGGAACAATACAATGTATACATACTACGTCACGATGTCCAAATTGATGTATGCCGCAAGTTCGTTTTGTAATGTCAAAATCCTTAATGCATGTGTTTCCTACAGCCTACCTTGCTGCGTAATGTTTATTATATGTTTTGTAAAGAGGATGTCAATGAACGATTGTTGTTATTTAGATACCTATGTAATTTTAGTTGGTCGATTCATTGGGCACAACAACCTACGCAGACTACGCGACGCGCTGCGCGCAGTTAACGTAATGCAGTCAGGAAATGTGTAATTTTTTTCATAAAAATTGTGCGCCTCCTTCGGTGCCGTAGTTGTATTACGGTACTACTGGAATACTGAGGTCTCGACTCTTGGATTCGATCTCCAGGTCGGGCAAAGCGATATTGGGTTTTTCTAATCAGTATCAGCTCGGAGTCTGGAATGTGTGGCCGATATGGCGATAGGCTCGCCCCTGGGTGAATGCACTAGTTGTGCCTCTGCCTACCCCTTCGGGGATAAAAGGCGCGTGTGTGTGTAAATTGTGCGCATTAAAAACACGTGTCCTCCGCGTCTATAAAATAGCCTAACTGCATAAACCTTTATCTTTATTATTATTACGAAAAACGTGAGATGATTTCTTACCTGCTAAGGATTTATTATTAATAGCCGAAAAAGTTGATCAGGGAAAAAACTACTGGTGTAATTGTCTTGTGAAACCACTCATGTGCGTCATAAGGCAAAGTTTGACGATCATTATAATAGGTCAAATGATTCGCGTTGGATAGTAATTATCTAATATCTAATTGTTTTCATTAAGATTTTATTAATTGGTGTCTATTGAAAATCCAATATCAGTTGTCTAATTGACTTTTTATAAAACTGAATTCCAGGATAAGCGAAATAAACATTACAGCTGCCTTTAAACCATAGTCTAGATTCTAGAACTTGAATTGTGAAGTACTATATATTCCACTTATAAGATACACAATAGATGCGGGTAAAATTATCTTAGCTACAAATACCAAATATAGTATAACACTGATATTAAGTCTTCATTACAGGAGAAGCAATTATTTGTTTGCAAGAAGCCCGTCCATAATTTGTTATTGTACAGTTTAAAAAAATCAGGAGCACAGATCTAGTGAATATCGAAGCAAAACTTAAATTCTGATCTTAGCTTCTATAAAATTAATCACAAAAAAATAAGATATTTTATCGACGTTATAGGTAGATTGGTGATTAATGTTCATGCAAGTACTTTGAGTCCTTACAAAATATTCGATATCATATTTGTTCTTTTTACACGCTTCATATTAGCTTCACTTGTATGTCTGTTTGTATGTTTGTAACCGACTCCTTTGGGCGTGATTTTGACCCACTTTAAACGGTCAGATTTTATTCAAACTTTGTAGATTTGTCGAAGAGCGATAACAATACACTAATTTGATACGATTATGCCATTATTCAATTTGCAAAATGAGATTTTTGTCAATTTATATATTTTTTATTTTTAGTGACATCTGTTGGACCATAGTAGAATTACAACTAAACTGGCTACTCTTATGCGTAAAAAAATCCTACTTGTCACAAGATGGCGCTTTCGTTTTTAGTGACATCTGTTGGAAAATAGTAGAACAGAACTAAAAAATTAAAAATAAATAATAGTTTAAAACAACTAAAAAACACGCTTTATAGAAAATCCAACTAAAAAATAGAAAATAAATTTGAATTAAGAATAGTGTAAATAAGAAAAAAAATTATTTTATTGTACAAAAAAGCGTGGTGTTAAGTAAAGGAATGTAATCTTTGTAACATCAATAAAAGGAAAAACACATATAATAATCCCATTGTAAATTACGCAAAGCATTATTATTTAAATCGTAAATATTTCAATGTTGACAAAGAAAGAGTTATTGCGGACATTACGAAATATAGTGATGTTTGTTGAATTGATTTATCTCGTTTGCTTTGATTTAATAGCATCCTCTATTGAATTCAAGGAAGCGGTTACTCCGAGTCTTAATAACTTAGTGTACAATGAGATTCTAATAAGAATAGGATCGACTTTACGCCATATTGTGACGTCTAAATGATTAAATATTATATTACTCTAATTTAGAAATTACGTTTTTATTATATTTGATGAAGAGATAAAATAAAATAAACCGTTATTGATATGCTAATAAGTTTTATATGCACATTTTGTTTTTTTCACTTGACATTTGACATATAAAGGTCATGGACGTTCCTATTTTTGTTTGAATCGCATTGTACGACTGACGCTTCGGCTAAAAAAAAGAACGGGTTGCACTCCGGGAGTGCCGGCAGAAGTGAAAACTTGAACATTAACGTTGTGCATTTTTGAATATTTTGGAACGGTCTAAACACAAATTCTATCTTACGCCTACCACACAAAGTAGATTTTTAAACGCGAGCAACGCACGTTTAGTCTGGTTTTTGATAAATGTCAGAAATGCAATGGTCATCACAACCAAAGCAGAATAAATCAAAATTTGAAAAAAGAATGTTACGTTCTTTTGTACTCGTGCCGTGCCATCGCTGGGGAAATAACTTCTATCTAATAAACAAATAAATAAATCTACCAAGGCATACTTGTTTTTCCTCAATATTTTATTTTTCAACGTGACTGCACAATGCATTATAATTTATATAATGGGTGCGAGATCTAAATCAAGATCATTATAATAAACGCGCCGGCACGTGAACAAAAATAAATTTGAATATTGGTCTAATTTTTTTCTGATTTAATACATCATAGCTTTTGCCCGCGCTTCCGCCCGCGTTAGAAAGTTTTTCCGGGATAAGTAAAAGTCCCGCTTTATATTTTCCCGGGATCAAAAGTAGCCCATGAGTTAATCCAGGATATGATCTACCCGTGTGCCAAATTAAATCGAAATCCGTTAAGTATTTTTTGCGCGAAAGAGTAACAAACATACATACAACCATAAATTCTTACAAACTTTGGCGTTTATAATATTAGTAGGATTTACATCCGTGTGTAATATACATCTTGTCCCATTAAACATTCTACAAAACCGCATGAACTGTTGGTATTTTCCCATTCTGAGTATTAATAAAGTTCTGTTTTAGGCGAGAGAACCTGTATATTTTTTCATATATGAGATAGTTAGGATACAATACAAAATTGAAAAGTCCATATTATTGTTTTTGTCGCTAAAATTATGGATTTTGATTGTAGAACATATACATATACACTCACGCCTTTTAGCCCCGTAGAGGTCCTAAATTCGATCCAAAGTTTGACAACACTATAATTGCGTGAATTTTATAAAACAATTTTAATTCTAAAATTACTTGAAGGAAAATATGCTTTAATTCTCTCTGCCTACCACCTATAAATCAAGAGAGTGCTGTGAGAATTACCAACGATTAGAGGCCTCTTAAAGTCCTTGCCATAGAAGTTCTATGTAGGTAACGATATCACGTGAATTATTATAGTAATCGAATGCTTACTTGCCTCGACATTGCAAAGGTACGAAAGGACTTTGCCATCATTCACTTAAAAGTTAAATTTAATTGGCTATAATTTCCAATTTTATTGCAATTATACTTATAGTAAACATACGTGTTGGTATTAATAGATACCTGGTCACATTCAAATACACTTGGATGCATTTTTATGTTCTTTTTGTAATTGAACAGCTTAAAAAATGTTGGGTATAGAGACTCAATAATAATGTTGTTTGTATATAAACAATATTATTTACTTCACGTTTGATATACAGAGTTATTTTTAAAACAGTAATAACTTCGCAGGACGATATTGATAGCATCATAAACAATAGTTTTTTTTCTCTGCCTTTTAATAATTAACCAGATTAATATTTATAACATAAAAAAATATTTAATTGTTTGTTCACAATATTAAGAGATCTATGCGAAGAAAGCACTAAATAAGTATGACAGAGCACAAGAGACCTTACGTAGTTCTAGTTAAGTATTAACTACAAAATACAGATCTAAAAATGTGTTTCTAATAAAGGAGATGTCCGCTTGTTGAATGGGTGATGAGCCTTAAAATCTAACCAGGCTCAAACTTGGCAAACAGATTGCTGTATGCAAAAACATAGATCTTGGATCCATTAAAAAATCATTTTTAGACCCCGCCGTTTAGACCTGTTTTAAAAACGTTCATTTTAAATGTAGTTGTTAAGCAAAATAATATAACATAAATCTCAAAATCGGAGGACTTTAAAATGATACGATTTATTGTAAAGGCCTAGTCATTGGGAGTATTATTCAAATATACATATATAAGATTATCTTTGTTAGAATTTTAAGCCCGTTTTTGGACATGTCCTTTATTGTTTTGGTAAAAGTCATAGAACAAAAGATGTGGTTTATAATGTTAATAACATAGGTTGTGAACGAATATCTCTGAATCCATAATAAGTTTGAAGCAATTTATTTACAGAATTCCAGCTATATATGCAATACATAGTCACAAGACAAACTGACATGCATACTCGAAATTAAATTATTGATTCTTCCTCGCCTTTGCCTACACTGATATCGCAATGCGACTGGTTTATGTTTTATTTCGTAAACGTCCAATTTCGACGATGGCCTTACTTTCGTCTGTTTAATTAACTTGATATGGCATATGTCAGTGTCCTACAGATAAGATTCCATAAACAACTCAGTGGGCTTAGAATGTGGCAAAAAAGACACGACACGACTCCATTTCGTTTTATTGGGATTGGTTGAACGACTAACACGTGACTGACGTACTGGTCTCTCGACCAATCATAAGCATCAAAATTAAACATCGTCTTACGAGTTGCATTTTTTGTCACATTCTAAGCCCGACTTGTTTTGAATAAACAATAACTGATGGCTTTATAAGTTACTAAATAAATATCGCATTGTGTATTAATAAAAAGTAGCATATTTTATGATAATTTAGTCCCTGGGTTCTGGCGCCGTAGCCATCATGCCTTTCTACAATGGTTAACGTGAGCGTTATGTATGAGAATGACATATAGGGACAGATTTATCGATTGGATATATCATTCCCATATATTTCCTGTGTAGCTAGCACGAGTTTACGTACTATTGTATAGCTAACTTAATGTTTTTTTACTAAGTAAATTTTTGTATCGTTCGAACAGCGCCCTATTGAGCGTATTTGGAACTAATGTACGGGAGCATAGACATTAAACGTGTAACTATGGTAATAGTCAACTTAAAATGTATGGAAATTGAGAGTACGAATCTGTTTTTTTAGGTGGACCATAGCCTAGTTGGGAATGGAACGGTCTCCCGAGACTATGTCCGGAGGTTCAAAACCCAAGGCACACACCTCTGACTTCTCGAAGTTACTTGTGTATTGCTTATCAATTATCGTTCCCTTTAACGGTGAAAGAAAACATTGTGAGGAAACCACTATAAGAGAGAATTCACTATAAGAATTTCGAGGGTATGTGAAGTCTGCCAACCCACACTAGGCCAGCGTGGTGGACTAAGTGAATACTGTGATATTGTAAACTACCCCTTATTCTATAAAATGACATGTATGCATTGAGCCTTATCAAGAGTGCCAATATTAGGACACTCGACCCGTGCATTGCAATGGCTGCAATGATTGTATAATTTGTCTTGTCTAATAATTGTATTGAGTGATTAATAGATGATTACGAAGCCCATTAACGTCTTTCATTATAAAAACATCACATGGTGTCAGGTAAAGGGTGTAATCACATAAAAACTCAGTCATGGAATCTCAAAAAGCACAGGCGTGCAAATCCAAAAGAAATCCACGTGAATCCATGTATTCAACTACTCTACAAAATTTTGATTTCAAGTCAACCAACCTAGATGCCGAATGGAAGAAATGGAAAATGTATTTTTCGATATTTCTCAAAGCTTCAGCGTTGGATACCGAAGAGAACGAGCGGCTGGTATCTCTTCTTCTACACCACATGGGCACGAGTGCGATCCCAATTTTTATGTCATTTGGAGTCGACGTGGATAAAGTCGAATATGAAGAACTACTAAAGAAATTTGACAGTCATTTCTCACCAAAGAAAAATATAACAATGGAGAGGCATAAGTTCCTTACATTTAAGCAAAACGAAGGGCAATCCATCAAAGATTTCATTATGGAGCTCAGAAATCTAGCGAAGTCATGTGAATTTAAGGAACCAGAAAATATGATTCGAGATATTTTCATCTGTAATCTTAATAGCAAAAACTCGTATATCAAGGAAAGACTACTCGAAGAAGGCAACATCACACTTGATAAATGTAGCGAGATTGCTCATAATCTGGAAATAAGTAGAAAAAATTTAGCTGAGTTGGAGTCAAGTCAAGTCTTACAAGTAAATTCAAAGTCAAGTCAACGGCAGTCTAACTTTAGGTCAAATATCAAAGAACGTCCAACCAATTCCAGAAATAATTATTATAGTCGTTCCAGTCACATCAAGGATGCACATCATTCCAGTCAAAAGAAGAGGACATGTCCAAAATGTGGTCAAGTGCATCATCACAAGTGTCCGGCAGAAGGTCAAGTTTGCTCAAATTGTGGTAAAATGAACCATTATTCTAAAATGTGCAGGTCTCATAAGTCTGTAAGTCATGTCAAAGTTGTTGATAATATTGAACAAAACAGTCAAAATGAGTATTTTATAGGTCATGTAACTCATCATAATAAGTCAGACAAATGGGAAGTTAATATTTCTATAAATTCAGAGTGTATTGTAGCGCAAATAGATACAGGTTGTCCAATTAATATTATGTCAAAAGAAATATACTCAAGCATATTGAGACTTCCTATGAACAAAATAGAATACTCTAGTGCTCAACTAATTTCCTTTTGTGGTAACAAAATACCAGTAATTGGCAGAGCTACAATTTATTGTGAAATAAAGCCTAACGTCAAACAAAATATTGAATTTGTCATCACATCATTGAACCAAAAAACAATTTTGGGTCTCAAAACATGTGAAAGGTTAAAAATAGTTCAGAAATGTTATAATATGGTGAACATCAATAGTAATTCTTTGTCAGATGATTCAGCCGATAACATTATAACCAAATATAAAGAAGTTTTTGAGGGCATTGGTCTTTTACCTGGAGAACATAAAATCAATATAAGGCAAGATGTTGATGGACATATAGATCCGCCAAGAAAATTACCTTTTAAATTAAAAGATAGATTTAAAAACGAATTAGATTTAATGATAAAGAATGGTATAATACAAAAAGTTAATGAACCGTGTAAATTTGTCAGTTCAATTGTCTGTGTCGAAAAGCCGAATAAAAGCCTAAGAATATGTCTAGACCCAAGATATATTAATCAATATATCACTAGGCCTAAATTAAATATTCCCACACTGGAATCATTGACGTCAGAATTAAGTGAATCTAAAGTATTTTCTGTATTTGATGCTAGCTCAGGATTTTGGTCACTTAAATTAGATAAAGAGAGTTCCAAACTAACTGCTTTTAATACAGAATATGGAATTTATTCATTTCTTAGAATGCCATTTGGAATCTCTACTGCATCGGAACAATTCCAACATGCATTACAGAATCTCTTGTCTGATATACCAAACTTAGTAGTCTATATTGATGACATTCTTATTTATGCCAAGTCAAAAAAAGAGCATAACGAAATTCTTGTCAAATTTTTAAACAGAGCTAAAGAAATTGGTCTAAAATTAAATAAAAATAAAATACAACTTTGTCAAAGTTCTGTAAAATTCATGGGTCAAATTTTAAGTCCAGAGGGTGTACAACCTCAAGAATCTAAAATCAAGGCAATAGTTGAAATGTGCCCACCTACATCTGTAAAAGAACTTCAGAGATTTTTAGGTCTTGTTAATTACCTTGGTAAATATATACAAAATCTTAGTGAGGCTACTACAAATTTAAGGTTATTACTTAAAAAGAATGTTCCTTGGTGTTGGAATTTAAATCATCAACATGAATTTAATAATCTAAAAAAGTTAATAAGTTCAGCCCCAGTCTTAACTTACTATGACAATAAAAAGCAACTTACCTTGTCTGTAGATGCATCACAGAGTTCCTTAGGAGCTGTCATTTTACATGATAAAAATCCAATAGCATATGCTTCCAAAAGCATGAATGACTCCCAGAAACGCTATAGTCAAATTGAAAAGGAACTTTTGGCCATTGTATTTGGTTGTACAAAATTTCACCATTATATTTATGGACATACAGTCAAAGTAGAGACTGATCATAAACCGCTGGTTGCTATATTTAAAAAGAATTTGTGCGATATACCACAAAGATTGCAAAGAATGATGCTTACTTTGCAACAATACAATTTGTTTGTCTCACATGTACCAGGAAAACATATGTACATTGCTGATACTTTAAGTCGAGCTAAATTTAAAGATGACATCAGTCATGATGAAACTGATGAAGTTTTAGAAAGTCTTAATAATGATATAAAAGTCCATGCCAATTTTCTCATCGATTCAATTCATGTGAGTAAAAATAAATTATGTCAAATAAGGTCAGAAACATCCAATGATGTTACTTTGCAAAAAATTGTCAATTTCATTAAAAATGGATGGCCATGTAAAAAGTCAATGGTTTCCGATGATACCAAACAATATTATAAGTTTAAAGATCAATTACACGTAATTGATGATATAGTTTTCAGGCTTAATTCCATTGTAATACCTATGTCTTTACGTCAGGAAATGCTACAACGTATGCATGAGGGTCACTTAGGAATAACAAATACTAAAAACCTTGTCAAAGGTGTCATATTTTGGCCTAATATGAACAGTGAAATAGAAAATTATATAGAAAAATGTTATACATGTTTAAAATATAGGAAAAACAATACACCACAACCATTATTATCTCACAAAATCCCAGACCTTCCGTGGCAAAAAGTGGGTGCTGACATTTTTCAATTTGAGTCAAAAAATTATCTTTTAGTTGTAGACTACTATTCAGAATATTTTGAAGTAAGTCCTATCAATACTTATAATAGTCAAAATGTTATAACTCAGTTCAAAAGTATCTTTTGTCGTCATGGTATCCCAGTAGAGATCATATCTGATAATGGTCCACCTTTTAATTCTGCAGAATTTAAAAAATTTTGTATATCATGGGATATTACACATATAACGTCAAGTCCTCATTACCCGAAAAGTAATGGTCTAGCTGAACGTACTATAGGTACAGTAAAAAATATATTTAGAAAATGTAAAGATTCTGGCTCGGATATATATCTAGGCATACTTATATTTAGGAATACTCCTAAAGCAGAAGGCATTGCCTCACCAGCTCAAATGTTAATGTCAAGAAATCTTAGATGTTTGATACCAAGTTCTACATCAATTTTAAAACCATCTGTAGAGTCACATAAGAACATTAGACATAAATTTGTAAAAAAGCAAATGAAAGTAAAATATTATCATGATAGGAAAACTAAATATCTATCTGAAATTAAAGAGGGAGAAGATGTATTATTTAAGCATAATCCTAAATCCAATTGGGTTCCTGCTACTGTCATTAAAGAAATTATTCCTAAAAGGAGCTATCAAGTAAAAACTCCTGAAGGTGTTTGTTATCATAGAAATAGAGAACACTTGTTAAAATCAAACAATTCAGTTCCTGTAGATGTGTCGATCCAGCATACCGATAGTCAAGTAATTGAAAATCCAAATATTAGAACAAAAAGAGAAAGAGTTCGCCCAAGATGGTTAAATGATTATGAAACATAATATTATGTTGTCATTTATTTGTAATTCATGTGTCAATAAAACAAAGTACCAATTATAAAAAATAAAAGTCATGTATAAGAATTGTCATTGTATATTAATTCATTTGAAACAATAAATTGTCAACTTAAGGTAAAAATGTCATACATTAGAATTGTCACTGTGTAAATTAATTAATAATTAATAATGTCCCACCTCTATCGACTTATTGTCAAAATGTTACATTTGAAAATTATTGTTTTAGTTTAATATTGAGAATAATAGTCTTGTCTTTTAAAGGGGGACATGTGATATTGTAAACTACCCCTTATTCTATAAAATGACATGTATGCATTGAGCCTTATCAAGAGTGCCAATATTAGGACACTCGACCCGTGCATTGCAATGGCTGCAATGATTGTATAATTTGTCTTGTCTAATAATTGTATTGAGTGATTAATAGATGATTACGAAGCCCATTAACGTCTTTCATTATAAAAACATCACAAATACACGTGATCTCTGGTAGGGGGGGGCTAGTCTAAGGAGGGGGTACAAAAGTAGCTAAAAAAAGACACATGATTAATGGACTACCCCTTAGTGTTAACGCTTGCAGAACATCATCTTGGGCACAGCCCCTGATCTAACTGTGTGCTTCATAACATTCAAATCGGTTCAGCGGTTTTTGAGTTCACTTCTGACAATAACCCAAATACTTTAACATCTTTTGCATTTAATATTTGTAGGAAAGTAGGATTCCAAAGTATGATTTATCATAAATAACAAGTGTATTTATTTGTAACCATGGTGTTTATTCTCGTTAAATAAAGATACGTTTGGAATTTATTCTGACGATTTAACTTTTTGGTTAACTGGTTGCACTACGAAAAAAAAAATTTACACCAACTAAAAATCATATCTAAGACCATATCAACATGGAATATAAAGATATGGTATCTACTAACAGGCAACAGCCTACTAACTTTTATATCCAAGGTTAGCCACAAAAGAGATAGTACTGGTCATCAAGTTATTGATCCCAAAATTTTTGTGCGGTTACAGAGCAAGATTTAAAACTTTAAAGGACATAATATTGCTCCATAAAAGTACTAATTTATTAAATACTGTTAACTTATCATATTAAAATGTGGTATGACTGCAACTTACAACATTTTACTTTAGCTACACAAATATATATAGAGTCCTGACGGTTGCTTAAAACATGATTATCGCGTTGAAATCTTTAACACCAAAATTTTGTATTTGCCTAAACCACTAGTGATATTATTTTCTACACGAAACTTTTCCATATAAGATACAAGTCTAAGAGTACTTTCTTATTTGTAAGTGATTAGTATATCTACTAGGTACTTGCAAAACAAGAATTCACAGTTCACACGCATTGAGACCGCGTTGCTCTACAATAAGTTTTTAGTCAAATTCCTGGTTTATTGCGATTAAATGCATGCTGCCGTATTACGGTGCAATGTTAAAGATAACTACATACAGGAATAGAAAATACTGTTTAAGGTAAAGGTTCTAAGTAACTTCTTAATGGAGCTTTGAGTATGTCCAAATGGCTGAGATTCTTGGAACTTTTTAGAGTTGTGCGTATACTAAAAGCTAAGGTAAGCTGTGCGTGCTTGTAATCTGTGGTCAATAATTCCAATGGCATAGTTACTTATACTACTTGAGTTAGCATTAGATTTACTACATCTGTGATACTGTGGTAAAAATAATTAAAAAAGGGTTCAAACTTTAAAGTAATAAAAAAAAATTGACATGTGAATTAAATTTAGTGACCCATTTTCGCAACAAAAACTTTTAGATTTTAACCGTAATAGAGAGGTGTTTACTAATATTTTGAAATATCACTAGCCTTGACTATTGAATTTCTAAACATAAGCATTATGCACATATATTTTTTATTATTTTGGTCAGAATAGACGATTCAGTTTTCCCAATCATGGCACATTCCAAGGTAATAACGTATAATAATGTCGATTATGTAAATTAAAAACTATATTTATCTATACTATACTAAAGTAGCAGATCCCGGTGTGTCTGTACATTGAAAGAAATGGGATAAAAAAGAGAGGGGGTGACTAAAGCAGAGTAATGAAAACAATTCAGCGATTTTTATATTTGTTTTTTTTGTTTGTTACTGCACATCTCCGAAACTATTGAACGAATTTGGATGAAATTGGGTGTAGAAAATATAAAGCGGGACTTTTATCCCGGTCATCAAGTTATTGATCCCAAAATTTTTGTGCGGTTACAGAGCAAGATTTAAAACTTTAAAGGACATAATATTGCTCCATAAAAGTACTAATTTATTAAATACTGTTAACTTATCATATTAAAATGTGGTATGACTGCAACTTACAACATTTTACTTTAGCTACACAAATATATATAGAGTCCTGACGGTTGCTTAAAACATGATTATCGCGTTGAAATCTTTAACACCAAAATTTTGTATTTGCCTAAACCACTAGTGATATTATTTTCTACACGAAACTTTTCCATATAAGATACAAGTCTAAGAGTACTTTCTTATTTGTAAGTGATTAGTATATCTACTAGGTACTTGCAAAACAAGAATTCACAGTTCACACGCATTGAGACCGCGTTGCTCTACAATAAGTTTTTAGTCAAATTCCTGGTTTATTGCGATTAAATGCATGCTGCCGTATTACGGTGCAATGTTAAAGATAACTACATACAGGAATAGAAAATACTGTTTAAGGTAAAGGTTCTAAGTAACTTCTTAATGGAGCTTTGAGTATGTCCAAATGGCTGAGATTCTTGGAACTTTTTAGAGTTGTGCGTATACTAAAAGCTAAGGTAAGCTGTGCGTGCTTGTAATCTGTGGTCAATAATTCCAATGGCATAGTTACTTATACTACTTGAGTTAGCATTAGATTTACTACATCTGTGATACTGTGGTAAAAATAATTAAAAAAGGGTTCAAACTTTAAAGTAATAAAAAAAAATTGACATGTGAATTAAATTTAGTGACCCATTTTCGCAACAAAAACTTTTAGATTTTAACCGTAATAGAGAGGTGTTTACTAATATTTTGAAATATCACTAGCCTTGACTATTGAATTTCTAAACATAAGCATTATGCACATATATTTTTTATTATTTTGGTCAGAATAGACGATTCAGTTTTCCCAATCATGGCACATTCCAAGGTAATAACGTATAATAATGTCGATTATGTAAATTAAAAACTATATTTATCTATACTATACTAAAGTAGCAGATCCCGGTGTGTCTGTACATTGAAAGAAATGGGATAAAAAAGAGAGGGGGTGACTAAAGCAGAGTAATGAAAACAATTCAGCGATTTTTATATTTGTTTTTTTTGTTTGTTACTGCACATCTCCGAAACTATTGAACGAATTTGGATGAAATTGGGTGTAGAAAATATAAAGCGGGACTTTTATCCCGGAAAAACTTTATCACGCAGGCAGAGCCAAGAGCAAAAGCTAGTAAAGTAGAGTAGTAGTAAAGCTAGCCAATACTTTATAAATACCCACTCGATTGCATCTTCGCAGATGTGTCAAAACTCAAAGCGATTTGCAAGAGGATCTCCCCTTTGTAGTTTTATAGTTTTGGAAACCTAAATTTAACAATACCTGATGTGTATCGTTGGTTAAAGGATAAATAACTAAAAGTTAACATCCTTCGGCCGATTGATTAAAATTGATCAGTCATTAAGTCAAATTTTTGAACTTCTGTGATTTTATTCTTTTGATAATTTGTTTTTTATTCTTGGGCTAAAATCGACTATATTGTATCATTCAAAATAATTTTTGACGTTAATAATCTTCAGTTATGGACTTAACAGACTTCTATAACGGTAATTAAATTTAACGCCTCGTTAAGGCATGGTGGGATATTCAAAAACCTTGACAGTCCGTTAAGAGATGTAACATGCTGTTAAGATAACTAACAGGGCATGGTGAAATTAGGCCTAATTATATTATTACTTATTACGAGATGCAGATAAATAATTTTCAACTTTAATAGGATTCTCAAAACCTCAAACCAAGTCTTGATTAACAAAATAACGCTAAATAGTATCTCTCTAATTTGTTAAATAGGATGACATGGTGATATTGCATCAAGCGCGGACCCAGAATTCGGCCTATAATTTATATTTTATGTTCCAACTATATAAGGAGGAAAGGGAATTGCTAAACACTACATAACAGTATATCAAACCCGTTTAATGGCTTAAAGGCACGTTGTACCCAGAGTGCCTCGGTCGCGTAGTTGTATTACGGTACGACTGCAAGGCTGAGGTCTCGGGTTCGATTCCCGGGTCGGGCAAAGTGATATTGGATTTTTCTATTCGGTATCAGCCCGGAGTCTGGAATTTGTGCCCGATATGGCGATAGGCTCGCCCCCTATCACATCACGGGACGGAATACGCTTGGCGAAAACTGGGTGCACTAGTTGCGCCTCTGCCTACCCCTTCGGGGATAAAAGGCGTGAGCATGAGTGCGTGCGTGTACCCAGAGTAAAAATTTACGAATTTATCGCTAAAATATCCGTAAAGTAGTTTTATTTCGAAACCCTCTATTACTCTAATTGGATTGGAGAAACATTATTAAAGAAAGACATGGAATGCACGATACAACTGTTTGACGGGAACTTCTTTATATTGGTCTTCCAATATTTTAGTTGTTAAAAACCTTACACAAATATTTGCCTGTCCCTCGTAAATTCTGATTTGTGGGCCGATGCTGTGAAGTAAAAAAATATCACAAAAGATCCGCAGCTTTCTCCAGTTATCACGATGAAGTGTACATTACAGCTCAGGGCACACAAAAATTGACCTACAATTCGCTCTGAGTATCTTGACTGTTGTTATCTCACCAGTAAATAAATTAGTAATATATATAATATATTAATAAATTAATAACAGTAAATAAATTAAAAATAATTACAATAATAATAAAAGTTGTATAAATATTTAAAACACGAATGCAGAAAAGCCAAACTTCAAGCAATTTGAGAATGATGGGTATAATCATTTTAATTTTAAAGTTGTTGAGGGATGAATATAAATTAATATTTTTATTTTCTTTAGTCATTGTAATATCGCAAATCTTAACATGTCGGATATTTCGTGTAAAAAAAATGAATAGTTTTTAAGAGTAGAAACCATTAATTTATAAATATTGGTACTTTAATTATGTAGATTTTATTTAATAATAAACTAAATAATTGGTTTTCAATAAGAATAATAAATATGCACAAATTAATTTATAAAAATCAAAAATGGAAGAAAAGATACAGAAATATTATCAAATTATTTTTTACATTTTATAAACTCACCTTTTAATAAATTCCAACACAAAACTAAAACAAATACTTAATTATAAATTTGCCAATTCGATTTTTGAACGCGCGCTAGTACGTCCAACAATCACGAAGAACTGAGGACTGATACCCAGCTGATACCGAAGCACAGACGCCGTGCGTCGGGTTCGTGCACTGCATTCACAGAGTAACCTACTTCGTAACTCGCATGCACGACAGCGTGTAGCCTACGTGAATAATGTGTGCTCATTGATGTGATAATTTATAGATAAAGGTATACATATACGTACCCTTCCCGATGTTATTTTTGTAACATAAAAACCAATAACGGTTTTAATTTACTATACATAAATTTGCCATAATTCCTGATCGAGGTATATAATATATCTACCTACCAAAACAATAGGTCTATTTATAGGCGTGATTAAACATACGTATACCTCCTGATGTTTATAGATAAGTACGATCTTGGATTTTTTTGCGAGATTGTCACTAGTTAAGCTCTTTGTTTTGTTATACATTTGAATGACGCGACGAGCAAGCCGCTCTCCTAATGGTAAGCGATACATCATACAACTTACGACCGCCTATTAAAAGTAACAACACCGAAATTGGAATTCCATAATACCCTGTGGCGTGGTTGGGGTGCGGGGCTCGGCCCGCCCCGGGTGGTACTTATACGGGGGCGGCAAAATGCATAAAATAAAACCTTTAAAAAAATACTTTTATATTTTGTGTATAAGGGAACACCTTTTTTTCGTCCTGCTTTTTGGTGCGGCAAATGTTGGATCCGCCCCGGGTAACACGAACTCACGCTACGCCACTGATACCTACTATGTGCCACTGCTCAGCGCTCGTCATCCTGAGACACTAGAATTCAAGCGCACTCAACCTTTTTTTTTATACGGGCGACAAAGACGTCTAAGTTATGGGCCACAACGTATCTAAAACATATATACATACATACACACTCACACCTTTAATCCCCGAAGGGGGAAGCGGTGGCGCAACTAGTGCACTCACTTTTCGCCGTGCGTACGTTATTCCATCCCATGATATGATAGGGGGCGAGCTTATCGCCACATCGGGCACAAATTTCAGACTCCGGGCTGATACTGAGTAGAAAAACCAAATATCTTATACCTATCACTTTGCCTGGGGATCGAACCTGATATCTCAGCATTGCAGTCGTATAGTAGGTAAAACAACTACGCCACCGAGGCAGTCAAAACTTAAGTATCTAAACCGTAAATAAAATTAAGTTACATTTTTAAGTAATATTGTAAAGTAATCACAATTAACTAAATGATTTTGATCTTATAAGGTTAGCATACAACTAAAGTGATTTTGAGAAGTTTGTTTAGTTTTAGTGATATTTTTAAAGTCAGGTGAGCCACTCGCATGATGACTCGGATGATGTTATACTCCCGAGTGTCGACATTGTGCCGTAAGATCGGTGAAACCAACATAACCATTCCACTCACCCCACAGTGGTGGTAGCGATAACGCGTTTTTCCCCGCGATAAAAAAAAAAAAAAAAAAAAGGTGAGCCACTCGCATAAGTTTGGCGGTTTGCGGGCAGTAGCGTAGCGTGGTTAGTGGGCGGCAAAATAAAACGTTCAAAACATGTTATACACTTTAGAGCCTAAAAAAACAAGGTCGCCGTAAAAATGGGGTGCGAAATTTGTTTGCTTCTTGTGCGGTCCCTTCGGAAGGACAACACATTGGGTCCGCCCCAGGCGGCAGATACCCACGCTACGCCACTGGCCACAGGTTGAGTAGATATAGCAATAATTAATAAGCCCTTGCTAAAAAGTCCTTTGAACCTTAACACAACAGTGCTTGCATTGAGATGCTCGGCGGCAGAAATAGACATTGCAGTGGTACCTACCTACCCAATCGGTGGTACCAGCTACCAGGTTAACGTATTGGTTATATTCTCTTTGGGTGGTACATACCAACCCAGTTGCCTATACTCTATAGGATAAAACATTGAACTTGTTATATTATGCTGAGTTTAGACTAGCTAGTTCTCTCAGCAATATGTTGCGCAATAACTTTCAGAAGCGTTTACACTAGCGGCAATATTTCTTTAGCAACACGCTTTTTCAAGTCATCCACCAAGTTAACTTGCGCAAGTTCTTGCAAAGCTGTTTACATTACTCGAGGAATATTTATTGCTTGCCATGTTCTTTTTTCATAAAACTGAAAGACAAGGGACGCAATCCTTTCGCCTAAATTTTATGAATCTAACATACCTAATGTTGTTTGGCTGATGATTGTAAATAAAATAATCGTCTTAACAGTACCAACATGAAACAGAATTATGAATTATAAAGCACTGCGTGGCATTCCACTGTGCTTATCATCCTGAGTCATAAGATATTAAGTTTTATGATGTCCATTAATTACGTTGGCTACAGTGTCCGTCAAACAGGAAGACAATAGTGCATGTATACTACTGCTGGGCGGCAAAAATAGACATATCGGTCAAACTACAAACTTATAACTTGGCAGTATAGTCTTTGAGACCTTAGCTGCTTCAGAATGGAACAATTAAAAAAAACGTTAGCTACTAGCTCAGCAAGTGGAAACTTTTATCTGCACGCAGAATAAACTGCAAGTTCTTGCGTAAGTTGCACAAATAATGTTTACACATGCGACTTGCCAGAAGTCCTGCAAGCTTCAAAATGTTTCAGAAGTCAGCTTGCCGTGACTGTTTACACGGTAAAAATAGCTTGCGCAACATAACTTCTGCAAGTTTTCTTGCTTATGTAAACCCCGCTTTAAAGATTTACCATAATTATAAAAAGTGCAGATAAAAAATAGTCAATGCATGTCAAGTAGTTTTATAATCTATACTCTATACTTTTGATGTTACATGCAACAAAATATAGTCAGATTTAACATAGTACATCTCCTCTCTCATTCACACCTATGCAGGTTTCAACGTATAATAAACATCTAAAGAAGTTGAATGTGACGCTGGTTTAATTAATCAACTGTCATCAGCTTTATAACTTTATTATATCTATGGGTTAAAAAAAATATTGGAATTTGGAGGTTATAATTTTATCCTTATTGTGTAAATATAATTATTGTTTATAAAGTAAAGGTCTATTTGATTACTTGTATTAACTATTTGGGGAGGAAATGTTTGCTCCTCACTTAAAGCAGTTATTTCGCACGTGTGATAAGTTTATTGTTCGAAATTTGCGAAGTTCGGTTAAATGGCAGGAACGAGCAAAGCGAATTAATAATCCTGGCCTAAATAAACAAATTGAAGCTTTCAATCAAGATGGAATTGCAGTGACTGATGATAACGCAGAGCAGTTTTTGAATGAATCTGAAAGCGACTTTTACAACGTACGTACTGCATGGGATAAATTTCTATCTCAACAGATGAAAATTAATCTTAGTTTAACAATATTTGTTTGCTCAACTTGAGCATTACATCCACACTTTGCTATTTTATTCTATTCTCTTATAATAGGACCACTATTAAAGCATGTTTATTTAGTGTGTATATAACAGAATTTTTTATGCAATGTACCAGATTATATGAAACTTAAAAGCATATTATATGCTAATGGAATGCCTTGATGGCGTAGTTGTATTACGTACGCGTTAAGAGTATGATTTGCGCGCTGAGTTTTGGGTTCAAATCCCGGTTCGGGCCATTGTGACTGGGTTTTCTATCTTAAAAATGACTCAGTCACAGCTCAGGGTCAGGATGTTGGCGGTGTGATACCCCCGTGCTGGGAAAACGCGTAAAGCCGTTGGTCCTGATCTCTCTACGGTCATGTCGGATTGCCGTCTCACCAGACTATGAGAGAGAAAAGTAATAGTAGCAGTAAATATTCTTTTTTTTCGATTCAATGATGTAACAGGCATGCTGCTCACCTGATGGTAAGCTGGTAAGATTATAGATTGCCTTAGTGGTGTAGTTGTATGTATTGTGTACCCGAAGATGAAAATGATATTGGCTTTACTGTTTTTTATAAACTTGGATGCTAAAATGATACTTATTGTCTGGCAAAAGTTGACCTATAGTAGGGACAAACTAATATGGCCGGTATGATATGACATGGTTTTGAATTTTTTGGGTAGACGTTCTCACAGTTATCGCGTCAGGAAAAAAATTGAATTGTCATACTGGCCAGCTTAGTTTGTCCGAACTATAGGTGCTTTTTTTTATTTTAACATAGATTGATAAAATCCCATGTGTTTTTTGCAGGTTGGTGGTTCATATACAGAACATATAGAAGGAACTCTGATGGGCAAGCATGAGATGCGTCATCATATTGTAAGAGAGAAATACTTTAAAGAGAACTTGCCCAATTTACTGACTTGGAGTGAAAAGGAACAGATCAGACTTTTAGCCTCAACTCAACCTGACGAATGGACTCCGGAGAAAATTGCAGAGAGCTTTCCTGTTACTGCACCTATAGTTAAGGTATGGATGTAATAGTGCTGTTTATATTGGCCTCACTCTACAGCAAACATTTTTTACCATAACTATCTCAGTTTTTTTTTGAAGTTGTACTTCTATTTGCGCATTAGGGAAAAATGATGAGTAAATTTTTACGATGCGCGCGCACACCGTCACGAAAAACCGACACCCTGAAGTTAGCTTTAGTCAACATTTTAGTTTTGAATTTTGAACATAGAATAAGGCGAAAGATATTGAAGTTATACTTCTTTTAGCATGTTATTTAATTTAATTACAAAACAAATTTAGTGTTTCTGTGACAATTATGCTTACTTTCAGAAACTTTTGAAATATCCATGGAAACCAGCTACAGAGCAGCGCATTGCGAGGCATGATGCATCTGTTATGAGAAATTGGAAGGAACTAAAAGAAGGCACCTTGGGATTACCAGAAGGTCTACAGAAGCATTTTCTTAAATTCTCAGAGCGTACTATACCACCATTGAACCAAAAATCAATTAAAATTGACATAACTCAGGAGGAGAAAATAGGAGAGTTTGTAAGAATTGTGCAAAGGTGTGCTGCTAAAGAAACCAAAGAAAATAATGGGGAAAAAAGAGATACATTTGGAACAAATGCAGCAGATACTACTACGAATAAAGTTCTTAAAGATCCCAACAGAATAACATTAGATGAGTTGACGGCAAAAATAAAATCAAGGTTAGAAACTGGCCAAGATGTTGATTTGCCAGATAAAATAATTTTAAGCACCACAAAAACTAAAACAATTCCAACAGACCAAGACATGAGTAAAGAAATCGAGTTATTTAATGACGATCTAAAAGAAAATAAAGTGACTGAATACAAAGAGCCAGATGACAGTAAAGATATAATGAATTATCCAGAAAAAATCAACATACCAAGGAAAGCTTATAAAAAGGGGGCAACATACAAAGTTAATGATTGCTATTATGACCACGATGGGAAATTCTTGTACCGAGTATTAGGAATGTATTAAATGTAGGTATCAAATAAAAGAATTATTACTGAAGCCTTGTATTTCTTTTTATAAAAATTATACGCATTTCATTACACATTTCAAAGTAAAACTAAGTTTTGCTGTTTGATTAAGAGCTCAAATTTAACATAATACAAAAAATTTAATGTCTTTTACAAATTTAAAAATTATAACTCATTGTCCTTTACAACCTAATTATTGTTATCTTTAGACCAAACATTCACGACTTAACAGTTCTAAATTGTATGGAACATAACATATGGCTGATACAATAATCGCTAAAGGTATATAATAATAAGAATGTCACATTTGTATGTAACCCATAATTCCATGTGGCATAAGCATATATACATTTATCTGTCCAGATATTTCTGAAGGAATTTTCACTAAAAATCTTTTGTAGCTTCACCCAGCGGAAATACAGTCCTTAACAGCTGTTCAACATACCTAACAACTAAAGTGTTAGTTTCAATAAATATTTCGAGTTTTAAATATTTGCACAGTGTGTTCACCGTTTGTTAGTACATTGAGTATTGCATTATGTTATAGCTGATAAATAATTTGTGATGAAATAAATATACATTCATTTAATTTCTCATAGTATGTATAAGCAACAAACTATAGTCTGAAATTCTGTATCTATGTAAATATGTTATAGTTTTAATTGCAAATAAAACATATATATCACTGTTGATTATGGTGTTAATCTGAATATATTTATGATTACATTATCACAATACAGTAAACAATATTGACACATCTATGAATACTTGAATTTTGGCAGTCACATTATTTAATGTCCCAATATTTAGTATGTTTGAAAAATTGATTTAACCAGGTTGTCGTAAAATAGATATGCAATAATCAATCGAATTGAAATGGCGTTCGTATTTATTTTATTCAGTATGGATCAGATGAGCCCACAATAAAATTGGTGAACATTTTGATATCGCGATCAACTTTAAATTAAAACAATTCAGCTGCAATACGCACTGTACACAATCCAAACATAGTTTCGAAATAAATGACGCCAACAAAAAAAAGACTAATCTCGACATTAATAATGTGACTAATTACAAACACTTTTCAACACTCCATTTCATAAACCGTGCATGTTACTCGTTAGACCACTGTCGAAATTTTATACTTTGTTCAAAGGCCTTGACTTACACCTATTCTATACAACATCATTATGTACATGTAACACACTACAACGGTTACGTACCATACCGTTAGCACCCACGTTCCTAAACTAATGGATATGCCAAAATGTGAATATACAAAGTTAATCCACCGAGTTGACGTGACTTTAGAATTTGGGGCAACACATTTACGTTTAGGCCATAATTTCATATAAGTAACTAAATTAAAGTGTAGTCGATTACGTCAAATATAATAAGTTGTTAGAATAGATTTAGAAAATCGGATCCAAGACGCCATCTTGTTTCCATCACATGGACGGGCGATTCCATATCACGAAGTGTGTTCCAAATCAATACAGCCAATAAACAAAATGGACGGTACTTTCGGCTAGTAAAATATTAATTTCTAACCAAATGAAGTACTAATAACATGTACTGAATTATCAACTCATTTCTCAACGAGTTGATCCTTTTATTATTTTAATTCCGATGTGATCTTCGAACGTGCGAAAAAGCCTAATTATGTAAAAACCTCCTTCCTTATAAACATTGATCATTATCAATGTTTTAAATTATAAGTGTAAGAAAAACAGTGACAAATTTCTTTGCTTTCTTTACTCAAGTCTTAAAGATATGAAATACAGATTACCTATTTAAAACATTGATAAAATAAATATGTAGTGGGAAAACTAAACGTTTAATAAATCAGCGTTAAACTTTAATGTCCTACATTCCAGACATATTTTTTAATTATATGTATCACTGTTTTTCTAACTAAATATAGCTTTTACTTTCAAACATACCAACTCACTAACAACAAAAGAAAAATGAGCAAATTATCCTATCGAAATAAATATTCCATGTTTACATGTGAATTGATAAATTTAAAATATAAATACACGACTCCGGAAAACCTTCATTCGTAACCTGCTAACTTATAAAGTTATTGTCGGCGATACATTAGAGCTAGAAGCAAATTATTGTACACTTTATTTTCTAGCGAAACACGCTATGTAATATTGAGAAAAGCAGTGTATCTAAGTAGATTGTGTTCACATCGATTTTATCTCACACTGTAAACTTATAACAGCGCCGTAACCAACCGAATTATAAGGATACTTGTTTTCCCTTTCAAAATTATTAATGTATTATAGACGTGAAGTTGTTTTATATCGATATACTATCGATATACATAATCGAAGTGAGCTGAATACAACGATATATCGTATTGATTGTAATCAATCTAACGGCGCCATTATAATACATACATGTACACATATTATTGGAGGTTCATTATTTATTCGTCGAGCGTGAGTCTCAGCCGTTTGAAGTAGTGCCTGCAGCAGACGGCCGTGGGTGATGGCGGGAGGTCCTGCGGCCGCGCGTAATTACCTCCCAGACGCTCTAACGCCCGCGTGTATTCTTGCTGGAGGGCGAACAAATTTATATTCTGTTCGCCGAGAGCTGCCATCGCGAAGAATAATATATCTCTGTAAGAAATTAAAATGTTTTGAATATTTTCATAAATCGATAGATACAGTGTTGGTGATTCAAAATGATTTATATAATAGAAAATATACATTATGTACTACGTAGTAAATTTCGTAATCGGTAAATATAATATTATGTGGAAATTTTAATTTTCAACTCGATGCTCATCAGTACTTATTATAAAATAAATTACAATAGTGGATTCTATCGATTAGATTTGTATTATCGATAGTCGCTGAAATAGTACATACCTGTAATACGAATAATATCGTTTATTGCTGCACGTGTTCTCGCGCCACTCGGCCAGTTTCCGAAGCGCTTCCGACAGGTCATTACTTTGCAATCCCATCAGTACGGCTTGTGACACTCTGTGAATTCATAAATGCTAATAAAAAAAAAATACTATCGATATTATCGATATTATTATCGATCGCTGCGTGTTGGCGCGGTGTAGGTGTAGGTGTAGGTATGTGTGTATGTGTACGTACGAGTGCGCGGCGGCGTCGTGCTCGGTGAGCAGCAGCGCCTGGAGCGCGCGGCTCCGCTGCGTGTTGGCGCGGTGTAGGTGTAGGTGTAGGTGTAGGTATGTGTGTATGTGTACATACGAGTGCGCGGCGGCGTCGTGCTCGGTGAGCAGCAGCGCCTGGAGCGCGCGGCTCCGCTGCGTGTTGGCGCGGTGTAGGTGTAGGTGTAGGTATGTGTGTATGTGTACGTACGAGTGCGCGGCGGCGTCGTGCTCGGTGAGCAGCAGCGCCTGGAGCGCGCGGCTCCGCTGCGTGTTGGCGCGGTGTAGGTGTAGGTGTAGGTATGTGTGTATGTGTACATACGAGTGCGCGGCGGCGTCGTGCTCGGTGAGCAGCAGCGCCTGGAGCGCGCGGCTCCGCTGCGTGTTGGCGCGGTGTAGGTGTAGGTGTAGGTATGTGTGTATGTGTACGTACGAGTGCGCGGCGGCGTCGTGCTCGGTGAGCAGCAGCGCCTGGAGCGCGCGGCTCCGCTGCGTGTTGGCGCGGTGTAGGTGTAGGTGTAGGTGTAGGTATGTGTGTATGTGTACATACGAGTGCGCGGCGGCGTCGTGCTCGGTGAGCAGCAGCGCCTGGAGCGCGCGGCTCCGCTGCGTGTTGGCGCGGTGTAGGTGTAGGTGTAGGTGTAGGTATGTGTGTATGTGTACATACGAGTGCGCGGCGGCGTCGTGCTCGGTGAGCAGCAGCGCCTGGAGCGCGCGGCTCCGCTGCGTGTTGGCGCGGTGTAGGTGTAGGTGTAGGTATGTGTGTATGTGTACGTACGAGTGCGCGGCGGCGTCGTGCTCGGTGAGCAGCAGCGCCTGGAGCGCGCGGCTCCGCTGCGTGTTGGCGCGGTGTAGGTGTAGGTGTAGGTGTAGGTATGTGTGTATGTGTACGTACGAGTGCGCGGCGGCGTCGTGCTCGGTGAGCAGCAGCGCCTGGAGCGCGCGGCTCCGCTGCGTGTTGGCGCGGTGTAGGTGTAGGTGTAGGTATGTGTGTATGTGTACGTACGAGTGCGCGGCGGCGTCGTGCTCGGTGAGCAGCAGCGCCTGGAGCGCGCGGCTCCGCTGCGTGTTGGCGCGGTGTAGGTGTAGGTGTAGGTGTAGGTATGTGTGTATGTGTACGTACGAGTGCGCGGCGGCGTCGTGCTCGGTGAGCAGCAGCGCCTGGAGCGCGCGGCTCCGCTGCGTGTTGGCGCGGTGTAGGTGTAGGTGTAGGTATGTGTGTATGTGTACGTACGAGTGCGCGGCGGCGTCGTGCTCGGTGAGCAGCAGCGCCTGGAGCGCGCGGCTCCGCTGCGTGTTGGCGCGGTGTAGGTGTAGGTGTAGGTATGTGTGTATGTGTACATACGAGTGCGCGGCGGCGTCGTGCTCGGTGAGCAGCAGCGCCTGGAGCGCGCGGCTCCGCTGCGTGTTGGCGCGGTGTAGGTGTAGGTGTAGGTATGTGTGTATGTGTACGTACGAGTGCGCGGCGGCGTCGTGCTCGGTGAGCAGCAGCGCCTGGAGCGCGCGGCTCCGCTGCGTGTTGGCGCGGTGTAGGTGTAGGTGTAGGTGTAGGTATGTGTGTATGTGTACATACGAGTGCGCGGCGGCGTCGTGCTCGGTGAGCAGCAGCGCCTGGAGCGCGCGGCTCCGCTGCGTGTTGGCGCGGTGTAGGTGTAGGTGTAGGTGTAGGTATGTGTGTATGTGTACATACGAGTGCGCGGCGGCGTCGTGCTCGGTGAGCAGCAGCGCCTGGAGCGCGCGGCTCCGCTGCATGTTGGCGCGGTGTAGGTGTAGGTGTAGGTATGTGTGTATGTGTACATACGAGTGCGCGGCGGCGTCGTGCTCGGTGAGCAGCAGCGCCTGGAGCGCGCGGCTCCGCTGCGTGTTGGCGCGGTGTAGGTGTAGGTGTAGGTATGTGTGTATGTGTACGTACGAGTGCGCGGCGGCGTCGTGCTCGGTGAGCAGCAGCGCCTGGAGCGCGCGGCTCCGCTGCGTGTTGGCGCGGTGTAGGTGTAGGTGTAGGTGTAGGTATGTGTGTATGTGTACATACGAGTGCGCGGCGGCGTCGTGCTCGGTGAGCAGCAGCGCCTGGAGCGCGCGGCTCCGCTGCGTGTTGGCGCGGTGTAGGTGTAGGTGTAGGTGTAGGTATGTGTGTATGTGTACATACGAGTGCGCGGCGGCGTCGTGCTCGGTGAGCAGCAGCGCCTGGAGCGCGCGGCTCCGCTGCGTGTTGGCGCGGTGTAGGTGTAGGTGTAGGTGTAGGTATGTGTGTATGTGTACATACGAGTGCGCGGCGGCGTCGTGCTCGGTGAGCAGCAGCGCCTGGAGCGCGCGGCTCCGCTGCGTGTTGGCGCGGTGTAGGTGTAGGTGTAGGTATGTGTGTATGTGTACGTATGAGTGCGCGGCGGCGTCGTGCTCGGTGAGCAGCAGCGCCTGGAGCGCGCGGCTCCGCTGCGTGTTGGCGCGGTGTAGGTGTAGGTATGTGTGTATGTGTACATACGAGTGCGCGGCGGCGTCGTGCTCGGTGAGCAGCAGCGCCTGGAGCGCGCGGCTCCGCTGCGTGTTGGCGCGGTGTAGGTGTAGGTGTAGGTGTAGGTATGTGTGTATGTGTACGTACGAGTGCGCGGCGGCGTCGTGCTCGGTGAGCAGCAGCGCCTGGAGCGCGCGGCTCCGCTGCGTGTTGGCGCGGTGTAGGTGTAGGTGTAGGTGTAGGTATGTGTGTATGTGTACATACGAGTGCGCGGCGGCGTCGTGCTCGGTGAGCAGCAGCGCCTGGAGCGCGCGGCTCCGCTGCGTGTTGGCGCGGTGTAGGTGTAGGTGTAGGTATGTGTGTATGTGTACATACGAGTGCGCGGCGGCGTCGTGCTCGGTGAGCAGCAGCGCCTGGAGCGCGCGGCTCCGCTGCGTGTTGGCGCGGTGTAGGTGTAGGTGTAGGTATGTGTGTATGTGTACGTACGAGTGCGCGGCGGCGTCGTGCTCGGTGAGCAGCAGCGCCTGGAGCGCGCGGCTCCGCTGCGTGTTGGCGCGGTGTAGGTGTAGGTGTAGGTATGTGTGTATGTGTACATACGAGTGCGCGGCGGCGTCGTGCTCGGTGAGCAGCAGCGCCTGGAGCGCGCGGCTCCGCTGCGTGTTGGCGCGGTGTAGGTGTAGGTGTAGGTGTAGGTATGTGTGTATGTGTACATACGAGTGCGCGGCGGCGTCGTGCTCGGTGAGCAGCAGCGCCTGGAGCGCGCGGCTCCGCTGCGTGTTGGCGCGGTGTAGGTGTAGGTGTAGGTATGTGTGTATGTGTACGTACGAGTGCGCGGCGGCGTCGTGCTCGGTGAGCAGCAGCGCCTGGAGCGCGCGGCTCCGCTGCGTGTTGGCGCGGTGTAGGTGTAGGTGTAGGTGTAGGTATGTGTGTATGTGTACATACGAGTGCGCGGCGGCGTCGTGCTCGGTGAGCAGCAGCGCCTGGAGCGCGCGGCTCCGCTGCGTGTTGGCGCGGTGTAGGTGTAGGTGTAGGTGTAGGTATGTGTGTATGTGTACATACGAGTGCGCGGCGGCGTCGTGCTCGGTGAGCAGCAGCGCCTGGAGCGCGCGGCTCCGCTGCGTGTTGGCGCGGTGTAGGTGTAGGTGTAGGTATGTGTGTATGTGTACGTACGAGTGCGCGGCGGCGTCGTGCTCGGTGAGCAGCAGCGCCTGGAGCGCGCGGCTCCGCTGCGTGTTGGCGCGGTGTAGGTGTAGGTGTAGGTGTAGGTATGTGTGTATGTGTACATACGAGTGCGCGGCGGCGTCGTGCTCGGTGAGCAGCAGCGCCTGGAGCGCGCGGCTCCGCTGCGTGTTGGCGCGGTGTAGGTGTAGGTGTAGGTATGTGTGTATGTGTACGTACGAGTGCGCGGCGGCGTCGTGCTCGGTGAGCAGCAGCGCCTGGAGCGCGCGGCTCCGCTGCGTGTTGGCGCGGTGTAGGTGTAGGTGTAGGTATGTGTGTATGTGTACATACGAGTGCGCGGCGGCGTCGTGCTCGGTGAGCAGCAGCGCCTGGAGCGCGCGGCTCCGCTGCGTGTTGGCGCGGTGTAGGTGTAGGTGTAGGTATGTGTGTATGTGTACGTACGAGTGCGCGGCGGCGTCGTGCTCGGTGAGCAGCAGCGCCTGGAGCGCGCGGCTCCGCTGCGTGTTGGCGCGGTGTAGGTGTAGGTGTAGGTGTAGGTATGTGTGTATGTGTACATACGAGTGCGCGGCGGCGTCGTGCTCGGTGAGCAGCAGCGCCTGGAGCGCGCGGCTCCGCTGCGTGTTGGCGCGGTGTAGGTGTAGGTGTAGGTATGTGTGTATGTGTACATACGAGTGCGCGGCGGCGTCGTGCTCGGTGAGCAGCAGCGCCTGGAGCGCGCGGCTCCGCTGCGTGTTGGCGCGGTGTAGGTGTAGGTGTAGGTATGTGTGTATGTGTACATACGAGTGCGCGGCGGCGTCGTGCTCGGTGAGCAGCAGCGCCTGGAGCGCGCGGCTCCGCTGCGTGTTGGCGCGGTGTAGGTGTAGGTGTAGGTATGTGTGTATGTGTACGTACGAGTGCGCGGCGGCGTCGTGCTCGGTGAGCAGCAGCGCCTGGAGCGCGCGGCTCCGCTGCGTGTTGGCGCGGTGTAGGTGTAGGTGTAGGTGTAGGTATGTGTGTATGTGTACATACGAGTGCGCGGCGGCGTCGTGCTCGGTGAGCAGCAGCGCCTGGAGCGCGCGGCTCCGCTGCGTGTTGGCGCGGTGTAGGTGTAGGTGTAGGTATGTGTGTATGTGTACATACGAGTGCGCGGCGGCGTCGTGCTCGGTGAGCAGCAGCGCCTGGAGCGCGCGGCTCCGCTGCGTGTTGGCGCGGTGTAGGTGTAGGTGTAGGTATGTGTGTATGTGTACATACGAGTGCGCGGCGGCGTCGTGCTCGGTGAGCAGCAGCGCCTGGAGCGCGCGGCTCCGCTGCGTGTTGGCGCGGTGTAGGTGTAGGTGTAGGTATGTGTGTATGTGTACATACGAGTGCGCGGCGGCGTCGTGCTCGGTGAGCAGCAGCGCCTGGAGCGCGCGGCTCCGCTGCGTGTTGGCGCGGTGTAGGTGTAGGTGTAGGTGTAGGTATGTGTGTATGTGTACATACGAGTGCGCGGCGGCGTCGTGCTCGGTGAGCAGCAGCGCCTGGAGCGCGCGGCTCCGCTGCGTGTTGGCGCGGTGTAGGTGTAGGTGTAGGTATGTGTGTATGTGTACATACGAGTGCGCGGCGGCGTCGTGCTCGGTGAGCAGCAGCGCCTGGAGCGCGCGGCTCCGCTGCGTGTTGGCGCGGTGTAGGTGTAGGTGTAGGTATGTGTGTATGTGTACATACGAGTGCGCGGCGGCGTCGTGCTCGGTGAGCAGCAGCGCCTGGAGCGCGCGGCTCCGCTGCGTGTTGGCGCGGTGTAGGTGTAGGTGTAGGTATGTGTGTATGTGTACATACGAGTGCGCGGCGGCGTCGTGCTCGGTGAGCAGCAGCGCCTGGAGCGCGCGGCTCCGCTGCGTGTTGGCGCGGTGTAGGTGTAGGTGTAGGTATGTGTGTATGTGTACATACGAGTGCGCGGCGGCGTCGTGCTCGGTGAGCAGCAGCGCCTGGAGCGCGCGGCTCCGCTGCGTGTTGGCGCGGTGTAGGTGTAGGTGTAGGTATGTGTGTATGTGTACATACGAGTGCGCGGCGGCGTCGTGCTCGGTGAGCAGCAGCGCCTGGAGCGCGCGGCTCCGCTGCGTGTTGGCGCGGTGTAGGTGTAGGTGTAGGTATGTGTGTATGTGTACATACGAGTGCGCGGCGGCGTCGTGCTCGGTGAGCAGCAGCGCCTGGAGCGCGCGGCTCCGCTGCGTGTTGGCGCGGTGTAGGTGTAGGTGTAGGTATGTGTGTATGTGTACATACGAGTGCGCGGCGGCGTCGTGCTCGGTGAGCAGCAGCGCCTGGAGCGCGCGGCTCCGCTGCGTGTTGGCGCGGTGTAGGTGTAGGTGTAGGTATGTGTGTATGTGTACATACGAGTGCGCGGCGGCGTCGTGCTCGGTGAGCAGCAGCGCCTGGAGCGCGCGGCTCCGCTGCGTGTTGGCGCGGTGTAGGTGTAGGTGTAGGTGTAGGTATGTGTGTATGTGTACATACGAGTGCGCGGCGGCGTCGTGCTCGGTGAGCAGCAGCGCCTGGAGCGCGCGGCTCCGCTGCGTGTTGGCGCGGTGTAGGTGTAGGTGTAGGTGTAGGTATGTGTGTATGTGTACATACGAGTGCGCGGCGGCGTCGTGCTCGGTGAGCAGCAGCGCCTGGAGCGCGCGGCTCCGCTGCGTGTTGGCGCGGTGTAGGTGTAGGTGTAGGTGTAGGTATGTGTGTATGTGTACATACGAGTGCGCGGCGGCGTCGTGCTCGGTGAGCAGCAGCGCCTGGAGCGCGCGGCTCCGCTGCGTGTTGGCGCGGTGTAGGTGTAGGTGTAGGTATGTGTGTATGTGTACGTACGAGTGCGCGGCGGCGTCGTGCTCGGTGAGCAGCAGCGCCTGGAGCGCGCGGCTCCGCTGCGTGTTGGCGCGGTGTAGGTGTAGGTGTAGGTATGTGTGTATGTGTACGTACGAGTGCGCGGCGGCGTCGTGCTCGGTGAGCAGCAGCGCCTGGAGCGCGCGGCTCCGCTGCGTGTTGGCGCGGTGTAGGTGTAGGTGTAGGTATGTGTGTATGTGTACGTACGAGTGCGCGGCGGCGTCGTGCTCGGTGAGCAGCAGCGCCTGGAGCGCGCGGCTCCGCTGCGTGTTGGCGCGGTGTAGGTGTAGGTGTAGGTGTAGGTATGTGTGTATGTGTACGTACGAGTGCGCGGCGGCGTCGTGCTCGGTGAGCAGCAGCGCCTGGAGCGCGCGGCTCCGCTGCGTGTTGGCGCGGTGTAGGTGTAGGTGTAGGTGTAGGTATGTGTGTATGTGTACATACGAGTGCGCGGCGGCGTCGTGCTCGGTGAGCAGCAGCGCCTGGAGCGCGCGGCTCCGCTGCGTGTTGGCGCGGTGTAGGTGTAGGTGTAGGTATGTGTGTATGTGTACATACGAGTGCGCGGCGGCGTCGTGCTCGGTGAGCAGCAGCGCCTGGAGCGCGCGGCTCCGCTGCGTGTTGGCGCGGTGTAGGTGTAGGTGTAGGTATGTGTGTATGTGTACGTACGAGTGCGCGGCGGCGTCGTGCTCGGTGAGCAGCAGCGCCTGGAGCGCGCGGCTCCGCTGCGTGTTGGCGCGGTGTAGGTGTAGGTGTAGGTATGTGTGTATGTGTACGTACGAGTGCGCGGCGGCGTCGTGCTCGGTGAGCAGCAGCGCCTGGAGCGCGCGGCTCCGCTGCGTGTTGGCGCGGTGTAGGTGTAGGTGTAGGTATGTGTGTATGTGTACATACGAGTGCGCGGCGGCGTCGTGCTCGGTGAGCAGCAGCGCCTGGAGCGCGCGGCTCCGCTGCGTGTTGGCGCGGTGTAGGTGTAGGTGTAGGTATGTGTGTATGTGTACATACGAGTGCGCGGCGGCGTCGTGCTCGGTGAGCAGCAGCGCCTGGAGCGCGCGGCTCCGCTGCGTGTTGGCGCGGTGTAGGTGTAGGTGTAGGTATGTGTGTATGTGTACGTACGAGTGCGCGGCGGCGTCGTGCTCGGTGAGCAGCAGCGCCTGGAGCGCGCGGCTCCGCTGCGTGTTGGCGCGGTGTAGGTGTAGGTGTAGGTATGTGTGTATGTGTACGTACGAGTGCGCGGCGGCGTCGTGCTCGGTGAGCAGCAGCGCCTGGAGCGCGCGGCTCCGCTGCGTGTTGGCGCGGCGCGCTCGCCAGGCGCGGTGCAGCGACACGCCGCCCTCCTCGCTCCCACCAACACCACCACGCGACCACTCCCATCCGCACACCACGCGACAACCTGCACACAGTAACATTAATTCAATGTCATATATTGTAATTTACAACTCCATGTGGACAATGAACGTGCCATTTTATTTAAGTGAAACTTCTTGATCCACGAACGGGAGAAATTAATGTAAAAAAAATCGTCACACGAAAATCGTCACATTTTCTGTCACTTTGGACCGTCACGGTGCCGTCTTCTAGGGTCATTATTTCGAAGAGAATCTTGACATCGCGATGTAGTAATTAGGTGAAACTGTACAGAGCCATCTGTTTTCGACAAGCGTAAACAGTTTAAATATGATAGTTTGCTACACTTATTGACTGCCCGGTGGCATAGTTGTATTACGGTATTACTGCAATGTCGAGGTCTCGGGATCGATCCCCGGGCCGGGCAAAGTGATATTGTGTATTTCTATTCAGTATCAGTCCGGAGTCTGGAATTTGTCTTGCCTCTGCCTACCCCTTCAGGGATAAAAGGCGTGAGTGTTTGTGTGTGTACAACTCCATGTGGACAATGAACGTGCTATTTTCTTTTTATTGCAGTTAAATGACGAGTCGAGCATGCCGTTCGGCTGATGGTAAGCGATATGACCGCCCATAAACAGTAGCAAGGCCGCACAGAACATTGAATTACAAAGTACTGCGTGGTATTCCAATGCGCTCATCACCCCGATTAAGTCTCATAATGTCCAGTAATTACGCTGGCTACAATGTCCTTCAAACCGCAATACAACAGTCCATGAACACTGTTGCTTAGCGGCAGAAATAGACAATGCGGTGGTATCTATCCAGGCGGCCTCATGTATAGGAGAGACCTACCACCAGTATTTATGACGAGAAAATATTAGATATTTCGTACAAACTAAGCATTTTCATATTTGGCGACGAAATCAATACGCGATCAATCATCGTGAATATTACATGATAAGACAAAGTCGTAGAGACAAGTACTAGCATCAAAGAATCTATGTCCACTAGACCAAGCACCAAAGATGATCAAAACTGCTGCAATACAGGAATTATCCCTGTAGATAATACAATACGCATCCACTGCGACGTTTTCTAACAAAGTTCGCATTAATCACCTGTTTTATCCACATCCGGTAACGTGTCCGAACTCTGATATTTAGCTTGGAAGTCGGGACACAGCAGATCAGGCAAATGATTCTCTATGTTTGCTCGATCCAAAAACCACACCAGATTCCAATACACTATCGGATGCGATTCAACAAACTCCGACTCGGACAGACAAGCGTCTCCTTCCCTACCTAAACAAAAGGATAAAAAATAATTAGACGTAAAAAAAAATTATCTTCGAAATATATGGATAAATTTGTACATAAAAATACGGTGTAACCCTGTAATTGGCTGTATATGTAGCTATTATTTAGTTAAAAATAGTATATATATAAGATGTATTATTTATTTATATTGATTGTTGAAGAAAAACCCATGTGTTGCACTGTTCCCAATGAAACGACATATAAGTTTATTTTCTAATCAATACTCCATATAAGTAATTATCTTTGTACATTTCAAAATCTCTCACCGGTGACACTTGACATAAATTCTAAATGATAATTACGCCTTTTTAAAATACTGTATGTACCAGTTACAATGGGGGACATAAAGAGAATGCCACATATGCTATATTCTCTTTACATATATATGTAAAATGCTGTTGGATTACCCAATAAATAAATAATATATATATAGCCGTAAAAGCCTTACTTAATATAGATTCGAACTCTTTCCTGAGCACCAGCGGATTTAAATAAGGCACACTCAATGTTTCCGCTTTTGTCTGGCCCGTACGCATGATCTGAAATTAAAATACACATTATTATCGTTAATCATTAATATTTAAAGGACATTGCAAATTTTATAATCTATAAAAAAATAGCCTATGTTACTCGCTGATAATGTAGCTTTATATTGGTGAAAGATTTTTTCAAATCGGGCCAGTAGTTTAGGAGCCTATTTAATACTAACAAACAATCAAATCTTTCCTTTTTATAATATTAGTATAGATACTAGAGTCCAACGAGATTGGCCACTCAGACTAGGCCAGCGTGGTGGACTAAGGTCTAAAATACCTCATTAGTAGAGGTCCGTGCACAGTAATGGTACAGGAAATTGTTGGGCGTCTCATCAAAATGAAGCTACTCACGGAAAATTGGCTTGATAGTAATCAAGTGCAAAAATGGACCAGGGATCCTGTACTAATAGTTAAGTGTGGTGACCTGCACGTAGAGCAAGGGCACGGTGTGCCGCCCACAGGCGGTGCAGCGCGTGTTGAGGTTGGAGTCGTCGGCCGCCCAGCCCGCCATGATGTCCTCGTCGTACAGCAGCGCGAGGCACTGGTGGCACTGCGAGCACGACGACATGTGCACCACCACCGACACCTTCTCAGATTTAGACGAGCTCTGAAACATACAGTTTTTATGTGAATGTGCTTAAGAATTTGAAATGTTACTATGTCTCCTCGTGGTGCCATTTGGTTAGAAGTGGCTCGGCACCAATCTTCGCCTAGCTATTTCAGTTTGGTAGTAGCAAACCAATTAGGTAGCTTTTTCACAATTTTCAGTAAGGGCTCCATTGAGTTAGTAAAGAATATGAGTTCTACAATCATGTTATTTTTTTTTATTTAATTGTTTTATTTCCTTCCACAGGGAACCGGCTACGGTCAAAGACCATGCTGCCAAGTCATAAGTATCATGTTTTATATGGGTATGTAACAAAACCCCCTCATGTCTGATATTAGTTTGTGTACTTACGGAAAATGGTGGGTAGAGATTGTCAGGAAGGTGCGATATCAACGTAGCCAAAGATCCTCTCTCCATCGAACACGCTAGCTCGGCGTCACTTGACGCGCGACGGAACCCGGTGCCACCTACCCATTCTATTGACAAATAATCCTACATTAATCTCATAATTCATTGTAGCCAGTGGAACTACAGGACATAGTGAGACTTAACATCGTATGTCTCATGATGACGAGCGCAGTGGAATGCCAAACATTACTTTGTAACTCAAGGTGCTGGATGGTGTTGCTAATGTTTATGGGTGGTCGTATCGCTTACCATCAGGCGAACGGCATGCTCGTCTCGTCATTCAATGCCATAAAAAAAAAAAACTTATTAATACCCTAATGTAGAGACCGCTCAAAAAATTAACCACAATTTTTAAACCTTTAAATTTGATAACTATCGAATGGATTTCGATGAAATTTGATATGGAGATTTTTATTTTGGGAAAATATATAGCGGGACTTGTATCCCGGATAAACTCATTCACGCGGGTGGAGCCGCGGGCAAAAGCTATTAAAATACAAGTATTAAGCTAAGTTTAGACTAGCAAGTTCTCTCAGCAACATATTGAGCAAGAATTTCCAGATGCGTTTACTAGTGACAATATTCTATATACATGCGACTCGCCGCAAGTCTTGCGATCTTCGAAATTTGCAGAAGTAAGCTTGACGTTTACACGGAAAAAATCACTTGCGGAAGACAACTTCTGCAAGTTTTCTTACTTATATAAATTCTTAGGCTGGCCTTACACGTTCGATTTCCTAATTAGGTTTTCTGATCAAGAATTCAGATTTAGAATTCCGCGGGACTAGCACAAACGCCTGGCTTTTTGTATATTCTTACGACCGAAACACACGGCGAAAATTTCAAAACGAACGTCAGTTTTTTTTTCGTTCGGAAATAATAAGAACGTGTGCATTTTCTATATAAACGGAGCATTCAGGTTTCTGAATCTGAATTCCTGACCAGGAAACCGATCGTAGGCGGCCAGCCTTAAAAATATCGACTCTTACCATCCGGATTAATCTCCGACGAGCCATCGGTAGAATCCTCCTCAGCTATAAGACTTGACAGTGCGTTTGTAGCAGTTCCTATGGCGCCTTTAACCGGCGTGGAGTTGGCCGATATAACCTCTTTCATTTCGTCGAACTTCTTCACCATACTTGTTGCGGCTGACTTCAGACTGCTGAGGCCGCTTTGCAACAACTCGTTCGATTTCTTACCTGCTATGCTCGTTGGGCTGTTAAATATCGAAAAAGGAGTAATCAATCGATATCTTTCGTGAATATTGAGAGATCGTTTGCGGCGAAACTCATTAGTAGACTTTGTAGGAAGAATTTAAGGGTCTATTGGATTCTGTCAGCTGTTTACTTTAATCAAAGAAAAACGCCATGAGTAATGTCTTTTGTATTAATAAACCACAAGATTTTATTCATGAGTAGATATTCCATCATGTTTTTTTATGGTTGCTGACCCAGATGCAAGCACCTCATCGGCGAAAATAATTTTCAAACAAACTGGTACAATTCATTTTAGATATCTTTTAAATTTTGAATGTGATGTGTAGGCAATGAAAACCAATCATGCGTTTTAGGTGCGAGAAAATAAATCCAATTAAACATGCAATGTGCATGGTAAGGGCTTGAAGCAACCACTCACGTGCACTAAACCCTTATGTATACACTTGGTCACGCAATGCGAGCTGGGAAAGCTAGTCCATTTACTGCAGTGAAGTTAGCACTTTACATGCTATGTCATTTTGAGAAAATATATATAATTTTGACAGATCTTGATGAATGATGATCTTGAAGAAGCAGTCTTCTATACAGCGATAACTCGTTCCGAAGCAGTTATAGATTCATGATGATTCGAAAGAACTTGTCAAAGACTATTTGAATTACATTTTTTTTTTAGTTTTATGAGAGCGTAATATTACTTTTCTTTTTATTTGCTACAGCTTTCCCCTGCATTGAATATTTACAATAATATTTATTACCAAAGCGAATTATACTGTCGAGTATAGATTGGCAGTAACTTCACTATGCGTTTTATGCCGACTTAAATTTAAACTTTATAATTGATATAAGTATGACCTAATTCAGCTTGCACTGTGTAACCAAGCCTTATGGTGTGTAACGCATGCTCACCTGAAGTAATTCTCGATCATAGCTTTCCCAATTTTCATGTTTTCCTTGCGCAACGACAGTCTGGCTGGCGAATAGCGTCTAAGAAAACAAACAGGCTAGCGTACTGCAGTGTCGTGTGGTGCGATAAACAATTATTTTGCAGTTGAGAAATAAAAAAAAACATGTCGATATTGCCACCTCTTTCTAAATACATGTAAAAAATTTAATATAGTTTTTAATATGAATTTACACTTTTATCTATATTATAGTTTATCGATTTTCTATCGATAAAGTTGTTTTAAAAATTTAAGTACATATTAAGACTTAGGAGGTAAATTAATAAATTTTCGAGTTTGGCAATACCGACAAACACTGTAAAGTAAGGCTGAACTAGAACATCGAATAGCAAAAAAATATTACTCAATTTTCACGTAAAAATTGAATGCCATGCCATTAATGTTTTTGTGAAGTAAACAATGAACACTGTAGCCCATGTGAAATAGCTATAACATGACAAGAAAATTTACAAAACTTGATGTAAGTTGATAAATAGCAGAATAAATGTAAGAAAATAGTCGATGTTAAACTGCTCATCAATTTCCATCACTATTCAAATTAGATTTGAAACGATTTTGGAAAACCGAAATCATAATGCTCTTTTTATACTGACTCAAATAAAATTAAACCTTACTGTAAAGATTAAAAGGTATTTCTATTCTCGACAAAAAGTCACTCGAAACTCTATTTGAAGTCGTCCAAAATCACTCCTCAAAGCATCTAATCTTCAAATCTGTCAAAAACTCACCCAAAACTGATCTTGAGCGTGTTCCCGAGGCTGACGAGACTTGACGACACGGTGCCAGCGGGTGCCGTCTCACTCCTGTGCAGTTTCCTGCATCACAGGAAACTATCGAGGTTATCGTGCTTCAACGCAACGCAGCTCTAGCGATACGGGATCGTTAGCGTGGATCAGGGTTTTGTTATACATATATTTGGTTAGGGCTACCGTGCCTTATTAGCGGTAGATGAAGACTAACCTGTTTCACAATTTTCAAGTACATGATATGCCCAAAAACGGGCCTAAAATTCTAACCAAGACAGTTTATACATATTTGGATAGCACTCCTAAAAACTAGCATTTTACAATAAATCGGTTAATTTTAAATACGATGTTGAGATTTATATAATTTTATTTTGCTTAACAACTACACTTAATATTAAAGTTTTTAAAAACTTAGTTATGAATGGAGGGTCTAAATTTTTTTTAATGGATCCAAGTTCCATGTTTTGCCCCTTTAATAACCCTAAAGTTTGAGCCTGGTTAGATTTTGAGGCCCAGCACCCATACAAAAAGAGGACATCTCCTTTCATTGGTCAGTTATCGTATTAAACAGCTGTAGGTAGTGCTATTACATTTATTTGAGAGCATAAAATTAGGTCCTAATTTTTGTACTTGGTCAGCGCATATATTTATATGACGAATATTTACTCAGAAGTTGTGAAACGTTTCCTTATTAAATTTATTTGAGAGCACAAATTAGGTCCTGGTTTAGTCGATACCTTTAAACAATTTTAACCGATAATTACGCATTAATAATGAGAATAAACCTCTCAAAATAACTTATCTATAAGCATGTCAAATAAACATTATCCTGATTGATAAATTTTTGCTTGAGATCCGACAGCAGCGATTAATATATTTTATAGAGGTCAATAGTTGTGTGGGGTAGAGCTACCGAGCCTTATGGGTAGTTATTAAAGCGTGACCTCACACGGTCCTGGCAGTGGTAAGGTCTTTGGGAATACAAATTATAAGGTTATCATGCTTCCACATGAAGATCTAGCTTTTAGGTGGATTGGGATTTATTATTTGTTTAGTTGCTTAGGCTGCCTTGCCTTATTGTGGGTAGTTGTTAAAACTTTGATCTCAGAGGGTTGTGATGAGGTCATGTATTGGGAACACAAAGTATAGGTCTACTGCTATTCTAAACAAGAAAGGTAAACAAGTAGGGAAGTAAAAAAATTATGTTCACATCAAGAATATGTCCCAGTATTGTATCACAGGAATACTTAAAATTTTAACGTTCAATATTTTTCCAGATAAAATAAGCAACAAGAAATATTATTGATGTCTACATTCACAAAACAAAAACAGTACTTACTAATATTAAATGAATTATTCTATATTATAGGGTAGTTTAGTATTCTATGTTATTAATACATTACATTATTTCGTACCCTAAAGATTTTAAAAACTGCTTAAAAACAAGCCATTAGAAACCATTCAAATGACATAATTTACCATTTTGATAGTTTATTTCACCCATTAAACGTACACACAATAAACTACCCTATATTTAAAATTTATTACGACACAATATCCTATAGTCTAATCTACATATATTACAGGAGTGTGTATACCCTTGATTGTGGTCAGGCGGATCGTCCTGGAATGAGTTGGAGCGACGGTGGAACAGCTTCGGGCTGACGCTCAGCTCGTGTTTGGGGGGCGGCGGCTCCTCAGGCGGTGGGGGCTGGGGCTCCACGGGCGGGGGGTCACATAGAGCTCCCAGGGGATCGTCGGCCAATACCGGGGTGCGTGGTGACACCCTGGGATAGAGAAATGGTAGTTTAGTAGGTTATCATTAAAATTAAAATAAGAGAAAATTTTAGTTTGTAGGAGCCACTGACAGATTGCTACAAAATATATTTTGGTTACGTTTTTATTTTCACTCTAATCACATATCTTATTATAATAATACTAGTATCGCTCGCGGCTCCGCCCGCGTGGAAAAGTTTTTCCGGGATAAAAAGTAGCCTATAGCACTCAGGAGTAATGTAGCTTCCTATTAGTGAAAGAATTTTCTAAATCGGTCCAGTAGTTCCTGAGATTAGCGCGTTCAAACAAACAAAGAAACAAACTCTTCAGCTTTATAATATTAGTATAGATTATAACCCGTGAGATCAGTAGAAGCAAATATTAGATTGGGTATAAACTCTGACACAAAACACGTATACCTCAGTGGAGATGTTTTGGCCGTATTCAAAGCTTCCGTTGACAAATCCTCTTTTTCTGGTTCTTCTGGGAAACTGAGCGCCCTTGAACACCTGGATTTCACGTTTGGTGTGCCTAAAAACAAAATTAAAAAGTGTGTGTGTACTTATGTACACGCGTTAGAAGTTATACTTACTTGGTGTAATAAGATAAAAATCTTTTTAATTTTTTTTATCTTACGCCTTATTCTATGTTCAAAATTCAAAAATGTTGACTATAGGTAACTTCAGGGTGTCGGTTTTTCGTGACGGTGTGCGCGCATCGTAAAAATTTACTCTCATAATTTTTCCCTAACGCGCCAAAAGAAGTATAACGTCAAAATACTAACTCGAAAAAAAGAAATCTGCTGATTACAGTATAGATTTCTAGACAACACAAAATATCGAAAGTTCGAACAAATTATTTATGATGTTATGGAAAACTATGTTAAGTACACTATTATCTGTTCACATACCATTAAACGACAATCTTTGTAGATTTTGTAGGATTTGCGCGTCACCAGCAAAACTCTCTGATCTCGTGAGTATGCGCAGATCCGATGGGCTGTCTGGACTTACGTGGATTGTCTGAATATTTAAAAAAATAATATTCATTAGGTATTATCACTTATTTTACTTTTTAATAATATTAGAAATGCGAAAGTTTGTCAAATTGTTTGGATTTTTGTTATGATGACGGATGTTTGTGTCAAATTGATTGTTGTTTGGATGGCGTATTGAATCGCTACAGTTATTCACAGATAATTGTAGCGGGAAAGTTTTTACACGCTGGCGAAACCGCGAGCGCCAACTAGTGAACTACCTAACTTGTTGTTCTGTTGGAAAAAAAAACATACCTGTCTCTTTTCAGCCATTGTGAGTGGAGTGGTGGTAGGTTCTTCACTAGTTAATGAATTACTTCTCGGTCTTGTTGAACCGCTTAAATCGGGGTTTGATGGTACACCTGTTTTTTTTTAAATATGTTTCATTAGTCTCGTTTTTAATTACTGATTTAATCGAATGAAGAATTGATTGCGCGAAACCACGGCGCTTCGGCCATTAAACCAAAAATCACGAGTGCTCTCATGACATTAAACCAAAAATCACGAGTACTCTCATGACATTAAACCAAAAATCACGAGTGTTCTCTCTACCCATAGCAAGAATAATTTTACACGAGCGCAATGTTCGTCTGTACCTTAGTTCCACATAGTCATGGGGCGCTGTGCAAATTTAAAAAAAAAAATTGGCTTAACAGTAACTTTATGTTATCTCTTAATAGTGTATGTCGTGTTCACTTCGAGTAGGTTGCAAGTATTTTTGAATATTGTATTTATCACTGTATTATACGAATGTCATGTGTTTGTAACCAGTTTAGTGGACCTAATAAAAAGATAAAAATTAATAATAACGCAAGTATTCGTGCTACGGGTGCGTGTGCACTGTGCAGTATGTGAAGTGTGTGACCTGGAGTTTTGGCGGGAACTTGGAAGTGTCATGAGGTGCTCTTGTTTTAATTCATTATTTTGGTGATACTCAGTGTTATATTGCATAATTATGGTGGTATGTTATCCAATATAGTTCTATTAAAGGGCTTAAATGAAGTGAATTGAAATAATCGTGCTAATCAAGTGTTTTTTGTTGCCGCCAAAACTCCTCGATACAGTCTTGATAAGGTAGCCACTGCTTTACTTCGACATACTACAAATAATAATAAAAGACAACTCAAACTTGACATTGGCAAAACGTTAACACAAGTGCCATAAATAAAAAGAAAAAGTATGTGTGTACTTATGTACACGCGTTAGAAGTTAGACTTCTTTGGCGTAAGAAGATAAAAAAAAATATCTTTCGCCTTATTCTACGTTCAAAATAAAAAAAAAGTTGACTATAGCTAACTTCAGGGTGAATTCAAAAATGTTGACTATAGGTAACTTCAGGGTGTCGGTTTTTCGTGACGGTGTGCGCGCATCGTAAAAATTTACTCTCATCATTTTTCCCTAACGCGCCAAAAGAAGTATAACTTCAAAAAAGTGTGTGACCTGAGATGAGTATCCCGGCGGCGGTGCTGAGGTGGTGCGCGTGCGCGGGGCGCGTGCGGGCGCGCACGATCCCGCCGCGCGCGCTCAGCACCGACAGCGCGCCCACGCCGCCCACGCCGCCCGGACCACCCGCACCGCGGCAACTCGCTGCAAATACATACATACTATTACCAACTTAATGACGAGACGAGCATGCCCTTCGCCCGATGGTAAGCGATACGACCACCCATAAACAGTACCAACACTATCCAGTACATTGACTTACATAGTACTGTGTAGCATTCCACTGCGCTCGTCATCCTGAGATGTAAGATGTTAAGTCTGATTATGTCCAGTAGTTACACTGGCTACAATGTTCTTCAAACCGAAACACAACAGTGCATGCACACTGCTGCTTGGCGGTAGAAATAGACATTACGGTGGTACCCACTCAGACGGACTCTTACATATGAGAGACCTACCACCAGAAAATCAAGCTCACGTTACAGTTGTGTTTAAGACGCAACGCACGTGCGGCTAGCACCTCCACTGACTCACTAACTCACGTCACGCAGCCAAACGCCAGTACTCGTGGATAGTTCATTATTTTAGCCCCGCAGTCAATGTGTTAATATACACTATACCTGCCGTTAGATAAATTTATATGCCATGGTTTAGAGTCGGAAATTAATAACACACCTTGGCCGAGATATCCAAACCAATCGCAGTTACGGACCAATCAACAACATTCACATATTATTTTGTTTAGTTTACTTTTAATATCAAGCTGAATACAGCTTAAATTGATTTGTGTTGGATCCAAAAAAAAGAAAATACCGATTTCAAAATTCAAATAAAAATACATTTAAATATTAACACTTTGTAAATCGCAATACCTGAATCGAGACTAGACCGGCTGTGAGTAGGTTCACAGGCCGCCATGTTGGCTAAATTGGCCAACTCTGAACCCTCTGCCACCGCTGTCGCCGACCGCACTCGCGGCAACGTACCACCTGTCAAATTAATATTACGATTAAATAATAAATATACAAGCAAATAGTAACCTAATGTTATATCGATAAAATGTGTTATGTAATTTCGAAATCTATACTTACTAATATTATAAAGCTGAAGAGTTTGTTTGTTTGTTTGAACGCGCTAATCTCAGGAACTACTGAACCGATTTAGAAAATTCTTTTCCTAATAGGAAGCTATATTACTCCTGAGTGCTATAGACTACTTTTTATCCCGGAAAAACTTTCCACGCGGGCGGAGCCGCGCGCAATGCCAGTACATAATATAAATCTTATTTATACTTGTTCAATCATAAGCATAATATTATTCTTTTACATTTCACCTACTTTCATTAATTCTTCCCCCGAAACAGGATTCCGAGGCAGAAAGTACGCCCACTGGTAGATAGAGATATAAATGGATAGACATTTTTCTGGTATGGCTATAATATCGATAACAAGTTTTTGCCCGCGGCTCCGCCCGCGTAAATGAGTTTTCCCGGGATAAAAGTCCCGCTTTATATTTTCCCGGGATAAAAGTGGCCTACGTGTTAACCCAGGACATAATCTACCCGTGTGCCAAATTTCATCGAAATCCGTTCAGTAGTTTTTGCGTAAAAGAGTAACAAACATCCATACATCCAGACATCCATACGTCCATACTTACAAACTTTCGCGTTTATAATATTAGTAGGATATTAATATCCCCACCTTCCCCCCCTCCAGTACTGTGCGCAGTGCGGGTGGCGCGCCTCGCTCCCGCCTGACGGAAGAACGCCGCGCCCATCACCGCCATGCGCAGCTTGTTCCACATCACTTGCGAACCACTAAAGGTAGACAAATAAACATTATAGTGTGGACGATAGCCTAGTTGGGAATGGAACGGTCTGCCGTGACAATGTCCGCAGGTTCAAAACCCAAGGCACACACCTCTGACTTTTCGAAGTTAAGTGTGTATTGTTATCAATTATTGTTCGCTTTAACGGTCAAGGAAAACATCGTGAGGAAACCTGCATACCTGAGAATTCTCCATAAGAATTTCGAGGGTATGTGGAGTCTGCCAACTCGCACTAGGCCAGCGTGGTGGACTAAGGCCTAACCCCTCTCAGTAGTAGAGGAGGCCCGTGCTCAGCAGTGGGCAGTATATAATACAGGGCTGATTGCATTGCAAACATTATACTACAGTAGAGACGCGATGTTTTGTATTTAAAAAAATACTATGAAATCATCCATTTCATCGATATGTTTTCTATTGGTGGGGAGACAAAAAAACAGTATAAGGTTTTTTTGTTACAGGTTTTTTTTCCATCACTATTAAGGTAGTTTTTATTAACGAATGACGCAAAACGCATTCGTTTATACCATTTACATTTAAACACCTTTAAACTGTACAACGTACCTTAACATTTATCAAGATAATGCACGAATACAATAAAATTACCTGAGCATATCCTGCGGCCATTCTGAGCGCAGCACGCAGCGGTTGTAGTACACGTACGTGAGCGCGTTGGGTTGGAGGCCGGCGCGTTTCATAAGGAACAACAATTGTACAGCCAACACCGGCACTGAATGTATGCCGCACAGCTGCATCATTACACGGTAGCATACCTAGAACATTGTTAGAAAATAAATTGTATAATAGAGGTTTTAATGTTTGTATTGGCCTTTGTGTTTGTTTACATTTACAAAAGGAAAAAGTGCTGCAAAGCCTTCGAAACGTCGGGAGAAAATAAAATAAAAAACTGCCATAAAATCCGTTGTAATATTTTAATTTCAAGGAAATAATGTTATTGATTCTGTCAGTAGTCGGTTTTTGCTCTCTATGTGAAATACGATGTAACAAACATACTGCTTTTGCTCCATTAATAAATTTATAGAAATCTTACTCAATCCTAATTTATTTGAAACCCGTAGTCCAATAAACATGATATAGTAAAGAACCATCTTTTTTGAACTCGGTTATAAATAGGTCTTGATTTTTGGATGCAATGCCGATACTAAAAGTTATAATACTCCTAATGAAGAAACTGTAATATTTGCAAACAGTAATTATATTGTTTGTATTGTGGATTGCGAACTCACATTATCATAACAAGAAATTATATTTGGTCAAAGTTATAGTAACTTTGGACTAAATTATGACATTTGGATTGTGGCATCTCTTATAGCTATTATTCAGCGTCGTTTGTGTTGTGGCACCGTCAATGACTTCGAATGTTGCTTGTCCTTTTGCGATTCATCTGCATGTAAGTGTAATTTTGTTTGGCTCAAATACTTGCATTTGCTGTAATTTATTATGATAAGCTAACAATAATTATTATAAGTTTAAATATCTCACCTCATCGCAAGGCACTTTCAGTTTAGTGGCGCGTTCGAGTAACTCGTACGCGGATCTCAATGTGGCGTGTTCCTTGCCGCGATTCAGCATCAATCGACAGGGCAGCGCCAGAAAATATAGAGAGTAGCACGCTCCGAGTAAACACTTCGCCCATGCTTCTGGTGATAAACTAGCTTTGCGCGCCAGCCTAATAAAGATTACAATATGTTATCAAGAGTGTATTTTTATATAGAAAAAATTACAAATAACTTGTTTTTAGTACTATCCAATATCCACGATTTTAAATCTAATCGATTGTAATCATAATGGCTGCTTAAACTGTAATATCGATATCGCATTATTATAATCCATATTTAATTGCGAATCACAAAATTTCACTCATGAGTTATCTATCAGTTTTGGTCGCATTGTGAACCTCAAAGTATAAGTAGATTACCTCAGTTTTTATCTGTAGACATTTTAATATTAGACAGTATAAAAAAGACGTCGCAAAATAACAAAATCCATAAAAAAATGAGTGATTGCACTGTGCTGTATAGAAATTTAGAGATTATTAGTAAAATTATAATAAATTGTTCTCGATTTTTTTAGTGTCATCCTGTCAGATACGACCAGCACTATGACCAGCGTTCGTTTCGGCAGACGGTACCCTTCCACCCTGTAGAGTGTACCTCTGCGCGGCGGCTATCTCGTTCTTGGTGCGGCGCGCCATGGGCTCGGCGTCGGCGAGCGACTCGGCGGAGGCGAGCGCGGCGGCGGGCAGCTGCAGCGGGCCCGTGCGCGCGCCCAGCCGGCTGCACAGCGACATCACCGACTCGTCCAGATCGAAGTGCTCGTACGTGTATGTGCCCTCTGGAAATTATTTTTATTTTTAAGCTATTGCATAGCTTCTATCGCGGGCCTTGAGCGTGGAGACCGAATCCAGAAATTCCGTAACGAAAATAATCTGACATCTTTTTTATCTTACTAATATGAACCTTAAATACAATACGTAGAAGCTATAATTCTTGAAAGGAGTATATTTTTATTTATTTTATTTATTAAAGTCTTTAATGCCATTTCTTACTAATCTAATATGAACCTTAAATACATTGCGTAGAAGCTATTTCCCCAGCGTTGGCACGGCACGAGTACAAAAAAATCTAACATAACATTATTTTTTCAAATTTTTATTTATTCTACTTTGATTGTGATGACCATTGACATTTATCAATAACAAGAATAAACGTGCGTTGCTCGCGTTTAAAAATCTACTTTATGTGGTAAGCGTAAGATCGAATTTGTGTTTAGTCAATCAAAATTTGTGTTAAAAAATGCTATGCAATAGCTTTACCGCGGCAGTCTCTGAGTGCCACACGTATTTTTTATTTTTATTTTATTCTTTATTTATTCGGAAAAGTTACAGCTAGCGTGTACAGTATTAATACAAAATAAGTAAAAGAAGGCCATTTACAAGTTTTCGCAAGTAGACTAATATGTTAAAGGTAAGGGTCGGTTAAGCTAATATTATACATATAAATAAAAAAAAATATAAATTATATGCACAAAAAAAAGTACTGGAGCAAATTCAACACGGTCAATAAAAACGTTAAGAAAAAAAATATTTGCAAGGTTTTTCTTTATAATACATTACTATACATAATTGGACCCCAGGCACACACGAATGACTTTTCGAAGTTGTGTGTGTATTGTTTATCAATTATCGTTCGCTTTAACGGTGAAGGAAAACATCGTGAGGAAACCTACATACCTGACAATTCTTCATAAGAATTTCGAGGGTATGTGAAGTCTGCCAACCCGCACTAGGCCAGCGTGGTTGACTAAGGCCTAACCCCTCTCAGTAGCAGAGGAGACCCGTGCTCAGCAGTGGGCAGTATATAATTAGAGGGCTGATTGCATAAGGAAACCATCCCACAAGCCCATAACATTTTGAGCGGAGATTTCGCGGGTTAAGGGACTTCGATTATTCATCGTTGTGTGCGAGTGTACTGATAGTTATTTAGTGTGTATTGACTGAAAACACAAGCGGAAGCTTGCCCAATTGGACTGCAAGCGATTAAGAAATTCTGTGAAAAAAAAACAGACAGACAAAAAGTGATCCTAAAAGGGTTCCTTTTTTGCTTTTGAGGTACGGAACCCAAAAAGTACTTTAATATTAGCGTATCAAAATAATATAGCTCACCAGTGTCAGAAGGATCAGGGGGCGACACAAACATGGTCCTCTCGGATGCGTTACTAGTATCCATTCCCAGTAACTGTTCGTCTCCACTGGCCACTTTTTCGATGCACTCGTCGAAGAACGTCAGCCCTTGATCGGCGTCGTACACAAACGAACGCTCCTCGATGAAACGAGTGAACATTTGCGTCCGCATCATTAGACTGAAGAAACGCTGTGTTGTCTAGAACATGTTATTGTTTTCATTACAGATCTTACTAATATTATAAACACGAAAGTTTGTAAGTATGGATGTATGGATGTTTGTTACTCTTTCACGCAAAAACTACTGAACGGATTTCGATGAAATTTGGCACACGGACATCCAGGCTACTTTTTATTCCGGGAAAATATAAAGCGGGACTTTAATCCCAGGAAAACTCATTCACGCGGGCGGAGCCGCGGGCATAAGCTAGTAATAAATATAAGTGAAAATGTTTAGTTTTAGGAAAAATATTGTTTCCAGTGAAACGAGCTGCGAAGTGGCAAAGAGCGAAAGTTTGAATGTATTTTAAAACGCTACAAGTATTATACATATGCCACTTACACCAATGGATGGCAAACTAAGCTTAATTTTTTTTATTCCTTTATCCCATTAAATATACTTTTCCAAAATTCAATTTGTAATCTTACTAACAATATAAATGCGAAAGTTTAGGTGTTTTTTTAAAGGCAAACGCAGAAACACCAGTGGGCTTAGAATGTGACAAAAAAACACGTCACGTCTCCGTTTCGTCTTATTGGGATTGGTTGAGAGACCGACGTATTGGTCTCTCGATCAATCACAAACATAAAAATTAAATGACATCGTTTTACGAGTTGCGTCTTCGTGTCACATTCCGAGTCCACTGAACAGATATGGATAAAATTTTACACACAGATAGGCTATGTCTTGAATTAACATATAGGCTACTTTTTATCCGGGTTATTTGCTCCCATGGGAAATGGTGGGATTTTTATATAGATGATGCTGACGTCGTTCAGGTGGCGTTGTACAGTAAGCAGCATAAATATCTGCACAAAATCAAAATTCCAAATCGCCTATATACGTGATAAGTTAAACTGAAACATTTTTTTCTTCGTTTGTTATTATTTTATTTTTATGAAGAGAAAAAAATGATTAGTAAGAACACAAAAGTGTGTAGGAAATTTGAAGTTTTGAATTTGTTCATCTACTTATGCTGCTGACTGTACATCGCTACTTTTTTAAGGATTTTTGTAGCGGGAAAGGCTTTTAACGCGAGCGGAGCCGCGAGAAACACCTAATAAATAATATAAAGTCTCACCCTCCCATCAGTAGTAAACTTATTCCACATACCTTCTCCCTCGACCGTAGAAATGCCTCCATATGGAACAGAGCGTGTGGATCCGTCGTGCCTACAGTGGGCGCCTTAGTGATCGGTATCAAATAGCTGCGATATCCTTGTAGCGTCACCGCCATGAAACGAAGGAACGCTTCTTGGATTTTTAATTCTAACATTTGCTGAAAAAAAAACAAAAATTGTTTCTGACAAATGTTAATGATTAGAAACATGTCTCTCCCAACTGTGAAGAATGTGGAGTTGTAGAAGATCTGCACCATTTACTAATGGAATGTGTTAGAACTGAATCTATGAGACAAAATGTAACAATGGTCTTAAAATGTAGCAAAAATAATGTTGGTATGTATCATGAAATCTTATGTCAACCAAACGGCATCCAAGCTCGAACTCTGTTCGAATTTATGTCTAAATTATAAAATTATTGGTTTGTAGGTACTATGTATTAGGGTACGATGGGACTGTCATACGTAATGCGTAAATGTCCCTAAAACCAAATAAAGAGAAAAAAAAAACAAACATGTCCATATAGTTGGGAATCATAAACTTAAAGCGATGTTAACCTTAATAAAAATCTTAAAAAATAGTAGAAGTCTTTGCTTAAACCTACCTCCTTTTTCCTTTTCTGGAAATCTCTATCTAAGCTTGTTGTGGGTTCACCGTTATATTTACTTTCACTGGCATGATGGACTGGTGACGCTAAAAAAAATATTTCTATAAATAAATTTTTTTTTTGCTTTTTTGTTTTTTTTTTTAATCATCATGATTGTTACCTGGTCGTATACTCCCGTATAACGTTTCGAGCGTCTGCCGCAGAGCTCTCGTCTGCCTCTTCGGTAGTATTTTTATCGATATGTGACGCTGTGATTCACATATCTGCAAAAATAATTCGAGTTGTAATTATTATCTACACTAATATTATAAAGGGGAAACATTTGTGTGTTTGTAACGGATAAAATCAAAAACTACTGGACTGGTTTTAAAAATTCTTTCACATTGGTGAAAGAATAGATAAAGCTACATTGTCAGCGAGTAACATAGGCTACTTTTTATCCCGGAAAATAATATTCACGTCGGCGGAGCCGCGAGCAAAAGTCTAGATTTTATTATAAAATTCGTATCTTTTTGGATCATTATAACACAAAAACAAAGTTTCAATACATTATAGTTATATGAATTACGAATATCTTTTTTTTTTTTTTCTAAAGTTTGCCTGTAAGTTCATCGACCCTTGTCAAGGATTTTTTTATTGTTTGTACCAAGCATATTATGATAAGTTCATCGCAAAACTTACTGTAACATTATTAGTGTCTAAATCAACACACGTCACGTCCGACGGGGGTTCGTAGAGATCGAAGAACCTCGAGTCAACACCGATCAGATACGGCAGAGGTGCATGCAACACTTCTGCTAATCCTGGAATTAATATTATACGGGTGTAATATCGCACTGCTATTACAAGAGTGTATCAACTCAAAAAGAAGCTTTTTTCAGAAACGACGGAAAACTGATTACTCGCTTCCTGTTAAAGATTATAAAAAAGTTAGCACTGTATTAAGATAATTAATAGAATCAAAGGATTTCTGCATTTATGAATTATTTTAAAGATTGCAGGTTATCAAGATATTTAAAAAATTTTAGTTATTACTGTATTACCGGAGCAAATTTTCAAAAATTATAAATTATTTTTAGTTGTGACGTTATTAGTGAAATATTTTGACTTACTACAAGTTACTTCGTTTATTTTTGTATGATTTTAGGTCACTTTTTTGAGTTAATATAATTTTACATTATAGCCCTATTATTTTAAACTAAGGTTAGGACTTAAATAAAGCCCGTTACTGAGGATAAATAATGTATTTATCATAATAAATAACTAAAAACTGAATTATACTAACATAATATGGCACTTCTTTATATAAAGAAATAACAACAGGCAAAATCAACATTATTTATAATTTTGAGTGGATGATCCATATTTTGATTTAATTTGTGTGCAATGCAATGCGATCAGCCCTGTATTATATACTGCCCAATGCTGAGCACGGGCCTCCTCTACTACTGAGAGGGGTTAGGCCTTGATCCACCACGCTGGCCTAGTGCGAGTTGGCAGACTTCACATTCCCTCGAAATTCTTATGGAGAATTCTCAGGTATGTAGGTTTCCTCACGATGTTTTCCTTCATCGTTAAAGCTAACGATAGTTGGTAAACAATACACACGTAACTTCGAAAAGTCGAGTTAGAAGTGTGTGTCTTGGGATTTGAACCTCCGGACATTGTCTTGGCAGACCGTTCCATTTCCAACTAGGCTATCGTCCAGTTATAGCCAATTCATTTGAGTAGTATGATAAATTATCTTTCTTATTGCGTCTCCCAAACTCCAGTAACTTTTGAAAATGTCCTGTCTCGAATTCCCATTTATTTTTGAATAAGTCAATCGACATTTATTTCCACACAGAGGACCCATATTCCTTGCAGGAACTTGTGTTTAACCTTGATATGTAGTCCTTACCTGTGTTTCGAAGTGTTTATGCAATTTTACCATTCCAATTCGCTACATTGCTCACCCTTTTACGAGTTCCTGCACTTCTGAAGCATTTGCCTCGGTAGTTATATGACCTGCTGATTCACTAGTAGAAGCAACGGGATTTAAATTATTTTATGCTTCATCGACTGAGCTAGTTGATAAAGATGAGCTGGAACTACTCGCAGAAGAGCTACTTGACAAAGAACTACTTTACTGTTTCGTGGCTAACTGGGAACATTACCGGTTGACCCAGGAATGTAATGAGGGCGCAGTCCGAATCGTCAAAATCAGTCTGATCACTGTGCAGGGGTGAAATGTATTCTTTTCTTTGGTCGGATGAAGTTTTTTCTTCGTTTTTGTTGTTTTCTTTGTCATTCTCATTGATGGACGTAGTTTTGGTCGCCACATCAAGTAAAATCCGCCCATGCTTCATGCTACAAATAAACAAAAAGTATGTACTTATGAAGTAAAAGAAACCTTTTTTTTCGTCACCTAGAATGTAGTAACTCAAAAATATTGTTTAAATCATAAAGATCTATTTTTATTTTGACTTTAATATAATTGTTTGAACGTAAGATTTTAAATATTATTAATAACAACAATATATTTTTGAAATTCTAATAAATTACCACAAAAAACTAGTAAACAAAAATTTTTCAACAATACTGTATTAAGTCTAAAATTACTTACTAAACCAATAAGAACGTCGTTAGTCAAAATATTACCTAAAATCGATTTTTCGTTACTGGACAATAGTGTAACAACTCGAAATACACCAAGTTCATATTTAGGTTTAAATCAACAATAATGTATTAAGTTTAAATAATACTTGAATTTTTACATACCTGATTCAGCAATAGCGTTACAATCCAAAATAATGAAAAGCAACACGTCCTCACCACTCGAATTTGAAAAATAACTAAAGATGATGCAATATTGCGCGGGGGGGTAACAACAGTCAGTCAATCATGAAGAGTGTCTTGTAACGCCATCTCTTAATTGTTTCTTGGACTATTTGAACGACGATTTTATTGACGCGTAGGGAATTGAATTTTACATATGAAAAATGACTTATCTCAAATTTACCCTTTTTTGAGTTGATACAGTCTTGTAATAGCAGTGCGATATGTTCTCTTTATTGTAAAAGTTATTTTTTATACATTTTTATATAGAAGTGATTATACAAATACATATAAAAATATAAAAAAAATAACCACCCTCCGATGGCGAGGCTCAAGACCCAAGCCACCGCTGGTTAGGGATTCAAAGTGAGGAATCTCCTCACAATGCGTGCCGTGTCCAACAATACTGCCTTCTGCATCTTGCTCTTGGCCCAACGACCAATTGAGAGCCTCTTAAGATGTCGGTCAAGGCTTTTTGGTATAAACCCAAGTGCAGTAACGACAATCGGAACAATAATTGGGAAGTCGACATCCCACATGTCAGTAACCTCATTTAGCACGGGTGTTTATTATTAGGGTTTTTTTTTTATTGCAATGAATGACGAGACGACAATGCCGTTCGCCTGATGGTAAGCGATACGACCACCCATAAACAGTAGCAACACCATCCACCACCTTGACTTACAAAGTACTGTGTGGCATTCCACTGCTCTCGTCATCCTGAGACACATAAGATGTTAAGTCTCATTATATCCAGTAGTTATACTGACTACAATGTCCTTCAAACCGAAACACTACAGTGCGTGCACACTGTTGCTTGGCGGTAGAAATAGACATTGCGGTGGTACCCACCCAGACGGCCTCTTACATAATGAGAGACCTACCACCAGTAGCAGGGTAAATATGTTATTTTTGTTTTAGTAACTGCATTAGGTAAAATTTATAGGAAATAGGTTTTAATAAATGAAGAACTTAAGTATGTGATTTTCATTAAGATTCCGTTCATAGATTTTTATTGGAAGATTAAGACTTTTTTTTTGGATTTATGGACTAATTTTTACTATGCAAGTGTACTATTATTTGCGATAGTATAAAAATATCGATTTCAAGATGTTATTATGCATTATTTATAGACAAAAGAATAATGTTTATACAACCAAACTCACCTAATGGACACAGTGGTATGTATGGACACTGCCATTTAAACGGGAACAGTAAACTCGACACCGCTTCCGAAACAGCCGTTAAGGTGTCTGGCCTGCAACATTAATAACATATTGTTATTGATCCTGAGGCCCAATGAGCCTATGTAGCGTTCCATACCATTATTATTGCCCTGTATTATATACTGCCCACTGCTGAGCACGGGCCTCCTCTAAAACCGAGAGGGGTTGGGCCTTAGTCCACCACGCTGGCCTAGTGCGGGTTGGCAGGCGTCACATACCTTCGAAATTCAGAGAACTTTCTCATGTATGCAGGTTTCCTCACGATGTTTTCCTTCACCGTTAAAGCGAGCGATAATTCACAAAGAATACACTCATAACTTTTTAGAATAGTCAGAGGTGTGTGCCTTGGGTTTTGAACCTGCGGACATTCGTCTCGGCAGTCCGTTCCACTCCCAACTAGGCTATCGCCGCTTGCTATGTAGCGTTCACATCTTATAAAATAAGGGCTTGAACTTAGATTAAAAAATGCTGACTCTTGTATTGATTTCCAAAATAGTAGGTACAGAAAAAAATATGTATATATTCTCGCGTAAGGGCCAACACTCGTACCTGCCCGTGGCTCGACCCGCGATTCCTTGAAGCTCGCGCACAGAATGTAGTTTGAGACATATTTCACCTCAATAGGAACACACACTTATTTTTATGCAATATAAACTCACCTAAGCGAATGTATAAGTATCTTCTGTTCTGTGACAGCGAGGGCCAGTAACAGTAGACAGTTGTCGGGTCCCAAATTGAGCAGCAGCTGCCTAAAACTAGCCCCACTGCGGGCGAGCGGCTGCTCTTCGCACCGCGTTATAATAACACTGTCGCTTGGGTTTGTTGACGATAGCTGAAAGTGAGAAAAATATTTTGTTACACTATTCAATGAAAATTTTTACTATACATTTTGTTGCACAAGAGGACCGGTAGCGACTGGATGCATAAAGCAGCAGACTGGGCTCTGTGGCGTATCTTGGGAGAGGCCTATGTCCGGCAGGGGGCTGCAACGGGCTGATGATGATGATGATTCAATGACAGTATGTTTAATGGCACGCGCCACGACCGCCTGTAAACAGTAGCACAGGATTTTTGAATTACCAGGCACTGGGCAGCACTGCACTCTGCGATATTAGATGTTAAGGGTTGATTTCACCGCTTGCTGATAAATACTACTCGTCTCGTAAATGTATAAGCCAACTAAATAAAGAAGTCACACTCTAATCTATGCTCACAAATAAATTGTAAAAAACATCATACTATCTACATTAGCTATTTAATACGATAACTGTGAAATAAAAGTTACTTGAAAACTGTGTAACAGGCCCTTAGTGTCATAATGCCAACTCATTACCATACCATACCACCATACTAGCCCTGTATCATATACTGCCCACTGCTGAGCACGGGCCTCCTTTACAAGTGAGAGGGTTAAAGGCCTTAGTCCACCACGCTGGCCTAGTGCGGGTTGGCAGACTACACATACCTTCGAAATTCAGGGAACTTCTCAGGTATGCAGGTTTCCTCACGATGTTTTCCTTCACCGTTAAAGCGAGCGATAATTCACAAAGAATACACACATAACTTTTTAGAAAAGTCAGAGGTGTGTGCCCTTGGGTTTTGAACCCGCGTACATTCGTCTCGGCAGTCCGTTCCACTCCCAACTAGGCTATCGCCGCGCTCAATCCACAATTTCCTTCAAAACGGATTGGATAAAATGTTTGCACAATGTTATTTGGTGGCAGATATAAATTATGATGGCACCTACAGGGTCACACTTTCGCATACCAGAAACCTACCATTTCACATTATTAGTGTTATATTTTTTTTAAATATTAGTATTTACGGTAAATTAGGTACCTGCACAAGTAAGCAAGTGTCTGGAAACGCTACTCCTTCTAACAAATGTGTGATATACCTTTCGATGGGTATATTGAGAGGTTGTTTGCTCCACGACATTTCCTGTAAGCGAATAAACGTGATTAACAATGGTCCTTCGAGCCGGATGTAAGTAAAAAATGTAGTGATTTCGTTGCACAGTATGCAGAGCCAAATACAGTTTTTTTCCGACCAGGAATAGTTACTAGTTGCCTTCTACGCGAAAAATATTCTCAAGAGTATCATCTAAAACAGATCTATTATACCTATACGTAAATACACGTACACAATATACAAATAGAGGTTAGTTGGCTAAAACATACGAAGGATATTCTCAAACAATGTATAACTAAAACAGTACAAATCTATACTAATATATAAAGCTGAAGAGTTTGTTTGTTTGTTTGAACGCGCTAATCTCAGGAACTACTGGAACGATTTCGAAAATTCTTTCACTAATAGGAAGCTGCATTACTCCTGAGTGCTATAGGCTACTTTTGATCCCGGAAAAACTTTTCCACGCGGGCGGAGCCGCGCGCAAATGCTAGTTGTATATAAAATGTACTCACAAGTATATACAACAGCCACCTTTCAAACGTGTCGCTGAAGGGCCATCGCGACAACAGACAAACACACTTTATAGCGTGGACCGAGTGTGTATTGTGCGACACGCCAGCCCGCCATCCCAATAGTTCCATTTGCGAATCAGTTAGTTGCGTGTGCGGAAAGCTTTCGTAGAACGTTACCGCTGAACCGTACACCTGGAGATAAAAAACGCTTATTAGATAAGTAGCTTGAGATACTGACTGCCTCGGTGGCGTAGTTGTGTTGGTACGACTCGGGTTCGACCCCCAGGTCGGGCAAAGTGATATTGGGTTTTTCTACTCAGTGTCAGCACGGAGCCTGGAATTTGTGCCCCATATGGCGATAGGCTCGCCACCTATCACATCATGGGACGGAATACGCACGGCGAAAAGTGGGTGCACTAGTTGCACCTCTGCCTACCCCTTTGGTGATAAAAAAGGGGTAAGTATGCTTAGCTTGAGTTAAATTTGTATGTTCACACGCATATACCTGCCCGTGAAAGGGGGGTAAGCGTGATTCTTTCGATACATTTAAAAAATGACATCAGTCATAGAAAATTCAAAAGCTACGATACCAGTCGCGTTTAATATAAGACAAAAACATGTGTCAGAGAATTCAGATGTAATACTTTTTACTAATTCCAGCTTAAAATATGGTTATCAAATAGACTTTCAATAAATTCCAGAAAGAGTAATTTTTTGTAATTTTTAAACATGAAAAACTTATCAAATCCAACCCTATTACCTTCTCCGTAGCGTCGGCAACAGTCAAAACGAACGTGGAGAAGACTGGCTTCGGGGACGCGGCGTTGTTAGGCCACAACTCCAACGTCGCTCCCATCGGCAAACAAAACAGTGGAACTGATGCTGGAAATGCTAAGCTGCGTCGTTCTGTCGTTGGGTACCTGAAAACATAATATTTTTATTGTAATTTGAATTTGGCTTTATACATAATAACATAAAAAAAATACAGACGATTTGAGTACCTCCTCCTTTTTTTTTAAGTCGATAGAAAAAGGTTTCGGTGGCGTAGTTGTATTACGGTACGACTGCAATGCTGAGGTGTTAGGTTGGATTTCCGGGTCGGGCAAAGTGCTATTGGGTTTTTCTACTTAGTATCAGCCTGGAGTTTGGAATTTATGCCCGATATGACGATAGGCTCGCCCCCTATCACATCGCACCTTTAGAACGAAAACGGCTAACGACGTTACGAAACGACGGAGAGGAAAAAACTCTTATATCAGTCCCTTTTTTATTATATTTTTATAAAAAAGGACCAGTTTTAAGTCATTTTATAAAGATAACTCAATTTAGATTTTTTTTAATTGTGTCGTTTTCGTTCTAAAGGTGCGCGTCATCATAGGACGGAATACGCACGGCGAAAAGTGGGTTCACTAGTTGCGCCTCTGCCTACCTCTTCGGGGATAAAAGGCGTGGGTGTGTATGTACATATAAAATGCCAGAATTGGTCCCGATAAATCAATCTTAGACTAGTCCCGTCTACTTTAGACCATAGTTGCCTTCAGAAGTAGAACAGTCTTTGACAACAAGCAAAGGAATTTAAAAGAAAACCACATTTATATTTACGCTTTAATATCAAAGCAAATGCCATCGTAATTTTTTTTTTTTAATTAATAGTAAAGAAACTGAAGCCCTTCGGAGTTGTAAATACGAAAAGTTCTGAGAATCTTTAGTGTATTCTCGCTTAGACTATCGTAATTGAATGCCATAACAAAATACTATTTTAATGGGTATTATGATGTTTCATTGAAAGTCAACAATAAACTAAACATTTCAAAGTGTGGCGACACGTGGATGCACTAGTTGCGCCTCTGCCTACCCCTTCGGGGATAAAAGGCGTGAGTGTGTGTGTGTGTGTGTATTTCAAAGTGCATAAATACATGCTTTAAATACAAACGAGGTAACTGTACCAGTCTCGAGGTAAATATATGATTTACATATCGAGGAAACTGTACCAGTCTCGAGGAACAAATTACTGACTCAAAAGTTACCGTTAATTAGCATTAGTTTCTTTCTAAACATCGTAACTACTCCTTTGTCGAAATCTGTCTACGTTTGAATGGAGCGATGGCCGATGAGTAATCTATGATATATTTTTTATTGTTACTAATTTTCTCTTTAAATATAAAGTGATTTTCAAAATATTTTCTACGGTATAAATAGTCACAGTTGGTAGATTCAGGAAAATTTAAAGGAGCTTGTAGACTATTTTAATAAAGAAAATTTTGAGTTTGAGTTTGAGTATATAAATAGATAGATAGCAAGACGGCGCGAAACAATACTTTCGAACGAAATCGTTCTAGTACTATTTTCCTTTTCAGACTCATTCATTCCTTATCAGTTATCACAGTCATAGCCGGATACGTAACTGCATATTTTTAATTTAGAATATTATCATCTATTGTGTCGGAACTAATCATATCAAGACCGCAATGAATGAATCATCGACTATCAAGACGAACAAATTCAAAACCTCAAATTGCCTACACACTTTTGTTTTCTTACTAATCTTTTTTTCTCTTCACAAAAATAAAATAAAAGAGATTTACTTTACTTCAAACGAAGAAAAAAATGTTTCAGTTTAACTTAACGCGTATATAGGCGATTTGAAATTTTGATTTTGTACAGATATTTATGCTGCTGACTGTACAAGAAATTCAATACCGTAATAACATTAATCAGAACGCTACCTATAAATTATAAATATATTCTTGTAATAGATACGCGTTATGTTATTGATAACGAACTAAAAATAAACATGTAAAAAGGTCATTGATGTACAAAAATTGTGCTACATTTATTATCAGTTAATCCGTCATTGTCAATAGGTTGATCTTTTGAAAGCCATATGCCGTCAAATGTTTTAGTTATATTGCTCTTTGTTGCGATCATTTTTCATGGGTCGAAAGTTATTCTTAAAAAGTTTTGCTATTATTTCAACATCTACCCACTTGACATTGGCAAAATCACCGATGAAACTATAGCCATATCTGAACTCTGATTCAGAGTGTAATAAGATATAAGAATAAGTATATATAGGTTCATTTCATCTTCATAATAATTACTAGACATATTAAATGTATTTTTTGAACTCGCAAAATGTTAAACATTACTTAACCCGTCAACGCCCGCTTATATATAGCTATAAGCGAAATTTCCTTATATAAATGGACACCGGCGGGCGTTGAGGGGTTAAAGACTAAAGTAAGGAAATTTTTAATTTTACTTGTTAAATCAGAAAACAATTATCACCAAGTACATTTACCTTACACGCGAAAATATTAAAATCACTAACTTTCTGCATAATCCCACGAAATATTATTCCATAGGGAACTTAGTCATCAAAATTATGTAATTTGACGTAAGTATAAATTAGGTATATACTTGTTTTTACTATACATTGCGACTAAAACAAATCTAGTACGGAATAAATATTACTCTCACCTGAACAACACTTCTGGTTTGTAAGCAATTAGCGGTGGACGGTTCATTGACTTCTTGTAGCACAGAAACACATCGCTGCCCATTAACCCTGTAATGTTAACAAATGCATTTTAGAATTATATTGCTCAGAATAACATATTTTTTGTGTTTATAGCACAAAATGGCAAACGCACAAGTCAGTCAGTTGATTTAAGTGTTTTTCATTACCCGTAAACACCTACAATACTGATATTATCCCTAATTTTATATCTATGGAGGTATTATAGAGGCACGTGCCAGTATTGATCAAAAAGAGCAGATATCTGTTATTTGGTTTAGGCTTTAATAAGTTATATTAGTATTTTTTTAGTATAGTTCTCATATTCTGATTTTGAAGTTGTACTCTCTGTAGTTAACTTTTTATATTTGAGAAACATTGTTTATTTATTTATTTATTAATATTCGGGAAACAAACAGAACAATATTTCCTTAAACTAGATTAACACAAAAATATATCATAATCCAGCAAAGTTCCCACATTAAAATATTATAATTGAATAGTCTTTAACTTAGTCATGTATTTGCTTAATCTTAGCAGACAACTTTATTTCACAATAAACAGACAACACAGACTCTAGACAAAACGTTTTATTTTCATATAAACAAATTTAATCTTGCTTTGTTTAAACTACTGCGTCAAGATCGTAAATTAATGTGCAATGTCTAGTTCGTAATGTCTGCTAAAATGTTTCCAGCCGACCTTCTTTGTATTTTTTTATCTCGCTTAAATTCTTGTACCCAATTAGGAACAAAAAAATGCTAGTTACAGGAATGTCGGTCAAGGGGAAGCCGATGCATTCGCGATGAAATGCTTTTAATTTCTTATGTGAAAGGCCCTTTTCAGAGCGTGAAGGCCACAGGTCGTTAAGGCGATGCCCCAAGCAAAACGGCGCGCTAGCCGTATTTTTAATCGTTATCTATTCAAAATTTATAATACATACTAGCTGACCCGGCAAACGTTGTTTTGCCATATAAATTCTTTTTAGAGATTATTTTATTAGAAAAAAATGAATAATTGATCAGTTACCGACCGGGGTTAAAAGTTATTAAATTACTAATATCGCTATTAAAAAATAGGGGATGATGGAAGAAGGTAGAAAATTTATGGTTGTATGTATTTTTAATGCCATATCATAACAAAAAAACTGTCTGAAAAATAAACAAAATTGGGGTGGGCCACCCTTATCACTTAAGGGGATGAAAAATAGATAACAACCTATTCTCAGACCTACCAAGTATGAATATAAAAATTCATCAAAATTGGTTCAGCCGTTTCGGATGAGCATGGTAACAAACACTGTGTCACGAAATTTGTGTATATATATAGATAGAAAAAAATTACACATCCCATTTCTACAATATGTGACCTTTACTTCGGTAATTTCTTTTTAATGTGGATATTATGGCATTAATTTCATGATAAAAGTGCCACTAATATTGTCTATGCCGTATAATATTTCTAACTAAAGTACACATCATTTTAATTTGCAACCAACAATATTACATGGACAATGTAATAAGGAACATTTAGATAGTTTTAAATATTCAAAAAAACCTAAAATTAATTTGCTAAGTAAATTATTCGTACATCTTAGCATATTCCCGAATGCTCAAGATCGTTTGCTCAGGGGAGGGTCTTAAGTGCGATGCTAGGTCGAATTCTTTAGTATTTACTACTTTGTGTATTTCTGGCGCTCATCGATTGAGACGGCGGGTAGTCATATTAAAAACTAGTTTTTGCCCGCGGCTCCGCCCACGTGAATGAGTTTTCCCGGGGTAAAAAGTAGCCTACGTGTTAATCCAGGACATAATCTACCAGTGTGCCAAATTTCATCGAAATCCGTTCAGTAGTTTTTGCGTAAAAGAGTAACAAACATCCATACATACAAACTTTCGCGTTTATAATATTAGTAGGATAATGACATAATGAGTGGAACGTCGACATGCTATGTATAAGTTGATGTAATAAGTACTTCCGTCTACAGGTCTGCGCCATGGCACAACTGAAGAGATAATTATGTTAAACTATTAGATTCATATAAATATGCTGCCAATATTTACGGAGGCTCAAATTAGATCTATATATACGAATCAACGCACTCTTACAATTGATATGTGATAAAAAATCTATATTTACTATCATATATTTGGTTTCATAAAAGCCAAAGCTTAAATATATAGGGAGGCTTTAAGGACTATTCATATTTCAAACAGTACTCGAAACCCTTTGTTGGAGATTTGGCACTCGCCCAACAAACGGTTGACAATATAAATCATTGACTATGCAAAATAAACTCAATATATTTCTAACTTATTTACTAACGTCATATTACTAGAGAATTTTTGGTCTCAGTTTTATTCAGATGAATGCATGATTCCATAAATTTCACGCTAGCCAAACATTGGCATCTTATTGATATTATAAATACAAAGTTTATTATATCTTTCTAAGTTTTTCCGAAGTAAACACAGAAACGTAAGGTCCGCGAAACAAATTGGAATAAAATTTTACAGGCATATAGATCATGTCCTGGATTAACAAATACCTTTTATTCCAGAATATTACACAATGGTATTTTTATTCAGGCATAGCTCTTTCACGCGGTAAATGCCGCAAGCAACACCTAGTAAACAATTAAACATAAGGCCATTATCCCGGAGATACTCAAAAGTGACGCGACTGAGAGGACACGCGTACAAAACTTCGAGTCGCTTGCCAGATGAGTCGCGACTCGCGTCTCAGTCGCATCACTTTTGAATGTCTCCGTGGACGAAGGAGCTAACACTCACCCTTATTCAAGTTCTTGGCTATCATACAGAAGGCGTGTGGCGGCGTCTCGCCCTTGCTCGCTATGATGATGCACACGTCGACCACGACGAGCGCGTTGCACGGCGCGCCCGGGTGCGCTCGTCTGTACGTTATGAACGTTTTAGCGGTGGAGTTGTTCACGTTGGCGAGCCGACCGCCCGCTGACACCAGGACCATCTCCGCGTCGGCCATGAGACGCTCCTTGCCGTCGTACATGACGCCTGGTGGTACACAGAAAAAAAATTAAAGTTGGAGTCTCCGTTTTTGGGAATGTTCTGAAATACTATTTAGGGTATCGATAGTGTGGAAACATATAGGCCTGTAAGTATGATATTGAGTTTTTCTGCTCAGTATCAGGTGTGATGTGTGCTTTTGAAAAAGCCAGGCTACGTAATTTTTTTTGGTAACGTATTTATATAGCATCCATTCATCCCATGGACTGAATGTTAATCTATGATATTTTATTGATGATTATAGGCAGTTTAATTACTGGGCATTATGAGATTTAACATCTAATGACATGGAATATTGTTATTATTGTTAACGTGTACTCGTGTGGTTTACCATCAGACGAGCGGCTTCCTCGTCTCGACATTCAACAACTTTCAGCCAATTACCGAGAGTTTTGCCTCAAGGACTTTTAACATTATAAAAGCGAGCAATACAGCCAACATCATTTCTGAATTATGCAGTTGGATACAGATAACCAATGCACAATACCATACGAATAGGTAACATAAATAAAACTCGAGCAACAACTTCAGCATAATATATATTCAAATTAGATTTACAAATCGGGACGAAAACCATTGTTAATCTGCCCATTGTGTGGCGGCAGCGACTCGTAGTTTTATCGAACCGACAATGGTTACAGTTGTTGCATTTATACCTATCGATATCATATGTACGGAAGGAAAAATAAATAAAACGAATATCCTAATAATAACCTAAAAGGCTTTTATAGACGAAATTTTATTTACATTTTTTTTTTTTCCTTTTCTGAAATCTAAATATAATAGAATTAGCTTTTGATGGAACTTGCTGTAAATCAAAGAATTCCGCAGATCCGTAAATCCATATGTCGTTAGTTATACATTACAACAAAAATGGCACCAATCGATTAACTTAAATCGCTTTCAGGCAACCACTGCCAAAACAACGACCGTAAAAGCGATCGAAGGCCAATGGACATTCGGAAAAAATCGTCTTTTATAATTTCCGGACGAGAATAAACGTCTGTGCGGAAAAAAATAGGTTCATTGAAGCGCGGTGACGACAAAAACGCGGCGCCTATGCCTAGGTGTCGTTAGCTTCATCGAGCATTATCATTCCTTATCGACGATGACGCGCCGATAGTACTTTACTCATTACGGTTGTTGGATATCGTAACAGCATTAGTTGTATCATCGTTTTATATCATACTATCTTTGCAAGCCTTTATAATATTTACATCGAGGCCGCTTGCTACCCGAGTCTTTAGGATTCTGAGATCGGACCCGAGATATCAGAGCGATTTTATTTTTAGCCATTCAAGTTTATGCTGTTAGGTGTCAGGTGAATTTGCTTATCGCATCGACGGGGTCATAAAAGGAGAAATAAAAATATCAGCTGCTTGGTTATTGGACAGGGTATAAGAATAAAAATTAATAATTCAGAATACCGGCTACTGATGAAAGATTTTTCTTCCGTAATTTTGGCCATCTGCAGTCTCAGTTGGGATCATTATAAGCTAGACGTAGCATATGAGTTATCATATCTCGCTACAAAAGTTTAACTGTTCTAAACATACCAAGCTCTATAATTGATTACATGTCAGTTGTCTAGCCCACTTCTGACGTGTAGCAGACCACCTGTATAATGTTAGGTCAGAGGAAAGGTTAGCGCCGAGAACGATACTTACGTAAGCAGTCGTTTTCCTGTTACGTCAAATCGGTAACAGGAAGCCAACATAGTAGGTCAAGGTTAGGGAAGACCATTATGTTTGTTAAGTTCAAAGAGACGAACTGTCAGCTGGAATTAATAACTGGTGGAATGACTTAGTAAATTTTTAATACGAGGAATAATGAGGCGAGCATACTTTTTTTTTTTTTTTTTTATTGCATTGAATGACGAGTCGAGCCTGCCGTTCGCCTGATTGTAAGCGATACGACCACCCATAAACAGTAGCAACACCATCCAGCACCTTGACTTACAAAGTACTGTGTGGCATTCCACTGCGCTCGTCATCCTGAGACATAAGATGTTAAGTCTCATTATGTCCAGTAGTTATACTGGCTACAATGTCCTTCAAACCGAAACACAACATTGCATGCACACTGTTGCTTGGCGGTAGAAATAGACATTGCGGTGGTACCCACCCAGACGGCCTCTTACATAATGAGAGACCTACCACCACTCTCGACCGATGGTTAGTTATACGACCGCTCACGAGTGGCAACACCATCTATCACTTTAAAATACAAAGCACTGTGTGGCAGTTCGTTGTACTCGTCCCCTAATGTATAAGATGTTAAGGTGGCAGGTCTACCATGCTTCGTCTAAATACAGCTTAGCATATTATTCCCGCGAGACATCTATGAACAAACACGGTCGTTTGAAGGAAATATAGCCAGTTTATTTACACATTTCGAGACTTAATATCGCGTGTCTCGAACGAAACAAACTAAATGCATTATGCAATTCATAATTCAGAGGTCTGAGCGGTTGTCACGGTTTATGGGTGACGCTTACCATTGGACGAGCAACGTCCTCGTCTCGAATTATGCCGTTAGATACAAATGTCTCAGTATCACGGGTAAGTACCTAATAGCTATAATAGTTATTTGTCGGTTGCGTTATTTCTTGCCTGACTGCCTCGGTGGCGTAGTTGTATTACGGTACGACTGCAATGCTGAGGTCTCGGGTTTGATACCCGGGTCAGGCAGTGATATTGAGTTTTACTATTCAGTATGAGCCCGGAGACTGGAATTTGTGCCCGATATGACGATAGGCTCGTCCCCTATCACATCATGGGAAGGAATACCTACTAACGGCGAAAAGTGGGTACACTACTTGCGCCTCTGCCTACCCTTTCGGGGATAAAGGGCGTGAGTGTGTATGGACATGTATGTGTTATTTCATCGAATAGAATCTTTGAATGTTATATCAGGAAGATAAGTAATGTAAACTGATTACTTTTATTTTGGGAAAAGCTTTCGCGCAAGCGCGGCGGTTGCGGTACCGCGAGACGAAACAATATCGAGAGACGAGACTATAAAAACTAGAATTTAAAATGCCTAAAATACGTTTTGCTTCTATATTTATATAGTAAAATAAACTTTAGATATTAATACAAAATTACCTCACCGACTTCCGTGACTAAGTTTATGTACTTCATGTATGTTAATTGTGGAAATACCGCACAAAATTTAATAATATGAGCTAGGCTACACTAACATGTCAAGTGTTTGGGAAAGTATTGGTAGAAAGTTTCTTTAATCTAATTCTTTAAATGTCTATAATCTATATTGTAATCGCACGGAGTGATCTAATAAGTATTTTATTTATTTATTAGGTTTTGCAGCAGACTTAACACTACGATTACAATAAATTAAAAAATATCATAACTTATAGCTATAATGTAAGCCCAAGTTAGGAAAACTCAACATGTATACAATTTAAAGTTAATTTCAAGAGCAGTGAAATATACAAACAATATCGTAATATAATTTGGAGGCGTTCACGCAATAAGTTAACATATGCCAGACTGTATTAGTCTTGTAGAACAGTTACAAACATTTGTTGAAAGAACTTAGCTCGATCTGTAACTAAGAATAAGTATAATATCCAACACATACATTAATTATTTAAGTACTGTTATATAGTCATAGATTTGCAGAACATTATAAACAATTTATAAAAAAAACCAGGCGCGTTCAAAAATGTTATAAATACGTTGATGTATGCGTCATGTAATGGAAATTTAATAAGAAACACCATACAGAAAATCTTTTAAGTATAATATTTATTAGATACTTAGATATCACCTAACTTCTTTGAGCTTAAGCTTCTTTACTCCATCCAATAGCCAATCGTTTATATAGCTTTAACGTAGGTATATCGTACAAATATAAAGACGGTCCACTCAATCGGAAGACGTTCTACCTAAGCCACGTAACGTCTGCCCAGTCGCGGCACTCGCGGTCTATACTTGAGAATTCCACAAATGTTATAGATAGGGAATATGAGTCACACCAATAACATTTTTACCAGTTTAAGTTAATCAGTGGTTTGTTAACTCGAATTAATAGATTTAAGGAACAAATATATAGCTAAAGCACTGTTTAATGACTGGTAAGATGTGTATACAAACTAAAATCTGTGAAGTAAATTTTCGCAATCAAATAATCAATATTGTAACATGTTTGAAAGCTCACCGATATCGACGAGCGGCGGCCGATCCCTGCCCCTCCGCAGACAGAGATAGCACTCCGGCGACCGCATCGAGCCATGGTTCAAATCCGCCGGCAGACCGGTTGGCGTCAACTCCACCAATTCGAAACCGTCGGGCACGGTCTCGCCTAGGCCGGGGAAGACTATACCTGAAACAAAAAAACATTGTTGACAATGTTGACAATCTACCTGGTGGCGTAGGCAGTAGCGGCTCTTTTTTTTTTCGCGGGGTAAAAACGCGTTATCGCTACCACCACTGGGGGGTGAGTGGAACGGTTATGTTGGTTTCACACGGTCTTACAGCCCAGTGTCGACTCGGGAGTATGGCATCACTGCCTGGGAGACAGTTCTTGCGAGGTATATCTACCGGATTACCGAAGGAGGATAATGTTTACTATCCCTCGACTGGCTCGGTGTAGCTGTATTACGGTACGACTGCATAACTGAGGTCTCGGGTATGATCCCCAAGTCGGCCAAAGTGATATTGGGTTTTTCTTTTCAGTATCAGTCCGTAGTCTGGAATTTGTGCCCGATATGGCGATAGGCTCGCCCCCTATCACATCATGGGACGGAATACGCACGGCGAAAATTGGGTGCACTAGTTGCACCGCTGCCTACCCTTTCGGGGATAAAAGGCGTCAGTATGTGTGTGTGTGTGACAATTATTATTCTTTGAGTCTTTTGGAAGTACAAGTCCCTGGGCGGTTGCCCCGTTCGCTGGCCGCCACTGGTCGTGGACGATGGGTAATCGTGAGATTAGTTTGTTCCCGATGAATATAAATGTGATCCGAGAATATATTATACTTTAAGTAGTGTTTTTTCTGCTGCCCTTATTCCATACCAACATGAGATCAGCGCAATGCCCTTAATAAGCAAATTGCATCGCCCTTGATGGACCGAGTGGGTTTTTAGTCGAAAAAATGATTAGTCAGATATTGGATTTATACTTGAATCAGAGATTAGATCGTGCCTTTATCATTGTTTTATTACATCCAGGAATATAAGCGCGTTTTGTAGTTCATGATTGGGAATGGAAGCAACTATTTTTTTTGTCTTCATCCCGCAGAGTTCAGGATCCTTTATATGTAAAGTCAAAATATTTTACTTTATTTTTAATGTCAATTAACGAGATTGAACGCTCGTCGATTATAATCACAAGATAAATTTATATTTTAGGGATTTCATATTCACTTGCTGATTCCAGAACACGGCTCGGCGTGAGTCACCATGGCGGACTTGCGCCATGTTTGGTAACGATGACCGCTGGGTATCCAGTCAGGTACAAAATTTATCCGATACCCACCCACCGGTTAACACGACGCACCCGGACGAGACAATGTGAACGGTAGTATCTACCACGGCTTTGTTGTGGTATCTACCTAGTCGTGAGACATATAACGTATATCATACTATATTATGCAACATTTTAAAAGCTGGTCGTATACTTGTTTTGGGTCACTGGTGCTGGCACCAACAGCATTTTGAACATGTTTGCAAATAGGCTAGTCTGGGCCTATGTGAACCACAGCTGCAGGATGCATGCTCCTCCATGAAGAGTGCAGTAGTGGAAACATTATTGTCAATTGTCTCACCATTGCCTTACTAACATAAATATAAGAATCTTTTACTAACCCAAATGAGTCTGTTTTACTTGATAATAATAAAAAAATAAAAACTTAAATATACCACATGCTTTATCTTAATTCCTTATTTCCTCGCACATCTAAATAAAATTTTGATAAAATCTAAGTTAATCATGAAAATAACACAAAAGTTAATTTACAATTTGTGCAATTTGTATTGAAATGAATATATCCAGCTCAAGAATTTTGAATATTTTTGTTTTTTTTTTGTGATGGTTTGAATAGAGTATTTAATAGATTTCTGACTGATCTAATAACCTCATATTACAGCACATCTAAAGAAAAAGCTTTCGTAATTACAAATCAAGGCATACATAGGCAATTTTATAATTACTATGAAGTTAGTAGTTACCACCAATCAGGTAATTTCTCATTGCGATACCGACGGCTCCCGCATTGTGCCATTACGATACGGCTGTCTACGGTTTACGCCAATCATAACAAATGCTTTTACAGACTGATTGCATTTAGCCGTATGACCATAATAACTACACATACGATATTAAAACCGCCAACAGAAAGTATTATAATCTAATTCATTCATTTCTTATATAATAAAAATAAATATAAAATATGTGTGACTGCCTCGGTGGCGTAGTTGTATTACGGTACGACTGCAATGCTGAGGTCTCGGGTTCGATCCCCGGGTCGGGCAAAACGATATTGGATTTTTCTATTCAGTATCAGCCCGGTGTCTGGAAAATGTGCCCGATATGGCGATAGGCTCGCCCCTATCACATCGTGGGACGGGAATACACACGGCGAAAAGTGGGTGCATTAATTGCGCCTCTGCCTACCCCTTCGGGGATAAAAGGCGTGAGTATGCGTATGCGTATAAAATATATTATACATATATTCAACAGTCACATGATCTCTGTACAAGAAATGTGTGGAAATAAGTTCCGTATTTTTTTATGGACATGGCTCAGTGACCCACTGCACCTGATGGTAAGCGAGTGGAGTCCATTCTACCATCTCCTCGGTTGTGGGGGGATACGCACAGTTAAAAGAATAAGTACACATTTGCTACCAAGTAGTAAGTAGTGTCTAATCCAAAATACCCAAAAAATATTATGTTAGGAATACACAAACACGTGGTTTCAAACATTCTAATTTCTTTTCCATTGATTAAAATCAGCCGGTTTCTATTCTTGCCACACAAATTGTCAACGAAGCGTCACTAAGTTCAATCTAAAACTAATCTTATCTCCACTGCTTTCACTTTTATTTCGATTAGAACACATTTATCATGCGTAGCACTAATTGGATAACAGGATTGAAACATGACTATTAAGGATAAAACGCAACCGATTAAATGAAACCATATCGAATGCAGAACATTCTAAACATTGATTTATTTCCCGTGATACTTATACACACACACACAGACTCATGCCTTTTATCCCCGAAGGGGTAGGCAGAGGCGCAACTAGTGCACCCATTTTTCGCCGTGAATATTCCGTCCCATGATGTGATAGGGTGCGAGCCTATCGCCATATCCGGCACAAATTCCAGACTCCGGGCTAATACTGAATTTAAAACCAAATATCACTTTGCCATTTTTTCTTGCTTCTCCCTCAACATATGTCCCGTCCATCGCCATTTTAATCTTTTATATGTTTTAAGAGAGTTTTTAAATTTTGTTTTGTTTTTTATTTCTATTAATGTTGATGGCGATGGACGGGACATATGTTGAGGGAGAAGCAAGAAAAATGGACAAATAAGGTCACAGAGTGGTACCCAAGAGACAGCAAAAGATGTAAAGGAAGGCAATTCAGACGTTGGGAGGATGATATTAAAAAAGTAGCAGGCCCTATATGGCCCCGCATAGCACGGGATAGAACATATTGGAAAAATTTAGAGGAGGCCTTTGTCGAAAGACAAGCTGTTTCACAAGCAGATACACCGATTGCCGATATTGTAGGTACATAATATGGTGATAATATTATAGATAGCTAAAATTAAAACTTAGATTAAGTAGGTATAATTATATAGCTTCATTAGAATATAAAAATCAATCAACTGTAACTTTAATTCAGAGAAAGCGAACAGCAATAAAGGCTTATTTTATTATTTTATTTATCACTTTGCCCGACCCGGGAATCGAACCCAATACCTCAGCATTACAGTATTACCGTAATACAACTACGCCACCGAGGCAGTCTATACAGATGGATTTTTGCGATGGGGCAGATAAACAGCTACGTTAATCGATGTAGGTAGCAGAAAACTTTCTATGGAGACTGTCCATCTTTTTTGAAGACATTAAGATCTGCATTCTGATTTTGACATTATGCGCTGTCTTATATGCATTAAAACTCATTTTGATGCCAATCGATCCTGTTGCTTCTAAGGATCAAAATACTATATGGGACTATTAGACGTTTCAGCATTTTTAAGGTTAGACATTGCAAATAACTTTCTCCATACATTTTTATTAAATATTTTTAAATATCCAAGAACTGAAGTAATGCCTTTAGATCTTGGTTATTTAAAAAAAACCTTTAATCCGTAAATAAGCCATGAAGACCCGAAGTGCCTCAAATCTAATTAGATCACGTTCAAATTCTTTCGCTAAAGCCAACAAACATACGCTAAGCGTTACATAAACACTTTTATCTACTATGGACAGAATAATTAACAATTCATATACAAAGAATGAGTATTTTGTGTTACGTCATGCAAACAATACATTATTGAGAGTACGTAAAGGTTTTTAAGTGGCAATGAACTCGACACTGGACTGAAGTTCATTCAGAACGTTGATACAACACAGAACGAAGCTTAGGTTATCTAGATACAAATATAGTCATGTCGCAGTCTGCAATTGGTAAAGTCTGAGTTAAATATAATATGTTTTTTATTTGGTATTTATAAAACACTAGGTGCAGCTCGCGGCTTCGCCCTCGTGAAAAGCCTTTTCCGCAAGTCCGTAAACAATGTACTACGCCAGTGCCTCTATTTTAAACATCTGAGTAAAAAATGGCATATCTCTTGAGAGCACATTACCGGCATAAAAAGTTACTTATGTGTTAATCGAGCATATGATCTAGCCGTGCGCCAAATTACAACCAAATCCGTTCAGTAGTTTCTTCGTTTACTTCAAAGAAACATACAAAACGGCCAAACCTACATACATGACAAACTTTCGCATGTATAATATTAGTAAGATATAGTACAATAAAATTGGATAATATACCGTAAAAAAACGACTACGTTGCTCAGACTTTAAAACAGATTAAACAGTTTGAAACTAAACTCCACCCTCACAAGGCAATAAATTCAATATAATTCAAAATCATAAAAAATCCAAGACATATTATCATTTGTCTTCTAAATTAACATAAAACGGCTGACTAAATAGTATCAATTACAATGCAGTTCTTTCTGATACTTGAATATGAATGCCATATCAATCCGCCTCGTCAATTATGTCAATAGATTTCGATATGAGGGTCAATCAATTGTACCCCTATGTTAGGGTTGCCATTCTTCTTTTTTTCTTTCTATATAGAACGTCTGTCCCGGTCGTCTCGGATAATCCACGAAATTTCCCGATAGACAATTATAGTAATTTAGTAAACGCGATAATACTCGGAGACGGTTACTTGTTACGTATACCACTGCTCAAAAAAAGCTCCTGGCTTTTATCCATACATCACAATTTAATCATATAATACAGTCTTACTTATAAACTTGTTTTAGCGTTAAGAGGTGGTTAAGCATTACTTAATTAAATAACTGTCAAAATTAAACATCACCGTGGCCTAGTTTAAACCTAGTTAAAAGGCAAGATGGGTTTTGAATCACAGCTGATCGAGTAAGTACTGTCAAAAGCATTGATATGTAAAGAAAACAAAAGTTAAGCATTGTTTTTTTTATGTCATTGAATGACGAGACGAACATGCCGTTCGCCTGATGGTAAACGATACGACCACCCATAAACAGTAGCAACACCATCCAGCTACAATGTCCTTCAAACCAAAACACACAATGCATGCACACTGCTGCTTGGCGGTAGAAATAGACATTGCGGTGGTACCCACCCAGACGGACTCATACATATGAGAGACCTACCACCAGTAGACTGATAAAGTTTAAAATGTCCCAGTGTGTCTTCAAGAAGTTATGGCAACCCTATGTTGAGTAATCGAGAGTACGTTACAAGGATAGGGCCGTAGCTACTTACAAATCACACCTGCCTTTATTTGCATATCGTTATTTCAATATTATGTGTCGAGAGTAAATGAGGAGCATGTTTTGTAATCATAAGCTCGGTCACAAACGACGTACCAGTGGGCAGATTTTTAGCATGTAAGTATTTAACGTGAGTGAATGAACTTTGCATCAATGTCAACAATGTTTTGATAACGAAAACCCGAAATGGCACTGTAAACATTTACTCCAATAGAAATTCATTATTTAAATACCACATTTTACATACATTTCGTTGAATAGTTTTACTTGTATCGTTTAGTTACACACACAAATACTCACGTTTTGTATCCCCAAAGGGGTAGGTAGAAGCACAACTAGTGGACCCACTTTTCGCCGTGCGTATTCCGTCCCATGATGTGCTATGGGGCGAACCTATCGCTTTATCGAGCACATATTTCAGACTCCGGACTGATACTGAGCAGGAAAACCCAGTATAACTTTGCCAAACCCGGGATCGAACCCGAGACCTCAGCACTGCAGTCATATCGTAATACAACTACGCCAACGAGGCAGTCGTAACATCGTATTGTTCATGTTTACCATACCATATCATACCATACCATACCAGCCCTGTATTATAACTGCCCACTTCTGAGCACGGGCCTCTACAACTGAGAAGGTTAAGGCCTTAGTCCACCACGCTGGCCTAGTGCGGGTTGGCGGACTTCACATACCTTCGAAATTTAGAGAACTTCTCAGGTATGCAGGTTTCCTCACGATATTTTCCTTAACCGTTAAAGCGAGCGATAATTCACAAAGAATACACATACACATAACTTTTTAGAAAAGTCAGAGGTGTGTGCCTTTGGGTTTTGAACCTGCGGACATTCGTTTCGGCGCGGCAGTCCGTTCCACTCATCCCGGTTCATGTTTATTAGTATAATGTTATGTAAAGACACAAATCATTTCCAAGTAACGCAAGTAATAAAAAACCGGACAAGTGAGAGTTGGTCTCGCGTACCGAGGGTTCCGACTAAAAACTTGTAGGTAAGGTATCTAAGTATATAAGTTCAATAGTTCGGCAAAATTAATTAATACATTAATCAAATTAAAAAAGTTTGTAATAGTAACTTAGCTTTTTTTGGTATATTAGTACATATTTACGGTTTTCAGATTTTTTTCCTTTATAGTGCTGTAAGACTGCTTTTTGCCAAATTTCATGATTCTAATTCAACGGGCAGTACCCTATGGGTGCTTCATTTCCTTGCGAAATCGCAAAATATGCGAAATAAACGGTCAAACTTTTGATCGCGTTGAGTTACTAGTTTTTTTTTCCAGCTGAAAGAGACTGTAGACCAGAGAAATTGATATACATTTCAACTTGATATCTACGCGTTCCAGAGAAAAAGGGTCTCGACAGACAGAGAGACAGACGGACAAAAAAGTGATGAGTGATGTTTTGAGGTACGAAACCCTAAAAAGAAGAATAACAATGGAAAAATAATGAACATAATTTTTTTTTATAATTACATAATTATTCTATTTTACAATGTTGCTCTCTGTACATGGGCAACTATATTTTATTATTAAATTGATTTAAAGTTGCCTGGTTTATGCCATTTCATGGCCATATTAATTTATATCTTTACAAGGCTTGGTTATTTAATAAAATTAAGATTTTGCATTTATTTTTATTTATATTATGTAATCCATTATATTAAGTAAATATAAGTTTAATGATCTGTACTTAATATGAGAGTAACAAAAAATATTGTTTTTTTTTTATTCCCCGTCTTAGAATATGTTACGAGCCTCTGGTGTCGTACCTTAAGATGCAAAAAATGTATGTCAAAACCCAAAAAGGTCGCAACAAGTTGATTTCGTTCAATTTGGTATTACAACTGGTTAGCATTTTAGCTTGCTACTTATATATTTTACTTAGTATATTTTATTTTGTTGCTACCTATAAATTGTAATTAGTATATGTTACTTTTTTACTTAAATTACTTTACGATTCAAACTAGACCATAGCATTAGATCTCACATCACTTGGTATCATAAAATTTCCTAATGTTTTTTGAGGATATTTATCTATTAACATATTTTTTGCAGATCAACAGTGTATCTGAAAACAATTCCTTTATAATTGCTTATTTGCACCTTGATAAATGGCACTACACAGTACACGAAAATAAGATATCGCATAATATACGAAATACATTGTCTTCCCAATAAAACACAAGTTAATATGAATATTGACCGCAAGTTTGACCCACGAACGATCCGTACGAGCTTAAGTTGTCGGTGCAACTAGTTTTTCCTGATAAGGTAAGTGTCCCACTTGCGGACACAGTAGATTAAACCAGTTACTCATTAACCGACCAATCAGTACGCAACATTCGTACTTGCCACTTGAACTTGTTTGTGCTTTCAAAAATAGACGTTTATATATTAGTTGTTAATAGTTATATCGAGTTTGCAATGTAATAACTACTAAGTTCTACTGGTGGTAGGTCTCTCATTATGTAAGAGGCCGTCTGAGTGGGTACCACCGCAATGTCTATTTCTACCGCCAAGCAACAGTGTGCATGCACTGTTGTGTTTCGGTTTGAAGGACATTGTAGCCAGTATAACTACTGGACATAATGAGACTTAACATCTTATGTCTCAGGATGACGAGCGCAGTGGAATGCGACACAGTACTTTGTAAGTCAAGGTCCTGGATGGTGTTGCTACTGTTTATGGGTGGTCGTATCGCTTACCATCAGGCGAACGGCATGCTCGTCTCGTCATTCAATGCAATAAAAAAAAAAAAAAAAAGTAATCCTTTTTTTATTTCGATACCAGACTCCTGTTCGCGGCTCCGCCCGCGTGAATGAGTTTTTCCGGGATAAAAGTACCGCTTTATATTTCCCCGAGATAAAAAGTAGCCAATGTTACTCGCTGATAATGTAGTTTTATATTGGTGGAATAATTTTTCAAATCGGTCCAGTAGTTTCGGAGCCTATACAATGCAAACAATCCAATCTTTCCTCTTTATAGTATTAGTATAGATTAGAAACGCAGGGATGTATTTTTTTATTTCAAAACAAAACTATAAATGATAGGACCTTTGTTTTACTTTAATAATTATTTATAGGTCTTATTGAAAAAGTAAGCACAATTTCCACAACACCTAATAAAATTTAGCAAGTACTTTAAATACAATTCTTGCATCCAAAGATAGTATGCATTTTTTCTAAAACTAGTTCTCGACTGGGCTTTATTATATAATGGATAAAAAATTGTCAACAATGTCTGAATCATAACTATTAATGGTGCAGTTAAAACTTAAAACCCATGTTAATTGATAACATTTATCTCGAACCTTGTGTTACGTATTATAAAAGCAGCGTAATTGCATTACGAAGACATATTATAAAAACACTTAATACAGCAGAAAACCGTTGCAATTTTAATACACACCTATATTAAAAATTTAAAAAAATATGAAACTGAATTTTTATAAAACTATATAAAAAACTTGCATGTTTTATAGCAGTTAAATAACAAGGAACTACACCATAATAAGTTGCTATTTGAAGGGCACAAAAAATCTTGCTTCAACACCATTGAAAATAATTAGAGCACGATAAGTAGCCTTGGAAGCTATTTAACTATATAATTAAGGGCATTACAGTGCAAATGTTAGCAAAGGTCATTGTCACCTTTTAGGTAATATTTTGTTTTAAAAAGGCTCGCCCTTATCACATCATCGGACGGAATACGCACGGCGAAAAGTGGGTGTACTAGTTGTGCCTCTTCCTACCCCTTCGAGGATAAAGGGCGTGAGTGTGTGTTTATTTTAAAAGTTGTGAGTGAAATGAAGCATAGACTAATATAGGAGGAATGTGATACAACATGAAATATGATGCTGACCACAACTCCTATGAGTTACCACAACACTGCATTGCACAATAATTTCCTAGAACTCGATCTCAAGACATAAGTAATAACTGCAATTATTATAGAATTATAACATGTTACAGGTATTCCGTTTTAAGGCAAAATAAATTTCCAATGTTGATTGAAATTATTAAACTTGAATTTATTTGAAAGTTGTGGTTGTGTTTTGTTCGAGTAGCAAAATTCTCTGTAAGGCTTTACAAGAAGTAAATAGCTCAACAGCTCCTTATCTTGTTACAATTCTATCTTACAATGAATATTCACAATACACCATGTAAACAATGCAATAAATATTGATATATTATGAGTAAGGCTAAACTTATTACAGTGAAAAGTGCTCTATTTTATAGCATTTGGCCAGAAAACAATGGGGTAGTTGACTACTTTTTTTAAATACATTTATAAAAACATTAAGTCATCCTAAATGAAGCTGAAAAATAATTATCAAAATGCAAGCAATAATAAATGAGTTATAAAGCTTTAAAGTTTGATGGAAGGAGCACCTGTTAGATAACGGAAACAGCAGAATGTGACGTCACTCAGTGTCGCCAGCCATAATGCTGCGTGCGTGAGAAAAAGACAGCGCGATATCCCCACCACGCCCCTATTTTCGCTCCCAACAATATTTCAAATATGAATAACTGCATTGTTTTTCAACCAATTTTGATGCTGATTTCACAGAAGATTTTATTTTTCGTATTAATTTCTGTTACATATAATGTACAAAATTAAACATATGAAGCTACCCTATTAAATAGCTCACAACAATTATAAGTGATCACCTACTCCTAAACGATTGAGGGAAAACATTATACTTTACAATACTGATAACACACATCGAATCAAAATTTATGAATGAACACACCTGGTACAAATATATCTGTTAGTACTACACATAACATTGAATAAATAACATTGGAATCTGTGGACATCACTAGAATAACAATAATGTTGTGACCTAGAGAATCAATTAGTGGTGTGAAGCTGGACTTTAATATATAATTAGGTACTTCCTTTTTACGCACTATGTTTGGAGTTATGTTTAACAATATAATGTTAACCCGTTAACACCCGCTTATATATAGATATATACCTGGTTGCCCTATATACCCGGACACCGGAGTACACCGCGGGCATTGACAGTTTAATAGAGGTCTTTAAAAATCAACCATGTATACATAATACATTGTTTCGTAATAAATATTATGAAATGGTATTGTTTAGCAAGTTTTCAAGGATATTTTTAGCATATTATAATCTAAATAATAAACACATATTATGACTTTTATATTTAATGTAGAAAGAATATTAGGTTGTGTAATATCTTATTTTATGCTAGTATTGCTGACGCTCTGTCATGTGATAAAGTTTTACCGGGATAAAAAGTAGTCTATAGTAATAAGGAGTAATGTATCTTCCTATTAGTAAAAGAAGTTTCAAAATCTCTTCAGTAGTTCCTGAGATCAGAGGGTTCAAAAAAACCAACAAACTCTTCAGGTTTTTAACCCGTCAATGCCCGCTTATTTATAGCTATAAGCTAATTTCCTTATATTAATGGACACCGGTGTCCACCGCTGGCGTTGAGGAATAATATTAGTATAGATTTACAGCATTAATATTATGAGCAAAAATTGTTTCATTCAACTAGTATCTATTAATAAAAATAACCTTCATTTATAATAAAATCTCTAAATGATATCCCATTGAGCACTGTTTAAGAGTGCTCTAGAAAACTTTGAACTTGTTTAAAAATGTAGATTAGGGATCTACAGAATACATTTTGAGCTATAGTTATAAAAAGAGGTACTACTTAAAAATTTAATGTAATTTTTGCTACAAAAGTTATTTTTAATACATAATAATTTACATATTTTTCTAGCCCATGGAAATACTAGTAATAACAATCTCCTGGTTTATATTGATTTATTGGAAGTAGGATTCAGTCTCTGTATCCTATTTTTCATTAAAGGATTACAATTTCAAAATCTGTATTTCACTACGCATGTTTTCTTTCATAGAATATTATAATAAATAATGAAAGACTTACTTATGTCTGTGATGGGTGCCTTGGAGCTATATCCTTTCAGATGTCCAGAATCTGAGTCGTCTAAGAGCTCAGGGATGTCTGGCAAGCCAGCCACTACGAAATAATCAGCGACTCTCCGGTCGTCCATCTCCTTCACGTTATTTATCTACGGACACATAAAAATAACGCTCGAATTTTCAACATTTATGTTCAAAATGACAGTAATAAAAATATATAACCTGAATTATAATTTAACCGAAGCGTAAATTAATTAGCCATCATAATATGATTCATATAGGTTTATTCAGGTAAATACGAACATAAAAGTATAAAAACAAAAAAAAACTTGAAAGTAATAAACATGAAACCCTTCAAATGAACTTACACTGTTTCTCAACAATTAACAAATTGAACAACGATGCGTCACACATATTTTCTCATAAATATCACTTTCATAAATTGATTATTTTTGTGCCTTTAAACAATTTGATAATTTACAAGCAGCACTGTGAAAATTATTAATTTTCGTATAATTATTTGCGAAACGTCATTTTATCCATTCCGACATGACAACATTTGACCATAGAGGTAATATAGAGTTGTTACCACAAATAAATATCATGTGCCATAGACTCTTTTATTAGGCCTCATTTACACAAAGCGTATTTTCAACTGTTACGTATTTCTTTCCGTAGTATTATTAATACTCTTTGTGTATTTAATTCTAGTAAAGAAAAAAATACTAAAATGGCAGAGCTAGAAAACTTGTCTACTCGTTTCATACTCACACACTCGGGTTCTGCATTCATAAAAATAAAGCCTCATTTAGATAGAGCAATTTTCTTGCCGTGCCCGTGCGATTCTTAAAAGGACATAAAAAAGTTGCCCCGTCTGAACATACGTAATGGTGAGATAGATCTCGCCCACCTTGACAGACAATTAATCCATCAACGCCCGCTTATATATAGCTATAAGCTAATTTCCTTATATAAATGGACACCGGTGTCCACCGCGGGCGTTGACGCGACGGGCTAAAGAGTATAATATATACTACGGAAACTGGCCTAAACAATAATCATATACGCATACGCATGCTCACGCCTTTTATCCCCGAAGGGGTAGGCAGAGGCGCAACTAGTGCACCCACTTTTCGCCAAGCGTATTCCGTCCCATGATGTGATAGGGGGCGAGCCTATCGCCATATCGGGCACAAATTCCAGACTCCGGGCTGATACTGAATAGAAAAATCCAATATCACTTTTTTTTTTTTTTTTTTTATAGCATAGAATGACGAGACGAGCATGCCGTTCGCCTGATGGTAAGCGATACGACCACCCATAAACAGTAGCAACACCATCCAGCACCTTGACTTACAAAGTACTGTATGGCATTCCACTGCGCTCGTCATCCTGAGAATTAAGATGTTAAGTCTCATTATGTCCAGTAGTTATACTGGCTACAATGTCCTTCAAACCGAAACACAACAGTGCATGCACTGCTGCTTGGCGGTAGAAATAGACATTGCGGTGGTACCCACCCAGACGACCTCTTACATAATGAGAGACCTACCACCAGTAACTTTGCCCGACCCGGGGATCGAACCCGAGACCTCAGCCTTGCAGTCGTACCGTAAAACAACTACGCCACCGAGGCAGTGATCATATAAGAGTACCTATATTTAAAAAATACATATAATAAAAACAAAGTGAAAGGTTGCACAAGGTACGTTGCGCAGAAAAACATTACTATTTTGAGTTAACGCTCAAGTATTAATTTCACTCCACATACTTAATATATATTTCCATACCAAGGGCCTCATATGACGAGCCGCTCGAAAAATAATTACACCGTGTAAACAGTCGTAATATGCGAAAAAGTTGCTAGAGTGTTTTTTGTTTAAAATAATCGCAAACCCTATGGCGAGGCCACACAGTATGATGCAATAATCCTCTGATGGCTATTGCTATCAATAATTGCATACAGTTATTGCCCCGTCTAAATGAGTCTTAATAATGGGGCGTGATTTTGCTTTCATGCTATTTCGACAGTTTAAATCACATTAAATAGAAACACTATCCAATAATAGACTAAGTATTTTTTTTTTTGCAATCGTTAAGTTCAGTGCAGTCAAAGAGTATTATATACATTGGGAAAGTGCAGTTTTCTGTAAACGCAAATACACGTCGCCATTTAAGTTTCGTTTCTTTATTGGCATATGAAATAGTAATACCCATCCTCCTTGGGAGCGGAAGCCCCTCGGCGGTTGCCCTGTTCACTACCCCCTAAATCCGCCACTGTCATTACAAAAATAAAAACAAAATATTTTTTTTTATATATTATTTTACACATCAATAACAATTTCTTTTTGGGCTTTCACTGATGGCGTAAATGTATCATTGAGCTCTAGAGGCTCTGCACTTGTGCTGACTTGAGCACCCGCCATTAAAAGATTCAGGGCACCTTCCAATTCGCTAACTTGCTTACAAACATCTATTTCATCCTCAATATGTTTTAACAACAATTTGTATAAAGAGAAATTACGTTCAGAGAAAGTATTAACTTGGCTTTCAAACACATCTATAAACACATTTGCAGCGTCAATGACAGTTCTGGTAAAACGTATCTCTCCTAGATTTTTTATCAGATATTTAAGCATTGCCCCTATACATTTTTCATTGAGGCTGTCCATAGCAATATGGAGCACTCCTCGTCTAAGCAATTCTTGAATTAGAGCCGCAGTTTTTTCAGGATATTTAGTTGCTGTATAAGTTCTTAAACCAACAGACAGTGCTCTACCAAATTCCATTTTCCTTAACAGGACATCATATTCAGGCATTTTAGCAGCAGACATGGAAACTTCCTCAGCCTTTGCTTTCAAGTGGTCTGGAGCAAATTTCAATAAACTTCGTTTTTCCTCTTTATTCTGAGCTGGTCTTTCTCTTTTTCTTACTGATATGATGCCATCAACCATACCTACAGCCAGAATATCATCATGTTCTGATATTGCCATACTTAGAATTGCATTAGGGAAATCAATACTGTGGACAGCTTTGAATGTAGATATGTCATATATCTTGACATGTCTATCCAATGAAGCTGACATAAGTCTACTGTTATTACTTGCAAGACGTAGACTGGTGACAGTTTTATGATGCTGAGATATGTTTGCAAGTTGTTTTCCTCCATTGAAAATGTCCCAGACTTTGATTTCGGTACCTCCAGCGCTTATAAACAGACCTCCAGATGGTAGGAATAATGTTGATTCTACAGGACTGCCATGGTTCACAGTCAAGACAGTTTCATTTGATCTGCAGTCATATAACTTAACCAAGTGATCATAGCCACCTGACAAAATAATGTCAGGGGAGATAGGGCTAGGTGCACCGGCTCTCACATAATCTGTATGCTCTGCAAAATTTGCAATTCTCTCCTCTGTGGATATATCCCACAATGAAACAGATTTATCATCTGAATAACTAATAACCTTGAGTTGATCTTTTGTGAAAAATGTTCTGTGCACCTGAAATTAGAAAAAGTTCAGAATTTTATTTATTTTACTTTTGGCCAAATAAATTTCAACAACTCAATGTATCAAAGTAAAACTTGGAAGTTATGTGAAGTCTGCCAAACTCCACTAAGACAGCCGAGAACAATGAGACTCTCTCGGTAGTAGTGAAGGATTATGCCCAGCAGTGAGACAGTATGATATTATTTAAGTGTTATTACTTACTGGCCCTGTATGTCCTGTAAACACCCTGAGTAAACTTTTTGATTGCACATCAAACAGTTTGACACCTGATTCTTCACTTCCTGCCACCAATAATTTTCCATCAGCCCTAAAACATCCACCATAAGCAGCCTCTACAAATTTTGATATGTTCTTTGCTACTACTTTGGTCACTGGGTCATATATCTGAAATAAAAATAAAAAATATCCATGTGACATTCAAAGATGTTCCTACAGAATCAAAAACAGATAAGACGAAGATGAGATGTCTTACTATAGTATAACCAATATTCAAAACTAAAACAATAATAAAGTGAAAATTGTATAAATCCTTACCTGAACACGAACGGAGCATGTGGCTGCAAAGTAGTACGGTTCAACAGGACTGAAATCTAAGTAGTCTATTGCACCAAATTCCTTTATTAAGACTGGTAACTGTAATAGAAAACATAAGTGATATTATACTTTGGTGGGTTACAACGGCACACTTGAATTGTAGCTTAGAAAGACACTAGGCCGTAGACAGACGCTCAAGCTTAAACTTTGCTATTGAGCATATCAGTAAGATTTAAACGTTTCTATGGCTATGTGTTTTTAAGCTATGTTGACATATCTTAGTATTTATAATTATCACAATAAAATGTAGTTACAAAAAATGATATTTACTCCGAGTTTCTTCCAATAGATTGCATCGCTTGTAAGAACAGAAGCCGGTTTCTGAAATACTGCTTTATTAGTTTTTTTGAAGGGATACGATATGTGTGACATGGTTAAAAGATTTATGATATCTTCTTTTCATGTAAATATCAATTCACATAATAAAATTGAAGTTAGTAACTTGTAAACACGAGACTCTAAAGTTTATTTTCCACACCACGTTGGTTTTGCTAATGACATTTACTAATTACTGACATTTACACTCAGTGTTGCAAGATGTATGATGGTTGAAGTCGCCGAAAAATCATTGTGAAGTAGCCTCAAGTCGCCACTCGCCGCACCGTATTTGGAGGCAAAGGAGCAAAAAAAAAAAACCTCCCAGTCGCCCAATATTATGTGTGCGTGAGGACGCGAAGAGCTAAAAAAAAAGCTCCCCAATTTGGTCGCCCCGACACCCTCCGAGATAGCCTAAATGGCGAAAAGTCGCCTAATCTGGCACCACTGTTTACACTGTACCTAATATATTGACATTTGACAGCTGACATAATGTTTTCTTTTTATCTTCTTATAAAGGATTCTAAAGCGTTATGCTATTGTTATAAAATTTATGAAAAATTATAAGCTTTAAAAATATATTGCATTGAACAATTTGAAATTGCTTCCAGAATTATTTTTTATTTTAACTTCAATGTTCATATCTTTCTGCTTTGAAGAAGCAGGGAAGATGCATAGTTATGGCCACAGATTACATAGAGAAACTACGCTGTTACGGTGTTAGGCCTGTTAGCCTGTTATGGCGTTTTTGAACAACTGTCAATGTCAGAAATGTGCCGTAATAAAAATTGTTCAATTTTGTTTTTCTAAGGACTTTATAATTGAAACCTCGTAAGTTGCAACAAACAAACATGTTCAAACTACTCAGCCGGCATGGGCGCCGTAGTGCTGTTATGAATATATTGTGCGAAAGATTTGAGGTTAAGAAAGCGCGAGTCTACGTTTATTCTTCAAGTGTATCAGTGAGATTTGCTTCTACTACAGGCAGCGATGCAGGAAAGACTGCGCCGCTCGTCGACCCTATACCAGAACCGCCACCCGTGCCAGATCCGTCTACTTTTGCTGATGTAACAGAGACAGTACAACAGTTGGCTGCAAATGGGGAGCCTACCTTTGCTAGTCTGGGACTTGGTGGATGGGGCCCAGTAGGCATAGTTCAGAACTGTCTGGAGTACTTGCATGTGTCGTTAGACGTGCCGTGGTGGGGCGCGATCGTCATAGGAACATTGGTAGTCCGTGTTCTTATGTTTCCACTTGTTATTATATCACAAAGAAATTCTGCAATTATGAACAACCATTTACCAGAAATACAAGTGTTGCAGCTCAAGATGACGCAAGCCAGACAGACAGGCAATCAAATGGAGACTGCCCGGTATGGGCAAGAGATGATGCTTTTCATGAAAGAGAAAGGCTTGAACCCGCTCAAAAACATGATTGTGCCATTGGCTCAAGCCCCACTCTTCATTTCATTCTTTGTTGGATTGAGGGGTATGGCAAATTGTCCAGTTGAAAGCATGAGCCATGGTGGGTTATGGTGGTTTTTGGATTTGACAGTGCCAGACCAATTCTTCTTGCTGCCAATAATAACAAGTGCCACACTGTGGGCGACAATTGAACTTGGAGTGGATGGCGGACGTCTGGATGCTCAGAACATGCATGTCATGAGATACATCCTCCGTGCAGTTCCTCTTGTGATGATACCCTTCACAATCAACTTCCCTGGTGCTATCCTTGTCTACTGGTGTTCTAGTAATTTCATATCATTACTACAAGTCGGTTTGCTAAAAGCTCCAGTGGTCCGAGACTATTTAAAAATCCCCAAATTAATGACCCACAAGCCTGATAACTTGCCAATAAAGAAGAAAGGTTTTGTTGCAGGCGCAAAAGACTCATGGACCAATCTAAAGATTTCCAGGGAGTTGGCAGACAGGCAAAGGATAGACGAAATGATGTTCACAAAAGCAGGAAAGGGTCCCTTACAGAAAACATATAAACATGACCCGACTAAGTTATCAAATGTACAAGCAAAACCAAAGTAGGTTATATCATGCATTTAGAAATTATCGTAGACTTATTATGTAACTAATTATATAGAACTGTAAAGTTTTCGACATATTTGGCCTTTTATTTAACACATTAAACCTGTAAAGGTAGTATCAAACACAGCTATTATATTGTATCATTGAAACAAGTATTTGACAGCATTTTTTGTTATTGTAAAGGGGAATCTTGAAATTGTTACAAAAGAATATTCCTACTACATTACTGTATTTGTACATCCTTTACCTGCAGTTAAATAACTCTAATTTTAGGGCTGTCTATAGTTAAAGGGAGACAATAATATTCAACTTATGAGAATGTGGTTTTAGTTTAAATTTTGCCATAGTGTCTTTGTGTTGAAACAAGGATTGTCTATGTGAATTTTGTCTTATAATAAAATCTTACTAATATTATAAATTAAAATGTTCACAATTCGCACCTTTAGGATGAAAACGACGCAATTCAAAAAAAATAAAAAATTGGATTATCGTCATTAAATGACTTAAAACTGGTTTCTTTTATATGAAAATGTAATAAAAAAGGGACCGATGTAATAGTTTTGTCCTTTTCCCGCTTGAATATGGTGGTGTTTGAACTATTGTTGTATTGAAAATTTCGTTTTAAGTAATTTTATGACGATAACTCAATTTTCGATTTTTTCGAATTGTGTCGTTTTCGTCCTAAAGGTGCGAAATGTTTGTTACTACCTCTGAACGGATTTGGCACACGGATATACCATATCCTGGATATATACTAAATAACACAAGATAGTATAATTTAATTGACTTTTTATCCCAGTAATGTGTTTCTGTGGACAATATTTGGATTTTAAACTGTTTTTTAAGTAGATGACGCCGGCGTCGCACAGATGGCGCTATGGATAGTTACAGTCATTTAGGATTTTTGTAGTAGGAAAGGCTTTTCACGCAAGATAAGCCGAGAGCAACATTTGTTAATGTAATTTACAAAAATTTGATTAACAAATGTTGCTCTCCTACCCTGATTTTTACACTATCTTACTCTGAAATCTGATTACAGAACAACGTATTCCTTTAACGTATTAACCTTGTTCTAAGATGAAATTTAGATATTTTGAGTTTTGACCTCACTTTTTTATTGCATTTAAATATCGAGATGAACATGCCGCTCGCCTGATGGTAAATGATAGACCGCCCATAAATAGTAACAACGCCGCGCCGCACAGAACTCTGAATTACAAAGTACTGCGTGGCACTCCACTAAGCTGATCACCGTGAGACATTCGAAGTTACGCTGGCTACAATGTCCTTCGATCCGAAATACAACAGTGCATGCACACTGCTGCTTGGCGGTAGAAAGAAATAGAAATCACTTAGGTAATGAGTGCACAGGATTGTAACTGCCGGCTATTAATACTTACAACAGTGAATATACGTAAATGTAGGTACATTTACTACCAAATAATTATTGATTCGTGCTGTTATACGGGATCCGAAAGTTCTCTTTTTAAAAAAAACTATTTTTAAATTACAAGAATATAATTTGAATAAAAAGGACAATGAAAATAGTAACTGGCGTATATGTGAACGCGTTAAGGATTTTGAAACAACTCATGGGCCCGGTGCCCTGACATGTATTTATATGCACAAAAGTGCTTAGGGGCACTTTTGTGCAGAGAGGGTTTTTGCAACCTCGTCTACTTACTATTCAGTTAAGGGTTATAACAGCCCCCCGGTTTAGAGTAAACTTACACATTTTTATGTGAAGTTTATGGGCTCTATCCGATACGAAGAGAGGGCGGTGGAATATTTACAATTTCTATATTTTCATCGCCCTCTGCTTCAGGTTCATTAATAATATTGTTTATTTTGACCCTTTTTACTAGAGAGATTTTCTTATATATGCCAGTTTTACAAATCTTAAATATAGTATAACATATCATTAAAATTACAATTAAAATTAAAATACTTGTATAATAATTTCCATATTTCACTATATGGGGTTTTTCTAAGGCTAAATTTTCTAAATCTGAGAGTATTTTATTATTTTTATTTTTTGTATTTAATTCATCTAAGTCAATATTTTGTAATGAAATCTGGGAAAATTTATTATTTAAATTATTATTCTCATCACTTAGCAAACAACAAGGGTCACTGATAATGCTAAAGTTTAAATTAGGTTGGTAAAAACTTACATTAGTTGCCTCATTTGATGATATTAATCTAGCACTTCTGGTATACACTGTACATTGGTTTGGGGTTTGTAAAACTCCTGTTCCTGAAACTATTGTTTCTTGAATTTCAGCGGTACCACATTCAATAGTGATTTTATTAGGACGAGATTGGACGAAAATCCATTGATTGTTTTTTATGGGTTTCCAAATATCCAATTGTCCAATTATCGTTTTTGTTTCACATTGTGCAGGAATAGTATTAATTGATTTTGTTAACAATTCACTTTCACAAGTAGGGTTACCGCTTGATAATAAGATGGTGGATATTTCGCATAAAAAGAACTCAGATTTCAGGATCTTACAATTATCTAAATTTTCTAAATTACAAAAATACAACTTATCTCTAGAAATAGCAGTATAAGGGCTAGAGGGTAGAATTAAACTGAACATATTAGGATTATTTTCTTTATGTGCAGTTGGCAGCCCTATATTATGATACAAAGTATATTCATCCTTAGTGACTACAGGTATTTGTAGTACAAATACTAGCTTATCATTAAAATAGTAACAAGCGACATTAGATATACTTAAAATTAAATGAATATTATCTAAACTTAGAGATATTGGAATCCCCGTGTCTCTAGGAAGGTGCCTTTCATTGTCTACAAGCTCCTGATATAATTGTGCCGGCGTGAGTATATTTGGGTGCAGGATGTTTTGACTACACAGAATGACTGCGTTTATCAAGTCTTCCATTTGGAATGATAAGGTAAGTAGTGAACTATCAAGGTTGGTAAGTATGGAATGGACTTTATTTTCAATTATCAAATCATTGGCTATATTTGTAATATTTTTTATTTCATCTATGAATGAATTTAATGCATCATTTAAGATATCTTGATTGACTTTTAATTTATCAATTGTTTGTTTATATGATTCCAGGGTAGAAGTAGTAATTAGAATATTTTCTTTCATTATCTCAGCTAACTTTTCTCATTATTTTGAATCGATTCTATATAGGAATCATATTTGTCTGCATCATTCTCATCGAGAGTACCAAAGACATGCTTAAATACGGTTCCTATACCGCCAAACCATGAACGTTTGTTACGTTTTGATATTAAATGGGAAATAGATTCATATTCGCGTGCAACATCCTGATATTGAGCAGTCAAAGGTGATAATATATTCAAGCATTGATAATTTGCAGTTTGCTGGCATGCATACTTTGTTGTGTTTATAATTTCATTAAGATTTGATAAGTGAGTTTGTATAAAGGATATGTCGACATAACTAACAATATTTAGTTGTCCTTTAATTATTTTAAGATTACCTAGATTATTAAAGAAGATTCCGGAACTAGAAGGATAAGGCTTGATGAAATCTGGGTGCGCATTGATCGAGGCGCTGAAATGAAATTAGTTGTTATTAATTTATCTTGTATAATTGGGAGATTGAGTTAACACTGCAGGTTTGATTTCGTCGAAATGATGTGTTACGTGACGTCTGTTAATAAGGAGCGTGACAGTATTATTGTTATTGACCTTTATTATTTTATATGGCCCTTTCCAAACGGGTGATAGAGCTTTTCGTAGTCTCAAATGATTTTTAAGGTACACATATTCACCAATTTTATATTTTGGAGGTGTTTTAGTACGTAAATCGTAATAATTTTTAGATGATTCTTTGGATTTTAGAATGTTTTCTAATGCCTTGCCTCTAGTATATTTGAGTCGATGTTGTAACATTTTAATGTAGTCTGAATAAGTTGTACTAGGACTGCTTTCGTAAATAGAATTTGGAATAAAGGGTTTATGTCCAAAAATTAATTCGTAGGGTGTAAATTTTGTAGTAGAGTGAATGGTAGTGTTGTACGTGAGTATGGCTGTATAGACGTAAGTAGGCCAGTTGTCTTGGTTTTTGTTTGTGAAGGACTTTAAGTATTCTTTAAGGGTTGAATGGCTACGTTCTAGGGCCCCTTGAGTTTGTGGGTGATAAGGTGATGACCATAATTGTTTGATTTTTAGAAATTGACATGTTGTTTTGAATAGGTCGGCTGTGAAGTTAGTTCCTTGATCCGTGAGAATTGATTTAGGAATTCCGAAGAGAGATATGAAGTGAATCAAACAATCACTTGTTTCTTCAGCTGTAATACTACGCAAAGGATAAGCAATGGAGTATTTTGTTAAATCATCCTGTAGCGTTAGAATGTACCTCAATTTAGCAGGGCCGGACTCAGGTAAAGGACCTACCACATCTAGAGCTACCCGTTGAAAGGGAGAGACAGAGGTAGTTGTAATTTCCATAGGCGCTTTATTTATTTTCCTTAAAGCTTTATTTTCTTGGCATACTATACATTTCTTAACATGGTCTTCTATATCACCGCGCATTCCTTTCCAGTAATATTGTTCTTTTATTCTATTGTACATGCGACTTGAGCCTAAATGACCGGCTATCGGGATGTCATGGTTATCACGAAGAATTTTCGATCTTTCGCTCAGAGTAGGATAAGATATTTTATTTAAATAGACATGTATTTGGATTTTTGTGTTGTGAAAGATGTGAGTGAGGATGTTGTAAATTTTGGTATACGAGTGTTGGTCAAATGGGTTTTTGAAGTCAGAGATAGCGATATCTGTATATTGGTTTGATTGAAGGATTTCCTTTCTTATTTGTTTCAGAGTATCATAAATAGCTGGGTAAGATGATTCTTCAAAATGATGTACTTTAGTGAAAATGAAGTAGATTGTCTTACCTTCGAAATTAATTTTTTGGAACGAATATAATTCTTTTTCGGAGTTAAGAACTTCGTCGCTATTCTGAATGTTGGATAAAATCTCAGATACGTATGGGTTAGCTTCATCTAGGTCGATGGATGTTGGAATTAGAATTACTTTATATGGTGATTTTAAGAGATTATCGTTATGTTCTTTGAGAATAGCATTTGAAATATTTTCTGCATTGGTAGAGGATTTTAGAAATGAAGAGTAATCACCGTCGTTCAATTTTGATTGTGGATGTGTTCCAGATTCTTGAGATATAGGACTATTAAGGTTTTCTAGATCGAGATTAGAATCTGTATTTCCAGGACTAAGTTCTGGTAGAGGTCCTAAATCTATGAGTTCTTCTGAAGGAATGCTAAGATTTTCGAAGTCGAGATTGAGATCAGTACTTCTAGGACTAACTTCTGGTAGAAGTCCTGGTGAAAGAGTGGATGTTTCATCCTGAACCGGTGGAGTGTTTCGAAGTGTGTTTGTTGGAGGTTTAGGTAAATATTGTGAATTAGAATCAGTGTTTTGGTTTAGTACTTCTTCGTCATTGAAAGAAAATGGGATTGGAGACAAATCTTCTGTAATAGGGTTATCTAACAAAATATCAAGTTCATCGTCAATATTTGGTAATAAAGGGTTTGGAGACGTTAAGGGTTGATTTTCTACTGGATTGACTGGGAATCTTGATAATGCATCGGCATTAGTATTGATTTTACCCTTTTTGTGAACAATATTGTAGTCGAACTCTTCTAATTTAAGTCTCCAACGAACTAGTCTTGACCCAGGGTCTTTGCAATTGAACAACCACTGGAGTGGTTTATGGTCAGTGACTATAGTGAATCGATAACCATAAAGATATGGACGAAAGGCTTTAGTTCCAAATACAATAGCTAAACATTCCTTTTCTGTTACACTGTAATTACATTCGGCCTTATTCAGAGTACGAGACGCATATGCTATCGGTTTATCTTTTCCTATTGGGCCTTGGGATAAAATAGCTGAAACTGCGAAGTTAGAGGCGTCACAAGTTAATATAAAAGGTTTAGAAAAGTCAGGATATACTAATACAGGGGATGTGGTTAGTTGGTTCTGTAGATTTTCAAAGGCCAGTTGATGCTCATTTTTCCAACTGAATTGGACATCCTTTTTAAGTAGAGATGTTAAAGGTTTTGCTACCTTTGAAAAATCGGGAATGAATCGTCTATAGTATGAGACAAGTCCAAGGAAAGATTTTATATCTTTTGGGCATTTTGGAATTGGGAATTCTGTGACAGCTCTAATCTTTTCTGGGTTAGGTTTTACTCCATCACTATTTATAGTATGGCCGAGATATGCGACTTCTTTACGGAGAAATTCACACTTATCTGGTTGAAGCTTTAGATTGAAATCTCTAAGTCTGTCAAACACGGCTGTTAGATTATGAATATGGGTTGGTAAGTCTGGTGAGTATACAACTATATCATCAAGATATACGAAACAGCGTGAACCTTGCAATCCAGACAAGCACGTATTCATTAATTTCTGGAAAGTGGCTGGTGCATTCTTTAACCCGAAGGGCATTCTTGTGAATTGAAAATGACCCTGAGGTATAGAAAAGGCTGTCTTTTTGGCATCTTCGTTAGAAATTGGAATTTGATGGAAACCAGAGGCTAAATCCAATGTGCTGAAATATTGACTCTTTCCTAACTGATCTAGAATTTCTGTGATCTGTGGGATTGGATAAGTTTCTCCTATTGTTATGTCATTTAGTTTTCTGTAATCAATAACTACTCTCCATTTTCGTTGTCCTGAAGCGTCCATTTTTTTTGGGACAACCCAGATAGGCGAAGACCAAGGTGAAATCGAAGGTATAACAATATTTTGCTCTAGCATTTTATCTATTTGATTTTCTACCTCTTTCTTATGGCATTCGGGGAATCTGTATGATTTTGTTTGGATAGGGATATCGGTATTTGTTGTAATTCTATGTTCAGTAGCTGTAGTGTAAGTGAGTTTGTCGTTAGAAAGATGGAAGATGTCTGAATACTGGGAACAAATTTGTAAAAGTGCCTCAGTTTCTTCATTGTTAAGATGAGAGATTCTGAGTTGGTTAAGGACCTCCTTGGTTCGGTTAAAGATTTTATGAAGAGGTACAATTTCAGAGGGATTCTTGCTGTTGTTTATATCGAATGGTTCTAATGTGAGGTTAAGATTAGAGTGTACCATTACAGGCTCTTCAGATGTGTTAACAACTGTGATATTGATTCGGTTGTTATTCTTGACTTTGACTATGCAGTTTGCGACTAATAATGAATCTGAGATGTGTTGATCTAGTATAATTCCTTCTTGAACATGTGGATTAGTGACTGAGCATTCTATAACTGATTCTGTACGGGGAGGTATGGTATACACTGGTTCACTGAATTGTAAGTATACTGATTCATTGTTTATACGAATAACACCTTGTTGATAGTCTACTTTACACTTAAGATTTTGTAAGAGGTCATTGCCTATTATACCGTCATATGTTAGATTGATTTTCTCTACGACATGAAATTCATATTTATAAGGTTTTCCAAAATTTTGAAATATTGGCATTTCGAAACTTCCCAGGGTTGTTGTTATTTCATCACCCGGATCAATTCCCTTAAGAGTAATTATATTATTGCTGAGTTTTGGAATTATAGATAAAGAGCTTGATTTTAGCAAACTTATGCAAGAACCAGTGTCTACCAGGAGAGATAATGGTCTATCTGCTACAGTGGTTTGTATAGTAATATGAGGTAAGTATCTTTTTTCAGAATTTTTATGTATTTTAAATACTACAACATTGTTTTTCTGTTGCAGGGATTTCGGCGAGTGCAGGGATTTTGAAAAAGTTTGAAGATGTGGGAGACTTGGAAATTGTTTTGGGCACAAAGGATTTGCATGTTCTGATTTAGTAATTAGTTGATCACCCTGATCATTGGAACATTGGGGAATGATGGATGCAGTGTAGTTTGGTCTAGCAGTAGCGCTATAAAGTTGGGGTTGATTAACTTGATTGTTGGAATATCTAGAAATAGTGGATGCAGTGCGATTGGACTTAACAATGGTGCTATAAAGTTGAGGTTGATCACCTTGATTGTAGGTATATTTGGAGATATTGGATGCATTGGATACAGCGGGTTTCGATCTAGAGATAGTGGATGCAGTGGATACAGTGGGTCTTGATTCAGAGGCAGTGGATGCAGGGGATACAGTGGGTTTTAATTTAGAGACAGTGGATGCAGTGGATACAGTGGATTTTGGTTTAGGAACAGTGGATGCAGGGGATACAGTGAGTTTTGATTCAGAGACAGTGGATGCAGTGGATACAGTGGGTTTTGATTTAGAGACAGTGGACGCAGTGGATACAGTGGATTTTGGTTTAGAAACAGTGGATGCAGGGGATACAGTGAGTTTTGATTCAGAGACAGTGGATGCAGTGGATACAGTGGGTTTTGATTTAGAGACAGTGGACGCAGTGGATACAGTGGATTTTGGTTTAGAAACAGTGGATGCAGGGGATACAGTGAGTTTTGGTTCAGAGACAGTGGATGCAGGGGATACAGTGGGTTTTGATTTAGAGACAGTGGATGCAGTGGATACAGTGGATTTTGGTTTAGAAACAGTGGATGCAGGGGATACAGTGAGTTTTGGTTCAGAGACAGTGGATGCAGGGGATACAGTGGGTTTTGATTTAGAGACAGTGGATGCAGTGGATACAGTGGATTTTGGTTTAGAAACAGTGGATTCAGTGGGTTTTGATTTAGTAATGGTATCGGCTTTGTATTTGGTTTGGTAATTTCCCGAGCGATACCGATCGGGAAATTTTATTCGTTTAAATCACGGGAATCTACTTCGTCAATTCCATTATCGTCTAATGGGTTAATATTGAACACCCTCCGAGGGGGGTTTTGGGAAGAATGTTGTATATTGTTATTGTTGTTACGATTGTGTTGGATGTTTGTTTGTGGTCTACTGTTGTTGTATTGCCGTTTGCGACAATTCTCAATACTGTGTCCTATGTTTTTGCAGTATCTGCAGAGAATGTCATTTGCATTGACACTCCTAGAATGTTCTGGTCTAGATCCTTGTGTGAAACGATTCGGATATGTCTGAAAATCGCGGCGAGGAATGAACCTAGGTCTATCTGCATTACTGAAGTTAGGTTGTGGTGTCCTCTTTTGGATACCGGACATAATCTTCTCTTCTGCGACTGCGAATGTGACTGCTGAATTTAAGGAGTCTGGGTCACGGCATCTAACTATTTGTGAGAGTCTTGGCTGAAGGCCTACGACAAATGTGTGTAGCGCAAGGTCTTCCATTGCTGCTACTCGTCCAGCTATTTCAGATTTTTTCTTTGTTGGAATAGAAATTTTTATTTCGGTAAGTAACTTTGAAAGACAAGTTTCGATTCTGAGAGAAAATTGATTTGCAGTTTCGTTGGGATTTTGTTTACAGCCTTGAAGTTCGGAGAGGAGATGTGTATAATGTTTTTTCTCTCCAAACTGTTGTTTTAGAAATTCAATAAATTGCTCAAGTGATTCGAATTCTTTTATGCTGCTCGTAAGTTCGGCTTTATCGATTAATTGACTTAAAATATACTTGAAAAGAATTGGTTTTTGATTTCTATTGGCTAAATTATATGCGCTTTGGCAATTGGATATGAATGGGTTTAACTTCTCCCTGGACCCATCAAACGGTTTTATGAATTTTAGTAATACATTTAATTCCGTTTTTTCCTCGATGTCAGCACGACTTGCCGCACCCCTAGAAACACCGGGAGTCTCTTCTTTTGTTTCGGGTTTGTTAGCCATGATTTTAGAAGAGAGAATTAATAAAAGCCCTTTCTACCTTTGCCTATCTTACAATGTGATGCAACAAAGTTGCAGGTTTATCAAAACAGTGTCTGGATGCCTGAGATAACAAAACGTAACAATAAGACTGCGGTATACAGTATCGGTTTCACGCAACAAAGTTACTGTTGATTAAATTGCACTTTCACAAATTAGAGTTTTTAAAGATATATTCACTTACAGCAACGCCAACATGAGGGCTAACGAGGTCAGCATAACGTGATCAACTCTGTGTAGTTGATAATGATGGTGATGATGATGATATCGTTTAAGTTTTCCAACAGGCAGATGTACAGCAACGAAATCGGGGTTTGCACTCCAGATCACTTGGGATGCTTTGGCACTGTGTAGCACTAAGCCCTTGGCTTTATAACACTGTTGACTTCTGTGACACTTTTAACACTGTGTAACACTGAGCTCTTGGCTTTGTAACACTTTTGGCTTCTGTGATACTTTTAGCACTATGTAGCACTTAACTCTTGGCTTTGTAACACTGTTAAACTTTCTAACACATTTATAATGTTCCGGAGACGTATTCGGGAGTAGCGGAATTTCGGTATCCCACCGCTGCCACCAAAATGTTATACGGGATCCGAAAGTTCTCTTTTTAAAAAAAACTATTTTTAAATTACAAGAATATAATTTGAATAAAAAGGACAATGAAAATAGTAACTGGCGTATATGTGAACGCGTTAAGGATTTTGAAACAACTCATGGGCCCGGTGCCCTGACATGTATTTATATGCACAAAAGTGCTTAGGGGCACTTTTGTGCAGAGAGGGTTTTTGCAACCTCGTCTACTTACTATTCAGTTAAGGGTTATAACAGTGCGTTGCCGACCTGGAAAGAATGCTGTGGCCCTTCAAGAGTTGGGCATTGCGCATTTTTTTCATAGTGAAATCTCTAATAGCCTAATCGACCCGAGAGCCGCGGAGGGTGTGTCGGAGTTATCAGTTAATTCACATGCAGTTGTACTGACTAAAACCCTGCGGCTTTGTACTACTGGGCTCATGCAAAGAGAAATACTTAATATAATATTATTCTTGTTTCCATTACCTATTGATACTTAATATTACAGACGGCTACCGTGAGCCAATACACCGGTTGCTATCTAATACATAGATAATCACCACAAATAAAACATAACCCTGTTGAGTTTATCCCATAATATTTTGATTGATTTCACCATACCATACCATACAATACCAGCCCTGTATTATATACCTACTGCCCACTGCTGAGCTCGGGCCTCCTCTACAACTGAGAGGGTTAAGGCCTTAGTCCACCACGCTGGCCTAGTGCAGGTTGGCGGACTTCACATACCTTTGAAATTCAGAGAACTTCTCAGGTATGCAGGTTTCCTCACGATGTTTTCCTTCACCGTTAAAGCGAGCGATAGTTCACAAAGAATACACACATAACTTTTTAGAAAAGGCAGAGGTGTGTGCCCTTGGGTTTTGAACCTGCGGACATTCGTCTCGGCAGTTCCGTTTCCCAACTAGGCTATCGCTGCTTATTCTTGATATTGATCTCACCAATGATGTTTAAAGAAAAAGGTGTAGATGCGTTATAAACAGTCTCCAAATGGCACACTAAAATTGAGCTGATTAGCACAATCGGCCTTAGTATCATGACAGAAGCTGTTGAAGTTAGACGTCTAAAGAATGTTCGATAAAATTTTCTATATGATAATATGAGAATTATGATATGCCGAATTACTTTCACGTGTCATATTATAGTTTGTTATTGTAATATTAAATTAACTACGTGTGGGATAACTTATGCGTCGTTTTTGAGAGCCGAGTAGGTACAGTGTAGGTGCCGTATCTACACATTTTTATTAAAATATCATTGGATCTCACAATTTGGTTAAGTTATTACAAAAGATCTTTAAATTTTATTATCAACTTATATAATATACTAGCTTTTGCCCGCGGCTCCGCCCGCGTGAATGAGTTTTCCCGGTATAAAAGTCCCGCTTTATATTTTCCCGGTATAAAAAGTATACATAATCTACCCGTAGCTTATATGACACGTTCGTAGATTTACCATAGCAGCGCCATCTATTGATTACTTACTCAACCCAGTCGAAAGGTATCGACATCTGTTAGAATCATTTGGAGTTAACAGATAATTGTGACTGTCAAATAATAACAGACAAATAATTAGCAATAAATTAAAATTGCGACTATAATTTGAGATTTAAACTATCCTATCTCTCAAGTTGGATCGAACTGCACATGGTGTGCGAATTTTATTATAATCGGTTAAGTGGTTTAGGAGTCCATTGAGGACAAACATTGTGACACGAGATTTATATATATTAAGATAATAGTTTTTGTTTTCTCGTTTAGATTTGTAGTGGTTAACTTATAGTGATTGTATTATTATTTTCTTACTTCTGTAGACTGTAGGTCCTTTTTTTCCATCAGGCACACTTTGGGTCCTAACGGAGTTGTAACCTATCTATTTGAATTGTAACTGGTATCTAAATAAATGAATAAAATATGTTAGAGAACACATAAGAGTTGTCGGGTTTTGAACTTGTATGAATCGTTATGATAATCTATACTAATATTATAAAGCTGATAACCTATACTAGGTAATATTAAATTGACTGCCTCGGTGGCATAGTTGTATTACGGTATGACTGCAATGCTGAGGTCTTGTTTTCGATTCCCGGGTTGGGCAAAGTGATATTGGGTTTTTTAAATCCAGTATCAGCCCGGAGTCTGGAATTTGTGCCCGATATAGCGATAGGCTCGCCGTCTATCACATCGTGGTACGGAATACGCACGGTGAAAAGTGGATGCACCAGTTGCGCCTCTGCCTACCCCTTCGGAGATAAAAGGCGCGAGAGTGTGTGTGTGTGTGTGTGTATTAAATTTACTGGTGGTAGGTCTCATATGTAAGAGTCCATCTGGGTGGGTACCACCGCAATGCCTATTTCTACCACCAAGCAGCAGTGTGCATGCACTGTTCTGTTTCGGTTTGAAGGACATTGTAGCCAGTGTAACTACTGGACATTTTGAGACTTAACAACATCTTATGTCTCAGGATAAAGATCGCAGTGGAATGCCGTACAGTACTTTGTAATTCAAGGTGCTGGACGGTGTTGCTACTGTTTATGGGTGGTATATAAAAAAAAAGTATTAAAAAAAAGTGCAGTCGTGCCGTAATTAGGGTTACCAGGGCTTGAAATCGAAAAGCCTGTTGCAATCAGTAAAATAACCTAATTTTTAGAAAAAAATCCGGTCTTTTGCTGGAAATAAAACTCAATAGATCAATTATACACTTTATTAACTTTAATAAGATTTTTTGCACATTATATTTTTATCTACTGGCAACAGCTTTTAAAAAGTTAGTTTTTAAAGAAAGGAGATGTCCGCTTTTTGTATGGGTGCTGGGCCTCAAAATCTAACCAGGCTCAAACTTTGAGGATATTAAAGGGGCAAAATATGGAACTTAAATCCATTAAAAAAATATTTTTAGATCCCTCTATTCATAACTAACCAAACAAAATTACATAAATGTCAAAATCGGAAGTCTTTAAAATTAAATGATTTATTGCGAAAGGCTAGTTTTCAGGAGTTCTATCCAAATATATATAAATTGTCTTGTTTAGAATTTCAGGCCCGTTTTTGGACATGTCCTTTCATTGTGAAATTCGGCACATGTCACATGCTTGAAGTTATGTTGTGTGAGTAATATTACTTTTACTGACTCAACTGTTAATTTGTTTCTTTCTTTCGTCCACTGCGAATTCATAAGTTAAAAAATTCGTTCCACATTTGCATTGTGTGGCATAATACAAAAGAAATACTGACAAATCTTCAGAAGTTCGAGAAATTATTCTGCGTATCTGTGATTTATTGTGGCATGACATAAAATCCGGTCTAGATTGAAATCCGGGCGGAGTTCGGTCTAAATATTTCAAATCCGGTCTCGACCGGATTTATCCGGTCAGGTGGTAACCCTAGCCGTAATACAACAACGCCACCGAGGCAGTCGAGCAAGATTTTAAAGTGTTCGTTATATTCTCTTAATATTTTCCGTACCGCACAGTTTTCGAATACTATAGCTGAGCAGCAAAAATAGAGTAAGCAGTGGTAAAAAGACGGACAGTCACACATGGTACAGCAGATAAATTCAGATAGTATCTCACAATATCCGATTTCAGCATATAACAAGCAAAACATCAGGTGAATCAAATTGATATCGTTTAAAATGTCGTCATGGCAATAAATACAATACAAGTGTATACTTAACTCGGAACACAAAGAACTACGATGAACAATATTCAGCGAATATTGGAATACAAATGAGAATGCTTCCAAAAATATGTATTGTTGGCGGAAAATGTTCGGGCCGAGTGTCGGTATGTTTTCGACGGAAATAATAATCAGAGGGGGAAACCATCGCCGTTTCAACAAAGCACAGGCTCAAAGGCTGAATGTTTAGGACGCAATTACAGATGTAGAGGCCGGGAGGAGGAAAGTGGCACGAGGTACTTTATTAACTAGCAGGGCCGTTACGATTTTCGTATTGGTAAAATTAACAACAGACGTGCTATTTAAAACCGATTTCAATGTAATTTTAAGTATAATTCTGAGAAAGATTTGATAAATCTAAGGATTTCATATCTGTTTAGATGTCTAGCAAGTAAATTTCATTCTTAGCCATTCTTAAGGATCACGATTAGGTACTGCCTCGACGGGTAGAAAAACGCTATGGTAGGTATTATGTATATCATCAAACATTATAGGTAGGTAAGTAAGTACTACATTTCATCCGTTAATAACGTAGGTACTTAACTGAAACCTTTCAAATAAGTGTGTTTAAACTTAGATAATAGCACTCCGTAACTACAAGAATAGTCGTCTAGTTTAATAGTAAGAGACTGTTGAAAAAACGGGGCATTCGAATTGTGTCAGTGGATTTGTAGCGATTTCAATTGCCCTCTTGAACTTACTTCTTAAGTTTTATCTAGGTAGGTACTAATCTTCTTTAGTTTTGAGAATATTTTAACAAGGTTTAACAGTCTGATGTTCTTTTAAAATAGACGCGAAGGATTTTTGCCTAAGATTTAGCTTAGACGTACATGGTATTAACAAGTCAAGAGAATGAATACTCAGATAATGTTGGCTTAAGATTTTCTTCTGAGCAACATAGTCGAACATACACGATACACTGGTACTTAAACCAAGAAAAACGTCGCCGTGGTCTGGCGCATTAGGAGCCTCTCCGAGGTTCTATGGTGAAAGATTCTTAATTATTGGACTACACTGTACTTGTTAGGTCCACTGTAGCTTGTAGCTAAGCTAACAGTGTAACTATACCATGCTAGCAATATAACATTACCCTGCCAGAATAAAAACATTCAAAGAATAACTTACGTATTTAAATATGCACTTTTCTCAATTTCCGTTAAAATGCTAGTGTTAGGTTATAGGTAGCAGTTGATAAATCGAAGTGTTCGGCGCGACAGTATCTAGCTCACGTTGCGATAGAACTTGTGCTTAAATTAGGGCTGTCACAGTTCTTCGAGTCATCCAAAGAATAATCTGGATTTTTTACTGCAATGCTAAGTGGTCAATAATGTTAACAACTCCGTATATTCTGGAGTTAAGTACAAACCATGTCATACATGTAAATTGGAACCCATCAACCTACGAACTATACCTAATATTTTAATTGTATTGTTCTGATATCGGGATTACAGCATTATAACATCTTACTTACCATAACATGTCTCGGTGTACTGTAACGTGATAACCCTAGCTTAAATAGTAATGGAGCACTCTGCCGAGTAGAAACTTCCAAATATTTAGTTAGATATTGACACACTTGGAACCTTGGGCGGTTTAGTATACTTACATTACATGTGTACCGTGACTTGTTTACACTTAGTAAAGCTGTTAACAATCACTAAGCTCTAGTGTTTGCAGTTTAGTTTCTACTAGAATTATATACGGTCATAGTATCCGTTTCTTCATAGTATGACTGCAATGCTGAGGTCTCGGGTTCGATCCCCGAGTTGGGCAAAGTGATACTGGGTTTTTCTATTCAGTATCAGCCCGGAGTCTGGAATTTGTGCCCGATATGGCGATAAGCTCGCTCCCTATTATCATGGGACGGGACATGCACGGCGAAAAGTAGGTGCACTAGTTGCGCCTGCTTACCCCTTCGTGGATAAAAGGCGTGAGTGTGTGTGTGTGTGTGTGCATCCGTTTCTTGTTTGCAATGAATGATAAATGATAAAACAGGGCAGTATTTAATACAGGGCTGGTATTATTATTATATTATTATATGCTAAGACTAGTTACAGTTTCATTTTGTAGTTGGTAGCCCACAAAGGTCATTAACTTAGCCTGGATATTGACTTAGACTACGTTATATAATTATTGTAATTATCGTTATATAATTTATGATACATTGATCACAAGAGATTCAAATACCTACCTAATATAATTAAATTTCAATACAAGTTACTTGCAAGCAAAATTAGTTTCTTTAGAGCTTTCTATTTTAGGCGAATCTATACATTATTCCAAAATCCTTTGTTCTACGGTAAAATATTATTATGAAACGGCAGTTACTACAGGCCCTGATGGTAAATAGAGTTGTTGTCCAAATAATGTTAAGAAATGATCTAAACTATAAATTAGTAGTTAAATAATTTTGAACCGGGCATCTGCATTTCTGAAATAGATTAGGTTTGCCCCGTAATAGCCTAGTTGGGAGTGGAACGGACTGCCGAGACGAATGTCCGCAGGTTCAAAACCCAAGGCCACGCACCTCTGACTTTTCTAAAAAAACGTTATGTGTGTATTTTTTGTGAATTATAGCTCGCTTTAACGGTGAAGGAAAACATCGTGAGGAAACCTGCATATCTGAGAAGTTCTCTATAGGAATTTCGAGGGTATGTGAAGTCTGCCAACCCGCACTAGGCTAGCGTGGTGGACTAAGGCCTAAACCCTCTCAGTTGTAGAGGAGGCCCATGCTCAGCAGTGGGCAGTATATAATATAGGGCTGGTGTGGTATGGCCCCGTAATCAGAGCTTATTTTAAAATACAGCCAATTCTTACTTCTGAGTAAATTTGGTGCCATAGGTTGTAGGATTTTCGTGACTTTTATTGCTTAAATTATGCATAGAGTCCTATTGAGGCAATGAACGAATATGAGTTCCTTCAATCAGAATAAGTTATGGCCATTAGATATTATAGTTCGAAATGTTTATTAAATCTTCGTCTACTTACCGGTACCCCATTGCAATGTGAGGTCGGCGTAACAAAAGTTCTTCAAGCATGTTCTAGAATGCATTTTTCTGAGTTTTTACGATCGGCACCTGCCAGACATCAACACACCTTTGATTAAATTAAAAAAAGAAAATTATACCCCAGTTTGTCATTATTGACTTTCATAAGCCAAGCAATCAATACGTTTCGCTGAAACTTATCAAGACATTATTCAAACTTGCTTCGTTAGCAAATTATTCCAGGATTCCAATTATAATTTGAGATTGTAAATTAACTTAATATACTTCGTTATCGAAGTTTTCGTACTTTTGTAGTCAGCAACTTTATTTGGACAACAAAAAATGTTGTTTAATATCACATCACGAAGATTCATTTACACAGAATGTAGACAGTGACTGAGAAAATTATAAGGCATGTTTACTGTATTATAGTCGATAGTGCAATCATATCATCATCATCATCATCAGCCACATGACGTCCACTGCTGAACATAGGCCTCCCCCAAAGATTTCCAGACGAACCCGTCAAAAACGGCCCGCATCCAGCGTGTTCCGACCTTTATCAAGTCAATCATATGGATGACACCAATTGGCATAATTATCTGGGATCAGTTGGTCTATTGACGATATTAAAAATCCTAAAAGTAGTAAAGTCACGATGCTCCATTATTTTTCTCTGGTATATATGACTATATAGGAAGTTATTACGATATCTTTAGACCGTCTTTTCCTTTCCTTTATGGTGAGGGAGATATAGACATGTTCAAACTTCTTTTAGCAGGGCATTAATTATTCTTTTGGAACCGTTTGTTTCAGAGGGCGAAAATCACTTAACATTAGAAGACGTACTTGTTATCCGTCGCTTACGCTATACAATATATAGACCCAAAAGTATTTCAGCTAGACAATACGCTAGATAATAGCTACGAAACATGACGTATACTGAGAAACTAAAAACGGAATGCGATACTTTTTCCTATCCCCTACAGATTTATAAGAAAGGTTTTGAACAAAAGAATATTACCGTTGATATATGTTACACTCGCGGTGAGTGACAGCACACGTGGGACTATCAATGGGGCCGATTGTATCATGATGTGTGGAACCAAAAAATTGCGTTAAAGTCTTGTCTTCGGAATAAAGGTTATGTAACGTCTTTGTTACATTAGTAATACTGAATTATTGTCTTACTGACCTAGAAACGCTAATACTTGTTCCTATATCGTGAACTGTTCAGTACTTTTAGATGAGAAATGTGTCGTAGTAACATTACAACCAGGTGGAGGACACGATGTATGCTGGAGTATTTTAGCAAACTCTCAAATCAAAGGCAACAAGGATTACACAGCCCCCATAACGTAAAGTTACTGTGGTGGTATTGTTCGAAATCCCTAATTGTAAAGCGCTGATTCGCGGATCAAAAAGAAAATTGTAGTAATATTTTAATACCTTACTTGATCGGTAGAGTACTGCATATATTCATTTTTTTTGCTTAGTGATGTTATTTGCGTCGTGTACTAAGGCCTAAACGATCTCAGTAGTAGAGCAGCGCCGTGCTCAGCAGTGGGCAGTATACAATATGGTGGTGGTGGTGGATATTAGTTACGATTCAAAAATACATTCGAATATATTTTAACTATTTATGTATTTATCGACTTACGTAAAAACGATTCACAATACAAGTTTCGTAAAACTGAAAATATGCTAAGCTTTCTACAATAATACTGCGTATCTTTCTTTACTCCTTTCAACATGCTAACGAAGTGAAGTAAATATATTTGAAAGTTTATTTAGCAACACGAATCCATCTTAATAAGTTAAGTACATAACAATCCAACTTCTGACTGAATTAAAAGGGTAAATATAACTGTCAACTGTGCATGTATTTATCCGCCTTGACAACGTGTACTCTGTAAACCAGCCAATGTTTAATGTGATTTAATTTAATACAGTGCAAACTCAATACGGTTTTATTGGAACAGAATGTTGTGTTGCATTAATGGCGTTAAAATATTAATAATGCTTAGTGACCTGTAAAATTCTAAAATGCTTTTGATTAATCTTGTTTTTTTTTTTATTTATGGCACTTGTGTTCACATTTTGCCAATGTCAAGTATGGGTTGTCTTTTTTTATTATCTGTAGTATGTCGAAGTAAAGCAGTGGCTACCTTACCAAGACTTTATCGAGGAGTTTTGGCGGCAACAAAAAGAACACTTGATTAGCACGATTATTTCAATTCACTTCATTTGAGCTCTTTGATAGAACTATATTGGATAAAATACCACCATAATTATGCAATATAACACTAAGTATCACCAAAATAATGAATTAAAACAAGAGCACCTCATGACACTTCCAAGTTCCCGCCAAAACTCATTAATCTTGTTCTGCAAGTATTATTTTTGCCTTATTTTTTTTATTATTTTTTATTTTTTTAATTATGAGGATTATTCAATACCTGCATATTATTATGTGAATGTAATAATTTAATTTTATGCAAGAAGAGAAATGATAATTATTCTTTTATCAGCATCAATTTGTTTGATTGTAAATTCGTAATTCGCACACAATATTTTCTTTTCCACTTGTCTAATATATTCTTAGACAATGGGGCTAATCACTGTCAGTTAGGTAACAGACGAGAGCTATTAGCCGCAGACAGCGCGCTGTTCCAGGCTTGTCGGACGAGACCTATGTTACTAACTAGTGTTTCTAGCCAAAAATAAACTTCATCTAAAAAGTAAGATAAATTGTTCTACCATTAGCTACAGTCTTCGTTGTTAAGTATTTGTTTCTATAAACTAAATGCAGTAACGTTTACAGATGGACGTAATGCTAGATGCATTCTCTATAAGTTTACTTTCGGGTGACGCAAAGATGAGACTTTGTGGGTTTTGTATTTAAAAAATAAACAAGAGACTCTACATTAATTTACCTTATGGCTATATAATGGTGACTTGTACAAAATTGTTTCTTAGTTTTACCAAATGGGTGGTAAACGGCTACGATTCATGTCAGATAATATTTAACAATAATTCATACATACGTAAACTCACGCCCTTCTTTTCCGAAGGGTTAGACAGAGGCGCAACTAGGGCACTCACTTTTCGCCGTGCGTATTCCGTCTCACGATGTGATAAATGGCGAGGCTATCGCCATATCGGGCACAAATTTCAGACTCCGGGCTGATACAGACTAGAAAATCCAATATCACTTTCCCCGATGAGAGGATCGAACCTGAGACCTCAGCACTGCAGTCGTACCGTAACAACTACGCTACCGAGGCAGTCACAATAATAAACACATAATATACGTATAACTACTTATATAATACCCAATTTGAATCTAAATTACCATGATTGCGCCGCAGATAATATATAAGCGATAATACTTACCACTACTGCCGACAATACATGCGCGAAACAAAAGGCTAGGGAATATCAATCAAAATATCACTATCTACCTACAACAATTTATCTATTATAATGTCGGCTTCAATAACATTTGCGTATTTTAGTCAAAACATTAGCCACGTATGGTACAGTAGGACTGTTTTTGTAGCGACTTTAGGTACATTGACTACCACATAGCATATGAATAAGGTGTATAAGAAAGTTCAGAAATAAAGAAAGGGCTTAGAGCGGCTACCTTACATTACTATCTACGTTGCTCAGACATTCGCAGAAAAAAAGTTTTGAGACGGTTCGACTAGCTTTTGTTTAGCTTCTTGCATCTGCCGACAATTAAGAAGCTTGCAATATTCAATTACTTACCGAGATAATATTTCACCAGTTATGAGAGACACAATACAACTCCATTTATTTGTCTACATAGTATGGTGTATTACAGGTGTAATTTAGTATATACATTGTAAATTACACTATGCTAGGATAAAAACTTCGTAAAAATATAAATGAATCACGTAAGTACGTGATTATCAATGGCGGGGATGCAGGAAGAGCGAAATAACATGGGAATTTTATATTTCAAATTATCTCACTTTGATATCACAGGGAAGATCGTAGAGTAGAGCAATTTGCTTGGCGAGTAGGGATGGCATTATTTGTAACGTAACAGCCTCGGTGACTGATTACTACCTACATGCAATCTCCTTAGCATCTATGTAATATCTTTACTTTAAACTTCGATATATTTAATATAGCTTTATTGGATTATAGGATACTTAGGCTGCTGGGGTTTTGGCTTCGTCTGGTAAATGTTAGTAATGTTTTAGAAATAAAATAAAACCTTACAAATCTTTATTAAAGCCTTAAAACGTAATTTATACGGGGTAAATAAGATATGCAAAACCCACTTAGAAGATAAGCAAAAGGTGGATTTATATTTGTGGTGTTATGACTTCTGTTGCAATGTTGTGTCAGATCAGAAGCGGTCCCGGTTTGCGTCAGAGCGGTGGGGATCGAGGGCGGGTAAACGGCTCCATCATGACACGTCAGATCAATGTGCAAGCGCCAGTGCTGTGTTCTAACGCCAGTGCTTCGTTAATCCATTACTGTCAGAAGGCATTAGAATAAGACATATAAATGGGAAAATTAGCCATCATATCACGACATATTCTCGTGTCGCCGTGTTTGTTGTCAAACTCCTCCGAAACGGCTCCACCGATTTTCATGAAATTTTGTGTGCATATCGGGTAGGTCTGATTATCTGTCAACATCTATTTTTCATACCCATGTTAAGGGTGGTCCACTCCTTAATTTTTCTTTTTTCTTTTTTAGACAATTTTTTTTGTTTTTATTTTTTATGATACAGCATTCAAAAATACACACAACCCTAAATTTTTACCTTTCTACGATTAACCCCTATTTTTTTAATAACTTTTAACCCCGGTCGGTAACTGATGGCAAAACAACGTTTGCGGGGTCAGCTAGTATTTTTATAATATCCACTTGCATTTTGACCTTCTGAACATTTTCTTGTACTGTACACTGTCGATGTCGTCGCAAAGCCGGGCCGTTGTCTCAAGTTTTAGGGGATTTGTCCACGCGCGGCCGCCTCAATCTCAGCGTCCCCCGAGAGCTGTAACATTGAAATATGACTATTATTACACGACTTTATAGCTGTTTTATTTCATTTTTCCACCAAAATGTTTCGTATTTTATTTATTCGCATATAACGTGTTTGCATTTATTACCTATAATGTGTGTAACGGTTGTTACAGCGTGAAATTATGCCTATTAAAATTTACGATCACGTTTAAGATGTTTGGGAATATATTGTCTGCACGTGTTCACAAGTATGTTATGTTCTTGCATTATGCATAAAGGACATGTCCAAAACCGGGCCTAAAATTCTAACCAAGACAGTTTATACATATTTGGATAGAACTCCTAAAAACTAGCGTTTTATAATAAATCGTTTAATTTTAAAGAGCTCCGATTTTGAGATTAATGTAATTTTATTTTGCTTAAAAACGACACTTAATATGAACGTTTTAAAAAAGTTAGTACATGGAGCGGTCTATGAATATTTTTTTAATGGATCGAAGATGTACATTTTGCCCCTTTAACATCCCTAAAGTTTGAGCCTGGTTAGATTTTGACTAGGCAGGTTGTCCAGAATAAATTTCTACGACAAATACTCGATGCTGCGTGGTACGTGCGTAATCGCAACCTCCACGTGGACACCGACATGCCGACCATCAGGCACTTTATTCAGACGCTTAGCAGGCGCTACTTTGACCGCGCGGTTAATCATCATAATCCGCTCATCCGAAACTCATCCATTTATACTCCATTTGACCGCGCGAAATGGAGACGTCCCCGTTCAGTCCTGACCGACCCAGACGATGCCATCACTCTGGCCATCCAAAGAAAGCACGAGTTATTGAAACTCTCACACTCCTCAAGACCGCTGTACCGTCCTCGCCGTCGAGGACCTCGCCCCCGATGTCCCGACCCAGTTAGCAGTTCCGGCCCGCGTGCCGATGAAAACAATGGATAGATTGGTGTATTACACCGCTAAAATCCCCTAACCACTGATGTCTCAATCATTTTCCAACGACTGCCCTGAGCCGAGGCTCGTACCCCACTTAGGAGGTGCCGTCAGCGTGGTCGTTTAAATGTAAAGGGTTGGAGCGCCTAAAGCGTTCGCCCGAAAGTCCGGTGTGGTCAGAAAAGCCGACTCGCGTCAGGCTACTGACCGTAATGTCCAAAAAAAAAAAGATTTTGAGGCCCAGCACGCCATACAAAAAGCGGACACCGCTTTTTACGCATTTGATAACATTGTCAAAGAGGGGAAGTACAATGTAAAGGTGTTTAAACTTTTGTTAGTAGACGAGTTACTGTTATATCACACAAAGACCAAAACCTAATTTATGATGTGTATAAAATATATAAATACTAAAATATTAATTTTGTGCGCAGATCCATTTGCGTGAGTTTCAGAATAAAAGTATCACATCAGTGGGTGCCCTAGTCGCGCCTCTGCCTTCGGGGATAAAAGGCGTGAGTATGCGTAAGAAGTACTCAATTTAAGAAAATCATAGCCTAAGATAAAGCGTAGGTATTAGCAAAAGATTTTGTAGTTGTTCTAAAGATATTCCCCTAATATTATGTTATCTTTATCTGCTTGTATGTTTCCTTAAAAAACAAGAAATAAATAAATAAAAAGTAAACTACAAACCTCATCTCTATATTGTAAGACATGGGTATCCCAGTATCCACTCATAATGGCTTAGAGCTTATTTGTATATGTCTTTTTTTCTTTCTTTCTTATGGTACTCATTTTATAACTGTTTATTTGGGAGCATAGATTAGTCTGGCTTTTGTATTTGGTCGTTTTAAACGATTACGTTACGAGTAGCACTCAGAAGTTTTGAAACAGGCCCTTAATATACACTAATATTATAAAGAGGAAACACTTGTATGTTTGTAACGAATAAACCCAAAAACTACTGGACCAATTGTAAAAATTCTTTCACCAATATAAAGCTACATTATCAGCGAGTAACATTGGTTCAACAATTATAATGATAAATTAAATTTAAGTAACAATAGGTACTATTATTCGATATGCATATTCAGAACATTAAATATCAAACTCTCATATTATAAATCCTACTAATACGCGCAAGTTTGTAAGAATGTATGTTTGTTACTCTTTCACGCAAAAACTACTGAATGGATTTCGATGAAATTTGGCACACGGGTAGATCATGTCTTGGATTAACACATAGGCTACTTTTAGTCCCGGGAAAATATAAAACGGGGCTTTTACGCCGGATTCTTAATCACGCGGGCGGATCCGCGAGCAATAGCTAGTCTAATATAAGTCTATTTCCAAAACACCAAAGTTCAAAATTCTATAATACCATTCCAACTTGAACTTGTGATACTGCTGCGATCATCGCAAGTCCATCTTGCGTTCAATATGTTGATTAATGACATTATGCCACGGCCATATTTGCATAACTGTAGCTTTATCGAAATCACGCACAGAATAATTTGTTTCGGGACCTCAAATAACGTTGCTCCGGCGGTGACCATTCAATGTTTTTATTACGGATTTTATTATAATTGTGCATCAATAGTCCGTCGTCTCATTGCTTTAATGACAGTTGGTAAACATTGTATTAAGTTGCTTTTATTTTATAAAACCGAAATAAAAGACAAGTTATTGTCGTCTGTTGGTAAAGATAACTTTTGTTGTGGCACTCCTAGTGTGTAGTTGTTAATTATGTCGCCACAAGGAATATTGCCACCTAGAATTTTGAAGTACATAGTATAAAATGTAATGTATGTTCGTCTCTTTGAAATATAACATGTCAGGTTTTTATAGACCCATGTAATAATAAGTAAGTACATGTTTCAAAGTCGTTCAAACCTGATAATAGCGCATGCAAACTGCCACTTTGCGGTATGAATAGAATGTAGTTATTATTAAAACGCCCTGTTACATACAAAGAACCACCGTGTTTCCAATTTACCTATTCGGATCTGACTAGCAAGTAATCAAAACAAAATGAAATAAGCGATAATTTTACAAGTGTTTACTACACGCACTATATTTTTTGTTTAGTTTTCTAAACTTACTGCATCAATGTATTCAAACACGATCATCCTTTCGTATTATAAAAGAAAGTCCCTCACCGCGTCTGTCAGCCTGGGTATCTGTCGGTCTGAACACGATAAATTTAAAAAAAAACGAACGGATTACCGAAAATAGTTTCAGACCCTGGGAAAGACATCGCCTTTTTTCCTGGGAAAATATATAGCGGGACCTTTATCTCAAAAAAACGCGAGTGAAGCTACGAACTAGTAATAAATATTAGAAAATTGAAACATGGTAACCCTACTGGCTTTGGAGAGATAATAATCTATATCGACATGAATATTGGGCAATGTGGTAATAGGTAAGTCTGATACGAAGCTGTTTATTGCGTTAATTACTCAACAAGGGGTCAGTGGTACCTTTCCTGATATATTCCCGTTTATTTACTCGACTAAAGTAGTTGTATTTGAGTTTATAGAAACTTAAGCAAAGAAGGGATAGAATTTACAATAGATCAAAATATGTTATCACATCAGGAATCTTTGCGACTTCATTTTCATTGAGAAGGTTAACACGCAAATTGTGATAAAACCATAGATAGCAGGCAACCTAAATGGGATGAGCTCGTTGTTATTTCATGTGCATAACGCTACATTCTAATAGCATACCATACCATACCAGCCCTGTATTATATACTGCCCACTGCTGAGCTTGGGCCTCTACTGCTGAGAGGGTTTAGGCCTTAGTCTACCACGCTGGCCTAGTGCGGGTTGGCAGACTTCACATACCTTCGAAATTCCTATAGAGAACATCTCAGATATGCAGGTTTCCTCACGATGTTTTCCTTCACCGTTAAAGCCAGCGATAATTCACAAAGAATACACACATAACCTTTTAGAAAAGTCAGAAGTGCGTGTCCTGACATTCGTCTCGGCAGTCCGTTCCACTCCTAACTAGGCTATCGCTGCTATTACATTCTAATAGAAATCTACAATAACGAATAGTAGTAAGATGACAACTCAGCCCAACATTTATGTTTAAAAATATGTGTATCTTGTTCAATTATAGTTCGCTAAATGTAAAGCGTAAATATATCTGATTCTTCTAGTTTTTAACGAGATAATGATACACCATAGAAAAATAAACAGTAAAATATTTTTCATTGTGCGTTTGAAAGGAAATTACTTGAGTACAGCGGGAAGACACGCAAACGACATCATTTCTCCAGAGCAGTCGTTCCAGAAAATAAATTATTTTCAAGGGAGCTGTTACATGAAACTGGCATCAGTTGGTATTTTGAATAAGTAAACTATCATTTACTATTACGTTTCGAATTGCTGCATAGATTTGGATTTTTAAGGCAAATTTTGTTTCGTTATGTTATGATTTATTTGTATAGTAGACATGATTATGAGGAATTCAAACTAAAAAGGTTCCTAATTTGGTTAGTATGTTTAATTTAATGTATCTTGACTTATCATAAGTGCAACTATGTTCGCCTACGTGATGAATAAAGTATTTTATTTTATAATGTAAATTAAATTCTCAATTTTACTGTTAGATAAAATATGTATCAACTTCTCTGCAAAATCGTTTTCACAACTGGTTGTTGGATAAAACTAAAGTAGAAATTCCAAAACGAAATCTCTTTTAATATTGAAAACAATTAAAGTTGTTCGAATACCTCGCGTTGAAATATTTCTGAAACTATAATATTTCGAAGAAACAAAAATTCTTGGTTCAGGTAAAACTGACAGAACCTAAACGCAACCAGAAAATGTAGACATTTTCCTTTGCGAATATGCAGTTATCATGCAATCATATGTTTTATGTAAAATGCATGAATTCACCATCGCAAACTAGCATAGGAATGCTTATATTAAATTTTATTATATCCAGTAGTTCCAGTACAGTTGAAGCACGCACTTCTGCAGTTTTTGTTGAACTGACAAAATGATTCTACTGCCTAAAGGATTAAATATGGTAACGTAAAATTATCGTATTACCGATCGGAAATTTTATAGTAAAAGCTGGTGTAAAAAAATATTTACAATTGTGAAGTTTTCTAGCGCGTTGTAAATTGATAATAATTATACAAACGCATACCAAGTACCTGATTAAAAATCAAATTCATGATTTGACATTGTTCCACCCAAAAAACCAGTCCATTAGAGCGTAGGTTCATTAAAAAAACATGAAATCACAACAAAGCCTAACGTCGAAATATATTAAATCAATTTAATTCGACAAGTTAAATAAAAGCTTGTAAAAATTACGTTAGACAACTTCAAAAGGGCAAGAACAAATCGAGTAAACGGTTATTATATTCGGCGGAGTGTGTCAAAGCACTGATTTATTCAGTACTTTCGGAGTGGTTCATTAAGATTGTCTTAATGTTCCTCTTTAGGCACGAAATAAGGAATAAAAGATTTAGACCTACTCCTCGAATCCAATTTCAGCTTAAACAAATTTATGCGAGCTGAATTTTTGCTATCTTTCGACATTTACTCGTGTTCAGACGAGTTGTACAAATACGTTGAAGAATATTATATCGATTTTTCACTATTTGTGTAGTTTTACAATTGTAAGTGGATCAGAAGCGGCAATAGCCTAGTTGGGAGTGGAACGGACTGCCGAGACGAATGTCCGCAGGTTCAAAACCCATGGGCACACACCTCTGACTTTTCTGAAAACTTATGTGTGTATTCTTTGTGAATTATCGCTCGCTTAAACGGTGCAGGAAAACATCGTGAGGAAACCTGCATACCCGAGAAGTTCTCTGAATTTCGACGGTATGTGAAGTCCGCCAACCCGCACTAGGCCAGCGTGGTGGACTAAGGCCTAAAACCCTCTCAGTAGTAGAGGATGCCCGTGCTCAGCAGTGGGCAGTATATAATACAGGGCTGGTATGGTAAGTGGACCGTAATGTACACAAGTAAAAAAACATGGTTTGGTTTTATAACCTAAAGAATATTTAGCTAAGGCCTTCAGAATTCAATACGACTATTAAACTGTCTATACTATTACATGTCTTATTCGATTAATAGTTATTTATTAAACAATAGAATTTAATTTCACAATTCACATATTTATCGGAGTGACTGTACCCCGGTACTTGGAGTATACTAGAGGTTCACCACAAGTGTTTAATATTTGACGCTAACATCTCATGAACAAATGTGTTCGCGAACTTTGAATACAAATTAGGCACATGCAATTTCGCGGGGTGATGTGACGTTTTGCTCCACAGCTGAGTATTGGCAATGATTATTTGCTAGTATTGGGTTATTTCTGTCGGTTTCTTCATTTTGTATTCACTCAGTAATGGTTACTTTCCCGTTCCCTCGCTGTTGTTTCGGTGTTCAGTTTGCGACAGATGGTGCGTATTTGCTTCGTATTGCATTTATGTATATTCGTGGTTTTTGGAATACATTTTTTATAATCACATTATGAATTTGTGTTTCTGTGCCCGATATGGCGATAGGCTCGCTCCCTATCACATCATGGGACGGAATACGCACGGCGAAAAGTGGGTGCATTAGTTGCGCCTCTGCCTACCCCTTCGGGGATAAAAGGCGTGAATGTGTGTATGTGTGTGTGTATGTATGTGTAGTGTGTACCAACATTAGGAATTTATGTTAATGTAATGGGTAAGTATTAGTAAACATTTACTGATTTTTAATTTGGATACCTCATTAGAAAAAACCTAAATTAAAAACTTGTGATATTAGTATTCAAACAATTTGCTATTCAGCTACACCAGGCTTAGGCTAAGTGGTGGGCTTAACTCACGCGAGGCTCCGGGCGGCAGATCCTTGCGAGACCTTTTTCATTTTTGGGCCCCTTATCAATGCCGGTGCAAAGACACGGGCGCGAGCAAGAAAGAATCCCCGATTTCAAATTTTTTTAGGTAAGATGCTCGGTATACCGGTGATGACTTAAAAAAAAGGGCCTTAGTTGGACATCGTGCGAGGTGTATCATCTAAGCGTCTTGGGGCAGTTGCATGGCTCGTCCACCTCTAAGGCCATCATTGTTTAGGCTTTAGACTTCGATATTACAGTAATTATGGTTTCAAACAAAACGAACTCATTAATTTTCGTTCAAAAACATGAATCACCCACAGAATCTATAAGCATGTATTCTCACAGAACAGCGTCGTAATATCTTTAAAGTCGTTGCCGTTTTTGCAGCACGTTTCGCCAGTATTCCATTAATACGTGAGCGTAATGGTATGAGAAAGAAAGTAATGAACGATCGTTTCCGTGTCATTCGGATGTTTTGTTCGATCGGAAATGGTTTAATATTGTCATTATGGAATATTATTTAGGTAATTGAGTACGCGATATTGATAATTTGTTTTTGAAACGTATTTTGTATTGTCTGCCTCCGTGGCATAGTTGTATTACGGTGCGACTGCAATGCTGAGGTCTCGGGTTCGATCTCCGGGTCAGGCAAAGTGGTATTGGGTTTTTGTATTCTGTATCAATCCGGAGTCTGGAATTTATGTCCGATATGGCCACAAGCTCGCCCCCTATCACATCATGGGACGGAATACGCACGACGAAAGTGGATGCACTAGTTGCGCCTCTGCCTACCCCTTCGGAAATAAAAGGTGTGGGTGTGTGTATATAAACGTATTTTAAAAATACATCTATGTACCTACTTCAAACCAGAATCAAAACCGTATTTAATTGTAACAATTTACTAAAATTGCGTTATTAGACTAAACTTCAGTATCAATGGATTTGTTGTAGACTGTTAGTTTTTGTGTACGATTTCTAGGTCCGGCAACAAAAAGTATAGTCAGTTTACCGCTGGAAAAAATCTAACGTATGAATAAAGACGTAAGTATATATCTAGGAAACTGAAATCCAACATTACAACTTAGTGGCTTTATTATGTTCATACTCCTATTTTCTTTTAGCAAAAACTTACCTACCTACGTGTGTAAAGAAAGACGTAAGTATATATAGGAAATTGTTTCCCAACCATATTCTACGATGATGGTATTATTATGTTAATTTATGCCATTTTGCAAAATAAACTTAGTACTTACCATGTATTTTTTGAGTTTGTACCAAGAATTATCTACATGTTATCCACCAAATATACATCATTATTAATTTGAATTGGAATTATGAAAGTTCCCACCATAAACGTCCAAGACCCTCCGAGCCAATAAACTATAGCTCTTAAACAATTCAGTTTTGATAAATTAAGGGTAGGCAGAAGCTGCAGGTAATCGTAGGCGTGTCACATAGATTTGATATACGGCGAGACGCAAGCCCGGAGACTGTGGAGGCATTGGTCATGATGATCTTATCATTATTTTATGCGTTTTATTGCTGCAAACGTACTGTACGTACTGTACGTAATGTGATCTTACGTTTGCATTAGATTTACGGTTGTTTACTTTTAGAAAATAGTATTGGTTAGAATTTATGTTAGTAGGTATTTATGGTATCATGAATCATATATATGAATATTCTTTTAAAGGAGTATTCATCGGAATAATTCCTTAATATGGAAGTTTAGGACAGTTTCGACTCTGAACATGTCAGGGTTGATCCCTACCAGAAAAAGATGGTCTTCGTTTGAAATAGACCTATATTTTTAGAAACAGATATTAAGACCTGTCTTATATAGCGTTGTGTAACACTTCTAAGAAATATTACATTTCGTATTAGATATACTATGGTTTTATTTATATTCAGTTTGCGGTTACAACTCTCTAAGTTATTAGCCGTGCATTACTTAATAATGTAGTATCTTGGAACCGAAAACTAGTAAATCTTGCCTAGGGAAGATTTGTGGTAATTCATGGAAATGTAATTAGGTACAATTAAACAAAGAGATAAGAATTGTAAATGTTAATCCTTATTTGATTATTTTTGTAAGTTATATAATGCTAAATGGTTTTTTATTCAGAAATTATTCAGAGGCTACCGAAGGATATAGCTCATAAGATGTCTATTGTATTGCCTCCATTTAGATGAATTTTGCCGCTTATGTGTTAAGTATAGAAGCTAAAAATATCATCATTTATTATTATTTTTGATTAGACACTAGACAGGCAAGACTAAATTTATAAAGTGATGAAAAAACACACCCACGAACTTCATATTGTAATGGTTATGCGATATAATCAAACACCAAGGACGATGACTGCCACGGTGGCGTAGTTTCATTACAGTTCGAGTGCAATGCTGAGGCAAAGTGATATTGGGTTTTTCTACACAATATCAGCGCGGAGTCTGCAATTTATGTCCGATATGGTGATAAGCTCGACCCCTATCACATCACGGGACGCAATACGCACGGCGAAAAGTTGGTGCACTAGTTGCGCCTCTGCCTACCCATTCGGGGATTAAGGGCGTGAATGTGTAAGGTATGTATGTATATATATATATATATAAACACCACGGCTTGGTTAAGACTATCATACGCAATAACACGCCTTTATCTCCGAAGGGACAGGCAGAGATGCAACCAAGGCACCCACTTTTCGCCAAATCAATATGTTGACTATAAAATATATATAAACTACGTACCATCCAATTAGGACCGTTAGGGAATTTTGTATGTCAATGCGCTAAACGCACCCAAGAGTCATCTTTTCATTGGACGTTGATTTTAGTAACTAAATAATATTTAAATTGCTCAATAAAGGAATATAACAGGATATGTCCGGAACACATACATTTTAAATCAATAAGTATTTACTAGACGAGCTTTGGGCGAGGATTACCACTTTGTGGAGCCCTGACACTGCTCGTAGGCGTAGAGGTAGACCAAAGAAGAGATGGCGGGATGAACTGGACTCATTTGACAGCAATTGGTTTAATGTAGCGCAGCATCGCGATTCATGGAAGGATCTTGGGGATGCCTTTGCCCAACATTGGGACATTATAGGCTAATACATACATACAAGTACTAAGACTACTAAGAACGTGAAAAAGTAAGATTTTATTCAGAAACATTTCGAACATTCGTAACAAAGATTTGCTTCGCTGTAAATTGCAACGGAATTGCGAGCACAACTCTACACAATGTTCAAGTGTGCGTTCAATTAACATATTTTTACATCTTTTGCGAGTACGTACGTTTATTGGATAGTAAAAACTACAAATGAGCTTAGTAATGAGACCATTTGATAAAACACGAGTGAAACTATGCAGGCACATGAGTTCGATTTTTTTAATGATTTTATCGTACGTACTTCGTATTAATGACTTCTGACTTTTTTCTGACTGCCTCGGTGGCATAGTTGTATTACGGTACGACTGCAAGGCAGAGGTCTCGGGTTCGATCCCCGGGTCGGGCAAAGTTATATTGGATTTTTCTATTCAGTATCAGCCTGGAGTCTGGAATTTGTGCCCGATAACGCGATAGGCTCGGCCCCTATCACATCATGGGACGGAATACGCTTGGCGAAAAGTGGGTGCACTAGTTGCGCCTCTGCCTACCCCTTCGGGGATAAAAGGCGTGAGCATGCGCGCACGTACTTCGTATTAATAATTTCATATTTTCACTTACCTACAATAAATATTTTAAATATCAATCTGCACTATAATGTATATCTTTGGTGCAATGCGACTCAAAATGTCTAGTAGTGTCTGATACCTGGTTTAAATTCTGTATCTTAGTTTGTATATATAACTGTTTACTGTATACTAGGTGGTGGTAATAAATCACATTTTAAAACTAGTTATAGTACCTACTTTGAGTGAATTATTTAAAAAATATAACATATAAACAAAGGAAATCCACAATACAAATAAATAAATTATCGGTTTCGTAATTTAAATTCACATACAACGGACAAGAGACTCTTAACAAGCATAAGAGGAAAAGAAAAACCCGAGACGAACGTTGAATTCGCAATTTGCATACCGACATCGAAGAAAAAAAAACAGATTTATACAGAACTGTTACAACTTCCTGTGGAACATTTGTGGGCACCGGTCGAGAGTAGAGTATATACGTCGAGACAATTAAAGAATTTAAGATTGCAGTACATTAAAAAAACTTAATCCGTGGATATTGGTGTGAATGTTACCTACATTGATATATTTTCTGAGTAATGCTGTTTAGTGTATAATTATAATGTGTAATCTATACTAATATTATAAGGAGGAAAGATTTGATTGTTTGTTTGTTTGCTTGCATTGAATAGGCTCCGAAACTACTGCACCGATTTGTAAAATTATTTCACCAATATAAAGCTACATTATCAGCTAGTAACATAGGCTACTTTTTATAGTATAAACGAGAAAATGCTGTCTGTTGTTAAATTACCTATTAAAAGTGGGTTTTGGTATACATTTTAGTAAGTGCGAATATTGAAGCCTGAATAATTTCACAAAATTAATTTTTTTTTTTTTTTTTTATTGCTTTGAATGACGAGACGAGCATGCCGTTCGCCTGATGGTAAGCGATACGACCACCCATAAACATTAGCAACACCATCCAGCACCTTGACTGACAAAATACTGAGTGGCATTCTACTGCGCTCGTCATCCTGAGACATAAGATGTTAAGTCTCATTATGTCCAGTAGTTATACTGGCTACAATATCCTTCAAACCGAAACACAACAGTGCATGCACACTGTTGCTTGGCGGTAGAAATAGACATTGCGTTCACTTATTTTTAACATCGTTAAAGGGTTAATAAAAAAATACCTGAAAGTTTAAACCTCGAGCAATCAAAACAGACAAATGCATGATAGAAACACACACGTTGTATCAAACTCTATAAAATCTGAAAATAGTAACAAGAAAGTCATTCTGTAATCGCGTTCTTGTCTTTCCTATTATTGGTGTCCCTTTTGTCCTGTCTTTAAATTAAAGACTATTGACCTTAACTTTTCCTTTTGTCGGACAGTCCACGTTTGTTACTAATAGAAGAACTCTTCTAATTACAAGGCGCACGGTCTCTTCCGTGGAAAGGTATCATTTGTCTTTAGCGAGATCTATGCAAATGTCTGTCGTTAAAGACAAGTAGTAATGAAAATGCATACCAGTGTAATTTATAACAGAGCCCGCGAATGATATTGCATCAAACAATATTGAAGGTTTGATGTGGATTCGATACATGATCAGTCTAGCTAGAACGGAATTGAATTACGTAAAATAGTTTTCGCCAAGTTCCCGTGCGGCTGAAGTCGATAAAATGCTGATGCGGACGTGGTAATTTGGGTAATTTTTCGACTGGAAGCGTCAGTTCGCCGGTCAAAAGGAATGATTCCATTTCAGAGAGATGTGCTCTCACGTACTTAAACTGGTCGTATTAATTAAATGCAAGCCCCTGAGTCCATTTTACGAGTCCCGGCAGAGTGGAACTCGTTTCGTTTATCCGCTTCTACTCATAAGAAATTACTTTGCCGAAACGACTTTCCGAGGGAGTCAGAACGTGCAAAGAAATTAAGCTGTGCGGGATTTTAGGGTTTACACCTTTAATAGGGTTCACCGATTTAGATATGAAAAGTCTAAGTCTAATCTAATTGGATACGCATCTTGTTCAGCAATTTATTGTTATTCAACTCGGTTGAGAGCATCAGTAAAACCCTAATGTTTGTGAATTTGTGATTAATATTTAAAGCGTAATAGCGCAGAGCGCATGCACTGTTGTGTTTCGGTTTGAAGGACATTATAGCCAGTGTAACTACTGGATATAATGAGACACATCTTATGTCTATGGATGGCGAGCGCAGTGGAATGCCACACAGTACTTTGTAAGTCAAGGTGCTGGATGGTGTTGCTACTGTTTATGGGTGGTCGTATCGCTTACCATCAGGCGTACGGCATGCTCGTCTCGTCATTCAATGCAATAAAAAAAGGTTGCAGTAACCGCTGGATGCAGGCCGCTTTTGACAGGTCCGTCTGGAAATCTCTAGGGCCTATGTTCAGTAGTGGACGTCATGGGGCTGATCCTGGATAATAGTGTTTGATTGTTTATCGTATTGCAAAGCCCTGTTAATTTCGATTTATGAAAAGGAATAGCGACTTGGGCAAGAAGGGCTGAGCAATATCAAGCTGCCACTTTATGTCGGTCAGCGCGGTTTTACACTTAGTTTTCCACCTTTTAAAACACCAATTATATAATACAATTTGACTGCCTCGGTGGCGTAGTTGTATTGCGTACGCGTTACGAGTACAATTTGCGCGTTGAGGTCCTAGGTTCGAATCCTGGGTCGCGCCAAAAACATTGTGACTGGGTTTTTCCATCTTAAAAATTACTCAGTCGCAGCTTGGAGTCAGGAAGTTGGCGGTGTGATACCCCCGTGCCTAGGAAAGCACGTAAAGCCGTTGGTCCTGCGCCTGATCTCTCTCCGGTAATTTCGGATTGCCGTCTCACCGGGCTATGAGAGTGAAGGAATAGCGAGTGCACCTGTGTATTGCGCACACACTTGTGCACTATAATATCTCCTGCGTACCTGGCTGATCTCCGTTGAGATTGGCCGCCGTCGCCGAAATCGGCTAGGAAGGGATTATATAATACTATAATTATATTATTAAAACATCTTTTATAGATAATGCCATTATCGATGACGCACCCCACTACTGTCCTTAATCGCTTACTACGGTGAATATGGCTCTCGACTTGCGCTTGGATCTGGCCCCTTATCTCGCAATACCTCCGCTGAAAAAGTGGTGAGGCAAGTCTTCGTGGATGGCGTTACCTATAATTGATTTACTCTATGTTCCGATACTTCGTGCACTCGAGATAATATATACAAAATAAAACCACAGTATATCTAATACGAAATGTAATATTTCTTAAGTGTTACACAACGCTATATAAGACAGGTCTTAATATCTGTTTCTAAAAATATAGGTCTATTTCAAACGAAGACCATCTTTTTCTGGTAGGGATCAACCCTGACATGTTCAGAGTCAAACTCCTGTCCTAAACTTCCATATTAAGAAATTATTCCGATGAATCCTCCTTTAAAAGGATATTCATAAATATATGCAATGCAATGCAACCAACCCTGTATTATATACTGCCCACTGCTAAGCACGGGCCTCCTCTACTACTGAGAGGGGTTAAGCCTAAGTCCACCAAGCTGGCCTAGTGTTGGTAGACATCACATATCTTCGAAATTCTTAATATGGAGAATCCTCAGGTATATCGCTTTCCTCACGATGACTTCCTTTGCCGTTAAAGTGAAAGATAATTATCTTAAATAATTATAATTAAATAATTATAATTATTGATAAACAATACACACGTAACTTCGAAATGTCAGAGGTGCGTGCCTTTTGGGTTTTGAACCTGTGGGAATTGTCTCGGCAGACCGTTCCATTCCCAACTAGGCTATCGTCCACATATATATACATAGGGGAATATATACAGACAGCTAGAATTTACACACACACCCACACAGTCACGCCTTTTATCCCCGAAGGGGTAGGCAGAGGCGCAACTAGTGCACTCGCCGTGCGTATTCCGTCCCGTGATGTGATAGGGGTCGAGCTTATCGCCATATTGGGCACAGGTTCCAGACTCCGAGCTGATACTGAATAGAAATATCCAAAATTACTTTGCCCGATCCGGGGTTGGACTCCGCAACCTCAGCATTGCAGTCGTACCGTAATACAACTACGCCACCGAGGCAGTTAGAATTTAACATGCATATAATTAGCCAGCTGCATAACCCACCGTATACATCAGTAGGTAATCATAATTTCGGTTTGGTATTAGTGTTCCCAGTCGCAACTACGCTGATTAGTTTGAATATGGACTCAAATCACGATAATGGACGGCGAAAACCGAAATGTCGGCGTGATGAAATCGAAATTCAGCGTGGGAATTGCGTAATTTACTACGAACCTGTTAATATTATTAATTAATATTATGTATTTTAGGTAATGTTTTATTTATTTATTATTCTTGTAACTTTAATATTGTGTGAAGTCAAATTCAAAGGATCATTATAAGGCCACAAGGATAAGATTCGTAAGAGTCATTGAAAAGTTAATTATGTAAATTGTTTGATTATCTCCAGAAATAACAAACCAATCTGCTACTGATTTTCGATCACAGATCAACAATTAATCAATCAATCAGTCTATCGCCGTCCACTGCTGAAACGATGGAAACCCAAAATTCCAATTATTGGGAATCAATCGGTATCCTGAACTGATATAAAATTATACTTCAATCGAACAATAAAATCGTCGATACGTAAGTTTACAACTGGGATGTGTGTTTAGAAAATTGCACGTGAAACTCGATTGCGTTCCCATGCAAAGTTCACTGCCGAACTTTGTGCATCTCGCAAAAGAGTTTTTACGAAAGAACTCAGTGTGCACTTCACTGCAATCGAGTTCTCTTTAGATAGAGTTCCGCATGAATCGAATGTAAGAGCATTCGAATATGCGGGCGTCCGTTTGCCCTGAGTCTGCAGGTAACCGACACAACACGCTTGAGACGGTTCAGTACCTAAGACGGTTCAACAAATATAAGTCTTGTTCTGCTGAAGGGTTTTATGCGGTTTCAGTTTAGCTGTAATATGGGTTTAATATCATCAATGATATAATTATTCGTGTAGAAAAACGGATAGGGTAATGTAAAAAGTTTAAGATTTACAGTAATCCGATGGTCTTTTGTGTATGGGGCCATTAATGCTATGCCTTTGAAAATGTTTTCACACACACACACACACTCACGCCTTTTATCCCCGAAGGGGTAGGCAGGGGCGCAACTAGTGCACCCACTTTTCGCGGTGCGTATTCCGTCCCATGATGTGATAGGGGACGAGCCTATCGCCATTTCGGGCACCAAATTCCACGTCAAAATGTTTTCGTAAAATAAAAATAATATTTTATTGTAAAAAAAGCGTGGGGTGCTATTTAAGATATTATCAAAATGATATATAATACTTCTACTCATATTATCTGTCAATAAAATATTTATAACTATTGTCACCATGCACCCCACGCTTTTTTTACAATAAAATACATTTTTTCTTATTTACACTATTCTTAATTCAAATTTATTTTCTATTTTTTTAGTTGGATTTTCTATAAAGCGTGCTTTTTAGTTTTTTTAAACTATTATTTATTTTTTAATTTTTTAGTTCTGTTCTACTATTGTCCAACAATTGTCACTAAAAATATATAAATTGACAAAAATCTCATTTTGAAAATTGAATAATGGCATAATCTTATCAAATTAGTGTATTGTTATCGGTCCTCGACAAACCTACAAAGTTTGTCAAAATCGCGCCCAAAGGAGTCGAAGTCGGAGAGTTACAAACATACAAACATACATACAAACATACAAACATACAAACATACATACAAACATACAAGTGAAGCTAATATAAAGCGTGTAAAAAAAGATAATCATGCTCCAGAAAATCCTTACATAAGAACTTGTTTGAGTGAAAGTTTTTTTCGCAATCGGGCTTAGCAAACTTCGGTAACCGTTTTTAGATGATCTTCGCTACATTCGGTATGAACTTTTGTCTTAGACGGTCTGTCGGTCTTAGTTCTCTGCGGTTTCTTCGCTCACGACGTTGTGTTAAACTTGTTGGGAACTCGAACAAGCATCTACGGTAAACAGCGAATAGATAAGATTTGCCGTAATTAGCTCCCGAGTTTGTACTATTTAATAGGTAACCTGCGTGATAAGGAATTGCTATTGCGCTTCGTATTTTTAAGTCGAGTTTGTTGTTAATTAAATATTTGTTTAAATTTTATTAAGTCTTCATAAAGCAATGAAAGAGTTTCTAACTTTATGGCTAAAGGCCGTTGGTGCTTACGCTCCTAAACAAATGTTTATGTGATCCGCAAATATTTACTTTGGGTTTGTACTTATGTTGGACTTGTGGAACCATCCATGTCACAAAATAACCATATCTTACTATAGGATCAAGATTAATTTATATTATGTTAATTATGCATAGGTATCACGAACTCTTCAATAATCTATACTCCATCGGTTTAAGTATTTAACTTTTGTAAACAAATCATAAAAAAGTTATAAATAAATAAGCGCCAATACAATTGATTATACTAAATAACAATACTTTTATAAAGGATCTCGATCTGTCAACTGTTAAAGAGCTAATACGATAGGCACGCTAAACATTTTTCCAATGGATCGTAATTTACAACCCTACAAAATTTTGATTATTTATTTCTTTGTTTGTTATTTCTGATAATTAGTTGTTGTTAGTTATTTATTTTGTTTCTAAAGTGAATATAATAATTTTAAGTGTTTGTTGTACATACACCGTAGTTTCATTGACACAACATTCGTCGTAAACACTTTCGTAAGAAAATGTTGACTACCCGGGAATCATGTCATTTTTTGTTTCCATTTAGTTAAATACCTAAACCGATGAAGTATAGTTTAATCAATTAATAACTTTCGGAAAATGGAATTTACAGCTTTTCATAATTGTCTTGCAAAGTGTGTCGATATGGATCGTAATTATGCCTCCATATTGCTAATATTATTTTTATCATAATTGCATCCACGTTTTTACGGCTACACGGACTGTAGACTACAATGTCTAGAAGTTCCCGATTCGAATTTCAAATCGGGTTTGGATCCTCTAGAATGGATTGGCCTTAGTGATTTCGATTTCTGCAATATGCGCGAAAAAGGGCGTTCTGCGAACCTCAATTTGGAGTGGAATAAGGGCCACATTGCTGTAGCTAATAAATGCCTTTATTTGAAAATTACTTAGCCTTTATCAAAGATTCTTTCAAAACGTACCTATCATCTATAAAACTTACACTTGTTACTGATTACATGTTACGGCTTGTTTCAAAATCTGCGAAATGATGCAAATGCATTTGATTATCGGTTCTGAAATTAGAGCTGAGATCAGAAAGAACTTTACAAGCTACTGCGTTAAGTTAAGCTATAGTAGCAGGTTGTTTGTAGTGACGTAGATTTGATATGTATCTTTTAAATGAGTTTGGTGTTTGTTTCTGGAATAACGTCTTTTTACGAGGGACTAAGTTTGTTTTGTTTAATGTTGACAATAATTACAATGATGATGTACTTGTATTAATAAAAGGTCTATTTATTTGACAGTTATTGAATTAAATACCTGTTGTAACTACTACTCATTTAATTACCATTTGTTTGAGAGCATAGATTAGAGTAGACTTTTGTATTTGGCCGGCTTATACATTTATGTGTTAACAGCAAGTGGTGTAATCGGCTCTTATATGACGGCTGCGTAATATTTTTGAACACTAAAAAAAAATTGTTCTAAATCAACGAATGCATTTTTTATTTCTATTAATACACTGGTGGTAGGTCTCTCATATGTAACAGTCCGTCTAGCTGGGTACCAACGCAATGTCTATTTCTACCGCCAAACAGCAGTGTGCATGCACCGTTGTGTTTTAGTTTGAAGGACATTGTAGCCAGTGTAACTACTGGACCTAATGAGACTTAACATCTTATGTCTCGGGATGACGAGCGCAGAGGAATGCCATACAGTACTTTGTAACTCAAGGTGCTGGATGGTGTTGCTACTGTTTATGGGTATGCGTATCGCTTACCATCAGGCGAACGGCATGCTCGTCTCGTCATTCAATGCAATAAAAAAAATGTCATCTAACCGCACCGAACCACTATTGGTCAAACTTTGGATAATCTGAACACTGAATTTTCAAATCACGTCACGTAAACTGATATTTGACATTCAATTCTACTTGGAGCTGAGAATTCCATCACGTAACATCAAATTTATGTATTTCGATTTGTTTCGCTGATTTAGATCCCAACTCGCAACGTTCTGAAACTCGAGTTAGGTACAATTCCCATGTGAAATTATATCTGAAAACATTGTAGGCTGTTATAGTTTATCAGAGATGCTACTAGGGCTGTTAAATTTAAAAGCCTCTTGAAAAGTTAAAGACTAATCTATATTTCTGAAATTTTCGTTATCTCTTATAAATATCGGATATAATATATTATTTTTAACCACGTATGCATAAATAATCGAAATCCTTTTTATCCGCACCCCTATCATCTATTGACGCCATAGTTTTCATAACAAAGAATAATCAATCTATAATCAAATTATATTATAACAAAAAAAATACCGATTTTTTTCTTCGCGACAACCCTATCATCCAACATGTTGGAAACAAAGCTGTGGAAATAAATCTATTTGATTGCATGCATGATCACCGACGAGCGGTGCTGCACGCCTTTTAGCATCGCATGTGTTGCCAACAATTTTGCAAATAGCCTGGTTTGAGTCTAGTTAGATTTTGTGATAGCGCAAAACTATGCAAATTAGTTTTTTATGCCAACAGGAGCGCCGTGCGTGAGATGAGCGCCTTTATAACATAAAAATGTTTATGGAGTTTGGAAAATGGTGGATGTTTTAACATTATTCTTTGGTATAAAAGGGTAAAATTAATTTAATAAAGTGAAATGTATTATATGCGTTATGGATAAAATGACGAATGTCGACCCGCATAATATGGTTGGTAACAACTGTACGAAATAATTTGTATGTGATGGCAGTTTTTGGACGCATTTATAAGTTTAGTAAATTCGTATGACTGCAAATATAATATGAAATTAAGAACCTCTTTAATAAATCCTCCGTTAATAAGTAAGCTAAAAGTGTAAGAGAGATTAGAAGAGATTGCAAAGAATTACTAGTAACAACTCAGAACTATTGAAAGTTATTATGCTGAAATGCTCGGATTAATAAACACAGAAGAAAAAGTTATTGCTAAGGACACAAAATTAAATAGCTACGACATTTTTTGAACGTTTTCGCTACTTATGTGCCTGACTGTACCTACTTCATTGCGACGACACCTTTTTAAAAAGAAACCACAGCGTAAATCTTGATTTCTTTCCCCAAGAACAATGTCTTCAAGCTATTAAGAATTGGCCATTATAAAATTTTCGCAGTTTGATTTAAAGATTCGCATACAAAGAGTCTGGATAAAGGCAAATAAACATACACACACACACTCACGCCTTTTATCCCCGAAGGGGTAGGCAGAGGCACAAATAGTGCACCCACTTTTTGCCGTGCGTATTCCAGCCCATATCGGGCACAAATTCCAGACCCCGGGCTGATGCTGAATAGAAAAACTGAATATCACTTTGCCCGACCCGGGGATCGAACCCAAGACCTCAGCATTGCAGTCGTTCTGTAACACAACTACGCCACCGAGGCAGTCACAAATAAACATCATTGTGTTTAAGTAACGAAGCATTGGTTCGTACTTCGTAGCGTTTACGAGCACCCTTTGTTACTGTTGTGAATGTTACTGAAAGAAAAATGTATTGAAAACAGGGCAGGTATTCTGTTCTATGTAAAAAGTTTGAGTGGTGGTGGTCGTATTGTGGTTCAGTATAATTAATATAGCTGATGAAAGAATAATGAAGGCATGCAAGGTGGTAGGATATACCTTTTAGCCGTTCGGATAGCTACCACCATGTACAGTCAGCAGCATAAGTAGCTGAACAAATACAAAATTTCAAATTGCCTACATACTTTTGTGTTCCTACTAATCTATTTTTTTTCTCTTCACAAAAGTAAAATAATAAAGATTTACTTTACTTCAAACGAAGAAAAAAAAACCGATTAACTTAACGCGTATATGAGCGATTTGAAATTTTGTTTTTGTTCATCTACTTATGCTGCCGACTGTACACAAAGTGTTGAAACCTGCCACTGTGGCCCACGTAATTGTGCCGCGTAATGGGATCAATCTGTATATCCGATTAACCAGGAAGGCATAAATATGGCGACCAATGGGGGTCAGTCGACATTCTATCTGGCCCGCTTACCATCAGGTGCAGAGGAATCACTTTGTCCGTTTAAAAAAAATGTCTGAACACGCACTAAGCCAACGTGGTGGATTAAGCCCTAAACCATTTTTGCTAGCCGTGCAGCATTTATATAATACAAGGCTGGTATTATCTCTGTAAGGTAGACAGACGACTTGATAAAGGTCGCGGGAACACGCTGGATGCAGGCCGCTTTTGACTGGTCCGTCTGGAAATCTTTAGGGGAGGCCTATGTTCAGCAGTAGACGTTGTGTGGCTGATGATGATGATGATTATATCTAGAATAAGGCTGGTACCTATCGCGGTTTTTTATACAATTTTTCTCCCAAAGTTTCGAAGGCTTTGTAGCACTTTGTGGTCACGGGGTGGACTATGGTGTCGGTGGTGCGATAAGTTAGTGTTAAAAATCTACCTTTAATTTTGAATTATAGAATTTTAAAGTAATTTTTTGCGGTCCGATCTACGCGGTATGAGCTTAAAATGTCTTGAGGTCTTGCACAACCCGGGGAGCACGAAGTGCTGCAAAGCCTTTGAAACGTCGAGAGATAATAAAATAAATAACCGCGATAAAATCCTTAATAGTAGTTTAATTTCAATCTTCTAGAGATCTCTAAAAGCGCATCGCATTGATCTGCGAGTGATTTAGAAACATTGGAGGTTTAACAATAGCGTTTATTTGTCGACCGCAAGCTCGGCTCGGCTCATAAATTACCCCACCACTCTATCCTTCCTACGGACGTATCAGATGGAGCGACATTACCGAACTGAGCGGGTATAGTGGACAATTATTTCTGGTTGTTTTAATAATAGATTTGTCGTCTTTAGGTACAAAAATACAGGTTTCGAAATTTAGGAAATATTCTTCAGTTAGTTTTTGTGGAGGGGTGTAGGATATTTTCTTTCTTGGTTTTAATAAAAAAAAAACTCTTATGTGTAGGGACTGGTGTCTTTTTAGTTTTAAACTTTAATGTTCATTTTTACCTAATTATATTTAATTTTTACACTTCCTCCATATTGATTTGTATTGATGAGTTACGTTCCGGGGTTAACCAGTATGTATTCAATAAGATCATCATTATCTCCAGCCTTTAGAAATCCACAACTGAAAAAAGGTCTCCCATAAAGATTTCCAGACCAACCTTATAGAAGCGGCATGCGAGCGGCCTGCATCCAGCGAGTTTATGCATTAAATAATGTTCATCATCAGCATTTTAGCCACATGCAGGCCACTGCTGAACATAGGCCTCCCCTAAAGATTTCCAGACGGATCTTAAAAATAGACATTTTCATTCTGCAATAATAAAATTTTATGCAGTCAAACTTATGATGTATGGGTACTAAGGAGACACAATCTAGAATTGAAGTCTGTTATATTATGGTGGCTGTGACTTCACCAAGTGGCCCAACGGAAGATCAGCGCTGGCTTTATTGTCAGCATATGCCGAGTTGGAGCCGTTTTGTGACAACTTTAATTTTAAATGTTTGTTTTGTCTTTATATACCTATATTTACTTTATTGAAACAAATTAACTGCTTTTCTTTTTTTCTATACCAGGTCATCAAGTGGACGATTGCCTAGTTTGGAATGGAACGGTCTGCCGAGACAATGTCCGGAGGTTCAAACCCAAGGCACACACCTCTGACTTTTCGAATCAATTATCGTTCGCTTTTACGGTGAAGGAAAACATCGTGAGGAAACCTACATACCTAAGAATTCTCTATAAGAATTTCGAGGATATGTGAAGTCTGCCAACCCGCACTAGGCCAGCGTGGTGGACTAAGGCCTGAACCCTCGCAGTAGGAGAGCAGGCTCGTGCTCAGCAGTGGGTAATATATAATACAATGCTGATTGCATTGCATTGCAGGTCATCTGTCCTTGTACATGGGCGTTCAACGCTGCGCTTGCAGGACGTGGTCTCCATTCGAAAACTTTTTTGCCCTATCATTGATGTAACGGTTTGTTTACTGGTGGTAGGTCTCTCATATGTAAGAGTCCGTCTGGGTGGGTACCACCGCAATGTCTATTTCTACCGCTAAGCAGCAGTGTGCATGCACTGCTGTATTTCAGTTTAAAGGACATTGTAGCCAACTAACTGTAACTACTGGACATAATGAGAGTTAACATCTTATGCCTCAGGATGACGAGCGCAGTGGAATGCCACACAGTACTTTGTAAGCCATGGTGCTGGATGGTTTTACTACTGTTTATGGGTGGTCGTATCGCTTTTAGGCAAACGGCATGCTCGTAACGTCATTAAATGCAATAAAAAAAATGTAAGATAAACCGGTATGATTCTGCTAACCGTGAACCTGAACGAACCTTCGTGTCTAATGTTACTTTGCCATGCCAGGAGGTAAAGAGTCAAGGTACTAGGTAAAAAGCCTTTAGTCAACATCGATGTAATTATTGACAACATAGGAAAGAAATGCTAATGAATATTTCGCCTGATGTGGACAAGAAAAACGCTGTATGTATAAATTACGAAATTGTAAAAGTTTGGAAAGTTTTTAACGTGGCCGAATAATTCAAGAGGAACCCTAATTTAAACAATGACGTCGGATGTGTTTCCGGGGAGCATTTCATTAAAGAAGTTTTATGAAGACGAACATGATCTGAGATTCGATACGTCTTGTATAGGGAAAGGAATTGCATACGTTTTATGGGAGACATTTTTGACATATCGTGTATCTTACGCGTGTTTAAAGATGGTGTTTGCTTTTAAAGTCTCGTACACCATGCTCGTACATTACAAAAAACAAATCCACATCACTCCTTTATCCCCAAAAGGGTAGGCAGACGTGCAACCAGGGCACTCACTTTTCGTGAGAGGGGGCCTATCGCCATATCGGGCACACATTATAGATTCCGGACTGATACTAAGCAGAAAAACCAATATCACTTTGTCCAAACCGCAATTCGAACCCAGGCCTCAGAGCGGTGTTGTATCGCGAACGCAATACCTACTACAGTGCCACCGAGGCAGTCATCACTGGTATAAAACCAACTCTTATAAAACTTAACAGTATTGTACGTCGTTCTCGTCGTTTTCTTGCGGCGCAGTGCTGCCACCCTGGTAATCTTAACATAATATAAAACAAAGTCGCTTCCCGCTGTCTGTCCCTATGTCCCTATGTATGCTTAGATCTACAAAACTACGCAACGGATTTTGATGCAGTTTTTTTTAATAGAGTGATTCAAGAGGAAGGTTTATAATATGTATAATACATGCATAATATAGTAGAGAAATAATTGATATGTTCTATTGTGACTGCGAGTGCCTTTCTAACAAAAGTCGGGGATCTACTTATACTGGACGGAAAGGCGTTTTCTACCAAAGTGTTGCTGATCGACCATATTGCAAGATCTCTCGATCTGTATCAGTATATTGTCGCCTTGTACTTGCAATTATAAACGGATACTGTTAAAAATGTATATTTAGTTTGTATATAAAGTAACTTTCATACAGGAAAATCTCTAATGTGGGACAAGCCGCGGGCAAAAGCTACTATGAAAAATAAAAACTACCCGGAGTGATCGCCAACAAAGTGCACTATGTATTTCGTTGGCCATTTTAAAGGTTTAAAATTGGAATCATAGTATGGTATTTATTCGGAATTCCGATTCAGCCTGTGGCCTTTAGTTCTGCTGACGTGTAATATAATATGTAGATATTGTCCGCAATGATCGCATTCTTTGTCAATCAATATCGTTTTCGTCCTATTCAGCTTGTTTATTGTTTTTAATCTAAAATTTTATTCTGTCACACTCAGGTGTGCCATGGTAAATAAATAAAAAAATTAACGAAATCATTCGGTAATTAGCAACGGACAGGGTCTGGGCATTAGGGTCGACCCTCAGAATTTCAAAAATAAAAGGTAATGGACAAGTATAATTAGGCAGCTTTTGGAGTTTGTGTATTATTCCGGGTTCGGAGACAATTGTAACCCTTTTGCAAAGAGACGGATTTAATTCCAAATATAGAGTTATTTAGATTTTAAAGTAATTTGGGTAAACGTATTTATCCTTTTTGGGATATGAGATTAGGGCTTAGTTTTCTTTTGTGTGATCTATATTTTGTGAATTATTTTGATTTGATGTTTTATCCGAAGATAAGGTACACGCAACACTATTGCTTGATTTTTGTGGCTTGGTGAGACTATACTAACCACACACTCGCAACTGCAACTTCTGTAATCTAGAATCTATAATGGCACGCATTTAATGACAACGAAGATTGAAGCTCGCTCTCTAGAAATGTTATTAGTCTAAGAGGTCAATAACCCACAATGAAATTAATCTTACTGGATTCGATCGATATGTCAAAATTAGGAGTTGATGAAGGTTCTGACAACTTGATCGAATGTGAAATCCTAGAATAACGTCAAATTAGATACCTTAAAATTGAGATCAAAAATGCAAGTAGAATTTTACTTCAGTTGCCTATTTTTACTTTAATCTCTTTTATTAGCAAGTTTTATGTCAGATCAGAGTAGTAAAGCTACTAGGAAGTCTCGTATTTTAAAAAAGCCTTTGAAATAAAAAAAATAATATTTAAAATAGTAATCTGAAGACTTATTTGGATCAACGTAGCTTTTTATTGAAACGTTAACTTTTTAATGCACTCATTTATTCGATCCCAATTTAACTCGAAACCAATGAAAACAAACGATTAATCGTATGAACATTAAACGCTTTAACCAATTCCAAAATTTATTAAATCCCGAAGTCGCGTTCCATTCTTGCAGTCAAAGGTTTGCAGATAGGGCGCCTCTAGCTAAATTACTAGGAATTAATAATCGGACTCTCCGGTTAATTAAGATCGGCTTGAGGGTGCCTGTGACGTCAGATAGCCCGGGATCCAGACACGAAGCCCAACTTTCCTGGCCCATTATGACCGCACAAAGGATCGAATGAAACTTATAAAAACAATTATTGGTTTCTTTACTTCTATTTTCTACTACAATTTATACTTTTGTGTATAAAGTTATTAGTTGTAATTGATTTTGTTAGGGTGTAAGGTTTTTTTTCTAGCCTTTAGCAATTCTCAAAATAATATAAATGTTTTACTGCTTACTAATGCATTAAGTACTCCTCCCCCCAAAATGGCGCAATTGTGTAGTTTTAAACGCTATCTCATCTATATTTATAATACATACAAAAAATATATATTATATTTCTGTAATATACTGTTACTTGTTTAAAATTTACTGCCTCGGTGGCGTAGTTGTATTATGTTACGACTGCAGTGCTGAGGTCTCGGATTCTATCCCTGGGTCGGGGAGTGATATTGGATTTTTCTATTCAGTATTAGCCCGGAGACTAGCATTTGTGCCCAATATGGCGATAGGCTCGCTCATGATAGGGAGCAATCATGGGACGGAATACGCACGGCGAAAAGTGGGTGCATTAGTTGCATCTCTGCCTACCCCTTCGGAGATAAAAGGCGTGAGTGTATTGTATATTACACACACACACTCACGCCTTTTTTCCCTGTAGGGGTAGGCAGAGGCGCAACTAATAGACCATAAGTGGACATTGCTCGCGATAATTTTGTGATGATAAAATCGTATTAGACCTTGGTAATATTTCGTTGTATTATCCAAAATTTTACTAGAAGAGAAGGCCTATATACATAAAATTTCCTGAAAATCCTTTTTGTTTACGAAGTGGGTATAAATAAATGCTTAATATTTATTAGCGTTATTCCCAACGTTTCTCGAATGCTTCCCTGTTTATAACAAAGTTATATCATATATCCCTTTCTAGCCGATTTCGGCCACGGCGGCCAATCTCAACGGAGATCAGCCAGATACGCAGGACATATTATAGTGCACAAGTGTGTGCGCAATACACAGGTGCACTCGCTATTCCTTTTACTCTCATAGTCCGGTGAGACGGCAATCCGACATGACCGGAGAGAGATCAGGCGCAGGACCAACGGCTTTACGTGCTTTCCGAGGCACGGGGGTATCACACCGCCAACTTCCTGACTCCGAGCTGCGACTGAGTAATTTTTAAGATGGAAAAACCCAGTCCCAATGTTTTTGGCCCGACCCAGGATACGAACCCAGGACCTCAGCGCGCAAATTGTACTCGTAACGCGTATGCAATACAACTACGCCACCGAGGCAGTCATATTATATATAACAATATATATATAGCAAAGTTATTGATATACCAAGTTGTGATATCTTGGATACTTATGATTTAGTTTTGGATTGACTTTGACGTGAATGTTTCATAAACTATTAATTTATCAACTATTCAATGAAAATTAATATCGTACTCTGTAATGGACACCATACCTTTACTATGAAGAAACAATTCGTATAACTGGACATCGAATTGCAATAAATATGTAATTTGTTTTTTATATTTATTTTAAATACCTCGCTAGCATAGTTGTATTGCGTGTGCGGTACGACTATCACCCTATAGTCTCCAGTTGGAATCCCAGATTAGGCTAATTATATAGGGTAATTCTGCTCAGTATAAGCCCGGAGTCTGGAATTTGTGCCCGATATGGCGAAAGGCTCGCCCCCTCTCACATCATGGAACGAAATACCCACGGCGAAAAGTGGGGGCACGCTAGTTGCGCTACTGGCTACCTTTTTGGGGATAAAATGCGTGAGTGTGTGTGATGTTTATTATAATAGACCTGATTGTAAATACAGTGTAGTTTTCACCTCTGTGTTTTCACCGTATGCTGAACGATCGGTAGTACCCGCTTAGTACATACATACATACACACACACTCACGCCCTTATCCCACAGGGGTAGGCAGAGACTATTGAGCGCCACATGCTACGATGTTGACACACCTCTTTCGCCTCTTCCACATTCATAGTTCTTTCCATACATTTTCGTCGGTTAAGGGTACTCCTGACCAACCCTTTTCGGAGAAGATCATTTATTTGGTCAGAGAACGTTCTCCTCGGGCGTCCCCTTCCAGCCGTACCATCCACATTCGCTCGATAAATACCCGCTTAGTTCCCTTAAAAATATGACTCTCGGCTTGTCACTGAGAACGCCCGAGTCCATTAAATTACAAAATCATACGTTCGGTGATCAATTTATATTTGGTACAAATATTATTTATTTGATTTACTGACATGAAAGTAGTTTTTTTTTTCATCGGTTAAAAACGAGTGCGGCTTGTTTACCAATATGAAATGCTAGGTACTTACTAGTTTATTTTCCGCTGCAATAGATAAACATACTTCACACAATTACGCCATTAGGGTATGTACAGTCAGCCACATAAGTAGCTGAACAAATTCAAAATTTCAAACCGCCTATAAGCGTTCAGTTCAATTAAAACCCTTCTTTTTCTTTGTGTGCAGTAAAGTAAATATCTTTTATTTTATTTTTGTGAAAAGAAAATGAAAATTGGTAACAGAAAAGTGTAGGGGTGATTTGAAGTTTTGAATTTGTTCAGTTACTTATGTGGCTGACTGTACGTTTTGTATCGCATTGATAGGCAATATATTAAAGCCACCCGGCCGCAACCCAGTTTAATATATAAGAGAAGACAATACAACTAGCTAAATTGCATCGAGCATCATGAACAGTGATATTGGAATAAGATTTCCCCGCGGGGCGTGAGCAATACGACTGTTATATTCAAATCTGCATTTCGAAACGTACTTCACATATCACAGATTTAATAAAAATTCCTCAGCATAGAGCTGAATCTCAGCTGTGCATCCGACGATCGATCTTCCTTTTATTTCGGAATCAAGATGTATTTCAGTTTTATTATCCCTCTTGATATTAGTGTGAAAATAGCGATAGAGTTAAGCGATCGTAAAGTAATGCGCGTCAACGCCCAAATGGAAACAATCGTTTAGGGAGTCAATAAAATCCTCGAGTGAACTATCGCTAAGCCCGTGGAGACATTCGGCGAAGTAACTTGAGCCGTGCAAATGAGCAAAGCGGGTAAGTGGCGCGCCGTAGGCGTTCCGGGCTGGAGCAACCCGCTAAGTCTTCTCTAAGTCGAATCCGTCATTATTATTCCGTGAAACGAAGCCTTAGGTACAAGTGGGGCTACACCTGCGTCCCACTCGCGTACAAATAACCGCGTAAACCTGACAAATTGCATCACATTCATATCGGTCACGAGTTGCCGTGATGCCAAAAAATTCGCGTCGCAAACTTAAGAGATTTCTCGGGGTCTCGACCTTTATTCGGCACATTTGTGGCGGTACACTCGTTTTTGTTGGGCTGACGCGGATTATATTCGGGACGGCGTTAATCTCTTCAAAAGGTAATGGTAATAAAGTTTTTGGGATGAGTCCGCGCTGAGTTTCTTGTTCGTTCTGTCTGGATTGTTTTTGGAGATTTTACTGTCACTACGGGTATTAATGTGAAATGTGAATAAACCTTCAACTTAGTTTATTTTTAATTACATATTTCATGGGCAAATGTACTTAGTATTCTAAAGCATATCTATATAATAACATAAGAGTTTGCGAAATGAAACGTTCTAGAATTGATACTAGAATATTTTTTAACCGACTTCAAACAAGGAGGTTCTATATTCGACCCCTATGTATGTATGTAAGTTTGTATGTTCGCGATTTTCTCAAAAACTACTCATCCGATTTGGATTCGTTATTCAAATGTATATTTCTCTGGGAAGGAAATGTATATTTTTAGTATATAATTTATTAGGATCTGATGAAGGAAATGATGAAGATCTTCAGAGATAGACAATGGAACTATATCTATGATGTATTGTTTACACCATTCTATAATTAACTAACAAAAAAGCAATAAATATAAGCTTTTCAACAATAAATAACACCGACTTGAAAACCATTACAAATCAAAAAATAATTAGACAACGACTCCAAATATACGTATATAAAGTTAAGCTATTTTTTGGTTTGTAGTGGTTTTGAAGTCAGTTTTATTTTTTGTAAAAAGTTTATGTAGGGTCCATATCATTTCTCACACTGTGATATATGGATATAAACTTACTTATGAAAAATTGGCAGTTCTCAGACTCAATTTATTCGTTCATAATAATATGAAAGTTGGTAAAAAATCTATATATTGCAATACATAACACCAGTAAATTTTAAACCCAACAATAAAATATTTGTTAGAGTTAACGCGATAGAAACTCCTTTATGAAGATATATCCCTGGGGAGGGAATAAATAAACTTACAAGACGGGAATACGAGGAGGGAAACACAATCCCACCTTTAGCTGTTGCCTGCACGATGTGTCAGCAGTATGACATAAAGCGCTTGTTGTAAATAAGGGGGAAGCTTAAGTATCGTAAGGGGTTGCGCATACTAACGAAACTTCCTTGACAAAACTGTCTTCACATTGATATGCACATACACATAGACACAGCATCACGCCCTTCTCCCTTTTGAGGGGTAGGCAGAGGTGTGAGACACCCAAATTTCGCCAGCTAATTTAGGTCCCATGTAATACGAGCCAGGTCTATTGCCATTTACCGGGCACAGTTCCAGATTTCGGGCTGATACTGAGTAGAAAATCCCAATATCACTATGCCCGACCTGGGGATCGAAACTAAGACTTGAGACTCAGAACTGCAGTCGTACCTCAATACACGCCACCGAGGCAATCCTTTCATAAAGATAAAAGTCTGTGATGTGCGTTAGCCCTAATTATTAATGCTGAGCGATCACGCAGCATCGTAACACCTTAGTACGGTCCGTGGTTTAAACAATGCACTTCACTTAAACTGAAGATAAATTACACAAATTTTGAATTAATCGCTGACCTAGTTTAATCGAAGATCGCCCAGTTAGATACGTAACTATAATTGCAAAGTGCAAAACGGGTTCATTTCAAAGGAACCGGTAGTTTCACTAAGAGATTTAGTGCTAACTGTTATCGGTGCTGTGTAATCGTTTAAACGATGATCATTGAAGATGTTATATTTTGTTAGATTTGTTGACAGACTCAATTTAAATGGTTTCGAATTACCATAGTAAAATATGCGATTTTTTTGTTGTAAAAATAAGAGATTTATAGCGCGATGTTGGAAAGTAGTTATGAATTAGATTGTTCCGCTAAGGTTTCGTTTCCCGAAACGTCGCGAGATAATATAAATTAAAAAACCACGATGAAATCCATAAAACAATTTTATTTTAATAGTCACAATTTTTTGGTTAATAAGGCACAGCTAATTTCGCTTTATTAATGACTAAAAATTATTAAATGGTAATAATATTAAACAAATAGAGCGTATTGAAGGACAAGACACCCAGTCTTAATTCTACGAGAATTTACGGGCTTGGCATAAAAGCAAAGAAATAGAGCATATTCGATCTCCATATAAACACAAATAGTAGTGACTATTTCTAGTGTGTGCTATGGGACCAAAGTTCCCAGAGTTTCTGATATCTACGACACAACGAAACCTGCGGAACGAGCGCAATGTCACTGTTGGGTGTATTTATTTGTTCTAATTGTAAAAGTTTAGACGGGTGTTTGTCATATAATTACATAATAATTAATTAATTACTTTGAATATTAATAAATAACTGCATATATGTAGGAATTAATGTAAATTTTTATGTAGAAAATCATAGCTAGTATTAATAATGTTTGCAAATTGTTTTGTGATTATAGTTCATTTTTTACTTTTATTTTTATTTTTATTGCATTGCATGACGAGACGAGCATGCCGTTCGTCTGATGGTAAGCGATAAGACCACCCATAAACAGTAGCAACACCATCCACCACCTTGACTCACAAAGTACTGTGTCGCATTCCACTGCGCTCGTCATCTTGAGACATAAGATGTTAAGTCTCATTATGTCCAGTAGTTACACTGGCTACAATGTCCTTCAAACTGAAACAAAACAGTGCATGTACACTGCTGCTTGGCGGCAGAAATAGACATTGCGGTGGTACCCACCCAGTCGGACTCTTACATATGAGAGACTTACCACCAGTAAGCAGTTACTTATGTTTTATCTATAAAAAATCCTGTTTTCGTAAAAAAAAAAACGATTTATTAAAGGTTGTATATGTAAACACACGAAATAAAGAACATTAGCCAGTTACTTAAAACAGGTTGAATTTAAAATATTTATTTAATTTATTAAAATAAGTTCTCAGCGTTACTGATCTCAGTGAAATATGATTTTGAGAGAATATGCGAAAAAGTATTAAAATACGTCTACAATTCTAATATTGAGAACATTAGAATGATATAAAGTGCTCCAGTAATAAAAATATCCAGATGATACGCAAATACGATCCGAGATGGAATGGGATATTAAATTCAAATTGACAGATGTTTAAGGTGTTACTTAGAATAGGTTTTGAGTATGGAAAAGTAATGAAGGATTTTTAAGTAATTATAAATTCCCCTATTTAACTCTAAAGTTTTTAATCACATTGACATCATATATAAACATTTGATTAGATAAGGAGGTGATAGATAGATAAATGGTATGAGAATTTGAATGGTAGGGGTTTCACATCCCATAACTACGCTCTTCCTCGTGGCCTGGTACCCTCAACCTTTCCAATAAAATACTGGTACTAATCTATACTAATATTATAAAGAGGAAATATTTGTATGTGAGTATGTTTGTAACGAATAAACTCAAAAACTACTGAACGGATTTCGATGAAATTTGGCACATTGGTAGATCATGTCCTGGATTAACACATAGGCTACTTTTTGACCCGGGAAAATATTTTTATCCCAGAAAAACTATTTCACGCGGGCGAAGCCGCGAGCAGAAGTCTAGTCTAGTCTAGTAATATTATAGAGGAAAGATTTATATGTAAGCATGATTGTAACGAATAAAATCAAAAACTACTGAACGGATTTCAATGAAATTTGGCACACGGGTAGATCATGTCCTGGATTAACACATTGGCTACTTTTTATCCCGGGAAAATATTTTAATCCCGGAAAAACTTTTTCACGCGTGCGAAGCCGCGAGCAGAAGTCTAGTCAATTATAAGAACAATATTTATTTGTATCTATAAATATTTGTAATGGAGGATAAATATTAGGTTCCGGCGCGGTAAAATATTCCATATAATTAAATTAGAGAAACAATCATCATAAGGCATTGATATATAATGTTATAAGGGATTAGTTATTATGAAAATAATTTATTATTATTAGTCCAATAATAAATAATAAATTATAATTGAATAAGGCCTAAACCCTCTCAGTTGTAGAGGAGGCCCGTGCTCAGCAGTGGACATATAATACAGGGATAGTATGGTAGTCTAATAATAGGTATTACTTCGGGAATCCAATGTTTAAAGAAATTTATTCTCAAAAAAGACTGCAGTCACTTACATGAGAATACAATTTGCATAAAAGTAGACACGATATTGAACGTTGTCCGCACAATGATGCGCTTCCAACGAGTTTTCAGTTTGTACAGCTCCAAAAACACTAATATACCGCTCAAAAAGTTGATAAGCTATTTGCTACGAGGACAGTCTACGCTACGTGCGTAGCACTTACGCTACTTGCTACGAGTGTCAAGACCTGTAGCTTGTCTCAGAAATCGTGTAGTCAATTTGAAATGATGCGTATTTTTTTTAGTTTTCTTAATATTTTTCTTATTAGCAAATAATAAAACCGACTTCAAAACCACTACAAACCAAAAAAATATTTAACTTTATATATGTGTATTTGGAGTCGATGCCTACACTTACATACATACATACACACGGGTCGAATACTGAACCTCCTTTTTTTTGCACACGGTTAAAAAGGAGTTCAAATCTTGATTTTAATTGCACTTAAAGCCCGTCTGGGCTAACTACGATACCAAAAGACTTACATCTAAGTCAGAGTTTTTTTCCAATTTAGTTTTAGCAGGAAGGTAAGCATCTGCTATTTTGTGAATAATTAACGAATGCGTTACAGGGATTTTAATACGGTCGCCGGTTGCATCTTGTGATGAAATTGCCACCATTTGCAATGTAGATCAGACACAGACACTCCGGGATAACTTTGTCCCCGCAAGTAAAATGGTTTCTTTTGACTTTATTCCACAATTTTGCATGAAAATTGAGATGATTGTATTTCGTAATGTCCTCTAACTTTTGTTTGGAAAGATTTCCTCTGTTACTCATTTGATTAAACTTTGGAATTTTCTTTGTTTGTTTTGGCAGTGTAATGTTTCATTTTCTTTCTTCGTAGTGGAGGCCGCGTGTTCGATTTCTGTTTTGACGCTAATATTTGGATTTCCATATATTTGTTTTGGTAATAATATTATGGAATAATAGATTGTAAGTATACGGGGCAATTTTTTTTTCTCATGCCCATTTTACATAATATTATTTTGCAATTCAATAACAAAAAGCGGCGATAGCCTAGTTGGGAGTGGACTGGACGGCCGAGACGAATGTCCTCAGGTTCAAAACCCAAGGGCACGCACCTCTAACTTTTCTAAAAAAGTTATGTGTGTATTCTTTGCGAATTATCACTCTCTTTAACGTTGAAGGAAAACATCATGAGGAAACCTGCATACCCGAGAAGTTCTCTATAAGAATTTCGAAGGTATGTGAAGGCTGCCAACCCGCAATAGGCCAGCGTGGTGGACTAAGGCCTAAACCCTCTCAGTTGTAGAGGAGGCCCGTGCTCAGCAGTGGGCAGTATATAATACAGGGCTGGTATGGTATGGTAATTTAATGACCTTTGGTGTAGAAATAGGAATAGACAGCAGTATTATTCGCTTGAGAGTTTTATACATATCATATGTCTTAAATATGGTAAATGTCCTGACAATGAACGCTCATCAATCATTCATCATGAACGATCATTTTCATGATAATAAGGAAACACATGAGCATATCGCCATAATATTATGTAAAAAGTCGAATGTCCAGATAATTTACACTTCTTATTAAAAACCCTCATACATTTTCAATTTCTCAAGCCGGGATCCGAACCCCGTGACTCATCTCTGTTAACATTACCCAAGTACGCTGTTACGAGACCAATGAGAGAATTTTATGCACATAAGTTACAAGCGATAAAACATTCATCAGTTGAATGATACTATTCGATGCAAAAACCTTTTTACGTATTTTATTCAAAAGCTAGACAGTTTAAATAATGGTTGCGAACATCTGGCGATCGTTTGACATTATTGTCAATGACTTGTGACTTTTGATTGTTGACCGAATGGTGTCTTTGCAAAGGTCACGATTCACACTAAGTGCCGCATTGTCTATTTTTAGCGATGAGCAACAGTAACTGTGAAGCTTTTGTTCTTGTTTTAATGATGCAGTCATGCATGTAGTCAGTGAAATTTATTGGCATTGACACTAAAGACTTACAGTGTTATTACAAACAAGTTAAACACGCGATGAACATGTAACAAAAAATTCTTCTATTACAAATTCATGTTTAAGCATTGGTTAGAGTTAGGCATGGTTTAGACATTGTTAAATCGCGTCGAAAGTATTTTTGTAATAACACTGTCAATGTTTATGAATGTTTTTTTTTATCAAAACAAGTCTACTTAATATGCATGATATTTTACAAATAACGGGAACCGCTTCTTGCTTCAATACAGTCTAAATAGTACTTCATTGATTCTCAATAAGTAAACCAGGCTATGAATATACAGTTAGTCGATGTATATTATAATTAAGTCGGTGTACAGAATAAAAACACCACATCGTTGCTATATAAAACGTATTTAGCATTTAAGCATTAAACTTTCCAAGAACGGTTCCTCAGTACCTTTTCAGGTCGTCGACCCGTCTGGCGAAGGTTGATTAGACGAAATCTCCACTCAAGCCCGTATTAAATCATGTAGATTGCAGCCAGCTCTTGTCGGTAAATCCCAGGCCATTCTTACTTTTATTTGTATGATTATTTGTTGTTTATATGTTGTTTTTATAAAAGAAAAATTTATATATTTCGTAAGCTAATGCTGGATGTTTTGATCTAACTACAACCCTTATCGTTAGCAACATAGATGAACCATTTGACTGGAATAATTTTATCTCAGAACTTATTCGATAACATCATTGTTTTCTTCGTACACTTTCAATCAAAAAGCCTATGTAAATAGCAATAGGTATATAAAACAGCTAGGTTTTGCACACTTGAAACATCTTTCTCTGATTAGAAGTCCCGCTATGTATTTTTTGACCAAAAAATGTAATAATATTGTATTAATCCTCCTGGATTACTATGCAAACTTTATCTAAATACGTCCAAGGGTTTTTATGCTATTTCTAATAAACTTCAATCTTCATATACTGTCGCATTTTTATCAGTAAGATAAATCCTATTAACACTATAGCTAATTACCGACCACTTAAGCAATGGCCAACAGATCGAAATCTAAATTGGAAACTACAAGACGAACTTCTCGCGTAGTGACCGTGGAATATTAACACTTTTACAATTTCTGTTCGCAATTTGGTAGCTGGCGGCGAAATTATAATTAACCAGCTAACTCTGGCCAGCGTAAGAAGTGAGTTACCCGAACTACTATTGTTTTTAATGAATTCCGAACTTTTGGAAACTTCCAGCTACGAACATTACCTGCAGCTAATTCCAATGGCGAACTTTAACGATCCGATGCGCTAATTCGCGTGTCTGATCGAGTTATGTATTTTTTGTTAGCAAGTTGGTGCTGTCGCGAACGTTGTGCTTTCAATGGGTTTTGTTAGGCTCTTTTTAAACGGTATTTACAGGATTTGTAAATTTGTATTAAAATAGTTTCGTGTTTGTTCCTATCGTTTTTTATTTAAGGCCGAGTGAAATTTTATTCAGAAAACTTTTTGGTTGAATTTTTTGTTTGGTGTTTGAGTTTTTTTTCTTAGATGAGCACAGTCAAGTTGTTAATGATATAGAATAATTAAATGGCTTGTTAAAACGACAATATTTAGTGCAATGTCAGCTACTAGAATTGAAACGTGTTTTTTTTACTGTAGTTTTCAAAATTTTACGTTCTAAAGCAGTTTATCTATACTAATATATAAAGCTGAAGAGTTTGTTTGTTTGAACGCGCTAATCTCAGGAACTACTGGACCGATTTTGAAAATTCTTTCACTAATAGGAAGCTACATTACTTGTGAGTACTATAGGCTACTTTTTATCCCGGAAAAACTTTTCCACGCGGGCGGAGCCGCGCGAAATGCTAATTAAATATAAGTATTATAATTCTATAACTCAAGAATATTAACAGAGCTTGAAAAGTGTTCATAAATAGGGTTACCGACGAAAGCCGATCGCAGATTCTTTAAATCCTTAACTAGATTCGTCTAGAGGAGTCGGCAACACCATTTGTTTGCTTTAATAAATATTACCGCACTGCCTTATTACTGACTGCCTCGGTGGCGTAGTTGTATTACGGAATTTGTGCCCGATATGGCGGTAGGCTCGCCCCCTATCACATCATGGGACGGAATACGCACGGCGAAAGGTGAGTGCATTAATTGCACCTCTGCCTACCCCTTCGGGGATAAAAGGCGTGAGTGTGTGTGTGTGTGTGTAATAAATATTATGAATCTGTGATTTAAAAGATACCGAAATGTTTATTTTCTTAAAAGAAACGAAGATTCTCTATAAAATGTATAAATATATGATAGTTGTAACACTGCGTCGGTAAACAAACACGAATTCTATTTAAAAAGGAAAATTACGACAGCTTCCTAACTTAAAGCAGTATTTTTAGAAAATTCTAATCAGAATAAAAATTATGGCCTTAGAATACTGATAGATTCCGAGCAATGTGATATGAGATATTTATAGGCTGCATTTTTTCACCCTTAAATTCATTGAAATCTATTTCGATTAATTTATCTAGAAATATTTCCCCAAAAAATTCCTAAAACGCCATTAAATAGTGACGTAATAAAGATTAAGCAAGAAAGCACTTGATTTGTAATCCGCTTTCAACTAAAACGGCCATCGGTTCCGAGTCTTTTCAGCTAATCCATTAATTCACACTCTCGACTATAGACTTTACTCTGAGTATAGACTAGTCAGATCGCTAGTCGGCCATGCGTAAGACGAAATCATTCCGTGCGGCTTGAGTCAAGCCAGCGCACTGTCTCGCAGCACTGGCGCGTCCGACCGTGTAATCGTGTGCTCGTAATATTGGCATGGACAAGTCATTGAGGCTGTAAGAGGTTTAGTAAATTGTGCCCTATTTGGTTGCAATGCAATGCAATCAGCCCTGTATTATATAGTGCCCACTGCTGAGCACGCGCCTCCTCTACTACCGAGAGGGGTTAGGCCTTAGTCCACCACGCTGGCCTATTTGGTTAGTTGGTGGAAAATTATAATTACTGGCTGATTGAGGAGAAATTCCTTTTTAAAAATAAAAGAAATATCTATAAATTACCTGTTCCGCAATTTTCAAGAGAAGTAGGTACATATCTGAAAACGGGCCAAAATTCTTACCAAGATAGTTTATATAATATATTTGGATAGAACAACCAAAAACTAGATACAGCGGCGATAGCCTAGTTGGGAGTGGAAAGGACTGCCGTGCTGTCCGCAGGTTCAAAACCCAAGGGCACACACCTCTGACTTTTCTAAAAACATATGTGAGAATTCTTTGTGAATTATCGCTCGCTTTAACGGTGAAGGAAAACATCGTGAGGAAACCTGCATACCTGAAAAGTTCTCTATAAGAATTTCGAAGGTATGTGAAGTCTGCCAACCCGCAATAGGCTAGCGTGGTGGACTAAGGCCTAAACTCTCAGTTGTAGAGGAGGCCCGTGCTGTGAGCAGTATATATAACACAGGGCTGGTATGGTAACCAAAAACTAGCCGTTCACAATAAATCGTTTAATTTTAAAGTTCTCCGATTTTGAGATTTAGTTAATTTTATTTTCCTTAATAGTTACACTTAAAATGAACATTTAAAAAAATAAGTATTATATTAGTATAAAATATTTGTGTTATTATAGGTATTAGGTATATGCATACACGAACTTTTTGGATCTATTAAAAGATTACCTACCATTAAAAAACTAACTAAAGACTCGAAATGAAATATTGATAAAATGTTTTTTTAAGCTATTGCATAGCTTCTATCGCGGGCCTTGAGCGTGGAGACCGAATCCGGAAATTCCGTAACGAAAATAACCTGACATCTTTTTTATCTTACTAATATGAACCTTAAATACAATGCGTAGAAGCTATAATTCTTGAAACGAGTATATTTTTATTTATTTTATTTATTAAAGTCATTAAAACCATTTCTTACTAATCTAATATGAACCTTAAATACATTGCGTAGAAGCTATTTCCCCAGCGTTGGCACGGCACGAGTACAAAAGAATCGAACGTAACATTCTTTTTTCAAATTTTGATTTATTCTACTTTGGTTGTGATGACCATTGCATTTCTGACATTTATCAATAACAAGACTAAACGTGCGTTGCTCGCGTTTAAAAATCTACTTTATGTGGTAAGCGTAAGATCGAATTTGTGTTTAGTCAATCAAAATTTGTGATAAATAATGCTATGCAATAGCTTTACCGTGGCAGTCTCCGAGTGCCACACGTATTTTTTATTTTTTTTATTTTTTTGCACTGAATGACAAGACGAGCCTGCCGTTCGCCTGGTGATAAGCGATACGACAGCCTATAAACAGTAGCAACACCATCCAGCACCTTGAGTTACAAAGTACTGTGTGGCATTCCACTGCGCTCGTCATCCTGAGACATAAGATGTTAAGTCTCATTATGCCCAGCAGTTACACTGGCTACAATGACCTTTATTTTTTCACCCTTAAATATAACTGTCTCAAATTTCACCTTCTTCGATGAATTAACGGGAGCATCCATGAATCTATATACTATTATATAAAGCTGAAGAGTTTGTTTGTTTTAAATGCGCTAATCTCAGGAACTACTGGACCGATTTTGAAAATTCTTTCACTAATAGGAAGCTACATTACTCCTGAGTACTTTTTATCCCGGAAAAACTTTTCCACGGGGCGGAGCCGCGCGCAATGCTAGTAAAATATAAATACCGATACATAATATTACTTTTTTATTTTTCTTATAAATGGAGGGGTCAAAAAAAAATATTCATTGTATAAGATTAATATTTTTGTTTGGGAGCAAAGATTAGAGTGTGACTTTTGTATTTGGTCGGCTTATACATTTATGAGACGAGCATCCTTATATTATAGACTCAGGAATAATGTAGCTTCCTATTAGTGAAAGAATTTTCAAAATCGGTCCAGTAGTTCCTGAGATTAGCGCGTTCAAACAAACAAACAAACTCTTCAGCTTTATATATTAGTATAGAATCTAAAAGGTAACTGTGCTTAAATAAACATTTAAGATTAATTTAAGTCATATTTTTCCAAGTCTCTCACTATTATTACGTTAATACTTAGTCAAAATACATGATATTAATTAACCGGCAAATATTAAACACCATACAATAATAAAAAAAAACTGTTTTGGAAAGATAAACGCTCTAAGCTACTCATGCGAAACCTTCCCAGATTTCCTAAAACAACATATCCATGAACAACTTATGATTTTATCACATTTCATCACACCTAAAGCGGTAGACCCGGGGTTTCTAATACCGTTTCGAGCATCGTTATATCCGAAATAAATTGCCCTTGCTTTAAGTTCTTGAATAAATAATACTTCAAATCAAATCAAATCAATTTATTGCACTCCACAATTGTTAAATAGGTTTACAAATTAAGAGAAGTACATAATCGTGGACCCTGCAGGGCACGGCAACATAGAAGAGAGGGAGAAACTGTTTTCTTAGATAAAACTCGTTGTTTATAGTAGTTAATATTATTTTGTAAATTTATTTTTTTATTATTATTATATTTTTTTTGTCTAGTAGTCGAAAAAATGTTATCTAGATGTCAATATTTATAAAATAAGTAGTGAAATTAAATATATTACTATGTCATGCATTTAAATTTAACATAATGTGTGAGCAAATGTGTTGTGAGCAAATATAAAATAAGTTACTTATATATTTTTTTTTTTTTTTTTTTTTTTATGGCATTGAATGACGAGACGAGCATGCCGTTCGCCTGATGGTAAGCGATACGACCACCCATAAACAGTAGCAACACCATCCAGCACCTTGAGTTACAAAGTACTGTGTGGCATTCCACTGCGCTCGTCATCCTGAGACATAAGATGTTAAGTCTCATTATGTCCTGTAGTTACACTGGCTACAATGTCCTTCAAACCGAAACACAACAGTGCATGCACACTGCTGCTTGGCGGTTGAAATAGACATTGCGGTGGTACCCACCCAGACGAACTCTTACATATAAGAGTCCTACCACCAGTGTTATATATAATAATAATACCAGCCCTGTATTAAATACTGCCCACTGCTGAGCACGGGCCTCCTCTACTACTGAGAGGGGTTAGGCCTTAGTCCACCACGCTGGCCTAGTGCGGATTGGCAGACTTCACATACCCTCGAAATTCTTATCGAGAATTCTCAGGTATGTACGTATGTTACTTAGTGGAAACTAATCCTACTAATTTCCTGGATTTAATTATATTTGGTTTATAAATGCATAAACTGCCGAATCATATTAAGTCCACTGCTGGACATAAACCTCCTCCAATACGCACCATTTTAGCCGGTGTTCGAGCTGCCGAATCAATATGAACAAAATTAGACACAAATAAAGCCCGAATTCTGTAAAAATATACCCTATACTTTATACTAGGGAAAGAGGCACGTGCACAGAGCCATAATAAATATAGCGGTTGATATAAGTTTCGGAAACTAACCTCCAATCACAACCTCTGCCATTAAGAAGACAGAAGATCATAAAGTGGTCAATCAACACTTTTGTTATTTCCTAATCGACGGCGAGCAGTGATTAATGTTCTACGAAGGCTCCATCAGGCTTATCGCTTTTGATTTGTTCCACTCAAATTGTGACTTAATGGTCTTTGAAAGGTCTCTTCGAACAACTGGTGTCGTTATTTGCGGATAATCAGCACTTTTGTGACGCGGTTATTTTGGTACGTCATAAATGACATGTCTACTTTTATATGTCTTTGAATCCAGAAGCGAATAACATGTTCATGATTACTGGTGTTAGGTCTCTCATATGTAAGAGTCCGTCTGGGTGGGTACCACCGCAATGTCTATTTCTACCGCCAAGCAGCAGTGTGCATGCACTGTTGTATTTCGGTTTGAAGGACATTGTAGCCAGTGGACATAATGAGACTTGACATCTTACGTCTCAGGATGACGAGCGCAGTGGATTGCCACACAGTACTTTGTAACTCAAGATACTGCATGGTGTTGCTACTGTTTATGGGTGGTCGTATCGCTTACCCGTTGTCCTAAGTGAGCGATGGGACGTGACACGTAGCGAAGCGACGCGACGGGACGTAATGCGACCAATACTTCACCGCACACTGAATAAGGCGACAAAGTAGGCCACAAGTACATACAATGACTTTTTGATATTTTTCGCGTCGTGTCGCGTCACACTATCGCGTTTGTCGTTCACCTAGGACAACGGGTTACCATTAGGCGAACAGCTTGCTCGTCTCGTCAGAGTGTCTCGTCATTCAATGCCATAAAAAAATATGTTATGAGTGTAATGTGATTAATAGAGAGTTATTTATTTTGATTTTGTAATGAGCGACTGTGCATTCTTTTTTTTGTACGTGCACGGCTGTGACCCACTGTACCTGATGCTAAGCGGAAAGGGGTCCAGATGTATCCATTGACGAGCAATGATTATCCCTCGTCAGTCGACATTATGCCGGCCTGTTTGAACCGGATATGCACAGGCTGATCCGACGCGGCACAATTACGTGGGCCACTATGGCGGGTATTAACACCTTATGTACAGTCAGCAGCATTAGTAGCTGAACAAATTCAAAATTTCAAATTGCCTACATACTTTTGTGTTCTTACTAATCATTTTTTCTCTTCACAAAAATAAAATAAAAGAGATTTACTTTACTTCAATCGAAGAAAAAAATAATGTTTCAGTTTAACTTAACGCGTATATAGGCGATTAAGCGGCGATAGCCTAGTTGGGAGTGGATCGGACTGTCGAGACGAATATCCGCAGGTTCAAAAGAGCATACCTCTAACTTTTCTAAAAAGTTCACACGTAACTTTTTTATTCTTTGTGAATTATCGCTCGCTTTAACGGTGAAGGAAAACATCGTGAGGAAACCTGCATACCTGACAAGTTCTCTAAATTCTGAAGGTATGTGAAGTCTGCCAACCCGCACTAGGCTAGCATGGTGGACTATGGCCTAACCCCTCTCAGTAGTAGAGGAGGCCCGTGCTCAGAAGTGGGCAGTATATAATACACAGCAGGTATGGTATATAGGCGATTTGAAATTTTGATTTTGTTCAGCTACTTATGCTGCTGACTGTACAGTGGTTGCCATCCGGGCAGATACAAAATTTATCTTAATACCTATCTAACTATTAAAAGCTATTGTAAACCCGCTATAGGATTAATTTAAACATTTCTTAGACTAATAACTTTCTTCTATTTTCATATCAACCTGCCCGAAATTATCTATCAAAACAGCATCATTTCATACTACTGCCTGCATTTTTTATGCAATCCTGATTCGCATCCAATTCATACAAAAAGCATGACGAATGTTTGCGACGAGTAATTACATTTTAAACTTATTTGCAGGAGCGGTGTAATCATTCCGTACGTTGTTAGCGACAGATTGACGGTAATTTCATTGCCATTATACTATTGGAATAGCACCAATTTCCCGTCAAGGATTGGACTTGATCGAGTGATTTTTTTATTTATTTGTATGTTTATTAGAATGTATAGTATGAGGCGTGGATTTTTGCGGCTTTATTCATCTCGAGAGGGTTATGGGATGATAGCTTAATGTTTGTCGGTGTTTTTTAGCTTAACTAAAGCTGGGAGGCTATAGATAGATTTTGTATCTATAAGTAAGTACTTTTTTTTACTTATAGGTACACTACATATACGTTAATATTATGTTAAAATAATGTAATGTAATGCGAAAAGTGGGTGCATTAATTGCTCCTCTGCCTACCCCTCCGGGAATACAAGGCGTGAGTATGCGTATGCGTAAAATAATGTAGTCGCTTAGAACATGTTTTTTTCCATAAGCTAAAGATTTCCGGTACTCAATATTACCTAATAACAATGAAGGAGAATACATATCAATAATTTTGTTTTCTTGCCTTCCATAATACCCACTTTCATTATCCTAATTCGGAATAATAGCACACATACGAATAAATTCTTGCACACTAAAATTTATAATTTAACATTACTGAAGGGGCTTGATGACTTAACAAGCAGCTGGGCAACTAGTAAGTAAATAAAAAAATATGTCTATTATTCACTATATTATGTACCTTTATTGTGATTATGCCTTGTCCCATAGATTGTGTTGGATTGCGACAGAGATGTCTATTAGGTGTTCAAAAATAGAATGTTATTTTTTTTATTGCTTATGTCCTTCCAAATTTAAATGCTTATAACCATAGACGTAGAATAAGTTACCCTTAACGAGTCAACCTTTTTAAACAACATTGTTTTGATATACTCATTAGCAATCCGAACCTACAACTTCCATTAGATATGGGTTATTGTGCTGTAAGACAGAACAAATAGCTATAATTCGATCCAGCACAGCTCCTTGGAGGCTCGTATGTAACTAGTATTATGGCTGGGAAACAACTTACGTTCAAACAGAGTTTGCGGTTGTTAATTTTAAATTCTTTTATTATTTAAAATTCATTTATTAAGTATTGTTTTGTTTCTTTGATAGTTTAAAAAAAATACAGAATTAGGATTGTTTTATATTACGATGCTATCAGTATGTCATGTTATTAAAATTATAAATAAAATGTAAAAAAAAAATTAAAAACTTTTGTCAAGATCAAATTACATAATTCTTGTATTATCTACACAAATAAATCTCGCGACAAGCTTTCGTCTCTACATAGTATTAAACAAAGTTTGATTCAATTAAATTTTTTTTTTCTTTTTAGAGCATTAAATAAATAGCTTGTTTAATATATATTTTTTTACTTTTTTTTTTTTACTTTTTAGTTATTGTTCGACTTATTCTCAGCAAGCCCTTTCATTTGATACCCATAATCCATATTATAGAAGTGCGTAAAAAACAACTAGTCCACTATCTTGGGTCGTCCGCTATATTGGATTTAGAGAGGTCATTTTATAATGACTTTCTTATATTTACGCGAATGTTAGACATTGAAATAAAACTATTTATTTTTATTATTTTTTTGTATTTTTTTCAGCAAACCCTTTCATTTGATACCCATATTATGGCCGTGCACAAAAAATAACTAGTCCATCATCTTGAGCCATCCGCCATATTGGATTCAGAATGACGTCACTTAGTTCACAATGCATTGTCACCCAAACTGAACGTGTATGCAAAATTTTAACACAATCAGTTTAGGGTAACTGCTTCAAAATTTACTTACAAGATTCCACCTGAACAACATTACATTGCAAGGTAAATAAAAGCTTTTAAAATAGATGGACATGATCACAGTAAATACGAGTCTTTTGTCAGATATTTAAAAACAAATATTGCTAGCAATCATTGCGGACGAATATTTAAAGCAATAATTTCTCCGTCTAAATTGAAATTCTACCGGAGCAAGTCGTGTTTAGTTTATAATGAGGATGTAAATCATGAGGATGCGAAGTGTGGAATGTTCGCAACACTATCTCATTTAGACGAGATATTTTCCACTCGGTGAATTATAAAGAGTCGGCAATTAGTGCAGTCGCGTCTGTTGTAGCCAACACTCTTTGTAATGTGTTGCTGTTTGTTTTGATTTATTGTTTGTTGTTACATTAATTGTGTATAGCAACACACACACGACTTTTATCCTCAAAGGGGTAGGCAGAAGCGCAACTAGTGCATCCAATTTTCGCGTTGCGTATTCCGTCCCATTATGTGATAGGGGGCGAGCTTATCGCCATATCGGGCGCAAATTCCATATTCCGAGCTGATACTGAGTTGGAAAACCCAATATCACTTTGCCCGACCCATTATCACAGTACTGGCGCGTACAACACAACACACGTACAACACAAATGCGTTGTAGTTGTAGGGGTTTCAACAACACAAACGTCATAATTTGAACAATGTAGGTATAGGTAATTTTAACGGTATATATGGAATAAACTGTCTTTTAATGTCGTAGACATGCTGTATGTAGGATCGATCCACCTGCCTATCCTTGGAGAATATTGGCGTGATGCTACGATATATTTTTTTATTCTAAAAGCTGGACAGACTCGGTAAAAGAATTAATACATTTTAATACATTTGTAACTTAATTTACAACACCAATGTAACACGGTCGACAAGGAAAAAAGATAAAAACTTTTTTATGTTAGGTAGGTAATTCATTTGGTTATCTTTCCTTGCTATCGCCCATTACGACTGCTTCATAATTGTCTACTTTTAATGGTTTCATTAAAATAGCTTTTTTAAATATCTAAGAACTTTTTTATTTGGTGATTAGAAATTAATTTATTAGATTATTAACCTTACTTGCAACTGGTGCATCTTAACAGATGTGTCTTTGTTGACACCAACTCATATATTGAAGTTTATCGTATACTAGCTTTGGACCTTTTTCATGTAATTTTGTTTGGATTTACAGAAAGGAATAACATTTATTTATTTATTTATTAGAGATACCATTAGATAACACATACAGTACATTTTTAATACAAAACAATTCAGTATAAAGGCGTATGTTTACCTTTTGAAGGTATCTACAACTTACACAAATATTTGTAGATTGACATATATACTATGCTTATTAAGAGTAATTATTGCCACAAAAGAATAAAAAAATCTAAGAACTAAGACAAAAACAATAAAAATTTTTTTTTTAGATAGATAGATAAGTACCCTAAGCAGCCATGTGGATTTAATTTTTTTTCTTTTAATTTTTAATTTAATTTTAATAATTCTGAAAAACACACACACACACATACACACACATTACGGTATTATTTAGTGTATAGTAGAATCATTTAGGTATTTTGATAACTTTCATAAATTTCCAATTTTAATTTATTTTTGAAAGCATTAATCTTATCACAGAAAATGTCAATATCAATGCACTTCGGTAAGTAATTAAAGGCTCTTATCATTCTATTAATGGGTGAAAGACGGTCTAAATTAGTTCGATAGGGCTTTTCTTTAAATAATTTATAAACTGAAGACCTAGGTAAACGTCTCGGTGTGGAAATATTTACTTTAGAAAGGAGCTGGGGACAATCTATGTTCGAGTTAAATAGTTTATATAAGAAAACCAGATCCAAATACTTTCTGCGAGCAGAGAGCGTTTGCATCTTAAAAAAATCGAGACGCTTTTTGTAGGATGTCACAAACCCATGACAGTTCATCCTATAGGATAAATAATGAAGGAATTTTTTTTGAACATTTTCAATTCGATTTTTATGTATCTCGTAACAAGGAGACCAGACTTGGGAACAGTATTCAAGATTACTCCTCACTAGTGTGTTATATAGAAGTATTTTTGTAGAGGCGCGTTTGAATTGGCTAGAGTTCCTCATGATGAAACCTAACATTTTATAAGATTTAGAAATAATATTGGTGATGTGAGTATTGAAGTTTAACTTATTATCCATATAGACACCTAAGTCACGAGTGTATGTAACAGCATTGAGTGGTGTATTATTGATGTAGTATATGTGATTTATATAATTTTTTGTATTCCTTGTGAAAGATATATAATGACATTTATCTATATTAAGACTCATACCATTATTAACACACCAGCGAAAAATATTGTTAATATCGTTCTGGAGCAATACACAATCTGAGGCTCCCGAGACAGCCTTAACAATTTTTAGGTCGTCAGCAAATAAATATGCCTTGGAAGTAGATAAACAGCTAATGAGGTCGTTTACAAATATAATAAATAGTAGAGGTCCTAAATGCGACCCCTGAGGAACTCCTGACTTAGCCTCAAAAGATGCAGATTGCGAGTTGTTTATTACTACATAAGAATTACGGTATTCCAAATAGGATCCAAACCAGCTCAATATAGGGTCACCAAGACCATGGTAAGATAATTTTTGTAACAACAACTTATGATCGACTTTGTCGAAGGCTTTGCTGATGTCAGTATAAATAACGTCCACTTGCATACGACGATCCATATAATCAGTCAAAGTTTCAACATAGTCCACAAGATTAGTATTTGTAGAACGGTATTGTATGAATCCGTGTTGGCTACTAGATAATTGATGAGATATGTGCCTAAAAAGATAAGGATATATAATACTTTCAAACACTTTTGGGAAAGCTGACAGAATTGAAATTGGACGATAATTTTTTATATCAGATTTGGAGCCATTTTTATAAACTGGTGTAATTTTTGCGACTTTCCAATAGGAGGGGAAAATGCCAGTTTTGAGTGATGTATTATATATGATTGTTAGTGGTACGTAAAGCTGTTTTGCGCATTCTTTAACAAAATATGAAGGTATTCTATCAGGGCCTGGCCCTTTATATCGACTTATCATTCTTAGTTTTTTTAAAACTGTGTCTTGATCTAAAGTAATGTTGTTAAGAGAATCGGTAAATTCTGACTTTATAAGCTTGGAGTGATGGAGTAAAGTGTCACTATTCCCATAGATAGAAGAAAAGTTCTCAGCAAATAAAGAGCATATTTGGTCACTATTGGTAGCTATTTTTGAACCTAAGTACATAGAAGCCGGAATGTGTGATTTATTTTTCCTTTTTTGTTTAACATAAGTCCAAAAAAATTTTTTGTTACGAGAAATATTAGACTCAAGAACATCAATGTAAGCATTATAACTTTGTAAAATTATTTTATCGCAACGTTTATTAATAATATCCAATTCAATTTTGTCTCTACTATTTTCATATTTTTTATAACGTCTCCAAATTTTATTCTTGTTATTAATAACTCTTTTAACTTCTATTGTAAACCATGGCGGATTTTTGCATGTAAATGGTTTTTTTAGTGGTACATGAAAATCGATAATTGATCTTAAAGTCCCGTAGAAAACGCTCACCATGGAATCAACGTCACTGAGTTTACTTAAGAGATCAGCCCAATTGACAGAGTCCAAGTCATCTTGGATAGCTTGGTAATTAGCTTTATAAAAGTTTAGCCTAGGTTTCATATCAAAGACAAGCGTATCTTCCAAGTCTAAGTTTAAAGTAAATTCTAATGGTGGGTGATGCATGTCAATAATGCTAAGTGGATCAATCACATTGTGTACTTTTACGTTTGGAACAGATGAAAATATTAAGTCTAAAATATGTTCATTGTGGTTTTTTATAATATTGAACTGGTTTAGGTCATTTAAAGCCATGAATTCTGAGATAAGATTGTAATAGGAACAATTTGTGTGCATGAGCGAAACTTGAGAATCTTGACCGTAGTTTTCGGTCCATACTAAATTAGGGAGATTAAAATCTCCCAGAAGTAATGCGTGTGTGTATTGTGACAAACATAAACTGGCTGCATCTAAAAAACTTTCAATCTTATTCAAATTAACAGGAGGTGGCAAGTATAATGTACAAATACAAAATTTTAACAATTCATGATTGTTGACAGTTTTTACTTTCTTATCGCGAATATCTTATCTTATTTCTTATCTTACTAATATTACAAATGCGAAAGTTTGTGGAAATGTTTGGATGTTTGTGTGTTTTTAGGGTTCTGTACCTCAAAAGGAAAAAAAGGAACCCTTATAGGATCATTTTTGTCTGTCTGTCCTTCTGTCTGCCTGCCTGCGTGTCTGTCTCTCTGTCTGTATGTCTGTCAGGACCCTTTTTTTCAGGAAAACGTAAAGATATCAAGTTGAAATTGATATCAAATACTCGGGTCTACGATCTCTTTCAGCTGTGAAAAACTTAAACTTGTAAGTGAACGCGATCAAAAGATATGACCGTTTATGTCGCATATTTTCGCGTATATTTCGATTTCGCAAACGGAATCAAAACCTATAGGGTACTTCCCGTTGACCTAGAACGATGAAATTTGGCAAGAAGCAAGGTCTTACAGCACATGTACAGGAAAAAATCTAAAAACCGTAAATATGTACTTTAAATAACAAAAAAGCGAATTTACAAAATGTTTAAATTTGATTAATTTATTAAATAATTTTGGCGAACTATTGAACTAATATACTTAGATACCTTACCTACAAGTTAGTCGGAACCCACGGTACGCGAGTCCAACTCGCACTTGTCCGGTTTTTTTAGAAGTAAACGCAGAAACAACAAAACGGATTTGGATGAAATTTGGCACACGGGTAGATCATGTTCTGAATTAACTAACACATCGGCTACTTTTTTAACACATAGGCGTACAGCGAAAAGTGGGTGCACTAGTTGCGCCTCTGCCTGCCCCCTCCGGGCACACAAGGCGTGAGTATGCGTATAGGCTACTTATTATCCCGGTAATTTGCTCCCATGGGAAATAATAATAATAATATAACTCTTTATTGTAGGTATAACCAAGAAAACATAAAAAGAAACAAAATACAAGGTAATATTATCATGGTTCTACAATGGGCGGTCTTATCGCTAAAAGCGATCTCTTCCAGACAACCTTTGGATGGACAGAAACAGACGTATAAATAGAAATAGAAATAATGGATATTTAAAATTTGATTCCTTAAGCAGATGGCGCCGCGCTGGCGTTATACTGTATCTTTGAGACTTTTGTAGCGGGAAAGGCTTTTCACGCGGTCAAAGCCGCGAGCAACACCTAGTAATGCAATTCAATGCAATCAGCCCTGTATTATATACTGCCCACTGCTGAGCACGGGTCTTCTCTACTACTGAGAGGGTTTTAGGCCTTAGTCCACCACGCTGGCCTAGTGCGGGTTGGCAGACTTCACATACCCTCGAAATTCTTATAGAGAATTCTCAGGTATGTAGGTTTCCTCACGATGTTTTACTTCAGCGTTAAAGCGAACGATAATTGATAAATAGTACACACATAACTTCGAAAAGTCAGAGGTGTGTCCACCTAGTAATAACATAATATATTTTACATAGGTAATTTATATGCACTGACACGTATTTATTTACTCAGTGGATAACGGTGTTGGTTATGTAATTATTTAAGTTACCTATACTATTGTTATCGGTATTAGCTTTATTACATAATTGTTTGTTATCCCAATAAAAAAAAAAAAAATCGCGGTCTATTTGCGTTTTGGCGAGTAGAAAATATTTTTGCATAGACTCTTGCTCATCCACTACTTTTCTTAGTATTTATTCACTTAATTGAGTATTAATAAACAATTCACATAGATCTCAGACGTGCAAATTTCGCTGCAGTGTTTACACTAATTAAGCACATTTCGGATTGCTGAAGCATACTGCATGTATTGTAAACACTCGACTAGGTCAAACATAGTGGACTTGTAGTATAAAATTATATATAATCTATACTATAATATTATTCTAGTATAAAATTACATCTAATCTATACTATCTATACTATATTATAAAGCTGAAGAGTCTATTTGTTTGTTTGTTTGAACGCGCTAATCTCAGGAACTACTGGACCGAATTTGAAAATTCTTTACTAATAGGAAGCTACATTACCTACTCCTGATTGCTATAGGCTACTTTTTATCACGGAAAAACTTTTCCACGCGGGCGGAGCAGAGCGGTGGATAGAAGTAAGGTATTTATAGACTTTTTTATTGGTGGAACTGGTGGTAGGTCTCTCATATGTGAGAGTCCGTCTGGGAGGTACCACTGCAATGTCTATTTCTATCGCCAAGCATCAGTGTGCATGCACTGTTGTGTTTCGGTTTGAAGGACATTGTAGCCAGTGTAACTACTGGACATAATGAGACTTAACATCTTATGTCTCAGGATGACGAGCGCATTGGAATGCCAAACAGTACTTTGTAAGTCAAGGTGCTGGATGGTGTTGCTACTGTTTATAGGTGGTAGTATCGCTTGCCATCAGGCGAACGGCATGCTCGTCTCGTCATTCAATGCAATAAAAAAATCTGTCTTTGTGATAGCGTATTAGTTTTTTAAGTACCTATGTAGCAGAAATAATTTGGTTTAGATTAAACAATGGCACGTCTTACGTCTACTCCCATACTATGTATTCGAAATTACTTCATTTACGATTAAATAAATACATTTTATAAATAATAATCATATTCAGTATAACGCAGTTTAGTTCCCAATCCGCTATACGAGTGGCTATCCAATTAATTTACTACATCACGCATTCAATTAAATTGAAATGTGTCAATTTGGTTAAAATGATACCGTTTGCATGTCATTAAAACTATTTATATCAAGTTGCGAAGTGATAGATTCAATTTTATGGTGGCTCCATAATTAGATTGATAGGTCCTTTAATAATTCTGATTGATTCTTTGTGTGGTTTATGATAGAAATCTATACTAATATTATAAAGCTAAAGAGTTTGTTTGTTTGAACGCGCTAATCTCAGGAACTACTGGACTGATTTTGAAAATTCTTTCACTAATAGGAAGCTACATTACTCCTGAGTGCTATAGGCGACTTTATATCCCGGAAAAACTTTTCCACACGGGCGAAGCCGCGCGCAATGCTAGTAAATCATAAACCACAATTCATCCTTAAAAAGCCTCAATTCAGCGGCCACATCCGGCGATGGAGGTGCCACAAGATCAGACGAAGTAAGATGCGTTATTCTCGGGCTAGCTAGATCATCTGAGCTGTGTCCTACCTCAGTCCTCCCACGCACAGGGGTCTCCGCTTTGTTGTCTCTTTTGTCATGCTTCGTGCACTCAGGACAACACCACGACGGCAATGATGTTCCTCTAGGCAAGTCTACACACGTCCTATGATGTGCAGCATTACAAGAACTGCACTTTACGCCCGCTGCCGGTGATAGAAATTTGCATGATAGAGCTTTATATGTTCAAGGAGCAGTGTGCATGCACTGTTGTGTTTCGGTTTGAAGGACGTTGTAGTCAGTGTAACTACTGGACATAATGAGACTTAACATCTTATGTCTCAGGATGACGAGCGCAGTGGAATGCCACACAGTACTTTGTAACTCAAGGTGCCGTATGGTGTTACTACTGCTTATGGGCGATCGTATCGCTTACCATCAGGCGAACGGCACGCTCGTCTCGTCATTCAATACCATAAAAAAATAGGTTATATTGTTTTGTACATCTATACTAATATTATAAAGCTGAAGAGTTTGTTTGTTTGGTTGAAAGCGCTAATCTCAGGAACTACTGAACCGATTTTGAAAATACTAGTAGGAAGCTACATTACTCCTGAGTGCTATAGGTTAGTTATTATCCCGGAAAAACTTTGTCACGCGGGCGGAGCCGGAGCAATACTGGTTTATTATAAAGGAACTATCATAGTTGGCGAAAGGTTTTTTACATCTCTGCCTTCCCCTGAAAAAGAAATAAACGTGAAAAAGTTCATGCTGTTAAGTGATTATTAATAATATGTTTTCGTTTAAATAAAACTATTTTTACGGATTTTATCGCGGTTTTTTAATTTATATTTTCTCCCCACGGTTCGAAGGCTTTGCAGCTTCATGGTCACGGGGCGGACTGAGGTGTTGGTAGTCCGAAATGTAAAAGTTACAAAATCCGTAAAAAATAGTTTTATTTAAATGTCTAACATTCGCGTAAACATAAGAAATCAATATGTTTTCGACTCATACGTACTATAATCTGGAAATCCAATTAAAACAGAATATAGCCCACACTCCACACACTGCCAAACCAAATGCGACCTAGTAAACATACGAATCAAATCATATCCTGTAGTCGATCCCAATGTAATCAGAATGTAATTATTCTCAAGAATCAATTTGTACAAGTTCCGCATTGCATGAGTGCAATCGCTGTTGATCCCGGATTGGAACAACACTAACGTAGTGTTGTAATCAAATCGGTCCGCACTCCCGGGAAATATGCTTTGTTCGCACCTGTACATTTATAATGTGTTCGATTTAGAGCCTTTTGTTGATATTATCTTGTGAGTTATTCTGAGCAAAATCATAGCGAAGTTTGAATTTGTGTGATGTTTACCTTCGTTAGCAGCAATAGTTTTAACTGGCTTGGACCTAATAATAGAGTACTTGACTACCTTCTTTTTAAATATATTTCTTTAAAATGTATGTCATCCAATATCTAACGAAATTAGAATTTTCATTTTTCTTGTGACGTCACCGGAAGGCACCTGCCATAACGCTGCGTGCATACGAAAGAGGTAGCGCTATATCCCCACTTATGCTCACAACAATATTTCCAGTTGGAATATCTGATTTATTTTTCAACCAATTTTGATGCTGATTTCACAGAAGAATTTCTTTTTCATATTATTTTCTGTTACACATACAATAATGTACAAAATCAAACATAGGAAATTATCCTATTATTTGCATTTCTTATAATCCTGTAATATGTGAAAACAATAGCAGTCAGGCCGTTTATAGCTAACTCCAGGTCAGCCAAAAAGATAAACATATAAGTATAGTTCTTTACTTTGGAAAATATTTTCACGTTACTTTACATTACTTTTTGCTTTAATTTTGATGACTAATCAAACACACACATACAATCACGCCCTTTATCCCTGAAGGGGAAGGCAGAAGCGCAACTAGTGCAACCACTTTTCACCGTGCATATTCCGTCCCATGATGTGATAGGGGGCGGAGCCTATCGCCACATCGGGCACAAATTCCATACTCCGGGTTAATACTGAATAGAAAAACCCAATATCACTTTACCCGACCCGGGGATCGAACCCGAGACCTCAGATTTGCAGTCATACCGTAATACAACTACCACCAAGGCAGTCTGACTAATCATTACAATGTTAAAACACCTTAAACTATAATGCAACATATAACAAACAAACAGCTCTGTATTGTGCAGCCAGCGTTAATTTAAGTCAGTTTGCTAAACAAATTGAAGCACAGAGGTCCAATGCCTTCGTCTGGAGTGAAGAGCGATCCGGGCTCATTCCGTGTGTAAATCTAGCGCAGTTCGGCTCATTCGAAATAAACAGGACTTGAAATACATACTGGGTTTTAAGTTTGTCTGATAAGGGTACGATTGTTTGCAGAGAACAAATTAGGTACCCGCTAAGTATGGATTCACATGCTTGTTGTCTTTATTTATTTATTTTCATTTACATCAGACTGTTCTTGTCCATATCACATTATTATATTTGTTAGTAACTTCGTAAAACTATGTTAGTAACATTATAAATAAATATGAAAGAAAGTACATATAAGAGACAATCCAACATCAAGCCATGGCGGTTTTTGCATGCAAAGCTAACCAGTGACTCAATAGCAGGGAGTTCCAGTTATCTGCCCACATGTAACGATGGTTTTAGGGCTGCAGTGCACACGCGACATTAACGAGTAACGGTGTTTTCTTATGATAGCGTGGAACCCGTTGTTAGACCGAGGTGGTTTCGTGACTTTTTTTAAGTAACACTGCACTAAGCACTTAGTATATCATAACACTTTTAATCAGCTATATTTTACAAGATGTCTTTACTCTAAGAGCGCTCGGACTAGACTGCCATGTTCCCAACTCCTGTCAATAAAATCAACTCTATAGTCGGGGTGGGTCAGTTCAGTAATGAGTCCTTTTAAATGCAGCATAAACTTTAATAATTCTTTAAAACTAAACTTAGTCTAAGAACAATAGCCGCCATAGTGTCTACGTGACTCCCACGGTACGCGCGCAGGCGTACCCGATTGGTCGGCGACATGTGACGTGAGGCGCTTGCACGCTCCGCGTTTCGGATATTCGTCGTTACGAGGTGTATCGTGCAGGCACCTTACCGCGACCTAAGCGGACGGGGAGTTTGCGATCAGATACTGCTATACACTCCCCCTCGGGTTCATGAATGCGTCCTCGCTCAGGAACACGCTCAAGAACAACAGAAACAGGCTGTGTATGACGAGGCCGGCCTCTACTACGCTTTGGCATAATCGGAGGAGGGGGCGCGTCATCTCTATTAACGAATGGCGTAAGCTGGGACGCGTGAAACCTGCCTAAAACATCGTCAGGGGCATTAAGTCTTGATACCAGGTAAGTAGTAGGGCTAGTTCTTCTAATAATCATATAAGGACCGTCTCTTTTAGGTACAAATTTAGCCGATAACCCTTTTGCAGCATTACTCAATACATGCGACTTAACCAAAACTTGATCTCCGACATTAAATTGTTCAGATTTACGACCCTTATCAGCATATTCTTTACGCCTATCCTGTTCCTTTTCTACTCTATCCCTAACCGTAACTAAAGAATCTAAGAATCTCTTTAAGTAGGGCGTGATCTGAGGCACAAAATTATCCTTTTTTAAAACAGCTCTTATATCGAAGTGAGCGTCAACAGGTGATCGCAGTTCTCTAGCCAATGTAAGAAAAGCTGGTGAAGCGCCTGTTGTTTGGGACATAGCCGAATTCATAGCAAAACGAACTGATGATAAGTGGTTAGGCCATGAAGAATGCTCAGTGTCTACCAACTGAGCCAACTGTGCTTTTAGATCTCTATTTTTCCTTTCGGCCGGGTTTGCTTCTGGGTGATACAAGGGTAACAAATCCTGTTGTATCCCCAGAATGTACATGCACTGTTGCATAACGGCAGATACAAACTGTACGCCATTGTCTGAGACAATGCGACGCGGAAGGCCATACCTGAGGAAATATTCCTCGATTAGAGTTCGAGCACAAGCTTCTGAAGTGGCGTCAGTGAGAGCAAAAAGCTCGACCCACCGAGTAGCTGTGTCCTCTACTAACAAAATGTATTTCTCCCCCTTCTCTCCAGGAGGGAGCGGGCCAAACAAATCTATCGCCAAAACCTCTCCCCTTTGATTTAAGACCGGGGTCTGTAAAAGGCCTGAGGGCTTTAAATTTGATGATTTGTACCGCTGGCAGGTTGCACATGACTTGACAAAGTCAGCAACGCAACGTCTCATACCAGGGAAGAAAAATCGCTGTGAAAGCTTGTGTAAGGTCCTGTCAATACCTTGATGGCCAGCAAGTGGAGTATCATGACATTCCTTCAAGATATTGAGTCGCAAACTTGTAGGAAGAACAAGCTGCGGTTCCTCAACATCGACATCAGGATTATATCTATAAAGGACTCCTTGCTGCATAAAATAACCTCGCTCGGACCAGCGTTTGTCTTCCACTGCATCATTACTTTCAAGACCATTAATAATTATTTTTTTCAGCTCCGGATCATCTAACTGAGCAGACCGCAGATCAGCAGGACTTCGCGTAGGTAAGTCAACGACAACCGTACATATACCACACTGACCTTTACTGTTTTCTTCGCAGGTAGGACGACTCAAAGTGTCGGCGACAACATTGGCCCTGCCAGGAGTGTACTCGAACTGGATGTTAAACTCCTGTAACTTCAAAGCCCACCGGACTAATCTACCTGATGGTGACTTCAAACTCAACAACCACTTTAGAGGTTGATGATCGCTACCTATAATAATTTGCTGACCCTCGATATATCCTCTAAAACGATCTACTGACCACACTACCGCAAGTGCTTCCCTTTCGGTAGTACTATAATTACGCTCGGCAGGGTTTAAAAGACGGCTGGCGTACGCTATCGGGCGTTCGTCTCTCCCTTGTCCCTGCAGCAATACTGCGCCGAGAGCATAATTGCTGGCGTCAGTGCGCAAGACAAACGGTTTACCGTAATCAGCTTGGGCAAGAATGGGTGCAGACGTTAAAAGCCTTTTAAGCTCCTGAAACGACTGATTTTGCTCAGAGCCCCATACCCATGGTTGATTCTTCTTTAGGAGACGTGTTAGAGGTTCAGCCACTTTCGAAAAATTTAAGATAAATTTTCTGAACCACGAACATGTCTGAAGAAATGTTTTGAGGTGACGTAGCGAATTGGGTGCTTTCATATCCGCCACAGCGCGAACTTTGTCATGATCAGGCGAAACCCCATCCTGAGTGATGACATGTCCCAAATATTTAATTTCTTCGCGCTCGAAAACACACTTTTCGCGATTGGCGCGAAGATTAAATAAGCGCAACCTCTCAAAAACTGCTTGTAAATCAGCGATATGCTGGTCAAATCCTTCTGAAATGACGAGCAAATCGTCTTGGTAGGCTAATAGAGTCACATTCTTAAGTGAGGCGCCAGAGCGCAACCTATCTATAAGCCGTTGGAATGTCGATGGAGCGTTTTTTAACCCAAACGGCATTCTTTTAAAACGATATGTTCCGAATGGCGTCAAAAATGCAGTTTTGTCCCTGTCACATTCTCGAACCGAAACATTCCAAAATCCACTTCGCATATCTAATGTACTCATTATGCAATTACGCTTGGTAGATTGTACTAACTCATCTATAAGCGGCATCGGGTACACGTCGGTTTTCGTTATCGCGTTAAGTTTTCGGTAGTCTACGCAGAAACGAACTTGACCGTTTTTTTTGGGCACTAATAACGCAGGAGAACCCCATGCCGATTCGCACTCTTCTATTATATCATCAGCTAACATCTTTTCTATTTCAGATTGCATAACAGCTCTTTTCGCGGGAGTTAACCGATAAGGAGGAACCGCTATAGGACTATGTTCGCCGGTGTCTATTGTGTGTTCCGCGAATGTAGTCGGTTCGCCTTTTAACTCAAAGACATCTTTATTATTAATTAGGAACTGAGAAAGTACCTCGCGCTGCTCGTCGCTGAGCTGTGACGCTTCCTCATCCCTAAGAATACTATTAACAGGCAAAGTATTCAGTTGATGTGGCTGTGATGCTTTTTCAGATAGAAGAAGGAAGTGCTCATTTGCGTTATCAGCAAAGTGCCACTTAGAGTTTCCAAAATCAACACTAATATTAAAATTTATCAGAAAATCTATACCTAAAAGAGTCTCATTCTTATCCGCATCTGGGAAAATTAAAAAATTTACTAGCCTGGTTCTGCCTTCTAGAGTAACGTTAACTTTTGTTTTAAGAACACTCATTGTTCTGCTAATGCCATCTGCTAATTTTATATTTTCCACACTGGAGGACATTGGGTGATGGTGATCCTTCAAAAGAGCGTATAGCGTATGGCCAGCCACACAGCTTTTTGCAGCCGAATCTACTAAAGCTATACCCTTTTTACCCAAAATGCTAATTTTTAATATAGGGCGCAGAAAAGGTCTACTCCCATAAAAAGATTTACAATTACTGGCAATTTCGTACGAAAGTTGAGAATCATTTTTAATTTCGGAAAAAATTTAAGAACCACTTTTATTCTCGGAAAAATATTGAGAACCACTTTTAACTTTGGAATAATGTTGAGAACCATTATCAATTTCGGAATAGCGTTGATAACCACTTTCAGTTTCTGAGGAGTCGGAATTATCAGTAAAACATTGAAACCCTAATATTGACTGTAACACATTATTGTTAGTTTGTGATGGCAACGCAAACTCCCCCTCGTCACAAGTAGAATATACAGGTGTTTTAACGCAATTACACATTTTCATATTCTTATAACTACGCATTTGAAAATTACGACAATAATCACACATTTCAGTTTGAGAAACAGAACTTTGTAAAATATTACTGTTATTATTAATATTACAAGAATCGTCGGCAAACCTTACGCTACTTTTCGGTGACGGGGTACTTGCTTGTGGCGGCGGCGGCGGCGGCGGCGACGACGGCGACGACGATGGCAGCGGCCGGGGCGGCAGCGGCGTCAACGGCGGTTGGGACGGCAGCGGCGGCCGGGGCGGCAGCGGCGGCCGGGGCGGCAACGATGCGTCGGTCGCGCAGCGCCTATCGCTACGCACGGAACGCGCGCGAAGCGACTTGATGCAGTGAGGCACCTGGGACTCAGATAATAAAGAATAGAACGCTGAACGTTCCTTATTAACCGCGTTATTACATTTTGTACACTTTGCGCGTATTACGTTCGCGGCACCACCACCGTAACATTTAACGTCTTTGGTGTCCTCACTTGTTGCATTATTTTTTAATTTTTCACATGTGTCTTTACTGTGACCGGCGCGTTTACAGTAAACACAAAACTTCGTTTTTCCTGCTCTTGTCGTAGCGTCTCTAATTTTTGTAGTACTCGACGGAGCGGCGGAGGCACGCGAGGACTCGGCGGCGGCGGCAACGGCGCGTGCTGGTTCTGTGGGGGCAGCGCGGGCAGCAGCGGCGCGTTCTTCGCGACTGGACGATGTCGACGTTTTGGTACCATCATGCCGAACTTCACTAAGCGAGTCTTCAATGCCTCTCGCTTTTTTAAGTAATTCGTCAAACGTGGAAACTGAATCTCTGTCTATACGTTTACGAATGCGGCGGTCCAATAATCCAAACGTCATATCTAACTCGACGCGTTCAGCTAGGTCACCTTGGGGCAGTTTTGCTAACAAGGCACGAACTTTTGAAATAAAACGATCAGTGTTTTCTTTACCTTGGACCAAGGAAAACAGCTCAACGTATATTCGGAAAGGCGGCCGGCGTTCACCATAAGCACTTCGGAGCTTCGAAATGGTCTCCTCCCATGTTCTAGTAGTACATTTTACGCCTTGCCACCATGTTCCTGCTGAAGAATGGAGTAACATCGACATACCTAATAATGCGTTCTCGTCGCATATATTTAAACATGTTTTATACACTTCTATGGCATCAATGAAATTGTCCACGGATTCTTCCGGGCTACCACTAAATCTTGATGCGCACTTTGAAAAATTATTTTTCGCAATGGCGGCAACACATGTAGCATTTGGATCAATTGACATCGTTTGCGGTGTGGAAGAGCGAACTTCATGTACAATTTGCCTGCAAAACTCTGCTTGCGACTGCTGTAGCGTAGTCAGTAGTGTAGCTAACGCTTCTTGAGTCATTGTGACATTTTTCTCGGATTCTTCCTGAACAGAGTCGTCGGCACTCAGCGACTTGCGTCTTCGCGGCATTTTGGGGCGAAAATCACAAAACAACGGCAAATGAGTTTTACAAACTTCTATAAGCTGCACTGGAGCTGCACAGTTGTCGGTCGCGACGCTAAGTTCAAAACTTTTTGTGTGAACTAGGTAGGTACACTAACGAACTCATAAAAAAAGTTTGATCTGCACTCAAAATTGACTCCAACCCCTTGTTTAATACTAAACACACGTTGGGACGCCAAGATATAGTCGGGGTGGGTCAGTTCAGTAATGAGTCCTTTTAAATGCAGCATAAACTTTAATAATTCTTTAAAACTAAACTTAGTCTAAGAACAATAGCCGCCATAGTGTCTACGTGACTCCCACGGTACGCGCGCAGGCGTACCCGATTGGTCGGCGACATGTGACGTGAGGCGCTTGCACGCTCCGCGTTTCGGATATTCGTCGTTACGAGGTGTATCGTGCAGGCACCTTACCGCGACCTAAGCGGACGGGGAGTTTGCGATCAGATACTGCTATAACTCTGTTTACCGACTACAACGGATGATATACTATACAGATGTCAACTATACCGGAAGTCAATATCAATTAAGTGACAAACGGACATAGCTGTTGGGAACATGCTTCACATCAATAATAATTCATGAGTTAACAATTTAACGATGAAAATATAATTATAAAATAAATTTTGAATTAATAACATAATAGACATTATAATGAGTAGGATTGCTAACACCGTTAACGCACGCCTCCGCATACATATTGGACGCGCTACAATGATGCGGCAGCCCCATCAATACCGGAACGCGTTGGATGCGGAGTGCGCTGTATACCATCTGCGTTATTATTACTTACGAGTTATGTGATATAAGTAGTTACCTATATTGTTTGAGGATTTTACTGAGCCTACTAAGATAATCCAAATGTACATTTCTTTAAAGTACAGAGACAGACAGAAAAATGAGTAACATAGTTTAGGTAATTGGCACCTTTGGTGTATCCTTTCTGTAGTAATCTGGAAGAGATCGTTTAAGCGTAGGACCGCCTATTGTTATATTTACTGATGGATCTAGTCTGGTGCAGGTTGGTAGACTATGTAGTTTTCTAACCAGAAGATACACATGTACATGTATTAAAAAAATGAAATGTCTTCGCAATGATATCTGAAGTTTCTTATTGGCAAAGAATGCTCACGTAACTTCGGAAGTCAGAGGTGTGTGCCTTGAGGCTGGGTGGTATTTCCAACTATTAACTTCACTTGTATCCATAGTAGGTATCCATCGGTAAATCTAACATGTCAGTATGTAGCATAAGACGTGACTAAAGCAACAAATTCGTTAGCAAACGACGCAATGCCTATCGATACGAAATACAGGAATATTGGAGAATTGATAGAGTGGTAAATATTAATCTAACTTTGTGGATAACTGAACATCCCACCAACCCAACGCCCAATAATATTATGCCAAAGTTTGTGAAAAACGTTTAGATAGGATTAAACATCCTATATTTATTGAATGAAACCGCTAATTAGACTTGGATGGCATTTTACACAGGTAGTTCATTTTTAGCCCTCGACAGAAAAAGAAGGGTGGTATAAGTTTAGGGTGTGTATCTGTGTATCTGTATGTCTGTGGCATCGTAGCTCTCCCCCGACGCGACGACGCTTGGGTCAAAATATTACTAGGTACTTAAGCGACAAATACACATTACTTTACTTTTTAGAGATCTTTTGTGTCGGGGGTTTTTAAATTTTAATGTAATTTTCTGGATTGATATGTAGGGTACTTTTATCCCGGAAATGTATTTCCTAAAATAAAAAGTATCTATAATATCCGTCCCAAGGTTTCAAATTATTTCCATATCAAAGGAGTTGTCCGCTTTCTGTATGGGTGCTGGGCCTCAAAATCTAACCAGGCTCAAAGTTTATAGATATTAAAGCCTCCATTTACAATTAACTTCTTTAATAAAGTTCATTTCGTGTGTAGTTTTTATGCAACATAAAATTACATAAATCTGAAAATCGGAGGACTTTAAAATTGTACGATTTATTGTATAAGGCTAGATTTTCGGAGTTCTATCCAACTATATAAAGTATCTTGGTTAGAATTTTAAGCCTGTTTTTGGACATGTTCTTTAATCGAAATTCGTGCCGTGGTTTGTGAGTTCATTTTTATGCGAACACGGTACAGTGACCCCACTGCACCTGATGGCAAGCGGAGACAGTTTATCGCGTTCAGATAGATAGACAGAGACGGCGGCGGACTTTGTTTTATAATATGTATACTCTATACTTTTAACCACATGTAGGGAAGTTCTTCAAATAACACATATAATAATATAAATAATAATACTAGCCCTGTATTAAATACTGCCCACTGCTGAGCACGGGCCTCCTCTACTACTGAGAGGGGTTAGGCCTTAGTCCACCACGCTGGCCTAGTGCGGATTGGCAGACTTCACATACCCTCGAAATTCTTATCGAGAATTCTCAGGTATGTAGGTTTCCTCACGATGTTTTCCTTCACCGTTAAAGCGAACGATAATTGATAAACAACACATATTTTTTCTTTACTTTTAATTTATTTTTGAAGTGAAAACTTCTTTAGCGGCGTTGAGCACTTTTGGGATGGGTATAAAATGTTAAACTCACGTCAGGATCACGTGACCCCGATCGAATGTGTAGGAGGTTTTACCATCCCTTACTAATATGAACCTTAAATACAGTGCGTAGAAGCTATAATTCTTAAACGAGATTTTTTAAATTTATTTAATTCATTAAAACCATCCCTAACTAATATGAACCTTAAATACAATGCGTAGAAGCTATATTCTTAAACGAGAATTTTATTTATTTACTTCATTAAAACCATCCCTTACTAATATAAACCTTAAATACAACGCGTAGAAGCTATAATTCTTAAACGAGAATTTTTTTATTTATTTACTTAATTAAAACCATCCCTTACTAATATGAACTGTAAATACAATGCGTAGAAGCTATAATTCTTAACATCTACATTTTTATTTATTTCCCCAGCGTTGGTACGGCACGAGTACAAAAGAGCGTAACATTATTTTTTCAAATTTTGATTTATATAGAAATAGTGAAATTGTCATTTTTGTGTACGATAGCGCAATAAATAAATATTGTAATAATAATAATAACCACATAAATGCTAGTACTTTTATACTGATAAATAAAGTAATTCGTGCGAAATTATTCCCTAACCATTCCAAAATATTCAGAAACGCACAACGTTAATGTTTAAGTTTTCACTTCTGCCGGCACTCCCGGAGGGCAACCCGTTCATTTTTTTTAGTTATTTTTCGAGTTATTCTCAGCAAGCCCTTTCATTTGATACCCATATTATAGGAGTGCGTAAAAAATAACTAGTCCGCTATCTTGGGTCGTGCGCCATATTGGAATTAGAGAGGTCATTTTATTTTTTGTATTCTTGTTGGCAAACCCTTTCATTTGATACCCATACTATGGAAGTGCACAAATATAGTCGTCCATTTTTCTTGGGCCGTCCGCCATATTGGATTCAGAATGACGCCACGTAGCTAATAATGTATTGACACCCAAACTAAACGTGTATGCAAAATTTCAACACAATCGGTTGAGGGTGACTGCTTCAAAATTGACTTGTGAGATTCCACCCGAACAAACATAGTTACATACATACATACATTGCAAGTTAAATAAAAGTGTGTAATAAGGCACATCGGATCCGGTATAGTATTAAATAAACGTTAACAATTTACAAAAGTTGCGTCATCTGTGTTAAATAGATTTTACGGGAAAGCCGCAAAACATTACCATAATTTCCGCACTGATGCGTTTACAGCGATTCTTTGTATGCATTCACTGCTTTATATCAATTTAACGTTTTTAATTTACCAAAATGCTGTGAAATATTATTGATCGTGGAATGTGGCTTCTGATAGTTCAGAATCATTCTGTTGAACGTTTGTGAAAAGTTATGGGAATAAATATGATTTGTTATGGAGATTTTATAAGATTTGTGACAAATCCCTTACAAATAAAATCTTATAGGTATACCTACCAAATTCAGGACTAATCAATTCAATGAAAACTATATTATACTCCTACTCAATAACTTTGCTATCGCTGATAAAATTTTAAAACACAACTTTCTTTGTTAGAATTTGTGCTATTTTGGGATCACAAAAATATTTTCGCCAATAATACTTCATCTAATTCAATATCTAACGAAGCTATATGATGGTAATAAGCTTTTAAACTATGAAGTTTTAGATTTGCGTCTATATTTTCACTATAACTTTGATACGAGAGCATATTTATTTATATTGAACACGCTGATAAATGAGTATTACTGACGGGCCATTTCATTGATTTATTTGCTGCGTTGTCAATAATCACTTTGATAGGTCCATTGGCAATGATGGGTGATACACATTATGCGAGAGCTTGTAGATCTAATGTACCGTTATATATGTTGTTTTGTTGGTCTATATTTGATATATGTTTGGTATGATTTATTTTATTAGTATTTTGACTTGATCCAAATGGAAAAAAGTCACAAAACAGCATGGACGACAGCTTTCATTCAGGGGGGGACAAATCTCAAATTTTGATAAGGGGGGGGGGGGGCGATTTCATATCGTGTCGGGCCGCTAGTATAGAATAAAAACACTAGATATTATTAACAATATTGAAGTCATGGTACAGTAAGGAAAATTAAAATGAATCATACCGTTCAAAGTTGGTATAAATCGTTCATTTGTTCGTTCGGTAACATTTGCGTAAATTTAAGAAACCATTACGAAGTTGTAGTGTTCATAATTATTGCAGTATGAAGACTTATTATTATTATATAGAGATTTATCTGCATAGTTTGGTTTTAAAACCACGTCTCCGGCGATACGATATGAAATATTAATGTACTAGATGAGATGACTAGATATAATTTACTGTTATGAATGCAGTAAAGTTTCTATACGTCGCTGTGGCATTTTACGATCAGCTTTCCTTTGATACATAAGTAGTTATAAAAGACATAAAATTGTTCTTCAGTTGATGACTTCATTATTTGATATAATTTGTATTGATTAAATAATATAAAAGATTGAGAATTTTATATGTAAATTGGTTGGCAATAATAATACATTTTATTAACCGTGATTTTATCTTTGGCTTCATACAAATTAAGTAGTTTTATTTTATGGTTTTTGATTCGTATGACATGAGACAACTTGGGATAATATTAAATACTACGTGTTGCTCGTGGCTTTGCCCGCGTGAAAAGCCTTCCTGCTACAAAAGTCTTTTAAACGCCAGCGCTATTATTTTCCATGGGAGAAAATTATCGGGATGAAAAGAAGCCTATGTGTTAATCCAAATAATAAGTAACCTGTATTGTTGCACATTTGGAGGGCGTCTACGTAGATCGTAGTATCAAAAAGTGGAACCTCGCCTCCCCCAACACCCTATACATTGCAATCAATAGTAACAATTTGAACAAAACCACGACTGTGAAGTCATAGAAAAAAAATCCAAATGTCCTGCCCATGGATCAGTTTTTATCCAAATCCGTTCAGCTGTTTCTGAATTTACTTGTAACAAACATAAAAACATCCAAACATTTTCAATACTATATAATTATGACTGCCTCGGTGGCATAGTTGCTTCCCATGTAAAGCACGACACCGCTCTGAGGTTCTGGGTTCGAATACATCGGGCAAAATTATATTGGGTTTTTGGAACGAAGTTCCTTATCGCGCGTTGTGAAAGGGGGCTAGACGGAAAAAAATTATCACGAAAAGTTGTCACGACACTTTTTGCTATTATCTTACTAATATGAACCTTAAATACAATGCGTAGAAGCTATAATTCTTGAAACGAGTATATTTTTATTTATTTTATTTATTAAAGTCATTAAAACCATTTCTTACTAATTTAATATGAACCTTAAATACATTGCGTAGAAGCTATTTCCCCAGCGTTGGCACGGCACGAGTACAAAAGAATCGAACGTAACATTCTTTTTTCAAATTTTGTTGATTTATTCTACTTTGGTTACTGACATTTATCAATAACAAGACTAAACGTGCTTTGCTCGCGTTTAAAAATCTACTTTATGTGGTAAGCGTAAGATCGAATTTGTGTTTAGTCAATCAAAATTTGTGATAAAAATGCTATGCAATAGCTTTACCGCGGCAATCTCCGAGTGCCACACGTATTTATTTGTTTTTTTCTCTAGAAACTTATGTATTGGAACGGAAATAAGAAAATATTTATATATTTATAGCTTTTGCCCGCGGCTCCGCCCGCGTGAATGAGTTTTCCCGGTATAAAAGTCCCGCTTAAAATGTAGCTTATATGACACGTTCGTAGATTTACCATAGCAGCGCCATCTATTGATTACTTACTCAACCCAGTCGAAAGGTATCGACATCTGTTAGAATCATTTTACCATAGCAGCGCCATCTATTGATTACTTACTCAACCCAGTCGAAAGGTATCGACATCTGTTAGAATCATTTGGAGTTAACAGATAATTGTGACTGTCAAATAATAACAGACAAATAATTAGCAATAAATTAAAATTGCGACTATAATTTGAGATTTAAACTATCCTATCTCTCAAGTTGGATCGAACTGCACATGGTGTGCGAATTTTATTATAATCGGTTAAGTGGTTTAGGAGTCCATTGAGGACAAACATTGTGACACGAGATTTATATATATTAAGATATATATGCACACTCTGTTATATAAATAAAATTTTATTACAATTCCTTCACTAATTAATGGAAAGGAACTTCGTTCCATCCGGGTGTCCCTTGACACCTCTCATTTTTTTATTCATTATCAGCCCGGAGTCCGGAATTTGTGCCGGATATGGCGATAGTCTCGTACCCTATCACATCATGGGACAGAGTACCCATAGCAAAAAGTTGGTGCACAGATTGCACTTCTGCCCACCCCTTTGGGGATGAAGGTGAGATATACTTTTGGTATCATAGATAATGACCAATTAACCGAATAGCAAAATCATATGGCAATTTAATAACAATATATTACATGTGATCTCGGAACAACAGAATCACTTATGTTTACATGGATCTGCAACCGAATGATGCATCGTCGTGGTATGGTCTGTTTAACATAATTAAATAATTGATAATGATGTAGTACTACCTCACACTGTGGACGACAGCCTAGCTGGGAATGGAACGGTCTGCCGAGACAATGTCCGCAGGTTCAAGTCCCAAGGCACACACCTCTGACTTTTCGAAGTTATGTAGGTATATATTGTTTATCAATTATCGTTCGCTTTAACGATGAAGGAAACCTACATACCGGAGAATTCTCCATAAGAATTTCGAGGGTACGTGAAGTCTGCCAATCCGCACTAGGCTAGCGTGGTGGACTAAGGCCTAACCCCTCTCAGTAGTAGAGGAGGCCCGTGCTCAGCAGTGGGCAGTATATAATACAGGGCTGATTGCATTGCACTACCTCACAGCTATTAACAATGGAAGCGACGTGAGATATTTAATTAACTCAGATCATCGAGACTGCGAGTGAAATCAATGACTACTTCACGCACGGGTTAGCATTAATACTGATTATTGGAAAACCAGCTTTTGCTCGCGGCGACGCCACCGTGAAAGAGTTTTTGCGGGGTAAAAAGTAGCCCATGCCCTTCCCAGGGTCTCAAATTTTCTCCATAGAGAAGTCCGTTCAGTAGTTTCGGAGATGTGCGCTAACAAACAAAGAGACAGACATACCGACAGACTTAAAATAGTTCTTAAAATCGGTGATTTGTGTTCTGTTACTCTTCTTTAGGGTGAACGATAGCCTAGTTGGGAATGAAACGGTCTGCCGAGACAATGTCCAGAGGTTCAAAACCCAAGGCACACACCTCTGACTTTTCGAAGTTACGTATGTATTGTTTATCAATTATCGTTCGCTTTAACGGTGAAGGAAAACATCGTGAGGAACCTATATACCTGATGATTGTCCATAAGAATTTCAAGGGTATGTGAAGTCCGCCAACCCGCACTAGGCCAGCGTAGTGGACTAAGGTCTAAACCCTCCCAGTTGTGGAGGAGATCCGTGTTCTACAGTAGCTAGTATATAATACAGGGCTGGTATTGGTTTTTATTATAATATTGGAAGAATTCTCTTGACTTCCGATTATTGTTTCCGGTGGTAGGTCTCTCATTATGTAAGAGGCCGTCTGGGTGGGTACCATCGCAATGTCTATTTCTACCGCCAAGCATCAGTGTGCATGCACTGTTGTGTTTCGGTTTGAAGGACATTGTAGCCAGTATAACTACTGGACATAATGAGACTTACCATCTTATGTCTCAGGATGACGAGCGCAGTGGAATGCCACACAGTACTTTGTAACTCAAGGTGCTGGATGGTGTTGCTACTGTTTATGGGTGGTCGTATCGCTTACCATCAGGCGAACGGCATGCTCGTCTCGTCATTCAATGCAATAAAAAAAAAAATTAAAAATTTCAAAATATTACAATTCTTTTTAAAGTAAATAAATCGACGGGTGCAAATTAAAAAGAGTTACCTGCAAAGTGCTCTTTTGAAGATAATTCTTTTTACTTTGCACTCTTCGAAATATTATTGTAGAATAACACGATAGTTCTATATTATTATTGATATTTCTCCCAGCTTTGTACACTAAAAAGTAATTTTATAAACGGAAAAATAAAGATTGTTGATTTTTAACGATAGGTTGAAAGTATCTAATAAGATACTAAGCTTACTATTTTCAACTCATTGTTACCTATTTGTGTTGCTTATTAGTGGAACATAAACAGGATTGCCATGTTTTGTGTTCCTATTGTACATACAATAAGCAGGGATTGTAATTCCCGATATATTGAGAAGCTCGTCCCCACCACAATCATGGAACGTTTAAACGCTCAGCAAAATGTGTACTAGTTAGATACCTCTCTACTTAACCTAACGAAGCTTGAGCCGTGAGCTTATGAATAATTATCAATGATATTGATAAGCCTAAAAAAATAATAAAAAAACCTTTAGAAGTTAATATTATGGTGATATTAATGACGTCACAGCTAGATGTCTTACTAGACATTGTAATCTTCAATCAATATGAATATTGAATAATAAACGTACATTTTAATATGATAAGCGGTGAGATTAATATGTAGACTTGTGTGAGTTGTGCATATTAAAATAGGAATGAAAACAGGAAATTAAATCAACTGTCTCAATTAAAATTAATTGGCACCCTCACCAAAACAAAGTCAAATAACGGAAACTCCAAAGCAGCCGTATTGGTGTACAGTAAACATGAACAGAAGGTACAGGAACATGTTATGTTGTATTTTATACCTAATTTATGAGCATAATATTATTCAAATATGAAAAACTTAAAATAGTCTTTGGTTGTTCGAAATTCTCCAAAAGCGAACATTAAGAAAAATCATTGCTCAAACGTGCGTAATAATAATAATAATATCATTTATTTTTCTTTTTACAAAGGCAAACTTTGAGTTGCAAAAATTTAGTATCTTAAACTAGATTCCGCCCTTGTGAGAGACTGGTGCCTGATGTAGGTTTTAGAGAAAACCTGTGTTACAGGTCACCAGGGTAATAATTATACTGCGCCTTTATTAGAGCGGGTTGGGAGCAATTAGAAAACGATAGCTTGAAAAAGTCTGTATACATATTTATTATTTTTGATATTATTACAAACATTATCAATCAATAAATCCGCGCCGCCCACTGCTGAACATAGGCCTCCCCAAGAGCGCAGACCATCATCATCATCAGCCACATGACGTGCACTGCTGAACATAGGCCTCCCCTAAAGATTTTCAGACGGACCTGTCAAAAGCGGCCTGCATCCAGCGTATTCCTGCGAGAGCGCAGACGTTACTATCCACAAATTATAATGAAGAATAATTACAGCACTATTTGATATATTTTCATTATTGGATGAACCTTCTAACATGACTTTTATTGTGACATCGTAACCTCGCTAAACATTTCTCTATTTGGGTAGTAGGCGCACACTTATTGGAGTGTGTTAGGCTTTTATCAGTGGATGTAGGATAGATGTAAGCTTTTATTGGGTTGTCGTAGGCGTTGTAGCGACTCTTGACAACGCAATCACACACAGGTGAACGAACATTTAACAACGCGCTTTCATTTACTCGATACTATGGTTTGCGCTGTTGAGTTATCTGGTTTATTGTACACTAGGCTTTGCTTGTGGTTCCGCCTGCTGGAGTATTTTTTTGGAATATTTACATTTTGCCGGGATAAAAAGTAGCCTATTTTATGATTTTGATTAGCTTAGTTTTATGACCGAATATCTAACTGAATTGGATCAACCCTTCTAAAGGATCCAGTCCTTAGAAAATTATACTCGAAAGCTTAGAGTAAATTGTTTCTATATTTGGAATCCAAGCTCAAGAACTCTGGCATGACATACATTACATGCCGTGGAGCTTATTTTCTATGCTAGAATGGAAAAAAGAGATTTAAGTGGAAATAAATTATGCACGCATTTTTTAAAACGTTTGTACTATTTGCTCGCACTATTTTAGGTATGCTGGCTGATCGTACACTATTCCAGCATTGTATAAATGAGGTCTCACGGCAGAAACTCGTTTAGACAAATAGTTCCGTGGATTTTATAGCTCGTGCCATTTAGAAATGTCAGGTTTAAGATTTAAGAAGATTGAAGTATTTTAATGTCCCTGTAAAATGTTAAATGTTTTTCTTATTTTTTAAGGATTTAGGGCTTGTTTCACAGGTTTTCATTAAATATTTGACAGTTAACGTGTTACACAGCTGACGTAGATAGTACTCATTTTATTATCATACTAGCTTTTGCACGTGGCTTCGCCCGCGTGGAAAAGTTTTTCCGGGATGAAAAGTAGCCTATAGCACTCAGGAGTAATGTAGCTTTCTATTAGTGAAAGAATTTTCAAAATCGATCCAGTAGTTCCTGAGATTAGCGCGTTCAAACAAACAAACAAACTCTTCAGCTTTATATATTAGTATAGATATAGATTATATTTGGGAGCATAGATTTGTGTGACTTGTGTTTGGTCGACTTATTCATTTATGTGACGAATAGAATTTATCAGCAAACGGTGAAATCGCCTTTGGCTTTCTAATTTCTTCTGTCAATGGATGTTGTATAATACTGATACTAGCAGTCTTACTTATAAAATAACTAGTCTGCTCTTAAGCAATGCTTAACTTTTCACACACTCGATCAGGTGTAAGGCAAAACCCGCCATCTTACCTTTTAGGTAGGTTTAAACTAGGTTGCGGCGATGTTTAATTTTGACAGTTATTTCAGCAATACTTAACCACCTCTGAACGTTAAAACAAGTTTATAAGTAAGACTGTAGATGTCAAGTATTTGGACGGACTGCCTCGGTGGCGTAGTTGTATCGCGTCCGCGGTACCACACCCATCTAGGCCCTCGGCTTCGAAAGGGTCGGGCAAAGTGATATTGGATTTTTCTACTCAGTATCAACCCGGAGTCTGGAATATGTGCTCGATATGGCGATAGGCTTGATCACATCATGGGATGAAACATACCGGCGAAAAGTGGGTGCTTTGGTTGCACCTCTGTCTACCCCTTCTGGGATAAAGTACTTGGATCTGTCAGCAATCAAAGCACAACTTTCTCAAACAATAGCCGAAAGTATAAATACCTGCTCAAGAGTATTAGTCTAAATTAATTCTCTATAAAAATGTAACAAAAATGTAACTAGAACTGCGGAAAAGGCCCAAATGAAGTTGTTGCCGGAACAGGATAAGCGGAATGACTTTCCAGTCCCGGCGGGATCGTAAAAGTCAACGCATGCATTTAATTTCGTGAGTTATATTATAACCGACGCGACGTGTACACGACTACAGCGCGGAACACACTTTAATTTTTTCCCGGTTTTAATTATGGAACCGGAAAATTTTTAACGTCACGCAAAATTCTCTACGTCCTCTCCCCGACCTAACTGCTGATTCATTGTTTAAACATTGAAGGATGATGAATTAGGACGCGGTGTAGTGGTCGGGGCTTTTAATGAAATATTTTATGTCTTAAAATTTTCAAAGTACTTACATATTTTTTTATAACAAAATGATTACCTAATAGGTGGTCTATCTAAATTAAACCTTGAGGCTACTTGTAAGGAATTATTTAATATTCGATGTTGAAGGTCTTAATTTAAGTAATCCGTACGTCTTTTTTATCCTAGCAAAAAAATTAAGTAAATGTATAACTTCATAGTTTAAATCATAGAATAATAAGGTTTAAATGTTATGACAAAAGACCTATAACAAATTATAATAATTAAATTAATACTAAGAGATCCTCTTTTATACTTCTAAGTTAAACCCAAGGCTCTACGCAGATACTGTAAATTTTATTGAGAAATCATACACTACTATGAAATTAACTTTTGTATAACAGTGTTTCATAAAAAAGCGTTTGTACATCGCCTAAAACCAAAAACAATCTCATTACCATCCCAAATTCAATTCTTCCCACACCTGTAAAAACAAGAATTCATGCACAAGCAATCGGTTCGTTTCATCTTTATTTATGTTATACAAACACGTCATATTTGCACGCAATCCCCATAACAGATGCATAGTTTGTCCTTAGCAAACATTGTCCCACCCGTCCGTGTGTTTGTTAAGGTTTTAACGAGGATTAGACGCTGGGTAAACACTGTGTATAGAATAAATTAGTGTTTAATTTATATCTCGATGTATCGATAAGCTGCAGTTTATTAGCTATCAGGAAATACGTTTAGGAAAATTGATTTTGATTTTAGAATTACCTACGGTTTTCTGTTGAAGATGAAAATGATTTAATATAAAAAAAAAATATGTAAATTTTTATTATCTTAAGCTAAAAGTTGGTTAGGTTCATTTTTTTGGGTATCGGGTTAAAATAACAGAAAACTGAGGTGGATTAATAAAGTTCAGTCTCAGTTCTACGTAAATTATTTATTGGTATTGGTATTAAGTCTAGACTAGTAGGTATATGCAATGATCGAAGATTAGATACGTGGGTTCAATTCTCAAGTTGGGTAATATTTGAATTGTAATTTAACTTAATTTGATGACGGAAAGCGACAGATGTCACAAAGTTGTAATTACTAATTCAGCAACATAAGCTAAAAAGAAGTCTTGTCGACTCCAAATAATAGAGAATTATGGTAATGAGAATAACACTGGTATCATAAACAAATGTTTTTAATAATACATCACACACCGGCTTTATTACACCGACATATAACTAAGTCGGTCGCATATTGCCTGTTGTTTGCTCTATTATACGAAAACAGCTAATCTCGTAAGACCTCACAAGGGTTTATTGTTACCGTTTTATGATTATCTTGAAAAGTGCTAAAGCTGCTTTATTGCCTCTTTATAAATGCCGTAAAACTGCTGCAAGATTTATGTTCGTACCTTTTTGTTGGCCGACATGCCTGTAGATATAGTAATCCAGTTTAATCCTTACTTTAGCTATTCGACAAAAAAATACGTCCTTTATCCCAATTTGCATTTGAATGGCAGAGACAGTACCACTCTACATGAGAGTCGGCGGGTACATTTTTTACGGCACCTATCCCGAACAACCCGCGATTAACATAAAATGTTTGTGAAAACCTCGATATACGAGCCGTATGACTTGATTAAGTGGAAGCCTCCATAATTTTGTACGATCTTTACGAAATTACGCGGTATTGGGTTTGTTCTGGTATGTTCGGTTGGAAACGGATTGGTAATTAGGTCAAGTCAAAGTTAAATTTATTTCATCATTATCATCAGCCACATGATAGCCATTGCTGAATATAGGGTACGGGCCACCTCAACTACTGAGCGGGGTTAGGCCTTAGTCCATCACGCTGGCCTAGTGCGGGTTGGCAGACTTCACGTACCCTCGAAATTCTTATGAAAATATCTCAGGCATATAGGTTTCCTCACGATGTTTTCCTTCACAGTTAAAGCAAACGATAATTGATACATTTATTGTACATACTGCGGTGTACTACATAACAACCTTTTTATGAGTTTTTCTCCATCACTAGAAGAATAATTGACGAACTTGTTTGTGTTGCTTAGCATTATCCGCTCAAAATAAATAATTATTTAAATATTTTGTTTCCAAATTTAAGTTTTTGTTTTTTTTTTAACGTATCCCGGCTACTTTTATTTATTTTTGTAATTAAAACTTAGTATCTTAGTTCGCATATTAATAATAATATAGCTTGTAAGGATGCATGCTTTGGATTACTATCTAGCCCTAGATTACTTAATTCTGATGTTGTGAACTGTTTGATTGTAATCTGTTATGCATCTTAAATAAATAAATAAAAAATAAAACAAAATCGAAAACATTTACTGTAACCTCTCAATTAAAGATCACAACGTAAAAAGACAAAACGATAATTGACTCCTTTTTTCTATTAATATATCCTTCAATTAAGCAATTTAATGTCATAATAAAGACGAAAATGTTGCTATAAAATGCTCAAGTTGGGTCGGAAATGGCTGGAGAAGGGCCTTTTTACACAAAACGGAGAATCCTTGTGCCCTCAGTGACCCTTAACGAGGCTCTGAAGTGAAAGTTAATTAAATTTCTGCTGCTTACATTATAATGGAAATTTGCATCAGGTGTGCGCGCTTCAAATATACATAAACTGGCAGACAGATGGAGTCGTGATTCTTATGGGTGATGTTAATTAAATGTATTGAATAATTAATTAGAATTTAATGAGATTTGTTCATTATTGTTCGCAGATCATTACCATAAAGACGAAATGTATACATTGTAATGAAAAAACAAATTTAAATGACATGGACTTACGGCGTAGTTTGTAATTTTAGAAAAATCACTGGACTTTCGACAATGTCCAAAGGTCACAGAAATAATAAAAACAGTACCAAAGCGCGTAGAATTATGAAACCCCACAGAGAAAGTTCAATAGCTTAAGTCATTAAAATGATAATGCAAGTGTTGAATTACTCTGCAAAACTTTGCCAGACGGCTAATTAGCTAACGCAGCTAATTTGCACACGCGGGACCCTTTGAGTTAGCCATTCATATCCATATCACGTTTCTTTGTTTTTCGCTACTCAACCAATGGGCGTCCGTCGCCGCAAAACAAATTAATTTCAGCTTGAAAACAAATGTTGAGTCGTTAACCCAAAAATTTTAGCCAGTGTTGGGAAGTTCGGCAAGTGTTATGGATTTGCTATTTTGGTTATTTTCTGTCACGTCTATAACCCAAAAGGGATGGAGAGGTGCATCTAATTTACATAAGGTTAAGGATTTTTTTGAACTAGGCATAGTTACCAAAATCTTTATTAGTTACGTAGCAATAAAATGAATATATTGTTAGCTTTAAATCAAGGAATTTACGGTCAAGTTTGGTTTCATGAAAGCGTCACCGTGATTCTTAGACAATATATAAAGGACACGGCTTATATGATCTTTTCTTTTGTCAAAGGTATAAGACGATGATGAATGATGATGTATGAACATGCATACGTTTTTAGAATCATATTAGTCTGCTTAAACGGACAAATATTAAAGATTAATTTATGTGTACGTTCATATCGACGTAATATGGTTTGACTATGCGTATTGAACTTTTAAGTACTGACATATTTTTTGTTCGCGTTATAGGCACATGGCGCACCCATTCTAGATGGTCTAAGCCGTGACTTTATAGTTCTTCTTTCTAACGTAATAATTTGACTGAACTTCCCAACATCTGTACAAAACATGCATCAATGCCTAATTCCGAATATTATGTAAATGGATAATGTCGGATTATACTGAAATGATTGCTGAGATTAAACTACTTATTAAGAAGACTTAAATACGGACATTTAAAGGGTTGGCAGTTAAAATAGTGGCTATAAATGTAGTCATTTGAGTAATAGACTGTTCTAATGTCTTGTGAGACACTTACACCTGAAATACGTCTAGGATTTAAAAAATATGCTACAGTCCTGGAAAGCTGAGCAAGACATAGTTCTCAATAAATTAATTTCTCAAGTCGCCGAGCTAAAGCAACAAAATATTAAAATTCAAAATTCCAATGCAGAGATTGAAAAATCTATTATTTTTATTAGCGCGAGCTATGAGGAAATGAAGACCAGACTGGAGGCACTGGAGAACGATCGTGTTACATATGAAGACCGATTCCGTGACCTGGCTACTCGCAAATGTGACCAAGTGATAGCCAACCTGGAGGCCAAAATTGACTCTTTGGAGCAACAGTCGCGTCAGTATAATATTGAAATCTGCAATTTACCTGAAAAAAGGAATGAGAATTTGATAACTATCATTGAGTCCATAAGCAACGTCATTAGTTATCCAATACATCATAATGACATCTTATCAATTCATAGAGTTCCGCATGCGCATCAACAGGACAGTAAGCCGAAAAATATAGTCGTCAAGCTCAGATCACGTATTCTTCGAGATAATGTACTCAGCGCGTATCGTAAGAAGAAAAGCATTAAATCCGATCAACTGGGAATTGCCACTTCCGTAGTAGTACCTATATATATTAACGAACACCTCACGCTAAAAAATAAAGTTTTATTTCGTAAAACTAGAGAGGCTGCTCGCAAAAACGGTTTTAAATATGTGTGGATTAAAAATGCTACGGTGCTTGTACGGGAAAGAGATGGTAGTCCAGTTTTGGCCATACACTCTGATGAAGATGTCTCAAAAAAAATCATCAGCACGAAAAAGTAGGATTCACCGTAAATTCTTCTTTGTAATTGCTATGTTAATGTTTTGTTTATTATGTGCATGTAAGTTTTTGTCCATCAAGAAATTATTTTGTTGTCAGTCCTCTTTGTTCGTGCAGTCGAGTCTTTTGCTTTTGTTTTTTATTATATATTTTTACGCGCATATTACATTAATATTATTATTTTTAAATTCTTATATTACCATCAATACGTTTTGTCCCGACTGCCTAAGTATTGACATTATAGGGTTATTTACGCAATGTTATTACAACTTCCTATTTCATAATATTATACATATTTATAGGTACATATATGTTACTATATTTTGTTATTAATAATTACTAATGGTTACCAATAATATTATCTTTTTTTATCAGAATTGTAGAGGGATTCGCACGAAGTTACATACTCTGTTTATGAATATATTGTCGTACTCTTATGATGTAATTATTCTAACGGAAACGTGGCTTATTCCTAGTATTCAAGATCGCGAGTTTATCGATGACCGTTATCTGGTCTTTAGAGAGGATCGCGATCGTACCGCTTCTAATAAGCTAGAGGGAGGCGGAGTTTTGGTAGCGGTGCGTCGCGAGCTTCGTCCTACTAGACTGAAATCTCTATTTACGCATGCAGAAATTGATCAGGTTATTGTGCAACTTCCCGCTTCTTCATCAAGCCATCGATCGCACACGATCTGCGCGGCATATGTGCCTCCCCGCACTCGTGTGGAATTATATACACAATATCTTGACACACTACAGGATATTGCTAACAGTTCCACCAATGATTCTTTCTTTCTAGTTGGTGACCTCAATATGCCCGACATCGATTGGATGGTCCAAGATGATCATTCTGTGGCACTAACTGCAAACTCTCTCGGTAGAATATTGTTAAATTTCATATCAGTCGTTAATTGTCTGCAGTTTAATACTCTTAAAAATAATCTTGGTCGAATATTAGACCTATTCATATCTAATGCTCACTGTCAGATCACGGCCTGTAATCCTTTACTGGATCCCGACGGCCACCATCCGCCTTTTTGTGCAATCACCTGCCTCAATATTGAAACAAATCTTATGAGAAGACGTCCAATTTCTAGACACAACTACTTTAAAGCCAACTATGAAGAAGTTATACGTGAACTCAACTCGATAGACTGGGACGTGACACTTTCTCACCGTTCCTCTGATCATGCCGTCCACGCTTTTTATGATATTTTATATAAAATCATCAGAACTCATGTTCCGTTAACACGCAAAAAAAAATCCCAATTTCCAGTTTGGTTTTCAGCCTCTCTCATCCGTATATTTAGGAACAAAGAACGTGCGTGGATGAAATGGAAGATTTACCACAACCAATACGATTATGAACACTTTTCGAATTATCGCAGGCTTTTCCACAACGAGTCAATAAAGTGCTTCAAGTCTTATGTGAACTCTATTGAAGCTAACATTCCAAATAACCTAAAACTTTTCTGGTCCTTCATTTCCAACAAAAAGTGTAAAACTAACTTCCCTGCCACTATGTACCATGAAAATATCTCATCGAACGACCCTAAAGTCATTTGTAATTTGTTTTCTAAATTTTTCTGCTCAGTTTATGAGCCGTCTTCATTCGATCCTGAAAAATGGCAACCATCTGGCAATTATTCTGATAACTCTACCTCATTATCAAATATATATCTCCCGAAAAGTATAATACTAAGAGAAATTAAATCGCTGGACTCAACTAAAGGGGCAGGCCCCGATGGTATTCCTCCAATGTTTTTTAAAAATATATCTAATAGCATTCATATTCCTCTGTATCTAATTTTTAATAAGTGTCTGTGTGAGGGAGTGTTTCCCGATATATGGAAGAGAGCTTTCATTACCCCGATTTATAAAAACGGTGACAAGGCCTGTATAACGAATTATCGACCCATTTCCATCCTGTCCACCTTGTCTAAGCTTTTTGAGAGACTCGTGCACGGTGTGTTGTATCCTCACTTCCATCCTCTTATCATACCAGAACAACATGGTTTCGTTAAACGACGCTCGGCTTCGACGAATCTTATGTTATACACGGATTTCCTTTTTAGACAATATGGATCAGCGTATTCAAGTAGATTCCGTGTATACCGATTTTCAGAAGGCCTTCGACAAGGTGGATCATAAACTACTTATGGAAAAGATTGCCTTCAATGGGATTCGAGGCAATTTACTTCGTTGGTTTGTTTCTTATATTTTCAATAGGACTCAAAAAGTTGTCCTTAATGGTCTTGAATCCGAAATGATAGTTGTCAAATCAGGAGTCCCACAAGGATCTATCTTGGGTCCTTTTCTATTCAACATATATGTTAACGACATAAAAAAATGTTTTATTTCCTCAAAGTTTTTAATGTATGCTGACGACATAAAAATATATAAAGCCTGTAAAACCACAAATGATTGCTTACTTCTTCAAGAAGACCTCAACTTATTTAACATTTATTGCCGCGACAACAAGCTTTTTCTTAGTCTCCCTAAATGTTATTTCATATCCTTTACCAAAAATAAAAAGAAAATCCATTTCAACTACTCTTTAAACGGTGCAATTCTAAATAAAGTAGACTCTGTGCGTGACTTAGGAGTTACGCTGGATTCCTCTTTGCACTTTGACAAGCACATTGACATTATTGTAAACAAAGCTTTTCAGATGTTTGGTTTTGTTATGCGATCCTCATGTGACTTCGTTCGTCCCTCTACTTTCTTTTTGCTATATAAAACGCTAATAAGATCCCAACTAGAATATGCTGTACCCATTTGGAATCCTCTCTACGACAAGTATAATGATAGATTAGAAATAGTTCAGAAAAAATTTATGCGCGTTATTAATTATAAATGCTGCCGTTTAAATGTCCAGCATGAGCAGCTATTAAATCAATACAAGATCCTTACTCTACGATCCAGACGTATGCTTATTACTGCAATGATGCTGTATGGTATATGTAATAACAGATTTGACTGTATGGACATAACAAATAAACTTTGTTATATAGTACCTAGGACTGTTATGCGGCGGGAGGTGCGCGTGCCCAGGTTGTTCCACACGGGCTCTTGTAGGACCAATGCCGGGGTTCGTGCACCTATCCGTCGAATAGTCGAAATTTATAATACATATTTCCATAGTGTCGATATTTTCTCTCTTTCAAAGCAACAATTTAAAAACTCAATTCACGATTTACTTTCCTCGAATTTATTGTAAACTGTGTTTTGCAGATTTGAGATTGTTTTATTACAAGTAATGGACGTTTGTTGCTTCTTTATAACGTTTTTCTGTTAATTTGTGAACAGTAGTGTTGGTTACATGTTTATTAATGTAATACCTATGTAATTTTGTTATTTAGTTTTAATGTGTAACTGTTTTCTGTTCCTCTTGAATAAAAAAGGTTCATGGCATATTGGGCCTTTGAACTTGAAACTCAATATGGATTATTTTTATATTGAACAATTTTATTCAATTATTAATTTCAAATAATACCCGTTATTTCAAGAATTAAAGTTTATCAAATTTCCCCTTAAAAACTTTATGTCAATACCGTGATATATATTTTACTACTGATACTTCATATTAATTTTACGTTTTACTAAGTACTATTCGCAATCGTTTTTTTTAAATAAAGCTATCAATCGATAATTTGCCGTAAAGCTAATTTGAGGATAACTTTGTGGGTTACACATTTATTATTTGTGGCATTTGCATGTATTTTATCGACTTAATTCATATTGTGTAACTATTTGTTGTCCCATTATAATAAATAAATAAACATCAGAGCATAAATTTCATTCGTAGAACCAAAAGGTTCCAAATCTAGCAGTGAGAAGTTATGATTTGTTTTTGTAAACTATCTATTTAAAATTAATATTTCGCGTAACGACTGATATTGGGGTTTTCTGCTCAGTAACAGCATGTTTGGAATTTGTGACCGGTGTGGCGATAAGCTCACCCATCACATCATGGGACAGAATACGCACGGCGAAAAGTGGGTGCACATGTTGCGCCTCTGCCTACCCTTTCTGGGATAAAAGGCATGTGAGTGTGTGTGTATTTCCCGTAAAATCAATCATCAGTTTGTGGTCATATTGCCACAAAATTATAATCCTAGTTCGATCATTTAATGATTGTTACGCAGTGAAATGTGGTCTGTGATTTATGTTGTATATTTGGCAGATAAGTAATTGAAAAAGTAATATTAAATTCATTTTACTATGATGCTTTCAACATGATGAAGTTTGTTAATGACATAGTAATGAAAGTGCAAGATAAGCCTATAGCAGAATATTGGAATCCAAATTTTCAGTCATTTGTTAAAAAAATATTTTAATAACATTATATGAAAAAATCCATATTGATATCATTCATTAAATTTTCTTTCCCATTAAATGACAATATTACTTGTAATTAAGTTTTAATTATTTAATGATATGCCACTAGTACTATTTCAACAATATGTAATTACTTACATCAACAGTTCCATAAATTGCTTCACCAAAAGTTAAGAGACTAAAATAATAATTCAAACAAACAATAAGACGTACAGTCAGCCACAAAAGTAGCTGAAAAAATTTAAAACTTCAAAACGCTTCTGCACGTTCACTCCAGTCGAAATATTCTTTTTTCTTTATCTAAAATAAAGTTACCCATGTGAAAGTTATTTTCGTGAGGAAAAAACAATTGTTGATACTGACGCAAAAGTTTAAACGCGATTTGAAATTTTGAATTTGTTCAGTTACTTATGTGGCTGACTGTACATTTGCGTAGGAGTAACAATTTGTGTTTCAGGTGGGTACTCGTCATGAAAGCCTTCAAATATTTTTTGAAATGAAGGTTCGAATGAAGAGTTTTCAAAGTTATTTTAAGTGTTTATAAATTATAAATATAATTCAAAGTTGTCTATGGTGTTGCTACTGTTTATGGGCGGTCGTGTAGCTTACCGTCAGACGAGCGACATGCTCGTCTCGTTATTCACAAACAATAAAAAAAAGTACTTTTAGTACTCAAATTCCAATAACAATTTAATTGTAAATCAAAACACTCAATAACGTCTCAAGAGGCCTTCTATTACTGGAATATCAATCGGAGTTGTTATGATTTATTTATTCAATAGAGTTTGTGTAGGTTAAGTGGTTTGTTTACTAAATAATAGACAACGTTGCTCGTTTAAAATAATGGTATATAAATATAACAGAAACAACATTTATTTGCGTTAGTATAATATCACTTATTATGTCCAGTCAGCCACATAAGTAGTTGAACCACCGCCGTCTCTTTTTACAGCGGCAGTGTAACGAGGCTATTTAATGCGTTAGTTTCTGAAGAAGGGGTCAGTGGTACCTTTCCTGATATATTCTTATCTATTGACGCGACTTAATAATAATAATTACCAGCCCTATATTATATACTGCCTACTGCTGAGCACGGGCCTCCTCTACAACTGAGAGGGTTAAGGCCTAAGCCCACCACGCTGGCCTAGTGCGGGTTGGCGGAAATCACATACCTTCGAAATTCAACTTCTCAGGTATGCAGGTTTCCTCACGATGTTTTTCTTCATCGTTAGAGCAAGCAATAATTCACAAACGGGTACGAGATATAAAAGCGATTTTGTCACTAACTGTACGGTGGTTATTATTCATGTAGGTACAAAATATGACCTGACCAGCCGCACCTACTAAAAATAATCATGTTTCTTTAAATAAATAAATATTTTAAGTAATGTTATGCTGCATTAGCAACTTTATTTCCTTGCTGAAGTTAAAGAGCATAATAAATGGGAGCCTTCTGATTCATTCCAGCATTCTGAATACATAAATTTTGACTTAAGCCGGTAGTGAAATCTAAATAGTTTCACTTCGTATGCGGAATACATCTAGTTAACTGTCCCCTGTGAGCCTAACCTTAATGCTATGTCACGAAAGACAGTACGGCATTCTCAGAAACTGTATGTTTACACTTGAATGTTGCTTTAAGTAGCTTAGGATATTATACGTGAAAGATGGCCAACACGGAGTTTTAGTTGGTATTGTCATGCGTACGATGATATATAGTGTTAAGGACTCGGCCCGGCGGCCACCCGACGTTAACCACCTACACGGGCTGCTCAATGCTGGGTCGTAAGTTCGTAACTGTAAGGCCGACGAACTCAACATAACCGCATAAGATTGCATCTGCGTTACCAAAAAAAGCTACTATATTTCGCTATATTAATCAACACAGATTTTTTTTATTGCATTGGATGACAAGACGAGCATGCCGTTCGCCTGATGGTAAGCGATACGACCACTCATAAACAGCAGCAACACCATCCAGCACCTTGAGTTACAAAGTACTGTGTGGCATTTCACTGCGCTCGTCAACCTGAGACATAAGATGTTAAGCCTCATCATGTCCAGTAGTTACATTGGCTACAATGTCCTTCAAACCGAAACACAACAGTGCATGCACACTGCTACTTGGCGTTAGTAATAGACATTGCGGTGGTACCCACCCAGACAGACTCTTACATATAAGAGACCTACCACCAGTTGAAACAATTGTCTACTCATCTACTGTTAGTTAGTTGAAGAACCTGTAATTGATTTTTAAATGAAATACTGACTGCCTGTGCTACTTTGTTTTGTGTGTCTGGTACAACAGTTGACGTTCGCGCGCTTCGCGTCTCATAGATCCTATTTGTACCTAATTTCCTTTATGACTTCTATAATACATTACGTGTAAGAAAATCAAGTCAAAGCAAACCACGAGCTGTTAATATGATTAGATTGGTTCCTCCATATTTATTATATAACCTAAAAAAGAACAACTAAATAATAGTTCAAACAAGTAATGATCAAAGACCATTGATTAGTAACATAATATTAATTATCCTCGTACTTATTCCAATAAACAATCTACCAAAGCAATGAACGAAACGGTAGTCTCTTTGTAGAGATACAAATCAACAAAAATATAAGAGTTCTCGTAACCGACGAGCATGTATGAAGAGACTGATGACTGTAGAAGAAGCGAAAGAGGTATGCTTGGATCGTGGCACTTGGCGCTCCATAGTCTCTGCCTACCCCAATGGGAGAAAGGCGTGAGTTTATGTATGTATGTATGTAAAAATATGTTTACTACACGGCATAAATAGCTTATAAATGCGTAAAAGAACGCCAATATATATAAAAAATTTGGCAGTATCACGTGATCCGTAGCTTACTGACCCGCTTGTAACAAAATGCCACTGCAAAAAAGAATTGTTTATTAACTGTCAACACTGATTTAAAACGCTTAAATAAATCGTTAACCGTTATTTATAGGTAACATCAGGCTTTCCATACATTTTATTCAACAAAAATTTGCATAGATGTTTCTGAAATGAAGTGGCGGATTGTGATGCGACGTATGTGATTTTTAGGACGAAATATATTTCAGGAATTGTTCTTCTGCACCAGAGCGATGTAAGTTCAAGATATGGCAAATAGGTAACATTTTTACAGTGAACATTTTCTGCCATGTTAGGGTATGAGTAAGTAATAAATTATGGCAACTGCTGAGCACGGACCTCCTCTAGTACCGAGAGGGTTAAGGCCTTAGTTCACCACACTGGCCTCTCAGTTGTAGAGGAGGCCCGTGCTCAGCAGCGGGCAGTATATAATACAGGGCTGGTATACTACGGTGATTGTTCGAATTTAGATTAACAAAAGCACATTGAGAGTTACTAGCGTCACATTTTTGTTGTCATTGTTCAATAGGATAGTTTCATATGTGTAATCCTTGGACGCTCGCGGTGGATACCGGTGTCCATTTATATAAGGAAATTAGGTTATAGCTATATATAAGCGGGCGTTGTACATTATTTTAGATGTAACAGAAAATAATACGAAAAAGAAATTCTTCTGTGAAATCAGCATCTAAATCGCTTCCAAAAATAAATCAGTTATTCAATTTTGAAATATTCTTGTGAGCAGAAGTGGGGGCGTGGCGGGGATATCGCGCTATCTCTTTCGCACGCACGCAGCCTTATGGTCGACGGCGCTTGGTGACTGCCTAGTATTGCTGTTATTTGACAGCCACCCCTTCCACCAAATTTCAAATCTTTATAACTTACTTAAATTTGTCGCCAATTTTTAAAATTCTTTTCTATTAGATTTTGGATAGCATACATTTTTCATAATTGTATATAAAAAAAGTAGTCAACTACCCTATTGTCAAATCAGATGAGTAATTTGCTCACTTTTGCTATGAAAAAGGATTGCTCATAAAGCTCTACATGGCACTGAACTAGGACCTTCAGATGAAAAATTTAATGTTAAGTAACATAATCCCCAATCTGTAATTATATTTGCCAGAATCCTTCCGAAATCGACAGAACTTACTCGGTAGCAATAAACGTACCATAACTGAGTTTCATACTGCACACTACCAATATTGCGAGAGGCTAATGTGGCTGGCCCCACTCGGCAAACTTAATTACTGTACCCACATCAAGTTTCTTTGAAATTACGTGTTTAATGTCTCTTGCCACTCTCAATTTACCTTTACTCGGTGACCAATCACGAAGTGGCGGTGCTTTTAGCTTTAAAAATACTAAGTGCCTCAGGATTTATTTATACGGGCTCGGCAAAATGACCCTACTGTACCTAATGGTAAGTGGAGAGAGGTCCAGATAGTGTCGACTGACGAACAATTTTTTACTGGTAGGTCTCTCATATGTAAGAGTCCGTCTGGGTGGGTACCATCGCAATATCTATTTCTACCGGCAAGCAGCAGTGTGCATGCACTGTTGTGTTTCGGTTTGAAGGACATTGTAGCCTGTAACTACTGGACATAATGATTCTTAACATCTTATGTCTCAGGATGACGAGCGCAGTGGAATGCTACACAATACTTTGTAACTCAAGGTGCTGGATGGTGTTCCTACTGTTTATGGGCGGTCGTATCGCATACCATCAGGCGAACGGCATGCTCGTCTCGTCATTCAATGCAAAAAAAACCCTCGTCAGTTGACACTTTGCCGGCCTGTTTGAAGCGGGTATATACATAATAACTACTGGACATAATGAGACTTAACATCTTATGTCTCAGGGTGACGAGCGCAGTGGAATGCCACACAGTACTTTGTTAGTCAAGGTGCTGGATGGTGTTGCTACTGTTTATGGGTGGTCGTATCGCTTACCATCAGGCGAACGGCATGCTCGTCTCGTCATTAAATGCAATAAAAAAAAAAAAAAAAAAAAAAATACAGGTTGATGTCGGAACGCGATACGCTTACGTGGGCCGGCGGGTTATTAACACCTTATGGACGGTGGTCGGCTGGTGGCTATCCGGGCGGATATAAGATATACCAGCAATATATGATCCTACCACTAGTGAACTTTGTGTAGTTATTATATTGAGACTCACACACTCACGCCTTTTATCCCCGAAGGGGTAGGCAGAGGCGCAACTAGTGCATCCACTTTTCGCCGTGCGTATTCCGTCCCATGATGTGATGCGAGCCTATCGCCATATCGGGCACAATCCAGACTCCAGGCTGATACTGAATAGAAAAATCCAATACCACTTTGCCCGACCCAGGGATCAAACCCGAGACCTCAGCATTGCAGTCGTACAGTAATACAACTACGCTACCGAGGCAGCCATTTTGATATTTAAAGCAGAATAAATTTATAATGTGCAGGGTGATAGAAAGATGACTTTGCAACATAAAGCGCCATTTACATGGAGAAAGTTTCAGTTCATACGAGTATCGTACAAACCAGTCGGAACCGATTTGCACGATACGAAAAAATGTTATACGAGATCGTTTTTAGATAGGTCCAGAAATTGTAGGAAAATATCTCATTGCGATTTGTGTCGTCGTGTAAACGAAATGTATTTGGTGTCAATGTAAACATTTGAATGCGATTATCGTCTAAAGATTATCACCTACGATAATAGCATACGTCTTCTCGCCCTAAAACGTGCGAGAAACTCTCTCCATGTAAATGACGCTTAGATCGAAAGTAGAAAAAAAATGGAAACGTAAAGAACATTGTCTGTCTTGAGAATAAATTCTAAACATTATGGGTGGTAGTAATAAATCAATCTCAAGTATGAGTTACATCTCAAGTAGACATAATGTATTAATAGTTCCATACATTATGTCTACTTGAGAGGTAACTCAAACTTGAGATTGATTTATTGATACCGCCATTAGTCTCAGTATCAAAAGCACCACTATTATAGTATAAAGTAATTTAATAAAAACAGACATTAAACAGAAGTTTTTTTTTTTTTTTATTGCTTTGAATGACGAGACGAGCATGCCGTTCGCCTGATGGTAAGCGATATGACCACCCATAAACAGTAGCAACATCATCCAGCACCTTGACTGACAAAATACTGAGTGGCATTCCACTGCGCTCGTCATCCTGAGACATAAGATGTTAAGTCTCATTATGTCCAGTAGTTATACTGGCTACAATATCCTTCAAACCGAAACACAACAGTGCATGCAGTCCACACAAACACTTTACGTTTAGCAACATTTTACTCTTTCTATGTCCAAATATGGAGGGTTTGTAAACAAACTTGCCAAAAAAATAATATATTGCGACCGTTTATTAGTACACTGGCTCGGTTCCACGTCTCGCGGACTAAAGTCAAAGCAGTTTAGTGGTCAGATAAACAAAATAATTAAGCGCTTATGGTAATCCTGGGCGAGAACACAGCGAGCTGTGGAGAAGATTCGCATTTTGTATGTTAATATTTTGTAAGCGTAGAACCGCGAATGTTGCGTTTTCTAATTTATTGTTCAATTTACACAAGCTCCAAGTTTTACTTTAACGTAAAAAATATTATTCGTTTTTAATTTTTTTATGTGTACAGTCAACCACATAAGTAGCTGAACAAATTCAAAATTTCAAACCGCCTATACGCGTTCAGTTCAATTAAAACCCTTTTTTTCTTTGTGTGAACTAAAGTAAATCCCTTTTAATTTTATTTTTGTGAAGAGAAAATTAAAATTAGTAAGAACACAAAAGTGTAGGGGCGATTTGAAGTTTTGAATTTGTTCAGCTACTTATGTGGCTTACTGTACATAATAGTATGTTTTAATATAGTCGATCTAGATGGGTAGTTTTGTCTTTAGTATTCATCGATAGTGGTGATTGCTTACCTTCAGATGATACATTTATTCATTTAAATCCTTTCGCTTTGGAAAACAGTAGGCTGTCCTTATAATTCCGAAAAGTATTGGGAAATTATCTACTCTGCACCCAGTTTAAGTAAGACTACCTTGAAACATATTGGTCGTCTCCTTTCCATCATACATACATACATAGTATCACGCCTCTATCCCATAGGGATAGGCAGAGACTATGGATTGCCACTTTGTTCGATTCTGGCACACTTCTTTCGCTTCCTCCACCTTCATCAATCTTTTCATATGTAAATATAATGTATACAGGTATAATATTTATAGTAAATACAGTAAAAATAAAATAAATATAAACTGTATAAAACGACTCTACACATTTTGTGTAAATGCATAGAGTGGCAGCGTGCATGTATCGTTCGCTACAGTCGCAAGCGCTCGTCCGACGAGAGTTTATTTAGTTTTAATTTCGACTTTAAACTCAGTTTTCATTCAAATATTAATTTCGACATGGTATTAATAATAATAATTTTTCTTTTTAGTACACACACACACACACACACGACTTTTATCCCCGAAAGATAGGGACAGGGGTAATTAGTGCACCCACTTTTCGCCCTACGTATTCTTATGCCATATTCGGCACAATTTCCTAACTCCAGGCTAATACTGAGTAAAAAAACCCAATAACACTTTGCCCGACCCGGGGATCGAACCCGAGACCTCAGCACTATAATGGTATCTTAATACAACTACGCCACTGAGGCAGACAGTTTTTGTTTTAGCAGCTTTATATTAATGGTAGAGTTAGTTGTAGTGATATTCCAAGTATAATATGTTAAGAATAAGGCTTATTTCTAATTATTTTTTTATCACGCAAGAAACGTAAGTGCCTAAAAAGATTAAATTCTGAATTACCCATGTAAGCGTAAGAATAACCTTTACATCACACACACACACTCACGCCCTTTATCCCCGAAGGGATGGGCAGAGGCGCAACAAGTGCACCCACTTTTCGCCGTACGTATTCCGTCCCGTGATGTGATAGGGGGCGAGCTTATCGCCATATCGGGCACAAATTCCAGACATCGGGCTGATATTGAGTAGAAAAACCTATTATCACTGTCCGAGTCAGGGATCGAACCCGAGACTTCAGCATTGCAATCGTACCGTAATACAACTACGCCACCGAGGCTTTATACCACGTGACATATTAAACAATGTAACTATTTTTATTGTTCAGTTATAAACGATTACGAGATGGAGGGTGTTTATCGACTCAGCCTACTGCGGTCACGATCCTCAGCATTGAGGCAACAACTGACGGGACGGATAAACGACTATTTGTTTATTTATTATGGCACACCAACAGCATATTATACAGGGTCATTTTGACATTGCGTTACTAAATGAAACCACATACTTATCTCCCTGTAAATAACACTTTCCAATAAGTAATTTTAACCATATATGTAAAATTAAAAAAGTGTAAGTTTCAAACAAAATAAATATCAATAATAAGTAACTTTAAATTAACACGCCCTAATGCCACTACTACTACTCTATGGGGATTCGTCGCTGCAGCAACATGAAACTTTCAGTCAGAAATTCACTCACGCACACGCCATATTCGCTCTAAACTACAAAATGATGAAAAAATCAGGAAAGTAAAATTGAGATTTTTGGTGAACATATTCGTTTCTCATGGATGATTTTAGGCACAATGTTAGCTGGAGCAAAGACGAGTACCTATATGGTTTCATTTAGTAACGCAATTTCAAAATGACCCTGTATAATATTAATAAAACATTCTATCTATCACAGTCTGATATATACGTCCATTACAGGTATACGCATCTGTTGTATAAAAATTACATGTTACAGTGAAAAAGAAAACAAAAATAAATCAAACTTCTAATATAAACTATAAAAAAATGTATTAACCCCTGACACAAAAACCTCTAAAAAGTAAAAAATAAGTGTCTTTGTTTGTCGTTTAAGTAGGTACCTAGTAATATTTTGACCCAAGCGTCGTCGCGTGGGACCGCTAAAGAAGTATTTTCGTCTCCGTGATCCGGAGTTCGGTCAAAATATTACTGGGTACTTAAACGGTAAATCCACTTTTATTATTTTACTTTTTAGAGGTTTTTTGTGTCGGGGGTTATTTAAATTTAAATTTAATTTTTATTGTTCGATTAATTATTTCAAAAACAATTATATATCTACATTCAGTTTTTATAATTTAAAGTCAATCAAATTATTATATTATCCAATTTGTAATATGAATCATATCATGATTGTTTTTTCTTAAATAGGTACTAGATATAATAAGATAATATTATAAAAGGTACAAAAGACTTCAAAACATCATTTGTTTACCAATACTTTGCGGTTCCATTTAAGAGCCATAAGAAAATAGTTCCGAAGTAAAAGGGTGCTAATACAAAGATATTTTCTTTCCAAACAGGTTTGAAAGCACAATGTGTCTCAATTTATGCGGGAGGGGCATCTGTCAGCCGAAATTCAAAGGCCCATTGTTATCTTCGGCTACATTTACAAGTTAATTGGAAAACTACACCGACTTTAATCCCCACTGAAGGGAATTTAATGGCCACTGTTTATTTGTTTCGACTTTTCGCAAACACACTTTAATTGCGTTATTTTATTTAGATTGGAAATCTATTTTGTCATTTATTGTGTTAGTGACTATTATTGTAAATATATTAATCAAAATAGATTGCCAATATAATTTGATGTACTAGATTTTTGAATGTATAAGTATAAAGCGAGTTAATTGACAATTTATGGATAGTAGTACGCAATCGCTGTGGTGCGGATATGTGATGTAAAGTATCATCTTATTTATTTACGACTGCCTTGGTGGCGTAGTTGTGTTGCGTACGATTTGCGCGCTGAGGTCCTGGGTTCGAAACCTGGGTCGGGCCAATAACATTGTGACTGGGTTTTTCCATCTTAAAAAAAATATTCAGTCGCAGCTCGGAGTCAGGAAGTTGGCGGTGTGATACCCCCGTGCCTCGGAAAGCACGTAAAGCCGTTGGTCCTGCGCCCGATCTCTCTCCGGTCATGTCGGATTGCCGACTCACCGGACTATGAGAGTGAAGGAACAGTGAGTGCACCCTGTGTACTGCGCACACACTTGTGCACTATAATATCTCCTGCGCACCTGGCTGATCTCCGTTGAGATTGGCTGCCGTGGCCGAACTCGGCTAGGAAGGGATTATTATTATTTATGTTTAACGACATCTAGTAGTGGTTACAATTAACTTTTACTAACGATAATTATTAAACATTTGACAAGTCATATAACAATATCACTTGTTTAAGGTAGTCAGAAAATCTTACCTTTTAAAAATTAATACCCTTCACTACTACTATCTATGCCTCAGATTGGAAAGTTTCCTCGAGAAACGCTGCGTGTATTATTGTTCGGCGTTAATGTACAGTCAGCAACATAAGCAGCTGAACAAAATTAAAATTTCAAATCGCCTATACACGCGTTAAGTTAAACTGAAACATTATTTTTCTTCGTTTGATGTAAAGTGAATCTCATTTATTTTCATTTTTGTGAAGAAAAAAATAGATTATTAAGAACACAAAAGTATGTAGGCAATTTTAAATTTTGAATTTGTTCAGCTACTTATGCTGCTGACTGTACATTTCATGGTTCGATTGGCAGATTGGTTGATAGCTGGTAACTAGGGACGTACTATTGTTACAATGTTCTGTACTACACTATAAATCCCTTTTGAGCCTGAAAGGAAATAAGATGTTTTGGCAGCAATCCATATATTTAGAATAGTCGCTGGTTGACTAATACGCGAACAAGCTCATTATTGGATTTATAATTTCGTTTTAGACTTTAGTGACTGATCTAACCGCTAGGTCACTTACCTACCAAATGAAACGATGAAATTATCTCTCTTTGCCTGAAACTGATAAAGTATCCCTAGTCATTGTCATTGTGACAAAAGTAGTTAGTGTTATTTCAACCATCATTCATGATTTCCATCCAGAACTAACAAACATCTTTGCTAGCCTGAAAATAATTGCCTAGCAATTGGATTATAATGGCCAAAGTGCGATCAGCGCAGCGTATCAACATTTCAAGCGAATATCAACGAAGAGACGTGGGCAAAATTTGGCGTATAACTGCTTCCAGACGAGACATAAACCAGAACGCTCAATCGAGCGGGCAACGTAGCGCAAAACCAAAATTTGTCTGTAAAGTGACTATTCCGCACAAAATAATTGAGCAGTTATGCTAATGAGCTACAAGCTGAACTGACGCCAAAACGTTGTCCGCTAGCTTTATGCAAATCACCCAGGGGGTGCGATACCGACGCGTTCGAACAACGAGCGCCGATAGCAACGCCTACCGCGGATGAGGACTTATTCTATTACGTCTAATTAATTATCTAAAGTCTTGTACTGGATTAATAGTGTGTTATTCCCTGTTGTTTTACCTTGAACGCTAAAATAAAGCGTGCCTATTTTAATGATAAACCTGTCAGTATTATCAGCCATGTCCACTACTGAACATAGGATCCTAAAGATTTCCAGACTGACCTTTTGGAAGTGGTCTGTATAGTAACTTCCTGTGACTTTTATAAAGTATTTTGCTGCGTTTAATGGTACCTACGTCGTCAGTCGTCTTCAATCGAGAACTCTTCTAACCGAACGGTCATCACTGTGAACTATATGACCTGTCCACCGCTACTACGCTTGCTAACCCATTGCTCTTTTTCGTAATTGTTTTTTTTTTATTATAACATAATATAGGTTTGCGTTTGACCACTATCTCGCCCGATGGTATGTGATGAAGTGTTCTACGGTGGAGCTCGCTTGCCTAGAAGACTGGTGACTTGAAGATGCCCAGGTTATAATTATCGGGAAATACAGACTCTGGCAAAGAGTTCCATTCTTTAGCGGTGCATAATAAACGTGCAACCAACTGCGTCTTGACGTTACTATTTTCAAAATTATGGTTAACAGCGAGCTAAAAAGGTTCATAGATACAAGATCAAATGTATCATACAAAAGATTAACTTTGATTGTATTCTGCAATGTCCATTTTGCGATTTTGCCTCGCCGTTGACTTTTACGACACCTCGGTAATACGAAGACGTTTTATTTTTAAGCCGAAACACCAAGTGCATTGGCTTAAGTGCTCCATTACGTGTAATGCACTTACCTCATTAGTAAACAGAGGGGATAAAGGCGATTTTTCTCTGCTTAGAGTATAGAACTTTTAATTCTAATCTCTGGTGCAAAGGTAAAGTTGCAATTACTTCATTTACTCTTAGGGAATTTTCGTGCTATTAAGATAATAAGGGAAACTAAAGATTACTTGTGTGGTCGTGCGCTTTGTCGATTAGTATCAAAGCAGCAATGTACCATTACTATTATGTTCAGAGATTAGAAGTAAAATTATTTCGAAAATTTTGTTTAAAAAGAAAAACAGAATATATCTGTTACTTTCTATTATATTCTCTCTTGTCTAAACCCGTGAGAAGAGGAACAAGAATAAACGAATGAAACGGAGAGCAAACGATTAACTTGTATAATAACGTAATATTACCATAACACGTAATAATAACTTCGTTAATTAGATTATAGTAATAACAATTAAAACAACTTTAGCCCTAATAAAGTCGTTGAATTCTTAGTTTCTCCATTTGCCTCCTCCGTCCATAACTGGTTCTGTGATGGCCATAATTAAATGCAAGTTGGAATTTAATGCTCAACCTTTTGTTAATATTTGCCGCGGTTCGTATCAGATTTAAAAGCCGTAACCGCTGTTTTAAAATGAATTATTTCGATAAATTATCTTTATTGCGCTCTATTTGTGTTGCACAAACGTTGCTTAAAGGGAGTGGAACTCATTAATGTTGAATATTTTTGTTGTGTTTTATACAACTGAGCGGAGTAAATTCTCTTGATGTTATGCCCACACACATACTCATGTCATCTCACTCATACTCATCCCCTAAAGGGTTGGTAGAGGTACTTAGTGCACACTAGCTACTCATTCTCCGCCGTGTGTATTCCGTCCCATGACGTGATACATGGTGACCCTAACGCCATATTGGGCACTAAATCCAGACGCCGAGCTGTGGCCTTCTTCAGCGCATACGAGACGGGCCCAGGGTATCTTGTTAAACTAAGGTAGCTGTGCGGGTTGACCGTCCCTGCGCGATACTGCGTAACGCCCCTCTCCGTACGAGGGTATTTAGATGCCCTCGAATACCAAAGACTGCTTTTGGCAACCACAAAAGCAGAAGACCAACCAACCGCACTATCGTCCACTTCGGAGTCGTTCAATTGTGTAATCGAGCGAGAAGTGCATTGCATTACTACACCACACACGACTCTCTCTAGGCCCCATTTAGTCGCCTTTTATGACAGGCTGGTGGTAGGTCTCTCATATGTAAGAGTCTGTCTGGGTAGGTACCACCGCAATGTCTATTTCTACAGCCAAGCAGCAGTGCGCATGCACTGTTGTGTTTCGGTTTGAAGGACATTGTAGCCAGTGTAACTACTGGACATAATGAGACTTAACATCTTATGTCTCAGGATGACGAGCGCAGTGGAGTGCCACACAGTACTTTGTAAATCAAGGTGCTGGATGTTTTTGCTACTGTTTATGGGTGGTCGTATCGCTTACCATCAGGTGAACGGCATGCTAGTCTCGTCATTTGATGCTAAAAAAAAGGCAAACGCAAGAATACCTGCACATTGCTGTTCGGTAGTAGAAAGATATTGCAGTGGTAGATCTTCCCAGGTGTATCTTGCATACGAGAGACCTGGCAACTAGAGGCGCCAATATTAAATGTGTTTATAAAAATGGTATTCTGTACTTGGAGATTTCCATTGCAATCCACATTTGACTTACAGCATATGGCATAAAAAACCTCTTCACTGTTGTTGCTTTTGAAGTGCGCCATACTTGCGGGCTTGTTTAAATCTGGAGACAAAAATATTGCAGAACTAAAATATTATGTAATTCTTTCCAACATTCATAATAAAGTGAAAGTAATATCGACGTGGTCATGAATTTAAATGCTATTCGACCAAAAACCAATGTACGGAGACCGTTATTTTACTTTGTCTTTATTTTTGTATAAAGTTTTTTTCTATTTCTTAAATCCAATCCAGTATCTTCGAAATAAATAGAATACGTAAGTTATGCAAATTGCTATTGTAAGGATTGTGATTTTAAACATAAAATCGAAAAGAGTAATTATAGTCCTGAGCGAAAATCTAAATTGATTTTCTTTATTTTGCATTATTTTCACAAAAATATTCGGTATATTTCGTTTAGAAAAATTAATTAGTTTATAGCCCCGAGAATTTTTCAATTATTCAAAAGATAACAAAGTTAGATATATAATAGAAAATCTTTCGTATTTTGTTGTTGCCTCGAAAACAAATTGACGTTAAACATTCCATAAAATTCTATAGTTAATATAAGTCATTTATAGCTGGTGGTTTTTATATATCAATGTAGCTGATCAATTAGGCCACATACGCATATAAATAAATACTTCGTCACATTTTTTTTTTAATGGATTTAATTTTTTTTAATGAGATGAGCGTGTCACTCACATACGACCGCCCGACTCCTCATAAACAGTAACATGTATTATACTAGACTTCTGCCTGCAGCTTCGCCCGCGTGAAAAGGTTTTTCCGGGATAAAAAGTAGCCTATGTGTTAATCCAGGACATGATCTAACCGTGTACCAAATTTCATCGAAATCCGTTCAGTAGTTTTTGAGTTTATTCGTTACAAACATACTTACATACAAATATTTCCTCTTTATAATATTAGCACAGATTTGCAAAATTTCTACATACATTTTGACATCGACGATTTAAGACCTTTCAAGTATCAGCTAAGGCACCGCTCCAAAAACGAAACCGATACATTTCCACAATATTTATAGAAGATTTAAATAAATCTCACCAACTTTCTTGAGCATCTCCAATTAGTATTCCACGTTAGTAACGAAACAATAAAGACAACTCGTCAGACGAAAAACAAATACAATTTGTCACCGTTGAGAATAGAATTGTAATGTTAGAATATATTGCACGTAACAAACATTCGTTTAACTTTGAATCCCGTTGTCGGTTTTATATTTCGAGTCTTGTTTTTGTGATCGCAGTGGGATTTACAAAGATATACGTTGCTTTTAAGAAATACGATTTGGTCAGTGATTTTACATAGCAGAGGCTAAGCTCGGGAAGCCGTGCATATATAATATGTAGGAAAATGAACAGTTATTGTTTATTGTACACAATAATTACATTTTGTATTGTTTATTCAGTTATTGTTCGCTTCAACGGTGAACAAAAAAATTGTGAGGAAACCTACATATCTGAGATTTTCTATAAGAATTTCGAGGCTATGTGAAGGTTGCCAACCAACTAGGCCAGTGTGGTTGACTAAGGCCTGAACCCTCTCAAATCCTCTCCCTCCCAACAGAGGAAGACCTTGCTCAGCAGTTGGCAGTATATAATAATGTTCGTAGGGAATAATGTTCTAAATTAATCAGACAAGAGTTTTGTTGAGGTATTTTTAAAATACCATCTAACCTATAAGTAAGATCATAAATGGGCTACCATCGCGATAATTAAAAACATACTAATCTCCAAACATTCGAAACAAGTCCACCACTACAAACTTTGTTGTAATGATCATGTGCTTAATATTCCAAGGTTTTATTTGCCTTAGTTGACACTCCAGCTAAAATTTAGATAAGCTTGCGAACAGTTCTAATCTCACCGTCTCTATGTAAACGAGTCGTAGGATTCAGATCGCGTCTAGGCAAACTTGTTATCTTTGGAGCAATGACCTGGATAATGGGAGTGACTGATGTCCTGATTATACTTGTTTTTGGGTTAAATTTAAGAAAGTCATAAAAAATTAGGATAAACGTAAATGAATATGCGCTTTTGAAAGATTGTTGTTACAAAATGTTTTTTTAAAGTTATAATTTATATAAGACAATACTTGGGCTCTAATAATGCAGGCTTGCCTAGTTTGAAGACCATAGGATAGAAATACGATAAATTCAGTCTTTCGTAATAAATAAATTTTTCATATAACATACTTTTGGTTTTTCCGTATTCAAATCTTGTATCTGCGAGGGATAATTAAGTGTTATGAAGAAAGAAGAGATAGTCAGCTTGGTGAGTTAAATTGAATATATAATATTTTTACCAAGCAACTAGTTTTATAGCTTTTGTAAAGTCGATTTGACAAATGGTTTATCTCAAATTGTTTGTTAATTTTTTAAATAAATTATTATTATTCTTATTATTTTTTCTTAGGATTGAGCTAATCATAGCTTTTAATTTCAATTCACTAAAACTTATTGTAAGTGGACATTAAGTGTTCTATGTGTGAATAAAAAAAATCTCTAACCCCAAGAATAGGCATTTAGTATAATGGTTCCTCACAAATGGCGCATTATCTGGTAAATGATGCCATGTTTGACAAGGTATCAAACACGACAACGCAATCAACCGATCTCAAGCACACGCCCACAAATAGATAGATTACCCTAAAAATAATCTCGGCGAATAATAACTTTGCCGCTACATATTACGGCAAAGAATACGTTTCTTCAGGGGCGTATTTGGAAACTAATGGACTTTTGTGTCAGAAAATATTACATCATAATGTTTGTCACATCATATTAAAGCGATCAGCGATGGAACAGTGAACATTTTCATTAATGTGATTGCTATATTCAAATGATACAATGTTATCAAAAATGGGAGATTCCAGTAGTTTTATTATTACACGAAATTTTATTTTTAATTATTATAAATAATATTAGCCTTTATAATAAATTGCATAATTACATTCAACATTCATTGTAAAGCAATATATATAATTGACTACCATTCAAACGAACCGTCGTACAATCTTGATCGTTGGATTATTAGGTAAAACAGTTTTTTTTCATTGAATGACGAGACGAGCATGCTGTTCGCCTGATGGTAAGCGATACGACCACCCATAAATAGTAGCAACACCATCCAGCAACTTGAGTTACAAAGTACAGTGCGGCATTCCACTGCGCTCGTCATCCTGAGACATAAGATGTTAAGTCTCATTATGTCCAGTAGTTACACTGGCTACAATGTTCTTCACACCGAAACACAACAGTGCATGCACACTGCTGCTTGGCGGTAGAAATAGACATTGCGGTGGTACACACCCAGACGGAGTCTTATAATGAGATACCTACCACCAGTAAAGTAAGTAAAAGAAAGAAAGAAGAAGAAGTTTATTATTGGTACAATATTGCACACAGAAAACACAAACACATCTCATATTATAAAGTAGAAAAATAAAAAGCAATTATTGTACCAACAATGGGCCTCCCATTCAGCTAAATGCCACGGTACCACCTATGCAGTACCGCAGCGCTGGTTTTCAATGGGATGCCCATGTGACGTGGACAGACATCAAACTGGCAACAATTTAAAAAATTGAAAAACTTATACATAAAATCAAATTATCAAATTCTGTAACACATATAAAATAAATTTAAAAACAACTATAATAATATTTACGGACGTTACTGATTACAAAAACAAACAAGTACACATAAATACAAAAATCACAAATACATAACAGCTCAGTGGCGACACAGTGGCGAGCTCAGCTGCGATCAGTGGCGAGCCGCGCCGAGTACGCTTGTAGGCACATCAAAATTTCATAAAATAGATAACATCACTCCTTTTACCTTTTCAGGGACAGGAGAAGTCAATTTCACTTATACATTTTGTCAGCTATGTTAGATCTTATGTGATAGAGGCGATTTTGAGTAAAAAAAGTTCAGATGTCACAAGGTATGGGGCTCATGCCCCCCACATTCGCGGTCCAAGTTCGTCCCGTGGATATTTTTGCGAGGAAAATGTCAAGATCACACCTGCATGTCTGCTTGTAATACTCTTGAGGATATATAGTTCCTTTTGTGATGGACAACATTTCCGAGAACACCTAATGAGGGCCAATTGATTATCATGTGTAGAATAAGAATAGTATCTGATATTATAAATCTGTAAGTTATTGCAGATGTTTGGATGTCAGAAGTATATAATAATAGACATGACCGAAGGGATTTCTATGAAATATTGCGCAAAGGTAGATACTGTTCTGTATACAGGGCGAAATTGAATTCATGAGCATCCCTTGAACCTTAAACTCATGATACTTTTCTTAATGGGATTAAAATTATACAAATTTCTAAATTATTAGTAATGTTATAGGTTTTTTTTATTTGTTTATTGCATTGAATGACGAGACGAGCATGCCGTTCGCCTGATGGTAAGCGATACGACCACCCATAAACAGTAGCAACATCATCCAGCACTTTGGGTTACAAAGTACTGTGTGACATTCCACTGCGCTCGTCATCCTGAGACATAAGATGTTAAATCTCATTATGTCCTGTAGTTACACACTACAATGTCCTTCAAACCGAAACACAACAGTGCATGCACACTGCTGCTTAGCGGTAGAAATAGTAATATAAAATTAACTTAATGCCCACGACTTCAATTTCACCTGTATAAGCAGATTTCTAACTAAACAGAGAACAAATTGGAACTTTATCCCGAGAAAAGGTATTTTACGCGAGTGGAGTGATGTTGTGAGAAAAACCTAATTGCTCTATAAAATATTCATCATCATTATCATCATCAGACACATGAAGTCCACTGCTGAACATAGGGCACTTGAACTTGATTAACATGGCGACTTGGTAAAGGTCGCAGGGACACGCTGGATGCACGCCGCTTCTGACAGGTCCGTCTGGAAATCTTAAGTGGAGGCCTAAAATTTGGAGTTCTCAATCTATAACAGACTGAGAACTCAAAATTTTAGTAGTACATGAAATTTAGTGTAATAGAACATTAAAAAAGAAACCAAATATAATATGAAGGGAAAATTGTAATCCTCGAATGTTATTGCTATGCGGCTTCTTTATTTAATAATATTTTTCTGAGAGCTTTTCAGAGTATAGACGGAGGTATGTTTTTGAGAACTCGAAGATGATAGAAAACAAATAAAATTCATTGCTTCTGTTCCGTAGTAAAGGAATTTTCTCCAAAGGGGTTTTATTTTAAACAGAACTGTACTTGAGCTCTAGCAAAATTTCGTTATCCTTTAAATTTGCCTTGGGCTGCTAATTGACTCCAACCTTAGCTGGCGACCTCAGGTGAATTACGTCTGCCAAAAGGTAACCGGCACCCTGCGTGCTCTTTATCGTCTGAAGAATTTCCTTCCGGTCAAAACCAAGACAATGCTTGTGCAATCCCTTATCCTCCCTATTATCGACTATGCTGATGTGTGCTATTTTGACCTGAATGCAGATCTTCTCAACAAATTAGACCGACTTCTCAATAACTGCATTCGATTCGTCTTTAACCTTCGTAAATATGATCATGTCTCTGCTTGTCGTTCTGATCTCAAATGGTTGCCCATTCGCGAGCGCCGTAATTTGCGTGCTCTTACTACTCTCTTTTCTTTACTTATGTCTACCACTACGCCTTCCTACTTAACCGCATACTTTCAATACCTTAACTCAAACCATGTGAGAAATCTACGTTCTTCAAATAATCTTTTACTACTTTGTCCCTCTCACACCTCTGACTTCGTTCATTCTTCTTTTCCTGTCCAAAGTGTCCTACTCTGGAATGCACTCCCTCTGGGAATAAGAACATCTACGAATCGTTATGTGTTCAAAAAGAAGGTTCGAGAACTACTATCAGCAAAATTGGCGTGATTATCATCACTTATATAGTATATATTGTATAATATTTATGTATATGTTATTTATTATCTATTTATACGTATATTTATTAGTATTTCGTTAGTTTGTTTTATTCGTATTTTTTTTCATTTTATTCATAGGTTTATTCAGTAGTATGTATATTTTGAAGACATTTTATCCCATAATTTACGCACCTGCCTTCTTGTATCTCTGCACCACTTTAGGTTGACTGGTAGAGAATGCCTATGGCATTAAGTCCGCCTTTACTCCATGTATTAAGTGTAAATAAATAAATAAATAAATTAAGTCTTAAATTATATCTTCAAACGATTATAAAGGTTTGGATGCTAAATAAATCAAATAATTCTTTATTTTTCTATGTGAAAGGACCTCTTTTATTTCTTCAACTAGAATTACATTTTTATTACATGTATGTACAGTAGAAAAAAAGCTAAAAGTTAATAATGCATAGGTTTGAAGGTAAGGTATTGAAATACAATCCATTTAATACATACAAGTGTCGCATGCGTATACTCATTCAAAACGAACTATTTTATGAAACTTGTCGCTTAGGATTCAAAACGAACTATTTTATGAAACTTGCAACATTTTTGCAAGCGCACGATGATATATGAAACGTCATTTGTCAGGGTGACGTATTGTACGCTGCACCTGGCATTAGTCAGGCTCGAGGTGAAAATGAAAACGTCAAACCACAACGTTTTCTCTTCAAGGCAATGCGACAGTTTCAGTAACGAGTATTCGATGTCTGGTCGTTTGCTTGTCGACGCTATTTTGCATTACCCTCCTTCGGCAAAAAAGAACGATTAATATTGACACACACGTATCACGCCTTTATCCTGGAAGGGCTAGGCAGAAGTGTAAGCAACCACTTTTCGCCACATGCGGTCCGTCCTATATGATAGGGGATTAAGCGATCGCCATATCGGGCACAATTTTCAGACTCCGAGCTGATAATATTGACTCTAGGCAATAAGTTAACTATTAATTGTCAAGTACCTAATTTGAGAGAATTTAAAACACTTTGTTTGTTGATTAAAAGTATTTATTGGCAATGGTCCGCGTGGTTGATATCACAATGGGTTGAGTAAATTAATTTGTTACCTTGATTCCGATCTAATATTTTTTTATAAATCTGTCTCTCTCTATTGCAGGATTAATGGGCTGAATACTCTCCTCTCCTTCGTCCCGAAAGGATAAATAGACGAAACATATAAATTTCTTTACGATGCCTGATGTCCTGGTACCAGCTCAGCAAAGGCATAAAATAATAATCTTTTTCGACACCACTGCAGCTCCCAACTTAAATTTAAAATCCTAATACGTATTCTGTCAAATTGCACTGGCACTGGAAATGAAAATATCAAAACACGCCACACAACGTTTTATCTTGGAGATGCAGACGACACTCGCTAGCGACTTGCGAGTTCGATAGTTCTGACGGGTCTTGACGTATTATCGCGAGATATTTCCGAAGTGGAACCGAACTGTGCTTCGAATCGAAAATATATGCGCCATCATTTGTGTTTAAATAATTGTGTTGTGGTCTGTATTTTCAGATTGGGTTTCCACCTTTATTTATTTATTTATTTATTTATTTATTAAGGATTGCCAACAAAATTTACAATAACACAAATATAATTAAAATAGTAGTTAAATAAAAATATTATGTACTAATTGCAATTCCGATTACAGGCAACCACAACATACTCCAGAAAAGATAAATTTGGAAAATACAAAATAAACTAAATAAAACTACACAATCAATTAAATAACAAAAGAATGAGTTATAGTTCAAATTAAATTTAAAAAAATACAAATTACAAATTAGTAATTACTTTTATCAGAATACTATAGGTCTTTAACATTCTCAGATATAATTTTTTTGAATAAACATAGAGAATTACCATAAATGTCGATATCATTTACCTTTAAGGAAAGTTGATTATAGTAAGCAGACAGACGTGGGATGGGAGAGTGTTTACCTACATTGGTTCGACAACGGCGAACGTGAAGTATGGGACGTGGTCGACGGGGAGGGCGTGAAGGAACACTTAGATTAAACCTAGATAATAAATTGGGACAGTCGTATTTATTGTTTAACAATTTATGTAAGTGTAACATGCTTAGCATATCTCTTCTAGCACTGAGTGATTTAATATTAAGATGTTTTAGCCTATCTTGGTAAGTCGTTACATTATTAGGGATATACCCACGATAAAATAAATGTTTAAGAAACTTTTTCTGCACGCCTTCGATTCTCTTGATATGAATTTTATAACTAGGTGACCAAACAGCACAACAATACTCCAATTTAGTTCTTACATAGCAATTGTAGAGTAGTATCGCTGTAGAGACCTTTTTGAATTCTTTACTACATCGAAGTACAAATCCGAGTGATTTGTTAGCTGCGTTTAGAGTTTCGTCAATATGGTTTGTAAATTTTAATTTAGTGTCTACGTAAACTCCTAAGTCCCGAATACAAGGCACTTCCTTTAATATACTGCATCCAATATTGTATTTAGTCTGGATTAGATTTCGTTTTAATGAGAATTTTATATGGTAGCATTTAGAGGCATTTAAGAACATATTATTAACACGACACCACTCAACAAGTTGATCCAAATCTGATTGTAACAGATAAGAGTCTTCTACATTTTTTATCTCTCGCATTAACTTTAAGTCATCTGCAAATAAGTGGAATTGAGAATATTTAAATAAATTAGTAATATCATTGACATAAACATTGAAGAAAAGTGGACCTAGGTTGGAACCTTGAGGTACACCGGATGACGCTACAAAAGATTTAGATGTGCAGCCATCTATGACTACTACAGAGGTTCTATTTTCCAAGTAGGATTCACACCAGCCTAGCAATGTACCATTAACACCAAAATTGCTCAGTTTTTTTAACAATATCGTGTGGTTAACTTTGTCAAAAGCCTTTGTAAAATCTGTATATATTGCGTCAACCTGATATCCCGCATCTACAGCCAGAGCTACGCTATCAATATAATTAAGGAGATTTGAGTTTGTCGACCTTTTTAACATAAATCCATGTTGGTGAGGTGAGATCTGGCTTTTAACTAAATCGTATACATATGGATAAACTAGGGATTCAAAAATTTTGGCGAATGTGGAAAGAATAGAAATTGGCCGGTAGTTTAAAATTAGGTCTTTTTTGCCGTTTTTGAATATTGGGACAATTCTTGCTTCTTTCCACTTATTAGGAAAAATTCCGGATGTTAAGGATTTGTCAAATATTGCTTTTAACGGTACTAAAAGGTTGTTAATAGTTTTGCGTATAAACAGTGGAGGAATATTATCCGGCCCAACACCTTTAGATGTGTTGAGCTTCTGAACGACTCTTTTAATATGTATCATGTCTATACAAAGATCACACGTATTGCTTACATTCGCATCAACACATTTCATGTGAGAGTCAATTTCGTAAACAGAAGAAAAGTGCATGGCAAATAAGTCACAGACATTTTTCACATTATCAGCCTTCAATTCATTTAAGTACATCGTAGGTGGATAATTCGAACCACTTTTGCGCGAATTTTTTATGTGCGTCCAGAAATATTTAGGATCTTTAACTATTTGATTCTCTATACACAGTATATATCTATTGTAATCTTCTTTGAGTAATTTATCACAATCATCGCGTAAGTATTCAAATTCTAATTTATCTAAAGGATTTTTGAATTTTTTAAATTTCTGGTGATACTTAAATTTACGTTTTAACATTCGTTTAAGTATCGATGTAAACCATATCGGGTGCTTCCTGTCACGAGCTTTTGTAGTAAAGGGTGCGTATTTAATAATAATATTTCTTAAAATTTCATAAAATTCATCAATCATCTCATTAACCGTCGGATACTGCATTATTTTCTCATCCCAGTTAATTTTACTAAGCTCTAAATTTATTAATTCATAGTCAGCTTTATGAAAATTAGGTTTAGGATGAGGATCAGTAACATCTTTACTTACGGCAGTTTGTGTATTAATTGTTATGTCTATGTCTAACGGTGGGTGAAGTACATCGACATCTCTAAGTGGATTGGGACATTTATTTATTTGGATTGTATTAAGAGCATTACTCATGACCAGATCCAATATTTTATCATTAATATTTGTTACATTGTTGAATTGAACAATATTGTTAAATGTCATAAAATCTATTAAGTTACTTTTTATTAAACAGTTGTTAAAGTGTCCAGGTACAGTGTGAGTGTTGTCCTGATTAGCATCCCAAGTAATCCCGCTTAGATTAAAGTCGCCAAATATTACAACGTTTTTCCCCACCGATTGAAGAACTACATTGCATTTATCAAGATATATATCTAGAGTACTCTGAGTTACGGGTGGAGGTAAGTAAACTACCCCTAATGTGAGACTATGTTTGTGATTGTTATTTAATTTCAATGTGACCCAGATATCCTCACAGTCAGTCTCCCAATCAGACACCCTTCGCGATACGTATGTTTTTTTAACGGCAATTAACACTCCCCCACCTCTTTTTTTCGCGCTAAACAAGGGTGAAGTTTCTCTGTCACGTCTGTACACTACATACCGACAGTCAAATATTTCAGCATCAAATATGCTGCTGTTTAGCCATGTCTCAGTAAAGATTATTACATCATAATTATTTTTTAGTATTTCCTGAAACACATGAGAAGTATTTAATCTCAGACCCCGAACATTATGATAATAGCAATTAATTGGTATACTAAAAGAGATCATAAAAAGAGTATTATACAAATTTAAGATAATTACAGTGGAATAAAATAAATCAAAATGAATCAATCAATTCAGCTAACAAGTGCGAACATTAATTAAATACATATACCATAAAACAACTTCAAATACAACTAAGTAGTTAATTATTACAGGAAATCAGAGCAACAAACAACCAAAACATAACAACAAATGGGTAGGTACATTTTATAGTTAATACTATGTACGCTTACCAAACAACAATAGCAGCGCAATCTTAGTACAGATGATAAACATAGCAACAATATAACACTTTAGGCGCGCCACTAGTACTACCCCAAAAAGTACTTATAGGTAGCTTGGCAAGTCTAGTTTAATTCGTCTAGTGAGTTTAAGGATTTTATTAGTATATACTCTGAAGTTTCCGTTTTTCGTACATATATTTTCCCGCTTTTAACCCATACAAATCTATAGTGGAGTTCTTTGGCCCGCACTCTAGCTGCCGCATGAAGACTCTTCATTGACGGTGACAAGTGCTCTCCGATGTACACCGGTCGCCTCTCCCCTCCGATTCCGAGATGGCTCGTGTTGAGCTTGTCTGCATTGGTAGCGGCCTTCCTGTTGAAGTTTATAGCTGCGGCTAGGAATCCATCGCGTACTCTGGGGCTACTGAATTTAACGACAACAGAACGGGGCCGTTTACTTTCTTTATGTATTTATGATCATAAAGAGCCTGCGTATGTAATTTCATATTACGTTTATGTAAGTTACCTATTCTGATGGTTGGAACGGGTTTTTTTAATACATCATAATCTTTTCGGGTGCAAACTATATCAGATATAACAAAAATAAGCCAATCTATAATATATACGAAAAGTACCAGGATTACTGTGATGCGTAGAATGCATTCATCAAAAAGTTCTACTTACAAACTCCTTGCTCTTGTAAAATAGCAGACATAAAATACCCCAATTTAAGCTTCTTTTGATCGACATTTTTTCAACTACACAGTCCTCGCAATTTTCTACTACTTATTTTAGATACTTATTTCAAAGAAATAATAACATCAAAGACAAACCATCTTTAGAATTATATAGAATTTCACATGGATAAAAGTAACAAAACCAATACAGTTTGAAAATAGGATAGATAGGTAAGAACTATGTTATACTCATTCATGGGAACATAATTAGAAGTAGGTAATTAAGGGCGAAGGTTGCAAATAACAAATCTACGAGGCCCAGATGTGATAAAATTATCATTACGGAGGCGAGACGAGCGGCATTTGGGCTCCACAAATATCTCATAAGGACGCACCCACACAGCTGTCATAAACGACAAATACTAGCAGATAATTTGTTTGGCAAATTTTTGTTAATTATATTATTGTCTTTTATTGCTAAATTGATTTGACATAAAACGATATACAGGGTGAGTTTTTCAGGTGGGCGTGGATGGCCAAATCCTAAACTATAAGAGGAATATCTATCACTGGTGGTAGGTCTCCCATATGTAAGAGTCCGTCTGGGTGGGTACCACCGCAATGTCTATTTCTACCGCCTAGCAGCAGTGTGCATGCACTGTTGTGTTTCAGTTTGAAGGACATTGTAGCCATTGTAACTACTGGACATAATGAGACTTAACTTCTTATGTCTCAGGATGACGAGCGCAGTGGAATGCCACACAGTACTTTGTAACTCAAGGTGCTGGATGGTGTTGCTACTGTTTATGGGTGGTCGTATCGCTTACCACCAGGCGAACGGCATGCTCTTCTTGTCATTCAATGCAATAAAAAAAATATAATATTGCTCAAAGGAGTCTCTAGCTGGATTTTGATGAAAATAAAAACTGCAGTTAAAATAAATAATGCAGTTTTAGTTTTGATCAAAAACCAACGTAGAATTGTACTAAAATCTATTCTATTACGCAATATATGGGCTGAGCCTGGTTCTGACAGATGTGTGCATGGTTAAAATTTCGTACAAATACTTGCATGGTTACACGCGGGAACCTAGATTTGTTTTAAAAAACTCTCTGTTTTTATTTTATGGATTCCGTCTGGCTATTGTCAAGATATTATTTGTATTACTACAAAATTCTACAGTTATCTATACTAATATAATAAAGAGGAAAGATTTGTTTGTAAGTATGTTTGTAACGAATAAAGTCAAAAACTACTGAACGGATTTCGATGAAATTTGGCACACGGGCAGATCATGTCATTGTCATGTCATGTCATGTACATTATCAGCGAGTTGTATAGGTTACTTTAATCCCGGAAACCTTTTTCACGCGAGCGAAGCCGCGATCAAAAGCTAGTGTATATATAAAAATGTACCACTGTGGTAAATTTGGAATGGAAAATAATGATTTAATCATTGATGGGGTTTTTTATATCAATGGATTTAATGCAAGTTGTACATGGGGATCAATTGCAAAAAAAAATTCTAAAAAAATATTAAATTTAAAAAGTTTTTATCAACTAATAATAATAATAATAATCCCTTCCTAGCCGATTTCGGCCACGGCGGCCAATCTCAACGGAGATCAGCCAGATGCGCAGGAGATATTATAGTGCACAAGTGTGTGCGCAATACACAAGTGCACTCACTGTTCCGTCACTCTCATAGTCCGGTGAGACGGCAATCCGACATGACCGGAGAGAGATCAGGCGCAGGACCAACGGCTTTACGTGCTTTCCGAGGCACGGGGGTATCACACCGCCAACTTCCTGACTCCGAGCTGCGACTGAGTAATTTTTAAGATGGAAAAACCCAGTCACAATGTTTTTGGTTCGACCCAGGATTTATCAACTAAGCATTACGTATAAACGAGTCTTAAGGCTTCCATAAAAATATTTTTATTACACTCTCTCATTGCACAGAATGTATCGTTTAACATGAGCTCTCTAGTTATAAATTACACTAATGGTATTTTTGACGTGATTTATATGACGTACAAACAACCACTCCGACATACATGTCTCATTTTGCACTTCTCAGCACACGAAATGATACCATCTTACAAATAATTTGTAGAAGTTGTTTTGTAAGAAAAATGTTTGTGTGTAAATTGGCTGGATCAGATTGGGATGACTCCTATTTCGTTTTTTTGTAGACGATTTGACGGTGAAAGTCGTTGCATTGGCGTTGACGACTTTAAACGACTTTAAAAGCTAACAGCTTTGTTTGACAAAATGGATGTGAACGTGAACTAACAATTACTCAGTACTGTATATATTATAATATTAAGACCGCCAATTCTAGTATATCTAACGATGTCCACACATGTTAATTCTTACTGTCATTAATATTTTAAAATTCCTGCGATACAGGCTTGACCTAGTGCAGTGATTTTTTGCTAATTTGTGACTATGGTGTAATTGCTTTGGTCTAATAAAGATTTATTATTATTATTATTTATTATAACACGAGAAAGAAAATAAGTAATAATTCCATCTGAATACGGGAGTTATTTGAAACTTCCATCACATCTTGTGAAAATAGTTATTTAATTTGTATATCTATACTAATATTATAAAGCTGAAGAGTTTGTTTGAACGCGCAAATCTCAGGAAGTACTGGACCGATTTTGAAAATTCTTTCACTAATAGGAAGCTAAATTACTCCTGAGTGCTATAGGCTACTTTTTATCCCGGAAAAACTTTTCCACGCGGGCGGAGCCGCACGCAAATGCTAGTTTATGATATGACTAAATTATAAAAACACATTATTAGAATAATACCTAGGAGGGAAGAATATTCGATTTTAAATAAAAATCCATGCCGTTTGACGGTTCGGCGTAATAACATTACACATAATTTAATTTTGATAAAGTTATTCAGAAAGTCCAATTTAGCGATTCGGTTATTTACTGATCAAATTGTTTCATTTTCTGTTTCAGTTTAAATAATAAAGTATTTACATAGAGAAACTGACATTTTGTTTATTAATTTCATGTATATTACTGTATCGACATGTTCAGAAAGATACTCATTTCGTTTTTGAAATAATATAAATTTGTCATTTCAATCATCATTTTGCTTCATTAACGTGATTCATTCCGTTATTTGAATTATACACCGAGTAATGTTACAGCGCTAAAATTAAATTGAATTTGAGTAATTAAAATTAAGTTACCTGATAACGTATGAGGTACCTAAAACTATACCTACCTAGGTAGATTCGACTAGGTAGTAAAACTATCGTATAAGAGAATAGGGCTAGGTAGGTACTACCGCAATGTTTATTTCTGCCGCCAAGCAACCTTTTGCTAGCTCTTTTGAGTTCCTGTTTAAAGGTCAATGTAGCCAGTGTAATTTATGGGCCTTATTGGACGAGCAGTGCAATGCTGCTATGGCAGTGGGCGGGCCACATATGCCGCAAGAATGATGGCAGATGGTGCAAAGCAGTACTAGAATGGAGACCAAGAACTGGTCATAGAAACCAGGTCAGGCCTTTGACAAGATGAACCGATGAACTGGTTCACATGGCGGGAAGAAGCTGGATGAGAACTGCCCTGGACAGAACAACATGGCGTGCAATGCAAGAGGCCTACACACAGTGCATTGTAATTCAAAATTTAGGTTATTTTGCTACTAATTACGGATAATCTTTTCGCTTAAAAAAGAACTCGTTGGGAGACCACGTAACGGTAACCGTAGCGTTGGACTTCCACCTCCCAGGTGGAAAGACGACTTGGTAAAGGTAGCAAAAACACTAGATGCAGGCCACTTTTGACAGGTCCACCTGGAAATCTTTAACGGAGGCCTATGTTTAGCAGTAGCCTTTATTCAAGTGGCTGATGATGATTATATAATGATATTATTCCCGTCTATTCGCTTGCACTAAAAATAAAGCAGTTGCAAAGATAAAGATCGATCTCTATCATAAAGTCATGGTAAACATATATTTATTTGAAACTCTACTATTATAATATTTGTTCCCTGTTTGGCATACGATCGAGCGCAACTGCATTCACCTGGGCTGTAATTCCCGCGGGATCAGCGAGGAATAGAGATAAAATGTAAATTAACTTTACTCAATACGGAAAACAGTAATGGATCGACTATCTTTTATGTAGAGAACCGATACATGTTATGTACTTTTTTATATTATGTTTTCTTAGTCATTTTAAGGATGACTCAGGAGTCAGGTGCACTCTATATTTTATTTTCACGTTTTGAAGCTGTAGGAGAGTTGTTTGTAAGTGCTAGTTACAATGGGTTGGTACCATTACCTAACATAAAGTTGGTGTAAACTGACCCTTATCTTCAAGAAAGTAGAGACCCACAAAATAATGTCTCTGTGGTCATACGAGTATCGACATTTCACAGCCCTATTCAAAAAATCTTCAAATTATATATACCTATTATACAAGCTGGTCCGGCGAACTTCGTATCGCTTCAGAATCAATGAATGTTGTGTTAAGTTATCAGTTTGTTATGCAATGCAATGCAATCAGCCCTGCATTATATACTGCCCACTGCTGAGCACGGGCCTCCTCTACTACTGTGAGGGGTTAGGCCTTAGTCCACCACGCTGGCCTAGTGCGGGTTGGCACACTTCACATACCCTCGAAATTCTTCGAAGTTACGGTGAACGATAATTGATAAACAATACACACGTCACTTCGAAAATTCAGAGGTGTGTGCATTGGGTTTTGAACCTGCGGACATTGTCTCGGCAGACCGTTCCATTTCCAACTAGGCTATTCAGCGCGACATGCCACGATAATGACATACCTCTTTCACATTCATAGTTTTCATCATAAATTTTCGCTGATTATGTGCATCCCTTCCATCTGTATCATCCACATTCACTCGATAAATACCTTTCTTAAGTTGTCCTTCTACCATCCTCTCTTTCGTGCCCAAATTATCTCAGCATACTTCTTTTAAATGAAGTCACCACGTCATCCTTAAATTTATAACGTTCTCTTATACTATCCCCATATGATAATAAATAATGACTCCAGATAATATACTCTGTAAAGAGTGCCTTTTCACCGCATTTACTCGACTTTCGTGCTTCTTCTGCCAAACCAGTATTCGCTTCCATACATAAACGTCGTCAACAGCACAGTAATGCGAATCCCTATTCTGCTCCCTTTACCCTGATACAGGCTTTGGAGTTCTCATTACAGAGACTTCAATGTCCTCACCGGGCGGCCCTCAGTCCCAAACGTTAATGACAACGTTGACCACAGCTTATTCCTCGGGACACGATAATAAACCTTTTCCAATTTTACGAAGATATAAAAGACTGTTTTGATTTGGTCAAATGTTTCTTTGCCATGTACAGTCAGCAGCATAGGTAGATGAATAAATAAAAAAATTCAAATTGCCTACATACTTTTGTGTTCTTACTTATCTTGTTTATCTCTTCACAAAAATAAAATAAAAGGTATTTACTTTACTTCCAACGAAGAAAAAAATATTTCAGTTTAACTTAATGCGTATATAGGCGATTTGAAATTTTTATTTTGTACAGATATTTATGCTGCTGACTGTACTTTATGGAAAAGACTTGATCTTCTTGTTCTTTTAAATCGCAGCTTTGTAAATAACGTTGGTAAATCAAACACACAATCCAAAATACTTTTCTGTGTATACGAAAATTGACGTTTTTAAACGATAAGGCCAAAAAAGGCCCAACAAATTGATAGTTGGAACTCAACTGTTCGAAATCACTTTTCACTGATGAATTTCAGAAACAATCGTATGAAGAGAATTAATTAAAACTAATTCAAATACAAACACGGTCGAAAACTGAATAAAAATTGGTGAACACTCAAAAAAGATGCTAATTAATCGAGTAACGGCTAAGCGCATCGGTATGCAATGTCAGGAGGTAACATGACTGTATAATATAGGTACTCTTTGCGACTGCCAAAGAGACTGCGTGCAACTGGAGCAGCTGTCAAACGAAAAACCACAACGCCCAAAGAGAATATTAACACTACGTTAGAACAACGCCATGTTAATTTTTTTTAAATTACAAATGGACATGTATGGGAAAATGAATTTTCTTAATAATTTCCTTGATCGTGAACTTTTTCTATATTTTTATAGTTATTCTGCTATTCGGAACGGATACAAATCCAAAAAAATCAAAGACCGTGATGGTCGGTTCGGCCGTTCTCGAGTTATAAATGGTTTAACTAGCACAACTCTCTTTTGTATATATAGATTAAATCTATTCCGCTTGACTGCTGCGTAAATATCCATAGTAATGAATCCCTCAACGTCCGCGATGGACATCGGTGTCCATTTATATAGGGAAATTAGCTTATAGCTATATATAAGGGGGCGTTGACGGGTTAAAATATTAAAATATTAATTTCACATTTGAAATGAGACGAATATGATTTTTAATTTTAATGTTACACAAACTACATTAATTACATTCCTTTTCGAGTTCGGAGAGTGTATTGTTTTCGCTCAATCAATTAACTTGTGAAATTGAAATTTGTTCATGCGAGCTCATTAGCGAAATTGAACGATAAACAAATAAAGACACGTATTTATTTGTTAATTTGCTTTTATTTCTGTTTATAGTTATAATAAACGATGATTTTTAACCTGCCGTTATTGTCAAATTAAATTTGTATGTTACGGCTTACGGTGGTAGTTCAAGTTGTCGAATTTAATGAAAGTTTAAATTTACCCACAAACTCACGCCTTTTATGCCGGAAGGGGTAGACAGAAGCGCAACTAGCGCGCCCTATTTTAGCCGTGCATATTTCGTCCCACGATGCGATGGGGGGCGAGTCCATCGCCATATCGGGCACAAATTTTAGACTCGGAGCGGATACTGAATAGAAAAACCCAATATCACTTTGCTCGACCCTTCAAAACTTGAAACTTAAATAATATCGAACAACAGTATTTGTTTGCTATCTAAACAAACTTTTTTTTTCAATATTTTTCAGCGACGACTTTCCTACATTAATAAGCTCTTTAAAATAAGTTTTAGAATTCTTTGCAACAATGTATCGCACAAAAGTTCCTTTTAATTTTTCCATCAGGAGAGCGGGGAATATCATGAAGATTCCAGCAAACTATTTATTTCTCATTGGACGCTGTGCTCGTAGAACTAAAGCTTTCAAACCTTCAACGTGATATATGGTACAAATAGTTATACAAATAGTATATGTTAGCAGATGGCGCTGCCAGTTAGTAAACATTGGCTCCGTGTTTAAAATCAATTTAAATTAATTTCAAGAACAATTTTGGTCAAAATCTGATTTATACGTGCCTAACTATACATCAAGTGCTCGAACAATTGTTATTGTGAAGAAAAACCAAGAGTCAATAATGAAATAACGAAAAGTGACTGCAGTGACTCAAAGAATATAAGGTTACCTTTAGTAAACTTACATTCAGTTAATTGGTGAAGTTCTCCTCAACGGTTGGTGTTATTAGTAGTACTACCTAGTTCCAGTTTTTACCAACAAATCAATAACATTAATTTATTTGGTGAATGTGGCTGTGTTTAACTATAACGACAATTTATTATTAATATTTTTTCAAACCTACCCGGTACAGCGATTGCAAGTTTGTTACTCGAACATCTCCAACTGTCACTGCATCTGATATGTTATTTCGAATTGCTAAAACAATAGTCACTGGACTAGAGCAACCTGTACCTTGGAACAGTCGTGTAACCCGATGAGGAGGCTGCGTATTCAAATCCAAGTTTCTTAGTAATTTTTATTATCCTTCATTTTATAATTGAATTCACAATTAATTTGGATACTTACAAAAATTTCAGTGTGGTGGTAATAAAATATAAAAAAAAAAAAAAAAAAAAAAAAAAAAAAAAAAAAAAATAACAAGCAATTGGAAATTTGTAGTCCACAATGGCTTCGGTTGCTAAACTCTGTTCTGGCTGCCGTGGTACTTTAAATAATAATAACTTCTTGAGCTGCAAAACATGTGGATCCAAATATGACCTTGTTTGTGCTAACACGACGTTTTCAAAATTCTCACAAATGGACAATATTCATAAATCCTCTTGGATATGTCCTGAATGCTGTAATAAACTCCCTAAAGCAGACAACACCAATACACCTGTACGCCCTACTTTCTGCACAGACGATAAGGAATCATCTATTAACATCAATGAGCAATCTAATGTTACTAAACGCAAAAGGACTAATAAGTTACCGCCTAAATCACATGAATGCTCCGATCTTGTAACTGAAACTAAACTACGTGAAATCCTGAAACAAGAAATATCTATAGCATTAAATACTACTGTCAAACAACTAGTTGCCAATGAGTTCAAAACCATTATTGAAAAGATTGAACAATTTAAAGATTCCCTACAATTTATGAATGTCAAGTTTGAGGAGATGAAAACAAATTTGGAAGAGAAATCAGCTACTATTATTGAACTAAAACGTGACAATGATAAAGTAAATACTACTCTTAAGGATCTTACTGCAAGACTTAATATAATGGAATTGCATATGCGGGAGTCAAACATTGAAATCAACGGTGTCCCGGAATTTAGATCTGAAAATTTACTCACAACGGTTATGCAATTAGCAAAAACCATTGAAGAACCTTTGTTACACGACGACATTCAACATGTTGTAAGAGTGGCAAAAATTACTAACAACACAGATAGACCTCGGCCAGCAATTGTAAAGTTGCGTAGCCCTCGTATTCGTGATGGTATACTAGCCGCGGTGACAAAATTCAATCGTAAGGATCCTGGGAAAAAACTCAATACTCAACATCTGGGAATAGGAGGACCTCAGCGACCCGTCTTTGTATCGGAACATTTAACTCCAGCTCAAAAGTCACTGCACGCTGAAACCCGTTTAAAAGCTCGTGAATTGGCTTACAAATTTGTTTGGGTACGCAACGGACGAATTTTCGTGCGCAAAACCGCTGAAGATCAAGCCATACTCATCAAAAACATTGATAGTCTGAAGCGACTAGTGTAGGTCCATAATGTCTGTACTCGTTTTGGATATTTTATTATTATTATTTTCACTATCTCTTGGTAGTGGTATTTGGTGTCTCCCTTATCATAATGCTTGATATATATTACCAGAATGTACAAGGTCTGAGGACTAAAACAAACGATCTCATGAAAAATGTTGTAACATCTAACTTCAAAGTAATAGCATTGACTGAAACTTGGCTTAATTCTAGTGTTTCTAATAATGAGCTGATGGACGATAGATATATTATCTATCGCAGGGATCGACACAGTAGTCATAGCCGTAAAAAAGACGGAGGAGGGGTACTTCTAGCTGTGTCAAAGAACATACCCTCAATTCGTATTGAGAGTTGGGAAACTGGCGCTGAAGACCTATGGGTAACATTACAAATTGAATTTGGATCGATAACTCGAAAACTATCAATTTGTGTGGTCTATTTACCACCACCCGTTGGTTTGGAGACATTAGTATCATTCCTAATTAATGTAGACAAAGTAATTGGTTATACTGATGATGTATTGATCTTGGGTGACTTTAACTTAAGTTTTATACAATGGAGCAAGAAAGATCACCATAAATATATGATACCATCTAATTACAATTCGCCACTTGGGCATTCCCTGACAGACTTTATTTACACGAACAATCTGTATCAAATTAATTGCATTTGTAACGGTGATAGTAAATTTTTAGATCTGATCTTTACTAACTGCAGGGAAGCATATGTCACCAAACCCCTCAACACATTAAGCAAAAGTTACCAGATTCACCCTGCTTTACTGATAAACCTTCCGTACACTGATGTTATCTACCTTCGGCCAAAATGTCATATTAAATATAATTATTATAAAGCCAATTACACAGCAATACTTAAAGATTTTAAAAGTGTAAGGTGGCAAGTCGAGCTTTTAGGTTGTGCCAATGTTGATTCTATGGTTCTTGAATTTTATAGAATACTTAGAAGTGCCATAGATAAATTTGTACCAAAACAGAATCCCAAAAGAAAAAAATTCCCTGCGTGGTTTAGTAATAAACTTATAATGTTGTTATCGGAAAAGGAAAAAATTCGTACAAAGTTTAAAAAATATCAAAATCCAAGGGACGAAATAGAATATCAATTATTGCGTAAAAGATGTCACGTACTCTATGACAAGTGCCTCTCTCAATATAAAATGACAATAGAATTTAACATTCCTAAAAATCCCAAAATCTTTTGGAGCTACATAAAATATAAACGAGGCTCACGTTCCCTTCTACCAGCAAATATGAAATTACGGGGTAAAACAGCAAAATCGGGTTCTGAAATTGTAAATCTTTTCGCAGAACAATTTGCATCAGTTTTCTTATCTGACCCTACACCATCTCCACCACGCAATACACCCAATCCAGTCGTGATTCCACAGTATACATTGTCCTTCCTGAAAATTGTAGAATCTGATGTTCTCAAGCAAATCAAGAAGTTGGACTGTGCAAAAGGTGCTGGGCCTGACGATATTCCTCCGTTATTCGTAAAAAGGTGTGGGACTGCTCTTTCTCTACCGCTAACTCTGATATTTGACCGCTCGCTAAAGGAAGGTATATTCCCGGATGAATGGAAAAAAACGCGCATTGTTCCAGTCCATAAAAAAGGAGATGACTCTGACATTCAAAACTATCGCCCCATATCCATTCTTTCCTGCTTTGCCAAACTGTTTGAAACTATATTATACCCTATAATTTCACGGCATGTAGACAGTTATATAACAGATTTTCAACATGGCTTTAGACATGGTCGCTCAACACTTACCAACCTTGTACCTTTTGTAACCGAAATCTCTAATGAAGTTGACAAAGGGGTTCAAGTTGACGCCATCTACACCGACTTAAGTAGTGCATTTGATAGAGTTAATCATCCAATACTCGTTAATAAATTGCATCTGTTTGGGATAGGTGGTACATTTCCCAATGGTTTGAATCCTACTTAAATCAAAGGCCTCAATCAGTTGTGGTAAACGGCTTCTCATCGAATACTTACTATGCGAAATCAGGTGTACCTCAAGGATCACATCTGGGGCCGCTTCTTTTTCTTATCTTCATAAACGATGTTGCCGATAATATTAAATATTCTAAAGTATCACTATTTGCCGATGATCTTAAATTATACAAATCCGTAAAAACAAATGAAGATTCCAAACTCCTACAAAAAGATTTAAATGCGATAGTCCATTGGTGCGGATATAACAGCATGACTATGAATGCTAGCAAATGCTTCCATATTAAATTCACCAGAAAAAAAAAACCACTTGTCACGAGGTATGAGCTTGGAGGCGTGTCACTGAAAGAAGTAAATGAGATCCGAGATCTGGGCGTGATAATTGACAATAATATAAAGTTTTCTTCACATGTAAACAAAATAGTAGGTAAAGCGGCCCAAATGCTTGGATTTCTGAAACGTAACACCAGTGATTTTAAACATGAAGGAACTAAATTATTACTCTACAAGACCCTAGTACGCAGCCAGCTCGAATATGCCAGCGTAGTATGGAATCCTTTTTACACAGTACAGTCACAACGAATCGAAAGCATTCAAAGGGCTTTTACTAGATATTTAGCCTATACATCTACTGGATTTTCGCACAGGAAATTCTACGAAATGAGGCTTAAAAAATTTAAGCTCTCTACCCTCCGTGATCGCAGACGCTTGCTTGATCTATGCTTTTTTCACAAAGTCATTAATGGAGTAAATCAATGCTCTTGCTTTTTGCACAACATTGGCTTGAACATTCCCTATAACTATCCTAGAACCAATATTAAAAAAATATTTTTCACTGCAGCGGTTAAAACTAACTTAGGTGTGCAATCACCGTGTCACAGAATAATAAATGAATACCATAGTTTTTCTTCACTCATACCGGATCTGGATGTATTCCACGATAATATTCATCGCTTCAAAAAGAAAATTATATCCTCGCAGCTTCAAGGCTCGACTTGACTTACCTAGATATTATACTTGTCATAATATTTGTACTATCCTTGTAACATAAAGTGTTAGTTTAAGTTTAAGTTTTAAGTTTTAGTTTAGATTTTGTTGGATGAGACTTTAATGTATCTTATTGCGCTTCTTAAATTCGGATTGCATTGAGCCAATCAATAATTAAAATGTTATGTACACCGTTGTTGTCATGTACATCGGACAGGATACCGCTTAAATCTGTATGTTATGTAATTTTCATGTACTTGACGTGGTTGTGCTATGATAAATAAATAAATAAATAAATAAATAAATACAAATATATGAGGATCAGGGTTGAAATTTTAAGACAATTATAGTTGGTTGTTTAGTTATTTGTATATAAAAATAACTAAACAGCCTATAGATCAACAGACCTTTGATTAATTATATACCTAGATAGAGTGACGCGCTGCAATGAAACTAAAACAAGCAGGCCAACTTTTCTTAAGCTAGTATGCGTGACAGCTGTGTCATACGCTATCGCTGCATCATTCTGCGTATCCTTGTGTGCGCGCATAATGATACCAGTTATTACATGGTTTCTATTAAAACGGGGAGAATATTATCTCCATGAAAAACAACAAAAATTAATTCACTCGAGCTCGTTTAGTGGGGAACTGTTCGCCTCTATTTTTTTCGACGCGTTTGAAACGCTCAGTGTCTATCTAGGTATATAATTAATCAAAGGTTCAGACATATTTTTTTTTATCATTTCGATTTGGACTAAAAAAAAGACTAAAAAGAAGCTGAATACGAGCCTAAATAACGTAGATAAGTCGATTTGGTAGAGAATCCCACAAATTGGATTTCGACCACAATTTATGACACCTGGACATACCAAGTAAAGCCTTTTAACAAAAAAGCTAATACCGACTTCAAAAGTCAAAACCACTACAAACCAAAAAATAATTGAAATTTATATACGTACATTTGGAGTCGGTGCCTAATTAAATGGAACATTGTTTTCGTATATTTGTTCGTGTATTTGCTTAGCTTAGCTTGCTTAATTTAAATTAGGCACCGACTCCAAATATTCGTATATAAAGATTAATTATTTTTTGGTTTGCAGTGGTTTTGAAGTCGGTTTTTTTTTTAAGTTTTTATTTATTGCTTTTTTGTTAGTTAATTATGGAATGGTGTAAACAATAGGTACGTCATAAATATACGATTGCAGCATTCGCGAGTCATTTGCTATTAATTATTGAAGAGTTTCATTGTCAATCTCCGAAGATCTTCATCAGATCCTAATAAATTATATACTTTACCTTTCCTGAAAATATACATTTGAATAACGAAAACCCCGTTCAAATCGGATCAGTAGTTTTCGAATACATCGGGGCCATAGTCCATACATACATACGGGTCGAATACAGAACCTCCTTTTTTTGAAGTCTGTCAAAAATATGGAATTCTAGGTATTCTTAAAAGGATTTAATTGCCAGTTTTTATGACTTCTGCATGACAAACATCCACTCTGAGCAAGTTACTTGTACTTGTCAAGATAAACGGCGAAAGAGGTTAAAACTTATAAGTTTTTGAAGTTGTTTGAAAAGTTTATGGATAGCTGTGCCACGGTGGTCGGTAAGTGGGTGTCCGTTGCACTTAACGACTCGCGTTTAATACATAATTCATATTTAATAAGTCAGTTAATAAATTGCTTGGAAAGAACACAGTGTAATGATTACAGCTGAATGAATAACCAGCGAATAGAACATAATACATGTACATACATACATAGCTCCACGCCTTTTTCCCTTCTCAGGGGTAGGCAGACTTGTATCACACCCAAATTTCGCCAGGTATGTTAGGTCCCATGTAATAGGGGGCGGGCACATTGCCATTTACCGGACACATTTCCAGTCTCCGGGCTGATACTGAGTAGAAAAAACTAATATCACTTCTGCCCGACCTGGCAATCGAACCCGGGTGCAGTCGTAACGTAATACAACTACGCCACCGAGGGAGTCATCCTACTAATATTATAAACGCGAAAGTTTGTGAGTATGGATGTATGGATGTATGGATGTATGGATGTATGGATGTATGGATGTATGGATGTCTGGATGTATAGATGTATGGATGTTTGTTACTCTTTCACGCAAAAACTGCTGAACGGATTTCGATGAAATTTAGCACACGGGTAGATCATCTCCTGGATTAACACATATGCTACTTTTTATCCGGGGAAAATATAAAGCGGGACTTTTATCCCGGGAAATCTCATTCACGCGGGCGGAGCCGCGGGCAAAAGCTCGTATTATAATATAACAAGTCGAATTTAATTTATTTCTTCTTTAATTAATAAATAGCTATACAACTTAATATATTACCTGTATTCATTTGAATAACCAACAAAACAAACCATCTATCGTGTCAATCCTTAATAAATCGCAGCATCCACCCACTGAGTTTAATTAAAAAATCAATTAACAAAAATAGGTCGCAGTAATCATGTCGTATAAAAAGCTCGCATCAAAGGGTTGAAATACAACCCTTAATTTATGAATACACCCTGATTGCCAATTTCCTCTGTCAAAGACTGCTCTTTATCATGACAAGTTGTGATTTTAACTAAAAATATTGGACGTTTTTTGTGTTGATGGTAGAGTATTTGCTAGTTTTTGCTCGTAGCTCTGAAGATTAATTCTTTTTGAGAAATAAACGTCTGAGCTCTTTTCCAGATTGAAAGGTAGCTTATATTTAATTCAGGATTTACGCTAATCTGTAGAGTTGTTTATATTCTTATTTTTTGTTATATACATCGAAATCCTCCTAGCCAATTTCGACCACGGCGGCCAATCTCAACGGAGTACCTACGCAGGAGATATTATAGTGCACAAGTGTGTGCACAATACACAGGCGTACTCACTGTTCCTTCACTATCATAGTCCGGTGAGACCGCAATCCAACATGACCGGAAAGAGACCAGGCGCAGGACCAACGGCTTTACGTGCTTTCCGAGGCACGGGGGTATCACACCGCCAACTTCCTGACTCCGAGCTGTGACTGAATAAGTTTTTAAGATGGAAAAACTCAATCACAATGTTTTTGGCTCGACCCGGGATTCGAACCCAGGACCTCAGCGCGCAAATCGTACTCGTAACGTGTACCTACGCAATACAACTACGCCACCGAAGCAGTCAACAGTATATACATTCAGCAACTTGTATCAATATTTGTGTCACGGCGATGACTTGTAATTTTTCTAGTCTTGGTGCAAGTGAATGGCCAAATTGTTTGAGATCATCATAAAGAACCCTAATATCTGTTTTTAATGTATCTTGCCCTTTTTCCATTGGTATACGTCTCGATTGACGTACTTGTATAGATATATAGGTGATATATCGCTCTGTAACAAAGATGAAAATTATCTTTAGGCTTTAGGTATCGTCTGTGATCTCCTGATGATTTCTATGGAAATATATATTGATGTATATCAAAAAGTATAGATATGCTATACCCTAAAAAAATTTACGAAAACAGTGTTCCGCACGCACATTCTAGACATTACGTATGTGAAAGAGTTGACGTATTTAAGCCAGTATTTAACAGCTAGTATTTGTCATTTAAGTATAGTGTATAAAACTATCCCAATTGGATAACTTTCGAGTCCTCTTTGTTATATGGAATATCATTGGCTATAATGTTCATTTTTACTTTATAGCTGCCGTCTGTACTATTTACAATGATAGGTTTCATCAGCATTTTAACTAATCATTTTTTTGTCACTTTTTTCTTCACATAAAATACTTTGAGACTCCAAGACATAACTCTGAGATACTGAATTAACCCACTGATTAAATTGTTTTTGATGCTGCTCTGGATATAAAACAACCGGTGTTTGAGAGTATTAAGGATGTGAAGCTGCTTATAAAAATTTCAAATCCAATTTACCTCGTACGCCGCTTAACTTCTCAAATACATTACATTTAAAAAGATGTACACTCGCTGTTTAGATGTGGGTATTAAAATATTCTTAAGTCCCAAAACGTGTAATTATTATCTGGAAACGTACGGATAATTATTTCTAAAGTAGAAAGTAAAGATTAATTATATTATTCCTGAGGGGTGATAACCACACACACGCACGCACGCGCACACACACACACACACGCGTCTTATCGCAGAGGCGCAACTAGTGCGCCCACTTTTCGCCGTGCGTATTCCGTCCCATGATGTGATAGGGGGCGAGTCTATCGCCATATCGGGCACAAATTCCAAACTCTGGGCTGATACTGATTAGAAAATCCCAATATCATTTTTCCCGACCCGGGGATCTAACCCGAGACCTCAGCATTGCAGCCGTACCGTAATACAACTATGCCACCGATGATAACCAATTAAGAATATAGCACGATATAAATACACCTAACAGACTTGATGCCTTTAAGCTTGTGTATTATTTATTTATTTATTTTGCACTTTATATACAAAAGTATATCGGCGGACTTAATGCCAAAGGCATTCTCTCCCAGTCAACCTGTGGGTGGTGCAGAGATAAATAAGGTAGGTGCAACAAGGTCACTTGATATAAATGAAACATACATATATAAACGTACATAAAAGTAAATATAGCAATAATAAAAATACCTATCTTGAATATATACATAATATAAGTAAAACTGTAAATATATAACATACAAATTACATTTACATAAATACATATATAGGTATATAGGTATATAATATAATATTATTATTAATGTGATGACTCTTCTGCTTCGTTCAACAGTAGCTCTCGTACTCTTCTTCTCTTCGTACTAAAAACTATTAAATCCAATACGAAGCCAAAATGAACTTGTACAAGTTCCTCACTTGACCAGATTTTAACAAGAAACTTGTTAGCATTTAAACGCCATTGTGGGTGAATTGTAGCCTCGCGGAAGCAAATAGTTGGTGAAATTAAATGTTTCTTGTTTTGCCGGCGCGTGCCGTGGCCAGCACCTAGCTGCACCACATTTGACGTTTATTCGATTTAAGTCCGGTCCCACGTCCAGTGGCGAATAAAGTTTAAGCTGTAAATTCAGTTTGCAGACCGTTTCACAGCAATCAGGTACGTAGACATTTACTATCGTATTATGGAGTTTATGATTTACAACAAATTGTTTTTGAATGTTGTTCGGGACATAGCGTAGTGCAAACATACGGACTAGTTACACCATCATCTTATAAACCCGAAAGTTTGTTATAAGTAAACGCCAAAACTGCTGACGAGTAATCGTCTCTCATCGGTCGAAACTCTATCTAGACCTTAGTCCAGTTAGCACCAGTTCACTTTTCCGTATTCGTATAAAAAACAGATCTGTGCCCATAGATATGTGTATTGTACTGGGTTAAGATGTAACATTTTATACTGCAAAAGTACGCAGTGGTAATTTTTTTCTAGTAAAGGGTTTTTCACGCGGGCGAGACCGTGTGCAACATTTAGTATGGTTAATAAAGCTTTCAGTAAAGGCAGCTACGATCTGGCGTGTATTTAATTATGTAATCTACAGATTCTTCGTTCTTACAACAGACTTTATTATGTATGGTTTAAAAGAAATTGCGGCTTCCTAGTAACTTCGAAACGCTCTTATATGGTTTAAAATTGTAGAGAATTATTAAAGGTACTTCTAAGAAATTTTATACACGAGTTAGCCTTTGTTTCTAGACATTGTGTGAGTATGAATATATGATTTCCATTCAGTTTGAATTTTGTTATTTCGCCGAAAAGAAATTTGCAAATAAAATCACAAATTTTAAATCTAAAAATGCAAATGTTTAATTGAATTTTCGAAGTTAGATCTCGTGTTGATCCTGAGAACATTTCGCTTATTTTCTTAGAGAATAGAAGTTCTTGAAGATCTAACTTTCCATCCAACTCAAAATTAATTAAAATTATTGATGTCGCGTACCTACATACTACATAGATCCTATATTTTTTTATTATTTGAGTATATTTGAGTATTTTTCTCATAATTTCCCCTAACTGCCTCGGTGGCGTAGTTGTATTACGGTATGACTGCAATGATGAGGTCTTGGGTTCAATTCCCGGGTCGGGCAAAGTGATATTGGGTTTTAAATTCAGTATCAACCCGGAGTCTGGAATTTGTGCCCGATATGGCGATAGGCTCGCCCCCTATCACATCATGGGACGGAATACGCACGGCGAAAAGTGGTTGCACTAGTTGCGCCTATGCCTACCCCTTCGGGGATAAAAGGCGTAAGTGTGTGTGTGTATAATTTCCCCTAAAAATGCATACAAACCTTTATTATCTCAAAAAAATATAGTACGTTTGGAAAAACGTGCATTAAACACATCTTAAACAAAAATAAAAAAAAAACTATTTACCACGTTAAACACATTATACCATCTACGAAACCCATTACTTGAAGTCTTGATAAACAGGGATTAATTAGATCGCTGACTCGAAGTTTTAGAGGTCACACCGGTCAGGCCAGACATGGAGCAAATTACAACGATTCATCACATCCTAAATCGCAAACAGCTGGACTAGACAACTATAAATCATAAATTAATATTCATGATATGCGTGTAATATGTCAGTGTTACCTACAATATTCAAACAATAAAAATAATATATGGCGTAATAGAGCTCTGTTTGTGTGATAAATGGCCAATAATTGTGTATGAAATTGTTTTTCGATTATTTTGATTGTTATTTTTTATTGTTTACTATTTCATTAAGTCTTACCAAATACATTAAAGGGTCATTATTTTGATGGAGATGAAAAATCTTCACAGTATAATGTTTCTCGGATTCTCCATATTAGTCGCAATAGTTGTTAATAGAATTGTCTGACTCGGGTAGAGCATATTTATTTTAACTACTGGTAGGCTGCTGGTCGAAAATCGACCGCAATACATACATTTTATTTTTCTGGGCTCCTCCTCTATTGTACGGGCTAACGCCCTACATTTTATTTAGTCAGCATTTTGTGTACCGCGCGTGTCATTAGCAATTTAGGTAATTAGTACGCAATCAATTGTCACCCGCGTCGCGTGTACTCAAGCTAGCAATTTATATTGAATTATTATATTTTAGTTATTAGCATTCTTCCTCATCTTCATTGGATACTAATAAATATATAGTGTAAAAACAAGCTAATATCTTTTACTAAAGTGTACATGGTCCTTCGAGCCGGATTTCTGTTAACTTTAATTGTGCTTAATCTAACAAAAAGGGTATAAAGTTTTTGAAGTGATAACTTCTTATAGGAGGGTAAACCGTAACGTAACGCGTTACGGCGCCACTCTGTCTGACTTCGCGAGTGCGGGCGGCGGCAGCGGCGAGCGCACGGCGGCCGGTACACGGTAATATGTATAACAGTGTACTATGGCCGGTAGGTGGCGTCGCTGTTTTTATAATCACTAAAGATTTTATTAATAAACAACCTTTCCTCACATTATCATATTAATATACATAAAGTTTAAGTAATAACCTAAGCTTTTCTCAAGTCAAACAATTTCAATATTAAATAGTTCAACTTAGATTAGTTTAAGTTATCACTTCTATCGAGCGTCCCGAGACGTACACCTTTTTTTGTTCAGGTATTAATATACGAAAACGGTAGTCGTTGATTGATTATCTTAAAAAATATATTTACCGCGAATCTATTTTATAGGGTATTGAACATTAACTAAAATCTGTGTACTAAAATGCCTCGGTGGCGTAGTTGTGTTACGGTACGACTGCAATGCTGAGGTCTCGGGGTCGATCCCCGGGTCGGGCAAAGTGATATTGGGTTTTTCTATTCAGTATTTTTTTTTTTTTTTTTTTTTTTTATGGCATAGAATGACGAGACGAGCATGCCGTTCGCCTGATGGTAAGCGATACGACCACCCATAAATAGCAGCAACACCATCGAGCAACTTGAGTTACAAAGTACAGTGCGGCATTCATTCCACTGCGCTCGTCATCCTGAGACATAAGATGTTAAGTCTCATTATGTCCAGTAGTTACACTGGCTACAATGTCCTTCAAACCGAAACACAACAGTGCATGCACACTGCTGCTTGGCGGTAGAAATAGACATTGCGGTGGTACCCACCCAGACGGTCTCTTACATATGAGAGACCTACCACCAGTCAGTATCAGCCCGGAGTCTGGAATTCGTGAACGATGTGGCGATAGGCTCGCCCCCTACCACATCATGGGACGGAATACGCACGGCGAAAAGTGGGTGTAATAGTTGCGCCTCTGCCTACCCCTTCGGGGATAACACCCCCCTGTGTGCGGGTGTAGATATATTAGATTACTAGGTGTTGATCGCGGCTTCGCTCGTGTGAAATGCCTTTCCCGCTACAAAAGTCCCTAAAACACAGTATGACGCCAGCGCCATTTACCTACTTAAAGAATCAGATAAAAAATATCATTTTTTGTCCTATAGAAGCATATACTCGGGATAAAAAGTACTCTATATGTTAATACAAGACATGACCTACCCGTGTGCAAAATTTCATCGAAATCCGTTCAGTAGTTTTTGCGTGTAAGAGTAACAAACATACATACATCCATACATTCTTACAAACTTTCGCGTTTATAATAGTACTAGGATAATATGAAATCAGTTGAAGACTAATCTATGAGGGGTAACAAAGAAGAAAAAGAGAAAACAAACATGCAGGTCGAAATAAAAAAAGGTTTATTTACGTGGGAGTCTAAAAACGTAATCGAATATTCATAGACTATTGCTAGTACATTTTTAACAGCTAGTTACAGCTCATGTCTGCGGCAAAGTTTTTACAAAAAGAAAATTCATGAGATACCGACGATCCTAATGGAATAATAATACTTATCTGAAAAAAGTTTCAAGGTTTCAGATCTTCGGTTTAAATTTTTGAGTCTGCCGTGTAACCGCTGTGTCAAAAGTCGTTAAAAATTTCAGCCAAAGATAATAAAAGGAAATTAGGCACCTTTCGCACAGTCCGAGTTTAAAAAATATATATTTACGAGTAAATGTGGTTGCTATGGGAAATTTGTTTGATTTGTTTTATTATTAATGGATATATAAGTTACGAAAGGACTAATAGTACGCTTGGGTGTGGCAACTTTTAGTTGCCGTAACCGACTGAAAGTTGACAGTTGTGTCTGGGCAAGATGCTGGTAACAATTGCAATTTTTGCATATTTTGTATGTAAATTTAGTTTTATTTAGATTTGGACACATTTTAGAAATTTTGAATTATAATTCGTGGGTTGATGAAGCAATTGAATAAACAAAATATTTTTATCCCGGAAAAACTTTTTCACTCGGGCGAAGCCGCGTGCATCACCTAGTTATATTATAAAATAAAAAGCACTTTAACTATTATTTCAAGGACACAATGGGTACACGAAAATTATTTTAAAGTGTTTATTATGTGTTAAGACGAGTGTAAAACCTACAAAGTTCAAGCACCTACATACCACCTACTTGATTGCTCTTAATACCAAATTACAGTTTACCGTCTTTAACATTGCCCAGCTTATTGGCTTCAAAGATCCTTCTATTCGGTCGAGGTGACTTTCATAATAAAATTAAATAGCAAATTAATAACATCATATTTGAGATATGAGTGGTGCAAGCCATTATTGATACTTTATATATATTGGTTGTTCATTGAAATGGATTCCAGTCGTATTCGTTCAGTATTTTAGTAAATCAAAGTTTTTTTTTATAGCATTAAATGACAAGACGAGCATGCCGTTCGCCTGATGGTAAGCGATACGACCACCCATAAACAGTAGCAACACCATCCAGCACCTTCAGTTACAAAGTACTGTGTGGCATTCCACTGCGCTCGTCACCCTGAGACATTGAATAGTACAATTGCAAGGTCCTTTATAATTGAGAAACGTATCGAACGCAAATTGGCGGTGATTTAGACCGGCCCACCGCCACAACCGGTTTACCTTGCAGCAACAGATTCCCATCAAGTCATTCGAAGTCTCATCCTGAGACATAAGATGTTAAGTCTCATTATGTCCAGTAGTTATACTGGCTACAATGTCCTTCAAACCGAAACGCAACAGTGCATGCACACTGTTGCTTGGCGGTAGAAATAGACATTGCGGTGGTACCCACCCAGACGGCCTCTTACATAATGAGAGACCTACCACCAGTAAAATATATTTCATTGGATAATTGAAGAAAGTAAAAAGGTTACGGATTCGAATCCTGAGTCGGTCAAAGTGATACTGGGGTTTTCTCTTCAGTAACAGCCTGGAGTTGGCAATTTGTGCCCGATATGGCGCAGGAACACGTTGGACGCAGGCCGCTTTACAGGTCCGTCTAAAATTTTTTAGGGGAGGCCTATGTTCAGCAGTGGTCTTCATGTGACTGATGGTGATGATGATGAACGGAGATGGGCTCGCGCCCTATCCCATCATGGAAAGGAATACCCATGGCGAAAAGTGGGTGAACAAGTTGTTCCTCTGCCTACTCCCTCGGAGATAAAACGTGTGTATGTGTTATTTAACGTAATTATTTAATGCTTATTTACACACGTAAATAAGCATTAAATAATTACGTTTCACTTACTTGAAACTCACATTTCAACTCATTACATTAATTGGATTCTTACTTACTTACATTAGAGTATAAAATAAGTTCTAAAATATTATTGCAAAGGTCAATAAAGTATTAACCCTGAGTGATGACTAAGTGTGAGCGAATTGTAATCGCATTACCAACTCAAAAGACTCTATATTAATCTCGAAAAACCTTATAAAGGTCTTAATCATATTTTGTCCAATGATATTTCAGACACGGCATAATGGATTTGACTTTAGCAAAATGTAATAAAATCACATAATTCACAGTGCAATTTCACGAGAAAGCAATTCCCTCTTGATTCGCGCACATTTTATAAATGTAACATTTGTGGAATCAAATATTGATTTCCAATGTAGTAGGGATCACGAAATGATTGCTGGTCTTATTGTATATTCTTCTTCCTAGTCGTTTCCTCATTACTGAGGGTCGTGACCACCATGCATGTGGCTCTCCTGTACACTTCGCACCACCTCCCTCCAGGCATTCCTATTCTGTGCCATTCGTAGGCAAGCCTGTGCACTGGATCCTGTAGACGCCTTTACTGTGTCTATCCACCGGGACGGCGTTCTTCCTCTACCTCTCTTCCTATTGTATATTACTCGGTGTTATGTTGCAAGTTGCAACATGGTGGTGGTTATTCGTAATGTTTTGCGGTGAATTTTGGGCGAACTGTTAATTTCGGTAGTATTTTTAACAGCATAGTTTAGGCTATAATATCGTCTGCCACTGATGTAGTTATGCTGATAAAACAAATATTTATTAAATACCACCTTTTGCCCGCGGCTCCACCCGAGTGAATGAGTGTTCCCGGGATAAAAGTCCCGCTTTATATTTTCCCGGGATAAAAAGTAGCCTCTGTGTTAATCCAGGACATAATCTACCCGTGTGCCAAATTTCATCGAAACCTGTTGAGTAGTTTTTGCGTGAAAGAGTAACAAACATCCATACATCCAGACATCCATACATCCATACTTATAATATTAGTAGGATATTAACAGTAAGAAATAATATCGAGAAATTAATACTTATTGTTTGCAAATATGCCAAGGTTACAAGTCAACGGTTTGCATAACCGCAAATATTTTAAATCCTAAATAATCCCGCAAGATATCGTGCCGTAAACTTCGTATTTACAAACCAAAGGAGCGTCTAACTTAAGTGTTGAATACGATAATATCCTTTCGAATCAGCTTACGTGCATTTTCCTATGTAACTAGGAACTATAAATTCTTCTTCATTTTATCGAATGGCGCGGGGTCATTTATTCGCCTTATATTGGAGCATGTCGCGCACCCAACGAAAGGTACAGAAGGGTCAAGTTAAATATAAAAAGTAGACTTTATTCCCCCGTGTCTCATCCAAGGTCAAGGCTTGATATTATCCTACTAATATTATAAACGCGAAAGTTTGTAAGTATGGATGTCTGGATGTCTGGATGTATGGATGTTTGTTACTCTTTCACGCAAAAACTACTGAATGGATTTCGATGAAATTTGGCTAACGGGTAGACTATGTCCTGGATTAACACATAGGCTACTTTTTATCCCGGAAAAATATACAGCGGGACTTTTATCCCGGGCGAACTCATTCACGCGGGCGGAGCCGCGGGCAAAAACTTGTATTATAATATAATACAACATTCATGCATGATACCCAGTAAATACTATTATAGAAAATACTTACATTTACCTTACACCTGTTTTAATCAGCATTAAGTATGAAGAAGTGAATCTATTAATCACGTTGGAACTGCAAACGAGAATTTTCTATTGTCCGCTTTATCGTGCAAGCAATTATTCTTGTCTAAATCAGGCTTAAGCGACGTGGTATATTGTAAGTCTAGAGTAACTAAATGTACATAATGTTTATCGAAATTGAAAATACTGGGAAAGCTTTGGGCGATTGTACTGATAAGTTCACTCCGATAGACGCGTAAAAATATCAGAAATAAATTATTTTATTTGTTGTTGATACGAACATTGCTTTCCTCGTTTATTCTAACAATAGTTTCAGCTTGATGTTTCTTTGAACTTTATTTCGCATACGACCTTCTGAACCGATGGTGATTGTGTGATGGCGTACGAAGAGACCATTTATATGGACGTTCGCACTCCTGACGCGATCACGCCTCTCTTAGATGCATTCTGGAATTGCTAGTTTTTATCTTTCGCTAGCAATTTACAGATAGTTTTTGTTGTAAATATAGATTGTGTTTTATTTAAACTACAACATATGTTCCTATGGATTTTGTTTTGAAGGATTGCGAGGAGACGATGCTTTATTATACTTAGTTAAAATAAACGACTCCAAAAACCACTACAACACAACAAAATAATTGAACTTTTTATACGGTTTATCAATAAATTACCATAATAAAACGCAAGAAATGTAATCTTTCCAATTCATGTTTTTATGTTCATATGAAAAGTTTTATTACCTGCTGCTGTTCACGTCAAACCTATTGATAGATGGGTAAATTTATATTAAGAAGGCGCCGCGCAAAAGTTGTTAAAGTAGCACCAGACACACGATGCAATATGGCGGCAACGTGCTGCCACTTTTCGTTTTCGTATAATGAGTAAAAGATTGAAGCTACTTCATTTAAATTTCCACACCATGCAACATATCGTAAGTTGACAGTTCTTACAACTAAATTCATGTTCACCAACTAAACGAAAACAGCAGCTGATAATTGGTGATGTGCGAGTCTAATAGAGGAGATGTCCGCTTTTTGTATGTGTGCTGGGCCTCAAAATCTGGGCAAATAGGGATGTTGCATCCATTAAAAAATATTTTTACACCCCTATATTTATAACTAACTTTTTTAAAAACCTTAATATTAAGTATAGTTTTTAAACAAAGTAAAATTATATAAAATAATATAAATTTCAAAATCGAAGGTATTTAAAATTAAATGATTTATTGTAAAGGGTTAGTTTTTAGGAGTTTTATCCAAATAAAATATTATCTATAAAAACTGTCTTGGTTAGAATTTTAGGCCTCTTTAATGATCAATAATCATTATCGGATTGATAATGGAAATTTTGGTTAATTACCTCCTCAGACATTAAATTATAAATGTGTTGCTGTAAATTTTTAAATACCCTTTTTTTGCTTCGGGTTTAGTTTATATATTGAACATCCAATTTATATAGAACGCAGTCAAGGCCCAAATGTATTACAACACAAAAAATATTACGCAATAAAGAATACTCCTCATTTTTTGTCATAGACATAAAACGGGACGTTTTCAGAATTGCAACGGCAGACCAATAACAAGGAACATGTCAATAGCTGACAGTTTAATAATTCTCGCCCGCAAAGAATGACGTATTCCCGGGCGGGCGCTAATCCGCACCCCTATTCTGTATCGATTTTGACTGTCTACCGGCTCCATAAGGCTTGGTTCGCATGAGCGAAAACCGTAAGTTGTTGTACAGGCTCGCAGTCGGACTTCGTGGTTCATGTGGAAAGAAGATGTAACTGAGTCAAGTTCCTATAGTAGGTAATGGATGAATAAAATTCTATATGAGTTATTGAATTCGGTCTTTAGGATCGGGTTCGACAATTAGTCGAGCAGTCTTTGGAGACATGTTTACACGTACAGAACGATTTCTCGCATTCATATTATCAATATTCACAGACGACACCCATAATAGGTTTCGTCCACGACAAGTCAAATATTGGCTTTTAATGAATTACACATTTGTTGGATGCATTTTGTCAATTTGGCTGAATTCGTATCGATTTTTTTCACAGATTATTAAAAACACTTCGGTCTGCATCTGATATTTCCGTATCTATGACTTTTTTAATAACCATAACCACGATCCACGCTTTCTCGTTTGCATCAAGCTGAAATCTGAGAGATGGACACGTCCCGTCGCGTTACGTCCAACCGATCAGATCGATTGGTTCAGAATAGTGAAGTTTGACCCTTCAATGAAATATGCCTCTAGTCTGATAGATTAACTTGGCGCGCCGCCGTCAACATTGGCGCAGTATCGACGTTGGATTGGACATTTGAGGATCAAACAAAACAAAAGGCTCCATTGTTAATTTCATTTAATGGATATCTGTTACAATACTGCGAATTCGGGATTAGCTGATGTTTTCATATTTGAAATTGATGAGTCTATCGTATTTCATTGTATTGATGTATGTGTCAGTTTTGAACAAGCGAGTACAATATATTTCGGACGATCTCATATAATAAAGACATTTTATTATTTTCCAAAAAGTGAACGTAGTACTAGATTTTTTTTGTCATTAAATGAAATCCTCTTGTATTCCATTCTGATAAATTACAGACTCAATATCACTTACTCTACTATGAATGCAGTTTCGTTAAAGCCGTGGTTAAAGTGTACCCCACTTTTAGCTCCGAAGTCGATGCTTACATGTACGTTGACTTTTCCGAAGCCGCTTGCCTTTCCTTTGAATCTGAATTGGTGATTTGCCAGAGATTCATTCGTTATTTAGCGAGATGCAGTTCTGGAGCAAGATTATCATTGACTCAAAGATATCTGAAAACCGTTGCCTTTGCCCCAGTTGAAAGCTTAATAAATACTTAGAAATACATTATTGTAAACTCCGGATCAACCGCCGCCTTCTGCGCTGCAAAGTTCACTTCTGTTTGAATTCGTTTAAAGTGTTTTAAGGTATCTCTACTTAAACGTTATAAGGAAGGCTGTTTTTTTTAATCTATGTTGTTCAGATACTCACAAATTTATTTAAAAAATAAGTTCATTCTTTTTATCATCTTTTTTACAATCACATAAAGAATCGAAATAGTATTAAAAAATAAACAATGTACAAAGTTAATGTATAATTATTTACATTTCTATTATACCTACATGCCTATAGAAAATATAAAATCATACACACATACACACACACACACACACACGCCTTTTATCCCCGAAGGGGTAAAACGCAACTAGTGCACCCACTTTTCGCCGTGCGTATTACGTCCCATGATGTGATAGGGGGCGAGTCTATCGCTATATCGGGCACAAATTCCAGACTCCGGGCTGATACTGAATTTAAAAACCCAATATAATTTTGCCCGACCCGGGAATCGAACCCAAGACCTCAGCTTAAAATATAAAATTGTCACAAAAAAGATTATATTTAAAGTCGAAATCTTAATAAATTGCTTCTCCGAGAACGTGCAATGAAAAATTATTTCCCGCTAATCGCATTAGTTTGAGTATTTAGAGTGAACCAAATGGGTTTTTTGCCAATTATTAACGCGTATCTATAACCGCAGGAAATATGCGATTAATGTCGGCTTCCCGCCATAAATCAAATATTAACTTTATTTCTATATAGATAGTTGAGTTCATACTTCGTTTGAGTTTATAGTGGTTGTGATAATAATGTAGTATTCGGTGTTTTTCTTTTCTTATACTACGCATACTCACGCCTTTTATCTCTGAAGGGGTAGGCAGAGGCGCAATTAGTGCACCTACTTTTCGCCGTGCGTATTCCGTCCCATGATATGATAGGGCGAGCCTATCGCCATATCGGGCACAAATTTCAGACTCCAAGCTGATACTGATCATAAAAATCCAATATCAATTTGCCCGACCCGGGGATTGAACCCGAGAACTCAGCATTGCAGTCGTACCGTAACACAACTACGCCATCGAGGCAGTTATTTTGTTATAATTTAGATTCTTATATTATAGCAAATACAATAAAAGTAACGTTTTTTAAATTATAACTGTTGAATATGAAAAAATATTACAGTGCCTGTCCAAATACTTATTTTTAGCCGAGGCTTTAATATCCATACACACGCGATATAAATGTGTAATGGGATGGCAATCTACAGTCCAATCCGTTTATCCAAACTTGAGTATGCATAAGCAGTCATGCAGAAACAAAAATATAAATTAGATAATTTACTTCGCTCTGAGATATGCTAATCTTGTTTCTTCAAACGTAGTTTTAATATAAAATGTAAATATATAATGTACATCATTTGCTATGATTTTTTTCATTTTAAGACATAAAATTAAATACATCTAAGATTATTTATTATAGGTTTACTTGGTAAAAAGAAAATTATTTGATTTATTTACTTGTTATATTTTCTTATTAAAAAAATAAGCAGTCAACTCATATTTTTACGTCGCAACGTATTTTTTAACGAAAATGTAAATGAGTCTGTGATATGACGATTATTGGTAAGCTTATTTATGGTCTAAACAATAAATTTATTATAATATTAATTATAAATTGTTTAAATAAGTCGGTATTTTTAACCGAAATAAAATAATATACCAAAAATCCTCACCAACTTGTCATTGAAAACGTAAGGAAGTATAAAACACTACTTTACTGGTGGTAGGTCTCTCATTATGTAAGAGGCCGTCTGGATGGGTACCACCGCAATGTCTATTTCTACCGCCAAGCAACAGTGTGCATGCACCGTTGTGTTTCGGTTTGAAGGACATTGTAGCCAGTGTAACTACAGGACATAATGAGACTTAACATCTTATGTCTCAGGGTGACGAGCGCAGTGGAATGCCACACAGTACTTTGTATCTCATGGTCATGGATGGTGTTGCTACTGTTTATGAGCGGTCGTATCGCTTACCATCAGGCGAACGGCATGCTCGCCTCGTCATTGAATGCCATAAAAAAAAAACAGGTAATTTTGCGAGAACATTGAATTTAAAGCCATCTTATAAGTATTTGCTGCTGGCATGGCATCCAAACTCCGATATATTTCTGTTTGAATGCCGATGAGAACCTGTTAGCTTCCTACATGGGCTATAGGATTAGCATCAAGAGCCTATAACACCGTCGCAGAGTGCCCTGTTGATAAAATATGTTCAATTTAAAACCGGGACGTGGTAATAATACTTATTTATAATTTGCATATAGGTTTTATGTAGGCCAAATGGAGTGCTTTGAATTTCTTTAAGAATTCAAGTGTATAAAGGCTTATAAAGGTTGTTAAGCTCGAGACTTGTGACGCGAACTCGTGTTCATGCACACTATATTCGTAATTTGTATTTCACCTGTCTAAAATTGTTCCTCTTTTTAAAAATAATTGAAGTCTTGGGCACTTGATGGCTGTACGCACAAATACCATAAAAATATTAAAATGGATAAAAAACTCAATCGTCTGCCTTATATTTTTTATACACAGACACACACACGCACGCCTTTTATCCCCGAAGGGGTAGACAGAGGCGTTATTAATGCACCCACATTTCGCCGTACTTATTCCGTCGCATGATGTGATAGGGGCGAGCCTATCGCCATATCGGGCACAAATTCCAGGCTCCGGGCTGATACTGAATAGAGAAATCCAATATCACTTTGCCCGACCCGGGGATCGAACCCGAGACCTCAGCATTTCAGTCGTACTGTAATACAACTACACAACCGAGGCAGTCATTTTTTATGCAGAGATATAATATATTCATCGTTTAAAAATACCTTATTAAACATAAAATTCCATTTTCAAATGAGTAATAAACGATTTATTAGCCCATCCGTTGTGTGTGTACTTGGTTGGATATCTGACGTCAAACTGACCGATAAGTGGAATGGGTTTAAGCCTTTGGGATCGCAGTTGAGGAAATTCATTTAATTTAATGGCACAACCGTTTAAATACCTATCACCATTGGATTTGTAGCCAAAAATTAAGGCCGCGCAGCGAGAATAAATAATTCCATTTCATCGTGTCATGAAATATGTAAACGAGATTTCTTTCACAAAGAAACGGCTTTCAATGTGTGTGATTTTGTGAAAATGAATCAAAGGATCTTACGTACCTATTTACTTTGTAACTAAAGAACATGTTTGACAATTATATTCTGATACAATACTTGATATATTCTTGATTGTAAGCATTGTTAAAAAGTCGAAAAGATAAATAAATTCACTTTATCTACGTACACAGGGTAGTCTTAAGGCAAATAAAATCAAACCGAGTGCATAGAAGCAGACGTGAGTCCCAAAAAATGGTGGCATTGATAATCTGAACTTTAATTATCATCCATCCTTTATGAGGGTGCACAGATGTATAATAAATTTCCGAATGGTGTTAAAAACTGTGAAAGTGTAAATGGTTATAAAAATAAACTTAAGTTACATATTATAGCGACAAGTACCAGAGACTAAACTAATATTTCTATTTTAAATTAAAATCTTATGTACTTATCTCATTATAAGTGAAATGTATTATGTTTCTTATGAGAATAGAGCTCTTTAAACCTAAACCTAATTATTGGACAGTAAAAAATGTAACTCCGAGGTAGGGCTCTACTTTTATGAAAGGTAAATGCATCGCTGACGAAGGCTAATCACTACGCGAGTTCCGGACGCTCGAGGTGCCTTTGCGGTAGACTGCGTATAGTGAGAGACGCTTGCTGCACATTCAATGAACCCTAGACATCTATTTTGAATATTTTCTTGCGCCAGTATACAAAGCAATACGGATGTCTCGTTATAAACATCTTAATCTGTATACAAAACAAATACCATTATTTTCTGTTTTAATAAATAGTAGTAGGAAAGTGAAAACCTTATTTCAATACTGCGTATACAATAAACACCAATAGTCTTCTTAACATCTCAATAGAAAGAGCGTAAACAAATCAACTGATACAAATCTCAATCGTAAACAGTAAACCTTATCACTGAGAGAACAAGAACAAATCCACCAAATTTGTAACGTACAAATAACCTAAAAGTCCGACTCTGTCATAAAAGTCACATCTTTCTGAATAACGGGGTAAGTTACAAAAAACTTTTGCCCCGCTTTTATGCTCCGCTACACTCTTCCATAATATTTTATGGTAATTTTATTTGAGCCTACATCACATGAGCGTTTGCCTAACACGTGAAATATTCAATTCTTACGCCTCAATCGGTTTGCATAAATGTTTTAACGTGAACCGGTGTCTCAGCTGAGCAAATAAGGCGATATGCTCAGGTTTTAATATTGAAAAAAGCTCATTTTACAATACTTACTTATACTTTACGTACACTTATATATATATATATAAGTGTACGTAAATATATACTTATATATATATATGACTGCCTCGGTGGCGTAGTTGTATTGCGTACGCGTTACGAGTACAATTTGTGCGCTGAGGTCCTGGGTTCGAATCCTGGGTCGGGCCAAAAACATTGTGACTGGGTTTTTCCATCTTAAAAATTACTCAGTCGCAGCTCGGAGTCAGGAAGTTGGCGGTGTGATACCCCCGTGCCTTGGAAAGCACGTAAAGCCGTTGGTCCTGCGCCTGATCTCTCTCCGGTCATGTCGGATTGCCGTCTCACCGGACTATGAGAGTAAAGGAATAGCGAGTGCACCCTGTGTATTGCGCACACACTTGTGCACTATAATATCTCCTGCGTATCTGGCTGATCTCTGTTGAGATTGGCCGCCGTGGCCGAAATCGGCTAGAAAGGGTATTGTATATATATATGTATATATATATATATATATATATATATAACGGCGCGTGACATTTTTAAATAATGAACATCAGTTAATTTTAGGAGTTATAAATGATTTTGTTATTATTTCTGTCGTTGGTAAATGGTTCTGTTATTATTATTTTATTAAGAGCGGGTAACACCGAATGGAGTTGCGTAGATCATGGCTGGCGAACGTCATGTCATATTCTTCTTGACTAGTTGACAGCGGTCGTACGTTGTGATTATTCGCAAACCCATTGGCTCTGAATTGCTTCTTATTATTGTACTCCATCTAATTATAACTGCTCAAGTGAATAAATGCCTGTATAATTAAAATAGTGAAAAGTCAACATTGCAGTCTACTTATTTCAACGTTCCATGAAGTTTAATGCCCACCATGGATTCCCGTGCTGACGGGCGCACTAATCAACAACCAGATGCGACGGCGCGGCCTTCCCGACGTCCCGACATATAATATACTTATACTTTACGTACCCTACAGATCACTGAAAATTAGAATATTGCGTACGCTATCAATTGTTTTTTACGTTCATTTATTTAAGGAAAACGTATAATATTACTGTACCTCATTCATCTCCATCATTCTCTTATTAAACAGTTCAATCAGTTAAATATAAACAAATACAAGCAGTTATTCAACAATACTTTCGACGTCCAGTATTCAAAAGTGACATTAAAGAAGTGCTTTTAAGGCACGTAAAGCGCCTCTAGGCCATAAAAATGTTCCAACTCTTCCTATTTATTTTACTTCAGTGTGATTAATTTCGTTGCGGGTTAAGACAATTTACTTTGCTCAGACATAGCTTCTATCCTCCCATTCCCGGTTTGTCAGTACTATTTTATATGAGATGGAGTGGAGGCTGACCGAAATAGTCTCTTAAAAAGCTATAAAACCACGTCTGTTTTTTTATACGAGTAATATAAAGACCTCACTGTACCTAATTAAAGTAAAATAGCATCCAGATAGATAATCGATTGACAAAACACGACATAATTTCTGCCGTGGTGATCGAGAGGACAGTAAGTCAAAGGCTGGCCACCTTTGACAACTATTTCTTACTTACTGCTATATCGATGATATACACAGACTGATCTTGGAACGCGACACTTGCGTGAACCACTATGAGGGGTTTCAGACGATGTGTCTGGTTTTCCCTATCCCGTCAGATATAAATACACTACGAGCATAGATAATATTTTAAAAGACATGAAAATCAGCACCAAAATCACACCCGTATCCACAAACAATACTATGAGAACCCACAGTGCACCAGAACGCACTATCAGCAATTCCATAGTTTCCTTTGTCTTTTTTTAGGTTTGTTTATCTTACAGCCAACTGAAGTAAAGTTGTATCTCAATATTAGCCAATCACAGCGCCTATGCCTACGCACTGCGAAGGCTATCATGCCCTAATAACAGATTTACTATCATAGTATTGCTCCGTACTTAGCTAAGTAACGTTTGTGAATAGGGCTTTATTCTCATAGCGACAAACTTCGCCAAAATACTTTGGTTTATAAACACCTCAGCATATTTCGTGTTGGGAGATCTTCACGCCTCTGCGCTAAGAATACAATAGCTCATTAGAGTACTGCAGCTACAGTAATTATCAATGCGGAACTTCTTGCTGACGCCGTTTAACTTACATTTACAGCGCTTAATGAAATGTTTTTAGTTTTGTAAGGATTGGATTTGGATTATTTTTAAAGAGTTCTAAAATATTTAATTATGTAATGTGTAACAATGGCTTCTGTTAGAAAGCGAAAAGGATGATAATAATATGTTATTGACTATTATTTGTGATATACACGTTTAAATAAATAAATTGTTATAGAAGAAAATACACACACACACACTCACGCCTTTTATCCCTGAAGGGGTAGGCAGTGGCGCAATTAATGCACTCACTCGTATTCCGTCCCCTGATGTGAAAAGGGGGCGAGCCTATCGCCATATCGGGCACAAATTTCAGACTCCGGGCTGATACTGAATAGAAAATCCAATATCACTTTTCCCGACCCTGGAACCGAACTCGAGACCTCAGCATTGCAGTCGTACCGTAATACAACTACGCCACCGAGGCAGTCTCGAAGAAAATAGAACAATTAAAAATAATATGGACGTTATAAATTACTTGCTATTTGATTGTTGCTTAAGTTCCTGTATACCTCATATTATCTTCCGTCCCCAACCTTACGATGTTTCGACGCTTTATTATCAACCTTGATAATAACCAACTAGGAAGTACCGCACAACCACTCAATTCCCATGGATTTAACACTCATTGTCCCAAACTAACCACACGGACGCTATTATCCGGTTATTGGTGTAACATAAACACACGAAAATCACAATAGCGGACTGAAGTTGAGGTAAGCAAACATTCGATTGTCCAATAGTGTCTCTCAATTCACAGTGTAGTTAGGGACAGTATGTAATGTCCTAGATTTTGGGGAAGACAAAGCAATTGACTATGTAGCCATCGACCAGATAATACCAATATGAAATGCTAGGTGTTATTTGCGGGTTCGCCTACGTGAAAGATGTTTATCGGGAGAAAAGTAAAAAAAAAACTATATTTTTATCTAAGTGCTAAATTTAATCCAAATCGGCTCAAAATTTCTGCATTATCGTTCAAACATCTATATTTCCTCGCAAACTTTCACATTAAGATAGGAAAATGAAATGGCCTACAATTTAAGTAAAGAATAATTCTTAGTTAAATGTAGGTTTAATTAGTGCACACATGTCAACCCATCTCTTTATAGTTGTGATGTGTATTCTCTTTCAATTACTAATAAGTTTATTTGAAACAATAGTTCGAAGGTGACTTTTAGAATAAAGGATATAAACGTTTATTATCCAAAGGTAGGTAATATTGATATCACAATTCTGCGAGTTTTGAACTAAGCTTAATTATTAATAAAGATTATGTAAATCCTCATTACAGCAGTAACTGGAATTTGCTAATTGGTCTTTGTAACTACGTCATGGCAATACTATCCGAGGTAATTAACAAACCACAAACCAGCTTGTTAGATCAATACGTGAATCTATATAGTAACTATGAAACTTCAAAGCAGGAATATCCGAAATAAGTTATTTTAAGTATGCATTGTACCATATCATTATTGTAAGTCAGAAAGTTATTAATTAATTAATATTCGTATTTTATTCGAAAAACCTATTAATAATAATAATCCCTTCCTAGCCGATATCGGCCACGGCGGCCAATCTCAACAGAGATCAGCCAGATACGCAGGAGATATTATAGTGCACAAGTGTGTGCGCAATACACAGGGTGCACTCGCTATTCCTTTACTCTCATAGTCCGGTGAGACGGCAATCCGACATGACCGGAGAGAGATCAGGCGCAGGACCAACGGCTTTACGTGCTTTCCGAGGCACGGGGGTATCACACCGCCAACTTCCTGACTCCGAGCTGCGACTGAGTAATTTTAAAGATGGAAAAATCCAGTCACAATGTTTTTGGCCCGACCCAGGATTCGAACCCAGGACCTCAGCGCGCAAATTGTACTCGTAACGCGTACGCAATACAACTACGCCACCGAGGCAGTCAGGCCGAAAAACCTATTAAATGGTATTTATATCATCTAATTTCGAATTAAGAACGAAATGATAATAATATACGTGAGTCGTCAAGTCGTTGATTTAAAAATACTTCAGTTGTGTCCCACAGTAGTACAGTAAGAATGAAACAGAGACTTTCTATTCTACCTAGAAGTCCACGTCATGTGAAAATGTTGTGGGGCTCCTTTTTCCGCACTTAGCCCGTAGACAGTCTGGCCGTTGTGCGTGATGTGCCAGCTAGAAGTCCAGCCAGCTTAAGTCCGCGTCGTAGAAATTACAATACAATCGTCTCTAAGTTCCGAAACAACGGCATACTGGACATTTTATTACTACTGCACTCGTATAAACATCTTTGGCGTAAACAATACACCCAAGAGCTGCACCAACAAACTTCAGTTTACTAAATGTGGATATAAGAAAGGTCTTTTACGTGACACTGACATTATTTTCGCTTGTACAAATTCAAGACGTTTGGTTGTTTGCGCATTTAATCTAAGTTTATGTACTCAATGAATTAGTGGTGAGTTGTTTTCTTCTTGTACTTGTAATATTTTACCTTGTATATTTATTTAGACTTATTTATTACATGATCAAAGGGCACCGAAGTTTATCTGAATATTCGTTAAAAGGCTGGAATCAAGTCGGCTGTTACTATAATGTAAATAGATGTGTCTAGTTTCTAGTTTAAGTATTTATGGGTACTATAACTTTGTTTTATTTTATTGCCATTATTATTACCAACTTTAAAATTTCACTTATTTTATGTTAAAAAACCAGCTTTTCGAGAAAATAAATGTAAATGAAACAATAAAAAAATTATGGACTTTTGAAATAAATTACGCTCAAGTTATAAATGTAGTTTAGAGATCCGTCCCTACTATGAGATAAACTAAGAAGCACTTGAAAACATTTAACAGGAGTGGCGAGGCGAGGTAGCGAGTCAGGGACTGCAACAAGGCGCGTTTTGTAAAACTACGTACCATAACGAAGCTTGTTAGTGTACTTCAGTAAGAAGATTGTCTGGTGCACTGGAGACACCTTCGAACAAGGAGCCAGCAGATGGAACTAATGAGTTCGCTGTTGTTGTGCACGTTTGTAGTGATGGTGCCGCAGGCGCTAGGTGAGAAACGCTTTGATTCGCACTGTGGATTATCTTTACGTGTATTTGAGGGTTGCTAACCTGGATTTGTACAGACTATTTGAAGTTTTAATTATATTTTATAAAAGACGTACATTATGTGTTTTATAAGACGTACGTATAGTATCATGTACTATATGCTTCGTTAAGAAGTTTTAACGAATAACAGGAAAAACCTAAAAGTAAATAATTGGCGAAACTTGTTTTCGTTATCGATATAAGTTTTTCAAGATATTCGCGTATCATACAATAAATAAAATTAATACGTATATTTTCCTTATAACTTTTTCATTTTACAGCTGAATCTGTTATACATACTGATTGGGATACAATATACAATGATACGTTGAAAAACCGGCAAAGACCCTCGACTCATAACAAGATACTGCTAAATATTAATGCGCCACCTCTCGTTAACGTTGTCAGTGAAGTGCGGGCCGTTTTTGCTGAAGCAGCTTGTCAGAACTGCATCGCGTGTATGGAGAGAGCTATTAAAGCGGATAAGATTAATTTACACATGGTTGATAACCGCCCTAGTGCTGAAGAACTTCAAACCGATGTTCTATCAGAAAGACACAATTTTGACAGGCACCGTGAAAAAAGAAATCTTGCTAATGATACAGCAAAATTGAAGAAAGATAAATCGAAGAGAAATAAAGTGCTCAAATCTGTGATTGTAACGAAATTTAAAGTCGAAGAAGAATTGTACGCTTTGAAAATTAAAGAAACTATTACTCAAACAGGGGACCAATTAAAGGATATGAAATCTAAATCGACTACGTGTCATGTTTATGATGTTAAAAATTCATTTCCTTGCGACACTCCAGAAGGAGAGATCCTTCTAACAGTTGCAAAGCAAAAAGCAAACAAGAAAAGTAAAAAACAAAAAGAAAAGCGTACTGTGCGGGCAACCACGCATAAGATTATGCCTCTATTTAGGAAACGACAAGTGGACCATTCTCAAGTGCCAGAAAATGTTATGCCTTCCATTGAGGATATTTACTAGTAATTTAGTTGCAAATACATTTCTACTTTAAGTAAAGTGTTTTTTTAATAAAGAGTTTATTTATTTTATGTTTAGCAACATCAGCATTGTTCTTTAAGTAATATCAATGTCTGTTGATGTGAATGAATCTTGACGTTAAGGCCCATGTCACATATAAGCATTCTCGTAACAAAATACACTCTCATAATAGGACAAATCTTACCAAAAGCCAAAGAATCAAATTACACATTTAATAACTAAACCGCAGATTCCATTCATACACAAACTTATGCATATTAACCTACAATGTGGAGACGCAGGTATTTCACACATGACTGTTGGTTACAGAGATGTCATTATCCTTAGTAGTATTATAGTGTCACCGCAGACACCAGATGTTCTAGCTTGTGGTTTAATTAATTATTACTGCATAAGGCAATCAACCCCTAATCTGTGTCATAACGTTCTCGTAATAGAAACTCTGTTTAGATATTTTAAAACCACTATACAAGTTGTATAGTGCATGATGCAAAAAATATTGCATGTTATTTTTTTAAACCTACTAGCTGTATAAAATAATAGACATCAGGAATTACCCACAAGTTTAAATGAAATTAAGTTCAGGACAGTGCGTGGCGACCATTAGGTACTTTGTTGACATTTGGTATTCAGAATTTAGCTACGTGTTTTTTTATATTAATCTTAGATTTTAATTCGAGGTAGGTACTTATTTTTATTCAAATATGAAAAATTAATTGCTTTGATTGAAGAATGACTAAAAAAAACTAGAAAGCTAATAAAATATTCCGAATTAAATATCGTAATGGGAACACTTGAAAGTAATTTGGTTTCATAATTGAAGTATATTTTGATCGAAATAGTTTCTATAAAATAATGAAAATATTATCTCTGAATTGCTTATTCGTAATAATATTGTGGTATCTAAAGCAATGACATTGAAAAATATATCATTATTTAAAGCCAGTTTGTTGTTCTGTTCTAAATATTAAGGGCGCATTTACAAATTTCCATGGTTTTGAGGTACCATTTATTGAATCAGGAGTCACGCTTATGAGGAGATATTGGTATATAAATAAAGATTAAACATTCCTCTTTGCTTATGGCATATAGAAATTGTATGCTCCCATACAACATTATCACGTAAATACGTTTATTCTGGAGCAATAATCGCTGAAAATGACGAAAAATAGGGTCTGAATCGGAACCATTATACCTAAAACTAAATAATATTTTTATATAAAACCGAAATAATATGATGGCTTATATAGTCTTCTCGCTTTATGGCTAATTATTTTTAAGTCAATTTAAATACTTTTCCAGTTATGAGAAAAAATATAACCTGAATTGAATTTCTTCATACATTTTCCAATTTCGGGCTGTCATTCCGCGCTGAGACGCGGCCGAGGAAGCATGGGTGTACAACTTTTTTTCAAAAAATAAATACGTAATAAATTGATCGCGATGTCATTATACTACGAATAAAATAGTTGATACTATTTCAAATTATTGTTTTTCAAAAAGCAAGTATGAAAATTTGATATTACAATAAGTCAATGCAAATTTAATAAAACATTCATTTATATTAATGCGAATATTTAAATTTCATAATCAAAATGGCGGATGTATTTTTATATTTACAAAATCTACAGATTTTGCAGTGTATGGTATTTATCTCTTTATGATTTTTAGTATCGGTGATTATTTATTTTTAAATTTTACTAGGTTTAGTTCGCTTTTTGCCCGCGTTCAAAGCCTTTTCCGCTACAAATTATATCTAAACACTCACTACTACAGTTCAGCCACAACTACTCACTGGGCATGGTTTCTTCGGTGAGTAGCTGTGTCGTATCGTAGGTACGGAGATGTCGGCTGTTCGTGCCATTGTGACAGTTGCCCTCTGGATACGGCTTAATATACGTTTGAGTTTTGCCCAGCCTGGAATGAGGAGCGCAGCGCTCTCAAAGCAGTCGTCAGACGGCGGCCTCTCGTTACCGGCCGTGATTGCTCCCATGGTCGGCAGGCAGGAGGTCTGGCGTGTATTGGCCCACTTCTGGAAGATACTCCTCTCGTAGAAGAAGAGTGCCGAGAGGGATCTGGAACGCGAGGATTCCTCCCACCGTCAGGGGAGACGATGGAGGCGCCGGGTAGTCGACTGACCGGCGTCTCCCACCCTGTGGATTGAAGGTGTTTGGAGAATTCCACCACGGTATCCCCTGCCTGTCGTAAAAGGCAACTAATAGTGGCCACCCGGGGGTCGCGGGCGGGTGCCTTCTCTAGTTTTGTCTTTTTAGCACATTGTTGGGATTGTTTGGGATTCCCTGATGAACAGCAGTGTGGCAGGTAGGGTAGGCCTCACGCTGCCGTTGACGCCGAGAGCGCCGAGATGCGCGGGGGCTCCTTAGAATAAGGCGTGGTATATTCCAGGGTCAGGCTACAGGGTAAAGCCTGAGACCATTGTGGTTCTGCATGGCCCTGAATCCTCTCAGTACTCTGTTGTTGGATTCAGGGTTAGGATACCGTCTATGGAGAGGGATTGAGCCTATATCTCACTTGCTTTACATGGATGATCTCAAGTTGTTTGCATCAAAACAAACAAAATTGATTGAGCCGTTAAAATTACTGAAAGATTTAGCAACTCAATCAATATGGAGTTTGGTGTAGATAAATGTGCGGTTATCCATGTGAAGCGAGGAGAGGTCGTGGTCTCTGGTGACATACAAGTCTTAGAGACTTAGATTCCTTTCTGAGACGGAAACTTACAAATATCTGGGTATGTCTGAGGCACCTGGTATTATGAGTGCCGACGTAAAACAATCGGTGAATGACCGTTTCTTCGGCCGCCTGACTTTTGTTGAATACTTTTGTATTTAACAGTTTTATTGTCATGTGGAAACAAGATTTGTGCTTTCAACGGTTGGGTTATGTCTGTACTCATGTACTCTTTTGGTATACTCAGAAAGAAGGACTCAGACTGAATTGGACGCCCTGGATTGAAAGTTCTGACTGCATATCGTATGCATCACCCACGGTGGTCAGTGATGAGGTTATATATCCCGCGGAGATGCGGGGCCGAGGCTTACTTAATGGAGTTGCATAACCGCGAGGTATGCAATCTTAGGGATTATATCCTCCACAGCGAAGTGGGCATGAATAAGATTGTAGTCATTGTGGATCCTTATTCCTTATCCACCATGACTACAATAGGACTACAAGGGATTCATCCCACTTTCCTTGGCGAATGAGTACTGGTGAAAACCTATGGCGATGGGCATTAGGGAACGCGAGGTGATATGGAAGAGCAAAGAACTATACGGTCGGTTCTATCGGTGCCTTCAGCTTGCATCCGTATCTTGGCTACGTTTTGGTAACCTATTTGGAGAAACTAAGGGTTTTGTCTTTGCAATTATGGACAAAGTTATGAAGACGAATAATTAAAGGAAATACATCCTGAAGGACAGTACGGTCGGGCATGGGCTGCTGGGCATGCCACTGTCCCGGTTAATCAATCGGGCATATGATTTCGGGTTGTTCGTATCTTGCTAATGGCGAGTACTTGCATAGACAAAATCTAGTAGCCAAGGTCTTGTGTCTCCTGAAGTGCCATATTACCAGTATGTGCCTCAACCAGTTCTCGAAAATGATCATGCAACGCTGTACTGGGATCAATCTATTATCACGGACAGGACTATAGACAGGACATTTACTTATAAGCCTGATATTGTAATAGTAGATCGATTGGCGCGCCGGGCAATACTTGTTGACGCCACCATTCCGCATGACGATAACCTCGTTAAGGCCGAAAAGGACAAATGTCTAAATGTTAAGATTTGGCACACGAGGTTACCGACATGTGAGAGGAGGACTCCACAATTATTGTTCCGATTGTCGTTTCTGCTCATGGGTTGATACCAGAGTCTCGACCAACACCTGCATAGGCTCTCAATTAGTCGTTGGGTCAAGAGCCAGATGCAGAAAGCAGTACTTCTGGACACCGCAATGTCAATGTCTTTTTCTTCCGCCAAGCAGCAGTGTGCATGCACTGTAGTGTTTCGATTTGAAGGACATTGTAGCCAGTGTAACTACTGGAGATAAGGAGACTTAACATCTTATGTATCAGAATAACGAGCGCAGTGAAATGCCACACAGTATTTTGTAACTCAAGGTGCTGGATGGTGTTGCTACTGTTTATGGGTGGTCGTATCGCTTACCACACGCATTGTGAGGAGATTCCTCACTTTGAATCCCTGACTACCGGTGGCTTGGGTCTTGAGCCACGCCATCGGAGGGTGATACACTTTTTTAAATTTTTATATGTATTAATGTATTTTTTTGTACCTATATATAAAAATGTAAAAAAAAGGAACATTCAAAATAAAGAGATAAAAATGTCTATTACATGATGAAATAATAATAATAATAATTATCAAATATAATTGTAAACATTCGACAATTCCAAAAAAATAAATATGGTTGAGTAAAATAATAACTTCAAGTATTAAGATTAGCTCGTTCAAATGGAAAATCTAGTTTAAATCGGTTTCAATGTGTGCGCGTGTAGCAAGGCGCGTTCTTGTCATTCAAATATCTAAAATCGAACATGTCAAAAATGTAATAACGTCCTTAAAAAAAAATTATGTAAAGGAAAGGAAAGAGGCCGTAGCCTCCGGCGATCATCGAATCTATAGGCGTAGATGCCTTTCTACAATCGTTAACGCTAACAGAAAACAAAAAAAATGTATGCGAATGACATATCCTAACGAAAGTCTATCGCTACGATATGTCATTCTCATACAGAAGGTAATTTTTAAATATAGTAGAAAGGCATCTTGACTACGGTCTCTGAGCTATGCTGACGTATGTGCTAAGAACATCTCCAAAAAACGCAACTCCTAAGTCGATATCGTTTCATTTCAATGTTTGTGATTGATCAAGAAACCAATACGCCAGTCACGTGTTTGTCTCTCAACCAATCCCAATAAAACAAAACGGAGTCGTGTGCTTTTCTACGCTCTTTGTGTTTCTATGGAAATGGTTTACGTTAGTTAATATGTATGCAGTAACGTTTTCTCTAGAGCTTTAACAAGGCTTCATCATAGAGATTAGCTGTCGCTAGCGGATAAAGTCTACGCGTTTTTTAAAATAAATGTTATGTTTATTTTACCGTTAGGAATGTAATTTATATTGCTTTCTAATGAAAGAGTGTTATTTGAAACATGATTCAATATACATTTGGTATTTTAAATATTGAAAGTATGTAAAGTAGCTCTGTCGCTGTCACGTCCAAACTACTAAACAAATCAATAAATCACTGGGGGTAGGTCTCTCATATGTAAGAGTCCGTATGGGTGGGTACCACCGCAATGTCTATTTCTACTGCCAAGCAGCAGTGTTCATGCACTGTTGTGTTTCGGTTTGAAGGACATTGTAGCCAGTGTAACTAATGGACATAATGAGACGTAATATCTTATGTCTCAAGATGATGAGCGCAGTGGAATGCCAGACAGTACTTTGTAACTAAAGGTGCTGTGTGATGTTACTACTGTTTATGGGCGGTCGTATCGCTTACCGTCAGGCGAACGGCATGCTCGTCTCGTCATTCACTGAAATAAAAAAAAAACTTTCATTAATTATAATAATAATTAATCCCTTCCTAGCCGATTTCGGCCACGGCGGCCAATCTCAACGGAGAACAGCCAGGTGCGCAGGAGATATTATAGTGCACAAGTGTGTGCGCAATACACAAGTGCACTCACTATTCCTTCACTCTCATAGTCCGGTGAGACGGAAATCCGACATGACCGGAGAGAGATCAGGATTAATTATATACCTAGATAGAGTGACGCGCTGCAATGAAACTAAAACAAACAGGCCAACTTTTCTTAAGTCAGTATGCGTGACAGCTGTGTCATACGCTATCGCTGCATCATTCTGCGTATCCTTGTGTGCGCGCATAATGATACCAGTTATTACATGGTTTCTATTAAACCGGAGAGAAAATTATATCCATGAAAAACAACAACAAAAAAATTCACTCGAACTCATTTAGTGGGCAGCAGTTCGCCTCTATTTTTTTCGACGCGTTTGTGACGTTCAGTGTCTATCTAGGTATATAATTAATCAAAGCAATCAATTAGCCTGTCGCCGTCCACTACTGAACGTAGGCCTCCCCAAGTGAGCGCCAACCATCCCGGTCTTGAGCAGCCCGCATCCATCCGCTTCCCGCCGCTACCCTACTACTAAATCGATTTCGTGAAATTTGATACAGAGTACCTAAGTTTGTATACTAAGAAAGGATATTTTTTTTTGTCATAATAATATTATGTATGAGTTAAATATCAAATATTACGCGGGGAAAGCCGAGAGCAAAAGCTGGTCAGTAATATATGCCTTGTCAAATAGCGCATAATTTCAACTTTACTATGTGAAATATATCAAGTGTATAATTAAATAGATCAGAAGTATCCTCATTCACATTGCAACTGAAAAATAGCAAAGTTAAGCTGTCTTGTTTAGTCAGTCTCCAGAAATATCCCTTATGGCCTTAATAAAATCAGAATGACATGCCTCCACACGTCCATCCATTTAATTAAAACAATAATTACATTATCAGAACAGTTTGTTGCCTTTCAGAATTCAATTACGGACCACACATGGTGAATTAACGAAAACGATAAAACGTTTCTGAGCAAAGAAAACGAATGCCAAACTTAGTTCAAAGGGATCACGTAGAGCAACTTTTTCGTTATCAGCATTTTCGGCTGCCCACATTCTGCTCTCAGTTGGCCGAAAAACTTTTATTCTCGATAAAGTGCCGCTAACGAGTTCTGCCGGCCATGTTAGGGCCCATTTAGAGGGCTTATTTATCTGGCTTCGCGAAACCTCACAACGGATTAACGGTTCTTAATGAGTCAGTGTTGTGAATTGGTTTGTTTTATTCTTGTTTTTGCAATTATTTTTTGTACTTTGAAAGTAATTACGATTTGTCTCTTTCAGTGACTTTATCACTTTGAATGCATTTAATTTATTGTTCGGGATTGTGTAGGTGTTTAAAACTAATGTCTTATAAAGTACGACAAAATTAAATATGAATGACATAGAAATATTTTTTAAATAGAAGACAAATAAAATTTACAATTGTAAAATAAAACAATGCTTACACTTTGCTCTTTGGAGCGCGAAAGTTAAAAATGACGACGGTTAGTTAATAATGCACCCAAAGTATAAGAAACGAACGTGTCCAAGCCTTCTTATTACTACATATATAATATTTAATTGAACGGTCGAATTTCGAAAATCACTATTCTAAATAAATAAACGAACTAAACCAAATTTGAATGATATCAATATCATTATACACTTCACAAAATAAAACAGCAAATGAAATGCACAAAACAATCGTCGAAACGAGCAAACGTCACAAGATCTACAAAAAATCGTCGAGGGCAAAGAGCTAAGCCGGAATGCGGCAACCTACTTCCGAAAAGTGTGTGCATGCATATCGTACTTCTTACAGCGACTAGAAAATTTTACGACGTCCATAGGGAGCCAACTCGACGTTCTTTTGTGTCGGTATTTTAGCAGTGTTTCTTCTTTCACTCCCTCTAGATTTGTGCACCGTTTGTAAATATCTACTTCAAACTGACAGAAAACGCAATTGTTCGCGTTCAAATTAGCGAGTGTGCCTTTAACGAGCATTTTTAGTGGTTCCCTTTGCTTTTAAGTTGCGGTAATATTACCGGCGGTTAATGATGTTTGCCTTTAAATATTTGTTGCATCTCTTCTCTGAGGTGTCTCGGGAGCGTTGAGTACAAAACGTTTAATTTCAGCTTTAATGCTTAGCTGACTGAAAGGGTTAGCGTCGAGGTTGTGGTAATTACTTGACTTATTACAAGATAAGAGGTTTAAATAATAGGATAAATATATTAGCTACATAGCTGTTGACTTTTTCCCTTTTCAGGTGCAGTCAGAGATGTAACACATTTAGCCAGCTATGTAAGGTAATAGGTCCACTGATGAAATTTATCGGGCACATTTCCAGACTCCGGGCTGATACTGAATAGAAAAATCCAAAATCACTTTGCCGGCCCGGGATTCGAGCCTATCGCAATAATAGGCTCGCCCCCTATCACATAGTGAGACGGAATTCGCAAGGCGAAAAGTGGGTGCACTAGTTGCGCCTCTGCCTACCTCTTCGGGGATGAGTGTGTGGGTCTGTGGTAAAGTTGGAAATAATAGCACCAATATTCAAACTAACACCACCACAACCCATAGTTTCCTAATCCATTTACATGTAAATCGATGTTTTAATCGATTGTCTCTCGCCTAACGCAAGGGGTTCTTATGTGTCGCAGGTGTTTCTAAGGGCCGGGCTGGGCGGACGTTAATTGCCTCATGTTTATGTAAACAAATTGATGTTACGTCACGGATTATACAAGTTTGCTCGTTGGACATAATTGTTAATGTCAAACTTGAATGTGTACGATGTCCGGACCCTTTGGTACTTAGACGGGATCTTTGTAATTAGTCAGCTTGTTTATGAGTATTTTACCCTGTTTTGTGAGTTGTGGGATTTAGTGAAATGTACGTCAATTAAGTAATTATGGCCTTGTGTCCCTTTGTCATTGGAGTATATGGCTGTTTAGATAATGTTTAACGAATTAATTTAAGTATTAATTTATGACAAAATTCAATTACTTTTGCAGCGGTTCTTGTCTAATGTTATAAAGTTCTTAGCTCATGAATCGAGGTACGTCACAATTTTTTCTCTCATGATAAATCATGATGATTATTATAGCTATTCCGAAAGAAGAGGAAATATCCTTTATTTCAAACACTAATTAATTTATTATTTAATATAAAAGTAGGAAAACAAAAATAGGTAATTTTCCCGCTAAAATTTTACTTCGATTTAAATGTTCGTTTATTTTTGAGAATAAAGTAACCTGTTCATGCATTAACTCTATAAATCGCCGTCGACGGATTGCCGACTAGAGAATCGCTTTGTAAGTTACTGACTTGCAAAAATGCACCTTGATTTACCTACTTTGCATCGACTTGTTCCCTATAGGAAATTTACATAATTTCTTTTTTGTATATTGCAAATTGCTTCTTGCCTGTGCGGTGGAGGAGAAAAAAAAATAGATACCTACTTAAATAAATCGATATAAATATGATTCCCAAAATGCTACAGAAAATATAAAAGAAGTAATTCATTCAGGTATATATGTAAAATCAGTCATAGTGCTTTCCTACTTAAAAAAATATTTCCTGGTATAAAAAGTTAATATGACAAAATAAATTATTTTTGATGATCTCTGGTGTTTATTACAAAATAACATTAAAAATTACAGAGTCATACTAAACACAATAGGTATAAATGTGTGGGCAGATTGCTGTATATACTCTAGGAAGTTTTGTAAGGAAACGGGTAATACCGATGACATGACGTGATTTGACAGGACAATGTACGGTGGACGAGCGTCCGCCTTTCATCTAGACAGACCTTTCCGATGGATCATAACCGGCGTAAATGTTAAAACCTAATAAAGATCGTACTATCTTTGAAGCAATACGACCCTTGTCTAAGTGCGCGGCATGATTGGACAACTATTGTGCCGATACAATTCCGTGTCACGAAATCAACGATTTTCTTCGAGAAATGCGCCTTGATAAAGATTCTTTCCAGTAGACGGTAGAATTGACGTATATTTTAATGCGCATTTTATGTACCTACAAATTGGTTTTTGATGTTAAAATAAAATTGGTTTTTATGTTTGATTAAGCATCACACCCACAATTTTTTATGTAAATTTACTTTATAGCATATGGAATCAAGGTTTGTTTCAAGCAAAAATGTTTTTATTTTTCTGTTATATCTCATCACACATTGTACAAATGTAATAGTTTTGTAACCATATTGAGGACTGGCTGCGTAGAACTGGTCGTCTCATATTGTACGTGGTAGCGTGTTTTCAAGAGGATTGAACGCGCGAACAGTTTAGATTAGAAAAGTTCGCGGCAAGCGAGCGGACCCGGGACAAATTGCTTTACTAATACAACAGATTTCCGGACATTCCGGCTAAAATTCGATAAAAACTATACACTTGTTAAGGGCTACGGGTTTAATTTATAAACTTTACAGACTATTAGTAATAGTTTTCGGTTTTGTTATCTATTGTTTGCCCAGCGAGCTCGTTCGGCTGATTTAGAACGCGGTGTGCGGCCAGTTTAATTTAATTCAAATATAGCACGAGATTTGTTTAGTGTTATTGTGGTTGCAATTATGAACTTAATTAAAACGTTATTAATTTATACGTACAGTATTTGGTTATGAGGTTGGTAAACAGAGTGATTGCTTGGCTATTTTTTTAACCCAGACATAAAAGCGGGGTGTTATAAGTTTAGGGCGTGTATCTGTGTATCTGTATGGCTGTCTGTGGCATCGTAGCTCTCAAATGAATGGACCAATCTTCGTTAAAAAGCCAAGCGTCCTCACGTCGGGGGACCAAATTCCGGACCAGGGAGACGAAAATACTTCTTTAGCGGTCCCTCGACGTGACGACGCCTGGCTCAAAATATTACTAGGTACTTACACGACAAAGACACTTTTATTATTATGCTTTTTAGAACTTTTTGTGTCAGGGGTTATTTTATTACTTTAAAAATTATAAAAAACCTTTGATAGGGAAAGTTATTTCTCAGTAACACTTTTACCCTGCCTAAACTACAGAGAAGATTAGAAGTAAACCTGTATATTTTTTATATGGTTTTAATTTTTTTGATTGAACATTAACACACAGCATATAGTTAATTATCATAGTAGTCGAATAAGGTATTAAATTGTTATCTAACAGTAGGTAATAGTCCGGTTCGATAACCTATTACCATGTGCCAGGCACAGAACTGTGGAGTCGTAATTAGAATTTGTATTACTATGTAATATCGTAATGCGATATTCCTATTACTCGACTATGTGATTACAGACTCTCACTCACGCCTTTTATCGCTGAAAGTGTAGGCAGAGGCGCAACTAGTGCTGCTACTTTTCGCCATGCGTATTTCCATGATGTGATAGGGGTCGAGCCTATCGCCATATCGGGTACAAATTCCAGAGTTCCGAATATCACTTTGCCCGACACGGGGATCGATACCGAGACCTCAGCATTTCAGTTGTAGCGTAATACAACTACGCAACCGAGGCAGATATTTCCAGTAATACAATCAATCTAGTAATGAAAACGAAGCTTCTATGCAGTCACGTAAAACTTAAATCGAGCGTACAACGGATCACGTTTACGAGATAACAACTTCAAGTTCGCTTATTATGGATAGCGTAGTTTTATAGGAGTTAAAACTTATCGTATTTTTAATATGGAGTGAATTCTTCGCCAAGTTTAAGTTGATGGACCCGATTACTCAAGGACTGGGAAATTCATGCCTGGGTAGGTATACACCGCAATGTCTATTTCTACCGCAGCAGTGTGTATGCACTGTTGTGTTCCGCTGTGAAGGACATCGTAGCCAGCGTAATTACTGGGCATTATGAGACTTAACATCTTATGTCTCCGGGGTGACGAGTGCAGTGGAGTGACACGCAGTTTACTGTTTATTGACGGTCGTATCGCTTATCACCAGGTGAGCGGCATGCTCGTCTTGTCGTTTAACTGCAATAATAAAACACAATCCCGCTGTCATTGCATCTCCTGTAACCCAGGATTGCTATTAACTCCCGACGGCTTCTACCATGATGGGATTTTTACTTGCACACACACTGATGGCAAGCACCATTCACTGGTACCCTTAGCTATGCTGAAGCATCCCTAAGCATATCAAAGATTTGTTTTGGAGCCACACCCATTATGAGCTGTGGATATTCAATATTCAATACTTACACTGTGAAACAAAAGTCGTCTCAACTGAATTGATTAGTTACCAGTTACTTCAACTTAATGTTTCAACATCTTACGAATAACTTCTCTGTAACGCGGATCGATACCTGGAACAATGACAGCCCCCGCCCCAAAGGCGCAGTGCATGCACACAGTCCTCTTGTAATATTCTTTTTTCAATTTGCACACTTTCTTGAACGGTGTAAGGAAAATGAAAATGTGAGTGGAATGAAATTGAATTCTGAGGGTTTTTTTTATGATAAGTTATTTTTTGTAAATGAGCAAGATTTTTACAATATTGGTATTTCTAATAAACTTTAAAACACACACTTGTCATCATCTTCAAAAGTTATTAATGTTTATCCACGCCAAAGTAACGTATATCTAAAAATAAACTATTCTTAAACGAATTTAAATTTTCGATACCTTATTATAACTACAATAAAATATAACAATAACTAGCTTTTGCTCGCGGCTCCACTCGCCTGAAAACGTTTTTCCCTGATTAAAGGCCCTTTTTACCGAATTCAAAAAAGGAGCTTCTGTATTCAATACGTATGTATGTATGCATGTATGTATGTATGTATGTATGTAAGTTTGTATGGCCGCGAGTTCCTCAAAAACTACTGATCCGATTATGATGGGGTTTTCGTTATTAAATGTATATTTTTCAGGCAAGGTTTTAGTATATAATTTTTATATGTGTACTTGATTAAAAGTAACCTACGTTACTAGCAGTTAATGTAGCTTTATGTTGGTCCGCCCTGTGGATTGGGGGCGTTTGGAGAATTCCACCACGGTATCCCCTGCCTGTCGTAAAAGGCGACTAATAGGGGCCACCGGGGGTCGCGGGCGGGCGGCAGGGGGCCGTCCGTCTTTAGATTTGTGTGTCTTTTAGCACATTGTTGCGACCCCCGTGATGGACGGCAGCGTGGCAGGTAGGCCTCACGCTGCCGTTGACGCTGAGAGCGTCCTTCGGTGCGCGGGGGCTTCTGAGCCCCCCCACAACAGGAGACGGGCCGCACCAGGCGGCACCGCGCAGGGGCGGTTGCGGACGACAACTTAGACATTAGTCAGAGGAAGCCCGCAGCCGTCCCTAATGCGCCGAAGATGGCCACCGCGGAGTTTTAGTTGGTATGCCGTGCGTTGTACATAGGTTAGGGACTCGGCCTGGCGGTCGCCCGACGTTTTCCATCTCTCCGGGCGGCTCAACGCCGGGTCGTAAGGCACGGTGAACCCAACATAACCGCTCGGTCGCCCCCCATGAAGGCCGGGCGGTAGTGGTAACGCACTTTCTCCGCGAAACCAAAAAAAAAAAAAAAAAAAAAAAAAAAAAAAAAAAAAAAAAAAAAAAAGCTTTATGTTGGTGAAAGAATTCGAGTACTTTTTGAGTTTATCCGTTACAAACATTCATTACAAAAATCTTTCCTCTTTATAATATTAGTGTAGATTACATCAGCTACCTGCCAATAAAAGTCCCGTCAAAATCGGTCCAGCCATTTCAGAGATTAGCCGGAACAAACAGACAGACAGACAGACAAAAATTGTAAAAAATGTTATTTTGGTGTATGTACCGTATATATATTCATATACATGTAGTAAAAAACAATTATTTCAATATTACAAACAGACACTCCAATTTTATTTATATGTATAGATTATCATCAAGAAATTTCACAGTAATCCTATAGAACGTAATCAAAACAAGAAAGATATCTCATATGTCGAAGAAATTTGAAGTACCCGGGTCTTTAACCTCTAAATTGAAAACGCGAAGCTAATAATCGTCATTACTTGAACTCAATAGATCATACAAAGAAAATGAAGAGTAATTTTCAAAATAAGCAGGTCTTCAGTAACTCAATGGCAATAACATTAGGAGTAATAAAATTAAACATAAAACGCTAGAGTGGAAGCGTCACGTCACAAGTAAATAGCATTATGAAAGTTTAACTGTTATCAGGGAGTCGTCAAGTATAAAGGACTGTTCCAAATTACAGGGCAGAGAATCTAAGGTACGTAACGCGAGGACTATAAGTATTTTCATCAAATTCTCCCAAACGTTAAATGGGTGTCTCCGCATGAACAAAAGCATCTCCTATTATTTCTCAAATGTTATCAGAATATCAAACAGCGATCCGTGGATGTATAAATGGTTAAGCAAACGGAATTGCACTCTAATCTTTTGTGTTAGCGTTTACATTTCTCTGTGAATGATAATGTGTTCGATTTGTTTCGTAACTGTCGATTTGCGGGGTGAGGAGTTGTGAGGAGCGAGTGTTTTTCACGGTCTCGTTATGTGACGATTCGTATTCGGGGCCAGAAGGGAGTTACCATGTAAGGGTGAGGTTGGAGGGCATCATCCACTTGCCGACACGTAGCGCCAGTCCGTGTGGAGTGCCTTAATATTACTGATTATATTAATGGGGAAAAATCTTGTAATGCACGTGGTAATGCCGAGCATCTGTAGCTTTAATTCTTACTAATATTATAAATTGTAGAAACCGGTGAACAAATTTGACACACAGAGAGATGAAGTTCCAAATAGGATGTAGATACCTTTTTATCCTTGTAAAATGCATTGTAGGATATTTATTTAGGAAAGGTGTTTTACGCAAGCAAAATCGCGAGCAACAACTAGTGATTCATAAAAGACAACATTTTTTTTTGATAATGTGTCCTTATTAGGACAAAATATCTATACTAATATTATAAGGAAGAAAGATTTGATTGTTTGTTTGTTTGCATTGAATAGGCTCCGAAACCACTGGACCGATTTGAAAAATTCTTTCAACAATATAAAGCTACATTATCAGCGAGTAACATAGGCCACTTTTTATCCCGGGGAAATATAAAGTGGGACCTTTATCCCGGAAAAACTCATTCATGTGGGCTGAGCTGCGAGCAGAAGTCTAGTATATAATATTTATGTTAACTTTTAAACCTCTACTACCTAGACTGCCTCGGTGGCATAGTTGTATTACGGTACGACTGCAAGGCTGAGGTCTCGGGTTCGATCCCCGGGTCGGGCAAAGTCATATTGGATTTTTCTATTCAGTATCAGCCCGGAGTCTGGAATTCGTGCCCGGTATGGCGATAGGCTCGCCCCCTATCACATCATGGGACGGAATACGCTTGGCGAAAAGTGGGTGCACTAGTTGCGCCTCTGCCTACCCCTTCGGGGATAAAAGGCGTGAGCATGCGTTTAAACCTCTATTAGCTATTAATGACAAAGTGATTTACCAGGTTTATCAGTAATCACGTAAATGTTATTTACGGCCTCCATGAATCGAACGTGTATGCGTAAATATATATATTATGTTGGTAAAAAAATATTCAAATTAGCAACGTCATCTGGCGTTGTAACAAATTTGGCTTCTGTTATAGTCAGATATAATAATGCAATTCTACAACGATCATTTGCATATGCATAAATTTGCATTGTTTATTTGAAATTAGATTCGAAAATTGTTTTATATTCTATTTAATCAAAATGGAATTAATAATAGACTTTTCTTAATTCCTTATCATTGAGCACTAGAAATGGTAATTAACACAAATAATAATTGACCTAGCGGTATATTATTGTGCAATCGCAATATAAGTAAAAATATTGTAGATTTATTTTAACTTAAACATGTTTAACTGAATGTTTTAATATTAATCATGGTTTGATTGATATTTTACATAACTTGGTTGATTAAGTTAATTATTGTTATTTTAGAAATTATTTATCCAGTATCTACTAACCAATTAAAGTTAATATCTTACAGAATGTCTTCGAAAACTTTGTTCGGTATCCTTCATTGTCTCAAAATGTATCAAAACAAAAACTATTATATGTTCGAAATGTAAGTTTATTCGAACAACAAAATACGTCTGGAAACTAGCGGTCACAAGAGTCTTTTGATTAAAAGCACAACTTTTTTCATTTCTTGTTTTAGCTGGTATCGTGGAACTCATGATTGGGGACACGAAACTGAAAGACAACAGATCGTTTTGATATATCGAACTATTTATTTATTTATTTATTTACACTTTATTGTACACCAGAGACATAAATCATAAAAAAACAAGAAGAGAAAAAAAGTACAAATGGCGGTCTTATCGCACAAGGCAATCTCTTACAGACAACCATGGGATGGACATGAGAGAAAACGGAAAGATAATATGGGGCAGCATAAAGTGTACGAAGTATAAGATTAACTATTTAATAAATACATACAAGTATAGTATAAATATATACATATAAATATATGGATATACGACTAAGTAGATATACAAACAGAGATAATAAATTTATACCATGGCAATGCCTTCATTTTCTCTCAGATAATGCTCTTTGACCTGCTTTTTGAAAATAGGCAGGGATTTCGCCTTCCTCACCGAAACCGGCAAAGCATTCCAAAGCCGAGCAGCTTGTACGGAGAACGACTTATTGAAGTAAGTGGTGGAATGCACTGGGGTTTTCAATCTTAAGTTCTCTGATGACCTCAGGGATCTAGAATGCGTAACATGCAGGAATTCAAAACGATTTTTGAGATATGGGGGGGAGAGAGGATTAAAAAGTATAGTGTAAAGAAGATTTAGAATATGAGTATTTCGGCGAAGCCGTATGGGGAGCCACTTGAGCTTAGAACGAAACTCGGAAACGTGATCATACTTGCGCAGTCCAAATATAAATCTTATACAAAAATTTTGGAGACGCTCAAGCTTATTAAGTTGCACCTCAGTAAGATCAAGATAACTGGCATCCGCATAATCAAGGATGGGGAGAAGAAGGGATTGAGCTAGCGATATTCTCGTGGCGATGGGTAGAAAATTGCGCAGTCTGCGCAGGGCTCCAGCCGAAGCAAATAGTTTCCTACTCACCTCTCGAAGCTGGGGACCCCACGAGAAAGAGTTGTCAATGTAAATCCCCAGATTTTTTACCGTGTCGCTGTAGGGGATACTCGTACCATTGCAGGTCACGGGTGGTATAAGCGACCAGTTCAGCTTGGATATCAATCTAGGGCTGCCGACAATAATGACCTGAGTTTTGGATGGATTTATTTTCAGTCCATACTCCTCACTCCATTCACAGATGCTTCCAATGTCATTATTAATTGCTAAGACAGCATCATTCACTTCATTAAGAGGAGCTTGGGAGTATATTTGAAGATCATCCGCATATAGATGGTAGGAAGAACGGAGTTTACGCGTAATAGAGTTTATAAATATGGTGAAGAGTAAGGGAGAAAGAACACCACCTTGCGGTACGCCGGCAGATACGGAGCACCAGGACGAGAATTTATCCTCAACACAGATCCGCTGCCGGCGTCCATGCAAATAGCTATGAAACCAATCAATTGCAGTGGAAGAGATATGAAGAGAAGATAATACGCTAAGGAGCAAATCAAAATCAACCGTGTTAAAAGCATTGCTGAAGTCAAGCAAAGCTAAGACTGTCAGTTTGCCTTGGTCCATGGCCGATCTAATATCATCTGTAATATGAGTAAGGGTTGTAGTGGTACTGTGGACAGGGCGAAAACCAGATTGGAAGGGATTAAGCAGGAGGTTTTGATAGAGGTAATCAGACAGTTGAGAATGGATTAGGCGCTCGAAAACTTTAGAAAGAAAAGGCAGGATAGAGATTGGACGGAAATCGGAAAAGATAGTAGGGTTGCATTTTTTAGGTATAGGGATAATCTGGGCTTCTTTCCAAAGTTTAGGGAAGAATCCGGTGGAAATGGAGTGGGTAAAGATGTGGCAAATGATGGGAAGGATCTCATCTAGGATAGGGATAATCATATTACGTCCGACACAATCGCTACCAACCGCGTTAGAAGAGATAGCTACAATGTTCTTCCTAATATCTAGAGCAGAGAATTGTTTGAAGGCGAAAGGAGGATAATTTGGGGTACGACAGGTAGAAAGATATTGCAATGTGTTACTTTTAGTAGTGCTAGACAAGTTAGACGGAGAACAGAAGTGCTGGTTTAATGAGTCAACGTCAATACCTTCAGAGATGGCATCCTGACGCAATTTGCCAACTCCCAATGATTTCAAGAATTTCCAGACTTTAGCTTGATCAGTAACCTCAACTGATGAATGAATGTAATGGCGTTGTGCATTTCTGCAAACTTTGCTGCAGTGATTCCGGATCTTCACATATTTTTCCCAGTTTAAGTCACTCGGACGACATTTAAACTTGGACTTTGCTGATGCTTTCTTTAGAAGCAGAGTCTTAATATCAGCTGTAAGCCAAGGTGACGGTCTATGTTTAAGCTTGATCATCCGGACTGGTGCATGTACATCAAAGAGTTTAATAAGCCTGTCTGTGAAAATATTGACCTTAACATCCACACAGTTACTGTCCATTAGTAAACTCCAGTCAATACTGACGGCATCCTTGCGAAGCTCAACAAGATCCATACCACGAAAATTACGCTGCAGTATTATTTTGGGAAGGGCTTTGGGTGGCCGGATACGATAGGAAAGGTAAAGGAGGTCATGGTAGGAAAAGGCATCCGCTGAACATTGTCCATGTTTGGCAACGTGATTCAGAGACGAGACAAATATAAGATCGAGAAGAGAAGGAGAACAGTTGGGAAAGTGGTGCGTAGCAGATAGTGGAAGAATGAAAAGGTTACTGGATTGAATTGTGGATTGAAGAGAAGAAGAACGGGAATCATTTTTATGCAGGCAGGTATTGAAATCACCCATGATTATGGTTTGACTGTAAGAGGATACAAAATTTTCAAGAATTATCTCGAATGAAGAGAAGAAGTCGATATGGAGCGAAGGACAGTAGTAAACACCTAAAAGGATTTTTCGACGGGAAAGTTCCACTTCTATGAATAAATGTTCACCAGCATTTGGAGGCGTGGGCTGTGAGGACACACTTACTACAGAAAAAGGAATGTGAGACCGAAGGTAAATGGCTACACCACCCCCACGCCCTTCAATGCGGTCATTACGGATGAGGTGAAACCCAGGAAGAGAATAAGCAATGGAGGATAGACAGGGTTTTAGCCAGGATTCAGAGATAAGAATAGCATGAATATGTGTACAGTCAAAACTTGCCAGTATATCTGGAAAATGAGCCGGAATACTCTGAGCATTGAAATGGACGACATTAAAATTCCCAGGGACATCAGAGAAATGCGACGAAAGAGTCTCAGCCAGCGAAGGAATGCTCTCAAAGCTATCATTACTACATGCTGAGAAAAACTCGACACTGTCACTGCTACTGTTAAGAGAAGACATTGAGTGATACAAAATAAAGAAATACACTAACAATAATACAAAAAATACAACCTACAATACAAAAAATATATAGTATAAATATATATATATATATAATATAATATAATAGCAAAATTAGAATTACTCAAAGGCAAAACAACAAAACAATAAATCCATCTGCCGGTTGTGTTAAGAGGAAAAAAACAGAAAAAAAATGAATATAATAAAAATTCAAGTGAAGAGAAAAAAGGAAAAAACATTAAATTACTAATAAAATACTATTGAAAATACTATTTAAGAAGGCAAGTTTCAGTAAATGCTTTAATACTAATCAAGAACAGATAGCACAATACAAAAAATACGATCCAAGTGTATGCTAAAAAACAAAAAAAACGCTACGAGCGGATATGGAACGTAGGAATTGACATCGATAATACAACGAAGAGGTTATGTTGTCAAGTGTCAACAAAAAAATTGTGACTTGTGGGTGGTAAATTAGTATTAAAGCATTATACCTTGATACTATTATTAAAAGTATACACTTCACTTCTTCGAAGCTGCTGCTCGTCTGGTCTTTACTGGCGCTGCTTGTTTTGTCACTGAAATGGTCCCCGTATGTGCATCAACAGGAATCTTCCCCAGTTGACTCATCGAAACAACTCGATGTCGGATACCAGAGCCCAGCACATAAACGCTGCCTTCCCTGGTCCAGCACTTGGTCACGCCGAACTTTTCGCGAGCTGCCATAAAGACGTCGTGTCGCGTCTTTGTCAGAAACTCCGACAATGTTACACCAGACTTTTTTAGTTTAGTTTTGCTGAACCAAATTTTATCCCTGGTGTTAATGTCTCGGAACTTAACGAGGATGGGTCGAGGCTTCTTGGATGACGAAATGCGACCCATTCTGTGACAACGTTGGATGTCATTTGCTTGGAAGTCCGTAACACCGAAATGTTGCTTGACAAAGTTGGTGACGAGCAGAGCAGAATTTTCTTGGGGTACTTCAGCCACTCCATGAAAGAGAAGCATCTTGCGGCGCCTCTGTGTCTCCATTGTATCCACTGCATGAGCTAGGGCCTCAATTTGTTGCTGTAGTAGTGCTAGCGCTTGAGAAATAAAATTTCTGTACGAAGCAAATTCAGCAGCCAACCCAGATGTGCCGGTACCTGTGCCAGAAGACTTCAGGAGATCTGCTTCAAAGGCCTCCATTCGTTTGTGGAAATCTTGCCTTAATTCATCAACAGTGGCCGTCAGTGTAGACTCCATCATGTATAGTTGATACAAGTGAGGTGATGATAAGTTGAACACAAATAATTGGAAGCAGTAAAGGAGAGATAACACTTTATCCGGCAGGTAGATAGTTTATATAGTGTATGCAAGCATAAAACAGAGTATATAAATTATTCAGAATATTTTAAATAAAAAGAATTGTAGAGCTAACGTTTTTTTACTTGCTTTTACGACTACCCGCGAATTATTCTACTATCTGCTTTTATTATTTACTTTCGCATTTCTGTTTGGAACTTGTTTTGTAGGATTATAACGGTAATGCTGACAACTTTAATGGGTTTCCCTTTTGTAGCAATTTGAAACGGATCGATAGTACATAAATCGTTGTATCTTAAGCCTGTGGCAAAGAATTAAAATCAAAGTATATATATTATATATCATTGTGTGTGTTATGTGTGTGTATGCGTGAGTGTGTGTATGTGTGTGTGTGTGTGTGTGTGTGTGTGTTTATCATATTATTTAATCTTCATAATATGACCCAGTGGACGATAGCCTAGTTGGGAATGGAACGGTCTGCCGAGACAATGTCCGGAGGTTCAAACCCAAGGCACACACCTCTGACTTTTCGAAGTTACGTGTGTATTGTTTATCAATTATCGTTCGATTTAACGGTGAAGGAAAACATCGTGAGGAAACCTACATACCTGAGAATTCTCCATAAGAATCTCGAGGGTATGTGAAGTCTGCCAACCCGCACTAGGCCAGCGTGGTGGACTACGGCCTGAACCCTCTCAGTAGTGTAGAGGAGAGCCGTGCTCAGCAGTGGGCAGTATATAATACAGGGCTGATTGCGAATATGATCCATGTCATCATTAGGTTTATTTTCTAACTGCATAAAAAATAAGTATCGTTAAAGTTAATTTCAATAAAGTTATATAACAAAAACAATTAAAACCTTTTCTCATAGAAGGTAACTGCGAACAATTACCAAATACCCGATCAGCTCGCTATCAGTAAATGATTACAGATACACGTAGTCAGTAATCGAATACAGAACTTCTTGCACATTATCTCTTTAAAAGTTGTATTCTTAATGCGTCTGTTCGCTTTAAACGTGCTCTTAAATTTTTCATAGTCCACAGCTACTTATGAGTTACAAAAAAGTGTTAGACGAGCTGACGCGGCTGCAGCGAGTTCAATGGCTCTTACGGTTCGTGGCTCGAAGAATTTTTATTTTCTCTCCTTTCCCAGGGGATACGATAGTGTAATATCGTTATATCCATGAAGATCCATCTGAAACTTCGTTAATTGTCCTATCATTGTACTTATCTTTTATTGGTACGGAGTGTGTATTCATTTACAGCTTAGTTCTGAAATTTATGAGTAATGGAATGTAGTTAAAGTCTTTATCGATATTCTTTTTATATAATGGTAGAATATTTAAGCTATACGTTTCTTTATATCACCTATTTTGTATCATCACAATATAAATCAGACTGCGTCGGGGTCGATCCCCGGGTCGGGCTAAGTGATACTGGGTTTTTCTACTCAGTATCAGTCCGAAGTATGGAATCTGTGCTCGATATGACGATAGGCTCGTCCCCTATCATATTATGGGACATCATGTGTGTATTCCACACGGCGAAAAGTGAGCGCACTAGTTGCGCCTCTGCCTACACCTTCGGGCAAAAAAGGCGTGAGTGTGTGTGTGGCAAATATGTTATTGCCTAAATTTCCAACATGAATGCGGTTGTTACGCGAACGTAGTCATGGGCAATAACTGGTATTTATTAAACACGTTAAGTACAGTCAGAAAAGTGTATGCTCGACCACCTTAAGGTTCTAAACACGTCGCTTTCACGTCGTCTGACAGCAACATGCAACTTACGACGAAAGTAGACAATAAAAGTTATCTGCCGTTTCCTTTGTACATACATCTCTGAAACGACCGCACTTGTTTGGTAAAATTATGAAAAATGGGCGTTTTATCTTGAGAAAGTGAACTAGTACCAAATTGGGTGATTGTACATATTTTAGCAGCGGCTTTCCTCATAACGCAGCAGGTGGGGACACACGGCGAGCTGAAGTGTTAGCGGTTGTCAATTGGACCATTTGCACTAAAATAATGGCCACTTTCTACCCTAAACGCTCAAGCAATTTATCTCAACAAATTTTCAATGACTTTGGATATTGGAAGCTGGGCGGAATTTTTCTTAGATAGTCTTTTACGAGGGGAATTCAACTTTACGCGCAACTCACTGTTTTGAAACAATATGAGAATCGCTGACAATAAAATAAAATTATATTTTTATTTTCAACAATCAAATCAGGCGGTGTGTTTGACGAATATTCTTTATCACTTTATCGTTTACAAAAATCATATTATTATAATTCTATCCCATTTTTATGGTATAGTAAGAGTTTATTCACCGCTTTTTCTTATTTTCCATTTTGAACAAGATATTTTATGGACTTTGAACGTAAGAATATTAGCTCAAAAACTCAGCCGCAATAAGGAGGCTTTATTCCTGATCAGGCAGCCGATGCGTGCATTGAGTTCTGATTGTTTGAGATGTATTTTGTGTCTTTCATGGTTAGTACCATTATCCTTTGATACTATAAAAATAATCTGAAAGTTGTAACTATTACGTCATATGTTTTTTTACACTTAGTTATTAGAATAATTAATGCCGACACTCTAACCGGGTACTTAGGCTATATTGTTGAATAAACATTTTTTTTTAAGCCTAATATGTGTTCCACTGCTGAGCAAAGGCCTGCCCTTTTTTCTTCCAATTCCTTCGATCTCCTCTAGCTCTTTCCAGTCTGGTTGAAATGCGTCCAGGTCGTCTCTCCATCGCTTCCTTGGTCGTCCACGTTTACTGCGACCATTTATTGGGGTCCAATCCGTAGTTAGCTTGACCCAGCGTTCCGTAAATAAATATTACTTGAAAATAAAAAGATTAAACGAAATAAATTTAAAATTACTTTTCTACTTCGCGTTAGTACCTACATTTTAATTTTTGGCTTTAATCCACGACGTAGTTAATTATCGACGAGCAACCCACCATTGTTACCCGTGAAACACAATAATAATGTAATTAGCTGAAAATCATTTGATATTATACATTGATTAACGAACACACGACTGATAACCGATAACAGTATTAAATAATCCCCTTGTAATATTATTGGTTCCGCCATTTCTATATAATGTTCTTTACGTAAAAACAAAGGATTATTATCAATATTATCTTCATCAAGTATTTTGATATCTTTGCTTATGTTTGTGAAGTCCTTTGGTGGCATTTTTTTCCTTTACTTGTCGTAGACTATCAAATTGTTACCTAAAGTCTTTCCCTAGGAAATGTTAAGTTGATATTATGTTTTATGAGTGGTTTGGATTTCTGATGAGATTATTAAAGATGAATCCCAAGTATGATGTAGCATAATATTGAACGTTTCATAATTTATCGAGTTTAATTTCAAATGCCAGCAATATAGGCATACATTTTTTTTCTAAGGCAGCAAACTTATCGAAATATTTAATGTAGAAACGCAACGTAAATCGAGAATTTGTGTAATTTTTTATATCTACAACTCTAAGGGTAAGTCATAGCGTTACATTGCCAACTAGGCATTATATTTTCAAGAAACATTTATTGTCATCAGTCCGTAATATTATCGGTCCATAAGGTACCATTACAGAATTTTATGCAGTTGTCGTGTATGCACCCAAGTGTTGCTCAAAACATGACCAAGAGTTATAAATCGTTTTGATTAATTAGGGTAGATAACTTGGTAATTATTATAATTGATTATATTAATATCTAAAAATTTGATTCAGAGCATTGCATAAGATAATATCTTGATTCTCGACACGTATTTCCATCGTAAGATATTATATCACATGATATTAAGTACGTAATTGTTCCATATTAATTCTTATCTCGACTGCCTCGGTGGCGTAGTTGTTTTACGGTACGACTGCAATGCTGAGGTATTGGGTTCGATTCCCGGGTCGGGAAAAGTGATATTGGGTTTTATATTCAGTATCGGCCCGGAGTCTGAGATTTGTGCCCGATATGGTGATAGGCACGCCCCCTATCACATCATGGGACGGAATACGCACGGCGAAAAGTAGGTGCATTAGTTGCGCCTCTGCCTACCCTTTCGGGGATAAACGGCGTGAGTGTGTGTGTAATTCTTATCCGTAATTTTGAGTGTAAAATAAGTCCTATTTATAAAACAGTAACAAATTAATATAAAAAATACTTCTTGTTATCAGAGCCATGCTGTTTTATTTTTTCTGTGGTATTAGCTATTTCCGTTTACATCATTCACAATATTCTTTGAAATCATTTAGAAAGGATATCTCCATCTTGTGTCCAAGCGGTACATGCCAGAGCTGAAACAAAAATAAATTTTATGTAACGCAGTATTGTGTAAATAACAGGACATTATATACAACTTAGGACTTCACTATACATACTATTCAGTCCAAATAAACAAAGTATATTCAAATAGTAAATAAAAAAACTAACCCGGTCTTTTCCAGGTCATCATTGCCCATAGCAAGTCGTTGACCTCGACAATTGTTCAACTGTATTTGCAAGATGCTGGTACATTCCGTTCCGATCAAGTGATTGTATGTGATGGTCGCAGCGAAGAGTTCCCACGCGCGGTTGTGGTTGCAGATGTTCAAGATGCAACCAGGTTGCGATATGCCACCGTTAGGAAAGAAGTCGGCGTCAGCGATGGCGAAGCCAATTCCAAGTCCGTCGATGCCGCCATCAGTATGAATAGCCTCAACGTAGACGGCGTCATCGGGGCTAAGGCGGGCGGGGTTGACGTTCCATAGTGGTCCGGCGGGGTCCAAAGCTATGACACATATTAAATTATCAATAGGCTTAATTTATATGGAATTTTACACTATAATATATTGACGACTTGATAAACGTCGCAGGAATGCGCTGGATGCAGGCCGCTTTTGACAGGCCCGTCTGGAAATCTTTAGGGGAGGCCTATGTTCAGCAGTGGACGTCAGGTAACTGATGATGATGATGATGATATTTTAAAATGAAATATTTTGTGAAAATATACATTTGTAATGTTTATGAAGAGTGTTGCAACTTGAATTCATTTTACGTTGACGGCAATTGATGAAATAATGACATTTTCAATATTTAGGAATTCCTCATTATTGAAATATAATTAAAGTTTACTCTACCCATAACAAATCATAATTCTTACCCGTAATCCGAGCAATTTTTCCTTCGATTTCACGGCCAGCGTTACCCACCAGATGAGCGCCCAAGCTGAAGCCAACCAGATGCATGGAATCAAATGAAGCCTCAGTAACTTCGTTAAGGAATATGAGGAACTGTCCCAGGGCACGGCCTACTGCGGGTACTCCAAGGCTGGCAGTTGAGTAGTCAGATAAAGCTAGGAGCCGCCATTCCACTACAATAATGTTGACGTCGCTTTTTTCAAGGAAAGCTAGAAACACATAATTTTAACTTATTTATTACTTACAATCTAATATATAAAATTCTCATGTCGCGGTGTTTGTTGCCAAACTCCTCCGAAAGGGCTCTACCGATTTTCATGAAATTTTGTGTGCACATCGGGTAGGTCTGAGAATTGGTCAACATCTATTATGATACAGCATTCAAAAACATACAACCCTAAATTTTTACCTTTCTACGATCAACCCCTATTTTTTAATAACTTTTAACCCCGGTCGGTAACTGATGGCAAAACAACGTTTGCGGGGTCAGCTAGTAATAAGTAATATGCTTAAAATAATTGATTGTTAGTAAGCAAAAAAGCCGGTTGAAATAAGATTGAAAGTTCATTATGAAAATCTGTGGAGAACATAGATCATGTTCAGTAGCATACGATGGCTGATGACGATAAAACAAAACAACGCAAGACAGATTATAGATTTGTGGAAATTTATTAGATTAATGACATAAGGATAATTACTGATGCACTTGGATAAAAAAACGAATATAATATGCTGCAATTGCGATAGAGACTAATGATGATAAAGTAAAGAATATTTCATACCATCCCTGATAGTAGGGTAGATGTTGAGGTTTTGGTTGCGGAGCCATCCGTGAACTATCACTTTAGTGGGCAATTCAGGATTGAAGTTTGATTCCGTGATCGTTTCCGGCCTGTTTATGACCAAAGTCTGAGCCTCGGTAGGATTGCGCCTAAAAATATGTATTATAAATTACAATCAATCGATATTAAACAATTTTCTCTAATTCCTTAGAGGGCGCTTAGGTTTTTAAGGGTAAAGTTCGTTTAAAAGGATTTAAATACATCATTATTTCCTATTTACCTAGTGAAGAGATTGTATTGGTTGTTCGCGGGATTTCTCACGACTTCACTGAGCAGTGAATGATCAGGTTCGGCCTCCAGATCCACTTGGTGCACATTGCCATCTTCATCATAAACCTGAATGTACCGCGAGTACTGACCAATGGATTCCTGCAGTGGAGCAGGGCCCGCATTGGCAAGATACGCTAGGGCAAAAGGAAACAACACCCAATGAGACATAAATATTAAATTATCTAATGGGGATAGTCGTCATGGGCAAAGTAAATACAATTTGCGTACTTTCAAGGACATAATAATTGATAAACAGAAGAGGTTTGATAAGAATAATAAAATTGGGCATTATGAGTCGTACCATTACTTTTTTAAGGTGCATTATCATGCTATGCATTTATTTGACTCAATTACATATATATTATACATTACTTTGCTCTTTTTTAACAAAATACACACCTGTGCAAGCAAGTAATAATATTATTGCACCCTTCATCGTGCACAGTCCACAAAGGATTGAAACAACTCATCTTTTTTAAAATTTTCAACACTTTTATTACATATTTATCAAAAACTCAATTTGATATCTGCCCTTATCGTGTTTAGACGAAGTTGATAAAGTATTTCAAATAACAAAATATTTTAAATTGTTACCGGTTTGATGTCTGTCCAGTCACATGGGCATCCTGTTGAAAACCAGCGCTGCGGTACTGCATAGGTGGTACCGTGGCATTTAGCTGAATGGGAGGCCCATTGTTGGTACAATAATTGCTTTTTATTTTTTTACTTTAAAATATAGTACGTGTAAGCTCTGGAATGAACTACCTGTGTCGGTGTTCCCTGAGCGCTATGACCTGTCCTTCTTCAAACGAGGCTTAAAAAGAGTATTGTCCCTACGGTAGGCAGCGGCTTGTCTGTGTCCCTGGCATCGCCGAGTTCATGAGCAGCGGTGGCCGCTTACCATCAGGCGGGCCGCTAGCTCGTCTGCCTATACAGGCAATAAAAAAAATAAAATTTAGGCTTTATTTGCTTGTATGTCAAAACTTTTCCTAGAATAAAAGCCCCAATGTATAATTTTCCGAAATAATAAGTAACCTATAGTATGCTATTCAAGAAAATGGTCTATTTGTGTGACAAATCTGTGCAGAAGTTTTTGCGTTTATCTGTAACCAATTCTTATAAATTATATGACTTCTATTCAAACACCCAAATCTTATTCATAAACTTTGGTAATTATATCATACCATACCAGCCCTCTATTATATACTGCCCACTGCTGAGCACGCGCCTCCTCTACAATTGAGAGGGTTTAGGCCTTCGTCCACCACGCTGGCCTAGTGCGGGTTGGCAGACTTCACATATACCTTCGAAATTATTATAAGCGGGCGATAATTCACAAAGTAATTCTTAATTATAATACAAGTAAAATCTTTTTGGAAAAAAGTTGACACATTGCTTGGAAAATTGACGACGCCACTTATCACGTTTCGGAACAGATTTCTGCTTAGTGAGGATCACACAAATTACGCAGGGGCTAGCAGCGTAACATGTAAATTTGCAGTAAAAGAAAATAATTAAAAAAAAAATAACTTATTTAAATGGCCTCACATGTGTCAAGATCCAGAATGTTCTGAAGTTATATTTTTTTATTACTTGTTCCGCTTCTTGTGAAACACAAGCTTAGGACGGAAAGATAGAATATAGGTCCAAGCAAAAAACCATTAGTGTACATGATTTAGTCAATGGTATGATAAAATAAAAACAATTATCGCAATTTCATTGGGCATATTCTATGCTTTTTAATAATTATTATTCCATCTTCATTGCTGCTTCAGTTTATGTGGCCCCAATCAAAAAGCTATTGCATATGATGATTGTCACTTTCATAATTTCAATTTCCGAATGAGTGTTATTTTTTTAATAGATAGGTAAAGATGTTACCGGTGACACGAGCGGCTCTTCCGCTGAGTTCACGACTAGCGTTGCCCACCAAGTGAGCGCCCAAGGAGAAGCTGACGAGGTGCATGGTGTTGAACGGTGCGCCGGTTGAGGAAGATCAAGAACTGTCACAAGTTGCGCCCGACGGGCGGGCCCTTCGCGCGCTGCAGTCACATAGTGGGATAGCGCAAGATCTCCAGTCCACCACAATCACTTTCACGACTTCGTGATTGAGCGTGGCTTGAATTAAATATGGAATGTGTTACAATATTGTTATGGACCTTATTAAAATACTTCGAATAACTAGAAACTATGATAAAATATAATAATAGCGACGATAGCCTAGTTGGGAATGGAACGGTCTGCCGAGACAATGTCCGGAAGTTTAAAACCTAAGGCACACACCTATGACTTTTCGAAGTTACGTGTGTATTGTTATCAATTATCGTTCGCTTTAACGGTGAAGGAAAACATCGTGAGGAAACCTACATAACTGAGAATTCTCCATAAGAATCTCGAGGGTATGTGAAGTCTGCCAACCCGCACTAGGCCAGCGTGGTGGACTAAGGCCTAACCCCTCTCAGTAGTAGAGGAGGCCCGTCCTCAGCAGTGGGCAGTATATAATACAGGGCTGATTGCATTGCATGATGAAATATGAAACATTATATATATATATATACACAACAGAAGTTAAACAGTTATAAAACTCTTCTGGGTCTTCCGTTAGAGGACACAAGGGTCTGGAGTTTAAAAAAGCTTCGATCGTCGCTAACAATGTAGTAAACTCTTCGTAGGTAAGTTTTTTATCCCCTAGGACTCGTCGTAGATGGCGCTTCATAGACTTGACGGCGGCTTCCCACAACCCCCCGCACTCTGCCACGCTGGGGCGTTGAAATGCTACTCGACTTCTAATTTATTTATTTATTTTATTTAAACTCTTTATTGTACATTAAAACAAAAGAAACATATACACATACAATTGAGAATATACTTAAACAAGAAGTACAAATGGCGGTCTTATCGCAATCGGTGATTTCTTCCAGACAACCTTTGGATGAACTTAGTTAGCTAGGAAAAAGAGAGCGGGCGGTCATTACCAAGTAATAAAAGGGGATGGAAATCTGATATATATAAATATTAAACTATATAATATAGTACATATAGTATAAAAACAACTGGTTAATATATAGCATAAAAATAACTACATAATATAATACATAAACTATACAGTTAAAATACAATAAATAGGTTTTTTTTTTTTTTATGAAACTGAATGACGAGACGAGCATGCCGTTCACCTGGTGGTAAGCGATACGACCACCCATAAACAGTAGCAACACCATCCAGCACCTTGAGTAACAAAGTACTGTGTGGCATTCCACTGCGCTCGACATCCTGAGACATAAGATGTTAAGTCTCACTATGTCCTGTAGTTACACTGGCTACAATGTCCTTCAAACCGAAACACAACAGTGCATGCACACTGCTGCTTGGCGGTAGAAAAAGACATTGCGGTGGTACCCACCCAGACGGTCTCTTACATATGAGAGACCTACCACCAGGTAAATATATATATAAGGTGTTCTCAAAAATAATACTAAAACGCATCACCAATAAACTTGATGAACAGCAATCAAGAGAATAGGCTGGATTTCGATCGGCATTCTCAACAACTTATATCAGAAAAGACAGTGCCTTCAAAACATGCTCCAAGATTTGTCATGAGAAAGCAATAAGGTGGGCCAAACAATAAATAAATCAAAGACCAAAATAATGTCAAGCAGGTCCCAAATAAACATCTCAGTGGGCGAGGAAAAAATAGAATATGTAAATTCCTATATATATTTGGGCCAACTTATTGCCTTCAACAACCAAATGGACTCAGAAATAGAGAGACGGGTAGCCAATGCATGGAAGAGAGTTTGATCTCTCAAAGAAGTGCTAAAAGGTAAACAATATAATATTGCAATGAAAAGGAAAATATACAACACATGCATATTACCAATATCAACTTACGGGTGCGAGACCTGGGCAAACATACAGAAACAAAATCAAAAACTGCTTACACGTCAAAGAGCCATGGAGAGGAGTATTCTGGGTTACACAAAAAGAGACAGGAAAAGAGCCGTAGATATAAGACACATTACGAAAATTGAAGATGCGAAAACAAAAACCTCAAATAGAGGTGGGTAGGCCACATGATAAGAGAGAATAGTAATAAATGGACAAAAGATATAACAATATGGACCCGTAAATTCCATACAAAGAGAAAAAGAGGAAGACAAAGAAAGCGTTGGTCTGATGACATCAAAAAAATTGCAGGTCCACTATGGCACAGAACAACTCAAACAATAGTAGACTGGAAAGAGCTGGAGTATAGAGATATAGTACAAAATGATCATATTGTAATAATTATCTAATATATTGTAAGATTATTTACTGAAAATTATGTTAGCAATAAAGGCTTAATAATAATAATAATTTAATCGAAGGAACGCAAGGGGAGCTGGTCTCCAGAACTTTCAAAATTTTTACCTTGTATCCTTCAGATACTATCAGTTCTGAGACATTCGCATATATAATCGCACATCACATTCTAGTATTTCCAAAATTGAGTGTTCCGGAGGTAGATGGATGTGTTTAGCCCGGATACATGTCATAGGCAATAACCTATGTAAGTGTTGACAATTACTAGTTCAACTTTACAATTTTATTTATTTATTCATCTCCAAATCGGATGATGTAAGTGCTCATGGATCACAACCGAGCAAAAAGCGTGTATGTAACTATCGTAATGCGTAGCACCTAAGTGGCCTTCGCTCGAAAATCCGTGCTTTTAATAGGGCCGTCTTTCACCATTCCCAGTCTAATTAGTTTGACGAATCTATAAAAATATTTTGCACAATTTATGGTGAGAGATTTAAATCTAGATACTGGGGTGGTCACCAGCTGTTTTCAAAGTCTCATACCTTGAATATAACCAGACATGATTACGACATAGATAATATTACCGTGATTACGATCAGGGTAGCGAAAATCTACCCTCAATACATATAATTCTTGGGACCGGCGAGTTAATTTATGTTTTAAAATAGGATTTGCATGTAACAAGCCGGTCAGGTTCAGATCATCTATTTTTTTTAGTTATACAAAACCTTCTACTCGAAAGTTTTTTTTTTATAATGGCATTTGTGTTCCCATTTTGCCAATGTCAAGTTTGGTTTGTCCATTTTATTATCTGTAGTATGTCGAAGTAAAGCAGTGGCTACCTTACCAAGACTTTATCGGAGTTTTGGCGGCAACAAAAAAAAAACACTTGATTAGCACAATTATTTCAATTCACTTAATTTGAGCTCTTTAATAGAACTATATTACCACCATAATTATGCAATATAACACTAAGTATCACCAAAATAATGAATTAAAATAAGAGCACCTCATGACACTTCCAAGTTCCCGCCAAAAACTCCACTCGAAAGTTATTAACAGAACTATTAGTTCATAAATCTGTTATTTAGACGGCTTTATAGTACTGACCACGTGGAACTTGGCTCACATACCCTAGTTGCACAAATTTATGGAAGTGTTTAGCTAAGTTTTATCAGGCCGCAAAGTACATGATATGATTTTTATTATATATGCTTTGAACAATTTCTATACACACTGTAGTAAAGAAACTTGTATTCTTCTGTAAAGTATTGCTCCATATCCGATTTAGAACGTGTCCAATTAGGTTGGAAATTGTTTTCAAACTTAGAAAAAATTCGTGGTGTGCAGAACAGCATTTTTGCGGCACTTTAGTTATGAATCTAACCTCATAGTTCATACTTTATACTCTTAATAGCAAGGCTGACGTAAAATTCGATTTTTTGGCAGTAGATAGATAGGTATTTTTAATTTTGTATATTTTGCTTTTAAACTTTACATATACTTTCGTTCAGTTTGAGGTTCTAATGCTTTTCTTGTGCTGAAAATGGGAAGTAATTTCAACGATATCACTTCCAAAGGAAAAAAAAGTGTTCCATCAAAACCTTTTTAACAATAAGGAATTCAATGCATAATTTATTCTTGGCCTCACTAAATGATGCAATGTAATAAAATTTTACGAAAATCACGCTTAGAATTGAAACAACAAAACATTTTTTTTTTTTTTTATTTGATTAGCCAACAATTGTTTACACTTTACACCTATAGTATTTCATAACGGAAACAGTCTATATATTATTTTATCCCGGTATTTACACCCATGGGAAATAATGGATATATTTATCTGTTTCTTTAGGTAGATGGCGCTGGCATCTACGGGGTTTTAGGGACTTTGGTAGCGGGAAAGGCTTTTCACGCGAGCAATGCCGCGAGCAGCATCTAGTAACTTAGATATAAGTGAAACTATTTCTCACAGGCTAGTTCCTCATGTTTATTTTTTTGGTAGACTCTTAGAACCGCATGTTACTATCAAGAATATAATACTAAAAGTTGAGGCCACACTCCAAACATCTCTATGAAAACAAAAAATCTAGTTGAGTAACCTCTAGTAAACCATTCGTATATTTCTAGACAAGACTGTTTTAATTAAAATAGAAAGAGAAAATGTGAGACTTTCAAGAGTGAGACAACGATAAATATCTTTTCTTTAGTTCGTGTTTTATGTGGTCACCTCGGGTTCGCTCAACATCGCGTCAGGTGGCGCACCCATCAGATAGGTAGTTAACAAACTTTTTTAGTTTTGTCATTATATGGATACAATTATCGTAATAAAAACAAATCAATAAATTAAAGATCATGAAATATCAGTATATTATTTAATCATTAATGCATTAAATAAACTATAATTCAAGTGTTGTCAATCAGTTTAGAAAGGATATGTTCTTCCAGTGTCGACACGGTACAGGCCGGTTCTGGAAATAATAGTATTCATGTTATTGATGAAGATTATAAACCAAATAATTCTAACTTAATACTCTCACGAGTAATATTATGGATGCAACAGTGTTTTTGTTGGTGTACAGGATATATTGAATAATAATAATATTATGACAGATAGAACATTTTCAACAACATAGGTACTGTAACATAGGTAATAATACGCGGTTGCGGACGACATCTTAGACACTTTCCGTCCGAGAAAGCCACCGCAGTCTTAGTTGGTATGCCGTGCGTGTATATAGTGTTGGGGCTCGGTCCGGCGGTCGCCCGATATTTTGCACCTCTGCGGGCGGCTCAACGTCGGGTCGTAAGGCACGGTGAACCCAATATAATCGCTCAGTCGCCCCCCACGGAGGCTGGGTGGTAGGAATAACGTTCTTGCTCCGCGAAACTAAAAAAAAGGTCTATATAATAAATTATGCGGTCTACTGACCCGAATTTCCTCAAATCATCATTGCCCATAGGCAACTGTGGACCTCGGCAGCTATTCATAGTTATTTGAACAGTGTTTGAGCATCGGTTTGCAACCAAATGATTGTAGGTGACGGTGGCAGCGAAGAGCTCCCACGCGCGTTCGTGGTTGCAAATGCTAGTGAGGCAGCCAGGTTGAGAGATGCCGCCATTGGGGAAAAAGTCTGCATGTGCAACAGCTGAGCCGATGCCGATCCCGCCAATAGTATATCCACCATCAGTGTGGATGGCTTCAACGTACACACCATCGTTAGCGTTGATACTATTGGAGTTGGAACTCCAAAGAGGGCCGGCGGGGTCCAGACCTTTACAAAACAAGCATCAAATTTTATAAATATTCATTTATATGTATCAGATTGAATATCAGATCTATAAATGCGATGAATACTGGCAGTGGTAATGCAGCATATTTGTTAATGTCGTTTTGGTAGCTTTCTGTATTAAAAAACTGTATCTAAACTATTTATTACAAGAAATGAATAGAAGAATGTTTAATGCCTAGTCACATGCTGGTCAACCATTAATTATCTATGTATTGAGGTAATTAAGCATTGACGTAATTGATACAATTCATTTCACGGAAATTCCTTTTAGGTTATCGTTTAAAAATCTGGAAGGCCAAGGAACTGTTAATCAAAATACGGTTAGGTCATTATAATAAGTAATCTTTGCATTAGTAATACCTGTAACGCGGGCAGCTCTTCCACCAAGTTGACGTCCAGCGTTACCGACCAAGTGAGCGCCCAAGCTGAATCCGACAAGATGCATCGAGTTGAATGGTGCGCCAGTGATCTCGTTGACGTAGGCCAAAAATTGGCCCAAGGCTTGGCCGACGGCAGGAACTCCACTCGTTGCCGTAACGTAGTCAGAGACGGCAAGGCGTCTCCAGTCCAGTATAATGACGTTCGTTTCGAGCTTCTGAAGATAAGCTAGAATCAAAGTATTTTTATTAATGAGCTAGCGGACCCGACAGACGTTGTCCTGCCCTAAAACAGAAATAAAATCCTAGAACCCGAGTACAGTGCCACCTACCGGATCCAATTATTAATCTAAACCATTCTCTAATTCACCTGAAGACACACAAAAAATGTTGTCCTGCCCTAAAAAGGAAATAAAATCCTAGAACCCAAGTACAGCGCCATCTACCGGATCCAATTGTTAATCTAAACTATTCTCGAATCCACCTAAAGACACAAAAAATGTTGTCCTGCCCTAAAAAGGAAATAAAATCCTAGAACCCGAGTACAGCGCCACCTACCGGATCCAATTATTAATCTAAACCATTCTCTAATCCACCTGAAGACACACAAAAAACGTTGTCCTGCCCTAAAAAGGAAATAAAATCCTAGAACCCGAGTACAGTGCCACCTACCAGATCCAATCTATACATCTATACATATAAATAAAATTGGAGTGTCTGTTTGTAATATTGAAATAACCGTTTTTTTACTACATGTACATACACCAAAATATTTATATTTTACAATTTTTGTCTGTATGTCTGTTTGTTCCGGCTGATCTCTGAAATGGCTGGACCGATTTTGACGGGACTTTTATTGGCAGGTAGCTGATGTAATAAGGAGTAACTTAGGCTACTTTTTATCCCGGGAAAATATAAAGCGGGACTTTTATCACGGGAAAACTCATTCACGCGGGCGGAGCCGCGGGCAACAGCTAGTTATTAATATAAACCATTCTCTAATGCACCTGAAGACACATAAAAAATGTTGTCCTGCCCTAAAAAGGAAATAAAATCCTAGAACCTGAGTACAGCGCCACCTACCGGATCCAATTATTAATCTAAACCATTCTCTAATCCACCTGAAGACACACAAAAAATGTTGTCCTGCCCTAAAAAGGAAATAAAATCCTAGAACCCGAGTACAGCGCCACCTACCGGATCAAATTATTAATCTAAACCATTCTCTAATCCACCTGAAGACACACAAAAAATGTTGTCCTGCCCTAAAAAGGAAATAAAATCCTAGAACCCGAGTACAGCGCCACCTACCGGATTCAATTACCAATTATTTTTTTGAGTAATGTAACCATCGTATAAATATTGACAAATATTGACATTAGTATTTGTACGATACTAACGTCACTCAATTGTTTTTCCTTCCCGGAACCTCTCCACTAACACTTAAACTTTATGGTATGGTATTAAAGTTCAAATTGACTCTACATTTTAGTTAGAAAACGTTTGTATGCGAAAAAGAAAAGGGCTGTTTTTAGGGTTTTCCCGGCAATTGTTCGAATGTTTCTCGCCGTAAAAACCATCCTTGGACTTCAACGAACATTTAAAAAAAGAATTGGCCAAATTGGTCCAGGCGTTGTTGAGTTATGCGCTTACCAACACATTTTGCGATTCATTTTTATATTATAGATAATATATATGGTGCTTAAATCGATTTGTACAAATGCATGTGGATAATATAATTATGTACATAAAAATCTGTTTATTGTTCAATTCTATTTTGATGAACATGATAGGCGGTGTACATTGTATCTTTTTAAATTAAACTTTCAGACGCATTCATTATATATATGTGTATGTATTGTTATTTCCAACATATTCCAACATTTTTTAAAAAGTACACGTTTTTCACTTTCAACCTAGCCATTTTATAATTATAAAAACGACAGTTTTAACAGTTAGTTTCACATGTGATGGCACTTTACCCCGAAATAAGAATAAAATATAAAATCTATACATATAATAAAGCAGTAGAATCCGATGTGTCTGTACATTAAAAGAAAAATAATGAAAAAGTAAAGAAACCATTAAAGAAGAGTAATAGAACACAAATCACCGCATTTTAGAACTATTTTCTGTCTGTCTGTCCGTGTGTCTGTTTGTTTGTTACTGCACATCTCTGAAACTACTCAACGGATTTCGATGAAATTTAGTATCGAGATAGTTTGAGACCTCGGGAAGCATGTAAGCTACTTTTTATCCCGGAAAATATAAACTGGTACTTTTACCCCAGAAAAACTTTTTCACGCGGGCGGGGCCGCGAGTAAAAGCTAAGATAATATCAATATCTAAGTATATACTTACCATTTCTGATCACTGGATTTAGGTCAGTGTTTTGGTTGCCAAGCCAACCGTGAGCGATTACGACGGTGGGGTGGTTACGGTTGAAGTTTGAATTCTTAATAGAGTCAGCATTGTTGATGACGAGGATCTGCGGGATGGCAGGGTTTCGCCTAAAAGGAGAAAATAAACACTCATTGGAAGGTCGTGTCCAAAAACGGGCCTAAAATTCTAACCAAGATACTTAATATATACGCATGCTCACGCCTTTTATCCGTGAAGGGGTAGGCAGAGGCGCAACTAGTGCACCCACTTTTCGCCAAGCGTATTCCGTCCCATGATGTGATAGGGGGCGAGCCTATCGCCATATCGGGCACAAATTCTATATACCTAATATATATTTGGATATAAATCCTTAAAATTAGCATTTTGGAATAAATCGTTTAATTTTTAAGACCTCCGATTTTGAGATTTATGTTATTTTATTATGCTTAAAAACTACACTTAGTATGGACGTTTTTAGAAAAGTTAGTTGAAAATAGAGGGGTCTAAAAATATTTTTTTAATGGATCTAAGATTCAGATTGCCCCTTAAATATCCCTCAAGTTTGAGCCTGGTTAGTTTTTGAGGCTCAGCATCCATACAAAAAGCGGACATCTCCTTTAAAAGGAAATTAACGATAAAAATATATTATTTATTATTTTTGAGATTAAATTTGTTAACACAAAGCTATTTGAGGCTAAAAAATATTTGGAGACATGAACTATACCTAGGATTAATATTGTTTGTTGCCAAAGATTGAACTACAGACGGACTATTTCTGTAAATGATCCTCAGATGTTCTCAGAACTTATTAGTTTCTGCGCTTGTAATACCTAATAATTATTTAAGATGTCAATAGTGAGTATTACAGAAGAAACTTATTATAAATACTCCACATTATTGATACTAGATGTCTTAAAGATTTATATAATCTAACTTGAGCAAAATCAGTGTTTATGAACATTGAAACAATATATATTTTCGCCTTTATTTACCTCGTGTATAGTAGATACACGTTGTTGGCGGGGTTTCTGGAGATCTCATTCAGGAGTTCATGATCAGGTTCTGCTTCCAGATCCACGTCGTGCATTATTCCATCTCCGTCCGGAATTCTTATGAATCGTTCATACACAAACTCCGGTTCATTTTTCTCTATGGGCACTGCAGACGCAGTGTATGCTGAAAGTATTTTTAATCCTGTTACAGTTGTTCACATAGCGTTACTATTATTTCCTACAGTATTTTTGATTTGTTAACATAGTATAAAACAAAGTCGCTTCCCGCCGTCTGTCCCTATGTCCCTATGTATGCTTCTGAGGTCTTGGGTTCGAATCCCGGGTAGAGCCAAAAAACATTGCAACTGGGTTTTTTCATCTTAAAAATTACTCAGTCGCAGCTTGGAGTCAGGAAGTTGGCAGTGTGATACCCCCGTGCCTCGGAAAGCACGTAAAGCCGTTGGTCCTGCGCCTGATCTCTCTCCGGTCATGTCGGATTGCCGTCTCACCGGACTATGAGAGTAAAGGAATAGCAAGTGCACCTGTGTATTGCGCACACACTTGTGCACTATAATAAATAATAATATAGTATAGAAATAATTTATATATTCTATTTTATTACTCATGCGGGGAAAGTACTATCTTTGCACTTGCTTTTGGGTTCGAAAAGACGCTAATTGCCCACATGTCGATTTGAGTGCGACAAGTAAACTTCTCGCACCTAAATATTGACAGACAGTCAAAATGTCAATATGTGGGTGCGAGAAGTTTACTTGTCGCACTCAAATCGACATAGTGGGCAATTAGCGTCTTTTCTTTCGACCCCAAAAGCAAGCGCAAAGATAGTAGTTTCCCCGCATTCGTAATAAAAAATAGTATGTGCAACTAGTGCGAGGTCAATTGCCAACTTGAGCGAATGAGCGCACGAGCGAAGCGAGTGCGCTCAACTTCGCTCTCGTGGGCAATCGACAACTTCTCGCACTAGTTGCACAATATACTATTGTGACTGCGAGTGCCTATCTGACAAAAGTCTGGGATCTACTTATACGGTACGGAATGGCGTTTTGTACAAAAGTGTCGCTGACCGACCATATTGCAAGATCTCTCGATCTGTATCAATTTATTGTCGCCTGGTACTTACAATTATAACGGATACTGTTAAAAAATTTATAGTTTGTATCTAAAGTGACTTTTATACAGGAAAAAATCTTTAATGCGGGTGAAATCCCGTGTAAAAGCTAGTAATGATACTAATTTATTACGTACAGTATATTGTATTGACATTGGATTTATGATTTGGAATTTATCGACTTTTTTAAAATTATCTAAGTTTTGTCAGCTAACAGTTTTCGGATTTCTAATGCTTAGATAACCACAGACATTTGTGGTTATGTCATACAGAGTGAATTTTAATCGTTGTATTTATTTTGTATACTGACGTTTATGTTAACAATATAAGTTGGAGTCACAACCAAGTAGTATATAAATAAATTAAAAGTAAAAAATAACTTATACTAATAACAACAATCTTTTATTTAAACGCGCTAAAAAGAAAAAAAACATAACTTTAGATTGAATTAAACTTTGTTTAATACTATGTAGAGATAAAAGCTTGTCGCGAGATTTACTTTTGTCAAGATCAAGTAACATAATTATTGTATTATCTACGCACTCCTATAATATGCGTATCAAATGACCTTTCATTTGATACCTATATTATAGGAATGCGTAAAAAATAACTAGGCCGCTATGTTGGGTCCTCCGCCATATTGGATTTAGAGAGAAGTAATTTTATTTTTTGTATTCTCCTTAGAAAACCCTTTCATTTAATTTTGATACGCATATAGTGGACGTGCACAAAAAATAACTAGTCCATCATTTTGGGCCGTCCGCCATATTAGATTCAGAATGACGTCACTTAACTAAATGCAAAAGCGATGCATACGTGCAGCATTTGGTATCCAGAGTACTGAAAGCTGTAAACCTTCTCGTTGCACTTGTTTGAAATAGCTGTGTTTGTAAAAAACAACCCGCATTTGTGTTCCCGTTTGTCTGACAATGTAACATATTATAATCTTCGAGATAAGGATAAGCTCTGTATTCGCATGCATGCTCACGCCTTTTATCCCCGAAGGGGTAGGCAGGGGCGCAACTAGTGCACCCACTTTTCGCCAAGCGTATTCCGTCCCATGATGTGATAGGGGGCGAGCCTATCGCCATACCGGGCACAAATTCCAGACTCCGGGCTGATACTGAATAGAAAAATCCAATATCACTTTGCCCGACCCGGGGATCGAACCCGAGACCTCAGCCTTGCAGTCGTACCGTAATACAACTACGCCACCGAGGCAGGCAGGCAGCTCTGTATTCACCCAGCTAAAACTGCGTTATTGCATAAAAGCCTAATATTATGGCTCCAGTATTGTATAATAAAATTCCAAAAGAAGTTAGAAATCTTAATATGAATGCTTTTAAAAGAAAAAATTACAATTAAAGACCTACGCTGAGTTTCTTGGTGCTTCTTCTCAGGTCAGTGGGCTTTTCCGAAGCACTGGTAGAATCTTTAGATGATAAAAAATTGAAAAAATGACGTGTAAAAGTGCCCTTAGGGGCCTAATTACTTAATAAATGATTTGATTTGATTTAAAAAAAGATTTAACAAATTACTAACAGATAAATGTTTATACAGTGTAGATGACTTTTTGAGCGACAAAAATGTACAAGTATTCGCATGACATTTTTAATATTGTAACTAATTCAATTGATTCAATTTTTATTTATTAATGTTATGTAATTTTTATTTTACTATTTATGATTAATTTTTTTATAAGTGTAGAATTACTGGTGGTAGGTCTCTCATTATGTAAGAGGCCGTCTGGGTGGGTACCACCGCAATGTCTATTTCTACCGCAAAGCAACAGTGTGCATGCACTGTTATGTTTCGGTTTGAAGGACATTGTAGCCAGTGTAACTACAGGACATAATGAGACTTAACATCTTATGTCTCAGGATGACGAGCGCAGTGGGATGCCACACAGTACTTTGTAACTCAGGGTGCTGGATGGTGTTGCTACTGTTTATGGGTGGTCGTATCGTTTACCATCAGGCGAACGGCATGCTCGCCTCGACATTGAATGCCATAAAAAAAAAAGTGTAGAATTGACTCAGTCGTAACTCACTATTCAATATTTCTCACAATTTTATACTACAATATTTGTACGCCTACCATGGCAAAACATGCTTGTTCTAAAATTATTTGTAACAACTATTTGCATTCTTATTGTATAATGACTTACGCATGTTTGACAAATAAATATATCTTTATCTTTATCTAACAACTTATTGTCACCGAAAACTAAACGTGTATGCAAAATTTCAACACAATCGGTTGAGGGTAACTGCTTCAAAATTGTCTTGCAAGATTTCACCCGAACAAACATAGTTACATACATAAATTGCAAGTTAAATAAACGCATACTCACGCCTTTTATCTCCGAAGGAGTATGCAGAGGCGCAACTAGTGCACCCACTTTTCGCCGTGAGTATTCCATCCCATGATGCGAGCCTATCGCCATATCGGGTACAAATACCAGACTCCGGGCTGATACTGATTAGAAAAACCCAATATCACTTTTCCCGACCCGTGGATCGAACCCGAGATCTCAGCATTACAGTCGTACCGTAATACAACTACACCACCGAGGCAGTCAAGTTAAATAAAAGCTTGTAATATGAATTACAAAGATAGTAAAGAAATATTGATTTTTTACTGTGTTAACTTTTTGGTAATATTTAATACAAAAAAGGGTTTAAAAAATATATGTATTTGTAAAAAACGTAATTGGACGTGATTAAAAAAAATGATATTAATCAATTTTTTTTAATATCCCTGATGTTTTCAAGAACAATAACTAAATTAGTTTTAGATAATGAGAAGTGAAATCAGTCACATATAATCCATTCGTTATAGGACAGCCTGTATATATTGAGTCTTTTCCTATGAAATTGCCGTTTAGTATGCAGAAAGTTAAAATCATCTTTTTATAAATATTTTTATTTCTATCAATCAAAATATGCACGCATGCTATCGATGCATCTCTGCCGACGCATCTCTTTGGAAAAAGTATAAGTCTGTCGGCGCAAGACCTGGTGAGTACCGTAGATGACGCAAAACTTCCAACCCAACTCTTGTAGCTTAGAGGCCGTCTGTTGTAGGATTTCTGACTAATATCCGAGACATCTTAGTTTTGAGGTTCAAATTTACACGCAGACTCTCTTGAACTTTAAGTATTCGTATTTTGACTAATAAATAAATAAAATGACACATACCAGTACAAGCAAGCACGACTAGGAATACAGCCTTCATTGTAGATGATTGGGCGGTCACAACACTTCTGTTCAATCATCTCATTCACTCCTTATTTATTTTGAAATTTATCTACATTTTAGTCGATAACTTTTGTTATCGAGTCCTTAACAGCATATTTCGGCTACGCATTGATTATAATCTATACTGTTGGAAACAGATGCGATTTGATTTAAATAAAAATTATTTATCAGTGATTTTACATAAACCCATTTAACAGAAATACTTTTACAAAGATATCAGCAACTAACCGACCAGCATGAAAGTCAATGATCAACTTACTCAACTGCCACGACTACGAATGAGATCGAGTGCGAGACTGAGCGCAAATGAGAATGCACAATGTATTCAATGTATGCAGAGGCCGTCTGTTGTAGGATTACTGACTAATATCAATAATAATATAATACTAATATCACCCTTTTTATACACCCAGCTGCCACTTCCACCGTTAGTTTGACATTTCGTCTGGTTTTCATAACTGGTCAGTACGCTACAAATACCCTCACAACACTTATATCCTAACAATACTAATATTATAATGAGGAAAGATTTGATTGTTTGTTTGTTTGCATTGAATAGGCTCCAAAACTGCTGATCCGATTTGAAAAAATCTTTCCCCAATATGAAGCTACATTATCAGTGAGTAACATAGGCTACTTTTTATTCCGGGGAAATATAAAGCGGGACTTTTATCCCGGAAAAACTTATTCAGGCGGGCGGTGCCGCGAGCAGGACTGCCTCGGTGGCGTAGTTGTATTACAGTACTACTGCAATGCTGAGGTCTCGGGTTCGATTCCCGGGTCGGGCAAAGTGGAATTGGATTTTTCTATTCAGTATCAGCCCGGAGTCTAGAATTTGTGCCCGGTATGGCGATAGGCTTGCCCCCTATCACATCATGGGACGGAATACGCACGGCGAAAAGTTGGTGCATTAGTTGCGCCTCTGCCTACCCCTTCGGGGATAAAGGGCGTGAGTGTGTGTGTGTTATGTATATCGATGTAAGTGACTCATTTAAAAAAAAATTAAAATTAAAATAACACCCGTCACAAAAATCTCTAAAATGTAAAATAATAAAAGTGTATTTGTCGTTTAAGTACCTAGTAATATTTTAACCCAAGCGTAGTCGCTTCGGGGGACCGCTAAAGAAGTATTTTCGTCTCCCTGGTCCGGAATTGGGTCCCCCGACGTGAGGACGCTTGGCTCAAAATCTAACTAGGTACTTAAACGACAAAGACACATTTATTATTTTACATTTTGGAGATTTCTGTGTCGGGTGTTATTTTAATTAATTTTTTGTTTCAAACTTTTTAAATTACTTTATTCTCCATCATAATAATCATAATATTATTATCATACTTGATAATCAATTATCTAACACCTACTCTATGAGACCATCCTTATGAGCCCAAACACGCTATATCTGCTATAAGTTGCTAAGGAGTTAGGTATCCCGCAGACTACTTGATGCTGCAGCATCAGCTCATGTTTAAAAATATTCCCGAAGTCACAGTATACCAAATTTTAATTCAATCGGGCTTTTTAAATTGGAAATGAGCTGATAATCTTCAAACGTCTGAACAGATCTTCATAAATTATAGCTAAGAACCATCGCGATCATATCAGCTTTCAAACCAAAAAAACCGCGTCAAGATTGGTCCATTCGTTTGAGAGCTACGATGCCACAGACAGACATACAGATACATAGATTACACACCCAAAACTTATAACATCCCGCTTTTTTGTCGGGGGTTAAAAATAGTTATTGTCAAAGTGTTCTAAGATTATATAGAGTGGATTTTGGGAAAATTGTCATACAATAATTTTGAGCCTGTTCGTCAGTAACTTAATCTAGGGTGAAATAGCAAACTACCTATGTAAAATTCATTAGAACATACTTTTAAATGGTCGTAATGCGTAAATTTCCAAATTACCCCCAAAATATTGTTTTCATTACAAAATTTAAGCATACCGAGACGTCTTGTTACACGGAAGTGAAGACGATCAAGTACTCCTTGCATCGTCGGCGTGCGAGTTACAACAGATGGTCACTGTTATGAATGAGGCATTTGAGAGAAAGGTATGAAAGTAAACGTAAAAAAGACGAAAGTAATGGTTCTGGATAGGGATGAATCGAGAACCGAGTGCAACATAATGATAGGAGACGAAAGAGTGGAACAAGTGAACGAATTTCTATATTTAGGATGCATGTTCACTCGAGACGGAAAGTGTGACGGAGATATTGAAAGAAGAGTAAAAATGGGATATAGTGTTAATGGCGCCTTGTACTCGATTATGAATAACAAAAATATTTCGAATAACGCTCGATTAGCTATTCACCAAGGAGTCCTGGCGCTAACACTAATGTATGGAAGTGAGTCGTGGGTGTGGCAGAGCAAGCATGTAAGTAAGGTAAATGCAGTGGAGATGAGAGCTTTGAGAAGTATGTGTGGGCTGAAAGAAAGTGATAGAGTGAGGAATAGCGTAATGAGAGAAAAATGTGGATTGAAAGAATATGTAGTGACTAAGATTGAGAAAGGAATACTTCGGTGGTTTGGCACATTGAAAGGATGGATGAAAGAAGAGGAACGAAAGAAATCTATGTCGCAAAAGTGAGTGGTAGTGTCGCACGGGGATGTCCTAGACGTACTGTCATGGACCAAAATGGTAACCTCCTAAGGAAGGGCCAAATAAGGAGTTCTTGTAACCGACGAGCATGTATGAAGCGACTGATGACTGTGGAAGAAGCGAAAGAAGTATGCTTGGATCGTAGCACTTGGCACTCCATAGTCTCTGCCTACCTAAATGGGAGACAGGCGTGAGTTTATGTAGGTATGTATGTACTTTCTTTATGGGTTATAAGGAAATTTAAATAATGCCAATATTATATGCATGGCCAATCGTGTGATTAAGAATAGAAATAGTGACTTCACATAAGATACTCTGTAAGGAGTGCATTTCCACCGCATTTACTTGACTTTCGTGCTTCTGCCAATTCAGTATTCAATTCCACGCATAAGCGTCGGCAACAGCACAGTATTGTGAATCCCTATTCTGCTCCCTTTTCCCTGATACAGGCATTGGATTTCTCATTACCGCGACTTCAATGCCCTCACCGGGCGGCCCATAGGCCCATACGATAATGATACCGTTTACCATACCATACCATACCAGTCCTGTATTATATAGGTACTGCCCACTGCTGATCACGGGCCTCCTCTACAATTGAGAGCGTTAAGGCCTTAGACCACCACGCTGGCCTAGTGCGGGTTGGCAGATACGGTAGATAATACCGTTTAGCACAGCTTATTCCTCGGCACACGATTATAAGCCCTTTTCCATGTTTACGAATGCACAAAAGACTGTTTTGATATGGCTAAATATTTCTCCGCCATGTACCTTACGGAAAAGACTTGGTAAATCAACTCACAGTCCAAAATACTTTTCTGTGTATACGAAAATTGCCGTTGAAACGATACGGCTAATCCCAACAAATTCAGAGTTGGAACTCAACTCCTTGGAATCACTTTTCACTAACGAATTTCCGAAACGATCGTATGAAGAGAATGCATTAAAAACTAATTCATTAAAAAAAGTGTGTGTGTACTAATGTTCACGCGTTAGAAGTTATACTTCTTTGGCGTAATAAGATAAAAATCTTTTTAAATAACGCGCTAAAAGAAGTATAACTTCAATATCTTTCGCCTTATTCTACGTTCAAAATTCAAAACTAAAATGTTGACTATAGCTAACTACAGGGTGTCGGTTTTTCGTGACGGTGTGCGCGCGCATCGTAAAAATTTACTCTCATCATTTTTCCCTAACGCGCCTAAAGAAGTATAACTTCAAATGGATAAATAAAATGGATTTTCTTCATAATTTCCTTGATCGTGAACTTTTTCCATATTGTTATAGTTACTCTGCTATTCGGAACGGATACAAATCCAAAAAATCAAAGAACATGACAATCGGTTCGGCCGTTCTCGAGTTATAAATGGTGTAACTAACACAACTCTCTTTTATGTAATATACTAGCTGACCAGGCAAACATTGTTTTGCCATATACATTCTTTTCAGTTACCAACTGGGGTTAAAAGTTATTAAATTACTAATATCGCTATTAAAAAATAGGGGATGATGGAAGAAGGTAGAAAATTTAGGGTTGTATATATTTCTTGATGCCACATTATAAAAAATAAAAATTCTGTACGAAAAAAATATTTTTTTTTTGGGTTGGCCACCCTTATCGCTTAGGGGGATAAAAAATAGATAACCTATTCTCGCCAACTCTACGCACCAACTCTACGCACACAGCTACGCATGCTTCTGTGTGAGTGAAATTTGCGAAGAATTACCTATAGTTGAAGTACTTACCTAGTAATGTTTTGACTCAAACGTCCTCGCGTCGGGGGACCGAACTCAGGACCAGGGAGATGAAAATACTTCTTTAGCGGTCCCCCGATATGACCACGCTTGGGTTAAAATCTCCAAAGATTTATTAATTGTACATTAATATAATCACACGAATGGCAGTGTATATAATATTGGTATTATTAAAATTTCCTTATAACCCATAAGCAAAGCACAAGTAATTTTTTTCCTTATAGTGGGTTTTGAAGTCGGTGCTATTTTTTGTTAAAAAGTTTTTATTTGACTTGCCAATAATTGTTTACACTTTATGCCTATACTATTTCATAACGGAAACAGTCAATAACTTATTCTATCCCGGTAATTTACACCCATGGGAAATAATGGATATATTTATCTGATTGTTTAAGTAGATGGCGTTGGCGTCTACTGTGTTTTAGGGACTTTAGTAGCGGCAAAGGCTTTTCACGCGGGCAAAGCCGCGAGCAACATCTAGTAACTTAACTTATAAGTGAAACTTTTTCTTACAGGCTAGTTCCTCATGTTTATTTTTTTTGTAGAATCTTAAAACCGTATGTTACTATCAAGAATTTGATGCTAAAAGTTGAGGCCACACTCCAAACATCTCTATGAACACAAAAAATCTAGTTGAGTAACCTCTAGTAAATCATTCGTATCTTTCTAGACAAGACTATTTTAATTAAAATGGAAAGAGAAAATGTGAGACTTTAAAGAGTGAGACAACAATAAATATCTTTTCTTTAGTTACGTATTTTGTGTATTTTGTCACCTCGTGTTCGCTCAACATCGCGTCAGGTGGCGCACCCATCAGATAGGTAGTTAACAAACTTTTTTAGTTTTGTCATTATATGGATACAATTATCGTAATAAAAACAAATCAATAAATTAAAGATCATGAAATATCAGTATATTATTTAATCATTAATGCATTAAATAAACTATAATTCAAGTGTTGTCAATCAGTTTAGAAAGGATATTTTCTTTCAGTGTCGAGACGGTACAGGCCGGTTCTGGAAATAATAGACTTATTAGTATTTGAGTTATTGATGAAGATTATCAACCAACTAATTGTAACTTAAGACTTTCATGAGTAATATTATGGATGCGAAAGTATTTTTGTTGATATAAAGGATATATTTAATAATAATACTAATATGAATTCCTCAGAAAAAGAAGCACTCAAGGGCACTTTCATTGACAGAACATTTTCAACAAGTTACATAATACATTATGCCGTCTACTCACCCGAATTTCCTCAAATTATCGTTACCCATAGGGAGCTGTTGACCTCGGCAGTTATTCAAAGTTATTTGAAGATTGCTTGAGCATTGGTTTCCAACCAAATGGTTGTAGGTGACGGTGGCAGCGAAGAGCTCCCATGCGCGGTTGTGGTTACAAATGTTGGTGAGGCAGCCAGGTTGTGAGATGCCGCCATTGGGGAAAAAGTCTGCGTTCGCAACAGCTGAGCCGATGCCGAGCCCGCCAACAGTGTATCCACCATCAGTGTGGATGGCTTCAACGTACACACCATCGTTAGGGTTGAGACTATTGGAGTTGGAACTCCAAAGAGGGCCGGCGGGGTCCAGACCTTTACAAAACAAGCATCAAATTTTATAAATATTCACTTATATCAATTCATTGCACAGAAATTCCTTTTAGGTTATCGTTTAAAAATTTGGAAGGCTAAGGAACTGTTAATCAAAATACGGTTAGGTTATTATAATAAGTATTCTTTGCATTAGTAATACCTGTAACACGGGCAGCTCTTCCACCAAGTTGACGTCCAGCGTTACCGACCAAGTGAGCGCCTAAGCTGAATCCGACAAGATGCATCGAGTTGAATGGTGCGCCAGTGATCTGGTTGACGAAGGCCAAGAATTGGCCCAAGCCTTGGCCGACGGCAGGAACTCCTCTAACTGCCGTAACGTAGTCAGAGATGGCAAGGCGTCTCCAGTCCAGTATAATGACGTTCGTTTCGAACTTCTGAAGATAAGCTTGAGACAAAGTATTTTTTATTAATGATAAATATGGTACCTAAATCGATTTGTATAAATGCATGTGGATTATATAACTATGCACATAAAATTATGTTTATTGTTCAATTCTATTTTGATGAACTTGATCGGCAGTGCTCATTGTATCTTTTTAAATTAAACTTTCAGGCACATTATATACACACACACACACATATATATATGTATATATGAATAAAATATACAATCTATACATAATATAATAAAGCAGTAGAACCCGGTGTGTCTGTACATTGAAAGAAAAATAGTGAAAAAAAAAGTTAAGGGACGAGTAAAGTTGAGTAATAGAACACAAATCACCGAATTTTACAATTCTTTTCTGTCTGTCTGTCCACCTGTCTGTTTGTTTGTTACTGCACATCTCCAAAACTGATGAACAGAATTCGATGAAATTTATTATGGAGATAGTTTGAGACTTTCGGAAGAACATAATCTACTTTTTATCCCGGGAAAATATAAACCGGTACTTTTATCCGAGAAAAACTTATACACGCGGGCGGAACCGCGAGCAAAAGCTAGTATAGAGTATTAACGAATATCAATAACTATATACTTACCATCTCTGATCACTGGATTTAGGTTAGTTTTTTGGTTGCTAAGCCAACCGTGAGCGATTACGACGGTGGGGTGGTTAGGGTTGAAGTTTGAATTCCTAATAGAGTTAGCATCGTTGATGACGAGGGTCTGCGGGGAGGTAGGGTTTCGCCTAAAAGGAAAAACAAACACACATTTAAATTGAAAAGGAAATTAATGACAATAATATATTGTGGACGATAGCCTAGTTGGGAATGGAACGGTCTGCCGAGACAATGTCCGGAGGTTCGAAACCCAAGGCACACACCTCTGACTTTTCGAAGTTATGTGTGTATTGTGTATCAATTATCGTTCGCTTTAACGGTGAAGGAAAACATCGTGAGGAAACCTACATACCTGAGAATTCTCGATAGGAATTTCGAGGGTATGTGAAGTCTGCCAATCCGCACTAGGCCAGCGTGGTGGACTAAGGCCTAACCCCTCTCGGTAGTAGAGGAGGCCCGTGCTCAGCAGTGGGCAGTATATAATACAGGGCTGGTATTATTATTATTATTATTAATATATTGTTTGTTATTTTTGAGATTAAACTTGTTAACGCAAAGCTATTTGAGGCTAAGAAATATTTGGAGACATCAACTATACCTAGGATTAATATTGTTTGTTACCAAAGATTGAACTACAGACGGATTATGTCTGTAAATGATATTGTTATTTGCTTTGATTATAGTCCTCAGGACTTATTAATTTCTGCGCTTGTAACAATATTTAAGATGTCAATAGTGATTATTACAGAAGAAACTTAAATCCTCCACATTATTGACATTAGATGTCTTGTAAACGGTTTATATAATCGAACTTGAGCAAAATCAGTTTTTATGAGTATTGACACAAAATGTATTTTCGCCTTTATTTACCTCGTGTATAGTTGATACACGTTGTTGGCGGGGTTTCTGGAGATCTCATTGAGAAGTTCATGATCAGGTTCTGCTTCCAGATCCACGTCGTGCATTATTCCATCTCCGTCCGGAAATCTTATGAATCGTTCATACACAAACTCCGGTTCATTTTGCTCTATGGGCACTGCAGACGCAGTGTATGCTGAAAGTATTTTTAATCCTGTTACAGTTGTTCACATAGCCGTAAGGCTTTCAACTGTAGGTAATAGTAATATTATTTCCGACGGTATGTTTGATTTATTGATACTAATTTATTAGGTACAGTATATTGTATTGAGATTGGCTTTATGGTGGGGGACTTATCATTTTTTTTTAAATTATCTGTGTTTTGTTAGCTTACAGTTTTCGGTTATCTAATGCTTAGATAACAATCATTTGTGGTTTTGTCATACAAAGTGAACTTTGATCGTGTGTATTTACTTTGTATACAGACGTTTATGTTAATATTATGTAAGTTGCATTCACAATCAAAGATATAAAAATACTTACCCGCAGCTATAACCGCAATGAAAATAAACCCTCGCATAGCGTATTCACTAATAATCACCGATTAAACTATTTTACGAGGGAAACATCTATTTATTCTCCAATTATATCTTCATACGATACACAATCTTATCTACATTTGCGCACGACATTCACAAATCTCAACAAAAATTTATAAGATCATGATTTACAAAGTGATACTGGCTTCTGTTATTCACGTTATGATTTAAAAGTTCTAGAAAAATACGTGTTTTTGCTATTGCGTTATACAACAAAGATTATGAAACAATAAGTTACAGAAGCGTATACCGATATTGTATATGTTGCGTATATCCTTTTTATTAATCTCTTTGAGGTGTCTGAATATATAAAGTCGGGTAAGACAAAATAATAATCGTGCAAAAACCAGTTGAGTTATTTATTCATACATATATACAAAACCATTACAGATCTACTAAAACGGTGTTGTACAAAGTTATTTGCTATTGACCTCAATACACCTGTAGGCCACTTCTGTGAATTCCTGCAGGTTGCAGATAAATATATCAACCTTCTCGGAAATAGTATTGGGTAATCGTATGGCCCGCGACAAAGGCGCAAACCTAAGCATATTTGTTCGTGGTTTTCGGAGGTGGAACAGCGGTGGGAGACGCCAAGTGGTGACGCGGGCGAATTTATTTTGAATTTTTTCTACCATTAATTTATATTTTGTCTCATGAGGACTCCAAATTATAGCGTTCGTTTCGAGTCAACTACGAACTAACGCATTAAATAAAATTTTGATTACTAAAGTACCATATATATTTTTGCAATGTCTCAGGATAAAGCCTAGATTACGAAAAGATTTTTTTACAAATATCAATAAATTGATTACGAAACGATAGCTCAGGCACCATCTGGATCCCTAAATGCCGTCCAGATATAACACGGAGTATAATTGAGCTGGAGCTGAATGGTGCTCGCGTGCGGCTATAGTTCATCACACCGCATTTGGCAACGTTAAAATACAGTTTGTTGGCGTTACCCCACTGCACCCGATCACTGATCCCGCTGGAGTCGCTCAGAATCAGATGTATCAGTTATCGCCCGAAATATCTTGAGGTCGTCAGCAAACAATAGGCATTCCGCCTCCACGATGACTGATGGTAGATCGTTAACCATTATAATAAACTGCAAAGGTCCTAGATTGCTTCCTTGACTTACGCCTGACAAAGTGAGGTACGGACGAGATTCATATCTGGCATATTCAACATATTGTCTGCGATCACTAAGGTAACTTGCAAAAAAATTCAAAAGATGGGGGGTAAAACCTATCGCGGCGAACTTTCTCAGCAAGACATCATTATCGACGGTGTCAAACGTCTTCCTAAAGTCGGAGTACGCGGCGTCGACTTGTCCTCCAACATCAAGGACTGGCGTTAGGTAAGACATGAATGACAGTAAGTTAGTCCCCGTACTCCTACCCGGACGGAAGCCGTGTTGTGTATTAGTCAGTCTGTTGCTCACTTGCGTCAATATAAAAGCGTACAAAGCCGTTTCAAATACCTTAGCAAATGTAGACTGTACTGCTACCGGTCGATATTCTCTGACATCAGATTTTAAGCTTCCTTTCGAAACCGGGATCACTCGAGTGATTTTCCAGTTCTCGGGATACCCACCTTCCCTTAAACATATATTAAAGATGTGCAATAGTGCTTCCGGAAAGATCTTACTACAGTCCTTAATAATAAATGGCGGTATACCATCAGGGCCAACAGAATGCTTAGGTTTCATACGGCTAAGGGCTGCGCGCACTTGGCGCACGGTCAGCTGGCAGACGTGCACACGGGCTGCGCCCGCGAGTGCTCCCGCTTCGCGCTCTGCTGCCTCTGGATCCAGCATCGGTCTCATATTACTATATACTGATTCAAAATACGAAGCAAACTCTTCCACGCACTCTTCATCGGCCAATAATTAATGTCCATCTTTAGAGATTTTTGTTTTAAAACGTTTAGAATGCTTGCACTTAATGAACTTCCAGACAGACTTAGGATCTTCTGTAATATGCAATTGTAATTGCTTTTGGTATGAATCATAAGCTGATGCAATTTTGCATTTAACTTGAGAACGGTAATGAGAAAATGTTTCGTAATCACATTTTGAGCCAGTAATTTTCAATAATTTGTGATGCCTCCACTTTTTTCTAATATCTTATATTAATTCAGATGTATACCAATCAGGATAATTGTATTTTCCCTTAATCCTACGTTCCCTACGACACATTTTTGGAACGGAACCGTCAAAGATTTCGATAAGAGCATTGTATAAATGTTCAATAGCTTCATTTGAATTTTTTATACTATACAAATGTCCCAATTAATTAATGATAAATCATGATATAAAGTAAAAATGTCGGCTTTATGGAAATTCCATCTCGGCCTAGTATAAGGTAAGTTTATATTATCATTGTCCGATTTTTGCTGAAACGCCTGCGTCATCGTCACTCGGCTTGTGGCCCTTATCACCTTTATTGTAAGTGGGGGGTGATGTGCGTCAGTATCTAGTAGTGGTTCATCAGAAACTACTACTTGCAAGTCGCAGTTGCAGTCAAGTTGTCAGACTAGTAGTAGGAGCGATAGTTGGATGTATAAGGGTGTCCGCCATGATCGGCGGCTGGAGGTCATGGCGAGCGATGTCCTCCTTCTGCGAGTGCGTCATCTCGCGGAAGGAGAGCGCCGAGTGGGATCGTGAGCAGAACGATCCCGCCCGCAGCCAGAGGAGACGACGAAGGCGCCGGGTGGACGACTGACCGGTGCCTCATGCTCTGTGGTCCGGGGGCATCTAGAGAACTCCGGCACGGCATCCCCTGCCTGTTGTAAGAGGCGACTAAATGGGGTTTGGAGAAAGTTGCGGGGCGAGTAGTGGGGGGCTGCACACTCCAATTTATGTGACTTTGAGGTGGACGACAATGTGGGTGGTCGGTTTCCCGTTGTCGTAGATGCCACAGGCGTCCTTTAGAGTTCGGGGGCATCTTAACCCCTTCATTTAGAGAGGGGCCGCAATACGGCATTACGCAGGGGCGGTCCCGTGCAGCTATCTTAGTGCAACAAGATACCCTGGGGCCGTCCCGTATGCGCCGAAGAAGGCCACCGCGGGTTTTGGTTGGTATGACGGTGTAGGGTGTACATAGGGTTAGGGACTCGGTCCAATGCTCGCTCGGATGATGCTATACTTCTGAGTGTCGACATTGGGCCGTAAGGCCGATGAAACCAACATAACCATTCCACTGACCCCCCGGTGGTGGCAGCGATAACGCGGTTTTTTTCCCGAGAAATAAAAGGGTGCCGAATCATATGAAGCGGCTAGTTCGGTGCAGTTCGATACTAAGTAATAACTATGGTGGTTTTCGCAACGGTCAGTACTTAGTTAAGCGGTTACTATGTTAATTCGGGTTTAAGCTTGAGATCATGTTCAAGTGGTTACTAAATAAGTCGAGTATAGTTGATATTGGTTAAGTAATTGTCTCAATTACCAAAGTGTCATAATAAGTATAGTTAATAATGAATCTTGACGTGGTATTGTACTCTGTGAACACTTCATTACGCAATAATTGACCAATGATCAATAAATAGTGAATTGAAGAGATAATTCATTTGTGACTTTTATTGAATATGCCCGTGTAACTATATTTATTTATTTATTTTATTGGGAGTTTACAACAGAGAATACACATAATACACATTATTTTACATATTGCAATATTACAGCATAAGATAGCAGTGTTTCTCTACTTACAATAAACTTCAGCATGCATTACTTACCGTATAAACAAATTACAAATCAGTATTACACAAAGGAAACAGAAAAAAACCAATGGTAATACAAACAGTGAAATATACAAAATGTTATCAGTAATTTTAGTGTAAAATTTTACAATTTTAAAGTTACCATCAATCATCAATTTTCATGGTTATCTTCAAAGTGATCCAGCACTAGACTTTGGAATCTAGTCATGGTGTTAGCAAAGATATCAATGTCTTCCGAAGCAGTTGCTATGTCATTATATTTTGTGATGACTCTGACAAAAGGTGAATGTTTTCATAAGTTGGTTCTATATCGAGGAGGTTTGAGTATTGGGCACGGGTGACGAGGAATTCTGCGGGGGACATTGATATTTATCTTTTTAAGCGGATCGGGCCGACGCTGTATGCGCCATATACTTTTTGGATCTTATGTATTATCAATTGTATATTGGCTTACCTAGAACTTTTAGATAGATTCCATAATCTTCTTCCGCGAGTTTTTATCTTTTTTTACTGCTACTGAATGGAAGACGAGCATGCCGCTCGCCTGATAGTAAGCGATATGACCAACCATAAATAGTAGCAACACCATAAAGGACTTTAAATAACAAAGTACTCCATAGCACTCCACTGCGCTCGTCACTATGAGACATTAGATGTTAAGTCTCATAATGCCCAGTAATAACGCTGGCTCCAATGTTCTTTAAACCGGAACACAACAGTGCATGCATATAGCACACTGATGCTTAACGGCAGAAATAGACATTGCGGTGGTACCCGAGAGACGTACCAACGTCTCTCGGGTACCACCACAATGTCTATGTCTGTACCACCAGTATCTTACTCTAATGTGGAGTTTTATTTATTTATTATGCCACTAAATTATAACGTCAATTACACTTACAACCAATATGCTATAAATAATACATGATATAAGTACATCCTTAATCATATATCTTTAAACGAGCGATTCTTGTATGTATAATAGTTAGAATTAAAATCCAGAAGTCGTAGGAAATCATTAAAGAAGTCACAGAATTAGCTGCCATACAATGATTTATTAACAATGCAATAAAATAAGTCACCATACGTTAACAAATCACACGCCCTCACAAGTCGCTTCGACCGTCGGCATCATCATCATCAGCCCTGTATTATATATTGCCCACTGCTGAGCACAGGCCTCCTCTACTACTGAGAGGGGTTAGGCCTTAGTCCACCACGCTGGCCTAGTGCGGGTTGGCAGACTTCACATACCCTCGAGATTCTTATGGAGAATTCTCAGGTATGTAGGTTTCCTCACGATGTTTTCCTTCACCGTTAAAGCGAACGATAATTGATAAACAATACACACGTAACTTCGAAAATTCAGAGGTGTGTGCCTTGGGTTTTGAACCTGCGGACATTGTCTCGGCAGACCGTTCCATTCCCAACTTGGCTACCGTCGGCATACTTTACAAAAAATAATAAGTACCAAAGGAATACCAGAATTCCTATAATGCTATCTACACAAGAATACAATAACGAATGTCACAATTCAAAGACATTCTCCTAGTCTGTCATTAGGTACATCGTTCCATAATTAAACATTATCTGAGCAAAGAAGTTCTATATAAAAAAAAGAGTATGCTAGTAATATATAATCTGAATCTCGGAAACGGCTCCAATGATTTTCATGAGATTTAGTATGCAGGGGGTTTCGGGGGCGATAAATTGATCTAGCTAGGATTCATTTTTATAAAATGTCGTTTTATCCGTGTTTTCACTAATTCAACTTAAACATTAACTGAAAAATATGACTCTCCCTGACATCTATTGGCGAGTAATAAAACTACTCCAGTAGATGGCGTTGCTAAGGACATAAATTGAAAAATATGACTCTTCCTGACATATATTGGCGAGTAATAATACATTTTTTTTAATTGGGAGCAACTAACTGCTTTAACGACACAACAACACTAAAACTACTCCAGTAGATGGCGTTCAAGCCAATGAGTGTTTGTTTGAAGACAATCAATTGTTTACTTATAAAAATATTATTCATACTTCATCAGTATGTAATTCGTATTAAAATATAATTTCTAAAAAACACAATTTACCAAAACATCCAGGTACTATAACTTAAAGAAATTCCTTGCATAGTTCATTCTTGGCCTCATTAAATGTTGCAATGTAATAAAATTTTACGAAAATCAGGCTTGGAATTGGAACAACAATATTTTCAATTCTAAGCGTGATTTTTCTCATTTTTAAGCGTTATGTAGTCGATCCGTGTGTATGTATGTATGTATGTAAGTTTGTATGGCCGCGAGTTTCTCAAAAACTACTGCTCCGATTTGGATAGAGTTTTCGTTATTCAAATGTATATTTTTTAAGGAAGGTGTTAGTATATAATTTATTAGGATCTGATGAATATCTTCGGAGATAGACAATGGAACTCTTCAATAACTAACAGCAGATGACCCGCGAATGCTGTAATCGTATATCGATGGTGTATTGTTTACACCGTTTCATAATTAACTGACAAAAAAGCAATAAATGAAAACGTTTTAACAAAAAATAAAACCGACTTCAAAACCACTACAAAACAAAAAATAATTTAACTTGATATTCGCTTAGTATATACGTATATTTGGAATAGTGATGTAACAAATGTCCAATTTCCAACATTCGCGAATGCGAATGCGAATATGGGATTTTTATTTGGCACCAAAATATTTTATCGTACGTAACGTGAAATTAGCTGATTATAGATTTTTTTACATATAATATTGAGATAAAGTATATTTTGAAAAATACATTTAATTTGTTAAGTTACGATTATGTAGATTTCAATCAACTTTTTTTAAACAGGCACGGCTTAGTGACCCCACTGCACCTGATAGTAACCGTAGTGAAGTCCAGATACAGTGGCCTGCTTGAAATAGTCAGCGACCTTCGTTCTCTTACGAATCTCCTCATTTACAATTTTATCGCGCAGAGAAACACCGAGCTTAGCCTGCCCTCTACATAGCTCGCTAAGTGACTGTGAGCCGTCTTGGGTGGCCCATAGTCACAGGCCACGTCTCAGAGCCGTACATCATCACTGGTAACACTCATTGATTGAAGATTTTTGTATTTAAGGAATGGGGTATTTTAGATGAGAAGACCTTAACTAATTTCCCGAATGCTGCTCAATCGAGCTGGTTTTGACCTTTATCTTGAAGTTGGACCTGCCTAACAGGACCTCTTTTCTTAGATAGAAAGATTCGTCGACAAAATCGAGAGTTGCGTTCTCAAAACTAATCGGCATATGCACAAAATGAGCATTGGAGAAGATTTTGGTCTTGTTAATTTTAAGGCCTACCAGGTGGGAAACTCAGTTGAGATCTTTGAGCAAATGACCATAATGATATTGTCCTCAAATGATTTTGACAAGACGTCAATATTGACGGCAAATCAAAAGTGAGTCATGTACTCGTCATTGAAGCTAATTCCAAATTCTTTCGTAAGCCTTCGTGCTCTGCTCTTGGACTTGGACTGACTTGGTGGCGTTGTAGTACAAGCACCTCAGCCCTTTATTGTACTGATAGTCAATGTGGCTCTTCTGGAGGAATTGCAACACAGCCTAGGTCTCGATTGAATTAAAGTCTTTCTTATAGTCCACAAACGCTAAGTAAAGTGGCAAGTTATTATTTTCAGTTTTCCTATATAACCTGCCACATTGTATGAAAAAAAAAATCCCTTTCTAGCCGGTTTCGGCCACGGCCGCCAATCTCAACGGAGATCAGCCAGATACGCAGGAGATATTATAGTGCACAAGTGTGTGCGCAATACACAGGTGCACTCGCTATTCCTTTACTCTCATAGTCCGGTGAGACGGCAATCCGACATGACCGGAGAGAGATCAGGCGCAGGACCAACGGCTTTACGTGCTTTCCGAGGCACGGGGGTAGTATCACACCGCCAACTTCCTGACTCCGAGCTGCGACTGAGTAATTTTTAAGATGGAAAAACCCAGTCACAATGTTTTTGGCCCGACCCAGGATTCGAACCCAGGACCTCAGCGCGCAAATTGTACTCGTAACGCGTACGCAATACAACTACGCCACCGAGGCAGTCAGTACATTGTATGAATGTGATCTATAGTACTATAGCCTTTTTGGAATCCGGCTTGCTCGAGAGGTTGGAACTTATGTAGCCTTAACTCGAGACTATTCGTGATAACCCTCGAGAACAGTTTATAAACATGGCTCAGGAGTGCGATGAGCCTATAATTCTTTATGACCTTTCTTGAAGAACAGCACCATGCTCTTATTCCAGGCATTACATCCTCAAGCAGCGTGGAATGAAAAAGCCTCTGAAGGACTTTTAGTATCGGCGCACCGCCCGCTTACAGAAGTTCTGTAGTGATTCTGTCTTTGTTTGCTGCCTTGTTGTAGAACCTCTCAAACTCTCTCAATATCACTGCCTTCGTCGACACTACGTTGCCGTCTTCCGTGTTCAGCTTGGCCATTTGGCTTTACCCGATAGAAAATTCTTTTGCGAACACTTTGGAGCCTTTGTTCCGCTCGATCGTCTCCATGATGCTTTCAACATTGTAAGCGTGGACGTCGTGTCAGGAGGATTTTCCTATCTGTCAATCGAGCTTCCGATATGCTTCAGCGTCCTCTGGAGACTACAACGCCACATATCGATGTTGGTAACTTAATCATTTTAATTTATGAAAAAACCATTAATCTTGGTAAATAAAAATAAAACTAGTCCATTCGGGTTAAATAAATAGTGAGTCATCAACGTAACTAAAGGATTTAAAAGGTATACTGGCATTGAAGGAAAAACATCAATAATTTATAGTATGTGTTAGTTATATTCTTATAATATTTTCCAATAATTTATAAATTATAGAGAAATCTCGTACAATTAACAACATAAATCCTATCACGTTGTGATCTCGGTTAAAAAAAAGAACGGGTTGCACTCCGGGAGTGCCGGCAGAAGTGAAAACTTGAACATTAATGTTGTGCATTTTTGAATATTTTGGAATGGTTAGGGAATAATTTCGCACGAATTGCTTTATGTATCAGTATAAAACTACTAGCATTTATGTGGTTGAATACAATATTTATTTATTGCGCTATCGTACACAAAAATAACAAATTCACTATTTCTTTATAAATCAAAATTTGAAAAAAGAATGTTAAGCTCTTTTGTACTTGTGTCGTGCCAACGCTGGGGAAATAAATAAAAATGTAGTCGTTTAAGAATTATAGCTTCTACGCAATGTATTTAAGGTTCACATTAGTAAGGGATGGTTTTAATGACGTGAATAAATAAAAATGCACTCGTTTCAAGAATTACAGCTTCTACGCATTGTATTTAAAGTTCATACTAGTAAGGGATGGTAAAACCTCCTACGTATTCGAATTGGGTCACGTGATCCTGACGCGAGTTTAACATTTTATACTCATCCCAAAAGTGCTTAACGCCGCTAAAGAAGTTTTCACTTCAAAAATATATCTGTTGATCTATAGAAATATACGAATAACTAAACAACCAACTATCATTGTCTTAAAATTTCAACCCAGATCCTCATATATTTTTACCATATATCACGTTGAAGGTTTGAAAGCTTTAGTTCTACGAGCACAGCGTCCAATGAGAATCAATTAACTCTCTGTAGGCGGTTTGGAATGCCACATCGGAGTTGACGTTTTTTCCTTGTGTGAAGTTATTCAAATTACGGAAAAACTGGTAATCTGTTGGAGCAAGGTCCGGGGAGTACGGTGGATGTCGCAGACATTCCAATTGCAGCTCCTTTAGTTTAGCGGCTGCCTGTTGTGCAGTGTGTGTGTTGTTTCAAGCCTTTTTACTTTGGCGATTTTGCTTCAAGTGGATTAAAACAATTTTATCACTCACACCGAAGCCTGCAACTAACTCCAAAGTGGTTTGCGATGGATCCACGTCCACAACAGCCTTTAATTCCTCATTATCCACCTTGGTCTCTGGCCGTCTACGGGGCTTGTTCTGAAGGTCGAAATTTCCAGAACGAACACGTTGGAACCAAAAACGTACCGTTTTTTTCTTTTGCGACAACAGCGCCATACACATCGTTAATCCTTCGAGCTGTTTTTGCAGAACTCATACTCGTACATATAGCGATATTTAATGTTTTCCATTGTGCGATATGAAAGACGCAAAGAGAAAAGTAATCGAAAAAACAAAGAAATGACTATTATCTAAACTCAAATGTACCAGTTAAATGCATTTATAAATTTAAATTTGGAATTCATAACCAAAGGGGAGATATTTCAGATCAAAGTGGCTAGTACGACAAAAGCTCTCTCTAAGAACCTAATACAAACAAAATTATTATTTATACATTGTAAACAATAATCTGTTGCAGTGTTATTTTATAAATTATTTTCACATGTCATTGCCAAAACATTCGCTAAATATTAGCATAATTTATTGCGAATGCGAGTGCGGATGCGAGTGCGAGTGAATATTCGCGAAAGCGAATATTCGCTACACCGCTAATTTGGAGTCGATAACTTATAAATTTTATTTTTTAGTTTTATCATTATATGGATACAACTATATCGTAATAAAAACAAATCAAGGTAGAAATTAAAAATAATGTCATATTAGTATATTGTTTAATCATTAATGCATTAAATAAATCATAATCCAAGTTTTGTCGATCAGTTTAGAAAGGATATGATCTTCCAGTGTCGAGACGGTACAGGCCGGTTCTGGAAAATAATAGACTTATCAGTATTTGTGTTATTGATGAAGATTATAAACTAACTAATTCTAACTTAACAACCTCATGAGTAATATTATGGATGCAAAAGTGTTTCTGTTGGTGTACAGGATATATTTAATTATAATTATAATAATATGAATTTCTCTGAAAAAGAAGCACCCAAGGGCACATTCATTGACAGACAGAAAATTTTAAACAAGTTACATAATATATTATGCCGTCTACTCACCCGAATTTTCTCAAATCATCGTTGCCCATAGGGAACTGTTGACCTCGGCAATTATTCAAAGTAATTTGAAGACTGCTTGAGCATTGGTTTCCAACCAAGTGGTTAAAGGTGACAGTGGCAGCGAAGAATTCCCACGCGCGGTTGTGGTTGCAAATGTTAGTGAGGCAGCCAGGTTGGGAGATACCGCCATTGGGGAAAAAGTCTGCATGTGCAACAGCTGAGCCGATGCCGAGCCCGCCAACAGTGTATCCACCATCAGTGTGGATGGCTTCAACGTACACAGCATCGTTAGCGTTGAGGCTATTGGAGTTGGAACTCCAAAGAGGGCCGGCGGGGTCCAGACCTTTACAAAACAAGCATCAAATTTTATAAATATTCATTTATATGTATGAGATCGAATGTCAGATCTTTAAATGCGATGAATACTAGCAGTGGTAATGGAGCATATTTGTTAATGTCGTTTTTGTAGCTAACTGTATCTAAACTATTTATTGCAAGAAATGAATAGAAGAATGTTTAATGCCTAGTCAAATGCTAGTCAATCACTAATTATCTATTTATTGAGGTAATTAAGCATTGACGTAATTGATCCAATTTATTGAACTCAAATTCCTTTTAGGTTATTGTTTAAAAATCTGGAAAGCCAAGGAACTGTTAATCAAAATACGGTTAGGTCATTATAATAAGTATACTTTGCATTAGTAATACCTGTAACACGGGCAGCTCTTCCACCAAGTTCACGCCCAGCGTTACCGACCAAGTGAGCGCCCAAGCTGAATCCGACAAGATGCATCGAGTTGAATGGTGCGCGAGTGATCTGGTTGACGAAGGCCAAGAATTGGCCCAAGCCTTGGCCGACGGCAGGAACTCCTCTCGCTGCCGTAACGTAGTCAGAGATGGCAAGGCGTCTCCAGTCCAGAACAATGACGTTCGTTTCGAGCTTCTGAAGATAAGCTAGAGACAAAGTATTTTTTATTAATGAAATATATGGTGCTCAAATCGATTTGTACAAATGCATGTGGATTATATAATTATGTAAATGAAAATTTGTTTATTGTTCGATTCTATTTTGATGAACATCATTGGGGGTGTACCTACATTGTATCTTTTTAAATTAAACGTTCAGAAACATAATATATATGTTGGTATATATATTGTTATTTCCAACATACTAAAGCTTTTAAAAAGTAAAAGTTTTTCACTTTCAACCAAGCCATTTTATAATTATTATAAATTAAAAGTAAAAAAATCTTTAAAAACAAGGTTTTATTTCAATGTTGTAAAAAGAATAAAATAAACTTTAAATTGAATCAAACTTAGTTTAAAACGATGTAGAGATACAAGCTTGTCACGAGATTTACTTTTGTCAAGATTCCATAATTATTGTATGATCTGCACCGGTAAATCTAGTTTGAGAGCTTCAGAAGGACATAAGCTATTTTTTATCCCGGGAAAATATAATGCGGTACTTTTATTCCAGAAAATCTTTTTCACGCGAGTGGGGCCGCGAGCAACAGCTAGTATAGAATATTAACGAATATCAATAACTATATACTTACCATCTCTGATCAGTGGATTGATGTTAGTGTTTTGGTTGCTAAGCCAACCGTGAGCGATTACGACGGTGGGGTGGTTAGGGTTGAAGTTTGAATTTCTAATAGAGTTAGCATCGTTGATGACGAGGGTCTGAGGGGAGGTAGGGTTTCGCCTAAAAGGAAAAATAAACACTCATTGAAATATAAAATTATGGATAATATATATTGTTTGTTATTTTTGAGATTAAATTTGTTAACGCAAAGCTATTTGAGGCTAAGAAATATTTGGAGACATCAACTATACCTAGGATTAATATTGTTTGTTGCCAGAGATTGAACAACAGACGGATTATGTCTGTAAATTTTATTGTTATTTGCTTTGAGTACAGTCCTCAGAACTTATTAATTTCTGCGCTTGTAATAATATTTAAGATGTCAATAGTGATTATTACAGACGAAACTTAAATACTCCACATTATTGAAATTAGATGTCTTTTAAAAGGTTTATATAATCTAACTTGAGCAAAATCAGTGTTTATGAACATTGAAACTAAATATATTTTCGCCTTCATTTACCTCGTGAATAGTAGATACACGTTGTTGGCGGGGTTTCTGGAGATCTCATTCAGGAGTTCATGATCAGGTTCTGCTTCGAGATCCACGTCGTGCATTATTCCATCTCCGTCCGGAAATCTTATGAATCGTTCATACACAAACTCCGGTTCATTTTGCTCTATGGGCACTGCAGACGCAGTGTATGCTGAAAGTATTTTTAATCCTGTTACAGATGTTCACATAGCCTTACTATTATTTCCTACGGTATGTTAAATTTATTGATACTAATTTATTAAGTACTGTATATTGTATTGACATTGGTTTCATGGTGTGGGATTTATCGATTTTTTTAAAATGATTTAAGTTTTGTCAGCTTACAGTTTTCGATTTTATAATGCTTAGATAACAACAGACATTCTTACTGGTGATAATCTCTCATATGTAAGAGTCCGTCTGGGTGGGTACCACCGCAGTGTCTATTTCTACCGCCACGCAGCAGTGTGCATGCACTGTTGTGTTTCGGTTTGAAGGACATTGTAGCTAGTGTAACTACAGTACATATTGAGATTTAACATCTTATGTCTCAGGTTGAGGAGCGCAGTGGAATACCACACAGTAGTTTGTTACTCAAGGTGCTGGATGGTGTTGCTACTGTTTATGGATGGTCCTATCGCTTACCATCAGGCGAACGGCATGCTAGTCTCGTCATTCAATGCAATAAAAAAAAAACATTTGTAGTTTTGTCTTGCAAACTGAATTTTAATCGTTGAATTTACTTTGTGTACTAACGTTTATGTTAATACTATTTGGCCCGGCGAACTTCCTATCGCTTCAGACACAATGAACGTTATGTTAACTTATTAGTTTTATATTAAGATTAAATGAATTATCAAAATTAATTAAGTTCAACAAATTTACAAAAATCAAAATGAAAAAGTCAAATTCATACACAGAGACAGAGAGAACCAAGACTAATGAGCACGACATGCCACGATAATGATACAACTTTTCCACCTATTCCACATTCATAGTTCTCATGATACATTTTCGCTGGTTATGGGCATCTTCTCCATCCGTACCATCCACATTCGCGCGATAAACACCTTTCGTGAGTCGTCTTTCAACCATTCTCTCAACGTCCCCAAATTATATCAACATTTTTCTTTTAATTTTAGCCATCACATCATCCTTCAATTTATAACTTTCTCTTATCATTCTATCCCATGCGATAATAAATAGCACGACTTCACATAATATACTCTGTAAGGAGTGCATGTCCACCGCATTAACGTGACTTTCATGCTTCTGCCAAACCAGCAGTCGCTTCCATGCATAAGCGTCGGCAACATTACAGTATTACGAATCTCTATTCTGCTGCCTTTACTCTGATACAGGGTTTAGAGTTCTCATTACCAAGACTTCAATGATCAATCTTCAATGATCAGTCCTATACGATAATGAGAACGTTTACCACAGCTTATTCCTGGGCACACGATCATAAGCCTTTTCCAAGTTTACGAAGGGACATAAGACTTTTTTGATTTGGCCAAATGTTTCTGCGCCATGTAGTTATCTTATGGAAAAGGGTTCATCTTCTTTTCTTCTGGATCGCGGCATTGTAAATAATATTGGTAAATCAAACATACATTCGAAAAAACTTTTTAGCAATAAATAGCACCGACTTCAAAAACCACTATAAGGAAAGAAATAACTTATGCTTTGCTTATGGGTTATAAGGAAATTTTATAATACCAATATTATATATACTGCCATTCGTGTAATTATATTAATGTACAATAAATAAATCTTTGGAGTCTATTCAGTCTGTTCCATAAAATGATGAACCCTAAACCAAGATATATTGATATGGGACCACTTCGAGACCCTTATTTACTAAATAAAGAAAGAATCAAGGAAATACACCCCCAATTTTCAGAGAAATCAGTGTACATACATAAAAAAATAATACAAACACACAAATTGATAACCTTCTCCTTTTGGAAGTCGGTTAAAAATACTTTTCTGTGTATACGAAAGTTGACGTTTAAACAATACGGCTAATTCCAACAAATTGAGTTGGAACTCAACTCTTTGAAATCACTTTTCGCTGACGAATTTTAGACAAAATCGAGCAAAATCGTATGAAGAGAATTAATTATCAAACGAATTCAAATATAAACACGTTCGAAAACTGAATAAAAACGTTGAAAACTAAAAAAAAAAGATGCTAACTCGCGCAACGGTATGCGATGAAAGAAGGTAACATGACATTATAATATACTCTGCGACCGCCACAGGGGCTGCGGATCTGAAGCAGCTGTCAAAGGATAAAATAAACAACGCCATGTTAATTTTTTTAAATTACAAATAAAATCTATGAGAAAATGAATTTTCTTCATAATTTCCTTGATCGTGAACTTTTTCCATATTTTATAGTTATTCTGCTATTCGGAAGGGATACAAATGCAAAAAATCAATGCACATGATACTCCTTTCGACCGTTCTCGAGTTATAAATGGTGTAACTAACACAACTTTCTTTTATATATATAGATTATGTAAGTTGCAGTCGTAAAAATAAGTAATCAAAGATATAAAAATACTTACCCGCCGCTACAACCGCAATAAAAATTAACCCTCGCATTGCGTATTCACTAATAATCACCGATTAAACCATCTTGCGGGGGAAACATCTATTTATTCTCCAATTATATCTTCATACGATATGCAATCTTATCTACATTTGCGCATGACATTCACAAATTTAAAAATCCTATTAATATTATTAGTAACGCGAAAGTTTGTTAGAATGTATGGATGCATGGATGTTTGTTACTCTTTCACGCAAAAACTACGTAACGGATTTCGATGAAATTTGGCACACTGGTAGATCATGACCTGCATAAATACATAGGCTTATTTTTATCCCGGGATAATATAAAGCGGGACTTTTATCCCCGAAAAACTTTTTAACCCGGACGGAGCCGCGGGAGCTAGTTAGCTAGTTATTTATAATACCATGATTTACATCGTGATATGGCTTCTGTTATTCCCGTTATGACTGAAAAGTCCTAGAAAAATACGTGTTTTTGTTATTGCGTTTTACAACAAAGATTATGAAGCAATAAGTTACAGAAGCGTATACCGATATTGTATACTTTTTGGATCTTATGTATCATCATTTTTACCTTAAAGCCATAGAGTATAATATTGTCTTACCTAGAACTTTTAAATAGATTCCATTTTCTTCTTGCGCGAGCTTTTATATTTTTTTAACTGCTACTGAATGACGAGACGAGCATGCCGCTCGCCTGATAGTAAGCGATATGCCCAACCATAAATAGTAGCAACACCATAAAGAACTTAAAATTACAAAGTACTCCGTGGCATTCCACTGCGATCGTCACCCTGAGACATTAGATGTTAAGTCTCATAATGCCCAGTAATAACGCTGGCTCCAATATCCTTTAAGCCGGAACACAACAGAGCATGCACAGTGCACACTGATGCTTAACGGTAGAAATAGACATTGCGGTGGTACCATCAATACCTTACTCTAATTTAGAGTTTTATTTATTAATTATTACACAAAACTATAACATCAATTACACTTACAACCAATACGATGCTATAAATAAGATATGATATAAGTATATCCTTAATATTGGTAAGGTAGAATTAAGGGACTATTCAGCATTATTAGATACACACACACAAACTCACGCCTTTTTATCCCCGAAGGGGTAGGCAGAGGCGCTTCTAAGTGCACCCACTTTTCGCCGTGCGTATTCCGTTCCATGATGTGATAGGGGTCGAGCATATCGTCATATTATTAGATTAATGAGATTATTAGATAAATTATTATTAGATTAACGTAAGTGCTCCAGTCTTCGACACTTTAAGGTGGTCTGTATATTGTTTAAAATATTAAATACCTTATTTATGTTTAGAATAAAATTGATCAGCTAAAATATAAAGATATATTCTTATCATGCGATAATATTGTAAAAACATGAATAAAATTAAGGTTCCATTACAAAATTCGAATAATAAAACTACTTAAAATTTTGTATGGGTACCTATTACCGACACTAGTGACACCAGTTATTGACACCCCAGTCTTCGACAGTAAGTTTTAATAGCCGGTTATCGGCAATTCATTTATACAATATACAGTCCATTTTTACGACCCCACTGCCCCCTTAACCTAATCTAACCCCTAAAGTTAATAAAAAAATAAAGGCATGTTTATTTCTAAGGTTCCTGATAAAATAGTCTAATCAAAATCTAACCAGGCTTAAACTTTATGGTTATTAAAGGGGCAAAAACATTGATCTTGGATCCATTCAAAGAAAATATTTTTAGACGCCTCCATTTGCAATCAGCCCTGTATTATATACTGCCCACTGCTGAGCACGGGCCTTCTCTACGACTGAAAGGGGTTAGGCCTTAGTCCACCACGCTGGCCTAGTGCGGGTGGGCAGACTTCACATACCCTCGAATTTTTTTTATGGAAAATTCTCAGGTATGTTGGTTTCCTCACGATGTTTTCTTTCACCGTTAAAGCGAACGATAATTGATAAACAATACACACGTTACTTCGAAAAGTCAGAGGTGTGTGCCTTGGGTTTTGAACCTCCGGACATTGTCTCGGCAGACCGTTCCATTCCCAACTAGGCTATCGCCTCCATTTATAACTAACTTTTTAAAAACTTTCATATTATGAAGTGTAGTTTTTATTTTTTAAGCAAAATAAAATTAGATAAATCTCAAAATCGGAGGACTTTAAAATTATACGATTTATTGTAAAAGGCTAGTTTTTCAGAGTTCTATCCAAATATATATAAACTGTCTCGATTAGACTTTTAGGCCCATTATTGGATATGTTCTTCAAATACGACTTTATTTACCCCGAAGGGGTAACAACTAATTTACCAGCCATAATATTTATTGATACAATTGAATGAATTGACTAGACATGCCTTTAGTCGCAGAAGGCAAATCTGTTGGAATTGGAAAAGTGGCAGCCATTTTGAATTTCTTTGTTTTAAGGCCAATTGATTTCAAAATCGATGATAATGATATCCTACCCTTAAAGGATTGAATAAAAAACCCTGTATATTTTCACGATTCAAGATAAAGGCTAATTATATTAATCAAAATTTAATATGGCTCAGTTTGTCCCCAAGTTCCCCTAGAAGGGTTGACTAAAATTCAACAGTAATATTCATTTTTATAGTTCATTGAGTATACTTAGCAAATTACAAAATTGCTTCGGTATTTGTATTTCACCCTATTTTTACCGTCCCACCATGCCCCATCCTTCCCTAAAAGTGTTGAATAAAAAAAAGCCTTCTATTTTCATGTTTCAATATGTTGCATAACTTAAATTGACCAAAATTGAATTTGCATCAGTTGGTCCCCAACTTCCCCTTCAAGAGCAAGTTTTAAAAAATCACCAGTAATATGCATTGTTCGGTTCAAATAGTATCCCTACCACAAATAACATCAAAATCGATTTAGATGTTGCATGCTTACTTTAATCAACCACCAATTCCCCATGTCACCCCCAATAGTTTGTGTAAAAACATAAATATTATGCGTTATTCATTTTCAAAGTATAGGTTATATATAGATAAAATTTCAATATCTTTTATAACAATCTTAATATATATATATCTCGTAACTTAATAAATTAAACTGGTAAATTTTTTATATTTATTTATTTGATAGATAGCTTTTGTCTGATGATTGGCAAATCAGCCTCTATAAATTAGTTTATAATATTTTCTAATGTTTATATTTCAATAAGTGTATATTTGTGCTACCGACCCCTTAACTTTTGTACTGTATTCTATTTGTGAAAACTTTTAAATGGCCTTCTCATATTTATGTTCCTCTAATATTGTTCAATCTAGCTGTAAGTTTTCCGAAAATAAGAAAATAAAATAAAATAAAATAAAATATTGTAACTTTTATAATAATGCTATGGTTTAATCCACTTAAAATATCCACCACAATAATGAGTGTAGAAAAAATCTATCATGATATTTCAAAGATTTATTCATTGTTCATAAATATAATTACACGGATGGCAGTGTATATAATATTGGTATTACTTAAATTTTCTTATAACCCATAAGCAAAGCAAGTACAAGTTATTTTTTACATTATAGTCGTTTTTGAAGTCGGTACTATTTTTTGTTATTTAGTTTAAAATATTCAATTGTTTTTCGATTTAATCCGACGTTTTAAAAGGGGTCAATATCATGTTCAAAGTTTCCGTTACATACATTAGCCAGTTTAGTTATCAGTTCTACTATGGTCCAATAGATGTCACTAAAATAAATAAAATGTTAGTTATTCATTTTTTAGTTGGGTTTTCTATAGAAGCATGTTTTTAATTTTAAAATATTGAATTGTCATCGGTCCTTGATAAGTATGCCAAATTTAGATTTAATCCGACGTTTTGAAAGGGGTCAAACTCATGTTCAAAGTTTCGGTACATACTAACATATGTATGAAGCTAATAAAAGCGTATTAAAATAAAACTTTTTAGGCATTAAAAATAAGTAATTCCACACACATTGTTTCTAACAATTTCGCATATAAAATATTATATCGATTTCAATATGTCACGAAACTGGGTAAAGACAAATTTCTTTTGAAAATCAAATTTGCCAGCAACGAATGGCGCGTGAGTTGAACTTGTGCCAATATTTTATTTAAATCACCCAAAGTTTCCGCGCTCATGCTAGAAGCATTAAATGGTTAAAAGCGCACTCCTTTTTTAGTATATTTGTTCTGGTGGAATCTTGCAAGTCAATTTTGAAGCAGTTATATTGGATACAACTAAATGCTTTGGTAAAGAATGATATAGGTATCGATAGGTTTTACAAGTACGTACCTAAAAAAAGAACGGGTTCCACTCCGGGAGTGCCGGCAGAAGTGAAAACTTGAACATTAACGTTGTGCATTTCTGAATATTTTGGAATGGTTAGGGAATAATTTCGCACGTATTGCTTTATTTATCAGTATAAAAGTACTAGCATTTATGTGGTTATTAATAATTTTTTTTTTATTTTTTTTTTTCTCTTTGGCAAGGCGCGGTTTGCGCATCTGCCAGTGTCAAAGTTTTTGGAAGTTGCATATATAATATTGTTTCTTTGTTATCCTCAGTAGTAGTAGTACTATGTCGAAGTAAAGCAGTGGCTACCTTACCAAGACTTTATCGAGGAGTTTTGGCGGCAACAGAAAAAACACTTGATTAGCACAATTATTTCAATTCACTTCATTTGAGCTCTTTAATAGAACTATATTGGATAATATACCACCATAATTATGCAATATAACACTAAATATCACCAAAATAATGAATTAAAACAAGAGCACCTCATGACACTTCCAAGTTCCCGCCAAAACTCCATTATTATTATTACAATATTTATTTATTGCGCTATCGTAGACAAAAATGACAATTTCACTATTTCTTTATAAATCAAAATTTGAAAAAAGAATGTTACGCTCTTTTGTACTCGTGCCGTAGCTACGCTGGGGAATAAATATAAATGTAGTCATTTAAGAATTATAGCTTCTACGCATTGTGTTTAAGATTCATATTAGTAAGGGATGGTTTTAATGAAGTAAATAAATAAAAAAAATCTCATATAAGAATTATAGCTTCAACGCGTTGTGTTTAAGGTTCATATTAGTAAGGGATGGTTTTAATGAAGTAAATAAATAAAAATATAAACGTTTAAGAATTATAGCTTCTATCCTTTGTATTGAAGGTTTATATTAGCAAGGGATAGTAAAACCTCCTACGCATTCGATCGGGGTCACGTGATCCTGACGCGAGTTTAGCATTTTATACCCATCCCAAAAGTGCTCAACGCCGCTAAAGAAGTTTTCACTTCTAAAATACTCAGTTGCCGCTCGGAGTCAGGAAGTTGGCGGTGTGATACCCCCGTGACTCGGAAAGCACGTAAAGCCGTTGGTTCTGCGCCTGATCTCTCTCCGGTCATATCGGATTGCCGTCTCACTGGACTATGAGAGTGAAGGAATAGCGAGTGCATATAGGTATTAAGCACACCCTTGTGCACTATAATATCTCCTGCGTACCTGGCTGACCTCCGTTGAGATTGGCCGCCGTGGCCGAAACTGGCTAGGAGGATTACGTTTACGTTAATTCCTCGATTTGAGATATGAATTATTTATCTTGGCACTAGTATGCGGCGAACTTCGCTTGAATGAAATTATACCAAACAATAATTAATCAGGCGATACAAGCACTAATAGCTGATAAGGTAATGTAAAAGCAATCTTGTAACTAATTATTCGCAGCGGGGAAATTTGGTATCTAATCCTAATCAGCGTTGATAATAAATGAATTGCCTATATAAATATAAATGCCTAAAACCCTCTCAGTAGTAGAGGAGGCCCGTGTTCAGCAGTGGGCAGTATATAATAGGTACAGGGCTGGTATGGTATGATATATTTATGTAGGCAGTTCGATTTTTTTATGACCGGCACCGACTCCAAAGGTTTATTCATTGCACATAAATATAATCACACGAATGGCAGTGTATATAATATTGGTAGTATTTAAATTTCCTTATAACCCATGAGCAAAGTACAAGTTATTTTTTACATTAGAGTGGTTTTTGAAGTCGGTGCTATTTTTTTTTAATTTTAAGATGTTTTCATTTAATTTCAATAATATCACTTCCAAAGGAAATAAGGTGTTCCATCAAAACCTTTTTAATATAACTATAAAGAATTCCTTGCATAATTTATTCTTGGCCTCACTAAATGATGCAATGTATTAAAATTTTACGAAAACCACGATTAGAATTGAAACAACAAAATATTTGTATTTATTTATTTGACTAGCCAACAATTGTTGACACTTTACACCTTTAGGGAGCGTGCACGAACTATAGGGGGCAGCACAAAATCGACACAAGAGCCACAGGTGGATAAAAAAAGAGACTAGAACTAGAACAATAATTTGTTTATATATTCTTTTAATAATATATGTGTTCGAGCCGAATGTTATTAATACCCAGCGTGTCCAGAATATGCTTTTTTTAGATGGGAGCTAGTTATTAAAGCAAAATTAGGAGGTTATGTTCCCGGAGGTTAAGTTATTATCTTCCAAACATGTTTATTTTCATAAATGACGTAACGAACCATTTCTAAATGCTTTTGGAACTCATAATTTTGTATGTTTTATACAGCTTTTATTATTTTTGTTGATTTTCACATAACCATGGCATGTAAGTACTTAGGTTATATTCTTGGGAACATTATATAATTTCACATAATTTGATTTATTTATTTTTATGTTTTGGAATATCCAGATACACAGCGATACATTATCAACAATCTAAATGTTATTTTTCATCCTTTTAATGAATATTGTACGTCAATGCCAAGTATCGATGGGCTGAAAATGAGCCAGATTGCGCCACTAGATGGCAGTGCTTACGACGTACACGTTCCCTATACTATTTCATAACGGAAACTGTCAATATCTTATTTTATCTCGGTAATTTACACCAATGGGAAATAATGGTTTTTTTTTATCTGATTCTTTAAGTAGATGTCGCTGGCGTCTACTGTGTTTTAGGGACTTTAGTAACGGCAAAGGCTCTTCACGCGGGCAAAGCCGCGAGCAACATCTAGTAGCTTGTGGGTGACTCATGTCACCACTTACATTAATTTAGTACACACACAAAAATAACACATAAAACATAACACACAAACAAAAACTATTTACAAAATTATAATAAAGAAAAATAAAAACAAAAATTATTATCAACGTACGGACAAATAAATATTAATATTAAAATAAAATTTCATATAGATAACCCGATCTTGTTTTTATAGTTAAACGAGTAGCATTCTATTGTGCGCATCGGCTACCTGCCGCGTGACGTCAATTTGGGTCAGTCCTTCGTTGACCGCTGTATGCGTACACGCAGTACAACTGGAGCACAGTCGTAACGCTACCGCTATACGATACACCTGTGTTGCTTAACGCTAGCTATTAGTTCTATCGCTTCGTAATACTGTACCTTCTGTTTCGCGCTATAAACTTTCTATCGCTGTCCTGACTTTCTGCTCTCTCTCCTTCTATCTTATATGTATGGTGTTAATTGTGTAGTGTACTTATTAAATCTATCGTGGACTGAACTTTGAACTTTTACTTCTCTACTCTTCTTATTTCCGCTATCAACTATACTACACATATCCATCCCATCATCCATAAGCTTATAATTGCAACTATTTCTTACAGGCTAGTTCCTCACCCTTATTTTTTTGTAGACTCTTAAAATCGTATGTTACTATCAAGAATTTAATACTAAAAGTTGAGGCCACACTCCAGACATCTTTATGAAAACAAAAATTCTAGTAGAGTAACCTCTACTAAACCATTCGTATATTTCTAGGCAAGACTGTTTGAATTAAAAGAGAAAATGTGAGACTTTAAAGAGTGAGATAACAATAAATATCTTTTCTTTAGTTACGTATTTTATATGGTCACCTCGTGTTCGCTCAACATCGCGTCAGGTGGCGCACCCATCAGATAAGTAGTTAACAACAAGCTTTTTTAGTTTTATCATTATATGGATACAATTATCGTAATACAAACAAATCAAGGTAGAAATTAAAGATAATGTAATATCAGTATATTGTTTAATCATTCAATAAATCAGAATTCAAGTGTTGTCAATCAGTTTAGAAAGGATATCTTCTGTCAGTGTCGAGACGGTACAGGCCGGTTCTGGAAATAATAGACTTATCACTTATTGTGTTATTGATGAAGATTATCAACCAACTAATTGTAACTGCAGACTCTCATAAGTAATATTAAATTAAATTAAAGCGGCGATAGCCTAGTTGGGAATGGAACGGTCTGCCGAGACAATGTCCGGAGGTTCGAAACCCAAGGCACACACCTCTGACTTTTCGTAGTTATGTGTGTATTGTTTATCAATTATCGTTCGCTTTAACGGTGAAGGAAAACATCGTGAGGAAACCTACATACCTGAGAATTCTCGATAAGAATTTCGAGGGTATGTGAAGTCTGCCAATCCGCACTAGGCCAGCGTGGTGGACTAAGACCTAAGCCCTCTCTGTAGTAGAGGAGGCCTGTGCTCAGCAGTGGGCAGTATATAATATAGGGCTGGTATGATGATTATGATGATGATGATGAGTAATATTATGGATGCGAAAGTGTTTTTGTTGATATATTTATTAATAATACTAATTTGAACTCCTCAGAAAAAGAAGCACTCAAGGACACATTCATTGACAGAACATTTTCAACAAGTTATATAATACATTATGCCGTCTACTCACCCGAATTTCCTCAAATTATCGTTGCCCATACGGAGCTGTTGACCTCTGCAGTTATTCAAAGTAATTTGAAGATTGCTTGAGCATTGGTTTCCAACCAAATGGTTGTAGGTGACGGTGGCAGCGAAGAGCTCCCACGCGCGGTTGTGGTTACAAATGTTGGTGAGGCACCCAGGTTGTGAGATGCCGCCATTGGGGAAAAAGTCTGCGTTCGCAACAGCTGAGCCGATGCCGAGCCCGCCAACAGTGTATCCACCATCAGTGTGGATGGCTTCAACGTACACACCATCGTAAAGGTTGAGACTATTGGAGTTGGAACTCCAAAGAGGGCCGGCGGGGTCCAGACCTTTACAAAACAAGCATCAAATTTTATAAATATTCATTTATATCAATTCATTGCACGGAAGTTCCTTTTAGGTTATCGTTTAAAAATCTGGAAGGCCAAGGAACTGTTAATCAAAAAACGGTTAGGTCATTATAATAAGTAGACTTTGCATTAGTAATACCTGTAACACGGGCAACTCTTCCACCAAGTTGACGTCCAGCGTTTCCGACCAAGTGAGCGCCCAAGCTAAATCCGACAAGATGCATCGAGTTGAATGGTGCGCCAGTGATCTGGTTGACGAAGGCCAAGAATTGGCCCAAGCCTTGGCCGACGGCAGGAACTCCTCTCACTGCCGTAACGTAGTCAGAAATGGCAAGGCGTCTCCAGTCCAGAACAATCACGTTCGTTTCGAGCTTCTGAAGATAAGCTAGAGACAAAGTATTAATGAAAATCGATTAATCGATTAAATCGATTTGTATAAATGCATATGGATTATATAATTATGTACATAAAAATCTGTTTATTGTTTAATTCTATTTTGATGAACATGATCGGCGGTGTATCTTTTTATATTAAACGTATTATTTCCAACATACTAATAAACTTGAAAGTTTTTTAATTTCAACCTAGCCATTTTATAATTATAAAAACGACAGTTTTAACAGTTAGTTTCACATGTGATGGGACTTTACCCCGAAATAAGATATACAATCTATCCATATAATAAAGCAGTAGAACCCGGTGTGTCTGTACATTAAAAGAAAAATAATGAAAAAGTAAGGGGACGATTAAAGAAGAGTAATAGAACACAAATAACCGAATTTTACAATTCTTTTATGTCTGTCTGTCCATCTGTCTGTTTGTTTGTTACTACACATCTCCGAAACTGAAGAATGGAATTCGATGAAATTTAGTATGGAGATAGTTTGAGATCTTCGGAAGAACATAAGTTTTTATCCCGGGAAAATATAAACCCGTACTTTTATTCCAGAAAAACTTGTACACGCGGGCGGGGCCGCGAGCAAAAGCTTGCGGCGTGAGGCGCCGCAGGTAGATAGAGAAAGAAGAGAAACTCAGGGTTTTAGGTTCGTGGTACGAGCTTTATTTTGCACCTCCGCGTTACACTCGGTACGGTTTGCTGGTGGTATGCAAACGAGTCACTGGCCTGCGGAGACTCCGATTCAGGCGAACGGCACGGCGCTGATGCACGTGGCTAGCTCCGGCGGCAGCTCGCCGGGCAGATGGTAGCACGTGGTCTGCGCAGCGGTGGTGAGGTGGTCGGGGTTAGCACACCCGACTGCGATGGTAGTGGTGAGCACGTGGTCGGGGTCAGCACCCGCGACGACGGTGCACACGTGGCCGGGGTCAGCACCCGCGACGACGATGGTGGTGTGCACGTGGCGGAGTCAGCACTCCGCACCGTGGAGAAGGCGGTCAGCACGTGGCTGGGATCGGGGGTCAGCACTCCCGACGCCAGCGGAGCATGGAGTCAGCACTCCACGCCGTACCATAGAAACCTGGAATCAGAATCCCAGCGGGTCGGAATGCAAGCTAGGCTTACATTCCGCGCCAGTGACTCGTGATAGCTCACGAGCCCAGATGCACAGAATACCTGGAAGCGGTTAGTAGTCGTTGGCACACTCACCCCAGCGGGAACAACGGTATGCGTGGCAACACGCAGTTAGTTGGTAGTGTTGCTACGGCGAAGAAGATTATAGAAAAAGGGCGCGCGTGACATTGCACGCTTATTTATACGAGCGCCGTTCAGACGTACGTCAAAACTAGTGACAGTTTAACCAGCCAATACGATACATTAACAGTTTCTATTGGTAGTTAAACTGACTTAAACGATAACGTTTACGAAGAGAGTTAACGTTCCTAGCAACGTTACAGTACCCCGCCGAAAAGACCAGGATTTTACTTATAACTGAATATAAGTAAAATCCGTCTGTCTACCTAGCATTCATGTTATTTCACCCATTCATTCCATCCTCTAACATACATCTTTCTAACAAACTGTCTAGCATCAAAATATATGACCCGAGACCCTATCTAACAGAAAGTACTTTATAGTATTAAAGGACTCTCCTAAAACAACAAAAAGAATAATTGTATCATACTACATTATTCAAAATACCAAGTAGAAGGTGTTATTAAAATGGCAAGAGATATTATGTATGTTGCACAGTTGTAGTGTAGTGAAGTTAATTAGTTAAATGTTTGTATAAGTTATAGTAATATAATGTAGTTAAGTGTATAGTTTAGTTAAGTGTATAATTTAGTTTATTAGTAAAAATATGGGTTGTTAAATAAGAGTTTAATAATTTAAATTGTATATAAGATTTGTAGAATGTATAGTTTAACATTTATAATTAGTCAGTTTCAAGTCTTTGATATGCCAGGTACCAAGTGGATTACCATTCATATCAGCTAAATCATACACTAGAGGTGATTTTTTACAAATAATTTTACATTTAATAAATTTAGGAGCAAGTTTTTTACTAAAATGTTTATCTTTATCACTTTGATAAAACGTTTTTCTCCAAACTACATCACCAACATTAAATTCTGCAGATTTCTTTCGCAAGTTATAGTTAGCACTATTCCTCTTATGAGCTTGCAAAAGTAAAGACTGTACTTTGTTAAATATATTAGATAGTACGCCTAAGTTTTCAGCATAATGATCTCTAGGTATGTAAACAATGTCCTGATCCACGTTAATGTCTAAGTAGTGTGAACCACAAGTAACTAGTTCACGACCATGCACTAGGAATGAGGGAGTGTAGCCAGTCACCTCATTAACAGAGTTGTTAATAGCAAACTGTATTTTGGGAATCAAGAGATCCCATACACGCTGATCATTTTCAATAAAGGTGGAAATAGCGGTCATGATAGTTTTGTTATAGCGTTCGACAGTGTTTACATGAGGAGTATATTTAGGTGTATAGTGTATGTTAGGAACTTTGTACTTTTCTAACATCTGTTTTAAAGTGGAGCTAATAAATTGCCTTCCATTATCCATAAGAATGGTTGATGGAATGCCATGTACAAGGAAAACATTTTCTTCTAGGATTTTAGTTATAATTTCCGCGGTAGCGCGTTTTAAGGGAAAAAGTAAACAATATTTAGAAAAACAACAAGTCACAACAAAAATATAACAATTTTGCTTTCTAGTACAAGGTAGAGGTCCAATAAGATCTATACTTAACATTTGAAATGGTCTGGAACATGACTTAGGTCTGCCCATTTCACCCAAAGTGGAGTGGTTTTGATGTTTGTGAGAAATACAAATATCGCAAGAAGAAACAAAATCGACTACACTAGCATGCATGCCTGGCCAGTAGTATTTTTGTGCCAGCCTTCTGTACGTTTTGAAAATACCAAGATGTCCAGCTAAAGGGTTACTATGGTTTTCAAAAATAATAGGGGACCGAAGTTGTTGAGGTACAACTTCCTTCCATTCAAATTCAGAATTTAAAACACATTTAGATTTCATAAAACGATAAAGACGATTATTTTTTATAATATAGTTAGGAAATGAGGTTGGAGAATTTTGACAACCGTGAAAGATATTTAGGTACCATTCATCAGTTGTATTTGTAGCATTTAAAGAAGTATCTATAGTACTAAGCTGAATAGGACACGAACGAGACAATGCATCAGGAATAACATTATCCGCACCTCTACGGTGTTTGATGTCAAATGAAAATGCAGAGAGACGGACACCCCAGCGAGCAAGCCGTCCTGTAGGGTTGTTAAGGTTTAGAAACCATTTTAGAGCTGAGTGATCTGTGTAGACAGTAAATTTTTTACCAGTTTCTAGGTAACATCTCCAGTGTTCTAATGCAACTACGACTGCTAAAGCTTCGCGTTCAGTAATGCTGTAGTTACGCTCCTGTGGAGACAGTGATTTACTCATATAGGCAATAGGATGTTCTACGCCATCAGTAGTTTGTGTGAGTAAAGCACCGACGCCATAGTCGCTAGCATCTGTGTGAACGTCGAAGGGCAGATCATAATTAGGACACGACAATATGGGAGCTTGAACGAGACAATCCTTTAGTTTAGCAAAAGACTCTTCCGCCTCTTTAGACCAAATGAAGGGTTTAGCCTTCTTACTTGTAGAAGTAAGTTTATTGAGGGGTCCAGCAATTGAACTAAAGTTTGGAACAAACCTACGATACCAAGATGCAGTGCCTAGAAAACGTTTGACCTCCTTAGGGTTGGTCGGTACAGGAAAATTCAGAATGGCATCGACTTTTCCAGGATCGACTTGTAGACCATTCGAATTAACAATATAACCTAAATACTTAAGTTCAGTGCGAAAAAATTGTGATTTAGAAAAATTAATAGTTAAATTAGCAGATTTTAATTTATTATGGACTCTTAAAAGCATAGACATGTGATGATCAAAATTAGGTGAAACAACAATAATATCGTCCAAGAAAACGAAAACACAATTCTCAAATTCAGGCCCATAAAATAAGATATCAACTAACCGTTGTTGAGTAGCAGGCGCGTTAGTAAGGCCAAACGGAGTAGTTACGAACCTGAACGAACCGCGTGATGGAATATAAAATGCTGTTTTATCGCGATCACACTCTTGAATAGGTATTTGCCAAAAAGCTTTCGATAGATCAATAGAACTTAAATAACAAGCATTACTCAAATTATCCAAAATTTCTGACATGTACGGTAATTTATAGGCATCTTTTTTAGTAACAGAATTTAATTTAAGACTGTCTAAACAAAATCTCAATTTACCATCTTTTTTAGGGGTTAGTAAAACAGGTGAACACCAAGGACTCTCACAAGGTTCTACAACACCAAGCGCTAACATATCATCCAGCTCGTTACATAACACGCGTTGTTTTTCCGGAGAAAGTCTGTAGTAACGTTGTCTAATAGGCGGGAAAAAAGTTCAGACATTATAGATAGATAAATAGTTATATTTTCAGATTCGTCCTGTGTACGGTTGCGAATTTCTGAAACTAGGCGATAGTCGTAATCGAATTGACCAAAATCCTCAATTAACAATTTAGATAATTGGTCCCAGTCATTTATTTTATTTTTTATGCTGCGGAACCATCGAATTTCAATAGTCTAAAATCAGACATACGAATGCGCTCGCATAAATAAGGTGCAACTTGACTATTATCGACCGATGTGGGTAGATTAGAATCAACACTCGAGTTCAATTTGTTGAGTTTATTAACTAAAATGTTATAGTCACTTAGGATTGTATGCAATAATTTTTTGTAATCGGAAGTGAGAGGTTTGATTCTACGAATTCTATGATAAATATGATTGGATAAAGCACTACTACGTTTAAAAATATTCGATTCAAATTTATTTTCTAAGTTTAGAATTTTAGAATTTAATTCAGCAAGGGATAATTTTAGATTATTAAAATCAGTATCAATATCGAGACCAGACTCATCGATATCTTCGGAGGGATATAAAATTGAAAGCTTATGTATTTGCTTCCGCAATTGTAATACGGTATTACCCGGATCTTCACCACGGATAATAACCTCATAGCTTAGTTCGTTTTTATTTAGTAGAAAGAAGGTAATCGGGTGAGTGCCCATTATAGAAAATAAATGGATTAGTGACACGAAAGAACAAATAAAATTTTTGATAAAATAATATGGGAGGGTAGTCGGACAAAAATTGCGAACAATGCACTAGAACATGATACCGTTATAATTTAGATCTTTTAAACACTTAACACTTTCACTTATTAAAGAAATTGACTCACCTGTTCGCAATTAGTGTTACCGTTCGCTTATACAGTGTAGACTGTGCAACGGGACTGTGAGGAGTACCGAGCAGTAATTTGGAGATGCAAAAACCCACGTAAACCTAAGTTAGGCGCCACTGCGGCGTGAGGCGCCGCAGGTAGATAGAGAAAGAAGAGAAACTCAGGGTTTTAGGTTCGTGGTACGAGCTTTATTTTGCACCTCCGCGTTACACTCGGTACGGTTTGCTGGTGGTATGCAAACGAGTCACTGGCCTGCGGAGACTCCGATTCAGGCGAACGGCACGGCGCTGATGCACGTGGCTAGCTCCGGCGGCAGCTCGCCGGGCAGATGGTAGCACGTGGTCTGCGCAGCGGTGGTGAGGTGGTCGGGGTTAGCACACCCGACTGCGATGGTAGTGGTGAGCACGTGGTCGGGGTCAGCACCCGCGACGACGGTGCACACGTGGCCGGGGTCAGCACCCGCGACGACGATGGTGGTGTGCACGTGGCGGAGTCAGCACTCCGCACCGTGGAGAAGGCGGTCAGCACGTGGCTGGGATCGGGGGTCAGCACTCCCGACGCCAGCGGAGCATGGAGTCAGCACTCCACGCCGTACCATAGAAACCTGGAATCAGAATCCCAGCGGGTCGGAATGCAAGCTAGGCTTACATTCCGCGCCAGTGACTCGTGATAGCTCACGAGCCCAGATGCACAGAATACCTGGAAGCGGTTAGTAGTCGTTGGCACACTCACCCCAGCGGGAACAACGGTATGCGTGGCAACACGCAGTTAGTTGGTAGTGTTGCTACGGCGAAGAAGATTATAGAAAAAGGGCGCGCGTGACATTGCACGCTTATTTATACGAGCGCCGTTCAGACGTACGTCAAAACTAGTGACAGTTTAACCAGCCAATACGATACATTAACAGTTTCTATTGGTAGTTAAACTGACTTAAACGATAACGTTTACGAAGAGAGTTAACGTTCCTAGCAACGTTACAAGCTAGTATTGAATATTAACGAATATCAATAACTATATACTTACCATCTCTGATCAGTGGATTGAGGTTAGCGTTTTGGTTGCCAAGCCAACCGTGAGCGATTACGACGGTGGGATGGTTAGGGTTGAAGTTTGAATTCCTAATAGAGTTAGCATCGTTGATGACGAGGGTCTGCGGGGAGGTAGGGTTTCGCCTAAAAGGAAAAATAAACACACATTTAAATTTAAAAGAAAATTAACGACAATATTATATTGTTTGTTATTTTTGAGATAAAATTTGTTAACGCAAAAATATTGAGGCTTAAAAATATTTGGAGACATCAACTATATCTAGGATTAATATTGTTTGATGCCAACGATTGAACTACAGGCGGATTATGTCTGTAAATGATATTGTTATTTGCTTTGAGTTTAGTTTTCAGGACTTATTAATTTCTGCGCTTGTAATAATATTTAAGATGTCAATAGTGATTATTCCAGAAGAAACTTAAATACTCCACATTATTGACACTAGATATCTTTTAAGAGGCTATGTCGAAAAATTTAAGGTTATTTAAATTCAAATTTCTCGTAAAGTACTAAGATCGGAAGTTTGATTTTTGGGTATGTGTAAATTGAACATATAACTCAATGATTTTCGAAAGCCAAAACACAATTACTACAAATTTTCTCGATAGAAAAAAAATCCAAAGTTACCTCTGATATTTTCTTTAAACACGCTTTATCTCTAAATGGTGTAATATATACATTCGTAACTTGATTTAAATACAAGAACTCAATATTTTTTAAGGTCACAAAAAGACGCAATCAAACTAAATTGAATAGTATAATCACAATTAAAAGAAAATTGGTTTGGCGCTTACGCCATTTCATTTCGGCATACGAGTGCGCTTCCCGTCTCTTCCTCTCATCCGCGACGGCTAAATACGCCATCACTGTCATGGGAGTGGCCCGTGCCGACTTCAGTCGCCCGGAATCTTTACTGACGACGGACGTGCGCTCGACATTTTTGGGCGCCTTCAAAGTTCAAATTACCCGTTTGGTATAGGGATGCGGCCGCGCTGCCGCCGTGACCCGCGCGGCAAATTTGAAAGTGCCCTTCAAATTCTATTTTACAGTATATCCAGCTCACGTCCGTGTGTCAATATAAAATTATAGGCTCTATTAGATCTATGAGATAGGTAGCAAGCGTAATTATTACATCCTTTCACCTTTGTAAATTATTTCTTTTCGGAGACCTACTTTAGTTATAATGCGTGATCGGTACGACTACCGCGCTCCCGGTCCCGGGTTCGAATCCCTGAACGAAAAAAAAATGACATTGGGCTTTTTTGTATTATTATTTATATTTCGTAATCCAGAGCTAGGGACGCGTAATACCTGGAATGCCATGCTGGGCCAATTTTGCGTAAATGACGCTTGCGTGCCGGTCATACATTTGAAAAATTCGGATTTTGGGTGCAAAGGCTGTTCAAATTTTTACACCATAAAATTATTTTAGTATGAATTTTTATATTACTTATTTATTTATTTATTATGGATCAATAGTCACTAAAATATTCAGAGCCAATGTTAGAATTGGTATACACGGCCGCCATTTTGAATTTCTTTGTTTTAAAGCCAATCGACCTCAAAATCGATTTTTGGGTATAACTTTGGTTACAAAAGACTGATCCAATGTCAGAATTGAATTAAGTGGCCGCCATTTTGAATTTCTTTGTTTTAAGGCCCATCGACCTCAAAATCGATTTCTGGGTATAACTTTGGTTACTAAAGACTGATCCAATGTCAGAATTGAATTAAGTGGCCGCCATTTTGAATTTCTTTGTTTTAAGGCAAATCGGCCACAAAATCGATATCTGGCTATAACTTTAGTTGCCTAAGACTAATTCAATTTCAGAATTGAAAAAAGTGGCCGCCATTTTGAATTTCTTCATTTTAAGGCCAATTGGCCACAAAATCGATATCTGGCTATAACTTTAGTTGCCTAAGACTAATCCAATGTCCGAATTGAAAAAAGTGGCCGCCATTTTGAATTTATTTGTTTTTAAGGCCAGGGCACGGCGCAGCGTCGGCCGTCCACCTGCAAGGTCACATAGATTTTAAAGCCAATAAATAGCCCTTAAAACAAGAAATATCTAAATGGTGGCCAATTTTTTTAATTCTAACATTAGACCTGCCTCTTGTACACAAAACAATGCCCAGATATCGATTTTGAGGTCGATTGGCCTTAAAACAAAGAAATTTAAAATGGCGGCTACTTTTTCAATTGTGACATTAGATCAGTCTTTAGTAACTAAAGTTATACACAGATATCGATTTTGAGGTCGGTTAGCCTTAAAACAAAGAAATTAAAAATGGCGGTAACTTTTTCAATTCTGACATTGGATCAGTCTCACTATGTCGGCCACTTTTCTCAATTCTAACATTATCTAAGTCAAGATCTTGCTTTCAACGGCAAGCCAAAAATAGCGAAAGAAGAAACAACCTGTAGATGTTCAGTTTGATATATATTTTGCAGAAATCGGCCCGAGCGGACATGTACGCTCTCAAATTCAAGATGGCAGTCACTTTTTTGGCATTAGGCTCACCCTCTGGGGCCAAAGTATGCCTAGATAACAATTTTGAGGTCAATAGGTATAAAATCGGATCTGACCTTTGTAACCAAAGACGCAAAAGTATCGATTTTAAAGCGAATTGGCCTTAAAAATTAAAACAACATGGCAGCCACTTATTCCACCTTGTACATTAGACACATGTTTTATAGTCCAAAATTTGGCCAGGTATGGATTTTGAAGCTAATTGGTTCTTAAATAAAAATGTTCTAGATTGGTAACGGCCACCTTCACCATTACAAACATTTATACCCTATCTAGTGACCATTGAACCATTATAATGTTTTCAAACTTCATATCAAACTAATTTTATGGTGTAAAAATTTCGAACACCTTTACACCCAAAATTTGATTTTGTATGGCGGCACTGAAGAGTGAAGCATCCTTTAGACCCGGCAAAACCCGGTAAAATAGACCCGGAATTCCAGGGAAGAGGTAGCATAGTGACTGACTTGTCGAGAGTCAAGACTACCTCAATGTCGTAACTCGTAGCTGTATTGCGTGCTCGGTACGGCCTCCGCGCTGAGGTCCCGGGTTTGAATCCAGAGTCAGGCCGTAAAATAGTGACTGCATTTTTTGTATTATTATTTATTTTGTGTCAATCAAAGCTAGGAAAGCCTACAAAAATAAATCAAAACGATGCAAAATATAATTTAAAATGTATTATAGAATTTTCATACTGCTCTGTTTTTTATATACCTACGTACGTCCGTGACCTATTTACCACCATACCAAAATTTACCGAGAAAGTGAATAATACTTTCGATGAGTTTAAATAACTTACAATGTCATTTTACATAATGTTCAAGTAATTAGGTAGTATAGTGACATAATAATGATTCTATAGGCGAATTAAAATAAATTACATGTTTTATAAGTTATAAAACATAGAATTTATTGGAAATTTTAACTATAATATTTATAACGCAGCTGTGTATTTGCATTTGGAATGACGATCTTTTCGCGGGCTTGAGCGCAACGACCTGATGCGATGGCGGTGCGACGCGCGCGATCTGTCGCAGCGGGTCGGCGGGGCGCCTCGCACTGGAAATACGCTAAGCCACGCCCATCACCGTCCGATATTTTTTCGACATAGCCCCTTAAACGGTTTATATAATCTAACTTAGGCAAAATCAGTTTTTATGAACATTGATACAAAATATATTTTCGCCTTTATTTACCTCGTGTATAGTAGATACACGTTGTTGGCGGGGTTTCTGGAGATCTCATTCAGGAGTTCATGATCAGGTTCTGCTTCGAGATCCACGTCGTGCATTATACCATCTCCGTCCGGAAATCTTATGAATCGTTCATACACAAACTCCGGTTCATTTTGCTCTATGGGCACTGCATACGCAGTGTATGCTGAAAGTATTTTTAATCCTGTTACAGTTGTTCACATAGCGTTACTATTATTTCCTACGGTATGTTTGATTTATTGATACTAATTTATTAGGTACAGTATATTGTATTGAGATTGGCTTTATGGTGGGGGACTTATCAATTTTTTTAAATGATCTGAGCTTACATTTTTCTGTTATCTAATGCTTAGATAACAACAGATATTTGTGGTTTTGTCATACAAAGTGAATTTTAATCGTTGAATTTACTTTGTATACTGACGTTTATGTTACTATTATGTAAGTTGCAGTCACAATCAAATATATAAAAATATTTACCCGCGGCTATAACCGCAATGAAAATAAACCCTCGCATAGCGTGTTCACTAATAATCACCGATTAAACTATCTTGCGGGGGAAACATCTATTTATTCTTCAATTATATCTTCATACGATACACAATCTTATCTACATTTGCGCACGACATTCACAAATCTCAACAAAAACCTTAAAAATAATATTGTATAAGATCATGATTTACATCGTGATACTAGCTTCTGTTATTCACGTTATGATTTAAAAGTTCTAGAAAAATACGTGTTTTTGCTATTGCGTTATACAACAAAGATTATGAAACAATAAGTTATCGAAGCGTATACCGATAAGGTGCGTTGGGGTAAGATCGTAGTAGGGATAACATCGGATAAATCGAATAACTTGCTATTATGTTATGATTTTTGTTTTCTGGCAACATTGCCTGCGGCGCCATCTTGTTCCTCACGTCCTGCCAGTTTGCGCGATTGATTCCGACAAGTAGGACCTGTTTAAGGTGCCAATAAGTAGTACAACTATAATTCGCCGTTCCCCTGAAGATCCGAACTATCCCCATGCAAGAATTTGTTTAATTTTAAATGAGTATTTACGGTTTTTAATAGATTTTCGAACTATGTGGTACTATACAGTAAATATGCTTGGGGTTTGTTTATTAAAACTTTTCGTAACAAGTCTGGTTGCTGAGATCCTATCTTAACCCGTTAAATTATTTACCGTTTAAGAACGGACTATACACCTCATAGTCACCAATTTGGACCCAAAATGTATGCAATTTTGTTTGTGAGGGGTAAGATCGGATGCTTAAAACTTTTTAACAAACAAACTTTGCTACTAAAAATATTTTAAGGTATTTATTTAATATTTCGAATTTGTAACAATTACGTCAACGCTCGGAATGTACTCTTTCCATTGATTTTAGAATCCCCTTAAGAATTAAGGTTTTAGAAGATAGCCCGAACTATACCTGTGATAGTATACTGTTTTTACTGGTGGTAGGACTCTTATATGTAAGAGTTTGTCTGGGTGAGTACCACCGCAATGTCTATTTCTACCGCCAAGCAACAGTGTGCAGGCACTGTTGTGTTTCGGTTTGAAGGACATTGTAGCCAGTGTAACTACAGGACATAATGAGACTTAACATCTTATGTCTCAGGATGATATGTATTTATATATTATGTATTTTATATATTATTATTAGGTTTTATATATTTATATTGTATTCGTTATCATGTTTATTAAGTGTATTTGTGTTGCGTACTTTTATATTTATGCTTTTTTAACATGTCTTTTTTTTTTCTCTTTCTCATATTATGTTATATCTTTATTTATTACACCTACCTGTATTGTTTATCTCTGCATCACCCTAAGGTTGACTGGTAGAGAATGCCATTCGGCATTAAGTCCGCCTTTATACATTATTGTATAAAATTAATAAATAAATAAATAAATGACGAGCGCAGTGGGATGCCACACAGTACTTTGTAACTCAAGGTGCTGGATGGTGTTGCTACTGTTAATGGGTGGTCGTATCGCTTACCATCAGGCGAACGGCATGCTCGCCTCGTCATTTCATGCCATAAAAAAAAAAGTTCCTATCTTTCCCCCACATTTATAAAAGTATGGTAGCCTTTCAAAGCCTCGTAGAATATTAATCGTAGAATATCAAAAAATAGCACCGACTTCAAAACCCACTATAAGGAAATAAATTACTTGTGCTTTGCTTATGGGTTATAAGGAAATTTTAATAATACCAATATTATATACACTGCCATTCGTGTGATTACATTAATGTACAATGGAGGAGGTACATTAATGGAGTTTGGAGAAAGTCGCGGGTCGAGCAGTGGGGGGCTGCTCTTTCCAATTTAAGCGACTCCGAGGTGGACGATAATGCGGGTGGTCGGTCTCCCGTTGTCGTAGACGCCAAAGGCGTCCTTTAGAATTCGGGGGCATCTTAGCCCCCCCTTGTATAGAGAGGGGCCGCAACGGCATCGCGCAGGGACGGTCTCGTGCAGCTATCTTAGTGCAATAAGGTACCCCGGGGCCGTCCCGTATGCGCCGAAGAAGGCCACCGCGGGTTTTGGTTGGTATGCCGGTGTAGAGTGTACATAGTATTAGGGACTCGGTCCAATTCTCGCTCGGATGATGCCATACTCCCGACTGTCAACATTGGGCTGTAAGAGTGTGAGAAACCGACATAACCATTCCACTCACCCCCCAGTGGTGGTAGCGATAACGCGTTTTTGCCCCGCAAAAAAAAAGGGCCGGTCCCGTGCAGCTATCTTAGTGCAACAAGATACCTCGGGGCTGTCCCGTATGCGCCGAAGAAGGCCACCGCGGGTTTTTGTTGTTATGCCGGTGTAGGGTGTACATGGGGTTAGGGACTCGGCCCAATACTCGCTCGGATGAAGCTTTACTCCGGAGTGTCGACATTGGGCCGTAAGACCGGTGAAACCAACATAACCATTCCACTGACCCCCCGGTGGTGGTAGCGATAACGCGGTTTTTTCCCCGCGAAAAAAAAAAGGTGCCGAATCATATGAAGCGGCTGGTTCTTTGCAGTTCGATACTAAGTAGTAACTATGGTGGTTTTCGTAACGGTCAGTGCTTAGTTAAGCGTTTACTATTTTAATTCGGCTTTTAGCTTGAGATCATGTTCAGGTGGTTACTAAATAAGTCGAGTATAGTTGATGGATATTTTTTATCTGATTCTTTAATTAGATGGCGTTGGCGTCTACTGTGTTTTAGGGACTTTAGTAGAGGCAAAGGCTTGTCACGCGGGCAAAGTCGGGAGCAACATCTAGTAACTTAGGTATAAGTGAAACTATTTCTTACAGGCTAGTTCCTCATGCTTATTTTTTTGGTAGACTCTTAAAACCGTATCTTACTATCAAGAATTTAATAATAAAAGTTGATGCCACACTCCAAACATTTCTATGAACACAAAAATTCTAGATGAGTAACCTCTAGTAAACCACTTGTATCTTTATAGACAAGACTGATTTAATTAAAATGGAAAGAGAAAATGTGAGACTCGTAAAGAGTGAGACAACAATAAATTTATTTTCTTTAGTTACGTATTTTGTGTGGTTACCTCGTGTTCGCTCAACATCGCGTCAGGTGGCGCACCCATCAGAAATGTAATTAACAACAAGCTTTTTTAGTTCAAACAAATCAAGGTAGAAATTAAAGATATTGTAATATCAGTATATTATTTAATAATTAATGCTTCAAATAAATCAGAATTCAAGTATTATCAATCAGTTTAGAAAGGATATCTTCTTCCAGTGTCGAGACGGTACAGGCCGGTTCTGCAAATAATAGACCTATCAGTATTTGTGTTATTGATGAAGATTATCAACCAACTAATTCTAACTTAACACTGTCATGAGTAATATTATGGATGCGAAAGTGTTTTTGTTAATGTACAGGATATATTTAATAATAAAAATATTATGAATTCCTCAGAAAAAGAAGCACTCAAGGCACATTAATTGACAAATAGAACATTTTTTACGGGTGGTAGGTCTCTCATATCTAAGAGTCCGTCTGGGTGGGTACCACCGCAATGTCTGTTTCTACCGCCAAGCAGCAGTGTGCATGCACTGTTGTGTTTCGGTTTGAAGGACATTGTAGCCAGTGTAACTACTGGACATAATGAGACTTAACATCTTATGTCTCAGGTTGGCGAGCGCAGTGGAATGCCACACGGTACTTAGTTACTCAAGGTGCTGAATGGTGTTTCTACTGTTTATGGGTGGTCGTATCGCTTACCATCAGGTGAACGGCATGCTCGTATCGTCATTCAAAGCAATAAAAAAAATAATCAACAAATTAGGTCTACATAATACGCGGTTGCGGACGACAACTTAGACACTTTCCGCCCGAGAAAGCCCGCAGCCGTCCCAAATGCGCCGAAGATGGCCACCGCAGAATCTTAGTTGGTATGCCGTGCGTGTATATAGCGTTAGGGACTCGGCCCGGCGGTCGCCCGTCATTTTTCCAGGTGGCTCAACGTCGGCTAGTAAGGCACGGTGAACCCAACATAGCCGCTCAGCCCCCCAGGAAGCTTGGGCGGTAGTAATAACGTTCTTTCTCCGCGAAACTAAAAAAACTGTCTACATAATACATTATGCCGTCCACTGACCCGAATTTCCTCAAATCATCGTTGCCCATATGGAACTGTGGACCTCGGCAGGTATTCATAGTTATTTGAAGATTGTTTGAGCATCGGTTTCCAACCAAATGATTGTAGGTGACGGTGGCAGCGAAGAACTCCCACGCGCGGTTGTGGTTGCAAACGTTAGTGAGGCAGCCAGGTTGGGAGATACCGCCATTGGGGAAAAAGTCTGCATGTGCAACAGCTGAGCCAATGCCAATCCCGCCAACAGTATATCCACCATCAGTGTGGATGGCTTCAACGTACACACCATCGTTAGGATTGAGACTATTGGAGTTGGAACTCCAAAGAGGGCCGGCGGGGTCCAGACCTTTACAAAACAAGCATAAAATTTTATAAGTATTCATTTATTTGTATCAGATTGAATATCAGATTTTTAAATGCGATGAATACTGACAGGTAATCCAGCATATTTGTTTATGTCGTTTTGGTAGCTATCTGTATTATAAAACTGTAACTAAACTATTTATTGCAAGAAATGAATACAAGAATGTTTAATGCCTAGTCATATGCTGGTCAACCACTAATTATAATCTATGTATTGAGGTAATTAAGCATTGACGTAATTGATACAATTCATTGCACGGAAATTCCTTTTAGGTTATCGTTTAAAAATCTGGAAGGCCAAGGAACTGTTAATCAAAATACGGTTAGGTCATTATAATAAGTATACTTTGCATTAGTGATACCTGTAACACGGGCAGCTCTTCCACCAAGTTGACGTCCAGCGTTACCGACCAAGTGAGCGCCCAAGCTGAATCCGACAAGGTGCATCGAGTTGAATGGTGCGCCAGTGATCTCGTTGACGAAAGCCAAGAATTGGCCCAAGCCTCGGCCAACGGCAGGAACTCCTCTCGCTGCCGTAACGTAGTCAGAGATGGCAAGGCGTCTCCAGTCCAGAACTATGACGTTCGTTTCGAGCTTCTGAAGATAAGCTAGAGACAAAGTATTTTTTAGTAATGAAAAACATGGTGCTTAAATCGATTTGTACAAATGCATGTGGATTATATTATAATTATGTACATGAAAATCTGTTTATTGTTCAATTATATTTTGATGAACATGACCGGCGGTGTACATTCTATCTTTTTAAATTAAACATTCAAACACATAATAGTATAATATTCTTTTTGTTATTATCAACATACTAATAAAAGTGAAAGTTTTTCACTTTCAACCTAGCCATTTTATAATTATAAAAACGACAGTTTTAACAGTTAGTTTCACATGTGATGGCACTTTACCCCGAAATAAGAATAAAATATACAATTTATACATATAAGTAATAAAGTAGTAGAACCCGATGTGTCTGTACATTGAAAAAAGAATGAAAAAGTGAGGGGACGACTTTTTTTTTTTTTATTTCCTTAGTAGGCAAACGAGCATGCGGTCCGCCTGATGGTAAGCAGCATCCGCCGCCCATGGACTATAGCAATGCCAGAGGCATAGCCAAGCCGTTGCCTAGAAAAGTAATAGAACACAAATCACCGTATTTTAGAATTCTTTTGTCTGTCTGTCCGACGGACAGTGTCCGTCTGTCTGTTTGTTTGTTACTGCACATCTCCGAAACTACTCAACGGATTTCGATTAAATTTAGTATGGAGATAGTTTGAGACCTTGGAAAGGATGTAAGCTACTTTTTATCCCGGGAAAATATAAACCGGTACTTTTATCCCAGAAAAACATTTTCGGGGTCGCGAGCAAATGTTAGTACAGAATATTAACGAATATCAATAACTATATACTTATTACTTACCATCTCTGATCAATGGATTGATGTTAGTGTTTTGGTTGCCAAGCCAACCGTGAGCGATTACGACGGTGGGGTGGTTAGGGTTGAAGTTTGAATTCTTAATAGAGTCAGCATTGTTGATGACGAGGTTCTGCGAGAATACAGGGTTTCGCCTAAAAGGAAAAAATAAACATTCATTGGAAGGACATGTCCAAAAACGGGCCTAAAATCCTAACCAAAATAGTTAGTACATATTTGGATATAAATTCTTAAAACTAGCATTTTGCAATAAATTGTTTAATTTTGAAGACCTTCGATTTTGGGATTTATGTAATTTTTCTTAATAACTACACTTAGTATGGATGTTTTTAGAAAAGTTAGTTAAAAATGGAGGGGTCTAAGAATATTTTTTAATGGATCCAAGATGCATATTTTGCCCCTTCAATATCCCTAAAGTTTGAGCCTGGTCAGATTTTGAGGCCCAGCACCCATACAAAAAGCGGACATCTCCTTTAAAAGAAAATTAACGATAATAATATATTGTTTATGTTTGAGATTAAATTGGATAACGCAAAGCTATTTGAGGCTAAGAAATATTTGAAGACATCAACTATATCTATGATTAATATTGTTTGGTGAAATTGAACTACAGACGGATTATGTCTGTAAATGATATTATTTGCTTTGAGTATAGTCCTCAGGACTTATTAATTTCTGCGCTTATAATAATATTTAAGATGTCAATAGTGATTATTACAGAAGAAACTTAAATACTCCACATTATTGATACTAGATGTCTTTTAAAAGGTTTATATAATCTAACTTGAGCAAAATCAGTGTTTATGAACATTGACACAAAATATATTTTCGCTTTTACTTACCTCGTGTATAGTAGATACACGTTGTTGGCGGGGTTTCTGGAGATCTCATTCAGGAGTTCATGATCAGGTTCTGCTTCGAGATCCACGTCGTGCATTATTCCATCTCCATCCGGAAATCTTATGAATCGTTCATACACAAACTCCGGTTCATTTTGCTCTATGGGCACTGCAGACGCAGTGTATGCTGAAAGTATTTTTAATCCTGTTACAGTTGTTCACATAGCCTTACTATTATTTCCTACGGTATGTTTGATTTCTTAACATAGTATAAAACAAAGTCGCTTCCCGCCGTCTGTCGCTATGTCCCTATGTATGCTTAGATCTTTAAAACTACGCAACGGATTTTGATGCGTTTTTTTTTAATAGATAAAGTGATTCAAGAGGAAGATTTATATGCATTGTTGTTATATAGCTCGGCGAGTGGTTCCGCAAATGGCGAATCACCGTCAATCCCACAAAGAGCCAAGCCATCCTGTTCACTCGGAAAAGGACAGTCCATGTGCCTCTCACCTCAGTGCGCATGTCCAACCAGTCATCCCCTAGACGGACAAAGCCAAATATCTAGGAGTGACCCTTGATCGGAGGTTAAACTTCATCCCACATGTAAACGCGGTACGCGCGCTAGCCGCATTCGCGATGAGCCAATTGCATTGGCCCATAAACAGAAATAGCAAAATATCCATCCGCAACAAGATTATGATCTGTACCACGTGTATTAGGCCGATCATGTCATACGCGTCGCCCTTTTTTTTTTTTTTTTTTTAATTTATTAATCAATTTACAAGGAGATCAATTTTACATATCAAATATCTTAGCATTGAAAAAACCACAAATATTTGTCTACAATGCTATGTTCTGCATCGGTTATCGTCGAGCATCGGTTAACGCAAGGCGTACTTACAACCAATAAGTACACCCTACGTGTCACCTATGGAGGTGACAAGAGCTAGGTAAGCGTAGTAAAAAAAAAATGTGCAGGTCACTTTTAGATTTGAAGAAAATACGACTTTAGGGTCGATTTAATATTTTTATGGGTTAACTTGTTTTTTAGTATTGAGGGTAGTTGATTTATAAGCCGAGGAATCAAGTAGTGGGTAGTCCTTTCACCGTACATGTTGTTTGCTCGTGTCGTGCACAATAGTTCTCGAGCGACGGCTCGTGTGTATATAGGGTGGTTAATTTTATTTTGTGAATTATGGTTGAAACATTGTTCTTTAAGCAAGTTAAGATTAAGTTTAATATGCACTGGCAAAACTTTGCAATGTTTGAACATCCCAATATCATTATTCCTATATTGTGATTTAACTGTTGCGGACACTATGTTTTTTAATATTGACAATTGCAATTTGTATATTCTGTCTAAATACGTTTTATATGTGCGTCCATAACTACTAAGTCCGTATTGGACGTAACATTCTGCAAGAGAATTATATAACATTAATTTGATTTTAAAAGGAATGCGGTCTTTTATGATGATAATATGCGCGAGGAACTGTCTTAGTTTATTACATATGTAATCGATATGATGTCTCCAATTAAACCTATTATCTATAATAAGCCCAAGATATGTGTGAAATGTGACATTTTCAATGGCAGGACAGTCGCACACGTTAGAGTAAGAATGCATACATTTGTGGTCGTGGGCTATGATATTCCCAATGGAGCCTTATTTTAAATATGGTGACTTAATATGCAAGAGCTTGGTTTTAGTTGCATTTAAAACAAGTCCAACGTCATGACACCACTTTGCTAAATTATTAAAGTCATTCTGTAGCAGCTCATAAGCCAGTCTTGAATCACGGTTACCAATAACTAGGCAAGTATCATCGGCAAACTGATAACACGAGCTATAAGTAATATAGTTGCTCATGTCATTTACATAGCGACGCTTGAAAGGCAATAATATCTAAGCGACATTTAGCAAATTTTTCAGTAGAGCGTTTTAAAGTTTTGATTTTGACAAAAAAAATCATAACTAATTAACCATTTGCTGCATAAAAATAATTGTAACTGTTTTAGGAACCTCTTAATTTTTGACGTTTTTTGAGTTAAATTAACAGCCCTGAAGATTATAAATTAAAAAGTTAACGTCGCTTAGTAAAAAATTACCTAAATTTACAAACAGGTAAAATCATCTAAATGGATTATCTTATGAATACCGTAACAAGTAAATTTAATGAAATACAAATATTTGAAAATGCGCAGTTGGTAAAAATCATATAAGGATATCTAAACATATTAAGAAAATCAAGTAAAAATATCTACAGCTAAATTATTGGGTCACACGATCGTGGAAAAACATAAATACGTGCATAATATTGTAAATCTTGTTATTCCTACAAACATTGAACTATTTAATAATCAGACAATTTTAATAATAATCAACATTTTATTGTGAGATAAACATACTTAGATCCAAAATATAGCATAATGATATAGAATTTGTTAATAGCCAACACATTTCTTTGGAGGGAGTTTCTCGCCTCAAATATACGATGAGCGGAAGGACATACAAAATTGCCTTATCTGAACATTTACAACGGCTTGCTTAAATATCTCTGTGTAAGCATAACTCGAAAGCAATAATATTATAATATATTCATTGTGTTGGAAACTCGTAATTTTCTCTCTAAATTTATTTTTGCTGAAAGCACATACATACGTACACACCCACGCCCTTAACCCATAGGGGTAGAAAAAGACTATTGAGCACCACATTCTACGATCTTGACATACGTCTTCCACAAAGGTTTTTCATAGTACTTCGCAAAGACAAGTAAGTGTGTATAGTGTATACCAAAATGAAAAAGAGAGTTCAGGAAATAGTTGAGCAAAAGAAAGAAAAAGGAACTAGACCACAAACCTTCTCGTGAATCCAAAGCGAACCTTTCACTATTCTGGAGACAAATATGGTTGATCAGGGGAGAGTCGGGGACTTCAAAGATAGGAGTCATCAGAAATGAAGATGGAAGGGTGTTTAGAGATAAAAGGGAAGTATTGCTTGGAAGTCCTACTTCAAAAGACTTTTTAAATGAGGCGATGGAGATGTAGCAGGTGGTTAAGAGGCTATAGACCTGGCTTACTCTCAAAACGAGGCTAATAATGAGATTACGGAAAATGGAATAGTGAATGCGATGAAAAGTATGAGGTTAGGCAAGGCTGCTGGGTGTAACCGTTAAAATGCTGAGATACGGCAAAGGCGTAGAAGCAAAATTGTTATGGCTACTTTTTAATATGGGGTGCAAACCCATTATTATATCCATTTTCAAGTAGAAATTTTCACAGCAAGAATATAAAAACTACCGCAGAAAAAGCCTTCCCTGTGCTGCCAGTAAATTGTATGCCAAGGTCCTCATTAAGAGAGTGATTAATGAGACTGAAAAAAAAGTGTGGAATGTCCAAGCAGGTTTTAGAAGAGGAATGGGTTACACACATCAAGTCTTTTACATAAGGTGCATAGCGAAAAAACATTTGGCTAAGTCCAAAAAAGTCTTTTATACCTTCGTAAACTTGGAAAAGGCTTATGATCGTATGCTGAGGAATGAACTGTTGTTAACATTGTCTTTAATATATCGGATTGAGAGTCACCTGGTGAGGACTTTGAAGTCTCTGTACGAGAACATCGACGGGAGAGCTGCAAGGCACGAAAAATTATGTGAATGATGTCTTTAAAGAGAAGGGAGTGAAAATTAATGAGAGCTAGATAAAAGTGGTTGTGATAGAGAGAGGTCTGGGCACGTGGAGAAGATGGATTCAAGACAGGTCACGAAAGGTTAAATACCTTTCGTAAGCGTTCCAGCTAATTTGGATGGTACGGCTGGAAGAGGGCACCCAACGAGAGCGTGCATTTATCAAATAAATTATCTCCGAAAAGGGTAGGTCAGGATTAGCCTCAACCGGCAAAAAAGTATACGGAGAGAATAGGTAAAATTGGAATTAAATTATTATTAACATATTGTAATCAGTGGCGGTCCTTTCATAGAAGCCGAAAAGCCTGGCTTGCCCTAAAATTATTTACCTAAGTACTCAAAATCGAATATGAAACAATAACCAACATTTTACGGTAACAAAACGCTTCGAAATAATTTTCTTTAAAATTTTAAAATTCCCGCGCTACGGTTCGCTGAACCGGTTCGCCTCGAGCGCACCTAAAGACACACCACTACACCTACACACACACAACCACCTCCGCGCCGTACACTCATTTCATATTTTATACAAAACAGCTAGATGCGCACAAAATATACTTATCACTCTCTCTCTCGTTGGGTTTTACCTGGCTTTTCGCCGCCATATTTTTCTCATTCACACTAATGGATAAACTGATACCACATACGCATAGCTATAGTAAGTTTCTATAGCAATCAGTACTAGAAAATAATCCAGGCTTAATGCATTCATAGATACTGTATAAAATACAGGGTTGCCAATTAAACGAATTACCTCTAATATGGTTGCATTAATTTGCTTATTTTAATGTGTATTTTTATTTATCATGAATATGTAAAGATTTTAGTGATAACATAATTAAAATTACATATCTGATTATAATTATTTAAGGTATTGTACTATAATTTTATTTATCGATAAGTTTTTCTCACAATTTTAGCATTCATTTTGTGGTGTAATTTTGATTCCAACTAGGCAACATCAGTTATTTGTTTTGATTGTGCCGGCGATCTACATTGTGAAGTATTTGTGTTTATTAAGTGGTTTTTGAGTTATTTTAAACTTTTAAGCACAATAAAGATGAGTGAATATATTTCTTGTAATAGTTTAAAGTGAGTGAAAGTTTTTATCGGCGAGAATAAGTTAAATTTGTTAGGTTATGATGGAAAAAACAACTTTTAACGAGCTGGCGAATGGCGCGAAATGTGTCTGAAGAATCATAAAAGGTATTTAGATCAGTATACAACAAAACTTATTGTCTTATTGGATGCTCTAATACGTTATACGACTACGTATTAAGTTGTATTGTTGGTGTTTCATATTTTTCTCGAACAAAACAAGTGTTTGGAATAGGTAGGTACATAGATCTGGCTAGTAAAATAATATAATTAATCAGTGTTATCAAAAGTAATTCCAATTCACAAAAACATATGTTAAATGCATTCATTTCATTTCATAATTTCGGTAAACAGCGAATTGTAACCTGATTATCTCGTCCAATTAAATAGATACAGTAGCTGTGACGAAATTTGAAAATTTCTAAACAAAACTTGTGCGTCGACAGTAATAATGATGATTGTAGTGTTTTTACTTTTTTTTAAATTACTTGATACAGATAAAATCTATGTAAATAGTTAATCTTTACAAGAACTTCGTTTAGAAGTCGCGATGGGTCAAAATCGTTTTTAAATAAAAGTACCTAATTTCGAAAAGGTAACTAGTCGACTCGATGGCGTAGTTGTATTGCGTACACGGTTCGAACATTGTTTTGAGGCCCTGGTTCGAATCCCGGTACGGGTAGTCATTTTTATTTTTAGATATTGCTTTTCTTTCTTATAGTTGCACATTTTATATGTATCGGAGGTGCGAATTTTTTTTAGGTCTGCTTTGGCTTGCCCTCATCCAAAACACTAGGCACGCCACTGATTGTAATACACAATAATGCAACATAAATATATTTATTACAAAAATAAATGTTATCAAAATTATAAAAGTCTATTTATTTGTAAAAAAAACTCACCATATCTACGTAAAACTGAGGCAAAATCATAAAAACGTCGGACGGCTGTCCTCTCTTAGCGACAACCAATACGCGCTGTACACGATCGCGCGCATATACAAATTACACTTTCAAAACACTAGGTGGTTCGCAAGCGGGTGTATTTACTTTATTATGAACAGGTAAATATCTCTTAGCAAGAAGTATAACCACCTGAACATACCGGGTAAAATTATCTATGCGACATGACTGAAGTTAAAGGTTGTCGAGTAAAAATATCTAAGTATAAAAAATAGAACTTATATTATTCAGGAAAAATTATCTTACCGCCTAATAATTATTTATTTTATTTTAGGTAAAATTGTATAAATGTACTATTAAGAAAATATTTTATTAAGCTGAAAATATCTAAGCACATAAATATGGAGAGTATGGATCCAGGTAAAATTATATCTATGCCAAAGTTATAATTTTTTGTGTAGGCAATAAACAACTTATTAAGAGCGAGCAGTTTTTTTATTTCAAGTAAACATATATTAATGCAAAACATTAATATCATGATTTCATGTAAAACACACTAAGTTCAAAATCAATTTCCTTAAGCGTACCAACTACTGTAAATCCAAAAACTGGTAAAAATTTTGGCGGTAAGTAAGAAAAAAAAAGTGAAATTTACCGGAATCATCTAGTATCTAACCGCCAAAAAAGTTGTCCTAGAGCTACGAAACTCGGATCAATCGACGCAGAAAAATCTGGCGATTCCAAATATGTATATAACTCATTTTAGGTATTTTTGTCGCTTAGATATTATTGCCTTTCAAGCGTCGATAGGATAAAAAGTGTAGCGGACCCATGACAGATCCCTGCGCTGTACCTTGAGTAGATGTCATAGTGTAGCTGTAAGTATTATCTATTTTTGCATTCGATTTCCGGTCCTGAAGATAGTTAGTACACCAGTTTAGCAGAGGACCACGTATGCCGCAGTTTTCGAGCTTATTTATTAATTTAGAATGGTCAAGTGTGTCAAAGGCTCGAGAGAAGTCAATGAAGACTGCCAGAACAGTATTTTTCTCATTAAGATATTTATTGACTTCATCAGTAAATTTTGAAAGAAGATCAGTAGACCCTTTTCCCTGCTGAAAACCAAACTGATTACGGTAAATTACCTCGTTTCTCTTATAAAACATATGTATTTGTTCACAAATATACTTCTCAACAATTTTGTTTATGGATGAGAGCAGTGTTATTGGACGGTAATTCGCACAGTCATCTCGTCTTCCTTTTTAAATATGGGTCGGACGGAACCTTGTTTGAGATTGTTTGGATATAGACTCTGTTTAACACTGGAGTTTATAAGGTTTTTTTTTTCGGTAGGCGATCCTGCAGTCAACACCGGGGGAAACCTGCGAATGGGATACTGGAGTCCCCCGGCTTGACGACTGCAGGGGCCTGGGAAGGAAGCGGAAAAGGATGATGGAAGGAAAGGTGGGGAATGGAGAAAGGTTCTCAGGATGGGCGGAAAGGAAAAGGGTGCCAGGAAATGTTCGCGGGCCCTTTTAGGCCTCAATGTGTTATGCAACCAAGAGGTATACACACTGACTGTGTGCCTCGGCCCGCGACTAATGTTCCCCCGCGCATGGGCGTGCATTGGGTGTGAAGACCCAAAGCACAAGAAGAGTTTATAAGGTTAGCTATGGCAAGAGATATATCCTCTCCAACAATTTTTATATCAGACACCTTAATTTCATCCAGTCCCGGAGCTTTTTTGGGTTTAAGATTTTTTATAATTTTATGAATTTTATTACTGGTGGCTTTTTGGAAGAGTATACTAGAATTTAACTGCCTAGAATGTTCGTCCAATAACTTAATAGTACACTTTGGAACCAAGTCTTCAACTGTCTCCTGGAATCTATTTGCAAATGTATCAGCAATCGATTTTACTGTCTGCCCTTGTGCATCGAATGCATTAAGGATTGCTTGATCAATAGAAAGTGTGGTTCGACCAATCATCTGATTAAGAATTTTATATATTTTTTTGGATTGTTACAACTGTCTTTAATATAATTTATGTAATAAGAATTTCTGCGGTATTCCAAGACTTTATGTACTTTATTACGTGTTTTATTATAATCAAGCTTTACCTGAGGATCATTAGGTTTTTTTTTCCATAGAGTAAATAATTTATCACGTTTATCGCATAATTGAATAATATTCTTGTCCATCCAAGGAATCCGAAAGCGTTTTTGTCGGTTATGGGACGAGCTGTTTAAACACGATATTGCCTGTGCATGTTTAAAAGAGTTACTAATAAAATCAAAAATATGATTTGGATGATTCATTTCATTAGTTTGAGTCCATTTTATTTTACGCAGTTCGTTATGAAACGTATTATAGTTGATGTCATTTTTTGACACCACCTGTATGTTATTTTGTGCGATATCGCTTACGCAGGCTAATATAATTGCACGGTGGTCGGCCAGTACGACATCGATTGCTGCCGAGTACGGATCTAGTGTGGGAAAGCGGGCAAATATGTGATCAATGCAAGATTTTGAGATAATAATGAATTTTTGTTCTATTCTTGTGTAATCTGTGATTCCACACATCAATCCGCGCTCGTACATTGTTTCCAAATAAGAGTCTTTGTATGATGAGATAACTTTAAGATCTATGTTAGTGTCACCTATAAGAAGCATATTGTGTTTTATGTCGAATTGAGAGATGCACTTACGTAGCTCTTTTACAAATAGTATTTTGTTAGTTGAGGGTGGCCTATATATTGCACACACAACTACCTTTTGGTCAGTATCAAATTGTAATGTTCCAAATAGGCTTTCAAAAGTGAAAGTTTTTCAGCAAACTGGTGTAAATTTTAGATAGTTTTTTGTGTAGACGATGATTCCACCACCTTTTTTATTTTTACGTAACTGTGTATGCATATTATAGGTAGGTATATTGTACAATTGGGAGATATTGTCAGATATGCCAGCCTCATATTTTGCAACACGCAGGTGTTGCAAAATAAATGTCTCCGACATGCTCTTGGTGCCTCGTTGTACGTTCGCCGTCGCAACCTCCACGTGGACACCAACATGCTGACAAACGCCACCGAGGCAGTCAAGTTAAATAAAAGCTTGTAATATGAATTACAAAGATAGTGAAGAAATATTGTTTTTTTTCTGTGTTACTTAACTTTTTTGTAATATTAAATAAAAAAAATGATTTAAAAAATATCTGTATTGGTAGGAGCAGCATTAAAAAAATGTAATTGGACGGGATTTAAAAAAATGTTATTAACCCAATTTTTTTAATATCCCTAAGGTTTTCAAGACCAATAACCAAATTAGTTTTAGATAATGAGAAGTGAAATCAGTCCCTTACGTATAATCCATCATTTACAGGACAACCTGTATATTATATTGAGTCTTTTCCTATGAAATTGCCGTTTAGTATACAGAAAGCTAAAATCAACTTTTTATAAATATTTTTATTTGTATCGATTAAAATATGCACGCATGCTATCGATGCCTCTCTGCCAACGCAGTGGTAATTTTTCAATGCCCCTCTTGAAGAAGTCAGGTGTACGGGAGCCAACAAACTCTTCAAAGGCATTTTGTACTGCTTCTCAGGTGTTCAATGTTTTCCTGGCAAAAGTTGTCTAAATTTTGGAAACAGTAGAAGTCTGTCGGCGCAAGATCTGGTTAGTACAGTGGATGACGCAAAACTTCCAACCCAACACTTGTAGCTTAGAGACCGTCTCTTGTACTATTTCTGTCTAATATCCGAGACATCTTGGTTTTGAGGTTCAAATTTACATGTAGACTCTCTTGAACTTTAAGTACCTATTCGTATTTTGACTAATAAATAAATAAAATGACACATACCAGTACAAGCAAGCAAGACTAGGAATATAGCCTTCATTGTAGACGATTGAGTGGTCACAACACTTCTGTCCAATTATCACATTCACTCCTTATTTATTTTGAAATTTATCTACTTTTTAGTCGATAACTTTTGTTATCTAGTCTTTAACAGCTAATTTCGGATATGCATTAATTATAATCTATACTGTTAGAAACAGAAGCGATTTGATTGTGTGTTTTCATTGAATAGGCTCCAAAACTACTGAACCAATTTGAAAAATTCTTTCCCCAATATAAAGCTACATTATCAGTGAGTAACATAGGCTATTGTTTATACCGGGGAAATATAAAGCGGGACTTTTGTCCCGAAAAAACTCATTTACGCGGGCGCAGCCGCGTGCAGAAGTCTAGTCAGATAATATGCATCAAAGTTAATATAAGGACTGCCTCGGTGGCGTAGTTGTATTACGGTACGACTGCAATGCTGAGGTCTCGGGGTAGATCCCCGGGTCGGGCAAGGTGATATTGGATTTTTCTATTCAGTATCAGCCTGGAGTCTGAAATTGGTGCCCGATATGGCGATAGGCTCGCCCCCTATCACATCATGGGACGGAATACGCATGGCGAAAAGTGGGTCCACTAGTTACTCCTCCACCTACCCGTTCGGGATTAAAAGGCGTGAGTATGCGTATGCATAAGACGGCGCCGTGACGGTTCAAAGTGACAGAAAATGTGACGATTATCGTGTGACGATTTGTTTTAAAATAGATTTCTTCCGTACGTCGATAAAGAAGTTTCACTTAAAAAAAATGTACCAGCCCCTTTGAAAAATATTAAAAGTTTTCATTTTTATTTCAAAAAATTATATCTAAACTTAATGGCAAAATATTCAGTCAGGAAGGGAACTCTAATTATTATGTAACACGGAATCTTACAGAAAAACCCTTACGATTTGTATCTGTGTAATCCAAGTCATTCTAGATATTTAAGAATAAAATCTTTTTTGATAGAATGGTTTTATTTATTCCTACCGCATACCTCGAGGATGAGCGGCGCGGACATATTAGGCGTAGAATGATCTTACGACTCTGAACGTAAACTTGTAGGATTGTCGGGGTAGTTGCCACGCTAGGACAACGGCTCAGGTCTATATTATAATATATAAAATACTCCCATCATTTGCTGATCTTTGGGGTATTTCAGTAAAAAATGTATCATCTATTATTTATGGCATTGAATGACGAGACGAGCATGCCGTTCGCCTGATGGTAAGCGATACGACCACCCATTAACAGTAGCAATACCATCCAGCACCTTGAGTTACAAAGTACTGTGTGACATTCCACTGCGCTCGTCATCCTGAAACATAAGATGTTAAGTCTCACTATGTCCTGTAGTTACACTGGCTACAATGTCCTTCAAACCGAAACACAACAGTGCATGCACACTGCTGCTTGGCGGTAGAAATAGACATTGCGGTGGTACCTACCCAGACGGACTCTTACATATGAGAGACCTAGCACCAGTGAAATTACTGTGCATTGGTTAAATTTAAACAACTTGTTACTAAATGCTAAAAAAACTAAATTTACTATGCCCAATGTAAGAGAAGTAAAAACCAATGTACAAATAAATGGGAAAGAGTTGAATCCTGCTGCGTCAACAACTTTTCTGCGCATCACATTAGACGCGAGACTCCAGTGGGGACCGCATATAGCAAAGTTAGCAGGTAGACTAAGTTCAATGGCTTATGCAGTTAGAAATAAGGCGTCTGACTGATGTAGACACGGCAAGAATTGTTTATTTCAGTTATTCTCATAGTATTCTGTCGTATGGTATTGGTATTCTTCTTTGGGGTAATGTTGCGGATATTACTACAGTATTCGTCTTGCAAAAAAAAGCTTTTAGAGCCTATTGTCTCGGACCTCGTGTTTCTCTTAGAGAAAAGTTCAACGAGATAAACATTCTTACCGTAACGTCGTAATACATATTTGCAAATCTTATGTATGTTCGAAAAAATATTGCGATTTTTGACCGAATATGCGATATTCATAATAAAAACACTAGGAATAAAAATAAACTTGTGCATGCCACCAGTCTCCATAACATAAGCAATTCTTTTATTGGTCAGTGCGTACGCTTCTTCAATAAACTTCCTATGCATATTGTTAATCTTCCAATAAAAAAAATTAAAACTACTGTCAATGAACGTCTTTGCAAAAAAAGGTAATTACAGTATAAGAGACTATCTTGAAGATAAAAATTCTTGGGATTAGGTTGCTCAGATTCACATATGTTCTTTAATTAAATTATTGTGTCTATTATGTTATTCATTGATAGTATTTGTTGGCACATGTAAAAAAAGAAATTGGTACTATGATATTGTTGGAAAAAAATTATATCATATTGAAAGATCGTGTTCTGCTGAGGGAGTTTCTTGCACCGCTTCTTCTTCACAGCGATAACACGTTCCGAAGCGGTGGTAGATTAATGACGATTCAAAAGAGCTTGCTAAAGACTATTTGAATAAAGAAAAGTTTGAGTTTGGGTAGAGCAGTCTGATGCTCATTATTGAGCGGTTAATCTAATCTCTAGTTTCTAGAGAGATTATATTTTAGTTTGGGGTATATATTCCTCGAGTTTCTAGTAGGTTCTGAAATAAGGTGGAAATCTGAATACTCCATTATGTAGCAATGATTAATGATATATTAAGCCCTGGCATGCCGGGAGCGTACATGTACGCACGGGCCGATTTCTGCAAAATGCATGAAAACTGAAGATCTACAGGCTGTTTCTTTTTCGCTTGTTTTTTGGTTTTCCATTAGATGCAAATCTTGATCATAATATGTTGGATTTAAGAAATATGGCCGCCATTTTGAATTTCTCTGTTTTAAGGCCAATTGACCTCAAAATCGATATTTGGGTAAACCTTTGGCTACAAAAGACAGACCCGACGTTAGAATTGAGAAAAATGGCAGCCATTTTGAATTTCTTTGTTTTAAGGCCAATCGACCTCAAAATCGATATCTGGGTATAACTATGGTTGCCAAAAGACCGATCCAATGTCAGAATTGTAAAAAGTGGCCGCCATTTTGAATTTCTTTGTTTTAAGGCCAATCGATCTCAAATCGATATTTGGGTATATCTTTGGTTGTTAAAGACTGATCCAATGTTGAATTGAAAAAAGTGGCCGCCATTTTTAATTTCTTTGTTTTGAGGCCAATCGACCTCAAAATCGATATCTGGGTAATAACTTTGGTTGCCAAAAGACCAATCCAATGTCAGAATTGAAAAAGTGGCCGCCATTTCGAATTTCTTTGTTTTAAGGCCAATTGACGTCAAAATTGATATCTGGGTTTGCCTTTCGGTACAAAGGGCAGATCCAATTTTGGAATTAAAAAAGGGGTGCTATTTCGTGATTATATATTTTTAGGCCAATTGACCTCAAAATCGATTTTGAAATAAAACTATTTTGCGGATATTACTGCGATAAAATCCGCCAAATAGTTTTATTTCAATGTCTAACATTCGCGTAAATATAAGAAATCATTACTCAAAATCGATATCTAGTTATGTCTTTACTTATAAAAGACAAACCCAATGTTAGAATTGAGAAAAGTCACCGCCATTTTGAACTTGTTTTAGGACCAATTGGCTTTAAAGTCGACATTTGGGCATGCCTTTGACCACAATATATAGGTGTTGTTTTATTTGTGATAAATTTATAATTAAATTTATATTTCAAACTTTTTAAATTACTACATTTTCCATCATGGGTCTTTGATAATCAACTATCTAACACTTACTCGTTGAGACCATTCTTATGAGCCCACACATGCTATATCTGATATAAGTTGCTAAAGAGTTGGGTATCCCGGAGACTACTTGAAGTTGCAGCATCAGCTCAAGGTTAACATGTCTTTAAAATATTGCCGAAGTTACAGTACACCAAATTAAAAATCAATCGGACTTGTGAAAGTTGGAAATGCGCTGATAATCTTCAAACGCGTGAACAGATCTTCATAAATTATATCTAAGAACCATCTCGATCAAATCAGCTTTCAAACAAAAAGAAACCGCGTCAAAATCGGTCTATTCGTTTGAGAGCTACGATCCCAAGTGTAGCTTCCTATTCAATATTTTCAAGTAAGTTGCGACCACAACAGCTGTGAGCCGTTAACACTTCTTCATTTATTTATTTTTTATTTATTTATTTATTATCTCACACACAGTCATGACAGAGATTGTCCAAGGTGACAATGCGGGATAACTATTAAAACTATTAAAATTAAAATGAAAAAACAATTATAAAACAAAAGCAAACAAAAAACAATCAAAAACATTATTCAAATATAAAACAAAATTAAACATAAAATTAATAAATACTAGTTATTAGGTATTATAACATAGAAATAATAACAAAATCTTTGCCAATTCACTCCACTTACATGCCAAAACATCTGTTTTGGCATGCAGCTCATTAATTGTCCTAATCGCTCGGGTGAAAGCCGATTTAGCCAAGAGATTAGTCCTGGCCGCCGGCACCGCCAGCAGCGGCGGGCGGCGCCGCCTCCACACGTACCTGTCCGGCACGCTCAGGCACAGACGGCGCAGAACCCCCGGGTTGTGCTCAACACCACGCAGCATATTCACCAGGTACGACGCAAGGGTAAACTCGCGCCGCACCCTCAGCTCGTTGTACCCGACCATGCCCAGTACGAACAATGTGGGGTACATCAGCGGGTATAGCGGATATACCCCATAGAGTTTCATGTACAGATGCCTTGCGAACTTGTTCTGCACGCGTTCCAACATGGTCGTGTACTTGTCTTCTTGCGGGGCCCAGACGACCGCGCTGTGCTCTAAATGACTACGAACCAGCGCGTCGTAAAGCACTCTGACGGTGGTGATATTGGTGAAGTGTCGCGTCTGCCTCAACACAAACCCGAGATTTCTGTACGCCTTCTTGCATATTTTTGTGATATGATCACGGAACATCAATTCAGGCGTGAGATGCACTCCCAAGTCACGCACCTGCGACACTCTCCGCATGGGCTCCGTGCCGATCCGGTACTCGTGGTGCAAAGGTACTCGGGCGCGGGAGAAGCTCATCACCGAGCACTTAGCCACATTGAAATGCATTTTGTTTCTAAGACTCCATTTAACTATGCTATCTATATCTTCCTGCAAGTGATCACAGGAAGATTGGTCTGAAAGTTGGAGAAATAGATGTGCAGTTTAAGGGACTAGCTACATTTATTCAGCTCCATTCGCATTTCGCTGGACGATTTTGGTTACACTTATACAGTTTCGCTTCTATCAGCCGCGTACAGCATCGAAAGATTATTAAACCCATCATATCGTGCTATCTCCGCTGAAACCTTTGGCTGAAACGCTTCTATGGTACAGAAAAAGTGAGCAAGTAAGAAGCTCTGGGTGAGTGAAAGGAGCGTATGCAGTGGCACTGCTCTCGCTCACCATTCGCTGCTACGTGCTACGGTGCGCCGCTACGAGCTGCTACGCATTGTTGCGAGCTGCCACGAGTCGCTGCACTATCGAAGATTTGTAATGGTCGTATAAGCTGTACCTATACTTTGTGTAAATATACGTTTGTTTCCTTACTGTGTGTTTAACTTGTAACTCGGCATAGCCATTCCTCTCACGCAATCCAGCAACACAATAGCATATATAGTGGGCGGTCACGCTGTCCATTATAGATGTTAAGCATTAAATGAGAATGAATAATGAATAGAAATAGATAGTGTAAATGACGGATGCTACATAGCAGCGACCCCAAACTGTTTCCCCCTATTTTATAACATATATTTTTGGATTGCCTTCCATTATGGAAACAAATTTATATACGAATTCCCATCAAAATTAAATACTTTTAAAAATGAATAAGGTAATCAACCTGCGTAGCTTTTTAAGTCTGGTGAAAGGGGTAAGTAAAAAAAAATAGAGATACAATAATTGATGACGATGTGGGGGAAGAAAAATATAGCAAGGTAACTTGTACTACGCGGGTAGAATAAAAAGAAAGAGAAAATGTAAGACTCGTAAAGAGTGAGACAACAATAAATATCTTTTCTTTAGTTACGTATTTTATGTGGTCACCTCGTGTTCGCTCAACATCGCGTCAGGTGGCGCACCCCTCAGATAGGTACTTAACAAGCTTTTTTAATTTTATGATTATATGGATACAATTATCGTAATAAAAACAAATCAAGGTGGAAAATAAAGATAATGTAATATCAGTATATTGTTTAATGATTAATGCATTAAATAAATCATGATTGAAGTGTTGTCAATATGTTTAGAAAGGATATCTTCTTTCAGTGTCGAGACGGTACAGGCCGGTTCTGGAAATAATAGACTTATCACTTATTGTGTTATTGATGAAGATTATCAACCAACTAATTTTAACTTAACACTCTCATAAGTAATATTATAGATGCGAAAGTGTTTCTGTTGGTGTACAGGATATATTTAATAATAATATTAATAATATGAATTCCTCAGAAAAAGAAGCACTCAAGGGCACATTCATTGACAGACAGAACATTTTCAACAAGTTACATAATACATTATGCCGTCTACTCACCCGGATTTCCTCAAATCATCGTTGCCCATAGGGAATTGTCGACCTCGGCATCTATTCATAGTTATTTGAAGATTGGTTAAGCATCGGTTTCCAACCAAATGGTTGTAGGTGACGGTGGCAGCAAACAGCTCATACGCGCGGTTGTGGTTGCAAATGTTAGTGAGGCAGCCAGGTTGGGAGATGCCACCATTGGGGAAAAAGTCTGCGTTGGCAACAGCTGAGCCGATGCCGAGCCCGCCAACAGTGTATCCACCATCAGTGTGGATGGCTTCAACGTACACACCATCGTTAGGGTTGAGACTATCGGAGTTGGTACTCCAAAGAGGGCCGGCGGGGTCCAGACCTTTACAAAACAAGCATCAAATTTTATAAATATTCATTTATATGTATCAGATTGAATATCAGATCTTTAAATGCTATGAATACTGACAGTGGTAATGCAGCATATTTGTTTATGTGGTTTTGGTAGCTATCTGTATTAAATAACTGTATCTAAACTGTTTATTGCAAGAAATGAATAGAAGAATGTTTAATGCCTAGTCACATGCTGGTCAACCACTACTTATAATCTATGTATTGAGGTAATTAAGCATTGAAGTAATTGATACAATTCATTGCACGGAAGTTCCTTTTAGGTTATCGTTTTAAAATCTGGGAGGCCAAGGAACTGTTAATTAAAATACAGTTAGGTCATTATAATAAGTATAGTTTGCATTAGTAATACCTGTAACACGAGCAACTCTTCCACCAAGTTGACGTCCAGCGTTACCGACCAAGTGAGCACCCAAGCTGAATCCGACAAGATGCATCGAGTTGAATGGTGCGCCAGTAATCTGGTTGACGAAGGCCAAGAATTGGCCCAAGCCTTGGCCGACGGCAGGAACTCCTCTCGCTGCCGTAACGTAGTCAGAGAGGGCAAGGCGTCTCCAGTCCAGAACAATGACGTTCGTTTCGAGCTTCTGAAGATAAGCTAGAGACAAAGTATTTTTATAAATGAAAAACGTGGTGCTTAAATCGATTTGTACAAATGCATGTGGATAATATAATTATGCACATATAAATCTGTTTATTGTTCAATTCTTTTGTCCCAAAATAAGAATAAAATATACAATCTTTACATAGAATAAACCATTCGAACCCGGTGTGTCTGTACATTGAGACAAATGATGAAAAAGTAAAGGGACGATGAAAGAAGAGTAATAGAACACAAATCACCGAATTTTAGAAGAATAATTTTCTCCGAAACTAATGAACGGATTTCGATGAAATTTAGTATGGAGATAGTTTGAGACCTTCAGAAGGACATAAGCTACTTTTTATCCCGGAAAAATATAATGCGGTACTTTTATCCCAGATAAACTTTTCACGCGGGCGGGGCAGCGAGCAAAGCTAGTATAGAATATTAACGAATATCTATAACTATAGGTATACTTACCATCTCTGATCAGTGGATTGAGGTTAGTGTTTCGGTTGCCAAGCCAACCGTGAGCGATTACGACGGTGGCGTGGTTAGGGTTGAAGTTTGAATTCCTAATAGAGTTAGCATCGTTGATGACAAGGGTCTGCGGGGAGAAAGGGTTCCGCCTAAAAGGAAAGAATAAACACTCATTGAAATTTAAAATAAAATTAACGATAGCAATTTTTTGTCTGTAAATGATATTGTTATTTGCTTTGAGTACAGTCCTCAGGACTTATTAATTTCTACGCTTGTAATAATATTTAAGATGTCAATAGTGATTATTACATAAGAATCTTGAATATTCCACATTATTGATACTAGCTGTCTTAAAGGTTTATATAATCTAACTTGAGCAAAATCAGTCTTTATGAATATTGAAGCAAAATATATTTTCGCCTTTATTTACCTCGTGAATAGTAGATACACGTTGTTGGCGGGGTTTCTGGAGATCTCATTCAGGAGTTCATGATCAGGTTCTGCTTCGAGATCCACGTCGTGCATTATTCCATCTCCATCCGGAAATCTTATGAATCGTTCATACACAAACTCTGGTTCATTTTGCTCTATGGGCACTGCAGACGCAGTGTATGCTGAAAGTATTTTTAATCCTGTTACAGATGTGCACATAGCCTCACTATTATTTCCTACGGTATGTTTGATTTATTGATACTAATTTATTGTACAGTATATTGTATTGACATTGGTTTTATGGTGTGGGATTTATCGATTTTTTAAAAATGATCTAAGTTTTGTCAGCTTAAAGTTTTCGGTTTTCTAATGCTTAGATAACAGACATTCTTACTGGTGGTAGGTCTCTAATATGTAAGAGTCCTTCTGGGTGGGTACCACCGCAATGTCTATTTCTACCGCCAAGCAGCAGTGTGCATGTACTTTTGTGTCTCGGTTTGAAGGACATTGTAGCCAGTGTAACTACTGGACATAATGAGACTTAACATCTTATGTCTCAGGATGACGAGCGCAGTGGAATGCCACACAGTACTTTGGAACTCAAGGTGCTGGATGGTGTTGCTACTGTTTATGGGTGGTCGTATAGCTCACCATTAGGCAAGCTCATCTCATCATTCAATGCAATAAAAAAAAACATTTGGGGTTTTGTCATACAAAGTGAATTTTAATCGTTGAATTTACTTTAATTTGGCGTTTATGTTAATATTATGTAAGTTGCAGTCATAATCAAATATATAAAAATACTTACCCGCGGCTATAACCGCAATGAAAATAAACCCTCGCATAGCGTATTCACTAATAATCACCGTTTAAACTATCTTGCAGGGGAACATCTATTTATTCTCCAATTATATCTTCATACGATATGCAATCTTATCTACATTTGCGCATGACATTCACAAATCTCAACAAAAAAATTAAAAATCCTACTAATTATAAATATTATAAACGAGAAGGTAAGTATGGATGTTTGGATGTCTGGATGTCTGGATGTATGGATGTTTGTTACACTTTCAAGCAACAACTACTGAATGGATTTCGATGAAATTTGGTCCACGAGTAGAATATGTCCTGGATTTACACATAGAATACTTTTTATCCCGAGAAAATATAAAGCGGGACTTTTATCCCGGGAAAACTCTTTCATGCGGGTGGAGCATTGGACAAAAGCTAGTATTATTATAAACGCCAAAGTTTGTAAGAATGTATGGATGTTTGTTACTCTTTTCCGCAAAAACTGCTAAACGGATTTCGATGAAATTTGGCACATGGGTGGATCATGACCTGGATTAACACATAGGCTACTTTTTATCCCGGGAAAAATAAAGCGGGACTTTTATCTCGGAAAATAATTTTAGCGCGGGCGGAGCCGCGGGCAAAAGCTACTAATTTATAATATCACGATTTACATCGTGATACTGGCTTCTGTTATTCACGTTATGAAATGTTCTAGAAAATACGTGTTTTGCTATTGCATTATGCAACTAACATTATGAAACAATAAGTTACAGAATTGCATACCGATATTGTATACTATTTGGATCTTATGTATCATCATTTGTATCTTAAAATCCATAGAGTATTTTGGCTTACCTTTTTTTTTTTTTTTGTTTTCGCGGAGAAAGTGACTTATTACTACCGCCCAGCCTTCAAGGGGGGCGACTGAGCGGTTATGTTGGGTTCACCGTGCCTTACGTCCCGGCGTTGAGCCATCCGGAGAGATGTAACCATCGGGCGACCGCCGGGCCGAGTCCCTAACCTATGTATAACGCACGGCATACCAACCAAAACTCCGCGGTGGCCATCTTCGGCGCATTAGGGACGGCTGCGGGCTTCCTCTGACGGGAGTGTCTAAGTTGTCGTCCGCAGCCGCCTCTGCGCGTTGCCGCCTAGTGCGGCCCGTCTCCTGTTGTGGGGGGGCTCAGGAGCCCCCACGCACCGAAGGACGCCCTCGGCGTCAATGGCAGCGTGAGGCCTACCAGCCACGCTGCCGTCCATCACAGGGATCGCTACAATGTGCTAATAGAACACAAAAGTGAAAGACGGACAGCCCCCTGCCGCCCGCCTGCGACCCCCGGTGGCCCCTATTAGTCGCCTTTTACGACAGGCAGGGGATACCGTGGTAGAATTCTCCAAACGCCCCCAATCCACAGGGCGGAAGACGCCGGTCAGTCGTCCACCCGGCGCCTCCTACGTCTCGTCTGGCGGCGGGAGGGATCTCCGCGCCTCCGATCCCTCTCGGCACTCTCCTTCCGCGAGAGGACCACCTCACAGAAGTGTGCCACCGCACGCCAGGACCTCCGGCTGTCGACCATGGAAGCGACCACGGCCGGCAGCGAGAGGTCTCCTCCGACTACTGCTCTGAGAGGGCTGCGCTCCTCATCCCAGGCTGGGCAAAACTCTAACGTATGCTGGGCCGTATCCAGCGGGCAGTTGTCACAGTGGTGACACACGGCCGACACCTCCTTCCGCACTACCCGCCACAAGAACTCACCGAAGCAGCCATGCCCGGTGAACACCTGCGACAGGCGAAACGTTGCCGCACCGTGGCGCCTGTCCAGCCATTCGGCAAAGACAGGACGCACTGCCGCGACGACCCTGAGCCCCGCTGTCGGAGCCTCCAGCCTGAGACGCCACTCCTCCACGGCGGCTCGCCGTAGGGAGGCCCTCATGGCCTCCACCTCCTTCAGGGCCGGATATTGCCCGCGACTGGACGCCTCCTCCCGCCAATGAAAGACATCGGAGAGGGATTTGGCGTCCAGATCCCAGGGCAGGAATCCGGCCAACAAACAAGCCGAGGAAAGAGACCGTGCGGTACGCCCTGATCGCCCGCTGCGCCAAACTCTCTGCGGAGTGCGCAGGAGGGCGATGCAGGGGCGGTTCAGGGAGTCAGCCCAAACGGGGCTGCCATAGAGGGCCATGGACCGCACGACTCCGTGATATAATCTCCGGCAAGGGATGCCAGGACCTTCCAGGTTGGGCAGCAGGCTGGAAAGAGCGCCCGCTGCCCGAGACAGTTTCGTCCCCAGTTTCTTGAAATGGGCGCGGAATTTCCATCGGCTATCTAAGACTAAGCCTAGATATTTCATATCTTTGCCGATGGGAATCCGCACCCCCTCAACCACGATGTGGGCACCGGCCGGTGGCCCTCTCCGAGGCCCGTGGAAACAAATGGCCTCGGTTTTCTCGAGGGCCACCTTTAAACCCAACCGTCGAATCCGACTTACTACTTGGCCGGTGCCCACCGCCGCCAAGGTGGCGGCGTCCTGGAACGTCCTGGCGGTCGCTGTGACCAATGTGTCGTCGGCGTAGCACGTCACGCCGACGTCCCAGAGATTTGCACCACGGAGCACCCAGTCGTATCCGATGTTCCACAGGAGAGGGCCCAAAACCGAGCCCTGTGGAACACCGCACGACATCGCTCTTCGGTGCCACCCGTCGACGCCCGGATACACAACGTCCCTGTCAGACAGGTACGCGTGCACCAGACGCCGAAGATAGGGCGGCACCACGTGGTACCGCAGTGCCTCGTGAATGCAGGGCCAAGGCAGCGTGTTGAACGCGTTGGAGATGTCCAAGGACACCGCGACAACTATTCCGCCTCCGGCCACTGCATCCTCCGCCTGTTCCTTCACCCGCAGAATCGCGTGGACGGTGGAACGTCCCCTCCTAAAATTTTGGCTTACCTAGAACTTCCATTCCATTATCTTCTTCCGGGAGTTTTTACCTTTTTTTACTGCTACTTAATGACGAGATGAGCATGCCCCTCGCCTGGTACTAAGCGATATGACCGCCCATAAGCAGTACCAACACCATAAAGAACTTTAAATTACAAAGTACTCCGTAGCACTCCACTGTGCTCGTCGCTATGAGATATTAGATGTTAAGTCTCATAATGCCCATTAATAACGCTGGCTACAATGTCCTTTAAGCCGGAACACAAAAGTGCATGCACAGTGAACACTGATGATTAACGGCAGAAATAGACATTGCGGTGGTACCCGAGAGACCTACCACCAGTATTTTACTCTAATGTCAATCACATATCACATACACTCACGCCTTTTATCCCCGAAGGGGTAGGCAGAGGTTCATTGAATGCACCCACTTTTCGCCATGCGTATTTCGTCCCACGATGTGACAGGGAGCGAGCCTATCGCCATATTGGGCCAAATTCTGGACTTCGGATTTATACTGAATAGAAAAATCCAATATCACTTTGCCCGACCCGGGCATCGAGCCCGAGACCCCAGCATTGCAGCCGTACCGTAACACAACTAGCGCTACGCCACCGAGGCAGTCTAATGTGGAGTTTTATTTATTGGAACGAAGTTCCTTATCGCGCGTTGTGAAAGGGGGCTGGACGGAAAAAATTCTCATGAAAAGTTGTCACGACACTTTTTGCTATTATCTTACTAAAATGAACCTTAAATACAATGCGTAGAAGCTATAATTCTTGAAACGAGTATATTTTTATTTATTTTATTTCTTAAAGTCATTAAAACCATTTCTTACTAATCTAATATGAACCTTAAATACATTGCGTAGAAGCTATTTCCCCAGCGTTGGCACGGCACGAGTACAAAAGAATCGAACGTAACATTCTTTTTTCAAATTTTGTTGATTTATTCTACTTTGGTTACTGACATTTATCAATAACAAGACTAAACGTGCTTTGCTCGCGTTTAAAAATCTACTTTATGTGGTAAGCGTAAGATCGAATTTGTGTTTAGTCAATCAAAATTTGTGATAAAAATGCTATGCAATAGCTTTACCGCGGCAGTCTCCGAGTGCCACACGTATTTATTTGTTTTTTTCTCTAGAAACTTATGTATTGGAACGGAAATAGGAAAATATTTATATATTTATATATATATACACACTCTGTTATATAAATAAAATTTTATTACAATTCCTTCACTAATTAATCGAAAGGAACTTCGTTCCATCCGGGTGTCCCTTGACACCTCTCATTGCTTTTTTTTGTTGTTTAAATGATACGGCTAATCACAAAAAATTTAGAGCTATTTGAGGAACTCACCTCTTTGAAATCACTTTTCGCTGATGAATTTCAGAGAAATCTTATGAAGAGTATTAATTAAAACGAATTAAAATACAAACACGGTCGAAAACTGAATAAAATTGGTGAAAACCCAAAAAAGATGCTAATTAATCGCGTAACGGCTAAGCGCAACGGTATGCAATGAAAGGAGGTAATATTATGACATTATAATATACTCTTTGCGACCGCCATAGGGACTGCGCATCTGAAGCGTCTGTCAAAGGATACAGTCAGTAAGAGAGAAATTAGAGAATGTGTAAGTCACAGAACAATATGGCTTATGTCCTTCTGAAGGTCTCAAACTATCTCCACACTAAATTTCATCGATATCCGTTCAGTAGTTTCGGAGAAAATTATTCTTCTAAAATTCGGTGATTTATGTTCTATTACTGTTCTTTCATCGTCCCTTTACTTTTTCATCATTTGCCTCAATGTACGGACACACCGGGTTCTAATGCTTTATTAATTATTATATGTATAGATTGTATATTTTATTCTTATTTTGGGGCAAAGCCCCATCACATGTGAAACTATATGTTAAAGTTGTCGTTTTTACAAATGTTTATTTAACTTGCAATGTATGTATGTATGTATGTATGTAACTATGTTCGGGTGGAATCTTACAAGTCAATTTTGAAGCAGTTACCCTCAACCGATTGTGTCGATATTTTGCGTACAAGTTTAGTTTGGGCGACAATGCATTGTTAGCTAAGTAACGTCATTTTGAATCCAATATGGCGGACGGCCCAAGATGATAGATTAGCTATTAGTTAGAATTACCTATAGTTGACGTACCTAGTGATGTTTTGACTCAAGCGTTCTCGCGTCGGGGCACCGAACTCAGGTCCAGGAAGATGAAATTACTTCTTTAGACACTTTTATTTTGAAGAAACGAAAATCACGCTAAGAATTGAAACAACAAAACATTTTTATTTATTTATTTGACTAGCCAACAATTGTTTACACTTTACACCTATGCTATTTCATAACGGAAACAGTCAATAACTTATTCTATCTCGGTAATTTATACCCATGGGTAATAATGGATATATTTATCTGATTCTTTAAGTAGATGGCGTTGGCGTCTAATATGTTTTAGGCACTTTAGTAGCGGCAAAGGCTTGTCACGCGGGCAAATCCGCGAGCAACATCTAGTAACTTAGGTATAAGTGAAACTATTTCTCACAGGTTTCTCATTTGTTTATTTTTTTGTAGGCTCTTAAAACCGCATGTTACTATCAAGAATCTAGTACTAAAAGTTGACACCACACTCCAAACATCTCTATGAACACCAAAATTCTAGTTGAGTTAACTCTAGTAAACCATTCGTATCTTTCTAGATAAGACTGTTTTAAATAAAATGGAAAGAGAAAATGTGAGACTCGTAAAGAGTGAGACAACAATAAATATATATATATTTTTCTTCTCGTAGTAATATAATATCATTAATTGTGAGCGGCTTGGGTATGACATACACTAACTTTCTGTGCCTGCGGCGGCGTTGTGTGCCGGGTCGGCCACTTCTCTGCAACATGGTTGAGGAGGCCGATGGCTGGCACAAGCGTCATACTCTTGAACGGGTGCTGCTTGTTTAGAATGGTCTGCCCATTTATTTCTCAGAATTAATAGTTAATAATACCAGTATTGGACAACTATAGATCATCAAATTATTTCGTGATTCCGAGTGGGTTGTACACTCGGATGTGAATTGAGAATTTATTATTGTGCAAGTAAATATATGAACTGCTCTAAACATATAAAAATCTGTATATATATATTTTATACACTGTACCTAATTTATACCTTTGGACTGATTTTGAGAAGAGCAACCCTAGAGTTTCTTGCCCGTTCTTCTCTGGTGGAAACTGCATTCCGAACTGGTGGTAAAGTAAAAATTGACTGAATCTAAGCAATGTTTAACATTGTATGGATGTGAATAAATGATTTCATTTCACCAATAAATATTTTTTCTTTAGTTCGTATTTTGTGTGGTCACCTCGTGTTCGCTCAACATCGCGTCAGATGGCGCACCCATCAGATAGGTAGTTAACAAGCTTTTTTAGTTTTATGATTGTATGGATACGATTATCGTATTAAAAACAAATCAAGGTAGAAATTAAAGATCATGTAATATCAGTATATTATTTAATCATTAATGCATTAAATAAACCATAATTCAAGTGTTGTCAATCAGTTTAGAAAGGATATGTTCTTCCAGTGTCGACACGGTACAGGCCGGTTCTGGAAATAATAGTATTCGTGTTATTTATTGATGAAGACTATAAACAAACTAATTCTAACTTAACACTCTCATGAGTAATAGTTATGGATGTGAAAGTGTTTTTGTTGATGTACAGGATATATTTAATAATAATAATAATAATAATATGAATTCCTCAAAAAAAAGAAGCACTCAAGAGCACATTCATTGACAGACAGAACATTTTCAACAAGTTGTAACTTGTAATAATACATTATGCCGTCTACTCACCCAAATTTCGTCAAATTATCGTTGCCCATAGGGAACTGTTGACCTCGGCAGCTATTCAAAGTTATTTGAAGAGTGGTTGAGCATCGGTTTCCAACCAAATGGTTGTAGGTGACAGTGGCAGCGAAGAGCTCAAACGCGCGGTTGTGGTTGCAAATGTTAGTGAAGCAGCCAGGTTGGGAGATGCCGCCATTGGGGAAAAAGTCTGCGTTGGCAACAGCTGAGCCGATGCCGAGCCCGCCAACAGTGTATCCACCATCAGTGTGGATGGCTTCAACGTACACAGCATCGTTAGGGTTGAGACTATCAGAGTTGGAACTCCAAAGAGGGCCGGCGGGGTCCAGACCTTTACAAAACAAGCATGAAATTTTATAAATATTCATTTATATGTATCAGATTGAATATCAGATCTTTAAATGCTATGAATACTGACAGTGGTAATGCAGCATATTTTTTATGTGGTTTTCGTAGCTATCTGTATTAAATAACTGTATCTAAACTATTTCTTGGACGTGGAGATATTTTTAAGTGGAAGATAGCCTAGTTGGGAATGGAACGGTCTGCCGAGACAATGTCCGCAGGTTCAAAACCCAAGGCACACACTTTAACTCTTCGAAGTTACGTGTGTATTGTTTATCAATTATGGTTTGCTTTAACGGTGAAGGAAAATATAGTGAGGAAACCTACATACTTGAGAAGTCTCCATAAGAATTTCGAGGGTATGTGAAGTCTGCCATCCCACACTAGGCCAGCGTGGTGGACTAAGGCCTAACCCCTCTCAGTAGTAGAGGAGGCCCGTGCATGCAATGTATAATATAGAGCTGGTTGCATTGCATTGCAAACTATTTCAAGAAATGAATAGAAGAATGTTTAATGCCTAGTCACATGCTAGTCAACCACTAATTATCTATGTATTGAGGTAATTAAGCATTGATATAATTGAAACAATTCATTGCACGAAAATTCCTTCTAGGTTATCGATTAAAAATCGGGGAGGCCAGGGAACTGTTAATCAAAATACGGTTAGGTCATTATAATAAGTATACTTTGCATTAGTAATACCTGTAACACGGGCAGCTCTTCCACCAAGTTGACGTCCAGCGTTACCGACCAAGTGAGCGCCCAAGCTGAATCCGACAAGGTGCATCGAGTTGAATGGTGCGCGAGTGATCTGGTTGACGAAGGCCAAGAATTGACCCAAGCCTTGGCCGACAGCAGGAACTCCTCTCGCTGCCGTAACGTAGTCAGAGAGGGCAAGGCGTCTCCAGTCCAGAACAATGACGTTCGTTTCGAGCTTCTGAAGATAAGCTAGACACAAAGTATTTTTTATTAATGAAAAACATGGTGCTTAAATCGATTTGTACAAATGCATGTGGATTATATGTTGATAAAAATTTAACTTTTGTCAAGATCAAATTACAAAATTATTGTATTATCTACACAGGTAAATCTCGCGACAAGCTTTTATCTCTACATAGTATTAAACTAAGTTTGATTTAATTTAAAGTTTATTTTTTTATCTTCACAGCACTTAAATATAAGCTTTTTTTTAGTCTTTTTTTTACTTAAATATTTTTTTTACTTTTTAGTTATTTTTCGAGTTATTCTCAGCAACCCTTTCATTTGATAGCCATATTATAGGGGTGCGTAAAAAATAACTAGTACCTATCTTCGGTCGTCAGCTATATTGGATTTAGAGAGGTCATTTTATTTTTTGTATTCTTCTTAGCAAACCCTTTCATTTGATACCCATATTATCGACGTGCACAAAAAATAGCTAATCTATCATCTTGGGCCGTTCGCCACATTGGATGTAAAATGACGTCACTTAGCCAACAACGCATTATTGCCCAAACTACACATGTATGCATAATATCAACACAATCGGTTGTGGGTAACAGCTTCAAAATTTACTTGCAAGATTCCACCCGAACAAACATAGTTACATACATACATACATACATACATTGCTAGATAAATAAAAGCTTGTAAAAACGACAGTTTTAACAGTTAGTTTCACATGTGTTGGGGTTTTACTCAGGAATAAGAATAAAATATACAATCTATACATATAATAAAGCAGTAGAACCCGGTGTGTCTGTCTGTACATTGAGACAAATGATGAAAAGTAATGGGTCTATGAAAGAAGAGTAATACACACAAATCATCGAATTTTAGAATTCTTTTCTGTCTGTCTGTCCGTCTGTCTGTTTGTTTGTTACTGCACATCTCTGAAAATACTAAACGGATTTCGATGAAATTTAGTGTGGAGATAGTTTGAGACCTTTGGAAGGACATAAGCTACTTTTTATCACGGGAAAATATAATGCGGTACTTTTATCCTGGAAAAACTTTTTCACGCGGGCGGGGCCACGAGCAAAAGCTAGTATAGAATATTAACGAATATCAATAACTATATACTTACCATCTCTGATCAGTGGATTGAGGTTAGCGTTTTGGTTGCCAAGCCAACCGTGAGCGATTACGACGGTGGGGTGGTTAGGGTTGAAGTTTGAATTCCTAATAGAGTTAGCATCGTTGATGACGAGGGTCTGCGGGGAGGTAGGGTTTCGCCTAAAAGGAAAAAATCAATACTCATTGAAATTTAAAAGAAAATTATCGATAATTATATATTGTTTGTTATTTTTGAGATTAAATTTGATAACGCAAAGCTATTTGAGGCTAAGAAATATTTGGAGACATGAACTAAACCTAGGATTAATATTGTTTGTTGCCAAAGATTGAACTATAGACGGATTATGTCTGTAAATGATATTGTTATTTGCTTTGAGTAGAGTCCTCAGAACTTATTAATTTCTGCGCTTGTAATAATATTTAAGATGTCAATAGTGATTATTACATAAGAATCTTAAATACTCCACATTATTGATACTAGCTGTCTTAAAGGTTTATATAATCTAACTTGAGCAAAATCAGTCTTTATGAATATTGAAGCAAAATATATTTTCCCCTTTATTTACCTCGTGAATAGTTGATACACGTTGTTGGCGGGGTTTCTGGAGATCTCATTCAGGAGTTCATGATCAGGTTCTGCTTCGAGATCCACGTCGTGCATTATTCCATCTCCGTCCGGAAATCTTATGAATCGTTCATACACAAACTCTGGTTCATTTTGCTCTATGGGCACTGCAGACGCAGTGTATGCTGAAAGTATTTTTAATCCTGTTACAGATGTTCACATAGCCTTACTATTATTTCCTACGGTATGTTTGATTTATTGATACTAATTTATTGTAAAGTATATTGTATTTATCGTTGTTTTTAAATGATCTAAGTTTTGTCAGCTTAAAGTTTTCGGTTTTCTAGTGCTTAGATAACAACAGACATTCTTACTGGTGGTAGGTCTCTCATAAGTAAGAGTCCGTCTGGGTGGGTACCACCGCAATGTATATTTCTACCGCCAAGCAGCAGTGTGCATGCACTGTTGTGTTTCGGTTTGAAGGATATTGTAGCCAGTGTAACTACTGGACATAATGAGACTTAACATCTTATATCTGAGGATGACGAGCGCAGTGGAAAGCCAAACGGTACTTTGGAACTCAAGGTGCTGGATTGTGTTGCTACTGTTTATGGGTCGTATCGCTTACCACCAGGTGAACGTCATGCCCGTCTCGTCATTCAATGCAATACAAAAAATAAAAACATTTGTGGTTTTGTCATACAAAGTGAATTTTAATCGTTGAATTTACTTTGTATACTGACATAAAGTTAATATTATGTAAGTTGCATTCACAATCAAAGATATAAAAATACTTACCCGCGGCTATAACCGCAATGAAAATAAACCCTCGCATAGCGTATTCACTAATAATCACCGATTAAACTATCTTGCAGGGGAACATCTATTTATTCTCCAATTATATCTTCATACGATACACAATCTTATCTACATTTGGGCATGACATTCACAAATCTCAACAAAAAAAATTAAATTCCACTAATCCTACTAATATTATAAACGCGAAAGTTTGTAAGTATGGATCTATGGATGTTTGTTACTCTTTCCCGCAAAAACTGATAATCGGATTTCGATAAAATTTGGTACACGGCTAGATCATGACCTGGATTAACACATAGGCTACTTTTTATCCCAGGAAAATATAAAGCGGGACTTTTATCCCGGAAATTCTTTTTAACGCGGGCGGAGCCGCGGGCAAAAGCTACTAATTTATAATATCATGATATACATTGTGATACTGGCTTCTGTTATTCACGTTATGAAATGTTCTAGAAAATACGTGTTCTGCTATTGCATTATACAACTAACATTATGAAACAATAAATTACAGAAGCGCATACCGATATTGTATACTATTTGGATCTTATGTATCATCATTTGTATCTTAAAATCCATAGAGTATTTTGGCTTACCTAGAACTTCCATTCCATTATCTTCTTCCGGGAGTTTTTACCTTTCTTTACTGCTACTTAATGACGAGATGAGCATGCCACTCGCCTGGTAGTAAGCGATATGACCGCCCATAAACAGTAGCAACACCATAAAGAACTTTAAATTACAAAGTACTCCGTAGCACTCCACTGTGCTCGTCACTATGAGATATTAGATGTTAAGTCTCATAATGCCCATTAATAACGCTGGCTACAATGTCCTTTAAGCCGGAACACAACAGTGCATGCACAGTGAACACTGATGATTAACGGCAGAAATAGACATTGCGGTGGTACCCGAGAGACCTACCACCAGTATTTTACTCTAATGTCAATCACATATCACATACACGCACGCCTTTTATCCCCGAAGGCGTAGGCAGAGGTGCAATGAATGCACCCACTTTTCACCATGCGTATTTCGTCCCATGATGTGATAGGGAGCGAGCCTATCGCCATATCGGGCCAAATTCCGGACTTCGGATTTACACTGAATAGAAAAATCCAATATCACTTTGCCCGACCCGGGCATCGAGCCCGAGAGCCCAGCATTGCAGTTGTACCGTAATACAACTAGAGCTACGCCACCGAGGCAGTCTAATGTGGAGTTTTATTTATTTATTACTAGCTGGTCCGGCGAACTTCGTATCGCTTTAGAATCAATGAATGTTGTGTTAACTTATTCGTTGTTTAGTAAGAATAAATGAATTATCAAAATGAATTAAGATCAACAAATGTACAAAAAACAAATGAAAAGTCATATATTCATACTCAGACAGAGAAATAGACACTATTGAGGGCCCGCGTGCCGACGAAACAAATGGATAGGAGTAGGTTAAACACCAACCTTCCCCACTAATCGTTGATGTCTCATCCTCTCCCAGTGACCGTCCTGAGCCGAGGTTCGTAACCCGTTAGTGGGTTGCCCTCAGCATGGTTACTTAAATCAAGGGTTGCGAGCGCCTAAAGCGTTCACCCGAAAGTCCGGTGTGGCCAGAAAAGCCGACTCGCGTCAGGTTACTGGCCAACAGGTCCATTAAAAAAAAGACACTATTGAGCGCGACATGACATGTTTAAGACATTCCTCTTTCACCTCTTCCATATTCATAGTTCTTATCATACATTTTCGCCGATAATTATGGGCATCCCTTCCACCCGTACCATCCAAATTCGCTCCACGCCCCCGAGGCAATTCTTGTGCGCTGGGTCTTCACACCCAATGCACGCCCATGCGCGGGGGGACATTAGTCACGGGCCGAGGCACACACTTCAGTGTGTATACCTCTTGGTTGGATAACACATTGAGGCCTAAAAGGGCCCGCGAACATTTCCTGGCACCCTCTCTTTCCGCCCATCCTGGGATCCTTCCTCCCTTCCCCCCACCTTCCCTTCCATATTCCTCCTCCACTTCCCTCCCAGGCCCCTGCAGTCGCTAAGCCGGGGGACTCCAGTATCCCATTCGCAGGTTTCCCCCGGTGTTGACTGCAGGATCGCCTACGTAAAAAAAAAAATTCGCTCCATGAATACTTGTCGTAACTCGTCTTTCAACCATCCTCTCCACGTTATCTCAGCATACTTCTTTTAATTTTAGCCACCACATCATCCTTCGATTTATAACGTTCTCTTAACATATTATCCCCATCCTATAGACATCAAAGACAGTCAAAAGAACAACTAAGCTCCTGGACCAGACCAGATTTCAAATGAAATGATCAAAATCTCAATTAGAGTACCGGAAAAGCTAAGAAAACTCACGGAAATATACAATTCTATTTTAAGCTCAGAATGTACACCACCACAATGGACCAAGAGCACAATTATACTATTACACAAAAAAGGGGATAGGAACATCATAGAAAACTATAGGCCTATAAGCCTTATGTCGAATATTTATAAAGTGTTCTCCAAATTGATATTGAACAGAATAACAGGAATAATGGACGAACAACAACCTATAGAACTAGCTGGTTTCAGAGCGGGGTTTTCAACTACAGATCACATGCATGTCATCAAACAACTAATAGAAAAGTGTCAAGAATACGGTAAAGCCTTGTACATCGCATTTGTGGACTATAGTAAGGCATTTGATTCTATAGAACACGATTCGCTTTGGAGGGCTCTAATCCAGCAGGGAGTGCCAAAAAAATACATACGTATAATTAAAAATATATACGCAAATAGCACAGCGCAAATTAAACTGGAATCAACCGGTGAAGAGTTCCCAATAGCCAGAGGTGTAAAACAAGGAGATCCGCTATCGCCAAAACTTTTCTCAGCAGTCTTGGAAAGCACATTCAGAGATCTTGAGTGGGACAATTTTGGAATTAATATCAACGGTAGGCAACTTAGCCACTTAAGTTTCGCCGATGACTTAGTCCTAATAACTGACAACGCGAATACCCTTCAACATATGCTACAACAGCTGACTGAGGCAAGCAGAGTAGTTGGTCTTACTATAAATAGATCAAAAACAAAAGTAATGACAAACAGAGAAGAAATATTTATAAAAGTAGACAATGAAGTTATTGAATATGTTAAAAACTATATATACTTAGGGCAACTAATATTTTTTAGAGACCGGACAAACATAGAAATAGAAAGCAGAATGGCCTGTGCTTGGAAAAGATACTGGTCCCTTAAAGAGGTATTTAAAAGCAAACACTTTCCTATGATAGCCAAGAAAAAAGTGTTTAATTCTTGCATCTTGCCATGTCTTACGTATGGGTGCCAAACATGGGCATTGACTCAAAAACATCTTTTAAAACTAAGATCGTGTCAAAGGGCAATTGAAAGGAGTATGTTGGGCGTGACGCTAAAAGACCGCAAAAGAGCAGCAGACATTAGATCTACAACAAAGGTGGAAGACGTACTAAAGAAAATAAGACGGTTAAAATGGCGATGGACAGGACATATGACAAGGGAAAGCAGAATGAAATGGACGAAAATTATAACAGAATGGCAGCCACGGGATGGCAAAAGAAAAAGAGGCAGACAAGCTAAAAGATGGACAGATGATATCAAGATGATTGGAGGGACAATCTGGTCTAGAAAAGCTACCAATAGAGAAGAATGGAAACAGCTGGAAGAGGCCTATGTGTCACTAGACACGCTGACCACTAAACCGGGAAACCCGATGTATTAGATTTAAGTTAAAACAATTTGCTACTATGTGTAAAATCATTGTTTAGTATCAGCAATAAAGGCTAATAATAATAATAGACATAGTGACTCCACATTATATACTCTGTAAGGAGTGCATTTCCACCCAATTTACTCAACTTTCGTGCGTCTTCTACCCAACCAGCATTCACTTCCATAAATAAACTTCAGCAAAAGCACAGTATTGTGAATTCTTATTCTGCTCTCTTTACCCTGATACAGGATTTTTTTTTATAGCATAGAATGACGAGACGAGCATGCCGTTCGCCTGATGGTAAGCGGTACGACCACCCATAAACAGTAGCAACACCATCCAGCACCTTGACTTACAAAGTACTGTGTGGCATTCCACTAAGCTCGTAATCTTGAGGACATAAGATGGTAAGTATCATTATGTCCAGTAGTTATACTGGCTACAATGTCCTTCAAACCGAAACACAACAGTGCATGCACACTGTTGCTTGGCGGTAGAAATAGACATTGCGGTGGTACCCACCCAGACGGCCTCTTACATAATGAGAGACCTACCACCAGTAAAGGCTTGGGAGTTCTCATTACAGAGACTTCAATGCCGTCTCCAGGAGGCCCTCAGTCCCATACGTTAATGACAACGTTGAAAAGCTTATTCCTCGGCACACGATCATAAGCCTTTTCCAAGTTTACGAAGGCACAAAATACTTTTTTGATTTGGTCAAATGTTTCTTCGGCATGTACGTTATGGAAAAGTCCTTAATCTTCTTGTTCCTCTAAATTGCGGAATTGTAAATAACATTGGTAAATCAAACACACAGTCCAGAATACTTTTCTCTGTATACGAAAATTATCGATTGGAAATTAATTAAACACCATTTATAATACTATCGAAAGCACGGTAATATTATCTATGCAGTATTATGACTCAGCCCTTTCCTTGAAAAAATTACCTACAGCCGCGCGGTACGTAAACACGCGATAGTGCTGCCCGTTACAGTATTTTAATTTCGTCTACTTATTTCAGTTTCCTTTTAGTTTTGTAATTTTATATATTATATTTTTAATAAAAAAAATGAAATGTGTTGTTTGCTTTTAGACCATTTAAATAAAAGCTTGTTTTTAAAAATATTGTTTTACTTTTATTTATTTTTAAATTTTAAGTAATTTTTCGAGTAATTCTCGGCAAGCCCTTTTATTTGATACACATATTATAGGAGTGTGTAAAAAATAACTAGTCCGCTGTCTTGGGTCGTCCGCCATATTGGATTTAGAGAGGTCATTTTTTGTATTCTTCTCAGGAAACCCTTTCAATTGATGCTTATATTATGGACATGTACAATAAATAACTAGTGCATCATCTTGGGCCGTCCGCCATAGGTATTGCATTCAGAACGACGTCACTTAGTAACAATGCATTGTCACCTAAACTGAACGCGTATGCAAAATTTCAACACAATCGGTTGAGGGCAACTGCTTCAAAATTGACTTGCGGTATTCCACGCGAACAAAAATACATTGGTACATTGCAAGTTAAATAAAAGCTTTTAAAAAGAAAACTTTTTTTTATAAAAATAAGTCCGACATTCCAGGGGATATTCTCGTAATTATTTCATGATGATATTTTGTGTAATTCAATAATCACTCTCTTATTAAAACGCGCTAAACTTGTATATATAATGTGTAATTGGTTTCTCGGAAACGGCTCGTTCGATTTGGTTAAAAATTCGGATTTCGATAGTATGAGCTCTAAAAATGAAATTGGGGCATTCAGTTTTTTTATCAACCCCAACTTGTCAACCCCCAAACCCCAAACCCTAAACCACTGAGCCGATTGTAATGAAATTTTGTATGGGGATATCTCAAACTGGGGAAAATACTGGTGCTCCGAATGTATTGCACAGTATGATACCTTGAACCTTGAAAATTTATATGAATTATAATTTTTTCACTAACCCTAAAATCAGAGAGGTAAAAGGGGAGAGAAATTAAACAGCTGAACCAATTCTATTTAAATTTGGTTTGGAGATCTATTGAAACTGGAAAATAAATATGGCATATTCAGATTTTTATTAATCCCTAAATAAGAAGGTTAAAAGGGAACGATAATAAACCGTTGAACCGATTATGGTGAAATTTAATATAGATGTACCTTGAGTATAACTATATATATACCTAACTATGTATATAACTATATATATTTATTACTTACTACTTAGAACTGAACCATGTATCTGCTCGTGATGTAAGTCAATATGGAAAAATTATCAAACCTGAGATTGAATTTAAAATCTGAACCGATAAAGAACCGATTATTTTAAATTAGTAAGGTAACTTAGGTATCGACTAATTTGACTTCAGTCGTGGATATTTTCTTAAAATGGAATATATTATTAGGACCTACTTTAAGGTAATAAATACGATGTATAGTATTAAAAAATACCCTAAGCAAGGCTCGGCTAACCAGGTACTATATATTATTATGTAAGTAACTAAGGTGATTGCTGAGGTCTCGGGTTCGATCCCCGGGTCCCCGGAAAAGTGGGTGCACTAATTGCGCCTCTGCCTACCCCTCCGAGAATACAAGGCGTGAGTATCCGTATGCGTAGAATTAAGAGACTAACTGGTGACTGGTGGTAGGTCTCTCATATTATGTAAGAGGCCGTCTGGGTGGGTACCACCGCAATGTCTATTTCTACCGCCAAGCAGCAGTGTTCATGCACTATTGTCTTTCGGTTTGAAGGACATCGTAGCCAGTGTAACTGGTGGACATAATGAGACTTAACATCTTATGTCTCAGGATGACGAGCGCAGTGGAATGCCACACAGTACTTTGTAACTCAAGGTGCTGGATGGTGTTGCTACTGTTTATGGGTGGTCGTATCACTCACCATCAGGCGAACGGCATGCTCGTCTCGTCATTCAATTCAATATGGGTTTTATTCCTTGATTTGAGATATTAATTATTTATTTTGGCACTAGTATGCGGTGACCTTTGCTCGTACGTAATTATACCAAACAATAATTAATCAGGCGACACGAGCACTAATAGCTGATAAGATTATGTAAAAGTAATCGGAGGGGTGACTAATTATCCGCAGGGGGGAAATTTGGTATCTAATCCTAATCCGCTTTGATGATAAATAAAATTGAACTTTGAAGTTTGACCTCAGCAGCGCATACTTATTTAAATTTATCGTTTTTTTGTCTCTACTGGCGCATTAACTTATCCATGAAGATTTTCAGTTATAAAATACTTGATGGATGCTTTTCTATTGATGATTTCATCTACAATGACGTGCGCTACCAATTTTTCGCTGGTTAAAAGGACTTTGATTATTTATCGTAGCATGCATTGCACTCATAGGTATTTTGTGTGTATTTCCAGAACTAAAGCACAATCGGAACGCTGCCCACTTGGACTATAAACGATTACAAAAAATTGTGGGGTGCGTCATCTATAGTATATTTTTTTAAATGAATGACGAGACAAGTGAGCCCTTCGTTTGACGGTTAGTAACACGACAGCCTATAAATACCAGCACACCAGCCGCAGTTAGAATCACGTGCAAAGCGCATAGTCGCACTGTACTTTCCCGTCAGCCTGAGATATGACGTTTAGTCTCATAATGCCCAAGGTGAATAGAATAGAAAATAATGTATGCATATGACATATCTTATCGACAAGTCTAGCGCAAGGATACGTCATTCCCATACATTTGTTTCTCTTCTATTGGCATTACCGCTTGTAGAAAAGCATCTTGGCTACAGGCCCTGTAACTATACTGGATCATAACAGTGTATGTTTATTGCTGTTGGACTAGAAATAGACATTGCAGTGGTATCTAATATCTATTCCGACAGACCCTCGTATACATAATATGACATAGTCATTTCACACTCTCACACACACATGAACGCACGCACACACGTCTTTTATTCCCGAAGAGCTAAGCAGAGGCAACTATTGCACCAATTTTTCGCCTTGTGCGTTCCGTCCCATAATGTTATAGAGGGCAAGCTTATCTCCATACCGCGCACTAGTCGCAGATTCCTCGCCAATATAAAACTAACCCGGGCATCGAATTCGATACTTCAGTACCTAGTGCCGGCGTTCTGTAATATTATACAACCACGCCACCTACATAGTTTAATCAGTATTTCTTTGTATTTAATAGTAAGTATATAAAGAACCAGCGGTCCGCCCTGGCTTCGCACAGGTAGCATAATATTATATGCCTACATTTATTTTTATGTCGTACAAAATATTTAGAATTATACACATAAACCTTCATCTTGAATCACTCCGTTCATTGGTGAAAAACAAATAAAAATCCGATTGGTAGTTTTTGAGTTTATCGCATTCAAGGGACAAACACACTGGTGGTAGGTCTCTCATATGTAAGAGTTCGTCTGAGTGGGTACCACCGCAATGTCTATTTCTACCGCCAAGCAGCAGTGTGCATGCACTGTTGTGTTTCGGTTTGAAGGACATTATAGCCAATATAACTACTGAACATAATGAGACTTAACATCTTATGTCTCAGGATGACGAGCGCAGTGGAATGCCATACAGTACTTTGTAACTCAAGGTGCTGAATGGTGTTGCTACTGTTTATGGGTGGTCGTATCGCTTACTATCAGGCGATCGTCATGCTCGTCTCGTCATTCAATGCCATAAAAAAATAGTAATGGGATGATAAGTAAGTAATATTGCTCGCGGCCCCGCACGCGTGAAAAAGTTTTTCCGGGATAAAAATATTTTCCCGAGACAAAAAGTATTCTATAGCACTCAAGAATAATGTGTCTTTAAATAAGTGAAAGAATTTTCAAAATCGGTTCAAGAGTTCCTGAGATTAGCGGGGTCAACTAAACAAACAAACAAACTCTTAACTCTTATAATATTATTAGTATAGATACTATTGCTTTTTATCCCGGGAAAATATTTTTGTCCCGGAAATATTTTACCACGCGGGTGGAGCAATACTAGTATTAGCATAAATATCAGTAACTGGTCTGCAAAATGTTAAGCTGGTAGTGCCACCGGTATAAGCTGTGCATCTATAAATCAGCCAGTACTTTCTATATTTTTCAGTGTTTTTTTCACCCACAATGACGGAGCACATAGAAAACTACTACATAGAATATTTGGCTAATCATTACTCTGAATACGAAAACCAAACCAAAACTCAGGATAATGCAACTGCTCCTACTAGCAGACTTTTGAAAAAGTCCGTGGGAGATAATTATTATCACCTCTACACTAGGTAAGTGCCCCGTATGTTCCCTCACTAAAGGATGGAAATATCTGAAATGAAATGCATAGTACCTATTTTCTATTGAAATGATTATTACAAAATGAAATATTTTATTGCATTTATTGGTCAGTATGATTGCTGAAGGCACAAAAATCTCTCAACGATTCCCAATCTCAGCGTAGCAAAGTAGAACGCAAAAAATCTACAAGCTATCCACCTCGTTGTAAAGATTTAGCTATACAAAACATAATTAGATAGTTATTAGTTTATAATATCACTTTTAATGAATTTATATTTTTCAGGAGCAATCCTGATTCTAGCAACCTTCTGTTCTATAACGACATCAGTTCAGTCAATTCTTCTGAATTCGATCCGTCTTTGCCTATTGTGGTTGTAGTCCATGGTTGGGGAGGCGATTACAATTCCGATATTAATCCAGCAATCAGAGATGGTAAGGTTTTTGGTTATCCTATTAGATTAGGAATTATACCAATGGTCTAATGGTCTAGATCTAGCCTTCTAAGACCGTAAAACTGAGATGCTTAAGTTTTTCCTTAATTTTCTTCCTCAGAATTTTGAAGTGCACCTCACGATGACTGAGGACAAAATTAATATATTTTAGACATACACACTCACGCCTTTTATCCCCGAAGGGGTAGGCAGAGGCGCAACTTGTGCACCCACTTTTCACCATGCATATTCCGTCCCATGATGTGATAGGGGGCGAGCCTATCGTCATATTGGCACAAATTCCAGTCTCCGGGCTGATAGTGAGTAGAAAAACCCAATATCACTTTACCCGACCCGGGTATCGAACCTGAGACCTCAGCATAGCAGTCGTACCGTAATACAACTGCGCCACCGAGGCAGTATATTTTAGATTTGTAATAATAATGCAATTTAAATAAGCTAGAAGAACTGTGATAGTACTAACTTTAAATTCCACTTTGCAAATAGAGCCTTGAGATATGGACTCTCATGGAGACTAATGTCAACTGATGATTTTTAAAGATGCATTCAGAAGTTTTGCTTTAAATCTTCTAAAATGACCATCTGCTTCTACTATAATAATATTTTATTATAAAATGCGAAATGTGAAGATGGTTGAATGTTTAGAAATAAGAAACACCTGAATGGGTTTAGATGAAATCAATTTGACTTTTTTACGCACGCATACTCACGCCTTTTATCCTCGAAGGGGTAGGCAGAGGCGCAACTAATGCACCCACTTTTCGCCATTTTTATTCCGTCCCATGATGTGATAGGGGCGAGCCTATCGCCATATCGGGCACAAATTCCAGACTCCGGGCTGATACTGAATAGAAAAACCCAATATCACTTTGCCCGACCCGGGGATCGAACCCGAGACCTCAGCATTGCAGTCGTACCGTAATAAAACTACGCCACCGAGGCAGTCAGTAAATGTTACGTGCTTATTAAATATCGAACAATACATTCCATTATATTTACGTTGAGTATGATTGATGCACATAATTCTATGTTAATAACACACACTGACAGCTGACTCATAGATTCAATACTATGATAATCGCTATTCATTCGAACGACGGCTCTGCCCGCAAAGAACTCAATTTCTGCAATAAAAAATGTCTATATTGCTCGAGAATAATGTAAATTTCTATAAAACAAAACATTTTTTAAATAGCAGCAGTAATACCAGCCGCCCTGTGGATTGGGGGCGTTTGGAGAATTCTACCACGGTATCCCCTGCCTGTCGTAAAAGGCGACTAATAGGGGCCACCGGGGGTCGCAGGCGGGCGGCAGGGGGCTGTCCGTCTTACACTTTTGTGTTCTATTAGCACATTGTAGCGATCCCTGTGATGGACGGCAGCGTGGCTGGTAGGCCTCACGCTGCCATTGACGCCGAGGGCGTCCTTCGGTGCGTGGGGGCTCCTGAGCCCCCCCACAACAGGAGACGGGCCGCACTAGGCGGCAACGCGCAGAGGCGGCTGCGGACGACAACTTAGACACTCCCGTCAGAGGAAGCCCGCAGCCGTCCCTAATGCGCCGAAGATGGCCACCGCGGAGTTTTGGTTGGTATGCCGTGCGTTATACATAGGTTAGGGACTCGGCCCGGCGGTCGCCCGATGGTTACATCTCTCCGGGTGGCTCAACGCCGGGACGTAAGGCACGGTGAACCCAACATAACCGCTCAGTCGCCCCCCTTGAAGGCTGGGCGGTAGTAATAAGTCACTTTCTCCGCGAAAAAAAAAAAAAAAAAAAAAAGCAGTAATACCAGAAATTAACGCGTTAAAATAAACAAAAATATAAATATTTGTAGTGGATACACAGTAGTAACAAGCTCCAACCCCTCTAGAATAAGACACGAAGGTCTATGTCGTTTAACTTTAGAATAAAAATGTTTTAATAATACCTAGACATTAAACTTGCAGTTACGTCCTTTACAACTGATCACAAAGTGTTTTCAAATTGCTACTGGCATTGTTTTCGTGAAATATTTACGTAATGAAAAGGCAATACCACAGAATAGTGAATAGTACTGTAATATGAAAAAACAATGAAGAATTCCGATAAATGTTCTGGCTCAAAGAATAATGATTTGTTGATTTATATGTCATGACGTAGGAATACTTACGCATGCTCACGCCTTTTATCCCCGAAGGGGTAGGCAGAGGCGCAACTAGTGCACCCACTTTTCGCCAAGCGTATTCCGTCCCATGATGTGATAGGGGGCGAGCCTATCGCCATATCGGGCACAAATTCCAGACTCCGGGCTGATACTGAATATAAAAATCCAATATCACTTTGCCCGACCCGAATACTTGTTACACAATAATATTACTATCAATGTTATTTGCGAAGTGAACATTATCTTTCATTTTAAAAACAACAAATAAGTGTTTGTTGTTTGCGGTAAGTAATATTTTACATCGAACCACAAGGAACAGGTGGGTTTAATATCGGTTAATTGCCCTTTGTTTCAACAAAATAATGATTTTAAGCCGAACTTTGCTAACAACTGTAATAAACGTGCACCATGAGCGATGCGGTGAAATATCTCATTCGGTTGATTTTGCAGATTTGTAAATAGATTTGGTTTATAATAAAAAAAAATGTCGTCTGTTTTTTATTGTGTACTGTTGCTCGGGATATCGCTTGTGTGAACGAATTTTCACAGTAGTAAAGACTTTGCACGCGTACCTGTCTGACAGGGACGTTGTGTATCCGGGCGTCGACGGGTGGCACCGAAGAGCGATGTCGTGCGGTGTTCCACAGGGCTCGGTTTTGGGCCCTCTCCTGTGGAACATCGGATACGACTGGGTGCTCCGTGGTGCAAATCTCTGGGACGTCGGCGTGACGTGCTACGCCGACGACACATTGGTCACAGCGACCGCCAGGACGTTCCGGGACGCCGCCACCTTGGCGGCGGTGGGCACCGGCCAAGTAGTAAGTCGGATTCGACGGTTGGGTTTAAAGGTGGCCCTCGAGAAAACCGAGGCCATTTGTTTCCACGGGCCTCGGAGAGGGCCACCGGCCGGTGCCCACATCGTGGTTGAGGGGGTGCGAATTCCCATCGGCAAAGATATGAAATATCTAGGCTTAGTCTTAGATAGCCGATGGAAATGCCGCGCCCATTTCAAGAAACTGGGGACGAAACTGTCTCGGGCAGCGGGCGCTCTTTCCAGCCTGCTGCCCAACCTGGAAGGTCCTGGCATCCCTTGCCGGAGATTATATCACGGAGTCGTGCGGTCCATGGCCCTCTATGGCAGCCCCGTTTGGGCTGACTCCCTGAACCGCCCCTGCATCGCCCTCCTGCGCACTCCGCAGAGAGCTTTGGCGCAGCGGGCGATCAGGGCGTACCGCACGGTCTCTTTCGAGGCGGCTTGTTTGTTGGCCGGATTCCTGCCCTGGGATCTGGACGCCAAATCCCTCTCCGATGTCTTTCATTGGCGGGAGGAGGCGTCCAGTCGCGGGCAACATCCGGCCCTGAAGGAAGTGGAGGCCATGAGGGCCTCCCTACGGCGAGCCGCCGTGGAGGAGTGGCGTCTCAGGCTGGAGGCCCCGACAGCGGGGCTCAGGGTCGTCGCGGCAGTGCGTCCTGTCTTTGCCGAATGGCTGGACAGGCGCCACGGTGCGGCAACGTTTCGCCTGTCGCAGGTGCTCACCGGGCATGGCTGCTTCGGTGAGTTCTTGTGGCGGGTAGTGCGGAAGGAGGTGTCGGCCGTGTTTCACCACTGTGACAACTGCCCGCTGGATACGGCCCAGCATACGTTAGAGTTTTGCCCAGCCTGGGATGAGGAGCGCAGCGCTCTCAGAGCAGTCGTCGGAGGAGACCTCTCGCTGCCGGCCGTGGTCGCTTCCATGGTCGACAGCCGGAGGTCCTGGCGTGCGGTGGCACACTTCTGTGAGGTGGTCCTCTCGCGGAAGGAGAGTGCCGAGAGGGATCGGAGGCGCGGAGATCCCTCCCGCCGCCAGACGAGACGTAGGAGGCGCCGGGTGGACGACTGACCGGCGTCTTCCGCCCTGTGGATTGGGGGCGTTTGGAGAATTCTACCACGGTATCCCCTGCCTGTCGTAAAAGGCGACTAATAGGGGCCACCGGGGGTCGCAGGCGGGCGGCAGGGGGCTGTCCGTCTTTCACTTTTGTGTTCTATTAGCACATTGTAGCGATCCCTGTGATGGACGGCAGCGTGGCTGGTAGGCCTCACGCTGCCATTGACGCCGAGGGCGTCCTTCGGTGCGTGGGGGCTCCTGAGCCCCCCCACAACAGGAGACGGGCCGCACTAGGCGGCAACGCGCAGAGGCGGCTGCGGACGACAACTTAGACACTCCCGTCAGAGGAAGCCCGCAGCCGTCCCTAATGCGCCGAAGATGGCCACCGCGGAGTTTTGGTTGGTATGCCGTGCGTTGTACATAGGTTAGGGACTCGGCCCGGCGGTCGCCCGATGGTTACATCTCTCCGGGTGGCTCAACGCCGGGACGTAAGGCACGATGAACCCAACATAACCGCTCAGTCGCCCCCCTTGAAGGCTGGGCGGTAGTAATAAGTCACTTTCTCCGCGAAAACAAAAAAAAAAAAAAAAAAAAAAAAAAAAAAGTAGTAAAGACTTAAATACGAGCTCTGTATTATATATTTATTTATTTATTTACACTTTTACAACGATTATAAAGGCGGACTTAATGCCGAAGGCATTTTCTACCAGTCAACTTTTTGGTGAGGCAGAGACAAAACGAAGGCAGGTGTACACAACGTGAGAAGGTAGTGGACAAGACATTAACATAATAAAGACTAATAATATTTACAAATATAAGACTAAAAAGGTCGATATAGGTAAATAAATATATAATAGGTCGATAAAGGTCGCAGGAACACACTGGATGCGGGCCGCTTTTGACAGATCAGTCTGGAAATTTTTAGGGGAGGCCTATTTTCAGCAGTGGACGTCATGTTGCTGATGATGATGATGATGATGAAATATAAGACTTGCATAATAGGTAATATAAAATAACACAGTTACTTTGAAATTAAACTACTGTTGAGTATGTGAAGGAACCGAGGAGTAAGACTATATTATACTATTATACAAGCTTTGGCGCGTGCGCGTCCGTATACCAACAACACGTCACTCGCGGCGGCGCGGCGGCGGGACGACTGGCGCAGCAGCCGTTTAACGTTTTAAACTTACACATAAAAATATAAGTAGGTAGGTATAATTTTGTTCGCGGCGCTTACAAAGCCCCACCCTAGTGCTGCTGGCGCAGCAGTCAGCACTAATTACTCCAGAGGAATCTTAGCGACGCGAGCAACAGATCTCTTTAAACTACCTAACTGCGTCTTTACTTGTACTACTCGCACTCTACCGTCTTTCCCCGGGAAAATCTCTTCCACGATGCCTCGTGGCCACACGTTACGAGGAGCATTAGGATCAGCGATAAACACTAAATCTCCAAGTTGAAGGGACACTGGGCTATCTTCCGTCCACTTTTTGCGAGGTATCAATTCGGGAAGCACTTCCTTCACCCATCTCCTCCAAAACATATCAGTCAGTCTTTGGGCTATTCGCCACTGACGACGGCAGAACAGGTCAGAATCGTCAAAGCTGCCTGTTAGAGGTAAGGTAGAAGACGAGCCGAGTAAAAAGTGATTTGGTGTCAGTGACTCCTTGCTGTTGACATCGACGGAAACATGACTAAGTGGGCGTCCATTCACTATAGCTTCCACTTCAGCCAGCAGCGTATTAAATGTTTCTTCTCTGGGCGCTCTTTCTTTTAGAACGACCTTTAATGCAACCTTGACACTTCGAATTAAGCGCTCCCAGGCCCCACCCCAATGAGGGCTAGCTGGGGGTATAAACGTCCAGCGAGTGCCTTGAATACTCACAGCTGTCTGCAATTCCTGCTCGTCAAGTTCAACGATGGCCTTCTTAAGTTCCGCATCCGCACCTCTTAAATTTGTCCCATTATCAGAATACAAATGGGCTGGCCATCCCCGTCGTGATGCCATTCTGCGCAAAGCCATAATTAAGGAATCGGAACTAAGAGACGGCACTGTCTCCAAATGAATTGCCCTGACAGTAGGACAGGTAAAAAGAACTCCATAACGCTTCTCCCTTCTTCTTCCCACCGTGATCTCCATAGGTCCAAAGAGATCGATGCCGCAGTGAGTAAAAGGCCTTTGAAAATGAGCTACTCGAGCAGCTGGTAAGTCACCCATCTTTGGCATCTGAGGTTTCACCTTTCTTAGTCTACACAGCATGCATTTTCTGACAACTTCTTTGACAGTAGGCCTCAATCGTATTAACCAATATTGTTGTTTCAGATTGTTAACTACCATCTCTTGGTGGCCGTGGCTAGCTTTCACGTGATAATGTGCTACTATTAATTTGGCCACTTGGCTTCTTCCGTTTAAGATTACAGGATACTTCACATCATAGGGAACATCAGCTGCAACACCTATGCGCCCGCCTACACGGAGCACACCCTTTTCATCTATAAAAGGCGTCAACGTAAGTAGCTTACTATTCTTTTCTAAATTTTTACACTTCTTTATTAACTGTATATCAATGTCAAATGACCTTATTTGTGCATGACGTATGAGTAAATTCTCAGCTAACTGCATTGCAGTGCAATCATCAATAATTTTCTTTTGGCATTTCTTTATAAATTTTAACATTACAGCTGTACTTCTCAACAGGCGTATCCATGAAGAAAACCGCATTGGATCCGGCACAGCTGCACACTCAGGTAAGTGATTTTCTTGTGTAATATATTCTAGGTCGCACGCTACGGCGTTAGTTATGCATGAACTAATGAGCCATGAGGTTTCGGTCTCGTATAGGAATAAAGGACCATTGAACCACTCACCTTCCAGATTCAAGCTATCAAAGTTTTCCCGAGTGGCTATATCGGCAACATTCAAAGCGGTAGGTACGTATCTCCACTCCTTAACTTGGGTTAATTCATCAAGTTCGCCTAGGCGATGAGCGACATATGGTTTATAATAACGCGTATTGTTACGTATCCATTGCAAAACAGTTGTGGAATCGCACCAAAAATATCGATCAGCTGTTTTTATTCGATGAGCGGACTGTAGTGTATTCGCCAACCGAGCAGCCATTACGGCCGCCTGCAATTCCAGTCTAGGTACCGTAACCCTTTTTACAGGGGTAACCCGGCATTTGCTGGCTATGAAACAAACTTTTATTTGATTATTGTTATCTAACCAGCGCCAATAAGCGACCGCACACATAGCCTGCAACGATGCATCACAAAAAATATGAAGTTGTAAACAATTATAACCTGCGTCGCTAAAAGGTGGGTCAGTCGGTATGCTTGTGGACGCAGCTTTACTATCGAATGACGCGCGTACCTGTTTGTCATCCCTATTATCTTTAAAAACAGTGGTACGTAATGCCGATTCGTTAACTCGCCTATAACATCGAGGTATTCGGATGTTATTTATTGTTTTCAATAATTTTAACCATTTAAACCATTTTATACAGATATCCTCTGTTATATTTTCATCCCAACCTATATTTGACTTCCAATAGTGAACGGCGAAAGAAATCCGTAAATATCAAACAATGACATAATGACCTTTAATAAATCGCGTTTTGTTGGACATTTTATTCCATTAATTATCTCTTGAGGTATCCGTTTAAATGTGGTAACAAATCCTAAGGAGTCATCGTCGGGATACCACTTGATTCCCAAGGCTGACTCGCCTTCATGTCGAGTCCCTAGCTTCACAGAAGCAGCCGCGGGAGCTAGCGACTCCTCTGGTAAACTCTTTAAAACATTTGCGCTATTACTTAGCCAATTACGAATTTCGAAGCCCCCCTGTTTGTGTATGTAAATTATATCGCACGCTAATTGAATGCAAGTGTTTTCACTAGGTTGACTATCAATATAATCGTCCATGTAATGTTGTTTGTGAATAGCTTGGACTGCAGCGGGCTTCAATGAGTCATAACGCTGAGCGTTTTTATTTTTAATAAACTGTGCAATGAATGGGGCACAGTTCGCACCAAATATTAGGGATGTCATCTTGTAAGTTTTTACAGGCTCATTAGGGTTTTCACGCCACAGAAATCTTAAGGCATCCTGATCAGTAGGTATTATTTTTACCCTTAAAAACATATCTTTTATATCGCCCACTATAGCGACCTCATGTTCGCGAAAACGCAACAAAATGCCTAACATAGAAATTAATAAATCGGGACCTGTTATTAAATAATCATTTAACGATAAACCGCCAATTTTGGCTGCCGCGTCGAAGACGAGACGTAATTTCTTTTTGTTCGGATTATCGACACCGAAATGGGGTAAGTACCACGTTTTATTTGTTTTTGTTGTATCTATAATCTCCTCGGCAAATTCCCCATCTAATAAATGCTTTATACGATCACGGTACCTTTGTGCATACTGTTTATCACATGACATTTTCTTTTCCAGGTTATGCAGCCTAGACAATGCCATGCGATCAGAATCGGGCATCCTACAGCGGGTATCCTTCCACGGTAGACCTACGTGCCATCGACCATCGATAAACTTTGCCGTCCGTTCCAGGTGTTCCAGGGCACGCATATCATCGACACTCTGGCGTGGCTTCCCGGATACTCCCATCGATTCGATGGTAAATGACTCTTTTACCAACTCGTGCAGGTCTTCCAGAGAAGTGTTTGCCGACCCTGATGAAACCTCCGTGTCGTGTAGGATTGAATAACACGCGCCCGGTGAAAGAGGTACTGGAACTAACCCATGCACGCACCATCCCAGCGGAGTGCGAGTAGCACAAGGTTCGTTACATTTTCCTACCTTAAGTTCTAGTGGCAACAATAAATTGTAATTGTCCTGACCAATTAGGATCCCAGGCTTAATGCTCGTACAACAAAATTCGCCTTCAATGTCACATAAATGCGAATATTTATCAAAGTTAACTAAACTAAAGTTTTGTACAGGCACATTTAAATCTTTAAAACTACTAGCATTAATATTAAATCTCTCACCCTTATAGTTCGTTATACAAACGTCCATAATATCAACGTCGCACACAAGCGCACTCTTATTCCATGCGCCGCACACGCGCAGGGTCTCCCGTCGGCCGCGCAGACCGGCTCGTGACGCAAGCGCGGCACTGATAAGCGACACCGTGGATCCGTCGTCTAATAACGCACTTGTTTTGAAGACGCCGTTCGGACCGTGTACACTTATAGGCACTACTTTTAATAACACTTTGCACTCATTATAGTTTTTGTTAACGTGTGTTACTGTTTCAGGTGTCACCGACGACGGTTCGGCTGCCGTATTATCGCCAACACACGGTTCATTGTTCACAGTTGGACGCAAGTCGTAATGCAATAAGTTATGATGCGCTTGGCCACAGTTCATGACGTCACACGTTGCAGCAGGACAGGTCGCTCGGTCATGGTGTGCGTCTATGCATTTGTAACATAACCGATTTCGTTTGACATAGCTCCATCGATCTTTGCGTAACGCTTTGCGGAATTTCTTACAATCCTGTAATTTGTGTTTCGATAAGCGACAGTAACGGCATTTATCACTATCATCGTAATTTTTATTTAATAAAACTGTATGTGTACCTTCTGTGTATTTTTTCTTGTTATAATAATAATTTTCATTTGTATTTTTCACATTTAACAAAGCCATAGAAGACACTTTCATAGCTTCTTCATTTAAAAATTCTGAAATATCGAACCATGTTGGTCTTTTATTCTGTTTTATGAATGTATAGCTATAATCAGCCCATTTCGAAAGTAAAACCGGTGGTAATTTTGAAAGTATGCATGTAGTTATGCTTATCCCATTTAGGTATTCATCACAACCGATAACTTTGACAGCGGCAACACAGTTACGTACTTTAATTGAAAAGGGCACAATATCCTTGTGATATTCTTGTGACACTGAATGTAATTTCTTGATGTCCACCATGATGCGTGACAGAATGATATCAGGATTCCCAAACTGCAGCTCGAGTGTCGACATTATTATGTTAGGCGAAGTAGCACTTATAAGCAAGGCTGAAACCGCTTCGCGAGCTGATCCCTTTAAACATTTCCTTAGGCGCCACAAATTCTCATTATCCGTGAAATTACAGACTTTGGATGATTCTTCATACGCCTTTTTAAAGTGAAGCCACTCCATTGAGTCACCAGAAAATATTGGTAATTCTTTTGGTGTACATATTCGGCTTAACAAGTTGGAATTAAGTCCATTGCAGGTAGAAGCGGCTGCTAAATCCTTCAGTGCACTAGCCAGTAGTTGAACCGTTCCATCAGTGCCGACATCTGCCGCCGGCGGGCACGGCGCGTCCTTAGTTTGACCTTTGTCGTGGACGGGCTGCGCTTCCAGTTCACGATAGCTGTGCTCTAACCACTCCTCCACCTCCTTGTTAGTGCAATGGGACCGAACACTACATTCGTCGTTGATATCCGCTAGGTCCGCCGCTAAACGTTTATTTATTAAATCCAGCTCAATCTTAGCTTTAGCTTCCGCGGCCTCCAATTCCAACCTTTTTTTGCGTGCAAGCACTGAGGATGATGAGGACCTCTTAGATTTAGTTGCAGGTGCTTGGCGAGACGTTGAAGGCACAGGTTGAAATAAAGGTAACGCTGGTTCCGATTTCACCACACTACCCTCTTCGGTATTTCGACGAAGAAAAGTTTTATTATTTTCGGTACTTCGTGGCAGTGTTTGGGTCTTCGGAATCGCGGACTTGGCTTCCTGTTGTTCCTCGTCCCTCTTTGTGGTTCTCCTTGTGTTAACCATGGTTTTTGGTGTGTGGAACATACTATTTGTGAGCGATTCGGCTCGAAGTGATCAAATGTTGAGTATGTGAAGGAACCGAGGAGTAATATAAACAAAGTCTGCGTGGTGTAAGACTATATTATACTATTATACAAGCTTTGGCGCGCGCGCGCGTGCGTATACCAACAACACGTCACTCGCGGCGGCGCGGCGGCGGGACGACTGGCGCAGCAGCCGTTTAACGTTTTAAACTTACACATAAAAATATAAGTAGGTAGGTATAATTTTGTTCGCGGCGCTTACAACTACTATAACGGATTTTATCGCGGTTTCTTATTTTATTTAAAATGTAAAAAAACATATAGCTGACGCTAAACACCGACGCTCTACGAAGTCCGTAGTAGCTAAACACTCAGAAGAAGGCTCCAACCATTACCTTAGATACGACAAGCCACAAATCCTTGCCAAAGAACACCGATTACTGCCTAGGATGATTCACGAGGCTATTGAAATCAAAAAAACATCCCAATTTCAATAGAGAAGAATATGGTTGGAAACTTGCCCAACCCTGGGATCTAGAAGGCAGACAGAGGTATGTGGAGGACATTTGAGAAGAAGATATCTACCAACTATCCACTGCTGAGCACGGACCTTCTCTACTGCTGTGAGGGTTTTAGGCCTTAGTTCGACATGCTGGTCTAATGCGGGTTGGCAGACTTTATATATCTTTGAAAATCAGAGGTGCCTTGGATTTCGAACCTGCGGATTCGTCTTGGCAGTCCATTCCCAACTAGACCATCGTCCACCTATTAAGTAAGATAAGAGTTACTGCGTTGTTTTTCGTTAAATTCAGTAGACTATTTATGTCAATCTATGTCGTAGACGCATTTTGACATGCACTGCCTGTCAAATTTCATCTGAAAAAAAATCTGTTCTGCGCCTACTCAAAATTCCGTAGGTATACTTACATTACTACTGGTGGTAGGTCTCTCATATGTAAGAGTCCTTCTGGGTGGGTACCACCGCAATGTCGATTTGTACCGCCAAGCAGCAGTGTGCATGCACTGTTGTGTTTCGGTTTAAGGACATTGTAGCCAGTGTAACTACAGGACATAGTGAGACTTAACATCTTATGTCTCAGGATGACGAGCGCAGTGGAATGCCACACAGTGCTTTGTAACTCAAGGTGCTGGATGGTGTTGCTACTGTTTATGGGTGGTCGTATCGCTTACCATCAGGCAAACGGCATGCTCCTCTCGTCATTCAATAAAAAATAAATTAAAAAAAACATTAGTTTAAGAACTTAGTTATTAAGGTTAAATAAAAAAAAATATTATTTTTTGCTATTCGGTTATTTCCGCGGCTTAATTATTTTGTTAAAAAGTTTTTATTTTATAATTTTTTGTTGCTTTAAACTACATGCTTAATTTTTATAATAGACAACTCAGCATTAAAATATGTGAGTAAACAATAAATCACCCCTTTTTTCCCACACTTAGGATAGTTTTTTTTTCCAAATTTACACGGGAGCAATTTCGAGGTGTACCCTATCCAATAACAAAAGAAGTATTAAAATCGGGCTACTCTAAAAAAGATATGCGTGGTCATACATAAAAAAAAGTATCCATGTCGACCTCCTCCGTTTTTTTTCATCGGTTAAAAATTACTATCACCTAACGACAATAGGACTTTAAAAATCCACGTAGTTCTTCTAATGCGTAGCGAAATTTTATCAATAATAAACAAATAATGTACGCCTTTATTAGAAAAATATAATGATTAAAGCTCCCAATCAAATTTTGTCCCTTTTAATAAGACTCATGTAATGAATAATCAGATTAACGCGATTCTATTTCGTTCGTGGAACTGGAGCTTAATTCACGATGAGTTTTTTATACAATGGAACGAGAAAACCGTTTGCTAGATTATAGTCATGACTGCCTTTTTTTATGATTGACTGCCTCGGTGGCGTAGTTGTATTACGGTACGACTGCAAGGCTGAGGTCTCGGGTTCGATCCCCGGGTCGGGCAAAGTGATATTGTATTTTACTATTCAGTATCAGCCCGGAGTCTGGAATTTGTGCCCGGTATGGCGATAGGCTCGCCCCCTATCACATCATGGGACGGAATACGCTTGGCGAAAAGTGGGTGCACTAGTTGCGCCTCTGCCTACCCCTTCGGGGATAAAAGGCGTGAGTATGCGTATGCGTATGCGCCTATTTATTAACAATAGTCACACCAATCAAACTTTGAGTTACTATGCACTACGTATCGCTGCAGTCGAGGGCAGTACTAAGTCAATCTCAACATTGAGTAAAATCAAAAGAAGACATTTAATGTATTAACTATTTAATAAACCAAGCTCAAGCTGTCATTTAAAAGTTTGTTCTCGGTTGAGTAGGCGGTGTTAAATGCTAGAGTAGGCGCTGTTACATAAACAAAACTCAGCTGTCAAAGTCGGTCACATATTGTCACTTAGGATGTCACTATAGCTGCTGTTAATGTGTGTAATAGCGTAATATGTTCTAAAAAAGTTATGTGTGTATTCTTTGTGAATTTATCGCTCGCTTTAACGGTGAAAGAAAACGTCGTGAGGAAACCTGCATACCTGAGAAGTTCTCTGAATTTCGAAGGTCTGTGAAGTCTGCCAACCCGCACTAGGCCTGCGTGGTGGACCAAGGCCTTAACCCTCTCAGTTGAAGAGGAGGCCCGTGCTCAGCAGTGGGCAGTATATAATACAGGGCTGGTATGGTGGTATGGTGGTATTAAAATAATTACGATTTAAACCCACTTGAACTTTAACATCATTAATCAGTGAACCATATGGTGGGAAATCATAAACTTGTAAGTGATTATGAAACCGGGAATACTGAGCACGAGCCTCCTTTGCTAAAAAAAGGGTGTTTAGGCATTAGTCCACCACGCTGGCCTAGTGCGGGTTGGCAGAGTTCACATAGCTTCGAAATTATTTTTGGGGAATTCTTAGGTATGCAGGTTTCCTTGCGATGTTTTCCATCGCAGTTCAAGCGAACAATGATGGATTCGTTCTATTGCAATATATTAAAAAATAAAACCGCCTTCAAAAACCACTATAAAAAAATGAAAAATAGCTTTATACAGATTAATTTTGACACTGCGTTAATAAATAAAATCACATGCATATCTCGTCGAAAATAACGCTTTCCATTAATTTATTTTAGCCATAGACGTAAAATAAAAAAGTGTAAATTTCGAACAAAATAAATATCAATAAAAAGTAACTTTAAGTTTAAACGCCCTCATGCCACTACTACTGCTCTAAGATAATTCGTCGCAGCGGCAACATTATACTTTCATTCTGAAATACACTTTCGCACACACCATATTCGCACTAAACTACGAAATGATCAAAAAATTTGAAAACTACAACCGGGATTTTGGCAATAATATTCGTTATTCATGGATGATTTTTGGCAAGACGTCATTTAGTAATGCAATGTAAAAATTACCCTGTATACCTACGGGTTAACAATAAATTATTAAAATAAAGCAATGTCATCTTCTTTCCAATTGGTGTTTTAATGTTTATTGGTTTAATGGTTGTAATGCTTAATTCTTCTTCAGCCTTTAGAAGTCCACTGCTGAACATAGGCCTCCCCTACAAATTTCCAGACCAACCTGTCAATGCTTAATGTTTTTTATGAACTTATGCACATTATTAAAAAAATCGATGCCCAATTAAATCGAACATTATTTTCGTATATTTGTTCGTTACTGAACTTAGCTCGCAATTTAAACGATTTTAGAAAGGCCACGTCTACGGTCCGCCTTTGGAAATATTAATAATAGTAATATGATTGTTGATTACCATTTATTTAGGTGCATCATCAACATCATAATTTTGTATTATTCGTCTTATACATTTGAGTACCTCAAACATCGTATAACAGGTGCTTGCTATTATAATAATACTAATAATAAAATATTATAGAAGGACCGCCAAAAGCGATTACATTCATTTTTTATCTGACAATGTCTCATCGATCAATATTATTGTTTTATTTTTGATAAAGTTCATAATTGAGTTCATGATGCTTATCAGATAAGTAAACTTATCACTTGTTTTTCTATAGTGGCTTGACACCTTTGAACTTTGAGCGAAATTTTGCATTTACACTTTGATCACTAAAAAACAAGAACAATAAAAAAATATATCATGTATTTATATCTGGCTTAACTAGCAATTTTAATTAGTCACAGACTCCAAAATTGGTTATCAATAATTATGCAATGCAATCAGCCCTGTATTATACAGGGTCATTTTTACATTGCATTACTAAATGAAACCACATATTCGTCTGTACTTCTTCTAACATGCAAGATGTCAAAAGTCATCCATGAATAACGAATATTATTGCCAAAAATCCCGATACTAGTTTTAAAATTTTTTGAACATTTCGTAGTTTAGTGCGAATATGGTTTGTGCGAAAGTGTATTTCTGAATGAAAGTATAATGTTGCCGTTGCGACGAATTATCTTAGAGCAGTAGTAGTGGCATAAGGTCGTGTAAACTTAAAGTTACTTTTTATTAATATTTATTTTGTTCGAAACTTACACTTTTTTATTTTACGTCTATGGTTAAAATAAATTAATGGAAAGCGTTATCTTCGACGAGATAAGTATGTGATTTCATTTATTAACGCAATGTCAAAATGACCCTGTATACTGCCCACTGCTGAGCACGGGCCTCCACTACTACTGAGAGGGGTTAGGCCTTAGTCCACTACGCTGGCCTAGTGCGGGTTGGCAGACTTCACATACCCTCGAAATTCTTATGCCGAATTCTCAGGTATGTAGGTTTCCTCACGATGTTTTCCTTCACCGTTAAAGCGAACGATAATTGATTAACAATACATACATAACTTCGAAAAGTCAGAGGTGTGTGCCTTGAGTTTTGAACCTCTGGACATTGTCTCGGCAGACCGTTCCATTCCCAACAAGGCTATCGTCCACTTTAGCAACAATTGACCTGTCTAAATGAGGCTTTAGGAGTATACTTGAAGCCACTATCAGTGTCATAGTAATTGTATGAATTAATGAAAATGAAAGAATTTGCCGCTATTTATTGTTATGTATTTGTTAACAGCTTATAACGCCAGCGCCTTTTTGTTTACATTTAGTTTTTTAATTCTCTGACTATGGTACATTCACTACTGATTGCTACATGATATAAGTCTATGTCTATATAACTTATTCTTCTCGATTGATTTCCGGAGGTTTGTAAACTGTTTGTAGTATTGTAAAGTAGGACCACGATGTGCTGATAATCTGCAAAATATAACTTTTTATTAAAAGCTTTTATTTAACTTACAATGTACTTATGTAATGTATGTAACTATGTTTGTTCGGGTGGAATCTTGCAAGTCAATTTTGAAGCAGTCACCCTCAACCGATTGTGTTGAAATTTTGCATACACATTCAATTTAAAAATAACTAAAAATTAAAAAATAAATGAAAAGTATTTTTTTAAAAACATGCTTTTATTTAAATGCTCTACAAAAAAAAAAAATACTTTAAATTGAAACAAACTTTGTTTAATACTATATAGAGATAAAAGCTTGTCGCGAGATTCAATTTAAAGTTTTTTTTTCTTTTTAGAGCATTCAAATAAAAGCTTGTTTTAGAAAAAAATACTTTTTATTACACCTGACATCATGTGACATCAGACAGGTGCATCCACCACATGCTTAGCATATCGAAATACGATCTGGGTCTGTAGTTAAGATGCTTTTCTACAAGCGTTAACGCCAATAGAACAGAAAATAATATGAGAATAACATATTTTATCGACAAGTCTAGCGCAAGGATACGTCATTCCCATTTGTTTCTATTCTATTGGCGTTACCGCTTGTAGAATAGCATCTTGGCTGCAGCCGCTAGACTCATATCCAAATACAAGGCTGTTTTACTTCTAAATGTTCATTGCTTTATGTCAGCTGCTAAATGATGCCGCATATTAAATTTCTGGCAACTGTTTCTGGTATCAGAATGTAGGAAATTTCACACTTATGTGACTCTAGCTTACCATATCACCATACCAGCCCTGTATTGTATACTGCCCACTGCTGAGCACGGGCCTCCTCTACAATTGAGAGGGTTTTAGGCCTTAGTCCACCACGCTGGCCTAGTGCGGATTGGCAGACTTCACATACCTTCGAAATTCCTATAAAGAACTTCTCAGATATGCAGGTTTTCTCACGATGTTTTCCTTCACCGTTAAAGCGAGCGATAATTCACAAAGAATACACACATAACTTTTTTTTAGAAAAGTCAGAGGTGTGTGCCTTTTGGGTTTTGAACCTGCGGACATTCGTCTCGGCAGTCCGTTCCACTCCCAACTAGGCTATCGCCGCTTATATGTATAGCTTACTCTAGCTTGCTGACCTTTGAATAATTTGACTATCTATGGGCTGCTAATAGATGCAACTCAGTTTCGCTTTGAAGTGCGATATCAACTGAGATGATGTCCAGTTAAAATCAGCAGCATTAGATCGTCGCTGTCAAACACATCAACAACATCTCAAATAGCCAAATGATATCTTAAGTCACAACAGGCAACGGCTTGGCTGTGCTTCTGGCGTTGCTTTAGTCCATGGGCGACGGATGCTGCTTACCATCAGGCGGATCGCTTGCTCATTTGCCTACTAAGGCAATACAAAAGAAAAAAAAAGTTTGACAAGCGAGTTTTATTTATCAACCAGCGTCGAATCATCTGATAACTTGGCTCAAATGACAACTCAAGTTATTTAACAGTCCAATAAATGTGTACTTAAGATCCTACCTAAAGGTGAGATTGGTTTATTAACACAGCCATAAGTGATCATTTGCAGTTCACGGAGAAGCGATTTTACACGCGTTTGTATGAAATGCAGCGACATTTTCGGCGGAGCCCGCCGCTGCGCACGAAGCGGTAATTCTCCGTTCTAGCAACACCCGCGGCGGCGACTCATGTCTCGTCACTGCGCCCGAATCGGTGCCCGCCGTGAGCGCTGCAGCGATGCCCACCGCGGGCGCAACCCGCGTCTTTATAAACAACATCCTACATTGCCATATGTTTGTATGCCGCTGCACGCGCCGCCTCTTTATAAACGGAAAACTCGCCCGACGCGCCGCGAGACACCACGAGTTCCACGACACATGCGCTGCGTGACGTCCCGCATCTCCAAAAACAAGGCCTATTACTTCATGGCGAAAAGTGGGTGAATTAGATGCGCCTCTGCGGGGGTAAAAGGAGTGAGTATATGATAATATCTTGTTTATTAATCTGTTAACCTCGGTTATTATGAAGCTTCAACAATAAATCAGCTGGCAGACAGTATCTTTCATATTCAAACGTAGAGTATTAGATAATAAGAGTTGAATGAATAATTAATTTCCCCGGTAACAACAATTTATAATAACCTTTGTAGAACTCTATGCTGGTTGCTAGGGGCTCAGCATGTATGGAATATGACTACCGGATTATTTTGTATAAATTTCCCATTAAACTTATATTTCACTTGTATCGCTCGCAGCTCCGTCCGCGTGAAAATGTTTTTCCGGCATAAAAATATTTTCCCATGATAAAAGTAGCCTTTAGCTCTCAGGAGTAATGTATTGTACCCTTGTATTGTAAAAAAAAGTTCATCATTTTTGTTTGTTGGCTGTGGGAGACGGAGGGAGGCGCTAGTTGATTTTCGCACCCCGGCGCCCAATATGGTGAGAGAATGGTAGACAGCTTCGAAAATTAGATCGTTTTAAAGATACCAAACAACCAATAACTTACAAAACATACCTTGGAAAAGCTCCCGTAGCTTATTATAGAAAATTTGTAAGCTGTCAAAATTTTTGGTTTGCGCGATCTGAAAGTAATTTTAAGACAATAAAATATAATCCCTTCCCAGCCGATTTCGGCCACGGCGGCCAATCTCAACAGAGATGAGCCAGGTACGCAGGAGATATCATAGTGAACAAGTGTGTGCGCAATACACAGGTGCACTCGCTATTTCTTCACTCTCATAGTCCGGTGAGACGGCAATCCGACATGGCCGGTGACAGATCAGGCGCAGGACCAACGGCTTTACGTGCTTTCCGAGGCACGGGGGTATCACACCGCCAACTTCCTGGCTCCGAGCTGCGACTGAGCAATTTTTAAGATAAAAAAAACCCAGTCATTTTTTTTTTTGGCCTGACCCGTGATTCGAGCCCAGGAGGACCTCAGCGCGAAAATCGTACTAGTAACGCGTACTCATTACAACTACGCCACCGAGGCAGTCAAGTCAAGTCACTGTGCCAATAAAATATAACAATGTAGTGTTCTTTATTTCCATGTCTAGTAGTAGAGTCACGCTGTAGACAGATTTGTCAAAAAGTTGACTGTCCTATTTTATTATTATCTTATGATTGGTAAATTTCAACCCCCAACAGAAACAGAGGGGTGTTATAAGTTTAGGGTGTGTATCTGTGTATCTGTAGGTATGTCTGTCTGTGGCATCGTAGCTCTCGAACGAATGGATCAATTTTGACGTGGTTTTTTGTTTGAAAGATGATGTGATCGAGATGGTTCTTAGCTATAATTTATGAAGATCTGTTCAGGTGTTTGAAGATTATCAGCTAATTTCCAACTTTCACATGTCAGATTGATTTGGTGTACTGTGACTTCGGCAATATTTTTAAGACATGTTTACCTTGAGCTGATGCTACAGCATCAAGTAGTCTGCGGGATACCCAACTCTTTAGCACCTTATAGCATATATAGCGTGTGAGGGCTCATAAGAATGGTCTTAACAAGTAAGTGTAATTAGATAGTTGATTGTCAAGTCCCCATGATGGAGAATATAGTAAAAATAAAAAGTTTGGAATAAAATAAAATAAAACTTTATATAACCCCCGACACAATAAACTTCTAAAAAGTAAAATAATAAAAGTTTCTGTGTCGTTTAAGTACCTAGTATTATTTTGACCCAAGCGTCGTCGCGTCGGGAGACCACTAAAGAAGTATTTTCAAATCCCTGGTCCGGAGTTCGGTCCCCGACGTGAGGACGCTTGGGTCAAAATATTACTAGGTACTTAAACAACAAAGACACTTTCATTATTTTAATTTTTTGAGGTTTTTGGTGTCGGGGGCTTTTTAAATTATAATTTAATTTATTAACATAACAGGCAGTTAAGTTATATTATAAGCAAATTATATAACCACTTAACACATAAAAAATATTATGACTATTTTTACCTCATCATAATCGTCAAAATCATCTTTTTGGATTTTTCATCCATTTCATACCATTTGCAGAGGAACGCTGATTCACCAATTTTTCTACTCTGAAATACCAAGAACACATTCAAGCTAAATATATAATATGAAAATATACATTTATTACGTACCTCTGTAATTATATTTTCTCCAAACACGCTCATCACTAATATCTGAAGCAACACCGATGTAATAAACAGAATGGTCCCTGGCAGCTGGGCTAGACTTCCGGTCTGTAAGAAAACGACTAGTTAATATCCAACACAATACACACACACACACACACACTCACATCTTTTATCCCCGAAGGGGTGGGCAGAGGCGCAACTAGTGCACCCACTTTTCGCCGTGTGTATTCCGTCCCATGATGTGATAGGGGTCGAGCCTATCGCCATATCGGGCACAAATTCTTGACTCCGAGCTGATACTGAATTAAAAAAAACAAAATATCAATTTGCCCGACCCGGGAATCGAACCCAAGACCTCAGCAGTGCAGTTATACCGTAATACAACTACGCCACCAAGGCAGTCAAGCCTCCAACATAATCCTTACTTTAAAATAGTAACAATATAGCCCTGTATTATATACTGTCCCATTTCTAGGCACGAGCCTCGTCTGCTACTGAGGGGGTTTAGGCCTCAATCCACCACGCTGGCCTAGTACGGGTTGGCAGACTTCACATGCCTAAGAAAATATTATAGTAAAATATAGTAATAAGTACCTAGTTACTACATGCGTAAGGTTTGTAGGTATGTCCTTCCGCGCAGTAATGGACAGACATTTTTTCGCGACAGAGGCAGTTTAAGGGTCGCTGAGTGTTATCCTGGTATTTTTATCTCGGATAATATTTATTTCCTTAGCGATTCATTTCGGGAAAAATGTTGACGCGATTTATGCTCACAATTTCTTTATCTCGCAATTAGCAATACTATAATATTAAATATTGCTATATAACATTTGGCAGGTACTTAATTGTTTATAGTGCATAGAGACATGTCTTTTATACTCGAAGTAGACAGGCGGGGAAAGGATAGGTAGACACGTAGCTAGAACAAACATCATAACAGAAGTTATATCCAACTCATGGTGTTATATGAGGCCAACATGTTGCAATATTGAGCAGAAACTTGAATCCTACGTTTCTCGTCTTTTTAAAAAAAAAAGATAACCTCGTAACTTGGTTTCCCCGGTGTAGGAATTGAACCCAGAATCGCACAGTAAACAGGCCTAATGCATTGTAAAAGTGTTTAATAGGAAAGGTTTTCTTTGGTTGTTTTGTGTTTTTTTCTTTTACTTTGGATTTCTTTTCTTTATCTTTTATTTTCTTCGAAATAAAGCCTATTAAAACCTACCGTCAAGTTAAATCCAAGAGCGCATATTTCTACGGAGCCGACCAAAACATTAAACAAATTGGGCGCTGTGAATATATCTTCCAAGTCATCAGCAAGTCTGAAAATGTAATAACGGATAGGCGTCTTCAACAGAGTTTTTATAACAACTACAGCTGTGTTTTAAAGCAAAAACTAGAGTGATATATAACGTATAATATTACAAATTGAAATAGGTCTCTGTCGTGCAATGATAAAAAGGTGAGACATTCTTTTTCTTTTTTAAATTATGGCTCCATCGTAACAACGGTGAATTTGTCAATGTCGGAATGTTTATATAGATATTATTTCCAAAGAGTAGAATCATATTTCGAATCGTTTTTGTATTTAAGGAAGAAATATGGTTGAATTGCAGTCTGTAAAACAAGTTACTGAAGCCTCGTTAAGGTAGATCAATCATTGCTAGCAATTATCGTACGCAATTAATAAACGCCGTCTAAACATGCACAATGGTGAAGCATTTCTCGCCCGTTTTAACAGATATTAAAAAAACGAACATTACTAGCAATTTTTGCTAATAATTATTTCTAGCAATTATTGATCTGCTAAATAAGGCTTTGAAATAAAGTTGTTATACAAGGTAGCAAATAGTTATTACAAAACTACGTAAATTTTAAATACGTTGATGTTTTCCCAATTCAGTTGAAATTCGTTTTGCGCCTGACTATCTTCAATTGCAATATCGATGTTTGAAGGCCTTGCTATTACACAAGAAACCAATGCTTTGATTCCGAATATCTTTACGTTTCTTCATCTTCTTCAGCCTTTGGAAGTCCACTGTTGAACATAGGCCTCCCTCCCTCCCTCCCCCCTCTCCCAAAGACTTCTAGATCAACCTGTTAGAAGCGGCTTGCATCCAGTGGGGTTCTGCGTCCTTTACGAGGTCGTCCGTCCAACTTGTAGGAGGACGTCCATCGCTGCGGTTGCCAGTACGTGGTCTCCACTCGAGAACTTTCTACCCAATCTGTTATCAGTTCTATGAGCCCTGCCCACTGCCACTTTAGCTTGCTAATCCGCTGGGCTAATTCGCGACTTTCGTTCTTCTACGGGTCTCACACCGAACATTATCCTCTCTATAGCTCGCTGCGTGACATTGAGCTGTCTTACGTCTTTACGTTTACCGGAGATTAATTCAGATATTTTACGCGCGGCTTTTAATGCGATTCTCTCGGGACTAGATTCACAAAAGAAGAATGACGTCAGACGTTCGGTTGTTAAGAATTGTGTCTGGTCGAAATTTATACATTTGAATAAAGTAATATCTACGTACTCGACATCGGCAAAATCATCGTTGAAAGTTGGAGACATTTTAATAAGAAAGAAGAAGAAATCATCGTTAGAGACATTTTAATTAAAAAGAAGAAGAAGAACTTTTCAACAATATGCTTAAAAAGTTTATCGCGTGGACTCATCTTAGAGTTGTAGGATAATAGAGCAAGTAGATGAAGATATTTTATAATAATCTTATTTATGCGAATTAGACTTAGAATAACTTATATTAATTTTTTATAAGTATTGATTTCCAAAACTGTACCTCAGCTCTCAAGTTAGCTGTACATTCTATTTTAAGCTATCGCATAGCTTCTATCGCGCGCCTTGAGCGTGGAGACCGAATCCAGAAATTTCGTAACGAAAATAACTACTACTACTACTACTGTATATTTTTACTAATATGAACCTTAAATACAATGCGTAGAAGCTATAATTCTTGAAACGAGTACATTTTTATTTATTTTATTTATTAAAGTCATTAAAACAATTTTAATTATTATTATTTTTTTGTAACATGTATCTTTCTTCTTGTATCATTTTGCATGCTTTTTTATGTTATTTTTTTTTTTGTTTAATGTTTATTGTACGGCGTTTGGGTTACTTTTTTCTTTTTCTTTTTTTAATTATTTGTACGCTTAAAAATATATTAGTTATAATAAAATTAAATTTATCGTTTATTAACCGTTTGTTATGTACATGTGGTGTTTACCTGTAAGTAATTGTTGCACTTAGTTCATAATTTCCTTTTTGTATATGTTATATAGCTATTAGATGTATAAGTGTAAACAAATGTTGGTAAACCTTTATAAATAAAAATAAAATAAAATAAAAAATAAAAATAAAAAACCATTTCTTACTAATCTAATATGAACCTTAAACACATTGCGTAGAAGCTATTTCCCCAGCGTTGGCACGGCACGAGTACAAAAGAATCGAACGTAACATTCTTTTTTCAAATTTTGATTTATTCTACTTTGGTTGTGATGACCATTGCATTTCTGACATTTATCAATAACAAGATTAAACGTGCGTTGCTCGCGTTTAAAAATCTACTTTATGTGGTAAGCGTAAGATCGAATTTGTGTTTAGTCAATCAAAATTTGTGATAAAAAATGCTATGCAATAGCTTTACCGCGGCAGTCTCCGAGTGCCACACGTATTTTTTTTTTATTTGGAATTGGACCAGCCATATATTATACAGGGTGAAATTGAAGTCATGGGCATTAAATAAACTGTATATTAACCTACTAAATAGGAATGCTAAGAAGTCATCTAAAATGTGAATTGAACCATATTATTTTTACAGATTATTTTTATGGAAGATCTCAGCATAATGCTCAATGACCTCAATCGAGTTTCTCAACTGGTGGGCCTTAGGATGAACATGGACAAGACCAAGATCCTATCGAATGTTCATGTTGTGCCTACCCCGATTACCGTTGGGAGCTCAACTCTCGAAGTTGTGGACGATTACGTCTATTTAGGGCAAGTAGTCCAACTAGGCAGGTCCAACTTTGAGAAAGAGGTCAACCGTCGAATCCAGCTCGGTTGGGCAGCATTCGGGAAACTAAGCAAGGTCTTCTCGTCCAAAATACCTCAGTGCCTGAAGACAAAAGTTTTCAATCAATGTGTGTTACCAGTGATGACATACGGCACTGAGACGTGGCCTCTGACTATGGGCCGCTTAAGACGGCTCACGGTCACTCAGCGAGCTATGGAGAGGGCTATGCTAGGTGTTTCTCTACGCGATCGAATCAGAAATGAGGAGATCCGCAGAAGAACGAAAGTCACTGACATAGCCCAGCGGATTAGCAAGCTGAAGTGGCAGTGGGCAGGGCACATAGTTCGAAGAACTGACGGCAGATGGGGCAAAAAGGTTCTCGAGTGGAGACCACGTACTGGCAAGCGCAGCGTCGGCCGTCCACCTGCAAGGTGGGCAGACGACTTGATAAGGGTAGCAGGAGCACGCTGGATGCGGGCCGCTTTTGACAGGTCCGTCTGGAAATCTTTGGGGGAGGCCTATGTTCAGCAGTGGACGTCATGTGGCTGATGATGATGATGATTTTTACAGACGGCTTTGTTCCGCCCCGCACGAAACAGCGCAACATGCTTCTAGACTTTATGATGAATATGAGATGATTACAATAATCTATTGCAATAGGCTTTAAGCCACTTCTGAGATTTTTTATATTACACTATTAATAATCTTGATTTGCGTAATTTTAGTCTCATTTAGAAGAGTATCATGAATAATGTCTTAGGTTCAAAGGATGCTCATGAATTCAATTTCACCCTGTATATACTAACCCACAACTGAGCACGGGCTTGATCTACTACGAGAGCGTTCAGGCCTTTGTCCACCACGCTGACCTTGTTTAGCGTATTTCACATAACTTACAAAATCCTATGGAAAATTCTTATATTCTATACTCACTTTAAAACATACTGATGTTCCTTAACAATATCTCCTAGTTTATTAACATTGTTAACTTGTAAATGTTGAAGTTGATCACTTATTATTGAGAAGTTGTTACATACGTGTGACGTCAGCACACAGTACAATATGTCTGTAGTTGTAAAGAATAAAACGCAAATAAAACCTGAAAATAATTTTAAATAAATTAATTTCTACTCATACTCTTACTAATCTGAACTTTTTTTTTTTCGCTGCGTAAAAACGCGTTATCGCTACCACCACTGGGGGGTGAGTGGAACGGTTATGTTGGTTTCACACAGTCTTACAGCCCAATGTCGACACTCGGGAGTATAGCATCATCCGAGCGAGTATTGGACCGAGTCCCTAATACTATGTACACCCTACACCGGCATGTTTACTAATATTATAAATGTGGACGTTTGTGGAAATGTTTGGACGTTTGTTAAAAGTAAACCCAGAAACACCTGAACGGATTTGGATGAAATTTGGCGCACTGATAGACCATGTCCTGGATTAACACATAGGCTACTTTTTAACCCGATAATATGCTCTCATGAAAAATAATCGAACTTTTAAATCAGACTTTTCAAAGTAGATGGCGCTGGTGTTGTACACTGTTTTAGGGATTTTTGTAGCGGAATAGGTTTCCCAAGCAGGCAAAGCCGCGAGCAACACCTAGTTAATAATATTATGAATATAAAAGTATGGGAAAGTGTTTAGATGCTTTATTTATACTTATTAGTAGTAAATGAAGAAAGCGCTGAACGGATTTGGATGTTTGTAATTATAATAAAATACTCACCACAAATGGCTGAATACACAAACACTAAGGCCCATGGCAACCAAGAATCAGTTGAAAACGGCATCAGCACAGCATAAGGCAGAAGAAACACCACTTTATTTTTATACATATATTGGTAAAGCATTATAATAGGTGAGGAGAAGTTATAAACAGAAATAAGAATAACATTTAGAACGAAAAAGTACTTCGTGAGACGACTTAAAAGGTATAAATCGCGTTTCACAACAGCTTTCTTTTTAGTATCGTCCAAGATATTGCTATACAGACGTCCTAGACGTTCGGTAAGGTCGAAAATTTTACGTCTCTTCACTGTTATGGGCAATATTTTCAAAAATGATAGCAAACCGATACATACACACGGTGCTAATTGCGTTATTTCTAAGAAATTTTCCGAAGAAATTCTCGACACAAAAAATGATCCTTCTGCTATGATCATAGATATTAACAAAGACAATACAACGTAGTATCTCAAATATATTTTTGGATCGCCAAATGGAATTCCAAATAGCCACATGTTTATTTTTATTTGTCTTAGAAGATCTTCGTATGCTGGTACGTCCATAATGAAATACGTTCGTTGACAGTCAAGTTAGGATGGTAAGGAGAGTACTTAGCACAGAACAATTTATACTAGATAAACGCTTTATGTATATTTAAAATGTTAAGGACTAGGGTTGTCGAAAATTTAAGTTTCACGAACTTAAAGCTTCAAACTTGAGTGGTCTTCTTCTGTACTTTAATTATAGAAAATTTGTTATGGTTTGATCGTTTCCTACTTATGAAACTAACGATTATATAATAATTATGCTGTTTGGGCACAATCATAATAATATGAAAAACAGTATGGAAAACAGGTATAAAAATTGTTGAGGTACCTAATTTAATAATTCCGTAGTTCTACATTTAGAAAATTCTCTCTGTCCTCTTTTTATATTGTGTTATGTTAGTCTGTAATGTCCCAATTATGGGCAAAGGTATTCTTTTTATAAAATCCATTCATGAATCGCGATCCAGCGCTATAGTGAACCAGTAACTTTTAAAGGAATCCAGTTAGTCCTGCCATGTCTTCATTGGTCTACCTCAACGCCTACAACGTCAGGGTTCTTCATAGGGGCAATCCTGACTTTAGTAACCTTAAATAGCATATTATAGTAAATATATTATATTATATATATACTTTTACTAAAAATCTATACTGCTCTAGCTCAATCAGTATTAAGCTATTGTATACCTATCTGGGGCGGTGCAGCAAAAACAAGATTTTTAGATATTGAAAGGTCTCAAAGGGCCCTATTAAAAGTTGCATTTTTCAAGCCATACAGGTATCCCACTAACATATTATATTCAGAGAGTAATATACTTAGTGTAAGAAAACTATATATACTTCGAAGCATCCTAAAAATACACAAAATACAAATTTATGACCCAACTAAAGAAAATAGAAGAAGAAGAGACAATGTTGCTGTAGTAAATGCAGTTAATTCGAAATTCGCTAGTATCCAATTTTTCAATAGCTCTGCTCGATTATATAATACCCTTAATAATAGTCTAAATATCTACCCTATGAATGAATACGAGTGTAAGAAAACTCTAATGAGATGGCTAATAAACAAAGATTATGATGAGATCGAAGCTTTATTACAAGTTATGGAATAGAATCACACACACATACACACACTCACACAAACACACACACACACACAAGTCCACACACACAAACACATACACTTTTGATATTACTTTATTTTATGTTTTGTAATAACTTTTAACTATTTTAGTTATTATATTGATAAACTAAGTATGTCATTGTTATGGAGGAGCGAAGTCTTCTGACACAAGTATTCTTGTACTTAATAGAAGGCTTCAACCTCATTACTAGATAAAGAAAGTTTTGGTTACTGAATAAATTTTTATTATTATTTTCAGTTTATTTAATAAATTCTCAGCTTTTTTGCCGGTGTTAACTACATTTACGGGACAACGCCAAGTAAATGCAGTGTGGTGTATTGTTTTAGGGTGTGGGATACTTACTGGGCTATTTCGTTTTCATTAATTTGCATAAATTTTCTTAATATCGGGGTACTGTTGTGAGAATCGTTCATGTAGCCGTTTTCTATAAATTGTCATGTCTGTTTCTAATTTTGTGATATAATAGTAAGTGCGCATAATAAATAGGTTTACATCCTTACTCCATGTCATGCGCACTCTAGGTTTTCCAGCTTTAGTGGACGTGGGTAAAAAGGCATTCGCCTCCCGCGCAACATCCAAAACTGAAATGGGGGTTTCTCTAACATTATTTGGGGAAAGTGATGATGTTCTTGATGGCGATGAACGAATTGATGGTACGTATGATGTAGTACTAGGGCTATATGGATTATCTGGGCTATTTGTTCTGTTGTCAGTCTGTATGTTAGTTTGATTGTTATCGGCTGTAGTATTTTCGGGTGACCCGACGGGAGTCCGCCTGCTCAACTCCTCGCCGCTGACGGACCGTATGCTGAAACACCCAGCGTCAGCTCCAGGTGTGCTCCATATTATTATTATATATATTGATGGGACAACCCTATGCTTCGTGAATCACAAATAGAGTATTCACTTTAGCATGTCTTTTATGTGACAACCGTTAAAATAGAGGGACGTTAACACCCGTTTTCGATATTTAAATTGTTCAATATTCCTTTTGAAGTTTCTTTTGATTTTACTGCGGCCGAATTCTCAATCGGGTCTGAGACAAGTATTATTAAGAATTCAATATATATTAGTTAATAAACGTTATATTATTATTATATATTATGTATAGTTAAATTGAAATTATGGAATTCAATAATAGACGTTACTGATGTTGGTTTTGGAAATATAGCAATTTGAAATCTAGATCGTATTGTAATACGAGCTTTATACAATTATATTATTAACTTGATTGGAGAAATTTGTATACTGTTTGTGATAGGCAGAAATGTTCGATACATCAAACAGGTCAAAAATAAAGTATTGATTACAAAGTATTAAAAATTTTGTATATTTTTACTGATGGTAGGTTTCTCGTATGCGAGGGGCCGTCTGGGTAGGTACCATCACAATGTCTATTTCTACAGCCAAGCAACAGTGTACATGCATTGTTGTGTTCCGGTTTGAAGGACATTGTAGCCAGCGTAATTACTGGGCATTATTAGACTTAACATCTTGTGTCTCAGGGTGACGAGCGCAGTGGAGTGCCAGGCAGTACTTTGTATTCAGAGTCCTGTGCATCGTTGCGAGTGTTTATGGGCTAATGACTAACACCTTAAAATATCATAATTTTAAATTGAAGGTAGATTTGTAGAACTAGCTTTTCGGACCACCTACATCTCAGTCCGCCCCGTGACCACGAAGTGCTGCAAAGCCTTCGAAACGTCGGAAGAAAATAAAATAAAAAAACCGCGATAAAATCCGTTATAATAGTTTAATTTCAATGACCCTAAATAATTAAATGTTTTTCGAAGAAACTTGTCTTTAATTGCGGAATGTCAATGGAACTCACGAAAACCCATTTAGGTACTCGGCGTATGACGTGATATTATTCCTCTCGCTCGCAGTGTGAGCGTACTAACGCAATCAATTTTTCTTTTGCTCTGACATCCGAAAATTACTTTGTATCACGCATCCCTACAAACATCTTGTGGGAATTAGTGTGCTTGATTCTTATGTAATATGTATTTTTACTGTATTATGTGGTATTATTTGGACTAGAAATAACATATTACGACAGAATGAGCAATTCTTAGTAATTTGATTTACCAAACACTCTGAACTACACTGTCTCTTCCTATGATATTATCAAGTCATATAATGCCCAGTTCTATAATATCTTATAGCCATCGAACGAAAATGTTTGGGAATTGCTACTTGCTACTAGAAAAAGACATTATAAGTTTCGTTTTTGTTCTTTTTGGAACGAAGTTTCTTATCGCGCGTTGTGAAAGGGGGCTGGACGGAAAAAACAAACGAAAAGTTGTCACGACACTTTTTGCTATTATCTTACTAATATGAACCTTAAATACAATGCGTAGAAGCTATAATTCTTGAAACGAGTATATTTTTATTTATTTTATTTATTAAAGTCATTAAAACCATTTCTTACTAATCTAATATGAACCTTAAATACATTGCGTAGAAGCTATTTCCCCAGCGTTGGCACGGCACGAGTACAAAATAATCGAACGTAACATTGTTTTTTCAAATTTTGTTGCTTTATTCTACTTTGGTTACTGACATTTATCAATAACAAGACTAAACGTGCTTTGCTCGCGTTTAAAAATCTACTTTATGTGGTAAGCGTAAGATCGAATTTGTGTTTAGTCAATCAAAATTTGTGATAAAAATGCTATGCAATAGCTTTACCGCGGCAGTCTCCGAGTGCCACACGTATTTATTTGTTTTTTTCTCTAGAAACTTATGTATTGGAACGGAAATAGGAAAATATTTATATATTTATATATATACACACTCTGTTATATAAATAAAATTTTATTACAATTCCTTCACTAATTAATCGAAAGGAACTTCGTACCATCCATCAAGTTTTTTTTTTTTATTGCCTTAGTAGGCAAACGAGCGTGCGGTCCGCCTGATGGTAAGCAGATCCGCCGCCCATGGACTAAAGCAATGCCAGAGGCACAGCCAAGCCGTTGCCTACCGGGAGGAGACCACTCGTTTTAAGCCTCGTTTAAAGAAGGACAAGTCATAGCGCTCGGGAAACACCGAAGCATTCGAATCTTGCTATCTTTTTAATATTATAAATGCGATAATGTTTGTGAGAAGTAAACGCAGAAACAACTAAAAGGATTTGGATAAAATTTGGCACATTGTTAGATAATATCCTGGGATTAACACAAAGGCTACTTTTTATCTCGTTAATTTACTCTCATGGGAAACAATAGATATATTTAATCTGATTCTTTAAGTAGATGGCACTGGCGTCGTACAGTGTTTTAGGGACTTTTGTAGCGGGAAAGGGTTTTATACGGGCAAAGCCGCGAGCAACACCTAGTATAATATAAGTTGACATCATCTGCTTATCGAGTACTCCGAATTAAAGATTTTTTTCCGCGAGAATAAGCTTCAGTATGCCTAAAACCACAGAATCCCTTCCAAACTATAATGGCAGATAATCTAATAAATCCAATTTACTAAATTCAAGAGGTAGAATATTCAGGATTAGACTTAAAGCAACTTGGGAATTGGTTCTGACACTTTGCCTAAACGCGGTTTGAACTTACTCAATGGAAATTTCAACGGATATTCATTTTACAAAATATTGCTTTGATTTATATAATAACGTAGCATCAGTATGCGTTTATTAATCACCATCCAAAGAAAATACGAGTTTAGAAAATGAAAAAAAGCAAGTGCAGTTACTGCATCGAACCTATTCTTAAAGGTATAAGTATACTTCTATCAATATTATTTCTAAAGAGTTTAATCGTGTTGTATTTTATATGAGACTAGCATTTGCGCGCGGCTCCGCCAGCGTGGAAAAGTTTTCCTGGATAAAAAGTAGCCTATAGCACTCAGGAGTAATGTAGCTTCCTATTAGTGAAAGAATTTTTAAAATCGGTCCAGTAGTTCCTGAGATTAGCGCGTTCAAACAAACAAACTCTTCAGCTTTATATATTAGTATAGATTGTATATCGACCACCGTACATGGTGAAAACAGTGTTCAGTCTTTAAAGCCGGCATAATTATATAAACAGAAGCAATGTCTCTCATTTATAAATAGAATATTATAATTAATTTGAAATATATATAATATTAAATATATTTAATTTGAATTTATATAATAGATGTTAATAGTCACTGTTAGTTTTCCGAATATATAATAAAAAAAAAATACTCAACATAAACGTCTTACTTACCTTCAACTGACTGCCTCGGTCGCGCAGTTGTATTGCGCATGCAAAAGACTATCGCGATTATCTCGGATTCGAATCCCGAGTCGGGCCAAATGATATTGTGTTATCTGCTCAGTATCCGCTCAGAGTCTGGAATTGAGCCCGGTAAATGGCTATAGGCTTGCCCCCTATGACATGGGACCTAACATAGCTGGCGAAATGTGGGTGTGTAACATCTTCGCCTACCCCTGAAAAAGCGTTATGCCTATGTATGTACCTACTTACCTTCAAATCCAATGACAATAATAAGCTATTACACATCGTATTTGTTACTAAGGACATAAAATCACAAAGACCAAACCAAATATAAGAAAAATATTACCTACATCAAAACTAAGGAAATGTGTGAGACTGCATTGCAGGAAAGATTGCGCAGAGATGGTACCCAGGTGGCTAAGCTTACAGCCGGTGAGTAATGACCTCAATAAAAAGCTTGCCTGAACCGAACTATCGGGTTTTCATCGGCCTTTTTACGTCAAATTCCATTCTGTATGTAGATACGGCACAATTTAAGTGTTTGACATGAATTTAGGGATTATCTGTTATACATAAAAGTAAATTAAAAATTAAATAACTCCCGACACAATAAAACCTCTAAAAATTAAAAAGTAAAAGTGGCTTTGTTTGTCGTTTAAGTACCTACCTATCTACTATCTAGTAATATTTTGACCCAAGCGTCGTCGCGTCGGGGACCGCTAAAGAAGTCTTTTCATCTCCCTGGTACGGGGTTCCGTCCCCCGACGCGAGGACGCTTGGGTTAAGATATTACTAGGTACTTAAACAACAAACAAAGACTTTTATTTTTTTAATTTTTAGAGTCTTTTTGTTGTGAGGTTATTTAAATTTTAATTTACTTTTTATTTAAAAAAATAATTAAATAACTATATTCTCTATCATGGGGCCTTGATAATTAACTATCTAACACCTACACATTGAGACCATTCTTATGAGCCCACACGAGCTATATCTATACATATAAACTGCTTTGTCCTGAATGACTGACTGACGGATCAACGCACAGCCTAAACCGCTGATCGTAGAGACTTGAAACTTGGAGGGCGTGTTCTTTGTATGGCGTAGGCATCCGGTAAGAAAGGATTTCCCGAAATTTTACCCCTAAGGAGGTAAAAAAGGGGGGCAAAGTTTGTATGGGACAACGTGATTACTTGGTCCAATCTACTTCAAAGGAGATGTCGGCTTTTTGTATGATTCTGGGCCTCAAAATCTAACAAGGCTCAAACTTTAGGGGTATTAAAAGGGCAAAATATGGAACTTAGATCCATTAATTAGATTCTCAAAGATCGTACAGCGCCCTCAGAGTTCAATATAACAATGCATTTAGAATGCTGGTGGGGTTGCCCCGTTTCTGTAGTGCATCAGGGATGTTTGCGGATGCCCAGGTAGATTGTTTCTACACAATAATGCGCAAGAGGTGTGCATCTCTAGTGGGCAGGGTGCGGGCCAGCCCCAACAGCATTCTCCAAATGATTGCCAGTAGGCTGGATTGTTGTTATGTGGCTCGTTGCTGCGCCATTTCACATGGAATGGGGCAGCGGTGCACCACATATTAATTTGTTATATTTTAATTAGGTATTTACTAACATAATATTATATTTCTTTTTGTATTTTCTACTAACACTATGGGTCTTTGGTTACCCGAATAAACAAATATAAATAAATAAATAAATAAATTAAAAACATATTTTTAGACCCCTCCATTCATAACCAACTTTTTTGAAAATGTTCATATTAAGTGTAGTTTTCAAGCCAAACAAAAATACATAAATCTCATAATCGGAGGTCCTTAAAATTAAACGATTTATTGCAAAAGGTTAGGTTTCAGGAGTTCTATCCATTATATAAATTGTCTTGTTTAGAATTTCTGGCCCGTTTTTGGACATACCCTTTTGCATAAACCTTTTTTGACAGAATTGATGGAAGACGCGTTTCGTATTTTATTGAATTTCATCCCCTAACGGAGTTAAAAAGGGGTAGAAAGTTTTTTTGGCATTGATTTGCTTCGAAGTTGATATCAATACTCCTTAGTGCTTTTGATTTCAAACACAGTTAACTAAATTCAAACACATTTAATTTCAAACAAACTCAATCGGATTTTTCTCAAAAAGGTTGCACTCACTTAAAAACATAAGCAAATATACTTTTAAAATTAGAATGTCCCGAAAGTCACCGTGCTATATTAGTACCTCATTTGAAGGTTTCTAAGCTTAAAGAGGTTATGCACTTTTAGGACACGGCCTCATAGGGACGTAGAGTTCGAAATTTGAAATAGTAAGGAAGTTCACAAAATATAACAAAAGGACATGTCCAAAAACGGGCCTAAAATTTTAACCGAGAGAGTTTATATATATTTGGATAGAGCTCCTAAAAACTAGTTTCTTTACCATAAATCGTTTAATTTTAAAGACCTCCAATTTTGAGATTTGTGTAATTTTATTTTGCTTAAAAACTACACTAAGTATAAACGTTTAAAAAAGTTAGTTATGAATGGAGGCGTCCAAAAATATTTCTTTAATGGAACTAAGTTCCATATTTTGCTCCTTTAATATGCCTAAAGTTTGAGCCTGGTTAGATTTTGAGGCTCAACCAGCACCCATACAAAAAGCGGACATCTCCTTTTATTTTATTTTCATGTTTACTTAACCTTTAAATCCCTACACTATAATAAAGATTGTTATATTTTATAAGTATTCAAACATTTGAACATAATTTATATGTTATAACAAAATTAGTAACGTAAAAAACTAATTAAAAATCCTATTAGTACCATTTTTGAATTCTACGCGGACGAAGTCAAGGGCAAAAGCTAGTTTACATATAAAAAGCTGAAGAGAATAAATGATTTTTTTAATGTGCCTCAGTAACTGCTTTTCAATTTCTAAAAATTCTTTCACTAAACTAAGCTATTATTCGTTATATAGCGGTATAAGCTGAATAAGGACCTTCTTGACAACGATTTAATTTTTTATGCAAGAAATAACTCTTACTTCTTTGCTATAATTCGTATTACCTTTATATTTCGTACGAATGCATTAGAAATATTTCCGGGTTATTAACAGGTAAAACTGGCTATAAACAGATGCATAGGTCATAAGATCAAGTACTGTACACAGTATATTGTGTTAGGGGAGGTCTTTACCACTTTCTATCCCATAATATCTGATCTACATAATAGTTTTAGCTCGCGACTCAACCAAATATATACTATTTATCCATTCAGACCCTATTTAACTCTCTTAGGGGTGCTTTTTATTAAAGTCTTACCGGATATTATCCTATCAAAAATCTGACTGCTCTAATGTTTAGAGGTTATAGGGCCATCGAGATTAAGTAGTCAGTCAATGAGTAGGAGTTTGCTGATACACATGTTTTCCTTTACTTTCATAACATACTAAACTTCTTTGTGGCGGTTATTACGATGCTACGTATTGTGGAACGGAACGTCTCTCGTAGTTCCTGGTATCCGCTACAAAACTCTTATAATATCTTAGTATGAGTTAGGACTATATGTGGGGTAAGTGTATTATGATATAGGAAAACGTGTGTCGGGCTGAAATGAAAATAATATTGCGATTCGGAAATAATTTAATTTCAAAAGATATTTAACAATAATTCTTGATTGATGAAATTTACACAAAAAATATTTTAAACTGAATAAATACTAGTGACTTTAAAAAAACCTGTGTGAAATTGTAATGAAAAATCTAAAGAAAAACAATATTGACTTACTGTACTCCTACATTTATTACACATCTCCTTATCAGAAAATATCACGCCAGCTTTTGTTAAAATCAGAATGAATAAAATGAATATTAATCACAAGATGAAATATTATTTACTATTAAATAAATATCTTGTTAATTAAAGCCTAGAACAAAATTTAAGAAACCTTAATAAGTAAAAAATTATACTGCGATACTATAATGTTAAACTGGCAAAATATTTTAGACAAGTGATTTCATATGAATACAAATACAATGTAAATGTTTCCAAAAAAAATTCTGAAAATAAATTAAACTAAGTTGTTCAAATAAAATTTTTAGACTTACACATTTTAATTACAATGGTGATCGACTATTCTTTGATTCTACCGTTACAATTGACATTATGTGGCCAATCACAAGCTGTTAGGTAAGCGTTATATAGGAGATTTTGCGGGCACTTGTGTGCAGTAGGACGTCCATGAGAACACTTGTAGAATTCATTGCATTTTTCGTGAGCGACTAGAACTCCATCAGAATTGGTTTCTGCGCAAATTTTCGGTGCGTCGCCGGGATTGCAGTTGCAACTACTGTTAATATTATTACCCGCATCTCCCTGTCCACTGCCACTTCCAGCATTCTCTTCTTCATCGGGAATTACACGGTTACCGCAGTCAACATTTTGTGGCCAGTCGCACTGTTTTATTTTATAATTGTAGTGAAGTGACGCGGGGCAAATTTGTTCAACTGGGTAGCTTTCGAAGCATTTGTAAAATTTAGTGCAGTGTTCATGGGCAATAAGTGCCCCGTCGGAACCTGGACGTGCACAAATGACAAGTGCCTGTTTGGGGTCTTCATGGCCGCTGTCATCGAAAACTTCCTTGTCTTCATCTGACTCGACGCTTTCGTTACTGTGTTGGTCTCCCTGTCCAGGAATTACTCGGTCGCCGCAATCTACGGCATTGGGCCAGTCACAATACTCTAATTCGGGGTTGTATAAAAGGTTAGCAGGACACTCGAGTGCCACAGGTTTGCCGAACGAACATTTGTAAAATCTATCGCATCTCTCGTGAGCGACTAGAACTCCATCAGAATTGATTGCAGCGCAAATTTTCGGTGCGTCGCTGGGATTGCAGTTGCCACTACTGTTGATATCATTACCCGCATCTCCCTGTCCATTGCCACTTTCAGTATTCTCTTCTTCATCGGGAATTACACGGTCGCCGCAATCTACGGCATTGGGCCAGTCACAATACTCTAATTCGGGGTTGTATAAATGGTTAGAAGGACACTCGAGTGCCACAGGTTTACCGAACGAACATTTGTAAAATTTATCGCATCTCTCGTGAGCGACTAGAACTCCATCAGAATTGATTGCAGCGCAAATTTTCGGTGCGTCGCTGGGATTGCAGTTGCCACTACTGTTGATATTATTACCCGCATCTCCCTGTCCATTGCCACTTCCAGTATTCTCTTCTTCATCGGGAATTACACGGTCGCCGCAATCTACGGCATTGGGCCAGTCACAATACTCTAATTCGGGGTTGTATAAATGGTTAGAGGGACACTCGAGTGCCACAGGTTTACCGAACGAACATTTGTAAAATTTATCGCATCTCTCGTGAGCGACTAGAACTCCATCAGAATTGATTTCAGCGCAAATTTTCGGTGCGTCACCGGGATTGCAGTTGCAACTACTGTTGATATTATTACCCGCATCTCCCTGTCCATTGCCACTTCCAGTATTCTCTTCTTCATCGGGAATTACACGGTCGCCGCAATCTACGGCATTGGGCCAGTCACAGTACTCTAATTCGGGGTTGTATAAATGGTTAGAAGGACACTCGAGTGCCACAGGTTTACCGAACGAACATTTGTAAAATTTATCGCATCTCTCGTGAGCGACTAGAACTCCATCAGAATTGGTTTCAGCGCAAATTTTCGGTGCGTCGCCGGGATTGCAGTTGCAACTACTGTTGATATTATTACCCGCATCTCCCTGTCCATTGCCACTTCCAGTATTCTCTTCTTCATCGGGAATTACACGGTCGCCGCAATCTACGGCATTGGGCCAGTCACAGTACTCTAATTCGGGGTTGTATAAATGGTTAGAAGGACACTCGAGTGCCACAGGTTTACCGAACGAACATTTGTAAAATTTATCGCATCTCTCGTGAGCGACTAGAACTCCATCAGAATTGGTTTCAGCGCAAATTTTCGGTGCGTCGCTGGGATTGCAGTTGCCACTACTGTTGATATTATTACCCGCATCTCCCTGTCCATTGCCACTTCCAGTATTCTCTTCTTCATCGGGAATTACACGGTCGCCGCAATCTACGGCATTGGGCCAGTCACAGTACTCTAATTCGGGGTTGTATAAAAGGTTAGAAGGACACTCGAGTGCCACAGGTTTCCCGAACGAACATTTGTAAAATCTATCGCATCTCTCGTGAGCAACTAAAACGCCATCTGATCCTGCAGCTATGCAGACAGCTGCAGCTTCGCTAGGGTCTTTGTGGTATCGGTAGTTGACTGAAGCGGCGTTAACTAGTGCTGTTACACCAATTAGTGTAACAAGAATACCTAGAAAATAAAAATAATGAATAAGGAGCAAACCACCATTCTATAGGCAGTTCTGCGTACAGCGTCTCCGCTGGATTCATATAAATGTCTCCCAAAAAATTCTATAAAATATTTATAATCCCTTTCTAGCCGAATTTCAGCCACGGCGGCCAATCTCAACGGAGACACATTGTTTTTGGCCCGACCCGGGACTCGAACCCTGGATATTAGCGCGCTAATTGTACTCGTAGCCCGTACGCAATACAACCACGCCAATCGCCACTGAGGCATAAAAAAAATATTTGTATGGAATTAGTAGCGCTTCTATTACATAATCGGTTAGTCCCACGGGGGAAATCGCAGAAAGACCATAAAACATCAACTGATCTTTACTCTTAGAGCATCCTTTACCATTAAGTGACATATTTACGCATTTAATTGCCTATTATTAAAAAAAAAACACATAAAATAAATGTCTATTTCTACCGCCAAGCAGCAGTGTGCATGCACTGTTGTGTTTCGGTTTGAACGAAATTGTAGCCAGTGCAACTACAGGACATAGTGAGACTTAACATCTTATGTCTCAGGATGACAAGCGCAGTGGAATGCCACACAGTACTTTGTAACTCAAGGTGCTGGATGGTGTTGCTACGGTTTATGGGTGGTCGTATCGCTTACTATCGGGCGAACGGCAAGCTCAACACGTCATTCAATGCCATATAAAAAAAACGTTTAAAAGTTACATCCTAATCTAAAAGTGTTTTTCTCCTAGGCCATCGGTGTTTTAATAAATTCATGGAGACAAGGAAAGAAAAAAAAAATATATACTAACGACCTTAATCATAAACAGTTTATAAACCTATTTTAGTTCTCGAATGCTTTATCTTCTTCGAACGAATTTTGAATAGAGTTTGAAGGAAGAAGACAAAACATTCTATAACTAAAATAGATTTATAAATTGTTTATGTATGAAGTCCTAATATTATAAACCTGAAGAGTTCGTTTGTTTGGTTGAACGCACTATTCTCAGGACTTATCGAACCGATTCTTTCACTGATTGGAAGCTACATTACTCCTGAGTGCGATAGGCTACTTTTTATCTCGGAAAAACTTTTTCACGCGGGCGGAGCCGCGAGTAATACTAGTAATCAATGTTGCAGAAATGTACAGGATGTTTCCCCTGTACAGGTAAACAGTACAGTAAAGGCTTTAGCTCGCTACTCACGGTTGCTCTCGTTCTATTACCTATATTATGAAATACTTATATGACACAAAACTTGACTTCTTTGTACAGATAGTTTATATGCAAGGAGGATTAACTCATAATAGTTTTTATTTCTATGACGTAAGAATATTAAATTGTTTAAAACTTACCTCTCATATCAATTTTTGTAATTGCCTTTTTTTCACACTAATTATTGCAACGATACTGATTGAGAAACCGCAATTGCACATATTTATATCAAACAATGATATTCTAATTGGTTCAGTTGATTGCGATTATCAATTGGATATAATTCAAGTACATTGATTCCTAAAGATTACGGAGAATTCCTCTTTAAGCGATCAGCGTGCATGATAAGCGAAGAAAGAAACAAAAGGATTCATAATTCATATGTTCAAACCGATACATGAACTATTTAATTAAATAGTTTTATTATAATGCGGCTTTAGTTTTAATAATCATTATTATGATTATGCGATAAATACGAGACCATGCTATTCCATTGCAATTGATACACTCGCTATATTTGCTGTAATTTTTAACGGGGAAAAATGAGGAAAATGTAGGTATTCTGCTTTCGTAAATCAGACCTATAAATAAAATACTGTAAAATTTTCTTTCTACTGAAGATTTTCATTCTAAAATATAAAACATTTGTAAAATCAGTAATTCTATAGTGCTGGAAAGAAAGAAAAACGATTTATTTACCACAGTCAAGAACTATTACCATAAAAAAACAAGAAACAAATATGACATCAAACAATATGCAGTATTGTCATTTCTTGGTTTAAATTGCAGCAAAGCATGGATCAATTATTATACTCATTAAAGTTCAGACCATCCTAAACTTGTAATAAACTGTAAAATTTAAACTTCTTGTGTAAAAAGGTGCAATAAATATTTCGTAACTTTTTTTTTTTATGATATAGGGGCAAACTAGCATACGGTTCACCTGATGGTAAGTGATCACCGCCGCCCATGAACATCTGCCATACCAGGGGGCACAGAGATGCGTTGCCGGCCTTTTAGGTGGGAATACGCTCTTTTTTTTAAGGTCGCCAGGTCGTATCTGTCCGGAAACGCTGCTGGCGGCAATTGGTTCCATAGTTTAGTAGTACGTGGAAAAAAATGACGGCTAAAACGTACAGTGGTGGATTGCTGATATATAATCTGTCTGTACCACTAAGCTTTGCCTATTTCTGCCACCGAGTAACGGCTTGTAAATAATATAATTGTGTTCCAGTTTAATAGACATTGAAGACAGCGTAATGACTCCGCATTATGAGATCTGGAGTGAGTCGAAATGGCAAGCGCAGGGGTCTATGTAGTGTTATATAATTGAAAGTTCTATTTTTTTATGGCATTGAATGACGAGACGAGCATGCCATTCGCCTGATGGTTAGCGATACGACCACCCATAAACAGTAGTAACACCATCCAGCAACTTGAGTTACAAAGTACTGCGTGGGATTCCACTGCGCTCGTCATCCTGAGACATAAGATGTTAAGTCTCACTATGTCCTCTTGTTACACTGGCTACAATGTCCTTCAAACCAAAACACAAGAGTGCATGCACACTGCTGCTTGGCGGTAGAAATAGACATTGCGGTGGTACCCACCCAGACGGACTCTTACATATGAGAGACCTACCACCAGTTCTAGATGGTGTTGCAACATTTCATGGGCACATTGGTCATATACTTAAGTCAGAATCAGGGTTGTACATCAAATGTGACCCTGAATAATCTCCACTATTGTGGACGCCAGTTGGGTCCTACGTACCAATGGACTGATTAAACAGTATACAGCAGAGACCGTTCCGGTTGTGATCTGAGGAAATGTGTTATTGTATCCCGGAGCCGCCTCTAATGTGTCGACGCAGTTGTTGCCCTTACTATTAAATGAGTGATAATCATATTGTCATTCACACATACACTCACGCCTTTTGTCCTCGAAGGGGTAGGCAGAGGCGCAACTAGTGCACCCACTTTTCGCCGTTATCACATCATAGGACGGAAGTCCCATGATGTGATAGGGGGCGAGCCTATCGCCATATCGAGCACAAATTCCAGACTCCGAGCTGATACTAAATAGAAAAACTCAATATCACTTTGCCCGACCCGGGGATCGAACCCGAGGCCTCAGCATTGCAGTCGTAATGTAACACAACTACGCCACCGAGGCAGTCATATTGTCATTCAGTTCTATAAAATACATAACTTGGAGCAATTTTAAGTCAATTTTACAGTTTACTTCAACATTTATGAGCATTTTTGATCAAGACCTGTTAAGTGCCCAATGAAAACCCTCAAAAAACTACATTCGTAGAATTCAGGTGATACAAATTATGCTCGTTGATTAGATCCTTGAGATATAGAATATTATGGTTTATTTTTAGTGGATATTTTTTTATCTTTATCATTTAATTAAAATTATAGAATACTTATCTAAATCCTTTATCTCTTTCATCAAAATATCACAAGCTTTTGGTATACTTATTTATGAAAAGCGATGGGAATGCAATCATATTTTAGAGTCCCGAGTATAATATAACATTAATATTTTTTAACATAATATAACAAACACAAACACACACACGTATACTTTAAAAAAATATATTTTTATTTAGGATATATTAAATACCTACATAATATGTGTAATTAAAAACGATGTCTATGATACAGGCACAGCCTAGTGTGGACATCACCGTTAGAAAGAATTATGTACCTATAATTTTGATAAATAAGTAAATCCTACTAATATTATAAACGCGAAAGTTTGTAAGTATGGATGTTTGTTACTCTTTCACGCAAAAACTGCTGAACGGATTTCGATGAAATTTGGGACACGGGTAGATTATATTCTGGACTAACACTTAGACTACTTTTTATACCGGGAGAATATAAAGCGGGACTTTTATCCCGGGAAAACTCATTCACGCGGGCGGAGCCGCGGGCAAATGCTAGTAAAACCATATGTTTACTCCTTTAGTCCAATTTCTTATTTCTCTTATCTCGTTTATAATATACACATATGATGTCCAGCTTTGGCCATATAGCTGGTAATATAAATGGAAACAGGTACCTAATTGACAAGATAAATATCCGATGCCTCTAGTGTGTCTTTATTCTCGGTTCTAAAGGGGCGATGCCACCGACGAGTGGCGAGGGCATGCAAATAAAGGTCCATTGATCAAACAAGGGTCATCAAGAACCAACCACGTTGCTCTTATGCAAGGAACGGCTGACCACACGACTTTGAATATTAGGTCCGATAAAAGGCGGCTAATGTAAATAATTTTATTATTCGACGCAAAGTTTCAGTTTCTTTTTTATTGCATTTAAATTCCGGAACGAGCGTACCGTTCGCCTGATGGTAAGCGATACGACCGCCCATAAACAGTAGCAACATCATACAGGATTTTTACGTGCAAAGTACTGCGTGGCACTTCACTTCGCTCGTCAACCTGAGACATTAAATGTAAAATCTCATGCCATCAAAAACAAAAATTGAAAAAAAAAAACAAGTCTCGCAACTCAGTTCTTCTACCGTATAAAGTTGTGAGATCCATGTAATACCAAGTCGGTTAATTTATTCAGTCCCTACTTAACGGCCGTTTGGCCTTAAGTTATTACGTAATTAGGTGACACAACAACATCTTATAGTGACTATATCAATATAAAAAAAAATACAAAAATTAATTAATAAAATAATCAAATTTAAAAAATTCCAGACTCCGGGCTGATACTGAGTAGTAAAACCCAATATCGCTGTCTGACCCCAAGATCGAACCCGAGACCTCAGCTTTGCAGTCGTACCGTAATACAACTACGCCACCAAGGCAGTCCAATCCACAAAACAGTGCTTGCATGGAAATAAGGCCGAATATGATTATCTTAATTGATTATCACTTCCGGCGCAGCACTTTTACTTACCATAATAATATGAAGCTTTTCTTGGTAGGGTTATACCTACATACACACAGCATACATACGTATCGTGCTTATGCTCAGTTGGTCACCTAATGTCGGAGCGTGGACATGGGGTTGACGTGGTGCTTACTTTTATTATCATTAAGTATTATTATTTTGTGTTTTTAATTCTTTGCTCACTACTGCGACAGTAAATGTTTTGTCTTTCTTTCTTTCTTTATCAATATCATTCCACTTTATACGTATGTAAAAGAGAGAAGTTCTGAAGTTGTTTGGTTGTTGTTAAGTCAATCATCCATAAACTATTGTTAGGGTCTTAATTAAATTTTATTTAAAAAAATACCGGACAATTGTGAGTTGCACTCGCGCCGAGGGTTCCGACAAACTTGTAGGTAAGGTATCTAAGTATATAAGTTTCAGGGGCGGTCCCGTGCAGCTATCTTAGTGCAACAAGATACCCCGGGGCCGTCCCGTATGCGCCAAAGATGGCCACCGCGGGTTTTGGTTGGTATGCCGGTGTAGGTTGTATATAGGGTTAGGGACTCGGTATAATGCTCGCTCGGATGATGCTATACTGTCGAGTGTCGACATTAGGCCGTAAGACCGGTGAAACCAACATAACCATTCCACTGACCCCCCGGTGCTGGTAGCGATAACGCGTTTTTCCCTGCGAAAAAAAAAAGTGTATAAGTTTAATAGTTCGCCAAAATTAATTAATAAATTAATCAAGTTTAAAAGTTTGTAAATTCGCTTTTTTGTTATTTAAGTATCTACATATTTGCGGTTTTCAGACGGTTTCAGCAGGAAGTACCCTATATGTTTTGATTCCCTTTGCGAAATCGCAAAATATGCGACTTAAATGGTCATATCTTTTGATCGCGTTCACTTACAAGTTTGATTTTTTCACAGCTGAAACAGACCGTAGACCCGAGTAATAGATATCACTTTTAACTTGATATGTCTACCTGTTCATGAGAAAAAGGGTCTTGACAGACATACAGGCAGAAAGACAGACAGACGGACAACAAAGTGATCCTAAACCTTTTTTCCTTTTGAGGTCCGGAATCTTAAAAAAGTTACATGAAATAATATCACAAAATGTGACCATGGAAACTCTGTTCACGAAGACCGGAAAGAATGGAACAAAACATCTTATCGTGAACAATTTGAGCTTTCAGAACAGAAACAATTAAACAAAAACAACTCGTATTCCTTGTTCTGTATGATTTACAAACAATGTAAAATAAAATTTGCTAAGCCACACAACATGAACGAGGAAATTTTTCAAATTTCCACTCGACATAACTCCAACAGGCGCCGTGCAAAGCTTGGGAAGAATTACGTCTCATATATTATAACTAAAGCGGATTCGGAGTCCGTATGTTGGCTCAGTCGATTAAATCCGAACCATTATCTTCCTCCATTTAAACATGCACATTTTGCATTTTATTAGGATCCAAGATCCTTACTCTTGAAATGTGATGGTATTTACTGCCTACATTTTACTGGTGGTTATAAATTGTACCATTTTTAGAGTAACATAAATTAGTTATTAATTTATTTTTTATTTAGTATATATGTATACAAATCTATACATATCTACTACTGCAATGCATATACACACCTGCAATTCTGGGGTCTCGGGTTCGATCCCCGGGTTGGGCAAAGTGATATTGGATTTTTCTATTCAGTATCAGCCCGGAGTCTGGAATGTGTGCCCGATATGGAGATAGGCTCGCCCCCTATCACATCATGGGACGGAATACGTACGGTGAAAAATGGGTACATTAGATGCATCTCTGCCTACAACTTCGGTGATAAAGGGCGTGAATGTGTGTATGTCTCTCATATGTAAGAGTCCGTCTGGGTAGGTACCACCGCAATATCTATTTCTGCCGCCAAGTAGCAGTGTGCATGCACTGTTGTGTTTCGGTTTGAAGGACATTGTAGCCAGTGTAACTACTGGACATAATGAGACTTAACATCTTATGTCTCAGGATGACGAGCGCAGTGGAATGCCACACAGTAGTTTGTAAGTCAAGGTGCTGGATGGTGTTGCTACTGCTTATTGGTGGTAGTATCGCTTACCATCAGGCGAACGGCATGCTCGTCTCGTCATTCGATGCTATAAAAAAAAATGTATAGATTTGTATTTATTGTTTTTTTGTGTCATTGTATCTATAAAAAAACTCAGTATGATCCGGAGTCGGGAGTTGTGCCCGGTAATTGGTAATGGGCCTGTCCCCTATTACATGGGACCTAACATTGCTGGCGGAATGTGAGTGAGTTAGATCTCTGCCTACCCTTGAATAAAGAAAAAGGCGTGATAATATGTATGTGTGTATCTGTGAGAAATAAAAACATATTATTATTCATTAACATCAATTACAAGATACTAGACACTAAGGTCCAATTGCACCAATTTCTTATTTAATGGGCGTTAGTTAATCAGGCATAAAAATTACAACGAATGTTAAATTATCGGGCGTCCTATGAAAAAACGCCTAGTTAAGGAAGATAATCACCTGTCAGGGCATGGTGGGACACTCAAAAACCTTAAAAAACCCTTAAGAGGTTGCAATGCAATCAAATGCAATCAGCCCTGTATTATATACTGCCTACTGCTGAGCACGGACCTCCTCTACTACTGAGAGGGGTTAGGCCTTAGTCCACCACGCTAGCCTAGTGCGGGTTGGCAGACTTCACATATCTTCAAAATTCTTATAGAGAACTTCTCAGGTATGCACGTTTCCTCACGATGTTTTCCTTCACCGTTAAAGCGAACGATAATTGATAAACAATACACACGTAACTTCGAAAAGTCAGAGGTGTGTGCCTTGGGTTTTGAACTTCCGGACATTGGCTCGGCAGACCGTTCTTTTCCCAACTAGGCTATCGTCCACTCCGTTAAGAGGTTAACAGTCTGTAACTAACAGATCATGGTGAAATTAGGCCTAAAGATTCGAATTGTTCTAAGTGGTCCGGTTTTGTAAAATCACATCCGGGTAACAACATAATATCGTAATAAAGTTTTATATACCTTATAACGTTAAGAAGAGGAAAATGTCCCAAATCAGCTCGTAATTATTACCACGGAAAAGTTCGTGTTCGGAACGAGGGATAAAGTATCCCCAATATTACAAATGTATTGAAACAAAAGATATTAAAGGAAGAAATAAAACTTCGTTCGGCTTTTTGTCTTTACAAAAATTATAGTATAACTAGCTTTTGCTCACGACTTCGCCCGCGTGAAACCGTTTTTCGGGGATGAAAGCCACGCTGTATATTTTCCCGGGATATAAAGTTGCCTTTGTCCTTCTCAGGGTCAACTATGTCCATACGAAATTTCATCAAAATCCGTTCGTTAGTTTAAGAGTTTATCGCGTTCAGAGCGACAGAAAGACGCGCCGGTGACTTTGTTTCTTATTAATATGTAAGAACTAACCTCTGCGGACAGTTCCGCGTGCATGCATATAATGTATTCATCTATTTAAATATTCGGAATTTCAAAACTTTATTTTAATAAATAATATTTATAATTTCTACAGAAACGTATTATCGGGATTAAAATTTACCTTGCTATTTTGTTAATCCTGTAAAAAGTCTATCTGCGTGCAAAAATTAATCCTTATTCAATAATTTATAGAGGACTGGGTGTTGCTCGCGGCTTTGCCCGCGTAAAAGCCTTTCCCGCTACAAAAGTCCCTAAAACACAGTACGACGCCAGCGCCCTCTACTTGAAGAATCAGATTAAATATATCTATTGTTTCCCATGAGAGTAAATTATCGGGATAAAAAGTAGTCTCTCTGTTAATCCAGGACATGATCTACCCGTGTGCCAAATTTAACCAAATCCATTCAGTAATTTCTGCGTTTACTTTTAATAAACATACAAACAACCAAACACTTTCACAAACTTTCGCATTTATAATATTGGTAAGATTGTCTTAACAACACCCACACATCTTCAGAAACTTTTACATACGTATGAAGTAGTATGATATTGATACGTATGTATATTGTATGTATGTATAACCCTACCAACAAAAGATTTATACAGGGAACGTGTACGAACTATAGGTAGGCAGCACATAATCGACACAAGAGCCACATGTGGTTTTACTGGTGGTAGGTCTCTCATTATGTAAGAGGCCGTCTGGTTGGGTACCACCGCAATGTCTATTTCTACCGCCAAGCAACAGTGTGCATGCACTGTTGTGTTTCGGTTTGAAGGACATTGTAGCCAGTATAACTACTGGACATAATGAGACTTAACATCTTATGTCTCAGGATGACGAGCGCAGTGGAATGCCACTCAGTACTTTGTAAGTCAAGGTGCTGGATGGTGTTGCTACTGTTTATGGGTGGTCGTATCGCTTACCATCAGGCGAACGGCATGCTCGTCTCGTCATTCAATGCAATAAAAAAAAAATGTGGATATAAAAAGAAACTTTTCAAACCTATAATTTATACATAATTCTTTTAATATGACAAAAATGATAAAATATGGGTTACGGCCGAATATTATTGATACCCAGCGTTGCCAGAATATGCTTCTTATTAGATGGAAGCTAGTTATTTTGATGGTTATTGAAGCAAAATTTGGAGGTTATGTACCCCCTTAATTACAGATTTGTTCGTATTGAATATTTATTATCTTCAAAACTTCTTTATTGTTATAAAATACATAATGTGACATTTCTAAATGCTTTTGGAACTCATACTTATGTATGTTTTATATAGCTTTTATTATTATTGTCGATTTTCATATAACCATAGCATGTGAGTACTTAGGTACTATTTTCAGGAACGGAATAGAATTTTACACCATTTGATTTATTTATTTTTATGTTTTGGAGCATCCACAGCAATACATTATCAACAAATTACATGTTATTTTCATCCTTTTAATGAATATTATACGTCAATGGCAAGTATCGATAGGGTGAAAGATTCAGATTGCGCCACCAGATGGCAGAGCTTATGACGTGCACGTTCCCTATTATAGTAGATAAATGTGACGCCGGTAGTGAAAACCAATTAAGATAATCGTAGTCGGCCTTATTTCCATGAATAAGCTGTTTTATAGACTGGACTGCCACGGTGGCGTAGTTGTATTACGGTGCGACTCCAATGCTAAGGTCTCCGTTCGAGTCCCGGGTCAGGCAGCGTTATTGGGTTCAACTCAGTATCAGCCCGAAGTCTAGAATTAGTGCCCAATACGGCGATAGGCTCTATCCCCTATCACATCATGGGACGGAATAGGCACGGCAAAAAGTGGGTGCACTACTTACGCCTCTGTCTACCCTTTCGGGGATAAAGGGCGTAAGCGTGTATGTATGTTTTGTGAAATATCACAGTTCTCCCCACGTCTTGAAACGAGTAACAGGGGTCATTGTAATTGTTAGATCGTAGTGGCGCCCAAGGGGTGCTTTTAGAATATCAAGTCTGCTTAGCAAGATGGTATTCAACGTACCTCTGACTCGGGGAGTAGGATTCTTGTCAGCAGAAATAACAGAAAAAACAAGTTTGATATATGTTAGTCTATACATCGTGGCCATTTCTAAAGAATATAACACAAACACGGGCGTAGCTATAGCTTTCACGTAGGGGGGGTCCGAGGATACCAAAACGTCACTGGTGTAGCGTGGCTTCTTGCCGCCCCATGACACAAAAAGCCTTCTTTCAAACAAATAAGTCACGTATACTCGACCGCCCCCTCCCGTCACCAAAAGTACAGTTAAAGTTAGTAAAAGTAGTAGTTTTTGATTTTTGTGGAGTTACCATTGATATGTAAAAAACCCAGATTTCCCAATATAATATGTAACTTTAAACATTACCATCAGCTTACCATCGCTTACCATCAGGCGAACGGCATTCTCGTCTCGTCAATCAACGCCATAAAAAAAAACGGCGAAAGAAAACATATGTTCCGTCCATTCACTGACGTGTTATAATGCTCCATGTGTATAATTATGCATAATAATATTAACAATAGCTATTGTTATTATAATTTAGTATAATTATATTATAATTCAGCTTTTGTACGTGACTTTCAATAATTCGGGAATTCTATACGCTTTCTTTTATCCCTAGCGGGTTCACATTTCTTCTATAAAATTCTGTTTAGAAGGTACTCTATTTGGTGTAGAATTAATGCGTTCGTATAAAATTAAAATTAAAAGTTTTTAAGCGCATTTTCTTTATCCACGATGGGATAGGTGGCGAGTGTATCGCCTTCTTGGGCTAGAGAAATTAACGATTTATAATTTTATTAAAATTAAGAATGATTATCAATAACACAGTAATGCCTAAAATAACTAATATGCAGTAGATACATACTTCATTTGATATTTCAAACGAAATATTAGTACACATACACACACACACACTCACGCCCGTTGAAATATAGTAATACAGGTTAAATAAAAAAACAACGAACCAAACCCAATTTGAGGCGCATCAAAGACCATATCCACCGTTGAGGATTATATTACGAAGCGGACTGCAGGTGGAATCTCATTGAGTCTTCCAAAGATGGAGGCTTATGCCGCAATAATCTGTGGCAATATCAGAAGCGCTCTCTGGCGTGTAGGTATTATGCTAATTTTGCCGATAAGGGAGCCATTCAGGTCCTTGGCTATGTATAAAATTAAAATACGTAAAGCCTACGTCAGCGCCTTTAACACGCTGGTCTGTTTGAATGAAATGTTTTTGTTTATTATTTGTACATATGATTTTACCGATGTTAGTTTGAAAGATTGTCCTGGAAAATTACTTATTAACATATAAATATATGTCGTCACTGGCCCGATGAAGTACGAAGAAGAGTTAACAAAGGTAATATATTTCACTGGTAGAAACAAAACTGAACAAATCTATTAATTTTCTAGAATCTAGACAGACATCGTTTGTATTTTTAACACCTTTTAAAATGTCCTTGTAGTACTAAGTACTAAATAAATTATTCATATGCCTACTAAAACTTAAAGAAGCCAATAAAATTTTGTGATTTCTAGGAATGTTTCATAAAGATTGCAAATCCAAAATTGACGTTTTATCTTATCAAAAATGATGTGCACCTACTTATATATCAGTCATAAATAGAGAGGTAAATTGTCTTTAAATTGAATCGTACTTCTTACTAAAGAAATGTAGTACATTAGCTATTGATCGCGGCTCCGCCCGCGTTTAATAAAATCGTAGATAAAAGTCCTGCTTTATATTTTTCCGGGAAAAAAGTAGCCTATGTGTTAATCCAGAACATGATCTACCCGTGTGCCAAATTTCATCGAAATCCGTTCAGTAATTTTGCGCAGAACCATACCATAAATGTGCAGTAACAAACAAACAGACAGACAGAAAAGAATAACAAAAATCGCTAATTTCTTTTCAACTACTCTCCTTTAGTCACCCCCTTTCTTTTTTATCACATTTCTTTAAATGTACAGACACACCGGTTCTACTGTTTTATTATATGTATAGATAATGCCCCACTCTACATTATGTTCTATGAAACACCATTTATTTTAATTTTATACTCATATTGTGAAATAAAGAATATAATCTTGGCTGTTATATCAACGCGACGCTTTTACAATATTGTATTTTGCAGTTTATGAGCGTAGTGTTGGGAACGTTTTAAATCGCTTAGCAACCAAACGTAACCGAATACTTAATAAAATCGAAACCTTCGATATAAACAAAAACACTTCTGTAAATTTAAAATAATCTGATGTAAGTACATTTTACAAACAGATTTGAACAATGCGTTAGATATTTTTAAAAAACTACACATTTCATACTCGAAGGCAGAAAACGAATATCTCCAAAGTAAATAATTTAAACCGTAGCACTATATTTGTTATTTTAGTTTCAGTAGACACTCGTAATTATTTCTTTGACATAACTAATAACCAATTTAAAAGTTATGAAAGGATAATCGTGAAATTTTATCGGAAAATCAAAATGAACGACTAACAATAACTAACTATTGTAATAAAAAAAAACTCCTAATTATAATATGTAAGACTTAATAATAATCTAACTCTATTTACACACGATAATAAACTCCTTGAATAAAAAATCGATTGCATTCAAGAATCGGGTATTTGGCGCAACCGATTTTTTGTTCTCTTCCTTACACATAGTATTCCGTGAAGTGAAAATAAATTATCATACCGGCCAACTAAGTTTGTCCGACCTATAAGGAGTATTGATAACAACTTCGAAGCAAATCAATGCCAAAATAACTACCCCTTTTTAACCCCGTTAGGGGATGAATTTCAATAAAATACAAAACACATCTTTCATCAATTCTGTTAAAAAATGCAGGATTATGCAAAATTTTAAGTAGATTGGACCAAGGAATCACGTTGTCCCATACAAACTTTGCCCCCCTTTTTCACCCCCTTAGGGGTAGAATTTCGGAAAATCCTTTCTATCGGACGCTTTTGTCATACAAAGAACACACCCTCCAAGTTTCAGGTCTCAGCGATCAGCGGTTAAAGCTGTGTGTTGATCCGTCAGTCATTCAGAACAAAGCATTTTATATGTATAGATTATAATAAACCATGATATGGTCGACCTGATTTTTTTATTGTTGCGTTGAATGACGAGACAAGCATGTCATTCGCCTGATGGTAAGCGATACGACCGCCCATAAACAGTAGCAATACCATCCAGCACCTTGAGTTGACATGACCTGTCAGGATTGTCATCCCAGGTTTAACAAGGTACAATGTACAATGTTTATTTATGCCTTTGACACCCGTGACATCACAAAACGGCCCAACGGAAGACCAGCGCTGGGTCTTTTACCAACTTATGCTGAGTTGGGGTCGTTTTTGTAACGAGCAAATTTAATTTAAGTGTGTGATTATCTTGTAAACTTTCTTGTTACAAATAAATATGTTTCTTTTTTTCTTCCTTTCTTTCAGTTACAAAAGTACTGCGTGGCATTCTACTGCGCTCGTCATCCTGAGACATTAGATGTTAAGTCTCATTATCTCCAGTAGTTACACTGGCTACAATGTCCTTCAAACCGAAACACAACAGTGCATGCACACTGCTGCTTGGCGGTAGATATAGACAAAATGTGTATGCCAAATTTCATCTAAATCCTTTCAAGAATTTCAGTATTTACTTAAAACAAACACCGAAACCGGCAATAAAGTTTGCTTTTATAATATTTGTATTTTAATTTTGTCATTCACAATCAATCGGGAACACAAAGACGGCGATGACATCCTCAAGTGTGACACAATGATTTATTAAAAAGTGAATACTATAATACTTGTACTCACACGATAAAATCAAAATTCGAGCGAATGATCCCCGTGATGGATCGAATTCACGATATGCGCTCGTTGTTCATAATCTTTCTATCGATCTCCGAATCAGATAGATTATAGAAGTTCCCAAATTAAAATTTCGATTAACATTATTTTGAAACAGATACCTCAACTCTTTCGAACTAATTACAAGTAGTTTTAACTACCGATAATCAACTGCCAAAAAGAATATTACTACGTCATTTGTTCCGTCTTACAACAGAAACTTTCATTAACTAGTCTTCAACAGCTTTCGAAGAAAATAACTTTATTGAAACTAGAGCGGTAACACAACTCCAAAAGAGTTCAGTAATTGGTCGACGATAAACATTATCCTCAAAGTACCGGCTCTCAGTTGATGATATCTAAACGGTCTAAACCAATTATATAGTTCGTGAACAATAAACTCTTTCGGAACGAGTTTAATCAGTTGCAGTCGTTTAGACACTCGCTGGTAAACAGTTCTCGAAGGTATGAAAGTTTGCATCTTTTCCATACAATGATACTTGTCGATTTTTTTTTTGGCTTTTTTCTTGTCTCTGTTATTTATAAAAATGCTTCACTGGGATTTTATAGGATCGGTAGTTAAATCAGCACCTGCTTAGAGACTAGAATTTATTAAACTATCGGTATTGTGATTTTTGATTTTTCTTTCTGAGTGATGCATTATTTAAGATGTTATATGCGATTTGTGGGAATTAGTCACTGTGATCAATGGATGCAGACCGCTTCTAACAGGTTGGTCTGGAAATATTTGGGAGAGTCCTATGTTCAGCAGTGGACTTCAAAGGGCTGAAGAAGAAGATCAATTTAAGTGTATTGGAATCTACGCCGTATTCAATTATTCATACAATAACCGAACATTATGACGTCAAAGATTATATAAATGCATAGATAATAAAACACACCTCTAAATGATACATTTACATCGATTATATTATATCACACTTCAGTCCATCGAGATTCCGTGGTATTGTGTAATACTCGAAGAAACTTCAAGCTGCAACGCATTCTTGATGTGTCATCACCATAACCTTTTATTAAATTGGCTTGACTTTTCAGTTCTCATTTTTATTTATGTATTATTATAATAACAAGCATTTGCTCGCGAGCAAGCGAGCGAGCCGCGGCTCCACTCGAATCAAAGATTTTTTTAAAAAAGTCTAATCGTGGAGTTTTTTTAGGTAAAGGTAGCATATGGGTCAATCTAGGACTTAATTTAAGTAATTTTCATCCAATGCCATTTATCTGTTTTTTTTTTGACATCACACTAAACACAAAAAATTGTAGAAACACTACAGTCTACAATATATCTGTTGTTTTAGCTTTTGATGCTTCAACAAGAGACTAATTTATTTAAATATTCATCATCATCATTATCAGTCACATGACGTCCACTGCTGAATATAGGCCTCCCCTAAAGATTTCCAGACAGACCTGTCAAAAGCGGCCCTTATCCAGTGTGTCCCTGCGATCTTTATGAAGTCGTCTGTCCACTTTGCAGGTGGACGTCCGACGCTGCTCTTGCCAGTGCCCAGTACGTGGTCTCCACACTCTCCACTCGAGAACTTAAATATTAGCTTTAGGGAAATATTTTGGCTATAGCAAATAATATTTTAGACTATTTCGAAATCATCGTCCATAGCAACTATGAAACAAAAAAACAAATTGATTCGATTTTTCGCACGATTGCACCATTGCACCTAATGGTAAGTGAAGTAGAGTCCAGACAAATATATTTTAAGATTCCCATACCAGCCCTGTATTATTATATAGTGCCCACTGCTGAGCACGGGCCTCCAGTAAAACTAAGAGGGTTTAGGCCTTAGTCCACCACGTTGGCCTAGTGCGGGTTGGCATACTTCACATACCTTCGAAATTCCTATAGAGAACAGATATGCAGGTTTCCTCACGATGTTTTCCTTCACCGTTAAAGCCAGCGATAATTCATTTTAAGATTGTCAGTCTTGAAATGAAAAAGTCTCAATTGGAGCATATGAAACGCTAAAAGGAACGGTAGAAGCCAAATATGGAAACATGAAATTCATTCGTTTTCTTCGGTTACTACGATAGTGCGCGGCACTTGAAATGCTGAGAAACCTGTACAAGTATGCACAAAGGTTGCGCCAATACGTACAAGGATTTTTTAAGTGATGTAGCAAAGCTTGCAACCCATTTCAGAGACGTACAGCTTCAGTGGAATGTAGTTATTGCACAAATATTCATATTTTATGAATTGTTTATTTCTATCGCATTTTGAAATACGACATTGAAATTCTTTTAAAAACGCATTGCATATTTTCTGATTTTAAAATGATAAAGCAGCCGTGTTGTATGAGATTGCTTTTGCTGAATATTTTTTAGCCATAAAATAATAATTATAAAGCTCACATTCTCAGTCCACTCAATATTTACAATCACAAATTCACCTTTATCGTAACACAGAAAACCGTACCCAAAACTAAATACTTGCAGGATTGCTAGAAAACTCCTCTCTCTTGGTCACTCAAACTAGAGACATTGCATTACTTGAGTCTGTTTAAATATATCAGCCTCATCTCACTGTGCTTTGGGGTCAAGTGACTCACATTTTTCTGGATTTACTGACCGTGTATCAATTTCGTATATATGAATTAAATCAAATCCCTTCCTGAAGTTGAAAGATAAATTTAGGTAAGTACGATTTCTTCCTCTTGACCATTATTGTCAATCATTTTCAATGTGCACTCATACGTGTTAGAGAAATGTCGGCCATTTTTTGGATCAATGCCTTCAGATACAAAAGGGAATGACAAACAATGTGACCGGATGATGTATGTATTGTTCTCATATATAGTTTGAATAAATATTATAGCTATTTGCGGTTATAAATTGAATCATTAGTTTTCGCCTATCGGATATCAAAAATCTAAATTACCTACCATAAAAGCAAATGCATAGACAATTAGTAAGCAAATTTAATTAAATATTATATACACACAGACACACTCATACCCTTTATCCCCGAAGGGGTAGACAGAGGCGCAAGTCGCAACTAATGCACCCTTTTTTCGCCATGCGTATTTCGTCCCATGATGTGATAGGGGGCGAGCCTATCGCCATATCAGACATAAACTCCAGACTCCGGGCTGATACTGAATAGAAATACCCAATATCACTTTTCCCGAGCCAGGGATCGAACCCGAGGCCTCGGCATTGCAGTCGTATCGTAATACAACTACGCCACCGAGGCATTCTATAAATATTATCTTCTACAAACTCATTTAGTTGTAATGAAGAGATTCTATCTTCTTTGGTAACAAGAGGATTGCCACTGTTATTAATTCAAATTTTGTAAAGGCAAGATATCAATTTATCAGGTTCATGTACTTACCGTTTTTAAAAATTGTGAGTATATTTTTATTTATTAACCCTAAAATATGAGAGGTGGTTCTGAAATCACTAGCTTTCTATCCAATTGTAAACTGATCGACGGCTTAGGCCGACCTTAATCAAATTTATAGACCAAGTATATTTTACGCTGAGTACGAAGTTTCCCCCATTTCACGCACTTTTCGAGAGCCCAAATTTAGTAATAATGTTGTTTTAGGACCTTTAAAACAAGTACACAGAAATAAAATATAGTTTACAGTTAGAGATCTCTGAAATTTCGGTTTGGGATTTATGTGAAAATTCTGTTTATCCGAATGCCATAATTACTTCTCGTTAATATAAGAATAATCTTAATATCATTGAATACGTTAGCTTCATTTAAAATAGAAAAACATCAATTTCCTACAAAAAATCATTGGCATATTCTTGATATGAACTAGTTTGGTACAAGTACTATATTAAAGTTGGTGCTCATTTTCGAGTACGCGGTGTGACAGGAAGAAAGTTGAGCCAACTTATAATCTGACATTAAAAATTGTCACGCGGGTCTGTGAGGTTGGCAGTCGTGACATATTCCCCCTCATTTTTGTCCATTTTTTGTTGTACGCACGTTCATTTTACAAACGCTAACGCCATGTCAAGGGTTTCTATTTGCCCTCCGTTGACAGCAGACACGTTTTTGTTCCCAACCCTCGTTTTAATGTAAAATAGCTATTTGTACTTAGCAACTAATGTGCCATTACAATTAGACAGAAGTTTCTTCGAGTTGCTAATTGCATTTAGATTGGACTCGTTGATTTCAAGATCTGATGTAATGTGCGTAGTGTCTATTTTTAAAAATTAACGCTAACTAACTTCTCATGCTGAGAAATCGTCTCCTAATTTTGTTAATGGTTAGCAGACTAAATTAGTATACACAATCATGACACAACTAAAATCGACCCAGTCTTTAAAAGATTTTACATGTAACATCTGTGTAAAAATATGTGCGATCGTATAAAATATGAGGGTGCGTAAAAGAGGAACCGAGAAGACTGACTTGATGGATTTATAAGGGTCTCTAGGTTGTCTACGGCTCTCTAAAAATGGAATTTATATAAAAAATATTATTCTCAACTAAATATATGTTAGTGATATTTCTTGAATGAAGAAATGTAATGGGAATGGGGTTATTGTTAAAATAAGTGGGTTTATGAAACTATATACATGTAAATATACGTATATTTGGGGCACACTAGTAAAAAGTCTCATCAGATCTTTAGATGCTGTCAAATGATTTTTTAATGACTGCCTGATTAAGGAAATTGATTACAATGTATATTCCAATATATAATGGATATAGCGATATGCTTGTCCGCTTAGGAACGAAATATAATACCATTATTCCCATGCACTTATGCTCCTTTGTCATGGCTTCGTTATCTATCCTACAATCTATCAATACTATACTATACTACAATACTATCGTTGAAGTTAGTGGGAAATAATAGAATATATTTTCTGGACAGCGTCATTAATTTTGTCATGTACTGTTTTCTATTACAGAAAAGTGAAACTTACTCAGAATAAAGACCTGTGGAAACTTATGCACACGCAGCGTGTCAAAATTATGTTGACGTTCGGGAAACGGTTCTCGACGTTCACCGGGATTATGTCGATATGCCACATTAATTAAAACTTCACTAAAAGTTTTGATTTTCAAATCAAAAGTCTTTACTCGCTATCTTTCTACTTACATGTTTTTTTTTTAAACGGGACCACGTTAACTTCGTACTATGTCATTAATTATCGAATTAATTGAGACGAATCTTAGGTGTAGACGACTTAACGTAATAATTTGACAACAGCATTGAGCATTTGACCTTTGCTTTTTATTTAATGCCGTATTTTCATGCCTTATTTACTACGATATTATACGAATTTTGTTTTCAGTATCAGCCCGTAGTATGAAATTTGTGCACGATATGACGATAGGCTCACTCCCTATCACATCATGGGACGAATTATGCATGGCGAAAAGTGGGCGCACCGGTTGCACCTCTTCCTACTTCTCTGGAGATAAAGTGTGTGTGTGGTTGTATATTGATTAAGATATCGGTAGTCCCAACATTACTAGCACACTTACATTCCGTTTCACGTTGCCGTATTGTACTATTTATCATCATAAGTCCCTAATTCTGGATGGAAGTTAGTACATAATATTTAAAAACTCAGTACGTAAACTCCAACATCGGTTATCCTTATAATTTTAGTTCCTCAACTAATTCTTTACAGCTATACTTACTCAAAAATATTAAGTCATATTTAAAATCTGAAGCATCTACGACGTAATTTGCAGTGAGCGGAACATCTGAGTTTAAAATAGAGGAAACTTTATGCGCTTGCTATAATGTAAGGATTGTATACATATTACATACATAAATACTAGCACGCATCTGTCCCATAGGGGTAGGTAGAGACTATGGATAGCCACTTTGCTCGATTCTGGCACACCACTTTCGCTTCCTCTACCTTCATCAATCTTTTCATGCACTCCCGCCGGTTCAGGGTACTTTTGACCTGGCCTTTACTTAGAATGTCAGATATCTGACATTTGAAGGTTCTGTGCGGTCGACCTCTGCCGGCCCTTTCATCCACACTCGCCTTATATATCCTCTTTGTCATTATCATCATCCATCCTTTCCAAATGCCCAAACCACCTTAGCATACCCCTCTCAATTTTGGTCACTACATCCTCTGTCACTCCACACATGTCCATCACCATAGTATACCGCACTCTATCACATACAGTTACCCCAGATATGCTTCTTAACGCTCTCATTTCCACTGTATCTACATTTCCATGTAAGCATTATTTAAACTTTGAAATATTTCTCTAACATTATTTTTGTTTCATACAGCAAATCCACGTGCAAATGATTGTAATTTGTGCATTCGTATTCAAATTTGGAATAGTTCATTAAAGACGTTGTGCAAATGCTGTCAACATTATGAAACTATCTGAGTTCAGAGTTCAGCAACGTTAGCAGTAATGTAGTTTTACCGAAACACTTATCACTGCATGTGCACGGTGCCTAAGTTAGATAGGCGCGTTTGAACGACAATGCACTTGTTATTTTCGTATTAATATAACGTCATATTTATTGTTATACTAACGAATAATATTTATAAATATCAACAATAACAAAATATATTGGAGTCGTTTCTCTCATAATTACATTTCGAATTCATAATGGACATTCTTATCTATAAATTGTTATCTAGTAATCCAAGCACACAATAAACATGATTATTATTGATTTATGAAACGATTATACCATAATACTATGAAGGCGCGTTGAGTCTTATAATTCCAGTGTTCTGAGTATTATGTGTAATCAATATCATGTGTTCTAGAGGCATTAATTATGCCATAATGCTGGAGTTAGTGTGACTCCTAATGGCATTATAATATATTTGCTAGTCGTTATATACATCTTGTATCCGTCCGGATAGCGACAACCGTACCGCCATACCATACCAGCCCTGTATTATATACTGCCCACTGCTGAGCACGGGCCTCCTCTACAACTGAGAGGGTTAAAGGCCTTAGTCCACCACGCTGGCCTAGTGCGGGTTGGCAGACTTCACATACCTTCGAAATTCAGAGAACTTCTCAGGTATGCAGGTTTCCTGACGATGTTTTCCTTCACCATTAAAGAAAGCGATAATTCACGAAGAATACACACATAACTTTTTAGTCAAGTTAGAGGTGAGTGCCCTGGGGTTTTGAACCTGCGGACATTCGTCTCGGCAGTCCATTCCACTCCCAACTAGGCTATCGCCGATACACCGTACACTGGATATTAAAACCCGCCATAGGGGCCACGTAAGTAGCGTTCCGGGATCAGTCCGTGTATATGCGGTTCAAACAGGCCGGCTAAATTGTATCCAGAAAGTGTATACAGGCATTTTAACGTGATTAAGAAACCAACATCCATCCATACTTTCGCATTTCTAATCTAATTTATTGCGATATTGGACGTTATTATTACTTTAGTGTAACCCCAGCTTAATATTATCGATACTCTACACCACAGAACTCTACGCATTGATAGAAAGAAAATAATTTCTTGACCGTATGCACAATATGTGAAACAAAAACTTCAACGTCTAAAGATTGTTCTAAGTTTGAAAATTTAAATCTTGGGAGAATACCGTTTGAACTGAATGAGGCATTGTGGCGTACATTACCGTTATCCCGCCAATACAAGTCCAACGGTAAACTTTACAATCTGATCGCAGTAAAACTTATTCTCGGATGTTCTAACACGGGCAACATGCGAATGCAAGAATACTTTCCGCCATATTGGAACTTCTCCTCGACTCCCGAAAGCAAATACTCAGTACCTACAAAAACTTGGACAACATACTTCGGACAAGATTTGGGGTGGAATTGTGTTTGGAATATTTAGTATAGACTGGGAGTTTATCATTTATTATAATATTAAGAATATATATTAAGTACAGTTTTGGTTTTATGGGGAATCATATACATACATTCCCGGTAGGCAACGGCTTGGCTGTGCCTCTGGCATTGCTTTAGTCCATGGGCGGCGGATGCTGCTTACCATCAGGCGGACCGCTCGCTCGTTTGCCTACTAAGACAATAAAAAAAAAAACATTTTTAGGAAGTCACATCTTATGAAGTGGAAAATTCAAAGGATTGAAACAAATAATCTTGCAAAAACATTCATAAACGAATAATAAATAAGCCTTGCAGGTAAGTAAAAATAAAACGGTATTTTTCCGTCAGTAAAAGATAAGAGGTAAAATTATTGTTTCAAACGGAACAATATCTGATAAAACTCGATGCATCTGCGTAATGTGGTTATTATCGTAGGTGGGGAGTGAGTATTAATCTCTATCTATTAGATCCGATCGACAGATAATTCGTAGATAATAAATTAAATTAATTTACAGCACAATTAGTTACACTTAATGATATTACATATGTCATTTTATTTTTAGTTTAGGATGGTTTTAAAGTCTACCTCAGAGTGTTATAGAGATTATTTTTATAATGATTTTTATGTTTGGGCGAATGTTAGACATTTAAATAAAACTATTTTACGGAAAGACCGGCTGCCAGACTTCAAGACACTGTGAGATCATTCATCGTAGATCGGACCGTCAACAACTAATAATTTTAAAAATCTTTTATAATTATTAAATGTAGGTAGATATTGTGACTTTTACTTTTCGGACAACGAACACCTCAGTCCGCCCCGTGACCACGAAGGCTGCAAAGCCTTCGAAACGTCGGGAGAGAATATAAATTAAAAAACCGCGATAACATCCGTAAAATAGTTTTATTTTGATTTTTTGAAATGGAACGAAATTATTTCTTATAAAACATAAGGTATTTTATTAAATCTCAAAATAAAAATGCGGTTTATTATTAAATTTCTTAACAATGTCGAATAGATAATTTAATGATACATTTTTAATTATTGTTTCGTTCTGCTGGTACTGAGTATTTTTTAAAATATATAACTATATTATATTGTATATAAGTGCATATTTATACATCAATATTACACATACATATTATGTTCAATACCTATACTGCTATAGCTGCATTCGGTAATAAGAAAAAATCATTCATCTTACATTAAGATCTAAATTACTTATCTCATAATTTGATCCATCAAATTCGACGAAAATAAACAATCTAAAAATAAATAATTCGCAACACCACTCCATCCCATCTTCTGTTCAAAACAAGGGATTATTCCCCGCCTAAAGGGAAAAAGAGTGCGAAAACTTTAATTAAACAAGTTTGGTGAGAATTGAGCTCAGGACTTTTGTAAACGGATAATCGAAGCGGTTGAATCTACCTCACGATGGATTCCAGTTCAGAAAGGTGGCGTGACATTTCTACAATGCCTCAAAACGAGACGGTGATACCGACGTTTCTGATAGCTTTCGAACTCTTTTTAAAGTAATTCGATTTTCATAAAGTTTTGAAGGTGCAAAGAGTTGGATTAACGATTGGATTTTTAACCCCCGACAAAAAAGAGGGGTGTTATAAGTTTAGGGTGTGTATCTGCGTGTCTGTGTATCTGTATGTCTGTTTGTGGCATCGTAGCTCTCAAACGAATGGACCGATTTTGACGCAGTTTTTTTTGTTTGAAAGCTAATGAGACCGAGATGGTTCTTAGCTATAATTTATAACGATCTGTTCAGGCGTTTGAAGATTATCAGCTCATTTCCAACTTTCACAACTCCGATTGATTTAAAAATTGGTGTACTGTGACTTCGACAATATTTTTAAGACATGTTAACCTTGATCTGATGCTACAGCGCCAAGTAATATGCGGGATATCCAACTCTTTAGCAACTTATAGCAGATAAAGCGTGAGTGGGCTCATAAGAATGGTCTCAACGAGTAAGTATTAGATAGTTGATTATCAAGGCCCCATGATGGAGAATATAGTAATTTAAAAAGTTTGAAATAAACATTAAATTAAAAAGTACATAATCACCGACACAAAAACCTCTAAAGATTAAAAAATAAAAGTGTCTTTGTCGTTTAAGTACCTAGTAATATTTTGACCCAAGCGCCCTCGCGTCGGGGGACCGCTAAAGAAGTATTTTCTTCTCTCTGGTCCTGAGCTCGGTCCCCCGACGCGCGGACGCTTGGGTCAAAACATTACTAGATACTTAAACGACAGACACTTTTTTTTTTAGGTTTTTGTGTCGGGGGCTATTTAAATTTTAATTTAATTTTTTATGGTAAGCTATTCGTCATATAACTATAGCTCTTCTTTGTAAATTATTCTAGAATTTGTTATGGACTTAGTTTTTTTTCATAAGTTTATTTATTACACTTAAATTTAATCGAATACATTTTTAGATAAAAAAAAAAGTAAACATAACATGCACCCGATAAAAGATAAGTTATCACTGACGACGATCACCGGTTCCGATCAACACATACTTTGCTTTCCTTGTGAAAAAACCTTTTATTAACCGTAGGCTTTGGTTAATTATATTACAAACTAAGTGGGCCATACTTAAGGAAAGTATGAATCCAGTGTTGCGTGTTCATTTATAATGCTTACTTATGCCTATTTTCAAGACGTGATGTAACATTTTTATTAGAGTAGTACAAATAATCTTACATTTACTAATATTATAAATACGAATTTTGGAGGGATTCCTATACTACTGAGAGGGTTCAGCGTATGTGAAGTTTTTCAACCCGCTCAAGGTCAGCGGCATGGACTGACCTCTAAGCCTTGAAGCCTAATGTCATAATTATTATATGTTGCTCTTATAAAGGGCTAGCATAAGAGCAACGTAATTATGATGTCTGGTAAGTTAAGGGTTTACTTCATCTTGAGAAATAGTATCGATTTTTAGGTTTGCTCGATTTTGATCTTCCCTGGAGGATTGAGATTTGGCTGCTGGTACCATCAATGATGAACACCACTTATAAGCTTCGACAATAGCTGCGCTGGTGTACGCAAGCATATAAATAAAAAACCGTTCGTTGTGAAAATCAATAAACTCGTTTATCCATCGAGCCTCGAGGTACAACAACAATCGGAAAAATAAACGTTTAATTTATAAAAAAAAATTAGTGTTGTAAATTGGTTTAAACAATAGCACTCAATTTACGCTCAGTAGCTGTAAAAGTTTGAAATGAATTGTTACAAAATCACTTATGAGTTGCATATAAGTTATATAGAAAATAAATAAAAAACTGTGACAAGCTCTGGTATGGGCCATGAAATCTCTATGAAAACTAAACTTTGTACAGAGATGGTGACCTATTGTTATGGGATATCAAAAACGCTATCTGCAAAGGTTATTCTGTCAAATATAGGACGGTTTTTAATAATTACTGCACTAACTTGAAGAATATAGAAGAGAGAAAAATACCTAAAAGTGGCTACTGGCTACACCTGATAGTGTCTTACTATGAATTAAGTACAATTCAACCCAAATTATAACCAACGACTAACGAGATACGGTGTATTTTCGACAGTTTCTATATTATGCGGGCTTGCAATCACCGAATGAACTAAATTATATCTACTACCTCATGCGTAGGTACCTAATAATGTAGTCTAATTCCTAAACCAAACATTGTATAAATTATTAACCTTTCTGTAAAGTTTTAAAGGTCTAATTGGCAACTGCTAGATTGCATAAATTTACTTTGTGGCTTGCTGGCTTCCTTATTAATACAACAGTAAATACGCATACTCACGCCTTTTATCCCCGAAGGGGTAGGCAGAGGCGCAACTAATGCACCCACTTTTCGCTATTTTTATTCCGTCCCATGATGTGATAGGGGCGAGCCTATCGCCATATCGGGCACAAATTCCAGACTCCGGTCTGATACTGAATAGAAAAACCCAATATCACTTTGCCCGACCCGGGGATCGAACCCGAGACCTCAGCATTGCAGTCGTACCGCAATACAACTACGCCACCGAGGCAGTCAGAGTCAGAGAACAGTAAATACAAGAAGCATATAGTTGGAATAAAGAAAGTCAAGAAGTTAGAATGCATTTGCATTAAATCAATGTAACCCTTACATCAAACGGTGTTACCGTCAGGCAAATGGTAGTAAAAGCGAAGTCAAATAGATTCTGCAACGCACCTGTCAAAACTGCGAAGACAACATTGGCGTTTGTTTTTATTGCAGAGTGACCTCTGTCCTCCTTAAAGTTTAAAGTTTTCATATTCACAGAAGAATCATGGAAAGAAATAGAAATTATTCCGGTGAACATTCCTGGTAAGAAAGGACGACATAATCCTAATTATCATAGAGGAACGCAACGTCTCTTATTTCAATTACTTTGTATCTAATCATTCCGGTAATTTAGCATGCCTAGATAGCAAAAATATCTATTGGTGGTAGGTCTCTCATATGTAAGAGTCCGTCTGGGTGAGTACCATCGCAATGTCTATTTCAACCGCCAAGCAGCAGTGTGCATGCACTGTTGTGTTTCGGTTTGAAGGAAATTGTAGCCTGTGTAACTACTGGACATAGTGAAACTTATGTCTCAGGATGATGAGCGCAGTGGAATGCCACATAGTACTCAAGGTGCTGGATGGTGTTGTTACTGTTTATGGGTGGTCGTATCGCTTATTCAATGCAATAAAAAAAATATAATAAAATCACACAGCTCACATATGTCTATTCGAAAATTCCCACAAGCCATTCACCAGTCTAAATATTTCAATGGAATGTTCGCTTTATCTCCGATCATGTTGAAGTTTTCATTCCCAAATACAATAACAAAGTCGATTGTTCTAGAAGCCGTTCACAAACGAAGCATTACTTCTGTGTAAACATTTTAACGTGAGTGCTAAGTGAATGCTTTTCCTCTTAAAACCACTATCACGTGAACGTGGTTATGGGTACTGCGATTGTCTTGTGACTACACACATACACAATCACGCATTTTATCTCCGAAGGGATAGGCAGAGGCGCAACTAAGGCACCAACTTTTCACCGTGCGTATTGATGTGATGGGGGCGAGCCTATCGCCGTATCGGCCACAAATTCCAGGCTCCGCGCTAATAATGATTAGAAAAACCCAATATGATTTTGCCCGATGAGTAAGCAAATTTAATTAAATATTATCTACACACAGACACACTCACACCCTTTATCCCCGAAGGGGTAGACAGACGCGCAACTAATGCACCCATTTAGGCCTTGCGTATTTCGTCCCATGATGTGATGGGGGCGAGCCTATAGCCATATCAGATATAAATTCCAGACTCCGGGCTGATACTGAATAGAAAAACCTAATATCACTTTTCCCGAACCAGGGATCGAACCCGAGACCTCAGCATTGCAGTCGTACCGCAATACAACTACGCCACCGAAGCAGTCTTGTAACTTATATGGTTTAGATAAACGGGATAGTGGATTCGATTTCCATGAAGAGTAAATCACATTTTGCAATTGTAAAAATTTTATACAATTCTGAATGAAATGAAATCTTTGGCAAATATCTTTGGTGTATAGAAATAATTTTAAATATTGTCATCTATAAAAACATTGTTTTTGTTTTACTTTAAACCTGCTTTAAACAATACGTGTCGAACATTGTCTATAATATTACGTTGAATGTTATATGATACTAAAAAATTACATGTTATAAAAAACTTCCTAAGTTTTTAATGAGGGTTAAATTTAAAAGTCTTTCCAAAACTAAAATACAATACTAAAAACTAATTACTAAAAATACAAAACATGAGTAATACATGTAACAAACGCTTAAATCAGAACATCGGATTACCTAGGCAGTCCTTAAAATATTACAGAAAAAATCCTGATTTATTAACATCGTTTGATTAGACGCTTTGTTTGATTTTGCATAAACATTTTTCCACATTAAACAACAGACAATAGCCAGGTTATACCGGATATAAATCACGGTTGATTGTATCGCGCTGTGGTCCGAGTACCCACAACAATAGTGTCCGGCAGCGGCTCAAACAATGTACCGCCGGTCTTTCATTCACTCACACACTCAACCAATTACGCTACAGCCCTAGTGTGAGTGGATGGAATCGCATGCGCGCAGCATCTGTGCTTCCCATATCTTCGTATACTCAAAATGGCATAATTGTTGAATCGATTTTGTAGCTTATAACACGGTGTTAGGGTATAAATTGGTGTATATTCCCGAGCTTGCCAACGAAGTTCTAACGCGAGACGGTTCGGCAATAAGCTTCCAGGACTCGAATTTTTTAGATGTCTCTCGTGCGTCCGGAGGCTGGGACGTATCTCTGATGTTCGGTTGTTGTCAGAATATTCTTTCGCGGAGTGATACCGTTTGACAATATAGTTTTATTACATTTCTCGTGTGTGTTCCTTGTGGCATTGTGATGGATTTTTCGTGTGTTAACTTTGAAGGATACTTTCGCTAGAGTGCGTAAAGTAAGTTGTAAAATTCGTTTTGTGGCGTATTTTTAAATTTTATGTGACTTTTTCGACAGAATATGATAATGTTTCACACTATTTGTTTTGTTTTTGTTTCTGGAACTTAAAATTGGATTAAAAATGGCTTCACAGCTTATTAATTGAGGTACTTATAAAGCGACTTTTAAAGTTAGTTTTAATGACATATTATAGCTTAATCCAGCTTTAAGAATAAAACATGTGTAATATGTTCCATGTTTTAATATTAATATTAGTAGTTCAATAAATTATTTTACTATTATGACTACACAGATAAAAAATATGTAGCCTATTAAACCGTATAATTTATAGATATTTCTCGCTTTTAAGTTCTCAATAGAAACTTTCATAACACGTTTAACTATGTTATATTAACGTTTAAAAATGTTGACTTCAAACAGATCCCATAAAATCTAATATGATTTATTATATCATATCTTATATAAAATATGGTTAATGAGTATGATGACAGCCTATTATTATAATGAATCATAAATATAGATATTTGAGCACCATCAAAATTTGTGTTAATTTAGATTCATGGCTGATTTTGATTTTTTTCATGATTATGAGCCCGCCGCGTTATTCGCTATTATTATAATATTTGGAAATATTTGCTTCTTAAATTCGTAGTAGGTTACTGGCCATTTTTAACCCGCGACAGAAAAAGAGGTGTGTTATAAGTTTAGGGTGTGTATCTGTGTATCTATATGTCTGTCTGTTCGATAGCTGATGTGATCGAAATGGTTCTTAGCTCGAATTTATGAAGATCTGTTCAGACATTTGAAGATTATCACCTCATTTCCCACTTACACAACTCCAATTCATTTTAAATTTGGTGAATTGTGACTTCAGCAATATTTTAGGACATTTTAACCTTGAGCTAATGCTGCAGCATCAAGTAGTCTACGAGATACCCAACTCTTTAGAAACCTATAGCAGATATAGCGATTGTTTGCTTATAATAATGGTATCAACGTGTAGGTATTAGATAGTTGATTATTAAGGTCCCATGATGGAGAATATAGTAATTTAAAAAGTTTGAAATTAAAATTTAAGGAACCCCCCGACACAAAAACCTCTAAAAGGTGTAAAAAATGAAAATTTCTTTTTCGTTTAAGTACCTAGTAATATTTTGACCCAAGCGTCCTCGCGTCGGGGGACCGAACTCCGGACCAGGGAGATGAAAATACTTCTTTAACGGTTCCCCGACGTGACGACGCTTGGGTCAAAATATTACCAGGTACTTAAATGAGAAATAAACTTTAATTTTTTAATACATTTTAGAGGTTTTTGTGTCGGGGGTTACTTAAATTATAATTTAATTTTTATTACGCCATATATTTGTGAATGAACGTTTTAATATGTGACAAGCCCGGCGTAAAATGTTCAATAAATAAGGAAGACGCTATTTTAGCAGTTGTATTCAAGATGCAGCTTCGTTCTGTCGGCTAATCCGAATAATTCTCGTTCCGCAACCGGTACAATAGCACACCGGAGCGTTATACTACTTTTTCTATGATTGTAACAATTCAAGCTGAAATGCGTTTCTTATTTGGGTCCGTAAATTAACTCACTGCTTTAAGAGTCTGTTGAAAAATAAAAACTTCAATTGATCGTTGAGATTCAATAGGATAAGGGACAAAATCACGTTTTAATATTTTTTTAATGAAATTTTTATCTTTGGAGGGAACTGATGTTCATCAGTGGACATTTTGGATGATGATGATTAATAGCTTTACGGTTGAACAATGAAGCTGATAGACCGTTCATTTTATAAGTTCCACACTTGATACTAAGCAGTAGCAACATCTAAGAACTTAGAATTGCAAAGTATTGCAGTGCACATGGCACTGCGGTCATCATTAGATATTGCGTGGTTTTATGGCCGTTTTTAATAAATGTTCATAATCATAATCTTCGATCTGATTTTGATAAATCAATCAAAATAAGTAATTTGTAAGTGTATCAAAAAACCTTTATTCTGATTGGTCTATTATCGCGATGGATCGATAAAAGCGATTATGATTGTTTATTCTTTCTTCATTGTTCATTAAGCAATTTTGTAGATAAGGAATTAAAAAAATATAGATCTGTTCCACATACCGTTCAGAATTAGCAGTTACCGTGCGGTTTACGTCATGCACAGTCAGAGGTTTTTTTTTATGGTATTGAATGACGAGGCGAGCATGCCGTTCGCCTGGTGGTAAGCGATACGACCACCCATAAACAGTAGCAACACCATCCAGCACCTTGAGTTATAAAGTACTGTGTTTTATTATTTTATTGTAGTATTATTCCAAACCGATGCATCAGGGGATTGCAACGGCTTCTTATTCTTAATCATTTCAGCATTTCGAACATCGTTTAAATTATAGTGATTTGGAAACTTTGGCCACACTAAATTCGTACAACCAATATTTTTATAATACTCGCGTGCGAAGGATGCACGCCCTGCTTTTGTATGGCGTTTTATGGCGACAAAATTTCGAAGAGCTACCTTGTGATAACACTCGCACTCCTCTCTTACGCGTCGTTTTTTTTTTAATACACAGACACTCACGCCTTTTAGCCCCGTTGGAGTAGGTAGAGATGCAACTAGTGCACCCAGTTTTCGCCGTGCGTAGATATTCCGTCCTATAATGTGATAGGGGGGAGCCTATCGCCATATCGGGCACAAATTCTAGACTCCGGGCTAATATTGAATAGAAAAAATCCAATATCACTATGCCCGACCTGGGGATCGAACCCGAGACCACAGCATTGCAATTTGCAGTCGTATCTTAATACAACTACGCCACCGAGGCACTCAAAGCAAATGTGATATTATTTATGGGACTTAATTGTTATCGTATATTTATCAAAGTTACATTGTACTTAAGATAATAAAAATAAATTTTATTTTCATACATATACATTGTGACTTTTTATCCCCGAAGGGGTAGGCAGAGGCACAACTAGTGCACCCACTTTTCGCCACGCATATTCCGTCCCATGATGTGATATGGGGCGAACCTATCGCCATATCGGGCACAAATTCCAGACTCCGGGCTTATACAGAGTAGAAAAACCCAATATTACTTTGCCCGACCCGGGAATCGAACCCGAGACCTTGACATTGCAGTCGTGCCGTAATACAACTACGCCACCAGGGCAATCAGTGCTATTTCTTTCTTATTTATCATAATAAATATTTATACTATGGATATCTCAAAAAGCTATTACATTTTATGCCGAATGAAATACGTATCCATAATATTGAACAACCGTGGGTGTTATTAATCCGTCAGAACAATAACTAAAGCTAGCTAAGCTTGGTTATTGTTCTCAGATTTGTCCACAAATAAGTTTTATAGTTTTATACCTACAGAATAATAACTACCTGCTGGTAAAACCTTTCTCAACATTATTGAAACAAACATCAAAAAACATAAAAAGGTTTCATAGAAATTCACGTTCGTATCTATACATGTCCCTAATATACTCAAGTCTATAAATCATCAGTTCTTTCCTTAAATGTAAAAATATATACCAAAGCCTGTAGTATTGCATGTTTAAAGGCGTTAATGATCCCATACCATCATATGATCATTCGATGCTATAAAAAAAAAGTTTTATTGTTCGTAGCTCACGGACAGAAAAAAATATGTCCAAATAACTTTTGGTGTTTCATAACGTTTATTAAACTAACATCCGGCATCTAAATGGCTTTTTAATTAGACGCGATGAGGTTTTGTATTAATCACAGAACCAAAAATCGTACTCCTACTGATATTCTTGATTAATAATTTCCCTCGAATTAAAGGATCGAAAAGCTTTAGTGCACATTGTTCCAAATGCGTGTAAGAGACAAATTTTAACTTTCAATGAAAAATATGTCGTTTTTTATGGGCACGAATAAGTGACCACACTGTACTGATGGTAAGCGGACTGGGGTCCAGATAGTGTTGACTGACAAGAGATGAGTCCAGTCAGTCGCCACAATTATGCCGGCCTGTTTGACCCAGGTATATACAGGTTGATCCCGGACCGCGACACGTACGTGGGCCAATATGGTGGACTTTAACAACGTATCTATGGTGATTGGTGGTAGCTATTTGATCAGACAAATGATATATCTTACCACCAGCCTTGTTTAAATATTATTAAAACTAGACAGAAAAAAACATAACTGGTGGTAGGTCTCTCATATGTAAGAGGCCGTCTGGGTGGGTACCACCGCAATATCTATTTCTACCGCCAAGCAGCAGCGTGCATGTACTGTTGTGTTTCGGTTTGAAGGACATTGTAGCCAGTGTAGCTACTGGATATAATGAGACTTAACATCTTATATCTCAGGATGACGAGCGCAGTGGGATGCTACACAATACTTTGTAACTCAAGGTGCTGGATGGTGTTGCTACTGTTTATGGGTGGTCGTATCGCTTACCATCAGGCGAACGGCATGCTCGTCTTGTCATTCAATGCAAAAAAAAACATGACGTACAATTGTCATATTACTTTTTTTAAATTTTTAATGTCATGTAAAGTTTAGTATAGTATTTCGTACGAATATCATCTAACCCTACTGTTCTTTGTCATACGAATTTACATTTACGAATATAATAACACTCGGTTCGCGTTAAGATATTTGAAAAAAGGAAAATCCAATTTCCCGACTACGGCACGATTTTGTTTCCGCCAACTGTGCTCAGCTTATGTTCCTTATATTGGTACTGACTTACTTCTATATAACTTAAAATAAGCTCACCCCTTTCCCAAAGGCATGGGGAGTTGACACTTCGCTGAGTATATGTCCTATGATGTGTTAGTGGGCGAGCCTATCGCTATGTCGAGCACATTGATATATCCGAAAACTCGTCCTGTTTTTTCGTATTTCCGAAAACTAGTAGTGTTTTTTCGTATTGAAAAACTGACACAAATTAATACTCGAACCACAATATTTGGCAAAGAATATTATGTAATAGGTCAGGCAAAGTGATATTGGGTTTTTTTACTCAGTATCAGCCCGGAGTTTGGAATTTGTGTCCGATATGGCGGTAGGCTCGCCCCCTATCACATCATGGGACGGAATACGCCCGGCGAAAAGTGGGTGAATTAGTTGCACCTCTGCCTACCCCTTCGGGGATATCGGGCGTGAGTGCCTGCGTGTGTGTGTGTGTGTGTGTATGTATAAAAAAATGTGTATCTACCTACTAAAACCCCGCACATTATTGTACTGTTTTACATATTCAAAATAAAAATAGTATCGAATTTACAACGCTAACACTGTCCGATTGGACGATAGTTAATAGGACAGCTGACTAGCCAATTAGCCGAGAGAGGTATACTGGTTCTGAAACAACAGATCCCGTATTCGATTACCAGTTGAGGCGGCATTTTGTTTCGACACCGGTGATATTTGGTCCGTTGTTGAAACATATGGTATTAATTAGTTTACTTCTGTAGTGGCTAGTGGTCGATACAAGTTAATTAATGGTCATTGGTTAAAGACTGAGCTGTTAAACGTAATGGGTTCGAATCCCAGGTCGTGAAAAATTAAGCGTGGGTTATTCCATTTGAAATACAGACCTGAGTTGTTCGAGATTGGAATTTGCTCGAGACGGCGATTGGCATAAACATATCATGGGAGGGATATAAACTCAACAAAATGTGGGAACTTGCAACTCTAGTGACCTCACTCATCGAATATAAAAACGTGCCGCGTAAGATAAGGAAGAAAGTGGCAAAACATTGATTAGATATACTGATTGGGTCCCCCATTGAAAATCAGCGCAGCGGTATTGCTTAGACTGTACTGCAGCAATAAGCTGAATGAGGGTTCCCGTTGTTGGCTTCAATATTTAAATTTTGAAACTTTTTTATATTTTCATTGTTTTCATTATTGTGTAAGTTGTTCCAACAATAAATCATCTTTTCTTTCTTTCTGATTAATAACATTGATAAGGCCCAAAATAACCATCGAATTTTGCGATTTCTAGAACAAGTATGAGATAAAGATCTTTCAGCTTAAATAGAAACCAAGTCTGAGGACTGACATGGTCTATTGTTTTTATTTATACTCATATAATAAAGATAAAAAGTTAATAAGTATGGACGTAGGAGGTAATTTACAACTATTGATACTTCTTTTATTCATAGAAATCTCCATTATCCCTGAATGCTCTACCTAAACTTATTTTTTATCCCGGAACCGACTTTTAAGCAACCGAAGTCGCGAGCAGACGCTAGTTATTCATATTCTAGTCATAATTACATTGTGCGAATGATTCTTGTGAAGTTACTGCAGTAAGGAAGACTGCGACAAAATTTGCATGTCATTGGCATATTCATTACATTGCAAGTTAATTCTTGGAGTGTTTGGCCTTGGAGTTCTATGTTTCTTTGCCTTCAGACTTGTTTGAGTCTGAAACAGTAGTTACAAGTTCATCTTGTCTTTTTAACCACCGACGCAAAAAGAGGGGTGTTATAAGTTTATATTGTGTATGGCATCGAAGCTCCCAAACGAATGTATTGATTTTGATACGTTTTTTTGCTTGAAAGTTGATGTGATCGAGATGGAACTGCTCAGATATTTTCTCATTAGAATCCCAGGTCTGACAAAGGATATTGGGTTTTTCTTCTCAGTCCGTAGTCAGGAATTTGCGTGATTTAAACACATAAATATTGCATATATTTTTATCACTCATGGGCTGATGCGGATTACGTATATTATAACATCTAATTTGTCAGTTTAATCAACGTTCTTCAAAATTATCAAGTACTTAGTTATCACTCAGAATCTCACGTATTTCATTTATCGATACCATATTGTGACGTAAGAGGTTATGCAACTTTAGTAAATAACTTACAAACTCAATACTTACCTAAAAATAAATTTGGGACTATTGAATTCGATTTTGCGCGCAGCTTTCATGATATCTTTTCCTAAAATAGAAATCCCACTGGAATCGTGCATTTTTCTCAGATAAAAGTAGCTCTTGGATACTGTAGTTTACCATAAGGTAACAGAGTTTTCACAATCGGAGAAGTTTGTGGACACTCAATTCAAAAAACAAGTTAAAATGGTTCTGTTTGAAGACTAAGGGTAACAGATACTTACACACACACACACACGCACAAGAAACACGCGCGCACACAAATACACATTCCCACAGTAAGTTAATGAATATGAATGATACTTGATAGCTATATTTAAAATTTCACCTTACTCCCACAGTAACGATTTATGTAATTTTAATTGTATTAGTATGAGAAAATTTGTAATTGGCCATATTGTAAAATGATTGTAATCAATATTGTATTTTTTATTAAGATAGCTGTAAGTTTCCCAAATAAATAAATAAATAAATTAGCGTGTTTGAACAAAAATATCAGTATAGTATATAGTTTAGTAATTGCTTAATTTAGTATTTTAAAACAATTTTATACAAATATACAGTAATATTCTATTTATTTGATTAATATGACAACGAATAATCGATAATTCTCATCTCTATTACATTGTACCAAGATTCAAGTATTAGATTCCAGTCATACAATTGGGTCCGTAATCCAACTAAATCACAAAGGTGCCTGAAATTGGACGTATCATTTCGGTATAATTAACAAAGTTAACCCTGATGTGCAATGATCCATCAGTTCGGAACAATATCGGATTAGATCAATACGATTCGTTCTAAATGTAATCAGGCTCGCTCAAGCCATTCAATCGACAAGTGCACTCGCTTGTGGATCTAGTACGGGTTAAGCGAAACTTTCAAGCGAAAATTCTCTAGCGTCCTTCAACTAGAGGATACAATTACTAAAGTAAAGAATGTTATGTACAAGCTGATACGTACGTGAGTCCCTCGGTGGCGTAGTTGTATTGCGTGAGCGGTATGACACGCTCTGGGGTCCCGGGTTCGAATTCCGTGACGGGCAAAGTGATATTGCGTTTTTCTGCTTAGTAACAGCCCGGAGACTGCAATTTGTGACTGATATGTCATTAGGCTCGCTCGCTGTCACATTATAGGACGGAGCATATGATATGGTGAAAAGTGCCTACGCCTTCGTGGATAGTGTGTTTGTGTGTGTATATAATGTGTGTGCGCACGCGTGGATCTTACAAAGTAAATAGTTATACCTAACGATATAATTAAGTAAAAATATAATGGTGTTGCCATGCTCAGCGTTTAGCATGAGTTATACTATTTCTGTTCCCCGTGTACAATAATATCTACCCTGTTTCACGCGATACTTTAACTATCCTCTTCCTATGCGTAACATAGACATCTACATATTTCCTGTATGTTCCAGATTTAAATTAAATAACTGCATTCGGAGAATTACAGTACTATAGTTCGGACAAACTAAGCTGGCTGGTATGACAGTTCAATTTATTTCCCGACGCGATAACTCTGTGAGAACGTCTACCCAAAAAATTCAAAACCGTGTCATGTCATACCGGCCATATTAGTTTGTCCCTTCTATAGTATTGAAAAACAGTCTAATAAAGGAGGCTAACCATACCAGCCCTATATTATATACTGCCCACTACTGAGCACGGGCCTCCTCTACAACTGAGAGAGTTTAGGCCTTAATCCACCACGATGGCCTAGTGCGGGTTGGCAGACTTCACATACCTTCGAAATTCCTATAGAGAAGTTCTCAGATATGCACGTTTCTTCAAGATGTTTTCCTTCACCGTTAAAGCGAGCGATAATTCACAAAGAATACACACATAACTTTTTAGAAAAGTCAGAGGTGCGTGCCCTTGGGTTTTGAACCTGCAGACATTCGTCGCGGCAGTCCGTTCCACTTCCAACAAGGCTATCGCCGCATTGCTAAAGAGACTTGTTATTGCATCATTACCGATTCAAGATTCACAATTTGATGGATATTTGATGCTAACTCCGTGTTTGAAATTTCAGCTTTAAAATCAAAATATGTACGATTAAGGTCAAAATAAATGTCGAATTAAATCTACTTAAATGATCTCTTGTCAAATTGGTTTTAATTAAAATTTCAATTCAATATTTTAATTGTTATGAATGACTACATCAATAGAAAATAATTTAGGTGGCTCATGGCTGTTATATCAATGCTACGATTTTGATTTCTATGATGATATTATTGCTAAGATGTTAAGACAGTTTTTATTCAATTCCACAGTTTCTTAAATTTAGCACAATATCACGAAAATCAAAATGTTTTATATAATTACAAGCAAAAACTGTAACTGTGTATAGGGTCTTGTTCGAAGTTTTTCAATTATCACAACCCCATTACATAACAAAGTTCGCTTGACCAGTAAGTTTCCTCAGTCAAATACACTCGTAGTTACTAATGCTCGGTTTCTGAAGTTCTATTGACGGCAGTTTATCTATTCGTTAATGCTATTGGTTCGATAAGCTTTGAAACAGCGTTTCTGAACCGCGCACTGCAAGATAAACTCAGCTTAAACTTACTTTAACTTAACTGGCCAATTTTTGCCGTTTATCTGTTCTGTAACTATTTGACGTGTCATTTTGTGACAAACGACGGCAACTTGTTAGATATTATTTACAATATAAAGGAACATAATTTATACGGCCAATCACAACAGTTTCAATAGTGTTATAAATTCTGAAATTCTAAATAAAACGACGTAAAACACAAATTTGCAAACTAGTGCTAGTATGACGTAAGACATTTTGTTGAACTATTTGACGTCTTTTTTAAATTCGGCAATGATGCCATTCATCAGCTGGTCATAAATAACAAATTACCACAAAATAAAATTAAAATAATGTTTAGACGCAGATCTATGTTAAAATAAGTTAGTTTTGAATATAAAATAATTATTAGTTGCGAATATTAGTAATAAAATCCATTTTACAGTCGACTGCTAAAAAAGAGCTATCTAGTAGCAAAATAAGGAACTAGTTAACGGTTTCATAGTCATCGAATGCTTCATTATGTGTTCAGAAACACGGTGGAAGTTAACTGACGTTTATCTTAAGTTTAACTTTAATGGATCAATAGCTATTAAAAGTTTAACTGTGAGATTCAGAAATCGGGCATAAGAGAGACGAAATCTTGTATTCGCTTCGTGCGGTTTGTGGTTAGTTGATATATTATTCACTACATTATTAGGTATACAAGCAGTCTAATGATAATTAGCAATTCAATCAATTGTTTATAAATCTGATTTAAGTACTCATCAAGATGTTCTACCATAAAACTAAAATTATGCTTTTAATACATCGAGTCCAACGGATCTTACAAATAAAAAACTAGTTACGTTTAAAAAAACCTCTAAAATAAGCAAGGCTATTCGAACGAATTCTGAATTGAGTTTGGAGCAAGAAGACAAAACATTCTATAACTAAAATACGTTTATAAACTGTTTATGAATAAGGTCGTGAAGGTGTTCCAGTTGCTAATTATCAAGTAGGTACACGATTGTACATATAAACAACATATTACGATCCCATTACGTCTAGGAACGTCTCTGATTGCAACATTACACACAGTAAGGACGATAGAAACCATTGCGATAGAATTATTAGAAGACCGGCGTCCACTTATAAAATTATTTTGTTCAGACTTCAGTGAGAATCGAAGGAAAGAGGAACATTCCTTCGATATTTTGTAGTAATTGAATGGTTGAACAGGTTATACTGATATTCCTTTAAAGTGCGATTCGTAAAGTGAAATAGGTTTTGAATCTATAGGGACTTACTAAAAGGTATAAGTTTCTTTGTAGAGGTTCATATTTGAACCTACTTACTTCGACCCTTTCTAATGAAAGATATATAATATAGATAGGTATATAGTCTCCGTGACTTAAGATAATTTTTATTCGCTTTTGATTGGTAGTTTTTGAAGGTTTTGAAACGGGTGGTGTCGAGCAGAAACTAGTTACATAGATAATATAATAACAATAAGGCTTCGTTAGCAAAAAAAAAACAATGATAAGACATACAGCAAACAATTTTATTAGTTAGTTATACTTATTATTAGTTTTCAAGTTTATTACCATATAATTATTTCCCAGGACGATCGATGATTTGGCTTTCGTATTATTTCGTGTTACACAGGTGTACCTAATCGACTCGTAGAGGCAGCATACTGGTCCGTAAGCCGTGGGAATCTGGATTCAATTTAGAAATGTACAAGAATTTGCAATAGACACACCTGATAGTTACGGTAAACGTAAAAAACAATAACACCATCTAGAAATTTGATAGACTCACATCCTATCATGGCATGGCACCTGAAATAAGTTCGACCGTAAGTGTTGCTGCACCCTTGCGTACTCCTTAAGGAACAAAGGCATAGGCAAATCAGGTATGGCAGGCTAATCTTCAGAAACAATGTATACACATATTGTTTAAGTTTCATTGCAATCCCGCTCACGATATCCGATTGCGTGTAATAAACAAGTAGAAAAACAAATATACATACATTTGCATACAGTGCGATTCCTGATAGCTATATAAAGTTAGCTTATAATGTCTAACTTGTCTGCACTCGTAAACTCTCAGCTTCTATGAGTTTAATGTTAACACTGTAGATTAATATAAACTTTGTAACTGCTACGCGACAGTTTATGGGTGTTCATCACCTGTATAAAATCCATGTTGTAAAACCATTCCAAAGATTCCTTTGTTGGCCATTGTAAGCAGGATCTCTGCCATCCTTTACGTCACTAACGAAAGAGGTCTTTTGGATCGTAACTCTAATCCAACAGATAGTAAACCTCCCATATCATCTTTCTTACATAATTGCGATTATGTTTCACTGTTAATGAGAGTTATAATATGTACGACTGTAGTGGAGGAAGCACGTGCTCAGCAGTATATAAAACAGGGCTAGTTGCAATGCAAAAAAAAATTAAGATACCAAAAATAACTTCAAGAACTCAAACTTGCTTTGAGATAGGGTTGAATTCTCAACATCAATGCCATCACTGTTTTCGTACTTGTATAAAGTTATTCGAGTAATATTATAGAATTCACGTTTCTTAAATCTTCAGTCCACGAAGGGGCCGTCGCGAAAGCATCTATTTAACAGGACTAATGTCATAATCCAGGACCTATGTAAGCTACTCAATGAGGTGTGTTGATGACCATTGTTTCATTTGTCTTCATCGATTTCATCTCGTAGGTATATTTACCGTATTCGAAACATTTGGCATACCACATACTGGAATGTTTGAACTACTCCAGGAAATTTCGACTCAAAGTGAAACACGGGTCGACAGCAACGCTGAATTGTATTACGTTTGTATTTAACATTGTTGGCTCCATAAATGTTTGATGCCTTGTTCCAAATCCCCACTAAGGTAACGTAAAATAAACTTTAATAAGACCCAATACAAATAAGTTTAAAGTAAAATAAAGCGGAATTAGCCTTTATTATGTTCCCGTTCGGAGAGTAACGGAATTTTGTTAAGGTTCACATAAAACGTCGAATCCAATTTGCTCCACCAAGAGATACAAATCTGTTTATTTTTCTATGAATGTATTAGATTTTGTTGTTTATTTCATTTTTGGGGCACGTTCGTTTATTTGGGGTTGAATTTATTTATACAGAATAAGTAAGTAGGTGAATGCGGTCGAGGTCTACTTTATGGAATATTTATTCAATAATTCGTATTATCAAAGCCTGCGCGTTTTAATTGATTAAGGCATGCGAAATTCCTATTATTTTACTTTACAGTAACCGTACCGTTTCAAGATTATTTTGGCCAAATATGATAGTGGTAGTGTCTCTCGTACCCGAGGGGCCGTCTAGATAGATGCCACCGACATTGTAGCCAGCATAATTACTGGGCATTATAATACCTAACAATTTAATGTATCAGGGTAACAATCGCATTGAAGTGCCACGGAGTACTTTCTAATTCAAAGTTCTCCCCCTTATTCTCTATGCGCACGTTATTTTTTTTTTATTGCATTGAATGACGAGACGAGCACGCCGTTCGCCTGATGGTAAGCGACACGACCACCCATAAACAGTAGCAACACCATACAACATCTGAGTTACAAAATACTGTTTGGCATTCCATTGCGCTCCTCATCCTGAGACATAAGATGTTAAGTCTCATTATGTCCAGTAGTTGCACTGGCTACAATGTCCTTCAAACCGAAACACAACAGTGCATGCACACTGCTGCTTGGCGGTAGAAATAGACATTGCGGTGGTACCCACCCAGACGGACTCTCACATATGAGAGACCTACCACCAGTCGTTAGTCGTAGTTATTTTCACGAAATTGGCATACAGAATACCATTTAACACTAATTACACAAAGTTAACGTAACGCGGCCACGTTACGAATTAACACTGTCATAGAGAATAAGGGGGCTGTATGGTGTTGCTATTGTTTATGGGCCGTCGTTTCGCTTACCATTAGGCAAGCGGCATGCTCGTCTCGTCACTTAACTGCAATAAAATAAGTACTTATGTATAGTTACATTACATATCTTTAGGTGCTCAGCTCGTGAATAATAATGATTAACTCAAACGTGAATACATATAAATTGTGTAATTCATCTTAGTCGTTACGTTTTAGATGATTAAAGAAAAAATACGCATTTAATTACGTATTTTTGACTCTACTTAATATTTCGAATCAAAAGAAACGGCGCACTCAACACGGTCTATTGAATTTCCGTCTTGCGATTTAAGTGTCTTATTTTTCTTCATTCATTTACATTACGAAAGGCTAATAAAGTAAAAGATGCCCAAAAGGAATCGTAAACAGACATTCGCAATCAAATTCCACTAATTAACAAAATGATTACACAAATTTAATTAAGCCTTAATAGTCGAGAGTCGAGACCCCGGGGATATCCGGCGAATGCTGCCGGTTTTATGATTCTTTATTGTCACTTTTATTGACAAATCTCTTCGGGAATAAGGCGTAAAATTTGTTACCGGAACATATTTTATTCATGTCTTGATTGTCTTTAGGTTTATTAAATTTATATTTTTTATGCCTGACTGCCTCGGTGGCGTAGTTGTATTACGGTACGACTGCAAGGCATACTTTTGTGTTATCTATCTATACTAATATATAATTCCGGAACACAAGATTTTGGGTTATAATTACGTTAAAAAACTTCAAACATTTCTATATATAATGTATACCCGATTATAACCTGTTTTGTGTAATAAATAAAATAAAGCTGGAGAGTTTGTTTGTTTGAACGCGCTAATCTCAGGAACTACTGGACCGATTTTGAAAATTCTTGCACTAATAGGAAGCTACATTACTTCTGAGTGCTATAGGCTACTTTTTATCCCGGAAAAACTTTTCCACGCTGGCGGAGCCGCGCGCATAAGCTAGTTTTAATATAAATTACGAAGAACAAAAATACGAACGAAATTTTCGAAGAAGGACTGCCTCCGTAGCGTCGTTGTATTACGGTACGACTGCAATCCTGAGATCTCAGGTCGGTTTAAGTGGTATTGGGTTTTTCTATTCGGTGTCACCCCGGAGTCTGGAATTTGTGCCCATTTTGGCGATAGGCTCGCCCCCTATCACATCATGGTACTGAATACGCATGGCGAAAAGTGGGTGCTCTAGTTGCACCTCTGCCTACCCCTTCGGGGATAAAAGGCGTGAGTGTGTGTGTATGTATGTATGTATGTATGTATGAACGAAAGAAACATACTTTTATGCCAAGCCATGTGAGGTGATTAAAAGATTAACGAACAACACGAAAAGCATTGCCATTGCACCTGTGCCATATTCACAATAATTTAAATACCAATAATCCACGATTCTGCCTATATGGTGTAAATTGTGCATATTTCCTCTTAGACTAGATTTACCAATCAACTTTAACCGCAGAAACCATTAAACAAAGGGTGGAGTTAGCTAAATCAATTGGATTAAATTGATTTGGCCTAGGAAGATCTAGTTAGGCTCGTAACTAGTTAATTGTTAGACTGCGCTATAGTACAAAAGGAAACTATTATCAGAGAAACTCTTGAAATAATGATCTATTATGTATTATATAAGTGGGCGATAGCCTAGTCGAGAATAGAACGGTCTGTCGAGGCAAAGTCCGGAGGTTTAAAACCCAAGGCACACACCTCTGACTTTTCGAAGTTACGTGTGTATTGTTTATCAATTATCTTTCAGAATAACGATGAAGGAAAACATCGCGAGGAAACCCACATACCTGAGAATTTTCCATAAGTAATATCGAGGGTGTGTGAAGTCTGCCAACCTGCACAAAGCCAGCGTGGTGGACTAAGGCCTGACCCCTCTCAGTTGTAGAGGAGGCCTGTGCTCAGAAGTAGGCAGTATATAATACAGGGCTGGTATTATTATTATTATTAAGTATTATATAATTAAAACCATCAATATTGATAAGCCAATGGTTTTTATTATGACATAATATATTATTTAAATCATATTGTGCAGAAATAATTCATTCTATTCATTCTACAAAAACATTAAAGAAGTTATTTAGATTTAAATTTATTTTTTCAGATTTATGGATGATGTGGGTTTATATGACATGTGATAAAAAATAATCATCAGTCGACAAAATAGAATGAATATTTTTACGCGAAAATACAGATCATTTTCAATTGTTTGATATGAAATTTAATTCAGCCAGTAGGTATACCTGCTACGATATATCGTATCGTAAAACCTATGATATAATAATATGAATATCAAGTGTTATAGTAATTTAATCGGACGTAATTTAACGCAAATGCAATATGAAGATTGCAATGAAGACTGGTGGACTAGGTCTCTCATATGTAAGAGTTCGTCTGGGTGGGTACCACCGCAATGTCTATTTCTACCGCTAAGCAGCAGTGTGCAAGCACTGTTGTGTTTCTGTTTGAAGGACATTGTAGCCAGTGTAACTACAGGACATAGTGAGACTTAACATCTTATGTCTCAGGATGACGAGCGCAGTGGAATGCCACACAGTACTTTGTAACTCAAGGTGCTGGATGGTGTTGCTACTGTTTATGGGTGGTCGTATCGCTTACCATCAAGCGAACGGCATGCTCGTCTCGTCATTCAATGCCATAAAAAAAAACACTTCAAAATTATGAATATCTTATTTTTGGTAATATGCTTTGATTCATTATAATATAAATTATATACCTAGATAGAGCGACGCGCTGCAATGACACTAAAACAAACAGGCCAACTTTTCTTGCCAGCTAGTATGCGTGACAGCTGCGTCAATACGCTATTGCTACATCATGCTGCGTATCCTTGTGTGCGCGCATAATGATATCAGTTATTACATGGTTTCTATTAAAACGTGGAGAAAATGATGTCCATGAAAAACAACAAAAAAATATTCACTCGAGCTCATTTAGTGGCGAAAAGTTCGCCTCTATTTTTTTCGACATGTTTGAAACGCTCAGTGTCTATCTAGGTATATAATTAATCAAAGGTACTATGTTATAATTTTGATAATAAGATTAATTCAAGTCATTTCCTGTTTTATATTCTTATCGGTGACAATTTTTTACATGTACCTGATAGCAATTTTTTAATCATCAGATATAATTAATCAAAGGTACTATGTTATAATTTTGATAATAAGATTAATTCAAGTCATTTCCTTTTTTATATTCTTATCGGTGACAATTTTTTACATGTACCTGATAGCAATTTTTTAATCATCAGATATAATTAATCAAAGGGTACTATATTATAATTTTGATAATAATTTTACAATGTATTTGATTGTTGTCTGTTTTGTTGTCCAAATAAATAAAATAAATAAATAAGATTAATTCAAGTAATTTCCTGTTTTATATTCTTATTGGTGACAATTTTTTACATGTACCTGATAGCAAGTTTTTAATCATCAGATATAAGTTATTCATAAGATAAATTAAAAATGAAAGTTCCTTCAATAAACATATTCCATAACTAGCTTTTGCTCGCGGCTTCGCCCGCGTGAAAGGGGTTTTCGGGATAAAAGTCGCGCTTTTTATTTCTCCGGGATAAAATATAGCCTATGTGTATCCAGGACATGATCTACCCGTGTGCCAAATTTTATCGAAATCCGTTCATGAGTTTCGAAGATGTGCAGTAACAAACAAATAGAAAAACAGACAGACAGAAAAGAGTTATAAAAATCGTTGATTTGTGTTCCATTACTCTTCTTTAGTGACTCCCTTTCTTTTTTATCACATTTCTTTAAATGTACAGACACACCGGTTCTACTGTTTTAATATATGTATAGGTAAAGATATGCCAAAAACATAGATATGATATTAGTAATTGCAATCTGAAGACTCGAAATTAACCCAATTGGGATAGTTTTATACACTACACACTAAATAACTGTGTTTATTGTTCATACTGACAACAGCTCTTTCACATACGTAAAGATAAAGAATGTTTTTGGAACGAAGTTCCTTATCGCGCGTTGTGAAAGGGGGCTGGACGGAAAGTTGTCAAGACACTTTTTGCTATTATCTTACTAATATGAACCTTAAATACAATGCGTAGAAGCTATAATTCTTGAAACGAGTATATTTTTATTTATTTTATTTATTAAAGTCATTAAAACCATTTCTTACTAATCTAATATGAACCTTAAATACATTGCGTAGAAGCTATTTCCCCAGCGTTGGCACGGCACGAGTACAAAAGAGCGTAACATTCTTTTTTCAAATTTTGATTTATAAAGAAATAGTGAAATTGTAATTATTGTATACGATAGCGCAATAAATAAATATTGTATTCAACCACATAAATACCAGTACTTTTATACTGATAAATAAATCAATTTGTGAGAAAATATTCCCTAACCATTCCAAAATATTCAGAAATGCACAACCTTAATGTTCAAGTTTTCAATTCTGCCGGCACTACCCGAGTGCAACCGTTATTTTTTTTGAAAATGATGGCTCAAAAATCTCACTTTTATATTCAGGCAATTTATAATATATTTGAAGGATAAGTTGTATCAGACGAAAATGAGCTCTAAACATCAATTTCAATTAAATCCAAGGATGTTACATGAAACCGTGGAACAGAAGCTAGTCAACATGTAATTCATCATGTAACAGAAATAAAAGAAGCGAGTGCACAAGTTCCCAAGGGAGCTATTCTTGTGCCGACTGGGGTTTGTATTCTTAGATAATTAACTCTTTATGGCTTGGGACATCTGTTGACTCGGCACTATCTATAGTTAGAAATGAATTTTAAGTTTGACTTTTGTTTTTAAATTTTGCAAATGATTATGTTTCTCTGGGAAACTTTTTATAAAAGCAATAGGATTTGAGTGTCCATGTTAAAAAGCCGTTTACATATTATAATGTATCTTCTGCGTCAGCCTTTGGAAGTTCGAGTATGTATGCTTATAACAAATACTAGGTTTTGCGCGTGGCTCCACCCGCGTGGAAAAGTTTTTCCGGGATAAAAAGTAGCTTATAGCACTCAGGAGTAATGTAGCTTCCTATTAGTGAAAGAATTTTCAAAATCGTTCCAGTAGTTCCTGAGATTAGCGCGTGCAAACAAACTCTTCAGCTTTATAATGTTAGTATAGATATAAGTATAGATTATACACCCTCACCTTAATTAGAGAATGTTCAGCTTCCTACATTAACTACTTAATGACCCTATACGATCCTAAATAAATAAAAACAATTACCTTGCCCATTTAAGTTGGATCCCATAGAATTCATTTTAATCAGAGCTCAAAATGGAAGAACTTTAGTTAAGTAATTAGTTTCCGATACGAAACTTCCCGGCCTAATAAATATTGCAAAATTTGACCTGAAAGGATAATGGATTTATGGCCCACATGCCCCCTAATTGACATTCCTTGTTGTTCGGTGCCGAATTTAGATTTACGAGGTTAGCAGTATAGAAACATAATTAGGGACGATTTCACTACGTACTGATAAAGTCTCTGATAGCCTATTCGGAAGTTATCCGCCGTATAAACTACAATTTTTGGTTTACAGGTCTCGAATAGAAGTATCTGGCAGAAAAAGTCGTTAGTAATGTGTCAAATATATTTGTTGTCAAGCGTTATATGTCAGATAGTTATTTGGAACTTTATCAGGAACCGGTGAAACTGGCTTGGGTTATTGTTATAAAATATTTGATATTTTCAAGGGTATTATAACCGTGGGTAGCCATAGTTACCATGCCATAATTTTTTTCTAAGTGATCTATTTTTAACCGACTTCCAAAAAGAGGAGGTTATCAATTCGTGTGTTTGTATTTTTTTTTATGTATGTACACTGATTTCTCTGAAAATTGGGAGCGTATTTCCTTGACTCCTTCTTTATTTAGTAAATAAGGGTCGCGAAGTGGTCCCATTTCAATATATCTTGGTATAGGGTTCATCATTTTATGGAACCGACTGAATAGACCTGAATCATATGAGTAATTTCATTCGACGACTTAAAAGTGCCCTAATGAAAGTCTATTAGCAACGCATAAATATGAGCTATGTTTTTATTGAATAAAAGCATAATAAAAGATAATACATATGCATGGTGATCCGTTATACGAATAACAGGGACTCCGACTAGATGGTAAGGGATAAATAGGTATATGAAACCATTTATTTATAAAAAAAGTAATAAATAGCAAAAAACGTAAATATGTCATATTGCTATCATAAAATGAGTAGGCGCATGTTGACAAATTCGATAAAATGTAGTATCTCGCTATATCTAAATATAGGCTTCTAATGAACCTCAAAGTATGATAAATATGAGCTGTTTAGTCTTGAGAACGAATATATTAGGATGACGAGCAGGATGCTTTTAATATGTACGTATATTACCGTATAATTTTCTGAAATAAAAATGAAAGCTTTTATTATTTTCCAAATGGACTGGTACAATTTTTTTAGTTAGTGTATCCTTAAGTTATTTGTCCTCCTCTTCATAATTATCATTATCAGCAGAGACACAGAAGAGAGAACTTGTATGAATAATTTCCACTGCTGAACATGGGCCTCCCCTAAAGATTTCCAGACGAACCAGTCTTATACCTCCTTTAATTCATGAACACACTAGTATCTATATTTAATTTCAAATCAATTTTATGATATATGTAATTGCGTGCTGAAATAAATTTAAACAGTAGGTACATCATATTGACATAAGAAATTTGTCAGAAGTATTACTTTTTAAAATTTGGAGTTGTCAGTTTTAATTAAAGTGTTTTATATGTCGATGTAAATGATATAAAAACTCTTTCACTTTCAAGTCTTTTATTCTTGAGCTAGTATTTCTAGGCTTGTATTTATTGTTTGATCATCAACATATTGAATCAAGACAGCTTTGGGAATTCCACCTATTATAATAAATTACAAAATTTTCTTATATGATAGCAATAATTATAATATGTAAATCTTTATTGCTTCACCTATTTACTAAAAAGAGAAAAATAAAAACTTTTTAACAAAAAATAATCGACTCCAAATAATTATTCATTGTACATTAATATAATCACACGAATGGCAGTGTATATAATATTGGTATTATTGAATTTCCTTATAACCCATAAGCAAAGCACAAGTTATTTTTTCCTTATAGTGGGTTTTGAAGTCGGTGCTATTTTTTGTCTAAAAGTTTTTGTTTACTTGTTCCTGTCCTTTTTTATTGTATTTCTTACAAGTATAACCTTTTTACTCAACATTCAGCACTTGTACATATTTCCTAACACGTGTATGTGGGTTGGACCATAAACTAAGCTAAGTTAGCTTAGCTAGCATAACTATTATATTTTTTGATAATTGTGTTATAAACTATGTAAACTAAGCTGCCAGCAGTATACATATGTATAATTTTCTCAGCTATGTAAGTAGCCCCTGGGCTGCAACTGGCTTAAACCAATTTAAATATATATCAGATGTCATTCCCCTATACATCTGTCGCAGATTAAAGTCATAATGTGTTTTTTTCTAAGTAAATCAGTCAACGCTTACTAGATCTTGGTCACAATGGAGAATAAATTTCATTTCGAATTTATGTCAGTATTAATCTTGATGGAGGCCGTAATCTTGACAATAAGGCAATTATAAAAACTGATTTATTTGTTACAGCTAGGTTTATGCTTGATAAATTTGTGAATAGCTTTAAGGTTTTATTTAAGCTACAAATATTTCTATTGTGAAATGATTTAGATGATCGTAGATGCAATTTCAAATTAGATTTTTTCAAGTTTCATATAAAATCGAATTTCAGTCAAATGTTTTAATGATTAAACGATCTTAATTCGACGGCTGACAGGCTAATTGATTTAGGTTTAATTTTTTACGACATTGAGTTTTATGCATATTTGAAATCAGTACATTTTCCTCCGCTTTTTGAATATTGTTTAAATTGATCGAAAAAAAATGACACTTAAATAAATAAATAAAAGTAATTTATTGCCTTCAAATTAACAAATACCAAATAAAAATAAGCAAACAAAATTAGTGAAGGACAAAAGGAAATGACTCAGCATGAGCTGACCGAAACTAGAGTTTAGATCAGCGCTGGTTTTCAGTCACCCCTATCTCCCTATGGTCTTGTGCTAATTAATGGCGTAATTGCAACGCACTTAAGTCAATTAGCCAGCCAACCGTCGTTATTATTTATTAATCAAATAAGTTCTGCTAAATTTAACATCATATGGAAAGCAGAAATCAAATTACAACCAGTTTTCGTATCTCTAAAATCTGGCAAAATTACTCAAATCAAATATTAGTTGTTATACCTTATGAGTCAGTCAGTTAAAAATAGTCGGTTTTAACAACACGAAATATGTGATGCCAGCAGTTGTAGCGGAAAAGGTCAGATTAGACAGGATTAGGACAGACAAACTGACATCCATCATAAGTAATCTTAGAATTAATCAGTGTTAATATAGCTTGCATAGATTCTTCTGAGATGACTAATGACTTATAGAGAACGTTTAAACTTAAAGCTTTTGTTATATTTATTTTTACAAAAACTCAACATAATTGAGATATTTTTAAAAGCTTTTTAGAAATTAACTACATATGAATACAAATATGTTTATCATATAGAAAAAAACTGAGTCTGTATATTTTAAATTTCAATTGATTTTGATCGGGTAAAATCGGCTATTTAAAAGAAAATTTCAACTAACATTATTAGATTTATTGTGTCGAATGTGAGACACCCATTTGTTTTTTTTTATTATATGACTAGATCACACCTCCACGTTTAAAATTATAACCTTTTAAGAGCTTTGAAGTCGGCCATGTGTGACAGGCGACATGTGCCCCTAAGTGACTTCTTTATCACCGCATTTAAAACAAGCAGTAAAGTGCGGTGTTGAGTAATTAACTAAATTTCAAAGGTAGGTAAATACTGGGCTGTAAACATGTGCATGGGTGAACATAAAATAAAATTGCCTGCGTAAGTAGCACCGCGTAATGGGATTCCCTTTAAATGACGGCTGAAAGCTGAGATTCCTTCGCCTACACCTCGGATCGGACAAGTAAAAGAAAATGTTTTTATGACCGCAATAAGTTGCCTATAAAAGTGCTTAACCCTCAAAGCCGGTCGGGGAATTGTTTTTGTTTCGGTATTAGTTGTATAAAATGATCTCAGATTTAGTGACAGTTTAGGGTTGGATGCGATATATAAATTAGTTTACAACAATAGATGACGGAGTTTTGGCGGGAACTTGGAAGTGTCATGAGGTGCTCTTGTTTTAATTCATTATTTTGGTGATATTTAGTGTTATATGGCATAATTATGGTGGTATATTACCCAATATAGTTCTATTAAAGAGCTCAAATGAAGTGAATTGAAATAATCGTGCTAATCAAGTGTTTTTTTTGTTGCCGCCAAAACTCCTCGATAAAATCTTGGTAACGTAGCCACTGCTTTACTTCGATATACCACAGATAATAAAATAGACAAAGCAAACTTGACATTGGCAAAATGTGAATACAAATGCCATTACAAAAAAAAAAAATATATATATACTAGCTTTTGCCCGCGGCTCCGCCCGCGTGAATGAGTTTTCCCGGTATAAAAGTCCCGCTTAAAATGTAGCTTATATGACACGTTCGTAGATTTACCATAGCAGCGCCATCTATTGATTACTTACTCAACCCAGCCGAAAGGTATCGACATCTGTTAGAATCATTCATAGCAGCGCCATCTATTGATTACTTACTCAACCCAGTCGAAAGGTATCGACATCTGTTAGAATCATTTGGAGTTAAGATAATTGTGACTGTCAAATAATAACAGACAAATAATTAGCAATAAATTAAAATTGCGACTATAATTTGAGATTTAAACTATCCTATCTCTCAAGTTGGATCGAACTGCACATGGTGTGCGAATTTTATTATAATCGGTTAAGTGGTTTAGGAGTCCATTGAGGACAAACATTGTGACACGAGATTTATATATATTAAGATATATATAAAAAACAATAGATGACATTTAGGATTATGGGTTGCAAGCATTGATATATAATATCAATGGTTGCAAGGGAAGTAACAAAATATTCTTCAAAATATATGTTAATTATAGGATTCACTATGTTACTCGTGTTGTTATTATGATATCTATGGTTAATACATATTAATTTACTGACTGCCACGGTGGCGTAGTTGTATTACGGTACGATTTCAATCCCAAGGTTTTGGGTTCGATCCCCGGGTCGGGCATAGTGATATTGAATTTCTCTATTCAGTATCCGCCCGGAGTCTGGAATTTGTGCCCGATATGGCGATAGGCTTGCCCCTTATCACATCATGGGACGGAATACACACGGCGAAAAATGGGTGTGCCTCTGCCTACCTCTTCGGGGATAAAAAAGCGTGTGTGTGTATTAATTTAACAGTCACTTACTTAATTACTATACGTTAATACTACTACCCATCCCAACTAACCAAAACACTTCATTTGTTTCAGGTAATACGAAACCATCGGGAACAATGTAAACGCCTATTTGCAAGCAATAAACTCCTAACAAAAAAGTGTAAAAGTCATAACATTCAACGTGTGAAGCGAAATTCGTTTCGAACATCAAAGTGTTACTGTGATGCGCGCTTCACCTGCGAAGGGCGGCGCTGCCGAAAATTTGACTAGATATGAGCACCGCCCATAAAGCCGAGTTATTCTACTCTCGTACCAAGATGCTTCTGACATTGTACGCGGCTGTACTACTCTGGAGGATTGACTGCGTCGTGGAAAGCACTAAAGGTAATCTCGCGTATATTCTATTTTCCGGTGTTGCGTTGTTTGTTGTTACACGGAATGAAGGAGGTTTTGTGTTAATCAGATTTGATAAACACGCATTCTTATGTATCGGACGATTATTGGAGGTTACAGTTTTGGCATCGACGCGAATTGTGGCTGATTTGATTTGGATACTTGATAATAATACAAACAGAAGCCGAAAATATATATATTCTATACATTTTAGTAGATACATAGTACACACACATATTCACGCCTTTTATCCGAAGGGGTAGGTAGAGGCGCTACTGATGCACCCACTTTTCGCTGTGCGTATTCCGTTCCATGATGTGATAGGGGGCCAGCCTATCGCCATATCGGACACAACTTCCAGACTCCAGGCTCATGCTGTTTAGAAAATCCCATAGATACACAGTGTGCCGTATAATATAACAATTAGAAATAAATTGAAATAGTTTCACCAACTGACTTTATACATTTCTTGAAGCAGTATTCCTTCCAGAGTCGTAAGCCACACAAAACAACAAACAAAAAGTGTTCTGCAGATATGTGATAGAAGTTGCGAAGTTTCCTTATGGAACTACTATTTATGTCGTAGACATGTTGCTAAATCAGCTGCTTGGTGTACAGTCTAGTTATGTTGCAAACAATGCTAGAGATTTGAGTAGTAGTGAGGACTGGAATGGAGTGCTAAAACGAAGGTCGCAGGTTTGTATCCTGCCTCTTTTGCTTTGTAGGCACGATCGTGTATTTTTCCAAGCTGTGTGTACATTAATGTCGTCTCTCTCATATTAGCGAATTTTTAATGCAATGCTACCTTTAAATAGATTAAAATTTTGTCAAATATTTTTTACAAATACCTTTTGTAAATTAGACATCACGTGACGCCATACTAATTTTTCAGCTGATAATTATCTATAAAGATTATAATCTTTATTTAATAAAGGTTATGATAAAAAAGGACTTTTAAGACCAATAAAGACCAAGCCTTGGTCGAAGCCTGATTTTAAAGACCGATAATAATTGTTATCTCTGATTAAGACATAAAATGTGAGTTACAAATGATAGTATACTGCAGTAGGAAATCGGAAGTTTGCTAATAATCCTGATATACCGGCAATTAGGGATTCTTTCTAGAAATATTTAGTAAGTCCATCCGATAATTTTAGAGAAAATAACACTGTAAATCTTACTAATATTATAAATGTGAAAGTATGTGATGTCGTTAGAAGTAAACGCAGAAACAACTGAACGGATTTGGATGAAATTTGGTACACGGGTGGTCATGTCCTGTATTAACACCTAGGTCACTTTTATGCCGTAAATTGCTCCTATGGGATTTAATGGATATATTTAATCTGATTCTTTAAGTAGATGGCGCTGACGTCGTACTGTACTTTAGGGACTTTCGTAGCGTGTAAGACGTTTCACGTGGGCAAAGCCGCGAGCAAACCTAACCAGAAATAACAGTAATAACAGTCTTGTATTGTAGGTATTATATATCGCCCACTACTGAGCACGGGCCTCCTCTATTACTGAGAGGGTTAAGGCTTTAGTTCACCACCCTTTTTTATCTCGGTGAAAACACTCGCTATCGCTACCACCACTGGGGGGTGAGTGGGACGGTTATGTTGGTTTCACCGATCTTACGGCCCAATGTCGACACTCGGAGGTATAGCATCATCCAATCGAGCATTGGACCGAGTCCCTAACACTATGTACACCCTACACCGGCATACCAACACAAACCCGCGGTGGCTTTCATCGGCGCCTACGGGACGACCCCGGGGTACCTTGTTGCACGAAGATAGCTGCACGGAACTGCCCCTGCACGATGCCGCATTGCGGCCCCTCTCTAAATGAGGAGGCTGAGAAGCCCCCGAACTCTAAAGCACGCCTTTGGCGTCTACTACTGCAGGAGACCGACCACCCGCATTGTCGTCCACCTCGGAGTCACTTACATTAGAGTAGTTGAGCGAGCAGACCCCCACTGCTCGCCCCGCGACTCTCGCCAACCTCATTTAGTCGCCTCTTATGACAGAGCAGGGTTGCCGTGGCAGAATTCTTTAGATGCCCCCGGACCACAGGGCACTTTAGTCAACCACCCTGGCCTAGCAAATCAACCATAATATTATAAATATTTTTACACAAACAATCTAGACCCTATCTAGAACCCTGTATATTTCGTATTAAAATTTCCCATTCCCGTAACACACATGGATAAACAGCATCCTTATTCTCGGATTTTCCCAACTATATCTGGTTTCGTAATGAGGGCAAGCGTCTTTTGTTTTTTATTCGTTCTCTCAGAGGCTATCTATATAGTCGCTGTTCATTCACCAACTTTGATTTTCGTACACAATACAATTGTTTAACTTGACCTGAGAAAAGTTATTTTTTTATTTACTAGGCTACAAACTAGAAATTATTATCTATCATTCGTTTTTTTTTTATAGCATAGAATGACGAGACGAGCATGCCGTTCGCCTGATGGTAAGCGATACGACCACCCATAAACAGTAGCAACACCATCCAGCACCTTGACTTACAAAGTACTGTGTGGCATTCCACTGCGCTCGTCATCCTGAGACATAAGATGTTAAGTCTCATTATGTCCAGTAGTTATACTGGCTACAATGTCTTTCAAACCGAAACACAACGGTGCATGCACTGTTACTTGGCGGTAGAAATAGACATTAGTCCGCGTCCTCCGTGTTGGAATGAGGTTCACTGTAAGTTTTTATGGCATTAGTCGGCATATAAGCAAGTGTCACTTGATGTCAAGTAAGCTCCACCGCGTAAAAACTTTCAGAAGGATGATGTGCTGCAGGCCTTAAAGGCAAGGTGGCATGTCTTGAGACGTATTGTGTGAGATAGTGATACCTCCAGTAGAACTTTCCTATTGATACTTTTTTATATGGGGACGCATAAGTGACTGCACTGCATCTGATAATGGAGAAGGGTTCAGATAGAGTGTCAACAGACGAAAGATGACTTCCAATCGACACAATTAAGCAACCAGTAATATACATGCTGACCCAAGAACGCGTAACATTTAAGTGGGTCATTATAGGAGGTTTTACACCATGTGTACGGCGGTCCCTATCCGACAAATACCTTATCACAAACAAATAGATACTGTAGATAAAATAAAAATGTATTTTGTTAATAGAAAGACATTTAATATGATTAGGAGCAATAATTTAATATATTGCTTACAGAGGAAATACGGTTAAAAACCAAACACCACAGATGTGTTTAAGCAATTAATTGCACATTAACACTTAATGTACAACCGCGTAGCAACCGCATTTTAGAACACACTTAATCCCAGTTTAACGTCCCTAGGCTTGTTGCAGACTGTTTCGGACGCTATTCGCTCCAAAGGAGATGTCCGCTTTTTGTATGAGTGCTGGGCCTCAAAATCTAACAAGGCTCAAACTTTAGGGATATTAAAAGGGCAAAATATGGAACTTAGATCCATTAAAAAAATATTTTTAGATCCCTCCATTCATAACCAACTTTTTTGAAAACTTTCATATTAAGATAGATAGATAGATAGATAACTCTTTATTGAACACCACAAAAGTAAAAGAAAAAAACAAACAAACATACTTAATAACTATAGCTAGTGTAACAATAGGCGGTCTTATCGCTAAAAGCGATCTCTTCCAGACAACCATAGGATGGAGTCTTTCTGCGGAGAAGTTGGAGTGTGGGTGTGTTTATATTTAAATAAATAAAAACATAATAATATAAAATCATAAAAATAAATAAGTGTATATATTGTATATATGTAGTATATATAGGTACATATAAATATATTGAAAACAATACAAATACATACAAACAAAATATGTGCATAAAACAATATGATTTAAAATACAAATAACTATTTATGTTGCATTGAGATAGAATGTGAGCACTTGTCTCTTGAAGCTGCTCAGCGACGGAGCTCGTCGTATAGGCACCGGCAGTGCGTTCCAGAGACGAACAGCTTGGACAGTGAAGGAATTGTCAACGAAACTACTACCGTGCAGGGGGGTCCTGAGAGCCAAGTTATCTGACGACCTAAGTGTTAGAGAGTGAGAAGTATGAAGAAAAGTAAAGCGTTCGGAAAGATAGCGCGGAGAAGACGGATTGAATAGGATATTGTAAAGTAAAGAGAGAATGTGTGTATTCCGGCGAAGGCGAATAGGAAGCCACTTGAGCTTGGAACGAAATTCCGAAACGTGGTCATATTTACGTAAGCCAAATATGAATCTTATGCAGAAATTTTGAAGTCGCTCAAGTTTATCAAGCTGAACCTGAGTGAGATCAGGATAGCAGACGTCGGCATAATCAAGTATAGGAAGCAAGAGGGATTGCGCTAACGTAATTTTAGTAGCGGTGGGCAAAAAGTTACGAAGTTTTCGTAAGGAAGCAGCCGACGCGAATAACTTTTTATTTATAACTGCGAGCTGAGGGCCCCAAGATAAACAACGATCAAGTGTTACCCCAAGATTCTTCACGGTCTCACAAAAAGGTACCTTAACCCCATTAAAAACTAAAGTTGGAAGTAGAGACCAATCTATTTTATGAATTTGCCGAGGACTACCTACGATGATAGCTTGTGTTTTAACTGGATTCACCTTTAGGCCATAGCGAGCACTCCAATCAGTTATACGGGCAAGGTCAGAGTTTAAAGCCACGATAGCGCCTTTCAATTCACTGATTGGGGCTTGATTGTAGATTTGGAGATCGTCTGCGTATAGGTGGTAGGAAGAGAAAATATGATGGGATACTGAATTAATAAATAAAGAAAAAAGTAAGGGAGACAAGACGCCGCCTTGCGGTACACCAGCTATTGCGTCACACCATGAGGAAAAAATATCCTCAATGCGAACCCGCTGCCGGCGACCGAACAGATAACTGTGAAACCAATCAATTACCGTCGGAGATATGTTAATAGAGCGGAGTATAGCCAGGAGAATATCAAAATCAACGGTGTTGAAGGCATTACTGAAGTCGAGTAAAGTTAGCACAGTGAGCTGCCCCTTTTCCATACCGTGGCGGATATCATCGGTGATCTTAACGAGAGCAGTCGCTGTACTATGACCCGGACGAAACCCAGATTGGAAAGGATTTAGAAGAGAATGTTTATTAAGGTAGGAATTAATTTGGGAATGGACGAGACGCTCAAGAACTTTAGAGAGGAAAGGGAGAATGGATATGGGACGATATTCGGAAATATTATGAGGATTCGGTTTTTTTGGGAGGGGAACAATTTGAGCGTCTTTCCAGCAGGAAGGAAAAACACTATATTGGATTGAATGGTTTAGGATATCACAGATTATAGGCAAAATAATATCGAGAATGGGTACTATCATATTTCGACTAATGCCATCAACACCGACAGCCTTTGATGTAATAACAAGTATGCTGTTTTTAACATCACGAGCGGAAAATCGATTAAAGACGAAAGGAGCATGACTAAGAATTGGCGAGGAATTGAGACGATTAATTGTTTGATTCTTAATTGAGGTATCAATATAAGAACTAGAAGAAAAATATTGATTTAGTGAGTTAATATCAATATAGATTGGAACTGAGTCTTGTCGAGATTTGCCAATTCCTAGTGACCTGAGGAACTTCCAGACTTTAGCGGAATATTCGTCTTCGACGGAAACGTGAATGTGGCGACGATAAGCATCCCTACACACCCTGTTGCAGCGATTCCGAAGTCGTAAGTACTTGGCCTTGGAATCATCAGAGGGGCGACACCTGTACCTCGTTTTTGCGGCAGCTTTTTTTCGCATCAAACATCTGATTTCGTCCGTGATCCATTGTGCGGGGAGATGTTTAAGTTTGATGGTCCGAAAAGGAGCGTGGATGTCATATAATTGTGTGATAAGAGTGTTGAAAATATTAATTTTATCATCAATAGACTTATATTCCAAAACTTGAGACCAATCAATATTTTGTGCATCTCTAAGAAAAGCTTCCTGGTCCATGCCACCAAAATTACGTTGCAATATAATTTTAGGTCTATGTTTAGGGGTGCGAATTTTATAGGAAAGGAAAAGAAGGTCATGATATGAAAAAAGGTCCGCTGGACATTGGCCATGATTAGCTACGTGTGGGAGAGAAGATACAAGCATGATATCAAGAAGGGAAGGAGTGGAGTGAGGAAAGTGGTGTGTGGAGTTAAGGGGTAAAATATGCAAATTACAAGACTTGACAATTCTTTCTAGGGAGAAAGTACGATGATCCTTTTTTAGGAGACACGTGTTGAAGTCGCCCATAATAATGGTATGTTCATAACAGGGCATAAGATCTTCTAAATTTTTTTCTAAGGATGCAAAATAATCTATTTGTGAGGAAGGGCTATAGTAGACTCCAAGCAATTAAGTGTAGTTTTCAAGCCAAACAAAATTACATAAATCTCAAAATCGGAGGTCTTTAAAATTAAACGATTTATTGCAAAAGGTTAGTTTTCAGGAGTTCTATCCAAATATATATAAGTTGTCTTGTTTAAAATTTGAGGCCCGTTTTTGGACATGTCCTTTGTTAAGGAAATATCAAACATAAATATGCTTAATTTAACAGTTTCGAAATTTAAATGCTTGAGAATGTGGAGGTTATGTTAAAAATAATTTAATATAAACAATGTGCTATGCTGATATCAGAACTATGATATTATGTTGAATAATGTCTGGCAAGTTATTTATTAGAAGCAATTGATGACTTATTCCCTTGTGATAAGAGAGCAAGTTGGTTATAATTACAAAGGGGATAGAGCCGACTATTCGAGGGCATTTCGCCATCTGTCATTATTCTGATCAAAATCGATAGCATTAGTCAGAACAATACAAGCCCTCCCCGATGCTCGTTTTTGAAACTCTATGGCGATGTGAAATTAACAAAGAACGGATTACACAGAATGAATTCTAAAAAATCTATTATTGTGCAGCATAAACTCCAGATATCAAATTATAATCAATATAAAATTTTGACCGATGTTTTGAAGTACCTTCTATGATATTTGGAATCAACAGTTATTATATTAATGCTCTGACTGTTTGTGCAACTCAGTTTAATCTTTTTTTTTCATTAATTTTGACAAGTTTTGCAATATCTTTGAATTAGCAAAAAATTACCAGATTTCATACTATAAGCAAAATTAAAACTCTAATAAATGATTGATTGTCAAAAATACTGCCGGGAACTATCATAATCCCCTAAATCCCTGGCTAAAATGTCAAACGCCGTTCAGGGCACGTGACATTGCGCGCCTGTGTAGACGCGCCCTAACTTCGTTTCTGTACCTGCAACAGACAGATTCAATTTATTACTTCGGTTAGAAGTCCACACGGTTGCTGAAAGGTTTAGTGTCGCCTCGCTTTTAGACTGAATGGCTTGTTAGAGCCGTGCGGAATGCTACGTGAAAAATCATTCGCAGCGAGCTTCAGTATTCGCTATTCGTTTGAATTCGTCTACAATCGAATGCTTTCTTCAAACACTTGCGCGAGCTAATGGATTCGGTTGAATAACGCGTTAAGCGTTTGTAAGCGTATGTTTCATAACGTGCTGTGTATATCTGTAGAACATCGCGTAAGCGCATGTTTGTTTATTTTTAAGCATTTTAGCGTTAATGTACAAAAATTTAATCGTAATTAAAGAATTGATAAAATGTATTTAAAAATAACTTATATACATTTAAAACATACTAGAATATAATCATTTTTTTACTTTTGATTAACTATATACCTAGATAGTCACTGAACGTTTCAAACGCGTCGAAAAAATTGAGGCCATCAGTTGTCCACTAAATGAGTTCGAGTGAATTATTTTTTGTTGTTTTTCATGGATATCATTTTCTCCCAATTTTAATAGAAACCATGTAATAACTGGTATCATTATGCGCGCACACAAGGATACGCAGAATGATGCAGCGATAGCGTATGACGAAGCTGTTACGCGTACTAGCTTAAGAAAAGTTGGCCTGTTTGTTTTAGTTTCATTACAGTGCGTCACTCTATCTAGGTTAATAATTTATCAAAGATTTTGACTATTGCTAAATGCTTATATACTATAATAACTATAATATATACCTGTAATTTATTTTACCATGTACATTACTATTTTGTAAAAAATACATACACACGCACGAATTGAGAAATTCCTTCTTTTATGGAAATCGGTTAAAAAAAAATAACGCCTTTTCACATAACATTTTTGGATAGTTTAATAATACTATTGTTTGATATTCGGGGTCGGAAAACATTAGGGGTTTTAAATCTCGATCCCGAGGGTTCGGAAAACATTTAGGTACTGGGAACTTAAAACTCACGCAAGCCTATAATTAAATCGAATAAATACGTGTAGTAAGATTTTATAAAACATATTGTTTTAGGAAAATCATTCACATCTGTAAGTATATTTTTTTAAATTGTGATTCACTAGCTTTTGAAAGAGTTTTCCCGGGATAAAGAGTAGCCTATGTCTTTTCCAGGGACCCAAACTATCTTCATAATAAAATCCATCGAAATCGAATTCAGCTGTAAAATCGTAACAGGCAGACAAACAGAGTTATATTCGCATTTATAAGTATGAAAGTATAAATTATAATATAAGTTGGGAAGTATGGATGGGATGTCAGTTTTTCAGGGCCCGGTACTCCAGCGTGATGAAAGTGAATTCTTGACCGCCAGATACTAAAGATTAAATTAGTCCACTTATATGCTACTAAGGACGTAATATGTTATTTCCAAGTCTACTGACATATTTTTTAAAACTCAATTAATTACGCTTTGCGATTTCCTTGAAAATGGAATATAACACTGCTTCTATACTACTAAATAGCAGACATAGACAAAGCATAACCTACCCAGACTAATGCATAATATGGAATACCTACCTATAGTATTTACGTTACATTTTTATATAACAGAGACCTTTCTACAGCCCACCGGTTGTTACATTTATTTGAACCTAGATTTTAGTACTAGATTTTACTACTTTAGTTTTACAACCCAAGTTTGACCCAATTGTTACGTAATTTGAAAGACAAACAACAAAAACTGTGGTCAGAAGCGATTTAGGTTTGTAATGTATTACCCACACTAATGCATAATATGGAATATCTACCTATAGTATTTACGTTACATTTTTATATAACAGAGACCTTTCTACAGCCCACCGGTTGTTACATTTATTTGAACCTAGATTTTAGTACTAGATTTTACTACTTTAGTTTTACAACCCAAGTTTGACCCAATTGTTACGTAATTTGAAAGACAAACAACAAAAACTGTGGTCAGAAGCGATTTAGGTTTGTAATGTATGCGCAAGTTTTAGTTGGATGCCGTTTTTGTTGCTGTTGCACAAAACAGTATCTTGAAGATTATGGATCAAGTTTGTGGTGGTCATACTAAATTAATTTAAGATCTGCTTCACGACATAGCTTAGAATTTTTAACCGACTTCGATTAAAGGGCGAGGTTCTCAATTCGTGTGTTTGTATGTTTTATTTTTAATGTATTTACTATTTACACAGATTTCTTTGAAAATTATAAGCCTTTTTCTGTAATCCCTGTTTTATTTTTATTATACATTATCACTAACATAATATAAGCCATGTAGCCCGGGATCGCAATACATTGAATTATCTTGGGAAAGCCTTTGCCCAACATTTAATTATCATCATCATCATCAGCCACATGACGTCCACTGCTGAACACGTCCACATGTTCAGTAGTGGACATTTAATTATAGGCTCATAAAATACAATACGACAATCACGAACAAGTAATATACATGCGATTATATTTTATTTTTCTGTTAGGTATGATATATCTTGGAACTTAAAGTTCCTCTGGGGTTTATATTTCGAAGAAATACTTTCGTCCAGACAGACCTGTGAAAATTAATTTATTATGGTACTTAAACAGAATATTATATTCGGGAAAAATGTATAAAGCTTTTAATATACAATTAAAATACAATTTACATTCACTGAATTTCAAAACTAAGCGGCGTTAGCCTAGTGGAACGGACTGCCGAGACGAATGTCCGCAGGTTCAAAACCCAAGGGCACACACCTCTGACTTTTCTAAAAAGTTATGTGTGTATTCTTTGTGAATTATCACTCGCTTTAACGGCGAAGGAAAACATCGTGAGGAAACCTGCATATATGAGAAGTTCTCTATAGGAATTTTGAAGGTATGTGAAGTCTGCCAACCCGCACTAGGCCAGCGTGGTGGACTAAGGCCTAAAAACCCTCTCGGTAGTAGAGGAACCCGTGCTGAGCAGTGGGCAGTATATAATACAGGGCTGGTATGGTATGGGAATTTCAAAACTAGATGTTGCGACTTCGTGTATCTGAAATACAATACAAATAATAAAGGATGCGTAGCTCCGCCGATGATAAAGTTCATTCTCGGGATAAAAACCCCTATAGCACTCAGGTATAATTTAGCAAATAATTAAAAAAATATAGATGTAAATAAAGGCGAGAGTCGTCGAGCACACAACCCTCACGATAGTTGTTAACAGCGCCTATTGACCCCGGCACCCTAGCCATCGACGCGTTGCTCTCTAGAACCCTTTTAACCCGATTCTTCCTCGCCCATAGATGTCGCTGTACACACTATTCAAGCCGACTCAACCCACTTCAACAAAAAAATACTACCACATAAACGTCTCGCAGAAACGACTGTATAAATGTCAGACATGAATCCCTACTTTGGGTGGACGTTAACCAAAGTGCCACTATATCCCGCCCCGGTGTCGCTCGTAACAATCATGTTGAAAAACGTCGAACCTTGAACTCGAAGCGCGAAAAACAATAAACACGCCCCTTTATTGCCCAACGTGGGACAACAGGCGGCCATAAACCCGCAGGAGTAGTGGGTACAAATCTGAATTGTGACGCAAGCATAAAACATTCATGTTCCGCAAGAGCTACTAGCTCTACCGCGTAAGGTGCGCCCCAGGGACCGACAAAAAGTAACGAACCGAGCTACCACCATCCTTTTATGCCAGATACATTTTTCTGGCTCTCAGAGAAGGGGCTTATCTTCGAATAGATTATTTATGTTGTCACGGCGACCCTTGTGGACCGGAAAGGTGCGCTGATTGCCGCCCGGGACTGACCTGTGAAATTAAAGAGAAAACTGAACTGACCCAAGGATTATAAATTTGACTTTTCACCGCAATTCCGTTTGATCTACGATTCTGGCAACACATATATTTTTTAGTTTACTTTGGTCAAAGAAGTCTAACAATCGTAGATAGAGCTGTATACTTTTGAATGCTGCAGTGAGCGTCGAAAACATAGATATATATATAACTATACGCCAAATTTCTGCGCGGCCCATTTAGGTATTACTTTCTAAAAATAACTCCCTATTTATATGTTATCGTGATAGCATTTGTAAATATGATTACCTTAAATTTATTTATTTTAGGCTTATCTGATCTAAAAAAATCTGTTAAAATAAATAGCCATTAGAGATCACATTCCCTGGTCCAATTCCAAGAATATACCCAAACGCCCACAAAGATCGTTAAATCAATCACGTTTTTCAATGAGGGAGGCATTAAAGAGAAATCCGAGGCATCGTTTGCTTACCTTCGGCGAAAAGTCGGTTTGCGGGCAAAGCTTTTCACTAATTCTGAATTTAAATGCATGAGATCGAATAGGTTTACGCAGTGAGTGGATCCCACGCGGAGTTTTCCGATTGCCAATGCTTATGTTATGTATTTAAGAGAAAAAACGAAGCTTCAGGTCGTACTTCAATGTTACAAAGAATGTTATCAAAAGAATCTGTCGAGCGCCCTCGATGAAATCTCAAAGGCTATTGGATGTTCTCACATTGTGGATGCTTAAAATTTTATAGGTTGTCAAACATGTTCGAACTGTAACAGATGTTTGGTGCAACGTGAAATAGACCCTAATGCGTCTAAATATAGCCGAGCAGTCGTTGACATGAAGTGCAATTCTGGGCCACCGCGTAACAGAGGGCGAAAAAAGAGCTCCATCTAATTGTTTGCACATTTTACGACTCCCTACGGGCTGCACGCGCCTGAGAAACCCTCGAGTGTTGATAGTGTCGGGCTTTTATCGATTTCACTGCACTTCTATCTTAATTGCTTATGGAGAGGTTAAGAGGAAAAATGAGTCTTTTGTTTTATGTGCGACCGCAAATTTGTTCGATAAATTGCTATCGTGTTGCGGTGAGTGTCGATTTGATGGAAAATATTTTAGATTTTTCTATAAGCAACAACGTAGTGGATTAAAAAACTGATACGCTAATGAACAAATTAATAGGATTTCCTTAGATAAATAAATTATATCTCAACTTTTTGTTTTAACTAATCGTTAATACACATAATATCTTTTATATAACATTCGAACACTTTTGAAACACTGTTACTGAATTTAACATTAATTTTGGAAGTGAATTTATCCGAGAGCACATCTAGATATAGTTCTACATATTTTTTTCGATAAAGTTTCAGTCTATCGATATAGTTTAGCAGTAAGGGACATCCCTACGCACACATGTGCCGTCAAACCATCAGCACCCCTCGCTATTGTGTTTGTAAATCGGCATTGTTGCTCCAAGTGCCTATTTCGGCATCATTTTTTTCGCCATCAAAGGAGACTGGATGAAAATTGCCTTTGGGTTTAGGTGACGTATGATGAAATATTGCCCTAAAATTATCAATTTATTTTCGTGTATTTTCTTTTCTCCGTGTTTTTTTGCGTGGGCTTTTATTTTCAAGCAAGGCAAATAACACTTAATATAATATCTAATTTTATTCTCAAACATAGTCAAATGGCAAAAATAGAAATGATTAGCTATCCAATTTTATTTCGACATCCTTTGTTAGGAAACTGTATTAAGCGCAAAACAGGCCGCTCCCAGAATTCTATTTTTAGAAACTAGATATAAATAAATGTGTCCAAATTATTTTGTTTTAAAAATCGTCGATATGCGATATTAAAGACAGCACATTATGGGTTCTATAACCGATAATTTAAAGAATTTGCAGATAAAGGATTTAAGTGATATGAAAAGACTGTTTTTGAAAATTGACTTCTATGAGTCAAACTCATCATACTAGTTTGGACACAAAACCAAGTTGTCCTCGGTTTTTTATAAGCCATTAAAACTACCGCTATTAAAGAGTAGACAAAAATACTATTGCTAAATCGTGACTACATAATTAAAAATAGTTTGCTAAAACATGACTACATACAGCCAAGAGTTATATTGCAAAAACGTGACTACAGCTTGAATAAGTACAAGTTTTCTGTAGCGTAGATCAATATCTACCATTGTTAATTGCAGAATTATCTCCATCGTGCGCAGAATTCCCCATATAAAGACGCTAGAGGGAACCAACCATTGATACAGGGAATCTAAAGCTTACCATCCAATCCGTTTAACGTGCAATAAATCACCCCAGCCTGTATCGAACCTATTAACGGAGCTATTCGTGCGTATTGTCTACCATGCCGGCCAAATATACTAGCCGACTTCCAATTTTCTTTGTACGGTGAGCGGCAGTATAAAATAAGTTATAGATATATTGGCGTACATCGAATACAATTCAGGGTTTCAGTAATTTAGAGAATATTAAGACATACATACATACATAGCATCACGCCTATTTCCCTTTTCAGAGGCAGGCAGAGGTGTATCATACCCACATTTCGCCAGCTATGTAATTAAGACATAATTTCTTAAATATCGTTATGATCTGAAATTTTCTTATTCACAATCATTGTAAGCTTAATATGAACAATTTAATCATTATTTTTGATGAAAATAAGTATATTGTTTTAAGTAATCATGTTCTTTATTTAATTACATCACGCGAACGGCATGCTCGTCTCGTCATTCAATGCCATAAAAAAAAAAAAAAAAAATCAGAAAAAGTAATCAAGTTAGCTTTGACTCGTCAACGCCCGCGGCGGACACCGGCGTCCGGGTACCTATATAGGGCAACCACGTATATATCTATACTAGACTTCTGCTCGCGGCTACGCCCGCGTGAAAAAGTTTTTCCGGGATAAAAATATTTTCCCGGGATAAAAAGTAGCCTATGTATTAATCCAAAACATGATCTACCCGCGTGCTAAATTTCATCGAAATCCGTTCAGTAGTTTTTGAGTTTATTCGTTACAAACATACTGACATACAAATCTTTCCTCTTTATAATATTAGTATAGATATAAGCGGACGTTGACGGGTTAAAATTCAAAGTAAATCTTTTGTCTGTAAAGTCTAACCGAGAATTAATATTTTATGGACGTCACCTTTTATTCAGCCTTCTTTAGTCTTGAAGAGTCCCAGAAATGGAAATTCGTTTGCTAGCAGTCAAAGATTTTGTAGTATATTCATTAGATGCAGTGGTATAATTTCGCTGAGCCCGTATAAAATAAGTCTTATACAAAACAAGGTAAATAATTTTGATCGCCATTGTACAGAAGGGTCAACATACCCTCTGATAGAGGGTCGGGAATACGAAGGGACGAAATTTGATTATGTCATTAGTCATTACCCTACAGCGCCTCGAGCGATATTACCTATTGTATTTTTATAGATATTCTTAATGAAACTCGTCACAACATTATTTATTGCTTTCGTGTTATTGAAGGGGCGAACGGACCCTTCGTCTTAGAACCCTACTTGCGTAATAAGGGATGTAAATTTCTTTTTATTGGTACAGGGGTAATTATAGCATGATAGGTGGAGGACTGTCTCGGTGGCGTAGTTGTATTACGGTACGATTGCAAGGCTGAGGTCTCGGGTTCGATTCCCGCGTCGGGCAAAGTGATATTGGATTTTTATATTCAGTATCAGCCCGGATTCTGGAATTTGTGCCCGGTATGGCGATAGGCTCGCCCCCTATCACATCATGGGACGGAATACGCTTGGCGAAAAGTGGGTGCACTAGTTGCGCCTCTGCCTACCCCTTCGGGGATAAAAGGCGTGAGTATGCGTATGCGTATGCTTAGGTGGCAGGTGCTAATTTTGCTGGAAAAAATGGATAAAACTAAAAATAGTAGCTTGCGGATACTTAATTGATTGATTTTATGAGAAAACTTTACAATTATTTTAAAGCCCATTCAAGGAAAGTATAAAATGTAACTAATAGATTTTTTCTAGTGATCGTAATACCTCAGGGAAGCGTTGAAGGTTTATTAAGTACTAGGTATTGTTCGCGGCCGCGTGAAACGTCCCTATAATACTCTAGCGATGCACAGCGCCACGTATAAGACGCCAGCGTCGTCTATTTAAATCTCAATATTTCCCATGGGAGCAAATTACCGGGATAAAAGTTGCCTATATGTGGACAGGACATGGTCTATGTGGGTGCCAAATTTCATCCAAATTCGTTCGGCTGTTTTTTTGCTTACTCCTAACAAAGATCCAAACATTAGCAGAAACTTTCGCATTTTTTTTTATGGCATTGAATGACGAGGCGAGCATGCCGTTCGCCTGATGGTAAGCGATACGACCACCCATAAACAGTAGCAACACCATCCAGTACCTTGAGTTACAAAGTATTGTGTGGCATTCCACTGCGCTCGTCATCCTGAGACATAAGATCCTCGAAATTCATATGGAGAATTCTCAGGTATGTAGGTTTCCTCACGATGTTTTCCTTCGCCGTTATAGCGAACGATAATTGGTACTACCCGTAGGCGATTTGATGGTTTACAAAATATTTACTATTTTACCGGGATAAAAGTGCGATATATATTTTCTGAGTATAATCTATCTCTATGCTGAATTTCATTCAGATCCTTTCAGCCTCTGGCGTGATTGGGAAACAAACATCCATACTTTCGCTTTTATAATATTATTGGTAGAGATTTTATTATAAATACTTTCTACCTCAATTTTGCTAAGTATTCGACAATGCATGCATGTATCTGACAGTTTTACGTGAAGTCATTTAAACTTTTTCACCTAGAATATCCTAGTTTATTTAACGAAGTTTTACGTTCAAGTTCTTTATAACGTAAATTAGAAAGTTGGTGAATTATAATTTGTCTTTTGATTGAGCTGTCTGTTATATCACGTGGCTTTGAAAGATATTGCAAGATTTGTTAAAGTGACTGAATCAGCAGCTATTGTATATATACAATATTGTATACAATAGGACTGGCTGGCATAATCACGAGAAAAAAAAAACGTTTCTTTTTTTGTAAATAGGAAACAGTTATTAAATAGGTTATTAAGCATGTAGTCATATTCATCACTATAACTTTTCTATTATTCCTTAAAATAAATAGCAATGAAACTGAATGCCGTTTCGCAGTCCTATTCTATGCCTTACACAGATATCTAAAATAAGGAACACTGAATCTCCAACACAGAATTAATTGTTTTCTACCGCAAAACGAATTCTTGTCTCTGGATTTTAGCCGGCTAGTGGCACAGCGCGCACATCCATCATCACTCTAGCATAATTGCGTGTGTTCTCAGCGAGGGATTCCATTTGGTACATATTTGAAGCAATACAGACCGAGATAGTACATTCCTTTGCTATCATTTGATACAGACTGCATTAGAAATTTAATTTATCCACGATTTTACTCTACCTTGATTAGATTTTACTAAAGTCAGTTAAGAGCAAACAACTCTTGCTGATAAACTGTATTTATCGCTTTAAATATATAAGCCGGCAAACGTCCCGTCTAATCTATGCTCCTAGATTTAGAAGCGGCGAAATCGGCCCTACGTAAGATTTTTTTATTAAGCTATTGCATAGCTTCTATCGCGGGCCTTGAGCGTGGAGACCGAATCCAGAAATTCCGTAACGAAAATAACCTGACATCTTTTTTATCTTACTAATATGAACCTTAAATACAATGCGTAGAAGCTATAATTCTTGAAACGAGTATATTTTTATTTATTTTATTTATTAAAGTCATTAAAACCATTTCTTACTAATCTAATATAAACCTTAAATACATTGCGGAGAAGCTATTTCCCCAGCGTTGGCACGGCACGAGTACAAAAGAATCGAACGTAACATTCTTTTTTCAAATTTTGATTTATTCTACTTTGGTTGTGATAACCATTGCATTTCTGACATTTATCAATAACAAGACTAAACGTGCGTTGCTCGCGTTTAAAAATCTACTTTATATGGTAAGCGTAAGATCGAATTTGTGTTTAGTCAATTAAAATTTGTGATAAAAAATGCTATGCAATAGCTTTACCGTGGCAGTCTCCGAGTGCCACACGTATTTTTTATTATTACATGTACAATACAAGAGGAGTTGTGACATAACACAAAGTAACCTCACGCTTGTATCGTGCAAATAAACCACAGCTTTCCAGGTTTACAGAGCTTTTCCTGTTCTACGTAAAGGGTCAAACACTTTCGTCTTTTAACATTTATTTATAAAAATATATATTCTGCTGGGTTTGCTGGAAATTCGCCGGGCACCTATCAGAACACACTCAGTAAATAGGTCTATCTACCTATCAACTTATATATCACACACAAACACACTTACGCCTCTTATTCCCATATGGGTTGCGGCGTGAGGCGCCGCAGGTAGATAGTGATAGATAGAAGAGAAGAGAAGAGAAACTCAGGGTTTTAGGTTCGTGGTACGAGCTTTATTTTGCACCTCCGCGTTACACTCGGTACGGTTTGCTGGTGGTATGCAAACGAGTCACTGGCCTGCGGAGACTCCGATTCAGGCGAACGGCACGACGCTGATGCACGTGGCTAGCTCCGGCGACAGCTCGCCGGGCAGATGGTAGCGCCACGTGGTCTGCGCAGCGGTGGTGAGGTGGTCGGGGTTAGCACACCCGACTGCGATGGTAGTGGTGAGCACGTGGTCGGGGTCAGCACCCGCGACGACGGTGCACACGTGGCCGGGGTCAGCACCCGCGACGACGATGGTGGTGTGCACGTGGCTGGGATCGAGAGGCAGCTCTCCCGACGCCAGCGGAGCATGGAGTCAGCACTCCACGCCGTCGAAAATGTGGTCAACGCCGCACCGCAGAAAAGAAACCTGGAATCAGAATCCCAGCGGGTCGGAATGCAAGCTAGGCTTACATTCCGCGCCAGTGACTCGTGATAGCTCACGAGCCCAGATGCACAGAATACCTGGAAGCGGTTAGTAGTCGTTGGCACACTCACCCCAGCGGGAACAACGATGTGCGTGGCAACACGCAGTTAGTTGGTAGTGTTGCTACGGCGAAGAAGATTATAAGAAAAAGGGCGCGCGTGACATTGCACGCTTATTTATACGAGCGCCGTTCAGACGTACGTCAAAACTAGTGACAGTTTAACTAGCCAATACGATACATTAACGGTTTTGATTGGTAGTTAAACTGACGTAAACGGTAGCCGTTTACGAAGAGAGTTAACGTTCCTAGCAACGTTACAGTACCCCGCCGAAAAGACCAGGATTTTACTAATACCTGAATATAAGTAAAATCCGTCTGTCTACCTAGCATTCTTGTTATTTCACCCATTCATTCCATCTTCTAACATACATCTTTCTAACAAACTGTCTAGCATCAAAATATATGACCCGAGACCCTATCAAACAGAAAGTACTTTATAGTATTCAAAGACTCTCCTAAAACAACAAAAAGAATAATTGTACAGACTACAACATTCAAAAATACCAAGTAGAAGGTGTTATTAAAATGGCAAGAGATATTATGTATGTTGCACAGTTGTAGTGTAGTGAATTAATTAGTTAAATGTTTGTATAAGTTATAGAAATATAATTTAGTTAAGTGTATAATTTAGTTTATTAGTAAAGTTATAGGATTTTAAATAAGAGTTTAATAATATAATTTAAATTGTATATAAGATTTGTAGAATGTATAGTTCAACATTTGTAATTAGTAAGTTTCAAGTCTTTGATATGCCAGGTACCAAGTGGGTTACCATTCATATCAGCCAAATCATAAACTAGAGGTGATTTTTTACAAATAATTTTACATTTAATAAATTTAGGAGCTAGTTTTTTACTAAAATGTTTATCTTTGTCACTTTGATAAAATGTTTTTCTCCAAACTACATCACCAACATTAAATTCTGCAGATTTCTTTCGCAAGTTATAGTTAGCACTATTCCTCTTATGAGCTTGCAAAAGTAAAGACTGTACTTTGTTAAATATATTAGATAGTACGCCTAAGTTTTCAGCATAATGATCTCTAGGTATGTAAACAATGTCCTGGTCCACGTTAGTGTCTAAGTAGTGTGAACCACAAGTAACTAGTTCACGACCATGCACTAGGAATGAGGGAGTGTAGCCAGTCACCTCATTAACAGAGTTGTTAATAGCAAACTGTATTTTGGGAATCAAGAGATCCCATACTCGCTGATCATTTTCAATGAAGGTGGAAATAGCGGTCATGATAGTCTTGTTGTAGCGTTCGACAGTGTTTACATGAGGGGTATATTTAGGTGTATAGTGTATGTTAGGAATTTTGTACTTTTCTAACATCTGTTTTAAAGTGGAGCTAATAAATTGCCTTCCATTATCCATAAGAATGGTTGATGGAATGCCATGTACAAGGAAAACATTTTCTTCTAGGATTTTAGTGATAATTTCCGCGGTAGCGCGTTTTAAGGGAAAAAGTAAACAATATTTAGAAAAACAACAAGTCACAACAAAAATATAACAATTTTGCTTTCTAGTACAAGGTAGAGGTCCAATAAGATCTATGCTTAACATTTGAAATGGTCTGGAACATGACTTAGGTCTGCCCATTTCACCCAAAGTGGAGTGGTTTTGATGTTTGTGAGAAATACAAATATCGCAAGAAGAGACAAAATCGACTACACTAGCATGCATGCCTGGCCAGTAGTATTTTTGTGCCAGCCTTCTGTACGTTTTGAAAATACCAAGATGTCCAGCTAAAGGGTTACTATGGTTTTCAAAAATAATAGGGGACCGAAGTTCTTGAGGTACAACTTCCTTCCATTCAAATTCAGAATTTAAAACACATTTAGATTTCATAAAACGATAAAGACGATTATTTTTTATAATATAGTTAGGAAATGAGGTTGGAGAATTTTGACAACCGTGAAAGATATTTAGGTACCATTCATCAGTTGTATTTGTAGCATTTAAAGAAGTATCTATAGTACTAAGCTGAATAGGACACGAACGAGATAATGCATCAGGAATAACATTATCCGCACCTCTACGGTGTTTGATGTCAAAAGAAAATGCAGATAGACGGACACCCCAGCGAGCAAGCCGTCCTGTAGGGTTGTTAAGGTTTAGAAACCATTTTAGAGCTGAGTGATCTGTGTAGACAGTAAATTTTTTACCAGTTTCTAGGTAACATCTCCAGTGTTCTAATGCAACTACGACTGCTAAAGCTTCGCGTTCAGTAATGCTGTAGTTACGCTCCTGTGGAGACAGTGATTTACTCATATAGGCAATAGGATGTTCTACGCCATCAATAGTTTGTGTGAGTAAAGCACCGACGCCATAGTCGCTAGCATCTGTGTGAACTTCGAAGGGCAGATCATAATTAGGACACGACAATATGGGAGCTTGAACTAGACAATCCTTTTGTAGTGTAGTTAGATATATAAGTTCAATATTGTGTTAATGAGGGTAATCAGGCAGTCCGCAATAAATGGTCAACTAGAACACATGCGTTTCATTGTGCTCCTAAATACAATATATTACAGTGGCGACGAGGATACATTTAACACGCCTACGTGTGCATTTGAAAAAATTCATTCCGTGGCTAGAGCGAAATCCAACAATATGTCGATAGGCCGGCTGAGTGAATTCGATGTTCAAACGGGACAGTGGTCGTTATATGTTGACAGATTGGATATGTATTTCAAAGTGAACAAGATAGCGGATGACTTGAAGCTGCCGACGATGATTGCTACTATGGGGGATGAAGCATATGAGTTACTTGTTAACCTAGCCAGTCCAAAGAAACCCTCGGATTTAGCCTATGATGTAGTGGTGGATTTGATGCGTAATCACCTGCAACCTATGCCGTCGTCGTTAGCGGAGCGGTTTCGATTTCGACAAAAAAGACAAGGAGCGGAGGAAGATATAGCGGCTTACGTCGCGGACTTGAAAAAATTAGCTCGCAATTGTAAATTCGAAGCTAAATTAAATGAGAATCTGCGGGACCAATTCATATGTGGACTCAAAAGTGACGTCATCAGGCAACGGCTATTCGGCGAGGATGACTCAATAAGTTTCGTGGACGCCGTTAAATTAGCTACCTCCTTAGAGGCGGCGGAGCGGGATGCGGCGGTGGTGGAAAGTGCTTCCCCAACAAACGGGACGGGATCCAACAAGACGAGCGCGGTACATGCACTTATGCGAGCGGGGCGAAGCGGCGGGGGCGAGCGGCTGCGCGGCCGCCAGCGGCCGGTCAAAGTGCGCCCGACATTCACTGCGGCCAGGGCGGCTACGACGTACGAACGTGGGAAACGGGCGAACTGTGCGGCTTGCGGAGCTACAAATCATGTGTATGCAGACTGTCGCTTTCGGGACTACAGGTGCAGTCTATGCAAGCGTATTGGACACTTGCGGCGAGTTTGCTCAGGGGATGATGTACAACCGTCGCGAGAAGAATTCACGGTTCGTCATGGGAAACAGAAAGAAGGCTTTCATTACAATGACGCTGACCGGGAGGCGAGCGGAGAGGAAGAGGAACGCATTGTGGAAAATTTAAACCTTGTGGGACTGGATACTTATAAGGCCGTGAGTTTACCGATTAATGTAGAGGGTAAAATAATAAATATGGAGGTAGATACAGGTACGGCCATCTCATGTATTAATAACGATACATACAAGCTGTATTTTTCTCATTTACCTATTCTGAACGACGACACCGTATTAAGATTTTATGATGGTACTAAAATTAAACCTTTGGGTATTATAAGGCCACAGGTTCGATACCTGAATCGAGAAAAGCAATTAGTATTGTTTGTAATTAGTAACGGTAACACATCACTGTTAGGACGGCAATGGTTAGCCGAACTAGGAATAAGGATACCTCAATTTAGTCGTCATATTAGTAATAGCTTAAATAATTTACAATCAAATAACACGATTCAAAATATTCTCGGCAGATATGAGGTGCTATTTAACGGCGAATTGGGGCGGTACACGGGTGGCAAGGCGACGCTGCGGGTACGAGACGGAGCGACGCCGGTGTTCCATCGCGCGCGCCCCGTGCCATACGCGCTGCGCGAACGCATAGATGCGGAGCTGGATTCAATGCTGCGGGCCGGCGTCATCGTGCCTGTGGACTGCTCCGACTGGGCATCACCATTGGTGCCGGTAAACAAGGCAGACGGTACGTTGCGAATTTGTGCGGATTATAAAGCGACACTTAATCCAGCCTTGTTGATCGATCGTTATCCATTGCCGAGAATTGAAGACGTGCTGGTAGGGCTTAATGGGGCACAGTTTTTTAGTAAAATTGACTTGTCACAAGCGTACAACCAAGTCGAGTTAGACGACTCAAAGAAATACACGGTAATTAATACCCATCGAGGTTTGTTTCGTTACAACAGATTAGTGTATGGGTTAGCCTCGAGTGTAGGAATTTTTCAGCGAATAATGACCAAGTTATTGGGTAATATCCCGAATGTACAAGTGTTTTTAGATGACGTTATAATAGGAGGTAAAACTAAAGTAGAACATTTGCAAGCACTCGAACTAGTTTTGCAAAAGTTATCGGAAAATGGGCTAAAACTAAAGAGACAGAAGTGCGTATTTCTGGTAAATGAGGTTACATATTTAGGTTATGTCATATCCAAAGATGGTGTTAAAGCGGATATGTCAAAAATTAAAGCTATACGTAAAATCCCAGCACCGAGAAATATTAGCGAGTTGCGTTCGTTTGTGGGTACGGTAAATTTCTTTTCAAAATTTATAAGAAATTTTAGCTCATTGTTAGTACCATTAAATAACTTGTTACGTAAGGGAGTAGAGTGGACGTGGGATAAAGAGTGCCAACGCGTTTTTGCGGAGATTAAAGATGCCTTGACGGGGACGGAGGTATTGGCTCATTATGATCCTAAGAAACCACTTATAGTCACTTGCGATGCTAGTCCGTGGGGAGTCGGGGGAGTCCTGGCACAATCAGGACCACAGGGTGAGCGGCCCGTTGCATATGCGTCACGATCACTCACTCCTGCTGAAAAGAATTACTCACAAATCCATCGCGAAGCGTTAGCCATCATATTCTGTATGCGGAAATTTCATCAATACATTTACGGAAGGAAGTTTACTTTACGTACGGATCACAAACCACTTGTTTCCATTTTAGGCCCTCATACAGGTATACCTACGATGACTGCGAGTAGGATGCAAAGATGGGCTGTAATACTATCCGCTTACAATTACGACATAGAATATATAAAGACAAACGAAAACTGCGCGGATGGGTTGTCGCGTCTTCCTATCGATTATGGGGTTCAGAATGGGGTAGAGGAATTAATTCCGGAGCAAACATACCTTCACTTCGCACAGGATGGTATGTTGCTAGAATATAATGAAATTAAAAAACTTACTGAGAAAGATCCAGTCTTAGGCAGGGTGCTTAGTTACATCCGCGATGGATGGCCGGAAATATGTGCTATGACAAATTTGCAACCGTATTTTAACAGGAAAGCGGAATTATACGAAGAGTTAGGCTGCGTGATGTGGGGACATAGGGTAGTGATTCCGGAAAGTTGTCAAAAAAAGGTTTTAAAAATAATTCACGAACCACACATGGGTATCGTGAAGTCTAAGGCCCTAGCACGCAGCTACGTATGGTGGGCCGGCATCGACGAGGCGGTGGAACGTGAGTGCCGCACGTGTGAGGTTTGTGCAGCACAAGCGGATGCACCGCCGCGCGCAACACCGCGCCCATGGCCTTGGCCGGTTAGGACCTGGTCTAGGCTGCATTTAGATTTCATGGGCCCAATAGCAGGTAAAACATACTTAGTTGTTGTCGATGCAACATCTAAATGGATAGAGGTATTCCCTGTTCCAAGTACGGCGGCGAGTTGTACAATAGCTAGGTTAAGTGAGTTATGGAGTAGGTGGGGCTTACCGAGGCAAATCGTCTCTGATAATGGGCCACCATTTACTAGTAGTGAATTTGCACAATTCATCAGAAACGATGGCATACACCACATATTCACGGCGCCATACCATCCATCGTCGAATGGGGCAGCTGAAAACGCAGTAAAAACATTGAAAAATGTTATAAAGAAGGCTATTTCCGGAAATGTGAATATAGAGAGGGCCTTAAATACTTTTCTGATGTACTATAGAAATACTGAGCACTGTACTACAGGGGCAAGTCCGTCTTCATTCATGTTAGGCAGGCGTGTTCGTACTAGGCTGGACGTGTTGAAACCGGATAGAGAACCTAGAGTAAAACAGGCCCAAGAGCGACAAGTTGAAGGGGCAGTGGGGACGGAAAGAAAAATTAGCGTTGGGGATCATGTCTGGTTTCGTCAATATTTGAAAGGCGAAAAATGGTCGACCGGGAAAATAGTGGGTTCAGATGGTCAGAATGATTTTAAAGTACAAGATAGCAATAATAAACAAGTACATAGGCACATCGATCAATTAAGGCGTAGGACAAGAAGTTCGCTTGTAATTCCGACAGGTTCTGCGCGACGAGAGTCGGGACCTTTGGACGAGCTTCCAGTGGAGAGCCCGTTGGGGCGGCCGGAGGCACCGGTGTCGCCGCCGCGAGCTCAAGATCCATCTCTCTCAATCGAGGTTGAGGAGAGCTCCGAAGGGACACAAAGGAAATTGTCGTCACCGTCGCCATCCGAACCTGTACCGCCTCAAGCGCGCCCTATCAGGCAATGTAGGCTTAATAAAAATATTAATTATAAGGAATAACAGCGGCAGACTATTAGGATAATAAGAATTAAGATAAACTAGATTAAGGATTACATTTATAGATATCGTTTTAATATGTCATCATTTTAAAACTGAAGTTGTAATGGATTAACGTCAGTAGATGTCTGTTATAGCTGGTAATAAAATAGTGAGGAGGAGTGTAGTGTAGTTAGATATATAAGTTCAATATTGTGTTAATGAGGGTAATCAGGCAGTCCGCAATAAATGGTCAACTAGAACATACAATATATTACACCTTTAGTTTAGCAAAAGACTCTTCCGCCTCTTTAGACCAAATGAAGGGTTTAGCCTTCTTACTTGTAGAAGTAAGTTTATTGAGGGGTCCAGCAATTGAACTAAAGTTTGGAACAAACCTACGATACCAAGATGCAGTGCCTAGAAAACGTTTGACCTCCTTAGGGTTGGTCGGTACAGGAAAATTCAGAATGGCATCGACTTTTCCAGGATCGACTTGTAGACCATTCGAATTAACAATATAACCCAAATACTTAAGTTCAGTGCGAAAAAATTGTGATTTAGAAAAATTAATAGTTAAATTAGCAGATTTTAATTTATTATGGACTCTTAAAAGCATAGACATGTGATGATCAAAATTAGGTGAAACAACAATAATATCATCCAAGAAAACGAAAACACAATTCTCAAATTCAGGCCCATAAAATAAGATGTCAACTAACCGTTGTTGAGTAGCAGGCGCGTTAGTAAGGCCAAACGGAGTAGTTACGAACCTGAACGAACCGCGTGATGGAATATAAAATGCTGTTTTATCGCGATCACACTCTTGAATAGGTATTTGCCAAAAAGCTTTCGATAGATCAATAGAACTTAAATAACAAGCATTACTCAAATTATCCAAAATTTCTGACATGTACGGTAATTTATAGGCATCTTTTTTAGTAACTGAATTTAATTTACGACTGTCTAAACAAAATCTCAATTTACCATCTTTTTTAGGGGTTAGTAAAACAGGTGAACACCAAGGACTCTCACAAGGTTCTACAACACCAAGCGCTAACATGTCATCCAGTTCGTTACATAACACGCGTTGTTTTTCTGGAGAAAGTCTGTAGTAACGTTGTCGAATAGGCGGTGAGTTGCCTGTGTCGATGTGGTGTGTGATGAGATGTGTTCTGCCTAGACCTCGCTTTTCAGCAGAAATGGAACTAAATAATTCTATAGTGTTATCAGCGTTTAGACGCTGTGATTTAGTTAAATCATCATAGGATAACAATTTAGTTTTGTTATCATTTATAAGAGAAATACTACTAGTTGTAGAATTACCCATGGTTATTGATTGTAAATATTTAGGGCAAATTTCAAATTTAGTCCAAAAATCAACACCCAAAATTAAATATGATGACACTGTAGGTATCACATAAGCTTTGAGAATGTGAAAATTATTTTGAAAACTAACGGGAATATTTATATAGCCAATAGAATTTAATAGTTGGCCGCCCGCGGCAACAAAGTATGTATCAGTAGTATCCGGACACAATTTAAAACCGGCTGATACCAATAATTTATGTGAATTGTTCCCCAGTATAGTCACTGAAGATCCAGAATCCAATAAAGCACAAAAAGAAATTTCACCAATATTTACGTTAACATACGGACGCGAATCACTATCAGGTTTACGTTCCCAGATTGAAGTAATATTATAAGTAGAAAAAAATATTTTAATAGTGGAAAGCCAACGTTCCCAGTCTTCTTTATCGAAATTATTATTTTTAGAAGACATACTACAACAATCTGGCGTTAAAAGTTTTTTGGACTCGATTTAGAATGACACTTTTTACAATTAGGAAAAATAACACCCCTAGTACCACATTTAAAACAAATCGGAAACCTATCTTGTTTACAATTAGCGAGCGTATGGTCATTAGTACGGCAGCGAGGACACTGACTACCTGAGCGGCTTTTGTTCTCGGGCGATAAGCGGTCGACCGGTTTACTTGGATTCGTAGATGTATATATAGGGTTAGTTTGTGTGTTTGTTTGTTGATTATAATTATTATATTTGTATGAATTTTGAAAACGTGTAGATTTATTAAATTGAGTATTAGTATTTTTAGTATATTTATAATTAGTGTATGCCAAATCTGGGGCTAAAGTGTTATTAGTGATAGGTGGTGGTCTATGATACTGTGCAGTCATACATTGGACATTTTCGAAATTTTTACAGACTAAACGTAGATCTTCAATAGTAGAAATTTTGGATGAGCAAGCAATTACATTAGAATAACAAGGCCGAATATTATGTAATAAGATTTCTAATTTATCTGACTCAGATAATTGTCTAGATAGACGGGAAAAAAGTTCGGACATTATAGACAAATAAATAGTGATATTTTCAGATTCGTCCTGTGTACGGTTGCGAATTTCTGAAACTAAGCGATAGTCGTAATCGAATTGACCAAAATCCTCAATTAACAATTTAGATAATTGGTCCCAGTCATTTATTTTATTTTTTATGCTGCGGAACCAATGTAATGCATTACCACAAAAAATTTCGGTAGCAAATTTTAATATATCGGAAGACGATATACTTCTAGAAGTTTTAAAATCATTAACTTTTTGCAAAAACAATCTAACGCAAGTGGAACCATCGAATTTCAATAGTCTAAAATCAGACATACGAATGCGCTCGCATAAATAAGGTGCAACTTGACTATTATCGACCGATGTGGGTAGATTAGAATCAACACTCGAGTTCAATTTGTTGAGTTTATTAACTAAAATGTTATAGTCACTTAGGATTGTATGCAATAATTTTTTGTCATCGGAAGTGAGAGGTTTGATTCTACGAATTCTATGATAAATATGATTAGATAAAGTACTACTACGTTTAAAAATATTAGGTTCAAATTTATTTTCTAAGTTCAGAATTTTAGAATTTAATTCAGCAAGGGACAATTTTAAATTATTAAAATCAGTATCAATATCGAGACCAGACTCATCGATATCTTCGGAGGGATATAAAATTGAAAGCTTATGTATTTGCTTCCGCAATTGTAATACGGTATTACCCGGATCTTCACCACGGATAATAACCTCATAGCTTAGTTCGTTTTTATTTAGTAGAAAGAAGGTAATCGGGTGAGTGCCCATTATAGAAAATAAATGGATTAGTGACACGAAAGAACAAATAAAATTTTTGATAAAATAATATGGGAGGGTAGTCGGACAAAAATTGCGAACAATGCACTAGAACATGATACCGTTATAATTTAGATCTTTTAAACACTTTTAACACTTTCACTTATTAAAAAAATTGACTCACCTGTTCGCAATTAGTGTTACCGTTCGCTTACACAGTGTAGACTGTGCAACGGGACTGCGAGGAGTACCGAGTAGTAATTTGGAGATGCAAAAACCCACGTAAACCTAAGTTAGGCGCCACTGCGGCGTGAGGCGCCGCAGGTAGATAGTGATAGATAGAAGAGAAGAGAAGAGAAACTCAGGGTTTTAGGTTCGTGGTACGAGCTTTATTTTGCACCTCCGCGTTACACTCGGTACGGTTTGCTGGTGGTATGCAAACGAGTCACTGGCCTGCGGAGACTCCGATTCAGGCGAACGGCACGACGCTGATGCACGTGGCTAGCTCCGGCGACAGCTCGCCGGGCAGATGGTAGCGCCACGTGGTCTGCGCAGCGGTGGTGAGGTGGTCGGGGTTAGCACACCCGACTGCGATGGTAGTGGTGAGCACGTGGTCGGGGTCAGCACCCGCGACGACGGTGCACACGTGGCCGGGGTCAGCACCCGCGACGACGATGGTGGTGTGCACGTGGCTGGGATCGAGAGGCAGCTCTCCCGACGCCAGCGGAGCATGGAGTCAGCACTCCACGCCGTCGAAAATGTGGTCAACGCCGCACCGCAGAAAAGAAACCTGGAATCAGAATCCCAGCGGGTCGGAATGCAAGCTAGGCTTACATTCCGCGCCAGTGACTCGTGATAGCTCACGAGCCCAGATGCACAGAATACCTGGAAGCGGTTAGTAGTCGTTGGCACACTCACCCCAGCGGGAACAACGATGTGCGTGGCAACACGCAGTTAGTTGGTAGTGTTGCTACGGCGAAGAAGATTATAAGAAAAAGGGCGCGCGTGACATTGCACGCTTATTTATACGAGCGCCGTTCAGACGTACGTCAAAACTAGTGACAGTTTAACTAGCCAATACGATACATTAACGGTTTTGATTGGTAGTTAAACTGACGTAAACGGTAGCCGTTTACGAAGAGAGTTAACGTTCCTAGCAACGTTACAGGGTAGCCAGAGACGCAACTAGCATTAGTTGCGTCTCATGGGTGCATACCCATTTTATGCCGTGAGTATTCCGTTCTATGATGTTATAGGGGATCCTATCGCTATATCGGGCGCAAACCCAGACTTCGGACTGATACTGAGCAGAAAAACCCAATATCATTTTTCCCAACCGGGAATCGAACCCGAGACCTCAGTATTTCAGTCGTACTTTAATATAACTACGCCACCGAGGCAGTCTCAAAGTTAATGTTCATCTTCTTCTTGTACTGCCTCTCCAACTAGTGAAGGTTGGCAGTCAGCTCAGCATATCTACTTTTGTCTTGTGCAAGGCGAAATATGTCTGCAGCGCTTGCAATCCCCGTCCACTCGCGGATGCGAAGAAAGTTAATGTAGACTTTCGGAAATTCACAATTATCGTAGCGTTAAGTTTACCATTTATTGATAAACCACACACATCCAAACACATCACAGAAAGCCGAGTATAATGAAAACGCATTTACCATTACGTTGATGAGGAAATTAACGTGTGATAGTAGACGCTTCTGTCTCTCTTTAGTGATCGCGTTCATTACAGCGACTGTGGCCCACCGGTTGATATATCGCTCTCATTGTCGCAACTAACAACAGTCCATTCTGGTTAACGGCCCGCTTTACTGACCTCATACGTCCGGGACCTGATGTAGCATTGTAACAATAAAGCAAAGGGTAGGCAACGATAATGAATTTTTAAAGAAAGTGTCTTTGTGCGATGTAAGAATGAATTCTGTTGTTACTAAACGTGAACGTGCTAATGAGTTTTTTCGGACCCATTGGTGTTTGCTTTTGCTGTTTTTCTGGTAATTACATTATACTTATATAATATGTTCATTGTTCAGTATCAGCCCGGAGTATGGAATTTGTGCCCGATATGGCGATGCTCTCGCGCCCTGTGAAGTCATGATACGGAATACACATGGCGAAAAGCGAGTGCACTAGTTGTGCCTCTGTCTACCCTTTCGGGGATACGCGTGAGAATGTGTGTGAATGTACACTTATATGCGAAAGCCTAGTTAAGAATGGAACGGTCTGCCGAGACGAAAGTCGCAAGTTTAAAAATTCTAGGCACACATCTCTGACTTTTATAAGTTACGTGTGTATTGATTGTCCAATATAATTATCGTTCGCTTTAACGGCAAAAGAAAACACCATGAGGAAATCTACATACCTGCAAATTCTCCAAAAAGTATTTCAGGGGTGTGAAATCTGCCAGCCCGCACTAGGCCAGCGTGGTGGACTAAGGCCTTAACCCTCTCAGTTATAGAGGAGGCCCGTGCTCAGCAGTGGGCAGTATATAATACAGGGCTGGTACGGTGGAATGATGGTTGTATTATTATTATACTTATATGCTCGTGATTCCGACCGCGTAAAAGTTTGACGGGATAAAAATAGCTTCTATCGCTCAACGATAAAGTTATTAGTAAAAGCTATTAGTGAAAGTATTTTATGAATCAGAGTAGAAGTTCCGGAGATTAGCACTTAGAATAAATCAGTAAAAACGATCTCCTCAGAATCATTATAATATGTTGTTATAGCCGAGGTTTTGCTCGTGGATTCACCCGCGAGAAAGATTTTTTCGGGATAAGCAGTAGCATATGACCGCCTATTTCATAGAAATCCGTTTGGTAGTTTTCGAGTTTATCGCATCCAGACATTGATTTATAAATATGTGCAGATAAACAGACAGAGGCAGCGGCGAACTTCGTATTATAATAGGGGATAGTGTTGTACCTATGGACAGTTTTCACGGTGGACACCATTGATATCTTATAAATAAAAACCTGAGCGCATCTATTCAAACATCCATCAAGTATTTTCGATGTGTGGCAAAACTGGCGTGCTGGCCTTTTGTTTTTTTTAGTGAGTGAGTTGTCACGGACAGTTAAGTTTTCGGCCACAAAAGTAAGTATTTATCTAATTTTCGTTCTATTTTTTTAATAGGTGCAGAATATAGATAATTATTACCTATTTGTAAAACCGTTATGTATGTTGTTTAGCATCGATTTTCAGTGATATAGAACAGTATAAACCATTATTGTCCAGGTGAAATAGTTTTTTTTGGTTATTCTGTCAGATTTGAACCTGTGGACATCAAAGTATTTGTACCTATGGACAGTCGATATGTAATTGTTTAATGTTAAAGTTCCTAGAGATATTCTATTTAATTTTTGTTGATTTTTATAGAATTATGTTATATATGTATAGATTTTTGTAAGGGAAAAATGATCTGTCCATAGGTACATTGCCGTCCACAGGTAGGTACATTTTCGCTGTCCAATGGTACAATCACAAGTCGTACCTGTAGACAAAACTGGTATTTTTAAAAATTGTGATTTATTTAAATAATTATAATACCTACAATAATAGAGACTACTCATTGTTAAGCGTTAACTATTCCTAAAACAATATATATATATATATATATGACTTTAAAGTTAAGAAATATAAATGAGGCCGTCAGCGCAAAAGTGGCTTAAGCTCAGCATAGTTAGTATGGAGATAATGAGGTTTGAATTTTCATGAATTTAAATTGAATACATAATAATTATATTATATTTGAATTTAGTTTCCAGGTGCATTTTATTTAGTTACTATGGTACATTCTTTTGGATGAAGAAGATTATTTTGGAAAATAAACACAATTTAATATTTTTTTGTGGCATAGGCCACCTTTGCATTTAAAGTAATTATATATTTTCCCTAATATCCAGAAGGTTAGGCCAAAAATAAAATGAATATGTAACTGAAGTCACCTTTTTATTTCAAATTAATAGAAAATTACATTTTAATTTAAACAGAGTACTTAAATGGAATTTATACTAGTCATCAATAGGTTCATTATTGAAAATAATATCAATTGCAACTGCTGATGTCTTTAACTCGTTGTAAAACAATGATTTACAGGTGGTATAAAAGTAATAACTCTATTAAATCTTTCTTTTTCTTATCACTTATGACATGACCATCAGGATATAAAATATTTAGGTTCTGAATGAAAACAGAATTTCGTTCCTTCAAATCAACCTCTTCAGAGTACATCAATATTATTGGAGTACTTCAAAAAAGTCTTTGCCTGGATGCATTTCATGAAACATTAACCACTGCATTTTTAGCCACTCAACTTCACCCTTGCTTACAGAAGCTTTTCTGTTTGTTATCTGGCTATCTTTTCTGGCAATTTTCTGACCCTGAACCTTGGTAATCACAACCAAAGAGCGCTGAAACAAAACTTTCATTGCAGTAAACAAAATGAAGTGAGTAATTCTTCATTTGATGTAGGTACTTACATCACATATTATCTTCAACATCTTCTGCATTTTCTAAGTCTTCCATAGTACTTAAATAGTATTTTATATTTGCGATACAATCCACGAGAAATTAGATTTCTAACACTTTTCAACAAAGTTTTAGCGGTTTGTGCAGGAAAACATATGACATTTCGACGACAGCTGTTAGCCTAACCCGCCAATACAACAAATGTTCGCAGAATGCAAAACTGGCCTAAGCTCGGTTAGGCCACTTTTACACTGCGTCACAGGCAAAAAAATTACGCGCAAAAAGAATGTTTACAACGCCATCTGCTATCCATGGATAAAACTAGGGATAGGCCGGTTTTACATCAAAATTTATTATGTCTTAAATAAATTGCAATAGATAAGCACAAATATGAAAAATTGTGGGTTAGGCCACTTTTGCGCTGACGGCCTCAAATATTGTCACAAATCTTTATTTTAATACAAAAGCCGTCGAATGTCCACAGGTACAACACTTTCCCCTACGGCAGGATAAAATTTTTATACTTAGCAAGTCTTGAGTTGCTTAATGTTCATTTTGGAAAAGAATGAGAGTATTTCATACATCTGCATCCGGACTCAAAAATAGTTCAAATTTGTTTTTTATTCTCAGAATATTTAGATTGAATGTATTACATTCAGAAAGTAGATTTTCTAGTTTTTTTTTTTTATATGGCATTTGTGTTCACATTTTGCTAATGTCAAGTTTGGTTTGTCTATTTTATTATCTGTAATATGTCGAAGTAAAGCAGTGGTTACCTTACCAAGACTTTATCGAGGAGTTTTGGCGGCAACAAAAAAAAACACTTGATTAGCACAATTATTTCAATTCACTTCATTTGAGCTCTTTAATAGAACTATATTGGATAATATACCACAATAATTATGCAATATAACACTAATTATCACCAAAATAATGAATTAAAACAAGAGCACCTCATGACACTTCCAAGTTCCCGCCAAAACTCAATTTTTTTTTTTCTAGTTACAAAATCTAATTATAATTATTATTTTACATCCACAATAAAGTTACACAGTGCGTAGTGAACGGAATCAAAACATACATCCATTAAAAGTTGTGGTTTATAAAATTATTCTGTCGTGAACTTTCTTTCTTCAAATGAACTATGGTTTTACCGCAGACGGCTTTTATAGCAAGACCAATGAGCGCTCGGCCGTCTCTAGATTTAAATTACATTGAAAGGGCTGCGTCAAAGGATTCAAAATAAATGACAAAATAATTGTACCTTCAGACAAATTACATTTTTTCTAATCAGCAATTATCCAAATTATACGGAAAATAATTGTATACGCATGCTCACGCCTTTTATCCCCGAAGGGGTAGGCAGAGGCGCAACTAGTGCACCCACTTTTCGTCAAGCGTATTCCGTCCCGTGATGTGATAGGGGGCGAGCCTATCGCCATATCGGGCACAAATTCCAGACTCCGGGCTGATACTGAATAGAAAAATCCAATATCACTGCCCGACCCGGGGATCGAACCCGAGACCTCAGCCTTGCAGTCGTACCGTAATACAACTACGCCACCGAGGCAGTCGAAAATAATTGTCCAAGGGTTTAATACAGATAAACTGGGTGAATGGATTATTTCATTGTTTCATTAATAATTTGATGCAATCATTCGCTCAGGATTTTATTGAAATGAGCTACTAAAATATTAAATGAGGCGATTACAAAATCATTTTATATTAGTATATGATATTCATAATACTATTTCTTTTAAATGCGTGTTTAATAAATTGTATTAACCACTTATTTATTTGAGTATCAAGAAATTTTAAGTCTAGTACTAGCTTACAATGATTGCCGTATTTATGGTCCAAAGACTAATAATATTTTCTTAAATAATTAAACCATATTATTACTCAACTTTGGTCTCATCTACAATTACAATAACTCAAGCTAGAAGCGGAAACCTAGCACAAGCTCCCATACTCATTGCGATTGTTATCTTACTACGTTTACCTGACAGGTTCTAGATAATATCCGTTTCCCTAACTTCGAAGCTGCCAATGGTCTTTGAACAACTCAATCTGCGAAGGAAAACAACAGCCATCCAAAGTTCAGTTTGACTTGTACATTAATCAGACAAAATCCAAATTATATCACGTTTCAATTGAGTAATAGGGTAGTTTCCTATGTTTGATTATGTACATTATTTCAGATGTAACAGAAAATAATATGAACAAAAAATTCTTCTGTGAAATAAGCTTCAAAATCGATTGAAAGATAAAGCAGTTATTCAATTTTTTAATTTTCTTTCGAACAAAAGTGGGGGCGTGGCGGGGATATCGCGCTATCTCTTTCGCACGCACGCAGCGTTATGGCCAACGGCGCTTGGTGATGTCATAGCCTAGTATTGCTGTTATTTGAAAGCTACCCCTTCCATAAAATTTCATAGCTTTATAACTTACTTACTAATGCGCCAATTTTGAAAATTCTTTTTCCATTAGACTTTGGATAGCATATATTTTTCATAAATGTATTTTAAAAAATGTAGTCAACTACCCTATTGTAAATTATTTTATAATAGAATGGAAGGAAACTTTGATATAAAACGTTGGTTGCTATGTGAGTGTTAAGGGTCGTGTCTTAGTAAATATTTACAAGAAAATTAGATTATTACTGCTATTGATCATGTATCTGCTTTATATTTAGGTGTTACTTGCGGCTACGCCCGCCTGAAAAGGCTTTCCCGCTACAAATCCCTAAAACAAAGTTTCATCCAAGCCAGCGCCATTTACTAAAAAAAAAACAGATTAAAAACATCCATTATTTCCCATGGTGGCAAATTACCAGGATAAAACAGCCGATGTGTTAATCCAAGACTTAAGCAACCCGTGTGCCATATTTCATCCTAATTCCTTAAGTTTTTTCTGTGTTTAGGTACTCCTAACAAACATACAAACATCCAAAATTTTCTCAATCTTTCACATTTATCATATTAGTAAGATTCATAATCATTATAGTGTCATCAATCAATTAGTTATTAGTAATTTCTACCAGAATTTTTAACTCTTTTATTATACAGCAAACATAGTAATGACATAACAACATAGCTTTTTCATTATATATTAAATCAGTAGATATTAACCGGTCTATAAAACTAAGTTTAAAAGGTTCAAATAAAACCCACCTCATTAAGGAAGAAAGTAGAAAATTGAATGTTCCAGTAAAACGAGAGAAAAATGTCATATCATCATATTTGCGGGCTCATTGTGTGTGCAAGAGGAAATTATGCGAGCTTGCAGAATTGCTTGTCGAAGATAAAAGCTTCATCGAATAATGTGCGGTTGAACCTTAGAAAAGGAATATTACGTAAAAATAAAGGCCAATTATAAACCCAGAATCGACAAATAGTCTTGCATGGAATAAATACATCTTTCTAGATATATTTTATGGGTTTGATCCTATTATTGGGTATTTTCCGAAGTTATAAGTTTATTCATATCACTAACTAGCGATTCGCCTCGGCTTCACTCGGATTGTACTAATTATAATTACTAAGTACTAATAGTATTCATTATAATTATTAAGATTATAATCTTAAAAATTATAATAAATAGATAGAAAGTTATTTTAAAAAAAACGTGTGCGTACTTATGTACACGCATTAGAAGTTATACTTTTTGGCGTAACAAGATAAAAATCTTTTTCAATAACGCGCCAAAAGAAGTATAATTTCAATATCTTTCGTCTTATTCTACTTTCAAAATTCAAAACTAAAATGTTGACTATAGCTAACTTCAGGGTGTCGGTTTTTCGTGACGGTGTGCGCGCGCATCGTTAAAATTTACTCTCATCATTTTTCCCTAACACACTTTTTTATAATTACATGGAAAAGTGACCCCCGTCCCTTGATGCTAAGCTAAGTAAGGTACCCGACTACGAATACTAAAAAATTGCGCCAAGTATTCGTGTAGAGTAAGTTAATACGTCAGACAATACTATTACAAATAAGAGATCAGTGCCGCCGATTTCCATACATTATAACACACTGTTCCATGACTATACGATTTACAATTCGAATTTTACACCAGCCCAGTATTTATGCTGCCGAGTCCGAGTTCAAAATAGGCTCACTGGAGGTTTGTTCAATTTTCAATACAAACATGTACTTAAATAAAACTATAACCGTATACTATAACGTATATTTGCAATAGTTTTATTTCAATGTCTAACATTCGCGTAAATATAAGAGACCACTGTAACGTAAATATTCGTTCCAAGGGTATTTATAGAGTGTCGACGAAAGATAGTCGCTCGCCAGTCGAATTAATTATGCCGGCCTGACAAGAGAAAACATCTGAACACGAGTCAGAATTAGTTGCCCCTATAGATAATCCTCATCAAATGTGCGTAAATCATAAAAAAATGTTATTCTAACGCGTCGTAAAACACGTTTATGGTCCGTTTTGTTTATGAATTATATTCACATTTACATAGAAGTAATTTAACGTCATTTGATATGTAATATTTTATATTTGCTTTCGCGTAATCTTTATTATTAATCTATGTCTACAATGTCTATTTCTATACATGCAAGACAACGTGACGAAATTTAGACACTGAACCATGTGTTAATTTAAATTTTTAATATTTTTTCAAATGAATATATGAGTACACACTTACGGGGGCTATCGTGTGTCGCGTTCCGGAATCAGCCTGTTTTTATACGGTTTGAAACAGGCCAACATTAGTGTCGATAAGTAGTATACGCGTGATTGGGGTTACACAATAACAAACTCTAATGTTATTTATTTATGTTACCATAATATTACAGTAATATTACATATTTACCATCAGCCTATCTGCATCTACTACATGACTGTACTGAATATGTAACGATTCCGAAACAATTTAGTTAGGTTATAGACTCAATAAAATAAAGTAGAATTTTAAAAGGCTTAGAGTAACTCGTTTAAAAGGAACCCAGAGAAAACAGTCTACGAAAAGTAAAAAGCAAAACGAATGTAGTCTAAACATGTTCAGAATTTACAGTTAAAAATAAACTGAAAATGCGCAACCTCTAAAATGATCTTGAAGTGATTGTGGACTTGCATGTTGTGTTAGTAAGTGACGTGCATAATAAGAGTTGATTTATTGATGAGAATAAGTTTGTTGTTTTTTATAAATTTTTAATGTGGATCATTGTGTTCATTGGGGACAGATTGTAGCCAGTTTTGGTTACAGACTACAGTATAAATTGGCCACATTATAGCATAAATAGTTATAACACCAACTGTGTCGACTGGTGTAATAACTATTTCATAGAAAAACACGGGAAAAAGCTTTACATCAGGCTAATGGGTTTCGTCTTCTGTAAAGAACCACAAATTGCTAGAGATCCAAAAAATCTACTCTTCCTTCATAGCCATAATATTTCCTATCCGGACATTTGTACATGTTTAATTATATCGTAGATCTTCCGTGTCTGTAGCATTAAATATTTTTGGGAAAAAAATACCTTGAAGACGCGAGGAATAGATAACAGAACGTAAAACAAATTATGCAATTTTTGCTGTTATCTGTTTGCTAAAATGTTCGTTGGTATATCAAGCAAAACTAATCATTAGATTCAAAGTCTAAAAAAAAATTATTAAGTTTTTTTTTGTGTAATATAGGGTATGTCGGGGACAGCTGGACGCACGGGGGATACGAGCCACATGCCTCCGCGTATTCCGTGCTACGGGGAGGTGTGTTGGGTGCGGTATAACAGGCTGAGATAGGGAGGTCATAGATGAGGGTCCAGATAAAATAATAATGTACATAAAATTTATCGGAGAATGGCTCTTCTACTTTGGTCCCCCACTGTTACATCTGCAGTTTATTTTCTATGGTATATATTATATATTTTTTATTTAATTTTGCTACGTTGTCGTAGACTATCTAGCGCCAAATCAAGCATAAATTCCAACCCTACAAAACTATAATATTTTATCCTGCTTCTTTATCTAGTCTTTGAAAAGATATTCAATGCCCTCTCAGAATACTTCAGTGAAAGGCATTTTTGTAAAGACATAAAGGGGAAACTCAACTGGCTACGGCTTTAAGATTCCAGGCATGGCACTTGGCAAAGATTTACGATTTTTACATCATAAAGGTGACTTTGAGGTAATTAGTTCAACTTTTTTCACATGCTTTGCGAAATAACAAGTAAAAGTTGGCTTACGCTTAAAGGTACCTAGGTTTATAGTTAATTACATACAACCTATTGAAAAAGTATTAATATGAATATTATTAAATAATCTGAATCAAAAAGGAGACGACGAATATCTAAAAAAAATCTGTCAATATCAGTTTATTTTTTAATACTGTTACACAGAAAAATGTAACACAACTTAGAACCAAATATATATTTGCGTAAGATAGGACGGTGCGAAAATATTATCTACTTATTAAATCTTTGTTGTCTATAGTATGAAAAATATTGAATTAACCATATCATCTGTATTGTGGTTTGCGTTTCTTTTGATAATGAAGATCTCACAATAAACATTTTTATTTGAAGACTAACTTGTGCTCATAGTGCCGAATAAAGGACTTTTTCTAAAAAAAAAAAGGAGCATACAGTTCTCAGGTATTCCTGAGAATACAGAAGCTACATTATTATGTACCTTCCTTTATAGTATTTTTGACATTAGTGCGTTCAAAAAAGGTTTCAGCTTTATAATATTTCCTAACAAAATATTAACTTCAACGGTTTATCTCTTATTGTTAAAGTGGACTGCCTCGGTGGCGTAGTTGTATGTAGTGCTGAGGTTTCGGGTCCGATCCCGGGTCGGGAAATGATATTCGGTTTTTCTATCAGCACGGCGTATGGAATCACATTATGGGATGGAATAGGCACGGTGAACATTGGGTTCACTAGTTGCGTCTCTGCCTATCCCTTCGCGGATAAAAGGCATAAGCGATGGGTTTTTTTCTGAAAAATTAAAGCGGTTGGTTTTTTTCTGAAAAAATTACAATCTTCGCCATCATAAATTATCAGGGATCAAAACCAAGTCTGGATTCTAGATCCCAATAAAGTAATGCACAATATTTTATTACGTTAATTAAATCCTTATATTATCACGAAACCTTATATTTACTTAAAATTTATGCCCAAATTCAATATTTCAATTAACGCTTAAATGGTAGCTTAGATTGCAGTTCGTCTTTCTAAATTAGCTTATAAATTCCACTCTAGATATTCTGTTTAATATAAAATGTTCATGAAATTCCTCAGAGACGTATATTAAATATTTCAATGGAATACAAAAGCTTTATGGAATAAAATTTAACCACGTGAGGTGAAAACATCGCTTTATTGTGCTTTAAATATATTATTTTAAAGTTTGCCCATTTAAAATGTTGACATAAACAAGAATGAACCAATTTATGTAACTAATTATATTTTGTTGATAATATTGTATCAATTATTGTATTTAATTAGCGATACGTAGCACAATAAAATTGTAACCAACTTAATAATTAATTATTATTTTTTAACATTATTAGGCACTTGATACATTTGTGGACACACACACTCACGCCCTTTATCCCCGAAGGGGTAGGCAGAGGCACAACTAGTGCACCCACTTTTAGCCCTGCGTATTCCGTCCCATGATGTGATAGGGGACGAGCCTATCGCCATAGCGGGCACAAATTTCAGACTCTAGGCTGAATAGAAAAACCTAATATCACTTTGCCCGACCCGGGGATCGAACCCGAAACGTCATCATTGCAGTCGTACCGTAATACAACTACGCCACCAAAGCACTCATCTGCTAATATATTACTTAGTTACAGTCAGCAACCGATTGCCATAGGCCTATATCGTTCAACCTCCCCGAACCTACTTTCTTCAAGCGACAACAAATACGTGGTACGTCAATTGAAATTGCCTTTAACACAAAATTTATACACCAACAAAAAAACGTCACGGCTAATAAAGCAAACCGAAACAAACTTATTTAAACAATTTTGAATGGTACCCAATCTACCTGTACCCTTATAAATTGAGTCAACCCTTTAATTCAAGGAGGTAAGCGAATAATACCACCGACTTTAGTTGCCGTCCACAATTTAACGCGGCCAGACTAGGGTTGCCCATTGGCGTAGTTACTAGTTAGAGTCACTTTCCAGTGGGGGCGACAGTCCTAGACTTAAAAAATGGAATTACTTCTGTGTGATTGCCGATATGACAACTTAGTTCGTTTTCAAAATATATATAGTAGTAGGCTGCCTCAAAACTTTGGGGTGAGAACAAGCAATAGTGGGATGTATCATACCCGGCCCCCCTTGTTTGTACGCCTATGGGGTTGTCATAACTTCATATAGTCATGGCACATTTTAAACTTTCGAATGTCTATGGAAAAATCCGGGATCACTCAGTATTCGCCAAAAGTATGTTATCCACCTATTTCCTAAGATTCCGGGACATTTTGTAGATCTGTAGTAGAGACTCGATATTCCGGAACAGATGGCAACCCTAAGCTAAAGTTGTGTGGGGTAATGGGATCGTAAAAATCGTATGAACGGCGCCAATCAGAGGTGAGATTAGAAGTGGGCCGAACTACGCACTTTGAACTGTATGGCCGAAAAGCGTTCCCTGGATGGCGATAAAATGGCCCGACGATTTATAAAAGAACCAGTGAACTGTACTTAAATCTGATGACAATTAGATTAGCGTTATGTGTTTTTTATGGAAAATGTATTATTAATCCAAAGCTTAGTTGTTTTCTGATTTACAAAAACATTGATGTGCAAATTCAGTCCATTGTTAAGTTAGATTTAATATGATTTAGTATTTATACTACAATATATTATGAGTTAGATCCAGGGAAAAAGTGGCAAGTCCTATATCAAATCTAACAAAATACTATAGTATTTTTTATATTTACTTACAAATTCTCACTATCTCCAGCCTTTACAAGTATATTAAAAGATTTGCATTTGACTACCATTTGAACTGGGATTAATACTCATAACTTTAGTCATTCAAAAGGTCATTAAAGTCATAACAAAATGTACCGCGCCTTAAATCTCTTTCAGGCATTTATTATGACAGCTCGGTGAAGGATTTAGGTCTGACGCAATGGGCGATAAAAACTTCTCGTTTCCAAACGGCTTACAGCTACAACCGTTTTACATTTTAGTTTATTTAAACCTTCAAATGGATTACACGAAATTAAGCTTATTGTTTTGGCTTGTGGAATTAATTACTTCCGCTACAAAGTTGAATTTAAATTGATAAGTTTCCGTGAAATTATGCATGTTCTTGGAAGTCTGAAAACGTAATAAATTTGTCTTTATCTTTACATTTAGCGTATTAACCTGGTTTTGGTTTTATGAGTGTATTAACTTTTTTACATTACCCTTATCGCTTCTGTTATAAGCGTTATAATTTATTCTATATCACAATGAAACTAGACTATCCTTTTTATCAACTTGAAAGAGACGTTACCACACATAACTCTACTAAAAATTCTTAACCGGTCAGACCACCATTTTGAGCTCAAACAAGCCTATTAGCCTAGCCAGGTGTAGCCTGCTCTATTTACAGTCTTAGAAATTTCGAAACTATGACAATCAAACTTCAAAGGATATGACAGCACTCAGTCACCGAATTCGGGTCGTAATAACGCAAGATGAAGCCGCGTCTAACAAGCTGTGCGATGCGTAGCCTGCTGGAGATTACGTAACTACCAAGTTAGATTGGCCAACGTTTATGTCAACCTCGGTATGGTTTTTAATTAATACGCATACTGAGGAAGATCAGCGAGAAACTTTGTTATTAACCGACTGCACAAATGGAGGTTACCCGTCGTCATTTTCTTAATTTATTATTGGATCTTTTGCTCTTTTGCATACGCGATTCTGTTTAGACCGCTGCGGTTTATTTATTCCGCTGACAATAATGTGCCACAACTATTATTTTCAGGTTAGTAAGATATTGTAGTCAAGGAAAATTTTGAGTCTTAAAATGAGCCGCAAATCATTACCTTGCCAAACTTTTTATTTAATGTTCTGAATGTTTGGCTTTACGGACTATGTGGCGTTTTCAACTCATCTCTTCAGTAAATAGTATCAAAAACAAATCTTCATAGTTCTAGAAGTTAAGATTGCATCCATTGCAGTCCAGTCAAATGGACAATCTAATCACCATACTTATATTACCTAAAATAAACTTGGGTAAATTATATTTCCAACAGGCGTTTCAAACAAAGACAGCTTCTGCAAGATTCATTATATTGTGAAATACGTGTGTCGTACTCAAACACAAGCTGTGAAAGCATTTGTTTCCAAGAGAAAAGAAACTTTTTATGCTAAATTTCCCTTCTTTTCAATATGGCGGTTGCGTTTGACAGCACCGTAATCAGTGGTCAGTCCGACCTTTTGAAATACAAAATTACCTATTTCGTAGCACGACAGTTGAATATGCTTTTGTATTGCGTAATTACAAAATGGTTTTATATTTCAAAAGAAAAACATGAACTAGATTTGAGGTGAATTCTAAGAAATTTGGTATAAGAACTTTAATCTTTTAAGTTTTCTCGGCATGTTCTTTGATATAAGAGAACTATAATATAAGCAAAATCCGACGCAATATTTTATATAATAGAAAACCCTTGGGCTATTTGAGTTAGATGTATAGTCTGAATACAGAGATTCAATAGGATTGAGCGGATTAGAACTCTAAATTTAGCAGTCTTTGTCGCTATTCAACATACACCATTAAACTTTACTTAGAATCGTTTGAGTTGGGCTATTTTAGGAGAAAGTATAGGATTATTCTTGAATTATTTTGATAAAAGCGTAGTTCTGCACGCATGACTCTTATTTGTTCAATTGAGATTATTTTTGGTGCCTTGGGGCGGCAAATTTCGGATCCGCTTCGGGCGGCAAGAACCCACGTTACGCCACTGTAAATGTGAACAAATGTTTATATGATTCGCAAATCTTTATTTCAAATTTTTGTAGTTTGCCTACAAAAACCTCTCTTTAAATGAGTTAAATTACAAAACTCGCATTCATCAGGTGATTACAAATACATAATAATCCCTTCCTAGTCGATTTCAGCCACGGCGGCCAATCTCAACGGAGATCAGCCAGGTACGCAGGAGATATTATAGTGCACAAGTGTGTGCGCAATACACAGGTGCACGCGCTATTCCTTCACTCTCATAGTTCGGTGAGACGACATTCCGACATGACCGGAGAGAGATTATGCGGAGGACTAACAGGGGGTATCACACCGCCAACTTCCTGACTCCGAGCTGTGACTGAGTAATTTTTAAGATAGAAAATCCCAGTCACAGTGTTTTGGCCCGAACCAGTCAAATACATATACATAATATAACTAAGGAAAGTAAATAACTTGCATAATTGTAGGCAGTAGGGGTACTTCACGATTTTTGATGAAATTCAACAGGATATTGCCTTCCTTCGTATTCGTTACTTGTCGAATCATACGTCGGAAGTCAAAAATGTTATGATATAGCAACTAGCTGAAGTGGCAGTGGGTTGGGCACATAGTTCGAAGAACTGACGACAGATGGGGCAAAAAGGTTCTCGAGTGGAGGTCACGTACTCGCAACCGCAGGGTCGACCGTCCACCTGCAAGGGACAGACAACTTGATAAAGGTCGCAGGAACACGCTGGATGCAGGCCGCTTTTGACAGGTCCGTCTGGAAATCTTTAGGGGAGGCCTATGTTCAGCAGTGGACGTCATGTGGCTGATGATGATGATAGCAACCAGCCAACCTAGTGGAACATATATCGTGTAATTTGAATAGACATAGGGTCTGAGACCTCTCGCTTGAATGAAGGTATATATTAACATTGTGACCGCCTCCTATATATATTGCGGTACGAGTACCGTGCTAAGGTCTCGGGTTCGATCACCGTGTCGGGTAAAATGTTACTGGGTTTTTCTGCTAAGTAGTGAGTCTGGAATTTGTGCCTTACAGGTTGGTCTGGGAATCTTTGAGGCCTATTTTCAGCAGAGGACTTCCAAAGGCCGAAGAAGAAGAAGTGTCGATAGGTATATCAGATCAAGAGATGGAATACATACGATGATAAGTGGTTGCTGGTGTTAGGATAAATTTTGTATACGCCCGGATAGCGACTACCGCAACCATAAACGCACATTTACGAAAGGTGTTAAAACCAGCCATAGTGGCGCACGGAAGTGTCGCGTTCCGGGATCATCCTGTGTATATTTATCCGGCATTAATGTATCTATGTGTACCTGAACCCCACTCAAATGACCATCAGGTGTAGTGGAATCATTTTCTCGTAGCCGTATAAAAAAGAAGTTGGGGCATTAGTACCGCCTCTGTTTACCTCTTTGGGGATTAAAAGCGTCTATGTATGATTTATTGCATTTTGTACCTATTGGATTTACTTACTTACTTAAACTCACGCCTTTCTCCCATTGGGGTAGGCAGAGACTATGGAACGCCAAGTGCTACGATCCAAGCATACCTCTTTCGCTTCTTCCACAGTCATCAGTCTCTTTATACATGTTCGTCGGTTACGAGAACTCCTTATTTGACCCTTCCGTAAGAGGTCGTCAATTTGGTCCATGAAGGTACGTCTAGGACGCCCTCGTCCGACACTACCACTTACTTTCGCGACATAAATTTCTTTCGTTACTCTTCTTTCGTCCTTCCTTTCAATGTGGCCAAACCACCGAAACATTCCTTTCTCAATCTTAGTCACTACATCTTCTTTCAATCCACATTTTTCTTTTATCACGCTATTTCTCACTCTATCACTTACTTTCATCCCACTACATTTATGTATTCGAATTCAAATGATTGTGTTCTACGAATTGAGAACCCACATCAATTGTTTATTTTTATTGGAATATCCACAAATTACTTTGAGAGTAAAACTTGAAGGTCATTAAAATCGGCAGGCATTGATTGATGATTAACATATTTTACGAATTTTGAATGTGTTTGCGTATTTGCAACTATAATAGCCGGCAAACAACTTAGTGTGATCTAAGGTATCTAGATCTATCTAATCAACGGTAGTGTGATCAAGTTATTTGCTGGCAATTATTATACATGTTAGGTACTAATACGTACCGTACGTATGGGATTTATGTAATAAAAAAGAAAATAAAAATAGGCAATCCTCATTAATTTAATTTACGTTTTTTAACTTTATAAGAGAGGTCCGCTATACATAATATTATAATAAATACCGTAGAATAAAACCTGGCCATAAAATTAATGATAAACAAAAAAGTTTAACGTTCTCGAATTTCAAGTATTCAGTACCTTTTAATTAATTCTCGCCATGTTAAACTTATGGTACACTGTACCGGAACTCCATTGTGGACATAATATAATGTACATGATTTATTAACAAAAATAATGTACTTATGTAGTATATACATTATATATGCTATGTATAGGCATAGACTATTATTATGAAACATATTAAAACAGTTGGCATTCGACCTCGGTGTCTAATTGACAGCAAATACAACATTGGCGACGAGGATGGGATAATATATTTTAAATTTTCTAATTTTAATTTTAATTTTTTTTTAATTTTCGCGTATCGAGGATCTCTTCACTGTATTGGTAAATGGGGAACAGTACACTAAGTTAGATTTGTCTAATGCTTTTCAACAATGTATCTTGGATAAGAAATCACAGCCGCTGACGGCCATAACCACACATGTTGGTACTTTTGTTTACAAACGTGTACCATTCGGCATAAAATGCATACCGGAGAATTTCCAGAAAATAATGGAAGAGGTGCTCAGTGGTTTACCTTCCACGGTTGTTTTTGCGGACGATATTTGTGTAACGGGGAAAAATCGTACCACACACTTGTCTAATTTAAGAGCTGTGCTCCAAAGGCTGAAAGAAAATGGTTTACGTGTAAACTTTAGCAAGTGTCAATTTTTCAAAGATAGTGTCACTTATTTGGGATACAAAATTGACAAATTTGGATTACATACGGACACAAAAAAATTGATGCCATAGTTGCGGCTCCTACACCATCTAATATAACAGAATTGAAAAGCTTTTTAGGTCTTGTTAATTTTTATTCAAAATTTTGTCCAAACATGAGTGATATTCTTAATCCTCTTTATAATCTGTTACAAAAAGGACATCTTTGGAAATGGAGCCAAGACTGTGATATTGCATAATATAATAAAATAAAGAAAGTGTTAAGCAGTTCTCCGGTATTAGCACATTACAATTCAAGCTTACCACTAATACTATCTGTGGATAGTAGTGCTTACGGTCTGGGTGCGGTGCTAAAACAGCGTTACGCGGATGGCAGTGTAATTATTCGCAGCTGGACAAAGAAGCGCTCGCTATAGTGTTCGGAGTGACACGTCACCATCATTATCTTTATGGCCGACATTTTACATTACGTAGTGATCATCGTCCATTAAGTTTTATATTTGGTAAAAATAAAGGTTTACCAATGACAGCTGCTAGTCGATTGCAGCGATACGCTGTCAAGTTAGCTGCTTATAATTTTGACATAGAATTTGTGAAGTCAGAAAAAAATTGTTTCGCTGACGCACTTTCTCGCCTTCCTCTAGAATCGAAAAATATAAAGCGGTTTCGTGGTGAGAGTGAAGAATTTAGTTATTTAAATTTTGTGCAAGAGAATTTTCCTGTTGATTTTAAGGATATTAAAAATGAAACTGCGAAAGATAATTTACTTAAAAAGATATATGGTTATGTTATGTATGGTTGGCCAGTTAACGGAGTTAATGACGAATTAGAGAAGTTTTATTTTAACAGAAAAGAGTGTTTACATATACAAAGAGGGTGTTTAATTTGGGGATACAGAGTTGTGGTCCCAAAAGTTTTACGTGAGATGATTTTAAAAGATATTCACGACGGTCATCCGGGTATTGTAAAAATGTAACAAATTGCTCGAAATTATGTATGGTGGGAAAATATAGATGCAGATATAGAACGTATAGTCAGCGAGTGTATAGCTTGTCGGTCACAGCGCGCCGTGCCTGCTCCGGTGCCGCTACACTCGTGGCCGTGGCCAGCTGAGCCGTGGTCGCGACTGCATCTGGATTTTCTCGGTCCGTTTAATAATAATTACTATTTCATAGTAATTGATGCACATTCTAAGTGGATTGAAGTTGAAAACGTGAAATCAACGTCAGCAATAATAGTAATTAATTGTTTAAGGCGGTTGTTTGCTCGTTTTGGTTTACCAAAGCGATTAGTTAGCGATAATGGTCCTCCGTTTTCATCATCAGAATTTTCTATCTACTTACAAAAGAATGGTATCAAACATACGTTAATTGCCCCTTACCATCCCGCGAGTAATGGCGCTGCAGAGAATGCTGTGCGTTCTATTAAACGAGTATTGAAAAAGGCACAATTAGAAAATCAAAACAGCGATATTGCGCTGAGTAAGTTTTTATTTTCATATCGTAATACTGAGCAGAGTACCACAGGAATTGAACCGGCTGTAGCTTTATTAGGGCGGCGCTTGCGCGGACGATTAGATTTGGTGCGGCCCGATGTTGCTGAGACGGTGCGTGACACTCAGCTCAAGCGCGTGAACTGCAGTGATGCGCGAATGCGTGCTGTGGGGGTCGGTGACGAGGTGTTAATGCGCGATTATTCAAGGTTCGGAAATAAGTGGGCTGAGGCTGAAATACTCGAGCGATCGAGTCCAGTGACGTACAAAGTAAAGACCAGCGATGGTCACGTTCATAAACGTCACATGGATCAAATATTGGGGAGCCGGAAATCGCGGCATTCATTGAGTCAAGTTCATGAAGATTTGTTAGATAGGGCTGGTACTAGTTTGCAGGAACATTCTCAGGAGGAGGGTGAGACAGAGGAAAGATTCGATAGTGCAGAGGAGACTGAGTTACTGCCGAGTCGGATTGAGTTAAATTCGCCAATTCCTACGCAGCCGCAGGAGCTTGCTTCAGATAACTCACGCCCAAAACGGAAAGCCGCATTACGCTGCCTAGAGAAATTAAAAAATAATGCAGATTGATTTTGATCTTAATATTTTGTATTCATGTATTATGTTTAAGAAGATATATCTTTGGTTAAGTTATTTGTTAAGTTTGGTAATGCTCAATGTTTACTTTTCTTAAGAAGTAGTGGTTATTGTTTTGTTAGAATTAAGGAGGGAGGAGTGCTATGTATAGGCATAGGCTATTATTATGAAACATATTAAAACAGTTGGCATTCGACCTCGGTGTCTAATTGACAGCAAATACAACAATATATATCCACAGAAAGTGCTGGAATTTTAACAGAAATACATTCAATGAGGATGCGTACTTCAAGTCTCTAATATAACTTCGCTATATCATTGGTAATAGAAATTGCACCTAGTTCGTAACCTACACCATACTAATATTTATTTCAATTTGAAAACTAACAGATTTTGATCTATCAAAATTTTAAGCCGTCGTTTATGTATGTTATTATTATAAAAATAAATTTAAAATATATAACTAGAACGGTGAAAGAAACCTGAGAATTCTTAAAAAAAGAATCTCGAAGGTATGTGAAGTCTGCCAACCCGCACTAGGCCAGCGTGGTGGACTAAAGCCTAACCCCTCTCAGTAGTAGAGGATGCCCGTGCTCAGCAGTGGGCAGTATATACTAACTACTATATACAGGGTCATTTATACATTGCGTTACTAAATGAAACCACATATTCGTATTTACCTCTGCTTAACATCTTGCCAAAAATCATTCATGAATAACGATTATTTTCGTCAAAAATCCCGGTTGTAGTTTTCAATTTTTTTTATCATCTTGTAGTTTACTGCGAATATGGTGTGTGCGTAAGTGTATTTCTAACTGAAAGTGTGATGTTGCTGCTGCGACGAATTTTTTCAGATCAGTAGTAGTGGCATAAGGGCGTGTAAACTCAAAGTTACTTTTTACTAATATTTATTTTGTTCTAAACTAACACTTTTTTATTTTACATATATGGTTAAAATAACTTAATGGAAAGCGTTATTTTCACCGAGATAAGTATGTGGTTTCATTTACTAACGCAATGTCAAAATTACCCTGTATACTATATTTCTAATTTTACATTCTCTACTAAGTACTAACCCAATTCAGGCAACTAAATATTTGAACACACAAAAAAAATTACCAAAACCAAACGTCACAACTCTTTTATTTTCTTTTTTTTCGCGGGGAATAACGCCTTAACACTACCTAAACTCACCTCTGGGAGGTGAGTTGAGCGGTTATGTTGGTTTCAACGGTCTCACGGCCCAATGTCGACATTCGGAAGTATATCAACATCTGAGCGGGCATTGGGCTGAGTCCTTAACCCTATATATTTACATACTACACCTCCATACCAATCAAAAACCATGTTGGCCTTCTTCGGCGCATACGGTAGGTAGGTATTGTTACACTAAGATGCGCGGAATCGTCCCTGTGGGATGCCGCATTACGGCCCCTCTCTTGACGACTGGGCTAAGATGCCCCGAACTCCAGTGCACACCTTTAGCGTCTATAACTGCGGGAGACCGACCACACACATTGTCGTCGACATCGGAGTCACTTAAATTGGAGTAGTCGAGAACTTTTTCATTGATGAGAAAGAAATACGAATAAAAGTCGGAAAGTTGTATAGTCGTTCTTTTCTGACAAGACAACTGATTAGCTTGAGGTTTCCAACTACCATATCGCATCTGTCTCCCTTAACTATAACTATTTGAGTACAAAATTCTGGAGAAAATCCGACATATTATGACGAGAATCGATTTCATCTATACTAAGATTATAAAGAGGAAAGATTTGATTGTTTGTTTGTTTTTTCGTAATAGATAAACTCAAAAACTACTGGACCGATTTTGAAAATTCTTTCACTAATAGGAAGCTATATTACTCCTGAGTGCTATAGGCTACTTATCCCGGGAAAATATTATTATCCCGGAAAAACTTTTTCACGCGGGCGGAGCCGCGAGCAGAACTCTAGTATTACATATTCAGCCGGTTTTATATCCTTTACCGAGTGTGACTTCCTAATTAAATACGCTGATAGAAAATAATCAAATAAAGAATATTCCTAAATCAAACGTCACTACCCTTTCATGTTGTGATGAGAAAAAATACTAATAAAAGTCTGAAAGTTGTACCGTCGTTAATTCTTTCCTGACATGACAACTGATTGGCTTGAAGTTCCTAACTACCGTTTCTGTCTCCCCTCTGTATCTATTTGCGTCGGCTTTTAATCCTTTTTAGGATCACAGTTTACGAGATCTCGCTTGTCGGTAATTCCTTTTTCAAATTTATTGAAGATATTTTTGTCCTTGTTGATTATTTCTTAACTTTTGTACAGATTAAAATGTTTTTAAATGTCCATGTTGTTGCTGAAATCATAGCAAGATATTTTTTAAAGATACCAACATACAAATATTTACGCCTTTTATCCCTGAAGGGGTTGACAGAGGTGCAACTTGTGCACCTACTTTTTGCTGTGCGTATTTCGTACCATAATATAATAGGGCCAAGCGTATTGCCATATCGGGGATAAATTTAGTCTCGGTGTTGATACTGAGGAGGAAAACCCAATATCATATTATGTTACAATTTTAGGCATCCTACTAATATTATAAACGCGAAAGTTTGTATGAACGTATGTATGTTTGTAACTCTTTCACGCAAAAACTACTGAACGGATTTCGATGAAATTTAGCACACGGGTAGATCATGTCCTGGATTAACACATATGCTACTTTTATCCCGGGAAAATGTAAAGCGGGACTTTTATCCCGGAAAAACTTTATAACGAGGGCGGAGCCGCGGACAAAAGCTAGTTTACAATGTGCTACGTGGGGTAGGTATATTACATTTCGCATTACTGTAATATTTATTATTTTCACATAGATTTCTAACTGCTCGATTACAACTAACAACTATCTTCAGTCACTCTTTTTTTGACAGTAATTAGTACTAACATTTTTAACTTCTAGACTCATACACTCTCCTGCAATTGAAAACTCAATGTACGGAAATATGTTTATCTATTTCAGATACGCAGGCTATTGTCATTTAGCAAAACATTAATCAATTAATGAATGGGTACGAAAGGCGTCCATATCCTATTAGGTTGATGCGGCATACATTTCATTACTGCGACAACATTTTCAGTGAAATATAAAATGAAGTTGGAACAGTGAGTTTGTTTTATACTAACGGCCTTATTCATAAACAGTTTATAAACCTATTTTAGTTATCGAATGTTTTGTCTTCTTCAAACGAATTTTGAATTGAGTTTGAAAGAAGAAGACAAAACATTCTATAACTAAAATAGGTTTATAAACTCTTTATGCATAAGGTTGTAAGTATATTATACTACTAGCGGCCCCGGCAGACGTTGTCCTGCCCTAAAAAGGAAATAAAATCCTAGAACCCGAGTACAGCGCTATATACCGGATCCAATTGTAAATCTAAACCGTTTTCGAATCCACCTGAAGACACAATAAAATTAAATAAAATCGGTCCAGCCGTTTAGGAGTTCAGTGACATACACACGCACAGAAGAAATATATAATATAGCTTTTGCCCGCGGCTCCGCCCGCGTGAATGAGTTTTCCCGGTATAAAAGTCCCGCTTAAAATGTAGCTTATATGACACGTTCGTAGATTTACCATAGCAGCGCCATCTATTGATTACTTACTCAACCCAGTCGAAAGGTATCGACATCTGTTAGAATCATTCATAGCAGCGCCATCTATTGATTACTTACTCAACCCAGTCGAAAGGTATCGACAGGTTTTGGCGGGAACTTGGTAGTGTCATGAGGTGCTCTTGTTTTAATTCATTATTTTGGTGATACTTAGTGTTATATTGCATAATTATGGCGGTATATTATCCAATATAGTTCTATTAAAGGGCTCAAATGAAGTGAATTGAAATAACTGTGCTAGTCAAGTGTTTGTTTTGTTGCCGCCAAAACTCCTCGATAAAGTCTTGGTAAGGTAGCCACTGCTTTACTTCGACATAGTACTACTACTACTGAGGATAACAAAGAAACAATATTATATAGTATGTAACTTCTAAAAACTTTGACACTGGCAGATGCGCAAACCGCGCCAATAAAAAAAAAAAAGGTATCGACATCTGTTAGAATCCTTTGGAGTTAAGATAATTGTGACTGTCAAATAATAACAGACAAATAATTAGCAATAAATTAAAATTGCGACTATAATTTGAGATTTAAACTATCCTATCTCTCAAGTTGGATCGAACTGCACATGGTGTGCGAATTTTATTATAATCGGTTAAGTGGTTTAGGAGTCCATTGAGCTTAAACATTGTGACACGAGATTTATATATATTAAGATTTTACATGGGTTTATGTAAAAAATAAATAAGGTCTTATATATACGCATTGGTTTCATTTCATGAGAGAAGATGAAATTTTTTGTCACTCCTAAACTTTTTTCATAGCAATATTTACTGACCTCGAGAATCAAACCTGGAACGTATCAATGCATGGAACAAATGGCTTCAAGTTTAAGCTCTTATATTTAAATTTCGACGGCGAATTTCGTTTGTGTCACGCGGATTTCGCGTGCAAAGTAAGTCGGTCTTAGTTCGCGTGAGCTAAGTGTCCTCGTCCCGACTGACTTTTTCAGCAAATGCATGATAATTCCTAATACCTTGTTTCGATACGCGATTTTTCCAACGAGACTAGAATTTAAATTAAGATGGCGTATTTTAGGCTAGGCGAAGACGATACTGCAGTGAGCACAGCTTGATAGATGTAAATTATCGCTATTTTGTATCACAGCTTTTGTATAGCAGCCAGTTGTGTATGGTGACGGACATGTGTGGAGTGTCAGAAGATGTAGTGACCAAAATTGAGAATGCTAAGGTGGTTTGGGCATTTGGAAAGGACGGATGATAGGAGCCTCGCAATGAGGATATATAAGGCGTGTGTGGATGGAAGGGCCGGCAGGGATCGACCACACTGAACCTTCGAATATCAGATATCTGACATTCTAAGTAAAGGCCAGGTCAAAAGTACCCTGAACCGGCGGGAGTGCATGAAAAGATCGATGAAGGTAAAGGAAGCTAAATCAGTTTGCCAGAATTGGGCAAAGTGGCAATCCATAGTCTCTGCCTATCCCTATGGGACAGAGGCGTGATGGTAAGTATGTATGTTGTATCACAGCGTATCATAGCTCCTACGTCTTAGTATACTCAGGTCTACATTGTTATTAGCATAATAGTATCATTATTATCAGACGATTTGAAAAAGGTCACCGGATGGAGGCCGCTTTTGACAGGTACCTACGTCTGGAAACCTTTAGGGGAGGTCTAATTTTAGCAGTGGACTTCAAGCGGCTGATGATGTTAATGATTATCATCTTACTGCTTAAAAGTAAGATAGAAAGAAAGTAAGAAGGAAGAGTGAAATTTGCAAAAATGTTTGGATGTTTGTATTTTTGTTAGAAATGGGTAATCGCAGAAATAACTATACGGGTTTGGATGAAATTTGACACACGGGTAGAACATGTACTGGATTAACATATATTTTTATTCCAATAATTTTCTCCCATGGGAAATAAATATGGCGCGGGGGGGGGGGGGGAGTTGTGGGCTCAGAAGCACAGAAGAACACCCTCTACGTCAACGGCAGGGTGAGGCCTACCTGCCACGCTGCCATCCATCACAGAGATCGCTACAGTGTACTAAAAGATTAGTGCACAAGTGTGTGCGCAATACACAAGTAAAGTCACTATTCCGTCACTCTCACAGTCCGGTCACACGGCAGTCCGACATGACCGGAGGGAGCAGAATCAACAGCTTTACGTGCTTTCTGAGGCACGGGGGTACCACACCGCCAACTTCCTGACTCCGAGCTGCGGCTGAATAATTTTTAAAATAGAAAAACCCAGTCACAATGTTTTTGGCTTCGGGATTCGAACCCAGGACCTCAGCGCACAAATCATACTCGTAACGCGTACGCAATACAACTACGCCACCCAGGCAGTCACTAAAAGATTATACACAACTTAACGCGGACAGCCCCCTGCCGCCCGTCTGCGAGTCGTATTTTACGACAGGCAAGGGATACCGTGGTGGAATTCTCCAAACACCCCCACTCCACAGGACGGTGCAAGCAACACCTAGTATTATTATATTTATTAAGATATATGAATATTATAAAATGTGTAAACTCTACTAACTTCTCACCAAACCCCTAAAATAAAATTTACCCTATCAATTGAACGGACATGGCGATCTATTTCGTAGTAAAACCGAACCATTCGGGAACACTGTGATCATTTGAAACGAAATCAATGCAATACGAACAACAACAAAAATATCAGCATTGCAATATTCCAGGTAAAATTGAAAACAAATATAATAGGTATAGCCTATAAACATAGATAGCACAATAAATACGAATTTGTTGATAATGTTTATTAGGAGCAACGCAAGAATGAAACATTCATACTTAACTATAAAATATCTACAAATACATACATTGTGTCAAGATTATTAGGTAGCTCACGATAGTCGGATAAGAAAAATATCACATAAATCTTTATACCAATCCTTTATACAGGAATAATCTTTGTTACAGTTGTAAAGGTTAATATGCGGCACCAAACTACATCTCCGCTTGGCAGAGTTGGTCCCACGGTATCGCTACGAGACGCCGAGCCAGACTTCGCGGGACCAATCGAAAACGTCACAGTAGCACTTGGAAGAGAGGCGGTCCTTACCTGCTCCGTCACAGATCTTGGGGACTACAAGGTAAGTCATCGGATAAAGTAAAGTTGCCATAAATAACTGAAATCAGCCTTTTGATGTCGGTGAAGGCTTACGCGAAATCCCTCCCCGGCATTGTGCTCAAGTGTACGAAAATCTTTGTATAACGAGACGATTTTACCCAAGAAACTCTCAGCAAAATGTAATTTAGACCTAAATAGACTTAAATTAGGTTTAAAAGTAAATTGTTTTTGTTCTTAAGGAAACGTGAACGGATCGAATGATATCTTATCTTGTTCGAATAGAAAAAGTCACCTAAAACCGTCACGGCCGCTGGGGAAATACCGAATGCCATAAATCAAGAGTCGACTCACATGTTATATGAGTTCGAAAAGATTCACATTTATTGTACCTTCGCTTGCGATTACCTATAACATTTGATTTATTATGTTGTTGATGTGAAATGTCAAAAACATGCATTCATGATGCCGAAATGCCTCGTTCGCATGCTAATGAAACGATTAAACTTTGAGTACAATATATATTGATGAAACTATTTTTATTATGTAGACTTATTTTTGTAATTGGTGTATTAAAACAAATCAAAAAACGAATCAAAACATCAAACAAAAGGGGTTATCAATTGCATCTAATCAACGCATGCTCACGCCTTTTATCCCCGAAGGGGTATGCAGAGGCGCAACTAGTGCACCCACTTTTCGCCAAGCGTATTCCGTCCCATGATGTGATAGGGGGCGAGCCTATCGCCATATCGGGCACAAATTCCAGACTCCGGGCTGATACTGAATAGAAAAATCCAATATCACTTTGCCCGACCCGGGGATCGAATCCGAGACCTCAGCCTTGCAGTCGTACTGTAATACAACTACGCCACCGAGGCAGTCAATCAATAATAAGCTGAATATTCGAGAGCAAACCCGTATTGTTGCATCTGTGGTCAAGTAAAGTTAACGGTCTTAGTTCACTGAACGGGTACGCAGCGCCTTCGCCTCGCTGTGAATTCGCTTGCAATTCGCCAGTTCGATAAGAGCCTTAACTTTACCTAACCACCAATGAAACAAACCGGCTTAGGCTGGCTATCAACGACTTAAGTTTAATTTAGCGCTATACAGATTTAAAACCTCATGCAGTCACTGTCATCTATTACTTCACCAAGACAGTACAGTCAGCAGCATAAGTAGCTAAATAAATTTAAAAATTTCAAACTGCTTACATACTTTTGTGTTCTTACTAAACTTTTATTTCTCTTCACAAAAATAAAATAATAGAAATTTACTTTTCTTTAAACGAAGAAAAAAATGTTTCAGTTTTTTTTTTCTTTATTTGTTTTTTATTCGGGCACGACAAAGTGACTGCACCTTGCCTGATGGTAAGCGCGATGCCGTCCAGATAGAGTATCGAATGGCAGTTGATGGTTATCTAATGCCATTCGACACAATCATGCCGGCCTACTCAGCTGCTTCTTCACGCTACGGCGGAAGGACCCAGGATTATGGGAACTTAACGCGTATATAGGCAATTTTTAAAATTTTGATTTTGTACAGATACTTATGCTGCTGACTGTACATAGTACGATTAAAATATACTTACTAATCAATTTAAGTCAATCACTACCTATAGAAGCCATCTTTATTCGTATACAATATCGTGCTATTATTAGATTCTTAAAATAAAAATTTGCCAAAACCACCCCACGAACTATTTTTACCAAAACTCCATCTGCGTCGCGGTTAATTTAATACAGAAATAAACATTACGGCTTCCACGGCTAAGTTAAACACCGTGGCTCTAAGTTCCATTTTATATTCACTCCCTAAGATAATAAGCTACCTTCAAAGAGATTAGTGGAGTTTGTCTTCCTTAAGAATGTGATTCGGTGTTATCAACCAAGGCTCACTAACAGCAAACTTTAAGGTCACCGAAATTATGCTTTAAGAAGTTTAGAGTGAACCAGTTGCTTATTTAAATTTTAAACTTTAATAAAATATGCTCACTTGAATTTAAAGTGGTGGTTAAAGTTACACGACTTCGGAATTGAGTTTGGCCGTTGTTTCGGCTTTAGTTTAGTACGGAGGATAAATATTAATAAATAATTATACTAGAATTTTGTTTTGGGAATTATAGCGAGTAAACCACAACGCACTTGGTTCAATTCACTAATTCAGCACAAATAGAAATAGACAAAACAACTAGGTGTAATCTATTCCAATCTTCGAAATTTAAGCCAATCAATCATTGATATATAAACCAATATATCAATGCTATCAATAAACTTCCCGAAGGAGAAATAATTTCTTAAAAAACTTTTTAACATTAATAAATACAAACACGAATTGATAACTTCCTCCTTTTGGAAGTCAGTAAAAAAATAGCACCGACTTCAAAACCACTATAATGTAAAAAATCACTTATACTTTGCTCATGAACTGCCTACATAAATATGGCAGTGTATATAATATTGGTAGTATTTAAATTTCCTTATAACCCATGCTATTTTTTTTAAAACGTTTTTATATTCAAATCTTGTAATTTATTATAATAGATGGAATTCCCAAAGCTGTCTTGACTCTTGATTCGATATTTTGATGATCAAACAATAGATACAAGCCTAGAAATACTAGCTCAAGAAAAAAAGATCAAAGAGAATACAAAAACACGAATTGAAAACCTCCTCCTTTTTTGGAAGTCGGTTAAAAATAAAAACATTATGATTTAAAGTTAGAATAGCCGAAAATTCGAAGAAAATTAATGATACATCAAAACGAAACACTTGGAGAACGGTTTATCAGTTTGAATTCTTTATTCATGTGCTTTTTGCGCGGTCGAGTGGACGGTAAATAACCCTCGTTTATCTGGGATCCATTTAGTGTCCTCAATGACAAACGAGCTTCTTTCCTTTGGTAGGCTATCGATCACTCTTAATGGCATTTAAACAGTGCGTTACCTATGAAACCCCTGACTAGCAAAAACTTGTTCGTGTTTTTGTGGTCGGTGGGCCATGTCAGTTCTCTTTATTTTGGTTTGTGTAATGCGTAAGATCTTGAAACAATTTGACTGTAGTAAATTATAACAATTGTAATTAATTACTATGGTTGTAGCCATGGTATTACAATGGTTAAATTATGTCAAAATTCAAAAACAAAGATCACGCGTCACGCCTTTATCCGAGAAGGGGTAGACCGAGGTGCAATTAGATCACCCACACTTCGCCGTATGTGATCCGTCCTATGATGTGATAGTGGGTAAACCAATTGCCATATTGGGCACAAATTCCTGACTCCGGGCTGATACTGAGAAGAAAAACCCAGTACATCCCGACCCAGGATTCAAACCCAAGACCTCAGAGTGAAAGTCGTACCGAGCACGCAATACATTATACAACTACGCCATCGAGGTAGACCAAAACCCAAATGTTTCAAAATTGAAATAGGTACGTATACAGGGTGAATTTAAATACGTGAGCATCCTTTGAAATTAAGACATCACTCATAATACACTTCTGATACAAATAATGACTGCACCAGACTTAAATTTAATATTAGCTTTGCCCATAGATTTTATTGTGTTCTTGGACCATATCTTTATAATAATCTAAGTAAAGAACTTCCTTTAAACACACTAATACGGTTAAACTGAAAGAAAGGTTTTGAACTGGTTGCAACGCCTTTGACTACAATCATACGGAAAATGTATTAGTTCCCATAACCTAAATTACTAACATCAACATCCACACATACAATAAATCACGCGCACACACATTCACACACACACACACACCTTTGTATTCTTAACGTATTAACCACATTATCTAAAGCTTCGCGAGGCTATTGAAATTAAAAAACATCCAAATTTCAATAGAGAAGATGGTTGGAAGCTTGCACAAGCTTGGGATCTTGTCATACATTTAATTAAATCAGAACCCAAAAGACCGGCTGTCAGACTTCAAGACACTGTGAGCTCATTCTGCGTAAATCGGACCGTCAACAACTAATAATTTTAAAAAATCTTTTATATTTGTTAAATGTATATAGATATTGTAACTTTTACATTTCGGACTACCAACACCTCAGTCCTCCCCGTAACCACGAGGGCTGCAAAGCCTTCGAAACGTCGGGAGAAAATATAAACTTAAAAAAAAAACCGCAATAAAATCCGTAAAAATAGTTTAATTTAAACACATTATCTAATTTTAATTTTGTATCCTTAAAATATACATAGATGATTGTTATTGTTATTGTACGTCAAAGAAGTGAGAAACTGGTGACCTGAAACACAGGCTTTGCCTACATTGGCTACCATTAACTTTAATACATCCTGTGTACTTTAATATTTTAGTAACACTTTAAGTGATGTGTAGGTGTGTCACAGTAAAAAAACTGAAGAAACAAAAAAAAAATAGTACCAAAAGTACACAAATCAGAATGATTATTAATGTAGCATGGAAATTCCAGAAGTGTCCAAAAGCAAAAACCTTACTAAGCTCCAATAAATCTTAAAATATCAAAATCCTAAAGCGTTTTATGTGGCGCGGTATAAAGCAGCCAATGTGAATAATATTGTTCTATTCAAACTTTTGAGGAATTCTAAGTATTCCTATTAAAGAGGTTAATATAAGTTTTACTAATTAAAGCCCATGACTTCAATTTCATCCTGTAGATAGTATTCTGCTTGTATTAATTGAAAAGATAAAATTAATTATTAATTAAAATAATTTATAGTTTGTAACTTTTTAATTTCAAAACTAATCGAAAGTAAATAGAATATACTGGCGCTCATATTTAATTAAAAGAACGAAGCTGCTCAAGACTACATCACAAAAGCAAAGCCATACAAACAAAAATCTGTACTAAAAATGAATACAAAATATTTAATTAGTCTTTAAAAGACATGGCTAGTAAGCATAAACGAATGAATAATTAATTACCCATTATTTTACTCAACAAACACGCTCTAATTAGAGTTGTAAATATTTTTAAATAAAAGTTATTTATTTTCCCTTAATAAGTATCCTACCTATACGATAAAGATGTATCTGGGAATAGGTTTGTTTGTTATCTTATAAATTGACAGCGAAGGAACGGCGACGTGTAGATACTTTGTGATATTTAGTAACGGAAACAATTTTTCGCGAAAAATAACTACGCTGTACATAGATTAAAAAGTATTTATTAGATAGAATATGATCACTATCATATCTCAATTTATTATTCGAAAGCTAAGTGATTAGACTCCATAATAGAATAATAGATTCATCGAAATGTAGTGGACAGTTTGAATAAAGCAAACATTTTTTTTAATCATGTTGCAATCAACTTAATAAACACAATATTAATGCATCAATTTTTAGTTTTCAAAACTCATTTATGGAACGAGCACGATCGCATATTCGAAGCATCAGAATAAATATGTGTATCTAAAACCTCATGTTACATATCAAGAATGTATCTTCCCCACTCTTGCATTAATGTTCAATACTGCAATGAAATATTATCAAGATACAGAATGTATCTTGAGACCATTTATATTCCTTAACACGATAAGTGCTTCCATTCCGAAGAATATATCTAGAATTGATGGAACTGCTTTGTAATGTTTATTTTTGGATATAAATCATTCGAAGATAAAATTGTTGGAACAAATATTTGAAAGGGTGAATATATCTTAAGTCAATATCTTCCAGATTACATTGATGAGTATGATTTCACGTACAATTCTGTTCTAATTACAATATGTAGATACTGTTTGAAGAAGAAAATATATGTCTAGAAAAGAAATGAAGTTAATTTTAGACACCACATAAAAGGCAAACACAGGTGATAATTCTCGAGTCATCCATTTCACAGCGTAACGTGATATTCCAACCAGATGTGATCTGTTTGTTCGTTCCTATAAAAGATACACATGTTTGTAATACGTGGAAGAAACTTTCTCCGTGACAAACTTCGAGCAAATATCAAATACCGAGCTTCACGCTCCGATGTGTTCCCTCATTTTTTTTAATCTTACTTAGACATCCGTTGTTATCCAAGTTTCGTCATTTTTTCTCGACTGTCACAACGTAGTTTTATTTGGAAACCATTCATCCAAACCACTGACTAGCGCGAATTGCGAAGACGAGAATAAACAAAAAATACCACTAGCCTATTTCTTCGTATGCGAAGAAGTTTTTTGTAAGTAAAAAGATTTAATTGATAGCAAATACGGATCTTATTACCTAAGAAATAACATACTAAAACTAAGTCATAAAACTATGGTAAAAAATGGTATGATTTACGACGACAAAAAAGATAAATTTACGCGTAAAACGTAACAAAGTTACAAATTTTGTCCCCGAGTGCGAAGATAAATCCGTAACTTTCTCCCTCACCTTTTTGTTCGAGTTACTATAACCGGTGAGTAAAGACATGCCTTAATTCCCGAGGGTCGTGTTTCGAAGGACAACGTAACTTTGTTATAACGATAGCGGTACAGTAAAACATCAATTCGCGAACTCGCACCTAGGTCTAGCGACAAGCGAAAATATTGTTAAACTTTATCAGAACGACAAGCCTTTTATAAGTTTTTTCAACTGTTCTTGCGTAACATGATTTGTAACAGTGATGGTATACATACATTGTACATAATATAATTATATGGACATAAAATGTAAGTCCTCTTCTAACTGCTCTAACAGCACATCGATGCAGACTAAACGATATCCAGTTTAATTTCTTTATAAAAGGTTTTAATACTTTAAAAGCAATTTACAATGCTTGCTAAATTCGACCACACGGTAACCATGACATTCCAAATTCTTCATGGAATCGTCACTATTCGTTTCAAAGTATGCAAGTATTTTTCCAGAGTCGAACGTAGTCTAATGTTGTTCCACGCTTGCTACTCATATCTGGAGCGAGCGTGCCTACTCACCCGTCAAATTCATTTGCATTTTGCCGAAGCGTTATCTTATTACGTTTTTCCGATTCCCCTCTTCGTCATGGAATTCCGTAATCATAAGTCGCTTATAAATTGCCGTTGCCGATACATATTTATGTTAAGGTAATGTCACGGCCTGAGCTCTTTTGAAAGCATTATTCGCAGGGACGTCTTACAAATGATGTTGTTTTTCGATATTTTTTGCAATTCTGTTTACATCGATTGTTTTGGTTGCGTACTTTTTGTTTGGTTTGTTTTAAATAATGCTTCTTTTGTAAAGCTTCGGCTATTGTTATTTTTGTTTTAAGTGTGAAAATTGAGTAAAAATAGGACTCTTTCAATACGCGATTGTGTAAGCTTTATTTCTTTTTTCATTTTATGTTGCTACAGCTGAAATACATCCATAAGTGTCATTGTTAGAAATTCCGCCTCGTCTAGTGTCAAGTTCGTAAGTTGGTCCTCGTCGTTCGAGCACTTGAAACCTCTCGATGTTCCTCCTACGGAGAAGGTATTTCTTTTAATAACTTGCGATATCGAGCAAGTTTTACTTCTTTTTTTGTTACACGAGACAAAAAGATGGCACGTTTTCAAGATTATTACTTTGAAGCATATTTGGTGTAAAATATTACATCTTATATTTTTCATTCTGGAAATTCATTTATTATATAATAACTGAAACAAATCGCGCACGCTTTGTAAGTTACAGATGACAGCTAGGGGTCAAGATCTATTCTTATTTTGGTCACATAGCACAGCTCATATCGTTCCAAAAGCCGGGCTTTTTGGTCTGGTCGCTTTGACCTACGCCAACGTTCCGAAGATTGAAATAGATTAATGATGCTGGTTGGTTTAACGGATATAAAAATAGACAGTGTCATTGTTACCCTGCTCGGTTTGTTAGGAGGGTAAGAAACGATTTATCTTTGTCTTTTCGCGCTTATTTCTACCTCACCCGCTGATTACTCTTTAACAATTAGTCTATCCATTATTTTCTAATGAAGTACATTACTTGTTTATTTTAATATGAATAAAAATATACACATCTTTTACAAATAACTTAGTTTTCAAGTATTATTGCGTTAATGTCGTTACGATTAGGAATTCTAGATGTAACTCTATTGTCTATAAAACTTACACAAACAAACACACATTACAGCACGAAGTTACGTCACGACAGATTATATCGCAAGTCATGAAAATGTCTGGCAAAATTCGCGCGGCATTTAAATTTAACTTAGTATTCCCCAGGAAGGGAAACTTCATAAGTCTCGTACGGATCAACAAATCCGCATCAGCATTTTTCCTTCACAAAGAGATCAGCTGCGCTAGCAGATCCAGACTCCCATGGCGTCATCGTAATTTAAATCTTCAAGAATATATAAAAACCTTTACTGTACTTTTTAACTTTTGGCCACTTTATATTTTATTCTTGGAGATAAGATGTGTATTGTAATGCCCCATTTGAACTATTGGCGATTAACTTGGGGAATTAATCTTAATATATATAAATCTCGTGTCACAATGTTTGTCCTCAATGGACTCCTAAACCACTTAACCGATTATAATAAAATTCGCACACCATGTGCAGTTCGATCCAACTTGAGAGATAGGATAGTTTAAATCTCAAATTATAGTCGCAATTTTAATTTATTGCTAATTATTTGTCTGTTATTATTTGACAGTCACAATTATCTGTTAACTCCAAATGATTCTAACAGATGTCGATACCTTTCGACTGGGTTGAGTAAGTAATCAATAGATGGCGCTGCTATGGTAATGATAACAGATGTCGATACCTTTCGACTGGGTTGAGTAAGTAATCAATAGATGGCGCTGCTATGGTAAATCTACGAACGTGTCATATAAGCTACGGGTAGATTATGTATACTTTTTATACCGGGAAAATATAAAGCGGGACTTTTATACCGGGAAAACTCATTCACGCGGGCGGAGCCGCGGGCAAAAGCTAGTATGACTATAAATTATGAATAACAAAATACACTCAAATAAGGTGTTTACACTCGTATTGGTGACTTCGTCTGGGCTCGGCAAGTATCTAAATCAGGGATTAGGACTGATTCTCCATACTGAATTTAATGTAGAATTTTAGTACTAACATTATTTGATTTAAATAATAAAACATCTTACAGAATGTTGTAATAATAAGTTTACAATTATCAAATATTTTATTAAAACAGGATAAAAAATATGCTCGACAGACCTTGAATTTATTTACTAATAGTACCCTTGCCAACCTCTTATTGATAATAAGAAGCCGTATATAAGAAACCTAATAAATGCCCCACAATTATATAAGAAGCAAAAAAAAAAGTAATAAACCAGACTCTATTTTGGGCACAAAACTATCTCGGCTAAGTTATTACCGTTTACAATAGAAAATCGAATCATATTCAGAGTTCATGTGCTAGATAGTAAATACTAATTTCTATGATTTAAGCTCGCACGGTACTCTATGGCCCAATAAATACTAATAATGGTAGACATTACAGTTGTTTGGGGTGCTCAGTGAGCTACCTCGCCTATTGCAAATACCATTATATTATTCAATACATGTACGGTTTTTATACGGCCTTTTAATTAGGAATTTACTGGTGGTAGGTCTCTGATATGTAAGAGTCCGTCTGAGTGGGTACCACCGCAATGTCTATTTCTACCGCCAAGCAGCAGTGTGCATGCACTGTTGTGTTTCGGTTTGAAAGACATTGTAACCAGTGTAACTACTGGGCATAATGAGACGTAACATCTTATGTCTCAGGATGACGAGCGCAGTGGAATGCCACACAGTACTTTGTAACTCAAGGTGCCTTATGGTGTTACTACTGTTTATGGCCGGTCGTATCGCTTACCATCAGGTGAACGGCATGCTCGTCTCGTCATTCAATGCCATAATTTAAAAAAAAAACTGTTTTTATAGTCGCTTAGTTTTCATTATATACGAATTTTTTAGTTAGCCTTAGGTATATGCTCGGAATAGTTGAGGTTAATTTGTGAATACAGTCATTCTTAGTTTCACGCTTTTTTTTCAAGTGTTAGTAGAGGTCTATTGCCCTCTTATTTGTCAGCTATGATAAATCCCATATCCATACTTATAAATGCGAAAGTAACTCTGTCTGACTGTCTTTTACGCTTTCACAGCTGAACCACTACACCGATTTGGATGAAATTTGCTACGGCGATAGCTACACTCTCAGGTCTAGGTCATAGGCTACTTTTTATCCCGGGAAAATATATAGCGGGAATTTTATCCCGGAAAAACCTTCTTACGCGGGCGGCGCCGTGAGCACAACCTAGTACCTTATAATATAATAAGTTTCGTCCATTATAACCTAGTATGGATTATGATATTAAGTATAAACACATGTTATGCTACTAATTTTACCTACGTAGTCCATAACAATCATAAATTCTGGGAATTGCAGAATACTGAACGTTGCATGTAATATCGATGATGCCACGTTTCTTTTACAAACAATTAAGTTTTGCAAAATATTATGTACGCCTCTATGGCGAATAATTGCTCAAATACGATATGAGAAAGTTACTCGTGCATGAAATTAATATAATTTCAATATGTACAATCATATAATAAAGCGGGAAAATTGTAAGATTATGAATTAAGGAAGGAACTCTCTGGAATCTCTGTAGTGTCTGGAACTGTAGAAATGATTATAAAATGATTGCACAAATAGAAATTGACCCGATTTTATATGATGTCCTTAAACTTTATCTTGTTCTAATTCGATTAATTTTAACCTGGCATAAGTCTTTCAAGATTTCAACGGTAATAAATCACACACACACACTTATGCCTTTTATCCCCGAAGGGGTAGGCAGAGGCGCAACTAGTGCACCCACTTTTCCCCGTGCATATTCGTGATATGACGATAGGGAGCGAGCCTATCGTCATATCGGGCACAAATTTCAGACTCCGGGCTGATACTGATTAGAAAAACCCAATATCACTTTGCCCGACCCTGGGATCGAAACCGAGACCTCAGCATTGCAGCCGTAGTGTAATACAACTATACCACCGAGGCAGGAATAAATGTAAAATTTAATACCCACATTCAAATCATTTCATTAATTATTAATAATCATTTAATTATAATAATTTAATTAAATCCACAATTTTCTTATTTAAAATAAGCCTCTCAAGCCGTGTGGTAGTTGGCTTTACTTCAATCTTCGAAGCTTCTTGAGCTTTTATTAATTTCTACGTAAACAAGACAGTACACTGAAAAAATAATAACTCGATTATGTCCAAAAAATCACGAGTCATCGCAAAATTATGCGAATTTACGTATTGAATTTGCGCCCGCGGGCGTTCGTTGTGAAATGTTAAAAATATTGAACACGTTTATTCGCAAACGGAAATGTTCCTATCTGATAATATTTTGACTTACTTTATAACAATTCTTTTTAGACCTGTGAAAAAATGAATTTTAAATACAATTTATTTTTAAGCGTTACAAATAATATTATGGAGATTTAAATGAATATGGTTGACATCTGTTTACGGGTTTACAGTTTTGCTGCAGTATAAAAACAATTTCTGTGAGTTCTAGTATGCAATGAATATTCGCACTTTTAAGTACCAAGTTGTTGCAGATACGATTCGCTTTTGTTTTACTGGTGTAGTTTTTCACGCCTTTTCTAGTTTTGACGTGACATTTGTATAAAGATTATAAGGCTTTGAAATTTGTCCATCCAACGATGCGCTTACCGGTACGAGGTCTCCACCCGAGAACTTAATTCTGCCCGATCTGTTGTCAGTTCTTTGAGCTATGTGTCCTGTCCACTGTCACTTAACACCTGGTAGGTGATTTTGATTCAATTACTTTGACTCCAGGTTTACATTACGGAGCGAAGCGTATTTTAACAAAATTACCATGTAAATTTTACATGATTTCGTAACCGTGGTTGTATTGCGTGCATGGTAGCACCATCGCTCTGAGGTCCTGGCTTCGAATCCCGATTCAGACAAAGCGAAATTGGGTTCTTCAGTCTTCTGCTCAATATCAGCCCGGAGTCTGAAATTTGAGCCCGATATGGCGATAGGCATCCTAGGCAACTAGAGGTGCAAACCTCTGCCTACCCCTTCGGGGATAAAAGGCGTAAAGTGTGATTGTTTGTTTCGTAACCTTACACATAAACGATGGAACACTCACCACTAATCCAAAGTACAACAATGGCTTTTCAAACTGTTACACTTTCGATCGAACAGCCCACCGCACCCAGTGATTCGAAGAAGCCCGTCTGAGCTAGCTTACCACCGTTTTTAATAAATTATCCTAATGGGTTTTTTGATCCGTCGCGAAAATGAACTAATAAGAATAAAGTTTGTTTTGACATTCTCACAAATAACTTATTTTGATGGGTTTATTCTCGGAATCGCATCGAATATTTAGCATACATACACACTCACGCCTTTTATCCCCGAATGGGTAGGCAGAGGCGCAACTGGTGCACCCACTTTTTGCTGTGCGTATTCCGTCCCATGATGTGATAGGTAGCGAGCCTATTGCCATATTGGGCACAAATTCCAGACTCCGAGCTGATACTGAATGGAAAAACCCAATATCACTTTACCCGACTCGAGGATCGAACCCGAGACCCCTATATTAAGATTGGGATCTTTTATTGAAATTGCCCAATTTTACCGCTTGCTGATAAATGCTGTTTATCACACAAATGTATAAGCGGACCAAAAAAAAATTTACACTCCAATCCATGCTCCTGGAGTTACACCTCTGCCTATCCCTAAAAAAGAAAAAGGCATGATGCTTATTTCAATCGTACTTATTTACCATTTCATTGCAATTGTAGTACCATGTAAACTAAAGCACAAAATTCCTTGAGACGAATAATAAATTACCATGACGGAAAGTTTCCAAATCACATTTCACCGTTCGGATGGTTAGGCCGCGCCTATATTGGATTAAAACGAACCGAGCAAGTACAAAAGGGAGGTAATAAAATGATATTCTTTTTGTGAATGCTAACATCCCTACGCGAGTGAAATGTAATGTCAATTCACTCGATTTCTGACGAAACACGAATTTACTTTATACGCAGCTGTTTTAATCACTTTCCTTTTTCGTGGATATTACGTTTTTTGTTTAAGAAAATATGGGGATGGTTTTAATCTGTTTTGTTTTGATTGCGATTGCTTGATTCTGTTCTATGTTCAGTAGCGGATTTCATGTGGATGATGATGATTGGAATTGTGCCTTTACATTGTGACTTGAACATTTTACACCGTTGGTACTTGCCGACAAAAGTATTAATTCAAATTGTTCTACGAATTTCGGCACATATCAATATAATTAATTGTAATTTCGTTAATATAATGGTCGGGGAAAAAGTCTTTTCAGAAACAGTGTATAACTTGTAATAAAACCTCTTTGGCTGTACTATTTGTATCTGACTGGTTTTGATGACATTGAAAAGGTTACATTTCAAAAAAAGAAAGAAATTAGCAAAATGTTGTTTTCAGCTATTTTTCATTTATTTTTCTTTCAACAAACCAAACAAATAAATACTGGTGGAAGTCTCTCGTATGCGGGGGCCGTCTGTAAAGGTCTATTTCTATTTCAATGTTTATTTCTACCGCCACGCAGCATGTGTGCATGTACTGTTGTGTTCCGGTTGGAATGACATTGTAAGCAGCATAATTACTAGGCATTATGAGACTTAAAATCTTATATCTCAGGGTGACTAGCACAGTACTTGGTAATCCACAGTTCTGTACGGCGCGGCGTTGCTGTTGCTTATGGGAGGTCGTATTGCTTACCATCAGGCGAACGGCATGCTCATCTCGTCATTTAACTGTAATAAAATAACATCCCTCTTTTACTGTCGGGGGTTAAAAAGGATAGATTATACTTGACTTATTAGTGTAATTTGTTTTTATGTTATAAAATATCTAGATTACGCTTATTGTCTTGGGAGGGCTTCAATTAGTAAGTTTACCTTTGCTTTTGTACTTTTTGTATCTTTGTCATTCTAACTTGTAGTAGGTACTCGGTAAGCGTCTCTTGATGGTTTTCAAAATTATGCTGGCCTGTATTACCGTATATATAACGCTTAACCGGAATGCGATTCTACGGACCGAGCCACTGGCACTTATATTACAGCTTCAAAATGTATATCCACTACCTTCTGACCGGTTCTGGCCAACCATAATGTAAACATATACCCTAAGTATATAGAACATAGGCCTTCCCCTAATATTTCCAGACCTTTACGAGGCCGTCTGTCCACCTTATAGGAGGATGCCCAATGCTGCGCTTGCTGGTCTATGTTCAGCAGTGGACTTCCGAAGGCTGAAGAAGAAGGAAAAATATACAGTAAAATTAAAATTTCCATTATTCCCAGGTGGCGTGGATTCGAGCCGACGATCAAACGATACTGACCCTGCATACACGGCTAGTGACGCACAGTTCTCGGTACGCTGTCACCAACGACTCACCCGGCTCCTGGCAACTACACATCAGGCCGCTGAAGGTCGAAGACCGGGGCTGCTACATGTGCCAGATCAACACAAGTACGATGAAGAAACAGATTGGATGCGTCGATGTTTTAGGTGAGCATATAGAGCTTTGTTTATGCTAAGTTTATTGTGTTTATTATGTATATTAGCTGCCCATTTATCGGCAAAGGGACATAAGATGCATTATTAGTGAATCCATGACATAAAAAAAAATTATTACAATGGTTAACCTGTTTAAAATTTTAGTACGACATTCCAACTCAAAATTACACATTTTCATTTTTCAGGAAATTTAGAGATTAAAATGCTTTATTAATAAACGAAGTAATAGCTTATACTTTTCATATTAATTTTTTATCTAATTTACATGCATGTGAGTGTAAACTTGCATAGACATGACAAATACACGCACTGGTACGCTCAGTACCTCAACTCACCGTAGTCGGGCAAATAGCTAGAGCGACTACAATGGATGCGGAAAATCGGTCAAAGTGGAGACGCGAAGAAAAGCGGGTACCACATGGAAATACCCACTACGTTCCGTGCATGAGAAAACGACTTTGAACTTTCTGCAAGATATTACGTTACTGGAACATTTAAAATTCTTCGTTTAGGGAAAATTTCATTACTGACTTCATAGCAATTTCATGTAAAAGAAATTTTAAAGAATGCGTTCGTAAGAAAATTAATATATCGAAATACAAGATTTTTGCTCTACTGCAGGATTAAATGCAAGTCACTCTTAAAATCCAACCCTAATGTGGGGTCGGCGCAAGACGTTTTTCAATCGAACAACGAATAAACGATTAGAGTTAGTTTGATAGGATTCCTTACAGACGTTAACGCTTTTTGAGGGATCCGGTCCAGTAAATCGCATAGAAATACCTCTATAAAGCGTTGCCTGCCCTACAAATAGACAAAGAACAGCTCGGTCCATAACCATAATATACAAGACCAAGAAACCACTTTAAAATGCAAATATAATCTTAAATTAAAATCAAAAACGTAATGTTACGAATTAATAATTAGCAGATTTTTAGACGCCATAACTTTTCCTACCGGCCAGTAGCCTGACGCGAGTCGGCTTTTCTGGCCACACCGGACTTTCGGGTGAACGCTTTAGGCGCTTGCAACCCTTGATTTAAGTAACCATGCTGAGGGCAACCCACTAACGGGTTACGAACCTCGGCTCAGGACGGTCACTGGGAGAGAGATGAGTCATGAGACATCAACGATTAGTGGGGAAGGTTGGTTTAAGGTTTCAAGGTTTAAGAACAACTTTATTTCTCATGAAGAATTGCATACATAACCTAATCCTAATCCTATCCATTTATTTCGTCGGCACGTGGGCCGGAACTGTTAGGAGGGTCGGGGGGGCGACGGGGAACGCGGCGAGGTCCTCGGCGGCGAGGACGGAACTGCGGTCGTGTGAAGTGTAGGAGTTTTAGGAACTCGTTCTTACTGCGAATGGCCAGAGTGATATCGTCCTCTGGATCGGTTAGGACGGAACGCGGCCGTCTCCATTTGGCGCGGTCGAATGGAGTCTTCATAACTTGTATAGCGAAGAATCTATTGCAATTTAAATAAAATGTAACCCATCTTTCAGTCAACTCAACTCTCAACTAAATAAATAGACTACTTCCATACTTCCCTGAAATTAATATAGTGACTTCAGAGTTTTCACTTACCAGAGAGAAAATTTTTGAAATATATATTAACGTAAAAGACTTGCTCAAATTGTAATTTACAACCTAACAGTCGATAAAAATAAAAAATAAATTCTGAAGTTGTATCTATATAGCAAAGAAAATTAAAGTGTCTGTCTGTAATCCTTCAACGCCCGCGGTGGACACCGGTGTCCATTTATATAAGGAAATTAGCTTATAGCTATATATAAGCGGGCGTCGAAATTAAATTTATATTTTTATGTTTAAATTCATATTTTTGACCGGCTTAAAAGTAGAAGGAGGACTCCAAAACTAGGAAACCTTATAAGTATGTTAAAATCTTTTTTGGTTTTTAGTGCTTTTTTAAGGTGGTTTAAGTTTTCGTTAAAAGTTTTTATTTTCTCTTGAAAACAAGAAACTGCACCATAAGTTTCTCCGAGATAATGATAAAAAAAAGCATGGGTGGGCGCCATTGATTCTTCAGACCGTAAACAGCCATCAAGTAAAACGAATATTGTCCTGCCTTTTTCTATTATTTTTGAGTTTGTATTTCAAGTACTGCCGCAGTGGCGTAGTTGTATTACGGTACAACTGTAATGCTGAGGTCTCGGGCTCGATTCCCAGGTCGGGCAAAGTGATATTCGGTTTTCTATTCAGTATCAGCTCTGAGGCTTTAAATTTGTACTCGATATAAAGAAAGGCTCGCCGCCTATCACATCATGGGACGGAATATGTACGGCGAAAAGTGGTTGTACTAGTTGCGCCTTTGTCTACCTCTCTGGTGATGAAAGGCGTGAGTGTTTGTTTTTCAAGTAATAAATAAAATCAGATCTAATATAAAATCTGATTAAATGTTCGTTACGATCCAATTTTATTTTAAACAAAATTGATTTTAATTAAAATATAGGAACTGCAGTTTAATATCTTTTGACAATAGCTACCTATAGAAAACAGAAATAGATTCCTTTGATGTGTAAACGTTAATTAAAACGTTTCGTCAGTGTTTCCAATAAGGCCAAGAATTTTAGAATTCTATCGAAAATCTCTTGTATAATAGCCAGTATCAAATTCGGAAACAATGGAAGTACAAGTATTTGCAAAATATAACATTCTTTTATCAAAATCATTATGCTCTATGTACCATTATTAGAATAATTTAGAGATAAACAATAAGGTTTCTCGTGTGGTTTAATAATTTCGGCAATTTCAACCGCAATAGACAGCTCGGGTTACCGGAAAATCGAAATCCGGTATTTACGGATGCTGTCAATTTCGGATTCATACCACGTCATTCAAGCACGCATACAAGCTTCCATTTGAGCTTTGAATTCTTGGAAAAAAGCACTCCATATTTCACACAAAAGATGAAAACACAATCTAACTCGTATGACAAATATCAACGGATATACAAAAAGTTTTCAAGGCAAAAAAACAAAATACAAAACGTACGAGGAAATGCTGTTTGTTAGACCATTACGATCCCGTATCCACAACAAGGAATATCCGTTTACTGAAGCATTTTCCTACCGCTTATGGCCAACCAAGAGTACGATAAGAATTTTTCCTTGTAACGTCAGTCTTATGACTGCGAAATATGGATTTGTGGCCTCCGTGCTAGGATTTAAAGATAAATCCTGCCAGCCCTTACCTGTTAGTGTCAACGACCTATTTGGCTGGCAGCCGATCTGACATCCCATTTCTAATATAATGTTGGTACAGATATAATCGCTATTTATTACATTCCCGCTTTGTCTAGCTGGGATATTTTTAGTGCAATATTATAAATCTTAGTAATGTCAAATATTTTTATACTGATATAGGTAGCGGTGTCTCAAGTTGTTTTACGAGAATAATTGCACTTTTACGCATCCATTACATTGTTTATGTTTGTTGCCCTCCTCATTCAGACTCGTTATTACCTTGGCCGCTTTTACAGATAGTATAGAAACTTTTAGAATCTGGATACTAATCTCGAATGGTTACCAATATCAAATGCATATTGTTCTTAAGTAATAACAAGCAAAGAAAAACGAACAACAGCAAAAAGTTTTAATAAACGCTATGCTGCACACTGGGCACGCTGGAGAGGTTCATTGAGAGTTGGCACCGGGTTCCGCGGCACGTCCCAACAGCGTACTCTCACGTCCGCTACGTATTGCATGAACTGTTTTGTTCGGAAACGCCACTAGTGATTTACAGTTCGCACATTTGTCCGTGAATTCCAAAGTGATAGTTGCGAGGTTTTGATTCGTTTTATCGGTTGATTCGCGAAATGCTTTGGCTTTTTGAGCGGCGTTTTTATTTGAGTTTTCAATTAAAGTTTTGAAACATGCGATACGATACATTGAGATAGATATACAGTACCCAAATATTATAATATACATACCAACTATTTTATAGATACAGGCGTAGTTCTTCGGACAGTTAAATGAATATGACATGTTTAAAGGAATCATCATCATCATCATCAGCCACATGACGTCCACTGCTGAACATAGGCCTTCCCGAAAGATTTCCAGACGGACCTGACAAAAGCGGCCTGCATCCAGCGTTTAAAGGAATACAAACGATCAATTGAATTAAGTTTACATTACTGATTACCTGCCGAGTAATATTTTTCTTGATTGTTTTTTATCCGCTATTATAACTTGACATTGGCGAAATCACCCATAGACAATCGGTGGAAGCCATAATTTAAAAGAAGTAGATGAATTAAGTTTATGATCATATTTGATTTTATATGGATTCCGGTGTAACGTTCCTCTAACTTTATTGAGCTGAAACTCTCCTGCGAAACTATGTGAGATATTCTGAAAAAACAAAGGCCAAATTAGTCTTACATTGGAGAAGTAATCCAATCCGTTCCAACTTGTCCGGAATGTATTTTAAATGATTTTGCTTAATCCTTTATGCGATCTACTGTGCGATAAAGGTTCGATAGCATAGTTAGGAATTGAACAGACTGTTGAAACGAAGGCTCAACACCCACCATTCACCTCTGACTTTTCGAAGTTATTTGTGTATTTTTATCAATAATTACCATCTGCTTTAACGGTGAAGGAACACATCGTGAGGCAACCTACATATCCAAGAACTATCCATAAGAATTTCTTGTCGACTAAGGTTTAAAACTCAGTGGTAGAGGAGGCCCAGCACCGGGACAGTATAAAATAAAAAGCTGGTATTATTATTATATTTATGCAGTCTAACAACAAACTAAGCAATAACCATTTCTTTAAAATCTCTTCCTTTCTTTATACCAAAATGTTATCCATAACATGTACGATCGTTATAAATGTAAACACAAGACCTCATAATTTTTTAAGTTACTAGCGGAAATAGCCTACTTGGGAGTGGAACGGACTGCCGAGACGAATGTCCGCAGGTTCAAAACCCAAGGGCACACGCCTCTGACTTTTCTGAAAAGTTATGTGTGTATTCTTTGTGAATTATCGCTCGCTTTAACGACGAAGGAAAACATAGTGAGGAATCTGCATACCTGAGAAGTTCTCTGAATTTCGAAGGTATGTGAAGTCCGCCAACCCGCACTAGGCCAGCGTGGTGGACTAAGGCCTAAACCCTCTCAGTTGTAGAGGAGGCCCGTGCTCAGCAGTGGGCAGTATATAATAAAGGGCTGGTATGGTACTACGAACATTATAAAATGTGTACCTAGGACAAAATTCCTAGTTATAATTTAAATAATCAATATTTACAAAGCCCATTGTTATTTAAATACACATAATAATTTAATACACAGCACGTGATACGACTGATGAACATAAAACACAGTTGTCTTGGTTACACGGTTAGGCTTTCTCGTCTTAATATATATAAATCTCGTGTCACAATGTTTGTCCTCAATGGACTCCTAAACCACTTAACCGATTATAATAAAATTCGCACACCATGTGCAGTTCGATCCAACTTGAGAGATAGGATAGTTTAAATCTCAAATTATAGTCGCAATTTTAATTTATTGCTAATTATTTGTCTGTTATTATTTGACAGTCACAATTATCTTAACTCCAAATGATTCTAACAGATGTCGATACCTTTCGACTGGGTTGAGTAAGTAATCAATAGATGGCGCTGCTATGAATGATTCTAACAGATGTCGATACCTTTCGACTGGGTTGAGTAAGTAATCAATAGATGGCGCTGCTATGGTAAATCTACGAACGTGTCATATAAGCTACATTTTAAGCGGGACTTTTATACCGGGAAAACTCATTCACGCGGGCGGAGCCGCGGGCAAAAGCTAGTAATATTATAAAAGTATACGCAGGTGAAATAATTCTCATGTTACGCAGGTTTTACTTTAAAAGCGCTCCTAATTTCTTAAAAAATATTTAGTAAGGGCTTGACATATGTGAAATTATAGAAGTGAAAATTAATTAGTTCAATTAATATTATACTATGTTACATCAGAACTTCTACAGGTACTTTAATTAAATTATTTTGATTATATTCTATACTAGCTTTGGCTCGTGGCTCCGCCCGCGTGAAAAATGTTTTTCCGGGATAAAAGTCCCGCTTTATATTTTCCGGGGATATAAAGTAGCCTTGAGAGACTTCAGAACTTCTGCATCCGATTCATATTTGGACTGCGCAAGTTCGATCATGTGTCAGAATTTCGGACTAAACTCAAATGGCTTTCTATACGCTTTCGCCGTAATACTCGTATCCTTACATTGCTTTACTGTATTTTGTTTCTACCCACTTCACCTTCTTATTTAAAAGAGCGCTTTCACTTCTTGAGTAGCACACATTCACGAACCTTGAGATCATCTGAGACTCTGGAACTAGAAATCCCCAAACATGCCACTCAGTTCCTGAGTAAGTCATTCACAGTACATGCTGCTCGGTTGTGGAATGACTTGCCTGTGTCAGTAAGAAGGGTCAAATCTCTTTCGACTTTTAAAAAATTTGTTAAGCAACATTATTTGTCACTGTCCTAAAATTGTATTTCTATTTTCTTTATATTATATTATACCTTTGGTAATATTTATGCTAGTGTTTATTGTATTATGTGTATGTATGATATTATTATGTATGTATTTTATTATTATAAACATATATTGTATGCAATAGGAGTTATTATATTATTATATTAGTAAGTACATCGTTATCTTTTACATATCATAGTATATACTTTCATCTTTCTGTATCAGTCGACACCCCTCTATTAAATTTCTTATCATCTCCAATCCATCCAAAGGTTGTCTGTAAGAAATTGCGGAATGCGATAAGACCGCCAATTGTACTTGTGTTTTTATCACCTTAGTTTTATTTTATATAAATAAATAAATAAATAGCCTATGTGTTAATCCAGGACATGATCTACCCGTGTGTCAAATTTTATCGAAATTCGTTCAGTAGTTTCGGAGATGTGCAGTAACAAACGAACAGAAAAACAGACAGACAGACAGAAAAGAATTATAAAATCGCTGATTTGTTTCCATTATTCTCCTTTAGTTGCCCCCTTTCTTTTTTATCACATTTCTTTAAACATACAGACACACCGCTTCTACTGCTATATTATATGTATAGATTTTTCAGTAAAAAATGTGTTGTTGCTATAAGGGATCACGACAATTAAACGAATATTAATTTTGTACACAAAGTATTTTGTAAACAAAACAAAATGTTTTCAATGTCATAGGTTACTTCAAAGCAACAAGATCCTCTAGTTAATCAACACTAAGTGTTGCTCGCGGCTTCACCAGCGTGAAAAACTTTTTTCGGTACTAAAATCCCTAATCCACGATACCAATGACATCTTTCTAAAAATCTTTCTTCTTCTCTAAAATTTCTAAGAATCAAATATTTCCAACAGGAGCGAATTCCCGGAATAAAAAAATTATATATTAATCTGGGACAGGACAAGGAAGAACCTTGTGCCAAATTCCATCCAAATCCGTTCAGCGGTTATTGAGTTCTTGGTACTTGGTTTCTTGGTACTTCTAACAAACATCGAAACATTTCATAAACACACATTTATAATATTAGTATTACAATGTCTTAGGTTTTTTTTTTATGGCTTTGAATGACGAGCGTGCCGTTCGCCTGATGGTAAGCGATACGACCACCCATAAACAGCAGCAACACCATCCAGCACCTTGAGTTACAAAGTACTGTGTGGCATACCACTGCGCTCGTCATCCTGAGACATAAGATGTTAAGTCTCACTATGTCCTGTAGATGTTATAAAACTATTCCCTAACTCATTCGAATAACTGCTAATTATAAACATTAAGCTATTTCAGTTGAATTCCGAGAAATGATTAATACTTTTATTGTGTTACTAAAATCTTATTTAGAACATGTATCTTTGATGTCATTTCATAGAAAGCCGTATGCCAAGTTTATTCAGATTTTATCGTGTTCATCTAATTTAGGATCCTATTCGAGCGTGGCTAGTTTCAATCGTTTTGTTTTATATAGTTTTCTTTTCCATGCTTTGAAGCGGCTAAATCTATTATTAATGGCATTCGTTATTTTATTTATTCGTCTTGTTACAGTAAAAGCAATATGTGATATGCCCTCCATTTAATCCAAATATCTCGGCAAGTCTCATAAATAAATAGTAATGAGCAGAGATACCGGAGTTTTTGCTTTCTTTCTCAATTCATTATTTTTACTTAGCGAAATAAATGGTGACACTTTTCGGGTGGATGCCACTAAGAAAATACGTATCAAAGAATAACAAACATCTGTATTAACAAGACAGTATTTGAATATACATTCTTTTTTTCACTTATTACCTACATTATCTTCGAAAAAAACATTATTTACCAAAATGTTAAGCCGGTCTCATTTTTAACCTTTCTTATCAATTTATAAATATTTTTAAAAGTACATATTCAATTTACGTACAAGGTATTATAATATCAATGTCATCATCATCGTCATCATCAACCACATGACGTTCACTGCTGAACATAGGCCTTCCCTAAAGATTTCCAGACCAACCCGTGGCCTCCACTTGAGAAATTTTTTGCCCCATCTGCCGTCAGTTCTTCGAACTATTTGCCATGCCCACTGCCACTTCATCTTGCTGCTCCGCTGGGCTATGCCAGTGACTTTCGCTCTTCTACAGATCTCCTCATTTCTGATTCGATCGCGTAGAGAAACACCTAGAGCCGTCTTAGGCGGCCCATAGTCAGAAAAAAATATAAATGTATTACTTCCTAGCTCAAATACAAGCAGTAGGTTATCAGGTAGTACTAGTGTACTATAATTTTCCTTCTCTAATGCTACTATTACAATTGATTCTTTAGTCATCTTATTGTTTAAACTCGAAAGGTTAATTTTCCAATTTCAACAATATTACTGTCAGCTTCAGTACATTACGTGTAGTTCGAACAGAGATGATTGTACTCGGATTCAGTGCGTTACGTGTGTAATTATTACCCAAACAAGCAAATCTCATAAACTTCTCGAAATCCCAGCTCGAGAAATGTAAATAAAATATTTTTATTGAATATTTTCACCGCATGAGATTTATGTAAAGCGGCCAATGAGAGCGAAAAACGAATAAGTAGACATTATTTCCCGTTGGAAATTTATTCCCTCGGTCCGTGAATATCGCGGCAGGTACATAAATTCCCGTTTTTTTGGGGTCGTGTTCTATTAAATTTCTTTATTTTATATGAAATTAAATTTGGTTTGCTCAAGCAAAGCCTGCTTACTTAACACTCAGAGCGAGTAATTCCTTGAATCTGACTGAATAAATATAAAGCAGGTAGCGACTGCCAAAACAGATTTCTCTGTGCTTTTGGAATATTCAGAACCTTTTCAGTTTGGATTTTTTCATCTCGCTTTAACAAATTGCCTAGTGCAATTTGAAAAACTGATTAGCATAGTCTGATTTGATGTAACATTCTTAAGTAATAATACATTATAAAGTTAGTTTTGATTCTTGATCTTTTGTACCTCTTTGTTTGTAATCTGGGCCAACCAACTTTATTATTAATAAGATATCACCTAAATATTGATATCCACAAGTCCACAGTTTACTTGTTCTAAATAACTACTATTTAACGTTCTCTTATTATAAATACATTATGTCCTCTCGTATTAACAACTTGAGCGCTTCCCAAAGCATAAACAGAGGTTAGGGACAAGAGAAAAGTATGGAATAAAGGAGAAAATAGTATGACTCTATTAATAATGCTGCTAATAAGGAATACATTCCCATAACACGTGGCTAATCCTCATTTACTATTTCATTTTCAACAGTGCCTCCAAATATTCTGGATGAAGGAACCAGTGGAGATCTGGTCGCACGCGAGGGTCAAGATACAAGTCTCTCTTGCAAGGCGAAGGGAAGACCGCTGCCGCGCATTCTATGGCGTCGAGAAGATGGCACCAACATACAGTTGAGGAATGAAGCAGGGGAACTACGGAAAGGTATGTTTCTCAAACTGTTTACTAACATCCATAGCATCGCTTTCTTTAGTTCCAGGGGAAGACAGAGGTGTTATCAGACCCACATTTCGACCCCTATCTCAAGATGTTTTCTTGTGGTTATTGTGTTATGTAAGCAGCGGTAGTTGGAAATGGAACGGTCTGACAAGACAAACGTCCACAGGTTCAGAAGTCATGAAATATTCCTCTGGCAATAATCGCCCTTTGTAAAGATGAAGGGAAATATCGCGAGAAAATCTGCTGAAATATGACTCTAAGTTATTACATTTAATTCAGATCATAGAACAAAAACATGATCTTGTGGTTTCTACACCAAGTACTGACTGTATCGTGAACGAACACTTTACATTCCAGGTTACATAGAATAAAATTAAATGTAAAATTTCAATTCAAGCATTATCTATAAGTCACATTTAGAATGGCCATAATCTTTAGAAATTTTATAAGATTCCCAAAAAGATAACAATTTCCCCTGATCGTTTATTTTAAGAGACAAAAATGAAAGATACGTTGAAAATACAATTTTATAGCATGCCACAAATCTTTAAGATCTTAAATGGATAAGATTCTAGAACAATTTCCTGTCCTAAATCACGTCCAATTTCATTCTTTAGTCGTTTATAGTTCTCTCTTTGTTCTTATTTCTTGATACTTTACATTTTTTTAAGTTCTTTATTATAAGGTATTCGTACAAGGCTTTAATGTATGTTTTATATAAAATATCCTTTATGAGGACACTATCCAAATCAAATTTATGGTAAGATTAAAAATCACGTGCGGTGTACTGGATTGTGTATTTTGCATTAGAACAAAATTTCATTTAAATAAAATCACCATTTCAAAGCCACGATAGCCTAGTTGGGAATGGAACGGTCTACCGAGACAATGTCCGGAGGTTCAAAACCCAAGTCACACACCTCTGACTTTTCGAAGTAACATGTGTATTGTTATCAATTATCGTTCGCTTTAACGGTGAAGGAACACATCGTGAGGAAACCTACATACCTGAGAATTCTCCATATGAATCTTGAGGGTATGTGAAATCTGCCAACCCGCACTAGGTCAGCGTGGCGGACTAAGGCCTAACCCCTCTCAGTAGTAGAAGAGGTCCGTGCTCAGCAGTGGGCAGTATATAATACAGGGCTGATTGCATTGCATTGCAAAATCACCATTTCAAAATGTACATTTTATTTAAAAATAACATTTAATGTACTGATTATAATTACAAATTATTATGTCCTTTTCCTTGCTATGGTTTCGGGAAAACGACAATTTGATGAAAAAGTGGCTAGATATATTATGTAGTTATATGGCTTCTCCGATATGTTTCATAAGTAATTATTTTTCTTCAAGGTCCACAATGGCATTAAGTACATTCTACACAATATTTTTAATTCATTAAAAAGAAACTGCTTAAACGAAAAAACGCTCGCGAAATTAATTTTCCACCAAATTCAGTAAACGCCAATTTGTTTATTGTACAATTTTAATTATTTTTAATTAAATCAGGAAGCTGGATTTTAACAAAAAGTGGATAAAGACATTAGAATGGTATACCGTACATTTATTTATAAACTATCGGACTTTTATACAACATTTAGACTACGCTTCACAGAATATATGGCAAAATAAATATTATGTGTTTGCCATTTCCTAACGGCAGACGTTTGCTTGCCTTGGTTCCCACTAAATACGTAACACCCAGTGACATTATTTATTTTATAACTAAACTTCGTAACATTTTTGAGATAAAATGTTTTACCTTTAGTTTATTTTAGGTGAGATAGTGCTCCACAACGTTTTGCAAAACATAAACTCTTTGGTAAAACAAAAATATCAACATCCTAGCACTAAAAAAGGTTAAAAGATAGTTAAAGCATTCTAAAATATAAAAAAATCACCAGTAATATGGGTACAATATTGCAAATTACAGTAATATATATATATATATATATTTTTTTATGGCTTTGAATGACGAGCCGAGCATGCCGTTCGCCTGATGGTAAGCGATACGACCACCCATAAACACCATCCAGCACCTTGAGTTACAAAGTGCTATGTGGCATTCCACTGCGCTCGTCATCCTGAGACATAAGATGTTAAGTCTCACTATGTCCTGTAGTTCCACTGGCTACAATGTCCTTCAAACCGAAACACAACAGTGCATGCACACTGCTGCTTGGCGGTAGAAATAGACATTGCGGTGGTACCCACCCAGACGGTCTCTTACATATGAGAGACCTACCACCAGTAATTGTGATTTTGCAAAATATCGGCCTTCTACAGTGATTAGTTTCATAAACTATTGTGTTCCGTGTATAGTTAAAGCAATAATATCTAGTCATTGAACAAAATACCTGTAGTTTAACTAGATCATTAATCCTTCACTCAACATTGTGATTTAGGCCGGCCACCAGTCTAATAATTTCATTTGTTCACTCACATTCATTGGGCCCAAATGATATTTTATTGCACATACTTTGCGAACTCAACAGAAAACAGATCATAACATAATATTATCTGAATTGGAAAAGTTCGTATAGAGAAATAACCCCAAAATGACTATTTATATTGCTTATTTTTTTAATTCTTTTATTTAACATGTTAAAAGAAATTACAAGTTTTTGTTAGTAGATAACATTGAGAAACGACTAAGGTTTGTACTCATGCTAGGACTAGGTGTTGCTTGCGGCTTCGGCCACATGAAAAGCCTTTCCCACTACAAAAGTATGTAAATCATTTTACCTATTTATATCGCCTAATTTATTTAAAAATTATATGAAAGAAATATTTCCCATGGAAGCAGAGTACATAAAAGTAGCCTGTACGCTAATCCAGGATATAGTTTACGCTTCTACGAAATTTCAGTTAAATGTCGCGGTTTCTACGTTTAATAATAATAATAAATAATACCAGCCCTATATTAAATACTGCCCACTGCTGAGCACGGGCCTCCTCTACTACTGAGACGGTTTAGGCCTTAGTCCACCACGCTGGCCTAGTGCGGATTGGCAGACTTCACATACCCTCGAAGTTCTTATCGAGAATTCTCAGGTATGTAGGTTTCCTCACGATGTTATCCTTCACCGTTAAAGCGAACGATAATTGATAAACAATACACACATAACTTCGAAAAATCAGAGGTGTGTGCCTTGGGTTTTGAACCTCCGGACATTGTCTCGGCAGACCGTTCCATTCCCAACTAGGCTATCGTCCACTTTCTACGTTTACTTCTATCAAACATCCAAACAGTTTTATAACGAAAGGTTATTGTATTTATAATATTAGTAAGATTTCATCACAATTGTTTAAATAAGAAGTAGATATAAAACAACTGCTAGAAAAGTTCAATATTAAATTCGAAATCCAGAAATTCAATAACAATGTTAGTCCTGCACCGAGACACCAAAATTTAATACCGTTAGATAAATCTGTTCTACTACGCTTGTCGGCTCTAAAAGAGCTTTACGACCCTTGTCTCGAAATGTGGTCCAATTCCAACGAGCGGTTGTGATGATAAAATGGAAATTATGGAAACTACGTAGAGATATCTAAGTTATTCCAATTGTAACACCTGGAGTCGTACCTTGCCTTTACGGAACCCATTAAACGGAAGGTATTTGTCCCCTAATCCCTTGTTGGGACCCAGTATTCTAATCAACGGAACAGTCTAAGGTCTTACCTCTTTGATTGTGGTGCAGTCTGCCTCCTTCGGTAATAAATATTAAAACATCTTGGAATGTGAAATCTGTGGTACAATTCTACAGGTATACAATATTTATAGAATTGCTAAATCGTTATTGTTCTGGTGGACAAATAAATATTGCTAAAACAATAATTGTTCCATATCGAATATTACATTTAAACGGTTGAAAAAAAAATGTTGTAACATTAGACACGAAATGAATATAGTGTTTCTTGAATGTCGCCGTTGTCGTTTAATTGGTACGTCTCCAGATGAAAAATTAAATTAATCTTATATACTACACACATCTTTTACCAAGTATTTCAATCAAAGGAGCCGATTGAAAGAAATTAAAACCGTCTAAAACTTCCAATCAAAAGGAATTAAGGTTTTATTAATTGTCTACCCTAACTTGTATTTCAGACTATGAATATTTATAAAGTATTTGTTTTTAAGGGCCGAACACTGTGTTTTTTATAAATGCTCACGACAGTTTTTATTTACTATGGGCTGGGGCGGCCTCTTTAAAGCTTTCGTTATACTTTAATTTCTCTTTGTCACCGCTCAGTCCTCATTTTGTCACATGTATTTTTGCGAACACAAAATATTTTTTCCTGTGGCGTATTTATTTTCATTTTTCATCCGTATCAACATTGGTTGACGTTGGTGATTTTTGCTTTATTTTTTTTTCTGGTAACAGTATCATGAACTTTATCAAAAATAATAGGCGTAGTATAACTAGCTTTTGCTCGTGGCTCCGCCCGCGTGTAAAAGTTTTTCCGGGATAAAAGTGCCGCTTTATATTTTCCCGAGATAAAAAGTGGCCTATGTCCTTTCTCAGGCTCTAGACTATTTGTGTACAAAATTTAATTTAAATCGGTTCAGTAGTTTTGGCGTGAAAGCGCGACAGACAGAGTTACTTTCGCATTTATAATATTAGTAAGGATTATGATATTTTTCATATACACTATATTTGAAATTATAGGCTACTCGAAAAATAATGGCTCGTTTTGTTACGTGTGTCATTTCTAACCTCGTATAAATATTTTATATATTAATTCTATACATATGTATAGAATTCAAGCAAATCATAATTCTATACATTTTTTGGCTTGCTCTTTTATGTGACAATTAATTAAATTCGCGGAGACAGATAATGCAATTTTCACCCAAAATAACGGACCGCCACAGTATTGCAAAAATAAATATTGCATAATCACCATCATCATCATCGGTCACATGACGTCTACTGCTGAACATAGGCCTCCCCTATTGCATAATATCCATGTTTAATATTATGCACTATTTTGTTCCAAAACAACTGTACTGTGTCAACCATTCTTGAACGACACGCTCTCTTGTTTATCTGAATCGTACAGCAGGATAGATCCGTCCTGAGGATAGATAACAGAGAAGTATAAGACCTATGGTGCTAATGATAAAGTCCTTTTCTCAGTGGACATGTTCACGGGACCCAACCTGAACCTGAGCAAAGTGGAGCGCAGGCAGATGGGCGCATACCTCTGCATAGCTTCCAACGACGTGCCGCCCTCTGTCAGCAAGAGGATCATGCTTAATGTCAACTGTGAGTATTTTCTAGATTTTTCTTATTTAAGTAGTATGCCACTTACACTGAATACAGTAAAAAATAGCTCACAGCCATCACAACGTAAAGCTTAGACATTTACAACGTGTATAACATTTGAATGGTAGCGTTGCCAGTTCTGATGGTATTTTAAAAAAATGTGCAATGGGCAAATTTATTGAGTTGTAATTATCTTTTTTGGAGTTACATTAAGTGTTACGCATAAAGAGACAATAAAAAAGTATTTGATAAGCAGGTGTTCAGTCTTTGAATACATACATGTGTTCCAGATCTGGTAGTAATTTTACAAAAACCGTACATTGTCAAATTAAGCACATTGAAGGGTTCTAAATATGTCCCCAAAATCAATAACAGTTTAAACCTGCTTCATAATTAAGTCTTAAGATAGCTAAATGTATAATGTTTAAACCTACTTCATAGTTAGCACATTGCACCCTCCGGCTAGACAGAGCGGCGACCTGTGATACTTACGATGTAATTTGATGAGGCCGCTCCAAAACGACTTCAAAGGCGATTTCCTAAAATTACTTATATGAAACAATTAATCCAGAGGAGCTGTGTTACATATATGAACGATAATCTACTTTTTTCACGCACGTGTGATTCCTAAAAGTAAATAAACAATTACCTCGTCTGAAAACAATGGCGAAGAAAGTTTTGCCCACATTGACAGATGAGAGTCGAGACTCGCCTCAAGGAACGTCACAAGAAACGCGCTCCATCTCATTGAGACTTAAAGGAGTCTCATGCCCAACAGTGGGACAGATATAATACAGTAGGCTTAGAATGTGGCGAAATAATACGACACGTCTCGGTTTCGTTTTATTAGGATTGGTTGAGAGACAAACACGTGGCTGAAGTATTGGTCTCCTGATCAATGACAAACTTCAAAATTACACGGTATCGACTTACTTGCATTTTTTGGAGACATTCTAAGCCCACATGGCTATTTATTATTCATAATAATTATCATTATTGAATTAAATATTTGTTCGCAGTTCCGCCATCAATTTTAGTGGCGACTCAGCTGATAGGTGTTCCGAGCGGGACACAGGCACAGTTGGAATGTTTTGTAGAAGCATATCCTCAACCCATTACATATTGGCTGAAGGATGGGGAGCAAATGATTTTGTCCAGGTGAGTACTTTAAACTGCAAGGTGGACAGACGACTTGATAAAGGTCGCAGGGACTAGCTGGATGCAGGCCGCTTTTGACAGGTCCGTCTGGAAATCTTTTGGGGAAGGCCGATGTCCAGTAGTGGACATCATGTACCTAGCTGATGATGATGATGATGATGAGTAGTTTAATTTATGGATAGGTTGATCTCAGTAATAATATACGTAAGCTCATGCTGTTATTACCGATGGGATGCTCAACTTTTTTAATAGTCATGCAAAACAGAAATTTTTGGCAGGCCACCGGTGGTTCCTATTTTAATTATTTTAAAGACTTTCCAATAAAAATCCAAGAAGCGTTAGTTTATTTAGTGACCGCGCAACTCGTTCTTACTGCGGCACACAACACTTTTCAAATTTGTAAGGATTTTTTTAATTGCACGGCCTATATAAAATTCCTTCAAGGGCCACATTATGGCCTGAACCGAGGCCCTGGGGTTGAGCACCGTACGTGTAAGCAGAGGCGGAATTAGAAAATACTCAAAGATGAGCCTTATAGTCTCAAAAAAAATTAGGTATGCAGTATTCAATGTAAGTAAAGGTTGACTGACTGTAAGAAATTTCTTACAGTCAACCATAACTTACATCTGTTATGGCGGTTTTATCGTTCCAGGCAATCGCCTGGAGCGATAAGACCGCCAACTCTCTCACCACTACCTATATTAATATCCTAATATTAAGTACCTACTATGATATATTTGTTATTTCTGTTGGTTTACAGTAAACATGTAAATAATAAATATTTAAAAACACAGAAATAAAACTCACATTGTCCAACTAAACTATATCGTAAGTATAAAGCCAAATAATTCAAATTAATTATTTCAATGAGTTAATTCCTACTTTAGCAGGAAATTATGTCGAATGAAACAATATAAATCTACGACACAGTCCGTGTTGTATTTCATCAAATTAATATAATTATGGCTTCATTTTACGTCCTATGAATTAATTGATGTGTAGTCAGCCACAGAAATAACTAATTCAATTCCTTAAATCAACTTCCTACTTTGTTTCAGTGGAGAAAGGAAATCGTTTCTATTTTATTTCAGTGATTTTTTTTTTTTTTTTTTTATTGCTTTGAATGACGAGACGAGCATGCCGTTCGCCTGATGGTAAGCGATACGACCACCCATAAACAGTAGCAACACCATCCAGCACCTTGACTGACAAAATACTGAGTGGCATTCCACTGCGCTCGTCATCCTGAGACATAAGATGTTAAGTCTCATTATGTCCAGTAGTTATACTGGCTACAATATCCTTCAAACCGAAACACAACCGTGCATTGAGACAAAAAAGTACATTATAGGAAGTTTTAAATATTTTTTTGTGACTGACTATGTCCGTAAATATTTAGACAACCAAAAAAAAGGATCTGAACAAATGTTGTTTAAACCACTTTAAAATGCAACACATTTAAAAACCATTAAAATACTAGGTCGTGGTCAAAACTCTCCAAAACATCTTTACATGTTACAGTAAAAAAGTATTTTTGGTAATCTCCGTTTTTTCCTATCAATATCTATGTTTGTTCTTCGTAATATTTAGTTTTGATTTCCGGAGTCTAGCCGAACAATCCCCATTAGGTTCTGGACAGAGGCCTTTAGTTCAATCAAGAATCAACACGTCGAGAACAACTTTTGTGTGTTCAAACACCATTTGAAAATGAATTACTTAGAATAGATTCACAAAGGCAGACGTCAGGTCGTATAATTAAACATCGCTTTTGCGTTTAAAAAAAATCTCGTTTACTACATCGGAGTAGTACAAGAAAATTCTGATCTATTTTCCATTTTAAATGTTTTTCTTTTTTAATATCTGTAACAGAAATTATGAACAGTAGTTTTATGTTTAACAAGTTTTAAGAAAATAATTTTATGCAGCCATATCGCCCGCTAGCAGTTGTGTACCTACCTTCGCTGCGCTCGCTCACTTCGCTCTTTTGTTTTTACAGTCCAAACTAACTGTATCTGCAATTAATCAAAACGGAATTATATTAAACTAGAAAATATATAACGGGCCATGTTTGGACTTTACACAATTGTTATTTTAAAATTTTATTATATTACTAGGTGATACTCGCGGCTCCGCCCGCGTGAAATAAGTTTTTCCGGGACAAAAAGTAGCCTATAGCTCTCAGGAGTAATGTAGTTTTCTATTAGTACAAAAATTTTCAAAATCGTTTCAGTACTTCCTGAGATTAGCACGTTCAACTAAACAAACAAACTCTTCAGCTGTATAATATTAGTATAGATAGATTTGCTCGCCCGCGTGATTGATTTTTTCCGGTATAAAAGTCACGCTTTATATTTTCCCGGGATAAAAAGTAGTCTATGCTACTCGCTGGTAATATAGCTTGATTTTGGTGAAAGTATTTTTAAAATCGCTCCTGTAGTTTTCGAGTTTATTCGTTACAAATATACAATAATACAAATCGTACATCTTTGTAATATTAGTATAGATATCGCTTGACTTGACTGCCTCGTTGGCGTAGTTGTATTGCGTACGCGTTACGAGTATGATTTGCGCGCTGAGGTCCTGGATTCGAATCCCGGGTCGAGCCTAAAACATTGTGTCTGGGTTTTTCCATCCTAAAAATTACTCAGTCGCAGCTCGGAATCTGGAAGTTGGCGGTGTGATACCCCCGTGCCTCGGAAAGCACATAAAGCTGTTGGTTCTGCGCCTGATCTCTCTCCGGTCATGTCGGATTGCCGTCTCACCGGACTATGAGAGTGAAGGAATAGCGAGTGCACCTGTGTATTGGGCACACACTTGTGCACTATAATATCTCCTGCGTACCTCGCTGATCTCCGCTGTGATTGGCCGCCGTGGCCGAAACTGGCTAGGATTACGTTTTTATAGATATCGCACATTAAAATAAAATAAATAAAATACTTTATTCATCACGTAGGCGAACATAGTTGCACTTATGATAAGTCAAGATACATTAAATTGATTATATTAATAATTATTATAAATACCAATGGTCACTTATATAACTACCGACATTTTTATTGGGAGTAAATCTATGATAAGAAATAAACAAAAACAAAAAAACAGCTCGGGCTGGCAGGAAAGGGGATATAAAAAGGACATCATTTTATTAAAATAATGGGAGGAACGCGTCGCGATCCTCACCGGTGAGGACACTACAGGCCCTAGCCTAGCTAACCTACCAGCCTTTCACTAGCTACCTAAGCGATGACGACCCGAAGAAGAAAGGCAGAAAGAAACTCCGGGCTTACTTTTTTTGTCATCAATTGTTCATTGTTTCTTTCTCTTTTTTTTTTCAATTCTTTTGTGCTGTGTACAAAGTCAGATTAGTTATATAAGCTAATGCACGCACATCACCGTTGAAATAAGATAAAATCCAAATGAAGGGATTTAGGGAATACTTAAATCGGTATTTGTTTTTTGAATTTCTACTTATTTTAAGGGACTTGTGAAAATGAAAATCCAAGTTTAAATTACTTTTTAATAGGAGAAACCCGTTTTGACTAATAAAGTGTTTTAACTGTAACTCGTACGAATTCGGCTAACCCATTATAGCTGGGACGTTTTTATGACTTTATTTACCTAATCTCGACCTCATTCTGTTTCTGAAGCGTAGAAACATAAACCGTTGAACATTTTTAACAATGATTATTTTTAGAAATATACAATTACATCAGCTTTAATGAATTTTATAAGTGATTAAAATGCTATCGTAAGATGTATTGATGCAACAGTGATAACAAGTACGTTGCTAAGAGTAATAATACCTAACTATTATAATAATATTAACTTTATTGACTGCTTCGATGGCGTAGTTGTATCACGGTACGACTGCAATCCCGGGTCTCGGGTTCGATCCCCGGGTCGGGCATAGTGATATTGGATTTTTCTATTTAGTATCTGCCCGGAATTGGGAATTTGTGCCCGATATGGCGATAGGCTCGCACCCCATCACATCATGGGATGGTATACGCACGGCGAAAAGTGGGTGCACTTAGGTGCGCCTCTCCCTACCCTTTCAGGGATAAAAAGGCGTGAGTATATGTATGTGTAACTTTATTGCAACAAAAACACAGAGAAGTGGTGATATAAACCTAAGTAAAGGTATTCTTTTCATACTTAACCTCTTACCTGAAGACATTAGACGTGAATCCAACAAGATCTTTAAATCCAAGGTTAAAAAATACCTGTTAGAAAGCTTGCCTCGGTTATTAACCCCATTGTTTTAATTATTTAGCCAATTCATATTAACATAATACATTAGTTTTGTTATTAATAGTTTTAAATACTGATCCTTATGTCAAACTAATTGTATAGTTTTGTAGGACATTTGTTAATATTCTTTTGTAAAAGTACAAATAAAAAAAGGAAGTGTACTATATTCCCCTTAAAGTTTCGTAGTAAAGTGTAACATCATTTTTTATTTTATAGTATATACCGTTGTATCCATGTTCTACATTGTATCACATCGAATACCTTTCATAAAATCTCATCGAAAATTCTGACACTAGACTAGCTAGTCCATAAATTCACTAACATTTGGGCGGACATGAGCAAAGGCCCAACCCATATAAGGACTTATGTCCCGTTATGTCATGTCGGCTAAATTAAGATCTAAGCCCGGAGCATGGACCGCGGTTACTGTCGTCCATAAGCCAGTCTTTCATAATTCTTAAGTACATTCTCGGGCAACATAAATCTTGTGATCGAGGTCCATAGGCAATTTTTAGGGAACACCCGTGACTTCTTTGATATGATAAATGACCGACTCTAATGGAATCTTTATTTCCAACTTATTTCCTCGAATATTGGCCCAGCCTGTAAATTGGTTGGGCTTTTTATTTATTTATTGCGTTTTTCTATTAAGGTGTGTCTCCTTGTTATAAAAACTGTTCGTTGGATATACGCGGCAAGATTGACGTAATGCGATATACTTCAAACTGATACATTCATTGATAAATTATGGATGAGACATAGCTGCTTCGTCTACAAATCAGATATCTCTAATCTCTATTCCTTTCTGTAAACGTCAGCAGCGAATTCATGATTCTTTTGGAATAGGGTAGTTGACTATTTTTTTAAACACATTTATCAAAAATCTATGCCATTCAAAATCTAACGCAAAAAGAATTTTCAAAATTGGGGCTTTAGTAAGTAAGTTATAAAGATTTAAAATTTGGTGGAAGGGGTAATTGTCAAATAACAGTAATATCAGACTATGACCTCATCGGGTGTCACCACCCATAACGCTGCGTGCGTATGAAAGAGATAGCGCGATATCCCCACCACGCCCCCACTTTTGCTCATAACAATATTTCAAATTTGAATAACTGCTTTATTTTTCAACCAATTTTGATGCTGATTTCGCAGAAGGATTTATTTTTCATATTATTATTTATGGCATATAAAATAATGTGCAAAATCAAACATAGGAAACTACCCTATTGTAAAAGCTTATGGGCGGTAAATATCACTTGACATCAGGTAAACCATCTACTCGTTTACCACTTTATGCAATAAAGAGATCAATTGAAACTAACTTTCAAATACTTAGACTGAATTTGTTATCCATATACGTACACATCATACGAGGTATTTACGTCAAATAAAATTATACAAAAATTTACATTCAAAAAACAAACCTAGTAGATAATACCCATTTTGAAATTCATACCACGAAAATGGCTTATATTTTTAAAAATAACACCAGTTTTTAAATCATACGATGCTGTTTACAATACTCCTAAATCCAATTTTGTTTCAGTGGCAAGCTCGACATATCGGAAGACAGAATCTCTCAGTACCAACTGCGAACTATACTCACTATAAATAGCTTCACTTCTGAAGACAAGGACCCGGGGACGTATACTTGCGTCTCTGCTAATACTATGGGGAAGGCTGAAGGGCATTTAAGAGTTTATGGTAAGCAATATAAATATGAAATATATAGATTTTTAGACGGTAAACGTTTAAAACATGTTTTTTTGGAATTTAGGGGCTGTTGAATTAGATATAATAAAAAGCACGTTCAAAATACAATATTAACTGGCATTGTGTTGCGGCTGTTTGCACATGTATATCCTTCAACTTGCGTCAGAATACTCAGAGAGCGAGCACTAGAATTTTCTGTTGGTCAAGGAACTCAGATAAAATACCTCTGTGCCGTGACTCGGCTCAAATAAATGTGACCTCTACCTAAGTTAACAGGGAAATAAAGATAAATCTCTTTTTTGTAACAGAAATAAAAGTCACAACAACTACTACTACAACAACAACAACGACTACGACTACAACGACCACAACTACAACGACTACGCCACCACCGACTACCACAGAAATACCTCCACGTAAGTCTAGACTATCAAGATTATCTATGTAACCTTTGTAACAATGTTCTATTAACATTTCGAAATGGGGTGATTTATATCTGATATATTTCTACTGATGGTAGGTCTCTCATATGTAAGAGGCCGTCTGGGTGGGTACCACCGCAATGTCTATTTCTACCGCCAATCAGCAGTGTTCATGCACTATTATGTTTCGGTTTGAAGAACATTGTGGCCAGTGTAACTACTGGACATATTGAGACTTAACATCTTATGTCTCAGGATGACGAGCGCAGTGGAATGCCACACAGTACTTTGTAACTCAAGGTACTGGATGGTGTTGCTACTGTTTATGGGTGGTCGTATCGCTTACCATCAGGCGAATGGCAAGCTCGTCTCGTCATTCAATTCCATAAAAAAAAAAAAACAATAAAATTCTATAGATATTAACTTCCCCTATGGACGCCCTTAATGCATTACAAACATTAGCCTCTGGACATAAACCACCCCAGAGCTCACAATTGACACAGAGGATGCAATCAAATCATTAATTCCATAACGTCCTAATGCATCAGATTGTGGTGTTTAGTCTGTGTACATCGTTAATACATCGTGTTTGCTGTCTTCAACTATTCAAACATAACTGAATGTGGCCTAATCAGAATCAGGAATATCAATTTATTCTATAGATATGTAACTTTATCGAATAAAAATATTGTTGCTATTGATATTTCGCACCTTTAGAACGAAACCAACACAATTCGAAAAAATCTAAAATTGAGCTGTCTTCATAAAATGACTTAAAACGAAGTTCTCAATACAACTATAGTTCAAACATAGCCATATTCAAGCGGGAAAAGGGCCAAACTGTTATATCGGGTCTTTTTTTTATTTTTTATAAAAAAGGGGCCAGTTTTAAGTCATTTTATGACGATAACACAATTTTCGATTGTTTTGAATTGTGTCGTTTTCGTTCTAAAGGTGCGGTTTGTACATCACAATTCTGTAATCTGTATTAATCTGCGCCCTAGAATAAATATACGGAAAGAACTTTGGCAAATTCTTGAATGTTTTTTCATTATGGTATAAAACTCTAAAAAAATATATGCGACGTATTACACGTGTAAAGTTCCTAGAATTTCTCTCAAAGTAATGAATGGATGGAAAATGCCAGTTTAGAAAAGTATTTTACAGTAAGAAGAAAAAGAAAGATTCCTATAGAAATAGTTTCCAAAAGATAAATTGATTTTATCATGCTCGTGCGCTGTTCCGCAGTTAGCCTTGTCATGGCTACCTTCGAAAACATTTATCTATTGATATTCGACGTTATTTTCTCCAGGTTACGTTGTTCCACTGCAACCAGCTGAGCAGAAGTTTTACACACCAGATGTGACTACGTACGGTAAGACCGATATTTCACTTTAAAATTCTTCTAGAAAATTCATGTTGTTCGATACGATTCTTCGGATGCATTATCGTATATTGGTTCTATTTCAGATACGGATTTTGCGTTAATGGGCTTATTTTTATGTTGTCTGTTTTATTTTATATTTAATATCTGTGATGAGTGTTCAGTTAAAATTGAAAACCATTATAAACTTTCATTAGAAGAATTTGAATTAAATAATAGTATATTGTGCAACTATTGCGAGAAGTTGTCGATTGCCCACGAGAGCGAAGTTGAGCGCACGAGCGAAGCGAGTACCAAATTTTCATTGGCACACGCAAATTCGCAAACAAGAAAAAAAAGACAGTCGAAATGTCAATATTTGGGTGCGAGAAGTTTACTTGTCTCACTCAAATCGACATAGTGGGCAATTAGCGTCTTTTCGAACCCAAAAGCATGCGCAAAGATAGTACTTTCCCCGCATGAGTAATAAAAAATATGTAAATGATTTTTGGTACTGAACTCAATTGAATAGTGTTGTCGATCTTCTAGAAAATATAATAATTTCATATATAATTATAATTAACGTCCTGTGAATGTTCGGGATAAAAATCTAATACATAAAAACGTAACTTGAATAAGGTTCCAGTGAATAATATCTCTCCAAATACATAACAGTAAAATGACAAGAGTGGGAGCATTTATGAATAGGTTAAAACTTTACATAGAAAATTAAATAAAAGTAAAAAGCTATTAAAGGAACAAAGGTTAAAATAAATTCACTTGAACATTCCCGCAGTAGTTGGAGAGTAACTCAAAGAAGACATTAAAGTGACACAAACATCCCTTTTCTCGTTCTCTTAACTCCTTCATATAAAAATGCTTTACATTTTCCAACTTATAAGCATCACTTATTCTTTTTTTTATTATAAAAAGCATGAATAATATGAACGTATTAAATTAAAATGGAACAAACCGATTTAATTATCTCAATTGATTTTGAAAGTACAATAACGTAATGGGTTCAATTTATAGGATGAATACCAGAATTGTAATAAGTGAAATCTGGTATTATTGTTTTATTGTAATTATCTCTTTTTTATCTTAAAATAGCTTTTTAACTCACTATCATCATCATATCATCATTCATCATATCATCTGTTATATGCCTTGTATTTAACCGGAATAACTGAATAATATACTGAAAATAAATAATGACTTACAAAAACCACTAATGGAATACTAATATTGGCTTTGAGTATCAAATCACAGTTATTTAGCATGCTCAACGACGACTAAAAACCGCGATTTGACATTTCCGCGAACCGTGAAGGGTTTGGTGTTTTTTGGCAGTAACCACATATCAATGGCCGAGCCAAATGTTACTTAACCACATGATCGCACACCCTCGTCTCTTCAATTGGGGAATGCGACAATTCCTGATTATTTTGTATATAAAGACCCTTTTGTGTATTTTGTTCATTTGGTTGGATTTACGCCGGGGTTGTTGAATATGAAGGATTTACAATCTTGTTTTCGACGTCTGAAGAGTCATTATTTAATAGCGAAGGGTTGTAAGATCATAAGTCTTTTAAATAACATATCACATGATGAATTGTTTCCAATATACATTTTCTGTCTCGTCGAAGTATCAAAGGTCATCACCTAGCAATATTATTCTGTATACAAACTAACAGTTTTATTGTTTGTTCTTTTAGATACAATGCAAAATGTTATCGAGCAATCTGTTTTGGACAATAACTGGCTACCTACAGCGGACTCTGCAGGTTCCAGAAGCCATCAAGCCTTGTCTCTTCCGATTCTCGTCATCATTTCACTTCTGATTCAGCTAAGTAAAATAATAAACTTAAGCTCTAATGTATTACATTCAATTAATTATAGGAATAAAAAGATAAAATTCATCGTCCATTGTGCAAGATGATAAGTTACAAAAGCTTTTTAAAAATCTGTCAATTTAAATTACATTAAGATGTTTATTTGCTACGAGTAAATTAGAACTTTCCAAGTAGAGGCGACAAGTTGAATGTTAACTCGGCCACTTGAATATTTCCGCTGCTCATGTTTGCATAAAATAATTGTGTACCGTCTAAGATTTTAGCGTTACAAATGTATTTCATTATAATGTTTTTAACTTTTCTTACCTGTATACCATAATCAGTATTTGGGTTATGAATATTTATGAAAGAAACAATAACAATATTGTTAATATTCTGTCAAGTCTAATTCTTAAAAAGGTTCTCACCAATTTGAATGAACGGCAACACACTTATTCCACATATTAGTGTGGCTACTTTGGCAGGTTGTCCGACGTCGTAAATCTAAAGGAAATAGTAAAGCAGTTTTTCATTCGGACCTAACGCCTCTGTTTGTGAAGGTCCTTAGGCAATAAAAATGATTAATTTCATTCGCGCAATCTGTAACGAGCCAACTTCGCCGGCTTGTACGAGTGAGAGATAAGTCGGTTAGATTGTATTGTCATCAAAATGGCGATATCTGGATAAAGTAATATTCCAAAGGCATTCATTTATTCTTAGTTATAAGGGTGTATAAAATAACTTCGTGTAAATAAACATTGCTGGTTTAGTATTAAGAAGTAGAGCAAGGTCTATCTTGAATTTAGTGATAAAATGTCAAAGGTTATTATTATTATATCTGAATATGTTACCGATTGGTGCAAAGAATTAAAGTGTACAGAATAATTTTAATTTAACAATATTTAAATTTCACCACATTCTCGTAAACTCGTTTAGTTATGTTCACTGTATTCATGCATAATTAAATTGTCACCTGATTGATATTTGTTTCATTTGATAAAACTGTTTTATAAAACAGTAATAGCTTCCCGTATAATTATTGTATCATCTTGTTTGCAAATTTTATCCGAAGTTCAAGTAATTGTAGATAATGCTCCGTAAATAATTAATTTTATAATTTACATGTTGGAACGTAATTTATTTTAACTACGTATAACATACCTTTTGTGTTTAAACATAATAAAATTGATGTTAATACAGCTGTATTGAATACAAGATACAATGGTAACGAAAAATATGATGATTTCTAAGATAATCGTGACTAGCTCTTAAGTTATGAAAGCACAATATCTATAATGACTTGATGATGACTGTATATTGTAATAACTTAAATTCAAACAGCAATTTCAAATAAAGATATAAAAATGTTTTTAATTTGACAGAGAGGCCGAGTACCTACCTAAATTTTGCGATGTCATTGGATGTAGATAATGTCACGGTGTCCTATTAAGTTTATAGGCTTTATGCGCAAAAGGCATAGAGGATTCTTGACCCAATACCATAGTCCTTAAACGCATGTACAGTCAGAAAAATATATGCTCGACAACCTTAAAGTTCTAAATAGGTCGCTTGCGCGTCGTCTGTCAGCAACATGCAACTTAAAACTAACGTAGACAATAAGAATTATCTACTGTTTCATTTGTACAACTCGGAAAAGATCGCACCTGCTTGATAAAATATGAATAATGGGAGTTTTATCTTGAGAGAGTGTACTAGCACCACATTGGGCGATTGTACAGTAACGAAGGGCCTTACAAGAGAAAATATTTTGTATTTAGAACGATTAATAAGTTGCATTCAAATGCCACTTAAAAGCTGTTAGCAAAATTATAGTTAACAAGGTTTATTCTGATCATCAAATATTTTAACGTTAACACGGCAAAAATACATAACTATATAACCATCTACTCTTAATCTAAAGCATATCAATAAATGTATAAATAAATGTAAATAGTATAATATAAATAGAATAAACCGAGTTTCGCTTTGTAAACTTAGTGAGTTCTCTTCTCTGCAGCTGTCTTCAAATTGTTTTTAATTCGATTAAATTCTTGAACGCGGGGTTTGTTGTCCCGTTGATACTTTTCATTTTCTTATTCCATTTTTATTCTAGTGCTGGTTTGTTCATTGAAAACAGCTTGATTGAAGGATGTACGAATTATGTAAAAAGTATTTATAATGACTTCATAATTTTTAATGCATCAATTATTTACATACTTATTTTTATTTATTAAATATGGCGTGTGACTGTTACGAGCCGATTGTAATAATTAAATTTAATACCACAATTAATTCATCAAATCACAATAACAGTTACTTGTAATTTAATGTTCTAAATAGCACATTTAATTATGCACCACTGCAATTAAATTCCGTGTATGCATTCAAAATTAATTTATGCTTCTACCGTTATAATCTAAACGGTTAATTTATTTTAATATAAGCGTTATTTAGTTTTAGGGGAATGTTATGTAAATATTGCAGGTACTTAGGTATTTAATTAGATAAGATTGATTTATGGACGCCACGAATAACTGTACATATTGATATGAATAAACTGACGGTTTATAAATGATATGGCTTTTATTTTTACTCATTCCTCGTAGTTTCATTCATTTTACCCAATAGTGAAAAAGCAATAATGTTATAACAATTACATACATATACACATACACTCACGCCTTTTATCCCCGAAGGGGTAGGCAGAGGCACAACTAGTGCACCCACTTTTCGCCATGCATATTCCGTCCCATGATGTGATAGGGGGCGAGCCTATCGCCATATCGGGCACAAATGCCAGACTCCGGGCTGATACAGAGTAGAAAAACCCAATATCACTTTGCCCGAGTCGGGCATCGAACCCAAGACCTTGACATTGCAGCCGTACCGTAATACAACTACGCCACCAAGGCAGTTACAATTACTTATAATATTACTAAATACTTTAAAATATGAATACCTCGGTGGCGTAGTTGTATACTGGGGCCTCCGGTATAGTTGCGCCACTGCCTACCCCTTCGGGCATAAAAGGCGTGAGTGTGTGTGTGTGTGTTATAATATTATTGCGTCTTGCACTTCATTATATATTTATTAAATGTATTTTTACACTGAACTCAGAATTTATTCTGGGTTTCATAAACGAAATATGGTAAAATATTACAGCCCCCTTATTCTCTATGACACACGTTATTTACACCGCTCGTAACAAGCGCGTAACGTAACTTACTGACTGGTGGTAGGTCTCTCATATGTAAGAGTCCGTCTGGGTGGGTACTACCGCAATGTCTATTTCTACCGCCAAGCAGCAGTGTGCATTCACTGTTGTGTTTCGGTTTGAAGGACAAGGCTCACTATGTCCTGTAGTTACATTGTAGCCAGTGTAACTACAGGACATAGTGAGACTTAACACCTTATGTCTCAGGATGACGAGCGCAGTGAAATGCCACACAGTACTTTGTAACTCAAGGTGCTGGATGGTGTTGCTACTGTTTATGGATGGTCGTATCGCTTACCATCAGGCGAACGGCATGCTCGTCTCGTCATTCAATGCAATAAAAAAAAAACTAATCGCGTTTATCACTATGGAAATTGGCATACCGAATGCCATTTAACGCTAATTACACGAAGTTAATGCAACGCGGTCGCGTTACAAGTTAACACTATCATAGAGAATAGGGGCAGATCTCGTTCGCAATGTTTATTTTATTATTTATAGCAAGTAAACTGAAATCACCATAACTATTATAATGAATGATACACAATAATAACTACCAAAAAAAACAAAGCTTTGGAAATTCTTTCTGGTCCCAAATTAACTATAAATATTTAGTTTCAGCTATAAAAAAAAACCATTAATTTCGTAAGTTTTTTGAAACTTTCAATCAATACTAATTTGACAATTGTTTCTATGAGTTAATATACAAAAATCATATTAGCCGATATTTTTTTTCTATCGAAACATATTACTTTACTTCATTTAAGTATTTTGTGTATATAACCTCCATTCTTTCTTCTAAATTCATGGTTCCCACAATTTGAAGATAAACATACATGGTACTAACAAGAGTTCCAAAATTTCATTATCGCTTTCACGTGGCTCGGTATTTCAATTAAAACTTCGGACACTTGGATATTCGCGAACCTTCTTTAACATTTCGGCGAACAATATACATCATTAACATAATTTCTTGTACACAATATAACGAGGATAACCCTTGTCACATTATTTATGGCGCCGTCAGCAACGTAACCGAATTTCAGTTAGAAACTATGGAACAATCTATAACAGTATGAACTTGCTAGATATCCTTATCGGCGGTCTTTAAGGCATGTAGGAATTTAGTTATTCCAACATTGAAGTCATAATAGACCCATCAAGTATTCTGAGCTGCACGGTGAATGGCCTTTTGAGGTAAGGTTACCAGTTGGGAGGGAGTCATATCAATAATATTAAGAACTCGGATAATATCTCCTTTATCAAGTCGTTTGTCCACCTTGCAGGTGGAAGTGCGACGCTACACTTGCCAGTACGTCGATAAAAGTCGCAGGAACTCGCTGGATGCAGGCCGCTTTTGACAGGTCTGTCTAGAAATCTTTACGGGAGGTATAGGTCTCCATTGAACATAGGTTCAGCAGTGGGCGTCATGTGACTGATGATGATAAGATCTCCCATGGACGCTAGATAATATTCTATAGCTAAACTGATTAGCCAATATGAAGTAGAGCTTTGCTGTAAATTATTTCATCTACAGAACGAGACTACAGCTTTGGTAAGGGTAACTTATCATTAAGGGAGGAAAAGTTAAGTAAAAGGTTTGCCGTTGAGCCTCGAGCAGGCAGTATGGTTACTGGACTCCCTCCTTCCTGTATTACTCTACATTTTCTAAGGCTCCGAGCCTTCCATGATTGCTTTGGTGCTGGGATGTTCACAGATAGCTATGATAACTTAATTATCAATGAAATTCTCTATTCTTTGCTTGCTTCTTAGTGCATATAAATAATCCGTTTATCCACTATGATACATAATAATAAAAGATGACCAAATCAGTATGAAGTATATTGGGGATTTACATAAATGAGTTTATGGTTAGAAAACCTTATTAGTTAATTACCATACTAAATGAAACGTGTGGGCTCAATCGCAATTAGTTTCAAGTCACCCGAAACTGTACGTTTAATTTAAAACGAATCACTAAATGGGGATTGGACCTTCTTAATTATGTATGTAGATTCATTACTATATTTAAAATGTAAATGGCAACAAAAATGTAAAGAAATTTGCTGCCAATCGTAGGAAATGAATAGTTAAAATCCCACAATTATTAGTGAACAACGAAATTAAAATCTGACACAAGGAAATGAAAAATAGTCTCTATAGTTGAGGATACAAAACATAAATTTAAAAGTACACCGAACGCTGTGCTTGGCTGTCGTGTTTAAAGCGGTAAGCAAGTTTCCCAAAGATACAAGAATTACCGATCTCAAATTCGAATTCATTTCCTAGAAGATCTGCAACGTACTCAGATTTTTTGTTGTATTGTGGCGTATGTCATGAGATGTTTTCGAAAATATTACGTGAAATGGATTATTCATTATGCTGTTAAAAACAGGAGTAGAAGTAAGTTCAATATCTGACATAAACAACATTTAAAAATTACATCCCAACTGTCAAACTTCCCCCTGATATCTCAATTCGACTTACCCACAAATACGGAAAATATCCGAAAGAAAATTTATAATCCGCGACATCGACGTCAACCGTCAGTCCCTGTTTCCTCGAATTCTTTTATTCATAACAGCGTAAGGCTATTACAAAATCCATCAATATAATTAAATTATATTGTCTACTTATACAATACATAATGGGAGTGACTATGTGGCTGCGGACGGTTAATCTGGCTTATAGCGGTATTATCCGGTGCTCTTAACTTTATTATATTATGTTGTTTAATGAATTTCGAGTGATCTGATGATTTGGTAGACTCACCGGTGACAAAAGATTTTTTTTAATTAAGCGTTCTGGATTTTAATCTTATTGCTAAGATTCATGGTCAAAATCATGACAAAACAAGTAGTTTTTTCAGTACAGTTAGTCCAGTGATCAAATTGTTCAAACATCAAGTACTCGGTCATAATCGTGGTTTGTATTCTAATAATTTCCACGCTCAGTATTTTCAAGAGACGAGATTATAACTATTTGGTACATTGTAGACAGTAGTTAGAACATAATATTATTACTGTAGGAGGTAATCATGTAAGCAATCACAAACATTATTACTTCCCTTGATATATATTATGGCGGCCTTAATATGGATCTGCTGCGTCACAAAGGCCACGCAGCTAATGAATTTGGTATACAATTACTTGTAATTGCCTCTGATTACCGTTTGTGCCGACGTGCCGGAACAACGGAGTTAAGGGTCTACGTATGGTTTGAATTCGTAAACATTGAAGGTATGAAGAAAATATAGTCACAAATGTAGAACTAGAAACAAGGACGGATTTGTCCAAAGAAATTGTACTGATTATGGTACAAAACATAGTGCAGGTACAAAATCAATTGAACATGACAAACCAAATCATGCATTAATCTTCGGAGAGTTTAATATAGTATTCCTATAATACAATGAAAAAACAAAATCAAGTAAAAGAACAAAACAATTTACCAACTAGTTCTACCGAGTCAAAAACGTATTCGAATCACGAGCATCTCGTATCAATCCGAGGGTCGTATGCAGAGTAGACAAGTACAAAGCTCCGATGTTATCGCTCACCTCCACATACACTAGTAACTAATGCTATATGCGTGGCGTTGCCTTCCACAAGATTAACATTTATTAGCACTACTCTCAGCCTTGATGTATTTCAATTGTATTGTTATGTCCTTCAGATTTAGGCGTATTATAGGTCAGTAGGCTAAGGCTACCAATTTCGAGGCATTTGTTTTTTTTATTTTTTATTGCATGATAATGACGAGGTGAGTGTGCCGTTCGCCTGATGGTAAGCGATACCACCCATAAACATTAACACCATTCAGTACCTTGGGTCAAAAAGGACTGTGGGGCATTCCACTGCGCTCGTCATCCTGAGACATAAGATGTTAAGTCTCATTATATCCAGTAGTTACACTGGCTACAATGTCCTTCAATCCGAAACACAACAGTGCATGCACACTGCTGCTTGGCGGTAGAAATAGGCATTGCGGTGGTACCCACCCAGACGGACTCTTACATATGAGAGACCTACCACCACGTGTATTCAATTTACGTTTTAGAATGGACTAGTTGCTATTAAAATGTGTTAGCAGTGAAATTTTAAGTGGTAAGACGAGTTCTTTGTTGGAACTGAGCGAGTAATTGCATGATAATTTGAGAGTCTTCTTGGATTATTGCTGACGTCATTCTGTTAAATGTCAATAGAATCTGGCATGACTACAGTGCTGAAGTATCGGGTTCGATCCCCAAAGATCGACAAAGTGACATTAGGTTTTATTACCCAGTATCAGCCCGGAGTCTGGAATTTGTGCCCGATATGGCAATAGGCTCGCCCCCTACCACATCAAGGGACTGAATACGCACGGCGAAAAGTGGGTGCACTAGTTGCGCCTCTGCCTACCCCTTCGGGCATAAAAGGCGTGAGTATGTATGTGTGTAAAACGAATATAGTAAGAAGTGATACATAAGGAATAACTTTTTCATCTTCATTCAATATCCTTGTAAAATAATTTGCTTATATTACCTAAACAAGAATAGCAGTCAAGTACAACATTAAGTACCGCATCATACATCATTTGGTTTCAAATGAAACAATTTGTATTGGAATGAAAGCATCCAAACAAATTGGACCTGATTGTACCCTTCACATCGATGTAATGAAAAGAGATCTCCTAATTGAATGGCTGGATAATCAGCAGGGCAAATCAATTGGCAAGGCTGTGCGTATACTAGGATTTAATGTAGGGATGGTATACATCAGTATACTCTTCTTAACCCCCTACAAAAAAGCGGGGTGTTATAAGTTTAGCGTGTGTATCTGTGTATCTGTATGTCTGTCTGTGGCATCGTAGCTCTCAAACGAATGGACCAATCTGGCCGCGGTTTTTTTTGTTTGAAAGCTGATATGATCGCGATGGTTCTTAGCTATAATTTATGAAGATCTGTTCAGGCGTTTGAAGATTATCAGCTCATTTCCAATTTAAAAAGCCCGATTGAATTTAAATTTGGTGTACTGTGACTTCGGCAATATTTTTAAACATGAGCTGATGCTGCAGCATTAAGTGGTCTGCGGGATACCCAGCTCCTTAGCAACTTATAGCAGATATGGCGTGTTTGGGCTTATAAGGATGGTCTCATCAAGTAGGTGTTAGATAGTTGATTATCAAGACCCTATGATGGAGAATAAAGTAATTTAAAAAGTTTGAAATAAAAATTATATTAATATTTAAAAAACCCCCGACACAAAAAATCTCTAAAAAGTAAAATAATAAAAGTGTGTCTTTTAAGTACCTAGTAATATTTTGACCCAAGCGTCCTCACGTCGGGGGACCGAATTCCGGACCAGGGAGACGAAAATACTTCTTTAGAGGTCCCCCGTCGCGACGAAGCTTGTCTCAAAATATTACTAGGTACTTAAACGACAAATACACTTTTATTATTTTACTTTACATACGCAGTGAGAAGCTTTAAATTACATACCTATTGAAATGGATTTATGCACTAAATTTTTGTTGTATATTGATAGTATTAGATATTGCTATTTTAAATAGACAATTTCAAGAGTATGTCCATTTTCACCACATGCTGATAAAGTTCCTGATAGCCCATTCGGAACTTATCCGCCATATAAACTACGTTTGGTTTCAAAGGTCTCGAATAGAAATATCTGGCAGAAAGTCACCAGTAATGTGTCAAATTTATTTGTTAGACAGCGTTATATCTGTGATTGTTATCTGGAACTTTATCAATAACTGGTGGAACTGGCCGTAACAGCTTTTATTGTTTATAACATGTAAATCAAAAGAGAGTAGTGTCTCATGATAGTTGGATACGAGGAAACTTCTAATGAAGTTGTGCGGTTTTGGCTAGCTACACGTGAGATAAGACTTCGATTCGTAGTAATGTGGACGTATTACTTTGTGATAATTTGGTAAAGGTGCAATCCATCGGATAGCTCAGAGCTAACAGGCAACGGAACTGGAGTAAGATGTGTGATTATGTTAATATTTTTACCCGACTACGGCGAGGCAGGGTAATGATTTTAACACCCTTTGTATTTATGTATGTATGTATATATTTATACTACTTATTTTTATTTGTGTGTCCTATCTTTTTGGCCGGGCTGAAGATTGTCCCAATTGGCATAACTAAGGGTACTGAACAACAAGGTGAGAGAGGTAACTTTAAGAGTTCAACCCAGCTAAAATGGTTGCGCCTAGCTACCTATAAGATCTAGCAGCTCCGTCCGCGTGAAAAAGTTTTTCCGGGATGAAAGTCCCGCTTTATATTTTCCCGGGATAAAAAGTAGTCTATTTCAGGCTCTAGACTATCTGTGTACCAAATTTAATTTAAATCGGTTCAGTAGTTTTGGCGTGAAAGCGCGACAGACAGACAGACAGAGTTACTTTCGCATTTATAACATTAGTAAGGATTAATTATTATTTATTCCGTCGTCTCAATGCAAAAGTCATCAACAAAACCATAACAAAAACAGCACCTGAAAATGTGTCACCATTTCACACTCCAATCTCGAAATATCGAACGGGGCAAATGGACGCGACCACAAGTATGCTCCAGATAATTTGGAGCGTTGGCGGCCGAAAATATCTAACAGTACAGTGCGTTGGGAGAAGATACGTGTCGATAATGCTTAGCGAAGCGATGAATGAAACATTCGTGCGGTGGACAGATTTTACTGAATAACTGCCATTCGTAGTTTACTATGTACCAGATTTATTGATCATGGCTATTTAGAAAACGTTATGTAACGCTGGTTAGTATCGTATAAATCGAGGAATTTAAATATGGAATCTTAAAATGAATAAAAAATTTTTTTCACGCACACATTTCACGCCTTTTATCACCGAAGGGGTAGGCAGAGACGCAAATACCTGTCTGACAGGGACGTTGTGTATCCGGGCGTCGACGGGTGGCACCGAAGAGCGATGTCGTGCGGTGTTCCACAGGGCTCGGTTTTGGGCCCTCTCCTGTGGAACATCGGATACGACTGGGTGCTCCGTGGTGCAAATCTCTGGGACGTCGGCGTGACGTGCTACGCCGACGACACATTGGTCACAGCGACCGCCAGGACGTTCCGGGACGCCGCCACCTTGGCGGCGGTGGGCACCGGCCAAGTAGTAAGTCGGATTCGACGGTTGGGTTTAAAGGTGGCCCTCGAGAAAACCGAGGCCATTTGTTTCCACGGGCCTCGGAGAGGGCCACCGGCCGGTGCCCACATCGTGGTTGAGGGGGTGCGGATTCCCATCGGCAAAGATATGAAATATCTAGGCTTAGTCTTAGATAGCCGATGGAAATTCCGCGCCCATTTCAAGAAACTGGGGACGAAACTGTCTCGGGCAGCGGGCGCTCTTTCCAGCCTGCTGCCCAACCTGGAAGGTCCTGGCATCCCTTGCCGGAGATTATATCACGGAGTCGTGCGGTCCATGGCCCTCTATGGCAGCCCCGTTTGGGCTGACTCCCTGAACCGCCCCTGCATCGCCCTCCTGCGCACTCCGCAGAGAGCTTTGGCGCAGCGGGCGATCAGGGCGTACCGCACGGTCTCTTTCGAGGCGGCTTGTTTGTTGGCCGGATTCCTGCCCTGGGATCTGGACGCCAAATCCCTCTCCGATGTCTTTCATTGGCGGGAGGAGGCGTCCAGTCGCGGGCAACATCCGGCCCTGAAGGAGGTGGAGGCCATGAGAGCCTCCCTACGGCGAGCCGCCGTGGAGGAGTGGCGTCTCAGGCTGGAGGCCCCGACAGCGGGGCTCAGGGTCGTCGCGGCAGTGCGTCCTGTCTTTGCCGAATGGCTGGACAGGCGCCACGGTGCGGCAACGTTTCGCCTGTCGCAGGTGCTCACCGGGCATGGCTGCTTCGGTGAGTTCTTGTGGCGGGTAGTGCGGAAGGAGGTGTCGGCCGTGTGTCACCACTGTGACAACTGCCCGCTGGATACGGCCCAGCATACGTTAGAGTTTTGCCCAGCCTGGGATGAGGAGCGCAGCGCTCTCAGAGCAGTCGTCGGAGGAGACCTCTCGCTGCCGGCCGTGGTCGCTTCCATGGTCGACAGCCGGAGGTCCTGGCGTGCGGTGGCACACTTCTGTGAGGTGGTCCTCTCGCGGAAGGAGAGTGCCGAGAGGGATCGGAGGCGCGGAGATCCCTCCCGCCGCCAGACGAGACGTAGGAGGCGCCGGGTGGACGACTGACCGGCGTCTTCCGCCCTGTGGATTGGGGGCGTTTGGAGAATTCTACCACGGTATCCCCTGCCTGTCGTAAAAGGCGACTAATAAGGGCCACCGGGGGTCGCAGGCGGGCGGCAGGGGGCTGTCCGTCTTTCACTTTTGTGTTCTATTAGCACATTGTAGCGATCCCTGTGATGGACGGCAGCGTGGCTGGTAGGCCTCACGCTGCCATTGACGCCGAGGGCGTCCTTCGGTGCGTGGGGGCTCCTGAGCCCCCCCACAACAGGAGACGGACCGCACTAGGCGGCAACGCGCAGAGGCGGCTGCGGACGACAACTTAGACACTCCCGTCAGAGGAAGCCCGCAGCCGTCCCTAATGCGCCGAAGATGGCCACCGCGGAGTTTTGGTTGGTATGCCGTGCGTTATACATAGGTTAGGGACTCGGCCCGGCGGTCGCCCGATGGTTACATCTCTCCGGGTGGCTCAACGCCGGGACGTAAGGCACGGTGAACCCAACATAACCGCTCAGTCGCCCCCCTTGAAGGCTGGGCGGTAGTAATAAGTCACTTTCTCCGCGAAAACAAAAAAAAAAAAAAAAAAAAAAAAAAAAAAAGGCAGAGACGCAAATAGTGCACACACTTTTCGCCGTTATACCGTCCCATGATGTGATGGGGGGCGAGCCTATCGCCATATCGGGCACAAATTCCAGAATCCAGGCTGATACTGAATAGAAAAACTCAATATCACTTTGCCCGACCCGGGGATCGAACCCGAGGCCTCAGCATTGTAGTCGTACCGTAATACAACTACGCAACCGAGATATTGTTTTATATAAAATAAAATTAAGTTCGTTTTGGATGTGTTCGCGCATGGTTTATTCAATTGAATTCTAACTTTTAACAGTTGTATGCCGCACCACAACTGTTATATTTCTGGATGATCATCACCTTAGGATGCCACGGTATTCTGAGTGCATTTGATCTCCATGGATTGTTTGACATAAATTGGTACTTATCACTAACACTGGAACATTCTTACTACAAATTAGAATTTAGCATTATTTTGGATCGCTTATTTCACCTCTCAAACAGTCAAAGAAACAAATGACACATTAATTCGTAATTACCGGCATTATAAGACCTAACTTATTATGTCACGGGGTGACGAGCGCAGTGGAGTGCCACGTAGTGTTTTGTAATTCAATTTTTTGTATGGTGATGCTACTGTTTATGGGCAGTCGTGTTACTTACCATCAGGCGAGCGGTAAAAAACGGTATAATTTTGACAACAACGTTTGATGTTTGAAATTCTACTTTAAATCCTATACCACTCATATATCAGATCATATGTCCGCTTTGAGATATGGTCCAAACCGCAACACCGGTCACCGCGTGCGGTTTGGCTGACAGATGGTTTTTAGTGGTTTGTACATTTCTTTAACGATTAAGGATTGGAATGATGACGATTGATGCTATCTTTAAAGGCATTCCTGTTTTATAGAAGAAATCAAACGAGCTGTCGAATAATGATTAGTAGTTACTGTCTATGAACAATTTCATAGGAATTGTGGATGCCAACTCCGGAGAGCATGCTATCAAAGCTTAGAATAATGTACAGTCAGCCACATAAGTAGCTGAACAAATTCAAAATTTCAAATCGCCTTCAAACTTTTGCGTCTGTATCAATAGTCGCTTTTTCTTCACTAAAATACACTTCACAGGTTTAACTTTATTTTAGATAAAGTGTAGAAGCGTTTTCATTTTTTTTATTTGTTTAACTACTTTTGTGGATGACTGTACACAGATAGTATTCTCATTTTAACGTAATACTGAATAGTGCTATATACCTTATCGGACCGGAAGACTTCAATAGTTTAGAAGGGCATTTAACGTTGACGTCACATAGATTGACATAATATACGCTTTTTTTACTTTTAGTGCAAATTCAATTGCGACCCAATAACAATCACAATTAAGCAAAAATTCGCGCACAATTCCTTATCAGGCGTCACGCGTTATAAACGGCAGACCACTCGCTTCACCTTAAATAAATAACGAGTGCCACCGACCCTGCTCAACCTCCCAAACAAATAGAACAATTATCCATCCCTTTGTGGTGGACGTGTATTTATTATTGACGTGTAAAGGCCCACGTGTCCAAAAACAAAGTTCGAAAAGTTTATGTTTTAGAGGCGATATTGGCGTGTCGCTTGATTAATTTTGCGAGCTCTGCGTGTCGACGTGGAAAGTTTTGTCTAATTAACACAAGTGTTTTATGGGTATATATACCTCACAAATAAGTTGGATAATACACTCATACCTATTGTTATTAAGGTCTATTTTAAGCATGCAGGTGACATCATATTAAATATGTAGTATATTGACGATAGTGATTAGTGATTTTTTAATATTTATTTTCAAAAATATTAATGTGAACAATTTAAAGAATTATAAAACTTAAAATATAACATAATTTTATCACACAGAGACAATATTATGTTTCATGAGTGCCAGTTGGCAAGAAACGGCCGGATGTTTAAAAAATACTAATCAGTTTGTTTATTGAAAATGCTCTATGTAAAATATAAAGTACGTATTTTAAAATTAAAATGAATTACAGGTTTTTTTTTTATTTGGGCAAGGTTAAGTGACCCCACTGTACCCGACGGTAAGCGGAGAGAGGTCGAGTGTCGACAGTCGACTGACGAGCGATGATTATCCCTCGTCAGTCGATACAATTATGCCCACCTGTTCGATCCGGATATACACAGGCTGATCCCGGAACGCGGCACAGATACCGCATACGTGGGCTTTATGGTGGGTTTTAACAACTTATGTTCGGAGGTCACTATCCAGGCGGATATAAAATATATCCTACCACCAGCAAATAGTCTCAAAATGTTCAGTAATTAGACTAACTACTTCATCAACTTAAGCGATAGTCTCAAAATGGTCAGCAATTGGACTAACTACTCCATCAACTTACGTGATAGTCTCAAAATGGTCAGTAATTGGCCTAACTACTTCATCAACTTAAGCGATAGTCTCAAAATGGTCAGTAATTGGACTAACTACTTCATCAACTTACGCGATAGTCTCAGAATGGTCAGTAATTGGACTACTTCATCAACTTAAGCGAAACGCAACAATGCACACTGCTAAAATAAACAAAACAGAGATCCTAAACTCTACGAAATTTCGTATTCGAGAGACCAAACACTTTTAAACTTTAATCCTTGCACCAATTCTTTTCTAAACTGACTAATAAATTATTTAAAATAACGAGAAAAACAGATTCGAAATTCGAATAGGAATTGACTAAAATTCATTTAACGTATTTTTTATTTTCCATTAACAGAATTCCTGGTTCATTACTTTTATTTTTATACACGAAGAAAATATCGTTCGCGAAGATTGCTCGAGTAACTGTACCTAAGTTTTTTCAATCAAAATCTCCAGAGTGTTATGATATTGAAATAAAAAAACTTCTAGAACGTTGAGGGGAGTGATTGAAAATGTAATGCTAATATGGATCTGAAAGTAACTTTGTAATATCGGAAAGGCGGATATTTTATCTTTGGGGTGTATTTTTATTTGAATTTTCCGAACTAGCTTAAGATGAGCGTGATGGTGAAAGGCCTAAACCCTCTCAATAATACAAAAGGCCCGTACCCATTAGTGGGTTAAAATATAAGGCCTATATTCTAAGTATCGTGCATTCTTATTTCTTTCTAAAATAAGGGAATTTGCTTTATTTAATAAAACACATTTTGTACATGTTTTCTGTATCTCTAACCAGCGATCCGCCAATTGTGTTTTTACATCCAAAATCTTCTGAATATTATTCAGTATTCGGCCGAAAAGCACAAAAACCCCCTAGAAAGTTAATCTCGCCGGCTATATTTGTAGTAATTCAGAAAATGTCTTTATTGCTCGTTTAATATCACAGTTATTGCGAACGGGCGAAAAGCGGTGTACGATGAACGGAATACAATATTCTTTATTATATCAAACCAAATAACGTAATGTACTAACAACAAAAATTAATTTCGCCTTACATTCAATTAAATTTGAGTACCTACTCTTTGTAAACGCTCTGGGTGTTTACAGCTGGCTTTCTCGCGTTTCGGTACTTACTCTGGGTTCTGCGGGATTATGTAACAGGAAAAAAAAGTTTGTTAGAGTATTCCTCACGCGCCCGTACATAATTTAGCTCGGTTCGCTAGCGCAAATTTCATTTTTTTATAAATCAACTAGGACCGGTGTAACGGTCAATCTGTTACTGGGATGAAACATTTTCAAAGCCAGACTACAAATAATAAGAACATGAGTATGTTTTTCTAGTGTCTCCGTCCAATAACGACAAACAAAGACTTTTATTTTTTAACTTTTTAGAGGCTTTTTGGGGTTTATTTTAGTTTTAATTTATTTTTTATTTCAAACTTTTTAAATTACCATGTTCTCCATCATGGGGCCTTGATAATCAACTATCTACCACCTACTCATTGAGACCACTCTTATGAGCTCACATATGCTATAAGTTGTTAAAGAGATGGGTATCTAGCAGATAACTTGATGCTACAGCATCAGCTCAAGGTTAACATGTCTTTAAAACATTGCCGAAGTCACAGTACACCAAATTTTAAATCAATCGGAGTTGTGAAAGTTAGAAATGAGCTGATAATCTTCAAACGCCTAAACAGATCATCATAAATTATAGCCAAGAACCATCTCGATCACATCAGCTTACAAACAAAAAAAAAACCGCTTCGAAATCGGCCTTTTCATTTGAGAGCTACGATGCAACAGAAAGACATACAGATACACAAATACACAGATACACAGACATACAGACACACACCCCTCTTTTTTATCGGGGGTTAAAAGTAAACATTAGGATATTAAATGTATTTTGATCTAGGTTCATGCAAACCGCTATCTAATAATTAAAGTTTGCGGTTATTAGCCACATTTAGTGAACCGACAGACAAATGATATTGAGCGTATTATAAATTCAGTCCAGGCTGTCATTATGCCCTAACAATTGTTCCAATTATTGTACATTGATTATATTCTAATCCACTGTGTTTGATCTATATATTTTTTCATATCTCCGTTTGATATGTGTTCGATTATGAAATGATAAAGGTTTTTCTTCATCATTAAAGCGACAGATAATTGATAAAGAATCGTCAGGAAATATTCTATACCGGAAATCTTTACAAGACTTTCGAAGATATTTGAATTCTAGCGAGCCGCGCGTGGCCAGCGTGGTGAACCGGCTGGTATCGTTTATTTTAAAATGCTTTTATTTTCCTTGTTTGAATAAACTAACCTTTATTCCAAGTCTATTTTCCAGAAATTTGCAGAGCATATAATTCTTCCATGAAAATTTCACGTAAAGACAGGCCAGTCGAAAAACACAACTCCACTCAGCAATAGATTATGTTACAAGTACACGGTAAATTTCATTACTAAGAAAATGTACGTATAAAGTATTTGGCTAGAAATTGCAAAACCACGTAAACCGACGGCAAAGCTATAAGTAACCGGGCACACTTGCTCAAGACCAGCAAAATTTACTTCTCGCTTTATTAGAAAACACATTCCTTAGGGGGAAAGTAGTTTTTATTAAAACACTGGGTTTTCCTCGCGGTTTCGCCCGCGTGAAACGCCTTACCAGTTACAATAGTCCCAACACACAATACGACGCCAGCGCCATCTACTTAAAGAATGAGATTTAAAATATCCATTATTTCCCATGGGAGAAAATTACCGAGAAAAAGTATCCTTTATTCTGTCCTGTTAATACAGGAAATGATCTACCCGAGTGCCAAATTTCATCCAAATCCGTTTAGTTCTTTCTGCGTTTACTTCAAATAAACATACAAAGATCCCAACATTTTCACACACTTTCGCATTTATAATATTAGTAATATAGGAAGGAAGACTAAGTAATAGTACTAGTAAGATTACATTTTGGCGAAGACGGAGTTTTTATTACAGTGTATTAACGACAAATTAGAAACAGTTCCCACATAACATACAATTATTTGTACAAATAACCGCTAAATAATAAAAGGACCAAGTAATGACATTAAATTCACTAGACGCTCCATATAAAATTTACTTTTCTAGCAACTTACAATTTTCTACATAGTTGGTAGGAGCCGTGGTTCTAAATTAATAGGATTGCGGGCTCGTGCGTTAAATATGTAAGACAGTTTGTAATAACAATAAATTGTTGAGTGCAATAATAGAGGAAGTAAATCTTAAAGAACAAATGTTTTAATTAGTGTTTTAACTAAGATTTATTTAATTTCTTACTTACTTTGGTCAAGCATTTTTTTTGTCACGATTATAATTATTTAGATCAATTACAGATTTTTTTAGTAAGACTCATAATTTACATTGAGCCGTCATAGCTAAATTGTTAGGCTATGGATGTTATTTTTCTTAAATTATACTTGGACGGTCTGCCTCGTTAGCGTATTTGTATTACGGTACGACTGCAGTGCTTAAGTTTCGGGTACGATCCTCGGGTTGGCCAAACTGATATTGGGTTTTCTACTAAGTATCAGCTCGGTGTCTGGGATTTGTGCCCGATTTGGCGAAAGGCTTGCATCACATTGGGACGGAATACGCACAGCGAAAAGTGGGTGCCCTGGTTACTCCTCTGCCTACCCCTTCGGGGAAAAAAAAGGCGTGAGTATGTGTAGACGGACTACAATTTGTCAATTGCTTTCTGTCATAAGGATGGAGAACAATCCACATACATTTAGTAATTTTAGCCGGCATAGTTATAACTTATAATCAATGAGAATCACAATTTCATTTATATTTCTAGACTTACACTCACAAGTAAGTATGTAAGTATGTGTATGTATGTCATGGTGTGTAATGATCAGCCCTATGTTTTTTGGTAGTCTAAGCTTAAGAGAAGTATGGAACTTTTATGTTATTAGAATACATGCATACGTAAAATATTGTGTAACTAATTTGTCTCTCGTCTCAATGGACAGGGAAGATTAAAATGAAGTCACAATGTTCCAGTAATCCGACATTCGGACGCTATTCCTTTTTGTACTGGTAGTCTGATTAAAACTGAGGCCCTAAAATTCTCTCCTACTGCTCCCATCTCTCTAAAATAACACGATAACCTAGTTGAGAATGGAACGGACTGCTAAGACAAAGGTCTGCAGGTTCAAAACCCAAGAGACACACACACCTCTGACTTTTGGAAGTTACGTGTGCATTTTCAACACTAATAATTATCTTTCGCAAATGTGATGTAAAACATGTTGAGTAAACCTATATATCTAAGAATTTTCCATAAAAATTTCCAACGTATGCGAAGACTGCCCAGTGTTTTGTCTGCCCGTGTTAAGTGGTAAACATGATAATTTCTTATTTATGACAGACGTATAACAACGTTTATTAAGTACTAGATATAGCTCGCGATTCCGCGCGCATGATAATATTTATCCGGGATAAATGTCCTATATATTTTCCAGACTGCCTCGGTGGCGTAGTTGTATTACGGTACGACTGCAAGGCTGAGGTCTCGGGTTCGATCCCCGGGTCGGGCAAAGTGATATTGGATTTTTCTATTCAGTATCAGCCCGGAGTCTGGAATTTGTGCCCGATATGGCGATAGGCTCGCCCCCTATCACATCATGGGACGGAATACGCTTAGCGAAAAGTGGGTGCACTAGTTGCGCCTCTGCCTACCCCTTCGGGGATAAAAGGCGTGAGCATGCGTATATTTTCCTGGGATGAAAAGTAGCCTTCGTCCTTCCCAAAGTCTCTAACCACGTCTGTACCAAATTTAATCGAAATCAGTTCATTGGTTCAGCCGTGAAAGCGTAACAGACAGGCAGAGTTACTTTTGCATTTATAATATACGTATGGATAGTCCTGACTCGTCTGCCATTCTACCTAAAAAAATATAACGTCAATTCTAAGTAGGAGAACGATACGTGTGAACGATATCACAAATGAGAAATGTTGTTGTTTTAATTTAAGTCTAATTTCTCAAAACCTGTCAAAAGCTGTTCATTGTGAATGAAACAAAGACATTGGATGCGAAAAGAAACATTTACGGCTTTACTTTGAATGTTTTGACAATTAAATTCCAGCTGCTCGCTGAAGTGAATGAAGTTTTATTTAATTAAGCCAATAGATTTTCAATTAAGGTTTTCTATAGAAACAATGATAGAGAAAAATACGGTATTTTTCGTTAGTTACTTTGTTATTTATTTTTGGACTCAGAATCGCAGTCAGGTAATTATGATTCTGTCATTCGAATTCGCAAACTTAAATGTCCTTTCATGTTTATTATTTGACGTAAAAATGTTCACTTGAATTGTTTTGACGTAGTTTTGCTTATTAATAATTAATATAAGCGCACACATATATCTCCGAACGGGTAGGTAGAAACGAAAGTATTGCAGTTACGTAGAGAATTTCAGTAGCATAATGTAAAGGGTGTTTGTTCCCATCTGCATATCGTGAAATCACTTGGGGCTTAAGCTTATGAATGACCTTACTGGTTTGATCCTCTCCACTGCAATTGTATTATTACATGTAATTAAATTTATGGTAGAAGGGGTACGGGTCTTTTTTTTTTTATTGCATTGAATGACGAGACGAGCATGCCGTCCGCCTGATGGTAAGCGATACGACCACCCATAAACAGTAGCAACACCATCCAGCACCTTGACTTACAAAGTACTGTGTGGCTATTACTTTAAATAACAGCACTTGCTTGAAGACCCTACTAATTCTAACTTAACAATCTTTGAAATTGTAGGACGGCTTTTGTCCTAGAATGGGACAGGAATGTAAAAAGCTGTTCTACAATAAAGTATAATCTTATCTTACCATACCACCACCACCATACCAGCCCTGCCCACTTATAAACTGCCCACTGCTGAGCACGGGCCTCCTCCAAAACTGAGAGAGTTTAGGCCTTAGTCCACCACGCTGACCTAGTGCGCGTTGGCGGACTTCACATACCTTAGAAATTCAGAGAACTTCTCAGGTATGCAGGTTTCCTCACGATGTTTTCCTTCACCGTTAAAGCGAGCGATAATTCACAAAGAATATACACATAACTTTTTATAAAAGTCAGAGGTGTGTGCCCTTGGGTTTTGAACCTGCGGACATTCGTCTCGGCAGTCCGTTCAACTCCCAACTAGGCTATCGCCGCCATATAATCTTATCTTACTAATATTATAAATGCGAAAGTTTATGAATATGTTTGTATGTTTGTTACTCAGAAACAGCCTAACGGATTTGGATGAAATTTGGCACACGTGTAGAACATGTCTCTTTATCCCGACAACTTGCTCCCATTGGAAATATTGGATATTTTAATCGCATTCTTCAAGCATATGGCGCTGGTGTCGTACTGTGTTTTTTTAGCGGGAAAGGCTTCCCACGCGGGCCTAGCCACGAGCTACACCTCGTGAATGATAATATTGTGTATAAGTAGACATGCCCAGTAGTCAGCAGCTCGGCTGTGCCCTCAGCATTGCTTACAGTCCATGGGAGGAGGGCGCCGCTTACCTTTAGGCAGACCGCTTGCCCAATAACGCATGTGACGCATTTTAATATTCAACTAGAGTCAATCTTCAATAGACTAATCGGAACCAAAGCATCAGCACATCTCTCCTTGGTCTTGAATTTATTTATTTTTTGCTGCTTCTAAATGACGAGATGAGCATGCCGCTCGCCTGATGGTATGCAATACGACCGCCTATAACCAGTAGCACCACCATTCAATTTTTTTAATTACAAAGTATTGGGTGGCACTCCATTGCGCTCGTCACCCAGAGACATTAGATATTAAGCATTATAATCACAATAATATAAGTCTATGAGCGCATAATCATAATCATAAAACAAAACCATACAGCTCAAGGAAATACAACAGATAAAAATACTTCCTACAGTCGTGTGTGGAGGAATTCAATATCATTCAGTCGGGAAGTTTTTGCACGAGCCAGATGCATGTGATGAACGACCGGCCTCCATTGCGTGGAACTGTCACTTCAGTTCGCTCATTTCTTACTGGGTCCTTGACTACCCTACGATTTGTTGGGTTTTTCCTTACTTTGGATTTGATTTAATTTATCAGATGAAAGTTATTCATTCAAGTTATAACCGGATTCTATATAAAACTGAAGAATTAAACAGTTTTAATCAAGAAAATGATAATATTATTATATTTGCTTAATTTGTTAATTCTTTACTTTAAATCTCATGAATACCCATTGTCTGATAGTTATTGAAAAGTCAGCCACATATTATTTTAGATCAAATTCATTTTTTATATTAATAATAAATTCTTGGTTTCTTGAGTTTACGCGAATGTAAGACTGGATTGCAAAGATTTTGCGGATTTCTTGTGATTTTAGTTTTAACTTCCGACGTTTCAATGGCTTTTCAACCTTTATTATCACAGAGCATCCGCCCTGTGACAATATAGGCAGAGACATGATTTATTCCACGTTGCCTCTTTCCGATTTCTCTCTAAATCTATGTTTTGATGATGATGATGTCCTCCTTGACGTATCCGTCAACGGCGAACCTTGTCACCTCCGGAGATGCGATCGGAGATGGCTGGCAAATCCAAATTTGGTTTTAAAGACTCTGTTGCAGGGCGCACAGTGCAACTGGCCGAGAGAATTGTAGGTGTAATTATAGGAAGGCTTAGGACGGTTCTTTTTAAGTAGGCGTTTTGCATCGAGATCTTCAAGCCGTTTTTCTTCAAAAGTTCCAACCGCCTTAGCAACAGAGTTACGCCAGACACTTCTCTGTTCTGCAAGCTCTTCCCATTGTGTAGTTGTGATGTTACATGAGGTTAAATGTCGCTTGAGCACATCTTTGTAGCGCAAAAACTGCCCTCCAGGTCTACGCTTTCCCTCCTTCAACTGCGAATAAAACACAGATTTTGGCAGCCTTGAGTCGTTCATACGTACAAGATGACCACACCACCCAAGCTGACTCTTAATCAACATTGACTCTATGCCACTTAGCTTGGTACGGTGTAAGACTTCCGAGTTTGGTATTCGGTCCTGCCACTTGATGCGCAGAATTGAACGCAGACATTTCATGTGGAATGTATCGAGTCGCCTAATGTCGCCCTTATAGAGACACCAAGTCTCAGTGGCATAGAGCAGGATGGGAATTATGATTGCACTATACACTGCGATCTTAGTTTGTAATTGTAAATCGTGTGAGTCCCAAACACGTTTCCGTAGTTTCCCGAAAGATGCTGCTGCTTTTGCAATTCGAAAGGAAATTTCGGTTTCCAGCCGGTTGTCACTGCGAATATAGCTACCCAAGTACCGAAATGAAGATACTTCCTCGAGAGCCTTGCCGTCTAGAAAAATGGGCATGAGGTCAGCCGTAGCACCACGGGTAGGCTGTTTTAGGACTTGCGTTTTGGAGATGCTTATAACCAGGCCAAACTTACGGCATGACTCATCTAAGTGGTCCAAAAAGCGCTGCAAGTTGCAAACATCGTCCGCCATTAGACATATATCGTCAGCATAGAGTACGTCTAAAATAGTTCTGCTATGAACCATGCGTTTAGAGCTGAAGCGTGACAAATCAAAAACACTCTTGTCTGATCTAACATCCAGCTGAATTTGGCCGGTGCAACCAGTATAAGAGTCTCTCAATACAGCAGCAAAATAAATGGCAAAGAGAGTAGGAGCCATTACACATCCTTGTTTCACGCCGCAAGTCACGGGAAATTCTTCGGTGAAGTCGTTTTCGTGCAGAACTCTAGCCATCATACCGTCGTGAAATTGACTCACAAGTCTAACGAACTTTGTGGGACACCCGACTTTCTCCAGAATAGTCCATAGAGCAGATCTTGGTACTCGGTCAAATGCTTTCTCCAAGTCGACAAAACACATATATAGAGCACGTTGTTGTTCAAGACTTTTTTCTTGCAATTGTTTTACAACGAATATGGCGTCCACCGTGCCTCTGCCTGGTCTAAACCCACACTGGCTTTCAGGCAAAATCTGTTCTGCCAGCTGTCCCAGCCGACGATTCAGAATGTGGGCTAAAACCTTACCAGCCGCACTAAGTAGAGCAATACCTCTGTAGGACCCACAGTCGGAGGAGTCACCTTTGCCTTTATAAAGTTTGCAAATTGAGGCATCTTTCCAGCTCTGAGGTATAATGCCTGAGTCCCATATTCGTAAAACGAGCACAAATAGGCTTTTTTGAACAGTAAGTCCACCATACTTATAAAGTTCAGCGGGTAGGCTGTCTGATCCCGAAGCTTTGCCATTTTTGAGCCGAGTAATAGCTCTTAAAAACTCGTCAAAAGACGGCGGATTGTTAAGCTCAGTAGATGTAGGGAGGGCCTCAAGAGAGTTGATGTGGTCAAGATCCGCACTGTGACTAGATGGGTTTAGGACGTCACTGAAATGTTCAACCCAGCGGTCTAGTACCTCGCTGTGTTCCATCAGCCGCCTCGATTTGTCACGAGAGAAAATCGGTGAAGTCTTCTTAAGCTGGGGACCGAATATGGACTTTAGGCACTCAAAGAACATGCCCGATTGCTTAGTGTTAGCAAGATGTTGCAACTCAAGCGCCCTTGCCTTCCACCATCTGTTTTTCAGTTCGCGTACTTTTGATTGGAGCTTACGCTGAAGAGTCTTTCTTTGCTGGGCACTTGAAGATTTTTGTAGTAGGCATCTAAAGTCACCGACGAGCTTCATGATTTCAGCATCAGAGTCGTCAAACCAGTCTTGGTTCTTCTTCTCCGGCTTCCCGACTACACGCTCAGCAACTTTGTGGAGAGAATGCGCTAAGGAATTCCAATGTTCATCGATTGAACCAGCTGTTTCAACTGTCATTGAGCCAAAATTCGAATTAAGCTGCTGTTGAGTTTCATTGGAGTTAACAAGCCTCGCGAAAGCCAGCCGAGTTGGTATCCTGTGATTTGCTCGACGGGGAGGTTTGTAAAAGAGGCAGAATTTTGACCTTATTAACCGGTGATCAGTCCAGCCTTCAGCGCCCCGCATTGCTCTAGTAATAAGCACATCCTTCAGATCAGTTCTTCTTACTATGATATAATCAATAAGATGCCAGTGCTTAGAGCGCGGGTGCATCCATGATGTCTTGTATTTTTCAGGTAAACGAAAAAATGAATTAGTAACGGCAAGGTCAAACTCCGCACACAAGGATAGAAGCAGAACACCGTTAGCATTACGTTGCCCAACTCCATGTCGCCCAAGAACGCGGTTCCAGATGAGATGTTCAGAGCCCACTCGAGCATTAAAATCGCCTAAGAGAACGATTTTATCGTTGGAAGGAATGCTTCGCAAAACTTGTCGGAGTTCGTCATAAAACTGCATTTTATCTTCATCAGGATATGACATAGTTGGAGCATAGATACTTATGAGGTGGAGGTATTTGTTAATGCTAGTGTGTAGTCTAAGAGTAATAATTCTATCACTGATGCCCTTTGGTTTTTCTACAAGTGATCTTGCGAGATTTGTTTTGATGGCAAAACCAACTCCACTACCTGCTCTCTCATTAGCGGGTTTTCCAGACCAATAATATGTGTAGCCTCCACGAACCTCACAAAGCTCACCGCTATCAGCAAGATGAGTCTCGCTTAAGGCGGCTATGTCTATTTTATAATTTGATAGTACCCTGGCGATTAAAGCAGTTTTTCGCTCAGGACATAAGTTATTTGGATTATCTAGTAGAGTTCGAACATTCCACGTTGCAAAATTCAGGTGTTGTTTTGGTAGATATTTAAACTTTTGTATTCTGCGACCGCGATTAATCGGTACCCGATGACCGCGGTTTGCCATCGAGGTGGAAAGTGAGACAGACTATGTTTGGGCCACCTTTTCTAGGCCCCTCCTCTGTGCAGAGGTAAGCAGAGCGATCCTAAATAGGGCTGCTTAGTCATCAGATGTGCTGCCGAACTCGTCCCCCTGTCTCGGTCGATTACGTGAGCGACCACTCTCATCTGACCGCCTATGTGCAGAGAGACAATTGAGAATCGAATTTACCGTAATTCGGGTTCCCGCCACCATCACTCCGTCGCCATAGGTCTTTCGCTCGTAGTTCCAAAAAGTCCAGCCAAGGTTCGACTGCGCGTGAAATGTTTTAAGTGGGTAAGTGGTTGCGCTGGTACAGACCCACTCTCTCGTCCTGAACTGCTTGAGTCCGATGGACCGGTCACCCGGTACGACCGGTAGCAGTAAGGATGCAGTGATTTGGCCGCTAACGATTAACAGACCCTCGTTGGCGCCCTTGGAGGCGTATCACGTCGCCTTGCTGCGCCGCCACTGAAGCCGGGGACAATTGTCTATCGACGGTGTTCGCCTTCCATGCCGATGCAGACTTTGTGTACATTACGGGGATCAACCGGAACAACTGCGTCAAGAATATGATCACAGTCCCCTCCACTAGGTTTAGCCCACGGGTCGACGTGGTTACCGGGGTGTGGCCGCTGCGTACACGACAGCTTCTTGGAGCCACTAGTGAAGAGATTATGGAGATTTGTAGACCAGACAGCAACTACCACTTACAAAGCAAAGCAAGAAAGCAAGCAAAGCAAGCCGACCGGCAATTCTGTAAAGGTGCTACTACTAAACGCTCCACGACACCCGACACGAAATCTATGTTTTATCAAGGTTGTATCAATTAATTAGTATCCATACGGACCTTGAAGGGCATTCGCCCTGCTTCCCTTTACTACTCTTGGAGGTCATTAAGGCATAACAGATTGCTGCGTAATCATATTTTAGGCACTTATAGGCAACGATAATTGATTAAAATAAAGTCACATATTTTGCTACGAGTATTAACAATACAAATTAGGAAGTGATTTTCTACACATTTGTGAAAAGTAGGTAATACAAAGTTACTTATTATTATTAAACACAAGCATTTGCTTGCGGCTCTACCCGCGTGACAAAGGTTTTTGGGTTAAAAGTCCCGCTATATGTTTTTCCGGGATAAAAATAGTCTATGTTCTTCTTTGTCCTTATGGTTTAACGTTTCTCCGCACAAAATGTTAATAATATCGGTTCTGTAGTTTTATAGACGTAAAATTACAATCACGAATCTGAAATAATATTTTTTTTAATAAATACATCCCACGGTTTAATGGTACTACACAATAAATGCATTAACAGACCACTGATACAAATAAACAAATGATTAAATCAAAATTTATTTATCGAACAAGCACGGTATGTTATGAAAATTAACTAAACAATCAATATCCAATCAAACCCAACAATAGTCTCTAGGTTTGTACGTGCGGGAGAAAAAGCTTTCAAAGCTTTTAATGGACGCACTGTTTTTTCCACTTTCAATTAATTCTGTTTATATTTCATTTGACGATACGATTAATTATTTATTTCGACAGTGACTGTGTCGGTAATTGTACGGCTCTTGTTAAAGGCAGTAAAAAAATTAAAATGAATGGGTGCAAATATTTAATTGATAAATAGAGACATGATTCTGGCGATTGTTTGGACGGCATGAAATTATATTTGCACAGCGTTGAATTGGGTATCAAGGTGAGTTTTCTTTGTAATCACTTTGAGATATAATTAATGCTAGATTAATAGAAAATGTATTTTTATAATACACACGATTTTTGGCTTCAATACGTTACTCACAAAATTAATTTTATTTATTTATTTTCTGAGCTGAGGTTCGATCCCCGGGTTGGGAAAAGTGATATTGGTTTTTTCTATTCAGTCAGCATGGAGTCTGGAATTGGTGCGATATGGCGTTAGGCTTGCCCTTTATCTCATAATGGGCCGGAATACGCTCGGCGAAAAGTGGGTGCACAAGTTGCGCCTCTGCCTACCCCTTCAGAGATAAAAGGCGTGAGTGTGTGTACAATATTTTTTTGGTTCCTATTATTAAGTACAGACTACAGTTACAGTATGCAGGCGGCTTTTAACAGGTCCGTCTGGAAATCTTTAGTGGATGCCTATGTTTTGCAGTGGACATTAAGTGGCTGATTATGATGATGATGATGATAATGGTAGTTACAGCACTGCTACGATCAATTTGTCTTTAGTAAAACATGATAATATATCTAAGAGAAAATGTAATAGGTTCAGAGAGATAAAACACACAACATTTAGAGATAAATATTATAAATCATTTTTATAATACCTGTAAAGAAAAACGAACTTATAACCTACAATTTAATTTATATACGTCTGAGCAAGGATATGTAGCCGAATCTGTAGTCGGTCCATCTCTCATTTATCGTTTTTTAGATGGAATTTACTAAATTATCTACATACATTATGTATAATTTTATTGTATATATTTTGCCGAGCCAGTACAAAAATATATAAAGAGAAAATGAAATGTGCTCAGGGGATAAATAATACCGCGCAAGTGAAGCTGCTAGTTATATTATCTTGGTGAAGATGTAAAGGTTCAGAAGCCACTTCAGCATAAGATATTAGGATTTACTTTAATGAGCATAAAGGACTTTATTTCTAGTCTTACTTTTTCACAGCTCCACCTGCTAGGTCTTTATCTGTATTAAAGTATCGAAGCAAAATATACCCGAGTTAGAGTGTAGCTTTCTATAGTTCGCTTATCGAAAGCTGGCACGGTCACACTCTTAAAGTGCTAACACTAATACAATTTTACACACTTTTTGTATCTGTATACATAGATATCAACAAAACATCACGCTAGATTTTTAATTTGTTGATGCGTGTGCAATGCTTCGCATGGCGACTGACGTGTGTTCACTTACTCAATCACTCACTCACTCATCACGAAATCTTAGAAACTACAAGTGCTAGGGGTCTCAAATTTTGCATGGGGGTTCCTTTTAGGATGTAGGTGCTCACTACGACAGGATTTTGCGAAATTCAACTCCTAAGCTGGTAAAAAAGAGTGACAAAGTCTGTCTATACTAATATTATAAAGAGGAAAGATTTGATGGTTTGTTTGTTTGCATTGAATAGGCTCCGAAACTACTGGACCGATTAGAATTTTTCACTAATATATAGCTACATTATCAGCAAGTAACATAGGCTACTTTTTATCCCGGGGACATGTAAAGCGGGACTTTTATCCCAGAAAAACTCATTCACTCGGGCGGAGCCGCGAGCAGAAGTCTAGTCCTACTTATATTATAAACGCGAAAGTTTGTAAGTATGGATGTATGGATGTCTGGATGTATGGATGTTTGTTACTCTTTCACGCAAAAACTACTCAACGGAATTCGATGAAATTTGGCACACGGGTAGATTATGTCTTGGATTAACACATAGACTACTTTTTATCCCGGGAAAATATAAAGCGAGGCTTTTATCCCGGGAAAATTTATTCACGCGAGCGGAGCCGCGAGCAAAAGCTCGTATAGTATAAAATAAAGTCGCCCGCCGCATTTGTACGCGATAAACTCAAAAACTACTGAGCAGATTTCGGTAAAATTTGGTATGGAGATAGTTACAGACCCTGGGTAGGTTGAAATAACTTTTTATCCCGGGAAATGTATAGCGGGACTTTTATCTAGGAAAACTCGTTCGTGCGGGCTAAGCCGCGGGCAAAAGCTAGTCGAAGTAAATCGGGAGATCGCCTGTATTCACAAACGATACTCAGCTAAGGACAGCCCAATGTTATGATAATCAGTCTGTTCTCAATGCTTCTGGCATGGCAGATTTCGCGGTGCGTAGGCAAACGGGTGCTGTGATTGAATAATATAACTCCCCTCTTTTTCTGTCGGGGGTTAACAATACAATTTTGCTTCATTAGCCTGTTAAATAAACAAGACCAATTAAAACTATGAAATGTGCGACACCATGCGTTCGGACGCACTATGCGTTCTCAGTGTTGTTTGTGAACTAATGACGGGTGTTAGATTCGGTTCAATAGTTGACATTACTCTCTACCAACCCACAAATTTACAGTCTTTTGATTAGATATCGGATAGCCCGAAACACGGCTCGTAAAATCCAGTCACTCTTTAGAGTTTAACATGCACGAACCCAGACTAATTGCTAATGTGAGCATACAATAACTTTATGTAGCCCGCCGAGGCAATTCTTGTGCGCTGGGTCTTCACACCCAATGCACGCCCATGCGCGGGGGGACATTAGTCGCGGGCCGAGGCACACAGTTCAGTGTGTATACCTCTTGGTTGGATAACACATTGAGGCCTAAAAGGGCCCGCGAACATTTCCTGGCACCCTCTCTTTCCGCCCATCCTGGGAGCCTTCCTCCCTTCCCCCACCTTCCCATCCATACTCCTCTCCACTTCCTTCCCAGACCCCTGCAGTCGTCAAGCCGGGGGACTTCAGTATCCCATTCGCAGGTTTCCCCCGATGTTGACTGCAGGATCGCCTACTAAAAAAAAAATATACCTTTATGTAAAATTATGTTTATGACTACTCTTCACTATAATATTCGTTGTAAAATTTCAGACCAATTATTAAAACGTTAGGTTTAAAATCTAACAAATTTTATATGACGTCGCTAATGATAACGGACAGGCCCGAAGGCTTTTAACCGTGGCGACCTCATTTATAAATGCACCCTCGAAACTTTGCCAAAACTGTGCCGAATAGCCAGATTTAAATTATACAAAGTATTTTATTGTTACGACGCCTTTTTGACCCTAGATAACCTAGTAGAATTAAGTGCTTAGTGGTTTTTGAAGACATTGTTCCTTTAGTAAAATCCTCTTTGATCACCTTCTCCAAGTGGAGATGAATTATACATGATTCTCGGCCACAATAGAGATGATTAAGTTACAACAAACTCTCATTTATGAAGCATCGTGGGATTTTTAATTCTTGTTCAAATCTGAGGCTGTGATACTCTATACATACATACATAATAATAATAATAATACTTTATTGCACACTCATTTACAAAAGAAAGAAAAAATACTTACAGACTAAATAATAATAAAAAAAACATGATGGTACAAGAGGCGGTCTTATCGCTTTAAGCGATTTCTGCCAGACAACCTTTGGATGGACAGAACACTAATTAATTATAAGGATAGTGATAGTATGTATGTACATACATACATACTATCACGCCTCTGTCCCATAGGGGTAGGCAAAGACTATGGATTGCCACTTTGCTCGATTCTGGCACACTACTGTCGCTTCCTCTACCTTCATCAATGTTTTCATGCACTCCCGCCGGTTCAGGGTACTTTTGACCTGGCTTTTACTTAGAATGTTAGATATCTAACATTCGAAGGCTCGGTGCGGTCGACCCCTGCCGGCCCTTCCATCCACACTCGCCTTATATATCCTCTTTGTCATTCTCCTATCATACATCCTTTCCAAATGCCCAAACCAACTTACCATACCCTATTCAATTTTGGTCACTACATCCTCTGTAACTCCACACATGTCCATCACCATAGTATTCCGCACTCTATTACACACAGCCAGTCTATCACACATACTCTATAAGAAGGTAAGAATGAAGTATTTTATTTATAAAGGTGAATCATGAAAACGTTTCACTACTTTTTGTTTTAGGCTTTGACGAATAATTATGAAATAGACCAAAACAAGCATTGTAACCATTGATGGGGTGATTGTAACGAATTAAATTGAAATCGAGAATCTAGTTCATTCTCGTTTCTGGCTTACATGAATTCTGCTTTTTAAGCACGCTTTAATCTTTATGCTACATTTTTACATATGGACACTAAAACAAAGTTGGAGCACTATACAGGGTCATTTTGATATTGCGCTACTAAATGAAATCACATCATGGGACGGAATACGCTTGGCGAAAAGTGGGCGCCTTTGCCTACCCCTTCGGGGATAAAAGGCGTGAGCATGCGTAAATGAAATCACATACTTATTTATTGTAGACTAGCTGTTGCCCGCGGCTCCGCCCGCGTGAAAGGGTTCTTCCGGGATAAAAGTCCCGCTTTTTATGAAAACTAAAATAAATGTAGCCTAAGTTACTCCTTATTACATCAGCTACCTGCCAATAAAAGTCCCGTCAAAATCGGTCCAGCCATTTTAGAGATTAGCCGGAACAAACAAACAGACACACACAAAAATTTTAAAAAATGTTATTTTGGTGTACGTACCGTATATATATTCATATACATGTAGTAAAAAACGGTTATTTCAATATTACAAACAGACACTCCAATTTTATTTATGTGTATAGATACAACTATACAATTAATTACTCGAACCATAGATGAACATAACAAGGTCAAAGTTTTGAACAAAAGAAATATTTAAATAGAAAATATTTTTAATTTTACACACCCTAATGTCAGTACTACTACTTTGGAGTAAAAAAAACTCTAAAGGGTAAAAAAATAAAAGTGTATTTGTCGTTTAAATACCTGGTAATATTTTTTTAGACCGTTAGACCGCTCAAAAAGTATTTTTATCTCCCTGGTCCGGGGTACGGTCCCCCGGCGCGAGGACGCTTGGGTCAAAATATTACTAGGTACTTAAACTTAAACGACAAACAAAGACGCTTTTTTTTATTTTCAGAAGATTTTTGTATCGAGGTTTATTTAAATAATTAATAATTTCATTTTTTTAAATTACCTACTATATTCACCATCATCTTAATAATCAACTATCTAACACCTACTCATTGAGATCATTTTTATGAGCTCACACATGCTATGTCTGCTATAAGTTGCTAAAGAGTTGGTATACCCCAGACTATGTGTGACTGTGTATGGGTCAGTGAAATGGTTATGTTGGTTTCACCGGTCTTACGGCCCAATGTCGACACTCGGAAGTATAGCATCATCCGAGCGAGCATTAGACCAAGTCCCTAACCCTATATACAACCTACACCGGCATACCAACCAAAACCCGCGGTGGCCTTCTTCGGCGCATACGGGACGGCCCCGGGGTATCAGGCTACTTGATGCTGCAGCATCAACTTAATGTGAACATGACTTTAAGATACTGCCGTTGTCACAGTACACCACATTATAAATCGATCGGAGTTGTGAAAGTTAGAAATGAGATAAAAGTCTTCAAATGCCTGAACAGATCTTCATAAATTATAACTAAGAACCATCTCGATCACATACATTTTCAAACAAAAAAACGCGTCAAAATCGGTCCATTCTTTTGAGAGCTACGATGCTACAGGCAGACATACAGATACACATACACACCCTAAACTTATGACACCCCCCTTTTTCTGTCAACGATTAAAAACTAGAAAATCATACTTTCAGCCAGAAATACACTCATGCACACACCATATGCGCACTAAACTACAAAATGGTTAAGGAATGTATTAGCGTTAACACTTGTTTTCTAGAAGCATCTTGACTGCGGCCCCTGGTCTCCTGTAGATTACTCCTGTCTATGAAATCAGCCCTGTATTATATACTGCCCACTGCTGAGCACGGGTCTCCTCTACTACTGAGAGGGTTTTAGGCTTTAGTCTACCACGCGAACCTAGTGAGAGTTGGCAGACTTCACATACCCTCGAAATTCTTATAGAGAATTCTCAGGTACGTAGGTTTCCTCACGATGTTTTCGTTCACCGCTCTTGGGTACATCATATTTCGAAAACACTTCTCACCATATTTATACCACTATTTATGAAGCTGAAAAGTTTGTATTTTTATTTTCTCTCTACTACTAAACCGATTCTGAAAATTATATCACTGATAAGAACCACATTATCAATGAATACAATTGGCTATTTTTACCCGACTACGGTAAAGCGAGGAAGAGTAATGATTTTAACATCATGTATCCATCTTATTTCTCGTACGTTTCAGTTACATATTCCGTATTTGGGTTTCAGTTTTTAATACTTTTTTTCACCCCAAGAACAGAATTCATCGCGAACGGAACAACGAGAAAACGGTAGTATATATTCGCGTTAAAACACTTACGCTATTACTACTAATGGCTGTCATAACCAAGTTATATATTATGTAACGTGACCTTAACACACTCAGAACATTAGATTAAATTTTGATTGAAGGTACATATGTAATTATCTCAGGCCTAAGTTAAGCCAACCTAATTCAATAGTTCGTGACGTTATCGATAACATTTTACGATTGATTTCTGAGTCAAGGACTATGGAAATGATTTTAAATTAAGTTTATAGCTAATTTATTTAAATTGTTTATAGCGTAATGATTATTTCAATTCCGTCTGGTAGAATCGCATTGTTTGTTTTTTTTTTTTTGTCTACATATTTTTACCTTACAATAAGCTATCCGAGTTAGTAGGTTTTACAGTTAATTTATTTTTTATTAGTTCGTAAGTAAAATTTTATAAAAGAGAGTTCAAAATTTAGAGCTTATAGATGTAACCGATGTAATATAAACAAATCTCCAATGACACTATTTACCGGTAAAATAAATAATAAATAATGACAAGATAAAGAATTCCATCCATAGTCTCTGCCTACCCCAATGGGAGAAAGGCGTGAGTTTATGTATGTATGTATGTATGTATAAAGAATTCTAATATTGTAAACTATAAACCCATATTTTTTTCTTTTACAGAAAACGGCAGTTCCTTATAGCAGATAGCATTCCACTTAAACGCGTAAAGATCCGGCGCAATTCTTGTAAAACAAGAACAGCGAGATCAAGTGAATTTACAAGGAGGTTGTTAGCAAAGAGTTGAGATTTAGCGTTTTTTATTTTGGGACGGGGCAAAAATCCCAGCAAAATGTGCCTTCAAAGTAAACAATAGGGAAGTTATAGGAAACTAGGAACTAAGAAACATTTATAGGACGGTTTTTCAGCTGCTTATCCATAATATTCTTTGCGGCCTTGGTTACGGGATATCTACTGGATCTTTAAAACTTTTTTTTTTTACGATATAGGGGGCAAACGAGCATACGGTTCACCTGATGGTAAGTGATCACCGCCGCCCATGAACATCTGCAAATCCTGGGGGCACAGAAATGCGTTGCCGGCCTTTTAGGTGGGAATACGCTCTTTTAACTTGTTTTTTAACTTGGTTGTAATCATAGTGGAGAGATCGTTTGTTTGAGAGAACCCGTTTAGGTGCCAACTTATTATTATATACCTGCCATCAAGCAAGGAGTAAGCACGTTACGGTATTTGATTAATTTTTGTTCTTTACTTTTATCAAATATTTACTTCATATAAATTCTAACACAAAAAGAATTATTTAATCTACGGAAAAAAATTACAAGTTAATAAGCCTTTGAATTTTGGTAGAAGGGGTAAGTGTCAAGAAACGCTGAAGCGCATTACGCGCACGTGACGTCATCGGGAATAACGATGCGTGCCAAAGAAACAGATGAACCGATAACCCCACTACCCGCCCACTGAAATATGAATTACTGCCTCATTTCTAAACCAATTTTAATGCAGTTTTCACAGAAGGGCTTCTTTTTCGTACTTTTTGCTGTTACATATAGCATAGTGTACAAAAAGCATTTTAGGAAAATACCCTATTGTATCATTCTTTTGTGGACTTGATAACCAAGACGCCTTTCTACAATCTTTCATGCTAATAGAAAACTCAAAAAATGGAAATGACATACCCGATCGATATGACTATCGCTATTTAGTATACTATGCTACGGCCTTTGATTAATTATATACCTTTTTTTTTTTTTTTTTTTTTTTTTTTTCGCGGAGAAAGTGACTTATTACTACCGCCCAGCCTTCAAGGGGGGCGACTGAGCGGTTATGTTGGGTTCACCGTGCCTTACGACCCGGCGTTGAGCCGCCCGGAGAGATGTAACCATCGGGCGACCGCCGGGCCGAGTCCCTAACCTATGTACAACGCACGGCATACCAACCAAAACTCCGCGGTGGCCATCTTCGGCGCATTAGGGACGGCTGTGGGCTTCCTCTGACGGAAGTGTCTAAGTTGTCGTCCGCAGCCGCCCCTGCGCGGTGCCGCCTAGTGCGGCCCGTCTCCTGTTTGGGGGGGGCTCAGAAGCCCCCGCACACCGAAGGACGCTCTCAGCGTCAACGGCAACGTGAGGCCTACCAGCCACGCTGTCGTCCATCACAGGGATCGCAACAATGTGCCACTAAGAACACAAAATTAAAGACGGGCAGCCCCCTGCCACCCGCCTGCGACCCCCGGTGGCCCCTATTAGTCGCCTTTTACGACAGGCAGGGGATACCGTGGTGGAATTCTCCAAACGCCCCCAATCCACAGGGCGGAAGACGCCGGTCAGTCGTCCACCCGGCGCCTCCTACGTCTTGTCTGGCGGCGGGAGGGATCTCCGCGCCTCCGATCCCTCTCGGCACTCTCCTTCCACGAGAGGACCACCTCACAGAAGTGTGCCACCGCACGCCAGGACCTCCGGCTGTCGACCATGGAAGCGACCACGGCCGGCAGCGAGAGGTCTCCTCCGACGACTGCTCTGAGAGCGCTGCGCTCCTCATCCCAGGCTGGGCAGAACTCTAACGTATGCTGGGCCGTATCCAGCGGGCAGTTGTCACAGTGGTGACACACGGCCGACACCTCCTTCCTCACTACCCGCCACAAGTACTCACCGAAGCAGCCATGCCCGGCGAGCACCTGCGTCAGGCGAAACGTTGCCGCACCGTGGCGCCTGTCCAGCCATTCGGCAAAGACAGGACGCACTGCCGCGACGACCCTGAGCCCCGCTGACGGGGCCTCCAGCCTGAGACGCCACTCCTCCACGGCGGCTCGCCGTAGGGAGGCCCTCATGGCCTCCACCTCCTTCAGGGCCGGATGTTGCCCGCGACTGGACGCCTCCTCCCGCCAATGAAAGACATCGGAGAGGGATTTGGCGTCCAGATCCCAGGGCAGAAATCCGGCCAACAAACAAGCCGCCTCGAAAGAGAGATTAATTATATACCTAGATAGAGTGACGCGCTGCAATAAAACTAAAACAAACAGTGGGCTTAGAATGTGACAAAAAAACACGTCACGTCTCCGTTTCGTCTTATTGGGATTGGTTGAGAGACTGACGTATTGGTCTCTCGATCAATCACAAACATCAAAATTAAACGACATCGTTTTACGAGTTGCGTCTTTGTGTCACATTCTAAGCCCACAGGCCATCTTTTCTTAAGCTAGTATGCGTGACAGCTGTGTCATACGCTATCGCTGCATCATTCTGTGTATCATTGTGTGCGCGTACAATGATACCAGTTATTACATGGTTTCTATTAAAACGAGGAGATAATTATATTCATGAAAAACAACAAAAAATAACTCACTCGAACTCAAAAAAAAAGAGGCGAACTGTTCCCCACTATTTAGTGGGGAACAGTTCACCTCTTTTTTTCGATGCGTTTGAAACGTTCAGTGTCTATGTAGATATATAATTAATCAAAGGCTACGGCCTCTGGTTATTATGAGATTTAAAATGTAAATTAGAGAATAACGAATACTTTATATCGATGTTCTACGAGTTGGTCCTTATGTACGGATATAAACGCAACGTATATGCGTCGAGCTGCTGCTAAACAACTTGCCTGATTTTATTAAAGAAAATACGCATTCTCAGTAATTACGCATAGTCCTTGAATATCGGTTTAATATTATAGATCCTTTAATTTATTTGTGTGATACGTAAAACGAACGTTTCGGTAGGCCGCGAACTCATTTATCTTATTCACTTTACGCAAGAGCACGGGGAAAATTTTACATTTTATATTTCAGCCATTTTTGGCACCAGCTTTTATATGAGAAAGGTGATTAGTAATGCTATGTATTCTAATGAAATGAGTTATGCGTACTTAATATTTCGATATCGTTACGTGGGAGATAAATCAGCGATAGCCTAGTTGGGAGTGGAACGGACTGCCGCGACGAATGTCCGCAGGTTCAAAACCTTTGGGCACGCACCCTTTGACTTTTTCTAAAAGTTGTGTTTGTATTCTTTGGGAATTATTGCTCGCTTTAACGGTGAAGGAAAAAACATTGTGAGGAAACCTGCATACCTGAGAAGTTCTCTATAAGAATTTTGAAGGTATGTGAAGTCTGGCAACCCGCACTAGGCCAGCGTGGCGGACTAAGACCTAAACCCTTTAAGTAGTAGAGGAGACCCGTGCTCAGCAGTAGGATTGGCTGGTATGGTGTATGGATAAAGGTGTTTTTTTAAGCTATTGCATAGCTTCTATCGCGGGCCTTGGGCGTGGAGACCGAATCCAGAAATTCCGTAACGAAAATAACCTGACATCTTTTTTATCTTACTAATATGAACCTTAAATACAATGCCTAGAAGCTATAACTCTAGGAACGAGTATATTTTTATTTATTTTATTTATTAAAGTCATTAAAACCATTTCTTACTAATCTAATATGAACCTTAAATACATTGCGTAGAAGCTATTTCCCCAGCGTTGGCACGGCACGAGTACAAAAGAATCGAACGTAACATTCTTTTTCCAAATTTGATTTATTCTACTTTGGTTGTGATGACCATTGCATTTCTGACATTTATCAATAACAAGACTAAACGTGCGTTGCTCGCGTTTAAAAATCTACTTTATGTGGTAAGCGTAAGATCGAATTTGTGTTTAGTCAATCAAAATTTGTGATAAAAAATGCTATAGCTTTACCGCGGCAGTCTCCGAGTGCCACACGTATTTTTATTTTAATAGTTAATTGAATCGTTTTACACGTCTCCACTCGAGAAGTTTTTTGCCCCATCTGCCGTCAGTTCTTCGAACTATGTGCTCTGCCCACTGCAACTTCGGCTTGCTTCAGGAACACGCTGGATGCAGGCCGTTCTTGACAGGTCCGTCTGGAAATCTTTGGGGGAGGCCTATGTTCAGCAGTGGACGTCATGTGGCTGATGATGATGATTATACACGTCATAAGCTTACGTTAATATTATTGGAAGTGATTCCTTATGTTTACGCGAATGTTAGACATTGAAATTAAACTATTATAACGGATTTTATCGCGGGATTTTATTTAATTTTTCTCCCGACGTTTCGAAGACTGCAGCACGTAAATTGAAGGTAGATTTGTAACACTAACTTTTCGGACCACCAACAACTCAGTCCGCCCCGTGACCACGAAGTGCTGCAAAGCCTTCGAAACGTCGGGAGAAACATTAAATAAAAAACCGCGATAAAATCCGTTATAATAGTTTAATTTCAATATTATTGAAGTGCTAGGTGGGAAATTACTGCACACATGGTTCACCGTGCTGATTATATTATGCAATGAGCCAAAACGAGCACTATTATTATCCCAAATAATTCACATAAAGGTGTGTGAGTATACACATACATATTTTTGTTTTATGCCCGATAATTGAAATCAGAATCTTATGTTCCGAAGCCCAAATACGCTCTAAATAACTAAGATCATTAAAAAGTAGTATCCCTAACAGAATTTTACAATTATTAAAATCTCAATTTTCTCAAAATCTCTCAAGTAGTCTAAATAACTCAAAATTATCCAAACCAGAATCAACAATCGACAGTTCTGCCACTCTATAAACATCTTATTCGACTTACATAATTACGTAACTAATAGTAAAATAAATTGGAACAGCTAATTATTCTGAACCGAACGAGTCGTTATTTATTTCTCGCTAAGGTTGAAATTCCCGAAGGTATCCTTGTTGCAACAGCAGTTTCGGGTTAATTTCACGTTAGTCTTAAGCGGTTTACTTGAGGGTTAAGGCGCGCAAGCTGCTATTTATTGCTCAACTCCGCTAACGATCTTTGTATTACCTACTGCGGGTTCTTTCGATTTCAGAAGTGTTCCATGTTTAATTTTTGTTTTCTAGGTTTTTTTTTGTTAAATGGGCATCAAACTTTCAATTACTTGCTTATAAAGACTTCAATTAATATAAGTACATTCAAAATTCAACTCTATTGTCCTTCTTTAACTTGGCCGGCGCCTGGCATTTTGAGTCCAATTTCAAACTTCGTTGAAAATCACTTTTTATAATGAATTTTGGAATGTTCTTCCACACCAGCATATGATTAAATACCATATTTCAGACAGCCAGGCACTTTCCTTGCGATTAATTAAAATACGAACAATACGAAAAATCCACGCTACATTTAACATACAATTACCACGAACTCATTAACCGCCGAATCGGCCAACATTTCCCTGTATTTTGTTAAATTTCAATATAATTAAAATACGTTATTGAGTGAAATATTAAATGTATGCATGATTACCTTTCTTTGGTCTATTATTAAATTTAATACACAGCTTGCAAACTCAAAGTGGAAACGACTATCTAGTTTACTTATGCAAGAATGTTATATCTTGGCTCACTCGCCTTTCTTAAACAAAAACAACAGTGAGAGGGGTGCTTTATCTCAGCTTAAGCGTTCGCTATTCCTACTCAGTATTAAGGTCTGTTGTTCTAAGTACTTATTCTCGTACGTACCTTCGTCATGACGGCCAGATACATTAACTTCTATTTTTAAGAGATTTAACATTGGAACAATGATATTCCATATGACAAAGTGATATGTCATCAACACGCGCAACTTGAAGACTCGCAAGTAACACAATTGGGATAGTTCTATACACTACACTATAATGACAAATACTAGCTGTCTTTATTGTTCTTAATCTTCGTGGTTTAAATACGTCAAACATTGATGCATTAAGGTTTTTCATACATGAATTGCGTCAAATCTTTCACATACATAATGTCAAGAATGTGCGTGCGGAACCCTTTTTAGGGTATGGCATATCTACACTTTTATCATTTGATTGGAAGTTATTTTGTTAATTTGTTTTGACAAGCAACCATTGCTTATAAAGAGATTGTACACAACTATTTTTATGCTCAAACTAATTATAGTTGGCCAACATAGTTATTTGTACATCGTGGGTTCCATACACGAACACTTAATTTTTTATGTTAAGATAGGCCTTAATATGACAAATAAATTTTAAATTCGGCTACCAATCTGTTATAATTAAAAATATAGAGCACTACCGTTACCGTAGAATCCTTCAAATACCGAACCCTAAAATAGACTTAATGTAATGCGTAATAAAGTACACGTGTAACCATAATACGATCGACATCAGATCACAACTTTATTTAGAAACACCGGTACCGTTAACTCTAATATCCAGTTATTTTTCTGCAGTAATAAACGAGGAAAGGTATGTTGAGATTGCGGTATGTTAAAAAGATTTATGTTCTTTCTTTGTAAAGAGCTTTTATTCCTTTTTACTGTTAACATTCGCTTCACCATTTCCTTTATTAAAGGGGTGGCTTACTTGTAAACGTTGCTTTAGGAGTTACGTTTGATCGAATTGATGCTTCCTTGTTTATATTTTTATTTTATTTATTCCAATTATTATTTAGGCCTACCCTCTATTACATATGACCTAACATAACTGGCCAATGTAGGTGTGTTATATCTCTGCTTAACCCTGAAAAGGGAAAAAGGCGTGATGCTATGTATGTATGTAATTATTATTTAAAGCAACTGGAAAAAATAATAGTAAAACACAATAAAATAATAGCTGTAGTGTTATTTCCCTGTACTTAAAATTAAAAATCATTAGGTTACATAAGTATTTTTTGTGTCTCCCTCAATGAAGGGAATATTGGTGTTAAGTTCCGTTCAACCATGAACGATTGGTCATACAATAGAAGAAGCAGAATTGAATGAAATGCAACTACCTTCATTAATTCAAATGAAACTAGCCTGACTTGCCTAAGGTCACTCTACCGGTAAACCTAATGAAAGACTTTGGAACGAGCTACTTCGACGGGTTCTTTACCGGATATTCACCAACTTTTTGCTATCCAATCTGGTATAAAATACATTTTGTTTTCACTCACTAATATAATTTTTATGTCATTCGATTATTGGAGTCCAACATGAAATAATTAAAAGTCACCGTTCAATAAAAGAATCAGTCAATCCAATAAAGCAGCACTGACATTCACTCTAGAACTTCATAATTCTTTTTTAATAATTTGATTCTTATTTGATAAAGATTAAGTTTTGTTATTATGAAAATGGAAAGTTGTCTGAATATTGATCTCATCGAAGACAGATGTGAATTTTAATAAACTAGTAAATCCCATATTAAAATATTACTTTTTCTACTTAACTGAAACTCATACTCGGTAAGAAACTATTTCAGCTTACTTTTAGACTTTCCGTATGCATATTCGTATTTCGGATAGTAACTTGCTTACAGGTAAGTAATTAACTTGCCATATACCTACTATACGTAACTACTATGGATTGTAATCATTATGGTATACTGTATATAATAGTATTTAAATTAATTCATATATTTGAGTGACGTTTCTTATTGCGGTTATTATTTCACTAATCTATGATTCTAAATTAGAGAGCGACTTTTGCGTTTGGTCGGCTTATAGGTGATTTAATACATTTATTTGATAAATAGCGTTTATCAGCAAGCAGTGAAATCGGCCCCAAGTATAGTAAGTTATTTACTGTCTAAACTTTAAATAGACATAAATCGCAAACGAATTGTTTTTATCTAGTATGGCTTTGGCGCGCTGCTCCGGCCGCGTGGAAAAGTTTTATGAGATAAAAAGTAGCCTATAACACCCAGGAGTAATGTAGCTTCCTATTAGTGAAAGAATTTTCAACATGCTTCGGTCCAGTAGTTCCTGAGATTAGCTTATTATTAGATTATAAGGTATAGATAGATATAAGGTATAGTATAGATTACCATTAAAGTATAAGGAATCTAAACATATATTTCATTTATCTTTTATATACACGAACTCTCAACTCACCAAAATAACAGCTTGTATCCACCCTCAGTCGGGCTATAATCGAGTCCTGACGAACTCATACGAATTGATTGCATTATCCGAAAATATGCATATTAAATAATGCGGAAAATACTCCCCGACGGAGTTCCGCGTAAACATTGAATCACATTTTGCAGATAAATCATATTTTTTCCTCGAATCTAGCGAAGTTTTGTTCAAAATCCGTGAGCCATTTAAAAACTATCGGGAGACAATAGGATAATATACGAGTGAATTCTGGTGTTTTTTATGTTTGCATTGTAATAAACTGGTTTCCAAATAAGTGGATTTCGATGTGATCTTTTATAAAGATATTTTGATTATTTTACTGGTGGTAGGTCTCTCATATGTATGTGTCCGTCTGGGTGGGTACCACCGCAATGTCTATTTCTATCGCCAAGCAGCAGTGTGCATGCACTGTTGTGTTTCGGTTTGAAGGTCATTGTAGCCAGTGTAACTACTGGACATAATGAGACTTAACTTAACATCTTATGTCTCAGGACGACGAACGCAGTGGAATGCCACCACAGTACTTTGTAAGTCAAGGTGCTGAATGGTGTTGCTACTGTTTATGGGTGGTCGTTACCATCAGGCGAACGGCATGCTCGTCTCGTTCAACACACTAAAAAAAACTTTAAGTTTTTCGAAATATAGGTAAATCAAAACAATTATTATAATTATGAAACAGTTTTACATATAATATTTTTTGGCAATTGAGCAAGTCCTTTAAGCATCCAATAGGACTCTTCCCGCAAGATTCTTGTTTTCAATTCGTTTTTTTATGTTTATTTGCACGTATAAAATATTTTATTCGGCTAGGAACACCTAACTTGTATTATTAAGAAGTAAGATATTCCTAACATTAGTTTCCAAACTCAATCTCGTTGAATCAGAATCCCCAGATATGTGATCTTAGCAGATTATGTAAGCTAGTTTCAAATCAAATCTATTCTAATAGGATTGAATCAATGTATTACCTACATGATACATGTAATTGCTATCATTCGAACATAAGTGGTAAGCCGCAGTTTGATTCCGCCATGTTTGATATCGGAGGCTGCATGTATGCCGTCTTGTAACAAATACTTGGTATTAATTTGGCATTAGTTAGTATTCTGAGAGATTGATGTACTTTACCTGGATATGTTTAGAGCGCTGTTCGTGAAATGAAATGAAATGAAATATGAAATGAAATGAAATGAAATATGAAATAATGAAATGAAATAATTTATTCGAACCCATAAAATGTTATACATTATTTAGATTCCGTCAATATTAACTCTACCACCAGTTCGGAAAGCAGTTCTCACTAGAGAAGAACGGGCAAGAAACTCTAGTGTTGCTCTTTTCAAAATCAGTTCAAGGTATAAAATACATTGCATTATGTAGAGAAAAAAATATATACAATTCAGTATTTGTTTACTTATGTTTAGAGCAGTTCATTTATATACTCGCAAAATAGGTAATAAAAATTTAAATTCCAACACGAGTGCATAACTATCTCAGGAATCATGTAATAATTTGATCTGAAATCTTCAAGATGTCGTTATTAATCTAAGTTTAAGATATACCCCAATACTTATATATATATATATATATATATATATATATATATATATATATATATATATATATATATATATATATATATATATATATATATATAGTAAGCGAAAAGGGCAGACCAGTCCACACAAGCAGCACCCGTTCACGAGTATGACGCATGTGCCAGCCATCGTGAGTTCTCATATTGGGCGTTAGTGTCATTTTGCGATGCAATGCAATCAGCCATGTATTATATAATGCCCACTGCTGAGCACGGACTTCCTCTACTACTGAGTGTTAATTTATGGTAACGAAAATAATTTCCAAAAAAATTTAGGCAATTTTCATTCAAAATAAACTACAATTGTGCTTAGATCTTATTACTTAGCGGTGGAAATAGATAAAGCAGTACGTAGCAAGATCGTCTTGAATAATTATATTTACCAAAAGTATAATAATTCAGTCACAGTTCAAAGGTTTGCAAAAATGTTTTGTAAAGACAAAATTGAAAATAATTTCCAACATTCGCGACTTAACTGCATCGTTAATCTATGTCGAGTGTACGCCTCATCTCCCGAGATTGTGTCACTGCTCAGCGGATATGGATATTGACAGTGGACGAACCCCGCTCCAGGGCTCTCCATCGGGACACTCTCCCGTGAAGCACTCTTGAATCAAACTCCGATTTTCACGGGCTTGTGACTTTCCACTGAGCACTCTTCAAGATGCGTCCTGCTCGTTAGCTAATGATGTTTTGTTTGAATATGTTTCTAATTTTGATGGAGATATTATGTATATTCAGTAGTAAGTCCTTGCAGACAAAGGGAGCGCCATTAAAATTTAATAATTACAATGCCAAGTTAACACAGTAGATCCCATCTCACTTGTGGGTACAAATGACAAGCTTGAACGAACAGCTGATGAAATTGATTATATTGCGTCTACAGTAACTCTACCACTGGACTATGTTATATTATTGTTAGATTCGTATAAAAATGTAACAAACAACTTATATTTTCTGAAACCCTTATCACAAAATTATAATCCCTTTTTATTTACACTCTGTAATCTATTTCATCAGAAGGGCGTCGAATAAAGAATCGCTTTTAGGGATAACACTATCTATTGTTTCATGACTAAGATTCTCTTTTCATTGTTTCGTAAAATGGCGTATTATAATTGTTGATCTATTTAACCTCGCCTTAGAAGTATGTTAATGATTGTTGTAATACTAATCACCTCATTATAATACCAGTACACTAGGATTATAAACCGAGAAGTAGGTACTAGATTCAATTCCCAGCCAAGGCCATTCTAATTTAGAATTTTAAATTAGAATTCTAAATCAGAAATTCTAATATGTAAGTTTAGCGATTCTAAAAAGTCCCTGTGTGGTCCTGAATAGTAATTTGTGCTCTGTATAGCGTTACTCTAGTTCCCATCACATTATGGGACTGGCAATAAGCTTTCTTTTTTTTTTTTCGCGGGGTAAATATGCGTTATCGCTACCACCACTGGGGGGTGAGTGGAATGGTTATGTTGGTTTCACACAGTCTTACGGCCCAATGTCGACACTCGGGAGTATAGCATCATCCGAGCGAGCATTGGACCGAGTCGCTAACACTATGTACACCCTACACCAGCATACCAACCAAAACCCGCGGTGGGCTTCTTCGGCGCATACGAGACGGCCCCGGGGTATCTTGTTGCACTAAGATAGCTGTACGGGACCGTCCCTGAGGCAATAAGCTTGGCAAAAAGTGGTTACATTTGTTATGGCTCTGCTTATGATTTCAGTCATAAAAGGTGTGAGTATAGATTAGCAATATAATTATGCTATTGGTTCCTAAAGTATTGTTGACGTAACCGTGTGCCCTTGGACAAATAGTTATAATTTAAAAACTTGTTCGTAGCTAAACTCAAAATATCACTGTTTGCTAGACGAAATTAACCGTTATAGTATTTATTTATAGTAAAATAACACAAAAATGTCCTGAATAAAGATAATACTATCTAATTCTGCTGCAAACAGAGCATTTTCAAATAAGTACTCGAGTTTAGAAAAGCAATTAATGGAAGACATCCAATTTTATGAGCCCCTAACTGCACATTCATTGAATTTTATATTTACTTTACTTCAATTAAAATAGTTTTTAGTTGTTATCAAATTTAAAGATAAAGTCACATTATTATTAGAAACTTAACTAGTTATTATTCAAATAATATTACACAATAGAGTTTAATTAAGCAAGTAACCAATGCATTTAAATTAAGATAAGTAGTTAATTTCTCGATAAAGAAAAAGTTGTAATTTTTATACAATAGATGCGTATACCTGTACGACGTAGTTACAAAATGATAGGTAATTTATTAATCACACACACACTCACGCCTTTTATCCCCGAAGGGGTAGGCAGAGGCGCAACTAATGCACCCACTTTTCGCCATGCGTATTCCGTCCCATAATGTGATAGGGGGCGAGCCTATCGCCATATCGGGCACAAATTCAAGACCCCGGACTGTTACTGAATAGGAAAATCCAATGTCACTTTGCCAGACCCGGGGATCGAACCCGAGATTGAAGTCCTACCGTAATACAACTACGCCACCGAGGCAGTCTTCTTCTTCTTCTAGCAAACATCCAAATATCTTAACAAAATTTCGCATTCATAATAGGCAAACACCACAAACTAATCATACGCTTTGAATTTACTATTCTAGTGTTCAGGGTGCTTATCATAATACTAATCGATTCTCCGCCGTTCGAGGCGTGCCAAGTTTTTGATAGCGTTTGCTCCTTATAGGAAATGGTGCAACATTTATTGGTATGTAATAATATTTTATGATGTGTTTATGCACCTATTCTTTACAGTTGTTTTATTTGACTAAACTGGGCTAAAGTAATTACACATAGAAACTAAATTTAACTATAGTAAGTATAAATTAAAATACTAAAAATAAAATGCAAATGCACACTACAACAGCATATTTCGAATTCATGTCAAACAACAAGAATCGTTGCGTCTCATGACAGTCACCATTGTGTCAATCTGTTATAGATTAAGATCCCAGTGCCGCAAGACTTCACTTATTTTCTTACAAACAAAATGTATAGATTAAAGTATTAGTATGTACCTAAAGGCTAAAGTTTATGCATACTCGCTATCTTGTGCCGCTGGCCAATCTTGTATCAAGTGCTAAAGTTACATTAAAATATTACTCACTGTCTTCAAAGTGTCGGTGCTGATTTCTATGCACATTTCAGAGAATATTGTCTAAAAATTCCCGTCAACGTAACGGTTGCCAAATACTTTAAAGGTCCCAAGTATAATGTATGCATATTTAAAAAACAATATCTGGTTTCATCACCATCATCATCAGCCACATGACGTCCACTGCTGAACATAGGCCTCCCCCAAAGATTTCCAGACGGACCTGTCAAAAGCGGCCTGCATCCAGCGTGTTCCTGCGACCTTTATCAAGTCGTCCGTCCACCTTGCAGGTGGACGGCCGACGCTGCGCTTGCCAATACGTGGTCTCCACTCGAGAACTTTTTTTCCGCATCGGCCGTCAGTTCTTCGAACTATGTGCCCTGCCCACTGCCACTTCAGCTTGCAGCTTGCTTCACTTCACATATCTGGTTTGCGCTGCGCAAATTATTAAATATTTTTCTTAATAAATTCATAAAGCTATTAGCTTCAACTACTTACTTTAACTTAGCAGCATCTAAGTTTAACTATTAAAGTGTTGAACTGCGAAAGTTCTGTCAAAATTAACATAACTTTTATACTCATTCCCAAAGGAGGAATAGAATGCATAAGGATTATATGCTTACTAAATATAATTCTAAAATATGAATTGACACTACATTTGGGATGTTTGGGGACAGATACAGATTTTAATAAGAGAATATAAGTTACGTAAGCAATTATTTGCTGGATATAGTCCACATCAGAGGGGTCTTAAGTCTTAACCGACGCGAAGCAAAGGGAAGAAGCAAAAATCTCAAAAATTAATACCCGATTTAAAAAAAATCAGCGTAAGATTCTTTGTTGTTGGCTTAGCAGGGTGGTGATCTTGTAAAAAAAAGGTTAGGCAAGTCACCGCACGAGCACCTGTAAGCGCCGAGGACCCAAAGGCTGCCAAAGGTCTACATCGAAAAATAGTAAAAGAATGACATATGAAATGTTGTGGAATAATTACAGATTTTAATAATATTAGATAAGCAACGAATCGGTACGTACGTATATACGTATTAGCTGCTTTATATAAACTATTTTGACCACTACAAAATTAGAGCAATGAGAACAATGTTTGTTTGACATGCTTATAGATGTATTATTTTTATTGGCGTATTCTTACCATTATCGTCTAGTTAGCGGTTGGAATACTTTATTGAAATCGGGCGTATATCGAATAGTAGAATGCGTTAGATTTGCGACCGCATCGCCGCTACGGTTGCTGTGGTCGGTAATTAATTTAATTTCCAGGTAATAATAAATTTGTTAATGCAGTTGTTATTTCCTATTCTATAAAAGAATGTATAATATTTCCGAACTATCTCTTTCTTTTTTAATATATTTATTGAATTAATAACACTTTTTTTGTATTGAATTTTTTCATCGCCAATTATGGTATAATTTAGGTAGCTTGCAAGAGTAACAGTTTTGCTACACAACCTAATTCTTTCGAGTCATCCTTCCTACTAATATTATAAACGCGAAAGTTTGTAAGTATGGATGTATGAATGTTTGTTACTCTTTCACGCAAAAACTACTGAACGGATTTCGATGAAATTTGGCACACGAGTAGATCATATCTTGGATTAGCACATAGGCTAAAGAAAAGAAAATATAAAGCGGGACTTTTATCCCGGGAAAACACATTCACGCGGGCGGAGCCGCGGGCAAAAGCTCGTAAGAACATAAAATAAGTTCAATTGTTTTAGAATAGGGAGAGCCAGTAATCTTATGTTATAATAACTATTGTACTTATAAATTGTCAGGAAAATAAATAATTTTGGTGCACAATGTACTTGAGCTTTCAACATTTTTGGGTCAATGCTAAACTCATCTATTCATAAGGGTATTTAAGTAACGAAGGTCTTTGAGTAAACATTACCGTGATAGCGAACGCCAAAATAACTCGAACTTTATTGGTAAAAAAACCTCAATATAGAGTACTTATGTACTTGATAAAACTATTAACATTGACTGACTGACAGACAACGCATCATCATTATCAACCACATGAAAATTTCCAGACGGACCTGTCAACTGACTGCCTGCATCCAGCGTGTTCCTGCAACCTTTATCAAGTCTTCTGTCCACGTCTACGTCCAACGCTGCGGTTACCGGTACCTGTTCTCCACTCTAGCACTTTTTTCCACATGTGCCATCACTTCTGCAAACACATAGTTAACTTAAATCTATAAAAAAGAACAAAAGATACTTGAATAAAGAAAAAATATATAAACCGTATGAACAACACAATCGAAGGTGAAATTTCGTCAAAACAACTTAATCCCGTATCTTCGCATCTGTTTATCCTATCGAGTGTTTTGTGAAAATCGGCAATGTTTGCATAAAAATATGTTTACGATGGCGTTATTTACGTAGTATGCAAATAAAAATAAATAAATAGGATATTTAATTCAGTGTAATAATAGTATTACATGATTCCTGAGATAGTTATGCACACGTGTTGGAATTTAAAATTTATTATCTATTTTGCGAGTATATAAATGAACTGCTCTAAACAAAAGTAAACAAATACTGAATTGTATTGTTTTTTCTCTACATAATGCATTGTATTTTATACCTTGAACTGATTTTGAAAAGAGCAACACTAGAGTTTCTTGCCCGTTCTTCTCTAGTGAGAACTGCTTTCCGAACTGGTGGTAGAGTTAATATTGACGGAATCTAAATAATGTACCTATGACATGTTATGGGTTCGAATAAATTATTTCATTTCATTTCAATAAAATACCGCGTTTTGGAATTAGTCTGTGTAACTGGTTTTGAAAAAGCCAGCATAATTGTGGCAACAGGCAAGGGATTGTCTTTCGTAAGTCCCTTTATAAACACCACTCTATTTACCATGAAGTGCAATGAAATCTCTGCCGTGGCCGTATCAAATATTACTTATCGTACCCTCTATACATAGTAATATTTTAGTGCCTACGATTTTGTATTCTGTGGTGGACTTTTATTTTGAGATCTTCTTGAGATGGAATTTTCTTTTGCATGATATTTTTCAAACTGGATTAATTCCACACATCAGGGTAGCGACTTTGTTCACGTAATCTCGCGTTTTGTACAGGACAAAGATCTCAAGGACGGCCTTAGTCCTTGCCTTGAGAGAGGTAATCTGCTTACCCACGTAGATAGTTAGTTTTTTTATTTTATTTTTGCACTTTATATACAAAAGTATATAGGCGGACTTAATGCCAAAGTCATTCTCTCCCAGTCAACCTGTGGGTGGTGCAGAGATAAATGAGGTAGGTGCAACAAGGTCACTTGATATAAATGAAACATACAAATATAACGTACATAAAAGTAAATATAGCAATTAATAAAAAAATGCCTATCTTGCATATAAGTAAAATTGTAAATACATAACATACAAATTACACTTACATAAATACATATGTAGGTATATAATATAATATTATTATTAATGTGATGACTCTTCTGCTTCGTTCAACAGTAGCTCTCGTACTCTTTTTTTAAAGGCAAACCGAGAGGTGGCCGATCTGATTTGGGGGGGGAGTGAATTCCATAGAAGAATAGATTGGATAGCAAAGGACGAGTGAGTGAAGTTAGAGCTATGAGGGCATTTGAGGAGAAGATTGTTAGAAGAGCGGAGGTTCCTAACGTGGCTACTGCAGAGGTATTGATAGTTTGATGATAAGTAACTAGGAGGAGAAGGGGAGGTAAGGAAAGAGAATAAAGTGGTAAGTGTCCGCAAAGAACGGCGCTGACGTATGGGTAGCCATTTTAGTTGATGGCGATAGGAATAAATGTGGTCATATTTGCGAAGATTGTACACAAATCGAATGCAGTTATTTAAAAGTCGGTCCAGTTTTTTAAGTTGGTCTGCATCCAGATCAAAATAACACACATCACCATAGTCGATTACAGAAAGGATTAAGGCTTGTACAAGCATAGTCTTAGGCGGGAAGTTCTTCCGGCGGTAAAGAGAGCGAAGAGTGCCGGTGACTCTATTACAGACAGAGGTTACCTGGGGCCTCCAGCTCAAGGTGGAGTCAATGTGTAGACCGAGATCTCGAGCACTGGAGCTCCAAGGGATGATATTGCCGTTGAATATAACGGGTGGAATGATCATACTATCCAATCGGGTAATCATTCATTTTAGTTGCATAAAAAGATATTATTTCAAGCTAAATGGCGATATACCATATATTTCCTTTTCTTGATAAAAAAACACTCCAAAGGGGTAGGCAGTGGCGCATCTAGTGCGCTCACTTTAAGTCGTGCGTATTCCTTCCCTTAATGTGATAGGCTATATAGATAGTCTATCGCAATATCGGGCACAAATTCCAGACTCCGGGCTGATACTGAATAGAAAAATCCAATACCACTTTGGCTCATCCGGCGATCGAACCGGAGACCTCAACATTGCAGTCGTATCGTAATACAACTACGCCAACGAGACAGTCACATAATAATGTTGAATATAACCCACAAACTTATATTGCGTAGTTAATACCAACTCCTAGTTTTCTTTTACAATGTAAAAGGCGCTTCATATTCCAGGAAACAGAAAAAATAGAAAAACTCAATAAGTACCTTTTTTTATTGCATTGAATGGCGAGACGTGCATGCCGTTCGCCTGATCGTAAGCGATACGACCACGCATGAACACTAGCAACACCGCCCAGCACCTTGAGTTACAGAGTACTGTGTGGCATTCCACTGCGCTCGTCATCCTGAGACCAGTGGCGTAACTATAGGCGGTGGCAGAGGTGGCAAAATGCCACGGGCGCCGGGCCTGAGGGGGCCCCCGGCCTCCCCCACCCAAAAGGCCGCGAGCTCAGATATTACATAAAATTTTGATGACAGGGGAGGAAGGGGGGTGTATACGCGACTTGTTTGGCCGGCAAAACCCACACTACGCCACTGACATTCTGGTTTCCTAGGACGTGACGATTTTTATTGGGGCCTCATCCAATGAATTTGCCACGGGCCTCAGATGATATAGTTACGCCACTGCGTGAGACATAAGATGTTAAGTCTCATTATGTCCAGTAGTTACAATGGCTACAATGTTCTTCAAACCGAAACATAACAGTGCATGCACACTGCTGCTTGCCGGTAGAAATAGACATTGCGGTGGTACCCACCCAGACGGGCTCTTACATATAAGAGACCTACCACCAGTAAACGCGAGACCTCAGCACTGCAGTCCTACCGTAAGCCACCGAGGTTGTCAGTTCAAGGAAAACAATCTCACTAGGATTAAAAAAGATCCTTTCTTGATATTTTAATATAAAACACAAGGAAAACGCAATGAATCAAGACTGATGTCTTTGTACATAAGCCATGAAATATGTTTCACTTCCACTATAAATTGCTGTACGGGAACCTTTGGATTTTCCTCGACTATTACTTACGAACTTTCACTACAACCGGCAAAACGGATAGTTGAAGCGTTACTTTAGCCTGATAAAACAAACTTATCGGCTGAGAGATTTTAAAGTATACTTTGGGAGTATTAAATCTATTTATTGAGTAGCTTCGTGATAAATTTAATTATAGTTAATGGCATTAGAAATGAACGGAATGGCGGTTAAATTTATATTTAAATCTATGGCTAAACCTGGGTGACCGAGCCTTGCTCGTGTGATTTTTAATACTATAATTTTCCATTTCAAGAAAATATTCAAGACTGAAATCAAATTTGTCGATACCTACAGTTACTTTACTAATTAAAAAAAATCGGTTCTTCAGCGGTTCAGATTTTATATTAAATCTCAGGTTTCATAATTTTTCCATATTAAATTACATCACGAGCAGATACATGGTTCAGTTCTCATCACTTGTCTCACTTAGTTACGAATTGATAAAAGACGAATGTCCTATATTTATTATCATGGTTTAGGATAATTGTATCCGCACTAAATTTGGTATTTATAATATGTTTCGCGGTTTAGTTTCTCGACCCTTTTATTCCCTTTAGTCAGGAGTAAAAAAATGAATTAACATCCTATATTTATTTTCCAGGCTTAAGATATTCCCATACCAAATTTAATTACAATCGGTTCAACGGTTTCATTTCTCCCCTTTTTACTCCCTGAATTATGGGTTAGCAAAATAAATAATATCTTATGTTTGTTTTCTAGGTTTGAGATATCCGCATACCAAATTTTATTTTCAGCGCGTTCAGCAGTTTAGTTTCTCCCTCCTTTTACCCCCTTAAGTAGATGTTAATAAAAAAAAATATCGCATATTTGTTTTAATCGTTCAAGATAACCTCATACCAAATTTCATTACAATCGGTTCAGCGGTTTAGTTTCTGCCTCCTTTTACCCCCCTTAAATAGGAGTTATAGTCGTGGTGGGTCAGTTCAGTAATAATTCCTTTTAAATGCAGCATAAACTTTAATAATCCGTTAAAACTAAACTTAGTCTAAGAACAATTCGGCGCCATAGTGTCTACGTGACTCCCACGGTACGCGCGCAGGCGTACCCGATTGGTCGGCAACATGTCACGTGAGGCGCCTGCACGCTCCGCGTTTCGGATATTCGTCGTTACGAGGTGTATCGTGCAGGCACCTTACCGCGACCTAAGCGGATGGGAAGTTTACGATCGGATACTGCTATAGAGTTAATAAAAAAATGAACATGCCATATTAGTTTTCAACGTTCAAGATATCCTAATACCGAATTTCATTACAATCGGTTCAACGGTTCAACGGTTCAGCATCTCCCCCTTCTAACCCCACAAGTTTGAGGTTGATAAAAAAACTGAATACCCCAATTTCATTTTAGAGTTCATACTATCCAAAATCAAAATTTCATCCAAATCGGAAGAGCCGTTTTCGAGAAACCAATATACAAGTTTAGCGCGTATAAATAAGAGAGTGATAAAACAAAAAAGCTTAATTACTAGTTATAGTGTACTTAGTTTATTTGTTTTATTAAATTAGTGATTTATTTTTATTATTCTAGTTTATTATGGTTACTTAGAAAGAAAGAAGTTTATTATTTATAACTAGCTTATACTAACTTATTTACTATTTATAACTAGCTAGTTCTTGCTCGCGGCTTCGCCCGCGTGAAAAGCCTTTCCCGCTACAAAAGTCCCTAAAACACAAAAGACGCTAGCGCCATCTACTTAAACAATCAGAATAAAAATATCCATTATTTCCCATTGGAGCAAATGACCGGGATAAAAGTACCCTTTGCGTTAATCCAGGGCATGACATACCCGTGTGCCAAATTTCATCCAAATCCGTTTAGTTGTTTCTGCGTTTACTTATAACAAACATCCAAACATTTTCACAAACTTTCGCATCCTACTTCCTACTAATATTATAAACGCGAAAGTTTGTAAGTATGGATGTATGGATGTTTGTTACTCTTTCACGCAAAAACTGCTAAACGGATTTCGATGAAATTTGGCACACGGGTAGATTATGTCTTGGATTAACACATAGGCTACTTTTTATCCCGGAAAAATATAAAGCGGGACTTTTATCTCGGGAAAACTCATTCACGCGGGCGGAGCCGCGGGCAAAAGCTCGTTTATAATATTAATAAGATGTAAGATAGTAATATGAGCGTGTCTTTTTAAAATAACTTCGTTTATTAACTCTACTTGCCCTTGCTTTAGAGGCTAAGGTGATATTAACACATTATTCAAACAAATAGTGTTATTACTACCAATAAATTTGTACAACAATTTTGTCCTACATAATTCTGGAGAGGCAACAGGGGATTAGTGGATTGTATGACAAAGTTTAGTAAATTGTGGTTACGACTTGCGGCATTTGGGACTCTTGTTGCCAGCAAAACGGTATTTATCGTGGCTGCAATAGAAATGTCCGGGCTCACGTGGGGGTTACGTTATGAACTTGAATTTAGCTATACTCTAGCGAAATGATACTTTCGTGTTTGCGAATTTTGGATTTGTTACTCTATTTTATACTTTCTATTCTTACTTAACATTATGACGGTAGTTATTTTCATTGTATTTGACACCAAAATATACTATTTCTCCGTTTAAAATACTTACTTTATTTTTTATTTATTTTTATACCTTATATTATGTGTTATAATTTATGCTCTTTTTCCGATGAAGCTGTTTGAGTACAAATTAATTATTCTGATACAAAGTGACCCTGCCTTCGCTATAAATAAGGGTAAGTGAGATATTCCGATATAGGCTTGCTTAAGTCTATCCTCTTGTGTACTAATTACTGTTGGCGTTAACCATAATCAGATGAAGGTATGACACATTAGTATTACTCTCTTTCCTTAAGAAAATAAATTGAGGCTTTTAGCTCATGAGACTTTCTATAAAATAGAAAACGCTTTAACATCTTATCAAATAAAATGAACTATACAACATAAGCAAACTATGTAGAAACAAATGTGATTTTCTACAAAATACGATAGGTGTCAATAGTAATGTGTTATTGAATAAGAAATGAAAACACAAACTTTTTAAGTGTCCCAGCTGTCTTAAACGTAATTGTACTTTTTTTTACAAATTATTACAATGGAGCATTGCACGGAGGGTTGATTCAACTAATTACTAAACTGATTAATAATTTATTAATTATGCAATTAGTTAAAGCCGCTGTAAACTTATCAGTTTATAAATTAGTTGAATTAATTTTTAATTTCATCATATACATTTTAAAATATACTCGCTAAGGGTGACCAGCGCTTAGCAGCCGCAGAAGAAATAAATGTGGCCATATCTTTCGTGACGGCGACATGCGCGCGCGCCATCTACGTTAAGTTAACTTTACAATACTATGCAGGTATAGGCTACAACTGTCGCGCATATCCAAGCAATAAGGTGAAAAAGTTTCATCGTAATCGGATAACGTTATGTCAGCGCAAAAAATAGAAGACATTTTTTTTTTATTAGATAAAAGTCCCGCTTTATATTTTCCCGGGATAAAAAGTAGCCTTCCCAGGATCTCAAACTATCTCCATACCAAATTTCATCAAAATCAGTTTAGTAGTTCCAGATATTACTTCCTACAAACAAACTCACAATATCCCTTTATAATACTATAGTATACATTAGGTAGTTTCGTAGAAGATACTAAACTACATAAAAAATAAAAATTCTGTAAAATTCATGTTTTAAAACGTATGTCTTTACAAATAATTTTTAATCAGTAGTTAATCTTTAGTTAGATTCAATAGGTATTGTCTCCGACACAAGGAAGAAAATTATAAAATTCAGGTAAAAAATATTAGTATTAATATCTGGTTCAAAATTATTTATCACATTGATCAAAACATTTCTGTCGAAATTATTCCTTCTTATTGTGTTTTCGAAGAGCTCTCTTAACTATAAAATCGCCTATAGTTACACGAGTTTTCATAAATAATAATCTAAAGTTTAGTTTTTCGTAACACGCCATAAATAAAATGAGCCTTCTATTGTGCCAGCCCGTGAACAGGTCATAAATATTTCATATTCCAAAGTCAATATCCAGATTGGATATGCATACCAACTCAACACCAACTTGCACGAACTGAACGGATTCCAGTATTAAATGTGCTCATTAGTTGTGCCCTGAATTCCGACTAGTTTCGTAAAGTTGGCAATACGCTCGTACCCTTGAGGCCGCGAACTATTATACTGTCTGCAACTATGATTAATGGAGTTACAGACAGACAGGACTGACAAACAGCTACGTACTTATGGTGTCAGAAAACTGAACGAAGTTTCAATTCCTTTTGCTTTGGGTCAGCTAGCAGGAAGGCTGATAGACCTACCACCAGTAAGTGACTGATGAAAATAGCGTGAATTTCAATAATAAAATAAGCTACTAAAGGGAACTAGAGAAAGGTATTTCACGCGGGGAGAGCCGCGGGCGACATCGAGCTTATCTATGTGTCTGATCAACCCGTGTCCATCATCTACTGTATTGTGTATATGCCTCTTCTCTTGTTAGCATATCTCGCGATAATGATTTCTTATTCAGTAGACTCCCGGTAATCCGACAACTGTTTTGCAAAATGGTGTCGGATCGTCGAATTTGTCGGACTACAGGTTACTGCCTCCGACCCCCTGTAGCCCGGAACTTTTTAGAAAAGGAGTACTTACCTTGTAATCCGAAAAATTACGTACTTATAAAAAAAAATGAGTACTATGAAATGTGAAGTGTGCATTGATGAATATGTCGCCTAGGCTTGTTGGATTATAAGGCGCCTCGGACTATCCAGGGACCGCATTACCTTGGGTTCAGGGTATTTACACGAACGTTCGACATTGAAATAAAACTACTCTATGGATTTTCTCGCGATTTTGTTTAATTTTTGCTCCCAACGTTTCAAGGTAGATATTGTAAAATTAACTTTTCGGACAACACCTCAATCCACCCCGTGCCCATGAAGGCTGTAAAGTCTTCGAAACGTCGGGAGCAAAAATTCAGCTTATTGCGAAATGATCGGTAAAGTAGTTTTATTTCCATATGTCGTGATGTCATCTTAGCTTCGGGCTTGTGGACTGTGAATGCCTTGGTCCGCCTATCACTATTCCGTCTAGTCAAGTTCCGCCCATCTTTACATTCTTTAGGGGCAGTATTAATAGTTGTAACTCAATTTAAGTCTGTATAATTTTGTTTTTCGTAGTCGTCTTTACATTTGTGAGTTTTTGATATATGTATGTCTTATTTAAAGTTTCGGATCCAATGTAATATAATTTTTGTAACTTTCAATATGTATTTTAAATGGTGGATAACACACAAGCAAATTTGTCTGAATTGGATCAGGACACATGCTGTGGAGTATAGTCTAGTTTAGTAATTTCATTAATTGTACTTTATTGTTTTTTGGCTGTATTCTGTTTTGTGTCTTTTGATAATAAACGTTTATTATTATTATTATTCTTTTCAGTTTATTTAATAAATTCTCAGCTTTTTTGCCGGTGTTAACTACATTTACGGGACAACGCCAAGTAAATGCAGTGTGGTGTATTGTTTTAGGGTGTGGGATACTTACTGGGCTATTTCGTTTTCATTAATTTGCATAAATTTTCTTACTATTCTGGTGGTATTTAATATTGCTGCTTTTTGTAGGGTTATAAAAACTGATTTATTTAAATTAAGTAATTCTAGACTTTTGTGTAGATGTTTGGGGATTACACCCGTTGTTGAAAGAACTATGGGCACTACGTAGACTTTCTCTTGTCTCCATATTCTTGCAACCTCGTCTTTTAATTCTGGATATTTATTGATTTTTTCAGCTATTGTTTTTTGAATGTTATGGGTGTTGGGAATGGCGATATCGATAAGGTAAGTAGTTTTTTTTGCTTTGTCTTGTAATGTGATGTCTGGCCTATTATAATGGATGGTTCTATCAGTAAGGATGGCGCGGTCATAATAGAGTTTGAATGTAGAATTTTCAATAACAGTTTCAGGGCTATATTTATAATACGGAGTGTTTGTGTTCGAGACCAGCTTGTGTTTAAGGGCGAGCTTTTGATGAATGATCTTAGCGATCTGGTTGTGTCTGTGAGTGTAATCGGTTTGTGTTAGGCTTATGCATGCTCCAGTGATGTGTTGAATAGTCTCAGGTTGGATATGGCATCTTCGGCATTTGTCGTTGGTTACTGTGGGGTCTTTAATTATACATTTTCTGTAGTTTTTAGTGTTAATAACTTGATCCTGAATAGCTAATATAAAACCCTCTGTTTCAGGAAAGAGGTTACCAATTTTGAGCCACTTATTTGATGATATCCTATCTATATGGGTTTGTTCTAAGTCATGGGGATGTCGACCATGTAATACTTTTTTCTTACAATTTTCCATTTTGTGTTTATGGGCGTCACTGTTTATGGGATTCTCGGTATTTATTTCTTCATGCAGGTTTAAAGGGGTAAAGTTATGATCATTGTGCGATATGGCTTTGTGTATGTCGCTAGTGTGTGATTTTGTATGAAAGAATGTAGCTAGGTTGTTTAATTGTTTTTGCCAAAGATGACATATATCTATAAGGCCTCTGCCTCCTTCTTCTCTTTTGATTGTAAGTCTTTCTATTGCTGATTTTGGATGGTGATAATTATGTTTTGTGAGTGTAGTTCTTGTTTTTCTTTCTATCATTTCTATGTCTGTTTTGGACCATTTTATTATTCCGAATGAGTAGGTTAATATTGGGATTGCGTATGTATTAAGAGCCTTGACAAGGTGTTTTCCAGAGAGTTGTGTTTTGCATATGATATTGATCCTTCTCTGATATTCTGTGGATAAAGAGTTTTTGATATTTGTGTGGTCTAGTCCTTTTAGCTGTTTATATCCTAGGTATTTATATAAATCACTTGGTTCTAGCGCGGTAATGATATCTGAACTATTGAGTATATTATAATCACCGGGTCGTATTTTGCCTTTTATAATATGCACTGTTTTACATTTATCTAAGCCGAATTGCATGTTTATGTCTCTGCTAAAATTGGATGTTGTGTCTATTAGATTTTTCATATCTTTTTCGGATTTTGCGTATAATTTTATATCATCCATGTATATAAGGTGTGAGATGATCGTCTCATTGACGGAGTGTTTTAGATGATACCCGGCTCGACAATGATGCAGTTGGTGTGATAAAGGGTTTAACGCGAGGCAAAACCACAGAGGACTCAAGGAATCACCCTGATAGATTCCTTTTTTAATGTTTATTTGTCTTGTTACTATTGTATTACTATTGTTATTTAAATGTAGTCTGGTTTTCCAGTGTGTCATTACATGTTGTAGAAATTCTATTATGTTGTTATTTATTTTATATATTTTAAGTATTTGTATCAACCAGGAATGCGGAATACTATCAAAGGCTTTTTTGTAGTCTATATATGTGCAATGTAAGTTCCTCTTTTTAGTAATAGCGTGTTTGTGTATAGTAGAATCTATCACGAGCTGTTCCTTACATCCCATGTGTCCTCGCCTGCACCCTTTTTGTTCTTCTGCTATGATGTTATATTGTTCAATGTGTTTATTGATTTTGCGTGATATTACAGCTGTCAGGATCTTATATATTGTTGGAAGGCATGTAATTGGTCGATATTGCGAAGGTTGAGGACAGATTTTATTTTTTGGCAGCATATATGTTATTCCGGTAGCCATAAAATGTGGTACACTTTGTTGACCTAAAATGATATCTGTAAAATTTATTGCCATTGCTCTATGTAGTGCCGTTAGTTTTTTAAACCAGAAATTGTGTATTTTATCTATGCCAGGAGATTTCCAGTTATGTAGTCTACTTGAGATAAGGTTTATATCAGATTCTGTTACTTCAGTAAATTCCATTTCTTCTATTGTATTCCATTTTTCTTGTTCTTCTTTTATCCAATGTGCATTGTAGTTGTGTTGTGTTTCTTCCTCCCATATATCTGACCAAAATAACTCTATTTCTTCTTTTGTTGGTGTGTTTTCGGTATTATCAGTCTCTGTGTCCTTTTTCTTTGCTAAGTTTCGGTAGAAGGTTTTTTCACTACTAACAAATAGCATATTATCTTTTTTACGTTGTTGTGCTTTCTTATAACGTTTTAATCTTTGTACTTTTAGTGCTAGCTTTTGTTTTAGGGTGTCTAGATACTCTTCGGGTTTTTTATTATTATTTTCATGTCTAGTGTGGATCAATCTGTTTTTGAAAATTTCTTCAACTCTTTTCACTACTTTCTTTGATCTATTGTTATTAATGTATTGAGTAAGCCTGCCACAATCTGCTCTTAGTTTTTCTACATCCTTCTCTAATCTGTATTGCCAAGCTGGTTTATTGTTGTACCTTGATTTGTTTTGTCTGTTAGTGTATTCTATGATTTTGTAACCTAGTTCTTCTGATATTACTACGGCCGTGCAGTAGGTGATGGTGTGTATGTCTATAAGTTTTGTATCTTCAGTTAAAAAGTGTTCCAGTATTTTTTGGTTAAATAGTTGCAGTAATTCTGTAAGTTTAGGACTGTATTTTAGTTTTGGTAACTTTGGTCGAACTGCTGGATCTAACCCAGAGTATAGTGATAAAGTAGTTATGAATTTTTCTTGTATTTCTTGAATATATTGTGCATTTTTCGTAAGATTAACCTCCACTAAGGTTTCTATGTCGTTTTCTATTGTAATGCTAATTGTTTCAGTTTGTGTGGATATATTTGTCATTTGGGTTGTTCTATTATAATGGTTTTGTGTAAGTGATTGTGATTGTATTTGTGTATGTGTGTATTCTAAAGGTTGTCCTGATGGTGTTGATGATGCTTGATTGTGTGATATTGGGTGTTGTGAGTGATTTTGGTCATTGCCTGTTAAATATGTGGTGTCGGCAGTATCGTCATCCTCTATTTCATCCTGTAATTGTTTTCTAACTTCTTCTTTTAGTTTGTTTAATATATTTTGTGGAAGTAATTTATTTCTTTCTATTGCTCTTCTCTGGTCTGATACTCGCTGCTCTGTAATTTTAATATCGGGGTACTGTTGTGAGAATCGTTCATGTAGCCGTTTTCTATAAATTGTCATGTCTGTTTCTAATTTTGTGATATAATAGTAAGTGCGCATAATAAATAGGTTTACATCCTTACTCCATGTCATGCGCACTCTAGGTTTTCCAGCTTTAGTGGACGTGGGTAAAAAGGCATTCGCCTCCCGCGCAACATCCAAAACTGAAATGGGGGTTTCTCTAACATTATTTGGGGAAAGTGATGATGTTCTTGATGGCGATGAACGAATTGATGGTACGTATGATGCAGTACTAGGGCTATATGGATTATCTGGGCTATTTGTTCTGTTGTCAGTCTGTATGTTAGTTTGATTGTTATCGGCTGTAGTATTTTCGGGTGACCCGACGGGAGTCCGCCTGCTCAACTCCTCGCCGCTGACGGACCGTATGCTGAAACACCCAGCGTCAGCTCCAGGTGTGCCCCGGCGATCGCCCCCGGGAAGCGGCCATCTCAGTTTCTTTTTCGAACGAGTCTCCATGTTAATGGGTTGCCAGTACCACGTTAGCCACGCCAGTAATTTCTCAATCGTGTGTCCGCCCCCTACGTGGGCCTGCTGGTCGGCCCGGACGTGTGGTTGGACTTCAGGGGGCTTATTATTATTATTATTATATACTTTAAGTTATTAACTTTATTCTCCCATGAGAATGGGGTAAATCCATTCAATGCGGGCTTTTGGGCCAAGCAAAAAATGGTTGGACAGTAAATGATTGATGATTAGCTAAGACTAAGTAGACAGAAATTTTCGAACAATTCTGCAAGTATTAAGAATTGTTGCTTTTTGAAGGAGGATATATGACAGTCTATGCATGCCAAGAGCTTGAAGACTGGTATGTAGGGAGTGAGGTATGACGCCTGTGGAAGATAAAATAACTGGGACCGTTTTAACTGAATGCACTTTCCACTGTTTTTTTAGTTCTATGGATAGGTCTGTATATTTAGCAATTTTTTGAGTGTATGTAGATGCAAGGTTGTGGGTGTTAGGTAATGCAATATCTATTAAGTATATGGTGTTATTTTTTTTGTCGTAGAATAGGATATCCGGTCTATTATAGTGTATTGTTTTATCAGTGATAATTGTTCGATCCCAATATAATTTATGATCTGCAGATTCTAATATTGATGGAGGTTTATATTTGTAATACGCGGTTTTGTGTGTGACGAGAGAGTGTTTAAACGCTAGGTGTTGGTGAATGATAGCGGCAACTTGATCATGACGGTGCTTGTAATCAGTTTGTGCAATGGATTTACAAGCACCGGTTATATGTTGTATTGTCTCAGAGCCGCTAAAACAACGTCGACACTGGTCAGAAGGTAGGTTAGGAATTCGAATGATATGCTTCTGATAATTGCGTGTATTTATTATTTGGTCCTGGATAGCACACATGAAAGCCTCTGTCTCTGGGAAGAGCTCTCCGCGCCGCAGCCATTCGTTCGACGCTACTTTGTCGACGTGTGTTTGGCCCAGATCGGCTAGGTGCCTTCCGTGTAGAGATTTCTGAAGCCATATGTCTACCTTGTGCTGTGTAGAGGTGATGTGGAGATGGGATTCCGTGTTACAGTCATGCAAGTTAAGCGGAGTTAGTTTTTTATCTATGTCTACTATATATTTATGGAGTTGTGTATGTTCAGCTTTACTGTGAAAATAGTGACGTAGTTTAGTAATAAGGTTATTGTGAAGGTTGCGTATATCAATTATTCCTCTGCCGCCCATTCTACGTGGCAATGTAAGTCGTTGTATACAGGATTTAGGGTGATGTTTTCTGTGGGTAGTCAGGTGTGTATTTATAATTCGTTGCAATTTTATTAGATCCGATTGGGACCAGCTTATGATTCCGAATGAGTACGTGAGAGTTGGGATCGCGTAGGTATTAATAGCCTTAATAATATTGCGGGAATTTAATTGTGTTCTTAATATTTGATTTATTCTATGTTTGAATTTTGTAGTGATTTCTAATTTCGCTCGTTTCTGGAGTATATATTTAGATTGATGGAAACCTAAGTATTTGTACGTAGCGTGTTCATCCATGGGCTCTATTGTTTCACCTGTATTCAGAATATAAGTATTGTGTATTGTTTTACCGCCAATTATGGAGTGGATTTTGCATTTATCAACCCCAAACCGCATCTGTATGTCCGCAGAGAATGATTGCGTGATGTCTGCTAATTTCGTGAGTTCGGTGTTGTTGGTTGCGTAGATCTTAATATCGTCCATATACATCAAATGGGAGATAATATGGTGTGTGTTTTCGTGTTTTAATTTAAAGCCTATGTCTGTATTATTAAGCAACTCGGACAAGGGATTGAGAGCCAGGCAAAACCACAATGGGCTAAGCGCATCTCCTTGAAAAATTCCTCTCTGTATTTTAATCGAACTAGTAGTTATGGGAGACTTTTTTAGATTGAGCTTTAATTTTGTTGTCCAGTGAGCCATAAGCGATTGTAGGAATTCTATTATTTTTGGGTGGATTTTGTAGTGTTCTAACACATGAATCAACCAGCTATGAGGCACTGAATCGAATGCCTTTTGGTAATCGATGTACATTGTGTGAATGTTCTTGTTTTTTGTTTGTGCTTGTTTCATAATTATTGAATCCATCGTTAACTGTTCTTTGCACCCTTGGCTATTTTTTTTACATCCTTTCTGTTGCTCTGCAAGTACGTTGTGTTCATATAAGTGTTTGTAAATAATATCACTAATGCATCCTGTTATGATTTTGTATATAGTTGGTAGACAAGTAATAGGTCGGTAGTTAGCTGGGTTTTTTTAAGTCTGTGCTTTTCGGTAACATGTAAGTTATTCCATGGGTTATAAATGTCGGTATAGTATGTGGTGACTGTATGAATTGAGCAACATGGTAGTGGATGAATGGATGAGTGCATGTTAATTTCTTATACCAATAATTGTGTATATTATCGGTTCCTGGTGCCTTCCAATTATGTGTACGGTTTATTATTTTTGATAATGTTTCTATGGATATGTTATCAAATATCATTTGGTTCATATTAGTTATGTCTGGTATCTTGTGTAACCAGTCAGCACTAGTGTTGTGTTGTACAGGGTCTTCCCATATGTTTGCCCAAAATTGATGTAAATGTTGGGGTGATGGAGATTGTGAAGAGTCAAATGAGCTGTTTTGTTCGTTTTTACCTAAAGTTCTGTAAAATGATTTTTCATTGTTGTTAAAGGTTGAGTTCTGTTGCTTTCGTTTTGTGCATGTAATATATCTTTTAAGTCGGGTTGATGCTACGTTTAATTTCTGTTTTAAAGTATCCAAAAATTGTTGTGGTTCTGTGTTAGGTTCCTCGTGTTGTGAGTGATTTTTATATTTAGTTTTAATTTCCTCTACAGTTTTGATGATTTTTCGAGTTCTATTTCCTGATATGTACTGAGTGAGTCTTCCTATTTCTATTCTATATTTATCAATTCGACCCTCAATTCTTCTCTGCCATTTAGGCTTTCTATTAACTCTCTTGTGTGTATTTGCTACTAAACTTATCTTAGTACCATTGCAGACAGCCGCCGTAAAAGCTGTAGCATAAATCATTGTGTGCAATGATATAAAATCTAAGTCGTAGTTAAGGTGTTTTGGGAGTATTGTACTATTAAGGTATTGGATTATCTGGGCAAATTTGCGTGACGTCTTCTGTTTAGGGATGTAAGGTCTTTCTTCTGGATCAATGGCAGTAAATCGTGTTATGGCTGTGGTTAATTCTGTTTCAATAAGATTTAAATCTATCTCGTTACCCACTGTTGGGTTTAAAGTATTTTCATCGCCTATAATATCCTGTGTAGTAAGCTGTATGTCTGAATGTGTTAATGTTGTGTCTATTGTAGGTTCAATTTCATTTGCAAGTGAAGATTGCTGTGAATTTTGTGGTGTAATCTGAGATACGTTATTGTTTGCTGCAAGTTTTAGTTCTACCTGTCTCTTTAATTCCTGAATTCTGTTCGCATGTTTATTCTTGTTGAATAATAGTCTTCTTTGGTCTGCAATTCTCTGTTGTGTAAGATGTGAGAGATGTGGGTGTTTTTCAATGAATAGATCATAAAGTTTTTGTCTGTATCCTATTCTATTAGATTCCAATTCAGTAACTTCAAAATAACAGATGACGATCTCGTCATTAATGTCATTTGACCACTTCATTCTGGTTTGTTTAGGTGAAGTATGTTGTAAGGCCGCAAAATCATTTGGATTGTGTGTGAATGGTTGGCTGTTTGTTAAGTGAATATCCGTTTGTGTATATTCGCTTACTTGTCTACGTATTTCGTCAAGAACCTCTTGTGATAGTAATTTTCTTCTTAAGATTGCCCTCCTTTGGTCGCCTACGCGTTGTCGAGATACTTGCATTTCTGGATATTTAATATCAAACTGATAATGTAGTTGTTCGAGATAGTTATTCATTTGTACTGTCTCACACTTTGTTATTGTTAAGTATGTGTGCCATATAAATCGGTTCATATCTTCAGTCCATTTTTTTCGCACACAATATGAGGGGCCAGCAATGGGTACAGGATTGACGGCGTGTGCCTCCTGTACAACATTTGTTGACCTTTTCGATCTCGTTGAATAAGTGGAAGATGGTGATGAATTAGGAGATCGGAATAGACTATGAGTTGAAGATGGTGACGGGATGTTTGAAAAGAGAGAATGATCGGACGGTGAAGTAGATAGAGGTGAGGATGATGGGTCGGCTGTAGTACATTTTTCGAGGGGAACCCGCCTGCTCAGTCCCCCGTCGCCAACGGTCCGCATACTGTGGCATCCAGCGTTGGCTCCAGATGCGCCCCGGCGACCCCCGGGCAGCGGTCGTAAACTATATCTTTTACCTTGACTGTTCATATTTTTTCTCCACAGAGTGGGATTGGGATCGTTGGTTGGATAGGTGTATATATTATATGTGGTTAGATGTTAGAACCATTGCAAAAGCCAGTACCCAGTACCCGTAAGCCCCCCCACCGCGACAAGGTGATCCCTTGGGGGGGCGCGACAAGGTGATCCCTTGGGGGGGTTATTATTATTATTATTATTATTATTATTATTATTACTAGTAAATAAATAAATAAATAAATTTGGCTTTCAAGTGCGATATCAGCTGAGACGCTGTCAAATTAAGGTCAGCATCTTAAGATAGTGGCTATTTAATAAACTCGTATTAACATCAGCTCAAATGACATTTTAAGTAACCTTTTTTTTATGATATAGGGGGCAAACGAGCATACGGTTCACCTGATGGTAAGTGATCACCGCCGCCCATGAGCATCTGCAATACCAGGGGGCACAGAGATGCGTCATGCGTTGCCGGCCTTTTAGGTGGGAATACGCTCTTTTTTTGAAGGTCGCCAGGTCGTATCTGTCCTACAATATGTGACGGATTAGACGGCTAAGTTTTGTTTGTGTAACAGCGCTTACTCAGCTGAGAACAAGCTCTTAAATGACAACTTAAATAGTTCAATACATTAAATGTCTACATGAGATTTTACTCAAACGTGAGATTGGTTTTTCAATACCGCCCTAGGAGTGCCTTTGTAACGCTTTTTTTGGATACAAGCGAGAAGAAACTAGTTACAAATAAAGAAACTACTAGTAAATAAATCAGTTTTTTCTCCATCGATAGAAGAACGTGTAAAGTAGAATTGTAGATAAAAAGGCAATGTAAAATTAGTACTTCAATATCCAAGAGAGGTAACCAATTTCCTCAGTGCTGGTTCACTTGAAAACACAGCAGCTCTACAATAGATTAGGTCAAAGCAGTTCTCTACGTTAATTGCAATTTGTGGCTGCTTGTACGAGGGAATGTTTTACAAGTATAATGAAAAAACTTTAATTTCTTTTACAAATTGCTCTTTACAACCATTTGCATGTTACATATGTATTCCGTGGAATTCGAGAATTAAGTAGGTAGGTTGTATATTAAAAAAAATCTTTGGGATATAATTCGAAATGTATTAGGTAAATTCTTATCCTGTATAAGACTGATTTTGACATTGCGCTAATAAATGAAACTACATGCTTGTCTTTTTGAAAATACCTTTTTATAATATGTTATTCTATCTCTATGGATGTAAAATATAAAAGTGGAAGTTTCGAACAAAATAAAAAGTCAATTTAATTTTACACGGCCTAATGCCACTACTAAAAGAATTTGTCGGGGCGGCAACATCACACTTTTCGTCAGAAATTAACTTACGCGCACACCATATTCGCACTAAACTTCACTGGTGGTAGGTATCTCATAAATGTAAGAGTCCACCTGGGTGGGTACCACCGCAATGTCTATTTCTACCGCCAAGCAGCAGTGTGCATGCACCGTTGTGTTTCGGTTTGAAGGACATTGTAGCCAGTGTAACTACTGGACATAATGAGTCTTAACATGTCTCAGGATGACGAGCGCAGTGGAATGCCTCACAGTACCTACTTTGTAACTCAAGGTGCTGGATGATGTTGCTACTGTTTATGGGTGGTCGTATTGCTTACCATCAGGAGAACGGCATGCTCGTCTCGTCATTCATGCCATAAAAAAAACTACAAAGTGATTAAAAAATCGGAGAACTACAACCGGGATTTTTGGCGTATTTATATTCGTTCTTCATTGAAGATTTTTGGCATGTTAGCATAGTTAAAGACGAATATGTGGTTTCATTCAGTAATGCAATGTAAAAATGACCCTGTATATTTGCATTCTGTTGCAATTTTATTAACAGATGACCGTTTCATATATTCTTACCGGTAAAAGAATTTTCAGTACTTAGTGCCCATATTGTTACGATACAGCATCAAAATGAAGACGATGCGACAAAAAGAGAACTTAAAAGTAACGTTGTAAAATAATTTAAAGTTAAAGAGCTACGTACCGTTTAGTAAAACCATAGTAATAATCCCTTTCGTAACTTTAAAGTCGCATGGACAATGATAACATATACCACAAAACACACTCACGTCTTTTGGTTCTGAAGGGGTAAGCAGAGGCGCAACTAGTGCACCCACTTTTTGCCGTGCGTATTCTGTCCCATGATGTGATAGGGGGCTAGCCTATCGCTATATCGGGCACAATACCAGACTCCGGGCTGATACTGAATAGAAAAATCCAATACCACTTTGGCCGACCCGGCGATCGAACCCGAGACCTCAACATTACAGTCGTATACACTACGTTTAATATAATCCACGAACTTATATTGTGTAGTTAATACCAACACCAAGTTTTCTTTACTATTTAAAAGGCGCTTCATATTCCAGGAAACAGTTGTCGGAACCACAAAGAACCACCGCGATTATTAAATTAAAAGAGCGAAATACAAGGAACGCTTCATTTTTTTCATTGAAATAAATCGGAGAACTTTGTAAAACTTGTATAAATTAAGTCTTGTTTCACAAAGAATTGGAAATGTGTTTAGCGAGCCAGCTCTGAAAATAGCTGTACTGAATAAGTTATAAGATCAAGGAATGCGCAGCTGTGTGGTGATTTTGCTTTGATTTGATTGCGGGGACGTTTCGTGTCTTCACTGATTTAGTAGTCTCGTTTTATTGCATTGAATGAACTGTTTGCCTCTACAGACATAAGGAGTTCATGTAGAGGAACTAGCTCTTGCTTAGAGTGTGTAATATTAAATACATTACTGAAACTGAGTGACGACAATAGGTAGTGAGTATAGTCGTCGATATTCAGAATTCCGAAGCCCAATAAGAATCTGAATGAATATTTTTTTATATAAAAATGTGGCGCAGGAACACGGGTCATAAAATCGGCATATTAAATGTTCTGCGTCCGTAAGTACCCGCAATAGTCGAAGAATAATTAGGGCGGTATTAATAAATCAATCTCAAGTTTGAGTTACATCTCAAGTAGACATAATTCAATACATTATGCTTTGATTAATTATATACCTAGATAGACACTGAACGTTTTAAACGCGTCGAAAAAAATAGAGGCCAACTGTTGCTCGCTAAATGAGTTCGAGTGAATTATTTTTTGTTGTTTTTCATGGATATAATTTTCTCCCCATTTTAATAGAAACCATGTAAATAACTGGTATCATTATGCGCGCACACAAGGATACGCAGAATGATGCAGCGATAGCGTATGACAAAGCTGTCACGCATACTAGCTTAAGAAAAGTTGGCCTGTTTGTTTTAGTTTCATTGCAGCGCGTCACTCTATCTAGGTTTATAATTTATCAAAGACATTATGTCTACTTGAGATGTAAATCAAACTTGAGATCAAGATTTATTAATACCGCCCTTAATGTGTGTCATTCATTATACAGTACAGAAATAGTAAAACGGTCACTATACGTTGATTTTCTGTGAGACTGTGGTAATGCTGTTTGATATAGATTATTTAAACATACGGGGTCATTTTGATATTGCGTTACTAAATGTAACCACATAGGCACTTATCTTATCGAAAATAACACTTTCCAATAAGTTACTCAAGCCACAGATGTAAAATAACAAGTTTCGAACAGAATAAATATCAATAGAAAAATAATTTAAATTTTACACGCCCTAATGCCACTACTACTACTCTAAGAGAATTCGTCGCAGCAGCATAATCACACTTTCAGTCAGAAATACACTGACGCCATATTCGCAATAAACTACAAAATACCTCTGAGACCACTCTAGGTAGAATCTAAGAAGTTGTCAAACAGAGCTAAGAAGTTGCAAATTTGAATCTAAATATTGCGATTTGCGAAACAGAACAGTCGGGTCAAGATGACATTGAATTCAAATTTTACTGGTAGGCCACCGATTGCGGACAAACTGCTGTGAAATCTTTTTTTGGTAAGTACGTATATTTTTTTATTTTTAATATTGGGCTATTTATAACTCATTTGTTGGCTAAGATAACAATGATCTCATGAATTACATTTCAAATTCGACCACCTTGGCGGACCGGTTCTTTCGATTGGATTGATCCAAATGTCTGGATTAGAACAATCTTTACGCTAATGACTGAGAATTTGACCTCTGCACCAGTACAATGGGACTATTTCAAAACCGGACCAACAGAGTCAGCACAGAGTATGTTTTAGTGGTATTTATTTTTTATTTTTGTTAGGAATGCTCGAAATGGAAACAATAACTTTGATTTTTTAATAAAAATTCTTCTATTGTTATAGAACTCACATCAATTGGGTGTGCTGTATTCGGAAAATTGCATGAAAATAGTGCCACATGTTTGAGTTTATATTGACATTGTTTTTAATATTAATTTGTAAACTACTGTAATATAGCAAAGCAAAAAAAATATATAGCAAACGTATTACATTACTATATTACACATTGGACAGGTGAATTGATAAAGGTCGCAGAAACACGCTGCATGTGGGCCACTTTTGACAGATCCGTCTGGCAATCTTTAGGGGAGGCCTATTTTCATCAGTCATGTGGCTGATGACGATGATGATGATTACACATTGGTCTTAATACGCCAATGATTTGAAATCATTGCCCAAGAATTGCTTCGCACAATAATATCCCTTAAACCAGGGTATTTACTGGTGGTAGGACTCTCATATGTAAGAGTTCGTCTGGGTGGGTACCACCGCAATGTCTATTTCTACCGCCAAGCAGCAGTGTGCATGCACTGTTGTGTTTTGGTTTGAAGGACATTGTAGCCAGTGTAACTACAGGACATAATGAGACTGAACATCTAATGTCTCAGGATGACGAGCGCAGTGGGATGCCACAGAGTACTTTGTAAGTCAAGGTGCTGGATGGTGTTGCTACTGTTTATGGGTGGTCGTATCGCTTACCATCAGGCGAACGGCATGCTCACCTCGTCATTCAATGCCATAAAAAAAACCAGGGTAAGATGGGCAGAAATGGACAACTCTCATCGATTAAAAGCGAACAAGAACTTATATGATAATAACTAAGATACATAATTGTTTACCAACAGAATAGCGCTCTGCCCTCAAGGCTCAATAACTTTATTGTTGGGTGCACGCTAGTAATTACTGCAAACACTAATTAGAATCCATTTTATACGTCGATAAAAGCAATTAGTAAATACTAATTAAATTACTGTTAATTAAGTTAACCCTTCAATTACATTATTGTTAGAAAGTCTTCAGGTATAGTGTTTCGCAATCATATCTGTAATTAATTTTGCGGGGCTCTAGAGATTTTTCATATAAAGTGGTATCTAGTTGAAACTGTTTGATTTATTCAATATCTAAATTGGCTTCGATTGACTTTAGTGATGGTTTTGCAAATGTGACTGGTGGGTTGCTCCAGCACTGTCGCGAAAAAGAAGCAACGCAATCCAGAACATTAATAAAATATATTTTCTGTCCATAGGAATGTCCGTAGGTTCAAAACCCAAGGGCACACACCTCTGACTTTTCTAAAAAATTATGTGTGTATTCTCTGTGAATTTTCGCTCGGTTTAACGGTGAAGGAAAACATCGTGAGGAAACCTGCATACGTGAGAAGTTCTCTGAATTTCGAAGGCATGTGAAGTCTGCCAACCCACACTAGGCCAGCGTGGTGGACTAAGGCCTTAACCCCTCTCCGTTGTAAAGCAGGCCCGTGCTCAGCAGTGGGCAGTATATAATACAGGGCTGGTATGCTGGAGGTGGTGGTGGTCAATACTAATATTATGAACAGAAAAGGTTTGTGAGTTTGTTTGTAGGTTTGTAGGAGCTAATCTCTAGAACTACTGAATCAATTTTGAAAATTCTTTCACTAATATGAAGCTACATTAGTTCTGAATGCTATACATTTATCCCGGGAAAGTATAATCACTAATAATTTACGCAAGACAAGGATCTTCACCTCAAATCTTTGAAACATGTGAAAGCAATCAGTTAAAATTGTGGTTTATATGAAAAGCGAATAAAAAATATTTATCATATCAGCTTAGGCCAAGTTTATACAAAGCTTTATCCACTATATTCGGGAAAATATCATTTGGAGGGTATAAAGGTTCTGGTTATGTATTCAACGGTGGATATCCCGTGCCAGCAGTCACGACCCTTCTGTCCATGTACGGCTTTAGGGTCCCGTAGGTCAATAAAAAAACCGTTATGGTACCATCATTTTAAGGTCAAGCTTCTTCTGAGCAAATGTGTGGATTACGGTGGTTTTAAAGAAATCGTTTAATGCGATAAGGCCTATTGTACAGTCACCCACATAAATAGCTGAACAAATTCAAAACATTAAATCGACTATACACTTTTATTATAGTTAAGTTTTTTTCTTCACAAACATAAAAGTTAATGGATTTACTTTAATTCACACCAAGAAAAAATAAATAAATTAACGTGTAAAGGCATTTTGAAGCTTTGAGTTTGTTCAGCTACTTTTGTGGCTGACTGTACATAATATTTTTATGAGTAAGTATATTTAATTTGTTTTTTTTTGTATCCGATATACTGTGTGTGCAATAAAAAATATGTGTTGTATTTTGTGAAATCGAGCCCGTTTGACAACTGGGTTTGTGTGTCCTTAACCAAAAGACGCATACAAGAGAACTAGATACTACTTACCGTACTGCGATAATAACATCATCTTACTAGCTATTTATTAATATTACTAATCACTATTCGAGGGGTCACTTTTCCATGCCTTTATAAAAAAGTGTAGCAAACCATAATATTTAAACTGTTTACGCTTGTCGACAATAGATGGCTCTGTACAGTGTTACCTAATTACTACATCGCGATGTCAAGATTCTCTTCTAAATAATGACACTAGAAGACGGCGCCGTGACGGTCAAAAGTGACAGAAAATGTGACGATTTCTTTTTAAGATATATTTCTCCGTCGTCGATGTCGATAAAGAAGTTTCACTTCAAAAATCCCAAAATTCATACAGAACTTTGCTCTCTTGGCAATACTGTCTTGACTGTTCTGTTATGAAAATCACGGCACTTTCTTACAGCGCGCGGAAACTGCGGCTTATGTGACATACGTACTGAAATCTCACCTGTTTGTTACCAAGTTTTATTGTTTTTACTTTTTAGTGTGATATGTATGGTACAAACGCACGAAATTTCTCTTAGGATGAAATGTTGTGTGAAGGCGAATAATTGTTTTAGAGTTGCTTTATTATTTTAGGGCTAATTATAAGACGGTTTGACTGTCCTTTCCAAAATTATTGGATGAAAGTAGTTCTGGGAAATGTGACATATCAATTAATTAATGTAGTAGCTAATAAGTTGTTGATATCATGTTAATTTGATTTTGAATATATACGGATTATGTAATCTGAATTAAATATATAAAATAAAATAAAATAAATTAAATAAATAAGGTATTTGAAATGTACATTGTTACTTTTATAAGGGCAGTAGACAATAGGTATTGGTAGCTTTAGAAGGCAAGTTGTGAGTAGTTATTACATGCTATTTTGAACTGTTTTTGTGGATGGATTACTGTGATGAGACTTCATTGGCTGATCGTCGACTCGAAAAATATAATGTTAGTTATATAAAATGTAGCACTGTAATAGCAAATGACACTCAACACGTGATATAAATAATTTATTGTAGGATGAGGCTTATGAAAAAAACATCAGATAATTTCTGGGATGATTTACATTTATTTGTGAACTATCTGTAATAATTAAAAACTTAATGGTAGACATAATATTTAGACAGAGAACTCTTACAAAATTTACGAGCGTAAGTTATTTTATAAAATAACATGATAGTTTTAGCGAAAAATATTTCTCAAAACAAAAATATTAATTTCACTTTTAAAAGGTTCCAAAGTATTTTTTATCTTAAGTTTTATGTATAACTCATAGTAAACAAAATATAAAATAAACACCAAATATTTTCGCTTTTTGTCGAAGTAGAGAAAATATATGTTTATAAATCAGGACCCAGCAATTCTTTATTATTATAAAAGAAATTATTTTAATAGTACCATACTATACATACAAAAACAAAATATAAAACAACCGAAAAGTAGAGCAACTTCCAGCGTATTGATTGGTACTGCCTGTATCAGTTATAGTTAGGCTCTGATTCACAAGTTTCAAGTAAATATTTATTTGGGAGCATAGTCTACAGTGTGACTTTTGTATTTGGTCGGCTTATATATTTATGTGACGAGTGGTGGTAGGTCTCTCATATGTAAGATTCCGTCTGGGTGGGTACCACCGCCATGTCTATTTCTACCGCCAAGCAGCAGTGTGCATGCACTGTTGTGTTTCGGTTTGAAGGATATTGTAGCCAGTGTAACTACAGGACATAGTGAGACTTAACATCTTATGTCTCAGGATGACGAACGCAGTGGAATGCCACACAGTACTTTCTAACTCAAGGTGCTGGATGGTGTTGCTACTGTTTATGAGTGGTCGTATCGCTTACCATGAGACGAACGGCATGCTCGTCTCGTCATTCAATGCCATGAAAAAAAAAAGCTTACCATTTACTCAGAGGTTGTGAGACTGGCCCTTATTCTACTTCTTTCTATTTATCATCGTCATGTTAAAAGACTGTGGGCATAGAATGTGCCAAAAAATCGCAATTCGTAAGACGATGTCGTTTAATTTTGATGATTATAATAGATTGACAGAATACGTCAGTCTTGCGTAAGTCCCTCAACCAAACCCAATAAAGTTGTTTGTTTCTGTTTCGTCTTGTCATCTGACGTAGTCTTTTTTATTTCTTCTGTACGTGTATCCGCCTCACTTGACATTGGCAAAATTGTCCTAAAGGACAGAGCTAGATAGGAAAAATAAAACCCAATAAAACGAACCGGAGTAGTGGCGTGTTTTTTGCCACATTGTAAGCCTACAGTATAATTACTTACGTGGTTATTCGAATTTCATTTTAAACATTACAATTACCAAGTATATTTAGCCTTTAAAAACCGTATGTACAATAAGCAAATTTTATAAATGAAATGAGGAAGCAGATAACCAAAGTGAACTCGATAGCACTATATGTATATTTTCTTAAACACGAGTATGCTGCGAAGACGATCCTCGAGTGCCGACGACATCTGCAGCCGAAGTCTAGCATCCTCATTCAAAGAAAAGCCGACCCGATATCGACTAGGATTTCGATGCAAGTACTGAAGAGTATTCACGGCATGCCGCATAAACAATATTAAAATATAATAACACTAATCAAGCAATACTTTTATTTGACGAGACGAGCAAGCTCGAGTTAATGAGTTGTTGCCCATAGTAGCAAAACCCTTGAATGACAATTCTTTGTGTGCACTACGCTCCTCGTCTTTAACATTACCTTACTAATAATCGTTTTATACGTCTTTGCATTGGTATTGCTCAAAATGCGGTACATCCAATGATGACCACGATCCTCAGTCATGAAGGACCGACTACACACAGAGAGAGAGAGCATTGGTATATTTTTTTTATATACCAATGCGTGTGTAATAGTTATTCAGTGATTGTCTTGCTATGTTGAGTGACATTTACCGTCAGAGGAAGTGAGACAAAACATTGTATAACTATGGCAGACGTATACTGCGATTATCAGTAAGGCCCTAGATCTTTAGCCCGTGCTGTTTTACCCGTGATCAAGTAAGTTTCCGTTCCAGCCTTGGTGCGATCTGGGTGCGGTGGCCCAGCTACGGCTGTAGAAAAAGTATTTAGGACCTGGCGGATCCGGATCGGTTGGGTATCGGCACACATCCGGCTAATTGAGCCTCGGCTCATGTGGTGCTTCCGCTACCTCCTCGAGGGACATGAGCGGATACGCTGCACCGAAAAATGTGACCACTTACAATTCGCCAGTGTGATAAGAACCTTAATTTTTCCTGACCACGGATAAAACAAACCGGCCTAGTCTCAATAAGTATAATATAACCAAAACACATTTGGTATTAAAGCTTCGTTAGTAATTGTGGTGGTGCAGCCCGTGCGGGACAAGCGTCGTGTGTAAATCCGGTGTTCCGGACGCCACGATTTCTTCAGTAAGCCACTCACGTAAAACGCTGCCCAACTCCGGACACGGTGCTGCGGCCTATGGTAAAGGCGAAAGTGGTTAAGAATTAACGTATTTGTATGCAACACTTATAATATTACAAATGTTTGTTTGAATGTTTGTTAGAAGAAGACATAGCTTATTCTATTAAGGATAAGTAGGCAGCGTGATTTTTATAACGAAAAATGTTATTCACGTGAGCGGAGTCGCGAGCAACTCCTTTTTTTTTATCGCGGGGAAAAACGCGTTATCGCTACCACCAATGGGGGGTGAGTGGAACGGTTATGTTGGTTTCACACAGTCTTACGGTCCAATGTCGACACTCGGGAGTATAGCATCATCCGAGCGAACATTGGACCGAGTCCCTAACACTATGTACACCCTACACCGGCATACCAACCAAAACCCGCGGTGGCCTTCTTTGGCGCCTACGGGACGGCCCCGGGGTACCTTGTTGCACGAAGATAGCTGCACGGAACCGCCCCTGCGCGATGCCACATTGCGGCCCCTCTCTAAATGAGGAGGTTGAGAAACCTCCGAACTCTAAAGCACGCTTTTTGCGTCTACGACTGCAGGAGACCGACCACCCCCATTGTCATCCACCTCGTAGTCGTTTACATTGGAGTAGTTGAGCAAGCAAAACCCCACTGCTCACCCCGCGGCCGTTGCCACAATGATGGCACACGGTGGACTCCTCCTCGCGAGCAACTCCTAGTTTAATATAATGTAAAATATTTTGTACGGAGTATCAATTGGCAGACTAGTGTATTCATGTCGATCAACGAAAAATACGTCTGTACTCTGTGGTTGGTTCACACTTAATAGTGTGGAATATACTTTACTAGACCAACTTAGTATGCAATGCAATGCAATGAAATCAGCCCTGTATTATATACTGCCCACTGCTGAGCACGGGCCTCCTCTACTACTGACAGGGGTTAGGCCTTAGTCCACCACGCTGGCCTAGTGAGGATTGGCAGACTTCACATACCATCGAAATTCTTATGGAAAATTCGCAAGTATGTAGGTTTCCTCACGATGTTTTCCTTCACCGTTAAAGCGAACGATAATGGATAAACAATACACACGTAAATTCGAAAAGTCAGATGTGTGTGCCTTGGGTTTTGAACCTGCGGACATTTTCTCGGCAGACCGTTCCATTCCCAACTAGGCTATCGTCCACAACTTAGTATACTTACAAGTTATGATTTATGATTATAATTGGCATTTTATTGCTTTACTTGATTTTTTTTTATTCCATTGAATGACGAGACAAGCATGTTCGCCTGATGGTAAGCGATACGACCACCCATAAACAGTACCAACACCATCCAGCACCTTGAGTTACAATGTACTGTGTCGCATTCCACTGCGCTCGTCATCCTGAGACATTAGATGTTACACTGGCTACAATCTCCTTCAAAACACAACAGTGCATGCCCAATGCTGCTTGCCGGTAGAAATAGACATTGCGGTAGTACACACCCAGGCGGACTCTTACATATGAGAGACCTACCACCAGTGACAATATACGAGCTGTCTTACTTTATCCTATGAAAACGTAAGATCAGTGGAACACATTTTATCAAGCAGGTTGTAGAAAAAATTTAGTTTATTTTTTATGGCAGGCCACCCATCCTTTGGGTACAAGCCCCAAGCAAATTGGGTTAAAAACCCAAATGTGCCCTATTTAGGATCTAACCGAGTATTTCGCGGTCCACAGTCCATTTACGCTGCCACTAGAACAAACCACCGAGCTAAAAATTCTCGTTGTAATTTGAAAAATAAAAATCTACTAATCTCATAATAAAATTACTCTAGGACTTATTTCTCCCCCTCTTACTGGTGGGGTATTGAATACTTGATCACAAGTTTTTGCTTTGTACCACACCCCGGCGCACCTGTATCATACATGTTTACGATATAGCAGGAGGTACTCTTAGAGATACATTTGTATGTATTGCGCAAGCTTATATAAAGCGTAAAAGTTCCAAATTTCTAAACTAAAAGTGGAGTGATGACGTACATGCTTTACTGGAAATTATATTTTTTACGATGATAGTTAAAAATATTGAACTACTACGTGCTTCTCGCGGCTTCACCCGCGTGAAAAGCCTGTCCCACTACAAATATCCCTAAAACACAATACAACGCCAGCGCCATCTACTTAAAGAATCCGATTAAAAATATCCGTTATTTCTCATGGGAGCAAATAACCGGGATAAAAAGTACCCTATGTATTAATCCAGGACATGACCTACCCGTGTGGCAATTTTATCCAAATCCGTTTAGTTGTTTATAATATAAGTAAGATCACAGTTATTATATTTGCAAGTTAGGTACTAGAAAATTCAGCCACCGAACGGGTCGAGATAAAATTAGACACATGTTTTTATTCCAGAAGAATGCGATTGTTTCGAAGGACCTTTCACACGAGCGGAGCCGCTAGCGACACCTACCTACGTGATTAATAGACGAATTTTATTTCAGTTGCCATGCTAATATTATTTGTGTTCTAAAATATATGTTTCCGGAGCATTCCCGCCCCATTATGTAATACTAAGAGATCGTGTCGTTGTTTGCCGCAAAAATTCAACCGAGAACAAATTTATATATTTAACACACTATACTTCAGTTGGTATGGGTTTTAGTCAACCTGAGGTCAAATCGACCGAAAGCGAGAGGTCTCCTCCGACGACTGCTCTAAGAGCACTGTGTTGTAGAGGCTGGGCACTTGTCGAAACTGTGTTGGACCGTGTCCTTGCGGCCGTTGTCACAGTGGCACATGGTGGACTTATTTTTTTCCGAAGCGACACAGGAACGAGCCGAAACACCTGAAGCCCATCAGCACCTGTGTCAGGCGGAATGTCGGCGCACCGTGGCGCCTGTCAGGCCAGCTTAAGAAGACAGTTTGCATTACCACGACGGTCCTCAAGCCCGCACTCGGGCTCTCCAGCCTATTGTGACACTCCTCCAATGCGTTGCTGCGGATGGAGGCCTAATGAGCAGTGACCTCCCTTTGGATTTCCAACTATTCCCTACTATACTATCAGGCTCAGAGATTCAGGAAGATTTATAGGTTATTCTAGACAACTTCTACGTAGAACGTTACTTACAAAGTCCAGGAGAGCCTGCTTCAGTCCCCTGGCCCTCAATTCCTCGCGTATGTCCCTGGAAGTAACAAAATAAGAAAGCACTAGAGTAACGAAGGATGTGGTTCTTATGTTGCTCAAAATTCTTATAGGTATATGTGAAAGTTATTAGTATCTTTAAATAAAGTTTATTGCCTATAAAAATATTATATAACATTTCTTTATGATTTTAACGAGCAAAGAAAGTCAAGGAAATTTGTTAGATTCGCGGAACTCAATGGCCAACATTGTAAATATTAGTTTCTTCTACAGTTTTATACCGGAAAGGAATTGCTTATTTTGCATTTCAAAGAAACCTAATTGCTTCCTATAAAAGGCGTATTTTCTGTTAGTATTGAAGGATAACGTTCATAAAACTCAACTGTATACGTGCTGTTCTTTATCGTTTGTGTTCAACGTTTGTTTACTGTACAGTCAGCAGCATAAGTAGCTAAACAAAATCAAAATTTCGAATCTCCTACATACGCGTTAAGTTAAACTGAAACATTTTTTTGTCTTTGTTTGAAGTAAAGTAAATCTCTTATTTTATTTTTGTGAAGAGAAAAAAGTATGTAGTCAATATGAAATTTTGAATTTGTTCAGCTACTTATGCTGCTCACTATACATGCAATTAATTCGTTCTTTTGGTAACAGTTATAGATCTAATAATGAGTAGTGGATAATAATCAATAATAATGTACAGCCTCGGTCGCGTAGTGACTGACTTGGTGGCGTAGTTATTTTGTGTTAGGGGTGTGCTCTGAGGTCCCGGGTTCGAATCCCGGCTATGCCAAAGTGATATTGGGTTTTGCTGCTCTTTTGCTTAACATCAGCCAGGATTCTGTATTTGGCGATAGGCTGCCCGATATTACAATAGGCTCGCCACCTATCACGTCATGGGACGGAACACAAGACGAAAATTGGATGCCCTAGTTACACATCTACCTACCCCTTATATAAATATAAGTATTAGTAACAATAGCTTTATTAAGAACTGTGTGCTTCATAAGCCCGTTTTGTTTCAGCCGTGGTTAAATAAATTTAACGTTCTTATTACACTGGGAGAGCGCGCAGCACCTTCGCGTCGCTGTGAATTCGTTGCAATTCCCCAGTGTGATAAAAACCTTAACCTGAAAACGGATGAAATAACCCGGCCTAAGTCTTCAGTCGATGGTTACAATGTGTAAAGAAATAAAGATAACCAACAGTCCATGTGTAACAAACTCCAGTTAAGAAAAGCCTTGGTTTAGTCATTTGTTTATCAATTATCGTTCACTTTAACGGTGAAGGAAAACATCGTGAGGAAACCTACATACCTGAGAATTCTCCATAAGAATCTCGAGGGTGTGTGAAGTCTGCCCACCCGCACTAGGCCAGCGTGGTGGACTAAGGCCTAACCCCTCTCAGTAGTAGAGGAGGCCCGTGCTCAGCAGTATATAATAAAGGGCTGATTACATTTCACTGCATTATTTTAGTCATTGCTATCTCACTGCATACAATAAGCCTTCTTTAATTAAGAGAGTATACGGTTGTCTCAATGAAACGTACGCAAATATCCAATCATTTAAACCGAAGCTTGCGAGTTCTCGACAAATTGGAGAGCCCTCCGCTGTGTCAAGCGCTGGCGCCCTATATTTCAGTTTTTTCAACTGTGTATTATCTTAATGAGGTCATTAATTCGATTCGGGATTTTTTTGTACGCTTTATGGGTATGATGGAGAAGTTTCGGTGCAAATGTGTTTATGAGTGTTAATATGTTATTCTATATCTTTTTGAAGATATATTGCTTATCGTGTATAATAGTACGTCGAGTCAAGTATCAACTGCCTCGGTGGCGTAGTTGTATTACGGTATGACTACAATGCTGAGGTCTTGGGTTCGATTCCCTTGGGTCGGGCAAATTGATATTGGGTTTTTTAAATTCAGTATCAGCCCAGAGTCTGGAATTTGTGCCCGATATGGCGATAGGCTCGCCCCCATCACATCATGGGACGGAATACGCACGGCGAAAAGTGGGTGCACTTATAAGTATTTGTATTAAAAGTACTACAGGAAGTTAGTAAATTCAAGGCTACAAGAGTTTATTTGGATTAGATACGTGCATTAGGATAATACGTTTATAGTAAAAAAAAATAGATATATCCCTATAACGTTCCAAAATGGGTTGTAGATTTTAGTAGATTAAGAGAGATTAGTATTCTCGAGTATTTTGAATACCTAATTATTGTTATCTTAATTATCATTAATTATAATAAATGTTGATTATTTGATAATATAAAAAATCAATAGCATGTTTAATAGAATCGGTTGAAGACCTATAAATAAATAAACAAAAACTCGGGTATGCACGTTTCCTCACAACTAAATTCTTCGCCGTTAAATAATATATCTTAGGTAACTTCGAAAAATTCCAAATGTGTGGAAACTATAACCAAACCCGCGAACTATCTCGGCAGTCCATTCTTTTTCCAACTCACAAGCATATCGCTATTCCTAATATAATTCTTAAAAAATCAAATAGCTCAAGCTCCGAAATGAAGGTGATAAAATGTTGAAAGTTAAAGGATTTATTACATCGTCGGAACGTAGGAAGTACAATTGTAAATGATTTATGTGATCATTTTTCATATGTGACGTAAATAATAAGTGAATGCAGGCCGTAAAAATATTTGTCGCAGCGATAATATATTCGTTTTGAGCGTTTATTGTCTCGCAAAGTTATCACATGTTGCCACGCGTCGCTGACTTGCTGTTCCATTTCATATTTATATCAATCTGCGGTTCATTTGGCAATGATAGTTGTAAATTACGTATTGATGGGTAATTTATAATGTTCTACAATTAAATATGAGAATATGCTTCCTTTTGGGTTAATACTTTGATTGTTTTATGACTGAGCTGTTAAATTTTATTTTATGATTTTCATGAATATTTACATAAGTTTATGTATACGTTCCTAATGAGTATAATAAAAGTATGATTTCAAAAATGTATTGACATATTTACGTCACAATAATTAAAATACAACTGGAAACAATGTTTGTATAGAAATAAAAATATTCACCCGACTTTTAATGTACCTATCCGAGAATAAAGTTCAGAATCGAATAATTCACAGTCATAGTACGCTTCCACTAGGCTGGTAAGGTTTTTATAACAGTTATAATATTTGATCAAATGCATAGAGTTTGGTTTGAATACCACATCATTCTCTTCTTCATTATTCAAATCTATCGTTAAGAATGGTCTTATTGCATCCTTAAAAGCATATTAATTTAAGGTCCTTACCAGCGACCATATAGCCTCCATATGAAATTGGCGTTTTGTATGGGTGGAATTAATTAATCAAAGTATGCACCATTGTTATCTATGCACTTTTGCCATCTCATAGGCAGGTCATTGATCCCTTTACTAAAAAAACATGGGGGCGAGAATCAATAAACTCTGAAGGCGGTTTGGACAGCCACATCGGAGTTGAATTTTTTTCCTTGTAAAAAGTTATCCAAATTACGGAAAAAATTGCAACCTGTTGGCGCAAGGTCCGGGGAGTACGGTGGATGTCGCAGACATTCCAATTGCAGCTCCTCTAGTTTAGCGGCCGTCTGTTGTGCAGTGTGTGTGTTTTTTCAAGCTATTTTACTTTCCCGATTTTGCTTCAAGTGGATTGAAACAGTTTTATCACTCAAACCGAAGCCTGCAGCTAACTCTGAAGTGGTTTGCGATGGATCCGCTTTCACACTTGCCTTTAATTCCTCATTATCCACCTTGGTCTCCGGCCGTCCACGGGACTTTTTCTGAAGGTCGAAATTGCCGGAACGAAAACGTTGGAACCAAAAACGTACCATGTTTTCTTTTGCGACACCAGCGCCATACACATCGTTAATCCTTCGAGCTGTTTCTGCAGCACTGGTGCCACGGTGGAACTCATACTCGTAAATATAGCGATATTTCATGTTTTCCATTGTGCGATATGAAAGACGCCAAAGAAAAAACGAATCAGGAAAAATCAAATAAATTACGGTTTTCGAAACTCAAATGTACCAGTTAAATGCATTTTATAACTTTTAATTTGGAAATCTTAACAAAAGGAATATTTCGGATCAAAGTGGCTAGAACGATAAAACGCCAATTTCGTAGGTAAGGACCTTATATTAAAACCATGAAAACACAATGTATCTCACAAGTAATACATAATATTATATTAAATAAGATTGTTTAGTGCGATTTTGATATTTTGTTGTTGCCAAAACTCCTCGATTATGTCTTGGTAAGGTACACTACTCACTGCTTTACTATGACATACCACTGAAGATAAAAACAACCAAACGTGGCTTCGGCCTTTATAGTTTGAGAAAATTGCAGTCATGGCTTCCGCCTTATTATTAACACAACTACAGGCATGGCTCCGGTCTTTGAATTTTAAAGAAGTCCTTAGATGTGGAAAAGAAACAATAGACTAGGCTGCATGGCTAAGCGCCTTTGCCTTCTCCTTTTACTATCATACCAGCCCTGTATTATATTCTGCCCACTGCTGAGCACGGGCCTCCTCTACAACTGAGAGGGTTAATGCCTTAGTCCATCACGCTGGCCTAGTGCGGGTTGGCGGACTTCACATACCTTCGAAATTCAGAGAACTTCTCAGGTATGCAGGTTTCCTCACGATGTTTTCCTTCACCGTTAAAGCGAGCGATAATTCACAACGAATACACACATAACAGTGGGCAGGGCACGAAGTTCGAAAAACTGACGGCAGATGGGGCAAAAAAGTTCTCGAGTAGAGGTCACGTACTGGCAAGCGCAGCGTCGGCCGTGCACCTGCAACGTGGACGGACGACTTGATAAAGGTCGAAAGAACACGCTGGATGCGGGCCGCTTTTGACAGATCCGTCTGGAAATCTTTAGGGGAGGCCTATGTTCAGCAGTGGATGTCATGTGGCTGATAATGATGATGATGACACACATAACTTTTTTAGAAAAGTCAGAGGTGTGTGCCCTTGAGTTTTAAACCTGCGGACATTCGTCTCGGCAGTCCGTTCCACTCCCAACTAGGCTATCGCCGCTTTCTTTTACTAAGAAGGAGAAAACAAAACAAAAAGAAATATTACTGTAGAGAAGAAATCCATGGACAATCCTCTTTTTATTTTTTTATATTACAAATGGACAGTGATATACCTATTCATTGTTATAAGGTACACCAACAGCACTACATATTACATTCCAATGCAATAAAACAATAAGGTATAGCATCTGATATGTGGGCTACACATAGGTATACACAGAATTCACCACGTACACCATATTTAATTAAATTCGAAACCATAATCAATAATGATAGTGTTGAAATTTTGTAAAATTATTTCAATAGAATGCTAATATAGACCGTAAAATGTTATTGTAGGATACCGCAATAGTTGCTTTTATTTCGTATTTCATACCGCTGTGCGTATTTTGGTTTCCATATGCAATGCAATGGAATCAGCCCCGTATCATATGTTGCCTACTGCTGAGCACGGGCCTCTTCTACTACTGAGAGGGTTCAGGCCTTAGTCCACCAAGCTGGCCTAGTGCGGGTTGGCAGACTTCACACACCCTCAAAATTCTTATAGAGGTTTCCATATACAAACGTTTATTTATTATTTACTACACTACACACTAAAATTGAATCTGCACCGCACGCAACGCGACTGACAAGGTAGTGTGATCAATGCTTTATCTTGTTTTTTAACGCCCGGCGAAAAAAGAGGGGTGTTATAAGTTTAGGGTGTGTAACTGTGTATCTGTATGTCTATCTGTAGCATCGTAGCTCTCAAACGAATTGACCGATTTTGACGCGTTTTTTTATTTGAAAGTTGATGGACGCAATATGAAATGTTTGATGCATATTTTTTATCTATGTTTTATGTATAACCGAGCTACAGAATTTAAAGGTAAAAACATGACGAAAAGACGACTTTGCGATCCTATAAAGGTTCTTAAATGTGTAATTTGTGGTAGATAAGCAGTTGAATTAATTAATTTTGGGCTAGAAATTTTACTTGACTATTTGACATTGGCAAAATCACAGATGAATCGATGGATTCATAGAGTCTTCTTTCTTTCTTGTTCTTTTTAGATTAATTGATGGATTCATGAGTATTAAATAAAAAAGAAGAAAGATTCTTAAAAATACTAGTAACTAATATCAATTAGCCTCTGGCCAGATTGCGGGACGACTTGCACAATAGGGCCGGCAGCGACTGGATGAATAAAGCAGCAGACCGAGCTCTGTGGGGTATCTTGGGAGAGGCCTATGTCCAGCAGTGGACTGCAACGGGCTGATGATGATGATGATGAATATCAATTATTATTGAATTCGTCCATCCTTTAAATGGTTTAAGATGTTAATAATTAGTGAAGTAGCTTTTTTTCCATCTTCGGCGCATTAGGGGCGGCTAGGCTGCGGGCTTCTTCTGACTGAAGTGTCTAAGTTGTTGTCCGCAACCGCCCTTGCGCGGCGCTTCCTAATGCAGCCCGTCTCCTATTGTGGGGGGCACACATATTATCTTACGGCGGACAGCCCCGTGCTGACCGCCCCGACCCTGGCCCCTATTAGTCGCTACATACGACAGACATGGGATACCGTGGTGGAATTCTCCAAACGTCCCTAAACCACAGGGGGGGGGGGTGAAGTAGCTTAGCTTTTGAGTAAAAGAACGGAAACCGATGGTAGGACATTAGAGTTTCCAAGTGATATAAGGGTATGTTTAATATAAAATCTATATCGAGTAATAGTAGTTTAGGCTCTTCTTACATTAAGTATCTTTGCACAGGGCTAACAAATTAGGGGTTGTCCCCCTAAATTTAGGGGGATAATTAATGGATAGGGACTTTTTACGGGCGTTTTTGATGTTTTACACTTATATTTTTTCATTTGTATTTTATCATATTAATTTTTTAATCTAGCAATTGAGTGACATCTAGTACAATAGCACCTTACCAAACATAAGGACTTAAAAAAGCAACAAATGACACCAATTTTACTTTAAAGTTTAAATCCTACTAATATTATAAACGCGAAAATTTGTAAGTATGGATGTATGGATGTTTATTACTCTTTCACGCAAAAACTACTAAATGGATTTCGATGAAATTTGGCACACGGGTAGATTATGTCCTGGATTAACACATATGCTACTTTTTATCCCGGGAAAACTCATTCACGCGGGCGGAGCCGCAGGCAAAAGCTCCTATATTATAAATGTAAAACAATTGTCAACTACTCGGTCCCCTGTGCTGTGCTGTGGTAACTGTTTACTTTGTATACTCTAAGAACGCTAATTCGAAATACGCTAGTTCTTGAATAATTGTTTTGAAATGGTGGAAATTCATGCGTCTTTAATCTGTAGAATAATTGTCAAAATCAAACGTAGTACCTATCAAATGCATTGAATAGGGTAAATACCCTATTAAGATTTGTACTTTCAACTTTCACATTAAATTAAAAAATTACCTGCTTTCGGGGGGTGGTGTCCCATACCCCAACCCAATTCAGTCTGTTTGATTTAAGATATTTAGTTTTGAAAAGTCAGAACAATTTTTACGGGTTTACGGGTTATTTCATGTAATTTAGGCGATTTTAGTGGTTTTTTGAATAGGCGTCAGGGGAAAATATTTTTGGGAGTTCATAACACTGCTTTGGCATCACTGTTCTATAACTTAATTCACTATCCTATCATATTGCTGTGTGAACTCTTATTATGTTTTTTTTTTATTTTTTTATCTTATTGAATGACGAGACGAGCATTCCGTTAACCTGATAGTAAGCGATACGACCACCCATAAACAGTAGCAACACCATTCAGCACCTTGAGTTACGAAGTACTGAGTGGCATTCTACTGCGCTTGTCATCTTGAGACATAAGATGAGTCTCATTATGTCCAGTAGTTATACTGGCTACAATGCCCTTCAAACAGAAACACAACAGTGCATACACACTGCTGCTTGGCGGTAGAAATAGAAATTTGCGGTGGTACCCACCCAGACGGACTCTTACATATAAGATACCTACCACCAGTGAATTAAATGAACTGATGTTACATTGGTAATCACACCGGTGCGAGGCCCTTATACGTCACAAATGCGATATAACCTAAAACCTTCCATATTTTAGCACCAAGTTGGGTTAGATTTAGTGGAAAAACTACATCGTTTTCGCAAATTCAACGAGTTAGATCACGTCTGACACGTAACTGGCGGCCCTCTAACGTTATAGAGATTGGAATGGCATTGAGTGTGTCCCCTAATAACAGTGCATGGTGCGAAGCTAGCTTGTTTCAAATTTCGTTCTCTCCGAAAAATATTTTCTGTACAATTTTTCAGAATTCGAACGCGCGCCGTAATTTATAAAATTACGTTCCAGTATTCTTTTTTCGAACCGCACAAGTCGAATGAAAGTTTTTTGTGTCCATAATTGGGTAATTTGTGTAGGTCTTTGAAATTGGTTTTGTTCAATGATTTTGTTACTATGTATTGTATATATAGGTACCTACTGGTTTTCCAAATTTTTTTTTTTCATCTATAATAAGAACAAAGTTTAATAAACTGACCAATATTGTTACGTTAGATATAAAGCAAATTTTTATTTCAATCAAGCATGGTATTTTATCGTTACATTTAGTAAGCTACCAAAAGTCCATGTTATTTTTAAAACCACTGAATTATATAATACACAATAAAAACCGTTCAAAATATTAGCAGAACCCTCCCATATCCTCGAGTGTTTTTCGAAGTAAATTTCCCGACTGGAGTGTGTAGCGAACGTTCTGTCCCGCCCCGAACGTCCCCCAGAAATCGAATTAGCACTGCCAGTATTTCAATTTAAACGCTATACTTAATTTGCACCCTTTGCTGCCCTTTGGCGATATTCTGATGGAGTGACGCGTCGCTCCGAATTTGCTAAGTGCAGCTCTTTGTTCTTTGTGTATGATTTTATGTCTGCTTCGTTTTGTGTATTGTGATCTTTAGAGAATGTGAGTAACCATTTGTGTATAATTTATATAATTAAACAAATTCCCCCGCCGGCGTCTGTCTGTCTGTCTGAACGCGATAAACTCAAAAAAGACTGAACGGATTTAATGAAATTACATAGGGTACTTTTTATCCCGGGAAAATATATAGCGGGACTTTAATCCCGGAAAAAACTTTCATGCGTGTGACGTAGCGAGCAAAAGCTAGTTTATGTATAAAATTATTCGCAAAATGACTGTCTCAGTGGCGTAGTTGTATTACGATTTACGGTATGACTGCAATGCTGAGGTCTTGGGTTCGATGCACGGGACGGGCAAAGTTATATTGGGTTTTTTAAAGTCAGTATCAGCCCGGTGTCTGGAATTTGTGCCCGATATGGCGATACGCTCGCCCCCTATCACATCATGGGACGGAATACGCACGGCGAAAAGTGGGTGCACTATTTTTTTTTATTTTTTTTATTGCGATGAATGACGAGACGAGCATGCCGTTCACATGATAGTAAGCGATACGACCACCCATAAACAGTAGCAATACCATCCAGCACCTTGAGTTACAAAGTACTGTGTGGCATTCCACTGCGCTCGTCATCCTCAGACATAAGATGTTAAGTCACTAATCACTATGTCCTGTAGTTACACTGGCTACAATGTCCTTCAAACCGAAACACAACAGTGCATTCACACTGCTGCTTGGCGGTAAGAAGCCAAGGTACCGCCAACTGCCTACTTACTTGGCAGTAAGTAGGCAGTTGCGCCTCTGCCTACCCCTTCGGAGATAAAACGCGTGAGTGTGTGTGTGTGTGTTTGCGTAATGATGGCAAACAATAGCATCACAATTAAAAATCCAAGTAACTGAAATGCACGAAATATGACAATAATGTTCAGGATAGAGTCGCAAACTGAATCATTAAAGAAATTATTACACGCACAATATAACTACATCACACACACACTCACGCCTTTTATCCCCGAAGGGGTAGGCAGAGGCGCAACTAGTTGCACCCACTTTTCGCCATTATTCCGTCCCATGATGTGATAGGGGGCGAGCCTATCGCCATATCGGGCACAAATCCCAGACTCCGGGCTATTACTGAACAGAAAAATCCAATATCACTTTGCCCGACCCGGGCATCGAACCCGAGACCTCAGCATTGCAGTCGTACCGTAATACAACTACGCCACCGAGGCAGTCTAACTACATTATTACATTATATCAGAATATAACTACATTATTTATTAATATAGCGATATGCAATTCTATATGTCATGCCTGGCTTAAAAATATGAGGTCTTACTTATATCAAATTACGTGAGTTAGTATGTTTAATTAAACTATGATTTTATCAAAAACAATTTATTTCATTCGCTGGTTCAAAACTTTCCTTTATCAAAGTCTGTAATTTAGGGCAGTTTATTGCGACATTAAAATACACAGACAAACAAAAGCTTTCCTAAAATTACCCACTAAAGGCACGTTAAGGGAATTCCATTCGATCGGCAATTTAATACAACTTTACTGTTGTGGAATTACGAATTGACGAGAAGGAATTGCTATGGAATGTTATACGATATTTTTTGATATTGCATTAAATGTTATATGCAAAACGAAAGTAAAAGCAGCGATAGTCTAGTTGGGATTGGAACGGACCGCCGAGACGAATATCCGCAAGTTCAAACCCAAGGTTTTTTTTTTCTTTTGTTATGGACTTTACGGTCAGTAGCCTGATGCGAGTCGGCTTTTCTGACCACACCGGACTTACGGACGAACGCTTTAGGCGCTCCAACCGAGGACCTCTGACGTCTTTAAAGCTATGTGTGTATTCTTGGTGAATTATCCCTTGCTTTAACGGCGAGGTTAATCTTCGTGAGGAAACCTACATACCTGAGAAGTTCTCTATAAGAATTTCGAAGGTATGTGAAGTCTACCAACCCGCACTTTGCCAGCGTGGTGGACTAAACCCTCAGGTTGGTAGAGGAAGCCCGAACATAACATAACTTACTGGTGGTAGGTCTCTCATTATGTAAGAGGCCGTCTGGGTGGGTACCACCGCAATGTCTATTTCTACCGCCAAGCAACAGTGCATGCACTGTTGTGTTCCGGTTTGAAGGACATTGTAGCCAGTATAACTACTGGACATAATGAGACTTAACATCTTATGTCTCAGGATGACGAGCGCAGTGGAATGCCACACAGTACTTTGTGAGACAAGTTGCTGGATGGTGTTGCTACTGTTTATGGGTGGTCGTATCGCTTACCATCAGGCGAACGGCATGCTCGTCTCGTCATTCTATGCTAAAAATAAAAAAACTTTATGTACACTTCCTCTTATTATGGAAGTTCCATTTATTACTCGTATGATACTGAAGAGTTTCCGTACAGACACTAACGATTTAAAAACAGTTATAAGTATTAACCAAAAATAACGTCGCTCTTGGAATCGGAACAACATGGCCGTAGAATCATTTGCATAAATAATTTCATAACAAATAATATTAATAACGTTGAAGGAATTTTTAATATTTTTGAATCAAACTCAGACCTTGGACAGGCAATTATTGTGAAGAAAATTGAGCTCTTTTTATTAATTTCACGTTCCGATAGGCTCCGATTGAAGTGTTAAATTTTAAAGAGAAATCGGTTTGTCATTTCCAACCGAGTGGGTCACTTCAAAGAGATTGTTCTTTGCTGTTTCGTAATATCATTTCGGGAACCAATCTTATTTATATTTTTATTTCTTAATGGCGATAGGCTCGCCCCCTATCACATCATGGGACGGAATACGCACGGCGAAAAGTGGGTGCACTAGTTGCGCCTCTGGCTACCCCTTCGGGGATACAAGGCGTGTTCGTGTGTGTATTGAATTGGTGATAATTTGTATCCGTCCGAATTGTAACTATTTGACAGGTAACATAGGATAGTGGCTTACGATAGTATCGTATTTCGAGATCAGCATGTACACCCGGTGTCTAACAGGCCAGTATAATTATGTCGACTAGCAATAGATAATCATCTCTCACTCTATCTGAACCAAGGGCGTAGCGACTAGCTATCGTTGTATAAACAGAATCAATGATATGCGGCTCCCGAGCTTTAAGGGCCCCATCTTAGCCCATACGCTTTACTTAAACCCGGCCCAATATGACAATCAGCTTTTATTGGCTCCCGCAGAATAGGACGGATGCGGGATGTACGGGGCGGCACAAACTGATGGTTATACTTGACGTGCCTATACTTACGGAAAGTATATATCTGGCGCTGAAGGGCCCCAACAAATTTTGACATATCGCACCTTTAGGATGAAAAAACACACAATTCAAAAAAAACGATAATTGAGTTGTCGTCATAAAATTACTTAAAACGAAATTTACAATACAACAATAGTTCAAACACCGCCATATTCAAGCAGGAAAAGGACAAAACTATTATATCGGTGCCTTTTTAATTATATTATCATAAGAAAGGGACCAGTTTTAAGTAATTTTATGACGATAATTCAATTTTCGATTATTTTGAATTGTGTCGTTTTCGTTCTAAAGGTGCGATATGGCCCCTCTATACAAGCTACGCCACTGATCTGAATGCCACTCCACTTCCTAAGCACAGTCAAGTAATTTACCGTTTTAACATGCGTGTCCGCAGGTAGGTATTGTGAGTCATGGAGGTTTTGTATGTCTGAATGAGAAAAGCAAGTCGCTCGCTAGCTCGTTTACAACATCTAAACCATTACCACCAAATAAATTCCACAAACACTTACCATGAGGTGCAGTGGGGTCACTGCCGGAACTGTCTAAAAAAATAACCACTTGGAAGACTAACCTAGATCGGTCACCTCACAACCCCCATGAGCTACAGTTCAAGTATACCATCACTCAGACAATTCCCATGACTGTGCTATCAAAAGCGCTTTTCATATACAAGATACTAGGTTCTCCGCCTTCGTGATTAATAAAAAATATAAATATGAAGCTAAAATTCGCATAATATATTCTTCTACATCTCACTTTATTATTTGCTCGGGCTTATAAACGTCTTGAGTTGAGTGCAGCGTGAAAAGGCGAGTCCCGAGACTTGACTACCAAGTTTTATGAAAGTCATTGTATTTTGAACTAGTTTGGTATTGCTGTGTTGAAGAGTTGTTCCCAAAACTCTTGAAACACGTATTTTTGATGTACAGTCAGCCACATAAGTAGCTGAACAAATTCAAAATTTCAAGCCGCCTATACGCATTCAGTTCAAATAAAATCCTTTTTTTTCTTTGTGTGAAGTAAAGTAAATCCCTTTTATTTTATTTTTGTGAAGAGAAAATGAATATTGGTAAGAGCACAAAAATGTAGAGGCGATTTGAAGTTTTGAATTTGTTCAGCTACTTATGTGGCTGACTGTACCAAAAGAATTGGGTAGTAGAGGTATTAAAAAAAAAAAGAACCAAAGTGTATTAAAATAGCTTATTTTGTTTAATAACAAAATAGATACCTACACACTATATTATATTTGTTTTCAATATTATGTCAAAATTTCAATACTTATCATATAAATACTATTGATATTTAGGTAATAGTATTGATACATAATAAAATCTTTACGGATACAATATCAATAATGCTTTATGTTTTTTTAACGTTATTTGTTCAAAAGGTAACCCTTAAAAGCGGCCGGGTATTCCCACTAGTAAATCGTGTAAAAATACTCGTTTGAACAGCGCTAAATAAATCAGATAGAACCCTCCTGGATGTATTTTACGTGACAACCACGGAATGGCTCGGCACGAGTAAAATATGAACGGTTAAATCTGACACAAGGAATATAAACGATTTCTTGGTAAGGAACAATAAATGTTTTTTCTGATCAAACAGGTATTCGTTTACTTTTACGATACATGTCTCTTTGTAATGATACTTTTGTGCAAGTGTTGGACAAAGAGTAAGACATACGGCGTTTATATATATGGAAAATTTGAGATGGTTTTTTCCGAAGATGAAATAGTATTTGGGCTCTGTGTTATACTATTATGTATTGTTCTTTTTTTTGTTATAGCCGATTATTTGTATTTAGTTTAGAAATGGGAGCAATAATTTTATTCGGAAACTAGCTATTTTCTTCTCCTCCGGCTTTAAAACTCCTTTCTGTAATTATCAATAAAAATCCTGTATTTTAGGACCGACTTCACCGCTTGCTGATAAATGCTACGCGTCACATCTTACTTAATATTATAAATGCAATAGTTTTTGAAAATGTTCAGTTGTTGGGATGTTTGTATATAATACGCACATAACTTTTTAGAAAAGTCAGAAGGGCATGCCCTTGGATTTTAAACCTGTGGACCTTCGTTTCGGTCACTTTTATTCCATCTTGAATGGTAAAAAATTGTGTGACGCCGCTATATTAATCGAACGCACTTTTCCTGTTTTAAAAAAGGAACATCAATTTAAAAACTGGGTGTTCCTCGCAGACATGCCAGCGTGAAAAATCTTTGTCGTAAGAAATGTACCACCATTTACTTTATCGGGTTAAAAGAAGTCAGTCCAAGTTTATGACGGTATTCTAGATTGACTTATAACTGTTGTAAGTAATTAATAAAGTTGATTAAAAAGTAAAAAGATGTTTTACTGACACGAGTGTTAATTTCGAAGTGAGGTAACTATGCAGGAAAACAAATAAATACCTATAAAAATAGAACACTTAAAAATGACACAGCCGCAACAAAGGTTACAGTCTTCAACAATAACAAACATTCCCTTTTATATTATCAATATTTATAATTAACGAGCTTTTGCCCGCGGCTCCGCCCGCGTGAATGAGTTTTCCCGGGATAAAAGTCCCGCTTTATATTTTTCCGGGATAAAAAGTAGCCTAAGTGTTTATCCAGGTCATAATCTGCCCGTGTGCCAAATTTCATCGAAATTCATTCAGTAATTTTTGCGTGAAAGAGTAACAAACATCCATACATCCAGACATCCATGCTTACAAACTTTCGCGTTTATAATATTAGTAGGATTTAATGACACACCAACAGTCTAGATATAGAATAGACTAAGCAAGCTTAATTAAAATTACATCCTTATGGACGAGTCTACTCACTAATTACAGGTGTGAGACAGCACGAACAAAGTTTGAATTGAACTTGAAGGAAGAAAACAAAACATTCTATAACTATCAGCTTTCAAACAAAAAAACCGCGTCAAGATTGGTCCATTCGTTTGAGAGCTACGATGCCACACACAGACATACAGATACACAGATACACACCCTAAACTTATAACACCCCGCCTTTTGTCGGGGGTTCAAAATAGGTTCATAAACTGTTTATGTATAAGGTCGTGAGTTTACGGTGTATAGTTTCGTAGTCTATACTAGGCTTTACGCCACTATTATAGTTCGGACAAACTAAGCTGGCCGGTATGACAATTAAATTTTTTTCCCGACGCGATAACTCTGTGAGAACGACTACCCAAAAAATTCAAAACCGTGTCATGTCATACCGGCCATATTAGTTTGTCTCTACTATAATATTATTCATGCACATTGCACAACAAAAGCCTACATAGTTTGTCACAAGACCATACATTTACAGCTCACGTCCGTTCTTTTCTTCAGATTTCTACGGGTAATGAATTTGTAATATTCCGTGCACACAATGTGAGGACTTAGACGTTGGTCTGCCAAAAGAATGTTGTCACAGTCCAGTTTGGTGTTAGAGGGTCAAATATGCCCGCTGGTATTGCAGATGTTCATGGGCGGCGGTGATCACATACTATCAGCTGAACCGTATCTCGTTTGCCCCTTATAACATAAAAAAATACTATCACAATAGCTCAAGTTTTTAGTTGAGATAAGCAGAGCAAGTAGTAATCACGAACTACTGCCACATTGGGTACATTGTCAGGAAAGTGGGAACACCGGTAAATTTTTCTTCTAGTATAACAACGCACTCACGGGTCCAAGAGGCAAGCGAAACAGAGAGCGTCCTAGAGAACGTTGGGTGGACGAAGTAAAATCTAATGCTGGAGACGACTGGACAAAAAAAGCAGACTCTAGAGCAAACTGGAAACTGTTGGAGGAGGCCTATACCCGCCAGGGGCCTTAACTAAATCAAAATATGTATTTTTTTAATTTTGTGCATGTAAATTCTCTTTTTATAAGTTAAGGAAATAAAAAAGGCTTCATTATTATTATTATTGTATCTTTCCTGTGGAATATCACGGCACGAAGGCCGGTCCTTTTGGAAGGCTTGCGTGGGGATACAGATCCAACACGTAGAGGCCCCTTAAAGATACTTTAATATAGTTGGGATATGTACACCATGCAGGTACTATCTCTGTCTGCATTTATGGGAGAAATACAACCAAAGACAGCGCCTGCAAGGTGTAAGGACTATTGCAGAGTAGATGGGAATTAATTGGGTCTATGGATGGGATCTAGCTGGACTGGTTGCTGGGCTATTGATTGAGACAACGGGACGCCTGCCAAGTAAAATGCCTCAATCATTTGTATTCAAGGCAGACGGTGACTTGCCCCCCACTAGATGGGCATCCCAAAAGCGGCGCATGCCAAGGACGCAACATCGGTGTGGGTGGCTAAAGGGTGTCGAGAGGTGTGCACCGATTTCACCATCGCGGGTCGCTAACGCGTCCCGGAGCGGGTTTCCTCGCTATTACGCAGCTTGAGCACTTCCACCCTGGAGCTTGAGGTTTTAGCTCTTGCGATTTCCACCCCTAGCCGGCCAGTTAAGGCAAGCCAAGGGTCAGGGGGTCTCATTTAGCCCCCACGGAATCGGGGTACGCGGTGTCGCCACTCACCGTCGGCTCGCCACAAAGCCGCCCTTGCGGGTTTATTATTATTATTATTATAACAACGCACATCTACTTATGGTATCCTGCCATAAGACTGTGATGAACCCCGTGCCTCGGAAAGCACGTAAAGCCGTTGGTCCTGCGCCTGATCTCTCTCCGGTCATGACGGATTGCCGTCTCACTGGACTATGAGATTGAATGAATAGCGAGTGCACCTGTGTATTGCGCACACATGTGTGCACTATAATATCTCCTGCGTACCTAGCTAATCTCCGTTGAGATTCGACGCCGTGGCCGAAACTGGCTAGGAGGATTACGCATGGTATCTAATTCGGGACTAAAACACTCAAAGCTGCGAATCATAGCCCAAGTTTGCTGCCAAAACTTTGCATTTAGTAAATAAAAAAATTAATTTATCCCTTCGCAAACTTTGAATTTAGTAAACGTAATACCATATGAAAATCTGATTCCGTTCGCATTCGACCGAACTACCGTAACTTAAGCGTAATGCGGAGTAATAACACACGGAAATATGTGTTTATTTCGATAATTGCCTACTGTCAGCATCTCTACTGTGCTGTTGGCAACGAACATAAAGCCGATTCACACGTAACGACAACTTCTCAATTAAAAGCAAAGGACGTGCCACGTCCAGTGAAATAATACAGCGACCGCTAAATAATTGAGTTTGCTTAATCTGTTTAACACGTCAGGTAAAGTGAGGATTGAATACGTGGAATTTAGAATGTGACATGGAGTTACGTTAACGATAAAAGTCGATGCTAAATGAGAGCTTCAGCTTCCTTGGATAGTGCAGTAAGCAGTTAAACTTTATGACCAGTAAATATTAACAATAATAATATTACCTTGATAATACCAAGACGGCTTGCTAGATTATATTTATGGATTTATGGTTGGATAGGTACTATTTTCCCAGAATTCGTGGAAATCAAATCATAAAAGCAGTTTAAATTATTCCAATATCATAGTTTGCAGCCATTATGTTCTACTGAAACCGAAAGAATTTCGTTGTAAAACAATAATTCAAGAGACGGATATTAAAAAAAAACAATATTTGAGATATAAATGTTCTGAATTTCCGTTTGGTTAAAAAAACTTTCTCTTTTATTATTTAAAAGGTTTCTCTGTAATTATTTAAAACGTCTAAATTTAACCACAGGCGAATGTAACAAGGCTTCTACAAAATTACTTATAAATTTCAAAAAAACTCAAACATTATCGTATGTTTGGTTAAAAATATTCACGAAAACGAGGAAGCCTAAAAATGTAAGAAGAAATAAATTATTGCGATCGTATGTTTTCGCTCCGTCTCGGTAAATATTATCTATAGGCAAGTAAATGCGCGGACCTTGTAATGGCCGTCGGTGGAAAAATGTATTGTTACCTCGAATATTTCTTACTAGTTTTTATTAGCGGTCTGTTGAGCGAAAAAAAAGATAAAAGGTGGGCCGTTTGTTAGCTACCGAAAATCTCTTTGGATTTGGCCTAGCTGTTCTCAAAGGGGCGAATGAAACTCGTGGAGTATTTTGTTTTGAATTGATCCCTAAATTGTCTTATTGTATTGGTTTAGTCTAGCTTTATGTAATCGACGTGTCAAATATATCCAGAAAACGCGGCCCAAATGTGACCGCGATTTGTCGCTTGATGTCATAATTAGAAGTCCGCCTTAAGATAACCATGAACTAGAAATTTTGAATTCCGTTATTACTGTAGGTAACAAATCGATACATTCTATATTATAGTTTAGTATACGTAGTTCATAGCAACTTTATATTTAAAAAAGTATATTCGAACTTACACACCGTAGAGAGCAAACTTTAAAATGAGTCTCGTAACAAAGAATTTTCAAACAAAAGCGTTACTTCCCATATTAGGTGGCGAGTTTCAAAGAGATAAAGATACGGAAACCAAGCTCTTAAAGCTTTGTTTTGTTTATATTCATTTGTATTATCCTTCATAACACGCTTACTTTAACATGTTAAAGAACAATTAATTCCACCTTTTTGTTGAGAAACTTTATTTTATGGAATACCACGTTGTGTACTAGTTGTGTATTGTTGAGCAGACACCAAACAAAATGGCGGCAACGGACTGATAGTTAATTCAAATAAATTGTTATTTAACAGTTGATTAGTCGACAGTTACTAACTAAATTGACTAGTTAAGGGCCTTTTGCATAACTTCTGAATAAATGCTATTCGTCACATAAATGTATAAGCCGACTAAATACAAAAGTCAGACTCCAATTTATGCTCCCAAATAAATGGAAATAAAATGAGTACTATCTACATTTGTTTTTTTTTTATTGCATTGAATGGCGAGACGAGCATGCCGTTCGCCTGATGGTAAGCGATACGCCCACCCATAAACAGTGGCAACAAAATTCGGCACCTTGAGTTACAACGTACTGTGTGGCATTCCACTGCGCTCGTCATCCTGAGACATAAGATGTTAAGTCTCATTATGTCCAGTAGTTACACTGGCTACAATGTCCTTCAAACCGTTATTGTTTAATACAATAATTGTCAAAATAAATTTACTTGAAACATGTCTATAGTATCTGGAACTGTAAACTAAAATAAAATGTAGTTGTTATACTTTACATCCCTCATTCGCATTAAATACATTCGAATAGAGTTTCATTCGAAGCACTTATACAAACTGTGCTTGGTACCGCATACCGCTGAAAATATTTCACAGAACGATTACTCGACAAGATGTAATCGTTGTAACGTCTGTGCGAATTGAATTTTTATTACATTGAGTGGATAGCCACCACCGCCCACAATGTGTTAGAACCCGCGATAGTGGCCCACGTAAGTGTGCTGCGTTCCGGGATCAGCTTATGTAGATACGGTTTCGAACAGGTCATATTGTTTTTTCGAATTATGACATGTCCTCTTTCAAACGAGTTTAATAAAGTTTTTTTTTGGTCGGCAGCGCCTTAACAGTTGTCTGTGCCTTTCGAAACGGAAAACATATTAAATTAAAATAAACAGTGAGCAATATCCTTCATGATAAGTGGCTGATCATGAACAGTAGCAATGCCACCCGAAGTTAGACTTTGGTATCGCAAAACACTACATGGCACTGCACAGCGCTTGTCACTCTGAGACTTTAGGTGTTGCGTGTGATAATGCCCAGCAATTACTGGATACCATGCGCTTCACACTGGAGTACAGCAGTGCTTACAGAACGCTGCTTAGCGACAGAGATAAATATAACAGTGGTTCCTTGACGAATTCTTGCATATGGCAAACCTAGTCACATATTTGTTGTAAAAAGGTCATGGCAAGACATGATATAAATTTATATCGTATTCGGGGGCCGTAAAGTTTTTTCATTTAAGTAATGAGCAACTTGGAGCTATACTGGCGGAACTGGTAACTCGACAAACGGATTTTCCCCTTCATATATTCATAGGACAGTTTTGGACACTATAAATAATATTTTTATAGCCTTTTGGTCGTTGGTGTACTCAGTAAGGAATTTATTACTATATTGCGCTTCTTGATACTGCATGAATATGTTAATTTTGTTCCAAAACGGGTATATTATACAGGTACTGTTAAGGTAATATTGTCTTAATTAATTGAAATTATTTTTGGAACGAAGTTCCTTATTGCGCGTTATGAAAGGGGGCTGGACGGAAAAGTTGTCACGACACTTTTTGCTATTATGTTACTAATATGAACCTTAAATACAATGCGTAGAAGCTATAATTCTTGAAACGAGTATATTTTTATTTATTTTATTTATTAAAGTCATTAAAACCATTTCTTACTAATCTAATATTAACCTTAAATACATTGCGTAGAAGCTATTTCCCCAGCGTTGGCACGGCACGAGTACAAAAGAATCGAACGTAACATTCTTTTTTCAAATTTTGTTGATTTATTCTACTTTGGTTACTGACATTTATCAATAACAGGACTAAACGTGCTTTGCTCGCGTTTAAAAATCTACTTTATGTGGTAAGCGTAAGATCGAATTTGTGTTTAGTCAATCAAAATTTGTGATTAAAATGCTATGCAATAGCTTTACCGCGGCAGTCCCCGAGTGCCACACGTATTTATTTGTTTTTTTCTCTAGAAACTTATGTATTGGAACGGAAATAGGAAAATATTTATATATTTATATATATACACACTCTGTTATATAAATAAAATTTTGTTACAATTCCTTCACTAATCAATCGAAAGGAACTTCGTTCCATCCGGGTGTCCCTTGACACCTCTCATTGCTTTTTGTTACAAGAACAGTGTATGTTGCACTCAACATATTATAGTGTTATACAAATAAATTATTGCAATGCAATGCAATACATTGTTATAAAAATAAATTATTATAGCGTATAATTTAAAAAATATTTAAAAATATGTGATTGTTAATCAAGTAATAAATAATCAGGCTTCTTCATAAATTTATATTACGCACGGGGCATACATACATACACACTCACGCCATCTATTCCCGACGGGGTAGGCAGAGGCGCAACTAGTGCACCCACTTTTCGCCGTGCAATTCCGTCCCATGATGTGATAGGGGGCGAGCCTATCGCTATAGCAGGCACAAATTCCAGACTCCGGGCTGATACTGAGTAGAAAAACCCAATATCACTTTGATCGACCCGGTGATCGAACCCAAAACCTCAGCACTGCAGTCGTACCGTAATTCAACTACGCCACCGAGGTAGTCAGTAGTAAAATGATGTATTTCGCATTCCGTAATCAAATGCCGGCGTAACCTATCCTACATTCTCTAGCTAGATAGGAAGTAAACACTAAACTTTAATCAACAAACTAAATACACAGCGGAGTTAGTTCCGAGGCTAACAGGGGATGTGACTCTTCATATGCCCCCACAAAAGGGAGTATCATCCAATAGCCTACCTACAGTACAGTTGAAGTCGAAACTAAATGCATTTTTCATGTTGTGAGGGCAACTTTGCGCGTAGTTTGCGACGAACGAATGCACTACACTGTAATTCGTACAGGCTGTTTTATCTACGTCTGTATTATTGAACAGTTTTGGTACGGAATATAACGAGAGTAATTTGTACCGCGTTTTTTTATTGCATTGAATTACGAGACGAGCATGCCGTTCGCCTGATGGTAAGCGATACGACCACCCATAAACAGTAGCAACAACTTCCAGCACCTTGAGTTACAAAGTACTGTGTGGCATTCCACTGCGCTCGTCATCCTGAGACATAAGATGTTAAGTCTCACTATGTCCTGTAGTTACACTGACTACAATATCCTTAAAATCGAAACACAACAGTGCATGCACACTGCTGCTTGGCGGTAGAAATAGCTAGTGATTTCGACACCTATAATTCTGTCTCTAAAGTTCATGCAATTGCAATACAAAAACACTGATAAATTAATAAGTGTAATAATATTACTGTACTAGACTTTTGTTCGTGGCTCCGCCCGCGTAAATGAGTTTTTCCGGGATAAAAGTCCCGCTTTATATTTTCTAGGGATAACAAATAGCCTATGATACTCGCTGGTAATGCAGCTTTATATTGGTAGAAGAATTTTTAATTCGGTCCAGTAGTTATTGCATTTTTTCGTTACAAACATACGAAAATGCAAATCTTTCCTTTTTATAATATCAGTAGAGATAATATTTATTCCTTACCCTAACAGGAATAATTAAGTCTACTCTTCTCGGTTACTAGGGTAACGTAAATTGAGAAAGCCAATTAATTTTGTTCAATCCTTTTCAAACCCACTATTGGAATTCGAGGAAGTTCATTTGAAATAGCAAAGTAAATATTTGTTTTATGTTATAGTAGTTTCTGTAGATCGAAGTGGATTCTGATTGTATGTTAAATCATAGCTTGTTGTACATAAATACATACATACATAGGATCACGGCTTTTCTATTTTCATAGGTAGGCATAGATGTAACACAGCCATATTTCTCAAGCTATGTTAGGTCCATGAAATAAGGGGCGAGCCTATTGCCATTTACCGGCCACAATTCCAGACTCTGGGCTGATATTGATTATAAAAACCCAACAGCACTGCCCGACCCACGGATCGAATATGAGACCTCAACTTAGCAAACGTACCCAAAATAACTACGCACGCAGGGAAAACAAAGCTATCTTAAAAGTTATTTGTATGCTAACAGCTGCCGCGCAGGCTTCACTAATTCCTATTTATTTTCTTGATAGCTCGTGGGACATCCATGAATCTTCTTCTTTGGAGGTATTGATAGGCTGTCGAATTGGCTAGTTATCAGATGATCTCATTGCTAATTTGTGCGCTAAAGCACGTAAAGCCGTTGGTCCTGCGCCTGATTTCTCTCCGGTCATGTCGGATTGCAGTCTCGCTAAACTATGAGAGTGAAGGAATAGCGAGTGCACCTGTGTCTTGCGCACATACTTGTATATTTCCTGCGAACCTGGCTGATCTCCGTTGAGATTGGCCGCCGTGGCCGAAACTGGCTAGGAGAATTACATTTTTTACAGTTTTGTTTTAAAATGTGTACAGACTACAGATGTAAATAAATATAAAGTAACATGGAATATGAGAATAAAATAAAATTGTTTACGTTCTGCACGAGTTTAACAACGAATACAAAATAAAATCCGAGAACGGGTGCAGTCGGTGATCTTAAAAAGTGATTGGCAGTGATTAAATGAAGGAAACACTGAATCTCCACCCTGAGAAGGGGAAATGATAAATATAATCTGACACATTGTTGAGGAGGGTGATTTTGTTTTCCCTTGACCAGTACAAATCTCGCATCGCTTTGGATATAATAATAGAAAGGGTTTTGATGTTTATGCATTCATTGTTTGTATTCCTAAAAAGGTTGAATATGGAGCTATATTCTTAAGACAACCTACAGAAGTGGGTTGTGTGTTATTAAGACGTAAACCTATGTGTACTTTTTTTATTTCTATACTAGTTTCTAAAAACAAATCGCAAAACACTTAGCTTTTTTCCGGAATCTGACGGCATTTAAAAAAGTGGCGATAGCCCAGTTGGGAGTGGAACGGACTGCCGAGACGAATGTCCGCAGGTTCAAAACCCAAGGGCACACACCTCTGACTTGTCTAAAAAAAATATGAGTGTATTCTCTGTGAATTATCGCTTGCTTTAACGATGAAGGAAAACATCGTGAGGAAACCTGCATACCTGAGAAGTTCTCTGAATTTCGAAGGTATGTGAAGTCTGCCAACCCGCACTAGGCCAGCGTGGTGGACTAAGGCCTTAACCCTCTCAGTTGTAGAGTAGGCCCGTGCTCAGTAGTGGGCAGTATATAATATAGGGCTGGTATGGTGATGGATGGATGACAGCATTTATTTCAACTGCAAATTGCAAAGCAAAAACTAATGTTATAAAATTTCAAGCAATTGTAAACAACGTAAATTATATCACTACTACTCACAACTTCCTTTATGTTTTATAGTTTCCTTAGACTATTTTCGGTGTTCCCAAGTGTGTCATATCTAAACTTTTCGATGTAGGCTCAAAGACATCCACAACATTCAATCAGCTAGGAGCGATTGCAACTTAGTCGGGCTTAGTCTGCGTTTTGCGTTCTCAGCAAGTTTGGCATCGATCTAATCTCATCGTGCACACGGTCACGTAAACGAAATTCCGTAAAAAAATGTACCTTGGAGTATAGAAAGCTTAGAGTAACACTAATATAAAACGTGGGTGAGTCGGTCGACCTGAATTTTACTAATTCTTACTTTAAAAGCTGGGGAGAAAATAGTTCTACCAAATGATGGCTAATCTTAAGTTGAGATCGTGAGAAAGTTTTACGTAACGGTACTAACACTTCATCGGTAAACTAATCTAAATAAAAGTTATTTATTTAACGTATAGTAGGTAGGTATAGTTGTAATAAAGTAAAGATATATTCTACACATTTCAAACACAACATGTAGCACTAAATGCTCTTTGACCCAGGTATAAATATCCAAGTCATCCCTCCACGTTTTTATACTCTAAGATACTTCTAACCAAACATATATGTATACTTTGATATAGGATTGGTGCTATGTGCACCGTAAGGGACCTTGCGATGACTGATGTTAAACATCGTTAGGCTGAAGTGTTCAAGGGCTGGAAGCTCTTTACAGAGGTGATCTATACTCCAGTTAAGTACGTTTGATTCGCGGGAAAATTTATATCTTGTTATTCTGTCTTACTGGGAGTTAAAACAATGTTTAGGGTATTGATATGGAATTAATAAAATGCGAACATGGCTTGATACATTTATTGATCAATTATTCAATTGTGGTTTGCAAGCGGCTGCCGATACGCGCTGCATTGCAAATACACCACCACAAACACCCACATTAAAAAATAAATAAAATAACTGTGGAATCCAGGCAGAATAAATTTTCATTAACTGGCCACTAGTGTTAAAAATAATACTCGCTATAATCAGTAATCAAAGAGAGCGTAGAAACATTCATGTAGCATAATATATAACCAAACACTAGAAAATTGGTGGAGGCGATGTAAAGTCGTAGCGAATTAATACATTTTGTAAACTTGGTTTATGTTCTATAAACTTTCTATTTTTTTTATGGCAATGAATGACGAGGGGAGCATTCCGCTTTCATATACAACAGCAACACATAAGTAATACTTTCTAATAAAACCTTGTTAGCCAAATTTAACTATTGTGAATTACGAATGCAATGAAACGGTGTCGTAATATATACCTATATCTATCAAAAAGTCGAGGAAGAAAATTGTTTTTATAGATTCGATATGCCTCAATTTCAATTGGCGCAGGATCTGTTTCCATATTCGACGCGGTGCGAGAACGGAATCAATTTGCTTTTGAATGAGCCAAACGAAGCCTGGCTCGTGGTATTCTTAATGGCCATTTATTGAAATAAAAGGAATTGAAGCACTTTTATAATGCGGATTCGATGGATTTATTCGAATTGTGTTTTTAGGATCGTATGCATGGAAGCACGGTTTTGTTAGGCGTCTGTTGGAGCAAAACCCTGGTGGAAGAGGACAGGATATCTTTAAACATCGAACACAGTAGAAATGGGTGCCTCGTGTCGACGAAGTGCATTCAAGATCAGCCAATACATACAGTATATCCAGGAAGATACGCAAAATTTTGGAATAGTTAGGGGACATAACATTTTTAATTAATCGACATGTTTAGACAGCACGGACTTACACTGACTGCTTCGGTGGCGTAATTTTATTGCGTGTGCGGTATGATACCGCTCTGAAGTCCTTGATACGAATCCCGAGTCAAGCAAAGTGATATAGGGTTTTTCTGCTCAGCCCAGAGTCGAATTTGTCCCCGATATAGCGATAGGCTCACCCCCTATCACATCATGGGACGGAACACATTTGGTGAAAAGTGGGTGCCCTGGTTTCATCTCTGCCTACCCATTCATATAAGGGATAAGGCGTGGTGTGTGTGTGTGTGCGCGCGCGTGTGTTTTATGTGATCAGGGACCTTTAGTAATGTGTATGTTATATGGATCAAAATATATTAAACGAACCCTAATTTCAGTAGCAGTTTTATCTTTATACTGTAACATAAAAATTTTCAAACCCCATACCCTAATTGTTTTATTTAAGCATTGACCGATTGAGGGCTGTATGTTTTTTGTACCGTGGCCTATGAAACGTGTGTTAGACGAGTGCGCGTAGTGTTGCCAGTTTTCTAACCGCTCGTTTTGTTTTTATGCAATAATAAATGCTACACACGTACTAAAATTATGTTTGCGTGTGCAGTATTTGTAATAAAATTAGTTGTATTTATAACGTTAATTGGAGAATTGTGAGTGGTCGTATTCTAATTTCGGTTATATAATTTTTTTATAAAACATACATTTTCTTCCTTGATTTCGTCTATCGCGGGTAGACTCAAAACTGCCTGCATCACCAGAGAGGAGGCTAACTTCCCTAGTTGGATGAAGCCTCATTGATTCCTGACCTTGTATTGGAGGACCGAGGACACACTCTCATTAGGGTTTTTGGAAATTAGACAACTAAAGTATGTAAATTTATTATTTTGGGTCTGACACCCTATTTATGTCAGTGGCGCCCTTATCCTAATTTAATTATAGTTTTTAATATGATACAAGTAACAAAGTGATAAAAGAACAGCTCTCCAGTAGGCTCACGTCCCGCTCTCCGACCTTACTTTGTTAGCCGGAACCCGGTTCTTTGTGATTTGCATTAAGTACACTTAAGTAGTAAGTAAGTGAATACAATATATGAATTTAAAGTCTGTGTAACGTTTTATTCCGCCCACTACTGCTACACCATACACACCATCGGGTCATACATGCAACAATACAATTTAAATTGTGCTGAAGAAAATCATTTCATTTTCAACGGCATGAAGGTCAGACAAACTTCCATTACATCATTACTATCGATCAATGGTGCATGGTTCAATACTTCAATCATCAATGGCTTTAATTCGCAAATTTTCTATACGTTGAAATAATGTCTAATCTATAAACCAAATGTGTATTTGATTGATGATTAGTCAATAATAATAGTATCTAAAATCGAATCATCCAGTTTGGTGTTTCAAATTGATCAAAGTTTCAAAATAATTTGTCAATATTATCCTGTTGTGTTTGATGCTGATATTCAGGACCACAATTCAAATGAAATATCAATAGTAATTAAACGTTATAGATTTAGGGACTAATTCACAAGTTTCATCTAAAGGAGATGTCCGCTTTTTGTATGGGTGCTGGGCCTTAAAATCTAACCAGGTTCAAACTTTATGAATATTATAGAACGAAAAATATGGATCTTAGATCCATTAAAAAAATATTTTTAGATCCCTATAATTGTCAAATCTTTACTTGAATCCCTTTTTTATAGGATTGAATGACGAGACGAGCATGCTGTTCGCCTGATGGTAAGCGATACGACCACCCATAAACAGTAGCAACACCATCCAGCACCTTGAGTTACAAAGTACTATGTGGCATTCCACTGCGCTCGTCATCCTGAGACATAAGATGTTAAGTTTCATTATGTCCAGTAGTTACATTGGCTACAATGTCCTTCAAACCGAAACACAATAGTGCATGAACACTGCTGCTTGGCGGTAGAAATAGACTTTGCGGTGGTACCCACTCATACATACTCTTACATATAAGAGACCTACCACCAGTAACCACCTGTGAAACAAGCCCATACTCTCGTCCCAGTTAACTTTATATCACAACCTACTTTCCTGTAATGTAATTTACCAGATCCTATGTAAATAAAGTAACAAACAGTTTAACAGAGATTACGGCGAGTGCCGGTGCGCCGGTAAGCTATCCGTGGGAGGGATCGTTTAAGTTGTTTAACTCGAGCCAATTATCATAATCGCTGTACACTACACGTGTTATGCTCTCCTGGTACCTATATTATGTTTTCTTGTTATTGTTACCTAAATTGTAATTACTCTACTGCCACGGTGGCGTAGTTGTATTACGGTACGACAGCAATGCTCAGGTCTCGGGTTCGTTGTCTAGGTCGGGCAAAGTGATATTGGGTTTGTCTATTCAGTAATAGCCCGGAGTCTCGAATTTGTACCCGATATGGCGATAGACTCGCCTCTTATCAAATCATGGGACGGAATATTCACGGCGAAAAGTGCCTACTACTTTGGAGATAATAGGCGTGAGTCTGGTCGTGGTATAGCCTACCCGTGTGCCAAATTTCATCCAAATCCGTTCAACAGTTTCTGCGTTTGCTTCTAACAAACATACAAACGTCCAAACGTCCAAAAATTTCTACAAACTTTCGCATTTTATATTAGTACGATAAAATAAGATAATAAGATTACTGGAAATTCCTAAGTCTATAGTATTTCCTTTGATTAATTATTAGATAGACACTGAACGTTTCAAAAGCGTTGAAAAACATAGAGGCGAACTGTTTGCCACTAAATGAATTCGAGTGAATTCATTTTTGTTGTTTTTCATGGATATAATTTTCTCCTCGTTTTAGTAGAAAGCATTGTAATAACTGGTATCATTATGCGCGCACACAAGGATACGCATAATGATGCAGCGATAGCGTATGACATAGCTGTCACGCATACTAGCTTAAGAAAAGTTGGCCTGTTTGTTTTAGTTTCATTGCAGCGCGTCACTCTATCTAGGTATATAATTAATCAAAGAGTATCTATTTCATTTGTCATTATCAATCTACTCGGTCCTTTGTTTGATATTGGATTTCGTGGCGCATCGCCGAGCCCGATCTTAGACTTGTCTCTTCCAGTTATTTCCGCTTTGTCACGACCTCAGATCACCTAGGAATTCCCTGTTGTTGTGCCAAGAGGTTTCAGTTTAGTAACATATGGCGAATTATCCTCAATTTCGTTTTTTAATTTTTTCAGGTCCATATCTTTATTCCAAACCTATAAGCTATGTGATTCACAGCTTTAAAGTTTATCACAATAAGTATACTTTTTAGTATAGAAAGTAGGATGATGAGATAGTATACCTATGTCAAGACTTAATATACCTACCCTGCCAAGTAGAAGGTATAATTTTGTTTATGTTAAGACAAGAATACCTCAAAGTTCTAAAGCAAAATTGTATAAATACGAAAGCATTACACGATATACTGAAAACATAAATCAAGTACAAATTGTCTGTACAAAGCAAACTTCAGAGAGCCCCACATTAGTCAACGACAATAATGAGGTTTAAATCTAGTTCTACATACAAAACACCTGCGACCCAATTTGAGAGTATAATTGAATGAATCCCTTCTACCTTAACCGCCCTTACGTTCCAGACTTTATGAGCCAAGAATATAATTTTATAATAGTTAGAGTGTCTTAATTCCTGTGAGTAGAGTGCGGTCGGTACTAATTTAACAAATAAATAGACAATTTAGCCCCAAGAACTTGGAAGTTACGATTGTGTTGCCCTTAGATTGTTGATAATTATCATACAGGATTATCATCTTAGTACTGTTGTAAATACGAAAGTTTGTGAAGTTTGGATGTTCGTTAGAAGTGAACGCAGAAGAAACTAAACGGATTTGGATGAAATTTGACACACGGGTAGATCATGTCCCGGATTAACACATAGGCCGTTTATCCCGGTAATTTGCTCCTATGGGAAATTATAATGGACATTTTAAATGCGTTTTTATAACACCCATGTTATTTCTACTATGGTTAGAATTATAAAATAGACCATGACCGTGTTCATCGTGGTAAGTTATACGAAATTTGGAGGCAGAAATTACGAGCATAAAAGTTAAACCCATTCGTAATAACTAAGGTCCTTCTCACACATATGAGAAAAATATCGTACGCGTCGCGTTTACTGAAAGCTTTACTTTAACGATCTGTTACGTAGAATCCCTAAATTGGTGCTAGTACACTCTCTCAACATAAAGCGCCCATTTTTCATATTTTATCAAGCAGGTATGATCGTTTCAGAGACCTGAAACAGCAGGTAACTCTTATAGGTTACTTTAGTTGTAAGTTGCATGTTGCTGACAGTTGACACGCTAGCGACTTATTTAGAACCTTAAAGTGGTCGAGCATACACTTTTTTGACTGTACAGTCACCAGCATAAGTAGCTGAACAAATTCAAAATTTCAAATCGCCTACATACTTTTTGTTCTTACTAATCTTTATTTTCCTTTCACAAAAATAAAATAAAAGAGATTTACTTTACTTCAAACAAAGTAAAAATAAAAAGGTTTCAGTGTAACTTAACGCGTATATAGGCGATTTGAAATGTTGATTTTGTACAGATATTTATGCTTCTGACTGTATATACTTTTCAACTCATATGCAACTGTAATGGAAGGATTGCATGTACACGTGTGTGTGGCTAGGTTCTTTATTATACTGAACTCGAACTGCCTTACAATACATCTATTTATACCACACAACATTGAAATGTCCACAAACCTCACGACGCTTTGCTTCATAATCGTCGCTTCCTGTACTCATCCCGACAGTAGTAAACGTGATTACATATACGATATGATTACGACACGACACGTTTGCGAAGTAACTGACTATACAGAGTGAATATTTGAGATGGGGCAGCACCGGCAGCTACTTTAAAATAACCCCTTTAGTTACACGAAAACTTTCTTAGGTGACTGTCTGTTTTGAAGATGTTAAGATCTGCATTTACAGATTTTAATAAATCGTATAGTCATCAAGACATACATACATAAATACTTACATAAACTCACGCCTTTCTCCCATTGGGGTAGGTAGATACTATGGAGCGCCAAGTTAATCAAGATTCAAGACAATGGGCAATTTATGCAAAAACTTTTTTTGATGCTAATTGATCTTGTTGCTTATAAGGTTCAAAGACTATGAGACTATTAGATGTTGGAGTACTTTTAAGGCATTGATGTATTAAAATTTTAAGGTCAGAAATTGCAAAACCTTTCACCTAACATTTTGAGGAAATGCGCCTCCAATGCGCTTTTAAACTTAATAATACTTTGTATTATATAATATAATAATACTTTAGGTTTTATGAGTAACCGAACGCCGAAACGTGTCTGAGAGAGTCTGTCGTGTGCCTCGATACAGGCTTGCCTAGTGAGGAAATAGTTTGCAGATACATTGTGATCAGCAAAAACATTGTTATACTGTGTTAAGTTAGGTTCAATTTTATTTGTATGTCATGTTTTATGTGTTTTGCTGTAATAAACAATTTTCTTTTTATTTTTTTATTTAGACACTTGTGGGTTGTTTAGTTAAGGTAGCTGCCCTTGCTGCCATATCTCAAATATCCACCCTGCGTACAATTGAAATTAGTTTGAAATCATAAAGTATAACAATAAATAATAAATGTGATTATCCCCACGCTAATAATTTTTAATTGGTTTATTATTAAAGGACCGGTTTTTTTCCATTAATTGCTATGACATATGAACCGGAAGATCAGTAAAATTTATTTATAAATTTGGACGGACGATTACGTGTTACATACACATCGCTTAACTTTACAAATCAATTTAATGCTTGTTTTCTGATGAAAATGTATTGTGTTTTTATTAAAAGGGTATATTGATGATGTATTTTTGTCTAACTGTGCTAGCTACTTCTATAGAAAAGTACAATCCTGTCATTCATTATTTTTTATAAATTTAATAACTTTATCTTTATAAGCGTTTTAATTACCTATTATTTGGAATACCATGCCATACCAGCCCTGTATTATATACTGCCCACTGCTGAGTACGGGCCTCCTCTACAACTGAGAGGGTTTAGGCCTTAGTCCACCACGCTGGCCTAGTGCGGGTTGGCGGACTTTACATACCTTTGAAATTCAGAAAACTCCTCAGGTATGCAGGTTTCCTCAAATTGGTTTCCTTCACCGTTAAAGCGAGCGATAATTCACAAAGAATACACACACAACTTTTTTTTTTTGATTAATCAGAGGTGCTTGCCCTTGGGTTTTGTACCTGCGGACATTCGTCTCGGCAGTCCGCTCCATTCCCAACTAGGCTATCGCCGTTTTTACTGGTATTTAGTATATCTTAATGTTATTACCACAGTCCGTGGTTATCACTATTATACAAGAAACAACACCTGGCACTATATAATTCAAATAAAATTTTAGCGCAACGAAGGCGCTGCTTATGTCATAAACAGAGCATTTTTCAGAAATAGGCAGAAACGTAACGTAGGGGGTGTGGTAACACCCCCTTTTTAAGTCATGTTAGGTCTCAAATAATAAGGGAGAGCTTAAACCGATAACTTTAAAAGTATATCATATATACAATTTCCTTAAGTAAAGTAAGAGATTGAAATTAGTGTATATACATAAAAAAAAAATACAAACACACGAATTGATAACCTCCTCCTTTTGGAAGTCGGTTAATAAAACTATTTTGCGGATTTTATCGCGGTTTTTTAATTAATATTTTCTCCCGACGTTTCGAAGGCTTTTCGGACCACCAACACCTCAGTCCGCCCGTGGCCTCGAAGTGCTGCAAAGCTTTCGAAACGTCGGGAGAAAATATTCATTAAAAAACCGCGAAAAAATCCGCAAAATAGTTTTGTTTCAATGTCTAACATTCGTGTAAATATAAGAAGTCATTCTAAAGTAAGAGAGTTCTGAAAAACTATATTTGAATATTGATTCCCTATGGGATCAAAATCCCATGCGGCATACGGCTGGTAGTACCGAAAGCTCATTTCTACGCACCGAGACACGAGTTCAAATAAAATCAATACTATTATATATGAGCTTATTTGTCTCATAATATGCTGGAAAATTTATAGGTATTCATGACCCCTGATTTATTTATTTATTCTAACAAATTGTGGAAATGTCACCAAAAGTGCCTAAAAATAAAAGATAATAAAAAAACCTTTATACAAGGTGTATAGGCGGACTTAATGCCATAGGCATTCTCTACCAGTCAACCTGACGGTGAAGTGCAGAGATATCGGAAAGAATTTAGAATCTGGTCGAGTATAGACGAAGTCACTAATATGAGTGTGTAAGCTTATTTAGGTGTATTCGTTAGTCGTTGTCATATTCATTCGCCAAGTTATTCAGCGAACTATTTTCCGGTTGTCTTGTAGAGTTAAAGATAATCCTAATAATATTATAAACGTGAAAGTTTGTAAGAATGTATGTTTGTTACTCTTTTACGCAAAAACTACTGAACGGATTTGATACTGAACTGGATGAAATTTGGCACACGGGTAGATCATGTCCTGGATTATCACATAGGCTACTTTTTATCCCGAGAAAACTTATTCACACGAGCGGAGCCGCGGGGAAAAGCTAGTATATTATAATCTCAAACCCGAACACTCAATCACTTACATTTCAGTATTAAAGTAATATCAATAAATAACTGCGCTTAAGAGTAAATTACAGTCCAAGTGTTACTAATGAGCTTACAAGGTCTCTTGGCAAGCACATATCTTGCGCTTAAGCAGTGGAAACTAAAACAGAACGCCTCAGCACCAAGTGTACTGGAAAGCTTATTTGTATTCTGGTTCAGGGTACAGTCAGCTACAAAAATTGGTGAACGAAATCAAAACTTCAAATCACCTATACATATTAAATGTATTAGTGCAGTGCCCCGCTTTGTAATTCACAGGTTTGAATGGTGGTGCTTCTATTTATGCGCAGTTATATCGCTTACCTTCAGACACGCGGCATGTTTGTCTCGTCATTCAATTGCAATAAAAAAATTAAACGAAGAAAAAAACAGAATTTCCAAAAGAAAACAAAAGTACAAAGTGTTCCTTTTGAATTTTTCCACATACTTTTGTGGCTAACTGTACATACTTTTAAAGCTCGTAGGATCGTGACGTTTGATTCTGGATAGCACGTTTCGAGGATATCCTTTTGAGTTCTTAATGCCTAAGGGCTTTGTTGGCGAGAAAATTGTATTGCAGTTTTATCTTGCGAATACGGAATATAAAGTACCTATTACTTATTTAAATTGAGGGCAAACGTCCAAGAGGCCGTAATCCCATCAGATGGTCGGACCAAATCTGCTCTACCCTAAACACCAAACTCCATGTTGCGCTTCATGATGCTAAAGACAGGAACAAGTGGCGCAACTTGTTGAAGACCAAGATTACTCCATGTTCAGGGGATCACGACCCTCAGCACTGAGGAAAACGATGCAAGGAGGAGGACTTATTTAATTAGTATTTTAGGTAAATTACAGTGACTTGTTTTAAATGTACGGCAGCTACCTATAATGTAAACATTTAGGTGACCCAATCACACGATTACGTCTTGTCACGGGCGTAGCTATAGCTTTCACGTGGGGGGTCCTACAATATAAAAAAACTTAGTAGCGTGAGCTCTTGCCTTGCATGACATCGTATACACCCCCCACCCCCACCCCCGTCACGTAATATATTTGAATGTGGACATGTAATTGATATCCATAGGTCGCTGGTTCAGATCCGGCTCGAAGGACCATTAAGATGTACGGGACACCTCTTATTGATAGGCAAATGATAGATTGTCTTTGATAATAAACACTTGTATTTGATATTTGCTTAGTCTATGTGATAAATGATAATGAGTACGCGTTTGCCGTCGATCGGGTCTTTTGACGCACTGATTGTAAAAATTGTTTATTGGGTAAAATCGAAGCGACACGCCAACGTGCTAACGCTGCAATAATTTTATGTATGGTGAGCCCATACAGGTAGCCCGATCATTTTAGAAGCTAAGGGAGGGTTCCGGTTCCCCAAAATGTCAGCAGCCAGTGGCGTAGCGTGGTCGGGGGGGTCCGGACCCCTTGAACCCCCCCTCCCTTATATAGGGGCGTATATGCGTCTTCTTAAAAAAAACTTACGTTACACATTGAGCACGTAAAATATCTATCGGTATCTTTGAGTATTTACCTATACTCAAAGATCGGTATACATTATACATAATACACATTATACGAAAGACATGTAATTTCTATAGTCAGATATACCATAATAGCAACCATATAAAATCTGATATGTACCGATAATATACGATTTTTCCATATCATAGAAATTGAATTTGCGTTCACCATAAAAAGGCCCAGAAAAAGGGAAAAGTTGGCGTTATGGACGATTTGGCCAGGTCGTTTGGCAACAGCGCCCGAGTTAAACACAGGAATGACTTGTGTAACGTGGTAAAAAGCACTTTCCCATGCAACTAACTTTTCCAGTTTCATAGGGATATAAAATAGACGAGATATCTATAAAATATTTGGTACGCTTTTGATCTGAATAAAATCCTCTTAGGTTTTTTTTTTATTTTTTGCAATTAAATGACGACACGAACATGCTGTCCGCCCGATTGTAAGCGATACGACCACCCATAAACAGTAGCAACACCATCCAGCACCTTGAGTTACAAAGTACTGTGTGGCATTCCACTGCGCTCGTCATCCTTTTTTTTATTTTTTATTTTTTTTCGCGGGGAACAAACGCGTTATCGCTGCCACCACTGGGGGGTGAGTGGAACGGTTATGTTGGTTTCGCACAGTCTAACGGCCCATTGTCGACACTCGGGAGTATAGCATCATCCGAGCGAGTATTGGACCGAGTCCCTAACATTATGTACACCCTACACCGGCATACCAACCAAAACCCGCAGTGGCCTTCTTCGGCGCATACGAGACGGCCCCGGGGTATCTTGTTGCACTAAGATAGCAGCACGGGACCGTCCCTACACGCTCGTCATCCTGAGACATATGATATTAAGTCTCATTATGTCCAGTAGTTACACTGGCTACAATGTCCTTCAAACCAAAACACAACACTGCATGCACACTGCTTGTGCTTGGCGGTTGGTCTTTTTTCAAATCAATACAACGGTTTTTTGTTTTCTATTCATGTTTTTAATGTAGGTGTATATAATCTGTATTTTTTATCCTTTTTGAAATAGATACTTTACCTCAAAGCCTTTTACCTTTTAGTGGCGAATTCAGAATAACGCCGGCTATCAACGAAAATTGATTCCATTGATTGATGAACTGAATATGCATTTGTAACAACAAATATATGGATGTTTTTTATTACCGACCTTTAAAGAAGAGTGGAATAAGGAAATACATACATACATAGTATCACGCCTATATTCCATACGAGTAGGTAGGGATATGGATTACCTGATGGATTGATGATTTTTTTCGATTGTGGCATGCTTCTCTTGCTTCCTCCACCTTCATCAATCTTTTCATGCATTCCCGCCGGCTCAGGGTACTTTTGATCTGGCCTTTACGAAGAATGTCAGATATATGACATTCTCGGTCGACCCCTTCCGTCCACATTTGCCTTAGCCTTATATATCCGCTTCGTCAATCTCCTATCATCCATCCTCTCCAATAAGGAAATGCGGTGGCGATAAATTGGTTTTTACGCAATGTCAAATAAAAATAAATGTCACTAAAATACCAAAATAACATATCTACTCCATTAGGGGGAACGTTCCTTTTTCCTGCATTTCCTCTTTCATTTTATACGAAATTTCTATGTAACTGTGGTACTAAGAAAGTCCAGCATAAATATGCTGTAGACAAATAATTTCAGTATGAATTCTATGAAACAAGTTTTGGCACTCTAAAGGCAGGTTACCAAAATAAATGTATTTAAGAAATTCGAGCGTTGATTTTGTTTTGATTAATGAACCGCCGAAATTAAATAAGTTCTGAACTTCGCAACAATCAAGTTATAAATTTGGATAAACAGACTTTACAATAACTTCTGTGATTTATTATTATTAGAAGGTTTGAAGGAAAAGTTTTTATATACATTAGACAACATATTTTTATTAGATGTAAGAATTCGTATGTGTATATTAGTGATTAGTAACATATTATCTAATATTTATAAGATAATTTATGACAGAAGTTTTTTTTTATTTGTAAATTAATTTAATAAAAAGTCATTTCCACATTTAAAAAGGCCGTCACCGATGTATTTCGGACCGAAAATAAGGAAAACTAAAAAAGAGCCTCAATTAGACTCGTTCCATTTGCCCTTACACTGTAATGTGGAGTCGACACAAAACACTTTTCAAACAGGTTGTAAAATAATAATTAATGCTAAGCAATATACATTATACCTATTAATATATCAGCTCTGTATTATCTGCTGTACTACTGAGCATGGGCCTCCTCTACTGCTAAGGTAAACCAATAGCACTGCTGGAACCTGACAAAGATCCAATGGTCTCCTTGAATAAAATTAACCGCTACTTTACTACCATTGGTAAAGATTTGGCGAACTCAACCCTGAACAAGCTTATGGTAAGTGAAGATGTTTTAGCCAACAAAGCATTAAGATTTAACGGGCCCTCCAACTCAATGGCCATACTTCCGACCGACGCTAATGAAGTTAAGCGAATTATCGCTAGTTTCGGTAGTGACAGTGCACCTGGCAATGACAACATATCTGTACAGATTCTCAAAAGATTTATTAATATTTTAGCCGGTCCAATAGCTCATTTATGCAATAGTAGCTTAAGTTCAGGAATTTTTCCACGCATCTTTAAGAAAGCTACTGTAACACCAATTTTCAAGGCAGGAGACAAAAGTAAGGTATCAAACTATCGACCGATGTCACTGCTAAGTGTTGTTGGAAAAGTGATCGAGAAAATCGCCAATAAAAGATTAGTCAGTTACCTGGAATCTAACAAACTTATATCAGATAACCAATACGGATTTAGAGCAAAGGTTTCTACCAACGATGCCATTCTTAATCTTACTTCAAAAATAACTGACCACCTTAACAGGGGGGAGAAATGCATGGGTTTGTTTCTAGACCTCCAAAAAGCTTTCGATACAGTCTCGATACCTATATTGATAACACGCCTCGCGAACTTAGGAGTCAGAGGCTCAGTACACGACTGGTTCAAAAGCTATCTATCTGACCGGTGCCAATGTGTCCGAATTGAAGGTCGTCTAAGTGAAGTGTGCACTTGCTCTTACGGAATTCCACAGGGCAGCGCACTGGGCCCCACGCTTTTTCTTGTGTACATTAATGAGCTCTGTGACGTTAAAATTAAAAATGCTGAAATATCTATGTTTGCTGATGACACAGTTATCTTATTCTATGAAAGCTCCTGGAAGAAAGTATCAACAGCCTGTGAAGAGGGACTGGCTAAAGTCACTGCTTGGCTGGAGGAAAACCTGCTAGCGCTGAACACCGCCAAGACCAAACTACTGTGCTTCAGTCCAAATAAATCAACAAGTCCTGAAACTGATTTTAAACTGACAATACACACGTTCCCATGTAATCGAAACGGCGTCTATCCTAAAATATGCAATTGCGCAACAATAGGAAAATCGTATTCCACCAAATATCTAGGAGTCACAATCGACGAAAATCTGCAGTGGGCTAGTCATATATCGATCACAGCCAACAAAATAAGGAAGCTTATATACATTTTCAAAGCTTTGAGATATGTTGCTAACCAGGAGCTCATAATACAAGTATATAAAGCCTTGTGTCAAAGTATTTTAAGTTATGGCATATGTTCGTGGGGTGGTGCTGGGAAAACATACATGTTAGAAATCGAACGCGCACAGCGAGCCGTTCTTAAAGTACTCCTATTTTTACCTTTCAGAACAAGAACGCATCTGGTGTTCGAAAAATCCCAAGTTCTGAGTGTCAGAAAAATTTTCATTCTTGAGTGCTTACGACGTTATCACAAAGTCTCAGTCCCCAGTTTACCAATGTCAGGTAAAAGAGTACAAAGTTGTCCAATACCTAGAGCTCGACTTGCGTTAGCCAAAAAACATTTTAATTACCTAGCTCCAAAATTATATAATATATTGATAAAGACCACAAATATTATAAAACTGAGTAATTATGGAGCAAAAAAGATTTTTATTGACTGGCTTGGCAATTACGATTATGATCAGTTAGAAAGTCTCATTATAATGCTCACACACAAATCATGACACACCCCACACACACGCGCACACACACGCCCACACACACAATAAACTAGGTACCAAATACATACATATCTATATTCATTAGAGCGTAATTTAATTTAATTATTATATTACGATATTATGGTTGGCCTACTTAATTATAAGTGTATTCTCATTTCTTTTAATTTCATTTTTTTTTTTCTTTTGTTTTTCACACTTGTTTATTGGTTCAATGTATTCATTGTAACATGTAGCGCTTGAGTAGCACCTTTTACTGTAAAATCTCGGCATCTGAGACACAGGATACCCTAGTTCAGATGCCAAGGTTCCACGATTTTGTAAAATTCGGAATTGTTACAATAAACATTTTTATTATTATTATTTTGTGATCGACACTTATCACAGCTCAAGGCTGGTTATCACCACATTACGGGCCTACACCAAGTAAATGTGGCGTAAAAAGTGAATAAACTAGTAAGATTTATGTTAAGTTATTGTCTTCTAATGTCATGAATTTTCTTACGATACGGCAAGTATTTAAGATGGCAGCTTTTTGCAACGTTATATAAATTGTTTTTTTGAGATCTAAAAGTTTTAAGCTATGGTGGAGATTATTAGGGACGATACCAGTCGTGGATAAAACAATGGGTACAATATATACTTTTTCTTGCTTCCAGATCCTTGTTACTTCATCTTTGAGTTCTGTGTATTTAGTTATTTTTTCTGTTATGGTCTTTTGTATATTATGTGTATTTGGAATTGCGATGTCGATTAAGTAGGTAGTTTTATTTTGTTTGTCTTGCAGGGTGATATCTGGTCTGTTATAATGAATTGTTTTATCAGTGAGGATGGCACGGTCGTAGTATAGTTTATGGGTAGCATTTTCTAAGATTGTTTGAGGGGAATATTTGTAATAGGGAATCATTTTGGGCTCTTGTATAAGGTTGTGTTTGCGTGCAAGGTGTTGGTGGATAATGCTGGCTATCTGATTATGTCTATGGGTGTAATCTGTTTGGGTTAGGGTTATACATGCTCCGGTGATGTGTTGAATCGTTTCGGGTTGGGAGTGACATCTGCGGCATTTGTCATTTGTAGCTGTAGGGTCTTTAATAATGTGCTTTCTGTAATTTTTAGTATTAATAATTTGGTCTTGTATTGCTACCATAAATCCTTCTGTTTCCGGGAATAAGTTTCCTACTCTAAGCCATTGGTTTGATGCTATTGGATCTATATGTGCTTGTTCAAGGTCGTGGGGGTGTCTTCCGTGTAATACTTTACTTTTCCATTGTTCTATCTTGTGGTTTAAAGGGTCAATATCATTAGTTTGGGTTGTGTTCAATGGTTGTTCCAAGTTAAGCGGCGTGAAATTATGGTCATTTAAAGATACATGTTTATGGATGTCACTTACCAAAGATTTAGACTGAAAGAATTTTTTAAGATTGTAGATTTGTTTTTGCCATAAGTGTTGAATATCTATCAAACCCCTACCTCCGTTTTGTCGTTTTAAAGTGAACCTTTCTATTGCAGATTTCGGGTGATGGTAATTGTGTTTTGTAAGGGTGGTGCGAGTTATTCTTTCTATTTGTTCTACATCTGATTTAGACCATTTAATGATTCCAAATGAGTATGTTAAGATTGGGACGGCATATGTATTTATTGCTTTAATCAAGTGTTTTCCTGAAAGTTGTGTTTTACAGATCGAGTTTATTCTATACTTGTATTCATTAGTTAGTGTGTGTTTAATGGATGTGTGATCTAAACCTTTAAGCTGATTGTAACCTAGGTATTTATATACATCAGAAGGTTCTAATGCTTTTATTATATCATTGCCATCAATTGCATAGTCACCAGGCTGGACTTTGCCTCTTATTATGTGTATGGTTTTACATTTATCTAGTCCAAACGTCATCTTAATGTCTGCGCTGAACCCTGTCGTAATGTCTAGTAGTTTTTTCATGTCCTTCTGTGTTCTGGAATAAAGCTTTATATCATCCATATATATGAGATGGCTTATTTTTGTATGGTCTGTAGTGGTATTAAAGTTATATCCAGCCTGACAACTACGCAATTGGTGGGAAAGAGGATTAAGAGAAAGACAAAACCACAGTGGGCTCAATGAATCACCTTGATATATGCCTTTTTTAATTTGTATTTGTCGCGTTGTAATTTTTTGTTGGCGGTAGTTTAATTGCAAAGATGTTTTCCAATATGTCATTATTGTTTTTAAGAAACCTATAATTGATGGGTTGATTTTATATATATGGAGAATTTTAAGTAGCCAGGAATGTGGAATACTGTCATAAGCCTTCTTATAATCTATAAAGGTGCAATGTAGGTTTCGATTTTTTGAAGTAGCGTGTTTATGAATGGTCGAATCTATGATTAACTGCTCCTTGCATCCCATATGACCCCGCCTACATCCTTTCTGTTCTTCTGCAATTATATTATATTGTTCTATATGTGAGCTAATACGCTTTGTTACGACAGAGGTGACGATTTTGTACAACGTGGGTAAGCAGGTGATTGGTCTGTATTGTGATGGTTGTGAGGAGTAATTATTTTTTGGCAACATGTATGTAATTCCAGTAGCTATAAACGCGGGTATATTCTGTCTACCATTTATTATATCAGTTATGTTTTTGGCAAGTGGTTTATGTAATGATGTCAGCATTTTATACCAATAATTATAAACTTTATCAATCCCCGGGCTTTTCCAGTTGTGTAATTTTTTTGTGATACTTGTTATTTCCTCTGATGTTACTTCGCAGAAGTTCATTTCTTCTATACCTTTGAATCTGTCTTCTTCCTGTGTTATCCAGCTTGCCTCTTCATCATGATTTTCTTCTTTCTCCCATATCCCTGCCCAAAATTCTTCTAATTGTTTATCTGTTGGTAACTCTGTTGTATTACTGTTTGAAGTGTCTTCGTGAGTGTTGGGTGTTTGTTTTTTGAGTAATTGTCTGTAAAATGTCTTTTCATTGGTGGAGAATAACTTATTGTCTTTTAATCGTTGTTGTGCTTTTTTATATCGTTTAATTTGCTAAGAATTCTCTGGTAGGTTTCCTCACGATGTTTTCCATCATCTTTAAAGCTAATATAATTAAGACTTCTTCAGTCTCTGCAACTCCGAAAGGTTAACTGGGAGAGAATACTTCCGCCAATCATTTATAGTAAGTATACAAAATGTATAAAAAAATAATAACATAGAATACATACTGGTGGTGGGTGTCTCGTATGCAAGGGGTCGTCTGGGTGGGTAACACAAGAATGTCTATTTCAACTGCAGCAGTGTGCATGCACTGTTGTGTTCCGGTGTGAAGGACATTGTAGCCAGCGTAATTACTGGACATTATGAGACTTAACATCTTGTCTCAAGGTGACGGGTGCAGTGGACTGTCACGCAGTACTCTGTAATTACAAGGTCTGTATGGTGTTGCTACTGTTTATAAACGGTCGTATCGCTTACCATCAGGCGAGCGGCATGCTTGTCTCGTCATTCAATGCAATAAAAAAAAATCGAAAACGAAAAATATATGGGCGTGACATAATATGCTAGCGAGAGACTTATCGATCGGCTATGTCATGTCCATACATATTATTGTGTTCTTAGCGTTATCAATTGTAGAAATGCATCTTCTCTTGCTCCATGTACACTATACCTTATACTTGAGATAATTTTTAAAATTATTTTATAGGATTATTCAATATTTCACCATCGATAGCTTCGTCATTCAATCATCTAGTCCTAGCCTAATAATTGAAGTTGACTCACCCAATTTAACACCTGCAATAATCATAGCTTCATCTCTTTCATGATTATAACCACCTTATTCTTATAAATCTGAATGAACGTTACTCCATTCATAATAAAATTAAAATTGATAACGTTATGTAACCCTGTTATACTTCTAGTCGGTTAGGTCGGTTTAATTTTACGACGCCATTCCGCGAAACTGTTAAGATATGAAAGGTTTGATGGAATTTTATTAGGACTTCCATCAGAATACTTCGGTAAGGCTTATTTTTAAAGGTTTATGCGCCATTTACAAAGGAATGGTTTATCGGATGATTTTGACCGCATTTTTTCCTCGTTTTAGCATATGATTATTTATTGCCTCTGGCTTATTGGGTATGAGATATTTAGGAATTTATTAAAGGTTTCCATTTAGATTCCGTGAGCCGTATAAGATATTTAAAAGATCCCATTATGAGAGCAGTATTTTCATTTTTAGGTGTTGTTATTATTGGACAGAAATCTTCCTCGACTTTTATTTTTGTGCCTATTTTGAGATGATGGAAATAGGTACACTACGTAGCCTATACTTTTTTACATACGTACGTAGTATGAAGTATCCCGCCTTCTTCTCTATATGTGAATTATTTTAGGCCGACCTTTATTCCCACATTTTGCTAACTATGTTAATTTCATTGCAAAGATGAGCCTATTGTCATTGAGGTGGCATAGTTCCACTTTTTGGCCCGATACTGAGCATAAAAACCCGTCAGTTTACCTGACTCAATAATCGTATCCTAGACCCAGGTCTAGGATACGATACTAGGTGCCCAGGCACCTTAGCACGGCAACTGCGCCATCGACGAAGACACATTATTTTTAATTTCTTTATTCATTAATCATTATAAATTGACAGCCTCGGTGGCATAGTAATATTGCTAGCGCGGTACAATAGCGCTGTGAGGTCGGTCCGAATCCCAAGTTAGGCAAATTGATATTGGGTTTTTCTTCTCAGTATCAATCAGGAGTAGGGAATTCCTGTTCGATACCTGTAGCGGTAGGCTCGCTCCCCTATCACGCCATGGGTCAGAACACATATGGCAAAAAGTGTGTGCCCTGGTTGCATCTCTGCCTACCCCACAGGGAATAAAAGTGTGATGTGTGTTTGTTATGTTTTGTATTATTCGTTATAGAATAACAAAACGTGGTAAGTCCATGGAAAATTAGCTAATGTGTGTAGCTAACCTAGCCTAAAATTCTTTAAGCCTGCGCGGCGAGTGTATTCAAATTCAAATCATTTATTAAGTAATTAGGCCCCTAAGGGCACTTTTACACGTCATTTTTACAAATTTTTATCATCTAAAGATTCTACCAGTTGTATTGTTTAGTTAGTTATATTATGCGACATTAAACTTTTAACCAGTGAACAGTGTTTGTAGCCGCCGAGTTAAAAATGTAAATACCTTGGTAAATACATATGTATCCAGTTATCGTCTGTAGCTTAGTTGCAACGTACTTGGGCTATAATTGTGGGGATTTGTGTTCAATTCCCAGATTCGGATAAAATATTGTGAGTTTTCGATAAAAATGCTAACATTCTTGAGCTGCCTTGGTTTAGAATTTATGCCCGACATACCAATAGGCACACCTCCTATCATATAATGTGTGTAGGATATCAGATCGGAAAATTACGCCTGTTCTTGTTGCATCTCTGCCTGAGCATACGATTTTTATTTTATATATTTATATGTATAGATAGTGCCTCGGCAAAGTGGTGTCACTGCGTCTGGTTAGCGGAGTGGGATCCAAAGAGTGTCGACTGACAAGAGATGATTATCTCTCGCTAGTGGACAAAACGCACCTTTAGAACGAAAATGACACAATTCAAAAAAATCGAAAATTGAGTTATCGTCATAAAATGACTTAAAACGAAGTTCTCATTACAACAATAGTTCAAACACAGCCATATTCAAGCAGGAGCAGAACAAAACTATTATATCAGTCCCTTTTTATTTATTTTTATAAAAAAGAACCAGTTTTAAGTCATTTTATAAAGATAACTCAATTTTCGATTTTTTTGAATTGTACCGTTTTCGTTCTAAAGGTGCTGTTACAACCCTGCCTAATATGTAAGAATTGAAACCTCAGCATTTGTCTTTGCATTGCATTGCATTGCGTAATATTCCATTGCAATAATGCTGAGTTGTGATTTTTTTTTCATTATACTTAATTCTATTTAATTATGGGCAGTTAGTTATTGGCTTCGCGACGAGTGGTACTCGCTTCTTAAGCAATCACCATTACATCAGAAATCTGGAAGTCAGGAATCTTGTGTGAAAATTGTAACAGTTTAATTTTCTTATTAAACCTGTGACCTCGTGGACATTGTAGTTTCTTTTAATAAAGAAGGACAGTCAGGATCGGTCGCCTAACAAACTGGTGTCAGAAGCGGGATGCCGAAGAGGTCTTAACAGTCACGTGGACCCTGGCATCTGAATCCTCGACCCCCTGTGAAGCTGTCTCTTGGTCGACAGTAAGTCTCATTTAATTTGAGCCTGCACTAAGCTACTCCGAGCCACAAAGGATTCGACGGTCAGTCTTCATCTTCTAGCAGGAGCCCGCAGTCCCACACACCTTGACTTCCCCGGACTTCAACCTGGTCGACGGTCAGCCTCATCTAACCAGCGTGAGCCCGCATCAGCAGTCCCCAGCCAGACTAACTCATCATCATCCCTGGTCGACAGTAAGCCTCAGTCGTCGCCTGAGCCTGCATCAGAACCCAGCACCACGTGTTCACCACCACACGAGCGCGTGACCCGTCCTTTGAAACACCGCTATTGCTGAGTGTGTTCCTCGCGCATCGCGTTACTGCGTGGTGAATATGCAACCCATTTACGTCATACTGTGAGTGCTTAATAATATATTTTTGTTACCAAGTGCAATAATATCAAAGTGAATTTATTATATTATAAAGGTTTTATTCTATTTTTAAATTTAGTCAATAATTTTAATTTGTACACATTTAATTCTATTTTTACAAAGATATATAATAATTTTACAAAGGGAAATTTACAAATTAATTATTATTCAAGAATTTATATACAACATTTTACAATCCTTATTCTATAAATTCGTAATTCTATGTGTACAAACTTAAATTTTGATTAGATTTTATACGTGTATTTTTTTTTTACAATTTCATCTATTTTATGTTTTGAATTTTATATTTGTCCAACTTCATTGATGTCACTGCTTAAATCAGACGCTTCTAAATCAATTAAACCTGAAGTCAGTGAAATGTCCGAAAAAATTACACTTAACGTTTTGACCAAGTTTATTAAAGTGTATAATGGTGATAGAGAATCCCTTCCCGCATTTCTTACCAATTGCGATAATGCTATGTCCCTTGCGACAACCGACCAGAAAAATGTTCTTTGTAAATTTATACTATCCCAACTTGAAGGCAAGGCTCAAGTTGCAAGTAGTTTAAAAACATTTTCTACATGGGATGAAATTAAATCATTTCTTAAAACTACTTTTGGCGAAAAGAAACACGCCACGCATCTTCTCGTCGATTTACAAAATTGTAAGCAGTCAGCTTCTGAGGATATCACTAAATATTCATTACGTCTTGAATCAATACTAACACGCATTCAATCTGATATACATTATAGTTGTAAAAATCCAAACGAACTTCCGGGCAGAATAGCAGCCATGGAAGATCTCGCTCTCAATACTTTTATGCTGAATTTAAATTCCGAAAATATTTCTAGTATTGTGAGATGTAGGAATCCTTCAAATTTAAACGAGGCGGTTCAATACGCCATCGATGAAGAAAAACTACATAATTTATCCAAAGCTAGTTCATCTCAAAAAGTTTTAAAAAGATGTTCTGTGTGTAATAAAATTGGCCACAGTTCATCCGAGTGCTATAAGAAGAGCAATTCCCACAATAAATTTGGTACCTCATTCCGAAAGTCTTATCATATCGATTCTACTAATAATTCTTCCAGTTTTGCAAAATTTTGTAATTATTGTAAAAATGTAGGTCATACGATTCAAGAGTGTCGTAAATTACAATTTAAATATAATCAAAGTGCGCATAATACTTCTAAAGCTCAAATTTCACGTGGTAACACCACATTGCAACGTCACTCAAATCCTAGCGCGCACAACAATGTTAATATACACACATGTGATTCCGAGCATAATGAAAATTTAAACGACGAATGATTTCGGATGTGTGCCTGCCGAAATCTTATAATAGAAATGGCACAATTAAAAATTATCCTACTTCAGAGTATAACGCTGATTCAAGTTACATTAAACACAATTGTTGTTATAATTATAATTCACCTCAAGCTAAAGTCTCGAGTTTAATTAATACATCTCGGAAAAATGAACCGAGTTCTTCATCTCAGAATTCTCTCAGCTTAAATAAAAATAAAGAGTCTCTGAGTTTTTGTAAAGCACCTCTGTCTATAAATGACAAGAGTTTTCCTAATTTCGTTACACCTCAACCGTCCACAAAGGACGATAAGTTGAGTCATACTATTTTACAAAGTTCATCTCGGAACAAGCCGAGTTTTTCTAAGTCTATAAACGTAAAAAATTGTACATCTCGAAAATCGAGTTCCAATTATACTATGTTTGACAAACCTCTACAAAAAAAAGAGAGTGTTCTAAATCCTACTATATTATGTAGTGAACTTAATTATAAAAATATATTGCTAAGTTCTAATTTTGATGAAGATAATAATATAACTACCTTTTGTACTGAAACTTTTAACAAAAAGATATCTTTACCCCATACTTATTTAAATTCTAAACATTCTACGGAACAAATTTGTTTTCTTATTGACACTGGATCAAGTATCAGTCTAGTAAAGCAATCCAGTCTAAGTGAAATTCCAGAACTTTCTTCCGAGATTGTAAGGTTAAAGGGCATAACCAATTCAAAAACTATTGTTGAAACATTGGGTACTTTTCAATTAGAGTTTAATATATCAAGTGAAACATTTAATTATAAATTCCACGTCACAACGGATGACGTAAATTTAACAAATTATGACGGAATCATCGGTAGCGATTTCTTCAACTATTTTAATGCAAATATAGATTATTCGTCAAAATCGTTGTCAATCAAAGGACATTCAATACCCATTGTTTATAATCAACCGATTTACATTATACCGGCTCGTTCTGAAGCGGTTATAGAGTGCACTGTATCAAATTACTCGCACGAGCTCTACAAAAACAATGAAGCTCTCGTATTAAATCATACCTTAAGTGAAGGTGTTTATGTCGCAAATTGTATTGTCTCTATTAAGCCCAATAAAAAAATTAATGTTTCTATTTTAAATACCACAAATTCAAATGTAGAAATTACAGATTACAGTGTTCAATTGTCTCCTTTTAACGATACTTGCTCTTATGAATGCGTTAATTCTATTTTTACAACACAACCAAACCGTTTGAATAAAGTTGTAAATTCTATACGCTGCTCTCATTTAAATTTTGAAGAAAAGAAGTCACTGTTAGAGTTATGTTCTAAATATACAGATATATTTCATATTGATGGCGAGCCTTTGTCTTTTACAAATGCTATCGAGCATTCTATAAACTCAGGAGATACACCCCCTATACATGTAAAATCATATCGCTTCCCCGAAGTTCATAAGGAGGAAGTCGACACGCAAATTCGTAAGATGCTCGACCAAGATATTATTCGACCTTCAATTTCGCCATGGAGTGCACCAGTATGGGTGGTCCCCAAGAAAATAGATGCCTCTGGCAAAAGTAAGTGGCGAATAGTTATAGATTATCGTCGTCTTAATGATGTTACTGTTTCTGAGAGCTATCCACTACCTTTAATTACCGATATACTTGACCAATTAGGACATTCGAAATACTTTAGCACGCTTGACCTCGCAAGTGGTTTTCATCAGATTAGAATGAATCCCAAGGACGCTTCTAAAACAGGCTTTACTGTCAGTACTAATTCAAGTCTCTCTGGTCATTATGAATTTACGAGGATGCCTTTCGGCTTAAAAAACGCGCCTACAACATTTCAACGTCTTATGAACACGGCACTTTCGGGTCTTCAAGGTCTTCATTGTTATATTTATTTAGATGACTGTATTATTTATTCACATGATCTTGAATCTCATATTTCAAAATTAGGTCTCGTTTTTGACCGCTTAAGAAAATTTAATTTAAAATTGCAACCAGACAAATGTGAGTTTTTACGTCGCGAAGTTGCATATTTAGGACACATTATTACCGACAAGGGTGTCTTACCAAATCCTAACAAAGTTAAAGCAGTCACTGAATTTCCGGTCCCACAAAATGTTAAGCATATAAAATCGTTTCTAGGTTTAGTAGGCTATTATCGTCGCTTTATTGAAAATTTTTCAAAATTAACTAAACCTCTAACTTCTTTATTAAAAAAGGATGTACCCTTTAATTGGACATCTGAACAAGACGCTGCTTTCCAAATTCTTAAAGAAAAACTTACCACGGCTCCTCTACTTCAATACCCAGATTTTTCGGCTCCGTTTATTATTACAACGGATGCTTCAAATTATGCCGTGGGTGCAGTTCTCTCTCAAGGCGATATAGGTAAAGATAAACCTATCGCATATGCTTCTAGGACACTTAATAAGGCAGAAGGTAATTACTCTACAACAGAAAAGGAACTTCTTGCCATTATTTTTGCAGTGAAAACCTTCCGTCCCTATTTATTTGGGCGCAAATTTAAAATTGTTACCGACCATAGGCCCTTGGTTTGGCTTTTTAATGTAAAAGATCCCGGTAGTAGACTTATTCGCTGGCGCCTCAAACTCGAAGAATACGACTATAAAATTATTTATAAGCAGGGTCGCCTCAATTCTAATGCCGATGCGCTTTCTCGTTGTCCCATAAACGCAATTGATATTGAAAATTTAAATAATTTGTCGTATGAAAAATACATTAAAGCTCAAATTTTAAATAAACTTCCAATTTCGAATACCGTTATAGAAGAACATTCTCAAGGTTTACATTTATCTAAATGCAACGCAATTGCTTGCCCAGTCTCTTTAGATTTTGATTATTCTTTGCCACATTGCGAAGAAATATTGTCGCAACTTGACAATTCTGCTGACTTAATAAATTCCGAACGCGAACCTTATACTATTTACACATTGAATGATAAAAATAAAACTTATTATTTTCTATTTACAAAAATCCATCATTATGAAGAAACTAAATTTAAAGATATTTTTAATTTGTTAATGAAGCTTAGAAATTATATTTTAAATAATAACCCTGTCTCAGATCTTGCCATATCTGACTTTACTGATCCGTTCTCAAAATTAGCTTATACTAAAATTTATAACATGATTTCTTATATTTTTAATGAAACTAATATTAAAATACATATTTACAAAAATCTGTTAATTTATCCAACTCCTATTGAAATTCCCAAAATATTAAAAGAAAATCATGACTCCACTATTGCGGGTCATCCAGGTTCAAAACGCATGTATAATAGATTAAAAGCCTCTTATTATTGGAAGGGCATGCGTTCTGATATTGAACAATACGTGAGGAAATGTAAATTATGCCAAATTAATAAACCTTTAAGAAAATCTAATAAAGCTCCGATGGAAATAACTTCCTCATCTACTAGGCCATTTGAACGCCTAGCTTTAGACGTCGTAGGTCCTCTACCCGACGCCGGTTTCCAAAAGTTTAAATTTATATTAACTTTACAAGATGATTTGACTAAATTTTCTAGTTGTTATCCTATGATTTCAGCAACAAGTGAAGAAATAGCTCGAAATCTCGTACATTTTATAGCACATTTTGGGTTTCCAAAAACTATTTTAACTGATATGGGTACATGTTTCACCTCTGAGTTGTTTAGGCAATTGACAGAAATATTTAAAATGAAACCCCTATTTACTACCCCTTATCATCCACAAACCAATGGAGCACTTGAACGCTCTCATGCAACATTAAAAGAATACCTAAAATCTTTTGTAAACGATAATCAAAATGATTGGCATTGCTATCTATTTACCGCGATATTATCCTATAATACTACTCCTCACTGTACTACTGGATTCACTCCTTATGAATTATTATATGGTTATAAGCCAACCATCCCAAACTCGCTATACGGTACATCTAATTCTCCTACTTATAATGAATACATTCGCGCATTACAATATAGAATGCAATTTAGTCGAGAAAAAGCCTTGGAAAATATTAATAACAGTAAAGAAAGATCAAAAAGGTACTATGATTCCAATTCTCATGAAACAAATTATAAAACTGGAGACATAGTCTATTTAAAGCAACATCATAGGTTGCGTAAGGCACTCTCGCCTATATGGAAGGGACCTTACAAAATTTTAAAAGTTCATAATAAACATAATGTTACATTACAAGTAGGTCGCAAACATATGAAATACCATACTAATGAAATTAAACCTGCTTCCCTTTAAATTAACACATTTTATATTTATTTACAGTTCCATTAGACATTCATAATATTCATATTTTAATTGATGTTTCTCAACTTACCTCATATTTCTATAATAGAAAGATAATATTTTTATTTGCAGTTCCGCTTATAACTGCTGACAAATTTACCATTTATAAAAATATTCCTTTACTGACTCCTCATGATGAGACACATGTTCAAACCTTTGCAATAATCCAACCTTCTAATTTTTACACTGCTTTAAGTGATGACAGATTACTTTATACTATGTTGGACAATCTCGACAATTGTTGTAAAATAATAGATAATAGTTATAGTATATGTGAACAAATTTCAATATATTCTACAGTAACTAATCCCAATTGTGAATCAATGTTATTAACGGAAATTACTTTATCATTACCTTCCCAATGTAATTAAAAAATATTATATGGTAAAATCGAATATGGCAAAAATTGAAAAATAATAAATGGATTTATGTACAATCCGATGAAAGTAAACTAACTGTTAAATGTCATGATAATATTAATGATTATACAATTGTGGGTACAGGTATCGCAAAGCTGTCAGAAAATTGTATCGCTTTTTCTATAACAATCCAATTAATTCCTACTAGTTCCTATTCATTCACATTAAAGTCGCCTTTGGATATTCAATTCGACATAACATCTGATGATTGTTGTAAAAAGGAAAATTTCAATCATACTTTGCCTCATCTGTCACCTATCTCTCTCAATAAAATTAATTTGGATTCATTAAAATACGCTGATCATGACATTGATAATTTACAATATGAAATAAATAAATTTCAGAAGGAATCCCATTTTATTAAATATGGCACATATTACTCTAGTTTTACATACTTCCTAATTGTGTGCATATTTTTGTATGTTGTTTATAAAGTTTATCGCTGTTGTGCAAACAAGCGTAATAATGTATGTTGCATACAAATTTTTAATCAGTGTTGTAATGTAAGGTCTAAAAAGGAAAATGTAAAAATGCCTCAGTCAATTGAATTAAATGCAATGTCTATCTCTGATGATGACAGATCAATCAAATCTATGCCAATAATTAAAAGTTATGGTGAAAACATGAATAAAGTAAATTTTGTGCATTCCTCTAAAAGGAATTTAAATTTTTAATAAATTAAATTTTGATTTTATATACCTATCTAAAATTTTCGATTTTACACCTTACATTGTTTGCTTTTCTATTTAATTTTACGTTGCTTTTGAATTTTAATATGGGTACTATCATATAAAGATAGTTAATTTTACTTTAATACTATAATTTATAGATAGTTTTAAAATATGAAAAACTGTTTTTCCGAAGTTAGTTTTAAGCTTTTGAAATATAACTTTCTGTTTTTAATTTTTATATTCTTAATATTTGGTTTTTTCTAATTTGTAACTTGACTTCCTAATTTCTCTCTTATTCTAATTTTTATTTAAATTACTTTTATAGACTTCGCTTCATTTTCTAATCTATGAAGCTCCGTCAAAAAGGGGGAGCTGTTACAACCCTGCCTAATATGTAAGAATTGAAACCTCAGCATTTGTCTTTGCATTGCATTGCATTGCGTAATATTCCATTGCAATAATGCTGAGTTGTGATTTTTTTTTCATTATACTTAATTCTATTTAATTATGGGCAGTTAGTTATTGGCTTCGCGACGAGTGGTACTCGCTTCTTAAGCAATCACCATTACATCAGAAATCTGGAAGTCAGGAATCTTGTGTGAAAATTGTAACAGTTTAATTTTCTTATTAAACCTGTGACCTCGTGGACATTGTAGTTTCTTTTAATAAAGAAGGACAGTCAGGATCGGTCGCCTAACAGTGCGAAATATGCCAGCCTGTTTGAACTGGATTTACAGCGTGATCCCGGAACGCGACACACCTTTGTGGGCTACTATGGCGGGTTTACTTTAAAACCTTATGTACAGTGGTCGCTTTCCAGCCAAATACAAGATACATCCTACCACCAGCTTAGCAGCAAGCTGCCTAAGAATACAACAGGTACTAGGCACACATCTACAGGCCTCGACATACTACTTCAAGTGTAATACACGGTATTAGGAACTACGAACAACTAATTGTCTCATAACACATGCCAAACAAATATTTGCGGATAACATAAACATTTGGCACGGAGCGGGAATTGAAACCACTGCCTCCCGTTTATTGCCAATTACTCGTCTCCTACAGCACATACTTTAAGTATATAATTTAGGCATAGTTCTGAATTTAATGATTTCGTAGCAGGAATTACCTATTACTACCGTATTTTCGTACTACCTAGTATGACTTGCATTAAATAGTGGAACCTACCTAGGTACCGCTTCGCCGATCTGTGCGAAATACGCAAACCGTATTAGAAAAACCTGCACAAAATATTTCTCAATTTGATAATAGAAGCTATAATCGTCGCTTCACAGCTCATAGAAGGGGCCCAAAGAGTATAAACTACAGAGGCGATTTAGATTCGATATTATATTAAAGAAAAAGAAAGTATTCGATCATAAAATACTGCCACACAATTGAAATCAAAGTCTGGGACAAAACCTCCTTTTAATAAAAGGCGGTTTAAAAAAATACTCAAAAGGTTTCTAAGGGATTTACTTTTATTCATACCAAACCTTTGTTGTGTCTTTTATGTAGAGAAATAGAAATATTTTCGGTGACACTAAAGGTTCGAATTACGTACACGAATAGGCTGAAATTTTAAGAAAAAATACGAGACAATCTAATGTGTTATTACATAATTTAATAGAACTGACGGCAGATGGGGCAAAAAAAAGTTCTCGAGTGGAGGCCACGAACTGGCAAACGCAGCGTCGGCCGTCCACCTGCAAGGTGATGAGGGTTGCAGGAGCGCGCTGGATGCGGGCCGCTTTTGACAGATCCGTTTGGAAATCTTTGCGTGAGGCCTATGTTCAGCAGTGGACGTCGTGTGGCTGATAATGATGACGATGATGATTACATAATTTACACTTAATCAGTTCTTTTTTATATCGACATGGCAAACTGACCCCACTGCGCCTGATTGTAAGCGAAGTGGGGTCCAGACAGAGTTTCGACTAACAAGAGATTTTTATACCACGCCAGTAGATACTGGCCTGTTTGCAACTTAAAAAAATACATAATGATTCCTTATGTTTACGCGAATGTTAGACATTGAAATTAAACTATTATAACGGATTTTATCGCGGTTTTTTATTTTATTTTCTCCCGACGTTTCGAAGGCTTTGCAGCACTTCGTGGTCACGGGGCGGACTGAGGTGTTGGTGGTCCGAAAAGTTAGTGTTACATTGAAGGTAGATTTGTAACTAAAGATAAATACTTTATTCATCACGTAGGCGAACATAGTTGCACTTATGGTAAGTCAAGATACATTAAATTGATTATAATAATTATTATTCCTTAATACAAAAGGTCACTTTTATAACTACCGACATTTTTATTGTGAGTAAAATCAATGATGAAAAATAAACAAAAGGAGCCAGCTCGGGCTGGCAGGAAAGGGGATCCTATAAAAAAAGAGTTATCTAAATAAGATATATGTGATTTACAGGTCCTAGTAACGTCTTATGGTATTCATTATCGCAATAATCGAGACGAAGCATGGCCTTAGCCCTTAGCTACGATTTATCGCGATAATTTGACTACGGCCAAGTATTTACTTTTTGATGTGGCGCAGAATTTTTCATACGGTTGCATTGCTGCATTTCCGGAATGTACCAATTTAAATCTATACAAAAGTTCTTATAACTGCATGAAAAATCAACGTGTATCATATACAGATATGACGGTACGATATCTTTACTTAAGATTCATATTCTCAGCAACTGCTGTTAAAATGTTTACATATAGAAGCACCCTGCACCACTCTATATTGCGCTGTGACACCGCTCCCCATTTCCGTTCTATTTTCACGATTTTTAGCCAAACTACGGTGCGCATTGCCAATATTGAAAAGCTTTGCAAATACTTGGCAAGAAAAAGCTTTGGAAACTACAAAGTTTGTAATATTCGTTCGTATTGCATTGTTCGGTTTTTTTAATTTATTTGCGGACATAAATAATCTGTTGTTGAAGTGCAACTATAATTTGGTTTATTGTAGCAGCTTCGTTCGTGTTTTGAATGGGTTATAATATTTATGAAAATGCATTGTGCGATTCATGGAAGGATCTTGGGGAGGCCTTTGCCCAACATTGGGACATTATAGGCTAATACAATACAATTGTGCTATGAAAACTTCTGCTTTTTCTGCAGGTTGTTATTATTCTACAGTTATGAGGTTACGGTTATGAATTTCTAAAACTACTAGGGTTTAAATACTGATATATATTAGTTTCACTATTTTATGTTTTCGACCAACTATAGGTAACTACTTCTTCGAATGGAATCTAGTTATTATACAAGCCCTATTTATATCCTATACTACTGGAAGGTTTAGGCCGTCACCCATCAAGTAATCTTAATGTAATAAATAAATATTCTAAAATTAATGGTACTCATTTATCGAATATCGTAAATAAGGTACAAAGAAAGGAAACAAAAGTTGCGACGAAAATTTTGGGTGGCCGGATGATTGTTTCAAAACTATGTAACAAAAGTTTGAACTGAAACGAACAATGTCTTTCAGAGAAATATTTCGTTTTATTTTTACAAAAACCGAGCAGTATTTCAGAGGCCCTTGTAATGTAAATCTGAACAGAGTTTTTCGTGTCTAACACGAATTTTGTAAACAATTTTGATTAAAAATACTTTACCAACACGTGTAAGGTGTTGTTTTCGTTGTGTTATGCCTCGTCTCCACTGGAATCACATTACATAAAAGAATGTTGTAAAAGAAGACAAATAATTTCCAAAAAGACCTTAGCCCAAGAAAACAGTCACAACAAAGTAAAAAATGAATGATTACTTTTTTATTGTTCTCTGTGTTGATTCGCACAAAAACCACTCAATCACTTTGATAGGACTTTACAGAAGCAAAATCATGAAACAAATGGCATAATATTAGTCAAAACTTTATATCAGTCGCAGAAACGATTAGGTTTACATTTCTGACCACTCCTCTGAACTCCTGACTACTGAACTTTTTTTTTTATTGCATTGAATGACGCGACGAGCGTGCCGTTCGTCTGATGGTAAGCGATACGACCACCCATAAATAGTAGCAACACCATCCAGCACCTTGAGTTACAAAGTACTGTGTGGCAGTAGATTGCACTCGTCATCGTGAAACATAAGATGTTAAGTCTCATTATGTCCAGTAGTTACACTGGCTACAACGTCCTTCAAACCGAAACACAACAGTGCATGCACACTGCTGCTTGGCGGTAGAAATAGACATTGCGGTGGTACTCACCCTGACGGACTCTTACATATCAGAGACCTACCACCAGTAAAACTAATCTAAACCAGTGAACTACTGAAATAATAGTAGTAGCAGTAGTATATTACTGTTTTTTTTTTCTAGCCAATTAATTTAAACATTTTTGTTTCGCTGGTAAATATCGCGTTATCGCAGCCACCACTTAAGGGTGAGTGGAAGACGAATGTAAAAAATAGTGGACAATATGGAGTCACATATTATAATCATTAAATATCTATTTATGAACCACAAAGAGCTTTAACCTCAAGAGGAAGCCACATCGCTCTGACTAAATAATATTCCGATTCGAATCACAGGATACATTTAAATCACACGCGCATTTTCATTTGCTTTAATACGTTTCAAGTGAGCCTTTGTGGCAATCAGCTCATTAGCATATTTCATCTCTATCATTAGGGACTTAATGCCTTCAAAGTCAGTCAGTTTTGGGATCGTTAGAGGATTTTGGTGTTAATTTTCAGTCAATTCGTAACTTATTACACCTTATTGGCTGTTATGGAACTTAAAATGCTTTTGATGTTGATTCTTGAGTATGAATGTAATATTTAAAGATATATTATGTATCAATGAAGAGACAAAATAAGCTTCTCATTCATTTTATAATTATAAATACTAATTTGTGAAATTGATGGATTTTTTTAAGTAATTGCCACAACCGCTGAACTTATTCGGATGTAATAGGTACGGCACATTTTTTTCCCGGTGTACTTTACATAGCATATAAGCGGTGATAGCCTAGTTGGTAGTGGAACGGACTGCCGAGACGAATGCTGGTTCAAAACCCAAGGGCACACACCTCTGACTATTCTAAAAAAAATATGTGTGTATTCTTTATGAATTATCGCTCGCTTAACGGTGAAAGAAAACATCGTGAGGAAACCTGCATACCTGAGAAGTTCTCTGAATTTCGAAGGTATGTGAAGTCTGCCAACCCGCACTAGCCCAGCGAGATGGACTAAGGCCTTAACCCTCTCAGTTGTAGAGGAGGCCCGTGCTCAGCCGGTGGGCAGTATATAATACAGGGCTGGTATGGTATGGTATGGTGGTACTTTACATCCCGGAAAAAAATACAGTGAGACTTGTATATCGTATGTTTAAATATCAAGTTACCTTGATGCATGTACCTTATTTATTTAAGCGCCACTCTTAGGTTGATTGGGCGAGAATGTCTTTGGCATTAAGTCCGCCCATATACATTTGTATATCACATACATACACACTCACGCCCTTTATCCCCGAAGGGGTAGGCAGAGACGCAACTAGTGCACCCACTTTTCGCCGTGCGTATACCGTCCCATGATGTGATAGGAGGCGAACATTTGTATATAAAGTGCATAAGTAAATACTACGCAGCAACTACTGAACGGATTTCGATGAAATTTGGCACACGGTTAATTTATGTTCTGGATTAAAATCCACCATATCACCATACCAGCTTTGTATTATATACTGCCCACTGCTGAGCACGGGCCTCCTCTACAACTAAGGGTTTAGGCCTTAGTCTACCACGCTGGATTAACATATAGGGTAATTTTTATCACGGTCATTTGCTCCCATGGAAAATAATGGATATTTTTAATCTGATTCTTTAAGTAGATGGCGCTGGCGTCGTACTGTGTTTTAGGGACTTTAGTAGCGGGCAAGGCTAATTACGCGGGCGAAGCCGCGAGCGACACCTAGTAGATAATAAATATCGGAAAAGGCGTTTTACACGCCCGAGCGACACCTAGCAATTACTTAACACAACATAATGTCATGCATAACGGTTTCATGAGCAGGTCCGTAGACAAGATGCCTTTCTGTAATCGTTTACGCTAATCGAAAACGAAAAATATATGGGAGTGACATAATATGCTAGCGAGAGACTTATCGATCGGATATGTCATTTCCATACATTTTATCACAGAACACTTATCCTAACTCCGTGCATTTTATTGTGTTCTTAGCGTTAGCAATTGGTAGAAATGCATCTTGTCTTGCTCCATGTACAGTGTACACTATACCTTATACTTGAAATAATGTTTAACATTATTTTATAGGATTATTCAATATTCCACCATCGATAGCTTCTCAGTTAACTTGCTATGGTAAATTACACAATACAGCATATCCTTACAACTTGCAAGCAAACACTAAGTTCTAACTAGACAATAGTTACGGCCACTTAGGGCACCGGCCACCGGCGTCTTTGCTAACTTAGTAACTTAGATTTTCGCTTATATACCGGGTCAGTCAACGCTGAACTATAAAGCGGCGTCATCGAATTTTAGTTTAGTGCGAAAGTTTTTATGCCGTGACGTCATTTGGTTGGTGAATAGTTACGCCACTATGTCACGTTTGTAAGAACTTGTATGAAGTTCTTTCGTAAGTGTTTTTGCAGTATATTACCGTAGTAACAGGCGAATGTGAGACTTTGTGCAAGCGTCAGTAGATGAGTAACAAATTTATATCCTGCCAATTAAATTTATGACAGTCTCGGTGGCATAATTGTAGCATGGGTGCAGTAAGATTTCCACTTTTAAGTCTTGGGTACGTACCTAGGTCCGGGCAAATTTGTAGAGGTTTCCTGCTCAGTATTAGCCTGGAGTTAGGGGTTTTCTTTTTTTTATGGCGTTGAATGACGAGCCGAGCATGCCGTTCGCCTGATGGTAAGCGATACGACCACCCATAAACAGTAGCAACACCATCCAGCACCTTGAGTTACAAAGTACTGTGTGGCATTCCACTGCGCTCGTCATCCTGAGACATAAGATGTTAAGTCTCACTATGTCCTGTAGTTCCACGGGCTACAATGTCCTTCAAACCGAAACACAACAATGCATGCACACTGCTGCTTGGCGGTAGAAATAGACATTGCGGTGGTACCCACCCAGACGGTCTCTTATATATGAGAGACCTACCACCAGTAAAAGGTGACAAGGGACAGGCTTACTCCCTGTCACCCTATAGACCGCAATACACTCTGCGACAATTTGATACAATAGTGGCACCTCTGCCTACCAGGCTGTGTACCTACTGTGAAGTTCTGAGTCTATGAAGCAAAAGAAACGCTACACGCGATTGTCCAGGATATTTTTTTTGCCAATATGGCGATAGCATCCGCTCTTATCATTACATTTCGTAAATAGGTTCATGATGGAATTAAATGACCATTGAACAAAGGTGTGGACTTATGATCTTACTAACATTATAAATGCGAAATTTTGTGACAATGTTTGGATGTTACTTAGAAATAAACGCAGAAAAAACTAAATGAATTTGGATAAAATTTGACGCACGGTTAGGTCATGTCCTGGATTAACACAAGGGGTACTTTTTATTCCGGTAATTAGCGATCATGGGAAATAATGGTGGTAGATCTCTCATATGTAAGAGTCCGTCTGGGTGGGTACCACCGCAATGTCTATTTCTACCGCCAAGCAGCAGTGTGCATGCACTGTTGTGTTTCGGTTTGAAGGCCATTGTAGCCAGTGTAACTACTGGACATAATAAGACTTAACATCTTATGTCTCAGGATGACGAGCGCAGTGGAATGCCAAACAGTACCTACTTTTTAACTCAAGGTGCTGGATCGTGTTGCTTCTGTTTATGGGTGGTCGTATCGCTTACCATCAGGCGAACGGTATGCTCGTCTCGTCATTCAATGTAATAAAAAAATGGACATTTTTATCTAATTCTTTAAGTAGATAGCGCTAGCTTTATATTGTGTTTTAGAGACTTTTGTAACGAGAAAGACTTTCAAGCGGGCGACGCCGCGAGAAACACCTAGTAGTATAATATGACGCAAAAATAAAACCTCTTTCCTATTATTTCTACCATACTCTATGAAATATCTTCATAATATCCTTTATAGTTTTAGATGGCAATGAATAAATTATGTATCATGCCTTGTCAGGGTAAGTACACCATATTTCACACGGCCGAGCCCTTCTGTAGATGCGACGTAAAATACAGCCGAGGTAATCCTATCCATCCATGATTTATATCAAAGTAGGGTCACCGTGGACACATACTGGATATAGTTTCATATTATATAAGATACAATATAGTAAATAATTTAGAATTTGACCAACCAAGGTAATTTGAAAGTAGGCATAATTACTATGAGTGTGTATGTGCATAGATAATGTAGTAAATTTCTTAGTGCGAAAATCGATTACAGAGCAGCGATAGCCTAGTTGGGAGTGGAACGGACTGACGAGACGAATGTCCGCAGGTTCAAAACCCAAGGGCACACACCTCTGACTTTTCTATAAAGTTATGTGTGTATTCTTTGTGAATTATCGCTTGCTTTAACGGTGAAGGAAAACATCGCGAGGAAACCTGCATACCTGAGCAGTTATCTGAATTTCGAAGGTATGTGAAGTCTGCCAACCCGCACTAGGCCAGCGTGGTGGACTAAGGCCTTAACCCTCTCAGTTGTAGAGGAGGCCCGTGCTCAGCAGTGGGCAGTATATAATACAGGGCTGGTATGGTATGGAAAGTCGATCTATGTGCCCACTGTCTTACGCAATACCTACGTATGGTAATATTTTGCCGGACCTAAAACTGATCTAACGGAATCCCAACAGTAGGCCTATTTTTTGTAAAAAGTAGCCTATGCTACTCGCTGATAATGTAGCTTTATATTGGTGAAATAATTTTTCAAATCGGTCCAGTAGTTTCGGAGCCTATTCAATGCAAACAAACAATCAAATCTTTCCTCTTTATAACATTGGTATAGATGTTGCAATTTAATCTAAGGTTTTTATTAATATTGCCTCATGAAACAATTTTATAATATTTAAAAATAAGAGCTTTCAATGGTACCATTACCTTATAAAATACTATTTATTGTATATCATAATAAGATATTAAATAACAAGGCAGCCATTATTTCACGTCGAGTAAATATACCGCGATGGAAAATAATGAGCATCGTTCAGTTTGATTAAAGAAAGTATTTTCATGTAACGAGGTACTAAATTAAATTAGCTTGTTGAATATTGAGCTTCCCTTGCTTTCAATCAAAACACTTTATTTTACCGACAAAAGGAAATAACAAAATTGGCAATACGTCCCTTGTAATTAAGGGCGATAGGCCGTTCTGCAATACGGAGACATCTTGCCGCTACGTAATATAAGAAAATTTAATTTATTCTCGTCACAAACTTATATTCATTATTTTAGATGGTATTTCGTTTAACAAATAAATGCTATTATACGAATTTATTAGCTTTATATTTTAATTATTGATTTTGTATAGTCATTGTGTAAAATATTTGTACTTTATTATACAAAATAAAATTTTGAATTTTTGATATCTATACTATTATCTATACTAATATATAAAGCTGAAGAATTTGTTTGTTTGATCGCGCTAATCGCAGGAACTACTGGACCGATTTTGAAAATTCTTTCACTAATTTATTTATTTTTATTTATTTATTTATTGGAAAACCAACAGCTGAAATACATCATAATACATAAACAATGAATAGATGAAACAGATGGCCATTTACAGGTTTTCACTAATAGGAAGCTACATTACTCCTGAGTATTATAGGCTACTTTTTATCTCGGAAAAACTTTTCCACGCGGGTGGAGCCGCGCGCAAAATCTAGTTATTAAATATAGGAATGGCATGTAAACCAAATAAAAAATTGTTTATTTTTGTTTTTTGTACAACTTCAATCACTTCTTTCATGTTATTAATCAGTTGTAATGTTAGCTCATCACTATCTTATATTACTTACTAGCTTTTGCCCGCGGCTCCGCCCGAGTGAATGAGTTTTTCCGGGATAAAAGTAGCCTATGTGTTAATCCAGGACATAATCTACCCGTGTGCCGTGTGTGTAATTTCATCGAAATCCGTTCAGAAGTTTTTGCGTGAAAGAGTAACAAACATCCATACATCCACACATCCATACTTACAAACTTTCGCGTTATAATATTAGTAGGATTAGGTGTTGCTCGCAGTTTCGCCCGCGTGAAAAGTCTTTCTCGCTACAAAAGTCCCTAAAACAGTCCACAGTACAACGCCAGCACCATCTACCCAAATAATCAAATTAAAAACATGCATTATTTACCACAGGAGCAAATTACCTCTAAATTACACCAATTATTGGTTACGTTTACGTTTACCTTTGACGTTGATTTTAGTCTTGATGTTGGTGTTGGGGTTGATGTTGGTGTTTGTGTTGGTGTTGATGTGAATGTTGATGTTGATGTATAATTAGTAAGATAAGAAGTAAGATAATAATAATTAGTAAGATAGCCAAAAAGACAAAACGCTGATTAGGTTAATCATTGAGTCAATCATTATTAGTAAGACCCCTTCTACAATAAATATATTTTGAACTTTTTGCGTTCGATGATTAATTACATGAGCATCCTTTAACTCTTCTTAATGGGACTAAAATTACGCAAATGAAAATTATTATTAACGCTTCTTCTTCTTCAGCCTTTAGAAGCCCACTGCTGAACATAGGCCTCCCCCAAAGATTTCTAGACCACTCGTCAAAAGCGGTTTGCATCCAGCGCGTTCCTGCGACCTTTACAAGGTCGTCTGTCCACCTTGCAGGAGGACGTCCCACGATGCGCTTGCCATTACGTGGTCTCAACTCGAAAACTTTCCTACCCCATCTTGTTGTCAGTTCCACGAGCTATGTGCCTTATATACTGCCACTTTAGCTTGCTAATCTGGGCAATGTCGGCGACTTTCGTTCTTCTACGGATCTCCTGATTTCTGATTTCATCGCGTAGACAAACACCGAGCAATGGCCTGTCCATTATAAATGCAGTATGGAAAATTCGGAAATGTTGTTAAGCGCATTGCAGTAGATTAATTATCACTGTAAACAAATGTATCAGAAAAATAAAATAAAAACTTAATTTATACCTTTAAATCTTCAGATATCAAAATCTAAAAGCGCTTGCGCTATTTCGTGTAGCTTGGAACAAAGCAGTTGGTAAAAAATATATGATTCTATTCCCATTTTAGATGACTTCTAAGTATTCCTATTAAGTAGGTTAATATAAGATTTACTTAATGCCCATGATTTTAATTTCACCTGTATACTTAGCAAACACACCTTAACATTATTATGGATATTTCTACGTACTGCATGTAAACATATTATATTCTAGTCGTGCTTCATAGCTGGCAGCTCCGCAAAATACATTTCCTTAAGCCAAGTCTCCATTTTACATCATTTTTTTTAAACCAAATCTGTCAAATAAAATTTAAGGAATGAACTATTATATAAAAGATGGTATTACGTTAAATAATATTAGCAAATAAGTTGGTCCGAACCTCCAAAAATCAGAATAGGTTTTTAATTTAGGTTTTTTTTTTCTAATTTCTCAGAAGCATAGGTATTATAAATAATTTATTTATATGTATTGTGGTAAAGGAATAGATAGAAAATGATCAGGCTATGATGGAGTGATGGTTTTTTTTTACTTATGGCATATGCATAATGGCATGGCATTGTTCTATAAAAAAAATCTACTAGGCGTATTAAATTCCTAACACGAATAAAGACTGCTAAGCTCGCAGGTTTAAAAGAATTGACAAATATTGGTTGTATGAAAGTATATTTGTCCCGACCAGCGGATACCAAGCAGTGAAATAACGCCAGGAAAATGACCTCTTTATAAACATCCGATACCTATATAATGAGGATACCCGAGGCAGTGTGCACAAGGGTTAACATAATGATGACATAAGACATTTTCGTGGGGCGCGAGGGCGCACCGCTAGCGCTCTCCACGTAAGCGTCGAAAAGTTGTTTACGCAACTTGTGATTACCTTTATTCTGTTTGTTTACTTTTTTACTTAGAACGAAATTATTATCAAACTTTTTTCGTTAAAGGCTCAAAGATACATAAATGGGTTTGGAACTCGTTAGGGGGTTTACTAAAAGTGTACCTGGATTTTTATTTGTGTTCCCTTCAATTCACGCTTCAAGAGTTTCGTTGTTTTCAGTGGAAATAGACTCAAGTGTTCGGGGTCGATAGTCGTGGACTCATTTTTACTTGACGTCTTTTGTTTTTTTACCTTCGTCTGACGAGTGGCTCCGCGTTTGCCGACGGTTGTTTGTTTATGTTCCTCTCATAATAGCGGCAGGGGAGAAACACCTGGCTGTTGAGTAAAACAAATGTGTGAGTAGTGAATAGTGTGATTTATAAATAGACTATTTGCATTCGCAATAACCATCGCATCCTACTAATATTATAAAAGCGAGAGTTTGTAAGTATGGATGTATGGATGTTTGTTACTCTTTCACGCAAAAACTACTGAACGGATTTCGATGAAATTTGGCACACGGATAGATCATGTCGTGGCTTAACACATAGGCTACTTTTTATCCCGGGAAAACTCATTCAGGCGGGCGGAGCCGCGGGCAAAAACTAGTTTACTTATAAAGGCATTTAAAGATTATTACGTGTTGAAAAATCCTTATAGTTACCAAAATCCAGACTCCCCTAGCATTTTTTGTACTATGTATGTTTAATTCTTTGCTGGAATAAAGTCCCACTGTGCACGTTCCATATCAAAATTAGCGGAACTTGGATCTGTATACCATATCTCAATCAAACTTCACTAGTTTCTGCGTTTACTTCGAAAAAACACAACTTCAAAAGTAGCATACTTGTATATCCATTGTTAGTTTAGGTACTAGTATTCCTGTAATATACGTATATCTGGTATATATGTATACCCTTTGACTGGCCTTGTTGAACTGATGTATTCGAAAAACAGAAATATCTACCGCTTTAGCTAAACTTACCATTAATAGTAGGCTTAATAGTAGTTCCGTTTCGAGTCCCAAAAAGATTCTTTAGTATTTATTTTCGATGTTAAGTGAAGTGACTGTAAAAAGTCCAGAAAACTGTGAATATTGCGAAATAAAACCATAATCCCGACTAAGTTAAAAACAAAACAACCTCTTACGGCCAAGTATCAGTATTCTGGATACCATCGATAAAAATATCATTCATCAGTTATCATCATCAGCCACATGATATACACTACTCAACGTAGGCCTCATCTAAAGATAAAATAGTAATCCTTGGACGCCCGCGGTGGACACCGGTGTCCATTTATATAAGGAAATTAGCTTATAGTTATATATAAGCGGGCGTTGACATTACAAAGAGAGTGACAAATAAAATAATATTTAAACGAAGTATGTTTTAATTGTCTCACCTGATCATCATATCATCATACCAGCCCTGTATTATATACTGCCCACTGCTGAGCACCGGCCTCCTCTACTGCTGAGAGGGGTTAGGCATTAGTACACCACGCTGGCCTAGTGCGGGTTGGCAGACTTCACATACCTTCGAAATTCTTATGGAGAATTCTCAGGTTTGTAGGTTTCCTCACGATGTTTTCCTTCATCGTTAAAGTGAACGATAATTGATAAACAATACACACGTAACTTCGAAAAGTCAGAGGTGTGTGCCTTGGGTTTTGAACCTCCGAACATTGTCTCGGCAGACCGTTCCATTCCCAACTAGGCTATCGTCCGCTTTGTCTCACCTGATAGTAACCGTAATTTGAATTATAAGTAGTGTAGAGCATTACAATGCCGTAATTATTCTAATACATACATACATAGCATCTCGCCTTTTTCCCTTTCCAGAGGTAGGCAGAGGTGTATCACACCCACATTTCGCCAATAATTTTAGGTCCTATATAATAGAGGGCGGGGCCTATTACCAATTATTGGGCACATTTCCAGATTCCGGACTGATATTGAGTACAAAAACCCAATATCACCCGACCCGGAAATCGAACCCGAGTTATCAGCCCTGCAGATGCAACGTAATACAACTACGCCATCGAGGCAGACCGAGGATTATTCTAATATATATATATTAATACGTAAACAAAATTTTGCACCCTTTTTAAAGCATGTTGCGCTCACAGAGGACTCTGAGATTTAGCATAATTAAAGTTCATATACTTAAAGGAGTACAGTTTTTTTTTACGAATTGTGGTCGAATTTCGACCAATGGGCCACCACTCGTATAATTCAAAATAAAATTTTATAATACCCAATAATTAGACTGGCTCCTTCAAACCGGGACAAAACTAACAAAGTAGGCACTATGTTGTACTTGTAGTGTTTTTAAGCAAGTTATTATCGTCTACATAATATTATGTAGTAAAAACGTATATAAATATGTTATACGGCCTCAGCAATACCAAATCCGAAAAACCCTGTGACTGTAAATTGTTATATTTTTTTTTTTTTATTTAATATGCCCAAGGAAATTAATCACTAAGGTTTGTACTAAAGCTATGAAAATTATACGCGTCGATAAATATTTACTGGCATATTAATCGATAATAACTAACTAAATAAGATAAAAACTAACCGAGTCGCTAGTCTTATCAAAGTTTAATTACATGGACGTGGTTTATGGACCTCGCCTATTAGTTCGCTCACAGAAGCTTATACAGCGAGTCCAAAATGCATGCGCAAGATTTTGCTTTGCCATACCGCCACGCACTCACGTAACCCCATATTTAATCGACGCAAACATATTAAAAATGAGGGCCCGCCAGGATTTGCACATGGCTTGCCTTATGTTCAACCTGGTGAAATACCGCACTCCTCCGTATCTCGTCGACAAACTGCAGTGGCAGAGCGACGCGCGCGACGGACATCACACCCGTGCATCCAGCTGGGCGTTGGTGGTGCCGCGTGCTCGTGTCGTTGCGTTCCGAGGCAGCTTCAGGTTCGCCGCATCCCGATGCTGGAACGTATTGTTGCCGCCTCTGCGTGATCTGCAATCAATTAATTTATTTAGATCGAAGCTTAAAGAAATATTTTTGGCAATACAAAAAAATCACAATAAAAATTAAGCAAAAATTATCTTACCTGCTTGGTTGTAGACATATAGCGCGGCGGTGTGTTTCATCGTCATGGGATGCGGCGAATAATATAATAATATAATGTAGGTACTCTTTGACTTTGACTTGGGTATTATAAAATATTTTCTTTAACATAATAATCTCATAATTAATTGCAATTGTAATCTTCATATTTTGTTTATTTATATTCTACGTTTCCACCAATTTTTATAATTCATAACAATAATTATTTAAGATTTTAAATGTGTAAATTTTTCATATATTTTTTTTTTTCGGACTAACGTTGCACGACCGTGCGCGCTCGATACAACGGGCCATATGGAAGACCAGCGCGCCGCGGCTCCTCCGGGCCCCGCGGCCCCATGCTGAATAGGTCCGCTTGCACACACACCACGACATTCGGAACAATGCACTTAATATTTTTATATTTGTTTACAATATATATAGCTGTGCGGTGCCCCGACTCACTCGGCACTGTGGCGATTTAGCCATAGATTGTATTTTTAGTTTTTTTTTTTTTTGTTCCCATGTGTTTTTTTTTTTCTCTTTTTAATCTATTCTTACTTTTTAATTGTATATGTGGTGTTTTGTGTGCAATAAATGTTTTATTATTATTATTGTATCTTTCCTGTGGAATATCACGCACGAAGGCCGGTCCTTTTGGAAGGCTTGCGTGGGGATACAGATCCAACACGTAGAGGCCCCTTAAAGATACTTTAATATAGTTGGGATATGTACACCATGCAGGTACTATCTCTGTCTGCATTTATGGAAGAAATACAACCAAAGACAGCGCCTGCATGGTGTAAGGACTATTGCAGAGTAGATGGGAATTAATTGGGTCTATGGATGGGATCTAGCTGGACTGGTTGCTGGGCTATTGATTGAGACAACGGGACGCCTGCCAAGTAAAATGTCTCAATCATTTGTATTCAAGGCAGACGGTGACTTGCCCCCCACTAGATGGGCATCCCAAAAGCGGCGCATGCCAAGGACGCAACATCGGTGTGGGTGGCTAAAGGGTGTCGAGAGGTGTGCACCGATTTCACCATCGCGGGTCGCTAACGCGTCCCGGAGCGGGTTTCCTCGCTATTACGCAGCTTGAGCACTTCCACCCTGGAGCTTGAGGTTTTAGCTCTTGCGATTTCCACCCCTAGCCGGCCAGTTAAGGCAAGCCAAGGGTCAGGGGGTCTCATTTAGCCCCCACGGAATCGGGGTACGCGGTGTCGCCACTCACCGACGGCTCGCCACAAAGCCGCCCCTGCGGGATTATTATTATTATTATTATAATTATATATTTTAGCTTTAAAGTTATTGTATGTTTTAAAGTGGTGACAATAGACATAATATCGAATGTATTAATACCTTAATTTCGACTGCGATACGGTGTCTATTGACCGCGAAATATATCCCCGAAGTCAATCGAATGCGTTTTTGCCTGGTTGCGGCCAGTGGCATTCCCAAAGCAATTAACGAAACCCTATACTTTAATTACTGAACTTCTACAGGCAAGTCCGAATTAGATTTAAGCAAATTTATTACTTAATTCTCATTCTATAGATTACTTTTGATAATTACGATCTCAATTTGTGAGTTGTTTCGGCTTGTTTGCGTCTAAACAAATTGATTAACAATTTATTACTTCCAATATGAAGTTAGTGTGGGGATAATGTCATTATATAAAACGTTTGTATTTGTAGTATTTATTTCACAATCATGTTACATTGTTCAATCGGTTGGATTGTTTAACCTCGGTCTTTCGTACTCTAAAACGAGCAAACCTGGCTTGTAACCTGGTGATAATTACGCAAGGTCTGCATTATCAAGCAGCTTCAGACCAATATGGTGTAATTACAGTCCAAACAGAACATTTAAGAACGTATCCAGTCAAACATGGATGTCCACTGATCAAGATAAAGTTCCTTGAATAGCATTTCAAGTGATTGATTACATGTCATACAATTCTTCGTGGTAGAAATAACTTACCTATGGCGTCAACTCGAAGTCATGCAATCGGATAAGATGTAAACCCATCTTAGCATGTAGCTAAGGATGACTTTTGCCCAGCAGTGGAACAGCGAATAAACACTACGCTTCAAAACTAACCGAAAAAAAATAGAGGCGAATTGTTCCCCAGTAAATGAGTTCGAGTGAATTAATTTTTGGTGTTTTTCATGGATATAATTTTCTCCCCGCTTATATAGAAACCATGTTATAACTGGTATCATTATGCGCGCACACAAAGATACGCAGAATGATGCAGCGATAGCGTATGACACAGTTGTCACGCATACTAGCTTAAGAAAAGTTGGCCTGTTTGTTTTAGTTTCATTGCAGCGCGTCACTCTATCTAGGTATATAATTAATCAAAGGGAAAAACATAACATTACTTTTATAATTCCTTTCGTCTCATACAAACACGATGTCACCAGAGTTTATTCAAAGTTCAACCGTGATGAGCGCTTTATAGATGATTAATGGTGTGTAACATGAAAACTCGGCGAATTTACGTAGGCAGGTGAGCTCGCTAAAGCCTGCTTTAAAATATTAGGTCAAATTATTCATTTTGAGTACCAACAAAAATACTTCTGGATACTGTTTGTGCGTAATTGCTGCAATGTGTAACTTGTGACGGATTTACGTAAATAATAGTTTGACTATTTTCATATTGCATTTATGCTTAGTTAAAACTTAAAGGTATTTAAAAATGTAAAAGCTATAATATTGTGGTTTTTTTTATTTCTTTGTATGACGAGACGAGCATGCCGTTCACTAATGGTTAGCGATACGATCACCCATGAACAGTAGCAACACTATACAGCACCTTGAATTACAAAGTACTGTGTGACATTCCACTGCGCTCGTCATCCTGAGACATAAGATGTTAAGAATCATTATGTCCAGTAGTTACGCTACAATGTCCTTTAAACCGAAACACAACAGTGCATGCACACTGCTCCTTGGCGATAGAAATAGATCTTGCGGTGGTACCCACCCAGACGGACTCTTACATAATGAGAGACCTACCACCAGTGAAGTTTTGCTGTGTTTTGGTTTGAAGGAGCTTGTAGCTAGTGTAATAATTAAAAATAATAATAGACCGTCATGTCGCTTACCACCAGGCGAGCGGCATGCTCGTTTCATCATTCATTCGCATATAAAAAATCAGAACTAAATGAGGCACTATCTAAAATGTCTAATATTATGTAATTCATCCAATCGTCGAGTAATACCGCCTAAGAAAAAGCCTACTTAATTGAGATTCAACCTTATTATGGCTAGCCTCAGGATTGATAATATTTTATTGTCACTTACGCGGTATTGCACTATCCCAACGCTAATTATTATTTTAGAGGTTTAAGAACAAACTTTGTTTCTCATGAAGAATTGCATACATAATTCACTTACTGAGAAACAATGTCTAAAAACTAAAATTTATATCTAGAGCGCACAAAGGTAGGTACGCAATGATATTTTAATAAAAATGTGTAGATACGGCACCTATACCGTACTCGGCTCTCAAAAACTGCACATTATCCCACACATAGTTAATTTAATATTACAATAACAAACTATAATATGACACGTGAAAGTATTACGGCATATCATAATTCTCATAATATTATCATATAGAAAATTTTATCGAACATTCTTTAGACGTCTAACTTTAACAGATTCTGTCACGATACTTAGACCCCGTTTTTTCAACGGTTGTCAAATCAAAGTTACATTTCTTCAATTTAACATTTGTTAGGTGAGGATTTGTCAAATACGTTTTTTCAACTAATGTTATCACTATAGTCAAAGGTAAACATTTGTTAATTTATTGCCAGTATAATAAAGCGGGGGAAAAAATATTTTCTTTGCGGATGTTTCATAGTTGTCAATGTTTGACTCAAAGGACTTGTATCCGAAGCCGTATAGTGTGATTTAAGAAAATATCTTTGAAAAATTTATGATTACATAAAATTATAATTATTATAAAATAACGAAATATGAAAAATATTGTATCATTTGTGCGTAATATTCAAATATTATAATGCGTTCGTGTTACATGGCGGGATTCGGCGGCCTGAACAAACTCCGCCAAGTGGCCGCTGGACTTTTGAATCGCAACTCGCAGTAGCGATGCGCCAGCATTCACCCGGGCTCGTGCGCGTTATATTATGATTGTAATAATACTACAATCACAATTTAATTTCGATGTGCGCAGTATTAATATGAGTACTTTAAATAGTACATTTTCAGGTACATCGTTGGCAAATTTGTTAAAACTCAGTACACAAAAATCGGAAGAAACAAGTGTGTAGACTGTTACGTGATTGTGAAACGAAAATCCAATGTATTATGTAGTAGATATTCACTACAGGGAACACATAACTTCAAACCGTATTCATTGACATGAGTCATGAAGGAATGTTTACGCCACAAGCTTCAGGGCGGCATACTACGGGCTTTTGCCTGCTACCGTACATAATAACTGTAGTGCCGTGTATTATGTACATTTAAAAAAAATTAAAGTGTAGATATGATGTATTTGATCTTTTATTAAATAATTAATTATCAAGCATGTTGTACTGTGTTTCTTTTCAACACATAATTCAGAACTTTAAGACTGTTATTAAATAAAATTATATAGATATTAACAATGGTATGTTGATTACTTTCACTGTAATTGAAAACAAAATAAGTGCGAGTTATTTATATTCTCACTATGTTATTACAAATACAGAGTAATTAAAATGATGCTATTCTTCAGACAAAAAGATGATAGTTCAATGACCTTGAAATCTAACCTAAAACTTTATACTAATGTCGATAAATAATATTTTCGCGATTCACAAGTTGATATACGGATAATTACATGAGATAGATGGAACTTCCATAAGCAGGAGAACAGGTGAGTAAAATAATAATTGTATATATTTACTATATTTTGAGAAGTGTTTGCTTACTTCCAGTTTTTGTAATATTATTATAAAAATAATATGTAGGCTATAATAATAATTATATTATTCCATCGCCCTGTTTAAAAAAAAGGTCATACCGTGGCTCAAATGTACCGAAATAATTTACTTATGACTTGGCAGAATAGTCTTTCACCTTAGCCGGTTCCTTGTACAACAAATAAAAAAAATGTACAGAAATATAAAACTGTCACTACCGAAAACAGCTGTTCGCACGGGAGTTAATCAGCGGCCATCTTGCTAATTGCTCATTCTTGGGTGATCAAATATTTGACAAGCTGTTATAACAATTGTAAGCTAACAAGGGCTGAAAATACGCGGACTGCCTCGGTGGCGTAGTTGTATTACGGTATGACTGCAATGCTGAGGTCTTGGGTTCGATTCCCGGGTCGGGCAGTGATATTGGGTTTTTTAAAATTCAGTGTCAGCCCGGAGTCTGGAATTTGTGCCCGATATGGCGATAGGCTCGCCCCCTATCACATCATGGGACGGAATAACGGCGAAAAGTGGGTGCACTAGTTGCGCCTCTGCCTACCCCTTCGGGGATTAAAGGCGTGAGTGTATATGTATATGTATGTAGATTTGAAAAAACGCAACCTAAGGCCGATTGTGCTAATCAGCTCAATTTTCGTGTGCCATTTGGAGACTGTTTATAACGCATCTACACCTTTTTTTCAAACATCATTGTATTATTTTATATTTTAACTGCGTCGTTTCATGACACGCGTATCACCAAATAAATGGAGTTTTTACACGGCTGATTATACACATTTGCGCTCATAACTCCAGCCCCCGAGCTGTCGGTAACAATCTGGCAAAATGCAAGATTCAATTTGCTCCTGATAGCTAATTTATTTTCGCCCGCGGCGTCTGCCACACTCAACCGCATTAAATCTTAACAATCTTAAGTGAATCTCCTCAAACAATTTCTACTTCACATGCTGTTTCCAAATTGTGTTTTAACGGGGCCTTAGTTTATTTAATAACTTTGTTTTTACAGATTTTTTTAATTGTTTTATATATTCGTGAGCCTTGACTATTTTGCGAATATATTCTACAGCTACAAAGAATACGTTAGCTAAAGATCTTTTAATTTTAATAAATTAATGACGTATACGTAAATTCAGTTAGGATAATTTTTACTTCTACGGCTACCTCTGGTTTAGAGCATAACCTGTCTTTCTGGTTCTTTATGGGTTGGTGTATATTAGTTACTATGTAGAATGCACTACGTGTACGGTATGCGTTACTTTGGATTCCTAAAGTTAGTACTAGTTATTAGTAGGGTGCCACAAATCTCGCAGTAATACTATGTACTAGCTCTTACTGCCTTTACCACGTGAAAACCTTCCCGGAATATAGTAATCAAATAAAAATATAGTGGCCTATACTCAAAGATAGTGCCGCTTTTTTATTTATGAAAGATTTTTTAGAATTAGGTCAATATTTACAATGAAATGTGTGATTTCAGCTGAAATTATCTTTTGTGTAACTTTATATGAAGCCCCAGGATTCATAAAAGGTCTGTACGAAGTATAAATCTGCAATTAAAAAGTTAGTTTTAATTTCTTTGTAACTAGTACAATTTCCGATTTCCTTCTTTGTATTTTTTTAAACCTTTGTTAAGTGGTGCCGAGTTGTCTTTTTTCTAATTTTTGTACCACAATTTCTTTATAAGTTAACCATAGGTACGTTAAAGTTACAAAGAGTATAGTGTATTTATATCCCCGATAGGCAAAGGCATAGGTGGTGAATGCTTGCTCGTTTGCCTACAATGGCCATAAAAAACAGATTTCTATAGTTTTTCAGGCCTCCATGAACATTTGCCTAATGTAATTGTTAATGTATATTGCGATAAGTTCAAATCAGGGGAAAGACCGTTGATTCTAAATTATTGTTCAGGCTAACTTTCAGTGGTCACTGTGCAATGCAATGCAATGCAATCAGCCCTGTATTATATACTGCCCACTGCTGAGCACGGGCCTCCTCTACTACTGAGACGGTTTTAGGCCTTAGTCCACCGCGATGGCCTAATGCGGGTTGGCGGACTTCACATACCTTCGAAATTCAGAGAACTTCTCAGGTATGCAGGTTTCCTCACGATGTTTTCCTTCACCGTTAAAGCGAACGATAATTGATAAACAATACACACGTAACTACGAAAAGTCAGAGGTGTGTGCCTTGGGTTTGAACCTCCGGACATTGTCTCGGCAGACCTTTCCATTCCCAACTAGGCTATCGTCCACTGTATTGTGGTATATTACAAAATGGCATTTCATGTGTGTGATGTATAGACATCTGTATGACTGTATTATGGCAGTCACACACGGCAACGATGTATCGTAGCGATTTATCTGTGCAGTTTTATCAAACGTGTGTATGATGTATCGTTGCAGATTTTTTCGTTTGCACAGTTGATCAGCGGATGTTGCATTTCCTATTCGATAAATCGTTGACGATTTCGTGTGGGCAGTTTTATTGTAATGTGTAGATGGTGGTGTCGATCTATCTCTCAGTTTATGAAGGGACTTGGCTCTGGGTGGAAGCGTTGTGCGACCGTGAGCAGGTCGTAACATATTGGAAAAAGATTGAAGATTTAAATATGTCTCCTCGTTCCTCCTTAAATAGTTTGCCAATTTTTTGGCGCGAATTTTACCTCATTCAACAAATTTACATGAGAGTATGACTTCCGTTTTAGAAGCCAATCCGTACACCATACACTGCGTGACTCTTTTTTCTGTCAGTCAATTTCAATAAACCCATACTTGCAAGTGCGTCTTCATCATCTTCCGTTAATTCTGATGACATATTTCACGTGTGTTACACGCGAGCTTCTGTAGAGAACAGTGGGCTTAGAATGTGACACAAAGACGCAACTCGCAAAACGATGTCGTTTAATTTTGATGTGTGTGATTGATCGAGAGACCAATACGTCAGTCACGTGTTAGTCTCTCAACCAATCCCAATAAGACGAAACGGAGTCGTGACGTTTTTCCACTTGACATATAAAAAATTATTAAAATTAAAATAACCCCCGACACAAAACGGCTATATCGCTATATCTGCTATAAGTTGCTAAGGAGTTATGTATCGCGCAGACTATTTGATGCTGCAGCTCATGTTTAAAAATATTGCCGAAGTCACAGTACACCAAATTTAAATTCAATCGGGTTTTTTAAATTGGAAAAGAGCTGATAAGCTTCAAACGCCTGAACAGATCTTCATAAATTGTAGCTAAGAACCATCACGATCACATTAGCTTCCAAACAAAAAAAACACGTCACAATTGGTCCATTCGTTTGAGAGCTACGATGCCACAGACAGACACACAGATACACACCCTAAACTTATAACACCCCGCTTTTTCTGTCGGGGGTTAAAAATGATATTTAGTTATGTGACAAAATTCTATTTGTACCGAATATATAATTTGAAACTAAATAACATATAAGTACCAAAATGAACAGTAAAAATGTTGGACTCGATGTAAAGGCTTTCAAATTAGTACTAAATATTTTGCTTTGAAAAGCTTGAATGTAGAATTCTCTGTGTGAAGAGAGTACAATTTAACGTTTAGAGTTGTATGAAGATGCGAGTAATTGGTTTTTGTAAGACACGTATATTAATGAGTAAATTTTCTAATTATCTATGGAATAATACGTGAAGTATTATTATAAATTACATCATTTATCAGTCAGCTTTTATGTTTTAGTAGTATTGCGCGCGGCTCCGCCCGCGTGAAAAAGTTTTTCCGGGATAAAAAGTAGCCTATAGCACTCAGGAGTAATGTAGCTTCCTATTAGTGAAAGAATTTTCAAAATCGGTCCAGTAGTTCCTGAGATTAGCGCGTTCAAACAAACAAACAAACTCTTCAGCTTTATATATTATTTTAGATAATAGTACGAGCTTTTGTCCGCGGCTCCGCCCGCGTGAATGAGTTTTCCCGGGATAAAAGTCCTGATTTATATTTTCCTGGGATAAAAAGTAGCCTATATGTTAATCCAGGACATAATCTACCCGTGTGCCAAATTTAATCGAAATCCGTTCAGTAGTTTTTGCGTGAAAGAGTAACAAACATCCATACATCCAGACATCCAGACATTCAGGCATCCAGACATCCATACATCCATACATCCATACTTACAAACTTTCGCGTTTATAATATTAGTAGGATAGATAAAATAATGGGAGGCCACTACAGGCCCTAGCCTAGCTAACCTACCAGCCTTTCACTAGCGACCTAAGCGATGACTACCCGAAGAAGAAAGGCAGAAAGAAACTCTGGGCTTAATTTTTTGTCATAATATGTCATACATGTTTTTTCAATATAAAGTTTTTACGTATTTTTAACTGTTTTCAGGTGAACCTCTAGTGGTATTTTGCCGTGTATACGTTGTTTGATTGTTTACGCTCGATGTATTACCCAGTACCCACTCTACGTGTCATAGAATACAAAGTAAGGATTGCTGTAAGCTTTGTTTTTCCTTAATTTTATATAACAACTGCAAATATCTTTAACCCCTGATTTAGATATTTGCCGAATGCAGACGAATAGTCACCGATACGAGTGTGTAAATAGCTCATTCTCGTGTATTTGTTACTCATAATTCATAGTCATGTATTTCAAGTCCCATAGTCTAAATGAGACGTTAGTACATACATACATACACACTCACGCCCTTTATCCCTGAAGGGGTAGGCAGAGGCGCAACTAGTGCACCCACTTTTCGCCGTGCGTGTTCCGTCCCATGATGTGATAGGGGGCGAGCCTAGCGGCATATGGGACACAAGTTCCAAACTCCGGGCTGATATTTATTAGAAAAAAAAGAGACATTAGTTGTTAATCAAAACAGGCTGAATACTACGCAGTGAATGTCACAGACAATAAAATGATAAAATTAAAATAGTTCTTACCATGCCCCGTCTCGTAGCGGTAGTCGAGACAAAGAACATTTTGTAGACAAGATTTATTTTCATAACTTTATCACTTCAATTAAGTTAACGTGGTTTTTATTGGTCTGTAAGCGGAGGACTATTATTGCGCTTTATTGTTAGTGTTATGAGAATGTCATTTGTTTAATCGTACTCTGTATATTTTAGTTGGACATTATGTTTACGTGAGAGAGAATTGAGAGTCCTTGCTATTGAATTTTGGCACGTGTATAATGTCATTAAATTTCTTGTAATTTTTTTTTAAGAAGTATTGATCTTTCTTCACGTTCCCACCAATTGACGGACAGTTCGCTTCTGGTACCAAGATACGGTATTAGACGTCTAATCATTTAAAAGACAATATAATATTATTTACCTTTGGGACTCAGTACCTAAGTGGACTTTTACGACACTTAAAAGATCATGTGAGATGGTCCTATTCCGAATATAGCCTGTAGGCAGTTCAACCATAATATTCAACAAAAGAAAATAAAAAATAATTCTGCATTAGGCTCCTATATGCGGTAATATACAAAGGCAACTGTTTTTAGAGTTTGTTACTTCATCATAAAGCTCCATTTCGAAACTCTGTATTGAATTAAATCGACAAAATTCTGTTTTATACGAAACTGTATAACGTAAAATAACTTGGTAATAACTTAGACGAGTATCATCGTGCCAAGTTAGGACTCAAGATTAAACAATAATGAGATAGGAGTGATGACGTAAAGCGCCGCTGGAAAATTGTGTTCAAAACATTTGCCGTTAAAGCCCTGAAAACAAAATATAAGTTTGCAGCAAACAGACTTGAATTTCAACTACTTAGTATTACCGCTGAAACATTTTAGTAACCGCATTGTTTATGTCTTACTAAAGGAACACTGTAGAGCTGGTAGCTTAGTTACTAAATTTATGGAGTTTTTCATCCAACTTTGTCCGATCTTGGTTGAATGTAGTCTGTATTTAAAAGCTTTAAGTTATTCTATTTCTTTGAATTGATAAGTAGATTAAGTACATGGTTAATGTAGAAATTGGTATTAAGTAGTTAAGGTAAGTACGGTCAGCAGCATAAGTGGATGAACAAATTCAAAATTTCAAATTGCCTACATACTTTTGTGTTCTTAATAATCTTTTCTTTATCTTCACAAAAATAAAATAAAAGAGATTTACTTTAGTTCAAACGAAGAAGAAATTTATACAGTTTGAAATTTTGATTTTGTACAGATACTTATGCTGCTGACTGTACATGATCAAAGTAGAGTTGTATGAGGTATAGTTGAAATTCTAGAATCAGAATTATTCTCAACATATTGGCCGGGTTCGATTTGGTTGTGTTAGAACTCAACGTATTTGTCTACCTCAACCCGGAATGATATTTAATAAAATATAAGTTAAGATCATTTTTTTTTTTTATTGCATTGAATGACGAGACGAGCATGCCGTTCGCCTGATGGTAAGCAATACGACCACCCATAAACAGTAGCAACACCATCCAGCACCTTGACTTACAAAGTACTGAGTGGCATTCCACTGCGCTCGTCATCCTGAGACATAAGATGTTAAGTCTCATTATGTCCAGTAGTTATACTGGCTACAATGTCCTTCAAACCGAAACACAACAGTGCATGCACACTGTTGCTTGGCGGTAGAAATAGACATTGTGGTGGTACCCACCCAGACGGCCTCTTACATAATTTGTTTTTTTTTATAATATTGTGTTGATGGATTTGATTTCGGCAACGATTCTCTTTTTAAATGTTCATTTTTTTTTTTATATAATTGTTAATAATTTTTAATGGATTTTACTGTTTTTTTTTTATTTTAAATTTTTAATTGATTTTCTTTGTAATTTATATATTTTTAATTCTTATTTTCAGACATTTTATTATTATGATTTTGACTTCATGTTTTAGTTCATTTTAATCAGATTTATATTATTATTTATTTTATATCCAAATTTTTGTAATGCTGTATCCACTTATAATGATGGTACTCATAGTCCTTAGTTTTATTTCATATTATGTTTGATTGTAATATTTTTGTGAACTGTCGCTAGTGGATCTAAATAAATAAATAAATAAATAAATAAATAATGAGAGACCTACCACCAGTAAAAAAAAAACACACAAAAAAAAACTAACAGCGATAATTTTTGCGACGTAAATTCATCAATGCCCACGTCAAAAGACCTTTTAGGTCGTCAATTCTGTCCCAAAACCGTATTACGGGACAAATGCGTTTCCGAGACGCATATTAGGTCATTTAGGTGCATTAGACTCGCGGTGAGTATGAGTAAAATCTGTGGTATATTCAGTAGTCAGTACCAGAAACATAAACAAACATTTACCCACTTTTAAATTTCTTTGTGGGATCAGTTATGCCCTTCCTACAAGCACAGCCATGAATCAAGTTTATCATAGAACTAGCTTTTGCGCGCGGCTACGCCCGCGTGGAAAAGTTTTTCCGGCATAAAAGGACTTAGGAGTAATGTAGCTTCCTATTAGTGAAAGAATTTTCAAAATCGGTCCAGTAGTTCCTGAGATTAGCGCGTTCAAACAAACAAACAAACAAACTCTTCAGCTTTATAATATTATAGTATAGATTGTAATTTGATATATTATTTCATTAGCATCACCCACAGGATGTTCATTGCTAATCTGTGATAACTTCAGCATCAGTGACCGCATACTTATTGCTAAACAGTGAACCACTAAAGGAAATCCACTTTTCACATCTCCCAAATTTCTATACAGATCTCTTGGAAGCGATATCCATAGCGTAACTACTGGACATAATGAGACTTAACATCTTATGTCTCAGGATGACGAGCGCAGTGGAATGCCACACAGTACTTTGTAAGTCAAGGTGGTGGATGGTGTTGCTACTGTTTATGGGTGGTCGTATCACTTACCATCAGGCGAACGGCATGCTCGTCTCGTCATTCAATGCAATAAAAAAAAATAAAAAAAAAGCGTGTCGTTACGTTTTATGACTTCAGATTGCGAGAAACTTCGTGTAACAAATGAAAATACCACTTCAGTGACATAACATGAAAGTAGATCACAAACAAGGTGCACTGGCTCCATTCCGTGTAGCTAAACAATTATTTTATGGCAAATATTTGCTCCAAGTTCAGTTGACGTAGGACTAAAGCCAATTTAAGTTTCTGAAACCGACAACATCGGGTATAATAGTAGAATAACGATAAAGTTAAAGTTCAATATTATGGAATACTAGCTTTTGCTCGTGGACACGCCCGCGTGACAGTTTTTCTCGTTTTTTTTTGCAATGGATAAACCACTTTAGAATTCAAAGTACCTTATAATAATGTAAACGCTATCGGATTATCTGTGTGCTAAATATCATCCGAATCCGTTTAGCATCTACTGCTTACAGACATAGAAACATTTTCACTAAATTGCATATTTCTTTTAGAAGAATAGTGTTCAATATTTATGGAACCTCTAAATAAATAAATGTATAATTTTGTGGATGGTACGGCTGGAAGGGGACGCCCGAGGAGAACGTTCTCTGACCAAATAAATGATCTTCTCCGAAAAGGGCAGGTCAGGAGTACCCTTAACCGACGAAAATATATGAAAAGAACTATGAATGTGGAAGAAGCACAAGAGGTGTGTCAAGATCGTAGCATGTGGCGCTCAATAGTCTCTGCCTACCCCTATGGGATAAGGGCGTGAGTGTGTATGTATGTATAATTTTAGTCTTACGTTGTCAAAAATCGGGACAACTCTAAATTAAGTAGCCTTAGCAAGCGATATTATTTTTAATATACCTCTTATGTTGACTTACGGCTATGGGCTTTCAAACCATACATTCGTCTTACCTTAACATCAAATGTCTTGATACTTGTATCATGGTGGTTTGCTTATACTGTGCCTTAAGCCTCCACCGCGAATAATGTAGCTACCCTAAAAGTCGAGGCTACATCCAACTTAGGCCCTATGCTGGTTTATATAATTTATGTGCTTAGCAACAGAACCTCTTGTTTAAACATTTACTAACTCGATGATACTTTAGTGTACTAGACAAACAACTTTGTAACCAAATTGTACTAAGTTTTGTAGTGTTTTGATTAATTGAATAATCTTCCTATTACATTTTGGTGTTCGATATTCGAACTTCGATTTAAAGGAAAATCAAATTAATAATAGATTATAAAAAAGTTTGGTTTGGGTTTTTTTGGGTTGAGTATATAAAAAATCATTTTAAAAGCCATAGGATTTTGTAAATTTTTTCAGCCTAAAATTTAGCATTCAATTATTAACATTGCATCGATAAACAAACATATCATTACACGCACTCACACACACAAATACACACCAATACTTTAGAATAATAATTATTGTTGTTTAGAATAATTATATTAAATATGTAGGTACATAATATGTGAAATTAAAAACAATGACAGGCACAGGCTAAGACAGTAGACATCACCATTAAAGCGAATTATGTATGTGCCTATAATTTGGATAAATAAACAAAAGAAATAAATGTTACAAAAAGGGGTTTTATTTTAACAAGCATAATGAAGATTTTCTCTTGTATAACTATTTCCAATCTAAGGAACCGAGAGACACAAACAAAACAATCCGGCCAGATTAGTGATTCCATTTTGATAGCTATTGCATGGTGATATTGTCAAAGTCGTTCATCTTTACTCAAACACTCAACATCTGCGCCGAATGGCGTGATGTGTAAATGAGTGTGGGTTGTATTTGGATCCAAGCCAGGATCACCTGCACCGCAATTTATATTAAGTGAGGAGTCACGATAATTACTCGTTCCAGATCACAAAGTACAGGACTTACTTCCTGGAACACTGCTTAAAATAAGTGCAATAGACGTATCTATTAATGTCAAAAAGTATTTATTACAATGGAGTAAGATACATATTACTGTAGTCTCAACATTTTTCGTTTGGTTTTTGCTATGTATATTTCAGATTTAGCAAACCATTTTATTGTTATGATTTTTTTTATAAAATTAAATAATAAATAAATGTTTGGCTAAGGAAAAATCTGTAGATAAGAATTTATACTGCTTTAATTGTTCTATAAATCGAACATGATTCCGTTGAATCACACTTTCAAATATATAGCTTAAATACAAATGCCATTCTTCTTTCCCGTGTAATTGGAAAACAAATTAAAAATATGGAAAAATATATAGCCTATAACCATCGCACAATAAACACGAATCGATAGACACCTCGTTTGTCAAAATCGGTTCAATAGGAACGACGCTGGAGTGGAACATAAAATGGATACATACACACATACATAGGGTTAATATCATTACCCTTTCTGGCTTCGCCGTAGTCGAGTAAAAAGGAAAAAGTTATGTCAATAAACCTCATTTGGAATTCTCAATAATGTTGACTGTAATTTAAATATTTTGGAGCTGTAAATATTTAAATATAAATTATATATGTCAATAATCGGATTCAGAATGTTAGGTTGATGTAGGTATAAATATTAATGTGATGGACGGCAGCGTGGCAGGTAGGCCTCACGCTGCCGCTGACGCTGGGAGCGTCCTTCGGTGCACGGGGGCTTCTGAGCCCCCCCCACAACAGGAGACGGGCTGCACCAGGCGGCACCGCGCAGGGGCGGTTGCGGACGACAACTTAGATACTTTTCGTCCGAGGAAGCCCGCAGCCGTCCCTAATGCGCCGAAGATGGCCACCGCGGAGTTTTAGTTGGTATGCCGTGCGTTGTACATAGGTTAGGGACTCGGCCCGGCGGTCGCCCGACATTTTCCATCTCTCCGGGCAGCTCAACGCCGGGTCGTAAGGCACGGTGAACCCAACATAACTGCTCGGTCGCCCCCCACGAAGGCCGGGCGGTAGTGGTAACTCACTGTTTCCGCGAAAACAAAAAAAAAAGGTATAAGTATTAATAGTAAAACAACGATTTGATTTACGTTTTGATTTTGCGACTACACAGCCATTCGTTACCAAACTTGGCATGCGTGTAGTTTGTATTTCGAAGCAACATAAAGGATAGTTTTCGACCAGGAAAAATGAATAATTGCCCAAGCATAAACATCTCGTGATTTAATGAAGAACTTGTGTCGACACTATGTATTAACCTCGGTTTCGGTTCAGTAAGGTACTGATTAAGGAGTAATTACCAAAGCTTCGTAGGCTGTCACACATATACTTCTTTTTCCCGAAAGTAGTTTTTTCTTTAAGTTAGAAATCCTTCTGACTGATAATGGCAACAAATCTTTGTATTATCTTTGAATTACTAATGGTGAAATAAGTCATTCATTAATTAGCAAGGGAGTTATAGGCCCATTAGTAGCGAATTAGTGTTTATTATTCCTATAATAATAAACACATGAGAAATTACATTACTATTACGGTCACAACCAAAACTCTATACTAACAAACTTTTGACATCCACAAAAGTAAATAGGTCAAACGATGTAAGCGACGTTAAAATGTGAAGTTTAGTGAACAATAACAAACATTTTTTAAAACTGGAGCGTCTATAGTGCGCTAACAATGAAGCTCAAAAAAAATTAAAAGTGAGTTGGCCCGTGGGGCTCGGAACGGCAGAGATGACAAATGCTCCCCGAGGCTCGCTCACAGAACTTCAACTGAAACCGCGTAACGTCCAACAAAACTTATGCCTCCTTACGTTTCATTTGAGCTACGAGTTTTTTTTATGATATAGGGGCATACGGTTCACCTGATGGTAAGTGATCACCAGTGTTTAATGAAAATTATGGGCAACAAAAATATACAGCACTCCAGCGGCTGTCTTATTGTTGACGCTTTTACCGCTCACATTATGTGGGCCCGCGCTTTGTTATGCCCCTAACAATTGTCGATACTGAATAGAACCCTGTATAATTGTTTTACACGGAACTCCTGCGTAATACCGTTTATGTTAATTTTAGACAGTTCCTTTATTATATTATAAATTATTTCCCTTTGTTTCCAGATTTCTCAATTTTCACGACAAGAACGTACGGTTAATGTTCGTTGGAATGAGTTTGTTAGATATTTGTTTTATAATCTTCACTAATGAATACATCAGTGAGGAATTAAATCAAAAGTTTCGGTGCTTACCGCAAAAATCCATTTCGAAGTTACACAGACCTCCGGTTTTTTCTCGTTAAAATTGGTTTTTTTGTCTCATATTTTTAAGGATTACAGAAGTTCATTTTCGGAAGTTTCCGTTAATTAGAGCTTTGGGCGGCAAAAGGCAGGTGTAATTAAATGTGCCCGGAAGATGTCAAACTTTAAACTGAACTTTTAATATTAGACCTGAGTCAGTATAATTAATTATTAATAGCAGTTTTCTTGGAGGTAGGTAATCTTTGCGAAATTGTGTTTTGATTTATTATTTAATTTTAAGATTTAATACTAAGAAATTTTGTAATGTTGTCACTCGCGAATTATATCCCTAGAATATTATGATGGTTATATTATTATTTCTTAAAGTTAAGAAAATTGCACAAAATGAAGATTTTATTTTCGACACAAATACATAAAGCTGAAAGATTGCTCGTTTTTTGAACATGCTATTTCAATTGGTGCTCTGATTGTGTGACCGATAGAAAGCCGTCAGTAACTATAGTAGAGACTAACTACTATACCTGTCAGGCTATTATTGTCCTATTTTTGTTGTTTTTTTTATTATTATTTCTTGTTTTAAATTTTAAATTTCTATTATTAGATATTATAATTTCTATTTATAAGTTTTTTTTACTGTGAGTTATCGCAATAAACGTATTTCTTTCTTTCTTTCTAACTAATATGGCCGGTATGACATGACACGGTTTTGAATTTTTTGGGTAGACGTTCTCACAGAGTTATTGTGTCGGAAAAAAAATTGAATTGTCATACCGGCCAGCTTAGTTTGTCCGAACTATACTAATGTTTTTTATTTTCTTTTATTTCATTGAATGACGAGACGATCATGCCGTTTGCCTGATGGTAAGCGATACGACCACCCATTAACAGTAGCAACACCATCCAATACTTGAGTTACAAGGTACTGTGTGGCATTCCACTGAGCTCGTCATCCTGAGACATAAGATGTTAAGTCTCATTATGTCCAGTAGTTACACTGGCTACAATGTCCTTCAAACCGAAACACAACAGTACATGCACACTGCTGCTTGTCGGTAGAAATAGACATCGTGGTGGTACCTACCCAGATGGACTCTTACATGTAAGAGACCTTCCACCAGTGAATTTTAAATTAGTTCATTCTGAAATCGAACTTAATATATGCAGACTGTCTAATAATAAATAACAACAACAAAGTAGAACGATAGCCTAGTTGAGAATGAAACTGTGTGTCGAGGCAAATGCCCGCAGGTTCAGAACCCACGGCACTCCTCTTTCTTTTCAAAGTTGCGTGTGTATTGGTTATCAATTATTGTCAGTTTGAAAAACATCGTGTGGGAACCTACATACCTGACAAAGATATAAAAAGAATTTCGACGGTGTGTGAAATCTGCCAATCCGCACTAAGGCAGCGTGGTGGACTAAGGCCTTAACAGTAGTAGAGAAGGCCCGTGCTCAGCAGTGGGCAGTATAAAATACGGGGCTAATATTATTATATTATAAACATCAATCTATCGTTTACATATGCATACACTCACGCCTTTTATCCCCGAAGGGGTAGGCTAAGGCGCGATTAGTGCACCCACTTTTCGCCGTGCGTATTCCGTCCCATTATGCGATAGCTTGCGAACCTATCGCCATATGGGGCACAAATTTCAGACTCCAGGCTGATACTGAGTCCGCCCTGTGGATTGGGGGCGTTTGAAGAATTCCACCACGGTATCCCCTGCCTGTCGTAAAAGGCGACTAATAGGGGCCACCGGGGGTCGCAGGCGGGCGGCAGGGGGCTGTCCGTCTTTAATTTTGTGTTCTTAGTGGCACATTGTTGCGATCCCTGTGATGGACGACAGCGTGGCTGGTAGGCCTCACGTTGCCGTTGACGCTGAGAGCGTCCTTCGGTGTGCGGGGGCTTCTGAGCCCCCCCCAAACAGGAGACGGGCCGCATTAGGCGGCACCGCGCAGGGGCGGCTGCGGACGACAACTTAGACACTTCCGTCAGAGGAAGCCCACAGCCGTCCCTAATGCGCCGAAGATGGCCACCGCGGAGTTTTGGTTGGTATGCCGTGCGTTGTACATAGGTTAGGGACTCGGCCCGGTGGTCGCCCGATGGTTACATCTCTCCGGGCGGCTCAACGCCGGGTCGTAAGGCACGGTGAACCCAACATAACCGCTCAGTCGCCCCCCTTGAAGGCTGGGCGGTAGTAATAAGTCACTTTCTCCGCGAAAACAAAAAAAAAAAAAAAAAAAAAAAAAAAAAAAGGCTGATACTGAGTAGACAAACCCAATAACACTCTGCTGGATCCGAGGATCGAACCCAAGGCCTCAGCACTGCAGTCGTACCTTAATACAAATACGCCGTCGAGGCAGTCAAACTATTGTTTAAACAACCTTATCAGAATACTACACGATTTAAATGTGTTGCGGTTTTTATATATGCCAAGAAAATTAATCTGCTTTTACAGTAGGTAATCCTCGAGAGGAAATGTTCGACTGTCATCTGTAAAAGGTCTGCGTTCATAGAATTGCGGGACTCTTCCCCGAAGCGATTCCATCAGCTTCCTCTTTTTAATGGATGTACGATGTTATTCTTTGGAAAAAAAAAAACAAAACGAAAATACGGGTGGAGTTTTTAGAATTCACTTTGCGCGTTAAGAAAATTTCGTATGTTGCGATAATGATATTATACTTAGTTAATTCAATAATGTTCCAGTAAAAAAAAAAACTATCTACTCAATATTTTTTTTATATTTATTATCTTTAGTCTTTACTGGACTTGTAATTCAAACCATGACCTTAAACCTTAGAACATAGCATCTCGATATGGATTCCTTACTTAGAAGAACCAAATTGACTCATCTTAAAAGACTTGTCTAATTATAATACATACTTTTGGTACAATTCTGGTACACGTTGAGAATTATTTTTACTAATACACACACACACTCAAGCCTTTTATCCCCGTCTTTTCGCCATGGGTATTCCTTAATAGTTTAACTAGAGTAACTAGTAATTAGCATAGTGACTGCCTCGGTGGTGTACGGGTACGACTACCGCACTGGGGTCTCAGGTTCGAATCTCGGGTCGAGCAAAGTGATGCTTCTTCTACTCAGTATCAGCTGTAGTCTAGAAATATTCCCGGTAAATAGCAAAAGGCCCATCCCCTATAACATGAGACCATAGCTGGCGACCTCTGCTAAGCTATTTATGTTATAAGCATAGTTGAAACTCGTGCATTTTCTTATCCCAATGAGTTTGTATAGCGAAATAAGGTATTTTAAGCCGGTAATCAGCTGAGCTATACAGTTTGCACTCGCTCAGAGACTCCCTTATCACATTCGCCACTGCAACGCCAAAGGACGCATTAACTTAGCGAAACAAGTCCTGGAGGAATTTAATGTAACTCAGAATGGATTTAAGAGGGATAGGAATTAGATATATTGTAATACCTTTAAAAGACAGGTGTGTTTCGAACTTGAAGCCTTCGCTCCGGATGTAAGGAGTATGGTTATATGTTAAAGTATGCTCAATATTGTAACAAAAGTAGTTATTGGTTGAAAATATTATGCCCTGAGCGAACGATAGCCTAGTTGGGAATGGAACGGTCTGTCGAGGCAATGTCCAGAGGTTCAAAACCCAAGGCACATACCTCTGACGTTTCGAAGTTACGTGTGTATTGTTTATCAATTATCGTTCGCTTTAACGGTGAAGGAAAACATCGTGAGGAAACCTACACACCTGAGAATTCTCTATAAGAATTTAGAGGGTGTGTGAAGTCTGCCAACCCGCACTAGGCCAGCGTGGGGGACTAAGGCCTAACCCCTCTCAGTAGTAGAGGAGGCCCGTGCTCAGCAGTGGGCAGTATAATAATGGGCTGATTGCATTGCGATTGCATTATGCCCTATCTATACTATATAATATCTATACTTATATTATAAAGCTGAAGAGTTTGTTTGTGTGGTTGAACGCGCTAATCTCAGGAACTATTGAACCGATTTTGAAAATTCTTTCACTAATAGGAAGCTACATTACTCCTGAGTGCTATAGGCTACTTTTATCTTTTCACGCGGGGGGAGCCGCGAGCAATACTAGTGTGCTTCAAAATAAAACCAATATTACAGTACAGTACAATGGTAAATTATTAACTTTTAAAAATAATCATCGTGATTGCAGCACTGTGCTAAAGTATTTTGGAGCAAATTACAGTACTTAATATTACAGACACATTCTCTGTCGGATATTTTGATTTAATGTTTTTAAAACAGCACATTGTACCTTCAGAGCAGTAACATTATAATTTACTAGCATTGCGCGCGGATCCGCCCGCGTGGAAAAGTTTTCCGGGATAAAATGGAGCCTATAGCACTCAGGAGTTCAAAATCAGTCCAGTAGTTCCTGAGATTAGCGCGTTCAAACAAACTCTTGAGCTTTATATATTAGTATAGATAAGTTGATCCTTTTGAACAATTTACCTTAAATACAAACATCATAATAATTTCATAAACTTCTGACATGGTCCATGTTTCTGTGAAACTTCTGGCATGATTCGTTTTCTCGGCTCTGACAAAAAGAAAAGGTTTCTTCTTTGGGTAGTTAAAGTTTTTGATTAAGCTGAAAGAAGCAGTTGAATGTCCACTTATTATCCTGTTCAAAGAAAACAAAATGGAATTAAGGAACTAAGTAGTGTATAGTTCTTGGAAATATTCAAAAGCGTTAAGATTTGTGCAAATATTTCCTAAGAAAATTACTCTTCGTGACATTTATTCGAAAGCAAAATTCTAGCCAATTTTTAGTTGTCGCTTGCAGGTTTCTCAACACTTGCCGTGTTATTTACCATTTAATTAAGTTTTATTTATTATAGCTATTTTATTTCGTCCGTTAAGAAGTTTTTATAAGGATATTCATTCTACTTTCGCTTTATTGCCTTGGAACAAAACAATATGGAGAAAATATATTGCATAATGATTCCTTATGTTTACGCGAATGTTAGACATTGAAATTAAACTATTATATCGGATTTTATCGCGGTTTTTATTTAATTTAAAAAAAAAGAACCGCGATAAAATCCGTTATAATAGTTTAATTTCAATATATTGCATAAATTATATTTTCTAGAAAAGCCCAAATTTACGATAAGTACAATAATTTTGGTCACTGGTTTAAAAAACTTCAATCAAAAGAAAAAATGCCACGATTCGGCCCCCACCACATGTACCTCCGTCCCTAAACACCCACTACACAAGAACATTCATCAAATAAGTGCATACAAAATCTTACATAACTATGAAATATTGTCATTGAAAAAGATATTTGAAGCCAGAAAATTCTAAAATCTAAAGAAAATGTTTTAAAAAGCATTCGTTTAAACTACTGATATCTGCTTTTTACCGGATGAGACTTAGAAAAATGACTGCATGCTCTAGTGGGGACGTATAAGTGTAGGCGGAGTGAATGCGTATAAAGATTGATGAAGCGCGGAAACTGGGACAACTCATAACAATGGGAAGAAATGCAGTTCTATTTCCCTGCCTACTTCGGAAGATCGATGGAAAGTTTTGTGACGTCAACTCAAATTAATACTATAGTAGGGACAAACTAATATGGCCGGTATGACATGACACGGTTTTGAATTTTTTGGGTAGACGTTCTCACAGAGTTATCGCGACGGGAAAAAAAAATTAATTGTCATACCGGCCAGCTTAGTTTGTCCGAACTATAAGTGAATGTTGGAGATTACTTATTTGTTTTGCTAATATTATAAATGCGAACTGACTGCCTCGGAGGCGTAGTTGTAATAGAAGACGATTGCAGAGCTGAGGTCTCAGGTTTGAAACCCGGTTCGGCCAATTTTATGCTCAGTATCAGGCCATACCTAATCTAGAATTTGTGACCGATATCGCGATAGGCTCGCCCCCTATCACATCATGGGACGGAATACGCACGGCGAAAAGTGGGTGCACTAGTTGCGCCTCTGCCTACCCCTTCGGGGATAAAGGCGTGAGTGTGTGTGTGCTTAATTTTTTTTGGCTTCATAATCCTTTTCCCAAAAATCAGGTTTCGCACCGCCTACAATTTTCATTATTACTGACTAGCATTTGTTTGCGGCTCCGCCCACGTGAAAAGTTTTACCGGGATAAAAGTCTCGCTTTATGTTTTCTCGAGATCAAAAGTATGTTGCTCGACTATAATGTAGCTTTATATTGGTGAAAGATTTTTTAAAACGGTCCAGTACTTTTTGAGTTTATCCATTACAAACAAACAAAAAATCTAATCTTTCCTTTTTTAACCGACTTCCAAAAGGAGGTTATATAATATTGGTATAGACAACGAAACTTCTTAGGATTTTTCTCTAAAGTCGACCGTAAGATCGGTGAAACCAACATAACCGTCCACTCACCCCCCAGTGGTGGTAGCGATAACGCGTTTTTTCCACGCGAAAAAAAAAAAAAGATAGGTACTACATCTGACTTTAGTTAAAGCATGTTGCCCTTTAACAATAAAAGGGATTGGCAATTTTATGAGGAAATCATTAAGTATGTGGCCCGTCTTACGAACCCTCCCTTCAATGACCGGGATTCGAACCCATAACTCTGTTATACAAAACTTGCTTGTTGCGAATATTTACTTCTTGAATTCAATATTGATATCCAAATAGACCATTTATTTTTAAACGTCGTGGTTGAATAAGCCAAAGCTTGAGGTTAAAAATGTATAAATCTTTTCAGACGTGCAAAGACGACAGCGGCTGTAAACCAGTTAGAGCTTTCAAAGCACAACATCTCCGAAGGCTTTTAGTAGTTCATAGGCGACGATGACCGCTTTGCATCTAGTGACTTTATTTTCTTTTCTTTCTTAAGATTATGAATTCAAACACATAAATATGACTCAGCTCTAGTTTCTAGTATTGCAATATTTTTTGTTATTTATTACTTTATTTTACTAAGTCTTGTTACATAATATAGGTGCAAATACTGTCAAATATTCTGTTGAGAAACACTACACTAACGAAACATACACACATGACGCCTTTATTCTTGATGGGTTTTTTTTTTTTTTTTTTCGGTAGGCGATCCTGCAGTCAACACCGGGGGAAACCTGCGAATGGGATACTGGAGTCCCCCGGCTTGACGACTGCAGGGGCCTGGGAAGGAAGCGGAAAAGGATGATGGAAGGAAAGGTGGGGAGTGGAGAAAGTTTCTCAGGATGGGCGGAAAGGAAAAAGGTGCCAGGAAATGTTCGCGGGCCCTTTTAGGCCTCAATGTGTTATGCAACCAAGAGGTATACACACTGACTGTGTGCCTCGGCCCGCGACTAATGTTCCCCCGCGCATGGGCGTGCATTGGGTGTGAAGACCCAAAGCACAAGAATTGCCTCGGGGGGGGATTCTTGATGGGTTAGGCAGAGGTACCACTAGCCCCCCCACTTTTCGCCAAGTTCCGTCCAAGATTTGACAGGGGCGAGCCTATCGTCATATCGGGCACAAATATCTAAAACACACTAAACTACTTCGAGATTTGAAACTAGTAGTGATCTTACCAGTTGACAGTTTCATAGTAATGTGATGATTCTCTGCAACAAGCCCCGCGCCGTGGCGCCTGTCCAGCCAATCGGCAAAGCCCCACTAATGGGGCCTCCAGCCTAAGACGCCACTCCTCCACGGTGGCTCGCCGTAGGGAGGCCCTCATGGCCTCCACCTTCTTCAGAGCCGAACGCTGCCTGCGTCCGGAAGCCTCCTCCCGGCAATGAAAGACATCGGAGAAGGATTTTGTGTCTAAATATCACGGTAGGAATCCAGCCAACAAACACGCCGCCTCAAAGCTGACAAGGTCTGCACGCACCATACAGTAATTTCGATCCAATATGAATAGTAATTTCTGGTGTTTAATCCTATTATGTGCTCTAATTGTGCATGACATTTCAATTAGTACGCTTGTCGTATTAATATTAACTGTTGAAAATCATACGCAATTCTTTGAAAGCGATATGAATAATTATAGGTAATGATTTCGCCTATTTTCATATGTGTAAATAAAGGTAAAAGCATTACGTGTTTTCGCGTAAGCATTTCTGCTTACGCGAAAGAAAAATTACTTAAACAGCAACGCGACTTTTCACCAAAGAGGAAATACATATTTTTCTCGTATCAAATGCTTTTGATTAATAATGCTGGCGCGCGAAGACGGCCGTATTTTTCTCACCATAAGTTACAATTCATCCGTCTATGTTAATGCGGATTTTGGGAATAAACAATTCAGTCTTCTCTTGTACGGATTGAAACCTGTACCTATTAGCAAAGTCGCCAAATAATATAAATAACTCAGTGATGAATATTTTGTCCATTGATTGACACCTTATGTCTCAGGATGACGAGCGCAGTGGAATGCCACATAGTAGTTTGTAAGTCAAGGTGCTGGATGGTGTTGCTACTGTTTATGGGTGGTCGTGTCACTTACCATCAGGCGAACGGCATGCCCGTCTCGTCATTCAATGCAATAAAAAAAAAAAAAAACCTTGAAAATATTTGTTTCTTGATATAACGCAGTCATTGAAAATTTTATAAAAATGCTGATAAAATTGGCTGATGATGATCATGAAAATATGATCCTCACTACCCATAGGTATCTTTACACACTACCCTTTAAACACCCAACATCAATTTTTGAAGTCATGGATGCAACAGGAAGTCTTTATGGATTAGTAAAGGAAGGTTGTATGAGCCTATGGAAATCTCAATCACCATAGGAAAAGCAGCTGCAAACTGTCGCTTCACGCCGGTGTTCTGTGATAGTACCTTAGTACTCAATTATAGTAGTGTTTCGGTCACACGGGCCCATTCACACACTCACGCCTTTTATCCCCGAAGGGGTAGGCAGGGGCGCAATTAGTGCGCTTTACAACGTGCATATTTCGTAACCAATTTATATTGTTGGTTATGAATAAGCCCGAGAGACTCAACCACCTTCATTTGTATTGGTATGTTTTAAATGTCCGAGGATATTGGTGCACAAAGAGTTTAGTTCCCTAAATACAATTAAGTTGCAATGTATGAAAGCATGGAAGAAACTGACAATAAAAGGACTTCACGGAGGAAAAAATAATAAAAAACTTCTCGAGTGCAACGAACATCCACCCCTCGCATCCATATTATGATAATGTGGGGACATTTCCCGTCCACTGCATTCGTTCCGCGGTAATGAACAAGGCCGACATCATCTAAATAGATTGTAAGTATGCTTGGGATATCTTATATTTCGCCGGTTGTATTACAAATATCAAAGGACAAAAGCGAAGTAATTTCCTGAAGTGTTTTCATTAAGGACCCTTTCTTATTGATGTTTTTTTATTAAATAATTCAGTAGGACTGCTTGTTTTGACATTCTAAACACGAGAGATTATTATTTTTTTATTTATTCATTCCGAGATTCACTCAATAGATTGCTTCGTTTTCTTGGAATGTTTTTTCATGTTTGTTTGTTTTTTATTACTATTTTATAATATCCTTCCTTTTGTGACACGTGGAGAGGAATTGTTGTAGTTCGAATCACACAAAAATGTTTTACTTGGTTAGAGATTATCCCGCCCTCACACCCGCCACTGCAACTCCTGTTAGCCAGGATCGTCAGTGGCACGCATTTTATGACACCGAGCGGTGAAGCTCGGCGAGTCTCAGGGATCACTAAGCAGTCTTTAAGCCGTAACTAAATTAATCAAATAAAAAGATAGAGAGGAGTGGCATTGGCCGTGATCGTCTAGTGTTTAGGACCCTAAGTTGTTTTACTTGGTTGCTTAAAAATATTACAGTGGCTAATTTTCATAATTAGTAGTTTTTTTTTTATTATTTTATTGGAATAGCAAACAGTTACAAATAAAAAAAATACATATTGAATTGAAGACAAAGAATTTAAGTAACAGGTAATAATAATAATGTAACCCACTACACTATTCCCACCCCAAATTAAAAACAAAACCAAGAAAATAGACATCATAGTTAAGTACAGAATGTTTAACATTAATCTGTACTAGTATGTTATGCACTACTTTTGATTGTTTATATATTATTATAGAGCTACACCCATTCTAATATAATATGATAAGAATAACAATATTATGGCTCAAAATACAACAATACAGTCAACACCTGAGATACACCACGCTTATTCTATTCTATTCCACATTAGCACAGGAGCAATTCTTCAATATTATTTTTTTGAAAATAGTATCCTTACAATTAGGTTAGGTCCTTAAGTTAGGGTATAAACCGCCAAACTGATCTAAGACGGCTCGGTGGTTCTCCAGTTCTTATCTATTAACTATGTGAGTGTACCGTCTGCAGATGAACCCAGATTCTATCACTAATTCTCTAAAGAATACATTTCTACTAAATAAGGTGTATCATAATCTAGGTACATTCCGTTTAAAAAAAGCGATGTAACAGTAATAATACGTGATTCACTAGCATCAATTCACTTATACAGACACATTTATATGGGATACGTTTATACAAATGGCCTCAAACTATTCCCACAATGCATGTAACAAAATGAGGGAAGAACGTCGCGGGTGCGGTTAGCGGTGCTAAATCAGTTGAATATACATGTAAATTGAAATGGCACCGACTTCCTGTAGATTATCATGACAAACGAGGGCTCATAGTGGCCGATATTAGGGGTGACGCTACACATGTACCGGTTTTAGCAGGCACGCCGGAAAAACTCCCAATGTTTCGGAAACCATTTACTAAACATATTAGCTGCCGTGGCAATATGGTTTTGGCAATAAGTTAACGTGAAATTTTGTTGCAAAACGTAAAACTGAATTTAAAGTATGGTATGTAATTTAAAAAATGCTGAACTCGCAAAAGTTTGCTGCTAAAGAAGTTGTTTGCAATGCATTTTTATACAACCATTTTCTTGGTGGTTATTTCTGAAAGATTTTAAGTTTTTTAGAGCACATGAATGTAGAATTAGTAGCTTTGGTATTGATATGATCCTGATTACGAGAATGTAGAAGAATTTATATCTATGTATTAATAGAGACAGCATATAGTAAGTGCTGCGCGTTTCCTAAATTACTCTCAAGTGAATTGATATACATATGAGAAAGATTAAGTGCTAGTACAGCCATCATCTTCTCTAGAATTCTAATTACACCTTGTCACGAACGGATCAACTGGCAGAAGAGAAAAAATAATCGCCGCACGATAGCTTTATCTGTTTCTCTTTTTGTGAAGGTATTGTTCCGTTTATTGTCTAAGCAGACGGTACAATATTCCTAGTATCTGGACAGGCACTGTCGCCCATGTCCGTTGCCATTGTTAACGTAATTGTTCCACATGACACGGTATCTCACCTCTACATATATCCTGACGGATGGTAAGCACAGTCTTGTCTATAATGTTATAACGGCCGGCCACGCATCCCTGTGCTCCCTAGTATTGCAGATGTTCATGGGCGGCGGTGATCACTTACCATCAGGTGAACCGTATGCTCGTTTGCCCCCTATATCATAAAAAAAAGACTATTTACAAGAACTATAAGAAAATCATTCTTAAATTAAAAGAAACTGGTTTTCTGATATTGGGTACGCATAAAAAATATTTCATACAAAAAATGTATACCAACCCTACACAAACCACACACGCGAATACAGTCCGACTAGTTATTTGCATAATTTGTGTTGATATATGAGTGTGCTAATAGACATTGATCTAACGAACAATTCGACTAGTTTTCAACTGCATTAATAAACCCCGCTGGTTGAATTTTAAGTAATATTGTGTTTCGATAACGCAAGTTTCTTATAATTACGTCATAGATAATTAAGTACGTGTTTAGATTATGGAATACTAGGTTTTGCTCGCGGCTCCGCCCGCGTGAAAAAGTTTTTCTGGGATAAAAGTCCCGCTTTATATTTTCCCGGGATTAATACTAAAATTTTGTTGGGAGCCCTTCCAACCTTTATTTATAAAGAAACTAACGGTCATATAAAAAATGTACATTTATCTTATGTTTAATTCCCTTTTTATACTGGTATTTTATACTATTATTTACTATACTACGGTCTCTGAACTTTTGGGTGACCGCTTTAGTTTAGCGTACGGGCTAAGAAGGGTCCTAGATCTCAGAACATTGATCTACAACAGTGATACGACTGATACAGCGGTAGCTACGCCCCTGGGTCTAAGGAAAAACATTAGTATATCTAAAAAAATATTAACCTTACTTATAAAAAACATCTCTGTCACCGATTACAAACATCTGTGTAAAGATATCCAAGAGTTATTTAAAAAGTCACGATTAAATATGAAACATGTTTGTGAATTTCGGTCGATACTATCGGCCAAACTAAAATTTATTTTGCACTCAAACGGGAAATGAGATTATGTTTCAATAACAAACATATCCGATACGCAGTTCGAATAAAAAGTTACACGTACGAATTTATTTACTGCCCTGCAACGAACTATTGAGAGAGGGTGAATTTTGACTAGTCGCGCTTTTGTGAATACCTTATGAGTTGAGTGTTTGTTTTTTATAAATACCTTTTTAGCATGTCAAAAAATGTAGGGGAAAGGGGCACTATTTGACAATTTACAGAAAGCATTTATTTATTTTAGTTTTAAACTCGTGTCTATAGAAAGAAAAGAAATGTTAGGGCGGTATTAATAAATCAATCTCAAGTTTGAGTAAAATCTCAAGTAGTCATTTAATCTATTGAACTATTTAATAAACCAAGCTTAAGCTGTAATTTAAGAGCTTGACCTCAGCCGAGTAAGCGCTGTTACATAAACAAAACCTAGCTGTCAAAATCGGTCACATTGTAACTTAAGATGTCATTTGATTTGATGTTAACATGAGTTTATTAAATAGTGACTATCTTAAGATGTCGACCTTATCTTCACAGCGTCTCAGCTGATATCGCACTTCAGATCAAACTTGAGTTGCATCTATTAATACGGCCCTTAGAGTATTAGAGAGATGTATTGCGTTTCAAACAAACACATGAAATTAATATTTTATGCAGAATATATTTTAGTGATTTTTTATATTTTTATTGTGTTTGTCTCAATATGCACCGTCATAAGCAGCTTGTTTCTGTTATTTTCAATTCTCAGGAATAAGACTCTTGCTCCTTTAAAGTCTAAAGTAAGAATTCATTGGCCATTGTTATTTTTTCTTTAAAACATTAAACGAATAAAGAAGTCCTTGTTGCTTACTTATACACACACACACTCACGCCTTTTATCCCCGAAGGGGTAGGCAGAGGCGCAACTAGTGCACCCACTTTTCGCCGTGCGTATTCCGTCCCATGATGTGATAGGGGGCGAGCCTATCGCCATATCGGGTACAAATTAATTTATTTGTTGCTTATTTATTTTATTTGCAATTCGTAGAAATAAGACTTTTGTTCTTATAAAGTCGAGTCTTAATTAATGATGGATCATTTATGAAGCGAATGACCTTCTCGAGACGGATGTAAATACTTTTCTCAGAATATGAACAGATTGTTTAAAGTAAAATGAAAAAATGTGTTCTAAACTGAGCCCTATTTTTATTTTAATAGCTTTCTTGTTTCATTTTAAACATGTCATTCGGAGATGCCAGGCGGTTTTTTTTATTCTATCAGTTTGTTTTCAAACGGTAGGTACAAATTCCTTGAGAAATTGAACGTAGAATGGCCAAGTTAAATAACTATGTTTAAATATATAAAAACAGCCAACGAGGGACTTCTAAGACACGAAACTGTCAGCCAGATCTTTTACTATTTAAAAATACACACTTTTTTTAGAAATTACGGACTGACGCAGTGCAAAAAGCAATAGAAAGTATTGAGGCCACACGGAATATTTTATTAATTTAACCAAACATACGTGTAAGCTTTGAAATTTCCCAATGGCACCCAATTGGCGGAAAGGAAATAGTATTATTTGTGTCTAAATGGTGTGATCCGCAAATATAGCGTGTGTGGGTCAGGTTGACCCTTCTGAATCAATGATGAATCCAATTTCGCCCAGCGTCGCTGGCTCATTTGGGTACAGGTAGAAACGTTTGCGTAACATGTAAACAGCTAGATTTTTCACCGAGATTTCCAGTTGGAAAAACTGTTGTATTTTTAGTCCCGAGAGTAGTGAATATTTTTCGTTTGATTAAATTAATGTGGTCGGTTTTTTTAAGTAGAATTGTGTTGATTTTTTGAAGTGGAATTTATATACAATTAAGGCTCCACATGTGTATATTAATGGTTTTAGGAAGCAATTTTTATTAATAATAATTGAAATCAACTGTATTTTATGCACGAAATGTCAATAATATTAGTTTTCTATTAATTTTGCACACTAATATTATAAGCATGGAAGTTTAAAGAAATAATGTTGCATAAGAAAGTCTATTCTAAGTATTGAGTGCACGTTTTAATATGTTGCAAAGTATTATAGTTTGGACAAACTAAGCTGGCTGGTATGACAATTTATTGACACTTCACGGAATACTGTGTGTAGGGAAGACAACAAAAAATCAGTTGCTCCATATAACCGATTCTTGAATGCAATCGATTTTTTATTCAAGGAGTTTATTATCGTATTTGTAATTATGTAGTTGACTTTTAATTTTTTTGTTAGACTTCCTCACAAAGTTATCCCGTCTCGAAAAAAATTAATTGTCATAACGGCCAGCTTAGTTTGTCACAACTATAATTAATGGTTTTATAGTTCAATTGTTTTAACAAGTTTAATAATTTGCCGTTCAAATCAATTATTTATTTTAGCGACAAACTATAAAATGCAGAATGAATTTAAATGCAATATTTCGTCCTATTTATTTCAACTTATTACGTTCGACAAAGCCATCAACCGCAATGTGAAACTGCAAAAATAATATATTTTTATTGAGTAAAAATGATTGACTTCAAAATAAATACAAAGCGAAATAGTACTAAAATAAAACGATAACAGTTCTCATATTGCGAAACCAAGCCATTTGGTTTTATGCGAAGGTCAGGACGTTAAGTTAATGTAATTATAGTCAGAGGTACTGGCGATACGAGGTTACAATTCCATTTCTATTACCTATAGATATTTACACACACACTCACGCCTTTTATCCCCGAAGGGGTAGACAGAGGCGCAACTAATGCAATCACTTTTCGCACAGACTAAGCCTCATGCCCTAATAATATGATTCTTACTCATTACTTCCATAAACTAAGTAAAGGAGTATTTCTTATTTTAAAGGCGCAGGGAGGGTCCAGATTGTTTCTACTGACGAGAAATGAAAAACCCCCTTACCAGTCGACACAATTATGCCGGCTTGTTAGAGTATTATAAAAGGATTTTTGAAAATTTATCCCTTGAATAGATTAAATCTCATCGGACTAGCAGCTATGCCTAATACATATATCCCGATTTTAAAAAGGAATTTCCCAATTCATCCCGTTTGTTCACCTATAAAATACCTAGGTTGTGCCCGGCTGTAATAGAAAAACAGTTCGCGCGCTGCGACTGACTGGTTGAGTTATCGTCTAATGTCATTTTGAAAAGCGTTACGCAATTTGTGGAATTCCACTCGGCAACTCATTCAGTCAGCGCGGCGGGTGAATTGCGAAGTATCTGAGATATAATTTATTCATTCGGAAGCAACGCACGTTAACTGATTTTGATAGTGATGAAAACTAACAATTAATTAAGCTTTAGTTTATATCCCACTAGGTGTTGCTCGCGGCTTCGCCCAAGTAAAAAAGCCTTTTCCGATACAAAAGTCCCAAAAACAGTACGACGCCAGCGCCATCTACTTAAAGGATCAGATTAAAAATATCCATAATTTCCCATGAGAATAAATTTACGAGATAAAAAGTACCCTATATGATGTTAATCCAGGACATGACCTACCCGTGTGCCAAATTTCATCCAAATCTGTTTAGGTGATTCTGCGTTTATTTCTAATAACAAACATACAAACATCTACACATTTTCATAAACTGTCTCATTTATAATATTAGTAAGAGCAAGAAAAGACAAGATAACATTTCACATACAATGGATTGACAAAACGAGATTACTGGTGAAATGAATACTATGCCTAGCCAATATTCACGCTGCAGTGCGAACATCACCTTGAGAATTCGGCTTGAGAATAAAATGCTCTTTGTTTTATTCTATGTCAAATACAACATCGCTACCCAGAGGCAAAAATATGCAATTAATTCGTTTCTTCAATACCAGAATGCTTTAGAGAAGGCTCTAAAGCAATCTGGTATGGAAGAAACGAATAACTACTCACAGAATATGGGCCCCTACTCGGGTAATGTGTAATGTTATGTATTATGATGAAGTGGACGATAGCCTAGTTGGGAATGGAACGGTCTGCCGAGGCAATGTCCGGAGGTTCAAAACCCAATGCACACACCTTTGACTTTTCGAAGTTACGTGTGTATTGTTTATCAATTATCGTTCACTTTAACGGTGAAGGAAAACATCGTGAGGAAACCTACATACCTGAGAATTCTCCATAAGGATTTCGAGGGAATGTGAAGTCTGCCAATCCGCACTAGGCCAGCGTGGTGGACTAAGGCCTAGCCCCTCTCAGTAGTAGAGGAGGCCCGTGCTCAGCAGTGGACAGTATATAATACAGGGCTGGTTGCATGTATTATGAGACTAGTTGTGAGAAATATCTTAATCATGTAACATCTCTGGCGTTTTCAACATGCGTATCGTCTTTCTTTTATCTTACATCAAGTTCACATGCTATCTCGCAGATGTCTTAATTAATTTCATTAAGCGTCCGTATGCTCATTTATCGCTCGATGTATTTCAATTTTATGTAATAATTCTCCCGTGAAATTATTTGTTACGTTGTATTTGTAGACTTTAGATATGTTTTATGATGGTTTGATTTTATTATTATTTGTTTCGTAATGAAGAAATGTGTGTATTATACGGATTACTCGTTAATTGGAAGGAAATATCGTTCAAAATAAAGTTCGTTTGACATGATTATAAGTGAGTTTTTTGATTGGTTTATTCTTACCACTAACATGTAGTTAGCAGTGGCTACCTTAGGGGGTGCGAACTGGGTAATAGCCAGGGCTCTCACCCTCAGGGGGCCATGCGCTTAGACAAGGGATCCCGAGCGATATCCAACTGAGGACCATTTTTTTTTGTTAGTTTTACCAACGCATCTTAAGCTTTACTCGTAAGCTCTAAAAACCTACCGCCTGGTACCCCATTGTTTAAGCCGCCATTGTAAGCCGCCATAATATTTTATTGGAATTCTCTTCTTATATTGCAATTAAATGACGAGACGAGCATGTCGTTCGCTTGATTACTAGGTATATCTAAGTATTAGGGGTATATCTTGAACTTCTTGAAATCTTGAACATTTCAGATCAAATTATTACATGATTCCTGAGATAGTTATGCACTAGTGTTGGAATTTAAAATTTATTACCTATTTTGCGAGTATATAAATGAACTGCTGTAAACAAAAGTTAACAAATACTGAATTGTATTTTTTTTTCTCTACATAATGCATTGTATTTTATACCTTGAACTGATTTTGAAAAGAGCAACACTAGAGTTTCTTGCCCGTTCTTCACTAGTGAGAACTGCTTTCCGAACTGGTGGTAGAGTTAATATTGACGGAATCTAAATAATGTTTAACATTTTATGGGTTCGAATAAATTATTTCATTTCATTTGATGGTAAGCGATACGACCGCCCATAAACAGTAGCAACGCCGGACATCATTTTAAATTACAAAGTACTACGTGGTACTCCAATGCGCTCGTCACCCTGAGACATAAGATGTTCATAGTCAAGTATCATAATGGCCAGTAATTACGCTGGCTACAATGTCCTTCAAACCGGAACTCAACAATGCATGCACACTGCTTGGCAATAGAAATAGACATTGCGATAGTGCCGGCCCAAGAGGCCTCTCGCATAGGAGAGACCTACCACCAGTAACTTCTTTTACAATCATAGCTGTCATGGGTACTGAATTCCACATAAATGAAACAGTAATTGCGTTATTAAACCGGTTTGAATATGTAATTTGAGACTCGTTCATAAGTTGCTTGTGCACTTGCAACGAGTTTGTTCATTAGCCTGTCGGGAATAAGTCTCAAAGTTTCGCTAAGCTGATTACGCCGAGGCGGGAATTAGCATTGCCGAAATACGCTTCCCCAACGCTTCTTGCGTCTTCCGTTTCTTGCGTGCCTGTCGTTTGCTGTTTTCCTTTCTTAATTATATGATATTGATGTTAGTTATTTGGGTAGGAAGGAAGGTACCGTTTGGGTAGCTACCATCTTATTCTGCCGCCACTAGAAAGCAATGTTTTGTTCTTGTTTTAAGTAGTAACCAGTCTTTGATTAATTATATACCTAGATAGAGTTACGCGCTACAATCAGACTAAAACAAACAAGCCAACTTTTCTTAAGCTAGTATGCGTGACAGCTGTGTCATTCGCTACTGTATCATTCTGCGTATCCTTGTGTGCGCGCATAATGATACCAGTTATTACATGGTCTCTATTAAAAAGGGGAGAAAATTATATCCATGAAAAACAACAAAAACTAATTCACTCGAACTCATTTAGTGGGGAACTGTTCCCCTCTATTTTTTTCAACGCGTTTGAAACGTTCAGTGTCTATCTAGGTATATAATTAATCACAGTAACCAGTGATTATTTTTTATACAAAATTGTATCATTGTGATACTTTTAAGGTATTGAAGAATAAAGTCAAGGAGGCTGTTGTTTTTTGTAAGAGCAATGCACACCATTAATTATTACAAAATTATGATACTTATATCTTTTGTATTTTCTATTTACAGCTTAGGAAATTGTAGATGCAATCAATATAGTTTGCACTTTCGGCGCCTGAACTTACCTACATCGATAACCCAATGTCGACAAAATCACTTCACTAACTCATTACATCAGATTCCTCGAAGCTCTTAGCGGAGTATAGATATATTTATCACAAAAATAGTAATTAAAAAAACTACATTCCCAAGCGCCTTTATACAACGCCCTATGTCCTATGATTCGATTCAATTCATTTTGTTTTCAATTACAACCACAAAATCCGCAGACATCTGTGGTCGTGCCCACTTTAATAATTTTCAACCACAGTCCAAACTTTTTCGTTTTTAAACCCCAACATGTCGACGTGCAATAAATTAATTACGTCATATTATTGCTCTTCGTGTGAAATAATTTTCCATTGATGCGTTTTAATCGTATAAATCTCATTTTGTTTACGAGGGATCATTGCTCTCCATTTTCGTCTGGTGGATATTTATTGTGCTGTGTACCCTTATAGGCGGTGCAGAGTTTTAAATCACGCGAGTTAATTAATGTTAGTAATGGCTGTACCTACATCATTGAATATCGATATTTTTTAATGTTGGCATTTATGGATGCTGGAAGTTCGATATGATACAAATTTGCAATCTGCTCTGTTTTATAAACGGCCCACTGCTGAACACGGAGCCTCCTCTACTACAGAGATGGTTCAGGCCTTACTCCAAAACGCTGGCCTAGGGCGGGTTGGCAGACTTCACATACCCTCGAAATTCTTATGGAGAATTCTCAGGTTCAGGTTTCCTCACAATGTTTCCCTTTACAGTAATTAAAGCGAACGATAATTGATAAACAAAACATAAATAACTTCGAAAAGTCAGAGGTGTGTGCCTTGGATTTTGAACCTCCGGACATTGTCTCGGCAGACCGTTCCATTTCCAACTAGGCTATCGTCCACAGATATAAATTTAAGTAAGAAGATTTCGTTTACAGAGCAAATTTCCCATTATAGTGCTGAGCCTATTCTGTCTATGGACTAGTATATGTATATTCAGTTAGTCAAACATCACACAAAAATAGTCTATTTTATGAAAGTTCTGAAGAAACTTGTACATCAACTTGCCGATATTTTTATATGTATTAAAGTCCCTCCTTCTTGAATTGAGATATTTCTAATTTCTATACTTCTAATGTCACAAGTCTTCGACATAGATTCTTTTCTTCGCGTCTTTATAACACCATCATATTTTTGTATAAATGTGAAAATACAAGGAAAATGTAACTCGGGAAGTTTATAGACATGCATCCAGGGGAAACCGTCACCCATCCAAGGTCATTACCGTGTATCTCCGCGCTATTTATGTTGACCCCGTAATATTTCTGCCTTCAATATAATTTCGCAAAATTGCTCCCAACTACTGTATTGCATGAATGGTACAATTTTCTCTGACGCGTGATTCTCCAATTTAACCCAATTTTTTATGAATAGCCTCGTTATTATAAAACTTGTGGGATTGACAGAAATCATGCGAATGCTAGCTTATTTCTATTTCAAGTATTAGCTAACTTGAAGTTAATACGAATTATGATGGTAAATTCAATATACATTTGCGTGTTTTCGTATTTCTTTCGTTCATATTTATATCAAAGATTTTAGGTATGTTTAAAAATATTTTGGGTAGTATTTTCCAAAGATTATATAGAAATGTGCTAGTTAACCCTAAGATTATGTCATATATAGTATATACAAGTCCTCTATAATTGTTTTGACTGGCTTTGTGGCGCAATGGGCGTGAAACCAGATGAAAAATGAGAATCTGCAAATTTGTATCTACTCGCTAGTAGCAAGACAAAAGTTTATATGCCCAAATATTATTGCATTTCCTGATACGACCCAAGATTTGCATTATAACATAATGAAAATAAAAAAAAAACTATGAAAATTATCGATAAACATGACAAATTCCAACATATTTTTATAAAGTGCAACATTTTTTATACAATATATAAAACTATATCTATAAAGCGATAATCATGAAGACGGATGAAGTCAGCGCTGCAACAAAGGGCTTACCGTAATGCGGCTAGACAATAACCAAAGCAGATATCGAGAGTTTCCGTACCACCTCAGGGGGAGAGAAGGATGAATTGCATTAGTGTGGTTAGTATCGTTATTGTATACAAATAGAATTAAGCAAGAGACTAAGGGATTGTTTAACAATGAGTAAACGCTAATAGTCGTATATGATTGGTAAACAAAAGAGTACTATATACATTAAGAGTCTTACTTATAAAACTATTCAGTCTGTTCCATAAAATGATGAACCCTAAATCAAGATATATTGAAATGGGACCACTTTGAGACCCTTGTTTACCAAATAAAGAAGGAATCAAGGAAATAGGCTCCCAATTTTCAGAGCAATCAGTGTACATATATAAAAAAAAGAGAGGTGTCAAGGGACACCCGGATGGAACGAAGTTCCTTTCGATTAATTAGTGAAGGAATTGTAATAAAATTTTATTTATATAACAGAGTGTGTATATATATAAATATTTTCCTATTTCCGTTCCAATACATAAGTTTCTAGAGAAAAAAACAAATAAATACGTGTGGCACTCGGAGACTGCCGCGGTAAAGCTATTGCATAGCATTTTTATCACAAATTTTGATTGACTAAACACAAATTCGATCTTACGCTTACCACATAAAGTAGATTTTTAAACGCGAGCAAAGCACGTTTAGTCTTGTTATTGATAAATGTCAGTAACCAAAGTAGAATAAATCAACAAAATTTGAAAAAAGAATGTTACGTTCGATTCTTTTGTACTCGTGCCGTGCCAACGCTGGGGAAATAGCTTCTACGCAATGTATTTAAGGTTCATATTAGATTAGTAAGAAATGGTTTTATTGACTTTAATAAATAAAATAAATAAAAATATACTCGTTTCAAGAAGCTATAAAGCTTCTACGCATTGTATTTAAGGTTCATATTAGTAAGATAATAGCAAACAGTGTCGTGACAACTTTTCGTGAGAATTTTTTCCGCCTAGCCCCCTTTCACAACGCGCGATAAGGAACTTCGTTCCAAAATACACGAATTGATAACCTACTCCTTTGGAAGTCGGTTAAAAACTAGTATGCTCTAACTTTTGATACACACGATCAGCTGTAAGGCTAAACCCGCCATCTTCCCTTTTAAATAGGTTTAAACTAGGCTGCGGTGATGTTTAATTTTGACATATTTAAGCAATGCTTAACCACCTCCTAACCATAAAACAAGTTTATAAGTAAGACTGTAAGGGCCTATTTCATCACTTGCTGATACATGCTATCTGTCACATAAATATATAAGCCGACTAAATACAAAAGCCACACTCAATACTATACTCCTACATAAATTGTAATAAAATTAGTAATATCCATATTCGCTGTTGTCTAATGAAATGTACTTGAAACTGTCTTATACGTTGACTACCTCATAACATTTACTTAAATATTCTTTATTTATTTATTTAATTCAGATTACATAATCCATATATATCAAAAATCAAATTAACAATATATCAATAACTTATTAGCTACTACATTAATTGTTATGTCACATTTCCCAGAACTACTTTTGTCCAATAATTTTGGAAAGGACAGTCAAACCGCTCAGCAATCACGTTTAGCAAGGCGTTACTACTGTTTCTTAGATTTAACTTTTTTAAGCTATTGCATAGCTTCTATCGCGAGCCTTGAGCGTGGAGACCGAATCCAGAAATTCCGTAACGAAAATAACCTGACATCTTTTTTATCTTACTAATATGATCCTTAAATACAATGCGTAGAAGCTACAATTCTTGAAACGAGTATATTTTTATTTATTTTATTTATTAAAGTCATTAAAACCATTTCTTACTAATTTAATATGAACCTTAAATACATTGCGTAGAAGCTATTTCCCCAGGGTTGGCACGGCACGAGTACAAAAGAATCGAATGTAACATTCTTTTTTCAAATTTTGATTTATTCTACTTTGGTTGTGATGACCATTGCAGTTCTGACATTTATCAATAACAAAACTAAACGTGCGTTGCTCGCGTTTAAAAATCTACTTTATGTGGTAAGCGTAAGATCGAATTTGTGTTTAGTCAATCAAAATTTGTGATAAAAAATGCTATGCAATAGCTTTACCGCGGCAGTCTCCGAGTGCCACACGTATTTTTTTATTTCAACTTATTGTATTTGGCGGGAACGGCTTGATATAATACATGTTGTTAAATTGCAATACATGATGAAATGGTTTACTATTATTGTTTATATCAAATTGAATTGTGTTGGCAGTTTTATGTTTTAGAATATTTATGAAGGAAATTGGAAACCAAAACAAGCTATGAATTGAAGACATTGTGATGAGATGATCTTGTTTCACTCGTCACCACTTCATCCGTTGATTCAACTACGTCACTTCAGAATAATAGTGCTACAACAACTACCAAGGAGTCGAAAACTATCGAAACCACACAAACTATGTTTTTATATGTTAATTTTTTTCAAAAAATCTATAAGAAGCTTATTCATAAGTTATTCTTAGTACTGACCTGTTTAACGAGACCTTTTATTTAATAAAGTTTTGAAAAGTCTGATGCCTTATATTTGTTTAAATTTCAGTAACATTGTTGGAATTAAAAAAAGCTAAGTTTCTTTTCTAATTAGGTATGCAGTGATAAGATTTAACGACAGTTAAAAATAATAAAATAACTCCAATGACATTCACATCTCACTTATTAGTCAGTCAATGTGAGATTCTGGTAGAACTTCACAGTCATAGATTTTAATACCATAATCACGTTTTATAAAACAACTAGTGATAAAAACGTATTAAAAAGAAACAGTGAAAAATTATTTTCATTTTAACAACTCTAATTTGAAACAAAATATTTTAATGAAGCAAATTACTTCGCTAGTTGCGCAACTTTTAAACCATTTAAGTTCCAACGAGTTACTAAGTTACATTTTAGTAGCTCTACGATGGAGACATAATATTATATTGCTGACGCTGTTCGTAAAAGAGCAAAGCATTGCAACTTTACTGCAGGACGTTTTGATACAACGTTCTTATGAAGTAATATGGATGCAAGTGGAAATATAGAGAGAAAATTAGATATTACTTCTACTATTTTCTCTTTATTAAATTAACAAACGGTCTATACTTTAGAGTTATACATTATGAGCTTTTGTTCGTATTCCGGGCAATGCTTAGGGAATAAGACATATTTGGTTTTATACTCTGCGAATGGTTCGTTTTTGGGGTGTCGAAGGCCAAGTCCGTGCAGTGTCGCATGCGCCACCTCCGCAGGCAGTGAACACAGTGGGGTTATAAGCACTAGCTGCAATGATTTAAAGATCAAAATTATAGAAATCAAAATATCATAAACGGCTTGTTCGATTTTTAAATTGCATCCTATACCTAGTATATGTAGTATATATAGTATTATGATCGAAAATTACTTAGTTACGCAATTTATGAAACACTGTTTTTTAACACCCAATAACAATTTACCCGACCCGGGAATCGAACCCAAGACCTTAGCATTGCAGTCATACCGTAATACAACTACGCCACGTATAGTACAATATTTTTAGGAATGTGTCAATTTCCATGAAATGAATTGAAACCAAAAATATTATATTTTAGCGAATGACCAATTTAATCTATACTTTCTATCTTAATATATATAAATCTCGTGTCACAATGTTTGTCCTCAATGGACTCCTAAACCACTTAACCGATTATAATAAAATTCGCACACCATGTGCAGTTCGATCCAACTTAAGAGATATGATAGTTTAAATCTCAAATTATAGTCGCAATTTTAATTTATTGCTAATTATTTGTCTGTTATTATTTGACAGTCACAATTATCTTAACTCCAAATGATTCTAACAGATGTCGATACCTTTCGACTGGGTTGAGTAAGTAATCAATAGATGGCGCTGCTATGAATGATTCTAACAGATGTCGATACCTTTCGACTGGGTTGAGTAAGTAATCAATAGATGGCGCTGCTATGGTAAATCTACGAACGTGTCATATAAGCTACATTTTAAGCGGGACTTTTATACCGGGAAAACTCATTCACGCGGGCGGAGCCGCGGGCAAAAGCTAGTACTATTATATAAAGCTGTAGAGTTTTTTTGTTTGAACGCGCTAATCTCAGGAACTACTGGACCGATTTTGAAAATTCTTTCACTAATAGGAAGCTTAGGATAACATTACTCCTGAGTGCTATAGGCTACTTTTTATATTTATACAAATGTTAGTATTTGAATATAACTAAATAGAATGGACACGTGAAAATGTATACTTATATACCCATTGAACGAACTAAATAATGCTCCCTACTTCTCTACTATTATATTCATGAATATATGTAATGTAAAGAATATTTCATGCGCATTGAATGTACAGTCTACTAAATATTTATAGCGAAATATAATCAGATTTTGAGGTTATAATTATTGTCACGTATACTGCCAATATATTTTGTATTACAAATTTATCAATGAACTTATACAGAGTTTATTGGCTTCCCGTCCTAGTTTATTAAAACATCGTATGAATTTTTACAACGCGTCTTGAGTTCATTAACCCGGTTTGCCAAATGACAGCAGTTAATATTCAAGATCTGTTTAGGTTCCAATTCCAAGGATATTTTGCAATCTTCTCGTGCCTCTTAGACTACAATAGTCCTGAATTGGAGCAAATGTTTCTCAACTAACTGTAAATAAAGTGAGAACTGGAAGTTTCTTTCTTCAACTATCACTTATACGAAGACTACGAAAGTCTTACTCAGGAACATCTCCATAATTTATGATTGTTCTTGGAATGCTCCAAGTTCCATCTATACTAATATTATAAAGAGGAAAGTTTTGTATGTAAGTATGTTTGTAACAAATAAACTCAAAAACTACTGAACGGATTTCGATGAAATTTGGCACACGGGTAGATCATGACCTGGAATGACACATAGGCTACTTTTTATCCCGGGAAAATATTTTTATCCCGGAAAAACTTTTTCACGCTGGCGAAGCCGCGAGCAGAAGTCTAGTTTAGAATAATACTTTAGGCATGTAACCATTAGTTAAATTATGTAAGTAAATTATATAAATAACTTTAAAAAATGTTAGGTTTTGAACGTCGCGTCGGCTCCAGCTTTTCAAAAGTAAAGATTGGTAAAGAAGTGGGAATTGTTTATTTAAAAATAGTACAAACGAACAAGTGGTTCATCTGAAGGTGCTCTGCAGTGCTCACCTCCGCCCATAAAAATTCATGATACCACAGGCAAGATTGATTGGTTCTAGACCTTTGATAGGCTCTTTGGTTAGACAGCGGCTTGGCTGTACCCCTGGCATTGCTATAGTCCATGAGCGGTGGAAGTCGCTAACCATCAGACGAATCGCTTTCTCGTTTGCCTTTTAAGGCTATAAAAAGTTTACGAGACTTTCCCGCCCTCACACCCACCACTGCAACTCCTGTAAGCCATCGGCAGTGGCAGGTATTTTATCTCACCGAGCACTGAAGCTCAGCGAGTCTCTGGAAGCACTGATTACTCTTAATCCGATAAAAGGTTAAGGAGGAGTTGAAAAAAAGTTTAGTAAGATTTTGGAGTTAACCTACATAATAATTAGAGTCTAGATTAGTAATTTTTGATAATAAAAGAAACGAACCCGTCTTCCCACAGGCTTCGTGAAGAAAGGCAAGCAACAGTTCTCAAGAACTCCAGAGTAACTGTAGTACAAGTATGTGTTATTTTCGTCTTGATTTAAATCCATAGAATTCGATTCTTTGAACACTAAACAGGATCTTTCTTCGATGTAACTATGACCTTTGTGGACCAGACTTATAAGACGTTTTAAACCTGAGTAGAAAAGAATTCATAAATTTTAATTGTATACAAATATGTCCCACTTTTTTTTTTTTTTTTTGCGGACGAAGTGACTTATTACTGCCGCCCAGCCCTTAAGGGGAGCGACTGAGCTGTTATGTTGGGTTCACCGTGCCTTACAACCCGACGTTGAGCCGCCCGGAGAGATGGAACCATCGGGCGACCGCCGGGCCGAGTCCCTAACCTATGTACAACGCACGGCATACCAACTAAAACTCCACGGTGGCCATCTTCGGCGCATTAAGGACGGCTGCGGGCTTCCTCTGACGGAAGTGTCTAAGTTGTCGTCCGCAACCGCCCTGCAACAAATACGTCCCACTGCTAAACAGTGTCTCATGGTTGGAGAGGTTTGGATAGTTTTAACCGACTTTAAAAATAGGGTTCTGTATTCAAAACGTATGTATATGTATGTTTGTATGTATGTGTGTATGTAAGTTTGTATGACTGCGATTATCTCAAAAACTACTGATTTTTTCACTGCTCTGTACTACACTGAGGCAATAGATGCTGAGTACCATAATTCTCAGTAATAATACTGATTTCAATATACTTCAATCCGGAACACTATTATAGTCCATGCACAATGCTGGCTAACAGCAAAAATAGATATTATAGTTCTCAGCCGGATCCTCGGATACTGCATTACTACCACCTAGAAGTTTAATACCCCACGGTGTAAATAGGGCCAGTGCTCTCATTCCTTTTACGGAGTATAGTACGTCGCGTACACTTGAGATTAACTTGGGGTTGAAGACCTTCACTCAATTTAGTCCGTATAAATAATACATAGGCTGTTTTAAAATTCTTGCTGAGTTTGGTTGAGGAAAATAGAATTTTAGGTAAGCAACTTAGAGAAATAATTAAATAGAAAATACAGGTATCCAACTGCAGTGATCAATATGCAAAAATAACAAATTCAGAATAAACAAATTATAAAACAAAAGATATAGCAAAAAATACCCCCGTTGTTAAACCGCCAATGTTAACAATCAATACTGTTTACTTACTTAATGAATAAAAATTAAACACGAATGGTATTTCACCGCTGGCCCAGCGACATGACCAATTTACCGGCAGATTGCTATCTGTAGCTAAAATAAATCCGAACTGACGTTTAAAATAAATTAACGGGAATACGCGGGATGTTTTCTCAAATTGTTTCTCGTACCGTTATACGTATCACAAGACTTTGAAATAATAAGGTTGAAATTATAAAATAGAGTAAACAAAGTTACACAGTTTGGTTTTAGCATTTCGAGTTATGGATGTGGAAAACTTATCGCTGCTATGATTTGCCGTGTAATGTATTTTTAAGCAAATATAATATGCATGACTGCCTCGGTGGCGAAGTTGTATTACGGTACGACTGCAAAGCTGAGGGGATCGAACCCGAGTCGGGCAAAGTGATATTGGATTTTTCTAATCAGTACAAGCTCGGAGTCTGGAATTTGTGTCCGATATGGCGATAGGCTCGCCCCGTATCACATCATGGAACGGAATACGCACGGCGAAAAGTGGGTGCACTAGTTGCGCCTCTGCCTACCCCTTCAGGGAATAGGCGTGAGAGTGTGTATGTGTGTGCATCAGTATGTTTGAATGTCGATTGATCACAATATTGAATCAGCATTGTTATTTCTTAAATAAAAACCAGAAATCGTAACATACATTTTTAATATAAGAATAACAAACATAATATTATGTATAAAATTCGTTTTGCCGTAGATTCGTTCGAAAACTTATCGTTTGTGCCAATAAAATCGATATTAAGGTACGGCGTTTAAACGGCTTTAATTCTTTAAAGCGAATTCTCTCAGGTATAAACACGAGCAGATCCGCAGGCTATAAATGTATAAATATAGTAGCGTTGAGGCGCATTGTAACAGCCTCCTCACGGCTTGTTGCCGCAAAAGCTAATGAATAATTTCTTGTACCGATAGAGTTTTCTGCTTTGACTACAGACCGTGAGGCGCTATTTAAACTTGCTGCTTCCTTGTCCACGAAGTGCAGTTCTGATTAATATAACGTTAAGCTTCAATATTTTCAATAGTTGAGGTTTTTGAATATGGAACGGAGGTGAACAAACTTTTTAATGGTGATTTTTTTAGTGACGCTACGGAAGACTGGTGTTGCGGTTATTAGAATTCTAATTTAAACAGTGATTCCACGAAATATAAGTAACGTATTTGATATTTGTATTGTATTTCTACTATCAATGTTTTATTTGAAATAGAGTTTCGTTTTGGTTTATATATTTACTGCCATATATATTGGCCCCTGTCATTTAATGCCATTTTTGTTATTATAAAAAAATAGTTTAAATATTAATGACCATGTCATAAATAGACCATGAGCAGTGTCCTAAAATTAATTTAAAGCCTCTTTATTTATAAGTTTAATTAATCAGCTATTAAAACTTTAATAGCAATACACTTTAAGTTTGACGAAAATAGGCAGTCCCTTAAAAATAATTTTATTACAACAAAGAACGGAAATGGTATAAAATAAATACCCTGACATTACCGTGAGATACTCCAAGCGAACTGAGTAAAGGCCAGTGTTTTATAACACTGAACTAAGAAGTTTCTTTTGAAATTCGATTAAAGGGTACCGCAACGCTTTTACCGACACAAGAGTAGCTATTCCCAAGTTCGAAGGAACTCTTATATTGTTATAGTCAAAGAGTTCTAAGATTATGTAGAGCGGACATTGGTAAAAATGTCATACAGAAATTTTGAGTCTGTTCATCACTAACTCAATTTACCGTGAAATAGCAAAAAACTATGTAAAATGCATTAAAACACACTTCGACATGATCGTAATGTGCAAATTGGTATATTTTCTTCCAAAATATTGTTTTCTTTATAACATATAAGCATGCCGAGACATATTGTCACATGGACGTGTCAGATAAGACAGCGAGTTATTACCAATGGGTAATAACTTTTGGACGAAAAATTTGGGCATGATGTCCGCTCTATAAATATACTGTTTAATGTCTTTGGTTATAGTGAAGCAAATTTCAAACGTGATTCTGTGTTTCTGCTGCTAAACAGCACTTGAACTAGTTCTATAATTGTGTTGTTGGGATGGATCTGAAGTCAAAGGTCGGCCATTCCATCTTGTTGGAGAGTTCAACTATCCACCTGAACTATTTGAATATTGGCTGCTAAATTAAAATTTATAGAGAAATTTCCTCGAGTTGGCATTTGCTTGGCGTTCGAATTCTTGTTTAAGTGTTGAATTTCTTAGAAATGTTTAAGGAAATACGAATGATGTTCATTCAAATTTAATAATATTTTTTATAGAAAATTTCACACAAGCTTGTGACTTATCTCTAGACAGTAGTACACTACATAACAATTAACATACATGATTGAATACATAAAACCATACAGGTGCTTTCGCGGAACTTCGGTACATAATATTAATTATATTTAATTGGATATGAGTATTAAGCTTACATAAACAAACATTTCGAGAGAAGTACCGAAATGAAATAAAGAAAATGAGAAAATTAAAACTTGGAGAGCTGCCACTTACCAACGACGATACGAAGAAAGCGTGTACTCAAGTGGAATTTATTTTCAATCGAAATAAATCTATTTCACAATGTAGAATATTATTGTTCAGTACGTCTGTGGATGTTGAAATTTATATCCAGGTTTCCAGTGGCGTAGCGTAGGTTCTTGCCGCCAGAGGCGGACCCGGCAATTTGCCTACCCAAGGTACCAAAAAAAGCTCGTTTCCACAATGTTACCCTCCCCCCCGCGCGCGCCCCAACCGCGCTACGTCACTGCCAGGTCTATCTTTTTACATCCGCATTATTTGGGATGAGATGTCGTTCCTCTCATGGTTATGCTCTTCGACACTAAGAGCAATCTATGACCCTTCATTGTCACACTGAGACTATACTTTTAGGTCTCATAATGCGCAGTACTTATAGTCAAGAATATCCGAAGATGTTTCATAATCATAACTCCTCTAATGTACCGAAATATAACAAAAACTGATCGTAATATCATGTATCTAATATTGATTATTGATCGCAAACAAATCACCCAGAAAGGAAGGCCAGGAGTAACGGATATGAGAAAGTTCTTTATATCGGAACGATGTGTAATAAAATGTTATTAGGTAAGTGTGAACGGAATGTGTGATGAGTTTGCCTGAACCAGGAATTGCCAATGCTCCCAAATAATGTATATATTGCATATAGTATATACAGACACCGCAAATAATGTTGGAACTTGATTTTACGGTATTTTAGTAACGATTTGTGATTTAGTGTTAGTAAATTTGATTTAGCTTTTAGTTAATTACACACACGCGTCTTTTATCCGTGAAGGGGTAGGCAGAGGCGCAACTGGTGCACCTACATTTCGCCGTGCGTATTCCGTCCCATGATGTCATAGGGGGCCAGCTTATCGCCATAACGGGCACAAATTCCAGACTAAGGGCTGATACTGAGTAGAAATACCCAATATCACTTTGACCGACCCGGGTATCGAACCTGAGACCTTAGCCTGCATTCGTACTGTAATACAACTACGCCACCGGGGCAGATCTTTTAGATAATTATTGTTACGAAATTATATACATACGTACCACGCCGTTTATACCCGAAGGGGTAGGCAGAAATTCCAGATATCCAGTTAATAAAATACGCTTTATTCCAAGACCGACGCTTGCGAGCCATTAAAGCCATTAAGTCACTAGTGTTCACTTATTAATGAATCAAAGTTAGGCAATATGTTCCACACGCTAATCTTCCGTTAACAGACTTACGTTCGGAGAGCAAATTTCGGTCACGCGGAGTCTCGAATGTTAGAGAACGCTGTTATAAACCAATAGTAAATGAGTAGTAGATTGGCCATGTTGTTTCATCCGTTGTCAGGTAAAGTTAAGACTCTTATTACACTGGACGAGCATCTTCGCCTCGCTGCGAATTCACGTGCAATTAGTCAGGGTGATGAGAGTCTTATTTTTTTTCGCTGGGAAAAACGCGTTATCTCTACCATCACTAGAGTGGAACGGTTAAGTTGGTTACAACTTTCACCGAACTTACGGCTCAATGTCGACACTCGGGAATATAGCATCATCCGAGCGAGCATGGGACCGAGTCCCTAACCCTATATACACCCTACACCGATATACCAACCAAAAACCGCGGTGGCCTTCTTGGGCGCATTCGGTACGGGTCCGGGGTATGTTGTTGGACTTAACTTAATCACGGATGGAACAATCCGGCCTTGGTTTTTTATCTCTTAACTAATTTTAATTTAACTTGATATTGTATTGCAGGCAATGCTACAAAGTTTACGAATACTAAAAAATAAGCAAAAAAATATCACGCATACATAATTTGAATTATTTCACGAAATATATCTAGATATAACCGAATAATACGTTCCGTGTTATATCACTTTATTATATATTCATAGGCAGTCAGATTTAAATAACATTACTTTTTATAAGCGGAATCTGTTTTGAATTTAATTTCACTGAATTCAACAGAAAATTCTAAAACGCTAAACACCATTTGAATGTAAAAAAGTTTGTCAGCTTTTTCTCTAAATAGTTCCACGAAAACCTTTTTAACTGAGTTAATCCAGTCGTGAAATCTTAACATAAATCTCTTAAATCTTAGAGTGGAGGGCAATAATTAAGATGATTAGGAGTGCATTGGGTAGAGGGCCTGCATCTGACTCGGGCACCAAGCCAGCGCTCTAACAGCTTCCCCTACTTTATTATTTGCATTCACAAATTCTCGCCTCGTTCAAGCCATGCTAGAAACGTTTAATACTACAATTCTATACGTAACGAGAATGCATACATAAAATTAAATGTCCTTCTAATTTGAATGTTCTACTAGATGTTGATCGCGGTTTTGGCCGTGTAAGACCTTTGCACAAAAAAAGTCCAATCTTAATCCAGAATATGGTCCATCTTCTTCAGCCTTTGGAAGTACGCTGCTGTATGTACATAGGTGTCCCCTGAATACTTCCAGGTCAACCTGTCAGAATCGGTTTGCATCCAGAGGGTTCTTGTGACCTTTGCGACGTCCTCTGTCATTTGGTCTATCACTGTAGTATATTACATTCTGCTCAGTATTTTTTTCATTACGTTACAAACATCTGTACAATCTTTAGGATTTATTTTATTTTATTTGCACTTCATACAAAAACATGTAAAGGCGGAGTTAGTGCCGAAAGCATTCTCTACCAGTCAACCTTTATTCACAGCCACAAACACTCACACTCACGCCTTTAATGCCCGAGGTGCTGGGCAGAGGCGTAACTAGTGCACACATCTTTCGCCGTGCGTATTACGTCCCAAGAAATTTTATTTTTTTTGTTACTATCTTGGCGCTCTGTAACATTATGATGTTGCTAATTGTATAATGTATAACTTATATATATTTGTGTTTTTCTTTTTCTTCCATGTTTGAGAATGCCACTTGGAGTAGCTAAATATTTGTCAAGAAATGTATACCAGGTACCAGCAGAATTACCAGCGCTTTGCTCCTTGGAGCATTGCATATTGCTGAGCTGGGCTCTGATTGCGGCTACAATATTTCACAAATGGATGTATACTTGTCTGTTGTCTATGTATATACCTACAGTGTATTATTTGTAGCCAAAATAAATCTAACTCTATCAAAGATAAATATCAGTTTATCATACTGAATATCTTATACTTGACTACAAAAGGTATCTGACAATTCCTGAACTGCTGTCTCACATATTCCATTATAAAACCCCACTGCGCCAGTTCTATGAATCTTATGGTTCGGAAAATTCTAGAACTTAATCTTCTGAATATTTTATGTAGGCCTTTTGCTGGCGCTAATTTAAGAAACATTATATAGATGTAACGTCACAAGCAGAAACTGCTAAACAAATTCCGGGGTTATTTTTAGGTACCTTGATAAATGTTTCTTCCAATATAATTGGTGTAAAAAAAATACTCTTGTTTAGCTTATGTTATGAGTAAGGGGCCGTTTTTCATCAACAGACAAAATTTATCGACGTACTAGGAAAGTTATTAATTGAACGATTTTATTTATACAACTGACATTTTGATGATTAAAAGCAGTGCGGAGACAGATTTAAGTAAGTACATGTCATATTGTTTAATACTTAAAAAAAAATTCAGCAATCGTTTCCCTTAAATCGGTATTAAACATTCCTATAGTACGTATTTTTTTCTCCTTAAATAGTTTTTTAGCTTTTACTTTTACTGTTTATAAAAGTACATAAATATATAATATATATCATTTTAGTAAATAAAAATACATCAGACTTACGAGCGTCATTTAGAAGCTTTCATGTAAGGTTTGTGGAATTCATACAAAGAGAGTTATTTCTTACACCTATCCTAGCAATAAAAACGTCTACAAAACAGCCATTCGCGCCTTTAGTAAAAATACCTTTTTATGTTTGAAAAATGGTCTTTACATTTTTTTTTATATTTAAGATGGCGACGCCTTGGATACTTCTTGATTATAAATAGCTGGCATGTTTAGACAAAAAAAATCAAATCTAGAACCCAAAACATAGCTATGTAAGTAGCTAAGTATGTTGGGCAACGCGATAGCCTAGTTGGGTACGGAACAGTCTGCCGAGACAATGTCCGAAGGTTCAAAACCCAAGGCACACATCTCTGACTTTTCGAGGTTACGTGTCTATTGTTTATCAATTATCGTTCGCTTTAACGGCGAAGGGAAACATCGTGAGAAAACCTACATACCTGAGAGTTCTCCATAAAAAAATGGAGGGTATGTGAAGTTTGTCAACCCGCACTAGGCCAGCGTGGTGGACTAAGGCCTAACCCCTCTCAGTAGTGGAGGAGGCCCGTGCTCAGCAGTGGGCAGTATATAATACAGGCTGATTGCATTGATTGCAAATATGTTGGCAATAACATAAAACATTTGTTTGTTACTTAGACGATTTAAAATTATTCCGCTGTCGCTAAGTATATGCCTTTGATTTCACCTAAAATACAATTTAAAAGTAAAATTGTTGGTCGTTATAAACCATTTATTAATATTTTGCGAAAAGGACAATGAATTTTCCAATTCAATAATCCAGAACATTCGAATTAAATAAAGGATAAAATTGGGCTCCATATCTCGAGATGAAAAATGGTGGCCTGAAGACAGATCGGATCTTCAGTCAGCTGTACAAAGAATGGAAAGGACTTGGTAAATATTTACCGAGTCCACATTTCTTATGTGAAAGGTCGAATGTGTATGACCATTGTCTAAAATGACGCACATACTTACAGGGTTGTTTAATGTACGAACTTTTATGTTTTTGTGAAATAAAACCTTGTATATCTGACAATCACTATTGGCCGCGACATCGAATAAAAGTTGTGCATTTTTACAAGATAAAAATATACTAGTCAAATAAACTTATAAATTATGTCTGCAAAAAATGACAACAGAAGAAGTTAACAATTTGCACACTATTCCATTACTATATCCTACTAATCCTACTAATATTATAAACGCGAAAGTTTGTAAGTATGTATGTATGTTTGTTACTCTTTCACGCAAAAACTACGGAACGGATTTCGATGAAATTTGGTACACGGGTAGATCATGTCTTGGATTAACACATAGGCAACTTTTTGAAAATACAAAGCGAGACTTTTACCCCGGAAAAACTCATTCAAACGAGCGGAGCCGCGGGCAAAAGCTAGTTATTATATATATGAGAAGCATTTGAAACAAGTCGACAATACGCCAACAGAAAAGAAGAAACAAAATGTCTTTGAAAGGTCTAAACTAGTTAATCTATATAAACGCCGATATCAAGCTACTAGCAAGAATACCCCTTTTAAGACGGAGTACGTTTTAAAAATAGTTAATCTAACCGAGGCGGTACGTGCTGTCTTTGTCGAGATTTTTCACGTTGTACCCACTAACGACGCTATTCATACGTCTAATGAAGCGCGATGAATGATATAAAGTATTTTACCAACTCACCCACACACACATTACGCCCTATCCTCGAAGAGGTAGGCAGAGATGTAACCAAGGCACCCACGTTTCGCCATGTGTGTTCCGCCCCATGATATGATAGGAGGCAAGCCTATCATCATATTGGGCACCACTTTCTGCCCCGGGATGAAAAACCCAATATCATTTTGCCCGAATCGGAATTCGAAACTCAGAGCGGTGTCGTATCGCACACTCAATACAACTGCGCCATCGAGACAGGCAGCTGAACCCAGCTAGATATGCTTGAATATACCTTTTTTTTTATTGCTTTGAATGACGAGACGAGCATGCCGTTCGCCTGATGGTAAGCGACACGACCACCCATAAACAGTAGCAACACCATCCAGCCTTGAGTTACCTACAATATTTTTATTTTAAATACTTTAATATTGGAACGAAGTTCTTTATCGCGCGTTGTGAAAGGGGGCTGGACGGAAAAAACAAACGAAAAGTTGTCACGACACTTTTTGCTATTATCTTACTAATATGAACCTTAAATACAATGCGTAGAAGCTATAATTCTTGAAACGAGTATATTTTTATTTATTTTATTTATTAAAGTCATTAAAAACATTTCTTACTAATCTAATATGAACCTTAAATACATTGCGTAGAAGCTATTTCCTCAGCGTTGGCACGGCACGAGTACAAAAGAATCGAACGTAACATTCTTTTTTTAAATTTTGTTGGTTTATTCTACTTTGGTTACTGACATTTATCAATAACAAGACTAAACGTGCTTTGATCGCGTTTAAAAATCTACTTTATGTGGTAAGCGTAAGATCGAATTTGTGTTTAGTCAATCAATATTTGTGATAAAAATGCTATGCAATAGCTTTACCGCGGTAGTCTCCGAGTGCCACACGTATTTATTTGTTTTTTTCTCTAGAAACTTATGTATTGGAACGGAAATAGGAAAATATTTATATATTTATATATATACACACTCTGTTATATAAATAAAATTTTATTACAATTCCTTCACTAATTAATCGAAAGGAACTTCGTTCCATCCGGGTGTCCCTTGACACCTCTCATTGCTTTTTGTTTATATTTTTTTATGCTAAAGACTACAAACCCGCAATAGCTTTAAGACAGTGGTTATTAAAAATATCATACAATAAAAGGGTTTTTAGGATGAATGTCATAATATGTACAGAAATAAGTGCATCATTTAAAATTAAACCTGTTAATTTATTTATAGCCAAAGACAACATTTAATTTACCCCATCAAACTATCGAGTAAAGAAAAATTCAATATATCGCTAACGTTACAAAAGCGAGGTTGTTTTTTTATGGCATTGAATGACGAGACGAGCATGCCGTTCGCCTGATGGCAAGCAATACGACCATCCATAAACAGTAGCAACACCATCCAGCCTTGAGTTACAAAGTACTGTGTGGCATTCCACTGCGCTCGTCATCCTGAGACAAGATGTTAAGTCTCACTATGTCCTGTAGTTACACTGGCTACAATGTCCTTCAAGCCGAAACACAACAGTGCATGCACACTGCTGCTTGGTGGTAGAAATAGATATTACGGTGGTACCCACCCAGACGGACTCTTACATATGAGAGACCTACCACCATATATCGCTAACATTACAAAAGCTAAGTGAAAATAAAACGCAACGACGCACGGGTACAGACTACAAAGACATCTTACAAAAAGAGCAATAGAATCCTGAGTCACACGGAGTCTATTCCGGTACGCTGCACCGTTTTCCAATAAAATAATTAAAAGTGTCGTCTCACTTTTATTATTTTTCCATTACACTAAATTCTTCAAAGAACGATAGTTTAGAAAAATGTTAAACAATGTTTTATGAAGCAGTAAATAGGAAGAAATTGTTTTAAAGAGTCCGCCTACGGTTGCTTAGAAAATTGTAGGACATTAATGTGAAATTTTCGTGGAAATAAAAAATGGTTTACACATGACTATTATAAATTGAAAATACTATGCCAGCCTGTGACACCCACCACCCACTGTCATACTGATGAATAAAATAAAATAAAATACTTTATTCATCACGTAGACGAATATAGTTGCTCTTATAATAAGTCAAGAAACATTGAAACATTAAATTAATTAGAATAATTGTTTTTAACACAAAAGGTCACTTATATAACTACACACATTTTTATTGGAAGTAAAATCAATGATAAAATATAAACAAAAAAGCTCGGGCTGCCGGGAAAGGGGATATAAAAAAACTTTCTAACAAAAAAATTAAACCGCCGAAAAAACTGAAAAGCAAAAAATAATAATCATTTTTTATTTAACCTTAATTGGGTCGGCGCCAAAATTACGTGGTCGTATGCGTAAATATGCATGGTCGTACATAAAAAAAATATACACGTTGACTTGAGAACCTCCTCCGTTTTTCTTCGTCAGTTAAAAAAGAGAACTTACAAGTTTTTAACTTGTTTTGCACATTTAGTCACTAGAAGTTTTTCTGAAATAAACAGCAGTTTTCGTCAAAAACTGCTTTAAATAAAATATGAAAATGATAAATTTAAGGCCGTCATTTCAAACTTATCATAGCTTTAAAATATTTTATTGTGTATATGTCTATTTCTACCGCCAAGCAGCAGTGTGCATGCACTGTTGTGTTTCGGTTTAAAGGACATTGTAGCTAATATAACTACTGTATATAATGAGACTTAACATCTTATGTCTGCCCCCCGAGGCAATTCTTGTGCGCTGGGTCTTCACACCCAATGTACGCCCATGCGCGGGGAGACATTAGTCGCGGGCTGAGGCACACAGTCAGTGTGTATACCTCTTGGTTGTAAAACACATTGAGGCCTAAAAGGGCCCGCGAACATTTCCTGGCACCCTCTCTTTCCGCCCATCCTGGGAACCTTCCTCCTTTCCCCCCACCTTCCCTTCCATATTCCTCCTCCACTCCCCTCCCAGGCCCCTGCAGTCGTCAAGCCGGGGGACTCCAGTATCCCATTCGCAGGTTTCCCCCGGTGTAGACTGCAGGATTGCCTACCAAAAAAAAAAAAAAACATCTTATGTCTCAGGATGACGAGCGCAGTGGGATGTCACACAGTACTTTGTAACTCAAGGTGCTGGATGGTGTTGCTACTGATTATGCGTGATCGTATCGCTTACCATCAGGCGAACGGCATACTCGTCGCGTCATGCAATGCAATAAATAATAAGAATAATAATAATGAAACCCTAGAATCTTATTTAGTAGAAAACAAAAAAATACCCCAATCCCATTGAGTAATTGTGTAATATTATATTTTGTCTAATTACATGTTTCTCAACCAGATGAACAGCTGAAAGCAGCTTGTACCATCCGCATATTCCCTCATGAACGCCAATCGTTTCTTGTCTGGTGACTTCGCGTAACTTCCAAGGTCTAATATCAAACCTACAAGGACTTATTTCATAACCGCAGTATAATACAGTTCTCGAGGAAACTATTAATCTTGATGATAATTAAGTTGATAAGTGACAAATTATTTTGGAAGTAAACTAATATGATTTCTTAGCACTTAAATGCTTATGAGTTCACCAAATAAATATTTCATAATTTGAAGCCATTAGTACAGACAATGACTTTTAAATGCCCATATAAAAATAGATTTTATTCTGTCAGTATTTATTTATTAATGATTAAATGGCTATAATACCCTTCAAACCGAAACACAACAGTGCATGCACACTGCTGCTTGGCGGTCGAAATAGACATTGCGGTGGTACCCACCTAGACAGACTCTTACATATGAGACACCTACCACCAGTAAAATAGCCATTATTATTATTAGGCATTATGAGACTACATCTTATATCTCAGGGTGACGAGCGCAGTGGAGTGCCAGGCGGTACTTTGTAATTCAGATTTTTATTCTAAGTTGCAATTTATACCAGAGTTCTAAGATTATATAGAGCGGACATTGGGAAAATTTTCATACAAAATTTTTGAGCCTGTTCGTCAGTAACTCAATCTACCGTGAAATAACAAAATACTTATGTAAAATGCATTATAACATACTTTGACATGATCATAATGCGCAAATTGGCATATTTCCTTTCAAAACAAAAAAAAAACAAAACCAAAACAAATTATTAAACTTTTGTAGTCCTCTTACATTTTAGTTTATTTTAGTTTACATATCTTTTTTTTGTAGTTTAATTTTGTTTTGTATATTTTTCAACTTTATTTGTAATTTTGATATAGCTGCGTATACCTGTAATGGGCATATATATCAGCCCGTAATGATTGCTTTGTCTTAGACGTCTTAATTTTGTTATAATATATATGCTGTTGGTGTACCATATAAATAAATAAATAAAATAAATAAAATATTACTTTCTTTACAAAATTTGCGCATACCGAGATGTCTTGTCACATGGATTTGTCAGATAAGACAGCGACTTATTACCAATTGGAATACTAGGGACAAACTAATCTGGCCGGTATGACATGACACGGTTTTGAATGTTTTGGGTAGACGTTCTTACAGAGTTACCGCGTCGAGAAAAAAACTGCACTGTCATACCAGCCAGTTTAGTTTGTCCGAACTATAATAACATTTCAACGAAAAATTTGAGCTTGATGTCCGATCTATAGCTAATTATACCGTTGAATGTCCGGTTTATACCCATGTATTATTATATAATTTACCCCTAGTACCAAATATAGTGCAAAACAAGTATACAATTTGAATTTAAAACTCTCGGCTGCTTAAAAGTTAAAACTTACCGAATGTAGTGAAATTCGAAGCTCAACATTTAGCAAACAGTCAAATAAAACACCGCATTCACTAACAAAATAAACTAATTTAAACTCGTAGATGGATGTCCAAAGTTTCATACCAGTATACTTGGTGTGACATATTTATCAACTAAAAGCTAGGTAGGTAATTTGGTGCAGGGTGATAGGCGTTGCATTTGACATCACAATTATATTAACCAATTAGCACCCAGTTATGATGAGCGAAGTAGACTTTTATTGCTTAACGGGTAGACATGGCGTAAAAGACTGTTCACATGAATCATCATCATCATCAGCCCTGTATTATATATTGCCCACTGCTGAGCACAGGCCTCCTCTACTACTGAGAGGGGTTAGGCCTTAGTCCACCAAGCTGGCCTAGTGCGGGTTGGCAGACTTCACATACCCTCGAGATTCTTATGGAGAATTCTCAGGTATGTAGGTTTCCTCACAATGTTTTCCTTCACCGTTAAAGCGAACGATAATTGATAAACAATACACACGTAACTTCGAAAATTCAGAGGTGTGTGCCTTGGGTTTTGAACCTGCGGACATTGTCTCGGCAGACCGTTCCATTCCCAACTTGGCTATCGTCGCTTCTGTCGTGTATGTCGTTCACATGAATATAGATTTAGATATCGCTGAAGACTATAGAGTGTGAGAGAGTGGCGGCGTGTTATGAAGCTTGCCACCAACACCTGAAGTGAAGACCACGACCACTCTGTCAAGAGTGATACCGACAAAGAAGAAGAGGACTATATTCTATGTACAATTTGTCTAATAAGTATAGACACTTATTTTTCACAAGAAGGTTATACATTACATCAATACCGGCTTTAACTATTTGTATTTGAATACCTTTTACTATAAATTGCTATAACTATCTTGGAATTTAGACAAAACCTAAGTAAATATTGAAAATAACACATCACTTTGTTAAGAATTTAAACAAGCTATTGAAATGAAGATTACATAGAAATTAAATAAATATAAAGTTCTCTAGCTTGCAGATGATACATAGAATCGACACTTTATGTGTAGCGAAAAAGTCTTCCTACATTTTGACCACCAGTATGGGTTCATACACATAAAAACGATACGGCGTCGCGTCGACCTACGACGCGACGCCAATCTGACGAAAATGTACCGCAATATACGTCTATTGCGGTACATTTTCGAGATTAACTGCGGCACCGTATCGAAATCGCCAAGCCGTGCATCGTGGCGCGTTGCGATGTCGTGTCGTGAATTTTTACGTTGCTCGACGTAGATTTCCACGATACGGCGTCGCATCGTGAAACGACGTCGCGTCGTAGGACGACGTGACGCCGTACCGTGTTTATGTGTATGAGCCCTATGTCAACTCCACTTATAATCCTTAGTATTCCTAGCTGCCCCACAGTCAATATATTGGATTTTGGAGGGCAAAGGATTTACAGCCGAAAGTCTCGGAACTTTCTTTAGTCGTGTTGATTTACTCTGAACCAAATTTACCATCCCGATCGTTCAAGTTATTTGGGGCAAAAAAAATTATACATTCCTTCCTTTTAGTCGTACATAAATAAAATCTACTCTCGGCCTTTCAAGTACTGAAGGGTCGTTTCCAAAGTTTTCTTTAAGCCCCAAAAGTTATTGAATTAGTTTTCGGTAAAGAGAATTTTAATTTTCGAATCCATCATTCACTTAAGTGTGTGTAACGCTCTTTGTAAGCACTTAAAATTCATTACTTCGATAAATCAAATAAACTAAGACGGCTTATTAATGAGTTCGATATGTACTCGACTACGCTAATTAGTGGGCTCATGCCTCGTTTGGTAAGTAAAGTCTCTCAGACCACAAAGTCACCTAACCAAGGCTTAAACTCAACATTCAAATCTACACATATTATAAAGCAGTAGAACCGGTGTGTGTGTGTACATTTAAAGATACGTGATAAAAAACAACTAAAAAACACGCTTTATAGAAAATCCAACTACATTAAGAATAGTGTAAATAAGAAACCACTTGACTCCTTAAAACGATGGGCACTTCGCATCGTCGATGATCCCAACCTCACGGACAGAGTTGAGGCGCTGGGTATGCGGAGGGACATTGGTTCTCTCTGTGTATTCTACCGCCTCTTCCATGGGGAGTGTTCTGAGGAACTGTTTAATATGGTGCCCGCCTCGCCTTTTTACCATGGCACCACTCGCCATCGCAGTGGAGTTCATCCATATTACGTTGAATCCATCCGTAGTAGCACGGTGCGTTTTCAACGATCTTTCCTGCCGCGCACGTGCAAACTTTGGAATGAACTCCCTGCATCGGTGTTTCCCGAGCGCTATGACTTGTCCCTCTTCAAACGAGGTTTAAAAAGAGTGCTCACCTCCCGGTAGGCAAGGGCTTGGCTGTGCCTCTGACATTGCTTTATTCCATGGGCGGCGGATGCTGCTTACCATCAGGCGGACCGCTCGCTCGTTTGCCTACTAAGGCAATAAAAAAAAAATTTAAAAAAATTTAAAAAAAGCGTGGGTGCTTTTTAAGATATTATCAAAGTGATATATAATACTTCTACTTATATTATCTGTCAATAAAATATTTATAACTATTGACACCATGCACCCCACGCTTTTTTGTACAATAAAATATTTTTTTTTCTTATTTGCACTATTCTTAATTCAAAATTATTTTCTATTTTTTAGTTTGATTTTCTATAAAGCGTGTTTTTAGTCGTTTTAAACTATTATTTATTTTTAATTTTTTAGTTCTGTTCTACTATTGTCCAACAGATGTCACTAAAAATAAAAAATATATAGATTGTCAAAAATCTCATTTTGCAAATTGAATAATGGCATAATCTTATCAAATTAGTGTATTGTTATCGGTCCTCGACAAATCTACAAAGTTTGAATAAAATCTGACCGTTTAAAGTGGGTCATAATCGCGCCCAAAGGAGTCGGTTACAAACATACATACTTACAAGTGAAGCTAATATAAAGCGTGTAAAAAAAGAAAGGGGACGACTAAAGAAGAGTAATATAAAACAAATCAGCGATTTTTATAATTATTTTCTGTCTGTTTTCTGTTTGTTTGTTACTGCACATCTCCGAAACTACGTAACGGATTTCGATGAAATTTGGTACACGGGTGGAACATATCCTGAATTAATACATAGGCTACGTTTATCCCGGGAAAAGATAAAGCGGGATTTTTATCCCGGAAAAATCTTTGACGCGGGCGGTTCCGCGAGCAAAAGCTAGTATATAATATACACGTCCATTATATATTTTTTTCATGTAAATGCAAGTGTACTTTAACATATTTTAAAATGCATTATTATAACACATGCATGTTAATTTATTGGTCGTACCTATATTGACATAGCTTTAAAGAATATAAATGGAGAACATCAAATTAGACTTTGACATCAGACTGCCTCGGTGGCGTAGTTGTATTACGGTACGACTGCAATGCTGAGGTCTCGGGTTCGATCGCCGGGTCGTGCAAAGTGATATTAGATTTTTCTATTCAGTATCAGCCCGGAGTTTGGAATCTGTGCCCGATATGGCGATAGGCTCGCCCCCTAGCACATCATGGGACGGAATATGCCCGGCGAACAGTGGGTGCACTAGTTGCGCGTCTGCCTACCCCTTCGGTGATAAAAGGCGTGAGTATGCGTATGCGTATCAAATTTAAAATATGTTGAAATAATACCGAAGTATTAATAATCGATCTTCATTTTAAAGCGTCAAAATTCCCTAGCCGCCTGTGAACCCAGCTTAAGTGCAGTTAATTTCTCATTTCCTATACCTGGTTCAACTGTTCATAATTATGTCTGCATGCAGTATTACTGAATTGAATTATAGCATTTCGCCCCCTCTGTGGGCCGCGGATAGAAATTAGATCACAATGTGCACTCCAAATGCTTGTTGACAAATTGTTCTACAAACTAATATTAGTGGGAGAATTGTGCTAATGATTAATATTACGAGAATATCTAGACACAATATCAAACATTCTTATTATAATACAGGTTATAGGAATATTCAATCTGCCTACTTTTTAAAAGAGTAAGAGACGTGATGTTATGTTGTTTGATATAGTACCAGCTTTTGCTCGTGGCTTCGTCGGCGTTAAAGTGATTATCCGGGATAAAAGTCCCCTATAAATTTTCCCGGGATAAAAAGTAGCCTAAAAGCCTAAAAGCCTTCCAGGGTCTCAAACTATCTCTATATCAAATTTCATAGAAAACTTTTGGTAGTTTTGAGTTTATCGCGTGCAGGGACTACGGGCGACTTTGTTTTATACTTGGTAAGGATAAGGGTGGAAGGACAGCCGAAAGATAAGCTATTTTGTGACGATATTCTTTACCGCTTATACCGGCGTAGTGACACTGATGAAATTTTTAAAAGCATGAAGTCTATAATATGTTACGTAAGACTAAATACGACAAAGCTGACAGTTGCGCCCCTCGTCTCGTATAAGCTGCCACGTCCCGTCTTCTCACTAAACATGTACTTCACCAGGCTGCAGTCTGCACCTCTCGCTGGAGATGTTAATTTTCGCTCGGCTGCAGCCCATGACTCCCACTTTTCAGGCTTCGACATCCGGCTCGAAGGACCAATGTTCCAAGTGTCAAAAATCTAACCATTATTAAAACAAAACTAATTTGTGAAACAGACTAAGTAAATAAGAATCAAATATCATCAGGCACACAGCTAGTAGGTTATACTAAATTTGTTCTTAAATTACATCTCAGTTGAACTAAATAACTTTTTAAACCTAATAAATGAAAATTTCACTATGAATAACGGCATTTCGGCTGTAGCCTGCAACATAAGTTATACCTAAAAAGAAATAAAATTGTATACTTATAATAATCGTAACAAGAGTTACATTCTTTGAAAGCTTAAGATAATTTTGCTAAAATTAATAGAGATTACTTTATATATATATGGTATTAATGTTGTTACCAAAATAATACAAACATAAGATAGAAAACCTAGACGTAAATGTACTAATAGGCAATTTGATTGTAGCTTGTGTCCCTAGTTTTAGAAAACTATACTACTATGAGGAAAATACAAGTTCAGGAAAATATGGAGGAATCGCAACATATATAGAGCCACAAAAATCCGGCTAGTTCAAACACTTGTATTCCCCATATTCTTGTACGCCGCAGAAACGTGGACCTTGCGAGAAGTTGAGAAGAAGAAGATAGATGCCTTAGAGATGTGGTGCTGGAGGAGAATGCTCGGAGTATCGTGGACTGAATTCCGTACCAACGAGTCTATACTTCGAGAACTCGGCATTAAGCAGCGTTTATCATCTTTGGTACAGTCTCGTATCCTCACCTTTTTTGGTCACGTATGCCGCCGAGGGGAGGTGTCTATTGAGCGACTTGTGGTCCAAGGAAGGGTTGAGGGTACCAGGCCACGAGGAAGAGCGCCTATGAGGTGGATTGACCAGATAAAAGCGGCAGTAAATGGCTCATCATCACTACTTCAATGCACGAGGAAGGCGGCCATCAGAGAAGAGTGGCGGCGTGTTGTGAAGCTTGCCACCAACACCTGAAGTGATAACCACGACTACTCTGTCAAGAGTGATCCGACAAAGAAGAAGAATACTACTATGAGAGATAGAATTATGTTCATTATTTTATACGATTATTTGATGCTTGATACTTTTTATTTCTTTGTCTTATGTCTACCAACAAGGTAACTTTTAAAATAAATATGTATCTAGGTACAATGGGGCAATAAATATATTCTTGCTGATTAATATAGTTAACGAAAATAACATTATTTCTGTATTATAAATAACAAACTATAGACCTATAGTCCCCGATCAATTGTTACTTTTAAACGAAAACACCCTATACTTATAGTAGCGAAAATATTTTCCTTTTATTTTGTTTCTGCAATGGACATTGATAGATAGTCTGCCAAAATAACGGGTTAGCCGGCACAAATATTTACAAAACTTAGCCGAGGACACGGCCCACCGGCACTGGACAATGATCCATCGTTTTTCAAAAAAAATATTCGCACAAGATACTGGGAAAGTGGAAGTAAATTTGGTAATCTTTCATATTAGTCTGTGAATAAGTTGGGGTTATTTTAGGACATAATCGCTGATTAGATGAGTATACTGGATATATTACTTATGCGGCTCCACCCGCGTGAAAAAGTTTTTCCGGGATAAAAGTCCCGCTTTATATTTTCCCGGGATAAAAAGTAGCATATGTCTTTTCTTAGGCTCTTGACTATCTGAGTAATAAATTTCATTTAAATCAGTTCAGTAGTTTTGGCGTGAAAGCGCGATAGACAGACATACAGAGTTACTTTCGCATTTATAATATTAGTAAGGATTTCTTATTATTTTGCATACGAACCATTTTTTTTTTCGCGGGGAAAAACGCTTTCTCGCTACCACCACCGGCGAGTCAGTGGAACGGTTATGTTGGTTCCACCGGTCTTACGGTCCAATGTCGTTAACGAAAGGTGAACACTATCGTGTTGGAAAATACGATTCCTACGTGTTAACTTGTCTAAACCTACCAAGTAATTAATATAAATTATTCTTATCTTACTCGTACTAATATTATAAATGCGAATGTTTGTAAACTTTGTTGGATGTATAAATGTTTGTTAGCAGTAAGCTCAGTAACCGCTGAACGGATTTGGATAAAATTTGTTACACACATAGACCATGTCCTGGATTAACATATAGGCTATATTTATATGATTGATTCCAGAAATACACTCCTGTGGGAAATATTTGAATTTTTAATCAGTTTTTTTAGGTAGAGATAATTTTTGCTGGCGTCATAGAGATGCCGTCATGGATCGGTACAATGATTTAGAGATGTTTGTAATGGGAAAGGCTTTTCAAGCGGGCAAAGACGTGAGCAACACCCAGTAATGAAAAAACAATAAAAGGGTGGGTTTCCTGTTGAAAAATCACCCATCGCTACTTATAACAACCAATCTTGTATCGAGATTAAACAGTGTACATCGCACGTCCAGTAAGACATATAGACTAGTGGCGGTGGTTAAAGTACAATAATATATTCTGTTATATAACAACATATTATATTCGTAATTTCTCAACACTGTACTTATATTAGTGATACCATAATAAAACTGTTAGCTACTATGATTGAGGGAGTAATTTATTGTATTTATGTAGGAGTATGGAAGACATTTTCAGTGCAATAGAACTGTACTTCAGCGTATATACTATCAAATACAGAAATTTATCGGTCCGGTCTAATACAATCTTGAACATTTCTAAAATAGGTCAGCGACGTTCAACATCCAAAATGAAATCAATAACGCACCATTATTTCGTAAATGATTTTAATATTGTATAACTGGACTCTTATTAATCAGCTGCATGTTTCGGTCAGTATAAAAAATTGTAATTCTTCCGCAGCGCAGGCAAAAACAACCACAGCCTATTCAAGCATGAAAACATTTAAAATTACACGAAAACATTTACAAACCTTTGTCCAACTTAATCAAATACCCTTTTGTTCGCCAAAGCCACGCAAACAGTACAAAAAGGTAAAAAGTACTAATCTACATACTTGGTTCAAATGAAGTTTCATACAGCCAATGGGCGTAGCGCCGACGTACCGCAGTGAGACCGTGCTAGGGTTGAAAGCAAATAGGGTTAATACAGCAAGAGTTGAATTTCCATTCCCATTCGTGGGACTAATTGGATGTGGACCGTATTTGCCTGTGAACACCGAATGAGTTGATTTTCATGACACCTAGCGCCACTCCGCTCGGTAATCCGACGGTACTTTGAGCTTCATACGTCTACATCGTTTTTGATTGCGTTCGTATATGTTACATGGATGTATCGTGTTTATAATCGCGTTGTAAATTAGTTTATATGCTGCAAAGAAAGCTATTTTCTGTATGGAGAGGTACGTTATAAATAAAATTTATAGAGACGTTGAGATTTTAACGACTTTATTAATAAACAGTTTCAAACCTATTTTAGTTATCCAATGTTATGTATTCTTCCGTTTAACCTCAATACAATTTTCGTCCGAAGAAGACAAATACTCAATAACTAAAATAGGTTTATAAACTCTTTATGAGTAAGGCCGTAAGTACAGTCAGCCACATAAGTGGCTGAACAAATTCAAAATTTCAAATCGCCTCTACGCGTTAAGTTTAATTGAATATTTTTTTTCTTTGCTTGAAGTAAAGTAAATGCCTTGTATTCTTTTTTGTGGAGGTAAAACTAAAATTGGTGAGAGCACAAAATTATAGGGATGTTTTAAAGTTTTGAATTTGTTCAGCTACTTATGTGGCTGACTGTACATACACTTCTGAACAAATTTGACACAAAGATTGACCAAGTCGTAAATTAACACATCGGCTTTTATTATGACTTTTTATTCTTGCAAAAGGGATATTTTTATTCCAAGAAAGGATTTCGCGCAAACGAAATCTAATAATTAATCAATCTAACAGTCAATATACATGATTTCACACTTGCTTTTTACTCTATCAAGAATAATAAAGTACAAAAGTGTGTTCTCTTTTTCTGCAGACGACAAAATCGATATCTCGCGTTTTCCCAAATGAAGTGCCTTCCGAAGCGCACATTCAAAATTCCAACCCGTCTAGACAACGTTATCAGTATCGACCATTATAGATGTATACTATGTTCTAACATTAAATTTTATTAATTCTCGACAAGATAATACCTTCAATAGTAATTTAATTAAAGTTTAGAACGGTTTGTCTTAAACATTATAATCTTATTTATTGCTTATTATTTCGTTGCGAAAACAGAATTTCTTAAGTTCTTTTATTTGTTAATTTGAAATTTACTAAAAATTATAATACAACGTAGTTTTAAACACGTAGAGTATAAAAAATAATAAACTTATTTTATAAAATAATAAACTTATTTTTCTCTAGCCGATTTCGGCCACGGCGGCCAATCTCAACAGAGATCAGCCAGGTACGCAGGAGATATTATAGTGCACAAGAGTGTGCGCAATACACAGGGTGCACTCGCTATTCCTTTACTCTCATAGTCCGGTGAGACGGCAATCCGACATGACCGGAGAGAGATCAGGCGCAGGACCAACGGCTTTACGTGCTTTCCGAGGCACGGGGGTATCACACCGCCAACTTCCTGACTCCGAGCTGCGACTGAGTAATTTTTAAGATGGAAAAACCCAGTCACAATGTTTTTGGCCCGACCCAGGATTCGAACCCAGGACCTCAGCGCGCAAATTGTACTCGTAACGCGTACGCAATACAACTACGCCACCGAGGCAGCCAAACTTATTTTAGTACGCTCTATAGGAATGTTTAAAGGGAGAAACTAGATTATGTTGATCTATTCTGCCTGACATCTTCACAATGCGGTTTCATGATGTCATTAGATTTAATGGTTTTTGATATAACGTGGATCGCCTCCATCTGACCCCACATCCGGAGTCTGAAGCCAAGTTTAACCTCTGCTTTGTAATAAAGCGGTAGTTTTATCTAATGCTGTTACTGGTATTAATGTATCTAATTTGAATATATTGTTGATAGTTGATATTATTATTCCCAGAGAATGTAGAAAATACGCTAAATCGTATCCATGATGCATTATAGGCCAATGCAATAACCGAAACTGTTAAAAAATACCGTTTTTTTAATAGATTTATTCATTTGAACGACGCTAGACATAACTAAATTATAAATATACCAATTTCTCATGCATCAAACCAAAAAGTCGCAAACAAAATGACTTAAAACAAGATTAATTTGCAAATTTCCCGTGGCATGATTAGTATCAGCATTCTGGATTGCATGTCTAATGTGAGTGGCATTAACGAAATTACCAAATTAGGTGAAACTAATTACTGGCATCAAACTCTACGGTAAATTTAACAACGCGTACTCGAGTGTTCGTGTGTAAGACAAGTTTTAAATTAAAATTGCCTAATTTATTTGAATATGTTTGTGCTCTTAAGACCATAAAATTATTTTTGTTTATTTTATAAAACTTCTTATAAATTTTAATTACAATGGATGTCTGGACGATGTCTAAATTTGGCTGGGTATGTTTGCCTCCCACTTCTTTAAGAGTATGAATTATTTTTGTTTATCTTATGTAAATTCTGGTGGTACGTCTCTCATATGTAAGAGTCCGTCTGGGTGGGAACCACCGCTATGTCTATTTCTACCGCCAAGCAGCAGTGTGCATGCACTGTTGTGTTTCGGTTTGAAGGTCATTGTAGCCAGTGTAACTACTGGACATAATGAGACTTAACATTTTATGTCTAAGGATGACGAGCGCAGTGGAATGCCACACAGTACTTTGTAACTCAAGGTGCTGGATGATGTTGCTACTGTTTATGGGTGGTCGTATCGCTTACCATCAGGCGAACGGCATGCTCGTCTCGTCATTCAATGCAATAAAAAATAACTTATAAATTTTAATCGTAATTGCACTGGATTGCTGGACTATTTCTGAATTTTCTTCGCTAACTTTGGCTTCCACTTGTTCATTGGTTAGATACGTTGTTTGGTATGTATTTACAACAATCGCACATACTGTCGCATTGAATTATGACACAAATATAATCCGTCCAACCGTTTATTTAACTTTTGACATATACACGCCTATGAATTTTTATAATTATTGACAAAGAATCCACATTGATGTATTAAAAAACATCAATGAGAATCCAAACAAAATAATTGACTACTTTATGGGCGCCATTTTTTCTTTTCCATAGTGAAGCGACTTGCTCTTCAGCTCCGATATTAATTATCGATCGAAATTCGTTAAGCCCACTGTAACAAATATAATTAAAAACTTTTTCATAGAAAAATAAAATGTGGCAGTGTAAATTAAATATTTTCTTTTTATACATGCGTAAATATATGATAACCAATAAAATAAACTATTAAAGTTTAAAATTGACAAAAGTTATATTGGACATAGAATATACCTACAGAATAAATTTATATACAGAAAATATACACATTTAAACGCTTAGACATGTTTATAAAACAATAAAAAATGTTGAGCAACAATAACATTTCAATGTGTTTAATCGATCAAAACTTCTTCACAAATAAAACGATTGTTACGACAAATCGAATCGGTAACGCATTAATACATCCCCAATTCATTAGAAACAGAACTGTCAAAAGTTAAATAAATGGTTGGACGGACTATAATTGATTTAGATATTGCGCTCAGCGAAACGTTTGATTTTTACAAAGCAATCGATGCACGTTTGAATTTGTTGTATTATAATTTGATGGGAGAGTCCGAAACCTTAATAAATGCTATTTTCAGTGTACAACTAAGTGTACTGTAAAATACTTACCCTATCTTTATGTACCCTTTCGGGATCTTGTCTGAATGCTCATCAATCAATGTATACAGCATGGGTCCAGTAATATAATTATGTAAATAGAAAAACAGATCGATCATACCATACATCTCACTTACATAAGTTAGATTTTCCCGCGACCCCACCCACGCTAATCCGATCCAAATTTAAGAATAATTTAAAAATTCTGGAATATTTTAGCTTCCTGTTTATAAAATTACAATCGAATCATTAGTTATAGATATAAGCACGTCTAAACAAACAGACTCTTAAGTTTTGTAAATAAACATGAAAATTTATGAAGAGCTTTGGATATCCGTAAGCAGATCACACTTACACCATCGACCATCACTCACTATAATTCACGGAAAATTATACGATTCAACCACTAGAACTATTTGATATAGGGATCTAGGGAAACTCCACAATGTCCCTTACACTCATTCACGCCCTTTATCCCCGAAGGGGTAGTCAGAGGCGCAACTAGTGCAGCAGGTAGCGCAACTAGTCCACTTTACGCCGTGCGTATTCCGTCCGATAAGGGGCGAGCCTATCGCCATATCGGGAAAAAACCCAATATCACTTTGCCCGGAGATCGTACCCGAGACCTCAGCATTGCAATCGTACCGTAATACAACTACGCTACCGAGGCAGTCAGTTACCCTCCCCTCTCCAGTAAAAGTAAACGGATGGAACTGCAAGCAAAAGTTTGTTTTATAAATATCTACTAAGTTCCACACTGCCACCTTCTGTAATACAGAAGCATATTAAAGCAGATATGGTTTAAGTTAGCTACATTAAGATGCTACGGTAAGAGCCTTATTAACTTTAATCGTTAACACTCCAACGTGGATTAACTCTACCTTATAATACACGGTTGATATTTCAAAGATTTAATTAAGTTCATTTGAATTTCACCATACTCTCGAATTAAAATGAGTTATGACTTATGAGAACGCAATATAAAGGTTTTCGTCTGATTGAATACTGTACAAATAATATCCTTTTATAAAACAAAATCCCCTGCCGCGTCTGTTCTTTCCGTCTGAGAGAGCAAATAAAAAATTTCTGAACGGATTTCGGATTTCGGTATGGAGATAGTTTGAGACCCCGAGAAGGACATACTTTTATCCCGGGAAGATATATAGCGGCACTTTTATCCCGGAAAAACTATATCACGCGGGTAAATCCGCGAGCAATAGCTAGTGAAATATAAACCATTAATGAAAACCGCATCGCAATTAATTAAACAAAAGGTCAACGATTATTAACACAAATCATTATAGGGAACGTGCACGTCGTAAGCTCTGCCATCTGGTGGTGCAATCTGACTTTTTTTCAGCCCATCGATTGACATCGACTTGGCATTGACGTAAAATAATCATATTTTTTTTTTTTTTTAATCTTATTTTAAGGAGCTTTGTCGAATATTACGACCAAGTCGCTCCATACGTCCACTTAAATATATATCTACAGACTAAACAGTCATCATAGTACACTAAACATTGATGTATAAGGGTTTTTTTATATAGGTATCAGTGATATTAAAAGGATGAAAAATAAAATTTAATTTGTTGATAATGTATTGCTGTTTTTCTGGATGCTCCAAAACATAAAAATAAACAAATCAAATGGTGTGAAATTCTATTATGTCCCAAGAATAGTACCTAAGTACTTACATTCCATGGTTATGTGAAAATCGTCAAAAATAATAAAAGCTGTATAAAACATACATAATTAAGTATGAGTTCCAAAAGCATTTAGAAATGTCTCATTACGTAATTTATAAAAATGAAGAAGTTGTGAACGTAATATTCAATACAAACAATTCTGTAACTAAGGGAACATAACCTCCTAATTTTGCTTCAATAACATCAAAATAACTAACTCCTATCTAAAAAAGCTTATTCTGGCCACGCTAGGTATCAATAATATTTAATTTTAGCCGAAACCATTAATATGTAAAAAAAACTTTATACGTCAATGGCCGGAACCCGTATTTTATCATTTTTGACCAGGGCTGCGCCGACTCAAGACAGCGCCTGTGTGCGAAATCTATAAAGCGCCTCTATCGACGTCCTGTTTGTCGTCCTGTTTCGACGTACCTAAAAGTACAACGATGCTGCAGGAAAGGCCTTATTTCCGCGGGGGGGGTGTACAGGGTTCGCTTAGGGCATCAAGCAGTCTTCATCGGGTACTGAAAACTTGTACCTTTCAATAATTACCGCTGGTATTTCATACTGATTCCGGCGCCCCTATTGCCTTGGCACCTGTGTGCGTCGCACACTTCGCACATAGGGACGGCACGGCCCTGTTTTTGACATAACAAAAATAAATTATAGCTTTGAAAAGTTTCTTTAATATCCTCATGTGGCTCTTGTGTCGATTTTGTGCTGCCAACTATAGTTCGTGCACGTTCCCTATAAACGATCAACAGCAGAAATGAGGAACTATCCACTGTCAATCAAATTATATATAATTGTGTGTGTTCGATTAAATTCTGTGTTAGGCCTTTTATAAACAAACTAAAATAATAATATTTTCAGTCAGTCAATAGCACCGTGTATCAATAACTTTACAGTGTGTTTGTATTGTCCTTCATATAATTTGGTATTATTTCTTGGATTCGATATTTAAAATCATAAACTCATTCGATTTTGGACAGAATTTTTTATCATTCCTTTACTTAGAGCATTTTATTTAAATAACACTATTTTTAAGGATTTTATCGCGGTTTTTTAATTTATATTTTCTCCCGACGTTTCGAACAGCCCTGAACACAGCCCCGGTCTCACCAAGGTTTTACAAACGGTACGTAGATGATACTTTCACAATTTTACCTTCTGACAAAGTAAATGCATTTTTAAATCACCTTAACTCCATCAATAATAAAATCCAATTTACTATGGAGTTGGAACATAATAAATCTCTTGCTTTCTTGGATATTTTAGTCATCCGTAATCCTGACCAGTCATTAAGTCATACTGTGTATCGGAAACAGACCCATACTGATAAATATCTGAACGGTGAATCGCATCACCATCCAAAACAGTTAGCTACCGTGGGCAAATCATTGTTTCAGAGAGCACAAGGAATCTGTGACGAGGAACACCTGGGCGCTGAGCTGCAACATGTCAAGCAAGTGCTGCGAGACAACAAGCTCCAAATTCCACGCCGCCGTCACAGAAACCGAGTGAAACCAGCCACAGTTGAACGTGTTCCGGTTGTATTACCATATGTTAGAGGAGTCACCGACAAGATTGGCTATATCCTGAAGCGTGCTTCTATCAAAACTTACTTCAAGCCGCCCAAGAAGATTAGTCAATTTTTACCACCTGTCAAGTGCCATATACCTCTACAAGAACCGGGCGTGTACAAGATAGATTGCGACTGTGGCCTCTCTTATATAGGCCAAACTAAAAGAAACATAGGGACCCGCGTAAAAGAACACATAGCTGACGTGAAACATCGACGCTCTACGAAGTCTGCAGTCGCTGAACATACAGAAGAAGGCTCCAAACATTATATCAGATTCGACAAGCCACAAATCCTTGCCAAAGAACACCGATTCCTTCCTAGGATGATTTGCGAGGCTATTGAAATTAAAAACATCCAAATTTCAATAGAGAAGATGGTTGGAAGCTTGCACAAGCTTGGGATTCTGTCATACATTTAATTAAATCAGAACCCAAAAGACCGGCTGCTAGACTTCAAGACACTGTGAGCTCATTCTGCGTAGATCGGACCGTCAACAACTGATAATTTTAAAAACCTTTTATAATTGTTAAATGTAGGTAGATATTGTAACTTTTACATTTCGGACTACCAACACCTCAGTCCGCCCCGTGACCATGAAGGCTGCAAAGCCTTCGAAACGTCGGGAGAAAATATAAATTAAAAAACCGCGATAAAATCCGTAAAAATAGTTTTATTTAAATGTCTAACATTCGCGTAAACATAAGAAATCATTAGAGCATTTTACTCAAAGTTCCTTTATTATATTTATAATAAATCTTTTTGAACATTAATAAATTCGATTTATTTATTCTATCACAATATTTTATTCCTTTTTAGAATAGCAAAAATATTTCCAGATATATATAGGATGCGTATTTAAAAAAAAATATTTGTACATTAAAGAAAATAAAACAAAATATGACATCTATCAGCATCGACGTCCATAAAGTGTCTTTTCTTCAGCATTATTGTTTGACATCGTTCTCCTACAAAGTAAAGTGACAATTCCAATATATCACTTTGTCCGAAACGATCGAAACCTTTATATGAATGGTGAAAGGCGTCAGGAAAAGAGAAATAACACAGACATTAACGTTTTACACCCAAAAGCTTTCAGCTCGTAAATATTTTTGGTACAAACGCTACGGAATTTTACGATGATATAATTTTTTTTATATTTTACCAGCATGCGTGTTTCACGTCACTTGCCAGTTTGATCATATACATACGTTTGAGCGATCGTATCGCTTACCATCAGGCAAACGGCATGCTCGTGTCGTTATTCAATGCAATAAAAAAAACCGCTCTGTATGAGCTGGAGTGGTAGTCCTGATAAAGTTAACTATCGTAATATCCGATACGATTATAGCGCAATGACTAGCTGCTGACAACTGACTGCCTCGGTGGCTCAGTTGTAATGCGTGCGCTGTACGACACAACTCTGAGGTTTCCGGTTCGGATCCCGAGTCGGGCCAAGTGGTATCGGTTTTTTCTGCTCAGTATCAATCCGGAGCCTGCAATGAATACTAATAAAAATACATACGTCGAAAAGCGGGTACACTAGTTGTGCCTTTGCCAAACCTTCGGGGATAAAGGCGTGAGACTGTGTGTCTGAAGAAATTTTGATTGAATTGACAGTTAAATTGCATTGGTAGGATTATACGATCATTAACTTATTATCCGCCCTGATAAAGCAGCCACGACTGGTGGGACGTTTATGCCACATAAGCTATTGCATAAATATTTTTTATGCAGCTGAATGACAAGACAAAAAAAACATTAGCCCACGGATTTTGGTTGTTATGCCGGTGTAGGGTGTACAGTCAGCAGCATAAGTAGATGAACAAATTCATAACTTAAAATTGCCTACACACTTTTGTTTTCTTACTAATCTTTATTTTCTCTTCACAAAAATAAAATACAAGAGATTTACTTTACTTCAAACGAAGAAAAAAAAATGTTTCAGTTTAACTTAACGCGTGTATAGGCGATTTGAAATTTTGATTTTGTACAGATATTTATGCTGCTGACTGTACATACTACATAGGGTTAGGGACTTGGTCCAATGCTCACTCGGATGATGGTACACTCCCGAGTGTCGACATTGGGTCGTAAGACGGGTGAAACCAATATAACCGTTCCACTCACCGCCCAGTAATGGTAGCGATAACGTGTTTTTCTCCCGCGAGAAAAAAATATTCCAGCAGTTATTTCGTAGTATAATATATTATTAATGGTCTAATAGTAACTGTCGGCTGAAAACTGCGAAGCTACAAATATTTTGTTCCTCTTTAGATATATATATATATATATATATAATATGGATCTATAAAACAAAAAAAAACATATTCATAAACAATCCAAACATATGTAATATATAAAATTCATTTATTTAACCTCTAAAATAATTTTGACCGTTTTAATTAGCTCTACAATATAAATTACTCATTTAAAAATGAATTACACCAAAGTGTGTATAAATGTTAAATGGTTAAAATAAAAATTCATGGTTGTAATTAACATAATATGGGTGGGTTTTCCATATGAAGTTCAAACAATACTGCGTGTGAAAGAGTTATCATAAATTACTCATTATACAGGGTCATTTTAACATTGCATTACTAAATGACACCACATATTTGTCTTTGCCTCTTCCAACATCTTGCCAAAAATCATCCATGAATAACGAATATTATTGCCAAAAATCCCGGTTGTAGTTCTCAATTTTTTTGATTATTTCGTAGTTTAGTGCGAATATGGTGTGTGCGAAAGTGTATTTCTGAATGAAAGTATAATTTTGCCGCTGCAACGAATTATCTTAGAGCAGTAGTAGTGGCATGAGGGCACGTGTAAACTTAAAGCTACTTTTTATTGATATTTATTTTGTTCGAAAATTACACTTTTTTATTTTACGTCTATGGTTAAAATAACTTAATGGAAAGCGTTGTTTTCGAGGAGATAAGTATGTGATTTCATTTATTAACGCAATGTAAAAATGACCCTGTATAAGTATTCAATTTAATAGTAAATTGTCTTCGAGACGCCTCATTAGTCTAGTGGCAACTGTCAGCGTGCTCAGCCTGTGTACCCAGGAGTGGGTTTTATACCCAGAAGTGTAGCGTTATCTGGGTGAGCACGAGACTATCCCGCCCTCACACCCGCCACTACAACTCCTGTAAGCTAGGATCAGTAATGGCACGCATTTTATGACACCAAGCGGTGAAGCTCGGCGTGTCTCAGGGAATACTAGTCTGTCTGTATCCCGCAACTAAATTAATCAAATAGAAAGATAGGGAGGAGTTGGAAATATTCATTATCTACTTCCCTCCATAGCAAAGCGGGAGACAATATAATGAACTAAGGAGGCATTTTAACCTCAAGTATAGGGTAGGTATACATTTACAACTAGAAAAGCCAGTTGTAAAGCACCACGGATGAAAATTAAATTAAAGGGTTCTATCATTTGAGGTGACAATTTTGATTCCAATAATAGGCATGTCAAAAACGCCGGAAAGCACGGAAATTCCGTCTAGTCTCTACAAGGTCCATGTAGTATACAGCCCCGGATGTTATTTGCATAATATCTAACATTATGTTGCACTCATCATGCCAAAGACTACACTCCCAAAGTATATGATGAGCGTATTGTTCATATTCGCAACTAGGTGTAGATCATGAGCACATAGAAGAATCAACCAGCCTAGATGAGAACAGTTTATTTATTTCTAACCAAGTTTTAGTTAGACGATCGCGAACACACGGAAAGTATTTATATAAATGACGCCTTTTCAAAGATACGTCCCACCTACATTGCCATTCAAAACAACTCATTATTTACGTCAGAGTGCGGTTTAAATAATCTATTGATTCTTAAGAGTTCACGCGACGTAAGAAACCTTTTATCCATATCCTTTCTGAGTAATACATAGCGGCGCGACGCTGTACCTCCAAATCGACTGGGAGCACACCCGCGAGGACAGGCTAAGCTTCCGTACTAAATCTAGGTGAGCAGTGAGACGAACACTTCATGCCATATAAATGATGTATAGTATACGCTATACACCCTACAGAGATATAGCATAAACCCGCGTTGATCTTCGATGCATCAGGAATGGTCGCAGGATATTCTTTAACGCTAAGATACTACGTAATTGCTGGAACTGACTCCCCGCGATGCCACTTCATAGTCCCATGCATGCAGCCTTCCTACGTTGAATCGCATCACACACTTGAAGGACTTTTTGAAATACTACATAGTGTGGTACCTAGTGAAAGCCTCAACAAAGAGTGCTACCTCGCGGTTGGCGGTAATTTTGTTGTGACCCTGGAATCTATACTATCTACACTAATATTATAAAGCTGAAGAGTTTGTTTGTTTGTTTGAACGCGCTAATCTCAGGAACTACTGGACCGATTTTGAAAATTCTTTCACTAATAGGAAGCTACTTTGGTTAATTATATACCTAGATAGAGTGACGCCCTACAATGAAACTGAAACAAACAGGCCAACTTTTCTTAAACTAGTATGCGTGACAGCTGTGTAATACGCTATTGCTGCATCATTCTGCGTATCCTTGTGTGCACGCATAATGATACCAGTTATAACATGAGTAGTAAGGGATTCACCGATACTGGAGCAGGTTCGACGGCCGGTCCGCGGCGCTCCGGCGGCTGATGGCCGACGTTTTCGATTGCTCCAGATTCGGCCCGCGGGACCCGCGAATAATTCCGCGGATTACTTTAATACCTACCGCGAATTAATTTGATACCTACCGCGGATTAATTTGATACCTACCGCGGATTAATTTGATACCTACCGCGGATTAACTTGATACCTACCGCGGATTAATTTGATATCGACCGCGGATTACTTTGATAACACCCGCGAATAAAAATTATATCGTCCGCGGAATCCGTTTCATATCACCCGCGAGGTAGGTATGAACCACGAATTTGTTCATGGTCTACGGTTCCCTTAAGCTTGTACTTTTTCCCTGTTCGTTGTGCTTTTAACTTTCTACTTTCTATCGGCGATCCTTTTTTTTAATTGAAGGATGCAAAGGTCTTTGTAGCGTATTTCTATTAACTCGTGTTTCTACGCAAAAGCCGTTTAAAATTACTTAATAGTTACCCTTTACGCATTACGAGCATTGTTTATGATAGATAAAGCAACATTTTCCCTGTTTCGTTGTGTTATTGACTTTCTACTTTCTATCGGCGACCCTTTTTTATTTGAAGGATGCAAAGGTCTTTGTCTCGTATTTCTATTAACTCGTGTTTCTACTTAAAAGCCGTTTAAAATTACTTAATAGTCGCCCTTTACGCATTACGGGCATTGTTTATTATAGATAAAGCAATCGTTACAATACACCATACCTTTCTCAAATTCTAGGTAAAACCCTTTGGGTCTTCTCATTGTCATAATAATTACGGTTCCCATTATTCACATTACCTGATATTACGTATTCAACGGAACATTTAAGGTGAAAGTCGAAACATGTTGGATCTTGTCTGCAAGGAAACAATACTCCCTCTCCATATAAAAGACCGACGCAAAATCACATGGTATCGTATTCCACTCTGTGCTCTGCTCGAAGTGTGATCTCCAGTTGTTTGTAACAGTGAAGTGATAGTAAAATTGTGAAATAGTTAAATAGTGAAAGTGTTATAAAAATGAATGTAAGTACCTTTATATACTTTGATCTAAAAGTGTTGTAACCAGATGTTTCATTAATTGTTTATGCCATGTGTTGTCCACCAGGTTAATACATTTTAGCTATCTTTGATGTCTTATTAATTTATCATTGTTACTAATGTGTGCATGTATACTTCGCATACCTATAAGTATTTATCATACAGTACTTACTTAACCGATAATTAAAACAGTTTCATTTCATTTTGTTACAGTTTTCTGAAAATACTTTCAAAAACTACTATTATGCTGAAGAAATCGACGAACCTAGTGATGAAGAAGGTACACTCGCTTTTAAAGTAAAAAAAAGCGATAATAGCAAATAAAAGACCGATCGAATGCAACAGCATTGATGAGTTCTTCGAAAAACCAAAAAAGAAGAAGACAACAACAAGAAAGTCATCCAGTGTTGGTCGATCGACGAGCGGGGGTGTTTCATACATCCGATCAAACAGCGATGACAACAGTTCTGCATCACATCTCATAAAAATTGAGGTGTATGAAGTGAATAAAATAAAAAACATCGCACCGACGGAACATTGGAAACACGCTGATGTGCGAGTTAAATATTACGCGGAAAACGACAGTGATAAGAACTTGCAAAGTGTCAAGGACACTATATATAATATAACTAAACAGTTGGCTAGTAAGGACGATTGTGTGAAATATTTTATAGACACAGACAAATGAACAAAAGTGCCAGTGCGTGTCAATGTTTTAATATCATAACTTTAATCATATGCTTTGTACTACTATTATTGAAATAAGAAACTATTATTGTATTAACTGTACTTAAGAATCTACCTGTTTAAATTTAACTTACATTGTATTGTATTTAAACTTTGTACTCTTTTAAGTTACATACTTAATAGATTAATTTGTTTTTGATTCTAGAACTCTTTGTGAATTGTGTTATTGCTAAGTATTATTGTAAATAGTTATAAGTCTTTTTAGTGTTTTTTCATGCTCATGCTTACGATTGTAAAGTTATTGGGAACATTCATAAATTGTTTGGAAAAAAGTGGATAGCTTAGAATGTAATTACATTGTTTTGGGTAGTATATAAGCGTTGAAATATCTTTTAAAAATACTGAGACATTCCTTACCATGGATACAAGCTGTGATTTATACAACATGGAACTCGTCGCACTTCTCGAAAACATCGAATCAATGGATCTGATGTCATCGCAATACGACAAAGAACTGTACGAGCTCTGTGATAAAATGGAACAAAGACAAGTTGAAACGTGAGTAAAACATTTTTTATTATTGTAAGACTAGTTGCAACATGTTTTGGGAATCCATGAAGAGGGGATACACTTAAAGTATTTATAATGGTTCGAACATCTTGCACAATCATTCAACTTGTTTCTTCCGTTTATATTTTTAAAATTGAAGTGTAACCAAAATGTACCACTCACTTGATATTTCTAGTTTATCTCAGAGTGAGATTGCGAGTTTCGATAAAAAGATAATTTTACATAAATATCATCGTTTCATACGGTTTTGGTATATATTAAATGTTTTGCCAGAATCAATGTTGGGAGATCCTGATATTTCTCCTTATTATACACCATGTAGTGGACATAAAATCTCAAAACAAACTCATTCCGATGAGGATGATATTGATGGTGTATTATCAATGAAAGCATATTGTTTGCAGTGCAAATAACAAATAATGTTAGTATCTATTTAAATAATAGAAACATAGTAGCATATTTATTTCGTGAGATAACATTTTTTTAACAGTTTTCTTATCCATCAGATCTATGCAGAATGGAGAAGGCAGCAGGAAAAGATTAGCGCCAACTGAATTGTTTGAAGAGGATCCATTAAAGAGAAGAAAAAATATTCATCTTGAAGCTCCTTCGACATCTACATCGTCGCTGGATAACATTTTAAATGTAAGTACAGAACAGCATAATGATAAAATTGAATGTCCTGAGTGTCACATATATGTATCAAAAAAATATATGACCAGTCACTATAAGAGCAATAAACATAAAAATAATTTAATTAGAAGAGATAATAATCTACCTAATGTTCAATTCATTGATAGTGCTTTCGGTAATAGAATTATTACATATCGAGTGAAATCTAGTTTAGTTTCTGATACACAGCTTGAATCACCTGAATTATTTTTACAAAATATTAAAAAAATAATTTATACATTACTAGAACGATCTATCTTAGAATATTCTGTTGTAAAAGTTAATTTTATTCTCAATGCGGATTTCACACAAGAAACAAAAAATCTACACAATGTTTTTGATTTTCAAATTTCAAACTATCTTGTTTGTCAAGGTGATGACAAAGATATTATTTTCTCATCTATAATTACCGAAATAACAAACAAAATGACCAATTTCCAAAAAAAAGGTAGTGGATGGAGTTTAGTTAAAATAAATCACTTGGATATGAATGTCAACAAATTTAACCCATTGCGTGGATCTTCATACATAGACCTACCGTTAGATATAAAACATAAGAAAGCTGTAATCAATGTTCAAAATAACGATCACGAATGCTTTCGTTGGGCAGTTTTGTCAGGATTATTTCCAGCTACTCATAGTTCCAATAGGGTATCATCTTATATAATACACAAAAACAAACTAAAATTTGATAACCTATCGTTTCCTATAAAAATTAATGACATCCATAAGTTTGAAAAATTAAATAGTATAAGTATTAATGTTTTTGGATTACAATATGATTCAATAAGCAAATCAAATAAAGTTGTGGGTCCATTACACTTTACGAAACACCGTAAAAATACTCACTTAAACTTATTGTATATATCTCAAGGTTCTAAAGGTCATTTCTGTTGTATTAAAAACCTCTCGAGATTATTATCTAAACAGTTATCGACTTCTGAACATGCAGTTCATATTTGTGATGGGTGTTTATTAAATTTCACGTCATTAGATAATTTAAAACGACACCAAGAAAATGACTGTTTCAATGTGTGCACAAATTTACCATCGGAAAACGATAGAAAAAGAAACTGGTTTAATGAATTAATACCATCAAACCACATTTCATTTAACAACTATGAACGTAAATTAAGAGTTCCATTCGTTGTGTATGCTGACTTTGAAGCATTTTTAAAACCAATAGAGAGTTGTTCTAACAATCCAAATCAATCATCAACTGTTAATATTCAAAAACATGAAACGTATAGTTTTGGGTATTATGTTAAATGTTCTTATGATGATAATCTTTCAGTATATAGATCTTATACAGGGCAAGATTGTGCGCTAAAATTTATGCAATTCATTTACGCAGATTTAGAAAATATTTGTAAAAATAATTCTTTTGTCAAATCACCATTACCGTTAACTGAAGAAAATAAAATAAATATCAATCAAAGTGAGTCTTGTTACATTTGTGCTACTAAATTAAACGTGGATAGAACAATATCTTATAATTGGCATACTGGTGCATATGAAGGTGTAGCTCATAGAGTATGCTCTCAGAAATACAAAGCTCCTAATTTTGTGCCAGTGTTTTTACATAATTTAAGTAATTATGACGCTCATTTCATAGTGCATGGTCTTGATTTCGAGAAAGGTGACATTGAACTTATTCCTGAGAACAAGGAAAAATATATTTCTTTTTCTAAAGTTTTACAAATCAATAACAGAGTTATAAAATTACGATTTCTTGATTCTTTTAAATTTATGTCAAGTAGCCTTAACAAATTAGCTCAGAACTTATTACTTGAACAATTTCGTGAACTCAAATTAAAATATCCATGTGAAGAAGATTTTAAACGTTTAATAAGAAAAGGTGTTTATCCATACGAATACATGACGACATTTGATTCTTTAAAAATAACTTCTCTTCCCACTCGCGATCAATTTTATAGTTCTTTAAATGATAGTCACATTACAGAAAGTGAATACCATCATGCTCAAGACGTGTGGAATCATTTTAATTGTAAAAACATGGGTGAATATTCAGACCTCTATTTAAAAACAGATGTATTGTTGTTAGCAGATATATTTGAAAACTTTAGGGATGTCTGTCTTAAAACATACGGTTTAGATCCTGCCCACTATTATACAGCACCTGGTTTAAGTTGGGATGCTATGTTAAATTTTACCAAAATAAATTTGGAACTTTTAACAGATATCGACAAGGTTACGTTTATAGCGAATAATATTCGGGGGGTATATCACAATGCAGCAATAGACATGCAGTGGCAAATAACATGTTTATGTCGGAATACGATTCAGATAAACCATCTTCATTTTTGATGTACTTAGACGCAAATAACCTTTATGGTTGGGCTATGTCCCAATGTCTCCCAACAGGCAAATTTGAATGGGTCGATATAAATACAGATTTTAATATAGCCGATGATGCCAAACATGGTTTAATATTGGAAGTAGATTTAGAATATTCAAAAAATTTACATGATTTTCATTCAGATTTTCCATTTTGTCCAGAAAACGTATGTTTAGGAAACAGCAAAGACAGGAAACTGATCCCAAATTTAAAAAATAAAAAAAATTACGTCATTCATTATAGAAACCTTAAGCAATGTTTAAAAAATGGTCTCCGATTGGTTAAAGTACATAGAATTTTAAAATTTGAACAGTCCGCGTGGTTGAAAAGTTACATAGACTTGAATACTCATATGCGTTCATTAGCCACTTCAGATTTTGAGAAAGATTTTTTTAAACTTATGAATAATTCTGTTTTTGGTAAAACAATGGAAAATGTAAGAAAACGAGTTAATGTCAAATTAATTAATCATTGGTTAAATCGTGGCAAAACTCAAGGTGCTCAATCTTTGATAGCAAGACCAGAATTCCATAGTTTATCTATATTCTCAGAGAGCTTAGTTGCAATACAATTAAATAAAACTAACGTTTTATATAATAAACCAATTTACCTCGGTTTTTGTATTTTAGATATATCTAAAACATTACTATACGATTTCCATTACGATTATATGAAAATGAAATATCAAGATAATATTAAGTTACTATATACTGATACCGATAGCTTAATATATCAAATATTTACGCAAAATTATTATGCTGATATAAAACTTGATTTAGTCAACTACTTTGATACGTCCGACTATCCACCAAATAATCAATATGGTTTACCATTATTGAATAAAAAACGGTTAGGTTTTTTTAAAGACGAAAATAACGGTAAAATTCTTAAAGAGTTTGTAGGTCTTCGCTCTAAAATGTATGCAATGGATGTGCAGAATAAATGTATATGTAAAGCAAAAGGGATTAACAAAAGTGTAACAAAAAATTTTTGTCTTACCGATTATAAATCATGTTTATATGAAAAGAAAACGCAATACAGTGAAATGATAAGATTTAAATCAATTAAACATGCTATATATACACAAAAAATTAATAAAATATCTTTATCACACAATGACACAAAACGTTATTTAATAGAAAATTCAACAGATACTCTTGCATGGGGTCATTATAAAATAAAGGACATTTGATTTTATCAACGATTTCTGTACAACGAAAATATGTATGTTAATGTGTGTGTGTGTGTTTTAATTGTGGTTTTTAATAACTTAAAGTTCTGTCTTTATTATGTACTATCTTTTTTTTTATTTTTTTACTTTGACAACTGTTTTGTATAATATCATGAAAAATTAGATGTAAATTTTAATGTATGTAGTTAGTTATTTGTTATACCTGATTTAACTTTATTTTATAATAATTTTCTTACTGTAATATTTTTCAAAACAGCTATGAACTGTATGTGATCATTTTTCAAAGTATTTGTGTATGTAATCTTTGTATATAAAACAAAATCAAATATAATACATTCAATCGTAACTTCTAGTTTTATTCATTCCGAAACGCTTTTCGAGATCACACGTACATTTAAAAATGTTTCATTTTTATCATCCTTTTACTGCCATAGTTGCAGGTCCAAGTGGATGTGGAAAGTCTAATTTTGTAACAAACTTTATTAAACATATTAATGAGGTGTGCAACACAAATTTTCATCAAATTACTTGGTGTTTTGATGAAATGCAGCCTTTATATAATTTACCAAATGTAAACTATTATCAGGGTATACCAGATTTGCATATGTTTGATGGAAAGGAAGCTAACCTTATTATTATCGATGATCTCATGAGGGAATCTGATGGTCGCATTGTTGACATATTTACCAAAGGTAGTCATCATAGGAACTTGAGTGTATTTTACATTACTCAAAATTTATTTCATCAAGGTAAAGGACAAAGAGACATTTCTTTGAATTCAAACTACATAATTTATTTTAAAAACCCACGTGATAAAACTCAAATACGTTACTTAGCACGACAAGTATCACCAGAAAATAGCAAATTCATAGAAGATGCTTACAGAGATGCTACAAAAGAAGCACATGGCTATTTGATGATAGATCTAAAACAAGACACTTTTGACATGTGTCGAATTAAATCAAAGATATTTCCATCTGATGGTCATTCTACAGTGTACATTCCCACAAAAGAGTTTAAATATGTCAAGAACCAACCAATACCCGTCATTTACAAATGATGGATCGACGCTTAAAGACGCATGAACACTTATTAAATGCTCTTTATAAACTTAAACCAAAACATCAACAAGCTCTTTTAAAAGTCTGTAACGAAAACGAAATTAATTTTATATGTGAATGTATTCATAACGTTTTACAAGGAAATATAAAACTTGAAGAAAAATCAAAGAGTAAACTAAAAAAGTATAAAAATCTACTACGAAAATTGGTACGTAAAAGTACAAATAAAATAAGAAAGAATATTATAGTTCAAAAAGGTGGTGCATTTCTTCCGATTATATTGGGTTCTATTTTGAGTGGATTGATAAGTGGACTAGTTTAAAAATGGAACACGCCAAAAAAATGCTGTTAGTTGATCCAAGCTTAATAGATAAGTTAAATCAAAAAAGAAATGAAAATCCTACCTCTCGTTTAGATAGTGAAATGGAAAAAATACTCGACAGTAATATGGATGATCGAAAAAAGTGTAAATTATACTTACAAATTTTACAAAGATATCTTCACTTTATGGAAGAAGATCGTCGTCCCATTGAACTCCCTATAATAACTTCAAATGACGATAACATTAAACCCACATCTGAAAGCTGGAAAATTTTTAATATAAATAATGATATCAAGAATAAAGATGTAGTTGTCAGTCAGACACTGAGTGATGAAGAGAAGCAACAAGAAAGTTTTACACTCGAAAAAAAAGAACCTTCCTACTCAACAAAACAAATTTTAAATTTAATACCAAAAACATATGTAAAAAAAGGTGAGTTGTTATTGAATTCGGTGTCACTAAATAAAAACAAAATTTATTGGAATGATGCTGGCACAGTGATTGTAGATAATGAAGTGATTCCTAACAGTAACATTATCGATTTAGTAAGCGATACACTGCGACCATTAAAAAACAACGACCCACCTGGTTGGGAAAAATTTGCTAAAGCGTTAAAGGATTTAAAAGTACCTTTAACATATATTGGCAATCCAAAAAGACGTGAGTACATAGCTCGACTTCAAAACGCCATCGAAGAACAACCGCCACAAAACACAGAGGTATATTTGACGCCAACAAGCGAAGATAAACACGCAAATAAAATTAAGAAAAAGATTGATTGGGAAAAATGGACCCCTTATTAGAATTAGATCAAATTTATTATGATGTATCACACCCAGCTGGATATAGCAATATCGACAAATTATCAAAAGCTATGAAAGGTAAAATGAAAAAGGAAGAAGTTAAAAACTGGTTGCAATCCCAATCTACGTATACACTCCACAAACCAGTACATAGAAAATTCCCTCGGAACAAATACGTTCTCTCTAATCTCAATGAACTTTGGCAAGCTGACTTAAGCGACATGCGGACTTATTCTAAAGATAATAAAGGTTTCAACTACATTCTTTGTGTTATTGATGTTTTTAGTAAATATGCATATGCTAGACCCTTGAAAAAGAAAAATTCAGAAACCGTAAAAAAGTGTTTCGACAGTATATTTAATGAAGCTAATACTACACCCACTCACATTCAATCTGATAAAGGCACTGAATTTGTATCGAAAGATGTTCAAAGATACTTTAAAACAAAAAACATAAATTACTATACGACAAATAATCCAGACATCAAAGCAAGCATTGTAGAAAGATTTCAAAGAACGCTAAAAATGAAGATGTGGCGCTATTTTACACACAAGAATACACATAAATATATTGATATTTTGCAGAATTTGATACACTCTTACAATCATAGTTTCCATTCTAGTATTAAAATGTGTCCTTCAGATGTTAATTCTAATAATATAATGACAGTTTGGAGTAATTTATATGAAAAATCTGAAAAATCATCAAAAACTATACTACCTATGTTTCATGTCGGTGACCATGTCAGAATAACTAAATATAAACACGTATTCCAAAAAGGTTATGAATCTAATTGGAGCGATGAAATATTTGTGATTTCTTCTATAATAGAACGTACTCCGTGGCCCGTTTATACTATAAAAGATTTAGATGGTGAGGAGATAGTAGGAACGTTTTATGAACGAGAATTACAAAAGGTCATTTATGACCCCACCATTGAACACAAGATTGATAAAATAATTCGCTCTCGTTACTCTGGCAGCAGACAACAAGTGTTAGTTAAGTGGAAAGGTTATCCAAACAAATTTAATAGTTGGATTTTAGCTTCCAGTTTAAAAAAAATATGATTAAAGATTTTTATTTAACTTTACTTAGCAATAGTTCAATGGAATATTTTCCTGAGAACAAAACATCAATTTTTTCAACAAAATTACCCAAACCCATAATATTGGAAGGAGAATGGTGTGTAGGAATCGTTGAATTCCAATATCCATGCACCATGTTTACTGTTCAAGATCATGAGAATGTTATTTACATAACAAAAATCATGAAAATGCCCAATGAAGACAAACTATCTACAGTTTATTATAAGACCCACATACCTGCCACAAACTATGATAATATTAACCATATTTTATCAGCATTAAATAATATAAGAGAAAAAATCAAATTCCGCTACGATAATATATCTAAATTCGTTTCTGTTTCTGTGTTAGACGAATCAATAAAATCTGTAACATTATCTCCTAAACTAGGCTTACAGTTGGGATTTGAACCAAACAGAAACCTTGTTGAAAAGAATTTAGCTAAATGTCCAGCTAATTTACATTTAGGGTTACCATCTCAACTATTCGTTTACTGTGATATAGTTGAACCTCAAATTGTAGGTGATGTAATGACACCTCTTCTGAGAGTAATACCATTAGATCCTTCAAAATACATCTATGGTGCCAATAAAATGCATGTATTTTCACCTCCTCATTACTTATCGGTAATGCGAAGAGAATTCGATACCATTGAAATAGATATAAGGTCAAGCACCGGACAAAAGATACCATTTCAATTTGGAACGGTGTGTGTTAAACTACATTTTAAAAAATTATAATGCATTTTGAACGCTCCAACATGATATGTCCTTATCAACGCTATTATTCTCATCAGGCTGGTTCAGGTATAGGGGTGGTATATAAAGGGGCGCCTTATCAAAAAGGACATGGAATTGGTAGTTTTCTTGGAGGATTGTTTAGGTCAGTTTTACCATTATTATGTAGCGGTGTTCGATCTGTTGGTAAAGAGGCATTGAGCGCTGGTGTTGGTCTATTGACAGATATGGTTAGTGCGCGACCAATGGAAGATTCAATAAAAGCACGTCTTAAAGAAGTTGGTTCCAACTTAAAACGCAAGGCTGATGAAAAAATAGATAAAATCAATATGTCTGGATCCGGATATATAACAAAACGAAAACGTCTACCTGGAGTCAGTACGTCGTTGACCGCGAAAGTGAAAGCTCTAAAAAAATCAAAAATTACTCAAAAACAAATCAAGGACATATTTTCTAACAATTAATCAAAATGTCTTTTTTACATAGTCATTCCTGTGAATGTATAAAGTCCGAATTGGATTTGTTTGCATTGCCGTCAACTCAAACTAGCATTGAAAGTGGAATTTGGATCCATTATAAACCAATTTCATCTCTTGCCGATGATGGTCCTATAGAATTTCAAATTCCTGGAGCAGGAGATGACTACATAGATTTATCTCATACGTTACTTCACTTGAAAGCGAAAATAGTAAATCAAGATAACACCAAACTAACCGCATCTACAGTCGTTGCTCCGGTGAATAATTGGTTGCACTCACTCTTCAGTCAACTTGATGTCTACTTAAATCAAAAACTTGTATCACCACCCAATAACACATATGCTTATCGTGCGTATATAGAAAACTTATTGAACTATGCTCCTGCAGCAAAAAAAATCTCACCTCACCTGTGGTTTATGGTATGAAGATACAGCTGGAAAAATGGATTCCACCGATGATACTAATAAAGGATTTACTAAGAGACAAGAATTATCTAGTGAAAGTAAAGAAATGGAAATGATTGGTCACTTACATGGTGATTTATTCAATCAAGAAAAATTTTTAATCAATGGTGTTGATATATGTGTTAAGTTAATTCGTTCTAGAGAAAATTTCAATCTCATGGCCTCTACAGGTGACCTTAAATTAAAGGTATCTATTACGGATGCATCTTTGATTATTCGTAGAGCACGAATCAATCCCAGCGTGTTACTTGCTCATCAAAAGGTCTTAGCTTCTACCACAGCTAAATACCCCATTACTCGAGCTGAAGTTAAAGTTTTAACAATACCATCAGGTGTTCAAGGAAAAACTCTAGATAACATTTTCTTAGGACAATTACCTAAAAGGTGTATAGTGGGATTTGTAAATAACGCTGCTTTCAATGGAAACCTCACTAAGAACCCATTTAACTTTCAAAATTACGACATCAATACTTTTAGTTTATATATAGACGGTCAACAAATACCATCAAAGGCTTTACAACCCTCATTTGAGAACAAAATTTTTACTTCAGTATATCATACATTGTTTTCTGGAACAGGTATACACTTTCTCAATGAAGGTAATGGGATATCCCGAGAACAATACGCTGAAGGGTATTGTATGTTAGCGTTTGATTTGACACCTGATTTATCAGCAAACTCTGCAAGTCATTGGAATCTTGTAAAGCATGGTAGTGTGAGATTAGAAGTGCGTTTTGAAACAGCTTTATCACAAACTATTAATTGCATTGTTTATGCGGAGTTTGATAATGTTATTGAAATAGATAAAAACCGCAATATTTCAGTAGATTATAGTAGTTAAGAACACAAAATTAACTGTTTAAGATTAGATTAAGCGTGAATAATTTAATTCAGATTTGTTGTTAGATTTAAGTTACCAATAAAACGAATTCACAAAATATTAAGTTCTTTGTTTTACTATAATCCTTGCAACCCCACAACAAGAGTCAACTTGGCTTATAAGTACCATAATAGTGTCTTGTTAACCTTATATAAGACATTACCACTTTATCATTCGACCTGATAAGATTCTGCAGCGATACGGTGAATAAAAATGAATACAATAGAAATACAGAATTACTTAAAGAAAATTGATCCAAGTATTGAATATAATGTATATGCAGCCAATCGTCTACCAATATATGTGGTAACTCCTACATACGTAGTTAGCAACTTAGACTCTGATAACAAACCAGGTTCTCACTGGGTCGCCATACACATAGATAAGAATGGTTTTGGACAGTACTTTGATTCATACGGTCGACCACCTCAAGGATACCACCGAATGTTTTTAGCGAGAAATTCTAGAATGTGGAATTACAATACAAGTCGAATTCAAAATGACTTTACTATAGTTTGTGGAGAGTACTGTTTAATGTATCTGTATTATAAATACTATGGTAAGAGTCTCAAAGATTTTCAAGTATTATTTAGTGATAATACAATATGCAATGATGTGTTTTTAAATGGTTTATTTAAATCATGTTTTGAGGTGAATAAATGAAATATGAAAATGAATGAATGATTTTTCTTTATTGAAGATTAATAACCCCATACAATACTTATAATTCTTCCAAACAATTTATGAATGTTCCCAATAACTTTACAATCGTAAGCATGAGCATGAAAAAACACTAAAAAGACTTATAACTATTTACAATAATACTTAGCAATAACACAATTCACAAAGAGTTCTAGAATCAAAAACAAATTAATCTATTAAGTATGTAACTTAAAAGAGTACAAAGTTTAAATACAATACAATGTAAGTTAAATTTAAACAGGTAGATTCTTAAGTACAGTTATTACAATAATAGTTTCTTATTTCAATAATAGTAGTACAAAGCATATGATTAAAGTTATGATATTAAAACATTAACACGCACTGGCACTTTTGTTCATTTGTCTGTGTCTATAAAATATTTCACACAATCGTCCTTACTAGCCAACTGTTTAGTTATATTGTATATAGTGTCCTTAACACTTTGCAAGTTCTTATCACTGTCGGTTTCCGCGTAATATTTGACTCGCACATCAGCGTGTTTCCAATGTTCCGTCGGTGCGATGTTTTTTATTTTATTCACTTCATACACCTCAATTTTTATGAGATGTGATGCAGAACTGTTGTCATCGCTGTTTGATCGGATGTATGAAACACCCCCGCTCGTCGATCGACCAACACTGGATGACTTTCTTGTTGTTGTCTTCTTCTTTTTTGGTTTTTCGAAGAACTCATCAATGCTGTTGCATTCGATCGGTCTTTTATTTGCTATTATCGCTTTTTTTACTTTAAAAGCGAGTGTACCTTCTTCATCACTAGGTTCGTCGATTTCTTCAGCATAATAGTAGTTTTTGTAAGTATTTTCAGAAAACTGTAACAAAATGAAATGAAACTGTTTTAATTATCGGTTAAGTAAGTACTGTATGATAAATACTTATAGGTATGCGAAGTATACATGTACACATTAGTAACAATGATAAATTAATAAGACATCAAAGATAGCTAAAATGTATTAACCTGGTGGACAACACATGGCATAAACAATTAATGAAACATCTGGTTACAACACTTTTAGATCAAAGTATATAAAGGTACTTACATTCATTTTTATAACACTTTCACTATTTAACTATTTCACAATTTTACTATCACTTCACTGTTACAAACAACTGGAGATCACACTTCGAGCAGAGCACAGAGTGGAATACGATACCATGTGATTTTGAGTCGGTCTTTTATATGGAGAGGGAGTATTGTTTCCTTGCAGACAAGATCCAACATGTTTCGACTTTCACCTTAAATGTTCCGTTGAATACGTAATATCAGGTAATGTGAATAATGGGAACCGTAATTATTATGACAATGAGAAGACCCAAAGGGTTTTACCTAGAATTTGAGAAAGGTATGGTGTATTGTAACGATTGCTTTATCTATAATAAACAATGCCCGTAATGCGTAAAGGGCGACTATTAAGTAATTTTAAACGGCTTTTAAGTAGAAACACGAGTTAATAGAAATACGAGACAAAGACCTTTGCATCCTTCAAATAAAAAAGGGTCGCCGATAGAAAGTAGAAAGTCAATAACACAACGAAACAGGGAAAATGTTGCTTTATCTATCATAAACAATGCTCGTAATGCGTAAAGGGTAACTATTAAGTAATTTTAAACGGCTTTTGCGTAGAAACACGAGTTAATAGAAATACGCGACAAAGACCTTTGCATCCTTCAAATAAAAAAAAGGATCGCCGATAGAAAGTAGAAAGTTAAAAGCACAACGAACAGGGAAAAAGTACAAGCTTAAGGGAACCGTAGACCATGAACAAATTCGTGGTTCATACCTACCTCGCGGGTGATATGATACGGATTCCGCGGACGATATAATTTTTATTCGCGGGTGATATCAAATTAATCCGCGGTAGGTATCAAGTTAATCCGCGGTAGGTATCAAATTAATCCGCGGTAGGTATCAAATTAATTCGCGGTAGGTATTAAAGTAATCCGCGGATTTATTCGCGGGTTCCGCGGGCCGAATCTGGAGCAATCAAAAACGTCGGCCATTAGCCGCCGGAGCGCCGCGGACCGGCCGTCGAACCTGCTCCAGTATCGGTGAATCCCTTACTACTAACATGGTTTCTATTAAAACGGGGAGAAAATTATATCCATGAAAAACAACAAAAATGAATTCACTCGAACTCATTTAGTGGAGAACAAATGGCCTCTATTTTTGTCGACACGTTTGAAACATTCAGTGTCTATCTAGGTATACGATTAATCAAAGGGAAGCTACATTACTCCTGAGTGCTATAGGCTACTTTTTATCTCGGAAAAAGTTTTCCACGCGGGCGGAGCCGCGCGCAAAAGCTAGTTGATGATATAATGCTTGAGCAACGGTGAGCGATACGATGCGATTTAAACAAGGTTGGGGTTCATGACTGCCTCGGTGGCCTAGTTGTATTAAGGTACGGTTGCAATGCTGAGGTCTCGGGTTCGACCCCCGGGTCGGGAAAAGTGATATTGGGTTTTTCTACTCAGTATCACCCCGGAGTCTGGAATTTGTGCCCTATATGGCGATAGGCTGGCCCCCTATCACATCATGGGACGGAATATGCATGGCAAAAAGTGGATGTACTAGTTGCGCCTCTGCCTACCACTTCGGAAATAAAAGGCGTGAGTGTATATGTATGTATATGGGTTACATATTACACTCAGAAAAGTTGTGCGAGTTTCTTAAATCTACAACATATCTGTAACTTGTACTTCGATAGAAACATCTAGAGAATATTAATACATTTACTTACTCTTGAAACACTAGTTGACATATTTAATATATTTGGCTCAATGGAAAAGTATCCAAAGCCGTAAAATAAATTAAAAAAATAATTTAATATATTTATACCAACCCTTTCCAGCACATTTTCTCTCCAAATAAATCCCAAACATAAAGACTGAAAACTGAAAGAAAACAGAAATTTAAAGTTTCCCCCCGAAAAAGCCACGCGTGTTACCTTATAGCCGGTTGAATGGTAGATAACGACCAGAGTTCGGTTATTTATGAGTAACGAGCCTATTCACCGGCAGTGCCTCCAAATGGAGATTTATGAAACAGAAAATGTCGGATAACGTACATCTTGAGTATAATTTGTTGGAGACGGAGCGGCTCACGGCATAATCTATGACGTAGGTGCGGATTTAGCAGGGATGCAGCGGGCTCTCTGCCCCCCGCCCCCCTGTGCGGCTAATTACGCTATTGTGGGACACGTGCTTGCGATAAAAGTATATGTAAAACAGTTTGTGGAGGATTCGCAGAATGAGGTGTATTGAGTTGTAAATGCTGTTTTTGTGTACTGTTAGATTAATTATTGTGGTTCGTATTTTTCCTAACAACTTATATAGTTCGTCAATTAAAGTGATATGCAAACACCATTTATAAATATTAAATAACGTGTCTACAGAGACGCACTCAAATTCTGATCTTTATCTCATTGCCGCTAAAGACTGGTTAATTTTATTTAATATGCTTAAACATCACCTGCAATTCGCATACATATTAATATCCACTTGTGTACAAATGTATCAAAGGCATGTTGTCGTAAGCAAGACTCCTGTCATTATGTGTGTCAACAGGGCCGTACTCAGTCTTTACACGGTTCCAGTTGCCCCCTCAGGCGAATTAATTTACTTTGTTAGCAAACACTAAATAGAATCGTTTGTTCACACACAATTGTATGAAATCCGATGATTATTCAGTTTGCTATTCACTGTTTAATTATAATCTTTGCTTGTATGTCAGTAAAGTGGCGCATAACGTATTCAATGGATAAATAATTGAACTATTTGATTATCATTATCAGTTACGTTTTAAATAGTTCTTTTTCCGATGTTGTTGAAATTGCGTATTTTAGAACTACTATACGAAAGTAATTTACCTGCGTATAATAATACGCTTCGTTTTGTTTTGTTTGATTTTTTCACAACTAACAATACAAACCTGCGGCGAAACAGTAACAAAACTTATACCCGAAACATTTCAAAGACAATGGAAACCAATATCGGACTTGGCTCGGACAGTTAAATAAAATGTCATCCAGTTAGTGCCAACAGCGCTCCGAATATCCAAAACGTTTTAACATCGCGGCTCGATGGGGCATCGGGCGGTCTAATTTGAATAAGCCCAGATTGACAGAACAGAGAATTGGATCCAGCCAAAAAACCATTATTTACTTAGTATACAACTTGAAATGAATTCTGTTTCGACGGCTGTTATCATTTGCTATCGAACTCGGAGTACGTGTATTTTTAAGTGATTAGTTTGATGTTTTACTGGGAATGTTTTTTGTTATTGAAATTATTGATTGTAAAGCCTTTCAAAAATATTTTTCTATTTATCTGGACTCACGCACACATGTATATTGCATAGGTACATTGTTCACTGACATCTTATCTTACTAATATTATTAATGCGAAAGTTTGTGAAAATGTTTGGATGTTTGTTAGAAGTAAACGCAGAAACACCTGAACGGATTTGTATGAAATTTGGCGAAAAAAAATATAACAATAAAAGACCTACGCTGAGTTTCTTGGTGCTTCTTCTCAGGTCAGTGGGCTTTTCCGAAGCACTGGTAGAATCTTTAGATGATAATAATTAATAACATTGTAAAAATGACGTGTTAAGTGCCCTTAGGGGCCTAATTACTTAATAAATGATTTGAATTTGCACACAGATAAACCATATCCTGGATTAACACATAGGCTACTTTTTGTCTCGGATAATTTGCTCCCATGGAGAATAATGGGATTTTTTTAAATAACCGACGCTGGCGTCGTGCAGGTGACGTTATACATCGCTACAGTGTTTCAGGGACTTTTGTGGCGGGAAGGGATTTCACGCGGGCGAAGCCACGGACAACACCTAGTACATTATAATTTCCATCGAGAAAGGTTGCATCCTTCGATGAACACCAGAATTATTTCAACCTGTTCTACAACATATACACTGGTTGAACTTGAGACCTGACAAGCGGAACGACTCTGGTAAGTTTGTCACGATATTATGAACGGTGGTATACATTTGCGAACATTATGAAATGAAATGAAATGAAATGAAATCATTTATTTGAATCCATATAATGTTACACATTACTTAGATTCAGTCAATTTTTACTCTATCACCAGTTCGGAAAGCAGTTTCGACCAGAGAAGAACGGGCAAGAAACTCTAGGGTTGTTCTATTATGCACGGAGAATTGTTCTACACACAAATGTAGATAACTAAATACTTGGATGCGAATTTCGAACCGCAGTCTCGAATCATAGCAATCTCCTACAGCGCCAGAGGCGTCAAACCGTTGCTATACAGTATATGTAAATTGACCATGTAAAGACAAAATAAGATAAATGGGAAAAATGGACGGTCTCCCGGTGATTCCCGGCGACTCAAGTGTTCCCACCCTCATGCAATATAAATGACATGAAAATGCATAGAGAACCTTTCATGAATTTCAATTGAGGTATTATGCTGATGCGGTATGGAAGCGTTTTTGTATAAGTTACAATGGTCTACCGACAGTTTGTATTGGCTACAAACTTACGAAACATACTTTATGCACAGGTAATATTTTTTGATCGATTTAATAATAAAAAGAAAACTAAAGGTACCGCGCTGTATTTGTCCACTGTCACACGAAATGACGACGAGTTTGCTTTATTTTCATCGTGGTTATCATATAACTTAATGTGATATTTTGGAACTGCTTAAAATAATTAATAAAACTATAGAATTGAATGAATTTTCATGTTAATGCCGCAGATTGGCGTACTTTTTTAAACCCTATCAACACTATTCTATATTATTTATCACAAACATAAGTTATTTATTAAATTCCGACCAATGCTCAAACAATTCAGGGAACAAATCACTAGTTCAATAAAATACACAACATAAACTCCACATATACCTGAAACGTAATAATTTCACATGGGAATATCTGCTCTACAATACGTAACTCAAAATGGTGCGGGAGTCCGTAGTTTTACAATTTATTGGAATACATAGTCTTTTTGTAAGAAACTGAAAAACGTGGAAGTGGGTTACTTGATAATAAACGATCACTCATGACTACTGGCAAAATTAGAAGTATGCTGGTGACTGCATCGATCTTAGGGTCGGAGACGCGGGGCGTCGTGCGGCGCGTGTGGCGTGGAGTCTCGCGGCGCGTCGGGCGATATTTCCGTTTATAGAGAAGCGGCGCGTTCAGCGGCCCGCGTCATCGCACGCGTAAACACAAATATATGACAATTTAGTTTTAAACTAAAACTAAAAACTATGGCAATGTACCATATCGTTTATAAAAATGCGAGGCGTGGAGAGTGGCGGTGCATGCGGCGGGTACCGATACAGGCGCAGTGGCGAAGCGTGCGACGCCAAGGGCGCCGCCGCGGGTGTCACTAGATAATGGAAAATTGCCGCTGTGTGTGCTGCCGCGTGGAACGTGTCGCACGATGTTTTAATTTAGTGCGTGCCGCCCCGCCCAACGCCACGTGCAATGTCCCGCGTCTCCGTCAAGGAGCCCTTAGAGTTTGTTTTCGGAAATGTCAAAGACTACGTGTGGGAGAATTGCAACAAAGGGTTCAGCGTGCAACGTAGGTTATCTGTGAAGCAGTAACACCTCCGATTAGATATATGCATTCTATGAATTAAACTGGCCGATTTGCTTTATAATTCTACATTATGACATAATAACTTTCGTCCCATCAACCGATCGTGAAACATGATGACCGCTAGGTGTTCGGTAATTATAATTGAATGTTCATTGCATCAATATAAGTGCGGATTTCACCGCTTGCTGATAAACACTATTTGTTACATAAATGTAGAAGCCGTCCAAATACAAAAGTCACACTCCAATCTAGGAGCATGTCTGTAGACATATATTTAAGTGGATGTATGGAGCAACTTAGTCATAACATACGACAAAGCTCCTTAAAATAAAATTTTAAAAAATCTAGTAGCATAGAATAGAACATGGAAGTGTAGTGAAGTTAGTAGTGGCTTTTGTATTTGGTCGGCTAATACATTTATGTGACAAATAGCGTTTATAAGCAAGGGGTGAAATCGGACCTTATTATTGTTGTACTGTGTTAAATTAATGATTTACTATAATTTCAACTCATTTAACAAATAAACCCAACGGTATTAGATCACAATAAAGTAAGAAATATTAATGTTTAAAGTCATTCAATACTGCAACACGATAAGACACACATGGGGTAAAAATCATTTTTATTTATTTATTTATAACATTACTGTTTGTGAATCGGTAAACGTACGATGTACAGTCAGAAAAGTGCATGCTCGACCACCTTAAGTTTCTAAATAAGTCGTTTGCGCGTCGTCTGTCAACAACATGCAACTTACAACTAAAGTATAGACAATAAGAGTTGTCTGCTGTTTCCTTTGTGAATTGCTGAAACGATCGCACCTGCTTGTTAAAACATAAAAAATGGGCATTTTATCTAGAGAAAGTGTACTAGCACCAAATTGGGTAATTGTACCTACATTTCTTGCTCGATTGTGGACAATTCCACCTAGTGTTTAACTAAAATGCTTATATTTACATAAAAATAATTAAAAAACATTGCACGTAACTAAACATTGGATATAAGAGAAACCTATTTACATATTCGCAATCGAACGCTATTTTACATAAAAGTTAGCTTTATTGCAAAAAGGTTATTTCATGGAAACACCGATATCATCTGACACGGAATTAAACCGATATTCGTCCAATAAGAATTACAGATAGCTATAACGCCGAGCAATTAAGGAAATCAAATAAAATTCAATAGGGAACATTTGTTGAAAATTACTAAACCCTAAGCCGAAAGGGCCCAATTTGCATTTTATTAGCATGAGAACGGAATAAAAATGTGTTTATTCTGGGATGAAAGCGAGATGGCCGGGCCATAAAGAGATCGAGTGCCAATACCAATAAAAGTGGTACGTTATGTTCCGAGCACATTTGTTCACTTAAATTGGATATTAATTACCATCGGGCCGTGTTTTCTGACGGATAGCCTTTGTATAATTGCGTTATTACAATATCGTGATGTATCGTTTTTGATCAGAGTAACTAAAAATTATACGCATTACCAAGGTTGAAATAGTTACAAACATACAGTACAATAACTGGGCCATCTTTGGGGTGATATTTCGACTTTTTGTGGAGACGTCGATATCCCGAAGACACATAATAATATTTTTGAATAAAGATGACGCATGTGGAACGATACCTCTTCGTCTCAATTCAAGACCCAAAACTTGCAATCATCCGGCGAATATCGACGTAAATGAACATTACCTGACTAAATACTGTACAATTACAAGCTGATTTAACACCGAAGCCCTTGACTCCCGTCGTATTTCGTAAACATAAATAACTCATTCGGAACAATAGCCGTAAATAAACACCGAAAGCGGTTTTGTAATTAAGGCTATGTAAAAGTTAATTAAATCGTCTGTTCCGTAATGTTAACAGAAGTGGTATGAGCGTCTGTAGTCGGTGGAAAAATGTTGTAATTAAAGGAGCAGTAATATACCACGAATGTTGTAATCTTCTCCGTGACTGGCGCGCTAATCTCGTTCTGCGAGACGGTGCTTCCTTCCTTATTATCGTGATTTTATTTGACAGTTAAACTGGCACACTACCTTTTTAAAAGAGGTAATTTTTTCCTTAAAATATTACACATTTATTATAGTGGTTCCCAAGTTAATTAGCCCGCTACTCAATGAACAAAAAATTCCAAATTCTGGACCTACCTCATGTGTGTCATGAAGTCATTTTTAATACTTGATAAGGTACATAGCAAAATACATCGACCGGTCGGACTAGCTGGACGGCAGTTAATGGACCTGATAAAAACCTAAAATTCTCATTGAAACAGCACGTCTTGTATACCATGTACATAGTATTTTAGGTTTTTATCAGATCCATTAGCTGCCGTCCAGCTAGTCCGACCGGTCGATGTATTTTGCTATTTTTAACCCCCGACGAAAAAGAGGGGTGTTATAAGTTTAGGGTGTGTATCTGTGAGTCTGTGTATCTGTGTATCTGTATTTCTGTCTGTGGCATCGTAGCTCGCAAACGAATGGACCGATTTTGACGCGGTTTTTTTGTTCGAAAGCTGATGTGATCGAGATGGTTCCTAGCTATAATTTATGAAGATCTGTTCAGGCGTTTGAAGATTATCAGCTCATTTCCAACTTTCCAGGGAGATGAAAATACTTCTTTAGCGGTACCCCGACGCGAGGACTCTTGAGTCAAAATATTACTACGTACTTAAACGACAAAGACACTTTTATTATTTTACTTTTTCTATTGTGGGTTACGACTCATAGTGCGGAAATGCTTTATTAGAGGATTCAGTAGCTATAAACGTTTCATAAATGCAATTCTTATGAATCAAGCCAAAGAAAAAATAAATGGCGACTGCATCTAACAAAACTATGCCAAGAGTATACTTAAGACCGGCACTCACTGACAGCACACGACACGATATGCGAAGAGCCGGAGAAGCAGTGTCTGCGATCGTATTTGATACATTTTAATTTTAAATGTTTGATATATTTGCTCCCACTACAGTATCAGCGAAATTGGAATTCTGCGTAATCTATCTTTTAGTAGTAACTGACAACGTTCAAATGTATCGGTACGTACGATCGAAAACTGATGACTAGCTTCTAGAAACATGAAAGTTACTGTGATATCATTAAACTGCTTTGGACATACGATCAGTATCATTATAACATTTGAATAAAAAAAAGAACGGGTTGCACTCCGGGAGTGCTGGCAGAAGTGAAAACTTGAACATTAACGTTGTGCATTTTTGAATATTTTGGAATGGTTAGTGAATAGAAGCGTGGGGTGCTTATTAAGATATTATCAAAATGATATATAATACTTCTACTCATATTATCTGTCAATAAAATATTTATAACTATTGTCACCACGCTTTTTTTTACAATAAAATATTTTTTTTTCTTATTTACACTATTCTTAATTCAAAGGACATGTCCAAAAACGGGCCTCAAATTTGAAACAAGACAACTTATATATATTTGGATAGAACTCCTGAAAACTAACCTTTTGCAATAAATCGTTTAATTTTAAAGACCTCCGATTTTGAGATTTATGTAATTTTGTTTGGCTTGAAAACTACACTTAATATGAAAGTTTTCAAAAAAGTTGGTTATGAATGGAGGGGTCTAAAAATATTTTTTTAATGGATCTAAGTTCCATATTTTGCCCTTTTAATATCCCTAAAGTTTGAGCCTTGTTAGATTTTGAGGCCCAGCACTCATACAAAAAGCGGACATCTCCTTTATTTTCTATTTTTTACTTGGATTTTCTATAAAGCGTGTTTTTATTTGTTTTAAACTATTATTATTTTTTTATTTTTTTAGTTCTGTTCTACTATTGTCCAACAGATGTCACTAAATAAACGAAAGCGCCATCTTGTGTCAAGTAGGATTTTTTTACGCATAAGAGGAGCCAGTTTAGTTGTAATTCTACTATGGTCCAACAGATGTCACTAAAAATAAGAAATATATAAATTGTCAAAAATCTCATTTTGCAAATTGAATAATGGCATAATCTTATCAAATTAGTGTATTGTTATCGATCCTCGACAAACCTACAAAGTTTGAATAAAATCTGACCGTTTAAAGTGGGTCAAAATCGCGCCCAAAGGCGTCGGTTACTATATAAACATACATACAAGTGAAGCTAATATAAAGCGTGTAAAAAGAAACAAATAATTACCTACAAATTTTGATTGACTATACACAAATTCGACCTTACGCCTGCCACATAAAGTAGATTTTTAAACGCGAGAAACGCACGTTTAGTCTGGTTTTTGATAAATGTCAGAAATTCAATGTTCATCACAACCAAAGTAGAATAAATCAAAATTTGAAAAAAGAATTTTACGTTCTTTTGTACTCGTGCCGTGCCAACGCTGCGGAAATAGCTTCTACGCAATGTACTTAAGGTTCATATAAGTAAGAGATGGTTTTAATGACGTTAATAACTAAAAATGCACTCTTTTCAAGAATTACAGCTTCCACGCATTGTATTTAAGATTTATATTAGTAAGGGAAGGTAAAACCTCCGACGCATATTCGATCAGGGTCACGTGATCCTGACGCGAGTTTAACATTTTTATACCCATACCAAAAGTGCTCAACGCCGCTAAAGAAGCTTTCACTTCAATAAAATAAAACAGTTCTGCTATAGGTACTGCTCTATACTTCCACTTCATTGAGCACGTCACTTGCTACTATGAGGTTTTACTATATTCTCAATTCAAAACGATTGTCCTTGATATTGCATCAGTAAATAATATCTTGCGTTAAAAGGGTCCTTTTATTGGTACCCTTTCGTTTTATGCGACGATTATGTCATTTTTATGATCGCTCCAATGCTATTTACGTATTTTTATTGACAAACAAACTGAATTACTTATATAAAATCCAAATTGTTATAGATACAGTAAAAGTTTTATTGCATGAGTATTGGAATATGGGAGTTTTTTAAGTGGAAGACCACTTAATTTAAATGGCAAAGTCGAGTTTTCTGTCTTGTTTGATGTAAAAGGGAAAGAAGCCTTTGCCACGCTTTTTTGAAGTGGTTCGTGCCGGTGCCGTACTGCTTACTAATGTTAAATTATTTCTTGTTGGTAAGCATTACACTGTGCTAATATTTATTCTTGTATTTGAAATTTTCTTCCTTGTTTATATCAACAAAATAACAAATACAACAAATTTATGCCAAGGACATGTCGACAAAACTGCCTCGGTGGCGTAGTTGTATTACGATATGACTGCAATGCTGAGGTCTTGGGTTCGATTCCCGGGTCGGGCAGTGATATTGGGTTTTTTAAATTCAGTGTCAGCCCGGAGTCTGGAATTTGTGCCCGATATGGCGATAGGCTCGCCCCCTATCGCATCATGGGACGGAATAACGGCGAAAAGTGGGTGCACTAGTTGCGCCTCTGCCTACCCCTTCGGGGATTAAAGGCGTGAGTGTATATGTATGTATGTATACATGTCGACAAAATTTTCTCTTTATGGCCCTAAACGCAATTCACACATATTTATTAAGGCTTTTAAGCCTTTCCCGCTACAAAAGAAGTCCCTAAAACACAGAACGACGAAAGCGCCATTTACTTAAAGAATCAGAATAAAAATATCATTTTTTTCCCATGGGAGCAAATTACCGAGGTAAAAAGTCCAAGTAATCCATGGCATGATCTACCCGTGTGCCAAATTTCATCCAAATCCGTTTAGTTGTTTCTGCGTTTACTCCTAACAAACATCCAAACTATTTCACAAACTTTCGTCATCATCATCATCAGCCCTGTATTATATATTGCCCACTGCTAAGCACAGGCCTCCTCTACTACTGAGAGGGGTTAGGCCTTAGTCCACCACGCTGGCCTAGTGCGGGTTGGCAGACTTCACATACCCTCGAGATTCTTATGGAGAATTCTCAGGTATGTAGGTTTCCTCACGATGTTTTCCTTCACCGTTAAAGCGAACGATAATTGATAAACAATACACACGTAACTTCGAAAATTCAGAGGTGTGTGCCTTGGGTTTTTTGAACCTGCGGACATTGTCTCGGCAGACCGTTCCATTCCCAACTTGGCTATCGTCGCTTTCACATTTATAATATTAGTAAGATAAGATGACGTTCATTTGGCTTGGATCAGTAAAGGTGGAATTATAAGTAAACAAAAATATGTAAAGGCTTAAGAACTTGTGTCATTTGACTCACAAAAGAACGATGAATCATCTTTAGAAAACATAATTTGTTTGTTCGGTGCATTACAGTAAATATTTGTGTCAAGCCTAAAATAATTTGCAAGCCTACAACACAATATCCATCAATAGCAATAATATAGAGACATTGTAGAGCCATAAATAAAATATAGTAACAATTTTACATACGTACAATCACCCAATTTGGTGCCAGTAAACTCTCTTTTTTTTATTGCACTATGGGCAGACGAGTTGATGGTAAGCGGCCACCGCTGCTCATGGACTCGGCGATGCCAGGGACACAGACAAGCCGCTGCCTACCGTAGGGCAAAATAAAACGATCATATTTCATATTTTACGAAGCAGTTGCGATGGTTTTTGTTAATTTGTGCTATAGGTAATTAATTAACATCCTTCAAGGTGGACAGACGAACTCGTAAAGGACGCAGGAGCCAGGAACCCGCTAGTTGCAGGCTATTTCTAACAGATTAGTAAGGAAATCTTTGCGTTAGGCCTATATCCAGCAGTGGACTTTCAAAGGAAAAAGAAGAAAAAGGTAATATAGAATATGACCACTACTCTTTTAGATAAATCAAAAAAAACATTTTTAAGGTTCAACGTTTCTTAGGCGCATATATTTTATGCTGTTTTTCAATTTAAACACAACTTTAAGTAATTCCATATTTCATATTCAGACAAACTTATTGTCGATAAGATCTTCACATTATTCATAAACACAATAACAGCACCTTTAAAAAAACTTATCGCATTTATTTATGGGCGATACAAGTATTCAGTATGAAATGTTGCTTTTTTAACCTTCGCAAAAGATTGAATATTAAATTAATTGTAGTATATTAAAGTTTTGAGGCTCCCTCTGTTTGAATTAAAATAGCAAAATCTTTGAAATATCTTGAAAAATAACATAAGTTCACGACTTTATCTCCAAAATATTAGGCAGAGGCACAACTGCATTCAAACTACGCCGAGTTTTTCGTTATTTGATGTGCTTATCGCGCTATTGAAAACAAATACCATTTGAGGCAATTTTGATGTGATTTCTAACCCTGACACAATTCTTGTTCTGTAATTAATGGACTTAAAAACCTTGCCCACTAGAATCTAGATAAATGAGCCTTATTGGCTCATTGGTCGATAAGTTGCTTGCGTGCCTTGTACGCAAGCAAAAATATTTCAATTGTCTCAATTCTCCGTATAGCATTGAATTTAAAAGACATCGAATTTCAACAACTAAGGAATTGTAGATATTTACTTTTCATGTCTTCAATGGCTCCAAATAGCTTTCTTTACAGTAAACTGTAATTTGTATGGACTCGTAGTTTCGGGCACGAATACCTTTCTTTGTACAGATAACTGTGTTGAAATTCGATTTTGAACATTGTTTTAAGCCTGCAGACGAGCTGTAGGCTACCAAATGATATGCAACAGGAATATGCCCCACGAGATTTCGTTTTATCAAACTAAGAAAATAAAATCTTTTAGTATTACAAGTTTGGTATGGAATTCTAAAAACTTTACGCATTTTATATAATTTACAACTTTCATATAATTTTATTTATGTAATATATATAATATGTATGTACCTATATGAGTATCATTTAGGTATGAGTTTCTTTATTTATAAACTTGATTTATTGCTATGTAGAATGTTTTAAGTTACCGTAACTTTATTAATGAATCTAGTGGAAAACCGTAATAACTAACAATAAAATAATTCAAACCCGTGAACAGAGCACGGCACCGTTGATAAAATAAAAAAATATTTTACTATGTGGTCCATTCAATCGAATCCGATGAGTAAACTAACAAAAAACTGTAGAACAATGACCGGACATTCGCTGAACTTTAAAAACACGTATCATGTTACGTAAACTATTCAATTGTACCGTCATTTAAAGACGAACGGACAGTGTATCATTGCTATTGAATCTGTATTGTATTAAAATACGGAACAATACAAAAACAATAACAATATATAAATATTTTTTATTGCATTGAATGACGAGACGAGCATGCCGTTCGCTTGATGGTAAGCGATACGACCGCCCATAAACAGTAGCAACACCATCCAGCACCTTGAGTTACAAAGTACTGTTGGGCATTCCACTGCGCTCGCCATCCTGAGACAAGATGTTAAGGCACATTATGTCCAGTAGTTACACTGGCTTTAATGTCCTTCAAACCGAAACACAACAGTGCATGCACACTGCTGCTTGGCGGTAGAAATAGACATTGCGGTGGTACCCACCCGGACGGACTCTTACATATGAGAGACCTATCACCAGTAAATTATACTGGTTCCCTTCTTCTTCCCCCACAAATATATACCTAAATGGTAAATAGACTGAGATCAGTCTGTTTACTATTTGCAGCGTCAGGTCTGGGGAGCATTAGCAGCAAATCGCGTCGCAAAGTGCATTGCGTAAACTCCTTCATCGCAATCCACACATCGCGGCCTAAATGGATTTGCTAACATCGTTCCTTCCTTCAATTTAAAATTGAAACATCAACTGTATGATACAAACACTCCTTCTTATATTATTATTATCCCAAGAGAACCTGCTTAATCTATCTTCAATCTTACAAATCCTATAGTCAATAAGGATTACTCACTGACTGTTTGACCAAGTCAGTCTAACTAGTGTCATTGGTCAGCATGTGCCAAGACGTCCTACGTCTTTACTCCGTCCATACATCACATTGGCATCGTTCGGCGCGCGGTAGGTCAACCAGACGCCCTACAACACAATTTGTCTCCTCCAGTAGAAGGAAACTCTCAGACGGTTACAAATGGCAAATTACTTCGAGTTTACTAGATACGTTCCGGGCCAGTGTTTCTAAAATTATTTCACTGAACACCTCTTTGCATATGCATTTCTCACAGGCGACGTTTTGACAGTAAGAGTAATGACTAGCGACATAAAACATTGTTATGCCCAAGGTATATATGAACTCGTGTAATTCGGAAAATATATGCAATTACATTTAACTCATTGGGATGAGCAAAGAGACACATGAATGAGCACATTTCTAATTATTTACAGATGGATAACGTTGCAATTGGACGAATAATATGTAATTATCAACATTGGTTTAATTTAGTTTGCAAATGTGTTCGAAATGCTTGGTAATACGTTGCTTTAATAATAATGGCAACATATACACAGTTGTTCCAATTTTAATTATTCATTATTCATTTAATCAGCCTTCTTATTCTCTATGACACACGTTATTTTCTCCGCTCGTAACAAGCGCATTACGTAACTCATCGCGTTTATCACTATGGAAATTGGCATACGGAATACCATTTAACGCTAATTACATGAAGTTAACGTAACGCGGGCGCGTTACGAGTTAACAGTGACATAAAGAACAAGGGGGCAGGAAGCGCATGCATGACCATAATATGACAAAGCAAAATCACCACAATCTCATCAACTAATTAGGTTCAGAAGCCATATTTACAATTCTGGAAGATCCATATAAATGAGTTTGAGAAACTGTAGTGCAGAAACGGCGCATCGGCTGCTGTTCGCCGTAATGAATGCCGCTCTGAAAGCGATATTATGCAAAGATCCATCTCAGAGACAGTGACATACGAAGTTTGTAATCTGTTTTGCGAAATTGGGGTGCAATTGTGACGATTCTATCATAATGTTTGTTATATGTGTTTAACAGCTTGTGTCCTTTGATTAGTCCTTGGACGCCCGCGGTGGACACCGGTGTCCATTTATATAAGGAAATTAGCTTATAGCTATATATAAGGGGGCGTTGACGGGTTCATTATATACCTAGATAGAGTGTCGCGCTGCAATGAAACTAAAACAAACAGGCCAACTTTTCTTAAGCTAGTATGCATGACAGCTGTGCCATACGCTATCGCTGCATCATGCCGCGTATCCTTGTCTGTGCGCATAATGATACCAATTATTACATGGTTTCTATTAAAACGAGGAGAAGATTATATATATAAAAAGAACAAAAAATAAATCACTCGAACTCATTTAGCGGGGAACAGTTCACCTCTATTTTTTTCGACGCGTTTGAAACGTTCAGTGTCTATCTAGGTATATAATTTACCAAAGCTTGTGACATATAACTAATACTTTGTTGTTCAAGACTACCGTAAATATACCCGTTTGAAAATTAATACACAAAAGCATTAAAAGCCTCTTACACAACTTCTAAGTCAATGCTACTCGTCCCTTAAATTAAGCCAACCAAATACAAAATTCAGACTCTAATCTATGCTCACAAATAAATAAAATGAGAACTATCTACATTAGATGTTTAATACAATAACTGTCAAATAAAATTTGCTTGAAACTTAGAAACAGGCCCTTAAACTTATCAGATGAATGATAGGAAGACTGCCTTGGTGGCGTGGTGGTATTACGATAAGTGATATTGCTTTTTTCTAATCAGCATCAGCCCGAAGTCTGGAATTTGTGCCCGATATGGCGATAGGCTCGCCACCTATCACATCATAAGACGGAATACGCACGGCGAAAAGTGAGCGCAGTATTTGCGCCTCTACCTACCCCTTCGGGGATAAAAGGCGTGAGTATGTGCATGGCGTGAGTATAAGTATGTGTGTATGTGATAGAAGAGTCTACAAATATCCTAGTAATTAATATTAACCCTAAATTCATAAATTAAACCAACCATAATAATATTATAAGAAAAATTATACGAACTTCTAGGTAGTTGAAAAGTAAAAATCAGAGAGCGATAAGAGTTTTCAAGATGTCCCGCCGCGACAGCCTGGGGATTATCTTAAGGAGTGAAATTGCCGTTAATAAAAGCTAGTGAAAAGGAGGTGTAAAGAATGCACTAAAACTTATGTTGACAATTAATCCTCCGGTGCTTTTAAAATGTCTTTTAAAATAGCAAACCGCTCGAGATTTTAATATTATAAAAGAGTGTCGAGGGGCTACATTATCTGAACCTTAATACTGTTTTAAAATTCTGAATGAAATATCACTTGGAACATTGTCTTAAAATACTCAGTTTTTTTTTTATATTCTTAATCACATGTCCAATCGTTTTTAATACAGCCACATATAGGTACTCCATAATATATACTTCCATTTAACTACTGATTTAAGTACTTGCCGAGTACAGACGTATACTTAGTTTATTCGGGTGTATTAGTTACTGATAATTCATAATTCATAGTTCATATTCATCAAATTATTCACCAACATTCATTAGGCATAAGGGTTAAATACAAAACATGATGAATCGGATATTAAAGGTCAAAGCGACCTATGACTATCAAAGTATGTATATATCCAGTTTTCCAAAGATGAGCGTATGAGGCCAGCCGTGAACAAATTCATTCCCGACCTTTGAGCCAAAGTTAATTAGCCATAACGTGTAAATTGAAACGAAGGTAATCCGGAGTATGTGAATTAACGTTGTAAGGATGAAAGTGCTGCCAATTTGTGAGTTAAGAGCGGCGATGATTAGCAAGAATGTAGTATAATGAAAACTGGATGAAACATGGCAGAAAAGAATGAAATCTGTTTTGAGATTGTTTGATTTGTTACTGAAGTTGGAACTACAAAAAAGGTAACGTACATACCTACACATCTGCCTCTGGTCTATGATTGACCTGATCGACATTAATGTTACAATTATACTTACTCGGACAGTTTCTGAGAAAACTTCAACTTAGGTACAATAAAATTAATCACAGGAAGAGGAAAAATTATATCTATCCAAAGCAGAATATAAAACTATAAATAAGGACTATGACTTGCGGAAGCAAATATAAATGAACTGTGTTCCAGGGTCACCCATGTATTCTCAGTAAGACAGGTCGCCATACTTCTGGCGACCGCATCACTACGTCTTTTGCATTATATTTAGGCTACACTACCTTCAATCCAATGCACCCCACAGGAACACTCTTTAAACACCCAAAACACGTAAACTACAAATGCCATATCCATAAATACAGAATTGGACGTAAGTAATATTGTTGGGTTGGGAAGCGATCCAGTGACCCGATGACCGACGGCACGGCATCACAAAAGAGTCACGTAGGAATCTGGCCCGGGCCACACATGACCTGTTCTTTATATCGAGTTTCAGGGCTGTTGCGTCGACCGATACTTTTGTATGCATTCGTAAAGGTTTTTTGCCAAGACACCGTTTTGACTAGTGGTAGGTCTCTCATATGTGAGAGTCCGTCTGGGTGGGTACCACCGCAATGTCTATTTCTACCGCCAAGCAGCAGTGTGCATGCACTTTTGTGTTTCGGTTTGAAGGATATTGTAGCCAGTATAACTACTGGACATAATGAGACTTAACATCTTATGTCTCAGGATGACGAGCGCAGTGGAATGCCACACGGTTCTTTGTAAGTCAAGGTGCTGGATGGTGTTGCTACTATTTATGGGTGGTCGTATCACTTACTATCAGGCGAACGGCATGCTCGTCTCGTCATTCTATGCAATAAAAAAAAACCTATGGTAACTGACCAATTTATTCAAAAATATTCATAGAACGTCCGTCTGGAAAGATACTACTGAATTGCATATTTTCTGTCTCCGAGCATCCAGCATTGCATCGGTGCGCAAAATATAAAGGTGTGTCCTTCATATGTGTGTCAATGATTAGTGATCATAATATGACTAAAGGCCAGTTTGACCAGTTCCTGATAAATATCCAGATAACTATCTGGCATATAACGGTATCTAACAAATAAATCTGACAGATTACTAGTGATTTTTCTGCCAGATATTTCTATTCGAGCCCTGTGAAACCGAAAGTTGTAGTTTATATGGCGGATAAGTTCCGAATAGGCTATCAGAGACTTTATCAGCGTGTGGTGAAATCGGCCCTTAACGTGTGATGACTGATCACAGGTTGTCAAACGCAGTGTAGTATCATGTTTTAACTCAACGTAGTGTTGGTTCCTCTTTATGACCAGTCGCAGTGCTTACAATTAGGTGAATTGCTTGCACATTTTGTCATTTACATGTTTAAAAATACTTAGGACCGATTTCACTACATACTAATAAACTCCCTGATAGTCCATTCGGAACTTAATATCTGACAGAAAAAGTCGCTAGTAAGGTATCAGACTTATTTGTTAGATAGCGTAGCGTACGTCATATAGTTATGTGGAACTTTATCAGAAACCAGTAATACTGGCCATGAAATTGTTTTTTTTTTATTGTATTGAATGACGAGACCACCTTAGTCCACCACGCTGGCCTAGTACGGGTAGGCAGACTTCACATACCTTCGAAATTCCTTCGATAAAAAAATATTAAAATTTAACATTAATGTAAAGTAACAGTGACAACCCTATCTTGTTTACGCTTTACCCATTCTAAATAAAGATGTAGAAATGTGATAGATCTGGAGTATTGTACGAAATTGTTTAAGGAATCAGTCGACCGATTTCAGTTTTGTCCTATCGTTGCAGGGGCGCTAGAATCCAATTATTGTTTTCCGAAATTAACTGTATCATTTTGTCTTCGAAATTATTATAAAATAATTTTAAAACTGTCGTCTTGTGCGGGTGCTGCCATTAGAATATGATAAAATGCCCAGTGTCCTGGAAAAGCAAGGATTAAGGAAAACTATATTATAACTAACATTTCATGTATTTTTATGATGCATCCTTTTAATTGTACTGGTATACTACGGGTCTGGGTACGTACCATCGCAATGTCTATTACTACCGCGAAACATCAGTGTACATGCACTGTTGTATTCCGGTTTGAAGGACATTGTAGCCAGCATAATTACAGGTCACATCTAATGTCTCAAAGTGAACGAGCACAGTGGAGTGCCACGCAGAACTTTGTACTCAAAAGTTCTGGATGGTGATGCTACTGTTTATGGGCGGTCATATCGCTTACCATCAGGCGAGCGGCAAGCTCGTCTCGTCATTCAGTAGGTAGCAATAAAAAAACACACACAAATACAGACTTAGTCCTATATTAACACGAAAATGTTACACCCGAAAAGTACAAAGTGGGATTGTTTTCCCACCAAGACTTTCACCCGGACGAAGCCGCGATCAAAAGCGATGCAAAACCTTTCTAGAAATTAATTCTAGTAATCTCCATTTGTCAAACCTACGTACGTATGCTTAATTCATAAAGTAAACACAAACAGGTCAAAATTCCGAGCAGGCTACAATGCCGACCTGTTAAACAATGTTTGTATTTTGACGTTTCCATGCTTCGCCGGGGGCAGTGGCTTAATATATGCGCTCGTACGTTGGCAAGGTTAATTTACAGTATTATTTTTCACCTTAGTGTCCTGAGTGTGGGTGAAATTGTCCGAAGTGCAGGGGACGGGAACATACCACACTTCCTCCGAATTCCATGCAATGCAATGCAATCAGCCCTGTATTACATACTGCCCACTTCTGAGCACGGGCCTCCTCTACTACTGAGAGGGATTAGGCTTTAGTCCACCACGCTGGCCTAGTGCGGGTTGGCAGACTTCACATACCCTCGAGATTCTTATGAAGAATTCTCAGGTATGTGGGTTTCCTCACGATGTTTTCCTTCATCGTTAAAGCGAACGATAATTGATAAACAATACACACGTAACTTCGAAAAGTCAGAGATGTGTGCCTTGTGTTTTGAACCTCCGGACATTGTCGCGGCAGACCGTTCCATTCCCAACTAGGCTATCGTCCACATTCTAATTCCGAATTCCATAAAAGATTCCAATCGCGAAAATAGACCAATCAGAATAAAGTTTTTTACATGCTAATATATGATTAATGTTATCTCGGGATAGGTTCGAAGATTAAGATTAAGATCGTTTATTGAAATCGGCTATTATCACGCTGAAGTGGCAGTGGGCAGGGCACATAGTTCGAAGAAGTGACGGTAGATGGGGCAAAAAAGTTCACGAGTGGAGGCCACGTACTGGCAAACGCAGCGTCGGCCGTCCACCTGCAAGGTGGACAGACGACTTAATAAAGGTAGCAGCAGGAACACACTGGATGCAGGCCGCTTTTGACAGGTCCGTCTGGAAATCTTTAGGGGAGGCCTGTATTCAGCAGTGGACGTCATGTTGCTGAAGATGATGATGATGATGATAATGATTAGTGGTCTCCTGGGCTTGGGATTAAACGCACCTGGAGCCCTATTCCACCACGTCTAAATAAGTGTTACTCGTGAAATCATACTTGTTATTAATATTATAGGGGAATAACAAAGTGAAGAAATTTTAAAAGGTTTGTTAGAAGTAAAGCAGAAATCTCTGAATGGGTATGGAATTTGGATAAAGCATTCCCAAGGACCATGCCCTGAAACATTTATTCCGAAAATTAGACTAGTCTTACTATACCTTACTAATATTATAAATGAGAAAGTTTGTGTAAAGGTCTGAATGGCGCTGGCGTCATATGGTGTTTTAGGGACTTTTGTAGCGGAAAAGGCTTTTCACGCGGGTGAAGCCGCGAGCAACACCTAATTACGAATAAATACTTTAATAATCGTATTTATTTTTATCCGACTCTCGTACCGACCAAATATACTCCATCCAAGGAAATAAATTTCTAAGAAAAAATGATATTCTCCGTCAGGAAAAAAATTGCCTAACATTTTACTTAGCACATCAATATTAAGTGAATACCGAAACTAGCGCTCGCAAACATTATTACGATGATATTAATTTCTCAGAATACTCCACTAATCCGATCAGTAACATTATCACATCATGGGAAGGAATCCGCACGGCAAAAGGTGGGTGCACCAGTTGCGCCTCTGCCTATCCCTCCGGGGATAAAAGGCGTGAGTGTGTTTATTTATATAACCAAAAAATAATGATTATAATATAAATCTCACAGATACGACTCCGATTTATCATTCAAACAAACATCAAACTCGTGTGGTTTAAAAACGCCCAATTAACCTTTAACTGCTGATATATCAGTGACCTTTATAAATACGCTTTGTATGTTACAACCAATATTACTGGAGCCTCCGACCGCAACGGCCCATCAATAATGTCGTTCGCGATCTAACCCCTCTGTCCATCTGCGTGCCATTTGTATCCGTCACGTCTATCTAACTATGCAAGTATTATATACCATTGGAAAACCACCCGTATTACGATCCAATAGAACCGTCTCCAAAGCCTTTAATAACCTTGTTATGTTACATACGATCGTAATTCTACCGCGGTGACAAAACAATCATTAATTAGATGAGACATTTCGCAAATCATTGCCGTGCCGACCCTAAAATGACTGGCGATTGTTTTGTGCCATCACATAATAGTCGAGACATTTCATCTTTTCCATTCGTGAATAAAATGGAACGCCGCTATGAAAGTTATTTGAGACGGTCCATGACATCCGATACAATAGTATTGGACGTTTTATGATCGCAGGAAAACCTAAGCTTTACCGATTCAGAAAAATCTTTGCCTTTTATGCGCGTAGAGGATAGCGATTATAAATCCAAATGAAATTGATACGAATGAATGTAGACGGTTTTAATGCTGTTCACAATTTCATTTTTAACTTTAATACCGGTTTTTTATATTTGTTTAATGTTCATACTATGTATACATAACACCTATTCATATGATGTATTTCGAAAATCTGTTAAAGTAGGAAATAAATGTGTAGTACATTGTTATAATAAGTAAATCTCATTACTTAAATATACTATAAACGGTTCAATATTCTCCATTATAGTCTAATTGCCTAATAATTATTGTAACATGCCAAAAATACCCATCGCTATATAAAGCCTTTATCTATATTAATCTTGATAGTTCACAAAGCAGTCATGCTATGTAATATGAACCTTTATAACTAGTTGATTTATTACCTTTTTTGCGTGCATAGTTCCCAGGTATTACGAATTCAGCCATTAATCTTACATAACTGTGTTGCTGAAGTACGTAGACCGAAAAATAATTCGTTTTCGGGCTAACATTACATACAACTATGGTATTCGTTCTTTATCTTTAAGTGTGGCAATGGTAAATTCATTTACTTTTTAATGGTTTATTGCAGTAGATCCCGCCATGGTGTCTCGTACCGTTAAGGCACAAATTCCAAAGTTATCCAGTTTACATCGACTATGATATAAATACATAGCATCACGCCTTTTTCCCTTTTCAGGGATAGGCAGAGGTTTATCACACTCATATTTCGCCAGCTATGCTAAGTCCCATGTAATAGGGGCGGGTCTATTGCCATTTATTGGGCACATTTACTGGTGGTAGGTCTCTCATATGTAAGAGACCGTCTGGGTGGGTACCACCGCAATGTCTATTTCTACCGCCAAGCAGCAGTGTGCATGCATTGTTGTGTTTCGGTTTGAAGGACATTGTAGCCAGTATAACTACAGGACATAGTGAGACTTAACATCTTATGTCTCAGGATGACGAGCGCAGTGGAATGCCACACAGTACTTTGTAACTCAAGGTGCTGGATGATGTTGCTACTGTTTATGGGTGGTCGTATCGCTTACCATCTGGCGAACGGCATGCTCGGCTCGTCATTCAATGCCATAAAAAAAAATAAAATAAAAAAAAAAAAAAAAAAAAAAAAAAAAAACAGGCTCCGGGCTGATACTTAGTAGGAAAACCCAATATCAATTTGCCCGAACCGGGAATCGAACTCGAGACCTCAGCATTGCAGTTGTGCCGTAATACAACTACGCCACCGAGGCAGTCGCCACTCCATCTACTATGACAGGCCGACGTAATTCTGACCACCGTCGAGAGAAGCCACCGTTTTTTTATTATAATCGCCTACACTGGATTTCATGGTAATTAGAGAATCATGAAGACAGTTTTGCGTGCTAAGATAAAATTTCATCGATAAACGAATTTAAAACAATTTTTGTTGAAAACAATAAATTGATAATATAATAATTTTATAGCTTATTAAAAAAGCGGTTATAGCCTAGTTGGGAGTGGAACGGACTGCATAGACGAATGTCCGCAGGTTCAAAACCCAAGGGCACGCACCTCTAACTTGTCTAAAAAACGTTATGTGTGTATTCTTTGTGAATTATAGCTCGCTTTAACGCTGAAGGAAAACATCGTGAGGAAACCTGCATATCTTAGAGTTTTCTATAAGAATTTAGAAGGTATGTGAAGTCTGCCAACGCGACTAAAGCCTAAAAAACCTCTCAGTTGTAGAGGAGGTCCGTGCTCAGCAGTGGGCAGTATATAATATAGGTAATAATAATATAGTGGTAGGTATGATATGGTATAATAATTTTAGCAATACTGTTCGTGCTATTATAAACACAAGTAAACATGTAATGAAATCAATGAATAGCGTTCGATACGTGTAGAGAAATCCTCGAAAGCTGCAAGTAGTAGTCGCGGGGAAGCCGAAGCCCTTGTAAACCGGAAATTAAAGCTTCACTATGTGCAATACTGGTGTAGATACATGCAACGTGTATATTGTCTTTAATTCTAAAGTATTTTAACATACACTATTGGATTGCTAGTTTTTTTATACTATTGGTAGGTCTCCCGTATGTGAGGGGCCGTCTGGATAGGTATCACCGTAATGTCTATTTCTACCGCCAATCAGCAGTGTGTTTGCACTGTTGTGTTCCGGTTTGAAGGACATTGTAGCCAATGTAAATACTGGGCATTATGAGACTTAACATCTAATGTCTCAGGGTGACGAGCGCAGTGAAGTGCCATGCAGTAGTTTGTAATTAAAAGTTCTGTATGGTGTTAGTACTGTTTACGGGTACTCCCATCGCTTACCCTCAGGGAAGCGGTATGTTCGTCATTCAAAGCAATAAAAAAAATTATATTAGTATGTAACGCTAGCAGGAAGCTGTGCTTAATTTTATCTATATTGATTTCTGTGATAAAATCGGCTTATGACATAATACCTATTAGCAAAAAAAAAAAAAAAAAAATCGGTTCAGTAGTTCCTGAGATTAAATTAGATTATTGGGAAAACATTACTATCATTATAAATGCAAAAGTGTGTGAAAATATTTGGATGTTTGTAAGAAGTTAACGCAGTAACCGCCGAACGTATTTGGATGAAACTGGCAAACCGATAGACCATATCCTGGATAAACATATAGGCTCCCTTTATCCGGGTAATTTGCTCCCGTGGGAGATATATCAATTGTAAATCTGGTTTATTAAGTAAATGGCGCTAGTAATGGTTTAGAAATTATTGTCGCGGGAAAGGCTTTTCACGCGGACAAAGCCGCTAGCAACAACTATTATTATATTGTCTTCTCAACAAATAAAGCAATAAAATAAGATATTCAATTCGATAACAACAAATCACTATAGAACTCTAAAATACGAATAAATTTATGTATCTCAGGATCTATTTCTAACATTACACAACGACAAACAGACAAGTGACAAAAGTGAAACGCAAGCACTGTGCGTCGCAAGTGCCAACACGTCGAATACAGAAAAACACAATGGTTTTATTTGACAAAACTCGCGTGGTAACTCAATATCTGTCGTCGAGACTAGAATTTCCCACGGCAGAGGTGGGGAAATAAAATAAAGCCCACAATGGTTCGCGGACAACATTTTAAGACTAGGGCACATGGTAACAACCGAGGAATATTTTACGTAAGTAAAATTAATAGGCAACAATCGTGGTGGTAAACTGCGTCAAATATTATCTTACTGTTTTTACTTCTTACTTAATATTATAAATACGAAAGTTAGTGAATTTTTTTGGAAGTTTGAATGTTTGTTAGACGTATACGCAGATACAGCTGAACGGATTTGGATGAAATTTGGCACACAGATAAACCATGTTCTGGATTTTTCATCTAATTTTTAAAGTAGATGGCGCTGTTGTAGGGACTTTTGTAGCGGAAAAGGCTTTTCACGCGAGCGAAGCCGCGAACAACATCTAGCGTAATTATATGAATTTACTATACATTGGAATTTTGGAGTTAACAATTCAGACGATAGCTTAACAGAACTATGCTATCAATTATATGGAAACAGGTATGCCATTTAACTATATCTTTTAACAAAAATATACAAGATTATTTTTCCGACCCAAATATCGACCAATAGAATTGCACCATTCGACGTCACGTGGTACAACCTACATGGTATTATACTGATAACTTTTTGAATATTTTCTCTGATAGTTACTATATATTATGAAATTCTTATTTGTTGACTGTTCATTTCATCTCATGGTGCAATTCTATTGGCCGACATTTGGGACGGAAAAATAATCCCCCGAATACCACACGAGCTTCAAAATTATCTGGTATTTCCCTCAAGGTTCCCTGCAAACAAATAAAGTCGTCAAGTTTTTCAGGAAAAATCACTCGCGCTTCGCGCTCGTGATTTTTTAACCTGAAAACTCCTTCATTTGTTTGCAACGAACCTATCGGAAAATACCCGATAATTTTGAAGCTCTTGTGGTATTATAAGTGAAAATTCTCTTTTTAAACCATAAATTGATATTTCATAGCCATATAATTGAACCCCAAAATACCAACACAATCATATTATAAGAAATAATTTATCGGAACCCAAATATGTGGCTTTCTATCTTAATCCGTCTAACAATGAACAAACAACAACTGTCAGACATAAGTGCCACACGCGTGGAATTTTCAATTCATTGCTCATAAAATGTGCGGGTAAATAAAAAAATGTATTACGACAATGCGGTTGTAAAATTTCCCTGATGTGTATTCATCTCTTATGTTCTGTTACAAGCACTTCGTCGACTCTACATATCTCTATACCTATGTTTGCACCACGACACCAATATTGCTGAATTGACGAAATATTTCTATCAAATTTCACATACAATCTAAAATTTTGTCGACGAACCGAATTTTTGTATTATCTGCGTCTCTATGAAAACAGTGAATAGATTTCGTTTCGTATTTCCGATTCTTAATAACCCGGATAAAAGATGGTGAACAATCCTATTTAAGTATATATCAAAGAGCTATTTATGAATATAGGGAATGTATAAACACATGTCTGAAGAAATTTCCTCGAGCGATAAGACCGCCAATTGTACCACATCTCTAACTTTATTATGCTTAATATCTTTGATTAATTATATACCTAGATAGACACTGAACGTCTCAAATGCGTCGAAAAAAATAGAGGCCAACTGTTGCCCGCTAAATGAGTTCGAGTGAATTAGTTTTTGTTGTTTTTCATTGATATAATTATCTCCCCGTTTTAATAGAAACCATGTAATAACTGGTATCATTATGCACGCATACAAGGATACGCAGAATGATGCAGCGATAGCCTATGACACAGCTGTCACGCATACTACCTTAAGAAAAGTTGGCCTATTTGTTTTAGTTTCATTGTAGCGCGTCACTCTATCTAGGTATATAATTAATCAAAGCTTAATACGATATCTTTTGGTGTACAATAATGTAAATAAATAAACGTCCATATTAATTACTTAAACCCTGACAGAAAAAGAGGAATGTTAGAGGATAACAATAATTATAATGATTCTACCAACATAACATTAAAAATATATATAATAAATTTGTCGATCGAAATTACCATTTTTAGAATGGAAAGTCTAAGCCTAAGTAGCAGTGTTATTAGTTTTAATTCATGTTACTAGCAAAGATTCAAACAGCGCCCTTATTCTCTATGACACACGTTATTTTCATGGCTCATAACAAGCGCGTAACGTAACTCATCGCGTTTATCACTATGGAAATCGGTATATAGAATACCATTTAACGCTAATTAAACGAAGTAAACGTGACGCGGCCGCGTTACGAGCTAACACTGTCATAGAGAATAAGGGGGCTGATTGTAATAACAACACGTGTATTTTACCCCATACCGCGTTATACGCTGTACACGTATATTTTACAGCCTGCCCACGTGCTGTCAGCAATACGATGCTAGGGTAGGCCATCGTCCGGATTTCCCGGATTTATTCTAGTTTATTGTAGTGTTTCAAAAAGTGTCCGTTGAATTGCGAATTCTATTTAATCAAACAAACGAATATTGATAAACATTTATACGTTGATGTATTAAATAATACATCAATGCATTTATACACGATAAAGCTAAGCTGTTAAAATATAGCTTTAATTTTTTACAACTAACTACTATTTGCTACGATTTCTTTTTTTAAACCAATAACTTTTCTGGTGTGTAGGCTCCTTTCTAATTTAAAAAGTTTTTTTTTTATTTTAATCTGAATCATATTTTTTTTTTGTCATACTTTTTTAAATGCATAAGCAATTAACGTCGACATGCGTTTTGCTCAAATTAAAAAAATCCGTTTCCGGTAAGCCGGAATTAATAAATGAATCTTATATTCTTATTCTTATTCTTATTCTATGCGACGATAGCCAAGTTGGGAATGGAACGGTCTGCCGAGACAATGTCCGCAGGTTCAAAACCCAAGGCACACACCTCTGAATTTTCGAAGTTACGTGTGTATTGTTTATCAATTATCGTTCGCTTTAACGGTGAAGGAAAACATCGTGAGGAAACCTACATACCTGAGAATTCTCCATAAGAATCTCGAGGGTATGTGAAGTCTGCCAACCCGCACTAGGCCAGCGTGGTGGACTAAGGCCTAACCCCTCTCAGTAGTAGAGGAGGCCTGTGCTCAGCAGTGGGCAATATATAATACAGGGCTGATGATGATGATATTCTTATTTACAAATACAATATCACAATCCGGGATTTTTGAATCCGCAGTCCGACATTAGCAATATATTTCATGCCCGCAACGACTTTGAGTACATGTTTAACGTCCAAGCGAATTACCTCTAAAAACAAGCCGCTTATTAACTCGGTAGAAATTAATTATGTCGTAAACTGTAAACCCGTAAATGATAGCGACCTTTTCGGAAGCCGGTGGTTCGGCTTTATTGAACTGGTTTTATGTCTACATAGACGTGGAGTTTGCGAATTGTTCACGTGGATTTGATTTGGGTAAATAAGGAATTGAAATTTTAAGTTACTACCAATGTGAAAGCTTCGAAGTTTTGTAAGGAGTTTCATAAGTTGCTTAATGGATTTGGATGAAATTTGACACACAAACTAAGTCTTATATTGACATACCTATAGTTTACTTAAAAGGCTAGTGGAAGGTCTATTCCAGTGCTACAATTCATACTAAGAAAATCTGGGAAGAAGAGCTAAAAGGAAAAGCTAGTATGAAGTATGATACATAAACAGAGTCAATGACAATAGCAAAAATAAAAAAAATAAGGACATAAAACCGACGCGAAACTCTAGTAAGATGTATAAAAGTTTACAAAGTTAGCCAATATCCTCAACTACGACGAATAGTTATGCAGATCCGCCAAATATGCATTTAATAGTCGTGACGCCACGTGATTTATTATTCAAACCACTCAGCAAATTCTGACTTATACCGGAAGGGAATGACGTCCAAACTCCATTAAGATGTTGAAATGGGCTTTAACCTTGTTTCAAAGTCACAAGGACGGGTATCGAAATCTTACACAAGACATGGCTATATCTATATATTCTATTGGTTTTGTACTTAAAGTTAATACTGCAAAGATGTATATACATTCACCACATTAATAAAAAACTGGTCGCCTATGTTTAACAAGCTTTTATACACACACCCACACCCACGCCCGTTATCCCCGAAGGAGTAGGCATAGGTGCAACTAGTGAACTCACTTTTCGCCGTACGTATTCCGTGCCATGATGTGATAGGGGGCGAGCCTATCGCCATATTGGGCACACGTTTCAGACTCCGGGCTGATACTGAGTAGAAAAACCCAATATCACTTTGCCCGACCCGGGGATCGCACCCGAGATGCTGAGGAGCATTGCAGTCGTACCGTAATACAACTACGCCACCGAGGCAGTCAACAAGCAATAGTAATCAAATGAAAACAATATTAAATTAACAATATCTGTACTAACTTTATATTAATCGGTAATAGTAACTTAATATTATTGAAACAATTTTTAAGAATCAATTCAGTAGTACATACAAATTACCTCGTACAAACCAACCAGTAATACCACAAATGGTACATCTTTATATTAGTTACATAAAGGAACTACTTTATTAAAAAAAAGTAATTTATATTGACTTGTCGGTGACTAAAAGACACTATACATTATAATGATTATATTATTACGTATGCTCCACATTTAAACTTTTACAAACATCAAATAAGGCAGATACTTCGCACCATAACTCTATCATATTCCTTTTTCATCATATTCAGCCTACAGATACGTATTATACGTTGTCATAGCCTTTTCATGCCTCCTCACACGACAAAACTTGTTCCTGTTTCAATTAACGCAGCACGGCTAATTTAGCGGCCGTCGCTCCGACCTGATGTATGTCCCCTTATCCAGGACTAATTAGTTCGGAGGTGGATCGTCGAAACCTTATGTTGATAATCCCAAAATTTAAGCTCCCTTGATAGGGTGTAGGGTTGACTAATTGCAGTTTATTCGTGTTCGCTTGTTACGTGCGTGGAGTTTGCTGGAATAAATCGGCGAAGTTGGAATGTCGTTATGGTTGGAAATGAATGGGCAGAATAGGATGGTAAGGACATTTGATAACATTCGGTTGTTGCTTTTATATAATTTTATTAGTTAGTTATGTAATCCGTCATTATATAAGAGTCGTGCAGACGCATGTTCTGACCGTGGCAGATGAACTGGTAGTTGCTTCAACGACTTTCAAAGTTGTATATTGTTTCTCGGCTACAAGCTGGCAGTATCTGCGCGACGCCTAATATTTATTTTTACAAACTGCTTCGTAGAATCAAAATTTGTCGAAAACATATCTATAACATAAAAAAGTGACTTCTACTTAATTTACACATTCGCAAAAACACAACGCTGTGTCGTTGATGGTCAAACAGTTTATATTTGCTAAGATCTTTGAGCCGGTAAACAGACCTTAGTTTGTTTAAAGGGTTCAAGTACCTGACTACTAAATCAGTAAATATTATAGTACTTCTAACGCAGGGTTAATAGAATTTCGTAAATAGAAAATATTAGATTAAGTTTTATTTAATCTTTCCTTCTATCAACTCAATAATATTGTAACAGTAAAAGACACTTTATTAGGACTAATACAGCTCATATAGTGCCTATTAGGCTTCCAAATGGACAACCGAAATTTTAATAAATAAAAAATGTTTGTAGAGAATGTCTTTCGTTTCGTCGTTCATACCTTTTCCTCCTATCGTCGTTATCAGAACCTATAAAACTGGCCTTACCTTACCAGCGTTTTGTCTCTAATTAAAATCATTCATAACTGATTAATCAAATGTTTTGCAGTCAAATCCTGGGAAGGATATAGGCTACTTTTTATCCCAGGAAAATATAATTGAAAATAAAATCAATAAACCCTGTAACTTCTATCCATAAAAGGTATCGCGTCAGATTTATTAGAGAACGCGAAATCCTAGAGCCGATGCGATCGTACCGGTCTAGCTTTTGTGTCGTAACTCCTTTGTTCATTTCTCTTTAATGAGGAAGCTGCTACTAGTTACGTTCTCTTTTATCCTCACTGCACACTAGCATTTATTTCAGGTGCATTGATTTTTCCATGAACACTTGATATAGGGATTACTCAACGCCATTTTTGTATAAAATACAATGTAAATGTTTTATTGTTTCAAAAAATATTCTATACTGAGTACTTCATCCTATGCTCTTCTTGATCAATTACGCAAGATCTGTTTAGTGCTTCTTTTTTCTATATCATTAAAGAGCTACCAAGCTTTTATCTCTGGTATGATTCTAAATTCCGAATCAACAACTCTAAAACATCTTTATCTGTACTAATATTATAAACCTGACGAGTTTGTTTGGTTGTTTGGTTGAACGCGCTAATCTCAGGAACTCCTGAACCGATTTTGAAAATTCTTTCACTAATAAGAGGCTACATTACTCCTGGGTGCTATAAGCTACTTTTTATCTCGGGAAAATATATTGATCCCGGAAAACCTTTTTCAAACAACCTCCTTCAGGGCCGGACGCTGCCCGCGACTGAACGCCTCCTCCCTAATAAGTAATCTACCGCAACATGCTTTAACTTAACTTTTGGGTTTCCATGTAATAATTAGGCCGATAGCCTAGTTGGGAATGGAACGGTCTGCCGAGACAATGTCCGGAGGTTCAAAACCCAAGGCACACACACACCTCTGACTTTTCGAAGTTAGGTATGTGTGTATTGTTTATCAATTATCGTTCGCTTTAACGGTGAAGGAAAAGATCGTGAGGAAACCTACATACCTGAGAATTCTCGATAAGAATTTCGAAGGCATGTGAAGTCTGCCAACCCGCACTAGGCCAGAGTGGTGGACTAAGGCCTAAACCCTCTCAGTTGTACAGGAGGCGCGTGCTCAGCAGTGGGCAGTATATAATATAGGGCTGGTATTATTATTATTATGTAATAATTTTGATTTTCAACAGTATTATGAGTAATTTATTAGGTTCAAAGGATGCTCATGAGTTCAATTTCACCCAGTATATTTATTGTTACAAACTTAAGAGTGTCTCTGAGGTCGTTCCATTTAAGCATTATCGAGTCTCACCTTACGCCATAGCAAATCAGAGGTTCAAAATAAAATAAACACATTTACTTTAAATCGATGGTACAATTGGAACGTTTGCACTCACCAGTCCAAAAACGGATAACGACAATTACGTAGAGATTAACAAACAGAACGCATTGATCCGCCAATCCCGGTCTTTATGAATCCAATTTGGGCAAACTGTGTCAATTCATTTCGTATAGTGTATAAAATGTTCGCCCCGTTATTGGGCGTCCTGTGTGATATAGAACGTATCTGTACGTTTCAGGATAGGTATTTGATTTAATTTATAGCGTACGATGTTGATCTAGCGACCGCGTATGTTAGATTATCTTGTTGTATGTCTATTGGTTGTTTGTCTCACTAGAAATTAAGCCTGATAAATACACAGAGCTTTTAGGAGGCGAAACGAATCACTGTCGCGTGTTTTTCACCATGTTTATGGTGTCGGTATAAAAAAATACTGTTAGCATTTAATCAATAAGCCAATTGCTGGCCTCTGCTGACCATAAGCCTCACCAAGTGAGCGCCGATCTGAGGCAGCCCGCATCCATGTGCTACCCGCCGCCTTTTTCAAGTCGTCGGTCCATCGTGCAGCAGGTCATCTTCCACTACATCTACCCTATCGTGGTTTCCTCTCCAGCACATGTCTGTTGCACTCTACATCCAGAATTAACACGAATAAATCCATAATGACTAATAAGTCATAAAATAAACACCGAATATTCGAATAACAAGTGCCTTACACTTAGGCTTCCCATTCTGCCTCGTAACTCGGACCTTCCCATTAAAACTTCATAAACTTTTCAAAGTATCAGTTAATTTTCCAATTCCAGAAATATCAAATTGAAAGGCCATCGCGCCTTTGAAGTTAAAAGATAATATAAGCTTACACACTTGTTACTTTGAATAGATATAATTTTAGATGGTGCCTCGGGTGTGTACCTAAAATACTTATGTAACTGTTACCTGCGACTTTGACTTTGTTCGGGAGAAGTCCTATTAGTAATATCACAATATTGTACTATGACGTAGTGAAATGGTATCTCCGAAAGTACCTATTGTAATATAATCAAACGCAAAGCGAAACTATTGTCTGAACTTAAATGTATTACAACTAAGGTAAGGCGCTCATCATTATTCATGACGTCTAATGGGTTCAAATTAAAACATAAGTGTTTGCACTCTGCTATTTAGAAATGGACAAAGCTGTAGTATCTTCTCCAATTTGCAAACGAGGGACCTAGGTTTCACATGTATACTATCTTCCAGAGGGACCTACATAGGCGTATATAGAAGGGTCCGTGCCCATCCCAGAATTGACTGGTGCCCACCCACAAGATTTTGAAGCATCCTACTACTACTCTACTACCATAACGACCAAAATAATCCAGACGGCAAGGATAGAGAGTCATTTTATTTTGTTAATATAGAACACACCCCCGCCCCTCCTGAAAAATATTATAAAACCTACCAACATCCAAGACAAATGGTGGTATGAATGATATGCATTTTAAATTCAAACGGTAGAAGCTCTGCGATTTCTAAAATGTTTCTTTTGTTCTACCTCCTGTACCAGGAATTTTTCATTTGGAGACTACGAGTTTGGATTAAATTTATTTATATAACTGAATGTTACCTGGCCGAATTGCTATATAATTACTTTGTTATGTGCTGCAAGGGTAATAGAAATTTGAACTATTGTCAATGTAGTTTATTAGGTTTGATTAATTATATACCTAGATAGACACTGAACGTTTCAAACGCGTCGAAAAAAGTAGAGGCGAACTGTTGCCCACTAAATGAGTTCGAGTGAATTAATTTTTGTTGTTTTTCATGGATATAATTATCTCCCCGTTTTAATAGAAACCATGTAATAACTGGTATCATTATGCGCGCACACAAGGATACGGAGAATGATGCAGCGATAGCGTATGACACAGCCTGTCACGCATACTAGCTTAAGAAAAGCTGGCCTGTTTGTTTTAGTTTTATTGCAGCGCGTCACTCTATCTAGGTATATATTTAATCAAAGTTTATTAGTTTATTTATAATATTAATATAGAATAATTTACATCAAAATAATTATGGGTCAATTTTTTTTTTACCTTTAGCATTTATACTATGACCATTTTAGAATTTCTGATTTCTTCAACTATAGGTACAATAAAGCACATCATATGATACCATATCACGTTTCCTTACTCACCCACTTTCTAGCCTACTTCACCATTGATATCATCATTTATTTTTATAATTATATTATGATTAGTGACTGCCTCGGTGGCGTAGTTGTATTACGGTACGACTGCAAGGCTGTCAAAGCTACCGAGGCATTAGCCTTCTTAGCGTTGTCGGCAAACTATATGCAAAAGTTCTGATCGAAAGGATTATAAAAGAGACCTGTGATAAAGTATGGGATGTGCAAGCCGGATTTCGAAAGGGTATGGGATGCACGGACCAGGTCTTTTCCCTGCGAAGCGTCATGGAGAAGTATTTGTCTAAAGGGCAAAAAGTTTTCTGCGCTTTCGTAGATTTGGAAAAGGCCTATGATAGAGTGATAAGGAATGAACTGTGGTCAGCTTTGTCCATGTTTGGGGTGGATAGTAGCCTGATTACAGCCTGAGCACTGAAGTCTCTTTATGAGAACTCTAGTGCTTGTGTCAGTATAAATGGCGCCTACACTGATTGGTTTTGCATTAATAAGGGTGTGAGACAGGGATGTGTAGCGTCTCCATGGCTGTTCAACCTATTCATGGATGGCTGTCTAAAAGATATAAAAGAGAGTGCGTACGGGCTGAGAATGAATGGTTTGTCACTCAACTGTCTACTCTATGCTGATGATCAAGTAATTCTTGCGTCATCGGCGGAGGAGTTACAGAAGTTAGTGACAATTATGTATGATGCTTTTGAGAGAAAAGGCATGAAGATGAATGTTAGTAAGACGAAAGTTATGGTGTTTGAAAGGGACGATAGCATGACAGAATGTAATATTTTTATAGGTAACGACAGGGTACAGCAAGTAAGTGATTTTGTATATTTGGGATGTGTTTTCACAAGTGATGGTAGGTATGACAGTGATATTGAGAGACGAGTGAGTGCAGGTAATCGGGTGAATGGAGCGTTGCACGCCTTTATGGGTAGCTGGAAGGTGTCCAAAAAGGCACGACTGGCTGTCTATAGAGGAGTGTTATTACCAACTCTGATGTATGGTAGTGAAAGCTGGGTATGGCAGAAAAAGCACGAAAGTAAGATTAAAGCAGTGGAAATGAGAGCGTTAAGAAGCATGTGTGGTTACTGTGTGTGATAGAGTGCGGAATACTATGGTGATGGACATGTGTGGAGTGACAGAGGATGTAGTGACCAAAATTGAGAAGGGTATGCTAAGGTGGTTTGGGCATTTGGAAAGGATGGATGATAGGAGAATGACAAAGAGGATATATAAGGCGAGTGTGGATGGAAGGGCCGGCAGGGGTCGACCGCACCGAACTTTCGAATGTCAGATATCTGACATTCTAAGTAAGGGCCAGGTCAAAAGTACCCTGAACCGGCGGGAATGCATGAAAAGATTGATGAAGGTAGAGGAAGCGAAAGTGGTGTGCCAGAATCGAGCAAAGTGGCAATCCATGGTCCCTGCCTACCCCTATGGGATAGAGGCGTGATACTATGTATGTATGTATGTATGCAAGGCTGAGGTCTCAGGTTCGATCCCCGGGTCGGGCAAAGTGATATTGGATTTTTCTATTCAGTATCAGCCCGGAGTCTGGAATTTGTGCCCGATATGGCGATAGGCTCGCCCCCTATCACATCATGGGACGGAATACGCACGGTGAAAAGTGGGTGCACTAGTTGCGCCTCTGCCTACCCCTTCGGGGATAAAAGGCGTGAGCATGCGTGCGTATGATTAGTCTAAGTCGTTTTTGCTTAAGTACAATATTTCTACGAGTCTATTATAATTTAGTTTGCAAGTAGATGATAGCCTAGTTGAGAACGGAACGGTCTGCCGAGACAATGTCCGGAGGTTCAAAACCTAAGGCACACACCTCTGACTTTTCGAAGTAACGTGTGTATTGTTTATCAATTATCGTTCGCATTAACGGTGAGGAGAATATTTGCGGTATGAAGAGACTTCAAGAAAAATTAAATCCATTTCACAAGAGCGAATGTTTGCACAAATATTTATTAGATTTTAAAATCAAGCCACTTGGAAAACTTGGATATGTGTAACTTGAAAACTTTATGTATGAGTAAGTTCATTTTCCAAATAACAAACTGCAAGACAAACTCTCATTTATCTATCTCTCGAGTTTATTTACTTAAAATGTATATTCTTCGATACTTTACAAAAAACTTATTTATTACTGACTTTGACCCCATGGCATTTCTTTCTCCTACAGCCTTTTTAAAAATCTCCAGTAATTGCTCACTTGCGTTAAGTAAAAGACTGAAAAATGTATGTTTCCAAAGTCATATCTGTCAGTTAATCATATTGTGTCCATCGGTTATTAGGGACACAATAAAACTAGAACCATATTTACATGTAATATAATGTAAAATTTTAATTGTAGGCTCTGTTAATTGACTTTATAAATCGATGTTAAAGATTATTTATTGTCCATTGATTGAGTTTTCACTGGCAAATTCGATGGAAAAACGCTAAACAATAAGATCAACTTTTGCCACCCGCTTTTATTTCACTTTATACATAATATGAAATATATGTACAAGTTAACCACAAAAACATATAATACCTTCATTGGTGTTTCCCCAAAAAACCCTTTGTGATATCTAATTAAGATAGTATCTTTTACGCAGTATTAAATATTCATTAGACAATTTTATAATTAAAGCTTTTCTTTGTGTTTTAACAGGCGTGTACACCCTTTGAAGTTTAATTTATTTAATTAACCTATTTATGTTACTTGAAATTTGTTCTCTACCTTTTGGGGCCAAGACGAAATTATTGTTCCTTTGGGTTGTAAAATGAAATACTTAAGAGAGTTGCGTTTCAACATATTCCTAAATCCATTTTTACCTTATAAATTTTTTCACGAATGGTTTATCTCGCTCAAATTCTCTGCAAACTACTCACTGGATTTTAATTGATGAAATATGTTAGTATATGGTAGTTTCCTATGTTTGATTTTTTGCATTATTTTATATGTAACAAAAAATAATACGAAAAATAAATTCTTCTGTAAAATCAGAATCAAAATTGGTTGACAACTAAAGCAGTTATTCATATTTGAAATATTGTTGCGAGCAAAAGTGGGAGCGTATTGGGAATATCGCGTCACCTCTTTCGCACGCACGCAGCGTTATGGCTGGCGACACTCGGTGACGTCACATTCTGCTGTTTCCGTTATCTGACAGATGTCCCTTTCACCAAACTTCAAAGCTTTATAACTCATTTATTATTGCTGTTAATTTAAAGATTCTTATTCCTCTAGATTTTAGAAGACATAAATTTTTAATAAATGTATTTTTAAAATAGTAGTCATCTACTGTATTTGGTGATGTATTTTTATGAGAGAAATTTTCGCGGTAGAAACGAATTAGCATCAAAAAGTATAATAAATATTTACACAATTGGAAATTAATATACATATTGTATCTACATTTTAAGAGGGATACTTATTCATATTGTTAAATTACCGAACAATTTTATAGAAAGCTATATAACTCTGTATATAAATGTAATCTTTTCATAAATAATTAATTTAATATCACTATATTAAAAAAAATCCTAAAGCTTTTGCGTTATATTCATGAAAATATAACTATCACACTAATGCAATTGACATCGGTATCGTCATGTAACGTTATACTAGTCACTACGTATTCTTTGAAACTTGTGTAATAATATCACTACGAAAGATAACCTCTATTAAGTCAGTGCTACGATGCTACATAATGGAATCCGACGTAGTCTTGAGTGCTACAAGTTACTTAAATTGACGCCAATTCCAATGCACTACATTGTTACTTTATAATAATATTTATTGGACATGCTACGGCTTTGCTACGAGTGCTACGCGAGGGCTACGGCGCGCCACTCATAATACTAGGGCCATAAATAAAATGAAAACCTCGAGTAGCATCGCGAGTACTCGTTTAAATTTCTTTCTCCAGATACCTCTATCCCTTAATTGGATAGTGCACGGAAGCATCTTAGAATCCTGTAGACTCCATTAACCATAAATGAACAAAGGCAAGAACAAGTTAATCCTGTAATAAGATTAAAGCTTCGTTTGTAACATCAAAACCTTTTTAGTTTTGCGAATAAAGTCAGATGTATTTATCCATTAAATCCTTACATGGTAAACTAAATTATCACTGTGTTTGATGGACAGTAATCCCTAATTCGTAAATTTTCATTAAGAATACTTCAGCCGTGATGTTTTGACATATTTTGTCATCCTAGGCTGTATGATTTTAAAACTTCCAATAGAAAATACGTAATAGTTTATTTATAAGTATTTATCAACAAGGGGATGATATTTTTGTGCTACCCGGCAAACGTTGTTTTGCCATATAAACACCTTTTAGAGATTATTTTAGTAGAAAAAAAAATGAAGATCAATTGATCAGTTACCGACCGACGTTAAAAGTTATTAAATTACTAATATCGCTATTAAAAAATAGGGTATGATGGAAGAAGGTAGAAAATTTATGGTTGTACGTATTTTTAATGTCACATCATAAAAAGAAAACAAATCTGTCCGAAAAATAAAAAAAATATTTGGGCTGCGCCACCCTTATCACTTAGGGGTATGAAAAATAGATAACAACCTATTCTCAGACCTACCAAGTGTGAATATAAAATTTCATCAAAATCGGTTCAGCCGTTTCGGAGGAGTATGGTAACAAACACTGTGACACGAAATTTTTATATATATAGGTAAAAGATAGATATATTCGAAATCAACTGGCAATTTAACTTAACACCGAGCTTTACAAGACCATCTCGTTAAGATAGCAAACACAAACGGCTCAAGGCTTTGAGCGGCGAGTGCCGATCAATAATCCCAGGAAGTGTACCTTCGAGGTTAACGTTCAACAATACACTATTAAATCAAGTGTGTGGTTATAAGTCTCAAACTCATTCCGCACAATACGGCAACGATTCCTTCTGTGCAACTTTCAATATCTAATATTAATGCGGCGCAAGATATGAGAGGTTGCGGTTTGTGCGTTTTTATATTGTTATCTCTTAAATGAATAAGGTTTTTTGATTGTCACGCAAAATATTAAATTCTACATTTTTCCCTATCAGAAGTGACCTCGTCCTGGTTTTGGGTATTATGTTAATAGATTCAATTAAGAAGAAAAAGCAGCCAAAATTGTCATTGAGTGAATTTCGCCATGGCTTCATTTAAATCAAATTTTTCGTAGAATACAGTTGGACTTTTTGTAAGAATTGCATTGAACAATAGTGATGTACACACTACATTCTACCATGTTGCTTCAGAGCCATGATCCCTTCATAAACTCTGCAATATACTACTTTATTTTAAAAAAAATAATCATAATTATAATACGCAATCATATTGTAATGTATCATAATGTATTTTTATACTATTTTGTCCTTTAAGTACTGTTAGAGCTATTTATATAAAACAATAATTTCCACTTATCTTCATAAAACAGGTTTTGCAACAAGTGTGCATATATCGCAATATTATAAGTTTGGATTACGTTTTAGCAGCTATAAGCCCTTTCCGGTGTTCAACAGAATTTAATATCGGAAACTTTTCGAATTCGCCGTATGCTTCCTGAATGTTACGTTTAAAACTACATTCTGCTTTAATGCTTCGAATCCCAATAGCGTTTTATATTTACATTGAAAATGTTTATTTTTGTTCGTTTCAATATAGATTAAGTATATTTGTTTGCTCGTTTTTCTCCGACATTTGTTGACATGGCTATGAACGTGTAATTCCTATTTTATTGTATTTGCTATATGTTTTCTATTAAGGAAATATGTACAATGTTTTATACTTAAGGTATTGGCTTAATCTGTGGTCATTATGTATTTATAATGTAAAAATATTAATCTAGATTTTTTATTTTTTTATTTGTATATAAGTATTAATTATCATTTAGTTTAAAACCAATGATTCAGTTATAAGGATAGTTTCAAGCAAATCTATTAAACATTTAGGATCAGTTTTACCGGTTCCTGATAGAATTCCAGATAACTATCTGACATATAACTTTATCTAACAAATAAATCTGATACATAACTAGCGACTTTTTCTTACAAATATTCGAGACCTGTGAATCCCAAAAGTTGTAGTGTATATATCGGATAAGTTCCATATAGGCTATCAGTGACTTTATCAGCATGTGGGGAAGTCAGCTCTTAAAGTCACATACTCATACATAATAAGCAAACTGTCATCGAAATGCATATTCTAAGCATTCACAGATAGTATTTTAGTGAAGTACACATTAACACAGGGTCAGCCGATCGAGTGGTCGTGAATACGATTTCCATTACTTCAATGAGATATCAAATCAATGGTCAATACACCAGACAGCGTGGATAATGCAAATCGAACAAACATGCAATACACAGCCAAATGAGAATTTTAATACAGCCAAATTTGCTTTGAACAACTGCTGTCTTTATTACATCGCGATCTGTAATTTCATTTACAACATTCAATATCCAGAGCATTAAAAATTAAAACTGCAACTTTCAGCGCTCTAACTTTGAACTTTAACATTTTGCCGACTTTCAACTAAATCAAATCAGCACACGTGTGTAAGCTCGTGAAATTTATTTTAGTGGACATTATAAATTTGTGAACAATTAACATGGCAATTATGTGTGATCAATATTTTTTCTTTTTTGTTTTCTTTGTTCTGATTAACAATAGATAATTTTATGCAGCTATTGAAGTAATAAATTGGATAATTTATTTTCTCAATATATTACATAACTTCAATAGTAACTCACAATGATTTAGTGATTGGTGATATACATTTACATTAACGTAATCTACAATTCAACTTGTGTCTATTAATAAAAAAAATCGTATATAGTAAAAAAAATCTATGAAAATCCATGTCTCTAGGTCTTATTAATAAAATTCTATAAAGAAAACCGTTAAGTTCCAATTCCAGGTACGTGATAAAATGGGAGCGACCGCGCACGGGCGGGCAGCGGCACCAACACCGACGCTTCGTTAGCATTTCCGCAAGTTAACTACATACCCGTATCTTGTGCCACTGGGAATAACATACCAGATTTGGGGTTAAACTAACTATCGCCATATTGTCAATTAACGTTTGCGTCCGGATTTGTGACGATTATCGCTTCGATTATAACTGGACGTTCTATGTTTTGAATTTGGAATGCGTTGAATCTTCATTTTAAATGTATTATCTCCTGTTTATGTAAATAAGGCTGCAGCAGATTTTTTATTTAGATTAAGTGGACGATAGCCTTGTTGGGAATGGAACGGTCTGCCTAGACAATGTCCGGAGGTTCAAAACCCATGGCACACACCTCTGACTTTTCGAAGTTACGTGTGTATTGTTTATCAATTATCGTTCGATTAAACGGTGAAGGAAAACATCGTGAGGAAACCTACATACCTGAGAATATTCCATAAGAATTTCGAGGTTATGTGAAGTCTGCCAACCCGCACTAGGCCAGCGTGGTGGACTAAGGCCTAAACCCTCTCAGTTATAGAGGAGTCCCATGCTCAGTAGTGGGCAGTATATAATACAGGGCTGGTATGATGTATGATGATGAGATTTTCAACTGTATGTTTCGAGCTCTATCTAAGAATTGTTAACGAAGTAAAACAAGTTAGCCAGAGACGATAAGATAGCAACCCTGCATTCAAGTTAGGCAAAGAGAAATCAACAACTTTGTGACTCGAGAATTTACAACGAGAGCAAACATGGACTCGAAATACTCTCAACCGAAAAATAAACGCACAAATACATGTTTTTCCGATATGACATAGCTTACACAAAGTTACAACATTTGAAATGAGTTCCATTAGAGTCGACCATTCCGGCGCAATAACTCGCAGAATAGGTTCATAACGTTTTGACAACAAACGAAGCTATATAAATGATGTATTTATTTTGCCAGTGATCGCTGGAGTATATGACGCGTGAACAACTAAAATCGACTTAACAGCACGAGCCGCGACCTCAAATATGTCTGGGTCTTAAATCACCTTGTTTTATGTTCAAAGTTTGGGCATAAAGGACACTTTATCAAGACGAGCCGAAGTTTACTCAGCGTGTACCCAGCAATATGTCCTTTCATACGCCTAAAGTAGGTAAATAATGACTCTATCGAACATATTTTAAGGGTTCATACTTTCACTCACTATAAATGGTTTTTTCCTGTATGTTACTTTTTTAATTTAAGCATGTAGCCGCGTTGAGGGGGTCTTCATTAAATAATAACAACAAGGTTGCCACTACCACGTAGTATATTGTTATAAGAAGAGGTTCCGATTACAGGGATACGGTACACCGTACAAGAATTAAGATGAATTAACAATTCAAGGGTTCCCTAATAATATTGCAGAGATCCAGAGAGATCCAGACAAGCGGTGGCACACTTCTGTGAGGTGGTCCTCTTGCGGAAGGAGAGTGCCGAGAGGGATCGGAGGCGCGGAGATCCCTCCCGCCGCCAGACAAGACGTAGGAGGCGCCGGGTGGACGACTGACCGGCGTCTTCCACCCTGTGGATTGGGGGCGTTTGGAGAATTCCACCACGGTATCCCCTGCCTGTCGTAAAAGGCGACTAATAGTGGCCACCGGGGGTCGCAGGCGGGCGGCAGGGGGCTGTCCGTCTTTAATTTTGTGTTCTTATTGGCAAATTGTTGCGATCCCTGTGATGGACGGCAGCGTGGCTGGTAGGCCTCAAGTTGCCGTTGACGCTGAGAGCGTCCTTCGGTGTGCGGGGGCTTCTGAGCCCCCCCCAAACAGGAGACGGGCCGCACTAGGCGGCACCGCGCAGGGGCGGCTGCGGACGACAACTTAGACACTTCCGTCAGAGGAAGCCCACAGCCGTCCCTAATGCGCCGAAGATGGCCACCGCGGAGTTTTGGTTGGTATGCCGTGCGTTGTACATAGGTTAGGGACTCGGCCCGGCGGTCGCCCGATGGTTACATCTCTCCGGGCGGCTCAACGCCGGGTCGTAAGGCACGGTGAACCCAACATAACCGCTCAGTCGCCCCCCTTGAAGGCTGGGCGGTAGTAATAAGTCACTTTCTCCGCGAAAAAAAAAAAAAATAAAAAAGAAAAAAAAAAAAAAAAAAAAGACAAGTGGATATAGTTGTATACTCGCAATATGGTATTCTAGCTCGAACGAACACAATAAAAAAAAAAAAAAAAAAAAAAAAAAAAATGTGCGACTTTATATAGTTTCGCTGGCTTGTAAACCATAGCGCTATCTAGTTCTAAGCTGGCGCCATCTATTAAGGGCCAAGGAAAACTTTGTGTTACAAGCATTAATTTATAGTTATAATATATAGTGGACGATGGCCTATTTGAGAATGGAACTGTCTGCTGAGACAATGTCCGGAGGTTCAAGACCCAAGGCACACACCTCTGACTTTTCGAAGTTACGTGTGTATTATTTATCAATTATCGTTCGCTTTAACGGTGAAGGTAAACATCGTGAAGAAAGAGTTTCGAGGGTATGTGAAGTCTGCCAACCCGCACTAGGCCAGCGTGGTGGACTAAGGCCTAACCCCTCTCAGTAGTAGAGGAGGCCCGTGCTCAACAGTGGGCAGTATTTAATACAGGTCTGGTATTATTATTATTAATAATAATAATAATTTTAGCAAGAATAGATCTATCTGCGGCTCCAATAAGCCAGCTACTACTGTAACAATGTAACTGTACTGTAACTAATGTAACAATGTCTTTGTCCGGTCAGTACGATGCCAGGGATCTTAAAATACAAATTTCCAGTCTTTGGTCGGCAGCGCTGCCGTGAGTCTTGGAACTTTGTGCATGGTGGAGCCACAATTCGATGACCTAATTGCTCGCTTGCTGGCCTTTATAAAAAGATTTCTCTTTGTCTTCCTAGATAAATATTAAACCGAGTAAAACAACTCTTTTCATTAAGTACTTAATATCAAGAGTTTTGAAGTAACTTCGGGAAATAAAAATATTATTGTAAAGGCCTGTGCGGGGGGCGTACTTTTATACGGTAGGAGGCCTCGCGTTTTTAGACGCACGCGATATTATATTATTATTATTATATTTTATTATTATCAATTAAACAGAAATAGTTACGGCTGAATCATATTCACAAATATATTTTCAATTGCCACTTTGAAATCATTATGAAACCACACTTCATACAATTCTCATAAATAAATCGTCACTACACAGTCGGCCGCATTTAATGTAAGCTGTTGAATGTAAATCCATGCAAAGCAGAAAACACCGGTTTGTATGATAGCTTGTCGACACACGGATTTACAATTTAGCTTCGTCGGACTAATTGGATGCAGGAATGGTTGCAGGATACAGGTAACAATGTTTACGCCCGTGAGCAACGCGTACGTCATACATACTGTACGATGAATAATTTTATTGCTTTTCACGCTTCGAGAAACTAACAGGCAAATATCACTTACACGTCAGATAGTTGGCGTTATTTGAACATGGAACTTGAAAGGACCGGCAATAGAGACGACGTGTTTTATACGGGTGTTGTATATTTTTTTAACGAAAAGCCAATGTATAGTGTATTATAAATCGTAATATACTTAAAACATAGTCACTGAAAACGACATACAAGTCACAATAAAGTCTATTTTTATCCGACTTCAAAAAAGGAGGTTCTGTATGTGACCTGTATGTATGTATGTAAGTTTGTATGGCCGCGATTTTCTCAAAAACTAATTATCCGATTTAGATGGGGTTTTCGTTATTCAAATGATCCTTAATCAAATCCTTTTGGAGTGGAATATTCAATAATATTGAAACGCATATTAATTAAGTGGTAAAACTTGCCTAACTACCGTTAAAGTTACCCATCATGCACCTCAATGTAATATGACATCAAACATCTAATTTACATATATTCTCACAGTGAAACAATTCAATCAGCGTACGCAGTAAAACAAACGCCCCGTCGCAATCCAGATGAGCCAAATCAATTACCCACTGGACGATTCATCAATGCAGTGACAAACGCGACGTCTCAGAGTAAACCCAAGTGGATTGCAGAGTGTCACGTGCTCTAACTTGCGGTCTAGCCGAGAGTGCATACGGCACTGGGTAATTTAATCCTCGACGTGACACGCTCATAGATTAAATAAGTTAAGAACCGTCACTCCCCTAGAGTTTACGTAAACCGAACATTCGGTTGAATCAATCGCGCACCAAAAACTGTGACGACACGGAACACGAAATTTCTAAACATTAATTTCATTAAAGTAAGGATACTTTCAACGTGATTCTCGGTTGAATCAATTCTTTTCTTTCTTTGACTTTTTAAATAAGTAAAACAATTATCAACTTTTTTTTTTACTAACCGACGCGACCAGTGGACAAATGTAGGAACTGCTACCAAAAGTAACATCCCCTAATTCGTTACTATTTAGGAAATCGAGTCCGGGTGTTAATTATATTATTATATAAAAGAATACTGGCAATGTTACTTATTTCATAGTACATTTTTCAATAAAATCTTCAGAGGCAATGAATGGCGTAGGTGTCTACATAAGCGATTTTTAGTTTTTCACTTGAGCTCTTAGTTGTCTAACCAAGAGCTCAAGTGAAAAACGAAAATGGCGGCATTAATAACGATCCGGAAGCATTATAAAAAAACCAGGTAAGTGTGAGTTAGACTCGCGTGCCGAGGGTACCGTACAAACTTGTAGTAAGGTATCTAAGTAAATAAGTTCAATAGTTCGCCAAAATTCCCTTTTTTGTTATTAATGTACCTATTAACAGTTTTCAGTATTTTCCTTTACTTGTGCTGTAATATCTTGCTTCTTGATTAAATTTCATTATTGTCCGTAAACGGGAAGTACCCTATAGGTTTTAATTACCTTGCGAAATCGAAAAATATGCGAAAATATGTGACACAAACGGTCATATCTTTTGACAGTGTTGACTTACAAGTTTGATTTTTTCACTACTGAAAGAGACCGTAGACGCAAGTATTTGATATAAATTTTACAGACGGACAGACAGACAGACAAACGGACAACAAAGTGATCCTATAAGGGTTCCTTTTTTCCCTTTGAGGTCCGGAACCCTAAAAAAAGGTCACTGATTAGTTTCCGGGATCCCCGATGCACTGCACCGCTTAGCCTTACTGTTGCTCCGCTCCGGGAGGCAATACAAAAATCTAAATTTTTACAATTCGATGTCCTTAATTAATAATTACAATCAAGCAAGAAAATATAATATAATTATATCTTTACACGCAGAATGAACAATTACATGTCAATAACCTTATTAACGTTATAAAGAGCTAGTTCTAGAGGCCTTATAGCTTAAGTCTTCATAAATAATTCCATCACTACATTTTAAAGTTTGTCGTCATTGCGACTTCCAACCGAGCAGGCAACACAAGAGCGATCCAAGTATTATCATAACCGGATGTCGCTAGTTAAACTTTACATAATTCCATTTTAGAAACATAATCCAACTATAGTTTGAATCGGTTCACTAATCAGTTCGGGAAACTATAATGGAGCTCCTTAATATATTTTCTTGCTATTAAAGAGTTTATGTAAACCGAAAAAGGTCTTTTGTCATTGAGTCTCTATAACTCTTGGTGCTAAGTACGGTGACGGCCAAATATATTCGAAAAATTTTACTTATATTTCTAGTCATACAGTCTAATAAAAAGCTAATATATATATATATATATATGTTGTTTTAATTTTCTTAAAGTTCCTATTTAATTTTATGCTCTGTCGCATATTCACTGGAATAATCAGATTTTCCAACACTTCATTTTATGAATGAATGCAGATAGGCTATAGGTAATATAATTATTTTCCTTCATATCTTATTTAAAATATTATACGAACAAAATTTTGTACAGAAGTTTGCATCTTTGTTAGAAGTGAATGTAGAAACTGCTGGACAGATTTGGATGGAATGAGATGTATGGATAGACTATGCCTATCATAGACACAGTATATCCATATATCTCATAGTCATCTATGTAGGAACATTTATTCCACGAAATGTCCTCCTCGCTGACGAAGATGCGAACATCAACTATGGCCGTAGCTTAGATGCCATTCTACCATCGTTAAGAGTAACATAAAACAGAAAAAATAATTAATGCTTAAATAACCCCTAACACAAATTATCTCTAATTTTTTTTTTTTTTTTTTTTTTATTTTATTATAACGACCAAGTGACTGCATCTCGCCTGATGGTAAGCGCAATGCCGTCCAGATAGAGTATCGAATGGCATTAGATGGTTATCTAATGCCATTCGACACAATCATGCCGGCCTACTAAGCTGCTTCTTCACGCTACGGCGGAAATAAAATAATAAAAGTGTCTTTGTCGTTTAAGTACCTAGTAATATTTTGAGCCAAACGTCATCACGTCGGGGGAAAGCTAAAGAAGTATTTTCATATCCCTGGTCCGGAGTTTTTAGAGATTTTTTGTGTAAATTTTAATTTATTTTTTATTTAAAACTTTTTAAATTACTTTATTCTCCATCATGGGGCCATCTACTATCAAACACCTACTCGTTGAGACCATCCTTATAAGCCCAAACACGCTATATCTGCTATAAGTTGTTAAGGAGTTGCAGACTACTCGATGCTGAAGCAACGGCTCAAAGTAAACATGCCAAAGTATAAGTATTAATTCAATGAGTCTCTCTACTATTCATTAAAAATAAACGGCAATCCTACAACTCTAGAAAATGAACTCTATATCTTTGCAACAAACCAATAAAAGTACACACCAACGAATGACCTACTATTAATCCGCCTTACGGTTAGTTACCATGGCCGTCCAAACTCGAACGTAACATTAGGCGTCGCAAAGTGTCGGCAACTGTAATATTTTACGTCGGAAACCTTTTAAATCGTAAACATCAACGGCTTGTTGCGAATAAAACCAACTCGGGGCCGCGAGTAATGAAGTTTTAAGATTTATGTTGCCAAGTGTACGCAAAATTTGCTTTTACTTATGGCACTTTTAGAACGTCTCATGGATGGCATATTGGTTTCGGTAAGTATTAAAATTTCGTAAAAGCTACTTATACCTATACTTATCCTACTTATTCTACTTCCTACAAATGTAATATTATAAACGTGTAAGTTTGTAAGTATGGATGTTTGTTCCTTTTTCACGCATAAACTACCTAACAGATTTCGATGAAATTTGGCACACGTGTAGATCATGTCCTGGATTAACATATAGGCTACTTTTATCCCCGGAAAATATAATGCGGGACTTTTATCCCGGAATTTTTTTTTAACGCGATTGGAGCCGCGGGCAATAGCTAGAAATATTATAAAGCTGAAGAGTTTGTTTGTGTTGTTGAATGCGCTCATCTCAGGAACTACTGAAACAATTTTGATTTTTTTTCATTAATATAAAGCTAATCATAACGTCTGGGTGCTTTAGCTTCTGAGCAGTACTTAATGTATCTATAAGAAGAAAGCGAAGGCCTTTCCCAGCAGTGGGACATATAATAGGAGGATTTAGAAAACTAGAAAAAAACATTGGGGTGAAGCAAAACGATTGCTTTAAACTAGGTAGATAAGTACAAACGTGATGAAGACCCATTTATACCGGAGCTTCATTTAAAAATTAAATCATTCGCAGATCTTAATGAGCCTCGGTCCGCATGCACAATTGGTAATAGGTTCACAACGATTTCAATATAAACAATCATTCAATACAAATTCATAAATATTGCTATTGGCATTTAAAATTAGACGCAGGCGGCAGGAGCATATCAAACAACTGCTACTATACAGTGCAAATAAAATAATACAATTGCAAAGCTGCATTAAGCCGAGAGCTAACTAACTTGCACATCTGTTTCATACTACACTGAACGAATTAGCCGCAAAAACGAATGAAATATGTCACCAGCTCGGTCACTGTTCACTTCGCCGAATGATTCTGTTATGGTTTTGAATTGTACATTTTTATTTGATAATGTTGTTGTATTAATTGTGCCCGATATGGCGAAACGCTCGCCCCCTATCGCAATCATGGGACGGAATGCAAAATTCACTAGTTTTGCCTCTACCTACCCCTTCGGGGATGGAAGGCATGAGTGTGTGTGGATAAAGTTAAAGTGACTCTCAACGGCATAAAATGCTGAATACCTTCTTCTTCAGCCTTTGGAAGTCCACTGCTGAACATAGGCCTCCCCCAAAGATTTCCAGACCAACCTGTTAGAAGCGACCTGCATCCAGCGTGTAAGAATCTAATTCAATCCCCTGGTACGAATTATTTCCTAGCATATTTTTTTTTTTGTCATAGGATTCATAAAATTAACTAACCACTGAACAAACATGAGATTGCCTTTAGTCACCTAAAGCAGTATTTCTAATTTATTTAATACAATCAACTAATATTATATTCATATACACACAAAAATCTTTTCATTTATGAATTCTATTTTATGCATTGCACACATTATTCAGCTTTAAAGATGCTGAGCGTTGAAAGGAATGCAATATCTTGCTTTGTCACATGCCCCAGCTTCCTGCACCGTCATTCATTAAGGCTATTCTTTTTGCCTCGTGTAATGGCAAAACCATTATGTACTCCTTCCCTGATACTATTATTTAGTTAAATGCAAATTATAAACTAAAAGCGTTACATATTTTATTTAACGAGATCCAATGTCTGGCGTATAAAATATTACAGTTTCGTTCAAAAGATTTCTTTCGCTTAGTTCTCGAATAACCAAAAAACCGAACAACGAGTTGGATTCGCGTACCGAGGGTTCCATACAAACTTGTACGTTCGCCAAAATTCATTAATAAATTAATCAAATTGAAAAAAAATGTTAATTAGCTTTTATTCGTTATTAAAGTAATATACAGTTTTCAGATTTTTTTCCTTTACATATGCTGTAAGACGTAGTTTCTGGCCAAATTTCATGATTCTAGGTCAACGGGAAGTACCCTATAGGTTTTGATTCCATTGCGAAATTGCAAAATATCGCACCTTTAGGACGCAAACGACGCAATTAAAAAAAATTAAAAAGAGGTTTATCGTTATAAAATGACTTAAAACTGGACTCTTTTTTATGAAAATATAATAAAATAGGGACCGATATAATAGTTTTGTCCTTTTCCTGCTTGAATATGGCGGTGTTTGAACTATTGTTGTATTGAAAATTTCGTTTTAAGTAATTGTATGACGATAGCTCAATTTTTTTTTTTAATTGTGTCGTTTTTCTCCTAAAGGTGCGATATGTGAAAGTTGACCTACTAGTTTGATTTTTCACAGCTGAAAGAGACCGTAGATCCGAGTATTTGATAAATTTCAACTTGATATCGCTACGCGTTCTTGAGAAAAAGGGTCTTGACAGACAGATAGACAAATAGACGGACAAAAAAGTGATCCTATAAGGGATCCTTTTTTCCTTTTGAAGTCCGGAACCCTAAAAAAATTTAATAACTCCAGAATAATCTTACCTGACTGTGTAACCTATTTGTATGGAATACGTCTATCAGTTTCTAATATCAACAGCGAATATCAAAGACGACTGCGATAATCCTTTTGTTCCGACCTCTAACTATAACAAGATTATAATTGGACCTACTTACGCAAACGGCGAATTTAGCGTGACATTGAATCACAATTCATGTATCGATATTTGATTAATCTGGAACAAAGAATCTGGAAGATAGAAAGATGAAACAAAAGCAATGTGTATTTTCCGTTATTTAGAAGTTGGAAGAACGCAATTATAGCAACGTGGCGAACTAACCGACATAACGAAGAATGGGTTTGATAAAGAGGCGAGAAAGAAGTTGGAGGCCTTTCCCAATGTTGGGCAAACAAATCTACAGTTGACGAGAAATCTGTTGTCGATTATCAATATTATTAGTAAGTATTATAAATGGCATATTTCAGATCTGGCGCTCTAGCGATGACCTACAATGATGGGGCGATATATCGAAGACTAGGTTTTGCTCGCGGCTCCGCCCGCGTGAAAATGTTTTTCCGGGATAAAAGTCTCGCTTTATATTTTCCCGGGATAAAAAGAAGACTATGTCCTTTCTCACGCTCTAGACTATCTGTGTAACAAATTTAATTTAAATCGGTTCAGTAGTTTTGGCCTGAAAGCGCGACAGGCGAGTTACTTTTGCATTTATAATATTATTAAGGAATCCAGTATTGCAAAAATCCTGGAAACAGTGATAACTTAGGTACTATCAGGTAAACCTATTTATTTTTATTTGTTTATGTACATATACTGATTATAAATCGTGAATACACAAAATAATTCTGAGCAAATATTTTTGTGATAAGAGCGCTTGAGACGCCAGCACAAACACTCGTAAAAATCTTACCCACTGCTATTGTTTTATAGTTAGCAAACTAATATTTAATGGATACGTGACTGACAAAACGTGTTTCAGATAAACTCAACTGTTTCAATGTTTATTCATTATAAAAAAGATATTTGTTACAAGTATCAGTTTCCTGTATTTGGCTAGGATGCGGCAACGTCTCTATAGTTACGTCCTTAAATGTCAATAACTACGGGTAGGTATTTATAGATGAGATTAAATTTCTATTCACTTGTTCTACTGGGTATAAAACGGCTGACCCTACAACACAACTCTTTGAAATGAGGAACAATTGCGGGTTTTCAAGATACGGAAGAAACTATATCGGCTACGAAATATTATCTATATCCAATACTCTGACCTACATTGTTCAAAAATTGGGTCAAATTGGTACCAATGATACAATTAATAATACAAATTAAACTACTTTCCACGTTCTAAAATTTTGTTGATTTCGAAGCCAAAGTCTCGTGAGAGTACTGGCAGTTTTCGTCGACTAAGAACAATCATTATGTTCTTTTGATTCTTATGTAATCCAAAAAAAACCTTATGTTTAGGTATAAAATTCCCTGTGTATATTATATTATGAATGAACATAATACATGTAAGTGACCTGACGATCCTTAAAGGCATACATGAAACGAAACAGCTTGGAAGTAATCCCCAGTCTCCTCAAATAAGTACATAACTAAATCATACGTATTATGCGTGTAAACAGGAAGGTGTAGTGCGCGCAGTCACGTCGACACACGTCGTTATCGCCTTGCGACTGTTGTCTCATCGATGATTTATCGCTCTAAATTATTCATTAGGGATGCTGCATTCATACTGTTCCTGTGTGCGTCGATTATAATTGAAATAGAGTAAAGCCAGATAGCAATAATCAATTATAACTAACAAGGGCAATGGTGAGGCATTTCTCGCCCGCATTGACAGGGGTAAACAATAATCGTCAGAGAGATGTCACCAACTAAATGCTCTAAGATAATCGTGTACGAATTTTTGATAGATATAAATAGTGCGATACTCGCGCACATACACTCACGGCCTTTATCCCCGAAGGGGTAGGCAGAGGTGCAACCAGTGCACCACTAATCGCGGTGCGTATTCCGTCCCATGATGTGATAGGAGGCGAGCATATCGTCATATCGGGCACAAATCAGGTACGGACTCCGGGCTGATACTGAATAGAAAAAACCCAATATCACTTTGCCCGACCCGGAGATCGAACCCGAGACCTCGAAGCTTTGAAGTCGTACATAATACAACTACGCCACCGAGGCAGTGATACACGCATGTTCGAGAAAAAAATTCAATGTGTCAACAGTCGTAGGCCTCCCCTAAAGATTTCCAGACCGACCTGTCAACAGTGGCCTGCAGCCAGCGTGTTCCTGCGATCTTTATCAAGTTGTCTGTCTACCTTGCAGGTGGACGTCCGACGCTGCGCTTGCCGGTACGTGGTCTCCACTCGAGAACTTTAGAGGAGACCTATGTCCAGCAATGGGACATCATGTGGCTGATGATGATCATGATGATGATGAACAGTCGTATTGGGTGAAAAATTGTCTTGAGCGATGCGTCTGAACAGTATGACGCAATAAACTCCTAGCGATCATTGTTAAAATAATTGCTAGCAACAATTGATCCCTCTTAATGAGGCTTTGGGAAGGTTGCCAAATAGATTCAAGGAATAAAGTTGCTAATACGTCATAAGTTAGGTTTTTTACCAATAGTTGTAATAACGGGTATTCATTGAGTAAACTATATGTGTTTACTCGTGGTGCAAAATCTGGTGCGAGATTTCTTTGGCGGGTATAGAGTTATTGTTCTGTTTTATTAATAATAATAATAATCCCTTCCTAGCCGATATCGGCCACGGCGGCCAATCTCAACGGAGATCAGCCAGGTGCGCAGGAGATATTATAGTGCACAAGTGTGTGCGCAATACACAAATGCACTCACTGTTCCTTCACTCTCATAGTCCGGTGAGACGGCAATCCGACATGACCGGAGAGAGATCAGGCGCAGGACCAACGGCTTTACGTGCTTTCCGAGGCACGGGGGATCACACCGCCAACTTCCTGACTCCGAGCTGCGACTGAGTAATTTTTAAGATGGAAAAACCCAGTCACAATGTTTTTGGCTCGACCCAGGATTCGAACCCAGGACTTCAGCGCGCAAATCGTACTCCTAACACATACGCAATACAACTACGCCACCGAGGCAGTCAGTCAGTGTTTTATTAGTAAAGTTAGATTAAAGAGTTTAGTTGATCTGCTAGTTTATTACCTGGTAAACAAAAATATTCAGGTACCTAGCTATAGCATTTGAAATTAAGCCAGCTACAAACATAAACATAGATTGTTGTTACTGTATGATAGATCGGTCTCTATCATCCATCTTTTTTTTTTTTTTTTTCGCGGTGTAAAAACGCGTTATCGCTACCACCACTGGGGGGTGAGTGGAACGGTTATGTTCTATCATCCATCTTTAAGCATGAATAATAGTTATGATGAGAGATTATCGATCAAAAAATCCGTTATAGTCATTGATGTATTAAAAAAACCCTACATCAATGGTTATAGTAGTGTAATTTCAATGTCTAACATTTGCGTAAACGTAAGGAATCATTATAAGACAAGGTTGTTAAAAATGTATCTTTTAAGGCGGTAGTTTCCATCTGAATTACTACTAATAACACATAATACTCTGTATTCTCAAACATATCTTAACGTTTCAAGTATTTTATGTACAGTCAGCAGCATAAATATCTGTACAAAATCAAAGTTTCAAATCGCCTATGTACGCGTTAAGTTAAACTGAAACATTTTTTTCTTCGTTTGAAGTAAAGTAAATACCATTTATTTTATTTTTGCGAAGATAAAAAAAGATTAGTAAGAACACAAAAGTATGTAGGCAATTTGAAATTTTGTATTTGTTCATCTACTTATGCTGCTGACTGTACAAAAAATCTTCCATTAAACACAGTAACTACCGATACACATAAAAGATAAACTGTGTAGTGTTTTAATTGCACAAAATAATGTTATTTGCTCGAGGCTGAAAAGGCTTGGCAGGCTACCAAAGAGGAGCGCATCTCTCGATCTACCGCAAAAAGTATAAAATATATTAAATCTCACTTAGGTATACGAAAGTTTGTACAGATGTTTGTATATTTGATTTTGTTTTTTAGGAGTAAGTGGTTCGTAAGGCTGTCTAACCCAACATAACCATTCTATCACCCCCCTTGAGGCTGTGGTGTAGTGGTAAAGACAAAAAAGGTACAATAATACCTCTGCCTACCCTTGAAAAGGTATGATAAAAGTAAACATAGAAACCACTGAATAGATTTCAACAAAATTTGGTAAGTAGATGGACCATGGATTAATAGATACTTTTATACTAAAAAGCACACAATGGGACTTTAATGCCGGGTAAGACCACGCGAGTAGAGCCGCGGGTAACACCTAGTTAACTATAATGCTTGTTGCAGACCGAAAACTCAGTTAAGTTAGTTTCCTTAGCTCGTATAGCTGAGAATATCAAGACGTATTTACACTAACAAATTCTCGCATGAATATATTGCGCAAGAACTTCCAGACACGTATACACTAGCGGCAACATTTTAATGTCTATGCAAATGCGATTTGTCGCAAGCCCTAGAAGCTCAAAATTTGAAGAAGTCAGCTTGCCGCACTGTTTACATGGTAAAAATGGCTTGCGAAAGATAACTACTGCAAATTTTTTTGCTAACCTAAACCCCGCTTTACACATAGAAAATAGCTTAGTTTACTATGTAGTTTGCGGTTTGCACACAAGTATGAAAAAATATCTCAGCTATACGAGCTAAGCTAAATTAACTTGCTTAGTTTACATTCTGCAACTCTCATCAAACTCGCCTTGATTTGATAGCTTCAACCAAAGTTGGTATCTAAAGGCAGGGAAGTCTGTAAAGAGCTGACTAAACGAAGACTGCGACAAATTAAACTATCACACCCCTACATATGCGACCGCTTTTACCGTAGGCAAATGATCGCCCTGGAGCGCGTACCCGCACGCCCTGGAGCGCGTATCCGCACGCACAGGAGCGCGTATCCGCACGCACAGGAGCGCGTATCCTCTATATACATATTTTAAAACTATTCCGTCTTATGATTAGTAGTAATAATATATTATATATTATGTATATAATTTTCACCCCGTTTTAAAAGAAACCATGTAATAACTGGTATCATTATGCGCGCACACAAGGATACGCAAAATGATGCAGCGATAGCGTATGACACAGCTGTCACGCATACTAGCTTAAGAAATGTTGGCCTGTTTGTTTTAGTTTCATTGCAGCGCGTCACTCTATCTAGGTATATAATTAATCAAAGCATCAAACCTATGCACGCAACCTAATCAGAGCATTGTGTAAATCCCAACAGCGAGTAATAATTAGCATTGTTATGCTTGAAATTAATAATATTAATAATCAGATCAGCCAGTCATTTATGGCAATGAGCTGTTATTAAATTAAGCACTACGTTTTCGTTTGCACAGTGCTGAATGCATAATCTGAAAATCAAACATTGTAATACCTAATTGGGTGTCACGTTTTAATTGTGTATGACCTATTGTTATTACAGTAAACAGTGTTCTGCTGGATTTATTTGTGTTTTCATTCTCCGGGGATGTACGAGATGAGTTCAATAATTTCACATTGCCTTATATTTTGATCAAATATATTTTAATAGACCAGTGAGGCACGTATCACATTAATAAATAAACAAAGTTAATATAGTAAATGAGGTAGAGTTATTAAATTTCCCTTTTTCCATATTTTGCTCTTAATTTTCGAGGCAAAACATGTTCTCGATCACGTTTTTTTTTTTTATTATTTTTTATTGCTTTGAATGACGAGACGAGCATGCCGTTCGCCTGATGGTAAGCGATACGACCACCCATAAACAGTAGCAACACCATCCAGCACCTTGACTGACAAAATACTGAGTGGCATTCTACTGCGCTCGTCATCCTGAGACATAAGATGTTAAGTCTCATTATGTCCAGTAGTTATACGTATATATATTATTCAAAATTTAGATAGAATTATACAATTTACGTTTTTCAATTCAAAAATGCTATACAAACAATTGCAGCCCAAAGTCAACATGCAAATACGCTTCAAACTAACAAATTAATTTATGGTTTAGATGATAACACCGATGGCGTATTTGAAAATTCACGAGCCAGCCAAAGACATACATAACAGGGTACGTTTCAGCAACCCTTTAACTAAGCGCATTGATTAATCAACGATACTGTGAGCATAGTTTGTTTTTCTCCAATTCCCGTGTTTATCTTTATAAATGACCGAAACAGCCGCCGAAAGCGCCGTAAAGTATTCGCTCTGTATGTTCCGACCCTAATAAATCGTAAGAGCCAACTTATTGGTATTAGCAGAAACGTGGATTAGTCTGAGACGGGCGACCCCGCGTCTTAAGGCTAGGTTAATGGGAGCAAACCGGAACAAACGATGGTCATTCGTCTTTGTTTCAGTTACCGTAGGTAGGTTGAAATGTTTTTGTGAAAACGGATGTTCCATTTATCTTTACGTTTATGTTGAAGCGCTATCCGTTCCCACGCTGATGTGCAGTTTTAGGGTTCTATGTGCTTAAAATCAATGAGTTCAACAATCCAGATGAAAATAATCACAAAATGATTTAACAGTAATTATAATTTGATACAATATACCGGTGATACCCCGGTATGCAACAAACACATAGCTTATTTTCTGTTGCACGCGGGTCCGAACTCCGACCACGTCAAATGTTTTCATGAATAATAGTTCGAATGTGTACTTTTCTGGAATATTTAATAATCTGGATATGGCCTATCTGTGTGCCAAATTTCATCCAAATCCATTCAACTACACAACAATTTACCACATAAAGTAGATTTTTAAACGCGAGCAACGCACGTTTAGTCTTGTTATTGATAAATGTCAGAAATGCAATGGTCATCACAACCAAAGTAGAATAAATCAAAATTTGAAAAAAGAATGTTACGTTCGATTCTTTTGTACTCGTGCCGTGCCAACGCTGGGGAAATAGCTTCTACGCAATGTATTTAAGGTTCATATTAGATTAGTAATAAATGGTTTTAATGACTTTAATAAATAAAATAAATAAAAATAAACTCGTTTCAAGAATTATAGCTTCTACGCATTGTATTTAAGGTTCATATTAGTAAGATAAAAAAGATGTCAGGTTATTTTCGTTACGGAATTTCTGGATTCGGTCTCCACGCTCAAGGCCCGCGATAGAAGCTATGCAATAGCTTTAAAAACAACTCAAATATTTCTTCCACGGTCATAAATAAATAATCATTTTTAAATTAAAGCTATTGAAAAATAACAGATATGACTGCCTGGGTGGCGTAGTTGTATTACGGTAAGACTGCAATGCTGAGGTCTCGGGTCGGGCAGTGATATTGGGTTTTAAATTTAGTATCAGCCCGGAGTCTAGAATTTGTGCCCGTTATGGCGATAGGCTCACCCCCTGTCACACCATGGGACGAAATACGCACGGCGAAAAGTGGGTGCGCTAGTTGCGCCTCTGCCTACCCCTTCGGGGAAAGGGCGTGAGTGTGTACTGTGTGTGTGTGTGTGTGTGTGTGTGTGTGTGTGTGTGTGTGTGTGTGAAAAATAACATTTGTTTTTCTCGAAGGTATTCTTTGCGTGGAAATTTTTTTCACCCTTGACCGTTTTCGTGCTTGTTTTTGTGAACTATCTAAAACTACCGATGACCTGGCACAGAGAAGAATAGACGGACGAGAGAACGCGTGTCAGTGTTTTAATTCTCGACTCGCTACAAATGTTTTTGCAAGAATATTTTTCAGAATTTGGAGTTTAAAGGTTGAAATTCTCTTTACATGACTTAGCATTTGTGTGGTTAGGTATAGAGAACTACCTAGTACTTCATGCTTCAATTCATATCATAAGGATTCAGGATCTCTTCCAACAGGAGTTTCATACACGGACTAGTATTAAACGCCCAAGTTTTTAACTCAATCTAGAAAAACGGTTAAACAACCTGCACTAGATTTAAAAACTGCAGATTACAAAAATATTTATACAATAAAAATATTGAACAAACCCTATTTCACTCAAAATATTTGTTCAATGAAAAACATTTCAATATAAACTAACATCACAATCAAAATATGAAAATAGGTCACTTGGTGTGAAGTGTAGTTAAACCTATGCTATTATAAAAAAGAAAAAATGTTAAAAGCCTGTTACATGATAGTTATATTCGTATTTCTGTCATTTTTTTTTGACTGCCTCGGTGGCTTAGTTGTATTGCGTACGCGTTACGAGTACAATTTGCGCGCTGAGGTCCTGGGTTCGAATCCTGGGTCGGGCCAATAACATTGTGACTGGGTTTTTCCATCTTATAAATTACTCAGTCGCAGCTCGGAGTCAGGAAGTTGGCGGTGTGATACCCCCGTGCCTCGGAAAGCACGTAAAGCCGTTGGTCCTGCGCCTGATCTCTCTCCGGTCATGTCGGATTGCCGTCTCACCGGACTATGAGAGTAAAGGAATAGCGAGTGCACCTGTGTATTGCCCACACACTTGTGCACTATAAAATATCTCCTGCGTACCTGGCTGATCTCCGTTGAGATTGGCCGCCGTGGCCGAAATCGGCTAGAAAGGGATTTATTTATTTTATTTTTTTTTTAACTGCCTCGATGGCGTAGTCGTATTGCGTACGCGTTACGAGTACGATTTGCGCGCTGAGGTCCTGGGTTCGAATCCCGGGTCGAGCCAAAAACATTGTGACTGGAATTTTCCATCTCAAAAAAAATACTCAGTCGCAGCTCGGAGTCAGGAAGTTGGCGGTGTAATACCCTCGTGCCTCGGAAAGCACGTAAAGCCATTGGTCCTGCGCCTGACCTCTCTCCGGTCATGTCGGATTGCCGTCTCACCGGACTATGAGTGTGAAGGAATAGCGAGTGCAGCTGTGTATTGCGCTCACACTTGTGCACTATAATATCTCCTGCGTACCAGGCTGATCTCCGTTGAGATTGGTCGAAACTGAAAATTTAAAAATATATTTAGTAACATAATTTATGTGATGCACATATTAATAATGTGAACAGTGAACACGAATTATAGAGTTATATGCAGGTATCAGAGAACTTTAAAGAGAAGTTAAATATTACCATCTTATGATTAATAAATAATTAAATATCAATCGCAAGTGCCATTTTATATTTTAGCTCATAAATTGCATAATTTACCTAAAAGCACAAAAAAATAATATTGAAGAGAATAACAAAAATCAGCCGTTCAGCAACTTCAGAAACATCGGTAACTGTCAGTTTGATAGTAGTGTTTCTCGCAACAAGTTGATACCTTAGCGTTGTGCCCAAAGGCTTATTAAAAATATACTTATTTTTTTGTTTTTCGTTTTCAGGCGCAGTTAATACAAAACAATAAAGTTAAAACAAAGTTAACTTTGTTCAATTCATTCGTACGTAAATCACTTTTAAATCAAATCGGAAAGTTTTTTACTTCTACTAAACTAAGTTCGAAGAACTGTGTTAGTCTACCTCTCGATTTGAGTCTCGTCCTTTTTTAATTAAATGTCTTTAACTGCTTTTAGAAACCGTTAAATGATATGAAAGTAACTAAGGGAAATAAAATAAACGTTAGCTATGACAGTTTCTGAAGTTCCGAAGCAATTTGAATTTGATATAAGTGTAGTGTTCTTCTGCAATAAATTTCATAGCGCCTACGCGTCGCTTTACCGGTCAATATAAAAATATATAAATATGCAATGAAATACAACAATCATGTTCTGCTTTATCCAATACTAGACTTCTGCTCGCGGCTCCGCCCGCGTGAAAAAGATTTTCCGGGATAGAAAGTAGCCTATAGCACTCAGGAGTAGTGTAGCTTCCTATTAGTGAAAGAATTTTCAAAATCGGTCCAGCAGTTTTTGAGTTTATCCATTACAAACATACAAACAATCAAATCTTTCCTCTATAATATTAGTATAGATGTCAAGACAATTATAAAATATATTTGACTCCAATATTACCTAAATCGCAGACGAGATCGAACTACACATTACATACCATATTATGTGTGTGGACATAAACATCAAGCTCACATCTCGGAGCCGCAAATTACCAAAATAGGTAGATATAGTAGGGGCTGAATAAGGTTAGGCTCTCAAAATAAGACTCTGAGACACGTATTCGTTTATGTTTCAGCCAAAGAAACGTTTATGATGGAAACTCAAATGCATTTTTCGTGTCCTAAAAAGTGCCGCTAGATCGTTCGCCCCTCGGGCTTTTCACGGCCACACATTTTCACGGCTTACCTGTGACATACTGTCATTTAGAGCTGCTAGTAATTTTACATCCTTCGTAGCTAACAAATGGCTCAAATTTACCTTTTTTTAAATCGCATTGACCATATAGCGGTACATAATTCTATTTATTTTAATTCTTGCCAATTTTAAAGCAGAAAAATGTTGGCAACTTAAATTGAAAAATTTAAACCCAAAAAAAATATTCAACGAAGTTACAATCTTTGTGTCTTTTATAAATAACATATAGATACGTTTTTCTCACTCTCGACAATCGATTTACGCGTATGGATGCTGAGCTTATAAATAATGTATAGCACTTAGCATTAAGACGATCTTTTCCATTTCGCCTCCAACAATACTTCCCTTCGACATAAAGTTCAAGTAAAATTGGTAGGTATAATAGAATCGTCCCGCCGTATCACATTATTCAACCTTTTTAAATTATTATCTTTCGGATACAAAAAGCAGATGTAGGCTGCTTTTGACAAGTCCATCTTGAAATCTTTCAAGGAGCAGTTCTAGGTTCTAATGGGCTTAATGTAGCGAATGACGATGATGCAAAAAAAAATATCAAATAGGAATCGAAATATGCCTTCATAATTTGTCCGAAGATTGTGACAACCGTCACAATCAATTTGGCAGAAATTATGAACTCATAATTTCGGCCAAATAACCATTTCTAAGAATCTTAAACTACTATTTTCTTATAACTCCGTCTACTAGCTACCGTCCAAATATCTGCATTAATATTTATTATATTAGCATCAAATAAAAATACGGATTAATATAATAGTAGGACTCATATAAAAGTCATGATTTAACAATAATATGAAGTCATGGCACACTCCACGAGATAAACATGAGCTAATTAAATGAGGAGGGCTTGATAAATGAAATATAAAGTACAAAAGATCTGTGCGATATAGTAGGTATGTGACATCAAAATTCATCAATAAATTATATCCTGACTGATATTTAATAAATTGTTTTATTTATTCATACACCAGCATTTTATATTTTGACCTTTTTTTGTTGTTGTTCGGGCATGACAAAATGTTTGCACCTCGCCTGATGGTAAGCGCGATGCCGTCCCGATAGAGTATCGAATGGCAGTAGATGGTTATCTCATGACATTCGACACAATCATGCTGGCCTACTAAGCTGCTTCTTCACGCTACGGCGGAAGGAACCAGGATTATAGGAAGGAGGGAACACGTGCGCCGGTAAACTGTTCCAAAGCCTGATGGTGCGGCAAAGAAAAGATTTCGCTAACCTATTGGTTCGGGCCGAGATAGTTTTAACCATCAAGCTGTGGCTTCGCATGCCATCACGCGTGGTTCTGCTGAGGAAAGCAGGGGAGGGGATCAGATTAAACAATTCCTCAGAGCATTCGCTATGATACAGACATGATAGGTATTGCATTGAATGACGAAACGAGCATGCCGTTCGCCTGATGGTAAGCGATACGACCACCCATAAACAGTAGCAACACCATCCAGCTCCTTAACTTACATAGTACTGTGTGGCATTCCACGGCGCTCGTCATCCTGAGACATAAGATGTTAAGTCTCATTATGTCCAGTAGTTACAATGGCTACAATGTCCGTCAAACCTAAACACAACAGTGCATGCCCAGTGCTGCTTGGCGGTAGAAATAGACATTGCTGTGGTACCCACCCAGACGGACTCTTACATATGAGAGACCTACCACCAGTAGATCCTATCCTATTAATAACTTTTATCTTATGATTGAAAACAGGCCTAAAATTAATGAATCTTTAATTACAAAATTTCTCAACACTTAAAATACAAAACAGCTTGAAACGACCTGCCCTAAATTAAGTTGACTGACTATTGTGTTTAAATCACAATGGTGCTAAATGGTTTTATCCATTCTCTTCTACGGAATTGCTTTCCAAAGCGGGCATCAGATTAAAATCAACCAATTTGACTAATGATATAATGTCCTATTTGTAATTAGTTCGTATTAGTTCAAATGAAGTCCACGATAAAACGTAACGAACTATAATGGTTAGTACAAGCAAAACATATACAGGTCTTTAAAAACGTTGTTACAAGCTAATATCAAAATGCACTCAACACTTGGCCCGCCGCGCCGTACCGCCATTTCGACTCCAAGTGCACAATTGCCTTCCAATTTACATTTAGAATGCTCCACAACTAAATTTTAGAGGTGACATCAAAAACGAATTATCAAAATAAAATATTTGCTCTCATATTTCCCTTTGTTTATTTGCTATTCGCGCATGTTGTGTCAAGAATGGGCTCTTTTATTCGTAATTTAAACATTGCATTATGTTTTAAACGTCAACTCTGTGTATTCGGCTTATTTATGGCTTATTATTCTTTATGGTTTTAATCTACGACCTCGCATTTTGCGAGGGTTTTTATCCTTGTTTTGTGAATTGATTTATCAACCATCAAATAACTTCCCTCGTTGAAAAAATTGACGTTAAAAGATAGTTTCTATCTCAGAATAATAACTGAAGCAAATTAATCTGAGGTCTCTATAAACACTATGTCAAAACGTCAAGGTCATTTGAATCACTTCTATATAGTATTTTTTTTATCACCATTTATATTATTATGTTGGACGTTCTATACCTTAATGAATGAATGAATGAATGAATGAAAACACTTTATTGCACACCACATTATACAAAAATTAAATAAATAACAAATAGATTTAGAACTGAATCGTGCGACAATAGGCGGTCTTATCGCTAAAAAGCGATCTCTTCCAGACAACCTACACTGATTGTGAGAGATATATGAAGTGAAGAAGGGGGTGTATACATAACAATTTAAAATTAATAGACTTATCTAATATATTATTATACTTAAATACCTACCTACCTTACCGTAGTACATAAGTATTATAAATGCTCTTTGCCTATTATACCATCTCATTCCAATATCCATTGTTCTGCGTTTGTTTCTACTTTGTGTACCTACTCAAGATTACACTAGTTTTTTTTGCCTAAAGGCGTAATAGTACTCACAACATCAATACGCATAATGCGGACTTCAATGCTTACTGAACGCCTTTCATTTACGTCGGGATCATTTTTTATTTTAAAAAACATTATTAGGTCCCGGATATTAATGTCTTGTCGGATATTACAGAAATCTGGCTGACCTATTTTTGTATACGCATGATATTTCTTAATAAAGTTTATGAAGGGAAAAAATTGAATAGTCTTATATTAACATAAAGTACTTCTTAAGTAATTTGATTCCAATTATCTTAAAATACCAAGCTGTGTAACGCATACTCCTAAAGTTTGAGAAGTCAGTACCAACGGTCCCGCAAAAGACTAGTCTTAGATACTAATATTATAAAGAAGAAATATTTGTATGTAAGTATGTTTGTACCGAATAAACTCAATAACTACTGAACGGATTTCGATGAAATTTGGCACACGGGTAGATCATGTCCTGGATTAACACATAGGCTACTTTTATCCCGGGAAAATATTTTTATCCCGGAAAAACTTTTTCACGCGTGCGAAGCCGCGAGCAGAAGTCTAGTTAAGTATAATCCGAATAGCGAGAAACAATGTTTATAGCAAAATATAGGATGCTAGCTTCACTACGTTTTCCTCGCGGCTGTGCCCGTTTAAAAGTCTTTTTGAAGAATAAAAGCAAAAAATCTGAGATAATATTATGTTTAATTTCTTTGTGATACTGAGAAACGGTGCTGTTTTTAATAAGCCAAATCATTTTAATAATCTTATTTCATACAAACTCTCAAACTTCACCTCTTTGTAATATTCTTAAGTAGTGTTTAAGACTCTTCCTCGATCCTTTTCATTAATCAACGAAAGACAATTCTTAAAACAAAAATCATCGTTGCTAGATTCCGTACGGAAGGTAAGGAAAAATTGTATTCATAAAATATCTTACAGAACTCCCAAAAATCTTTAAGAACAACAGAAAAATCTGAAACTGTCGAGAAAACATAATGAAAGTTCCCATTTCCTTTTCGTGCTTACGTAAATAAAAAGGGAAGTATTCAAAGGAAATGCCTACAGTGAAGGCAAAAATACTCAACAAAGTTGGCTCCCGGCGCACATTCAAGTCCTTTTAAATAAAAGTTGCCTTTTATCACTGGCTAAAACGTCCATTTCTCAGGGCTGGCTACTAAATGGACAAAGAAACGTGGACTCCTGATGACACTCGAGTGCTCTCTTAAACGTTACCCCGTTTTAGGCGAAACTTAGAGGGTTAAGTCACAACTCCGCCCGACTTATAACAATTTGAGATGATTGCCCGCCCGTTGGCGACACCTCCGTTTTCCTCCTGACAATATTTCGACTCCTTTTAAATGTTTGGCCTAAATTGCATATACAGTTAGTATGATTCGGAAAAATATAATTTGGAAAAAATGAAATATTACAGTACCTACATTCTTCTACATTACAAATCGATTAGATTACCTAGGCTTTCTCGAATCGATTTCTTTTTTATTTTTAACTCTGATTTATATAATTTATTAAGTCCATTTTTACGACAGCCACCTAACATACCAAGTCATTGCAATTGCAATCGTATCGAAAAAATAGTTGTCTCCTGGCGTAAGCAAGAATTTCAAATCCAAAATATATTTGAATCGCTCCAGGCATTAATCGTGTCGGAAGCAACTAAGTAACTATAAATAATTCGCAATTAAATTGATGAAGGCATCTCAAGCGATTATCGTTATACGGCTAATTAAATGCACTGACGTCTAATTCCGTCTTGAACCATCGAACTGCGGGAACTTCTGGGAATTAACATACTGTTGCGTCGCATTCGGCAAGCTCCTTGCCTTGACTATGTTCTATCACATTAGTGAGCGTGAAATTGCCTGCATTCATGGCTTAATGGCATCAGTATCTGTCTAACAGTAAATGGTTAGCGGCATCCATTACACACCCGCACACGCAAATATTTTTGCCTCATTACGAAATTCCTTTTCATCTTCGAATTAAAGTCTCAAGATTAATGTATCCGCAAGTACTTATTCCCAGAATTTCATATGCAAAACTTTCTTCGGTAATTTCCGCCGTGCCTAGATTAATTTGAGCCATCAATCTTTTTTAATTACACTCGCTAATACTGCCACGGCTTTACGAAATTAAATCAAGATACCAGAAATTGTGCGCGCGAATAAAGTAAACAATAAAAAGTTTGTCGGCGTTTTTTGAACAAGCGAAACTGGCGTTAATTAGAAAACATTACTATCTGAAATAGCGGTGTGGGAAAACTCAAAACCCTCATTACCGACGCTGTTACGAAACGCTGCTTCATTGCTCAAAGCAGCCGTGCGGTTTTCAGATACCCACACGTAAAAGCCAGGCTCAAGGCAGTAGACTAGACTTAACTGAAGTATTAGTGAAGAGAACACTATCTCGCCAAACCAGGCGTCGACAGACTCGGATACAGTAATGTACTCAGGTGAGTCTACTCATCCGTTAACATCACTTACTTACATAATTAAACTTAGTTCATTCGTTCATTAGATACGTTTTAGAAAAGCTTTAAATTAATTAATCAATTGTACAATTAACTTTTGCTATCTGAATGCGATTGAGACACTACGAAGATGAAAAGGAAGATTAATTCCTAAATTATTATCGTAGGAAGATTTAAATTAAAAAAAACAGTAAAAATTACTGAAACCCGACTACGGATATAAGTAACTGAAAAGCACGAAATAAATCAATAATGCCCAGGGTACAATTTGAACGCGGAACATAAAATGGCTACATACATACATAGAGTGTTAAAATCATAACCCTTCCTTGCTTCGCCGTAGTCGGGTAAAAAGGAATTTATTTTCCGAATGTTATTGATTAAATGTTAATTATCCCGTATGCATTCGTGTGGGACCCGGGTCCCATGACGTATCCTGTCAAAATGTGTCAAAATGCGAAAATAGGCTTTACTACCTTATGGTTCTACTAAAATAAAAAAAATTGCAGTGTTGCCAGAAAAAGCGAATGCTGAGGAGTTAAATCTATACTAATATTATAAAGCTGAAGAGTTTGTTTGTTTGAACGCGCTAATCTCAAGAACTACTGGACCGATTTTGAAAATTATTTCACTAATAGAAAGCTACATTACTCCTGAGTGCTATAGGCTACTTTTTATCCCAGAAAAACTTTTCCACGCGGGCGGAGCCGCGCGCAATGCTAGTATTATATATTTTTACACAATCTTATTTTTCATCCATCTGCTCACCTCCTGCCTCATATTAATTTCGCGTTAACAATATACTTACGTATACGTATGAACATACTTACGTTTCAAAATGTATTAGAATACCTAAGTTTTAACGACCAGCTGCCAAATGAAATTCTTATTGGATAATCTATACTGAAACGACTACAACACGAAGTTTCCTCCTGCAAAGTTTTTAAATATTACCAAATTTCGTATTCAATACTGTCGTAGATAGTTGGTCTAGTTTTACTTCAGTACGCTCTCGATGCGCCGAAGACACCGACTATAAAGGTAGGTGTTATCAGTTAATGCTTTGAATTCCCTTCTGTTTTGTGTTGCAGTTCAGAGAACGAATGTCCTTGCATTTATATAACTAAATTTCGAATTACGAGTACGCTTCGGTGTTATAATATTAAGGAATAAATAATTTAGTAGAGTTCTCCATTTTATGTGTATTTAAATAAGTTCACTTCCTTGTATAATGATTTTTGTAAACGTTTTTCTATTGTTAGCCGGTAAACGCTCATGTGGGTCTACTGACTTTATGTTTAAAGTTGTAGAGTGTTAACTGTAAACTGACCACAGCATGACCAATGTATCGGATTAAACTGACGAGTGAAACGGCAGCCTGCTATTTCGCGTTGGTTTACAGTTACATATTTTTTTCGCCTTTTGGTAGGAGATACGGCCGCCCATAAACAGAAGCAACACCATACAGAACTTTTAATTACAAAGTACTGCGCGGCACTCCACTGCGCTCATCACCCTGAGACACTAGATGTTACACACATACTTAACATCACACCTTTTTCCCTTTTCAAGGGTAGGCAGAGGTTTATCACACCCACATTTCGCCAGCTATGTTAAGTCCCATGTAATAAGGGGCGAGACATTAGATGTTAAGTCTCATAATGCCAAATAATTACGCTGGCTACCATGTTCTTCAAACCGGAACACAACAGTGCATGCACACTGCTGCTTCGCGGTAGAAATAGACATTGCGGTGGTATCTACCCAGGCAGGCCCTCGCATACGAGAGACCTACCATAATACAGACATTAGTATATGATCTAAGACATCATATTTTATAATTTGAATATATTTTAATCGTCCTCGCCGAACTTGATCTATTTTTCATTACTCCACCATCATTATCTTCATTTTAGCTAATATTAGGTTCATTCTAACCACTAACTACTACAGTTTATTTAAACTTATCCGCCATCACACTCGCTGCTGTATTTTTTTTTAAATTACGGTGTTTTTTTTTCTGGTGCCTTATTTTAATATTCATAAAATTGTTTAGCGCTATTTAGCCAGATTTTCACAAGATTTAGCGCGTTTTTGATAAGAGTCTAGTGCTTTTTTTTTCGTCAAACGGCAACACTGATTGGCATGCATTTTAATGACATCGAACACTAACGCGAAGATAGTTCGGGAATGTCTAAGTTCTCTAATTATAGTATTAATAAGCCCGTGTTGTTTCATCTTTGGTCAAGTAAAGTTAACTATCTTATTACACTGGGCGAGCGCGCAGTGCCTTCGCCTCGCTGTGAATTCACTTGGAATTCGCCAGTGTGATAAGAGGGAGCCTTAACCTTAGCTGACCACGCAAACAACCCGGCCTCAATGTTGTTAAAAATGAATGTGTACCTACCTGGAGGCTAGAACCTATATTTCTGTATTTTCAAACGTAAAAGATAAATATCTTTATAGCGAAAATCACCTGCGTTAATAAAATAGATTGTGCTCATTCGTGTGTTATCGGCGGGAATTCCGTTGCGGTCGCAAATACCGACGGACAAATAAGCAATTTACAATTCCGATCCACGCAGTGAGCCTATCTATTCATCATTTAGATTTATAGTCCTTTATCTAACCAATCTGTTTTCTTGTTTAATTAATGGAAGTAAGAAAATTTCGTCGCGCAAATTCCAAGATATCTACTGCGTCTGATTTCATTCTCTTGACATTTCGGCAACACTCTTTCGACGAGACCTTCGTTTAGCTCATTAATTATTTAATGGAGGTGTAATTAAGGACTCTCTTCCTTTTATGTAGTAATCGACCTTGTTTTAATAAATTGTCTAGTTTATGTATTTGTACATTTATAAGATCTACTAGCTACTAGCTACCTACATACTTATAAACCTAAGCAAGTGCTTATATGCATTAATATAAGGACTTATATGAACGTTATTTTGCAAATAAAACTCGTATGGTTTGAATGTTTATTTTATTTATATATTTATTTACACTGATATTTTTTATTTCGTTAGCGTGCGCCGTCATGACTTTTAAATTATTGATATTTAATTGTAGAATAGATGCGGTAGGTATATTTGGACCACAATAAGGATTTTCTTAAATAAAATTCCGAATTTTCACCAGCATTATTTAACTTAACCAGTTTGGCAGTTCCATAGTTACTTGGCATCAAACAGTATTAGTAAAACTCTTTAATAAAACTAATACCTATCTTAAAAATAATTAATCTGCATTGTCTGAAACATGCAATTTTTAAGAACTTTCAAAAAATAAACACAATGTTGACCACATGATTTTAAATAGGAATTTCAGACTTGTTTAACCCTAAAGTGGGCGCTGAGTATTTTGCATCCCTCGGTAAAAAATACTGACAATTAAAAAAAATACTTGCACCTTAAATTGGGGCTTTTTAATTGCTGCCCCTATACTCGTCGTCGACCCGTGCTGAAAGTGTGAACTCGATCAGGGCACGGGAGACCGCGCCGTCCCTATGTGCGAAGTGTGCGGCGCACACAGGTGCCAAGGCAATAGGGGCGCCGGAATCAGGATGAAATGCTAGCGGTAATTATTGAAATTATATTTGTCACAAGTAAAAAGGTACGTAGGTACAAGTCTCCAGTACCGGACGAAGACTACTTGATGCCCTAAGCGAACCACTCTTGTGCGGTGGGGGAACTCAGGAGAAGCAAGTTATCAGGTGTCACGTGGCGACAATTTGCTAAGCGCGCGCCCTCTCATATAAGTAAAAAATCTGTAATATTATTTGTTTAAGTTGAAATATAAAGTCTCTTAATTGCAGTGACGTAGCATGTGTCCCTGCCGCTTGGGGCGGACCCAAAATTAGTTTTTGAAGATTTTTTAACAAAATACCTTGTTTGTAGTATCCCTGTGTAAGATTAATCATTATTTATTAATATTAGCGGCAAAATGCTCCCCACGCGCTCACTGACGCTACACGGAATAGCGCGCCCACTCTTGGGATTAAATTAAGGGCTTTATTACCTACTAGAGTCTAGACTCTTGCTCGCGGCTCCGCCCGCGTGAATGAGTTTTTTCTGGGATAAATTCCTGCTTTATATTTTCCCGGGATAAAAAGTAGCCTATGTTACTCGCTGATAATGTAGCTTCATATTGGTGAAAGAAATTTATATCAGTCTAGTGGTTTTTGAGTTTATTCGTTAAAACAGACAAGAGCACAAAAATACAAATCTTTCCCCTTTATAATATTAGTATAGATGTAGTTAGATATTAAATTATTCATACACTAATGCACCAGGTCATTGTCAGACCACATTCCAATAGGAAATATACCCAATTGTACCTCACAAAAGCCTTCGTGAGAGTTGAAATTATCTTATCACTTAATCAAAGCATAATAAATTACCTGTTTATCCATCGGAATCAATTTTATTGTTATTTTTAAAACATCTTTCTCATATAGGTTATAACAGACAAATGAAACAAAATTCTCGTACAACTTAATAATTTATTTCGCAAATCCTTGCCGTAAAATTCTCTTCAAATAAATGCACATTTTATTTAATGACCTTATTATATTTTTATGACGGCATACTAGCTACTTTTAAATTAAAGCAGCATGTTTATCCTTTATTTAAGGTCAAAAAACTTAATACGTAATAATTTTAAAATTAATATCCATACAATCTGACGAGAATTGCATTAATTTAATTTACAGTTTAGCATGAATGTATATGATACATAATTGATATTAATTTCATTAATTTACCTAACTACAATGGCGACGATGAAAAATAAAACCTAAGTACGTCCAATTAATATCTACCTTAAAAATTTCGCTTCACATTCAAGTCGTTTCATTTAGAAATATGCGTTACTAATTAATTTCATTTATATCAGTCCAAATATTTAACGACATTCTCGGGTTTTATTTTAATCAACACAATTAAATTTTAGAGCATAAACTAAATTATTATTTTGGCTCCCTATGACGCTGATAATAATTAAAAAAAAGCTTTTTAATAAATTTCACTTTGGGCAATGCTCATATTCTGAATAGCTATATGCATTGATGCGAAGAATACTATAACATCCATTGAGAATTGCTTGTATACCAAAGCAACATAACATACAAACTGAGAGAACCAGAGTGGAACCATTATTAAACAAATTGTACACAATTAAAAATAAATAAAATAAAACCAATACTGACTGATTTACTACCATTTAACTTTACCATAATAAAAATATTAAGTAACTAACATAAGTAAAAAAATATTTTGCGCAAAAAATGGTTGTGCTAACCTGTCAGGATCTGTTCTGGTGATGAACGGCATTTATATGAAGCAAATGTTAGTAAAAACAAGCATCAGGCCATACTGGTTCCCGCAGGTTGATTTAGACGTGTCGTTAAACTTGTAAAAGGGGCACAAATAATAGATGGCGCTGCTAATTACATTAAAGCAGCTAAAGGTACTGTGTGTGCTTTTAGGTCAATTTTTTTTTTTCAATTTTGCTTTTATGAGACCTTACATGATTCTGCACGTTAATAAATAAAAGAAAGATGGCGGTTAATAAATATGTTCGGGACTATTTTTTACTCAGCGAAAATTTTATTCATAATATGAAGTTTTACACAGCTACTGTATAACTAAAAAAATACATACTTCATAACAATAAAATACAAAAAGGCGTAATCAAAATCTATATGCCCTGTTTCTATATTTAAAAAAAATGCCTTATGATTATATTTATAATTTGTGCAATAATTTGATACACGCCTAACTACTTATCTAGGTTAACTGCCGAGTGTTGCTAGTTGAAAAATACAATCAGTCTTGTTTATTTAAAAAGGTTAAGGTTTGATTTTAAAATAATTTTCTAATATGATCAGTGGTGAGATTGAAGAGAAAAACAATAGGAATTGAGAATGTCCTTCTTTTTTGGAAGTCGCTTAAAAATATACTGATTTAAGTGTTAGTAAGTTGTACGAAAGTGAAAATAACTTAAATATCGATATCGGTGGGTACAGATAGGTATAATATGGAAATTATATGGCGACGGGCAAGTATCTGGCCAAAATATAAAAAGATTTAAGTAAAACAGCTACAGATTTTGCTAGAATTAGTTCCACTAAGATCAAAGATAAAGAGAACCGAATTGTGGGACCTGAACTGTTATATTTATCTTCAAATTTTTAAATATCCCACACATATTGTATCCTTTGAACAATGGGAAAAGATTATATTTTTCAAACAGCAACACAGTAGATTTAAAACTACCCACATGGCACGACACACTTCATTATTGTACTATACAATAAAAAAAAATCGTTGCTTATTTCATACGGTTAGGTACAAATTACCTAGCTAGCACCTATTTATTCATAGATAATATGCTAAGTATTAAAAAGTTAAATTCAAAATTATGCCATATAATATATTTTTGTATAAACATATAGAAACGAAAATAGTTTAGAGTGGGTAACTTAGGATACGCACTCGGGAACGCGCACAACTGTTCGGTGACCGTATTTTGTGGTATTCAGATGCATAGCATTTCCATCAAAATATAGGAACGAAACAAACTAACCCATCCTAATATGGCGTCGGCACAACGTAACTTATACACATCGCACTTTTAGGTTTTTTTTTTTATTGCTTTGAATGACGAGACGAGCATTCCGTTCGCCTGATGGTAAGCGATATGACCACCCATAAACAGTAGCAACACCATCCAGCACCTTGACTGACAAAATACTGAGTGGCATTCTACTGCGCTCGTCATCCTGAGACATAAGATGTTAAGTCTCATTATGTCCAGTAGTTATACTGGCTACAATATCCTTCAAACCGAAACACAACAGTGCATGCACACTGTTGCTTGGCGGTAGAAATAGACATTGCGTTGGTACCCACCCAGACGGCCTCTTACATAATGAGAGACCTACCACCAGTAAAATGAATGATGAATGGATGAAAACGACACAATTCAAATAAATCGAAAATTGAGCTATCGTCATAAAACTACTTAACGAAATTTTCAATAAAACAATAGTTCAAACGCCGCCATATTCAAGCGGAAAAGGGATAAAACTATTCTATTGGTCCCCATAAAAAAGGGACCAGTTTTAAGTCAATTTATGACGATAACCCAATTTTTGATTTTTTTTGAATTGCGTCTTTTTCGTCCTAAAGGTGCGACATGTTGAAAGATTTGGCTGTTTTATGACCGGCCGAATTTAGGAATCCTTACAAAAATAATGCCAGATTGCCTCGATGGTATTGCGCAGTACAACTACTGCTCTGGGTTCTGGGGTTCGAATCCCAGGTCAAGCAAAGTAATATTGGATTTTTCTGCTCAGTAACAGCCCGGAGTCAGGAATTTGTGCCCGATATGGACATACGCTCGCCGCTATCACATCATGGGAAGGAATACACACGGCGAAAGGATGTACTAGTTGCACCTGTGCCCAACCTTTTGGTCACAAAAGGCGTGTACAAAAACACTATGACTTACTGATATAGTCACCGAAACTGGAACAATTTCGACTAACTCACTCAAAGCATCAGCTTGTACCCGTTAATAAAAATGTAAACTAAACGTTAATCTTTGTGAAACGAGGTAAATCATAAAACCTTATAGAGCTATGACTCGGCCCATTGCTCGTGAAGACTTTTCAGATGCGTATGAGCCCGCTTGGTAATGTTCAAAGTGGGCTCAATTTCTAACAAACCATTCTCTCCTATGAGACTTAAGCCGGCCAAACCTAAGTACGTGTGCATTGGATCCGTGCAAGTGTCGGGCCATTTTGAAAACCCACCTACAACGGAATCCTGAGTTTCGTATACGTACCGCCTATTGTTACCATAGTTGGAATATTGTAATGCGTCTAATATTTTCAATGAAGCGCCTACCCAGAAACTGTAACATGTATCGACTGGTTTGTTAGGCCTACCCTGAAATCCATCTATTTGTCGGAATAATAGCCAGCGTTTGAGACCCTCTACTTGCTGTTCGGTCAGTCTGTGCAGTTGATTAGTGAGCGCGAGTGTTGCCAGTGCACAAAATGTCGTGCCGCCGTGGGACTCTAATTCGGGACATTGTGCGATGCCGTAGTCATAATTCTGAGAAAGGAAACATTTTGAATTAATGATACAACTAATATGATACAATTCATGGCATTTGAAATTTAAAAAATTATTGTGTGTGTTTTTGTTGTAATGATTTTTTAAGACAACTAAAGCTTTTCATGAAAAAAAAAAATTTCACAATAAAAGTAAACTGAACTGTATCAAGTAGAGGCTATATTTTTATTATCCAACATTTTCATTTAAATTGCAGTCTCTTATCATTTGATGTGGTGATTAAAAAAGGACTTTTTTGACTGTCCATTTGCCTAGTCTAGAAACTGATATAAATACTTACAATTGACCTCAATATATAATCTGTGGCTTTCTCTATGTCGAAGCCGGACCAGTCATCGAGTATGTAGCTGATGCACGCGGCGCAGTACACGAATCGCATGTCCGACTCGCAGCCGGATAGCGTCGCCGCGAAGTTACCTTCATCCGTCTGTAACGCCTTTACACCTTTAAAATAAAAAACGGCGTTATTCTATTTAGTAGAACATTCCATCATTAGCCACATGCACGGGCGTAGCTATAGCTTTCACATGGGGTCGTACGATATAAAAAAAATTGTGTGTTCTTGCCTTACATGACACCGCATAAAAATTTCAGCGGTCAGTGGCTTAGCGTGGTTTATTTTAAGCAAAGGAGGGAGGTCTGGAACCCCTAAACCCCCCCTACGCCCATGGCCACATGAAGTCCAGTGCTGAACATAGGCCTCCCCTAAAGATTTCCAGACGGACCTGTTGAAAGTGGTCTGTAGTAAATTCATTAAAATCTAATTATAGCAATATGGTGTATATGGTCAGCAAGATATGGAGCTGATTGTTACTAAAAAAAAATACACAAAACGTATTCATTACGTTAAAAAAATAGAGAACTCGTTGCATTTCTGATGCGGTTACACACAAAATCAATATACCTACTTAATTAGTTATGTGAAGTTACTCAACTAAAAATGACATTTTACTTATCATAAAATATTTAATTGACTTATCCTACATTACAATAACTATGTTATTGGACTGAACTATCTACATACGTAAGAAAACATATGTATAGAAATAAATTTAACCTCATAAGGTAAATGTTTGTTTCATTTATATCGGTAGACGTAAATACAGCATGTTATAAATTTTAAAACCATCAATAAGTAAAATAGAGTCGAAGGAAGCGAAAAACGTTTTAACTGAGCGGAGAATGATAAAAAAAATAAACTAAACATCAAAAGCACAGGGTTTGCTGACATTAATATGACAAACATTCAACCTTATTAAATTATACGCCTTACAAACTACCACAAATGTAAGGAAATCACGAAGGATGGCAACCCAATACACGAATCAGATTATATTGTAATGATATATCAACTACATCAGGACCCCGATTATCCGGACTGGTTTAAGCTCTAATTGCCGATTTAAAATGTTTTGACTGCACAGGCATATTACGACGAGTTTATTCCCACCGTCGATCGTATGACTGTAATTTATTCTAGTATTGTATTGTCTAAACCCTAAACGACGTATTTAAAATCTATTAAATAATAGCAGTTGATTAAAATTTGAACATTATTTGACGAATTTGAAATCGATTATCCGGACTTTCGATTATATGGATTCGTCAGAGTTTTATTTGGTCCGGATAATCGGGGTTCTACTGTACTTCACGCGAGCATTGAATACTGTCTTTTGGAACAAAATTCAAGGAAACCCAACGCTATAAATTCACGAAAACAAACTAAACTTATAACTACCAGTTACTTCTATTTACATAAGATTACATCTAAACATCTTTTTATTATCAAGAGATTAAATACGGGCAGGGCAACGTGACGCCACTGCACCTGGCGTTCAAACAACTGTACCCGTAACTGAGTGTCATTCAAATACGAGTATCGACTGGTGAGAAATGATTATCCCTCTCCAATCACAATAGGGTATATAACCATTTTTATTGCCTTTGAATAACAAGACGAGCATGCTATTCGCCTAATGATAAGCGATGATAATGATTATTTAAGTTTAACAAAAAAATACGCATACGCATACTCACGCCTTTTATCCCCGAAGGGGTAGGCAGAGGCGCAACCAGTGCACTCACTTTTCGCCGTGCGTATTCCGTCCCATGATGTGATGGGACGGGGCGATGGGATGGATAGGGGGCGAGCCTATCGCCATATCGGGCACAAATTACAGACTCCGGGCTGATACTGAATAGAAAAATCCAATATCACTTTGCTCGACCCGGGGATCGAACCCGAGACCTCAGCATTGCAGTTGTACCGTAATACAACTACGCCACCGAGGCAGTCAAAAAAATACAATCTCATAAATCACACACAACTACCCAATTAAGCTGTGGTCCCACGGCCCGTCAATAGACAGGCTGCGCCAGACGAGGCAACCCCTGGCGCGGCCGGCTGGCCGCCATTCTGACATGGCAAGTGAGCGTGTCGCGCCTTTGAACTTACCGACTCCCGATCGGACGGGCAACATCAGGCCACCTCAGGCTTCGTCAGATGCGACGGTTCCCATGGCCTGTCAGCCTGACCTGGTGCGATCTGGCCTGGGATAAATCAGGCCGTGGGACCGCAGCTTTATGAGATAACACGTTATTCTCCCTCGAAAAAAAATAAAGGCCGGAATAAATATAACTCACCTTCTATCATAGCTTTCCTGTTTAGCCTGGACAGGTCGTCGCCCAGGGCCAACAGTATGCAGAGTCCAGTGTAAGTCATCGCCAAGTGACCACAACGATAGTGACTCATTGAGTTGGCCTCGTCGAAGTCCATGTTTATCGTCGACGATCCCTGGAATCCGCACATGGTCATGTCACCGGCTGAAACAAAACCATTTTTGATTATATTTCCAGTAGCTTTTGCTTGCAGCTTCGTCCGCGTGAGAGACCTGGATAAAAGTGCTTTTGTCTGAGTGCCAAATTTTATCCGAATAGGTATACGGTTTCCGCGTTTGCTGATAACATCCTCACAAAGATTTGCATTCCTAATTTAGTAAGGGTTAATTATTTTGTTGTTAAAGTGTTAGTAAGGGAAACCTACCTCAATGAGAGTTATACATGATGATACAATATTGTATACGTATTTATAAATAGTATTTATTATTTAATTGCTTATCAAGTCTCTAGGGGACATTGTAATGTCAACGAACTGGTTTAAACTAAGACAAGGGCACAGGTGCTAGTTTTATAGATCTTTAGTAAATATGTATAGAAAAAAATAAACGTCAAGGGCACCACGAAGCTGTGGTGTTCGCAAGTGTCTATAGACTATGTTAAATGTTAATATCAGATGAGCTGTATTTATGTTTGCCTCTTTATTATTATATAACAAAAAAATATATTTTAATAACATAATAAATATATGTATGATAAATATTGAAGTTACCTTAAAACAGTATCCATCATATAAATATACAAGGAAAATGGACAAATCCTTTAAGTTTGTTTATTTAATAATATCATCATAAAATATAACGTTATTTCCTTCGATTAATTATATACCTAGATAGACACTGAACGTTTCAAACGCGTCGAAAAAAATAGAGGCGAACTGTTGCCCACTAAATGAGTTCGAGTGAATTAATTTTTGTTGTTTTTCATGGATATAATTATCTCCCCGTTTTAATAGAAACCATGTAACAACTGGTATCATTATGCGCGCACACAAGGATACGCAGAATGATGCAGCGATAGCGTATGACACAGCTGTCACGCATACTAGCTTAAGAAAAGTTAGCCTGTTTGTTTTAGTTTAATTGCAGCGCGTCACTCTACCTAAGTATATAATTAATCAAAGGTTATTTCGTTTTCCTCTTTCGTTTGACTGCCTCGGTGGCGTAGTTGTGTTACGGTATGACTGCAATGCTGAGGTCTTGGGTTCGATTCCCGGGTCGAGCAAATTGATATTGTGTTTTTTAAATTCAGTATCAGCCCGGAGTCTGGAATTTGTCCTCGATATGGCGATAGGCTCGCACCCTATCACATCATGGGACGGAATACGCACGGCAAAAAGTGGGTGCACTAGTTGCGCCTTTCCCAACCCCTTCGGGGATAAAAGGCGTGAGTATGCATATGTTTACATGAAGATTGTAGGTACTTTGTACCTTATTTGAATGTCAGACTTAATGGAGATTATATTTAGAATGTCACCTACATGCACCTTCGTGAGGCATATTAACTATTAAGTAAAAAAAAATAGTAAGCAATTAAATTTTTCACAAAAGTACTTGATGAAGAATACAACTGAATATGGTCCATAAAGGTTTTGATTGATTCATTTGTAGGATTGTAATATATTAAATAGGAATAAACTGTTAATAACCTGATAAAACAATTCAATTTCTATCCAATTTCAATAAATTATAATAATAATATGTTAGTGGTACACTGTTTACTATATAATGCCGACATTATAATATATTCATAGAAATTTGCAAACAAATTTCTTGCATCATATAGATTTGTTTCAATCAAATAACTGGGTCGTAGTAATGAATACTGATTTATGCAAATTGTATTTTATAGACTTGTTTATTTTGTGTTCACTAAGTAATTTTTTTACAAAGTCAGAATAAATTTTGCTATAAAAGATCCTTTACAGTTGGAATATAAAAGTTGACCAGCAAAAACATCTTACTCGCTGCAGCTGTACCAACCTTAACTTAAGCTTAACTACTTCTTCACACCCCAATTAGAATAACATAAGAGATAGGAGAGAACATGTGTGCAAACAAAATTCATATTGTTTTTTTTTATGGCATTGAATGACGAGACGACCGCCCATAAACAGTAGCAACACCATGCAGCACCTTGAGTTACAAAGTACTGTGTGGTATTCCACTGCGTTCGTCATCCTGAGACGTAAGATGTTAAGTCTCATTATGTCCAGTAGTTTCACTGGCTACAAAGTCCTTCAAACCGAAACACAACAGTGCATGCACACTGCTGCTGGGTGGTAGAAATAGACATTGCGGTGGTATGAGAGAGCTACCACCAGTAAGGATACCACCTGTTAAATGCAATATACTTACTTTCCTTGTTCGGATGTACTTGTAACCTGTACAGCCATTCTATGATTCTGGAGCGCATCTCCAAAGACATAGAAGATATAGAACCCAGCACATCTAGTCCGGCCACTGAGAAATATGCTATGGTTACTCTGTAAAAAAATGATTACTTAGCAATTTTATGTCTATTTATACCTTATGACTAAGTTCAACTACAATTCAACTTCTAGATATTAACGAAAAATATCTATTTCTTCCTAGAAGGGACAAATATATTAAATATATATTATAATATATTGGATTAAATTAGATGTATTTTTGTTAAATATATAATTCAGTTTGCTTTTATATATCACTTTCAAATTTCATAAATCATGAGTAATTGGATATGAGTAAAGTTTATACACTAAATCCATGTACATGACTTCATCAATAATATCTACTTAGTCATCAGTCATCAGAAACAACGATTATGATTTTTTTTATTGCATTGAATGACGAGACGAGCCTGCGTTCACCTGATGGTAAGCAATATGAACACCCATAAACTGTAGCAACATCATCCAGCACCTTGACTTACTAAGTACTGTGCATTCCACTGCGCTTGTCATTCTGAGACATAAGATGTTAAGTCTCATTATGTCCAGTAGTTACACTGGCTACAATGTCCTTCAAACCAAAACACAACAGTGCATGCACACTGCTGCTTGGCGGTAGAAATAGACATTGCCATGGTACCCACCCAGACGGACTCTTACATACGAGAGACCTACCGCCAGTAATACCCAAAATCTTGAGATATTTCTTTGAAAGCTTCATTTTATTGTCCTAAAGTAAGACAGGAAACCTATTAAATAAATATGAAAAGAAAATAATTCATTTGAATCCATAGCTTAAGTATTAATCCATCAACATCCGCTTATATATAGCTATAAGCTAATTTCCTTATATAAATGGACACCGGTGTCCACCGCGGGCGTCCAAGGATTAATTTACTAAGCCAGAATGATAAAGTAACATTCTTAATTTTCTTATATAAAGCTGTCTCAACATACAAAGCAGTTATATTCAGTTATCTGGGCTGAGATCTGAAAGTACATGTCAAGGTAAACTTCAAGAAATAAGAAAGTGTAGCAAGTGTTGTATAAAACATTGTATAACTAGTTATAAATAATTTAAGATACTGAAAATATTAATTGTGGTATAATTCTTCATTTATTTATATTATTTTGTACGTTAATAAATATAATAAAAACTATTTAAATGCTGACCTGGTAGTATCATGAGATGACAGGGATGGAGGCAAAATATTCAAAAACCTCATAAAATATTTCACGTGCTGCCGGTGTGCCATATCTTTGTTCTCTTCGTTATTCATTTTTATTAATAAATGACACTTTTACCACAATTTCACCAATACTTTATACACCAGCTACTTATGATAAGTTCTATCACTAAGTTGCAAAACAGATATCTTATATTTTAATATTCCTGCAGTGTCGTGTTATAACTTGACCAATTTTATTTAAAAACATTTAATTATTTTAGGTTTCACTATAAATTTAGAAACTTGATTTTCTTTTACTAAAGACACGACTGTCTTTCTGTCATGTCTAGCAAAATGTGCGAAATTTGAAAATATACTTTATGACAGAGCAATATGGTCGATTTATTTGTCAGGGGCAAGGGGTCAGGGGAAAGGAAGGAGAAGCAATCACTTATCACTCAACATTGACAAATGTCAGCTGTCGCAATGAAGCATGAATGAAGGACTGAAATGCGTAGCATCTATAGTAGTCTGTGGGACTGAATGACGCTCAAGCTTAGAGTATACATAAGCTATAGAGCGCGTCTGCCCCGTATGAACTGTAAGCACAAGTATGAACAGTGGGACATTTTATAGTTATGTCAATTTAGACGCAGTGCAAAGCGCGGTGTGGTTGTTTCGAAGAGCGATATTTGATAAAATATTTTGTAATAATGGTGAAATGTGCAGTGCCATGCTGTAAAAATGATTCAAGGACACAAAACAAAAGAATAACAATATTTCCTTTCACCGGTATGTAGTATTTTTAGTTATATAAACGGTAGTATCGTCATGCTTATGCGTCATTTCAAGGCATCTGTTACGACTACGGTTTTTTTGTAGGTATCAAGCGAATCAGTCGTAATAAATAAATATTTCTGTATTTTTGTGTTGGTATCTGTTTCTAAATGTAATTTTTTTTTTATGGTATAGGGGTCAAACGAGCATACGGTTCACCTGATGGTAAGTGATCACCGCCGCCCAAGAACATCTGCAATACCAGGGGGCACACAGATGCGTTGCCGGCCTTTTAGGTGGGAATACGCGCTTTTTTTGAAGGTCGCCAAGTCGTATCGGTCCGGAAATGCTGCTGGCGGCAATTGGTTCCATAGTTTAGTAGTACGTGGCAAAATTACGGCTAAAACCTACAGTGGTGGATTGCCAACCTCCGAGGTGATGTGGATGGAATTTGGAGTTATTTAAAAACATAGATCTCAGTTAGTAGTATTTTGGAAACAAAAAGACAATTGTACAATAAATTAACACTTTTTAAGGGACAGTAAAGCATGTATAAGTCTAGGTATACATTTTAAACACTTAATTATAATAAAATTGCACTTTGTACACACAATAAAAATTAAACTGCTAAATACCATTAAATTTTTTTATATTTTTAGTACCTAAATAAAAGTATGATTGTATTCTTGAATACTTCGTTTTATTGAATATTATTATCTATTTATAAACCCCATAAACCTATACATATGGCAACTATTGACATTTCCCTATAGGTGTCTTACGATGGCGCATGGAATATCACTAGACTGCGCTATACGCATAGACAAGTATCTATAGTACTTCTGCTTACTATCGGCACAATGGGGAATAGGCGATGCGCGCGCTCTATAGCTTATGTACACTCTAAGCACTCGGGTTAATCCACATTCCACAGACTATCTACAATTAAAAGTGACATGTGCATAGGGATAGCCTACGCTTGTGATTTGTGAAATATTGTCATAGACAATAGCATTATAAAATAATTAAAAATTATTGTTTTGTAAGTTAATTTTCACGCTTAAGTAAATTGTCTCAGACAAAACAAAACAAAACTAGCGTGATGTGACAGCTTGCATTTCGTATGGTGAATGAGATTTTCCGTGGTTTAAACTTCAAACATTCCTCTCATTCTTCTCTCTAACTGTCTCCCTATTTTCTTTTCAATCCTTATTTTGATGACTTTTAAATTTTCTGATATTTCTTTACGGGTGGCGAGATCACTTTAATTTACAGTCTCTATAATGGTGAGTGCTCTGAAGAATTGTTTAACCTTATCCCCTCCTCTCCTTTCCTAAGCAGAACCACGTATGCTGGCTTGTGGAACCACAGCTTAGTGGTTTCTTCCATCCCGGCTCGAACCAAAAGGTTCGGTAATTCATATTTCTGCCGCACCATTAAGCTGTGGAACAGTTTGCCAGCGTATGTGTTCCCTCCTTCCTACAACTTAGGATCCTTCAAGTGGAGCGTAAAGAAGCAATTATGCAGCCTGGCATAACTGTGCCGACTGACCAGGGATGTTTATCTCTTGCCGGTCGACATTATTTTGGGCTTCACTTCATTTACCATTAAGTGCAGTGCAGTGTAGCCACTTTGTCAAGCTCTCAATTAAAAAAAATTACCTCTCGTTAATCACGCTTATATGTATCGTTATTTGCTATAAATATATCGATACGTTTTTTATAAATATTTTAATTGATTATACATTATTATATTACTCAAACAATTATTTGACACAGTGTTGCCGTCTTAGCGCTTTACGCGCTAGATCTAGTGCTTTTTAAGGGTCTTTAGCGCTTTTTATGCGATAAGTACGCGCAAAAAAAAAAGTTGGTGGTAACTGGTTCTTTTTTCGAGACAGATTTAGCGCGTTTTTGATAAGAGTCTAGTGCTTTTTTTTCGTCAAACGGCAACACTGATTTCACAACGTTTCCAATCTCTACTTTAGAGATCTGTGGTGTAGAGCATATTGCTACTTTTTGGTCTTTTTCATGGCCGACTTTCGAAGGGTCTAATCGCAGTCATGAAGGTTCTTATAAAGTTTTAATTATTTTTCTATAGTAATTGACTAAAATAACTGCTAATATATATAATTGAATAAGTGGGATACCATGTGGATATTAAATCTTTTCGATTAGTGTAACGATTTCAGTGATAAATATTGATAAAATATGCCGTGTTGTGGTATCAAACTTTCATAGTGTGAATATTTTTGTGCCCGTGGTTTATGTTGAAATAATAATTTACTTATCATAATGAGTACCTTTAGTTTGTCGAAATACTCTTCAAATCATAGTCTTGTTATGAAAACTGGTGTGTATGGTATAACCTCAATTTTGTCTTTATAGCTGAACGTTTCGTTCCCGGCAACGGGATGTCAGAAGTTAGTTGAAGTGGTGGACGAGCACAAGCTCCGTATCTTTTATGAGAAGCGCATGGGCGCAGAGGTGGAGGCTGACCTGCTAGGCGATGAGTGGAAAGGTTACGTACTCCGCATTGCCGGCGGTAACGACAAGCAAGGCTTCCCCATGAAACAGGGTGTCCTCACCAACAGTAAGTACCGGAAACTTCATGTTTATAAAGAAAAAAAAATCATGAACCGTATAACATGTTTACAATATTTTGAAAACAATACTGTATGCGAGCACTGTCATTGAAATAGAAAAAATTACGATTGTATGAAGTTATTATCCAATATGATAATTTGAATTTAGATCAGAATATTCATACATTTCCACTTTCGAAAAATTTCTTTGAATACAAAAGACTTCATTTATGTTGTTTCATTTTATAGGCCGTGTCCGTTTATTGATGTCAAAGGGCCACTCATGCTACAGACCACGTCGTGACGGTGAGAGGAAACGCAAGTCTGTCCGTGGTTGCATTGTTGATGCTAACCTCTCTGTGTTGGCCCTTGTCATTGTCCGCAAGGGTGAACAGGTATGATTGAAAATCATTATTTTGCACTTTAAATCTATGTGAATTGCAATGACAGTGAAATTATGACTGGCTCATTAATAAATGTTGTAAATTATTATTAGTTATTCAATGTTTTATCTTAACATAATGCATGCACCTAAGGCAGAAAATATAATGTTGCTAGAGATATTGTTAATATTGCAAAACAATATTTTTTCACTTCATAACAATAATATTATCCCTGTTCTTACTGTTTCCTAGATCACCAAATCTAGGTAATTATATGCGGCAGGGTATATTAAATGATATACTGAATAATGTCATTGGATTCTTTATTCAAGGACAATTCCACTATGTCAAACAAATTAAAAAATTAGATATTTTACGAGATCTATAAAAGTTTTAATCAATGATAACATAATAATGTTTTAGATAGGTACTGTAAAATATTTGTACACAATATAATATGTAAATACTTATAAGGTACATGATTTTTATTTTATTATTATAAGTCGGAACAGAATTACAATCTATTTATCCAAATTATTTACAGGAAATCCCCGGATTGACCGATGGAAATGTGCCCCGCCGTCTTGGTCCCAAGCGTGCGTCCAAGATCCGCAAACTGTTCAACCTTAGCAAAGAGGACGACGTCCGCCGCTACGTCGTAAAGCGTCTGCTCCCTGCTAAGGAGGGCAAGGAGAACGCCAAACCCAGATACAAGGTAATGTATGCTATTGTAATAGTGATCTTAATCTACATGCTATTGCTATATTATTCCTACATTCTGAACAGTATTGTTTCTCTCTGCCTGACAAGGTAGAATTCCCCTGATTTATTTATTGCTTTCAAATCATTTAAAGATTTGGAAGCAGCAGCATCAGGGCATATTAAATCAGCGCCGAGCAGAAGATTCAGATACACATATCTGTCTACTTTTACAGTGTGCTGAACATATACAATATCTATCTTCACAAAACATTATTTCAATGAAATTAATTTTGTGTAACTAATGTCGGCTAAAACAATATTTGGGGGTTTGTAAAGCTGACGGCAATATGGCAATGATAAATAAACCTCTTATAATTCAGACTCATCTAAATCAGTAGTTACATAATCTCTTTTAGTATATATTTAAGATTTCGTCCACAGAATGGGTTCATTTATTCAAACTAAACAATTGTTTGCAGGCTCCCAGGATCCAGCGACTGGTTACACCCGTAGTTTTGCAACGCAGACGTCATCGTCTAGCCCTCAAGAAGAAGCGCCTCGCCAAACGCAAGTCTGCCGAGGCTGACTACGCCAAACTGCTTGCACAGAGAAAGAAGGAATCCAAGGTAAACAAAAAAAGCTATATTTGACAGTGTTAGACTTTTTTAAGTTCCATGAAAACTTGTTGCATTAGTATTTTATATGCTGGTGCTGTAAGTTGTTTCCAAAGTGTGTTATAATAATGTGACATTATCCAAAAAGGAACCTTTACAACAAGGTGTGGTATACTGGTTACTGGATATCCAGTAAAGAACTGTGCAAATACTTGCAGTAATTGCACAAAAGTGTGGACACGCCCATTACACATTCTCATAAGATTGTGACCAAAATATCCCTAAGGTAGCTGGATTCATACCTGTCTAAACAGCTGGTATCATATAACCGTAACATCAATTTACGGTAATCATATGCAGCTGTAATAATAAGGTGCTGTGTCTTACCCCTTAATTTATTGTTGATATAAATTAAGGTATTAAATCAGCAACATGATTAAATCATATATATTCAAGTAAATGTTGTTTGATACAAACAATTCAGTTTGTAATTATTTGTTTGTTCAGGTCCGGCGCCAGGAAGAGATCAAACGCAGGCGTTCGGCTTCAATGCGCGATTCAAAGAGCTCTAACCAGAGTGCGCCTCAAAAGTGATCTACTTTAATCAATAAAAAAAAGTGAAAACGAACCTTTATTTTATTGTACCAATTTGGATTAAACCCAAAACACATGGAAATGGACAGAGCAAGGTCTTACAAACACTCGAATTGAGAACCTCCTCCTTTTTTGGAAGTCTTAAAAAAGCCATAAATGAAACCTTTAAAAAATATTGCACATTTATTGCTTTGTAGTCAAAATTTTAAAGCACTGTCTAATATATGAGGCCCCTGCACATCCATAATTTATGGATTGCAGATTGAAATCTAAGCTCAAGTGAATTTAGCTGAGCTTGCATGATACATTTTTCATATTTGTGTGCAGGTCACGAATTATGTTAACTGTGTAATTTTCTCAGCAATGCAAACTAAGCTAAACGGACTAAGCTAAGCTAAAGCCTAGTTTTCGGTCTGTAATCCAACCCGCCTTAGGTACGTGCTGGCCGCGACAGTGCGCATATTTGCGTGCAGCGTCCATTGTTACTATACTGCATTAACAGCAAGTTTTTTTTAAGTAAAACCATTTTAATGTAATTAAATATGTATTAATTTCCTCCAGACTTAGTACAATTATTGAGGTCGTGTTAATTCCAAAATATAATTTACATAGTTCAACATGCACACTACTTTTGATTAGTTTCATCAAAGGTTAAATTTCCTCGTCGATGACTTGAGGAGACCAAGGCCGACGTATCTTGCCATAACGCGTAAATATGAAGGATTTAATTGTTTCCTTTTCTCCAACAAAGACTTGAGAAGTTTTTCTGAAGACTCATCAAACGGTCGCTGATAATCCGATGCCTATATTCAATCAAATAAGCAAAAAAATATTTAGGTAAACAGAGATCGACTCACAATAATTGATAACACATCGCAAAAAAAACTGGAAGCATTAAAGACGGAACGGCGTCGCTAGGGCTAATCCCGCAGCCTATCTCCAATCTCGGTATTTGCGGGATCCCGCATACAAGGAAGATATAAGGAGAAAAACAATGAAATAATCAAGACTGATTATTTCATTGTTTTTCTCCTAGGGTCAGCATTCAGTTGAAAATGCTTGCGGAGAAAATATAACATGTCCAATGTGTCGTTTCCAATATGCCAAATCAGTCCCGCAATCCCGCAGGATCCCGCACCGATATTCCCGCAACACGCGGCACTGGAAAATGACGCGGGATCTCGGTATTGCGGGATTGAAAGCCCTAGACGTCGCGAAGAGATAACTTTTGTAACTCGACCCACGGGCGTAGCTATAGCTTTCACATGAGGGGGTCCTACGATATTACGAAAATTGGTGGCGTTCTTGCCTTGCATGCCACCGTATACCCCCCCATGTATATGTTCGCGGGCCCTTTTAGGCCTCAATGTGATTTACAACCAAGAGGTATACACACTGACTGTGTGCCTCGGCCCGCAACTAATGTCCCCCTGTGCATGGGCGTGCATTGGGTGTGATAACCCAGCGCACAAGAATTGCCTCGGGGGACCACGTAATATATTAGAGTGTGTACAGGTTTGGTAGCCGGATCATTTTAGGAGCTAGGTGGGGTTCGCATCCCCAAAATGTCAGCGGTCAGTGGCGTAGCGTGGTTCATTGTAAGCTAACGGGGGGGGGGGGGGGGACCGGAACCCACCCCTTATATACGCCCATGACTCGACCTTGTTGCTTTTGAATGCGGCTGATGAGCTAATAGAGCGTAATTACTTATTACCTGTTTAGTAATTAAATGTACCTAACCCAAATTATGAAACAAAAACATCCTTACTGTTGTCTTTGCAATCCACTGAAGCTCTTCCAACAGATTGTCCTTATTTTCAGTCGACGCCGGTAAATACGAAATACCATCGAACTAAAAAAAATACTTGATCTTGGTACAAAAATTAAAGACTGCGCGTTCCAAATCGTCCTTATCAGTTTACAAAAACCATTTCGAACCCTTTGTAAAGTTATTACAATGTCATACCTGTGAGAATCCATTTAATTTTTCTCTTTCAATAACTTCTATTTCCATATCTAGTTCTGAGGCTCTAGTTATTCTGTTGACCGCAATTCCTTGTAAGAGAACTGGTCTAAATCGTATCAAGTTGGGAGTATCTTTTTTATTTGCTAATAAAAGCACAAGGAGCGCCTGTCTTGAATTTATTTCGGTTATCCAATTTTTCATCTGTAAGATAATATTCATGCGTGAGACCGAACATTGCAGGCTGCCTCCTACAGCAGAATAGCCTTTATATTATGTCTAGCCTATTCAAATTATATCAAATGCTTAGATTGAGAGCCAGTCGCTATTCAGGCGCCCTCCCAAGGATCTGGCGCTTAGGCGCCGTTTAAATATAACGTAAGCACAATTTTGGTATGCCCCGCCCTCCGTCCCCCTTGCCAGCAAAGTAAGCAAAGTTCTTAACCCCTCCCCCCTTCCCCTATGCTTACATAAGCATAAGAATAATATTTACAAAATCTGTTCAAAGGACATGTCTAAATCGGGCCTAAAATTCTAACCAAGATATTTCGATAGAGCTCCTAAAAACTAGCCTTTTACAATAAATCGTTTAATTTTAAAGACCGATTTTGAGATTTATGTAATTTTATTTTCCTTAAAAACTACTTATTATGAGCGTTTTTAAAAAAGTTACTTATAAATGGCGGGGTCTAAAAATATTTTTTAATGTATCCAAGATCCATATTTTGCCTCTTTAATATCCCTAAATTTTCAGCCTGGTTAGACTTTGAGGCACAGCACCCATACAAAAAGCGGACATCTCCTTTCTTTATTATTTATTTATCAAAAAAAAATTGCTGACTTGAGAATGTTGAGAACCCCTGTCCCACAAGTTATCGAAAATAAGCAAAGCACCCCCTTAGGTGCTTACGTAATACTTGAACGGTCCCTCACCTAATATGTCTGAGGTTAGTATGATGAAACAAAAAGAATAAAACCTCTACACAAGCTGCATCCTACCTTACTTCTTATCTTATCTTACTTTACATTATGAATGTGAATGTTTGTGAAAATATTTGAATGTATGTATGATACAAATAAACGCATAAAATTTGGCACACGGATAGACCATGTCGTAGAACATATATGCTACTTTAAATCCCGGTAATTTTTCTCTCTTGCATGGGCGTATATAAAGGGGGGGGGGGGGTTCAGGGGTCCGCACGCCCCGCTTAGTCAGTTAGTCCTTCAAAAATAAATTGAAAGATGATTAAAATTACCGTTGCTATAGACGACAATATCTTTTTACCAGAACTGCCGTCAAATACGCAGCTTAAACTTTTGGATCCAAGTAATTGGAAAAAATCATCCAAACTGATAACTTTATTTATAGAAAAGTTATTCTTTTCGTTTGGTATATTAGAAGTAGATTTGCATTTTTTGTAAAGCTTCACAAAGCCCTTCTTTTTTATCTTAAGATTGTTTCTATGAATGTGATTTATCTTTCTACTAGGCGATCCACCAAAAGTATCGAATCCAGAGATATTTTCAGGTACAAAATCTTTTCCACACAATGCTTTACGTTCGTTCTTTATTTTAGCATAATTTTCAAATATTGAATCAAGATTCAAATTGTTAAAATTTAGAACAACTTTCTTTACTTCTGTCGTTCCATGATTCGGTATATCCAAAGATATAGTGCATATGGGCATTGCAAAACTGGTGTTCAACGGGCCAAACATTTTATAAGACGCCCATACATTCTCTAATATATTCCACAAATTGAATCTTTGTTTAGCTGGAATCAATGAGTGTTTTTGATGATTGTATGTTTGTATCTTCGTGCAAATTTTATTTTGTGATTCTAAAAACTTTTCTTGTTTATTTAGCGATATTCGAATATTTCCATGTTCCATATTTTTAGGAATATTTTCTACAGAAAACACGCAAGTAATTGATAATTTTTCTGGCAACAAGTTTTTTATAATTTCTAAAGATTCAAAAGCGACTCGCTTTACTTTATGAAAAGTTCCGAGACTTCTTTTCGTAAACTTTCCTTGTAGTATGTGCCTTATTTCTTGCGATAAAATATATTGTTCAGGAATTGCTTTAAAATGATCAAAACACTCAAAATGAGACAGCTCTGATATCGTTGATAACTGCGAGTCCGTCTTGTTAATTGGCAAAGAATGATTTGCTTTTATGCTATCTAAATGCACAATCTTACGCATCATATCTGGTAATATACTGCAAAGCTCTGCAGGCAGCATTGCGTTAAGAATTGTAGCTTTACATTTGAACAATTTAGTATTACTATCATTCTTGTCAAGCGGTATTAAGGAACATGATTTTTTTGCATTAATACCCATTGCATCCGAGTCCCGTGGTATAGTTATATCAAATTGCACAATTATATTCGTTAAACAATTTTTTATTTCAATTTTGTCCGTGTCTAATGTTTGAACTTCCAATTCAGGAAGTGAATTATCAAAACCTGGTATTATTTTAAGCACATCTTTCCTTTTAATCAAGGAATGTGTACATGGTGGTTCTATCTCTGAATCACAGATTGTTTTTCTATCTAAATTTTCAGAAATTAATCTTGCCTGCACGGAAACCTCTTTCGCAGCTGCAATTTATAACGAAAAGAATTAGATCTTTTACAAAAAATAATATTCAGAAACAAAGTGCACTCCTGTTGAATATTTACTCACCGATCGACGTTTCCTCACCATCATATTTTAAATCTTGACTATAATAAACTCCGTTTTTTATTTTTTTTATAACGCTTTCTATAAAGTCGCTCGCCCATTTCGCTTTCGCCCAAGGTCGTTTAAATGCTAATGATCTAGGGTCATCATATTTAATATTCATCGGTTTCATAGGATAATCATTCTTAACAACATTTATTGTTTTATTGTTACTAACAACGCAATCATCCGTTTTATTTAATTTATTAATTCCTTTCGAAATATTTCCATTTGCATCACATTGCCCATTAATTTTGGAATCCACCTCGAGAGAATCAACCACAAGCGGCTTTTTGTATAAAAGTTTGAGCATTTTATCTTTGAGTTGGTGCATAGGTTTTTGCTTTTTTTGTTGTAGAATGTTACAATTTACATCCAAAATTACTGGAATTTGTTCGTTTTTATTTGGTGCTAATTTAGAATCGTTTAACCATTTTCTTTCTCTATTACTTGGTTGCTTACAGGGAGGTATTTCGACTTTTCTGATAGAAGTTTTATTATATTTATAATCTCCATGACAATGTTGATATCTTGTTTTTTGTGTTATAGTATCTTCGTCACGTTTTGTATCAACGTTGAATATATCTTGCGATTTCGATTCGTCTTCGAATTCCGTCTTATGCTTATATTCATCACTCCACTCAATCATGAAAGGCCAAATATGTTTATCTAGGCCTTCAAACTGCGGAGGATCGTAATCCATTACTTGTATTGTTGAACTGATTTGGTCTTTGCCCAAAATTACCACTGGGAATTTCATGTTTAATAGTCTCCTTCTTATGTCAGTTTGGGTTAATTTAGGTACAATCGAACCATTTGTCAATGTAGTAGCTAATCGTGCTTTTCTTTTTGTTGTTTCTAGACGCTTAGTTGGTACCATGTCTTGGCCTTTACTTAATACTACTTTGGTTATCCCGTTCATAGGTTGATTGCATTTGTCTTGATAGATCTCAAATACTTTATCGCACACTGGAAAAGTAACTCATGTAAAATTGAATTAAATTATATATACCTTTAAAATAAACTATATTTATTAATTATTTACCTTTCGAAGGTTTTTGCAGGCACATCTTACTGGATACTGAGTTAGCAGGAGATTTTAAATTGTTTTCAATTTCGTAACGTTTTTTTATATTCTGCACTTGCTGATTTTGCAAAACTGGGTCTTGACTTTCAGAATTTATCTTTTGTTCCATGTCATTAGAGACATTCAAAGATAAAGAATCTTGATTAACAAAACTGCTACTGTATGTAGAAAGGGGTCCACTGTTCTCATAGGAAACTTTTACATCCACTTCTTTACTATTAGCGATTGCTGGCGGCTGATTACATTCCTTTGATCCCGAAACTTTTTTGTTAATTCTTAATGACTTCTGCTTTAGCGATTTATTTTTAGTTTGATTACATTTTTGGTTCTTAGACCTTTTAATACTATGTGTTTTAGTCAAACTTTTTTTAAATTCCTCACATATTCTGCTAAACTCATCTTTTTTGTCAATAACTGTCACACGATCAAAACTCGAAGAATGTGAAAAACTTGTCGGTGACTTGTTATCCACTTCAATACTTGAAATGTACGCAAATTCTTCAGTGCGACAAGTTTCAATAAACCTGAAAAAACTGTTATTAAGTAAACAAACTTAATTTAAGTGAAATAGGTACAACATATATGACTTGCCGTGTGTCCTTCCTGTTGAATCGCCGCTGATTATCCGTTTTTCGCGATACTGGAACACTTTCTTCAGACATGGGAGGGGACGGTCTGAATTGAAATCTGTTAATATTTCTCAAAACTTTCCATACTTCGTGGCCGTTAAATTTACCTTCAAGCTTACTTTTTGGTGCATTAAACTGTTTCTTTCTATATAATGGCTGTTTACCGTCACCATTAAAATTTCTTATTACATCAGTGGAACTAGAATCTAAATTAATGTTGAATTGTGAACAGTATCTCGCATCCCTGTCATAAAATTCAAAACCGTTGCCTGCTCTCCTATTCGGGATGGTTGGACGTTTCTTGGGTCTTTTTTTACGATAATCATCTTCGTTATTGAAATCTTCTGAGTCGTTCATATCACTTACAGTGCATGTTTGTGGTACTGGTGCCTGTTCATTAGGAAGGGTTAATACAGATTTCTTAGCCCTTTTGTTATGTTTCCGGCATTTAAACTCATCTGAATTAGCTTTGTATATTTTAACTGCCAATGGAAATGAAGAAACAAAATCTGCAGCTTGTTTCTGGACTACCCTCTTTTCCGTCACTCGTGAAAGTAGATGTACTTTATCAGTATTGAGATAGGGCGATTTACAATTAGTGTTTTTTCTTATCTTACACTTTTTAATAGAACTTGTAACGCTACTATCGGTTGCAAAATTTAGCTTTACCAATCGATTTGGTAGAATACTCCCTTTTGAATTATTCAGTGAGCATAATGATAACTGTGGAATTTTGTCCCTTGATGCCGTCAGTGAGTTTATTGCCATATCACCCAAGAGATCAGTCGGATACAATCTTCAAATATAAACACACATAATTAAAAGTAGGTGATCAATTAAAACCAACAATAAATAAATGTTTAATTTACTTGGAACTATTTTCACGATAATTTCGATTACACTGGATAAAACGTTATCACCCCTACATGGAAGTACAGCTAAAATATTATTTATAAGCAAATTTTTTTATAAAATCAAATCAAAAAAGACCAACAATGTATGCCATTTATACAAAGATGGACACGTTATTTTGAAAGTAAAATATGCGTTGGAAAAGGAATAAAATTCCGGCCTGCCAGTTTCATTTTGAATTTTAAACACTTAAAAAATGACTAAATTCAAATTTGTTTAAAAATAACAATGTAAAGAAATAATCTAAATAAATTTCACTTGTTTCATCTAATATTACCCCTCTTTATTGCATATAGAAAAGAAAATACGTAGATCTAAGCACTTTTCATACGTAACTTTTACTAAATCTACCTCAGAAAAATCTACGTAATTTTCTTGTATGGTCTACGCCTTTTTCAAAATACGAGTTGGCAACACTGTATCTGAATTCTGATGACAAACAGTGACAATCAGGCCCGTTTAACTCAGCGGGCAAAAAGTAACACAATAGCGTTACGCAGCTATCGCACTTTTCATAATTTTTCCATACATTTATCAATGGTGAATTTTTTGCATCTCTTTCTACACTCTGTACTTTATTAGTGTGTGTGTTATAGTATAAGATGTTATTCGAATGGAAAAAGCTTCTCTGGTCTCTGGCAGTCTGTGGTTTTGAAACAGCCATTTTGTATTGTGATCAACCGCTGCTCTGAAATCTGAATCAACGCGCCTTGTGATTTTGTATTGCATTTCGCAATTTAGGATTTGCCGTTTTCACTTATTTAGCATCTAATTAATCTACTTTATTGTGTGCAAGTGTTTTTGTAAACAACGTTTTAAAAGCAATCTTTGTGTTTACCAGTTCAAACGTGTAATTGTTATCTTCGCCTGTGTAGTTCGATTTATTTTATTACATAATATAACATGGTTTATAAGTGCTCTGTTCCCTGGTGTAGTACTCGAGGCCGGGGTATTAAATATTTTTGTGCGCCCTACACAAATCAAGGTGGTAAGTGTTGAGGTTATGTCCATTTTTACAAAAGTATTCTGCCATTTTACGCAATCGCATACGTTTTTGTACTAAACATTTTATTCCCAAACATATTAACGAGAACTCTTTTTTCTCTTTATTTATTTATTTAAGATGCATAACAGATTACAATCAATACAGTTCACAACATCAGAATTAAGTAATCTAGGGCTAGATAGTAATCCAAAACATGCATCCTTACAAGCTATATTATTATAAATGTGCGAACTAAGATACTAAGTTTTAATTACAAAATAAATAAAAGTAGCCGGGATACGTTAACAAAAACAAAACAAAACAAAATTACTTCTCTGACGTTAATGAAAATAGTTTAACAGATCTAAGTTCTGAATTGTCTAGCACTGTAATATCAATTCATGCTTTATTGAATGAAGCAAACAGCACTGATGCTCACATCTCTCCTAATATACCAGACAATAGGGAACCTCTTGCAATATGTTTAACCCTATTCACATCAACAATTATTGCTGTATGTAATAAATAAAGTAGTATTCCATCTCACCTCTCTCCTAATATACCACACAATAGGGAATCTCATTGAAAAAAATCCAATAGGATTTTATTTTCCTCGAGATGGAGTTAAAACATTTGTTTTAAAAAATATTATTAAAGAAATATTATTTGCAGTTTTTAAATCTGGATTTATAGTAAGAGCTACAATCAGTGACCAAGGTTCTGCGGATGTTGCTGCTATTAGGTCATTAATATCGGATTCTAATGCTGAACTGTTACGTAGTGAGAGATGTACAAATGATGTCTGCTATAAAATCGACCCCAACAAATTATACCATATTTACGATGTACATCATTTATTGAAATGTTTTCTGCAATAATTTTCAGAAAAAAAATCTTATTGGCAACCAAAGGGCAAAGTGAGAGTATATTGAGACTCTTTACAAAGCAGATGGCTTTGGTTGCAGAGCAAAAAGACCAAACTAACTAAGGACCATATAAATATGATAAAATGAAGGTAAATATACATATACTATTCTATTACAGTTCTCTTTATAAACTCTTGACTGACTGACGAAAGATGTGCAATGGGAAAATATTTGATTCCATATGGAAACAGATTTCTTCTTCTAATTAATAATTTATTTCTTTTAATTTATGGCTTCCACCGATTATTTATCGGTGATTTCGCCAATGTCAAGTAATTATAGCAGGTACAAAACAATAAATATAAATTTGTACAGATCACTTTTTTTCTATATTATATGGCTACAAGCACTGGGTTGCTGTAATTCAATAATATTTACTAAGATCTTAGATGTTAAAAGGTTAACCCTGTAATACTCTGGATTCACTCTGGTGAATCAACCATCCAAGGTTTGAGAGATTAACATACCTAAATATCATTCAAATTGGACTAACAGTTTCTGAGAAACCAATTACATACCCAAATAAATACGGCTCCCAGGATTAGAGGAGGCCCATGCTCAGCAGTGGGCACTATATATAACACTGCTGATTGCATTGCATTGACATAGAAATATATAGGTACAGTCAGCAGCAGATATATAGGAGCACACTGTGTACCCAAATAATTCTACACTACTAAGAAACCCAAAAACTTTAAGATTAACCGCCCGAAACTGAGCGGTTAATGTTACTGTTATTCGTAACGTCATTTTGACAATTGTTAATTTTATGCAACCCGACAATTGCTTAACCGAAAATTTTACAGTTGGTTAGACCTTTGTTGCTGTTAAAGTTATTTTCTGCAACCCACCCTAAGGTAATCAAATGTAACTAAGCAGTTAGTTAGTTCGATACATTTGATTGATTTTTATTACTAGTTATGGATATTTGAATTTTGGAAATGAATATGAGATATTATTTTTCTTAATACATATATGTTATTCAAACTACATATCATCAATCGAGAACTTAATTACTAAATGTCCTAAATACTTTTGGTCACATATTAAAAATATAAGAAAGAATAGTTCAAACTATCCATCTAGTATGATCCTGCACGACACCATAGGGAACAATACATCTGAAGTTGTTAATATGTTCGCAACACATTTCTCTTCAGTTTTTGAAAAGGACGAACCATGCAATATAAATTTTAATAAGCCTTTCACAACGTCAAATCAGGAACTACATGATATAAATATTGATATGAGTAATTTAAAAAATAAATTAAAAAATCTGGATGTAACAAAAAGTGCTGGCCCAGATAACATACCGCCGGTCTTTGTGGTAAACTGTGCTGAACAGATCTCAATACCTTTATTTATCATTTTTAGACATTCATTAACTTCAGGGATATTTCCTGATGTATGGAAAGAGGCCAGAATCGTCCCAATACATAAAAACGGTATTAAAAACTTAATTACTAACTATCGGCCCATCTCTATATTATCCACATTTGCAAAAGTTTTTGAATCTCTAGTCCACACGCATATTTATAATCATGTTCGCAATCTTTTATCTAATTCTCAGCACGGTTTTATGACAAAGAGGTCAACTACCACAAATCTATTAAATTATGTAGATGATGTTGCTATGTCGGTTGACAAAGGAGCTCAAGTAGATGCAATATACACAGATTTTTCAAAAGCATTCGATAAGGTAAATCACAGAATATTAATAGAAAAACTGTCAAAATTGGGAATCGGTGGGTGTCTTCTAGAATGGTGTGGATCATATTTGTACCAAAGACCTTCTAAGGTAGTTATTGATGGCTCTGACTCTAACCCTTTTTATAGCCCATTCTGGAGTACCGCAAGGATCAAATCTAGGGCCACTTTTCTTTAATGTATTCATTAATGACATTCCGGAAGTGTTCTCCCACTCTAACTACTACTTATTTGCTGATGATCTCAAAATTTCTCGTGTAATCCATTGCATTGATGACTCTGTATTATTACAACCCGATCTTCATAATCTGCATGATTGGTGTATAACTAACAAAATGTTTCTCAATCCTACGAAATGTTCTCATATCAAACTTACGTTAAAACGTAATAAAATCAGTACCATTTATAGCATTGCAGATGAAATCCTAAATGAAGTATGCCGAGTTCGCGACCTTGGTGTTGTAATAGATACTAAGTTGAAATTTGCTGATCACGTCGACACTATAATTGACCATGCATATAAATCACTAGGATATGTTATAAGAAATTGTAAAGAATTTAAGAATAAATCTACGACCTTGATGCTGTATAATAGTTACGTAAGAAGCAGATTGGAATATTGTAGTGCGGTATGGTCTCCAACTTATAAAGTGCATTGTGATAGAATTGAGAGAATACAAAAAAAAATTGTTGAGACACTTAGCTTACCGATTTAGACCACCGAGACATGTCAAAACTTACACTGATAAAATTCAATACTTTAAAATGCAGACCTTGAAAGATAGACGGGATCAACTTGGCTTGATGTGTTTACATAAAATAGTTAACGGTAATATAGATTGTCCACCTCTTCTCAATAAATTCTCTCTCAATGTACCTTCTAAAATCCCTAGATACCCACGTCCTATATTTCATTGTCGATTCAGCAGAACTAACCTTGGTAAAAATTCGCCTGTTCCTCGACTTTCCAGTTTATATAACCGAATTGTAAAAAAATCTGACAGTACTGACATATTTAACGACTCGCTCCCTATCTTCAAAAAGAAAATACAGAATGCGTTTGTTTCAACCTAAATTTTGTTTTATATTCAGTTTTATTTTTAGTACATATTGCACATATGTGCAGAAGTTTGTTGTTGATGCTATGATCATGCGGTGGCAGCCTATAAGTAAAGCAACACTGCAACAATTACTTATTGTTTAATGTAATGAATAGATATATATATATATATATATATAGTGTATGTTTTGTTGGTTGTCCAAATAAATAAATAAATAAATATACCCTAAGGAAATAAAAGTGGTTAGAAACTAAATCGTTGAACTGATAGTGCTGAAATTTTGGTATAATTATATCTTGAACCTTTGAAAAATAATATTATGAGATATTCAATTTTATTTTACGACTCTAACCAACGTTTCAGCGTGTTTAGATTCAGTTTTAGCGTGTTTAAATAAAAGTGGATAATAAACTCAGTATCCAATTACCATTTACTTGTGAAAGTGCTGCCTGTTTAATATAGATTTCTTTGGGCCATTTAATAAAATGCTAAGAGCTCATAAAAGATTATACAATCTTACTATGACTTAAAATAGTCTATTATAATAAACTAATGTAGTATTTATATTATGTACATTTCAGGTCAAATTTGCAGCCCAAGTTTTTAGCAGGCAAGTGGCTACATCACTAGAAGTTCACGTGAAGTCTCTGCTGTTTCTCCAGGATCATGATTACTTAAGTTTAAATTCAAACATTGATAATGGTTTATTCACAACAGAAATTATTCTTTTTATCAAACTTTTGTTTGACAGTTTAAATGGTTTTGGCCATTATGGTAATAAGTTAAAATATGCTCTTTCATGTAATTCTGAACATATTACTTTCCAGAATGATGCTGTGAAAAGCTCTCATCAATGTGCTTTGATGCTTCCAATGAAAGGGAAAGAAAACCTTTATCACTGAAGCACCTTGTGCATAATATTAAAACAATAAGACATATGTGGTCACATCTGCTAAGAATTGATGGTGTAAAAATTTTAAGTGTTAGACATCTTGGTATCATACACGATTCCAAGTTAATTTATGATAAACACGTTGACCACATCGTCAATCAAGCTAACAAAGCATTAGGATTTGTGTTTAGATCCTCCTCTCAATTCACTAATATTAAAGTGGTAAAAATTCTGTATTGTTCAATGGTACGCAGTATTCTAGAATATTGTACTCAAGTTTGGAACCCCCAGTACCATTCTTATATTAATAGAATTGAAGCAATCCAACGACGATTTTTAAAATTCCTACAATTTAAATGTCATTGTTACGACGCAGATTATGAGGCGAGGTGTCGCAGATACCATTTTCTCCCGCTATTCGAAAGAAGGAAAATAGCGGATATTGTATTATTAGCAAAAATTGCACAAAACTTTTTAGATTCCCCGCATCTTCTGTCTAAAATTAATATAAGAGTTCCAAATAAGTATGTAAGACGTCCCGTGTGTTTATCTACCCCACAAAGTGCATCAAATTATAGGCAGAATGCATTCTTCATCAGAGCAACAAAATATGTTAATACTGCAGTAGATCTCCTAGACCTTGATTTATTCAATGCAAAACCATATACTTTTAAGAAGACCTTAACTAAATTTTGGTTCTCTGAATGTTGAGCGTTAATGTACATCAGCATCTATGTACTGCCTACGTAGATGCTGATTATTTGCTGATTATTTGTTTTTTGTTCTTTTAATGTTCTAATTGGTTCTTTTAACTATTTTTAATTTGTTCGTATAAGTGTTTTCAATTGATTATTTTAGGTCTCTTCTATTTTCTTCTAAGTTTTCTATCAATTGTACTTTATAATATACATTTATATTTTATTTATAATGTTAGACCTAGGGCATTTTGTATACTTATATTATATACTTAACTGTGGAAACATTTAATTGGTGCTTTGTTACTATTCTGAATTGTATTTTGTAACACTGTATGTTCCCAAATAAAATAAAATAAAATAAAAAATAAAAATAAAATAAAATCTTAATCAAGATCCAATTGAAAACTTCATTGGTCAAATAAGGGCACATGGAAATTTTAGTACAAATCCTAATTGTTCTCACTTCGTATCGGCTTTTAAAACCTTGTTAATTAACAACATCACTACTGATAAATCTTTGTAAACTTTGTTCTGAGGATGATGACAAAATGTTGGGTACACTAAAAAAAGCGTCACTTAACAAAAATATAGTTCATGCACTGAAAATCTTCATAGTAATGAAAATAGCTTCATAGAGTCCATACCTCACGAAAATATATTCCAACATAAGGCTGTACCATAATAATTCGCAACGTTAGAACGAAAACGACACAATTAAAAAAAAATGAAAATTGAGTTATCGTCGTGAAATTACTTGAAGTTCTCAATACAACAATAGTTTAAAAAAAGCCATATTCAAGTGGGAACAGAACAAAACTATTATATTGGTCCCTTTTTTATTATAATTTTATATAAAAGGGACCAGTTTTAAGTCATTTTATGATCACTCAATTTTCGATTACTTTGAATTGTGTCGTTTTCGTTCGAAAGGTGCGATATATTGCTGGTGCAATTTGTCGTTTTCTGATGTCCAATTTAAACTGCAAAGATTATGATAATTGTACAAAAGCACTATATTCACGAGTTAATTCGTTTAAGAGAGTATAGCTCTAATATAGATAGGTTATATTATCCTAGCAATTTTATATTATATTTATATTATTGATAAGATGATGCCATCTATTTGCAATGTTTATTCTGATTTAATAGGTACTTTACAAAAAAAATTGTGACTTCATGGTATAATTGTACATAAAACAGCTCTCATTGAAGCTTTTTGGCTATACACAATTAGAGTTCAAGTTAAGCAATGGTGAATTAATTTAAAAAATCGAATAAACAATATTGTATTAGGCCTAGACATAGAAATGGAAACTGTAATCCGAGAAAAAGTCACTAAAGGATTGAGTTAGAAGGAAGAAGCCGTAATACCTAATCTCTCTTCATTTATTTATTTAATAGTATTGTGTTGTTGCTTCATAGTATATTGTCCACATTTTTTTATAATTGATGCAAGTAAAATTGTTCTAATTTAAAGTGTATTAGCCATATTTTTGTGGTTTTAGTTATTATGCATACTATAAAGTAGCTTAAGTGCGGCTCCTTGTATTGTATAAAAAATCATAGTTGTATTCTTCTTTATTATGAACCTTATGTTTACTGTTAAGCATAAATGATTTAAAACCCATGATTTAAGATATGGCGATAGGCTCACCCCCTATCACATCATAGGACCGAATACGCATGGCAAAAAGTGGGTGCACTAGTTGCGCCTCTGCCTACCCCTTCGGAGGTAAAGGGCGTGAGTATGTGTGATTTAAAATCCAAACTATATACTTTTTACACTGATTCTTGCAAATTCATAAATAAGTAATAACTAAAATGAACCTACTAGATAATTGTTGATTTAGTATCATCTTAGTGCAAAATAATAGTATTTATTTGAGTGTTTCCACAATTGTTCATATTTAATTGATATACTAATGTGCAGAAACAGTAATTTTACCTTTTATTTGAATGTTGTGTTTTAATTATAGCATACTCAACATTTTCTGATTTTTGTAGCCTTTCACTTCCAAATGTGCCATTAAGTACATGATATTGCAAAATATAAAATTATGCACGGAATGCTTTTCGGGAGGTGATAATTTGTGAATGTATAATTATTTTAAGGAGTTAAGCATCTTATGGTTTTAAAGTAACCTTTGTACAAATAAATAGTTTCTTTAGTGTTTCCAGAATTGGACGTATTTTTATACATATTTTGTTGTCGTTAATGTGTATCCACCATTTTATGATTTTGGTAACATTTTAGCAAACATGCCATTACATAATACTGCAAAATATATCATTTTTGGCATGGAATGCTTTTCGCAAGACAATTGGTCAATGTGTACTTAATTATTTTTATGTTTAGTTAAGTATGTTATACTAAATTGTATTTTTTGAGTGTATTCAAAATTCTCATTTTTCTTATTCATATTTTTATATTTCGATTAATTTACAATAGCAAAAATTGCGATTTTACCTTTTTATTTCATATTATATTTGTAAACATATAAAGTAGATTACTATATGGTAGTTGTTTATAGAGTATCTTATTTTTTGTCTTTTGTAGCATTTTTTCTTACTAATGTGTCACTATACTACTAAATTGTTAAATTACTAAATATTAAACTACTAAATTATTCTGATTTATATTTGCTAATATAGGCGAATGCACGCTGTACACAGTTTATTTACTTATTACTATTTATTTAGTTTTTTAGGATGCAGGACGCTTCTGACAGGTTGGTCTGGAAATCTTTGGGGGAGGCCTGCGTTCAGCAGTGGACTTCTAAAGGCTGAAGAAGAAGAAGAAGACCGAACGACTATTTTTTTGCGTTTGCCTTTATGCTATTAATTTTGTATCGACAGAAATTTACATTTAAATTTAAATGTAGGCGAATGTATACTACACCATGAATTTATCATTCATTCACTTTTAATTCAATTTTCTCTAGAATTTTGTTCTTTATAGTACAGAATTAAATCCCTTCTCTTGAATGTTATCCTATTGTTACGAAGATGTGCATGCATGAGCTTATATAACTATAGTGACTTTGTATACGAAAGACTGGTAAAAAAGCTTGAAAAAAAAATGATTGTAACATAAAGACAATTGATGTTCTTCGGGTCGTCATCCTTAGGGTAGCTAGCGAAAGGCTAGTAGGCTAGCTAGGTTACAACCTATATAGTTTAAACCGGTGCGCATAGGGCAATGCGTTCTTGATATTATTTTATTATAAATATAGATACTTAAATCTTTTCCACCTTTCCTGCCAGCCTGAACTAGCTTTTTTCTGGTTACTAACATTGTTTTGTTTTCTTTACGTGGGTATTATGTACATAACCACTCTCATTTTAATAACAATACCTGTTCATATATATTTTATCTGCTAGCCAGAGCTGTCTCCTTTCGTATTCTTGTGCTTTAAATATTTAATTCGCGATTTAAATTTATTTTATGGTTTCATTGTAATAGTAAAAATAATAAAGAAAGATTTACGCTTTTTGTATGGGTGCTGAGCCTCAAAATCTAACCAGACTCAAACTTTAGGTATATTAAAGGTGAAAAATATGGAACTTGTATCCATTAAAACATATTTTTAGACCTCTCCATTAATACCTAACTTTTAATAAAACGTTCATATTAAGGGTAGTTTTTAAGCAAAATAAAATTATATAAATCTCATAATCGGAGGTCTTTAAAATTAAACGATTTATTGTGAAACGCTAGTTTTAAGGAGTATATATAAAAATCCAAATATATATAAATTGTCTTGGTTAGAAATTTAGGCCCGTTTTTGGACATGTCCTTTATTTTGTTGTTACGAAAATACAATATTTCAAGTAATTATGAAACTGCAATTTTAAGTTAAAATTGAATTTCGCGGGTTTTTGGTTGATTCGAAAATTATTGTAAATAGGACGCGACAATAAAATTACAAGTAAAACGATAAAATAAATGTTTCAACTCTACTATTTAGTTTTATTTTACTTAAAGAAGTCGAAAATTTCAACAAAATTCACACTGCGCTTCCGCCGTATACTCACTGTAGGAAACCGATACATTATCGGTTTTAGTATGAACCCGACCTTAAAGTCATCCCTATTTTTTTTAATGATCGGTATTGTCAGAAATTTACCGATTACCGATACGGCCCGTCTCTAGAGCTTCGGCCATATTTTGTTTTATACATAATCTCCGTGCGAAAGAGAACGAAACACTTAAAAGTTCAATTCACACAGGAAAGAGAGAAAGGTCCAACTACTCAGATGAATGAATTGTATAACTGACTATAGATATAAAATTCATGCTTGTAGGTGTTTCCTTATCGTGTTAAAAAATATGTATGAAGTTAACCGTCTCTCTAGTTTATTTGTCTCTGGTGACAATTGACATTACCATTTACCAGATGATCGATCTTTTGTGAAGAAGCTTTAAATTGCTTTTTAAATGTCTAATATGGAAGGCCAAAAAGAAATAATTCAATATGTTCCATTCATGTCTTTTGTGCATCCATCTTTTTGGTATAACCTCACTGAATTAAAATTAGATGTTGACAAGTTAAATGAGACGAAAAAACAAATATTCGGTCGTTACACGTACCGAGGCGATATTGGGCCGGTTTTTGAAGTGGACGGTACTTCATTTAACAAGTAAGTATGATAACTGTGATCACTTGGGCATTTTACTATACAGTATACTGCACTTTACTAATTCTTACACAATCTTTAAATAGTATCTACAGCTGTACCATACAGGTACCGTACTCATCTGGAAAACATAAATAAATAGCTCGTCATTTGAATTACTCATATAAATTATTACCAATAATATCAGTTTTATGATTCTCACGCACTCAAGGACACCCTCATACGCATTCATGACATGTTAGCTATTAGCTATATTAAACAAGCCAAGTAATTGACTTAAAAATATTATTGAAAATTGATTTGTTCGTGTAAAACCATATAGGTACTATTAATTGATTGATTATAACATATCATCATTCAATAGGTACTCAGATTTATGCTGAGGAGTAAATCTGGTAGGCAAGTAAACAGTTGTTTGTAAAAAATATTTATTTTACAAAGATTTTTTTCAAAACAATTTATATATTGTAGAAACCCTGGATCTGAACACTTTTATATAAATGTTACTGGTACAATCATTAATAAAAATACAATTGAAGATTTCAAAAGTGTGGACAAATCTACACTTTTGAACTCATTTGGTGAAACATTATGGAGTGATATAAAAAAAAAGATATGGATCAGCAAACCAAATATGTTGCTGAATTTCTTTGCCCTATCATTTGCGGTAAGTGTTGGTACTATATATATTCATGTTAGTTCATAGAATAGGAAATATTATGTGAACCAATTTAAGTAGCTCAAGCTTTATTCATCAACTCTTGACCAACATCACTATTGTCTAACAGTTTTAGTGGAATTGGAGTACCGCTTCATAATTGAAATTGTATTACATTTTTATTTGAGTCATCAAACCTTCACTTAAAAATAAACATTAGTTTTAGTTGCTTACTTGTACATTTTCATAAAACTTTACTATCAATTGTTAATTACAGGATTTAAAAAAGTTTCACTATTACTACTGGTTTGCCTTTCCTGCACCAAGTAAACCAGCCATGCATCTAAAGGAAATATGTTCTGATATAAAATCTCATTTAGACACCAATCAACTCAATGATTTCACGGAAGGCTATAAGTCCTTAGATGAAGCACAAAAAGCTTTCTTTGTAGCTGTCAAAGAAACTAACAAGGTTAAAATAAAGACTTTAGCTGATATTTTAAATGATACTAAAGGATTAAAAAATGATGTGAACATGAATGAAATATACCTTGTGTTTGCCGATTCAAGTAACTCAGGGAAACCGGGGTGGCCCCTAAGAATATTTCTAGCAGCTCTGTTAGATCATTGTCCTGATCTAGTGAATTTAGACATTAAGGTCATAGGACTGCGTTGTAATATTACTGGTGGAATTGAAAACAGTCTGGTATTCAACATTCAAATGCCTCAGGTATGTATTAAATAATACAACAAATTGTTTTTTTAAGGATTTCTGATATAGAAAATGGTTTTGGTAGCGTTGTGTAGCATTTTAATAAAACAAGTTGAGCATTTAGGGTAATTAATAGATCCAGCAATTTTTTCAGTGTGACTTGCAAAAATTATTGAATGTTTATGTTTAATTAGTTGTTAAAAAGAATACCCTTTTGGTTATTATAGATCTGGTCGTAATTTAATTTATTTTTAAATAATTAACTTATGGCCCTACTTCTTGTAGACTTTAGTGAATGGAACGAGGAATGAAGTGTTTATAAATGTTTCAGGAACTCCACTCAATGGAAGGTTCTGGTTGGGTGGGCTGGGAAATGAACGAAAAACGCCACTTTGGTCCTCGACTGGCAAATATGTCTGCGTCCATGGACCCTAAAGTGTGAGCATTTGATGCTGTCATTATTACATTGTATGTTATTTTGACTTAGATATGTTTTGTTATTCATTGATCTTAATTACAATTCACGAATTTAGGACTGCAAGGCCCGTTACGTTATATTTTCGTAGAATAAGCAGGCAGGCGAATTGACAGGTGCTGATATTTATTGGGTTCTCCAAAATTTACGATATTAATATGGCAATTATCGTTTTAGTGATACAGCAGTTTCACACTCATAGCCGAAATAAGAAATATCCTAGAAAAAAATTATTAATACACAGGTTTTCTTATTGACTGCCTCGGTGGCGTAGTTGTATTACGGTACGACTGCAATGCTGAGGTCGCGGGTTCCATCCCCGGGTCGGGCAAAGTGATATTGGATTTTTCTATTCAATATCAGCCCGGAGTCTGGAATTTGTGCCCGAAATGGCGATAGGCTCCACATCATGGGACGGAATACGCACGGCGAAAAGTGGGTGCACTAGTTGCGCCTCTGCCTACCCCTCCGGGGATAAAAGGCGTGATTATGCGTATGCGCGTTTTCTTCTCTCATGGAGAAAAGAAACTAAATTGTATTTTATTGTTTGCCAATTTTCATATATTTTGTTTCAGATTGGCAGAAACATCCTCTGATTTAAACATAAAGCTTATGAAGTGGCGACTGGTTCCAGATATAGATGTAGACATCATGAAGACTACGAAATGTCTGTTATTAGGAGCAGGCACACTCGGCTGCCATGTTGCTAGAGATTTATTGGTGAGTAAAACAAATTTACTGTAAAGTACAGGAACCAACATAACATCATAAATGGCTATTAAGCTACAATTGAAATGTACATACACACACTCCATGACGCCTTTTTTCCCGAAGGCGTAGTTGGGGTAGTTGCACACCTAGTCCATAACTTTTTCGCCATGCATATTCCGTCCCATGATGTGATAGGGTGCGAGCCTATCGCCATATTGGGCACAAATTCCAAACTGCGGACCGAATATTGAGAACCTCCTCCATTTTTTAAGTCGGTTAAAAACCCATTATCACTTTGCCGGACCCGAAATTTGAACTTAGGACCTCAGAGCGGTGTCCCGCAGCGCACGCAATACAACTATGTTACCAAAACCAGTCAATTTGAAATGTAGTAAGTACTATTTCGCCATTAAGCTCTATATTTTATTTCAGGCCTGGGGATTCCGGCACATAACGTTCATAGACAATGGTAAAGTTTCGTTTTCGAATCCTACAAGACAAGTACTATTCAACTATCAAGATTGCTTGTCTGGAGGTCGCAAAAAGGCCGAGGCAGCTGCAGACAACTTAAAATTAATACTACCCACTGTTGTAAGTCTCCTTTACAAAATTACGCAACTGTTAACCCACTGGACCTTCTAATTAATTTAATTTAACTATATCTGTGTGTATGCTTACAATGTGTAAAAGTATACTGTAATGAAAAAACATCATCATCATCAGCCACATGACGTCCACTGCTGATCATAGCCCCCACCCCCCCCCCCCCAAAGATTTCCAGACGGACCTGTCAAAAGCGGCCTGCATCCAGCGTGTTCCTGCGACCTTTATGAAAAAACATACAATAATAATAATTGTTATTGTAAGTTGGAAATCAGCTTGTATGTGACTCAATTAATTTTCAAGATTCCTAAAGCATTTTCTATTTCTCTTTTAGAATAGCAAAGGTATAGTAGCACACATACCAATGCCAGGACACCCTGTAGGAGAATCTTTGAAAGAGGAGACAGTATCTAATATAAAACTTATAACTGAAGCAATAGCTGAACATGATGTTGTGTTCTTATTGTTGGATACGAGGGAAGCGAGGTGGCTACCCACGCTTATTGCAGCTCATTATGGCAAGGTAATGTTTAATATTATATATTTAACGGGTGTGACACTTGCGGTTTGAATTTGGAACATACTATGACGTTACACTGTTCTAATTGGCTACGAGAAACACGTGACACACATGCTCCACCAATCGGAGCGTGGGCTGGGATATCTAAAACGAACTCCTTTTGGTATGATGATAAATCAGGATAAAATATAATTAGCACTCATTTCTTTCAGTTATTGCTGGTTTTCTATAATTCGTAAGTAATAAAAAAGTACTGGTTTCGCCTATAAGTTTGTTGTTTACAATACATTATACGTAGGTAGGTACAGTCAGCCACATAAGTAGCTGAACAAATTCAAAATTTCAAATGGCCTCTACGTGTTAAGGTTATTTAAAATTTTTTTTTTCTTTGTGTGAACTAATGTTATTCCCCTTTATTTTATTTTTGTGAAGAGTAAACGAAAATTGGTAAGAGCACAAAAGTGCAGCGGCGATTCTAAGTTTTGAATTTGTTCAGCTATTTATGTGGCTGACTGTACATAGTATAATTTTTAATTACAGATAGTAATAAACGCGGCACTGGGATTCGACAGTTATCTCGTGATGCGGCACGGCATTTATTCTGCATCGCAAGAGGGTGCGGTGTCTATCGACAACAGCTGTGTGCCGGGAGAAAGTCTCGGCTGCTACTTCTGCAACGACGTCACTGCTCCTGGCAATGTAACTATCTCCTGTTTACTACACATTACTTAGAAAATAGATCGATAGGGTATTTTCCTATGTTTGATTTTGTAAATTATTTTATACAGTTTTTGCCCGCGGCTCCGCCCGCGTGAATGAGTTTTCCCGGGATAAAAGTCCCGCTTTATATTTTCCCGGGATAAAAAGTAGCCTATGTGTTAATCCAGGACATAATCTACCCGTGTGCCAAATTTCATCGAAATCCGTTCAGTAGTTTTGCGTGAAAGAGTAACAAACATCCATACATCCATACTTACAAACTTTCGCGTTTATAATATTAGTAGGATGACGTAACAGAAAAAGAAATTCTTCCGTGAAATCAGCATCAAAATTGGTTGAAAAGTAAAGCAGTTATTCATATTTGAAATATTGTTGTGACCAAAAGTGGGGACGTGGAGGGGATATCGCGCTATCTCTTTCGCACGCACGCAGCGTTATGGCTGGCTACTCTCGGTGGCGGCACAGTGTAATATTAAGTTGTTATTTGACAACTACCCCTTCAAGCAAACAAAGCTTTATAACATACTAATTGATGTCCCAATTTTGAAAATTATTTTTCCGTTAGTATTTGGAAGACATACATTTTTGATAAATTAATAAAAAAAAGTAGTTGACTACCATTTTTCATTAAGCTGGTTCTCGAAAGTACCGCAAATCAGGGCGAACGAATTGAAGGGATGGGTTTATATTGGAAACTATTCCGAGAAAACTTGGTTATCTACGTACATTTTTTTTACTACATATCTTAATTTTCGTATTTTTCGTCCTCTGGGGTCCTATTGATCTTGTTGTATGTTATTAAATATGTTTCAGTCATTAAAAGATCGCACGCTAGACCAACAATGTACAGTGACTCGGCCGGGCGTGGCTGCTATAGCAGGTGCTTTGGCGGTCGAAATATTAGTCGGATTACTGCAACACCCGTTAAGGTACCTAATTTTTATCATTATAATAAGTTACAAATCAATGATAATATATTAGATTTGGTGGGTTAAATACAGGTTTTATTAACAGAAGGTTAACTTGTGGATTGGTATCCTATTTACATGTAATTATTACTAATGATTTTTTTTTAAATTATTTTTCGCTACTAATATGTTCTTAAAGTTCCAATAGTCGCAACTGAGCTACAAAACTTCTGGTGTAGCTACACTAACATAAAAAAAACCACGCGAAAATGTGCCCAAGTTGTTTGTCGGCTATGACATTAAACAATGTTTCAGGGTTGAAGCACCAGCATTATACAACTCGAACAATGACACCAACGACGATCAAAACATGGAGGGGGTCCTGGGCCCCGTCCCGCACAGTATACGAGGCTTCCTGCATTCGTACCAAACTGTGGTGCCGACTTGTACCAAGTTCAAACAGTGCATAGCCTGCTCTGATGTCGTCATCGACTTGTACAGGAAGGAAGGTATCGACTTCCTACTGAACGTTTTCAACAGTGGAACTTACTTGGAACAAGTGACTGGTCTCTCCGAGTTACATTTGACGGCTGAAATGACCGAAGTGAGTATAGTTTATACACACACACACACACATACTCACGCCTTTTATCCCCGAAGGGGTAGGCACAAACGCAACAAGTGCACCCACTTTTCGCCGTTATTCAGTCCCATGATGTGATAGGGGGCGAGCCTATCGCCATATCGGGCACAAATTCCAGACTCTGGGGGGATACTGAATAGAAAAACTCAATATCACTGCCCGGCCCGGGGATCGAACCCGAGACCTCAGCGTTGCAGTCGTACCGTAATACAACTACGCCACTGAGGCAGTCAGATAGATAGTTTATACTGAATTTATTATCTAAGTAGCTTTCGCCCGCAGGTCCGCCTGCGTTATATGACATTTTACAACATGCTGTCCAAACAGTTTCTATACATAGGTATATAAAAAAGGCCGGCAACGCATCTCTGTGCCCCCTGGTATTGCAGATGTTCATGGGCGGCGGTGATCACTAACCATCAGGTGAACCGTATGCTCGTTTGCCCACTATATATATATATATATATATATATAAATCGCCATTTCCGATTTCTCAGCTAGAAAGTTATTATAATTGTTGCGCATTGAGTAGTATTAGATATATTATCTACTATTAATAATGTTTTATTTTTATATTATAAGAAATTTAACACAGAATATTTTTAATATTATGTTTTTCTTTCATTTCAGATACTCACTTTTTCGGATGAGGAAGATTGAAAATCAACTTTATTGACTTCGCTTTTAGACTGCATTTATATTTAAATAAGCGTTAACGTTATAAACGGAAGCTTTGTGTATATATGTATTTTTTTATCTTTATATTTTTTTTTTACAATATAAGCTTTAAATATTGTTAATTGCTTGGTTTTATCTAATACTATTCTTATTGAAATAAAGTACGAGCTAAAAATCTACTTTCGAAAACGCTATTACAGTCTTCTTTTTGGGTATCAATATCAACCATATCAATGTGTCATGTTACATGTAGGTGTTTATCTTTCAATTTGTATAAGACAATAAAATCCGACAAAACATTACAAACAATAAAGTAAAACACATAAAATTATAACCAGTACTTTCGAAACCTGAATATAGACCTCAATAACACAACATCCTTTGATTAATTATATACCTAGATAGAGTGACGCGCTGCAATGAAACAAAAACAAACCGGCCAACTTTTCTTAAGCTAGTATGCGTGACAGCTGTGTTATACGCTATCGCTGTATCATTCTGCGTATTCCTGTGTGCGCGCATAATGATACCAGTTATTACATGGTTTCTATTAAAACGGGGAGAAAATTATATCCATGAATTACAACAAAAATTAATTCACTCGAACTCATTTAGTGGGGAACAGTTCGCCTCTATTTTTTTCGACGCGTTTGAAACGTTCAATGTCTATCTAGGTATATAATTAATCAAAGGCAACATCCAATTTTTCGTCTCAGTCTCAATAATACACATGTATCTACTAACAACAATTTATTAATTTATACAATTAAGGGTGCATGCTCATCTGTATGGCAGGGACTTGTTTTAGCACTGGATTGGCGATCTCCTTCACTGGCTTTGGTGGCCTGATCTTCCTGCCGTGACGTCCCGTTTTCCTTTGCCAGAGACCAGACCGAGGCCTGTTGCCGAGCCACCTGTTGCGCTGAGCCGAGCCTATAGGAGTGCTGCCGTGCAGGACATTCGATAAGCGACCTGAGAACACAAATAGTCATATAAGTGAATTAAGGCTTGGTGGTGTAGTTCTATTGGGTATAACTATCGAACAAGGTCTTAGATTCGATCCGTGGGTTGGGCAGTGTAGTGAGAGTATTTGACTAATTTTGTTCTTTACTTTTATTAAATACTAGCTTTTGCTAGCGGCTTCGCCCGTGTGAAATGGTTTTTCCGGGATAAAAAGTAGCCTATGTGTTAAGCTACCTGTGTGCCAAAATTCATCAAAATCCGTTCAGTAATTTTGGAGATGTGCAGTAACAAACAAACAGAAAAACAGACAGACAGAAAAGAATTATAAAAATGCCTGATTTGCTTTCCATTACTCTCTTTAGTCGCCCCCTTTCTTTTTATCACATTTCTTTAAATGTATAGATTTATGTAATATAAATTCTAACACAAAAAGAAAAATTCTAATCCAGACAAAAATCAACAAGTTATAAGCCTTTGAATCTCGGTAGAAGGGGTAATTGATAAAAAAACGAGAAAAGGGGCGCAATACGCGATCGTGACGTCATCGGTAATAACGTTGCGTGCGAAAAAAAGAGACGAAACGATAGCCTCACGGTGTAGTGGGGTTATCGCTTCATCTCTTTCTTTGGCGTTTGCCCACTACTGCACTCTAAAATATCTTCTATACATATAAATAAAATTTGAGTGTCTGTTTGTAATATTGAAATAACCGTTTTTTACTACATGTATATGAATATATATACGGTACCTAGACCAAAATATCAATTTTTTCCCAATTTTTGTCTGTCTGTTCCGGCTAATCTCTGAAATGGCTGGACCGATTTTGACGGGACTTTTATTGGCAGGTAGCTGATGTAATAAGGACTAACTTAGGCTACTTTTTATCCCGGGAAAATATAAAGCGGGCCTTTTATCCCGGGAAAACTCATTCACGCGGGCGGAGCCGCGGGCAACAGCTAGTTTGAAATATTAACTACTGCCCGAGTTCTAAACCAATATTAATGCAGTTTTCACAAATGGGCTACTTTTTTATTATTTGCTTAATTTTACTATTGGAGTTTTCTGCTCAGTATTACAGAGACTGGAATTGTGGCCGGTACATAGCTATAGGCTTGCCCTCTATTACACTGGACCTATGGGGCCTATCCTTGCAAAGAAAAAACATGATGCTACATAATAAATGGATGGGAATAAAGCATAAGCCTGATACAACCTATAGTTACGCCAGACATGAGTAATGCATGGAAACACTCCTACAAGCCATAAAATTTAATAGTACAAAACTTTAACGTAAAGTAATAATACATTTTGTACATACCAACAACAGCCATGCAGTGTTGGTCAAAACTGAACAGTCGTTTGGATGGCATCTGCACAATAACTCGATCGTCTTGCTTTCTCAAAATCGTTCCGTACGTCCCCGCCGCGTGTATGTAAAGACCTCCCTGACCTACAACAATATGTGTGGATTTTCAGTGGAGATGAGGACTGTAATTTACAATCAAATAAAAAAAATTGACGCTAAAAATCGGTAATTGTATAGAATTGATCTTTGTATCAGTCTCAAATTGCTTGTAATAGATTCATGGTGCAATATAGAAAGAACTTTTGTTGCTCTAGAAAGAATAATTTCTGTAAACATTGAACTTTTAATATGTATCCAAATATAAAAGGTCATGTACGGCTTGCATGCTGTGTGCTCATGTGCTTTTTTTCGCGCTTACACGCGTCGCTTACTACAGACTGCGCGCGAGCTGTGGTAGCATTATGCCCTTTATGGAATAAGTACATTAGGGTGTGAGTCAGATCCATGTAATTGATCCGCTTCAAGTACCAGTAAGCAAGTAGTAGTAAGTGTGCCCGCGTACATGGGTTAAATGACATATCATTAGCAACCTTACAACAAGGTAGAGTGAGTGAATAAAGTGCATGTGACATATGTGTCTTCTACTGGCCATCACATAAAGAATGCGGTAACGCTCATGCTGCACTGTCTCCATATTTGAACGAAATATAATTTAAGTACTGCCAGGATGATATTGATTAGAAAGATTCTGAAATACGTTATTTACCTGGTTCTTTTTCAATAGAATGTACCTGCGTCCCAGTGGGCAGAGCCCCCAGTACATAAGCATCCCCTTCATTTGCCCTCACTGAAAAATAATTTCAATAAAACTATCTTGTATGTGAAATAAATGTGATGACATTGTGGTATTAAATTGATTACCTAAATAAAACATATTATAATTTTTAAGGCATTACAGTAGAGACTGATAACTGAAATCTCGGGACATACTCACAATTGTCTGGAATGAAACTCAAAAAGTCCTTAACCAATTTTGAAAATTCTTTCACCAATATAAAACTATATTACAATATGAAACTACATCTATAGGCTACTTTTTATCCTGAGAATTGTCATTAAGCTGGTCGGAGCCACAAGCCAAACTAGTTAATAATACTTTATATATCTAAAAATAGCTTTTCTTCATACAATACATACATACATCAGTTCAATCAAAATCTGGATTTACGATTATCCAAATGCCTTACTGCACCTATTAGTCCGGTTAGACAAGCTTCCACTATTTTTAAAAATAGGTGTGATTTATAAATATTGTATTTTTCCCATCTCAGAATAAGGTATCATTGATACAACATATTAATATAATACGTACCAGGTATCCTAGGTAGTTCCCTGGAAGATTTAATAATATCACCAGCTTTCATGTTCTCTGTAGCCAATATATATTTTAATTTATCTCCAACGGCCACCAAGGCTATGTGCGCTGTTCTGCACCCATCCTCCATTACCTAAGGGTAACATGAAAATAATTATAAAACATGAGACGAGCATTCATATATATTTTTTTTTGTTTAGGGCGCAAACAAGCATTCGGTTCACCTGATGGTAAGTGATCACTGCTGCCTATGATCATCTGCAAATGTAGTATTTTTTACACCCAACTCAGACTGTTAGAGTGTACGTATTACTACTGTACTTATTTCAAATAAATTATATTCTTATTATTATATTATCTGCAATACCAGGGGAAATAGAGATGAGTTGAGAGTTTAATCTTGGTAATGAACCACTAAACTTGCTAGGTATCTATCTTATTGTTTAGTTTCGCTGATATATAAATTAAACAGCATTAAGCTGGAAAGAAAATTTATACCTGTATTACTTTTTCTACTTGCGGTGGACCTTCCACTGGTCCGGTTCTGTGCCAATCTATCCAATGATATTTATGTTTAATACCTCCACCGATACCTTTCGCCACTAATCTACCTGAAAAATGTTTTGTGTAATTTTTCATGAACATACCTAATTGATATCGAATATTCTATGTATACCTACCAGTCACAGGGTCTCGGCCGGCTAGGTTTGTAACGTCCAATGGTTTTACCGTGTATTCTTCAGGAAAATGTACTATTCTACGGTAGCTTTTGCCAAATCCTGGCTTTGGCTTAACAATATTTGGCTTACTAGCTAAGGTTGTAGCGGTAACATGAATGGTACGCCTGCTTAATAGCGCTGAACCTATTGTTAAATTAGCAAAAAGTCTATTTAATGCCATTTTCACCTGTTAATATTTAATTTGTTTAAAATAAAATTATCGTAATAGCAGCTACCACATAACCTAACATTTTTAGTTTGACATTTCAATTTTAGTGTTGCCTAATAATCATTTTTTCCCTTAATTTAATACGAAACCCTCATCATTCGGTCACCATCCTGCTGGATAGCACCAGGTAGTCCAAACACACGTATCGATATTCATTAAACCAACTTATTTTAAATTCGGAACACTCGTATTTACAATATTGTGTTGGATACATAATTAAAATAAAATCGATAATTTTCTTAAGGTATCGGTAAAAACAGTTGCCTTCACATCTTTAAAAAAAAAAACTAAGAAGACGCCCTCTAGCGGAAATTTCTTCACGAAAATACATCGTGAATGTGGCGTGTGTTGTTTGGAATATTGCGAGTCGTAAATAAAATTGCTTCCAATGGATTACTAATTCTAGTTATAACTGAACTTCATTTGTGTTAAAAGATTATACAGTTAAGGAACCTTCTGTGAACAATAATAACTGATGCCAAAAGGTGGTTAACGTTTGGTATTTTGTCATATGTTGCACGCCTGTCTTGGGAGTTCGAAGAAGACAAAAAAATAATCAGTAATTTCGATGCTAAATTGATAATGCAGTAAGTTTTATGTATTTGTTTTTCATACATACTGTTGGTAGAGACAAAAAATATGTTCTTAGTCATGATAAACTTACATATTCTACCTTTATTATTAGCAGGTTACTTACGTTAGTGTTCGCAGGTGATATTCGTAATCGTCGTCAATACATTTTTGACAAACATTGTGCAGAATCCATTGACTTTCTTCAATATTAATAACTGGCTGTCATCAAGACGCCTTCTGTGATATTATTTTTGATACCTAAATTTTTTGTTACAGAAATAGACTCGACCAGTGTTTTATCAAGTCGAAACTCCTTGTGAGGATGCGGTGCCTTAAAAGTAAATATGATGTATGTTAAGGTTTCTGTTTTTGAATCACCATAATGGTCGTCAGATCTGAAAGTGAATAGCGTCATAATGAGTCACAATCTGGCGGGAATGCCATCATATAGGCTGCCGGGCTCAGGATTGGGGCCTCCAGACTTCAAACCGCCCATGGACACCCCGACGCCCCCAGCACCGGCGCCAAGTAATCCTAAAAAGCGCAGAAAAACCTCTAATGCCAATAATTCCCTTACACCTCAACCACCACCAACAGCACAAGACCTTCTGCCACCTCCATTAACCGGATATGGAGATACAATAGTGGCATCCAACCCTTTTGATGATTCGCCATCAACAGTTTCCCACAATGGTCCAATGATGAGCCAGAATGGACCAATGATGAGTCAGAACAGCTCAATGGGAATGATGGGACCCATGCATGGTATGGGTGGACCACCAATGAGACACATGAGCCCCTTACCTCACAGTATGAGCCCTATGAACCAACCAATGCCCCCAAGAGGAGGAATAAGCCCTATGGGAAATATGAGTCCAATGGGGCACATGGGAGGCATGTCACCAATGGGAGGGCCGAATATGGGAATGAGCAACCACAGTATGGGCCCAGGAATGGGGCCAACATCAAGGTCTATGGGCAGTCCAATGAGTCCTATGAATTCTATGCCGATGGGATCACCCATGCCATCTGGACCTATGGGTAGCCCAATGAATATGGGTTCAATGACAGGAAGCCACATGAGTAACAGTCCTATGGGGCCACCAATGCACAGTCCACTCGGTGCCGGCTCAATGAATGGGCCTATGAATGGACCCATGGGCGGTGGAGGGCCTGGCATGAATATACCCCGTATGAATGGTCCAATGGGGCCTAGTTGTTCGAATGGCTCCATGGGCCCTACTAGTTCTATAATGTCATCTAATCCAATGCAAAGTGGAGGGATGGGTCCTGGACATTGTGGTCCCATGAGACATGGTAGTCCAATGACTTCAGGAATGGGAGGTGGCCCAATGGGTGGAAATGGTCCTATGTCATCTATGGGGCCTGGTCCTCCGTACAGTGGCGGTCACATGGGACACGGAGGACCAATGGGCATGGCTGGAAATGGATCTATGGGCATGGGGCCTGGACCTGGTAATATGGGGAGTTGTGGTCCTCTTGCGGGCATGAGTGGAATGGCAATGGGTGGACCAGGTGGGCAAGGAGTTGGGCCGATGGGACAGGGTATGGGTATGTTTGGCCCCAAGCCAATGCCAGTCAGTGCTGGGAAAGTGTATCCACCAGATCAACCAATGGTGTTCAACCCTCAAAACCCAAATGCTCCACCCATATACCCTTGTGGGGTATGTCACAAGGAGGTGCATGACAATGATCAAGCAATATTATGCGAGTCTGGGTGCAACTTTTGGTTTCACAGGTGAGAAACTTTTCAAATTAGATACTACTATTGACTTTACTTTGCAATATAACATGAAAGTTTTATGGTTTTAAAGACTTAGTACAATTTGTATGAATTTAAATTATACCCAGGGAAGGAAAACATAAATACATTTTATTTTCTGTCTTTGGTCGAAGCCATGCCCAAATAATAGCATTAATATTAAAGGTATAATGGCGTTTACTTTAGTAAAGGGCATAGGAATCTTTCAGATGATAATTTTACCCTGCTGCCTGCATGTTCTTCAATAGTATATTAACCATTCATACTGAAATTTTATAGCATAAGAAAGGGTAAAATATATAGTCCGCGCACAAACTTCGAGGTGACGCGGGATGAGGAACAGGTCGAGTGCGCGCTGTGCCCTATCGTCGCGTCACACATCACACTCTCCCAGCAAGAATGCTTGCCTTAGAGCGAGAATACACTAATGGCGCTGTCATGTTACTTATTTTAATTTTGCGCCTTTTAATTTTATGGACTAATCAACGACCAGTAGAGAGAGCCGCCCGACTTTAACTACTTCGATAAAATGATATCAATTTACCGCCGATTTCAAGGAATGGTCCCAATCTTTTTTCGATCTATCGCAACAATGGACCAGTCAGTTTTACGGTTTTCACACTTCACCAATGGACAGAATGATTCAAGAGAAAGGTTTATGTGTAATTCACTAACAGCACACCCACACTCACGCCTTTATCCCCGAAGGTGTAGGCAGAGGCAGAACCAGTAGACCCGCCATGTGTATTCCGTCCCATGATGTTATAGGGTTATAGGATATGATAGGTGATAGCGGGTATAAATTCCAGACTTTGGGCTGATACTGGGCAATAACATTTTGCCTGACCCGGAATTTGAACTCAGGACCTCAGAGCGGTACTGTACAACGCTATACAACTATGCTACTTAGGAAGTCATTAATGTTTTGTGTAAATTGGTTGGAGATGTTGGAAAAAATCAAGCCAACTCGGAGCTGTCATTGAAAATGCAGTCTAATTCCTTTGAGATATAATAAAACAATGTATGTTGGAATTGTTCCTCTTTTATAGGTCTACAGAAAAGTCCACGGTGGCATATTATGTCTATTAAAGGATTTTACGTGTAGCCGCGCGCCACTAGTAAACTCATAATTGGGTAGTTTCCTATATTTGATTTTATCAATTCTTTTATAATAGCTTTTGCTCGCGGCTCCGCCCGCGTGATAGTTTTTTCGGGATAAAAGTCCCGGTTTTTATGCTATTTAGCCTATGTTTTAATCCAGGACATGATCTATCCGTGTGCCAAATTTCATCGAAATCCGTTCAGTAGTTTCGGAGATGTGCAGTAACAAACAAACAGAAAAACAGACAGACGAAAAGAATTATAAAAATCGCTGATTTGTGTTCCATTACTCTTCTTTAGTCACCCCCTTTCTTATTATCACATTTCTTTAAATGTACAGACACACCGGTTCTATTGCTTTATTATATTATGTATTGATGTTATAGATAATACGAAAAAGAAATTCTGTGAAAACAATAAAAATAGGTGGTAGGTCTCTCATTATGTAAGAGGCCGTCTGGGTGGGTACCACCGCAATGTCTATTTCTACCGCCAAGCAACAGTGTGCATGCACTGTTGTGTTTCGGTTTGAAGGATATTGTAGCCAGTATAACTACTGGACATAATGAGACTTAACATCTTATGTCTCAGGATGACGAGCGCAGTAGAATGCCACTCAGTATTTTGTCAGTCAAGGTGCTGGATGGTGTTGCTACTGTTTATGGGTGGTCGTATCGCTTACCATCAGGCGAACGGCATGCTCGTCTCGTCATTCAAAACAATAAAAAAAAAAAAAAAATTGAAAATAAAGCAATTATTTATATTTGTTATCGCGCTATCTCTCTCACGCATGCAGCGTTAGAGCCGGTGATACTCTGTGCGTCACAGTTTGTAATTCCTGATTTTTTACAGCTACACCTTCAATTTTCAAAGTTTCCACCAAATTTCAATGTTTTATAATTTATCTATTATTGTGTGGATTTTGAAAATAATTTTTTTGTTAGATTTGGGATGACATACAACAATTGATAAATGTATTTTAAAAAACTATACAACAGCAATGACAACACATGGTACTTGCTAATTAAATGTAAATGCAAGTACACTTGAAAATGTGTTTAAGCATAATACGTAGCATAGTACCTCCAACACCCAATTCACAATATAAATTGAAATTATTTCCAGGGGGTGTACGGGTCTAACGGAACCAGCGTTCCAGTTGTTGACTGCAGAGGTGTACGCAGAGTGGGTGTGCGACAAGTGCCTACAGTCCAAAAATATCCCACTGGTGAAGTTTAAGCCATAGCGATGCGCTGCGCCGCCTTCACCCCTATTCCTGCCACACATCTGAGTCAGAAGCCACTTCGTAACATCACAAGTATTTATTTCATTTTATGATTAATATGGACATTGAAGGCTAGCGCACACCATGTCTGCACCTGTCGACGTTAGACGCAACCGGCAAACTTTAGTGCCTCTGAACGTCCTAGTCCGTGTGAGCCTTAGAATGTTAACGGTTATTTATGACTCAGGACATGAAGTCACTCAATCGGTTGTAAGGAATCGGTCTGTCGTTAGTCTTGCTAAGAAAGATCTCATGTTGGATAGTTACAATTTAAGAATGTTATGAGTATTGATGGTTTAAAATCAGTATAAATTTATCAAAATCTATATCTCTACTAACCAATTTGAACAGAATGAAATGTATGGAAAACATGTTATCTATGAAAATGCAGACGGTCCTGTTATGTCTAGTCTGTTATAATTGTCATTTTATCTTATTTATATTTAATCTATTGCTAAGAAGTGACGGTTGCAGTACAATTAGTACGGAGTATTGACGGCACGTGTTTCTTTGAAAAGCATATCTGTTTGAGCAAATATGAGCGTGTTGTTGTAATAAGTATTGTACACAAAATTCAAAACATAAGCAATAAATTATGTCGACCCAAGAATTTTTTCGATGCCTCGTTTGTGTATCGCTTAAGACTTTGTGCATAATGTAAATATCTCTTAGATGATAAGTCTAACTTTCCGCCTTATGAAAATGGTGACCTGTGAACATGTGCGCACGCGCATTCGCCGCCGTTGAATGTGATACGCACGGTGCAGCGTCAGGCCTTGCTGCGCGACCGTTACGATGACGTCACAGTTATACGTCAATGGCGCAATGGTACAAAAGCACCTTAGGCGATCTTTAGTTTGACCACTTCGATAATAATGTACTTAGTATTTCGGTGCCCTAATTTGCATGTAACATTATGCGCGTTATCTGTACGTACTTGTAAATATAATGAATCCATACGCTTTGTTAAGTATAAGGGTGTTAAATGTGTTTGTCAATTTTTTAACTTTTGGAGACTTTTTTTTAAATAAAAGAAATGTAATATAAGTTGTGTAAATACTTATGTAGCTTTGACGAAATGAGATTATACAATTGGTCAGTGGGCTCCAGAGGTGCGCTTGGTTGTGATTTATTAAGTGTGTGTTCTATCATGCATGTTGTTTTTACATTCTGCACAAGAGCATCAAATGATCTGGAGTCAGTCGTGATCTTGCTACAAATACTGATTTGATTATTGTGAGACATTAAAAACGTTTAAGAACAAATGCATAAAAAGCGGAATTCAGAAAATAAACAATCTTGTAAATATGTATTTGAGTGCCTATACAAACATTTTGCATTTTAAATAATACAGAATTTATATATTTTTACCATAACTTTAATCTCCGAAACTAATTAGTTATGAGATATTGAACAAGCAACTAAAATATGGCCCAACTTAACGAAATAATTTTGAATTATAGTTTTATATTTATTTTCCGAATTGGCCGCTATCTTAAATATTTTTAAGAGTAATGAAGTATGTATTTATATATATTTAGTTTCTAGAACTTTTGTAAACTGCTGCACATGCACTTAAATTTCTTTTCGGGTTGTGTTGATATCGTATTTTTTATAATAACAATGTTTTATGTAATTTCTTATGAATTTTTATTTAGCCGAGTCTCAAGCTCTTTTATATAGGCCTCACCGCATAAAACGCAATGTTACGTACGCGTAACGCACGAGACGTACGTACGTAACTTTCGGGACGCACGTACCTAACTCTGGACTGGTGAGAGCCATTTCAATGCGCAAAAGACTTGTATGTGGTGAGACCCTACGGGCGGTATTAATAAGTCAATCTCAAGTTTGTGTTGCATCTCAAGTAGACAATGTGTGAATAGTTCAATACATTATGTCTACTTGAGATGTAACTCAAACTTGATATTGATTTATAATATTCACAATATAACTCTGGGATAGCTAGCTAGGGGCGGTATTAATAAATTAATCTCACATTTGAGTAAAATCTTAAGTAGACATTTAATGTATTGAACTATTTAATAAACCAAGCTTAAGCTGCCATTTAAGAGTTTGTTCTCAGCTGAGTACGCGCTGCTCCATAAACAAGCTGTCAAAATCCGTCACATATTGTAACTTAAGATGTCATTTGAGATGATGTTAATATGGGTTTATTAAATAGCCACTATCTTAAGATGCTGACCTTCATTTGACAGCGTCTCAGCTGATATAGACTTGATTGCGAAATTGAGGTGCATTTATTAATACTGCTCTCGCAGTTTTGAATGGTTGTTTGAAAGGTGTATTTTAAGTTGGAGAAAGCAAAAGTACACGCAGTCTATACCAGAGTTACACCAAGTTTACTGATAACGTAGATCGTAGAAATAATGATATTTGCTACATTTCTTTTTCAATACACAAGTATTATATTTCCTTTACGAGCTAAATAAATATTCCCAAAAACAGGTCGTCATTTCGAGATTTCTACAAAACTTTGTTTTTGCGTTAAGTATGCAGCAGAATTAATTAGTAGTGTAGGTGAGTTTTTTATTCAAGAATATATGAATTTTAATAAGTTTTATTCTAATGTTTACAATTTTGCCATACTATAAGATGTACATTTTATATTACGGCCGTTTAATGTATAAATGCTTGTGTTTGTGAGCATAAATTAATCTGTTGAAATAAATCGAAATTTAATTATAATACTGGCCGAACTACTTTCGTATAATCAAGTTAAACAGCCATGACATTGTGTTTAGTAAGCAACTGTCCCTGGAGATTTGAGTTACTAATCTATGTGACAGATAATCCAAGTATCTGTATGCAAAATGTTATGTACTTCTACATTTTGTGCGCCTTAATTTTAAAAGCTACTGGCAGACGAGAGAGATATGAATACTAACATGATTTGTAAATATATTTAAATACGGATCGACGAATAATTGCTGATAATTGTACAGTTATAATTAGAATCTATAGAATAGTCGGCCATGAACGTAATGTTACGATTTGACCATCACAATTATGACACGGTGACGGCTGTTGTTCACTGATACGGTGTTGCATAGAGTTTAGTGAAATAAAAGAATGATTTAGACACATTGGCAATATATTAATGGCTTTAGCAATGTGGATAGTTTTGTAATAGTTATTTGTGTTCTGTCATGTTTTCTCTGGCGTTAAATATTGCTCGTGTCGAGAGAGAACGCAGGACAATTATTACTGAGCCACATCTATGCTTTTAGCGTCACGAATATATCTAAAAAGTGTATTTACTAGCACTGGCTAGAAATATAATCGAATACCTACCCAGTTATCAATTTATTTGAAAAGTGAGTAGATAATTGTTTACATTTTTAGTAAAAGTCGGTGACTTCATTTTACAATGGTTTTTAATTAGCGATCTCTAATGAATAAAGCCTGGAACACACAATATGGTATAAAACATCCTTTTAGTAAAATGTATTTGGTGCATGTTAGACTTCTAAGTAGTAGAAAATTTGCGTAACCATTTCGTTTTTTATAATGAGATTATCTTATTTTGATCAGTCGATTATAGGCCGTAATTTTAATATTTTTGTGCTACAACGTAGCATATGTGTTCCAGAAATAAAGTTATAACAGTCATGTAATACCTCGGCAAAACAGCGATTTGTATCTTAAAATATGAAATTAGGTCGCGACGTCCAAACGATGCAACACCACACGGTGTACAACAAACTTGATCCCGTGAAGTGGCAATGAAATCGTTCTAGCTCCAGCGATCCGTTGCGAGTGAAGTTGTAAAGCAGATTTTATTAAATCTAAAATAGAGTCGGTGGTCTTAAACCTGTGCATAGTTTATTTTGTATTATGTGAATAATAACAAGCAATAATAAAATTGTTATTGAGAAATTTTATTTTATTGAAACAACCTACTCCTTTAAAAAATTAAGAGGAAAGAAATATTTCTATATAATGCATATTAAGCTTTTGGCTTACCGTTTTACAATCGACCGCTTTCCCGACCTTCAAACCTTAAGTATTATAATAATAGCCAGGTAACTTATGTGCATTGTGCGTGCGTAAAATTCAATAAAAAAAGCCAGTCTACCTGCTTTATCGGTGGCTGATCCATAAAACAATGGAACTGCCGCTAATGGGACTTTTGTTATGGGATAGCGCGCAATCACCTATAACCGCCGTTATCATCAACCTCATAACTAGCGGGGCAACTGAACATGAAAGGATTCTTTAGTGCGATAACAAGGCAGAAGAAGGAAAATGCGACAGTCACACCGATTTCTCATGTTATCTCACGTAATTGTCTATGATGTTGATCAGTTTATGAGCAAGCATGGTACTTACCTTTATACAAACAATCGGAGCTTCCGATACACATTAGGGTGGTCGCTCATGCTGACATTTTTCAGCGATGCAATCGCAAAACGGCCGCGATACTGTCGCTGGCTATGCACTTTCGCCTACGTCTACGATTCTATATCGCTACAATCGCGATGCTTTCGCGTTTCAGTAGCGATTTCGAGTAGGCAGCGGTGCAACAATAATAGACTCAATTTTCGCCATGCTAATTTTCCGATCCCCAATATGACAGGAGGCAATATGTAGCAATATGTAGCCGTATAGGGCATATATTCTAGGTATGGGTTATTCAAGAAGACACCCAGTCTTTTCTAAAATTGACTTTCGGTGGCTTAGGAATTCAACTAAAAATCGCATGATTCCGTTTAGTTCGCTACCAGTAAACCAATGCGGCATGTCAACCCTCTCTTCATCGAATTGGTCCTGTTATCATTTTACCGGACCCGGGACTCGAACCCCAGATCTCAGCTCAGCAGTCGTACCTCAATACAACTACACCAACGAGGCAGTCATTCTTAACGTTCATATTTTGTTAAAAAGGGAAATAATAAATATTTACAGAACATAAAATCTACACAAGTCATGAGTATCATTTTATTGACTGGTAAGTCATTATGGCATTACAATTAATACTAACAGTAAAGTAGTTGGTATTTAAACACTAAAAGAACTAATTACAGATATGAATACATAGAAGCTTGTAATTAATTACAGTCAGTAAAATATTCTAGCAAATTGAACCAAGTGAAAATATTGTTAATGCCTTAGCAACTTGTATTCAAATACAGGAATGTGCCCATCACATTATAATGAACAAGATTTTCACTAAAAGTAACATGACATTATATATAGTATAATTACTAATTAGGTAGATGCGAATAAAATATAAATCAAAACAGACATTATTTCTCTATATTAAAATATACATTGATGCCAAAAACTCCTAACATAGTGTTTATATTCTCTTTGCCGAAAACCATGCTACAAATGTAGCTTTTTAAATAAAATTATAATAGATTATAATAAAATTATACAAAATTCATATCCAATTAGTGTAAAATTATAAAAATTAAGTTGGACAAGTTTCAGTAATTAAATGAAATCCCTGTGCCTAAGCTCAGTCACTTGATATATTGTTTCAATCATTATGAAACTTTTGTACTATATTAAACAATTATCCAACATTTTTAATTTTGCAGTGTCAATATCACATACATATTTAATACAACACAATACAACAATCAAAATGTAACTATATTTAATGTACATACTGTTATCTTACGGCAGGATACAATCTACACTCCTCATCCAACCACATACATTACTAATTTTGTGCTTATTAAGTCTTTTTACAATAATTGTCTTTATTATAAAACACACAGTGTAAAATAAAAATCATTATTGGCCAGAAAAACAATTACTTCCAAATAACTTACCAATTTTGAGATTTCTTAACCACACAATTTTGTCATAATCCTATGTAGTTAAACAACCTTATCCATAAACAGTTTATAAACCTATTTTAGTTATAGAATGTTTTGTCTTCTTCTTTCAAACTCAATTCAAAATTCTTTTGAAGAAGACAAAACATTCTATAACTAAAATAGGTTTATAAACTGTTTATGAATAAGGCCGAAAGTGTTTAATAATGCCAGGGAATATTTTAACCCATCATCGCCCGATTATATATAGCTATAAGCTAATTTCCTTATATAAATGGACACCGGTGTCCACCGTGAGCGTTGAGGGATTACAATATACAATACAATAGTGTATATTGGGTCATAGTTGCAGTTAATTAGTTGTATGGTCAATAATAAAGACTATAGACAACACCTCAATAATACGTACTGCTAATTTAAACATCCATAGTATTTGTTATAATATTTACACTGATTTCTGTTACAAATTAAGACAAACTATGAAGCTATTTAAGTTATGTTTAATACATAATATGAGATGGTGGACAGAATATAGGTTATACAAGGCTGAATCATTCAACTATTTATTTGGAACACAGTTTGTAAAGTTATATAAATTGTCACTTTCAGACCGTATTATCATTACTGTTTGTTAGAGATCAACTCTAATATAACAATCCAAAAAGTATTGGCAACTGAGTAACGGCTATTTATTTTACACTCTGTAACTAATCCAATAACCAATTTAATATATTATTAACCATAGTCAGTGCCAAATGCAGTTAAACCTTTGTTCTGTATAGCAAACATAACAGCTGCATCTAAGAAATCATAGTGATTGCTAGTAACATTTTCATCATACTCAATACTTGAGTTTTGGTTTTCACTATAACATTGATATGACAGAGAGGAATCCTGGAATAACGAAAACTGTCCCACGTCATTGTTCTGATCATTACATAGCAATGATTTGTTCAAATCAGTTTCATCATGTTTCAGACTTACTGTAGATGTATTTTCATCATCTGATGGAAGGGGGGATAAACTTTGGACTGACAAAGGTAAATTACAAAATCCAGCACTGTAATCACTATTGTCATCAGATTTAGAGCCATTATTACTATTCGAACTTGTGTTTTGTAAGCCATGGGCAGATATGGCCATGAGAATTCCCTCATTTTCAATAGTGTTATCCCCTGGAAGGTTGTTTATGATTTCAGCAATGTCCCAACCTAGGTATCTAGAGTTGTCTTCTGGAGGGGAAGGCTCAGGTACCCACGATTCTAGTACTCTGTTTATTGTATTGTCCACAAAACCTTTTGCCATCTGGAAATTGAGGGTAATCTTGTTTAAAGAAATACAGTTATCAATGGAATTTGTACAAGAGATTGGAAATACTTAGGTAAGAAAATTCTTTCTAGAATTATTTGCCACATAGTTTGGTTTTTTTATGTCAGCTTTAAATAAAAAATAAAGGAATACCATAAGTGTGCCCAATCATGTATTTAAAATATTTGTTTAGGATTTTCCAATAAGCAAAAACAAATGTATTAATTTATTTTATTGATCAATCAAAACAAAAGTCCTTTTAGAAAATAATGCTTAGCTAAGAATTAGTTCTCAGTTACCTGTCTGGCCTGCCACCGGGCTATGCACTCATCTTCTGTGTAGTTCTGAGACACCACCATGGACATTGGCAAGGACACAACATCACTATTCTCTTGACTGGTCCTACTTCCTCTACTGGATTCATTATTGTCATAAGAGCTCACATATCTTGGATATTGTATCTTTTCAGTCGATATACTAGTACTCGGAGTTAAAAGAGATTTCTCCGAGTCTGCGATAACAGAGTCTAACGTGTTGAAGTCTTGTTTTAGTAAGTAGTCACCCAACATTTCAAGGTTTTGTTCTGTGCCCATGTCCGAGGCTTTTGACGATGTAGCCCTATCAGATGTGGTTGTTGGCGTGGAATTGTTAGGCGAGTCGGGTATCTCGTTTTTCAAGTGATATTTTCCTTTAACTTGCCACGCAAAACGTGCTTTCTTGAGTGGGCGCTCAGAACCAGTTGATGAGTCGCCATTTTCTTGTCCTCTACACGATGATTCCCCACTTGATTTTGTAATATTCATCACTGAATTTAACTTAGAACACTTTCGCTTAGATCATTAGTAAACAAACAAGTGACATCCTTAATTACTAACATATGATTGACAAGTACTTAATTAAGATTACTGTTTTGTTTGCAGAAACATAGTAAGAAATGCATTTTTATAAACTTATTCAATTTTATGGTGGTTTATTTTGATACAAACACATAAACAACTGCAATTTAATAGTTAAAATATTAAAAACTATTACACTAAACATAAAAAGACTCGACTACCGTCTTACTTCTTGACGTTTTATTTCATCTAAGTTTATTTTATAATCTGTATCTCTACACCTACATATAACTTTTTTTAATAATAATGTCTAAACTTCTAATTACTTACTTAATTCACATCAAAGAATACGTTATCATATTATGTTTAAAGAGTAACTTGGAAGTAAAAGTTGAAATCTACAGTCTACAACAGTCTATCAAAAATACAAATCGAGGGCAGGAAAGAAGCTTTCTACTCTGTAGTAAAAATTAGGCGCGGAATTTAAATGTTCGTTAAAATATTATGCAATGCAACGTTGAACTTACCATGCTTGATCAGCTAAACTTACTATTGCAAAACGATTCAAAATGTTACAATAGTTAGTATTAATATTGAACAGTGATGTAAAATGCAGCTATTTAAACATGTTTAATTATAATTACTAATAAATACAAGGATACTAAGTAATGCATATAATTTATGCGATTGAGTCTGGTTTAACTAGATAATATCTATGCATGCTTATAGTAACGCTTTTACGATGTACTTATGACCATATTTATATTCCTCAAAAGTATTTAGTCGCCGATTGGCGCATGTATATCACCGGTTGTTTATTTCGGTGTTTAATATACGTCGGCTCAGAATTTGCACCATTACTTAGTAGGTTTTGATATGGTTTTATAACTATGAATTTCTTTTGCAAAATCTAATATTCGAAAATGTTTATTCGCCGTAGCGGCCGTTACACGCATACGTTTTGCTTATCAAATCCGGTAAAGGAATAAGTGGGTCGCCGGTCGCCTCACCTAAGGTGACTGATCAGCACTGTCCTCAATTATATGTAGGTACAATGTCGGAGGATCCTCGGGTGCCTCGCCCTATTCCTGAATTACACTTACCTACTAGCATGCTTATAATTCTTTTTTAAATTGTTTATATATATCTTTATTGTATCAACTATCCATAATAAATCTTTATTTCTTTCTGCTTAAAACTTTTGAATGCTTATGTATTTCGAGATTCAGCGCGCTTATTAATATGAGTAGATTACTACATAGTTAAGTAGGTGTTGTTTTTGGAAATGTTTACTGAGAACTATAAGTACTTAGATACTTAGCACAATATTCTGAAGCTGTCAACTAATAATGATTAACGATATATATACTGAAATATAATAGGAATTACTTACGAAAGGTAGCAGCAAGGGCTTTGTAAGTCAAAGTTATGAGCGGCGTTGCTACTGTTTATGGGCGGTCGTATTGCTTACCATCAGGCGAACGGCAAGCTCGTCTCGTCATTTGGCTGCAATGAAAAAAAAGTTGGCTGTTTTGGCCTCTGGCGATATTAGCTATTATCATTATGAATTCAATACCTACCTACTTGCTAGTGCAGCGTGGAGATGTGAATGAATCATTATTGTTTATGATTCACTAAGTTTCTTTTCTAACTGCTTACTTGCAACACCCGCGTTATTGCTTATGATAAGTTTAGATTGCTTAAGATTTAGTTTCGCGATTCTCCTAAATGTTTGAGGAAAATAATTAAACCCGACCCCAAATTCAGTAAAATTGTTGCCTTTAAGGTTCATACATAAGTATTAATCCTGCCATCCCGGTATGATTAACGTTTAGATAAGCACTATCAACGTAATATTATGAAGATGTCAGATAAGCTATCTAGGTAAAAGGTAGAATAGGAACCTATCAAATATTTTCTACGTTTATCTTAGGTTAAGGATTTACTTATAGGTTGATAGATTTAACGCCTTATGTCATCTTAAATTCTTAATTCTGATACATAAATAAATGCCTAATTAATGATTTCTTATATTTACCTACGCGATTGTTAGACATTGAAATAAAACTATGTTGCGGATTTTATCATCATCATCATCATCAGCCCGTTGCAGTCCACTGCTGGACATAGGCCTCTCCCAAGATGCGCCACAGAGCCCGGTCTGCTGCTTTATGCATCCAGTCGCTGCCGGCCCTCTTGTGCATGTCGTCCCGCCATCTGCGCCATCACACGCTTACTCCAGCGGTTATCTGTTCTGCGACATATGTGGCCATGATTTTATAGCGGTTTTTTAATTTCTGGAAAATATAAATTAAATAAATTAAAAAATTAAAATAAATAATATAAATTAATAAACCGCGATAAAATCCGCAACATAGTTTTATTTCAACATAAATAATTGTTTCTCCATCCTGATACTTAACGTGACGCATCGCGGTAGTAATAACCACGAATCATAAACAGTTTTACTGTGAATCATAATAAAGAAAACAATGTTCGGTTGTCGAACTTTACTCTATTTACTTATTGGCAACAGCAAAAAATATTATAACGTCATAACTAGCCTATTGTATGCACAACAGCCTCTGCTATCTTCGGGTAATTACGAAGAATTTGACCATAACACACCATGTTAGTGTAATGGGGGTTGATAGGTCATGGGGTGGGCCATGCGCCGGTGAAAATACTTTGTATCTCGAAGATATTGGCGAACGGTAGATTATCCATATTACAATCATTTTGGAGAGAGGACAAATTGATTTCTTTCTTAGAGTATGAAATTTGTGTTAAAATATAATGGCATGGAGGCTAGTCAGGTACAGTCAGCCACATAAATGGCTTAACAAATTCAAAATTTCAAATCGCCTCTACGTCTTAAGTTTAATTGAATCATTTTTTTTCTTTGTGTGAAGTAAAGTTGATCTTATTTTTGTGAAGAGAAAACGAAAATTGGTAAGAACACAAAAGTGTAGAGGCGATTTGAAGTTTTGAATTTGTTCAGCTACTTATGTGGCTGACTGTACAACTGTGCTTTAGCTACATACTAAAAAATAATTATGTCTAAATTACTGACAAGTATCTTAATTTCGTCTTCATACGTCAAAAATATTTTTAAGTAGGTACACTTTGTCTTCACATGATGTAAGGTATATGAGTTTTTGAATAAATTATCAACAATTTAATTCTCAACTCAACACCTCTAACTAAATAGCGTAATTCGAAATTAATGCGTTACGGTTTTTCCATACAAAAAACACCACGTGCCAACTAGGTCAGCAGTAAAGACAATTATCCTTAATCTTCATTATTTGAACACTTAACTCATTGTACTTTTGTTAAATTCGTTATAACTGCTTATCGCTAAGAAGCTCTATTCAGATAATATTACAATGCAAGGAGGGGAGGGATGCGATCCCGGTCGCCTGTTTAATACAATGATTGTGGCCAGTCGCTCCTTAATCGTCGGTTAGGCGTAACCCAAAATACTATTTGACGTAACGTTATACTCTGTGCAATAATAGTTAATAGTGGTTTATGTGTGCCGTTATTAAAAATGCAGGTAAATATTAAAATGATGGTCATTTTATTCCGTTTTTAATTGATAGCCTTGTAGTTATGCTTTCTTTGATAGGTGATCTGAGACAGATTAGTGCTGTAACGGTAGATTAGTTCACGTTAGATAACACTTTTTAAGATTATAATTTTAAGAATCTCTTACTTATAAAAGAGACTTAAGACGAACGTTATCGGTAGGTACTTACGTGAGTTTATGTTTGCGTGGGTATTACTATATTTCTGATAGTGGCATTCTAATGGCAAATGTCTATGTTTCTATATTAGCGGATGTTATTAATTTAATAGTAGGTACGGAAGATTACCTTTATTTTATTTCTTTTACATCGAAAAATATTGTATCGGACATAATACTATAATGTTTATATCTTGTGTACCTTTTCCTTTTTTAATATTTAAGTATTTTTGTTTGACCAAAAAGTATAATCGTCAAATTATAATTATTAATCAGTTCACCACCGAACATTTTCGGTCAACTCATAAGTAGGCTTTGAACTCATTCAAGAAATAATTTGGTTTTTAAGGATTAAAATAATGTATATATTTACTATTTTCATCTTGAGAAAATGGATGTGGCATTATAGATTTTTTAGGTCAAGGCTCCTTCCAAGTAAATAAAATAGAGGTACGCTAGTTTCACATACAGCAAAAAATTGCTTTCGCCTCCAAAAGTATGAATTAGAGTCATCTGACGAAATTTATGGCGAAATATTTTACACATTCATATTTTCCAATATAAATATATCGAAAGCAGTGTACTTATATTTAAACAAGAATTTTCTGTAGGATACTTAATTCTTGTTAACTCTAACAGCCGGTCTCAATAACTTACTCAATAACGTTTAACTGGAGTTTGATATCTAACTCGACAGTAAAAGTTACGCTAACTGTTACTACTGTTTCAATATCAATTCTTATCTATCTTAGTTTTTATAAACACAGATAACCACCAAAAGAAAGCATTTTAACTGTTTGTTATCTGTTAGTAAGTTATTGGGACCGGCCGTTAATTGTTTGTTGGTAACGACTACTGGTCTCTATAATTAAAAAGTGTTTTTTAAGTTTCCAGACTTACTCAAAGCCTATCAAGTAAATATAAGTGTACTTTAACTCTACTTCTTATCCCGCGCGCCGTCTGCATGCCGTGTCTTAAATTAAAATGGCTCTACATTTAAAACTATAATAGCGGCTTGAATTTTTTACAAGAAGTGTTATTTTAATATCTAATTACCTTATACAACTATGTTGTTTCCCTTAATTTATTGTTATAGTTATTAATCGTGATTAATTATATAACTAAAGTTTTACCACGGTTTAACTATGATTGTTTAAACGTGAAATCCGCCCATGATTAAACAGCTTCTTAGCATCTCTACATAAGGAAATGGGTTAATTAATCATGATATAACATGTTTGCAGACTTTAAAACGTTAAACCTCATTCGAGGAAAATATACTAAGTATTGAAAATTAAGAGTATTCACTCCTTGTTTTCGAATAGGGCCTATAATAATATGATATGATTGATTTGGCTATTTAATTTACTTAATTCAATAGAGATTGGAGATAGTTGAAAAGACTGTCTGTTACACATATACTTTTTATTTTTGCCTTTTCGATTATGGTATTACTGTTTTTTTTACAGCACCTCATCGTATTTTGTCTATGCGTTTGTATACTGCCCTTTGTTAAGAGTGCGCCGCAAATGACTGACGCCCAATTAGAACAGACCCTGAACGACAAAGCGACGATGCAGAGACACCTAAAGTGCGCCCTCGGCGAGGGTCCATGTGACCCTGTTGGAAGGAGATTAAGGAGTGAGTCATAGATAATTTCTGCCTAATTTTATCATTTTTTATATTATAACCTTGATTTATAATACAATAATAATTATCTGGGGGTAAACAACACTAGGTTTTGCTCGTGGCTCGGCCCGCGTGAAAAAGTTTTTCCCGGATTAAAGTCCCGCTTTATATTTTCCGGGATAAAAGTAGCCTATGTTACTCAAGGATAATGTAGCATTCTAATGGTGTGATATTTTTTTAAATCGGTCCATTAATTTTTGAGTTTATTCGTTACACACATACAAACATACAAATCTTTCATCTTGTGTAAAACTTTTCCACGCGGGCGGAGCCGCGCGCAAAAGCTATATAAAATAATTTGTTATAGGACTGATTTAAAAAGTAATATATTTAATAAATTATATGTATCTGACGATTAAAAATCAAGCCCCAGTTAGGTAGAGATAAAGTACAAATTAGTCCACCCACGACGACGCGCCCTAATAATTTTCAGTGCGACCTTCCGCTTGTATTTTAGTTCTATTAATATACACTTATTAAGTGTATAAGTGCACTTGCACACTACAATAAAAACATCTAAGGCCTCTAGTTAGGGCTGACATCACCTAAATTGCTCACGCCGGATAAACACGGAAAAAATCCCGGACATTTAGGTGAAATATGGGTTTTCCCCCGGACACCTCTGAAAAAACATTTTTTGCAACAAAATTAAAAACATCGTTGTAATTTTTTAATATTTCGCTTATCTTAAAAAAAATATGGATTTCCCCTGACAACAAAAGTGTCCGGGTTACACACGGATACTTTTTAAAAACCCCTACCGGACGGCCCCTGGACGCCCTTCAAACTAGGACAAATCCGGGGAAATCCGGACGGATGGCAGCCCTACCCCTAGCCCCTTTGAAATCCCGCTCAAGAACGTGTAGCGCGCGTCATCGCGGATGGCATTATCTAACCACCTTTAAAATATTGATTTTATTATACTAGTGCCACTAGTGCCTTAGAAAGTCAAAGATGCTTGGTGTTATTGCACCGATTTTGGAAAAGCCCACTGCATCGTAGTTTCCTTGAAATATTGATTACAATATTAGTACTTATGCAATATGCAGACTCTATGGATTTCTACTTACAAAGTTTAAAACTAGTTTCGTCTATTCCGTGTTATGGAAGGACAATAATTATAACTATGTATGTACTTATTAGAAGTAAAAGTAGGTAGCTTTAGAGGCAAATGTATGTTCGTACAATAAGATAATATTATGTAGCTCCTAAAAATGATCCTACATAATATTGAAAAAGATTACGTATTTTTTTGCACATTTAGGTAATTGTATTGACAGATCAAGATTCAATATACCTTTTATATAAAGTACATACACATTAAAATCTCGTAGAGTTGTTTTCATTGACAAAATGACTACACAGCAAAAACTAGCTGTTGAGAGATACACGCTGCTCTATAAAACGAATTAGTTAAAAGTTGAAACTAAGCTGTAAAGACTAAAAGTACAAACGTTCAGAGGTCACGCAAATACTTTTTTTTCTTCTTTGTGGCTTTCGCAGATCAGTCGCAAATACTTATTACGATGTCTCATGGCCCCATTTTTTTATATGGGCGCGGAAATGTAACACTATAGCACCTGAGGGTAAGCTGAGTGGAGTCTAGATAAAGTGTCACCTGACAAGAGATGGTTATCCCTCACCAACAGTTGTGTAACACAATTATTACTGGTGGTAGGTCTCTCATATGTGAGAGTCCGTCTGGGTGGGTACCACCGCAATGTCTATTTCTACCGCCAAGCAGCAGTGTGCATGCACTGTTGTGTTTCGGTTTGAAGGACATTGTAGCCAGTGTAACTACAGGACATAGTGAGACTTAACACCTTATGTGTCAGGATGACGAGCGCAGTGGAATGCCACACAGTACTTTATAACTCAAGGTGCTGGATGGTGTTGCTACTGTTTGTGGGTGGTCGTATCGCTTACCACCAGGCGAACGGCATGCTCGTCTCGTCATTCAGTGCAATAAAAAAAATAAAAAAATTGCCGGCCTGTTTGAAAATGTATATTCTTATTTCTTTTTAGCCTTAGCACCGCTTGTATTAAGAGGAGCCTGCCCACAATGCTCGCCGCAAGAAACGCGCCATATCCGACGGACCCTTGCATACGTCCAAAGAAACTACCCTTGGGAGTGGGCGAGAATCATTCGTCAGTACGGCTGAAGGACAACGATTTATTTAAAAATGCGACAATAAAAGACGCAATATAAAACTGCCTTTATTAATAACGATACAAATAAAAATTCAACTTATTATCTAGGGGTCAAGAAATTTGTCTCTGCTATAGGGAACGTGCACGAAGTATAGTGGCAGCACAAAATCGACACAAGAGCCACATGTGGATAAAGAAACTGTTCAAACATATAATTTATTTATATATTATTTTAATATGACAAATGTAATAAAATATGGGTTCCGGCTGAATATTATTGATACCCAACGTGGCCAGAATATGCTTTTTTTTAGATGGGAGCTGCTTATTTTGATGTTAATGAAGCAAAATTAGGAGGTAAATGTTCCCTTAATTACAGATTTTTTCTACTGAATATTAACTTCAAAACTTCTTTATTTTTATAAATTACGTAAAATGTCATTCCTAAATGCTTTTGGTACTCATACATATCTATTTTTATATAGCTTTTATTATTTTTGTCGATTTTCACATAACCGTGGAATATAAGTACTTAGGTAGGTTCTTGGGAACGTAATAGAATTTTACACCATTTGATTTCTTTATTTTTATGCTTTGGAGCATCCAGATACACAGTAATACATTATCAATAAATTAAATGTTATTTTTCATCCTTTTAATATGAATAATTTACGTCAATGCCAAGTATCGATAGGCTGAAAGATTCAGATTGCACCACCAGATGACAGAGCTTACGACGTGCACGTTCCATATGGAGTATAATATAAAAAATATTATATTTTATGTATATTTGTTTAGTTTTTGATGTTAATAAAATACTGCTTTTTTCTTGCCCCCCAAACATAGTAAAGCCTTCGGACTATCCCTTGATCCGTGTTGGTGGCAATGTAGAGAACTTTTTTTTTATTCATGCTGGGGAACATCTTAAAATGGTCCAGTTTATTGTATAAAAACGTTTAAAATTGTGTACTTCATTGATAAATACAATTGCAATTTCAAAACTTCTTAAGTAAACAGTCTTTGAGACTTAAATTGTTGAACACAAGATTACGTATTGATATTTCTCTAATTTTGAATCAAGATTGATTAATAAAAAGCGCTATTTTCTTTTATAGAGCGATTGTGCAGTGTATTCAACAAGTAGGTTATTAAAACCTAGAATGTCTAATATACTTGCAATGTGACCAATCTGACATTAGTCTATAAATATTTATTTTAAGATATTGGCTAATTATAATTATCTTTTATTGACCTTTAATTAATTAGTCTAATAGGACAATTTGCTATAGTAACCTACCTGTGTAATCAGTATTCAATTAAATATAATTTTTTATTAAAGTATCATACTTATTATGATTTCGCTATTTGTAATTGTATGGACTTATAGATGCATTGTATATATAACTTTGTACTTTTTATCGTACGTAAAATGTAACAGGAGTAACGCAGCATACGTTTAATTACATTATATGCAAAAGAAATAAATAATAAATGTATGATTTCGTTTTATTGTCGATTTTATTCGCTCACGTAACGTTGAACGCACAATCATAGCAGCATTCAAGTCGAAATGCACAGCCGACTTGAAATAGGGGGGAGTGTAGAGTTAAGTAAGAGGTTACGGCACCACGAGTCGATCCAGCATTCTCTACCAAGACGCAGCCTTAAACGCTTCACTGGCTACGAGAAAACTTTGTAAAACATTTTTGAATTGATAATTCCGCGATCCGGGTCAATCACACAGTGTACGGAAAGTAAAAGTGCTCAGAGCTACAAATTACAAACATGCAGGTAAGTTACATTGGAATGGCTCTATTACACCTTAACGACCTCTTTTAGTCCTCAAATTGGGTGTACGTAGCTGGTAGATTGTTGAACTCGCGAAGGACAGTAAGTTTCTCGATTTTACTACCTGCTTTGGTCAAATAGGTTACAAGGAAAACGCGAGTTAAGTGCTTAAGTTTGTTTTTGTTTGCGTGCGATACCTAATTTGAATCCTGACATTGTGATCAAACAATATTGTTTCAATATGTGGTAGGTCAGACGGTAAACTCAGAAAGGCACATGTTGTGCTGGTAGTCTTACGTCCAGCTAATAGTTAAAGCGTTACACAATTGCATAATGGATGGCTCATAGCATCCTAGTTAAAATCGCATTAAGGTGTGTCCCACTTTAATTTGGCGCCATTATTCATCGCATCCGCACTTCCGATTTGCGTAACGATGGTTTAAGATTTTGTGGAACGTAATACAAACATACTCTTTTAGGTATAGGTATGTAAGACAAACAGTAATTACGAAAAATAATATTATAAAGTAGGACATTTTGGAGTTCACTAGTCCTTTTAGAAGTGTGTGAAAAAACTCTATCCGGCTTAATCGCATGACTTTATTAATTAACACAAGCGGATAATAGTAATAAAAATATTATTTACCTACACACACTCTCACGCCTTTTATCCCAAAAGTGGTAGGCAGAGGCGCAACAATTGCACCAACTTTTCACGTTGGGTATTTCGTCCCATTTTGTGGTAGAGGCGAATGCGTCGCTATGTAGGGCACAAATTTAGTACTCTGACTTACCTATATACTTTTAAATAGTTTCCTATCAATAAATCATTAATTTTCACTTTTATGTGACGCTACGGTAACCTTTAGCTCAATAGGTATGTTTACTCTACTTATGAATCATAGATCAGATGATCAGATCAGTGAAAATGTATGCACACTTACATAATAAAAAGAGTTGGTTAATGGATTTAAATCCGTTTTATTGAAATCCAAAGTCTCTCACGATTTGCTTTCTAAAGGCGTCCATTGCCATTTGTATTGTTGAGTGAGAAGTAGGCGAAGGGCGACAATTTTCGTTGATTTATCGCGTTTGTATTGTGATTTTGTGTTGCGATTAGTGATGGGACTGACAATATGGTTTAGAGGGTCGAAATTAATATGAACAACGGATTAAAGGTAAACGATGCGTCATTAAACAATATTATGGCTTTGTGGTTGACACCAAACATCAATCATGCAATTGATGATTCAAAGTTTTGCAAGTTTGATTTTGACATGCGGTCCTAAATGTTTGTTATGCTAAATGTAATGTGTAGTATATACATGTGTGTTAACGTATTATAATCATACAGCCTTTACGATCAGTGACCTGGCGAACCCGATTAACCAGCTTTGAACAGTATGTCACGACTCGCGAATTTGTTTTTTACGCAGTTATTTTACAAGCTTTTATTTAACTTGCAATGTATGTTTGTTCGGGCGGAATCTTGCAAGTCAATTTTTAAGCAGTTACCCTCAACCGATTGTGTTTAAATTTTGCATACACGTTTAGTTTGGGTGAAAATGCATTGCTAGCTAATTGAAGTCATTCTGAATCCAATATGGCGGACGGCCCAAGATGATGGACTAGTTCATAGAGTAACTTGAATATAGGGTAGACTAGTTATTTTTTGTGCGCGTCCATAATATGGGTATCAAATGAAAGGGCTTGCTGAGAATAGCTTGAAAAATAAACAAAAAGTAAAAAAAAACTTTAAAAACCAGCTTTTATTTAAATTCTCTAAAAAAAAAAAAAAACTTCAAGTTGAATCAAACTTCGTTTAATACTATGTAGAGATAAAAGTTGTTGTAAGATTTACTTTTGTCAAGATCAAGATACATAATTATTGTATTATCTACACAAGTAAATCTCGCGACAAGCTTTTATGTCTACATAGTATTAAACAAAGTTTGATTCAATTTAAAGTTTATTTTTATGTTTAGAGCATCTAAATGAAAGCTTGTTTTTAAAGTTCTTTTTACTTTTAATTTATTATAATATTTTTTTTGTTTTTCTTTTCGTCTGCAGATGAACAAGTACAGAGCAAACGCCAATAACTTTTTAAGCGGGACAGATAAATATGTCTCAAATAATCTACCGTTAACTACTACTTAAGTTTGAAATCTATTCTCATTCTTATATATTCTCATTCAGATTCTATTCATTTGGTGAAACTGTTGACTTCAGCACAGTTACATTCAACAAAAGATCGACGCAAAATTTCTATTAACAATACCTCGTAACTCCTTTACTGACCATTAACAATTGCTTGAATTTCTAAAACCAATAATGTTAAATAGGTTAACGATAAAAGATTTGGGACATGTTTGCGTGTCGATTAATACATATATATATGTTTATTGTTGTGTTATAGTAAATATAAAGTGGCAGAGACATACTCTGGACACTTTAAATGGGCCGGTCTAACCCGGGTGCTAATATGTCATGGAAAATTGGCGCGAAAGTGCTGCTTTGTTATTGGTGTTTGGTGCAGTCAGCTAGATTGCCAGGACGTGAAATCCCCTCAATATAGTTATACAATTCCCATTCCTCTTCCTTAAAGGTTAGCACTTAGTATCATAACCGCATTATATCTAGCAGTGTGAGTGTTTATACGCAGTGATCAGTTACCAAGAAGAGACCACTTTACTTATCGGCTTGTCAAAATTTTCTATTATAAAACAATTATTAATTACCATAAATCTGTGTTATTGTTTTGTAGATTGGTGAGTTGTTCTAATCAATAATGGGGGTGGCGTTTACATAAATGAAGTATCCTCCTAAAAAACTTCGAAGGAGAAATAAAGAGTCTTATACTTTACCTTTGGGGCAATAAAATATAAACATCTAATTTATGTGTACAGTCAGCCACATTAGTAGGTGAATAAGTACAAGACTTCCAATCTCCTATATACTTTAGTGTTTTTACTAATTTTATTTTTCTCTTCACGATCATAAAATAAACGGGATTTACTTCGCTTCACACTAAGAAACAAAAATTTTTCAATTAAACTTAACGCCTAAAGGTGATTTGAAATGTAGAATTTGTTTAGCTACTTATTTGGCTGGCTGTACCTATGGACTTTTGGATCGGTCAGTGACCTACGACCAAAAAGCATCTAACTGATTGATGTAACATGCAATTTCTAGTATGCGCATTGATGGATCACACAAATAAATACATTTGTATAGAGAACATTTGTAGAGTTGAACGACTTGCATTAGGAGACATCCGTTATTTACTGGTGTTAGGTTTCGTATATGCAAGGGCGTAGCGTAAGTTCTTGCCGTCCTGGGCTGGACCAAAATTTGCCGCGCCAAGCCACCAAAAAAAGATCATTTCAACAAATAATAGACACGGGTGCAAATTATAAAAAAAAATATATACATAAAAAGTATGTGCCAAAGCTCTTCTAACATCAATGATTTCACCATATTTTTCCATAATCTATATTATCCTACTTAATATTATAATCGCGAAAGTTTGTAAGTATGGATGTATAGATCTTTGTTACTCTTTCACGCAAAAACTACTAAGCGGATTTCGATGAAATTTGGCACACAGGTAGATCATATCCGGGAATAACACATAGGCGACTTTTATCCCGGAAACATAAAGCGGGACTTTTATCCTAGAAAAACTTTTAACGCGGGCGGAGCCGCGGGCAAAAGCTAGTTTGGAAATAATTATTAACACGTTCGCGGACACTACCACTTGAGTCGGTGTTCTAGATTGACACAGTAAATGTCCATACAAAGTTATATGACGTATGAGTACGTAGAGTCCCATGATATTATATATTTTAAAGACATCATGACAGAATCGTTTTATCACGTCGTCGTTTGCATACGTTCTGTCATTATTAGTAAAATTGACGAGACGTGTACGGACACAACGTATAATAACGTCCAATGTGTACATACGTTCTGGCACATCATAATATGTTGATGTCAAGTAGTAGCATCACAACGTCATTGTGCGTAATTTTGTAATTGTGTAATTGGTGTTAAATTTGCTAAAGTCAATGTCTAATTTTGAGACTTTTTGAATAAAGGCGGTAGTTTGTCAAGGGATCTCAATTCACCTGCATTATCGTAATTTTCTAATTTTTTAATTTCTAAATCTTTACTAATATATAAAGCTGAAGAGGTTGTTTGTTTGTTTGTTTGAACGCGCTAATCTCAGGAACTACTTGACCGATTTTGAAAATTCTTTCACTAATAGGAAGCTACATTACTCCTGAGTGCTATAGGCTACTTTTTATCCGGAAAAACTGTTCCACGCGGGCGAAGCCGAGCGCAGTTATTGATAAAGTTGACGAACCCAATGTCCCGTTTTGGGAGACGTTGTATGAAGGTAGTCTATCCTGAGTCATCTCATGAGATGATATTTGTACCAGATTTGTCGAATTTAATGCCACATATTGAGAGGATAATTCAATAATATCAGGTTCCGAGGACCTACGTCTTTCTTGAATTATCTCATTGGAATTTGAATCACAGTAGGTACGGTCATAATTGGAGATTTAACCAACTTCAAACGTTTGCCTAGGGGAAATATATCTTCCGAGGAATTCGAGTCATAGCCTGCACCCTCCTTTTGAAAACGTGATGGTGTGTTCACAGTGCTTCGTGAGCGATCACTCCTAGCCGATTGCGTATGGTCTTCATCGCTACTAGATTCAAAACTAACATTGGTTTCGGGTTTCTGAGTCGAAGTGCCAACCGAATTTGATTAAAACTTAGTAGTAGTTTTTGTCGATTTCTGTCGGCAATTAAAAGAATAAGAACTGATGTATTTCCTTGTGGCACAAACTTTATCCAAACCAAAGACTCCATCATCATCCTGGTAAGAATCCGCCTCGGTAAAGTTGTGGGAATCATCAGAAATTCTCATAAGTCTTGTTTTGCGCTTATCCATTTAAAACGAGTAAAATAACGCATAAGACATCAATTTCAAACAATAAAATTATTAATTCACAGTAATAATAATATAGTTTACATCCACGTTACAATAAAATACATAATAACATAAACTAAATACTTACGATGGATGTTTTATGTGGGCAAAAATTACGATACGCTACGAAATTATCACAGGAACGCGAACGCACCCTACAGTGACACAGTCGCGCTGAATGTAGGAGCGTGGAAGGCGCGGGGGACGTATAAACACGTTGTGCGGCTGTGCGTACCATTACCGCACACTATCAATGGCACTTATTTGAAATGGTTTAAAATTTGCTTACGTGACAGCAAAGTGTCGGGAATTTTACATGTTGTGACACAAGGCACATCCAATAGGATTTTAACTTGAAAGTTCATCGGAAATGAACGTTCTGTTGTAAAAAATATTTTTCATTTGAACGTCATCGTACGTTGTGCCATATCAAAATCTCAAATTATGACGTATAATCACGTTGTGTCCTCGAACGTGTTAACTTATCGATAACTCTATAAGAAAACTACATTGAATTGGTCCTATATTGACGACACAGAAATACATACTAACAGAGAAACTACACAATGCATCAGAGTTAAAAGCAAAAACCTATTTTGAGTACTTAGGTTAAATGGCAAATTTGACCAATAGGTATTATTTATACACATGTGAATTTCCGTCATAATAAATCAACGATTCCTTTGCCACAATGGAGGATGTATCGAATTGATCATCGTCTTCGATCATATCGGGTACTAGGTTATTAGTATTTTATTTGGCCACGCATTGATTACAGGGCAATTAATTTACTGAGCACGTAATGCGCGTTGCTAACTCTCTTACTTATACGGACTGGAAACTTGTACAATTCCGTCCATAAATGTCGAAAATATTAAATGGCTAGTTTTTAAGTCTAGTAATTAATGTATCTAAAGTTAATTGCGTTGTTTTCTTCGGTTATTTATTTTTTTTATAATAAAAACATAAGGCTTACTTTGTTTACCTAATGTGGGTTTTAAAATTCTATTTAGATACAAATGAGATTTATTTTCATATATAAGATAAAAAAGGATAAATGGTAGAGCCACGCTATAGACATAAATATAACGTATTTTATTTGCATGCTATGAACGCTAACTATCTTCACTAAGGAAACGACGTAAAGTGACAGTTTTGTATGATGATTGAAATTTCCCAATACCAAAACAACTTGCCCAACATCCTAAACCATGCATACTTTCCTTTACCAGTGTATCCATGATACTTTCGGTATTGTAGACATTTGTGGGCGATGAAAATCACTTAAGGTGACACGATTGATCCTTTGCCGGAATATTTTATTTTATTTTATCGTAGTACAGGAAACAAACAGTAAAATCAGCGACCATATAGGCTCTAGTCGTTGAGTAGAATATACACAAATAAATTAATACAAAGTATAAAATACCATTATATTGTTTTTTACTATTTAGTTTCTGTTAGCGATGGTACATTTACAAACGTGATGTCGTCAGCCGGGCACATAGTGGGTTTGTCCGATAGTTGGTCCTTACAGTTCCAACGCTGTACGCGAATGTCCTTATGCAATCATTGCTTTGAATTACTTACCGCGCACGTTTCTACCACAACATTACGTGGTTGATGTTTATTCATTCGTCCTCTTTCCCATAACATTGAAAAATAAGTTTCTAGAACAATTTTTTATTTTTGATTTTGTTAGATTACTGGTGGTAGGTCTCTCATATGTAAGAGTCCGTCTGGGTGGGTACCACCGCAATGTCTATTTCTAGCGCCAAGTAGCAGTGTGCATGCACTGTTGTGTTTCGGTTTGAAGGACATTGTTGCCAGTGTAACTACTGGACATAATGAGACTTAACATGTTATGTCTCAGAAGGATGAGCGCAGTGGAATGCCACACAGTACTTTGTAACTCAAGGTGCTGGATGGTGTTGCTACTGTTTATGGGTGGTCGTATCGTTTACCACCAGGCGAACCGCATGCTCGTCTCGTCATTGAATGCCATAAAAAAAAAAGATTTATGTTTTGATTTGGATACAATTACTTTATAGCGGTTATGAATCGATTAAATAAATATAATATTAACCTATATAGGTACCTACTATGTAAAAATGAAGTGTATTTAAACTAAAACATACTAACATACATGTATCATTCATTAACGCGAAGTCTGGGGAAAGCAGACAGAAAAGTAACTGATGTGCCCACACTTGACACTTCGTTCAGCTTACTTAGGTATTTATAATGTAGGGGGTGAGCCTATAACGGGTTCCAATCCCAGGCAAGAACTTTTTTAATAAAAAATTACTTTTATGGCTTTGAGGATTGAATCAGGCCTCTCACAGGCCATAACACAGCTTATGCTGAGTTGGTCACCTAATTGTCGCGGCGTGGACATGGGGTTGGTGTGATGCTTATTTTTATTATCTTTAAGTATTATTATTTTGTGTTTTTTTTTAATTCTTTGCTCACTGCTGCGACAATAAATGATTTTTTCTTTCTTCTTTCTTTCTTTCTTTCACAGTTATCGTGGCCAAAATACATCCAAGTTAATGTGCTAATTTGAATACAAATTTGCATGGCAAGAGCTTTTTGTTTGGTGTTCTTATTCTAACGAGAGTAATTAACATCCCAAAAACTGTTAAGCGGTGTTTGTTAGTACCTGAACGTACGGCTAAATCTTTTATGTATATCCTGAAGCCAAATCTTTTGTTTCCTTTGATTAATCTTTGTCTCTTTGAACACTTATCACGTGTTTCAAAAATTCGTTTTTGTTTGCTAAAGTGTTAAACGTTTCTAAGTAAAGAACAGATAACGCTAGGGGATTTCACCATTCATGTTTGTTTGTGTTATCAACAGACAATTCACAGAATAACTGGCTCTTACCAAATGAGTACTCTTCAGGAACGATTTAAAAAAATGTTATATATGCTGAAATATGTACCTACATAAGTTACTAAAACTGGTAATATATACGTACTAATAACCAAATATTTTAGCGACGCACTACACATTACATTTTATTCCATATTATCATATTTATTTTTATTTTTATAGCCATTGGTGTTTCCCTAAACATATAAATATTATAACACGTGCACCAGAATTCTTTAAGCCTTTAATTATGACGCAGTTTGGTCGAAAATCATCACTGTTTTTTGACATTATAAGTACAATATTTTCCATATTGTTTATTTTCAGGTGACTTACGCCCTTCTAGTATACGCTGTGGTAGCATCGTGTGTGGCGCAACAGGCTCAGCGACCACAAGTCACCGACACAGCACTCGAAGATGCTCTCAACGATAAGCGCTTTATTCAGAGGCAACTTAAGTGCGCGCTCGGCGAGTCGCCTTGCGATCCTATTGGAAAACGATTAAAGAGTACGTAACAACTAAGCTTATCTATTCTCGCCTTTGAAGCAAATATATTATGTACAGTCATCCACATAAGTAACTTAACAAATTCAAAACTTCAAATCGCCTATACACTTTTGTTTAATTACCACATCTTTATTTTACTTCACAAAAATAAAATTTAAGGCATTTACCTTTGATTAACTATATACCTAGATAGACACTGAACGTTTCAAACGCGTCGAAAAAAATAGAGGCGAATTGTTCCCCACTAAATTAGTTCGAGTGAATTAATTGTTGTTGTTTTTCATGGATATAATTTTGTCCCCGTTTTAATAGAAACCATGTTATAGCTGGTATCATTATGCGCGCATACAAGGATACGCAGAATGATGCTGCGATAGCGTAGCTGTCACGCATACTAGCTTTAGAAAAGTTGGCCTGTTTGTTTTAGTTTTATTGCAGCGCGTCACTCTATCTAGGTATATAATTTATCAAATGCATTTACTTTAAATTCACACCAAAAAAACAAAACAGTTAAGCATAACGTGTAAAGGCGATTTGAAGTTTTGAGTTTGTTCAGCTACTTTTGTGGCTGACTGTACCTACATAGCCATATACCTGAAAGTCGCCTACTCCAGAAGAATTGTTAAAGATAATATTTGAAGTATTATTGGTTGGGTTTTAAATAACCTTTCCGAATATAATTATAGAGCTAATGGCTTATCTGAGCTTTTAGCAGATATATATTGTACCAGCACGAAGTCTGGACAAGATGTTCAGCTGAAGTTTTCAGCTGCCGAGGGGTTATACCCAACAGATTTTCCAACAAAATGTGCGCTGCAGAGAAACGGTAAGATCCGGTACTGAGAACTTATCGACTACCACTTACCGATGCTTTCCGGCTTCACCAGCTCTTGCAGATCGCGCAGCTTCAACAGCAACACTCTTGCACACAATTGAAGAACGTCTAAGACACTATAATTTAATGTTAAATGCTCTAGTCCACAGCAGAGGATTCACCAACGGTTTCTTGTCGCACGATCGAAATCGAAGTGTCGCAACGGTTTTTTCCCAAAAACCTATCGCCTACCGCGAGCGCATCGCATTGGTAGAAGTCCTTCGGCTTAGCCGATGGTAACCGATTCCTCGCGGAGTTCGAGGTTAGGTGCGCCCTCTGGCGACGGTTCGTGATAGACAGATACGGACCCAGTAACGGAATCCCGATGCAGCACACATTAAATTGAAAACGATTAGGTAGGACGATACATACCGCCCACCAAAATATGAATATATTTTTCTAAATATTCAAGGAATTTAAGTTTTGCGATCGAATAAGTTAGAATACGGTCATTAAAATTGAATATATACTTAGTAAGGGAAACATTAGATAGAAAATAATATTAGATTAATATGATTTATAGTAGAAAAAATAGTAGGGTTAAAACGTACGAGATATTATTAATTATAATTATTAATTGGAATGTAACATTATGAGGTAGGTAGAGGACAAAGTTTAACTAAAGGACGCGTGATAACGTGTTGATTAGCCATCCGTATGGATGCGCATCTTATAATCCCGTCGGGCCCAGGATGAACGTCGACAACACGACCTAAAGACCATTGCAGTGGTGTTCGATTATCGTCTTTGATAATAACAATGGAATTCAATGGTAATGGTTTACAGTCCTGTGTCCACTTTGCTCGTTGCGTTAATGAGTGTAAATATTCATTTTTCCATCTCATCCAGAAATGTTGTTGAAATGCTTGCAAAAGTTGCCAACGGTTCAATCTATTCAAGTTGGTAGTTGTGAAATCGTGTTCTAGGACACTAGTTAATGGTTCCAAGGTAAGAAAATGCCCGGGAGTTAAAACGGTTAAATCATTCGGGTCTGAACTCAATGGGCACAATGGTCGGGAATTAAGGACTGCTTCGATTTGGGTGAATAAGGTAGTGAGTTCCTCAAATGTTAGTACCTGTTCCCCTATAACACGATGCAAGTGACTCTTGGCGGATTTAATTTGAATCTCCCATACGCCTCCGAAGTGGGGTGCAGAGGGTGGATTGAATTTAAACTCGATGCGCTCGTTCTGCGCGGCCTGATCCATCAAACTACACAATTGATTCCTTGCCCCTATAAAATTTGTTCCACAATCAGCATGGATCACCGAACATCTACCTCTTCGCGCCACGAATCTCCTTAACGCTGCTAAGAAGGCACCTGTTGACAGGCTCGAAGCCACTTCGAGATGAACTGCCTTAGTTGTTAGGCACACGAATAGACATAAATAGGCTTTGTCTAATTTGGCACCACGATGTTTTCCCAGTTTAATGCGAAAGGGACCGCCAAAATCAACCCCGACCACCGAAAATGCCTTAACTTGGTTTATTCGATATGATGGCAAGTCACTCATAACGGGTTGAAGCGATTCAGGACGAGTTTTAAAGCAACGCACACATTGTGCTAATTGTTGCCGGATGACGCGTTTCGCGGCTACTATCCAAAATTGTTGTAGTATCAGATAGTGTGTAGTGTTGATGCCAGTGTGACAGTGTTTGCGATGCACCCATCTAATGTAGTGAGTGGTAAGAGGACAGCGAGTGGGTAACAGCGCGGGATGTTTGTGATCATATTCCAAACCACTACGAGAGATTCTGCCGCCCACCCTGAGGATACCTTCGCTATCAATGAATGGAGTTAATTTCCGTAACCATTTGGGCAATGCTTGGTGATTTTTTAACTTGGCTATATCTTCGCGAAAGAATTTATCTTGGTAGAATCGTACCGCAACGTGTAAAGCCTTAAGCCGTTCACCATCCGTTAAAGTAACACGGTGATGGCCAGGATTAATTCGACGCATATTGTTGACGAACCTGTAAATGTACCCGATGGTATTCAGAATTTTGTCCAAAGAGGACATTTTTAGGAAGAGTTCATCGATCCACTCAACAGGTTCAGTGCTCGCCTCCGTCAACAGACTGCTTTTGGATCGTTGTTCGAGCTGGATGCTGTCTTCCTCCGATGTTCCAGGTTCTAGGATATTGGCAGGCCAAGCTTCAGATGATTGCGATAACCAGCTGGGGCCCGCCCACCATAGTGTGTTGTCGACCAAGCTCGTTGGCATCAATCCACGAGAACATATATCGGCGGGGTTATCGCTTGTCGGTACATGTCGCCAAGATGCTGTTGGTACGCTGTCCTGAATGAAGCTCACACGGTTCGCTACAAACGTGGTCCAACGTGAGGAGTGTGATCGTAGCCATGACAAAACGATTGTGGAGTCGGACCATAAATATAAGCCCTTTAAAGGAAGTCTGGACACCGTTTTGGCACTCATCGTTAGCTGGACAAGAAGTACCGCCGCACATAACTCGAGGCGAGGTAACGAGATCTGTTTAATGGGAGCAACGCGAGCTTTTGCGCAGAGTAAGAACGTTTGAGTGGTACCCGAATGATCGAAGACACGAATATAAATCACAGCTCCGTATGCCCGTTCAGACGCGTCACAAAAACCGTGAAGTTCAAATGTCGGGGCCGCGATCCCGTTGACACACCGAGGAACTCTAAGACGTTTTAGTTGCGGCAACTGTGTTAGATATTGTGACCAGTGATCAAGGACATCATGTGGGGGTGTCTCGTCCCATGGAATGCCGATTATCCACAGTCGCTGAATTAAGCACTTGGCTTGTATAGTCAGTGGGGAAAGGAATCCCAGTGGGTCGAATATTCTGGCTAATTCGCTCAGGATATTGCGTTTTGTGCATGGTTGTTGCATGGGGGCCACGTCAAAAACAAACGAATGACACGATGGTTCCCACCGCAATCCCAGCACCTTCAACGTGACATTTTGCGTTTCATCAAAGTTGACTGTGTCTTTGAGTAGTTTATGCTCATCCGGAATATCGTCAATCAGCTCGGAAACATTACTAGCCCATTTACGGAGATGTAAATGACCCTTCGAGAAAAGACGGATTACTTGCGATTTGGCTTCACGTGCCTCTAACATCGAATTGCACCCGGTAACTACATCATCCACATAAATGTCGGACAGCAAAATTCGCTTTGCAACCGGAAAAACGTCACCTTCGTCATACGCCAGCTGCAATAGCGTGCGACAAGCTAAAAACGGAGCTGCGGACGTTCCGTAGGTAACTGTGTTTAAAACATACTCCTTAATGGGTTCTGTCGAATGTGATCTCCACAGCACACGCTGATAGTCACGCTGGGTTTCGGTGACTAAAATTTGTCTATACATTTGCCGCACGTCCGCCATAAACACGACCTTATGCTCCCGAAAACGCAAAAGAATCGAAAATATGTCATTGTGTAGTTTCGGACCCGTTAATAACGTATCGTTCAAACTTTTACCCATAAAATCCTTTGCCGATGCATCAAACACTACTCTTAATTTCGTGGTCGTACTTTCTGGTATTAGAATGCCGTGATGTGGGATATAATACCGTCCGTGTCCTAATTTTGTTCTTGGTACTAATGACATGTGGCCGCTGTTCAAGTAGTCATCCATGAACTCAACATATTGTGCTCGTAAGTCAGGATCTCGAGATAAGCGTCGCTCTAATGCAAAGAATCGCCGCAAAGCGATGTCACGAGATCCGCTAAACACAGGGACCGAATCGTCCTTGAATGGCAGAGTTACCACGTAGCGTCCTGTCGGGTCACGGGAATGCTCTGAAACGTATTTGCGTTCGCACAGCTGCTCTTGTGGAGTGAAAATGGAAGCTTGAGGAACACTATCTACCTCCCAAAACCTTTGAACGATACTGGTCAACTGCTCACTGTCTGTGGTTGCGTGAATACCAAGTAGGGAACTATGAACTACAGACGTTTTGCCTAACAAAAGCCAACCGAACACGGACCTGAGCGCCGGAGGTTGAGATCCTTGACCTTTGATTCGTTCGTTTAGTAAGGACTCGGCGAATACGTCTGCTCCTAGCAAAATGTCGACTGGACCGGGAATATCGAATCCGGGATCGGCCAGTTGTAACGTTTTAATATTCGACCAACCGTGGGAGTTGAGTTTTGCGATAGGTTGATCGCTACAGATCTTTGGAATAACCAACATCTCTAACTCAAATAAAGGCGTGCAAGCCGTACCTAAATTACATCGCACTACACCATTAATTAGTGCTTCGGTACCTCCAATGCCAGTTATATTGACGGATGCCGGCCGAGGTGTGAAACAAAGACGATCGGCTGCCTTTTGTGTTATAAAATTATTTTGGCTACCAGTATCGAAAACGGCGCGGAAAGCCAAAGAATCCCCTAATGAATTCCGCACATATACTATCGCCGTGGCGAGTAAGACAGTAGGACTAGTACATGCGAATTCGTGTCGTGTAATTAACGTAGTGTGGCTCGGGGACGCAGGCGCAGGCTCAACATCCTTATGTAATAATGTGTGATGTCTATGTTTGCATTTCTGACAAGAAAATATCGATTTACAGTCTCTTATCGTATGCGATGTTCTTAAACAATTAAAACACCATTTATTGTTACGTGCAATATTTATCCTTTCATCTACGGTATTTTGTATAAAGGATTTACAACTCGTTATTGAATGCACATCCGAACAATAGGTGCATTTAAGAACCGGTTTGCTAAGGGGCGGAGTCGGTTGCGGCGAGTGGGACGCGACGAGTGCTCCGCACATCACGTCGTTATCAGTACAATCCTGCGCAGCGACCAAGGAATGACTTGCCTTCGGTTTAATTGATCTTATGTTTGGGTTCGGCTTTGTGTATTGTTCCTTACTACATAACGGATTGCTACTAAGATGTCCGGATTCAGTGAAATGTGTATCTCGGATTAAGGCCTCACACTTCGAATATAAAAACGATTGTAAATCCGCGTAGCTCGGCAGTTCAATGTTAGGATGTTTTTCTTCGAATTCTCTACGTAGTTTTGGATCTAATTTTGATAAAATGTGATACGACAACACAAAGTCCCACTGATCTACCGGTAAATTTAAACGTTTCAAAATGGTTAAATTCTCATCAAACATATCGAGAGAACGACGAAAATCGTGTGCGTTATGTAACTTGAAGTCTGCGTTTAATATGTCGCGCCAACAAGTGAATGCTAGGTCTCGTTTGCTTTCGTATCTAGTTACTAACTTAGTATAGGCATCCGAATAGTGATCGCCAGTAGCCGGGAATGTGCGGATAAGTGCTAACGCATCACCTTGTAATACAGATGTCAAGTAGTTAAACTTATCAGTGTCACTAAGACGAGCATTGTGGATAAGGTTGTCGTATGTAGCAATAAATTTAGGCCATTCTTTTATGTTACCTGAGAAGGACGGAAGCGTAATTTTGGGTAATTTGACGTGTGAACTAGTAGTTTGTGAATTTATGTGTTCAAGTGCGGATTCAGAATTTTGTGAGATGGATTTTGTTATTGATCGGTGAATTCGAATGATCTCGTAATACATATCGTCGAAACGTGTGCAAATGAGTTCATCTTCTTCCGGCTCGTCCACTAAATCCAGGATGGTTAGATGTGCTTCCTCGAAAGTACCCGCGATTTTTTTGATCTCCTGATAATATGACAAAAATAATTCGATTTGAGACGGGTCGTTAGTTGTAAGTGTGGCGACTTCGTAGGCTTTAGTCAACCGATTGTATGCGAGTGTACGCTTTCTACGCAAAGATGGTAAATCCTCGGTCGTATAGCCCCACGCATCCTTAGAACGAGATTTTTTTGTTACACTTAGTTTACGTTTTGAATAACTCATGGTAACCGTTAACAATGAGGATAGTAACCAATGGCAACTTTCTGATGATTTCAGAAATCAGCTGATGAGCGTTAAGTATATCAGGTACGTCAACTGTTTGACACAGCAGACACCGAGAGAATTGAGTATTGTGTTTGCTATGGAATTGACGTTACTGATCGTAGTTAGGATTATCAGCCGATTCGAAATTGTAACCGTTAATTATGAGTAGGAATCAAAGTGGACAAATGGAAATGATATGGGGCAGTTAATGTTGATCTATAAATCAGTGCTATGGACCATGTAAGAGGGATGCGACAATCGAAGTATTTGCTTATTTTCCCGGGTTTCGGCACCAAAACATGTACCAGCACGAAGTCTGGACAAGATGTTCAGCTGAAGTTTTCAGCTGCCGAGGGGTTATACCCAACAGATTTTCCAACAAAATGTGCGCTGCAGAGAAACGGTAAGATCCGGTACTGAGAAATGAAATGAAATGAAATGAAATGAAATGAAATGAAATGAAATAATTTATTCGAACCCATAAAATGTTATACATTATTTAGATTCCGTCAATATTAACTCTACCACCAGTTCGGAAAGCAGTTCTCACTAGAGAAGAACGGGCAAGAAACTCTAGTGTTGCTCTTTTCAAACTTATCGACTACCACTTACCGATGCTTTCCGGCTTCACCAGCTCTTGCAGATCGCGCAGCTTCAACAGCAACACTCTTGCACACAATTGAAGAACGTCTAAGACACTATAATTTAATGTTAAATGCTCTAGTCCACAGCAGAGGATTCACCAACGGTTTCTTGTCGCACGATCGAAATCGAAGTGTCGCAACGGTTTTTTCCCAAAAACCTATCGCCTACCGCGAGCGCATCGCATTGGTAGAAGTCCTTCGGCTTAGCCGATGGTAACCGATTCCTCGCGGAGTTCGAGGTTAGGTGCGCCCTCTGGCGACGGTTCGTGATAGACAGATACGGACCCAGTAACGGAATCCCGATGCAGCACACATTAAATTGAAAACGATTAGGTAGGACGATACATTCACACATTTTAATATTTACACACTTACACGCACCAGTTATATATAACATACTCCTAACCTCGCAAGTATCATACACACCACATAGAGAACCGGTATCCTGTGACAAACATTTGCGTCTCAAATACATTTACTTGGTGCGAGGATCGACGCCCTGCCATCTCATTCTATAAACGACTTGTTCTGTTAAATACGCCTCGAAGTTTATGGATAGTTCAGTATTGATATTGCTTATTATACTATTTTCGCAAACGCATACTCACGCCTTTTATCCCCGAAGGGGTAGGCAGAGGTGCAACTAATGCACCCACTTTTCGCCGTGCGTATTCCGTCCCATGATGTGATAGGGGGCGAGCCTATCGCCATATCGGGCACAAATTCCAGACTCCGGGCTGATACTGAGTACAAAAATTCAATATCACTTTGCCCGACCCGGGGATCGAACCCAAGACCTCAGGAATACATTCGTACCGTAATACGTACAACTATGCCTCGGTGGCGTAGTTGGCACGCCTCGGCCACCGCCACTATTTTCGCAACTACCTTTTTATATGACTGCACCAGCTCAGGCTGACTAGTAGAGAACTGTTTAAGTTGAAAAAATGATAAGTTTCGACATAATTGCAGGATTTCGCCCCCGCATTTACTAATCTTGTAAGCCTTTATTGACAGTGGCACGCACTAGGGATGCCTCAGCAGTGAGTAACTCGCTAAAGACCAATTAGAATTTCTTCCTACCCATCTCCTCTCCAATGTAGGGTCAGCGATTTTTCAAGTATGATGTACGTATTTGTGTCTGACATAGATTTGTCGGCCGAAAGTCTCACTGATGTCACCTCCTTTAGGAAGAATATAATATGAACAAATTATTATATTGGAGTCACGAATAATAATGACTGAAGCAAACTGACAAACTCTATGATTTAGTGAAAGTAGTTTACATAGTATCGTATATACTGGTCTCTCGTATGGGAAAGGCCACAAGGATATCATCATCATCAGCCACTTGACGTCCATTGCTGAATATAGGTGGACAGACGACTTGATAAAGGTCGCAGGAGGAGTTTTTGGCGGGAACTTGGAAGTGTCATGAGGTGCTCTTGTTTTAATTCATTATTTTGGTGATATTTAGTGTTATATTGCATAACTATGGTGGTATATTTCCAATATAGTTCTATTAAAGAGCTCAAATGAAGTGAATTGAAATAATTGTTCTAATCAAGTGTTTTTTCTGTTGCCGCCAAAACTCCTCGATAGTCTTGGTAAGGTAGCCACTGCTTTACTCAGAAGTCAGCTTGCCGTGACTGTTTACACGGTAAAAATAGCTTGCGCAACATAACTTCTGCAAGTTTTATTGCTAATGTAAACCCCGCTTAAGAATAAATGTTGCAGGGTGACGATCGCAATGGAGTGTACTTTGTAATTCAAAGTTCTATATGGTGTTACTACGGTTTATGGACGGTCGTACGGGGAGCGGCACGCGCGTCTCATTATTCAACTGCAAGAAAATCTTTTTATTAATCAGCAAACTTACTTCTAACTCAGTGGTACTGAATCACTTTTTTATAGGAGCCACAAAGATGTCTTACTTATGGTGCCTCGGACCGCACCGTAAATTCATTGACCTGTCTAAAAACGTAATTAAAGTTATAATTTTCATGGTCATTATTAAAAGTATTCACAATTAACTGAATTATTTTATTCTAATAAGATTAGCGTACAGCTCAGGTGATCTTGGGAAAAAGATTTTAAGTTTAGTGATTTTTTTAAGTCAAGTAGGTCACTTGCAAAAGCTCGGCGCAGGTTGAATAGGTATATTCTCCGTGTAGATATCGATTTATTAACAGAAGACACACCGCCTATTTTATTAGTTTTTGTCAAATATAGGGCAATAAATGTAGCTAGGTAAGCATTTATTGGATCTATAAGAATAAAACTCAACTTTGTATATTGATTATATTATATAGTTGTGGTTGGTTTATAAGAGTGCAATAATTTACGGTAATGACATTAACTCACTAAGAAGATAAATATAACATATTTTGTTATTTCATTAGATTAATAAGCTCATCAACGCCACGCGACGGCAAGAACTTGGCAGATGGCACGTCTCATTTTGAGATGTAGAGTCGATTTATGTATTGAAATAGTTCCGAGGTCTTATTTGGTGAATATCCAGTAGGTTTTATGTTCTTATTGGTTAATACCAAATTAGGTCATCCAACTTACTGCTAATATTTCGAACAGTTTACAATTCTCTAATATTTGACAGCTATTACTACTTACTAGCAATAGGGTCGTGTAGATTTTTGGGAGAGTCTTGTTAATACAAAAGAGTCTCTTTAAAATATACAGGTATTTTTATATGTGTATAGTATTAAAGATAGGGCATATCATGTAAATGCAAACTAGGCAAACTCTATAACATAAATAAATGCAGACATGATATTAAATCACCGATGGTCGTTGAATCCAACTTCCAATGCGTCACAGCTTAAACTCAGGAAAAATAAATTACGGTTCAAGGGAGAGCGAGTGACACCAGTCGACCTTATGCCTTTGTGTGCGTTTATAAATAATATATAAGCATATATTGACTATTATAAGTCTATAGTGCCCGGGTTCGTAACTTATGAATAAAATAGTCAAAGAGATCGATGATGGCTGGTAGGGAAGTCATCGCCAATCACAATGGTGAATGGTTTGAATGAAACTCTGTTGATTCGTATTAAACTTTCGTAGTTTGCAAAATTTTCCACTGATCATGGCAGCTTCATACCTACTTTTTAAATATAATAGATACCTAAAGATAATAAAGGTAAAATATTAGGCACATCAGGTCTGTATATCAATACCTAAATATGTTATTAATTTTTCAATGTGCAACAAGTAATTTTTAAATATCACAGCAAACTTTTTTATATTATTTTTTTCCTCTTTACAGCTCTGGCTCCTCTAGTACTGCGAGGTGCGTGCCCGCAGTGTTCTCCGCAAGAAACAAAGCAAATCCAAAGAACTCTCTCCTACGTCCAAAGAAACTACCCACAACAATGGGCTAAACTTGTTCGTCAATACGCTGGTTAAACGTAAAATAATTATAATGTGGATTAATGCAATAAAGGTGTTTGGACAAATTTAGGTGTACATAAATACTGTGTACGTAGGAGCATTTGTAAAATTACAGCTCTCTATGTCGCAATTATTGCGATATTTAACGCAGAAAATATTTTATCTTATTTAATAATCGACATATATTTTGAATTCCTATCTACATACCGTGTCATTCGCAAAATATTGAGTGATATCAGAAATACATAAAGACTGCAACAAATTTAACATTTACTGTGACCACTAGGTATACCTAAATGGTAAAAGATATTGTATTTTATTGAAGCCATTCGGTTTAATTAATGTTGAGTCCGAAACTATAATAATAGGATAACGGTGCTTGAACTAGAGTAAGTATAAGTTATGATAATTTTAAATTACTAAACTAAGTATCCTCCTGCGTTTTTTAGTATTGCATACCTAATGTTCACGAAAGACTTAGGGTGTTACCACACCAATCGATCGATAGTCGATCGATGGCATCGATCGACATCGGTCGACGTTGATCGATTGGTGTGGTAGCTTTAATTCATCGACGGATACCGGTCGACTAACCAATCGATCGATGGCATCGATCGACGATCGCTCGATTGGTGTGGTAACACCCTTACTTTTCGTATCAAATATAAACGCTGTTTACTTACTTTCTATTTAAAGTTAACATAATTAGGTATGTATTTGATCCACCTATACGAAAAATGTCTGTTAGTATTTTTTATTATAAAGAACATTTCTATACAATCTTGAAAATAATATAAATATTATACCTATATATTACGTGTAATAATTTGCTGAGTTTTATTCGTATTTACCTTTTTAACAATGCCAACAGTTACTAAATGCTTAAACTTTCTAGGACACATAAACAAATACCTGCCGGCTTTAAGTTATATAATAGGTAATATGCGACTTATGTTGTGAATCTTGTTAATGTAGATACTTTTTTATTTTAAAAGTGAATCTCCATGGTGGCTAGGTAGGGATGATTTAATCTGTTTTCGGGCATTCGCTACTTTGAGAGTTTTTTTTTCGAATAATGCTTAATCGCTGATCAGTAACTTAATGACTTTGATTAATAATATAAGTAATTACAACAAATATTTACGCCAAAACTAGGAGTACACAATATCATAATAAAAACATATTACTTTTAATTATAACTTCTCTTTATTACATGGCAGAGAGCTAGATAGGTACCCCTGTACTAATAATCGGCCGTCGCGTAATACACGGCCGAAAATTTATTAATTATCGGCCATATTGTGTCCGACAACTAACTTAATTCTTTTGTTGTTTTAAGCCGTAGTCTAATTTACTAAACTTTATGCCTGAACAAAAAACAGGTAATGAGCAAGTGATTTTAGGTCTATTACCATGTATGTAAAACAAAATTCCCATTTGTTTACCTGATTAAATATCAATATGCATCATGTTTTACTGGCCGAGAATCGGTTTATTGGTGATTTTTCGGCCACATAAATTTTACTTGGCCAAAAAGTAAAAACTTATTCCTATTCTCGGCCGTCAAATACCAGATAAACGAAATGTTTTGTATAGCAAATATAAGCTAATTATATTATGTGGCCGACATCTAACTGATCAAGTAAGCTATTAGCTTACTATAGATAGAATAGAATACTATAGATATATATTATAATTCTGTTCAATTCTGTTTTTAATAATTATTCTATTAATATAAAATAAGGTAGATGATTAAAGTAATGTTTCTTATTATTAGGAAATAACTGCTTAGTGGTTGAAAACTGGGGGTGGCCTGTAAACAGGCCAATGATATTCCATATAACAAAGCGAAATCAATGGCTAAACCAACCTACGAGAAATCTATTCATTATATATCAGTCATTTGATGACTATTCGCTATACAACAAACGAATACCTATTACCTTATTTTGCAACAAATCTAAAAAATATTTTACAAACCATCTTCAACTTACTGAGGAAGTGATTCATTCTTAAGTTAACGAACACTTAACGACCAACGTCCCGGCATCAAATAGACATCACCTCGAAGGAATTAAATAAAGACATCATTACCTACACCCAATTGTTTAATCTTCAAAGAAACGCCATTAATCAACGATGCATTACAATCTTTTTCATACAATGTTTCCTATATAGCTCTACCAAATAGTTCGCCCCCCGAGGCAATTCTTGTGCGCTGGGTCTTCATACCGAATGCACGCCCATGCGCGGGGGGACATTAGTCGCGGGCCGAGGGCACACAGTTCAGTGTGTATATATACCTTTTGGTTGAAAAACACATTGAGGTCTAAAAGGGCCCGCGAACATTTCCTGGCACCCTCTCTTTCCGCCCATCCTGGGAACCTTCCTCCCTTCCCCCCACCTTCCCTTCCATATTCCTCCTCCAATCCCCTCCCGGGCCCCTGCAGTTGTTAAGCCGGGGGACTCCAGTATCCCATTCGCAGGTTTCCCCCGGTGTTGACTGCAGGATCGCCTACCAAAAAAAAAAAAAAAATACCAAATAGCTCAAACAAAAACTTACATATTGCTTGTCTTGCCGCAGTCCAACTGCACTTAGGCATACAGTGTCACGTATACGACATTCTCATACTTTATTACATGAACACATAACATACCTAAAATCACCGTAATATCGTCGAGGCGAATAAAAAATAATTTGAGAAAACCTACATACCTAAGAGATCTACATAAGAAATGTTGAAGATAGGTTTGTGAAGACTGCCAACTGATTCTAAGCAAAAGTAGTGAGTAGCTAAGGCTAAATCCTTCTCTGTAACACAGAAGGTCCGTTGCTTGCTACCGAGTACTACCCCACTGCTGTGATGTAGTACTATAGTAGGTATGAAATACTGGGCTGGTATTATAATGTATCTATACTTCGCGCCCATAAAACATGTAGGAGGTTTTATATTTGCAACGACGATATGTATTTTATTTTTGTATGGACACATCTTATCGCACGCTCAACATGAATATTAATAGTTTTCATTAAGTGAACACTCACGCTCTTCATTACGAGAACGCTTTAAACTCAATCACGTGAACACTCTCTTTTTGCATTACGTGAACTCTCACAATCTTCATTGCCTGAACTCACACTATTCATGACGGGAACACTCACACAACATTTATCCGGAAAAGTCTAGAATTATATCAGATCTAGCTTTTGATCGTGGCTCCGCCCGCGTGTAAAAGTTTTTCCGGGATAGAAGTCCCGCTTTATATTTTTCCGGAGATAAAAGCCTATGTTCTTACCAGGATTTCAAACTATCTCCTGACCAAATTTCCGAAATCAGTTCAGTAGTAACAGAGTCCTCAAACCAACTCACAAACTTTTCCTCTTTATCTTTATGTATATTTAATTCTTCTGTGAGTGTGTATGTCACTGAACTCCTCCTAAACGGCTGGACCGATTTTAATGATTTTTTTTGTGTGTCTTTAGATGGATTCGAGAATAGTTTAGATTTACAATTCGGTCCGGGAAAATGTAAAGCGGGACTTTTATCCAGGAAAATCCTTTCGAGCGGGCGAAGCCGCGGGCAAAAGCTAGTATTAGTATTAAAGTACCTATAGATAAAATGGAGCCTATAGTTTAAGATAGACCTCTAGCAATATGTATCGGTGAAAACTATATTAAAATTCCATGCAGTAGTTTTTGCGTCATGCGTGTACAAACATACAGACAGACAAAGAATCTAATTACGAAAATGAAAAAACCCGACTGCGTCATTATGTGCCATCTTTATTAAATTTATTGAAGAACTGATAAGATAGAAACAAGATTTTAATTTGAATATTTTATTTTGGTTTTGAATAATCTTAGTTGACAGTGTTCTCCAACGCTGTCGGAGGCATAACACGCTCACTTCTCATACTTTGGTTGGTGATATAGGTAGAGCAACAACATCTCGGAGTGAGCAGATGCCTCCGGCTTTATATATACATATACGCTATATAATATATGGCTTTATATTGTTAAGAGTTGCTTTGGAACATCACTAGTAGTCTGCACATCACTATAGACGCCAATATGGCGATACCGGTCTATTGTGCGTTATGATGTATAAATTAAAATAAAAACAATAAAAGTAGTACAAGCCTAGTATATTTTACTCTTTGTGCACAACTCAAACCGCAACATATATATCTTTACTAATAATAATATTATAAAGAGGAAAGATTTGATTGTTTGTTTGTAATGGATAAACTCAAAAACTACTCGACCGATTATAAAAATTCTTTCACTAATAAAAAGCTACATTACTCCTGAGTGCTATAGGCTACTTTTTATCCCGGGAAATCATTTTCACGCGGGCGGAGCCGCGAGCAGAAGTCTATTATATATATAAAGCCAAAGAGCCCTAGATAGGTATTTATGTATAAGGTGGACTAATTAACGTAGTGGTTACATTCTCTTTGTGGACTAAGGACTCCAGTATAGTCATAATCGATGACAAATATTTTTCAATGTCATAGAGTCTAATCCTCTCAGTCGGAGAAGAGGCCCGTTCCCAGCAGTAGGATGTATTTATATATACCTACTATGGAGCATGGAGCTGGTGTTAATGAAGTGAAACTCCTATATCGACGTACGGGAGAAATCTATGTTAATAAAATCGTCACATTTTCTGACACCGGATCGTCACGGCGCCGTCTTCTAGGGTAATTATTTCGAAGAGACTCTTGACATCGCGATGTAGTAATTAGGTCTAACTGTACAAAGCCATCTATTGTCCACAAGCGTAAACAATTTAAATATTATGGTTTGCTACACTTTTTCGAAGAGAACCTTGACATCGCAATGTAGTAATTAGGTCAAAATGTACAGAGCCATCTATTGTCGGCAAGCGTAAACAGTGTAAATATTATGGTTTGCTACAGTTATTGAAATTCATTAAATAACTAGTGAAAGGGAGAGATTATTTCTTTATTGTTATGAAAAATCATCACGAGATTGTGATTTTGGTATTATTTTAACCTCACTTTTGATTGTAAGTATTAGTTGCTTTAGTTATTGGTCTGAGGTATTAATTAGTAAATGTATATTAATTTATTGAAATTAACCATCATTTAAAAATATGAATGTCAATTTTGCAGACAATAATATTTAAATATATTTCAATAAATAATAATTATAATAATTTGACCGTATTAAATGGAATACAATAATTATTATAAGAAAAGTGAAAAAATGAATTGATTGAAAAACTAAAAAGATTCTCTCAAAGAATAATGTTTCACTAAACGTGTGTACCAGAGACAAATAAACTGGAGTCTGTACCACAGACTACTATACATCAAAGAATATTATATATCTATAGACGCTACGCATGTATATCTGTCACTGTACTATAGAGGTCAGTGATATCCAAGAAGCTTATACCCAAATGGAGATTGAGGTACACACATTTTTTTGAAGACAAATAATTACCTTTTGTCTTATCTTCTATCTCACTCATTCTTTAACCTATGTTGCCAAACTTTACGGATAATTTCCTCAACAATACAAAAAAATACAGTTATTGTCGTCTAAATCATATTATCTAATCGAATATTTCAAATATATCTTCTATAATTATTTATTCATTCAAGAATTATTCTTGTTAAGTAATGTAATCTTAAGGTTTCTTCGAATTCAATACGGTTGTCAGAAAAATGTTCACTTCAAAATTTTTTGTGTAATTATCTACAATAATAAATGTGTTTTAGTGATATTCTAATATGAGTTGTGTAATTCATGATTGTAGAAATATTTGGCATCCATCATTTAGTGTGAAATTCCACAGGTAAGTTTATTGTAGGAGTGAGGCATATTTATCGTAACAGTTATTTATAACAGGTATAAACAAATAGCAATCGATAACTGTTTTGAACAAATTGAAAAAAGCAGTTCCAGTTCCACACCTCGCAAAGTGACTAAAACTTTCGGTCCAAAAGTTCCTTTACACAAAATAACAAGCTTCTCTTTATTCTTGCTTATGATATTTTCATTAATAAGAAAGGGATAACATCTGTTACTAGTGACAATCTGTTATAGACAGTTCCATATGTTCCAGTTTGTTATGATAACAAAACGTTCTATACCTTTTGTCACAAGCTTCTCTCTAGTCTTACTTGCGACATTCGTCTTAGTAAGAAAGAGATAACATATGAAGTGACAGCCAGTTATGCTCAGCATCGATATAGGTGGATTGGACCGCAACAGTGTGGCGAGCATTTTTGCGTAGTTGTCAGTTTTTCCACTTTGAGCGATTTATCCCTTTTTGGGGGGAAATGGCCTAATTTAGTAAGGGATTTTTTGCCATAGTAAGGGATTTAGGGAAATTTGGGGGAAAATCAAGCTAAAGGTTTAAAAAAAATTGACTTATAGACACCACCCTATTTATATGTTTTGAAGGAAATTCAATCGATTTGTTGTAAATGTTATCTATTAAATCAAATTTCTCATGTTAATTTTTCTATTGCCAGTTGCAAGGATCGTTTTTAGACGATATAAAAGATGATCCAGGTTAAGAGACCCTATAGAACCAGTTTTATTCGTACTTAAGTACCTATTTTCCGTTATTAAATTCGTGAAACGCCATTTTTATAATAATGTTCGCTCATATAGGTTTTTTTTTTAATCTGAGGAATTTCAGGATATCTCTACTAATATCTAGGGTAAACTCCAAATGACAAGGTGAAACCACTGGTGCTGCGTTCATTTTGTTTAATTTTCGAGTTGAGCTGCGACCGCGGCTCGGCAGACGGATTTTAATTTACAGTTTTGAAGCTTCTGTCTAGTCTGACATGCGATATTCCTATGAGTAAGAAAGAGATAACCAGTTTCCAATAATAACCTGTTAACTACTTTTTTGGTACAATCGCAACACAAACGGTAACAAGTTCTAATAGTCACTATATAGTAATAAGTAACAACCTGTTATTTTGTAACAGGATTTTGGAACTGCTATTTCAATGTAACTGGAACAGATGTAACAAGTATCTAATTTTTCCTGTTATGACTCACGCCTAGTTTATTGTAATCAATATTGTGCAAATATTTAAATTTTACAAATATTATTATAAAAATAATAAAATACGTGGATATTTTATAATTGATCCATAAAAACATCTCAATTTATGTGATATGCAATATATATGACTACTTCACTTCACTGGTGGTAGGTCTCTCATTATGTAAGAGGCCGTCTGGATGGGTACCACCGCAATGTCTATTTCTACCGCCAAGCAACAGTGTGCATGCACTGTTGTGTTTCGGTTTGAAGGTCATTGTAGCCAGTGAAACTACTGGACATAATGAGACTTAACATCTTATGTCTCAGGATGACGAGCGCAGTGGAATGCCACACAGTACTTTGTAAGTCAAGGTGCTGGGCGGTGTTGCTACTGTTTATGGGTGGTCGTATCGCTTACCATCAGGCGAACGGCATGCTGGCCTCGTCATTGAATGCCATAAAAAAAAAAAAAAAAAAACTTTTTTCATACTAACGTAATGTTAAATGTGATTATTTGTATTTCAAATAGTTTATGTAAACAATATACTAGGGTGACCATGGTGCAAGCTTTGGTGATCTGGTTTAACGATGGTGCTAGAATAGTGTTAACACTAGCCGTCTAATTAATAAGTATTTTTAAACATTATCTTAAATAATGATCGTAAATACAAATTGAGGATCAACAGTGACTATTGAGTTCTGTGATTAATAGCTTTAATTTAAAATAAAAATGAGTTTGTATTTCTTTTTACAGTTTACCTAAAGACCCAGATAAGCGGAAAACGTGGTTAAATGTATTACCATTAAAAATAACTTTTTATAATTCTGCAAGAATTTGTACTCAACATTTTAAGATAGAAGATTATGACCCTGAGAGGCCAGGACGTCTGCTTAAAGATGCTGTACCATTTTATGCATATGAATTATGTTTATGTTGCAATACAACAGTAAGCAATAGATATTATGTGCTTTTATGATTCTGTTACATCTATGTAAAATATACGTGTATCTCTCAAATATGTTTTTTTAGGTATGTGATAATGTACCTTCAACTTCCCGGAATATGGCAGAAGATGTCAAAAATAATTATTTATTACCAAAAACTCAAGCTGTAAGTATAATATTTTTTATTCATCATTATTTCATTGGTGTAATTGTAATCTACTTGGGCTTTATTATTCATGGGGCATTAAGCTTACCAACTACCACATTTTGGTACGGAATTAAGTAGTCATTGGCGTACAAAAGGGGGGGGGGTCAGGGGGTCCGGGCCCCCCCTTAGCTTACAATAAACTACGCTACGCCACTGACCGCTGACATTTTGGGTAACAGGACCCCTCGCCCCTTAGCTTCTAAAATAAACGGGCTACCAAAAATGTCCACACTCTAATATATTACGTGACGGGGACGGGGACGGTGTCATGCAAGGCAAGAATCCACGCCATATGAAAGCTATAGCTACGCCCGTGTATGTAGTAGTTGCGCCTATGCCTACTTCTGTCGGAGATAATAGGCATGAGTGTATGTGTGTCAAAAAAAATAATTATTGTTTGATATTTACTTTTTACATTTGATGACAGGAAAATAAAAATGATTCAGCATTGAAACGCCAAGCCTTATAATATTTGAATATACAAGTAAATCTGAAGACATCCCGTGAAATAAATTTAGAGAAAGAAAATAAAGTATTGCAGCAGAACGTGAAGAGAGAAGAGAAAAAAAATAATGATCGAAGTCTCTTATTAAAGTTGTTCAGGATTATACTACAGTTTAACATTGAAAATATTTTAAAGGGAAATTTTGCTAACATTTGTGAAAAATTCCAAAAAGTTAGTTCAAATAATAAAAAAAAGATAAACAGTATATAGTTTATTCGCCAAAAGCATATAATTTCTTTAAAAAAAATATCTATTTGCCGCATGAGTGCTCTCACTATGGTGATCTTTAGCACACGAGACTGAGATTATTAAATATATCGCAAATCAATTCCTACAGATTAGAATTTCATCATATTTAAAAAATTATTCCCAGAAAATATTAGGACACATAAGAACAAAAAGACAAAAACTTCATAAATGTGTATTATTTTCTCATGTATTATTGCTTAGAAACCTCTCAGGCAGATGAAATTAATTGACAATAAACATAAATGTGTTTTGTCATGTAGTTATTTATTTTTATTGATAAGTATTATTTGTTTTCTCATAATTATATTTAAACTTAACAATAGCTGCAGTTTTCATTTTCATATATCCCAATGTTTTCCTGTGTCTTACCTTACAGTCTCGATATCTATACTAATATTATAAAGCTGAAGAGTTTGTTTGTTTGAACGCGCTAATCTCAGGAACTATTGGACCGATTTTGAAAATTATTTCACTAATAGGACGCTATATTACTCCTGAGTGCTATAGGCTACTTTTTATCCCGGGTAAAACTGTTCCACGTGGGCGGAGCAGCGCGCAAAAGCTATTTGGTTATAAAAGCCGGCAAACAACTTGAACACATCCAGAAGCGACCTTAACAAACGCGAGGCCCCGGGCGAAAGCAAAATAAATCTGATGCAAGGCTCTGTGCAGAGCAAAAAAACTGACGCAAAGCGCCGAGCGGAGCCAAAAAAGCCATCCGATTTTAACAGCTTCGTAGGTAAGATGCTAAACAAGGTCCTCTAAGGCACCGCAAGAGGCCCTTATAAGTGCGAGGCCCCGGGTAGTGGTTGTAAGTGCAGCTAAACAAACTTACAAAAAGTATGTAGGTGTGCCAATTTAGCAAAGCTAGCTCTGTTGGGTATAAACTTTCTAGCTAATATTATATTTTCTAAATGTCAACTTATTTCTAGCCACTATATTTGGTTTTCATTTTGAATTTAAACCACGTTGCTTGGTTTATATTGATAAATACAATGGATAAAGATAAATATTATGATTCGATATCATAATATAATATTATAAACAGTTAAATATATTACGTCCTGGTTTTCAAAAGAAACCATTGTCACTCTAAAGAAAGAGACACCAGATAACTGTGACGTCATATTTTATTCTTCAGTTTGTTAAACGGAATGCAATCTCCATTTGGGTATAAGCTTCTTGGACGCAACACATCCCTGTCTAACACCCTTTGAAATGTTAAACCCAAAGAGAATTATAATACTACTGAAAGTTAAACCACTCTGAATGCGCTCCATTTACCCTGATACAGGCCTTGGAGTTCTCATAGAGAGACTTCAAAGCCCTCACCAGCCATATGTTTATGTGTATAATAAAATTTAAAAAATAAAAAATTTAAGCCCATTTATTATATCACATGTTATCATTATTTTTTCTTTATTAGTCACTCCTCAATTAAAGCAAACACGCATTACAACGTGACGACAAAAGTGACAGAAAATGTGACGATTTTTTTCAAGATGGCGTCGGAAAGTGTGACGATTTTTTTAACATTGCTATAAGATTTCTCCCATATGTCGATAAAGAAGTTACACTTCAATAAAATAAATATTTGAAGATTAAAACTAAACACGCCAGAATACAGGAATAAGTATGTACGCACACCTAGATCTAAAGGGAGCTAACTCAAAAAACTCAATTTTTGAGTTATGCATACCATCGAATTCCATAATTCACTACCTAGCGACCAATAAAACAGATTCAAAAATAGCTCCACTATTCAACGCTAGATGACACTAGAAGCCCCTTTTGTTGAACGAGCAAGCCCCGCTCCTCTCTCACCAAAACAGGAATATTGCTAGTTGCGGTCAGTATTACATGCGGAACGTATATTACCGCCGTAAACAAATTAGAGTTATTTTGAGTTGACTCCGTGTTTTTGAGTTAAACCAGAAATTTTTGAACATTATTTCGAGTTGTCGCCGTTTTTATGATTAGTGCTGAGTAAATTAAAGCTATAATTTGAGTTGAACCAGTGTTGATAGTAAGGTGAGTAAAGTTTTTGTTTTTATTTAGAATTGTTACCGTGTTGTTGATTATATTTTGAATTTGTAGTTAAATCTGTTTTGTTGAGTCATTTTTCAAACTCTTATATTTCTTTAAAAAACAAATGAAATTTAACTTTTTTGCGAGTGGCGATTGGAGTCTTTTCGTCTTAATATATTTTATTTTCATCCTGTCCTCTACAAAGCTTGTTGTGATTTTACTGAACAGGTTTTGAGTTAGATCTGTTTAGATGGCCTGGGGTATGCTACATCAAAATTTACTACGTCGAAGCTCATGAAAGCGAACACGTTAAGGCTTATTAAGAGGCACATTAAGTTTTAGTAACTCACCTGACACCGAAGATCATCACACGATGATCTTCGGTGTCGGATGTACACACATGTACAACTTGGCACTCAAAGTAATATGGTTGCTTAAAATTAATTCTCGAGAGCCGGTGATTGAAGAAATAAAAGTTAAAAAGAGAGAAAGGAAATCAACGATGTGGAAAGTGAAAGTTGCAAAGGTGCTGAGATTTCGTTTTTTAAAAATCGAAGATTCAAGTGCCATAGGGAAAAGTTGGATCCCCATGTGTAGAATTTTTTTATATTAAATGTGCTTTTAAAATTGTTTTTCATAGAACGGAAGGTTCCTATATTTATTATGTTGTTACTATTTTATAAGATAGATATTTGAAGTACTGATATAATTAAGAGACATAGCACTGTCTGTCGTTTTTTTTATTAATATTATGTTATTAATTATATATTAACAAAAATGTTTGATTTAAATACTTAATTCAGAGTTTTCTTGCTAATTCATCAGCCAATGTACCGCTACTATTGATCACAGACCTCTCTATGAGTTAAATTATTATAAACTAGCCTTTGCCCACGGCTTCGTCTGCGTTAAAAAGGTTATTTGAGATAAAAGTCCCGCTTTATGTTTTCCCGGGATAAAAAGTAACCCATGTGTTAATCCAGGACATGATCTACCCGTGTGCCAAATTTTATCGAAATCCGTTCAGTATTTTTTGCGTGAAAGGCTAACAAACATTCTTACAAACTTTCGCGTTTATAATATTAGTAGGATTAATTCACAACGCTGTTACATTTAGATTAATATTGACTCTTCAAAAGAGAGCCAACTAAAAACTAAATTTACCAACACAGGTTCAACTAAAAATAAAAATAAAATATACATAGATTTGTTAAATAATACGGAAATAACTATAAAAATCAATGTTTCCGTCCCAATATACGATTAAAACACAAGAATCCTTTAACATCTTTCTTCTATCTGCATTTAAAAAGCATTGATAAATGCAGAGAACACCTACAGCGCGCAGGGATATGATAATCAGTTTTTCACCTTTTCTGAAAAAAGTGGTTTTTTGAGTTAGTTGCTGTTTAGATCTAGGTGAGCGTACTGATGTAGGCAGCATTTTTTAAAACGAATTTTTTTTTATATCGCCAAATACACAGAAGTTATTTTATTTTGTCTAGGACACTGACCTCCCCCCCCTCCCCCATGAAAAATGACTAGTGTCGCCAATGCCAGAACACTCCGGATAAGATATAAACGGATGTATAAGCTCTGACTGCTCGAAGCTATGTGTGATTTGTTTAATAATTACTGTTTGCTCTGTGAAGATAATCATCGTTAGGAAACCAACATAGGTATCTAATAATTCTCCAAAAAGAGCCTCGAAGGTATGTGAAGTCTGCCAACCCAACCCGCACTAGGTCAGTATGGTGGAATAAGGCCTACACTCTGTCTGTAGAGGAGGCCCGTTCTCAGCAGTAGGCCGTATATAATACAGAGCTGGTATCATTAAGCCCGACCGATGTCTTGACAGTTTCTGATTTCGTTATGTAAGCAACACTTGCTTCATGGTGTGATGGCAACCCCAATTTATTGTTCTTCTGTTGGTATCTGCTGACGCCGTCCATTTTATCTATTTCCGGTTTCAAGTTTCATATCTTTTTATTGTAAAAACAAAAAAAATGACCTAAAAATGTATTCAGAATATATAAAATTGTATATAAAAATAAATAAAGAAAATTAAATTGACTAACTTGATTTATGAATACCTAAGAAAGGTTTTTTACTTTATCAGTGCTGCCACCTAAAGTAGCTAACAAACGAAATATTTCGTACGCAGTCGGTGATATTTACAACTAATATTTTGCCACTGTTTTGACAAATAAAAGATTAAATCACATAATACTTCTATGTAGGAATTACACGCTTATATGGAATAGTGACTGATATCATATTATGTATTAATATACAGAAAATATTGTGTTAGCAGTTGCGTTCGGCGTACAGAGACTACTTGACAAAATATGGTCGTGCCTAGTGCCTGAACTGATAAGTGGTGATGTGTGAACAGACTGAAATTGACTATTTGGATGGGGAGGTGGTATGGGTAAAACTGGGCTCCTGCTGGTGGCCCGGTGAGGTGATCGCTCCGGAGAAGCTACCACCAGATGTGTTGAGATCATTTCGAAAGCCCCCTATAGCTGTTGTCAAATTCTTCCAGGAGGACAAATAGTAAGTCTAAAAGCTCGTTCTGGAATATTTTTCATTGAAGAAAGGATCTTATCCACATTACTAAAGACTTTGTTATGAATGTTTGTATGTGCTCTTTTACTAGTATTTACATAATTTCATGACATAAGGCGCACATAAGCGCCTTTTTGCTAAATCTCATTTTTTTTTATAATTTATATTGTGAATTATTTATAGCATCTGATCTATATTAGGACGACATTTGGAATTAGTATATTATTGGACATTGAATTATACAACCAAGATTTGGAGAGTTTTTTATGCATAAACAAAACATTTTATGAATAAAATATAAATATATCCAACAGTCAGTACAAGTCAGATGTATAAAAACAGTCTGTTATTATACCCTAACTTGAAAACCTTTATATTTAGATCACAAACAATAATCTTGATCCTGTTAGCCCTCATTGTACATCATGCATTGTGGTGGCTGTTTATACCATTCTCGGTGTTACTTGTGGCTTCGCCTGTGTGTAGAGCCTTTCCAGTCAGTACGACACCAGTGCCATCTACTTAAAGAATTAAATAAAAAATATCCATTATTTCCCATGGGAGCAAATTACCAAGATAAAAGTAGCCTATGTGTTAATCCTGTGTCTGTGTGCCTATGTTTGGGAATACAAAGATGCCAAAATATTTGATTCTCATAATATAATATAGAAACTAAAAAATGTACATTTGATAAGCTGTAGTGTTGTAAATTTTGGGTTTGCTAAGTATAAACCAACAATATTACAATTTTACCAACTTTAAAGTAAGAAAATGTTAATATTTAATTAATTTCACTTTCGTTACATACAAAAGTACTACTAAATGCTACTCAATGTAGAATATTGATTGATTGAAGTAGATATGTTGCTTCATAGTGCACAAATCAATAAATTTTAATATAAGTTACAATTACATGTTTCGGTCTTAGTATACAGACTCTCATTGGCTAAAATTTATTAGAGCATTTCAGTTGAACAGTATCTTAAACAACACATTCATTATTCATATCCAATCAATTGAATTTATAAGTATAATTTTTACAAGATATATGAATTTCAGCCATTTTACTAATAACCAGAATTGCAGTGAGCAATATGTTCAGTTTTTGGTTTTTAATGGCCATAAAAGGACATTTGTCGGCAAGTCAGTGATTAATTCATGATATTCCATCTATAGACATACTTGTGTTCTTCTGTTAGTACCTATAAGTAACTTTAAAAAGAAGTATGTAGCAATTATTAATTATTGTTAATTTGATTAATACCTATTACCAGTGGTGGCCTTAGAGGGTGGCAGAAGGGCCAACCGTCCAGGACTTGGTGCTTCAATGGTTCTCATACTTACAAAGGGCACAAAGAAAATTAATTGCCCCCCTTCTGCAAGCGAGTAAAGGGGCCTCATAAATATTGAATGCCCAGAGCCTCCCATTAGTTAGGTCGCCACTATAATTGATTGCTATTTTAAAACGAAATTATAATTATAATGCCCTAAGTGTGGGAAAGTTTTGTGAATAATACATGTGTGCAAATCTAGAACATTGTGCACAGACATGAGGGTTTAATAATGGTTCAAATGATGTCCTTTAAAATTAGAAATTTTATATTTTAATTTGTATGGCAGTGCGAATATTGCGAAGTGTGAGTCTCCTGAATACTGTTATGAAAGAATATTCTGTATTTTTTTATAATGTCATAAGTAAAAATATGTTTTAATGTGTGCAATGTTTATTTTCAGTGAATATGTAAAGAACATAAATTCTATTTACAAATACAACTGCAGCCGAAAAAATGAATTTATCAATAAAGGATTATGTGAGTAATGAATTTCTATTAAAGTTATATGTGATGTAGCCAATTGTAATATAAAATCAATTTAAAATTGAATAAGAGCTTTGTTTTGAGCACCAGGCAGAGTAGGCTCTATAAAAACTTCAACTTCCATTTCATAGAACAAAATATGCCATCTAATAAATTCAGTCAATGCATTTAGTTTTAATCCAAAGTACATGAGCTTTTGCCCGCGGCTCCGCCCGCGTGAGTGTGTTCACTCGGGATAAAAGTCCTGCTTTAAATTTTCCCGGGATAAAAAGTAGCCTATGTGTTAATCCAGGACATAATCTACCCGTGTGCCAAATTTCATCGAAATCCCTTCAGTAGTTTTTGCGTGAAAGAGTAACAAACATCCATACATCCAGACATCCATACATTCATACTTACAAACTTTCGCGTTTATAATATTAGTAGGATTTTGTCACACAGCATTTATAGTGCACCTAAACTGATATGTAATTTCTGCCCATGCTTGAAGGATTAGACATAATGTAATGTAATGCACATATAAGCTCACTATATACTGAATAGATTATTGAGGCAATTAATATAAATTTTTACTCTGTATGTTTATAATGGCTCCCCTTGAGTAATTTTGCTAATGCCAATTATTTATTAGTCCATGAGAATTTGAGATGTTACCATAAAAATAGAATGTGGTTGTTATTTTTAATTAATTAATGCTAATATTTTCTTTCAGATATGTTCAGATCCAAACATGGACATATGGAAAAGTTTCCAGAAGATGTCATCCGTGCTGAGACTGCTGTTGGAGGTGATGTAGAAATACTCACAAGAGATGAATTTCAAGAAACCAAAAAACAAAGTTATGCTGGCATCTTTGGTGATCCCACGAAGAAGACTCCAGGCTCTGGTAGAAAAGGTTTATTTTTATTGTTACTTTTGTAAGCCACATACATTATATTGTCTTAAGTATCTAATGTAATATTGTGTTTAGGTAAGAGCGTACGAGGAAGGCCAGTGGAATCTCCTAGCTACACACCTGTTAGAAAGGTAAGCAATATAAATATAATAAGAATAAAATATGTCTGTTTATGTGACATACGAATAACCACTATAATTTATATCATTTCAGATGAAAGAAAAAACCGACTACAAAGTTCATATTTTAGTCCAAGGATCAAAATCATCTGCAAACACTGACAATACCCCAACAGAAGTTTCTTCTACACCTACTACAAGCTGTGCAGAGTCAGAACCGCAAAACGTTGAAGATAAACAACAAACTAATAATGAGCAAACTGAAATTGTGGCAAAACCAGTTTCTACTTTCTCAACTCCAGTAGCTTCAAGTTCAGACATTTATTCATGTCATGCATGTTCATTTACTACATCTAGGTTAAATGTTTTGATTTTACACAACAAATCTCATAGTATATCATTTACACCATACACACCTTCACCAGGGGTGAAGAAATTTACGCCCAAATCGTCATCAAAAACAACTCCAAAAGTGCGGCGTATTCGTACGGAAAAGAAAGAGAAATTGCCTAAAACTAAGTCACAAGGTAAAAAACGGGTAGCTGAAAATGAATCATCAGAAAATGAGGTCAAAAAGCCTAAAACTAATGAAGAAATCAAGAGTAGTCTATTAGCGGATTGGGACGATGGCGACGATGAATCTAACGACGAATCTACCAGCATGATTATAGCTGGTTCTCCAGAAGTGGCTGTAGCTGCAGAGTCACCAGCAGTCCCGACACCCGCTGAACTCCCGAGTGCACAAGTGCCTACTGAGATATCATCGCCTACGGAAAAGAAAGCAGATAGTCCGCCTTCGAGTGACAAACCTGAAGCTTGTAGTGACTCTAAGTATGAATTTTGTGAGGATGAAGACTGGCCTTTGGAGACTGATGCCGGCAGGAAAATTCCGCGTGTAAAAAATCCGAAAAGAAAAGATGAATCCAAAAGCCTCAGTTTGGACGAAGATGATGTGGCTAAAGAAGTGGCGGAACTACTCAACAAAACTAGTGTACCAGAACTACCGTCTGTTCCTGAACCTTTAAAGGTAGAGGAAAATTTTCCTGAGCCTTCAATTGTAAAATCTCCGGACAAAAATCCCGAGAAGATGCCAGATAAATTACCAGATAATCCTCAACTAGAAGCTCAACCATCAAAAGCTATATTCAAAACTAAAACATTTTTTCGTAGCCGACACTCTAGAAGCCAGGATGCAATCGGAAAATACGTTGCAGAACAATTAAACGCAGTTGAAAGAATGGATATAAGTGAAAGTGAAATTAATGGATCCGAGATTGTGTCCTCACCAGAAGCGAGGGAGTCTCCGCCTATAGAGCATGTTAAGGTAGCACGCCTGGCGCCTAAAATACAGTTAAAGAAAATGAAAGCGGAAGCAGCACAACTTCGTGAAAAAGAAAAGCATAATGAAGAAACAAATCAGACACAATTAAATGAGCTACAAGAACCGAATCCATCTATAGATGCAATTTCAAGCACCATTGACTCATCTGAAGCATCATGCGCTACTAAAGAAGAAGAAACAATTGAAAAACCTCTGGTACCAATACTATCTCCTGATGTAATTTACCCTACACAAGAAATAAAGCCAGTTTGCTCAGAACCATCTGAAACAATAAAACACCTCAAACATGACTATACTGAGAATAAAATAGGTGAGCCAATTGTCGCTGAAGATAAAGACAATGTAGCTAAAGCAATTGAGGATACAAATAAGGACGATATAGGTATTAAAGGAAAAGAAGAACTTAATCACGAAACTGAAAAACAACCAGATAACGAATTGCCCGAACTAAAGTTTCCAGAATCAACTCTTCATAAATCAAATGAGCCTTCAATTGAAAGGTACATGAATGAATCTACAGCATCAGCCGTTGATGCTTTATTAAGCGTGTCCCGAGAAACTGATAGAGTGACTAGGAACATCAGCAACGATCCTCCAGAGGAACTCTTTGAAGATGACAACAAGGATAATTCTATTAACAATAATATAAACGGAAATCACAATGAAAATATATTACTGCAAAATGATTTTATGGAGGATAAAATTATGACTGATATTACTAATGTTGTGGAGAAAGAAACGAAAGGCCAAGATAATTATTCATCACTTGATGCTGTCGTAGAAGATAAAAATGAAGTTATTATGGAAAATTTGCACAATGACGGTAGTATCCTTGGTGAAGATGCAGAAATTATATCAAATGAACAGATAGTTAATAATGACCAAAAAGATACCGAAAATGTTGTTGAAAATTTGCCTGTCGTTGAAAATGTACCTATTATCGAAAATATCCCTTCAGAATCAGATCTCCAAATTGCAGAAACATTAATTAACCTTCCTTCAACTGCAATACAAAGCAAAACATCTAGTGATCATTTTGAAAATATTCAGCTGCCGATTCCAACGGAAATTCCCGCAAACCAAGAAGAAAATAGTTTAAATACAAATGACGAAGTTACGTTTGATGAACAAATTTCTGACCCTAAAACAGAAATTTCATCTGATAATGTTAACTCGGTAACAGAAACACTTCTTATTTCAAACAATGAAAACATTAAATTTCGTTATGAAACTGAACAGGAGAAAAGTGAAAACTTGAATGCTGCTCAGTCATTGGTGCAAATGTCTGAATCCGTCGATCATAAAATTAATATAATAGAACCTAGTGTCATCAGTAGTAAGAAAAAGTCTGAACCAGCCGTATTTGCGGTTAAACAAAATAATGGTATAGACAGGACAGTGGAACAAAAGGTGGCTTTGTTATCAAGTGAAAATAAAAGTGACATTACTAACTCTAAAAGTGTTAAGTTCGAGACTTCTTCATCTAAATTATTAAAGATTCTTGAAGAGCCATGTGTACCGAAGCCGGCTCTTAATTCAACGCCAAGTCAACTTATGATTCCACGAAAAGAGAAGATTTTAAATTTCGATGTGGCTAAGTCATCCTTAAAAGGCAAACCCCAATCTCCAAAACAAAAAATAATTATACGACGTACAACGCCCAGTAAGAATATTATAAATAATGTGAATGATATAACATCTAGCTCAGAAATTATACTTTCACGTAGTAATAATCCTAAGCAAGATGGCTCGTCTGTACAAACATATACGATTCAAACTTCACCGGATGCTCCTTCCGACACTAATACTATAATTATTCAACAAAAAATTAGAAAAATTACAAAACCCCCAACTAAATTACAAAAAATCAAACCACACAATTCATTAGTGGCACCCCTCAATGAACCCAAAACTCCCAAGGCGACAGCTGTAGATGATGCTATATTTGACATTAATTCTATGCCGATTGTCCTATCGGAGGATCTCTTAACACCAGAAAATATTGAAAAAATGCCCGTCGTAATGTCAGATGGAAATATTATAAGTCATGCATCTATTAATCCCCCTAAACTACTAAAAACGAAACAGCCACCAGTTGAATGTGAAAAGATAGCTATTAGCGCTACACCAAATAAACCAGAAGGTAAAACATTGTTGGTGAATCCAGTAACTGAAGTGAGCAATGTTACTACACCCAACATTTTATCCAAATCATCAAAGCTACGCGGGGCTAAAACTATGTTACTTATAGATAAAACTACTGGCAAACAAAAAATTATTATGACTAAAGCTGAACCGCCAGTAAAAGAAGTAAAACAAACAACGACAGTAATGCAATCTGTTTCCTCAGCTGGAAAAACGGAGAAGTTTATTATATTACCTACGCCTAGTTCTCCTAGACCGAATCGGGCCCAAAAAATTGTAATTGACCCGCAGACAGGAAAAGCTCATGTCCTAGTAGCAAAAAGCTCAGAGTCCCAATCAAATCCCCCAGAAAATAAACCAGTTTCTGCAAAACTTATTGCGCCGCACAGTGATACCAGCGCTCCTGGGAACACTGTTATGATCATAACAAATGCTCAGGGAGCGCAGTCCAGAATATTGCTTACACCTGAACATGAGAAGATTCTATTTCCTAATAAACAACAAGCAAATATTTCTCAATTAAAAACTATAGCACAAAGAATTACAACAAATACACAGAAAACTATTGTAAATACTGGTACAACGATTAAATCACAAACGGCAACTCCTGTTAAAACACAAACAAGAATAATTCAAAAACAAAAGAATGCAATAATCACTTCTAAAGGTCAGTTGATTGTAGGGGGCCGTGTCGCTACTACGTCACAGAATATTGCTCCCATGCCAGAAACTCGACCCGCGCCTAAGAGAATAATGGCAACCGAACCGAAGAAACTAGTTCAAGCTATACAGAAAACTACAACTGAGCCATTAATATTTTTACAGCAAAAATCAGGCGCTATGATGCAATTAACCGCAGCTCAATTCGAACATATGCAAAAGACTGGTCAAATCGTACAGAGATCTACGGTGCCCGTTCAGGAGAATAAAATTCTTGTTCAAAAACAAATCACTATACCAGCTAACGAGCCTCCGATCACAACTGTACAGAAGACAAGGGTTCGCAAAACAGTCTTAGACTCTCCTACTCCCGTCAAAAAAATGAAACAAGAGATTGCAATAGCTCCTGCTCCAGTTCGATCTCCTAACTTCCCGGTGCCAGCATTAACACCAATATCTAACACAGTAACTTCTATTGTTCCACCAGTCTCAAACACGGTGTCTGTCGCGACAAGCGCTTCATATCCTGAATATGACAATTTCGAAGAATTATTGCCATCGACGGCAATAGCGCGACAACCAGAATCTTCTGTAGTTCAAGCGGAACAAACTGCCGCGCCACCGCAGGCGGCGCTTTCGGACGGTCAGCTGTTGGCAGTGCCAGGAGAGCCATTTGGAGGACCGCCGGGTTCATTTTACCTTTGCGTGGAAGACAACGGAACTCTTACTCCAATAGATCATAGACCCTTAATATTGGAAAATAATCAATTGGTTCCGATGGCAGTAGAACCCTTACCTGTTTTAGCACAGCAACCAGAGCGCAGAGACATATTAGAAGCTGCGTTAGCTAACAGTGATGTATTTCACGCGGACACGCCGAGAGATGAAGCACCTGATTTTAGAGACTTAAACGCAAATGTCTCGGTACACTGTCGAGTATCTGAAACTAGTTCCACCCTTAATCAGCCTATAATGACTCCAGTAGAAATGCCTACAAACGTAGATAGCGAGCCTCCTGTACCGTCAAACTTAGAAGATGGTCTTGCAGTAATTGGTGTCACTCCTCACACAGTTCCCACATCTTTAGAGTTGCCAATCACAGTGACAGATCCTAGAATAGCGCCGAAAACGACTGATCCTTTAAGTGGTGCTAATTATGGAACGACATTACTACCTTCACCTAACACTGAAATGTCGTTTGTAACGGCTGGAGAAACGGACGTGTCGATGGTGGGTCCCATATCTATGCCTTTACTGACTGACGATGATTCCGTGGGGAAATCTATGCCCATATTGACCGATGAGGTTACAGAAAGGACTGTGTCCTCTGTAGAATCGACAATAGGGTCTCCTTCGTCCATTGATGTTCGTGAGTCTGAGACGGAGGATGGGAGTCAGTGGACGCGGCGCCTTCTCACACCGGGCTCGGATATTTCCGAAGCTTCTGCCGAAATACCTTTACAACCTGCGATTCAGCTTTCTGTCAACGATATGTCTCACCATAGCTAAATGCGAATGTTTTATAAAATTTATACAAATTGTAAAACTTTTTTTACGTACGACGGATTCGATTTAAATTCGCTATTAATTTGGCATTGATTCAAAAACACATTATTATATTTATTATAAAATGTTGAACACGTGCAATTACATGATCTTTTCCTGTTATCTGTCTGATTTCTCTTTTTATTAACTTGTTATATTACTAAGCATTATTCGTGCATAGCTACCAGGGTAGCTCGTAAGTTTTGTTGTGTCTATGGTGCCGCTGATTTGTGAAATGGGCTTGTGTTTGAAACGCACGCCGACATTGATTATTGTAAATATATCTGTAGGTTTAAAACAATTGGGAGTTTCGTGCCGTCAGGAGCTGACATTTTGGAATGATTCTATGTTTATTGCAATAAGGCATAAAACGTTACATTAAGAATTTACAACTGTAAATTTATGATATTGTTGGATAGTATGTGTAATATATATAAATTAGGTACATAGTATTTTTATAACGTGTAGCGTGGTTGGACTGTGTGCAACTTGGGTTTGTACATGGACAGTTGTACTATTATGTGAAACATAGAGTCGGAAGGGGGGGGGGGGTCGCGAGACACTCGCGTCAAGATAATATGAAAGACGCCGATATATCGGCACTGTAACTGATTGGAATATTAATATCATAGTTAAGGTATTAATGTTAAGTACAATATTGTTGAAGTAATTTTTAAAACTGTCGCGAATACACTTGTACGGTTTATGTGAGTGATCTATGTCGAAATCTAGATGGACTATAAATATCGAGTCTAGTATATAATAATACTTCTGTGTAGTTTTAATAAATAAAATTTTAATCAATCGATGTTTTGTATTAATCACAATACACATACATATTACACAAATGCAAATAAAACGATATCATAAGTTATTAATGATTTACTTTTCCATTCCGTGTATAATACATATCTAACATAATAATATATAAAACTAAGGAACTGAAATGATTTAGGAAAAAACATTTATTGCATACGCATACGCATACTCACGCCTTTTGTCCCCGAAAGGGTAGGCAGAGGCGCAACTAATGCACCCACTTTTCGCCATTTTTATTCCGTCCCATGATGTGATTGGGGCGAGCCTATCGCCATATCGGGCACAAATTCCAGACTCCGGGCTGATACTGAATAGAAAAACCCAATATCACTTTGCCCGACCCGGGGATCGAACCCGAGACCTCAGCATTGCAGTCGTACCGTAATACAACTACGCCACCGAGGCAGTCGAGGCACATTTATTGCATTGTAAGATAAAAAGGTGTTGAACAAGTTTGGAAATGCGTTATTTACAATGCAAATGATTTATATTTACTTTCCTATCATATCACAACTCAGATGGATTATTACACGCTACATATAAACTACAAACTACGTAACAATGGTATTTTATAAATTCGAAATATGAAAATATTTTTAATATACAACAAAATTATCGCTGACTGATACTTATTCTATAATACTCGTATAACATAATTCGCACCTTTAGAACGAAACGACACAATTCGAAAATCGAAAATTGTGTTATCTTCATTAAATGACTTAAAACGAAGTTCTCAATACAACAATATTTCAAACACAGCCATATTCAAGCGGGAAAAGGACCAAACTTATATCGGGCCTTTTTAAAGATATTTTTATAAGAAAGGGATCAGTTTTAAGTCATTCTATGACGTTAACTCATTTTTCGATGTTTTGAGTTGTGTCGTTTTCGTTCTAAAGGTGCGATATTTTATTATCAATGCGAAACTTTGTTTCGGTTATTTTCGAAACTACGTACAACATTAGAAAATGGGAAACATTTTATAAATAAAAAAATAATATTGTACTAATGAACTAATTACATCAATGTTCGATGACAATGCTTATTTGGATATCACATGGGCCGCGAAGAGGTCGCGGTGTATGGAGGTATGTTATTGTAGGGCCTGCCGCGTGGTGTTGGGCAGGAAGAGACACATGAGGCCGCCGCCGGCGAGTAGCACGGCCACGATGAAGGTGGGCGCGGGGCAGTACGTGTCCAGCAGCGCCGCGATCACCACGTTGCCGATGATGCCGCCCAGCCGCGCCGCCACCATAGACACTGCCACGCCGGTAGCTCTGAAACAACACGATATAATAAATACACACTATCCCGCCACTGCAACTCCTGTAAGCCAGGACAGTGCCAAGCATTTTAATGAATATTTCGCACCTTTAGGACGAAAACGACGTAATAAAAAAAATCAATAATTGGGTTATCGTCATAAAATGACTTAAAACTGGTCCCTTTTTTATGAAAATATAATAAAAAAGGAACCGATATAATAGTTTTGTCCTTTTCTCGCTTGAATATGGCGGTGTTTGAACTATTGTTTTATTGAAACATTCGTTTTAAATGAGTTATCGTCATAACTCAATTTTAGATTTTTGTGAATTGTGTCGTTTTTATCCTAAAGGTGCGATTTATAGGTCTTGCTACCAAAGTTGCAAAATAATTTAGCTAGCGATATATTGTCTTGATATTTTTCTGTGAGGAAACAAAAAATAAATCATAATATTTCTTACTTACCATCAGGTGCAGTAGAGCCATTTTGCCGTACACGTATAAAAAAATATAAACCTACCGTAAGTTAGTAGGGAAGACTTCGGTGACGAGGCAGTCCAAAGAGGCGTTACCGCAGGATATTACAGAGCTGAATATAGCGCTGACGATCAGGTTGTTGGTCTTGTTGTAAACGAAGTACATCGCAGCCGAGCATAGACCGGCCGAGAATGTCGCGAACACTGTAATTAAATATTATTTAGAGCCACAAATAATAAGATAAGTACACGAAGTAGTTATAATAACTAGAACTAGTATAGCCCATGTGAAGCATTTTTTAGAAATGAACAAAGATAAGTATATAAAACTGCGCCGCGAGGACCTTAGGTTAGATACAAATGGAACGGCTATATGGTAATTTTTTTTCGTAAATAAAATTTTATTTCCGTAACTTGGAGTACCTACATAGTATATAGGTGGTATACTTCTCGTGGTGAAATCTATCGTGAACAAGTCAAATACAAAGAACTTTGAAGCAATAAAAAATATAAAATTGCCAAATTAGGGTGTCGGACATAGGACTTTCAGCTCTTAATTAAATCTATACATACTCAAGTAGACAATAACGTGACATCCTACCTAACTATACAATCATGTAACATAACTTTTTAAAAACGGTAATTACCAAGGAAGAATTTCCTTCCCAGCCTGTCCATGCCGAGAACGGCAAAGATATTCGATGGTATAGCAGCGGCGACGGTAATGAGCGATTCCATGAATACATCGGAGTGTATGTGCGCATCACATTGCGCTTCAGCAGAGTGGGTGCCTTGTTGAGTAACATACGCTGTTACTTGACAGATATCAGCCTCAGCGTTGTCGTGGGTACGCGACCACTCATCGAAACGGTTAAACATCTCCGGGAACCACATCATCAGCCCATAGTACCTGGGGGAATTAATTGTACCTAGTTATTAGCAAGTCAAAGCTCGGCTCTACATAAATTAAAAACTTCTTAGGAACTATAATATAAACTGCATCGAAGTAATAAATACTTATGATGATAATGCAAAAAGATGCAGCTAGTCCATCCATGGAAGGCAAACTTTTCGTTCGTTAAAGTCAATACAAAGGTTTTTCTACTCGGTATCAGCCCGGAGTCTGGATTTTTTTTTATACTGATAGGCTTGCCCACTATTACAATAATCAAATCAAAGATCACAGCATGGGATAGAATACGCAACGCGAAAAGTGGGTGCACTAGTTGCCCCTCTGTCTACCCCTTCGGAGATAAAAGGCGTTGAGTGTGTGTGTGTGTTAAAGTCAATACTCACCCGATATGGAATGTAAAGTTGATTGTAATAGAGATCATTGTAAATTTAAGTATAGGCGGAACGAACAACTGCTTGCTGTGTTCTATTATATCACTAAACATCTGTTTTACTTTTGACTTTTTCTCTTTTGTTTCAATATGCTTCTCTGGCTTTGTATGATGGAGTTCGTCTATCAACAGCTGTTTCACTGGATATTCCTCTTTACTGCGCCCGGTGTTCATCATGTAGATACCACGGAACACCTCGAGCGCGTCTTCATGGCGGCCACTTGATATTAAAAATTTGGGCGATTCTGGTAGTAAAAACAGCAATGCGGCCACCACGAACGATGGTAATGACATAACGAGAAGGAAAATGCGCCATGAGTTGTAGACGAAGCCACCGGTAGTTCCGCCGATTCCTACAAAAAGAAAAAAATATCGATAAAATATAACGAATGGAGGGTAGGTATTTAGTGAAACAACAGCTGTCTTTATTATTACAGACAAGTTTACACTTTTATTTTTAGTCAGCCTGAAAAGTGCACCACGCAAGAGGAGATTTTTTTACGCTAGTTTTCTATAAACACTACACTTCTAGGTACCCAATTCACCGTTTACTGAATATGTGCAACAATGCAATATTTTTAGGTATATTATGTGTTTATGTACCTACTTACCATCAGCAATTCGGTGACTAACTGGAACATTTACTCTATATATAAAAAACGGTAGAGAGTATTGAGAACTTAAGATCATAAAGAAGGCTTATAAAGATGGAGGGACAATTTGCCTCTAAGCATCAGTACTTATGCCAAATGGACTTACCACTGGGAATGATCACCCACGCTAGTCCGGCAACGAATAGATTTCCTAGCGTCCAGAAAGCAGCCATGAAACTCAACATAGCACCGCGCTTCTTCTTCGGCTGGAACTCCGCGAAGTATGACCAGATCACGGGACCTGATCCTCCTAACCTGTTATTCAATAATAAAATTATAAGTATTAAGTATGTTGCTAGATAAAGTGTTGGTTGGTAAGGTATTTGGGACAGAAAATATGAATGGTAAATCCTCTCATTTCTATGTACTTACCTCCATTTTACTTTTGTTTTTGATCATCATAATAAACATACTAGTCTAAAGTACGGTATATCACTAGACTCTACTTTAGAGACACGAAAATGGGGAAAAAATTGTCTACTTACGCAGCACCATTGATGAAGCGAAACACCATGAAGAGTTCATAGTTCTGGCTAAAGGACGAGGCGACGATGGCGAGCGCGTTCACAATGGATATGGCTATCAGGACCTTCTTCCGCCCCACGGAGTCCGCCACAGAGCCCCACGCGTAGGCTCCCATCATCATGCCGATGAAGATTATACTGTTCAGCCATCCCTGAAGTCATAACAATTTAATAAAAAATCATAAACACAGGTAGATACTGTTCGGTCTCTCAAAGATGGCCGGTTTGAACTTAATCACTAATAGAGACATTCTTACCGATAAACGATGTGGAGTGCGGATGTCGTAAGTAAATTCAATCGCATTTCCGATTTTTGTTTAAGGTTTTTCTATTAATAACCGGAAAACCAATGGCTACGTATAATTTCCATATTTATATATGTAGTGTAGCAGCAAGGTTTCTCGCTAGTCAGTAATTACCAAATAAGTGTCAATGAGTTGTCTGTTTATCGTCTAATAACTAAGTGTACTTACCTAATACAGTTCCAAAACCCCGGTTTCCTGATATTTGTATTTAAATTAATTTGCACAGTCTAAATGTGATATTGCATGACATCATCAGTTTATGTTATGAATAAGATGAAAATTTGGACTTGCCTATACCTACGGAAACATACGTACTTAATTTCTTATATTGTGTCGTAGGATCGCCTGTTTGCCAGGTGTGAATTTGTCGCACTTTGTATTCGTAGTTTTGGGTAACCAGATACGTGTAGGTATGCAAGTATCTCATATTTACCGTGTTCGTATAAATACCGAACTTGTTTATTTTTGGATAAATCTATGGTTGAAAACTAGTTAAAGCAAATCCGTCTAAACTTAGGTGATGTAATTTCCACGCTCTCTATATATAATAACTATGAAAAAATAGCAGCCTTGTTTGTTTACGTTACGTAAACATTATTTAATGCTTTTTGAACATCATTCCCAGATTAACGTTCACCGATGACTCAGTGTTTGGAGTCATACACTTGATAAATTTTCCACAAATAAAGATGATTGATGGCTAAATGGGATCGCGGTTCCAAAAAATGAAAGATAACATTTCCGCGTCTGCATAACACGACGTATGCAATATTATCATATGCGTTGACATACGCCGTAGGTTCACACAGACATATAGCATTACGCCTTTTTCTTATTTCAGGGATAGGCATCAGAGTAACTTTACCCGACGCAGCAATCGAACCCGTGATGGCAGCACAGCTTCCGCGCCACAATAGGTACCTACTACTACACCACTGAGGTAGATAATAAAAATAAATAGTAAATACTCACTTTGGTCTGAGTAGTAAGATCTAGGTCGCACTGCGCCGAAGGTAGGATGAACGACATGGAGATGACGTCCATCTCCTCGGAGGTACTGACGAGGCCGCATACTGCCAGCAGCAAGTAGTGGAAGCGTCCATATCCTGGGTATAACAGGTATAATTATGTACTTAGTAAACGTGGTATAAACATAATATCTATCATTGTTACTTAAAGATGTAAGTAATACGATGTAGTTTGAAATATATTTTTCGGTGAAGTTTAGATTATAGGCTAATTCTAGGTCCCGGCGTTTAAACAAATTTGGTTCTGAATCATTCGCAGGAAAAAGAGAATGTAAGTTTTTCGATTCTTAAAATACACTCTTCTTCTTTTGCAAGATATTGCGATGAGAAGAATATAGAACGGAAATAATATTAGCAAGAAGTTAGCATACTTAATGCGTCTCTGCTGTAATTTAATTACCTAATTACATACTACCCCAAAAAGCCAGTATGTACAAGTCATTAATTATTAAATCAAACGGCCTTTAATTATGACAATTTCATAATTCTTTGATTCATTAACTTATCAAGATAAGTATAAAATGAAACTCTCAAATAAAATATAACTAATTGCATTTATTTTTTTATTTACTAAATGATATTTTAATGACCCCCTTACTTGGAGCTGTATGCGCTCAAAAAGCGCGGCAAGGGTTTGACGTTATTCGATTCCATGTACTTTTAATACGAGCTTCTTTAAAACTGAATGACAAACAACATAAAATGGTAATGAGAACCGGAAGAAGTGTAAACAGAAATTACAAGTATTTCTTAACAACGATCGTACGAGGCTTTTTTCCTAGAAAAGGTTTTGTTTACGTCGTGCATTAACCTTCTTTCTTCATGCAAAGAAACACGACTCCATTCATAAAGGTCCTCGGTTCGTATTACTGTTTACTTACAAATACCAAGTTTTATTACATTCGTATTACGTAACCGTCATCAAAATATTGTTGTTACATATTGAGGTATTATTTTATAGGTCAATAGTTTATTAGAAAATCATCGTTATGTTTAGGAACGGCATTTTACCATAGTGGCCCACGTAAGTGTGTAGCGTTCCGGGATCAGCCTGTGTATATCCGGTTTTAAACAGGCCGGCATAATTGTGACGACTGTCGCGGAACAATCATCTCTCGTCAGTTGACACTATCTTGAGCCCAACCCCGACCATAAGGTGCAGTGGGGTCACTATGTCGAGCCAATATATATATATATACATATCTTGTATATATTATATATGATATATTATATAGTATATATTATATATTATATATGAAAATTTCGTGTCACAGTGTTTGTTACCATACTCTAAATGTGTACAATTCATAATAAAAAATAAATTATGTATAATTAACGCATACAAAACGTGTCATAATTTTGATCATATTGTAGGTTAGTATTTCCTAATCGGCGGAAAATTGTCATCAACATCATCAATGTCAACAATAAAATAAATTCGGTTGTAGAGATTTCTATCTCCGTTCCGTTTACCGTTCATATTTTTTTATATTGATTTCGTCAAATTGTTTGTTAGCATTGTAACATGAATATTTAATCTACTCTAATATATCTATACTAATATATAAAGCTGAAGAGTTTGTTTGTTTGAACGCGCTAATCTCAGAAACTACTGGACCGATTTTGAAAATTCTTTCACTAGTAGGAAGCTACATTACTCCTGAGTGCTATAGGCTACTTTTTATCCCGGAAAAACTTTTCCACGCGGGCGGAGCCGCGCGCAATGCTAGTTTTAGATAATTCTGCACGCATTTACCACCCACCCTTGCCCCACCCCCCCCTACGCCTATGATCTTCCTATGTAGAGCAGGTCTTAGTCCAGCAATGGGACAGAGCTTATTTCTCATAATAATCAGAACTCAGAATTTAGGAAGAATTTGGGAAATTTAGGAGCATAGAATAGAATGTGACTTTTGAATTTTATCGGCTTATACATTACTCAGAAGTCAAAACTCACCGGTTAATTCGATAGCCCTTTCGAAGTCAGCTTTTTCCGAGTTGGAACCTTTCTCCGGATCGGGTTTGCCCGATTTCTTCAGCGAAGGTACGACGCCTGGGAACAAAGTCATTATAAATACATACGATCTGCTTCCTGTAGTGTTTAAGGATTGTGTTATAAATAAAACCACGTGTGTATACAACTGGTTCTGACTAAGGAAGGAAACATCTATATATGGTAGGCAATGTGAAATATGAAGTTCCTCTATCTGGCATATGTCAATGGCATTTGTGTTATGAGGGCAAGATTATGATTAACATAATAACAATTATGACAATCGTAAGCGGAACATTAATGTTTAAATTGTACTTAAAGAAGGAAAAGTTAAAGTTGAAAATCAAGAAACCAGTTAATGAGTTGTAACCAGGCTAGTTAATGTTCACATTACATAATCTTCACACCAATGTGATATCTAATTACAACTGTGTTACAAATCTGAAATGCATAGGAAAATACCTTCCGATGTCTTTGCTTCAAATCCTATTTTAAAATAAAGTTGGATCCAGAGCATTTAAGAGCACTCTTGAAAACTGAGTAACGGTTCACACACTCACACACACACACACGCCCTTTATCCCGAAGGGGTAGGCAGACGCGCAACTAGTGCACCCACTTTTCGCCGTGCGTATTCCTTCCCATGATAGGTGGCGAGCCTATCGCCATATTGGTCACAAATTCCAGACTTCGGGCTGATACTGAAAAGAAAAGCCAATATCACTTTGCCCGACCCGGGATCGAACCCGAGACCTCAGCTTTGCAGTCGTACCGTAATACAACTACGCCACCGAGGCAGTGACGGTTGTTATTTTCATGAAACATATCGTTCAACTAATGCATGTTATGGAAACTAAAAAGCACTATGGATCGATGCCAAAGTACGTACGATTTATAACTGAGTAAAAATTTATCGATATTATCTAAAACATAAAATGTTTGTCAGTACACAGAACTTTTTGAAGTGAAAATATTTAAATTTTAAACAATGACGGTATATGTGTTATAATATTAATATATGTCGGTAATTAACCTTGCATGTGAAAGTAACACGCGATCATTAGGGAAGTGTAAATAAAATTCTCCATACAAAATTGGCGATAAAGAGACAAGTATTTTAACTTATGTTATGCATTCATTACAACAAAGCATGTGTCGTCTGGCGGTTCAAATATTGGTAACGAATAAATTATTACTTATTATTGAAATTTTATTATACGCAGACTTTTATATTTATTTAGCAATGGTAAACTTTGGAAAGGAAAAAACAGGCATTGTAAACAATATAACTGAATAACAAGACACGTCATCACTTAGCTACAGTTCATGGCACTATTGGCAACGAAATTATGACGATCCTTACGACATTGTGCGCGAGGGTTTAGTAACGTCTTGGTGCTTGAATCTAGGACCGGCCCGTCCATAGTGCGAACGGAGCGACTGCTCCAGGCGCCAAGAGTCAAGGGGCGCCACAGGCAGAGAAATGCATTTAAAAAAACACATGGGACGTTAAAGAAAATTGTTTCGTACGGAGGGTACCATAGGCTCTAGGGGGCGCCACAGGCACACACTTGGGAGTTGGGAATTAAAAAAGGTCGCCAGAATAAAGAGGCGCCAAAATATATTTAACTGGTGGTAGGTCTCTCATATGTAAGAGTCCGTCTGGGTGGGTATTACCGCAATGTCTATTTCTACCGCCAAGCAGCAGTGTGCATGCACTGTTGTGTTCCGGTTTGAAGGACATTGTAGCCAGTATAACTACTGGACATAATGAGACTTAACAGCTTATGTCTCAGGATGACGAGCGCAGTGGAATGCCACACAGTATTTTGTAACTCAAGGTGCTGGATGGTGTTGCTACTGTTTATGGGTGGTCGTATCGCTTACCATCAGGCGAACGACAGGCTCGTCTCGTCATTCGATGCAATAAAAACAAAAATATATAATTATATATATATATTTCGCTCAGGGTGCTCGAATAGCTAAGGCTGGCCCTGCCTAAATCATTCATTTGAAACAAATATGAAATCCAATGCAATCAGACCTGTATTATATACTGCCTACTGCTGATCACGGGCCTCCTCTACTACTGAGAAGGGTTAGGCCTTAGTCCACCACGCCGGCCTAGTGCGGGTTGACAGTTGACATAAATATAGTATATAGTAGCATTTAAAATTAAGATGCTTATTCCTAACAATTATTCAGTTTACCAGAATCCTATTAAAAATTACAAAATAAATATCTCTTACCAAGCTCGGCGGTTTTGGAACCTGGGCCGTTTAATTGGAGGTCCCTTTTTACATCACAATCTATAACAAAATAGTATAGTTTAATATTTTATAGAAGTACATAGATTATCTTCAACGGAAATCATTATAGCCGGTTTATATTCATATTCCGTAAAGGAGCGTGAGTAAACAGCCATTAGAATTACTATAAAAAAATATAACTGACGAATACAAAAACAGAATACATGCACCACTTTAATAATTTAATACATATTTAATTAAATAAATAAATAAAAATACCCGTTAAGGAAAAAATCGTTTTCAAGGAGGCTTTGTTGAATGTTGTTAAACCCATATTTTTAAAACTAATGTCGTGGACAGCTCTACAGTTATTTTCCAGGGAAGGCCTGCACTCATGGCCGAAAATAATAATTTGGTAGGTACTGCGAAAGATTTGAGGGACAAATTATCGAAAACAATGATTTCCGCTGGTGAACTCCGAGGTGTGTCTATAATATTTATGTTTATAGAGTTAGTTGGATAATACAGTCCAGGGGCTGTAGCCAAGTTGCCTTTCTACAATCGTTAACGCTAATACAAAACAAAAAAATATACCATACCATACCAGCCCTTTATTATATACTGCCCACTGCTGAGCACGGGGCTCCTATACAACTGAGAGGGTTTAGGCCTTAGTCCACCACGATGGCCTATTGCGGGTTAGCAGACTTCACATATCTTCGAAATTCAGAGAACTTCTCAGGTACGCAGGTTTCCTCACGATGTTTTCCTTCACCGTTAAAGCGAGCGATAATTCACAAAGAATACACACATAACTTTTTTTTAGAAAAGTCAGAGGTGTGTGCCCTTGCGTTTTGAACCTGCGGACAATCGGCAGTCCGTTTCGTTCCATTGCCAACCAGGCTATCGCCGCTTCAAAAAAATATGGTGCTGGCATATCCTATTGATAAGATTAACGCTAGCATATGTCACATTGTAGAAAGGCATCGTGGTTACGGCCCCTAGTCTTCACCCATCCATGATATTTAAAACCGTATTCAATCAAACTGCGCAATATCAACATGCGCTTCCCGAATGATCGGTGTACTCAAACATTTATTTAAGTTTGGATGATGCAACTTTTTGGAATAGATTTATATCATGTAGGCATTATATACATTCGATTTACTGTTTTGACGTTGTTTATAGCTATATAAGTTTGTCTGACTTTCATGATTTGCGTAAGTAACAAAGAATGAAAGATTAAAGGAACAATAAAAATCAATCATCAATAAAAATATATTTACGCGTATATCAAACCGTGAAAAAAACACACGTACCACGCACTAATATTACGGGCTAATATAATTATTTACTGGTGTAGTTGTAGAGTAGGTATTATCACCGATATTGTATTATAGAAAATAAAAAGTAATTACCTATCTACATAATCTATAGTCAGTACAAGAAATGTATCTAATATCCCAAGAGTACAATAACATACTCTAGCAAATGTTGATTAAATTCAGACAAAAACTTTGCTTTGGTATATTTTAAACGCAACAGCGTCAATGTCCGTAATATGCTATAAAAATATATTCTATAAATTATATTGTTGGATAAGCCAAACTATAAAAACCTTTATACTTACTGTGAGGTTTCTTGGGCCCGGGGTCAGTTTCTACCATCCTATGCGGGCGGGCGGCGGTATATGGCGGCGGTCTCGCGGACTAGCACTCACTTAGTGGTCGGTGGTTCGCTTCCGACAGCGGTCTGCTCGTCTGCAACATACAATCCGTTATTACATTAATATTATACGCAATTATTTGTTTTACCCATACATACATTGAGACTTTTATTTGCACAAATTGAATGAGCGACATGCATGTTAGTATTAAATGCGTATAACTTATGACAATAATTCATGAGTTTTATGAACTTACAATAGGTTTTGAAAAATCGTTTTGGATTCCAGCGTAGAATAAAGGTTCTAATGATGGTCACCATCAGTAGGTACTATGAAAGGACTCTACTTTGCTATGGAAAGACGTTTGGAGTTCTTGTGTAACAAGACAATACAAAAATAATTTCCTAATCTATGCCTTAAATCACTAAACTATAATATACTATGATTCATTGAAACGTTTTCGCGATTGTGGACAAGTGCGAATAAAGACTAGATTCCCATAATAACAAATGAATATCATATTCATAAAATTTTAACAATGCATTCACCATTGTTAAAATTTTCCATTACAATTTCCTTTTTACTCAATACATTAGTAAAGGTTATGCTCGCGGCTCGGCCCGCGTGAAAATGTTTTTCCAGGATAAAAATATTTTCCCGGGATAAAAAGTAGCCTATAGCACTCAAGAGTAATGTCCTATTAGCAGAAAGCAGAAAGCATTTTCAAAATCGGTTCAGTAGTTCCTGAGATTAGCGCGTTCAACCAAACAAACAAACTCTTCAGCTTTATAATATTAGTATAGGTATGAAGAATAATCTTATGGAGTCGAATTTAATTTTAGGATGCATCGTTTAAGAAATTCACTTGTTATTTGTTGTTTAAAGATAGGTAGGGCCAAAAAAATGTTTAACTATACATTTAAGTAGGTACGGTATGTAACTAGTAACTCCCTTTAAGATTATTATCCATATTGTAAAAACACTGCAAACAGCGACTATATAGACCCCTGCAAAGCACGTATCATCAATTATTTTTCAAAAAAAGGTATCATGCAGTTTGCTGTTGGTGTTGCAGTTGGTTTGGGTTTTAAATTATTTATCATAATTTTTCCCCTTCGCTTGACGCTAGTATATTGTTAAAAAGCGTAGTAGAGTCACTGCGTATAAACTCTCCAATAGCTAAAGTTGTTTGAATCAAAAAAACAAGTTCAATAAGCCATGTGGACGTAGGGAAATATCTATGTGCGCAGATCAGTTGGCACCCCAATGCAAACATCACGTGTACGAAAAAATCAAACATATCCCGCCTCTGTAAAACGCTTCTAAATTCAGAACATCAATCGCGTTTTTATAACCTTAACATTGAAATTATTACGAGGAACGTTGCTCGTAAAAATAAATGAAGTTTTCGCATATGTTCCTGGCTAACTCTCCACCAGACACACCTTAAAGTAATAAATTTGTAAGCAAATACAAGAATATAAAATTTGTATTTACTTTTACATTTGCGAAAACAGCTAAAACTGACTTGTTTTAATATGCCTTCAAGAATTTATCTTCTCAAAGGTATTGAAGTTGAAGAGAGGACGTCTGTGACAATTAAGTGTGGATATCCTACTATAATAATATTATAAACGCGAAAGTTTGTAAGTATGGATGTATGGATGTCTGGATGTTTGGATGTATAGATGTTTGTTACTCTTTCAAGCAAAAACTACTGAACGGATTTCGATGAAATTTGGTACACGGGTAGATTATGTCCTGGATTAACACATATGCTATTTTTTATCTCGGGAAAATATAAAGCGGGACTTTTATCCCGGGAAAACTCATTCATGCGGGCGGAGCCGCGGGCAAAAGCTCGTTACATATAATAGTAAGTATCACATATAAGTAATTTATAATAGCGTTTGTTAACATGTACATATTATTATTTACATAAAAATTTCGTAACACTTCTGTTTATTTTTTTATTATAATATATGACTCTATAATCCATTTTACGTTATAATGTATTATTACTTTTGTAAATTTTTACTACGTATGAAGAAGCTTGTCATTTTACCGAATTTTTTTATGTTTTTTAAATTCTCAAAAGTATATCCTTAGTTTAAGTTTAAAATAAGTACTGCGTGTTCGTGGTGCGTGACGCCCGCTACAGACAGCTCACTTTAATTTTTAATGGATCGTTAAAATAGTAATAACAATATTTAGAAGTGAATTTAGCATAACTACGTGCAAAAACATATCGTATTCAAGCATGTACTTATTACTGAAGACGTATATAAAATGGTTTTATTTTTGCCGGAGACTGTCTATCTCAAATCCCAGTCGCAAAACTTTCGCCGCCAGCGATTGTTCATTGAAGGTTAATTATTAAACCTTGAAACTATCCTTGAGGAAAATATGTCGTCATACAACTGGATTATAAACTTCGTACCTTGTTTGAAAATAAAAAGAGTTTTCATTGATGTCTGTAAAACCAGTTCTGTTTTATTAAATGGTACTTGATAACAAGTATTTAAAATTACGGTCGCTTTAGTAACCCAATTGAATAATAAAAATGCCATTTCCGAAGTTTTTACAAGCGATACTAAATGCACATCCTTTTTAAAGTGTGCGATTGTGTACAACCTAAATATTATACGAAATATATTATACATATCTACTTATATAGTTTCACAACTTTATATCAGAAGTGGTAGATAGAGTCGCAATTGATGCACCTAATTTTCACCAATCTAATTCTTTATCATTATGTCGTAGGAGGCAAACCTAAGTTGGCATAGAATTATTTTTGCAAGCCCGTGAACTTCGACACGTTTTTACGAGTTGATTAACTGACACAAATTTCGCTTGCTTGACCTGGGAATAGAGCTGAAAATTCTCTCGGTTCGCAGGTCTTGCAATGAAGTATATGAAGCAGTTTTCATTTTTAATATTATGTAGAGCTCAAGGAATATCACAAAGTATACATTCATTAGTTTTGAATTTATTTTATTGCCACGTTATAAGGCACTAACTGATACGTAGATCACTTGTATGCGAGGTCTAGAAAGGTGGCACCATTTTGTCTAATTCAGCCACCAAACAGCAGTCAGCGCACTGTTTAACTATCTATATAAGATATTAATATCAGTGTAATATACATAATACTGTTACTAGCCTGGTATCTTTTTTGCTAGGATGAGCGGTGTTGTTATTTGTGGTTCACTTTTGAGACTGTATAAGCTTTCTATCACGCCAATGACTTGATCATTTCGTTACATTTTGATGGTGTATAAAATAACTTAAATATTTTATGTGCCACCAGTTATTTTTTTATCTGGGTCCCTTAAGTATACCTACTTGAAGAAGAATTTAAATGAGTTGCTTGAACTGATACTTTGGTGGAGTATTTTTTAAAGATCGGTTACAAATATAGGTTTCTACCAAAATATATTTAAAATATAAACCCTCCCTGTTGTAGAAAAGCCTCGTGCCCAACAATTGGAGACTATATTATTTAGGGTGTATATTTATGTATTTCACAAATTCTAAAAGCCTTTTTTGTAAAATCTGTGGTCTAAAAAAAAAGTACGTGTTGTGTTGTTCACGTGTTGGTTCATGCTTATAAATAACTAGCATTTGCGCGCGGCTCCGCCCGCGTGGAAAGGTTTTTCCGGGATAAAAAAAGTAGCCTATAGCACTCAAGAGTAATGTAGCTTCCTATTAGTGAAAGAATTTTCAAAATCGGTCCAGTAGTTCCAGAGATTAGCGCGTTCAAACAAACAAACTCTTTAGCTTTATAATATTAGTATAGATATAATTTGAATATTATAACGACGTTTTGATAATTTAATTGACATCATTTTGTTACGTTTGAACTTTAATTACATCTTCGGTTGGTTCAATTCATACGTTAAAGTCATTAAAACTATGATAAATCAGAGAACAATGTAGCCTTCGTACTTTTGTTTAGCTGTTAGATAAAACTGAAGTTTGCTAGTGTCGTACGATTATTCCTTATATATAGGTATTAGGTACAGCTAATATTAACAGGATATCAAACTGATATACTTAGGTAATGATGTAATGAAACGGATTACAGAGTGAATTTTATAATAACGCGCACTGATGAACGGCAACAAAAGGCGGGAAGTGGCCGTCACCGGGTCGCCACTCGCCACTCATCGTAAAACACATGTACCAAAGTCGGCTGGTTCAAACTTACTACGTCCTATGTATTTTCTGACTATAAGGATTCTTTAATCTCAAATAAAAACGTCACTTTCCATAGACAATGTAGAGCCACTACCAAAAATGAAAACGACAACAAATAATGTCGAGGTTTTGTTAAAAATCTTTTACGTTCCTAAAGTAAAATGTATTTGTTCCTACATAAAAAGAAGATACGTGCAACCGATGCAACTTCAGCAAATCATTTAGTCACTTCGAATATCTTATTACACGCAAGAAGGAAACGTTTGGCAGCTTCTGTAATTTGCATTGAATGCAGATAATGTAGATTGCACCGTCTAGTGTAGTACGTACAAACGCCAGTTTGTGTAATCTTAGTAATCCGTGGCATTGCATCATGTCAACTCATTTTTATAAGCAACTGTACACAAACTAATTAAACCATTAAAATTTGTAATTAGATCTGATAGGTTAATAATGGTTGCGCTGAATTTCAATAAGTAATTAATAAAGAAGGCAAGCTTAAGGTCGGTGTCAAGTACTTCGGATCACAAGTCGAGGGAGGAACCAGACAGATTATTAAAACAACACGAACTAGGTTCGAGAAATATTTAAATTTAAAAAATAAAATGAATTTTAATGTAGATTAGTAAGTGTACTATAAATACTACTAGTAGGTGTTATTAAACTATGTGTTAGATCTATTACATCTAAATAGTTTAAACATGAATATAAAAAGTACTATAACAATATGTAATTAGTACATAATATCTCATTCATAGTTTAAATGTAGACACGTATATTTTTAAATCTTTTTAGCCATCAGTGGCAAAAAATTATACATTCCATATGTAATTTATGTCTGGTAGCAACGTATAACATATAATATAGAGTGTATTCTGGATTCGATACGTACTTCGGACAATCTGTCCAAATCTGACTGCATCCCCCATGTGAGTTCGACTTAAGACAGGCGATTCAAATCTTTTTGTAACATCCGTTCAACACTTGTATTGCGTTAATTTTACATTGAGAGTGGGACAAGGAAAGAAGAAAGTTCTATGACGGGACCATTTTTAAAGAATTCAAGTGTATGTAAGCACTGTTTCTATAATCTAGGGCGCTTTTTATAAAATGTTATCCATATAAAATAATACCAATAGTATATTATGATAATAATACTTCTAGACTAGATCTGATTTTAAAACAGAGAATTAAACACGCAATATCAATTAATACAGACGTATGATATAGCGATGTGTAATGCAAATGGACTTGTAATACACGTATAGATAAGCGTACTTTGTTCCAATTCATAGTTGCCAGGATTCTCCCCTAATTTAGGGAGATTTTAACTACATGAGGGAAAATTTGGGAAGACTTTTGGGGGTAAGAATGTCAAGACAAGTCATATAGTATGTTTCCATTTTGTATCGGTTAATTAAATAAGTGTGAAGTACTTTTTTTAGACATAAACTAGCTTTTTTTTTGTTGTGCACGCTATTATTTTTAATTTACACGAAAATCCTATATTATCGGGCTCCCTTACGTCATTTTGTGGACATTACAATTTGGCAACACTATTCCGAGTCTATAAACTAATTATCATTTAAATTATTATAGTTATGATAAATATTGTTCTGTGGTTCACTTTCATAAAATAAAATAAACTGATATCTAATATTAAAAAACTCTGATTCGTAAAGCTCAATAAATACTTAATCTTTAATGAGATCTTATATAGAGTCGTATCTAAATTGAACAATAATAGATCGGCATTGTTGACAGTATCAACTGCATTTCGAATGACTTAGCTAGACTAAAGTAGCTAGTGGTATAACGTGCCTAAAATCTAAATAAGTTTGTTTAAAACCGACGCAACCTAATAACTCTACCATTGCGTTTCCCCTAGGTTACAAAAGTAACAATCAGCTATCTTTTTTCATTCGTCATCAACGCATCTATAGGTTTTATGAATTTATGAGAGGCGAAGAAATTGGTCTGAATGGATCAATTCAGGCCCATTTTTCTGTATCTTTAATGTAAGTAAAGAATGTAACACGTTTGTTTTGCCCCTTTGGGATTATTTTTCCCATCCGGGAAGAGCTACGACGAAGGTCTTTATAAACTGTTTCGTAAATTAATAAACTACATGTATTATTTTAAACTGTTATTTAATGCATAATTATCATAATAATTTTGAATAATATAAAATAATTAGAGAATCGTATGAATTCGTATACATTAAACGAAACCTTGTTTCGTAAATAAAGTCTTTATAAACGTGAATCTTGAGTGACAATGGACGAAATTGAAACTGTTACTAATTATTTAAAAACATTATCACTTCTTATAAAATCTTTTGTAGACGTAACTATTTACATTTCTAAGGAAATAAATTAAACATTGTTAATTTAGTTATTACGAGAAGCTACTGGTGGTAGGTCTCTCATATGTAAGTGGCCGTCTGGGTGGGTACCACCGCAATGTCTATTTCTACCGCCAAGCAGCAGTGTGCATGCACTGTTGTGTTTCGGTTTGAAGGACATTGTAGCCAGTGTAACTACTGGACATAATGAGACTTAACATCTTATGTCTCAGGATGACGAGCGCAGTGGAATGCCACACAGTACTTTGTAACTCAAGGTGCTGGATGGTGTTACTACTGTTTATGGGCGGTCGTATCGCTTACCAACAGGCGAACGGCATGCTCGTCTCGTCATTTTATGCTATCATATCATATTTATCATATCATCATTTATGCTATCATAGTCATCCACTAATCATCTATTACGTATGTGATTGTTAACATTTTCCAAGAATTAGTTAATCGAAATGTAAAAAAACTTGTTTTTAGTCTATAACATAAAGTACTTGCCAACTCCATATAGATACAACATGTATATTACAATGCAATATCTGGAAAGGTCACTTCTATGACATTGTTTCGATCATCGTAGGCAACAAAGGCTTTAATGTATTATATCCCTGTGTGACCCAATGCGGAAGTTTGGAGTACTACAATCTACATTACACCACTTTTTATGAAATATGAACCATGGTGGATCATTATCATAATCGATTGTCTATAATTTTACTCGCGTGATTGGGTTTTTCTTTGATATACGGAATAAATATTACTTTCTATAACGCAGTTTGCAACCAATAATAAAATCACGAAAGCAACACCGCCTTAAAAATCATCTTCCAAATAACCTCTAGTACATAATACCTTCCAAGTAAAATATCAGGAGTCATGCAAATCATAGAAAATAAAAATTCATTCTTAGTTATAATGCTTTTATATTATAAAGAAAAAATAAGCATTCACGTGCTAATACCAATAAGCCATTAATTGACAGAGTGGCTAAGATGTTAGAGTATAATAAACAAGAAGAGCAGGTTTGGTATTACATGTTCTCTTACGTGTTTGGGAACACCAGTTTTAATCACGTTTTAACGCAAATGGCACCGGGTTAGTTACTTTTGCGTGTTCTGTCAGGGTTAACGCGGGCTTAATTCATAATCACTGTTATTGTTTGGATTTACGATTTCGCGAGCCGCTGGCTTCCTATGTCAGAATTTTAAAAGGATTTTGTTATTTAATTAAGAACAGAAGGTTAAATTCACGTGCGCAAATGGAAGGTGCAGACATAGAGGTATAAAGTAATGGCAATTTATATTTAAAAAGCCACATATTATTTAATGAAAATTGGCGCGATCGTTTTGATGTTAGTGGTTTTAATAAATTTTAATATTTTTTATCATTAACGACAAGTAACCACAAAACATATTAATATTTATATCAATGAATGGCCCTGTTGATAAGAAGTGGAGTTTTTTGTTTTGGTTGCGAAATTGTAAGACATTTTTGAATTGCTTTTGTTAATAATTTCTTCTATGTATTTACTTCTTTTAGCGGCGATAGCCTAGTTGGGAGTGGAACGGACTGCCGAGACGAGTGTCCGCAGGTTCAAAACCCAAGGGCACACACCTCTGACTTTTCTAAAAAAAATAAGGGTGTATTCTTTGTGAATTATCGCTCGATTTAACGGTGAAGGAAAACATCGTGAGGAAACCTGCATACCTCAGAGGTTCTCTGGATTTCGACGGTATGTGAAGTCTGCCAACCCGCACTAGGCCAGCGTGGTGGACTTAAGGCCTTAACCCTCTCAGTTGTAGAGGAGGCCCGTGCTCAGCAGTGGGCAGTATATTATACAGGGCTGGTATGGTATGGTATTTACTTCATTTATTTCTTGTAGGTAGTAGATACTAATTCTATTAGTAATCAAATAGCAATAAGTAGGTAAATTAGGTAGGTAGTATAGTCGTGGTAGGATTTTCACATATAATACCACAAGAGCTTCAAAATTATCGGGTATTTTCCGATAGGTTCGTTGCAAACAAATGAAGGAGTTTTCAGGTTAAAAAATCACGAGCGCGAAGCGCGAGTGATTTTTCCTGAAAAACTTGACGACTTCATTTGTTTGCAGGGAACCTTGAGGGAAATGCCAGATAATTTTGAAGCTCGTGTGGTATTCGGGGGATTATTTTTCCGTCCCAAATGTCGGCCAATAGAATTGCACCATGAGATGAAATGAACAGTCAACAAATAAGAATTTCATAATATATAGTAACGACCAGAGAAAATATTCAAAAAAAATTGTTTCTTATTATATAGTAACGACCAGAGAAAATATTCAAAAAAAAATTGTCAGTATAATACCATGTAGGTTGTACCACGTGACGTCGAATGGTGCAATTCTATTGGTCGATATTTGGGTCGGAAAAATAATCTTTTTTATACGGTCACGCCAAAGTGCCCCACTGCACCATGGTAAGTGGCGAGGGGTCCAGATAGAGTGGCGAGTGACGGACGATGATTATCCCTCGTCAGTCGACAGAAGTATAATCTGTTTGAACCGGATAATAATCCCTTCCTAGCCGATTTCGGCCACGGCGGCCAATCTCCACGGAGATCAGCCATCCGGTTCAAGAGTCTCATGCTCGGTAGAGCATGAGACTCTTGAACCGGATATATACAGGCTGGTCCTGGAACGCGACTGAATGCGCACTTACGTGGGCCACTATGGCGAATTTTAACACCTTATGTACGGTGGCCGGGGGGGATACAAATATAATAATAATCCCTTCCTAACCGATTTCGACCACGGCGGCCAATCTCAACGGAGATCAGCCAGGTGCGCGGGAGATATTATAGTGCACAAGTGTGTGCGCAATACACAGGTGCACTCACTATTCCTTCACTCTCATAGTCCGGTGAGACGGCAATCCGATATGACCGGAGAGAGATCAGGCGCAAGACCAACGGCTTTACGTACTTTTCGAGGCACGGGGGTATCACAACGCCAATTTCCTGACGCCGAGCTGCGACCGAGTAATTTTTAAGATGGAAAAACCCAGTCACAATGTTTTTGGCCCGACCCAGGATTCGAACCCAGGACCTCAGCGCGCAAATTGTACTCGTAACGCGTACGCAATACAACTACGCCACCGAGGCAGTCATATAGCAGGCTGGTGGTAGGATAGGAGAATAAATAAATGGTAAATAAAGTTCACGAGTTTCTTTTAAGATGCGCCGGATTTATCCGCCAGACGTAAATAAGCCAAAAGCAGGATACACTATTTGATTAACTGAAAACTTCACGAGTGCAATGCAATAAACCGCTTCTCTGAGGATTTGTCGATTCTTAGTTAAAAGTTATTTCGTTTTGCACACAAGATCAACAAATTAACTGTGCTCAGTGGTAGGTATGCAATAGCAGTCAATGCTGTTTAATATTCGTAAACTCGTTTGATAAAATATAGTTCGCTACCGGCACACCGGTTGCGTGCTGCAGCAAAAAATAGTTTTAAGCAATACTGTAATATTTGCTATTTACACTCAATGGAATACCTCGAAGCATTCAGCAACCTTGTCTAGTGCGAAGAAGTTTACTTTAAAATATCTATACTAATATTATAAAGCTGAAGAGCTTGTTTGTTTGGTTGAACGCGCTAATCTCAGGAACTACTGAACCAATTTTGAAAATTCTTTCACTAGCTAAGCTACATCACTTCTGAGTGCTATAGGCTACTTTTATTCCGGGAAAATATTTTTATCCCGGAAAATCTGTCTCACGCGGGCGGAGCCGCGAGCAAATAGTGTTATATTAAGTCATCGAGCATAACCCTGAAGGTAGCTTGTTAATAGATACACAATAGTAAAAGATAAATAAATAAAACGGCTTTAAAGTTATGCATGATGCTGAATAGCGTGATGGATGTTTTAAAAAATCGTGATAACGCGCGCAACATAATTTTTTATTGCAAATAAATAAAACAACTGTTTTCTTTAAGTCATAGTTACTAAAACATACACGGTTTCTAGAAATAATAGTACATTAGGAAATTCCAATGTTTTTTAAGTTCACGAAAACGAATGTACAGTAGTTTCATAGAATAATTTGGTATTTTGAGAGTCGTGATCGGAGAGTCATGAAAGCTTAATTGACAGGTTGGTGTTAAAAAAATAGTATGCCATCTAGGACAAAGAGTACATCACAATTTCAATACACCAGTGTGATCTCGAAAAATTATATTGAGGGCAAATAATTTGAACACTAGATGTCGTATGGAATAGGTGGATCGGGTTTTTTCAAAGACATTCAACAGTATAGTTATAGAACGCTTTGAGGTTTTTACATCAATGGGTGGATCATAAATATTATCTGTGATTTTATTCTAGTGTCAATATTTTTCAAAATAAAGGCTGTTACAGGCTAATTTGTGGTGTCAATTTATGTGCTGTATTGTGGCGCAGACCTGATGGATAAATCCTTTTAGCTCTCATTGAAAACTGTGATTAGATGTTTAAATATAAAAAATACCATACTGACTTAATTATTCTGTGTGCATTGTTATTTAGTTACGTTTTTATCAAATTTCATACAATATAATTATAATAATCTCCGTAGCGTAGGTAATTCATTTCTTATTGTCATTAAATAAAGTGTATCTAACTCGGAAGGTTGTACTTCTACATTTCCATTGTAAACATAGCCTATAAACTGTAAAAGGTTTCAGTTTGTTCCACTGTAAACGCATAGTAATACCCTTTCAAAAGTACATACCTATTACCTAAGGCCTAGATCTATTTGAATTTATAAAAATAAATTGTGATATTTAAATAATTTGTTGTATTCCTCTTCGTGTCAAGTTGGTGTAATATATTGAACGCAGCGAAATATTATCATATGCAATCACGGAATTTTATAGCTTCACTATCGCACACGTGCTCCATATTAGAAGAATCTAAAATAATATTTTACGTAATTTTCATGGCATTTTAGTGTCCGACATTGTGGCATTTTTAAATGGTCAAATAGGTACTAAAGCGTTAACATCTGATTATAAGCAAATAATATAATAATAATATAATCAAGAGACAATAAAAAAGACAAATAGAAAACTAACGTTTAGTACAGTCGTAACAGGCTATAAGAAGCTTTTCTTGTGGTAGAGCTCTTGGTAGAGCCGCATTGTAAACAATTTTGCTTCTACATGAATGGACCAACTTGAATAGAAAGATATTATGTACCACTCTGGTAACAAAAAGTGACTTCACACACCGACTTCACTGACACATTTCATATTGTAATCAGTGAGATTTTTGTTATTATTCCTTATCAATAAGAAATAATATAATAAATCGGAGTTGATTTTTAACACGTATAGTGACCATGATTCATTAAAAAATAAATCAATAAAAAGGCAATAAATCATGAATAATGTGACATAATATAAATGTGAAATGAGACATAAACGATGCATTTTATTGCAACATACGCATGTTTTAAAGCTGATATTAGCCATATCTACGACTTTAAATAACTATTAATGAGTTATTTTAAATAACGATTTAGAAAATTAACAGAGCGTGAATTTGTATCAATAATGCATTTCTGTTGATACTCTACTTGAATTAAATGCATTTTCAATGACATTACACAAGATAAATCTAATATCCCTTAGTTGTGGACGATATAACAATGCCATAATATATCATCATTTGTATAAGCATTATGGAATGTTAGCAATATTCTGCTGAAACCGCAGCCCCAGGTTTGATCCCAGATACTTGACTTTTTTGTGAATTTATTATTAATAACCTGTATTCTTTACTAGATCTGCTCCCGGCTTCGCCTGCATGAAAATTCTTTCCCGCTACAATAGTCCTTAAACACAACACCTTCCGCAGCGCCATCTACTTAAATAATCAGATTAAAAATATTCATTATTTCCGATGGGAGAAAATAACCGGGGTAAAAAGTAGCCTATGTGTTAATCGCGGACATGATCTACCTGTGTGCCAAGTTTCATCCAAATCCTATTTTAGTTGTTTCTGCGTACAAGCATACAGTAACATAAATTGGCTTACAGTTTAAAGTTCAGAGAAATGTAAATGACCACGTTTACCCCTTCCCTTGCACATTGGACAGTATATCATTTTATTAAGATTTATGAGTAGAATTTCCGCAAACATTTGTTTTGTTTTACGATTGAAGACTGTACGACGCCAACCTTTCTAAGGAATATAGCCCACAGTAGATCATGTTTCTGAAGCCGGAAAACGATTGTCACGGCAGGAATACCAGAACATTGATATAAACATATAATATAGAAACTTGAAAAATACCTAGTAGGTATTTTAAAAGCTTGTTTTGCAAATCGGTTGCATTATTTCGGTCGAAATACATATTTTAAAGCCTTTGATTAATTATATACCTAGATAGACACTGAACATTTCAAACGCGTCGAAAAAAATAGAGGCGAACTAAATGAGTTCGAGTGAATTAATTTTTGTTGTTTTTCATGGATATAATTTTCTCTCCGGTTTAATAGAAACCATGTAATAACTGGTATCATTATGCGCGCATACAAGGGTACGCAAAATGATGCAGCGATAACGTATAACACAGCTGTCACGCATACTAGCATAAGAACAGTTGGCCTGTTTGTCTTAGTTTCATTGCAGCGCGTCACTCTATCTAGGTACTTATATAATTAATCAAAGTTTAAAGCTTTTGACAAATGACGTGCTGCTGAAATTATAAGACGACATACGAAATCCTCACGAGTACAGCTAGGTGGCCTCAAATTGATCGAACACCGCTACGTGAATAATAAATCGTACTATACTTAATTCAATATATGCGTAAGTACATATAATTATTTGTGACAACTTCCGGTCGGTGGGCGTAGGTCGCCGACTGACCTAGGGCCCTAAAGAAAAGGTCGCTTGCCTAAATAGAGCGGAAAAAACATTTCATTACACACTCCATACAGTCTAAATTCCCATTCAAATGTACGTACAAAATATTAAGGAACAAAAAATATCATAATATGGGAGCTTTTTATTATAAAGTATTTAAGTACAATTAATTCTTAGTAGTAAAGGGGAATTGTGTGCCGTTTATCTGACCATTCACCTTTAACTGTAATGTATTTTGGTCCCACAATATATTATACGTGAAATTCAAGGCCCATGCATCAATTATAAAAAATGATTTCATCACGAAAACGTGCCGTTTTAAAAAAGTCAGTTCTGTAAATTAAATTAAAAACTATTTATAATTTATACGTACGTTTTGTCTATTTCAATGAATTAACTTCTAGTTAAGAATTACAATACTGAGTAGGTACTGATTAGATTTCTAATAAGTATTCAACTGAATGTTACAAGCACTATCTCTTCCGCATAAATAATGGATATAATAATTATAATATAGGTACCGGGATCTGAGTACATTAGAATAGATAGTATAATAAAAACATTATTCCATCGATTGTTAATTATAAATAAATAAATAAAATAACAAATAACTTTTTGATAATACTTACATATAGAACGAAATAAAATGTAGAGTTTTGATAGTGACAGGTTTTAGATTGTTTTTAAAGTATTTGACTTCGGCTATTAACCCAACGAGGTCCTGAATTTGGTCACAGAGTGGACAATAAATTATTACCGTAGTACTCCGGCGTTAAATCAGTGTTGAGCTAGCTTTGAAACCACAGGCGGCCAGTTCGATTCTATAGGCGGATGTTTATGATAAAGATAATATGTTTGGATCGGAAAGATTTGTTATGGGATTAAAAAACAGTTCACACAGCTCTCGATACTAATATCAAAATTTAAGATATTGAGGTCTAATTATACATGTTACTTTTAGGTTATTTTGAACATTAAATATGTTTTCAATCACCTAAAGAAACTCATAATTGTTGCTTTGATATCCTTGAGAATACATTACACGACGATTTCGAATAGTGTATAATGTGTAAAGAGATATAAAAATCGGTTTTATAATATAACCAGGTGACAAATGTCATTTTAATTGTATTGCTTTACTGTTCTTGTGATCATAATATTAATAGCGTTCCAAGATCTTATCAAAGGCAATCAAATAAATCATTAAGATGTAGCAAAATATATTATAAATGAATTATTAATCACCTCTCAGAACGATCATTGATAAAAATATCAATATGCTTTCATTCAACATTCGGTTGTACCAAATTTTAATTAATATTTTTTTAAATATTTGAGTATTTTATTACCGGTTCAAGGAGGTCGAATGTCTTTTAGACCAAGCCAATCTCACCTTCTTTGCACTCTGGCGGTCATTAGAAAATGCAACTCACTGATGCCCGATTTCTGAATCTCCCAGTTAAACTTTTAATAACTATTGATCCATCAAAGTTACACTTAAGATAAACGTCGGTTGACTTTAACTGTGTTTCTGAATATATAATGAAGCATTGGATAACTATGAAGCCGACAACCAGTTCCTTGTTTTGATACTAGATGGCTTTTTTTTAGCAGTCGACTTTAAAATGGTTTATATTACTAAAATTCGTAACTAATAATTATTTTATATACAAAAATAACTTACTTTAACATAGATCAACGCCTAAACATTATTTTAATTTTATTTTGTGGTAATTTGTTATTTGTCTATGGCTGATGAATGACATCATTTTAAAAAAACGTCAAACAGTTCAACAAAATGTGTTATGACATGCTAGCACTAGTTTGCTAATTTATGTTTTATGTCGTTTTATTTAGAATTTGAGAATTTATAACACTACTGAAACTGTGTTATGATTGGCCGTATCAATTATGTTCCTCTATATTATAAATAATATCTAACAAGTTGCCGTCGTTTGTCACAAAATGACACGTCAAATAGTTATGGAACAGATAAACGGCAAAAATTGGCCAGTTAAGTTAAAGTAAGTTTAAACTGAGTTTATCTTGCAGTGCGTAGTTCAGAAACGCAATTTCATGGGTTATCGAACCAATAGCACTAACGGATAGATAAACTGCCGTCAATAGTACTTCAGAAATCGGGCATGAGATGCATTAGCTGGTATAGTGGGGTTACGATCTGGGTTATGTGGTTAACTAGGGGGAAGGTATTTGCCCAACATTGCGACAGCTTGGACGAATTGATATATTTTAAATTGTAAGTTTCCATGAACTGGAGTATTGGTCATGACCTAATAAAATCTAGCTCACATCAAAATATGAGTTTAATTGATTATTTTTCCGACCCAAATATCGACCAATAGAATTGCACCATTCGACGTCACGTGGTACAACCTACATGGTATTATACTGACAATTTTTTTTGAATATTTTCTCTGGTCGTTACTATATATTATTGCACCATTCGATATATTATAAAATTCTTATTTGTTGACTGTTCATTTCATCTCATGGTGCAATACTATTGGCCGACATTTGGGACGGAAAAATAATCCCCCGAATACCACACGAGCTTCAAAATTATCTGGCATTTCCCTCAAGGTTCCCTGCAAACAAATAAAGTCGTCAAGTTTTTCAGGAAAAATCACTCGCGCTTCGCGCTCGTGATTTTTTAACCTGAAAACTCCTTCATTTGTTTGCAACGAACCTATCGGGAAATACCCGATAATTTTGAAGCTCTTGTGGTATTATAAGTGAATAAACTTGGCAATACTTAATTGCAACTTTACCTAATGTTTGTGGATTCAGGCATAATTTTATACTTATGAGTGTTTTAGACCAAATCCCAGACTATACAATAATAAAAAAAAATGATCCATATTGCTTATACATTGTAATTTTTTAATTTATAAATGACAATGGCTGGGTTAAAATATTCTTTAGCTTATTGAAAAAAATACAAACGTAAATAGAAAATAGTGATATTGCTTTCTTTGCTTTAATAATTCATGTGATCGTCTATGGACGATACAGAATGCTGGATTTTTATGTTTATGTAAAATTTTAGGGATAAACTGTAACAAATTAGGCAGCTAATAATCATCGTAAGTAGTCTAATATGAGTGCTGAATTATCGATTATTATAATGTTTTTTGTTTGCTTGTTACTTTTCTCCCATCCATAATGACCTTATTGCTAATGACTTGTTATTGTTATGGATTACTTTAGGGTTATTTTTATAATTTGAAAATCGATACTTAAAAGCCGCATTAGAAAAATCTGTCCCTTTAATAGCGATGAAAAATATTTTCCATTACATTTAATAATCGGTATCATTGAGAAAACGCGATCGCAGTATAAAACGCTCTACCAAAATGTAGAGATCTGACACAATCTATTTTGTTCTACGGACTGCAAGTGCCATTTAAAAATGTTCTATATAATTATGTAATTAAATTAACACATGTATTCTATTACACATATATTTTTATAATTTATAAATGGTTATTTATTCATGAATCATTGAGTTTAAATTACGCTTAAACCCATTAACGGATTGAATATCTACTATTAAAAATCTACGAGTGCATAATAATTTACTTCATTAGTCGATGTAAGGAAAACAAATCATGTGATTTAAATATTATATATTCATAATATTATTTTCCTATGCCATACTTTGTAAAATATGATTGTAAACGAAAAATTGCTTTCGACACTTTTGTAACATAGAACCTTAAATAAAAAATAAATCTATTTCATGTAAACTTACCAGGAAACAGGTGTTCGTGGACTGTATAAAAAACTATCAGCAAAAAGTTCCATATACAAGCATGATTTTTCTAAAAAAATCTTTGTGTGAAAAGAAATTTTTGAAAATCATAAACAATCGTAGAAACACGCGTCAAATATCACTCTCGAGGTACATAACACGTCACTCTGGGTCCTCATGAGCACAGGGCTGAGGGCTGCTAGTGTCTGCCACTTCGCGGACCGCTACAAATTGTCTTAAGTCGCGTGTGCTGTGTGTCTGAGGCGGCGAAGACGTGTGCTCGGACAGAAATAGCGCGGGCTTATGACGTGAGAAGGCTTGCGACTATGGTTTTGCACTCCTATCGAACTCCTCCGCCCCACCGGCCATTATAATAAAATTGTTCCTGATTATAATTAACTAGTTTTAAGGCTGCATTTGTTTCCGCCGCATCATAAAACGCGTATTGGCAAAACATGGGCAGGTTTGGTGGATCGCGAATTATGTGGAGTTATGCGTAAAATATGTTTTTATGCAAATAAACGCGATATTTTGAATCTATCGGAATCTATTACGGTTTCTATTCAGTTGAAATGATCAGTGTGTATAATTTAAAAAAATATTATTATTTTCATACTAAGAGGAAACATAGTTATGAAAGAATATTATGCAATTTGTGTTTATGAAAAACGTTTTGTTTATTTTATTATTATGAAATAAAACTTGACCGTTATACAATATTGAAATCTAAATTTTCGTATTGTTTTAAATATTATGATGAATTGTTTATATTACAAATTAAAAATAAAACAAAATACTCAAAGTATGTAGTAATTTGAAAATATACCTAACTAACTTGTTTTGGTAATTGAAATAATGAGCATAGGCGATAACAGCTTAAATTATTGTCCTTATATTTAAAGTAGAAAATAAAATAATTCTCAAGATTAGTGAATACTTTGTAATTTACTCTAGATTACCTACGCGATAATGACACGAGGAACAAGTTTTCTAATATAAGTTACTGAGACAATATTAATCAACAAAATAAATTGTTAAAATGTATCTACAAACCGCATGCTTTATAAACGAATCCTATAAAATTGTCCATTGAGACTTGCGACCTCAGAAGAATATCTGAGCTTGCGACAAAAGTACCTATGAGTCACGATAATTCTTAATTCGAAAATTATGTCAAATTGCATGAAGTTGCCAGTTTGATAAAAGGATACGCATTTTGTTCCCATGTTATGTGCATAAAGACAATTGCTCGCGTTTACATAGTCCTGACCAAGAGCAAGTCATCTGCAAAAAAGATCTAAATGCTAGGTATATTTTGCTTTTAAATCTCTAAATGATATTTTTTGCAGTACAGTGAGCAGTATTACAAATATATCTACTAGCGAGAAAAGCTAACGATGTTGTTATTGAATATTACATGCAACAGTAAATTATATAATCTATACTATAATATTTTAAAGCTGAAGAGTTTGTTTGTTTGATTGATGGCGCTAATCTCAGGAACTACTGAACCGATTTTGAAAATTCTTTTACTAATAGGAAGCTACATTACTCCTGCTGTGACGATGTGAGTGCTATAGACTTGTTATCACGGGAAAATATGTTTATCCCGGTAAACTTTTACACGCGGGCTGAGCCGCGAGCAGTAGGTACTATTAATTAACAAGTCTGTATGTTGTTCACAAAACAATACTTTGTCTATGGGTTGAATGCTCTTTATAGTTTCTTACTATAACCATGTTTTAAAAAGGTGTAGGTAAGTCTTTATTATCCTATTTTAACTTCAAATAATTTGTTCGTATTGGCGGTGCATATTATATATTTAATCACACGTAAATATAGAGTGACATTGATGTATTCAATCATATACCATCGTATGCGGTATCATCATACCGTTATAGACTTAGCATGGATGACGTCACATTATGTAATATCATTTTAGGAGGCACGGCATATCTTTGTCCATGGCTTCAACAAAATATTTGCTCTCAGTTAAGCGCGTTCGTAACACACACAAGTCACAACCGACCGCCAACGAGCAACCAAAATTAAACAATCACACTGTTCGAACGTACTTGACAAACTGTAGACATTTCAATTGAATTCACAACAATCAAATCCACCGGGGCTTTGGGCTTTTCCATGTGTATAAAACTCTAAATATAATAGGCAAGTAAATTGAATGTCAAAAACTTGTTTAATTTATTTGCTACGTTGTTCCCAATCCTATAGCAGTATATCTAATATAAAAAGAAAATATTTGGCATTACCATATTTTTTACAGTTCGCTGGTTTTGGTTTTTCCTTCTCAGAATGAAATGCTGTGTTGGGAGACATAGACAAATGTATATTTTGATACTTTAAAGCGCTTATGTTCGGCAGTGGACCTTCAAACGCTGCAGGAGAAGAAAGAGCTTACTTCTGTTATTAATTTAATTATGATGCCAGGTTTTTAATTACATATTTAACTGAATGAGAGCATCTATAAATTTGTATTTTAACAAATCATTATATTACTAGAACTATTAAATATGTAAAAATATTTATGTTAATTTTATTGTGCAGAAAATATTCAGGCTGATAGCATTAATTATAATACCATACTATAATTGTATATTTCGTTAATACTATATTTTATTCATGAATAATATTATGCGAAACTGAACCGTGTAATCAAATCAACATACAATCCCTAAGTATAATCGAAATTACTTTAGTGATTATTTCCCACATGTTGCTATTTATTATCCAGTCTAAGTAGTTTACCCAAAACCATTTTTGAAGTCCTACTCTCAAGAGAAGAATATTTTGTATGAAATCATACAGTTCTAAAGAAATTGGACCTTTTTTAATATACCGAAATTATGAATAATATGTCATTTATAAAAGATTACGGTCAAGTATAAAATAATTTATTTATCGAAGCTAAAACATAATTACACAACAAAATTAATAATTCATAATAGTCAACATTATCAAACTATTTTTTAAACTATTATTGTGTACGATTAAATGGATTTGTATACAATGTGGCCTATTATTTGACCTCAGCATAATCTTTTGTTTTATGAAATTGTGATCAACATTAAATAAATTGACTTTCATTAGGGAGTAACCCTTTGCACGCAATCGATCGTGATTGTTTTAATAATATCCAAGTTCTAGAGAAATTCATTGATGACCTTTATTAAATATAAAGATAATATTTCAATTGTATAAAGCCGTAATGGATTTATAATAACACTTTTGAAAATCCATTAATTAAAAGTGAAAATAAAAGGCATGCAATCTTTACGACTCAATTAAATGTAGTAGTAGTAGTCGTATTTATTAAAGGGATTCTAGGATCTGCCTGTATGTATCCGGTTTCGAATAGGCCGGAATAATTATGTTAACTGGCGAGGGATATTCACCTTTCGTCAGTGATACTCATTTGGATGTCACTTCACTTCATCACCATCATCATCAGCCACATGACGTCCACTGCTGAACATAGGCCTCCCCTAAAGATTTCCAGACGGATCTGTCAAAAGCAGCCCGCATCCAGCGTGTTCCTGCGGCCTTTATCAAGTCGTCTGTCCACCTTGCAGGTTTCACTTCACTTAGCAATAGTAATTTTGCCGTGCCCGTATAAGTCTTAAGTAGATTCCAGAACTACTGGTGGCCTTAACTAATGCGTCCCTCAGGGCGGCAGATTATTGCGCTTTTTTAACTGATTGCCGAAAGAGGGTAATGGTTTTTTGCTTTGTGCCCCCCAAAGCGCGATTCCCTGGGCTATTGCTTGCAGAACTTGTCCCATTACCATCAATTATCCAAAATAAGCAATCATCTTTGTAACGCAAAAAGAAAAATACGGTGACACGATCCGAGAAAATTAATAAATCCTGAACCCTTTATCCTTTTGTTATAGTAATATTTGTTTAAAACTGTCATAACGCGGATTTATGCATTTTTTTGTTATTTAAAACAGACAACGTGATGATTTCTATAGATTACGTGACAATTAACTTTTTATTAAGCCAGTATAAAACTATATGTGTTACTCCGCCACAGAAATTATAAATACGCCTTATTGATGATTAATTGTCTTATGGCGTTAAAAGGTAGCAAGATAGACCATGTTATATTACAATCGTACTTTTAATATACCTTACAGATGCGTATTAATCGAAATGAAAAATCGTATTAAGGTCGTGATAAAAGGTATGAAAGCATGCCCCAATTTGCAGGGGCTGACGTAAAATAGCTTATTATGGTGAAAATTGTATTAAGCGGGTGTCACAATATTTAACTATTTATTTACTTAATTAGATCCACTAGCGATAGTTCGCAATATGATGATATATATACATAGAACTTAGGGCCATGTGTACCTTCATTATAAGTGGGTATAACGTTACAATAATTATAATCTAAATCTAATCAGCTCAGCGTCATAGTCTTAAAACATTGCAATTAAAATACAGTCAAGAATAATATAAAGTCAATTCTAATTTAACTTGTCAATTACAACGCAAATTACAATTAATATTACCCAATAACACAATGGCTAAGAATAAAATAAAAAAAGTATTTATAAATACGATAAAAATTATTAATAGTAATCGATATTTCAAAATTAATGAGTTACAATATCAAAAATAATCTAGCAAGTCGATATTAATCGTGTGAAGTCAAAGACTTTAACACGATTAAACTTCATATTTTAGTCCTGAAAGAAGCTCTTCTAAATGTGCAATCTAAATGATATCTAGGTATTTTACGAGCAAGTATGCAAAGTTGGAAAAGCAAATTCGGTGTATAGATAATATGCAGCCGTTAATCAATGTTTGCAAAAATAAATCAATTTTCTCCCACCGGTGTTCTAGGCAATTCATTTTAAAATGGTTTAAACGAGTTTGATAGTCGGCCCGATATGGACAATGGGGGTTATTGTATGCCAAATACTTAGTAAACGCTTTTTGCACCCGTTCTAGCCGCGTAATATGATTCTGAGAGTGAGGATTCCAAGCCATACTTAATCCATATGACTGAGAACCAAAGCATTATACAGTATACAACTATACGTTACGTTGGTTAAATATTAATGATAATAAAATTGATGAGTTTCCCTAATCATTTCTGTGATATTTAATTGTTTTATCCAGAAACGACAATTTAAAATCCCTATATAATTTAATAATATAGGTAGTTCAGTGTTTGTTATAGATGATGGTTGAATAACACATTGTAGATTAAATTACTGTTCTACTTTCCGTGATTATTAAACAAATAGTGCAATAGAAATCGTCAGTCTAGATAATTATGCCAATAACAATGTGTCTTTAATATAACCTAGAAACGTAAGATTTTTTAAAATTTGCAATGCAATCCATACAATACAATCTGCCTTGTATTATATACTGCCCACTGCTGAGCTCGGGCCTCCTCTACTACTGAGAGGGGTTAGGCCTTAGTACACCACGCTGGCCTAGTGCGGGTTGGCAGACTTCACATACCCTCGAGATTCTTATAGAGAATTCTCAGGTATGTAGGTTTCCTCACGAAGTTTTCCCTCACCGTTAAAGCGAATGATAATTGATACACAATACACACGTAACTTTGAAAAGTCAGCGGTGTGTGCCTTGGGTTTTGAACCTCCGGACATTGGACTCCCAACTAGGCTATCGTCGTTCTTTTTTTAAAATTTACTACAATTGATTTGTAAGTTGTCCATTAATTTATTTTAGCGCATATCAAGAAAAAAATGGCTATGAATGAGTGAGAGGTCCCGTTGTTGGTACAATATCTATTCAATTTTTTTGAGATATTGTTTATATTTATACTTCTATTGTACCAACAATAAATCTTTCTTTACTTTTATGATAAAACACTAGAATTTTTAGCGGCATAGCCATATTTTAGAGATAATATTAATTGTCTTCAGCATGAATTTCTTGTGCCATTTCGACTGGTGTGGTGTTATCACGTTCGGCCGTTTTCTATAAACGATTCCAATGTTAATCTTCGATCGGATCCCGAAATTAAACCAATTAAAATATATTATTTAAAAGCAAGTAAAAAAAAAGCTTTGTTCTGATTAGTCCATTTTCGAGATGTATCGAAAATAGCGATTGGGAATTGGGATCGTTTATAAACATAGGCAATAGGCATATATAGAGGGGGGGGGGGGGGGCGTACATGTTATGTTATCTATACTATCATATAAAGCTGAAGAGTTTGTTTGAACGCGCTAATCTCAGGAACTACTGGACCGATTTTAAAAATTCTTTCACTAATAGGAAGCTACATTACTCCTGAGTGCTATAGGCTACTTTTTATCCCGGAAAACTTTTCCACGCGGGCGGAGCCACGCGCAATGCTAGTGTTATATAAATGGGATATCGTACCTCCGGTAATTAAAAGAGTTTATTGATTTGTTTTTGTGATTTGTATGGCTAAATATAATAAGAAATCTATGATTTTGATTTAATTTGTTCACTAATTTTGGAGATGTGCGGTAGCAAACAAACAGAACAACAGATAGACAGACAGACAGAAAAGAATTATAAAATCGCTGATTTGTGTTCTATTACTCTTCTTCAGTCACCCCCTTTCTTTTTTATCACATTTCTTTAAATGCACGGACACACCGGTTCCACTGCTTTATTATATGTATAGATAGATATAGTATAGATTTAAAATTGTGACTGCCTTGGTGACGTAGTTGTATTATGGTATGACTGCAATGCTGAGGCCTCGGGTTCGATCACCGGGTCGGGCAAAGTGATATTGGGTTTTAAATTCCGTATCAGCCCGGAGTCTGGAATTTGTGTCCGATATTGCGACAGGCTCGTCCCCTATCACATCATGGGAGGGAATACGCACGGCGAAAAGTGGTTGCACTAGTTGTGCCTCACTAGGGGTAGGCCCCTTCGGGGATAAAAGGCGTGAGTGTATATGTATGTAATATGTATGTATGTTTTCTACTGTAGGTACTAGGTAGGTATCATTTCGTCTTGTATAAATCTTGGGTAATTATCGACATGTACGAATTATTTTACTTGAAGACATTATTGTGACTTATTCAATATCATTTTATTGTGTTATAGTTTTCTTCGTGATCCAATTCTATGTGAAAAATGGACATCAATCTTCACGCAGAAAGGATGTTATTTTTTTCTAAGCCGGTTTAATCAACATGTATAAAATAAATAGAAAAACGATTCAAATCCATGGCACTCTTGTTTTACTTTGGTTATTTGAAGGGCATTGCATTTGTGACATTTATCAAAATCGAGACAAAACGTGCGTTACTCGCGTTTAAGAAACAACTTTATGTGATAGACGTAAGATCAAATTTGTGTTTACTCAATCAAAACTTGTAATTTTTTGTTTCATTTTTTAGTTTGGTTTATCGACGACACTTATTGATGTCTCATTTGCAAGGAACTGTGCATCTTGGATTTTTTTTACATATCAATTAGCTACGCGAATATTTTTAATTTTTATAGAATATTTAATGTTTATAGAAAACGGATAGAAAACCGTAAACGCGAAGTGTCAGCTCACTGTTACGTTTCATATGATTTCCAGACACCCAAACACGCCCCTCACGGCTCACCTCCCTAAATAATAGTAATGCTAAGACCAGCGCCTGTAGCGCATTCCTACTATTTTTATATCATCATCATCATCAGCCACATGACGTCTACTGCTGAACATAGGCCTCCCCCAAAGATTTCCAGACGAACCTGTCAAAGGGGCCTGCATCCAGCGTGTTCCTATTCGTGTTCCAGTGTGTTATATCGTATCTCAAATTCTTTTTTTGCATTTTTTTTTGCTGGTATTTTAACTTATATTGTTATTTCATTAAACGTCTATTTGTTTCGTATTGTCAAATATTTATAAAGATATTTTATTAACTAACTACTCAATTCTTGTTAAACAGCAGTAGAGTCCCAGTTGCTTCAACAACATAGAATTGTAAATTCGATTTAATAAGGAAACATAAATATAAAGAAAGTTACAAAGTTTTATTACAATTTAGACTTTATTGTATATAAGGAGTATGATAAATGATCGACTGGCAACCTCGTGCGTCCCGAGAGCGTGCAATGTGCCGGGACCGGTCCACCAAGGTGAAGGCTATTTCGTCAAATGCTGTCATATAATAGGTACGTAAGTGACCATAAACATCGCATTGATACTGTCCGAGAACTAGAGCTTTACGTCAAAAAACAAGACATTCTAATAAAATTCGCTTTGTATTCTAAACAAATGTCATTTCAATGTTCGTTAACTTCGGAATTTCAACTCACGTGAATTGTTTTTATTGTGTTAGTGAAGAATGCAGTGAATCTAGAAATATAACAATCTCTTATACCTAGTTCTTCTACCCGATTCGAACTCTTCAATTGATAAATACATTCCTTTTAGATGTAATAATTTTACCGACAAATGAATTGTATTCAGAATTCTGTGGTAGTAATCTTTTAGTTAGTTATCGTCAAACAATTCGATATAAAGTTGCCATTCATAATAACCGAGCATGTTGGACTCTCCATCCTTATATTACACTATATAGGCGACTGCCTCGGTGGCGTAGTTTTATTGCGTACGCGCTACGAGTACCCGGGGTCGAGCCAAAAATATTGTGACTCGGTTTTTCCATCTTAAAAATTATTTAGTCGCAGCTTGGAGTCAGGAAGTTGGCGGTGTGATACCCCCGTGCCTCGGAAAAGCACGTATAGCCGTTGGTCCTGCGCCTAATCTCTCTCCGGTCATGTCGGATTGCCGTCTCACCGGACTATGAGAGTGAAAGAATAGCGAGTGCACCTGTGTATTGCGCAGACACTTGTGCACTATAATATCTCCTGCGTCCCTGGCTGATGTCCGTTGAGATTGGCCGCCGTGGCCGAAACTGGTTAGGAGGATTACGTTTTTACATAGGTAGGTACTCCTTACTAACTAACTATAGTATTCTATTCAATCCTCTTACTCCCTGTTATCTTAAATCTAGGTTTCTATTTCTTCACGACACGCATGAGAGGTCTCTTCGTTCATCAGAGAACTTGATACTGAAAATGCCTGAGCATGCTACTTCTTTTATGGAAAAATCTTTCACTGTTGTCGCTGTTAGGTTATGGAATGCGTTGCCAGTAGCTATAAGACGGGCGCAATCACTACCTGTTTTTAAAAAAATGGTAAAAGAACATTTGCTCAGTTCCTAATACTTTAATTGTGACATTGATTATAATTTGTTATACATTTTCTGTTATGCAATAATTATTTATATATATGTTTGTTTATTTTTTACGTATATAATTCATGTATTTTGTGTGTATGTATGTATGTATATATTTATTGTATTATTGTGTATGTATGATCTGTAAGTATTATTGTGCTTTTAATTTTAAATTATATATATATTTCGTATTTGCTTATATGTACGCCCTAGACTACCCTTTTCTTTATTTTCTCTTATTCCATCCAATGGTTGTCTGTAAGAGATTGCCTCGAGCGATAAGACCGCCAATTGTACCTGTTCTCTGTCATTGTTTTCTTAATCTTAAGTACATTGTTTTTGTTTTGGTGTACAATAAAGCTTTTAAATAAATAAATAAATAAATAACTATACTATATAATGTCTTTGGTAGGTAGATACAGAAGCATACAATGTAATAGGAGGTATTAGATGTTCGGATTACGCATCTTGAATTGGGTGTTAAACATAATAAGTGAGAGTAGTTCAGGAGAGTCAATTTTTGAGTGAATGATGTTATGAAGATAAATTAATTCTGCTTATCTGCACCTGGTATCTAACCTTACAACTTTAAATTTAGACAACCTGTCACTATACGTCGGTAACCTACGATTAAACCCACTTCGGTAACTTATAACCTTAAGGCATTTATTTTGTACACCTTCAATACGATTAACATGAACTGAGTAAAAAGGATTCCAAATTAATGCTCCGTATTCTAAAACTGATCTAACCAAACTATAATATAGCAAAAGTAAGCTCTTAGTGTTCTTAAAAGAAACAGTGGTTCCGAAGGCAAATGCAAGCATTTTCTTGGCCTTAGAAATTATGTAGTCATAGTGTTCATGAAAAGATAACTGATCATCAAAGATTATCCCAAGATCCATTTAATTTCTGCCTACGAAAACGCGTGTAAAAACGGCCATTTTAATTTAGGACTGTTCAGTCTTCATTTGATTATATTACACTTAACATATTCGCAGTACATGTATATAACTAAATACAACGAAGATATATTTTTTAATTTAAAATAAACACACGCGCTTTGATTTTAATATCTAACCCTCGCTTACGATTTTTTAAGAAAAGCGTGGCTAAGCTCGTCACGACTAATGATCAATTTTTTGAGCAATAAAAGCAAAGCTCAACATTCTTAATTAACCTTAACTAAAAAGTTACAATAAAATTTTCAGATCTAAAAAATAAGTACCTACTGCTTATACGTGTATGAGACGTAAAGCCACGTTGTAGCCAGGCAGCGGACACATCTGCACATACTCACAGTGTGGTTTCAGTTTTTACCAAATTGTTTGTTTTTTAATGACCATTATTTTCATGTAAATGAAAGTAGTAACATAAATAACTCAATACTTTGAAGGACGCATTTATTTCGGCTAAAAACATGCAATGCCTTTTGTATTACCGGGCTGCAATGGTTTTTTACATCAATGGCTGCAATTCATACTTTTATATTATTAATGCGAAAGTAACTCTGTCCATCTGTTATACTTTTACGGCCGAACCACTGAACCTATTTGGATATAATTCGGTACGGAGATAGTTTCAGGCCCTGTGAAGGACATACACCCGTATTCTAAGACGTTTCCTCGAAACTTCCTCAACCTTATCCCACTCGAGGTTACCTTGAGGATTAATTCAAGGAATCCTCGAAAATGGTATTCTTAGTTAAAATTTGAGCTATTCTTGAGGATCCTCGAGTGAGGTCGATTCAAGGAATTACGTCATTGATGTACAGATAAACCTATCGTACTTGCAAGTATTGCAGGAATCGTCTTAGAATACGGGTGTTAGGCTACTTTTTGTCTCGGGAAAATATTATATAGCGGGGCTTTTGTCGTGGAAATTTTTTTTCAGGCGAGATTCTACAATAAATCCGTTCAATCAATCTCTCAATGTATTTTCAAGAGTTGCCAAACTACAGCTCATTCGCATAAGCACGCATTTCAGACATCCAAGATAATTGCATAAATTGAATTTAAACCATCTAAATACGACAAAGGCCGCTTCTGACAGGTTGGTCTGGAAATCTTTGGGGGAGGCCTATGTTCAGCAGTGGACTTAACAGTATAATTAATGTTATAACTTAAAATAATATTGACTGTATAAAATATTAAATTATTTCACAGAACGTCATCAAGTAGTTAATTATTGATTGATATTAAAGAATAAATTAAAATATTTTTTAAAAACATCAGCTTTTTACAATAAATGAACAATTATTTTTAATCATTTAACAGAGTAATTTGGAGCATTGTGCTTAGCAGTGTCTTCGTTAATTATGTATTTAATTAAGGATTTACGTTTGTTAATTTTAAATATACCTACGCAGTGACATTTCGTAGTACAGTAATGTTATTTTCTTTTACTTATAAAATATATTATTAAACATAGGTTTAATATATTTTATGCCTTGAACTGAACACCAATACAAGAGAAATGGCGAAATTTGGCGATATAAGTTTGAAAAATAATGAAAATTATCACTAAGGAAAACGATAATTAAAACTATATGTACAAGTGGACACTATTTTCATTGAATTTGAGTAGGTGCTTAATACGTCGAATTTCTTATAAAGTGAGCGATCAAATATTGACTTAACGTCCGTATGGCAAGGTGATTTATCATTGTTTGTACTTATACTTCTGTTTGTGCTCTCATCAGAGATAGCTTGAAGGATGCTGTCAGCCACCGAGTAGCGCTTCAATCAACATGATACTAGCAAAACATGCTTTACAAAGGAAACCAACATTTGTGAGTAAATGGAAATTGCGTGCAACGTGTTCTTGGAATCTTTATTTTGTTTACTCTATTGTTTCAATTAAGAATGACATGTAGACGTTTTTGCATGTGATGACGTATTTACATGCTACGAAAAACAATTACAATTACAAGTAACTACATCACTACTATGTTCATGAATTATGCAATTCTAAGCCCAACACAGTTTTTTATTTCCTGTAGAATGCTGGATTTTCTACTGAAGGGTGTAGGTACTGTCTCGGGTAATGATAGCCCATGACACGTGGAAGTTTGTCATGAAAGCAATCGGTTGTATACTTCGTGTAACATGGATAAGAACATAAGCTTATCCCACGGGAGAATCGGTAGAAGATGTTTATAGTGCGCGAAAATATAAAGATTCATAACAGTCATCTAGAATTAAAACAGAACGCGCCGGACGTGGTTAATCTACTAGAACACCTGCAAGTATTGAGAAACTTTGAGATTAAGACTACTTTACAGAAGATGCATTTTACAAAGAACTCAATGAAGTATTCGGTGGGAGAGATATCATTGAATAGTAATCGGAACAAAAAATGACTAAATATGAGGTTTTGGGTTTTAAAATCATGCTTGTTCATGTAACTGTTGTCACTGGTTATGATAATAGCATTTTTCTTGGGTCACACTCTTTGAGGTTGTTAAATGCTCTAAGGTCAAACTGTCTATGACTTGACTGATGGGTGAATAAATTTAAGGTTCCCAGACTTATGATTTTTGTATGAGATGAGCAGTGGGATGCGATTGTTTTTATTATTGCTCTTAATTCCCGTACTCTATAAAATCGGTTTTGACACGCATACGCATACCCACGCCTTTTATCCCCAAAGTGGTAGGCAGAGGCGCAACTAATGCACCCACTTTTCGCCGTGCGTATTCCGTCCCATGGTGTGATAGGGGGCGAGCCTATCGCCATATCGGGCCCAAATTCCAGACTCCGCGCTGATACTGAATAGAAAAATCCAATATCACTTTGCCCGACCCGGGGATCGAACCTGAGACCTCAGCATTGCAGTCGTACCGTAATACAACTACGCCACCGAGGCAGTCCGAGGTGTTACGTGTGACACGTTTATTTTAAAAGCGGATTCAAAGTTTACGCGATTTACATATATATATTGTTATTATACGATTATGTTTAAAACGCAAATATTATACAATGTAATATATTGAATATTAAAAAATATCATAACACAAACGAGTACATCAGCGAAGTCTGTACCTAAATACAAAGGATTATATTTGACATCTTAAATTAATATTACGATGAACATCTTCGCTCAATACTAAAGCCCTTAAGAACAGCAAAACTAAATGATTTTATTAACCCTTTATAAGTTTAATAATGGAACACGAACTATATAAAACTGGTTATAATAATATATTGTTTTTAAGCAAAATCAATAAATTCAGTGTACGGTCAGAATGCTTATGTTTTGAACAATGTTCATAATAGCTTGATAATAGTCTTCGAATCGTAAACCGTGTAATAACACTAATAACTGGATCATTTGTAGAAATAGGACACTACTTATTAGGTACTATTTATTGTTACTGAGAACTCGACGGTACGACGACGTTTAATAAAATAATATAAAGCGTTTAAAAACAAATTTTCCACGCTTGAATATATTTTGCAATATTGTAATTTAAACAGTTATGACTAACTATGGCCGATTCCGATGACTAAATGTCTTTGGTGCTAAACGATGAGCAGTTGTCGGCTCGGAGGCCTAACAACGTTCGTGAGTGACCAATTATCGTGGTTGACTTACCGGCGACGGTCTGGTGTGTCTCTTGAGCTTGAAGGGTGAACGTTCAGCCACTGATGTGGCTATGAACGGGTGAATTAGATGAGATGAACTTAACACTACGACGGTCGTCACAGAGAACACTCTCGAAGGAGTGTGAGCGGGTGAACACCGCGATTCTCCTATATATCAGACGGCAGGCCTCGTCAAATCAACAAAGTCGATCTCACAGCAAATAGTACGTAAAAACACCTAAATACTATTTGTGTTGAGATATAAATATCTTACTTATGTGAGCTACCGTGGCTTTTGTTGATAATTTATCGAATTAATTAGTATATCGAATTTGGTCGATAGTATTTTTTTTTAACCTTTATATAGTGTTTATCGCATGATTTCAAACCAAAGTGATATTGGGTATTTCTATTCAGTATCAGCCCGGAGTTTGGAATTTGTACCCAATAATATGGCGATAGGTTCGCCCGCAATAACATCATAGGACGGAATACGCACGGCGAAAAGTGGGTGCACTAGTTGCACCTGTGCCTACCCCTTCGGGCATAAAAGGCGTGTGTGTGTGTGTGTGTGTGTGTAATATCCATCTATTTTTGGAGACGTATTTTTGATGAGTCCACCTTTTAAGCGCTGATTTTTCAATTTACATGTAACATTTATCGATCAAATAATTATAACCTGACTGAATATAAAAGTGAGATAAATTGTCAACTTCATACATACAATTGTAATTTGTAAAACGATTGGGTTGTACTTTATCCTACGAATAAGTTTTATCTGATGATTGAAAAACCAGCCCTAAATGTCTAGCACCAGATTTATAATTTTATGTTTTAATTCTAGGTAGGTAGGTATATAAACCATAAAATAGTAAAACATATTTAATTTTTCATATTTATGTACATATGAGAAGTGAAAGAGACCGACATATAGTTGTAAATTGACGTAGGACCGAGGTAACAAAATTTTGACATAGAAAGATAGAATCTCTTTGTATGAGAGCGGGATAAAGAAGAGGAAATCTTTTCCATAAGTTTGAGTCTCGACCATCATTGTTAGGTTATCGCATTATATGCGTAGGTTTTGGCCATATGCGCATAGACAATTAATGCTACTTGCTTACTATGGAACACCGACCAAGAACTTGAATGATTCGTCATAACAGATTACATTTTACCTCAAATAAAAATGGTATAAAGCCATGTTGTTTTGTTTATTAAATTCATCAAAGCTGAGATAATATTCTTCATTGGCAGATAGCCTACTCATGTCTTTTTATAGTAACCATAATTCATTAGGTTAAAATCCATTATTCATAAATATAATAAGTCGAAATTAGCTTTCTCTTACATACTAGAATAGCATTGTCATTTTTATTTACATCGGAACTTTAATAATGAAATGAATGAATGAATTTGAATGAATTTAATAATATTTTCGTTTAAGTAGTAAGTAGTTTGGAATGTTAGCATACTCTATACTGATACAAGTATACTTAGTTTGTGAGGACTACAGTATATCGTGGTATTGGGTTTCCTCAGAGTCGGTTCACTAATTTCAAGTGACAGACCGTTCACTTGTAGCACTGTGTGATGTTATTAAGCTAAATTAAACAGCACCCGCCACTAACTGCGTTTATTTACACGGCGGAAGACTCAAAAACTTTGGCATAAAGTCTGTTATCTCCAAATTGATAGTTGATAAGATTTGGTAAACAAAGTTTGTCTTGTGAGTTCTCGTGATGTAAGAGCTAAACATGAAAATAAGTCAACTTTAAAAGAGTGCACTTTGCAATGAAGTTTAGGTTTTATGACTTTATAATCTATATTACGCCAGTAACCATAAATGTCCGCCCTGTGGATTGTGAGCGTTTGCAAAATTCCACCACGGTATCCCTTGCCTACTGTAAAACGCGACTAATAGGGGCCACCAGCCACGAAGCCCGCAGCCGTCCCTAATGCGCCGAAGATGGCCACCAAAGAGTTTTATGTTGGTATGCCGTGCGCCAGAAGGCAAGGTGAACCCATTACGGTTTACATTCTCAGCGAAACAAAAAAAGGTAACCATAAATGTATTACGAGCTTAGGTGGACTCTTGCATTCATATTTTATAGCACTAGCTTTTACACGCGAGAAATTTCTCTCCGGGTTAAAGTTTCGCTGTGCATTTATTTAGCCGGGCGTATTCCGTCCCATGATGTGATAGGGGGCGAGCCTATCGCCATATCGGACACGAATTCCAGACTCCGGGCTGATACTGATTAGAAAAACCCAATATCACTTTGCCTGACCCGGGGATCGAACCCGAGACCTCAGCATTGCAGTCTTACCGTAATACAACTACACCACCGAGGCAGTCTTCTTTAACAAACTAGTGGATTTAAATTAATTCAATTAGTAAGTATATGAACTCAATATTCGGTCTATGTGTGCGCTCAATTTCACTTAAATCAACGGTATATACCGTTAACCAAAAAGTTGGGATTTAATTGAAATTATGTGTGCTTATTTTAAGTAGAAAAACATTAGTGACAAGCTTAATATTTGAATTTGTGTTCAATATATAGTTCGTCTCGTATGATAATATCATTATTGTGTAAAAATGTTACGAATATTATCCACAGGCAAATAAATCAGATGTTTTTCACTTTGATGCGTAATAAATTACACGTCACGGCAAATGAATTGCACAAAATACCTAGAAATATTGCACGTGGCTAGTAATTGGTATGATAATTATTGTAAATATTAAATTAATTTACTACACTATCATTGTATATTCTACGCATATTCGTAGGTTTAAGTCCTGATACCAAAGAGTTCTGTACCTAACTATACTGTGGAATGTCTTTGCCTGATACGATCTCATAGTTATAAAATGATTGATTATGATGCGTAAAAATCGAACGCTATAAAACAAAACAATCCGGAAGCATACTAGGTGTCGACTTCCGGGCGGAATATTTACTTTTCATGTTTGATTCATTCACATATGCGTTTCCTTATATCAGAATTATAGTTTCTATTATTTGAGGCTGTATTTAGTGCTTCGAAATCTAATATATAAAATTCTCGTGTCACGGTGTTTGTAGTTAAACTCCTCCGCAACGGCTCGACCGATTCTCATGAAATTTTGTGTGCATATCGGGTAGGTCTCAGGATTGGCCAACATCTATTTTTCATCCCCCTAAGTGAAAAGGGTGGCTCATCCCAAAAAAATTAGTTTTATTTTTGGGACAGATTTTTTTGTTTTTATTTTTTTATGATACAGCATTCAAACCTTTCTACGATCAACCCCTATTTTTTTAATAACTTTTAACACCGGTCGGTAACTGATGGCAAAACAACGTTTGCGGGGTCAGCTAGTACATTTATAAGAATCTGTGTTAGCTAGGTTTATTACGATATTCAAAAATATTTATTATTCATAATCATATCGGAACATAATATACCTATACATATACATATATATGTACATATAAACACACGCCTATTATCCCCGAAGGGGTAGTCAGAGGAACAACTAGTGCACCCACTTTTCGCCATGCATATTCCGTCCCATGATGTGATAGGGGGCGAGCCTATCGCCATATCGGGCATAAATTTCAGGCTCGGGCTGATACAGAGTAGAAAAACCCAATATCACTTTGCCTGACCCGGGGATCGAACCCGAGACCTTGACATTGCAGTCGTACAGTAATACATCTACGCCATTAAGGCAGTCCATTAATATTTAATATTATTACAGTCGGCTTCACCGCTTGATGATAAATACTACTCTTTACATAAATGTATAAGCCGACCAAAAACAAAAGTCACACTGTAATCTATGCTGAAAATCTAAAATGAGTACTATCTACATTAGCTGTTTGTTACGATAACTGTCAAATAAAATTTACTTTAATCCTGTAAAACTGGCCCTTAGACTTCTAGTCTAATTTCATGTTAATGTTTTAAATTTCCAAAACCGGTGTGTGTAAATATGGCCATGTGGTAACGTCATGTGAAAACCAAGCAAAAATGTAGATTGCCTACCTCATGGAAGTAATGCTCTAAAGTCTGATTATTAGTGAAATATTTAAAATTCAGTTATTGACCATAAGTTTTTAAGTCCCCTTTTGAGTGATCTCTACCGCCCATAAATACCCATAATACCATAAGTAACATGCAAGCACTGCGGAGAATATTAGAGTTTAAGCAAGGAAGGGAGCGTTTAGGACTTCGAAAATATCATTAACCATCGAAACGCAGTCACTTTGAATACTCAGTCTTGACTGACCTATTTATTTCGTAGACATAAATTTCTAAAGTGTGGCTCTGTCATTAAAGTATTACGTCTTCTTAGGTACATTTTAAGTTTTAACTGAAAGCAATACATATCAATCAGTAAACATCGTAACACACATTTTTATATACCTACTGAATAAAAATAGCGTGTATCAACAAGTGTCCTACCATGGTAACAATCTAGACAGCCACAGACGTGCTTGAGCGAAGATTGCAAGGAACGCTAGAGCAAGATAGAGTGGTCTATCTTTAGTGCGACAATGTGACATTGGCAAATTAGTGTGGTGTTGGTTGCCCGTAAGTATCGGTGCACTCGAGGCGTTGGATTAAGCACGAGCAAATTGACGTGGCAATTTATCAATAACGACAGTATGAAGTGTTCCGGCTGTGGCGTGCGACGCGATTTTGGCCATCATTCTCCTCGTCCGCTCTACAGCTCTACACGTTGTCACGCGATGCGTAACACGTATTGTACTCATGCGACAACGGTCTCGTGTACTCCAAATATGACATAATTTTTTTATTATATTTATAATATTATAACAACTATCTAGGTACTCAAAAAAACTTATACTGCATAATAGTCATAATCGGATCTGCATGTATTTCAAGAATAAAGGAATCGGACAAAATTGGAATTAGATTTTAGATTAGAACGTAATGTTAATAAATTTTTGGTGGGTAAATGAAGCTGTTTCTGAAGCAAATTTTTTATGCCTGCGCGAACAAATAAACAATAAAACAGTTATATGTATAACACATTTTTATTTTCACTACAGGGCCTACCCTGTACAGAACCCCAAACAACTCATTAGGCAGCTCAGTAGAAAATATAAATTTACGTTTTAATAATTAGTGTTAGGTATATACTAAAACTGCCTTTAGCTAACTCTAGTTTCGCAAAGAGATTTCAATATTATGCTTATTCATCTGTTTACAATAAGGTATCTAGATTGTGCCCTATAAAGCACTGTTCAAACAAAGATTGTTCTAGTCAAATTCTGAACTTCCTTAAAAATCTAGATCACAAATGTACAGAAAATATTTTGAGCTCCACAGTCATACAAATCGGTACTATTTAAATTTAGTCTCACTTCGTAATTGTTTTCTTTTTATTTTTTTATTATCATTATTGATTTTTATACACAATAAGTTTTTATATTGTTTTGGCATTCTGTTACATGTATTTTCATTCTTTCACCCTAACACTCAGCTGAAGCTAACTTTGTCATGGGTTGCCCAAGATACAGGCTATGCCTAGTTTGGGTACCTCTGGAAATTCTAGTTTTAGGGATCTCATAGTGTTTGTTCATTTTCAGTAGAATTAATTATTTTAGTCTATTTTTTCAATAAACGATTTCATTTCATAATATGCTGGGAAAATGGCCTTTGTATCTCCGTACTATGTAGATATTCGTATATTGCTCCAAAATATTATAATTTTAACTCAAATTCACGTGATACGTGAGGAATTAAATTAAAAATATTCATCACTCGTCATACAATATGGTAATTAACATTAAAACATATTTTTTTTCTCGTGACATTGAATAATCCACATCGGTGCCATACAATATTAAACCTTAATTGATTAAAATTTGTTTTGAGCTCTCTAGAACCTATCAACTCCGTAAAGTACCTAATTAATAAGTATTTTTCATACTTAATACTAGTTATCGTTAATATTATATTTTTATGCCAAAATTACGTACATATATCAAAAATATTTATTTATATGACTGCCTCGGTGGCGTAGTTGTATTACGGTACGACTGCAATGCTGAGGTCTTGGGTTTGATCGCGGGTCGGATAAAGTGATATAGGGTTTTTCTATTCAGTATTAGCCCAGAGTCTGGAGTTTGTGCCCGATATGGCGATAGGATCGTCCCCTATCAAATCATGAGACGGAATACGTACGGCGAAAAGTGGGCGCACTAGTTACGCCTCTGCCTACCCTTTCGGGGATAACAGGCGTGAGTGAGTGTGTGTGTATATGTAAGTATTCAAATATAATATGTACATATCTACTTAGGATCCTATAGAATTATTGATATTTTAATAATTAACTATTATACTACTTCCTTCTACTATGGGTACCTATTATACTAGTCTGTGAAGATCTTTAATTTTTTTGTTGTTCAGTCATCTATAAAAAGTAAATGCAGAAACTGCTGAATGATAAAATTTGGCACACATCTAAAACAAGACCTGAATTAAGATCCAGAAAATAACGTTGTCACGGACGGAACCGCGAGGAGAACTAGTTCACAATAAATGCCGATCTTATTTTTTTATGTGATAGAGAACTTTGCACGCGGTGTTGACAACATGGCGTAAAAGGGAATTATTTTTAGACAGATCTTTAAAAAATCTACGTCACAGAAAGGTAAATATCGGTTATCAACAGTAAGTAAGAAACAAAGTAACACTAAAGCCTTATTTATTCATTTTAAAACGATAAGATTAAGGTTATTTGTCGTGTATTATTATTATGAAACGTGGGCATAAATTATTTGTGACTAGAAATTGTAATTACGACGTTCTATTTTATAATAGGTACACATATTGAGACTGTTTCTAATATAATATTAATAATATAAAGAACTCGCTGACCCAGCGAACTCTGTTACGCCTTAGAGGCAATAAATAAGCAGATTTTGGATTTTATTAAGTTCAATTTTGTATAAGAAAATACAAATAAAAAAGTTAAGTATTTTAATGATTCTTTATTGTTCATGTATTTTGGTGCATAGGTTGCACTCTTCAGTTTACCAAAAAAACATCAGCGGGTATTGCAACGTGTCAAGATGTATTAGTATGTCATATTTTGTGTATTATATATGTATTTTATGATAATATTTCGTTTCGTTTTATTTCTTAGCTATCTCTTTATTGTACACCGCCGTCAATTTTTACATCTGTTTCTGTCCATCCAAAGGTTGTCTGGAAGAGATCGCTTTTATCACAGAAGTATAACAAGCAACTTTTATAGTCCGGTTACTATACGAAGAGAGATTTATGCGTTTTGAAGGGAAACCAGAGTGCCTACTACTATACGAAGAGCTCTGACAGGTGTCAATTCAAATATTAATAGACATGGAAAATTATAATCGATCTCAAATTAAACCGGTTTTTATGCAGAATCGATAGAAAATATGATTATAATTAAATCGATTTGATGTTTTAAAAGTGGGTGATATATTTTATATTTCAAATAACATAATTTAAAATGAACACACCATATTAATATGGTATCTTCATAATCAAAACGATTAATCGTAATTATTTCCTTAATAATGATCCAGCTCTAAGACATTTACGTTCCGTTCTCATATCACCCATAGTTTTTCAATATATTTAAGAATATTATTTCATTACTCTAAACCAAAATGGACTTTTTAATTTTAAGTGTATAGTATTCTAATTAACAAAGACGATTACTATTGTTTTTTTTTAAGTTGGTTGCCTCATAGATTATATTTTATTGCATATTGAGGAATAAAACAGTTTTTGCGAAGAATGGATTGTTTCGCAGCTGTCAGAGCTCTTCGTATAGTAACCGGACTATAGTGATAAGACCGCCCATTGTAGAACCATGATATTATTATCAATATTATTATTATTATAACTTCCCTATTTTTAAATATATTAAGTACCAGGATCATAAATCACAATACTCACAGAAAACGATTTTTTGGGATAAAGGTCCCGGTTTATATATTCCCGAGATAAAAAGTATCTTATGTCCGTCTCCTGGTTCTAAGCTACCTCCCCACCAATTTTCAGCCAAATCGGTTCAGCCGTTCTTGAGTTATAAATAGTGTAACTAACACATTGATGTATTAGGGTTTTTTAATACATCAATGAACTAACACGACTTTCTTTTATATATATAGATGACTAATTGCCGTGTCTACGTAATGAAAACATCAAAAATAATTATTGTTGACAAAATATAATTAAATAGATCCACCAAGGTTAATCATTTCATACACAATTACAATCGCAGGGTAACCGATAACCTGTACCCACCACGATGTCCGGAATCTTAAAAGCTGGAAAAGTAGGTAACTATATTGTCGGTCATGCAGTATTTAGAAAATTACAAAAGTTTATTATGCTCTTATTTCGGTACAATGTGTTTGATCATTTGGCATATAGACGACAATAACTTTCCATAAATTCACAAAAACATTTCACTTTATTCAGGTAAATGTTCATAGTTGTTAATGTTGCGAATTATACATATAAAAATAAAAAAGCAATGAGAGGTGTCAAGGGACACCCGGATGGAACGAAGTTCCTTTCGATTAATTAGTGAAGGAATTGTAATAAAATTTTATTTATGTAACAGAGTGTGTATATATATAAATATATAAATATTTTCCTATTTCCGTTTCAATACATAAGTTTCTAGAGAAAAAAACAAATAAATACCTGTGGCACTCGGAGATTGCCGCGGTAAAGCTATTGCATAGCATTTTTATCACAAATTTTGATTGACTAAACACAAATTCGATCTTACGCTTACCACATAAAGTAGATTTTTAAACGCGAGCAAAGCACGTTTAGTCTTGTTATTGATAAATGTCAGTAACCAAAGTAGAATAAATCAACAAAATTTGAAAAAAGAATGTTACGTTCGATTCTTTTGTACTCGTGCCGTGCCAACGCTGGGGAAATAGCTTCTACGCAATGTATTTAAGGTTCATATTAGATTAAAAAGAAATGGTTTTAATGACTTTAATAAATAAAATAAATAAAAATATACTCGTTTCAAGCATTATAGCTTCTACGCATTGTATTTAAGGTTCATATTAGTAAGATAATAGCAAAAAGTGTCGTGACAACTTTTCATTTGTTTTTTCCGTCCAGCACGGAATGGAACTTCGTTCCAATTAATATTTTTTCAAAACGGTATCCCAAATACAATAGAGCCGTCTAACAATAATAAAGCTAAAGCAAAAAATATTGGCAAGTTCATATCTTATGTCTACATAATACATATTTTAGATCACTATATTATATTAAAATTTAAAACTATGTTGAAATAAGAAATATTAGACAATAAAGGAACAACAGTATGAGGTTAAAGCCATTGATGGGAATTTAGTTTTTGAACAGAATAGGGATCGACACGCACTGAATAGTTTTACGCGTGCAGTTATCAATGCGTCGCATTTTACAGAAAATAGTACAAGACATGTTTCAAACAAAGCATTATTTTAGGCATTAAAAACAAATGATAGATAACATGCATTCGCTGCATACTGAACACGTGAATAGAACGTTAGTTTTACATCTCGCACGAAATGAGTGATAAGCTCACGTATTGTGGCATCGAAGTAACTTACGAATGCATAACTCCAACTCGAGCAGGTGAAACGTGATCTGCAGGTGCTGTGAGATAGTCCTGAAGGCGCACTCGCACTGTTCATACCTTGACGCAGCTCTGCGACACTTCAACTGCACACCAAACGAGAATAAGTTGATTCAACAAAAAATATCACCTATAATTTACAGTGTGGCCCATGAGGATACGGCAGTACGCCGGTTGCAGTTGTTCAATACTTTCGAATACGCTATACCGTGCCGTAGAACTGAGCGCCTGCGCAGCCGTTGACTCAATAATAGCGCTGGATTGCACGTCCTGCTGATTCGTCGACCCTACATCATTTCATTTTATGAAATAATGTGATTCTTATGTACCACATTACGTTACTCATGCGACATGACCCCTTGTAGTTGGATCTACGTGCAGTATCGTGATAAACACATACTTGTGTATCAGTTAGGTGATTAGGTACCATTAATTTTTCTGTTTATTCGAATCTGCAGATCATAAGCTAAAGCGAAGACTTGACTATTTATCCTCCATTATTTGAAGTATTGACTAGGTATGGATACTTACCTACATCTTAAAAGTAGGTAATGGAAAGAAACATTGTAAGTTTTACTTCAATAATATTTATCGTGTAATGTTTACACATTAGGCGTATGTTTACACTTCAGAAGGTATAATTAATTTAAATAATAAGAGTATTTGTTTGGTGGATGTAACGAAACTTGACTCAACGCGCAATCACCCACTTCCGCTCTCACAGTATATTGGAGCAATCACCTCTAACTGAACCGGACACATTTTTTCGTTCGATCAATCCTAGTATATGGTTTATTGAACAAACTTCTTTGTGTAGAAGTGGCTCTCGAGCAAATATTAATCGATACTGGAAATCTGAGCGAATGCTAACGTATATGTTATTATACAATACAGCTTCAAAATTAATATTCCATGACGATGGATCACGCATTAGGGAAGACAAGAAGAAAAGAGAGTAAACAATATGAGGATGCGTGCGGCGACGGCGAATGCGGGCGGACGCAAGGCCCAATCTTCTCATTGCGAGTGACCCCAGTCACGCAGCAGCGCGGCCGACGCAGTACCAGGACAAATCGTAAATGTAAATTGTCATTTAAGGTCAATGTTAAGACTAGCTTCAGCACACGACACAAGGGGAGAGAACAATGCACTAAGCCTTCAACTCACAATAGGAGAAACTGTAACAACAGTCTTAATTCAATAATTCGTCCCTACCTCGTTCGAATGGCAGCATTCGCTTTGTGTAAACAAAATGGTTGCACAAGGTCTTGCTAAAACCTGCGTGGCTATTAACTACTGTCCTATTTTGTAACTAAATTTAGGTAATGACGTTAGTGAATCACATAAAATACTGTATACAAGTAGGTATATAATCCTATAGACTCCGTCTAAAACTCAAAGTTTAAGTGCCTACCGCATATTGTCCACGTATCTGCCTGTGACTGCTGCGTACCTGGCTGATCTCCGTTGAGATTAACACGTCCGACCCAACAACAAATATTTTCAAATAAAATCAAAACAACGTCTAATCACGTCAACCGTAAATCTGGATAGTATGTATGGGGAAATATTTTTTTATATGGTGAGTATGTGACTACTCCATGTAAGTATGTGACTAAGGCTGCGCTGGGCCGAACGTGTTAAGTAAGAAAAATGTAAGTCAAATCATATTCATAAAAATATTATCATCCTCCAAAATGGTCCGAATTGTAGATCGAAACTATTACTTAATTAGCTCAAGTACACTATCAATTACGATGTACGAATGTCAATGGTCCAAGGTCAATGAACCTAGCCTTTATTTACTAGCAACTTACTACTAACTGGTGGCGTGATGGGGTCGTCCGACATACGCAGCAAGAAATGCAGATACCACCGTGGGAAAGGATACCGACTGTATCAAATGCCACGGTGTGATGGCGGGCGACCCGGCGAAATAGTAAGATACGTTTCCTTGTGACTGCTTGCACTGCAAAAAGTTTGTTATGAATGCGTTTCTTGTAACTATTGCGTTTTATTGCTCACATTTCGCAGTATGACATCGGTAGACAAATATTACATCGCACCTTTAGGACGAAAACGACACAATTCAAAAAAAACGAAAATCGCGAATTTTCAATACAACAATAGTTCAAACACCGCCATATTCAAGCAGGAAAAGGACAAAGCTATTATATCGGTCCCATTTTTATTATATTTTCATAAAAAACGGGACCAGTTTTAAGTCATTTTATAACGATAAACCAATTTTTTTTTTACTTGCGTCGTTTTCGTCCTAAAGGTGCGACATGTTATTCTGGGAAAGCATCTTTTCTTCTTTTACGTGCAAGAGCCGGCTCGACTGAGTTGGTACAACTATCTCATATAAAACCGACATAAACTGGTTGCTTTGCTATTACGTGCCATAAGATCAGTGAAATTGCCGGAAGTCCAATAAATGCCTCTTCCTCTTTCTCGATCTCTCTCCCTTCTCTTTGAAGGTCGACAATGCGCAATGCCTCTAAATATGCCAGTTTATAGGTGATGATACTTAATCATCAGGTGACCTCGTTTCCCTACGTAATCGAATTGATAAATATGGTGACTAAGGGCCTGTTTCACAACTTCTGAATAAATGCTAATCGCCACATAAATGTATAAGCTGAGCAAGTACAAAAGTAATACTCATCTATGCTCTCAAATTAATAGCAATAAAATGAGTATCTACTGAGGAAACTTTTATCTAAGAAAATAATTATAAAATTCAACAAACATAAATCGCCCATACGAAAGGTCTTTACTATTCAGACGTCGATCATTTCGAAAACAAACTGAAGCAAAGAGTATAATAGTAGTATAATAAGCTAATAAGAGGTATACACACTGACTGTGTGCCTCAGCCCGCGACTAATGTCTCCCCGCGCATGGGCGTGCCTTGGGTGTGAAGACCCAGCGCACAAGAATTGCCTCGGGGGGCTAATGAGAGGGGTTAGGCCATAGTCTACCACGCTGGCCTAGTGCGGGTTGGCAGACTTCACATACCCTCGAGATTCTTGTAGGGAATTCTCAGGTATGTAGTTTCCTCATGATGTTTTCGTTCACCGTTAAAGCGAAGGATAAAGTTGATAAACAATACACCCGTAACTTCGAAAAGACAAAGGTGTGTGCCTTGGGTTTTGAAGCTCCGGAAATTAAACAATTTTGCGGATTTTATCGCGGTTTTATAATTTATATTTTCTCGCGAAGTTTCGAAGACTTTAGGTACAACAGCCTTCATCGTCACGGGGCGGACATTGTCTCGGCACACCGTTCCATTCCCAACTAGGCTATCGTCCACTCAGGAGCGCTTCTACCTAACTCTTGATATAAAAACGTGAGCTTATATCATATTACTTTGATATGCTTACTGAATATAGTACATATTACATAATTATTTTCTAGTATGGGCTGCCAAATGAACTTCTATTCGCTATAGCCAGGGCCAGATTACGGATGTCGGGGCCCCTAGGCATTGTCCACTTAGCGCCCTTTTTCCCTTTCCTGACTTCCTAAAATATTTTTTTTCTACAGCAACCTAATAAACAGCCTGCAATTTTTTTTTTCTAATAACTTATGTTCCAAAACGTATTGAAATATGTTGTACAAAATAATCAAGGCAAAATAATATTGCCATCGGGTAACGGGCTTATTAAATACGAATGGTCAATTAATTAAAAAAAAAACTGGGGAAGAAGGGCCCTGGCCGATGCTGAGCCCCTAGGCAGTTGCCTTATTCGCATTTAGGCTAATCCGGCCCTGGCTATAGCCCACAGTCTAAGAAGGGTATGGTACAAGAACATTAATATATTAGGTATAGTCAAGTGCGGGGTTTCCGGATATCTCAACCCAATGCAATAGGCACCTGTAACTTTACATCATTTTTATCGGACAAGTATAATCCCGAGTCAAACAGTTCGTTCATTCTGCTTGCAACGGAGTCTCTCGTATTATTTATTACTAAAATATTATGGCTAAAAAACAAGTATCAGATATTTTTTTATATTCCGAGTACAATAAAACTAGGGATTGCAATCCGGAAAAACGGATCCAGTAATCCGGCAGATCAGGCATCATAGATGTTTACCGGATGCGGTATTAATATACCGGATCCAGCGTCCGGATCCGGTGCTAGCAATTTTTGGCGAAATAATAATACTGTAGCATAAGTAGGTACTGAATGCGTTGCGCGTGGTGTTCATGAGTGTGAGTCGTTCGTCGCCGAGTCGCCCCACCCCACTACGCTGCGCCAGTAATATAATAATATAATGAATACTATTATAAGTCAATTATTACTAAAATAATTGTTTATTGTAGGTTGATTAAACTAAAAAGTTGTAATTATAATAAAAAAAAGCAATGAGAGGTGTCAATGGACACCCGGATGGAACGAAGTTCCTTTCGATTAATTAGTGAAGGAATTGTAATAAAATTTTATTTATATAACAGAGTGTGAATATATATAAATATATAAATATTTTCCTATTTCCGTTCCAATACATAAGTTTCTAGAGAAAAAAACAAATAAATACGTGTGGCACTCGGAGATTGCCGCGGTAAAGCTATTGCATAGCATTTTTATCACAAATTTTGATTGACTAAACACAAATTCGATCTTACGCTTACCACATAAAGTAGATTTTTAAACGCGAGCAAAGCACGTTTAGTCTTGTTATTGATAAATGTCAGTAACCAAAGTAGAATAAATCAACAAAATTTGAAAAAAGAATGTTACGTTCGATTCTTTTGTACTCGTGCCGTGCCAACGCTGGGGAAATAGCTTCTACGCAATGTGTTTAAGGTTCATATTAGTAAGATAATAGAAAAAAGTGTCGTGACAACTTTCCGTCCAGCCCCCTTTCACAACGCGCGATAAGGAACTTCGTTCCAAAACTCATTATTGTGATAAGTGATAATTGTAGTATTTTAATGCTCTTTGGTTAGCATTCGCAAATACTTTAATAATTATTGTGATCTCATCTCAGTCATTTACGTAAGGTTAATTATATTCTAAGTTACTGACTAAAATAATTGATCTATCTGTGAAAATGAAATCTAGGAAGACTGAGCTAGGTACTCGTTACATCGTTATAAGTTTACTCGTGCCAATTTACGCATTACGACCATGTAAAAGTATGTTATAATGAATTTTAGATAGGTATTTTGTTATTTCACGGTGGTTTGAGTTATTGACGAACAGGCTCAAAATTTTTGTATGACAATTTTCCTAATGTACGCTCTATATAATCTTGGAACTCTTTGCCTACACTACTAGATATTAATTGTTTGCTCGTTGTCTTTGGAAATAAAGTTGATTTTATACATAATATGTTGTATTTTTTAAGTAGGTACAATGACATTTAATTAACTAACGGTTCATTTTGAACCGAAAATCGAAAATCATCCTGATTTGATCAATCCAGCCGGATCTGGTCCGATCCGGCCGGATCGATGGGAGTCCGGTCGGATCCGGCCGGACTGAAAATGAAGCCGGATTGCAATCCCTAAATGAAACCATTTTTCACCCCTGCCGCAAAAAAGGTATGTTTTAAGTACTTTCGTAGGAATTTTTATTTTAAGTCAATAATATTAACTAAGATGTGTGCTTTAAAAAGAAAACTGTTCTTAGATTTGATCCAAATTTTAATTTATTATTAAAACATGAGTTTACAACAAATGGCATCTTAAAACATAGATATAAATAGTAAAGCTGCTCATTACATTATAAAGTATATTCTCGTAACCCAAACAGATAATACCAAATAGAGACAAAAACCATATAAATCTTTCATGACTACAATATAAATAGCACAAGAGTCCTCATTTTAGATACTATACGTTTCGTAACAAAAGATTTAAATATATTCAACGTTTTCAAAATAAATATAACTTGATTCAATGGTCTCCATCTCTTACAAAAAAAAATACAATTTGAATGCCAGTTGGAAACTAAATCCAAATTTTGATCCCAAAATGCATAATATACGGATTTCAAGTGAGCTACACTATTTAACAGTTCTTCTATTATATTACGTACTTTATCAACACGAAGCAATGAAAATATGGTATCTTATGGCTATTATTATGTTATTGACTATTGAAGACTATGTTTACTAATTAAGTACAGAAGGGAATCTTTCTGATTTAGCTAACAGTCACTATAGATTAAATCCATGATTAAAACGTGAACATTAGGTACAACTGCCGTTACTTACAGAGCAAACATGTTAGAAGGTGCAAGTACAGTACGCTGCCTGGCTATTTATTACATTTTACTGTCAACAATACTATCTAAGATTCGTCTAAGCTTAGTACAATGTGTGATAGAGTATATAAAAGAAAACTAACAGTTACCATACTCTGTGAAAGTGATAATTACTCTGCGCGTAGAGTGGTGAAGATAAATATTTGTACTAGATTTTGGGATCAATGTACCCTAAAGTAGATACCATCTCGTTAATATTATTATGAGTAAAAGCATAGCAAGGAAAATACTAATCTTACTAAAACTTATTGTTACACAAAAAGTCATTGAAAAGATAAGTCAAGAGTCATTTAAAAATGTATAAAAACTAACAGTATTTTACAAATAAATTAGAAACAAAAACAACTTTGTTCTCCGTGATCACAATATAAAGGCTAGCAAGAAAAAAATCCTCATAACGCAAACGACTAAGGTAAAGAAAGCGGTGAATCGCAATCGCCGAGAGGTTCGCTGACCTCTCCATATATTATCATTTTTACTGAAAATAAAACAACCAACCACCTTAAACGCTAAAAATATATACAACTTATCGAACTAAAAAAATAAAATAAAAAAAATAGAGAGATTTAATGTGCATGACATAAGGCATGATGTGCTATTACATAATATCCTACAACATTGTAGGTGTACAAGTGACCAGATGATTGAAACTTTATCATCCTTACTCTAACGGAAGATTATAAAGTATAATATTAATAGCTAAATATTAAATTAACAACCTTCAAACAACGCTTCTGTGTCTAACCTCTATTAAAACTCTTCAACATTCAACATCAGTTCGCACCAGTGGTCGTTAACTAATCATTTCATTAGCCTATAATTTATTTAATTCTTATAACAATAAATCAGTGTCTTATGTAAAAATATAACTATTCATTTGACCGTTAGCTTACAAATGTAATTCGAATATTCTCGCTGCACATGTAACTAGACAGCTTCGGTGCAATTAACGTAAAACATACTCTTAAACTAAAATACATTTGAGATTACGTCTGCCCGCAAACATCACGATTATCGAATACATTTACAACAAATTATATTCCATACAATAAATAAGTAACCACTAAAACTTTAGCACAGGATCATAACTCACGTAATACCGCAGGAAAGATTTTTTTTACAATTAGTTTTATAAAAATACACATCGTCTACGGTTACAGCGTCGGCACATTACTATGTTAAAAGAGATTCGTTCACGCTAGGGTTGCGGCCTGTGTTGCGGATCGCGTGGAGGCGGCCAATGCCGGTTTTAGGGAGGAGCGGGTAGGGCGGTCGCCCAGGGTGCCAGATCTACGGTGGGCGCCACAGAATTTTATCGACGTCATGCTATTGTTTAAAAAAAAAGGTCGCCAAAAAATATTTAGCCGGGACGCCCAAATAGCTAAGGCCGGCCCTGGCGGCACAGCGCGCAGGGTCAGGAGGCGGCGCGCGTGTGGCGGCGCGGCGCCAGCAGGTACGACGCGTCGAGCGCACCGCGCCCCAGCAGCCCGAGCAGGCGCCGCGCGATGCTGTTCACGCGCTCCTTCTGCAGCGCCGCGCGCGCCACGCCACCACCACCACTCGCACCACCGCACACCACTCCCGCGCCTCCGCTCTGACAAATACAAACAAATCGTTACACACATTACTAACATGTTAAAATACAAAAAGAAGGCCCACTGCAACGTTTTAATTTTAATTTTAATTAATATTTATTTTTCACAATAATTACGAATTTAAAGTATCGTGAAAAGGAACGTTATATTCCATCAATCAACCTCTACTGACATCGCATCTGTTATGACATTTAATGGCAAAAAATTATTGGTTTTCGAATAAAAATGGAAATTGGGTTCATAAAAGAAGACTCCAGAAATCTACCGAAAGTTAATGTTGGCATGGTTGTAATATTTTGTTGTTGAAATTACAGAGTTTCCAAGTGTGGAAATAAAAGGGACTAAACTATTACGGTATGAATAAATCAGTGAAACTATTATTTATATTTTATTCAGCAGCTTCTACACATAGCCGTAATTTCGGGTCAACAAGGTAGTCTTATGGCGACAATGCAATCGGTTATATCCAAATCAAAAGAGATGGAGAATTGTGTAAAGTTAAAAGTCGAGTTACTTCGGAGCGTAAAGTACGTAAAGAAGGTTGCCGTGTGACAACCATTATAAATGAAACGTTCAGTCCTGCCAATGCGAAGATTGTGCAGCTTTTTAAGGTTATTTTTTAATAGGTATAGTACTAAAGCACAGATTATTACGATTAAAGTTTATCTTTAGGTGGGAGTGCAATATGCATTTTACGACTAAGTACCTGGTGTTGATATATTGTCCTTTTTTATTAGTTCATAGTAACATTGATGTATTTATTCAAAAAACATCTCGTAAGTCCAAATTTATGCATTTATGAATGCCATCGGTGAACAAATATGGCGGGTGACACAGGTGTGACGTCACTGGGCGTGTAGCTCAGTTTGCGGGCGAAAATTTAAACTGTCAGTTTCAAACCACAATAAAATTATTAGCAATAAATTATAGCATTTTAGTTTTTTTAATATACCTCGTGATCTATTCTACATGATTTTTTTTAAAAAACATGGCAAATATAAAAATATTGAATCTTCCCTGTACCAAACAACAATAAATAAAATAGTAGTTTGCTAAAATAGGCGACTCAAGACGCATCCAACTGAAAGTGTAAAATTAAAGTTTAAAATATATTAAAAAAAAATTACCTTCGCATTATCAGTGTAAGTGACCGTAGGTAACTTCTTTTTCGCCTCTTTGTTTACAATACTCTTGTTAGACTTTTCATTTGACGCGGCATTTTTGGCCGCCCTTCCCTTCAAATATTCTGGGGAAACCTCGTGAGGCTGAAATAAACAAAACATTTTTACCATACAAATAGGGTATAACGATAATATTACGATAATTTCAAGAGAAATGATTAGTGTCCAAAAAAAAAATACTAATGGTTCAGAAGTTGCTAAAAAAGAGCTCAAACCTTTTCTGAAGATTTCATAAAGTTTATGGACCATGGTCACGTAATATTAACAGTCATTAAAAGTAGATACTCACCGCATAGGTCCTGGTGATCTTGAGCCGCTGCGGGAAGTGGTCGAACGCGTACGGCTTGGCGCAGATGGGATACTTGGGCCGCGAGATCTTGGTGAAGAGACGCGCCGAGCGGTCGACGCGCAGCTCGCAGATGTACACGTGCGGCTCGCGGGCGCCCACCGGCCGCCCCTGCGCACACACATACAATTCAATATATCTATTTTGACTAGCACAGTACACTGCCGATTTGTATACAGATATTTTTCAAGATATACTTGTGTCATGTGTGTACGTACAGTCAGCAGCATAAATATCTGTACAAAATCAAAATTTCAAATCGCCTAAATACGCATTAAGTTAAACTGAAATATTTTTTCTTCGTTTGAAGTAAAGTAAATACCTTTTATTTATTTTTGTGAAGAGAAAAATAAGATTAGTAAGAACACAAAAGTATGTAGGCAATTTTAAATTTGTTCATCTACTTATGCTGCTGACTGTATTACAAATATGTGAATAATTCAACAAAATCGGCAAATAGGTTTTTAAACTGTAATAAAACTGAGTACTAAAGGTTATAAAAATTATACAACTGTAACACATAATTAACATAATTATTCTGCTTAATTCTTTTTCTGGCAACATTGGAATTTCAAAAGTTCCTGTCTCCTATTTCACGAAGCGAATTACAGCTGTTACACCTTACTTGGTTGCCTATCTTCAGCAGTGGACGTCGTGTGGCTGATCATGATGACACCTTACTTGGAACTTTTTTTTAAAAAATCTATTAAAATTTCATAACAATATGTCCTGAACTTGCGTAATTTACGTATCAACTCACCTTGCAGAACGTATTGAGGTCCATGACCCAACACTGCGACATGACCAATTCTATTGGCACCGCCTCATACAACGGCACACGCATTACTTCATTGTGGAAGAATCTGGAATACATTAAAAATATATTAATAGGTATGGCTGTTGAAAGATAATAATATCTTTATAATTGTTCCACGTCTGTTAAAGCTACAATTTAATTGATGACTAAAATTTTTTTTTAGATTCTATGACTAATTTGAAAAAAAATCCTAATCATTTTTAAAAATCTTCACATTTACATTCGGAAAAGATGGCAAGACAAATGTAACAGAAAAACTATAATTTTTGCACATAATCTATTTCCCCATATATTTTTTATAACTTAAAGACAAGTACTTACTTCCTAGTGGGCTCATGGAAAGTCTCATGCGGCCTCAGATAATGATGGCCGTACACATATCGTTCCTGCGTGTCCTTATGTTTCCACAGACGCTCCACTCGGAATATGTCCAGCTCGGAGACGGGCACTTCACCGATCGTTTGGTACGTGTGCTTGCGAACTTCGCCCTCCTGATAATAAGTATTAAAATCCGTAAGCCAAATTAAACTTAATATACTGTTATCACAAAAAAATCATGAAGCCCATTTGTGGCATTATTTATTTAATCGGAAGTCCTACAGGTTACATAATAACAAAAATTAGAAGCTATATTATAATACAGTTACCCAATTAAAGGCCTTCACTTATAATGATTACTTCACTTATTATTATGTATACAGCCTATTTATATCCACATTCAACATTTGCAGACCAAAATTGAACTCTTAACAGCATGATAACAAGTAACATTAGTCCTATGTCCTATGAAATAGCCAAATAGGCGAAACATTTTTTTCGGGTATGTAGCAAACAGAATTTTTTACCCAAAAGTTAAACTGTCAGATTGTGTTGAATATAATGCTCAAACATACCATTGCAAAATTAAATTATTCAATTTGCGTACATTAGAACTTACTTTATTCGCAGTGGACTCTTCAGCCTTATCCTTCGCTTTGGCTAAGTTTTTCACTTTCTTCCTGTCCACTCGCTTGGTCTTGGGCGATTCGTTCTTCTCTCCGTTCTTCTGACTGACGTCAGGATGTTTATCGTCGATGGGGATGTCTCGTAACACGTACACCGTGTCACCCTGTCGCACTTGCAAGTCACCCCGCATCAGCGTCAGATAGAATTGATGACCCTCTTCCGTGTACTCGTCCAGTGGTATTTCGCGGTCCACCTGAAAAATATCGATACTTATTTAAGATTTCCTTCTAAAGAACAATCACTTTGGGGTTTTTTATGGTGCGTAAACTAGCTTTTGCTCGCGGCTCCAGTCGTATTTTCGAGATAAACCTAAAATTTTCACTACCTCTTATGGCTAAAATCAGAACAGAAAACGAAATCGACGCGAGTTACACCCTTCCACCGATCAATATTGCAATAGCAGTTTATTGCTGGACCTGATTGTTTATTATACGAGTGGAGATGTACCTTGTTCGGCTCGCAGAGATGGCAGTAGTGCGGGTCGGTGGTGTCGTCGACGCGCATGCAGCGCGCGTGCTGCCACACGCCGCAGCGCGTGTTGCCGCACTGCACCATCAGGCCTTCCTCCACGTGCAGACCGCAGATGCACATTATCACCTCCTCTGCAAATACTTCTTCTATATTAGTACAATTATCTACCGTACCATATCACAAAACTATCAATAATGTATTTTACTCATGATGTCAATGTCAATACTTTTTAGTGCATGGCTGATAATGAGATTGATGGACAACTCTTATGAATGTAGAAAATTATCGACGAGATACTTATACACGTATATTATATTATGTTTGCCATCGTATATTATGTAGTTGCGTTCGACAGTATAAATAGGGTAGGAGCGTACTCCAGTAGCGTACCAGTTTTAGTTTTTTGCAGGAATCCAGCTGGCAACGGCTCTTCAGGACCGAGTATCTTGGTGAGAACCTCCGCAAACTCAGGCTTCACGGAATTATACACCTATTGCACAAAGCAATTAGTAAGTTGATGGACGTTAAGTATTGGAAAGTAATTAAAAAATACTAGTACAGTTTCACAAAAAGTTGTAGAAAAAAAAACTATTTTCGTATTTAAGTATTCTAGATACTTTGTTAGAATTGAATTCGTGTAGCCACAGAACAGGTAACTCAAAATGTATGGGAATCAGTGGCAAGAGTCCCTTTTTTGATGTATAGAATTGTAACCTGTAGAGAAACACATAAACGTTAACTTAATTTAATCGATACGAATACTTGAACCATTCTTTATTATTCGTGCTAGGGGTACTGCTTTGGTATAATAGAGGTAATTTAAAGTATTTTTTTATTTATTTAACTTTATATACAAACATTTACATTGTACATAGGCGGACTTAATGCCTTAGGCATTATCTACTAATCTACCTTTGGGTGATGTAGAGCTGAGAAGAATGTGTATATAAAAATACGTAGATATAATTATATATTATAAGAGGTAACAAAAAAACTGATTATTAAATATGAATAAACGTTGAATACATAAAATATTCTATAATGTAAATTATATACAAACATATGTAACATAATATATAATACAATAATGCTATAACATATATGCAATAATGCATATAATTCAATAATGCTATAAGTATATTGTGAAGTTATGGTAGTGCTTACCTTCCTAAGTGAGGCGGTGGCGGTGGCGAGCGCGGAGCCGCGCGGGTGGTGCCGGGCCGCCGCGGTCAGCAGCGCCGACACGTCCGCGTCGAACTGCGACACCGACTCATACCGCCCGCCTGCTAACGCGCCCGCCACGCCCGCCTCCAGGGCCTTCAGCTCGCCCGCACCAACACTCGCGCCGCCACTACCACCGCCATTACCACCGCCACTCGCCTTAGCCTTCACCACGCTGTTGAACAGCGACCTGTCCTTGTCGTCTGGAAATATAGATTTATTACTATATTGAACAAAAAAAACCAGCAATGGATTAATCTAAAAGGAAACTAAATTTATTCCGAGTGCTATAACTATGGTATTTATAATATCCCGGGAATGGGCGTTAATGTGGGCGGAGCCGCGAGTAATAAATAAAAATATTGTTTTACACACCTTTTGCAGACACAAGGACTCCATAAAGCGCTTTGAGAACATTGATTAGCCGCTCCTTCTTCGGCAACGAGGGGTCATCGTCGAAACGAACCAGACGCTTCACGTTGTCATCGCGCAAAGACCTTAGCATTCGCAGCCGCGATATGAACACCTCCGGGTTCATGGTATCAGGTAGCTCCAGAGAATTGACGTTGACGACAACTGGGGCGGGCGATATCGTAGCGGGCGCTGGCGTCGGCGGCGCGGGGGGCGGGGTAGTGGGGGACGGCGGCAACGCTAGAGATAGCCGGTCGCGGATACGACGCACCTTAAAATAAAAAGGATTATTATCAAGATTGGATGCTTATTATGCCGGCAAATTATAAAATATAATGACGCAAATCGGACATTGCGTTTACAAAGAAGTCAGCCTCACGTTGACTCTGTCTAGAACTCGTTCACGCCAAATGTCCATTTTCGTTACCTTGGAATGGGCAAAAATGAAATAGATTTTTTACCGCTAATATGCATGAATATTAAAGAAGGAGAAAGTATATCAAGCTGTTTTAACTTAAAAATTCTCACCGTCTCCAAATTCCTAAACAGGAAACAATGCCGCTCCTTGACCAAATTCCTCTCCTTAGCCGTGAGCGGCTTCATCTGCGGCTCTTGCCACAGTTTGTTCAGATGTTGTTGGTACTTCAGTATGGTCATGTTCTTTATATCGCAGGTGCTGACCGCCTGTTGTTCCGACTTCTTGTTACATTTCATCGCCTTCCTCGGCCGTCCGACGCGAGGCGCGTTACCGTTCGAGCCCTGCGATTGGTTGGACGCGTTCGATGGCGTCCGTGACTGAGTCTTCACTGGTAGTTTGGTGATACGTTGAGATTTACCACCGATCACGCCACGGCAGTCTTCTGAATCGCACTTGCACGGCTGAAAAGATATTGGTGATTAGAATTACTTTGTCATTTATAATCCTAAGTTTTTCCCATTTTCAGATGCTTGTACACAATTTCGTGCACATAATAATATTTTCTTTACACTATCAACGTCCATTGTATAGGTACCTATTATGACTGTCGCATCGTTTTATGTCAGAGTTCCCATGGCGCCGTAGCCTAACTTGTGATATAGCTTACCTGACCCACAGCTGGATTGAACAGAGAGAAGTTGTAATCATAAGTGAGCTCCTCTCCCGGGTCGATGTCCCGCAGCGCGAACAGTGCCATTCTAAATGTGCCTGTAATAAATACACAAAATGAGCTATCGACAATGATACGGGATTTATTTTCCAAGTTAGTATTAGTATTTCTGAAAATTCTACTAATGTCGGAAAATATCCAAAGAAAGCGTATAAAATGGTTGAAAATATTCATTCATACTAAAAACCATTTGTACTTTGTATCATTAATTTTTAAAACTATTGTAACTTTATTAATTTCTAAAGGTAAAAGCAATACTTTATACTGGCATTGACAAAATTTGCCAAAATATGGATACCGCCGTTTTCAATAAACGATCCCAATCGCTTTTTTCGATCTCTCATGCTTAAATTACTTATTTTGAAAGAAAAAAAGGATGAAATTTTTATTGTAAAATGATGTAATACAAATATTATATTACAATACTGTAAAAAAATAAATAAAATATTGTATCAATAATACGACACCTCATGCATCTCCTCAATGCAGTACAGTCTAACCAGTGCACCGCTGATTTTCAACAGGTGTCTCCCTGGTGTCTTGGTTGTAAGTTTTAATTAGTTTATTCTAGGGATCGGACCGAAGATTATCATTGGAAGCGTTTATTGAAATCGATCGAAAGTAATACCGTTTGCGGTCCACTTCTGCATCTCGCAGTTTGGGCGGCAGGAGTGGTTGACGAAGCGCCCGTCGCCGCCCATGCGGTGTCCGTCGATGACGAGCCCGCCGTCCAGGTGCAGGCAGTAGTGGTGCGTGTCGCGCGCGTACCGTGTCGCCATGCGCTCCTGATACATATACAATAAATAAATATTATAAAGCTGAAGAGTTTGTTTGTTTGTTGGAACGCGCTAATCTCAGGAACTGCTGGGCCGATTTTGAAAATTATTTCACTAATAGGAAGCTACATTACTACTGAGTGCTATGGGCTCGCCATACATAAAATTATTGCAGCGTTAGCACGTTGGCGTGTCGCATCGATTTTACCCAATATTTTTTTTTTTACAATCAGTGCGTCAAAAGACCCGATCGACGGCAAACGCGTACTCATTATCATTTATCATATAGACTAAGCAAATATCAAATACAAGTGTTTATTATCAAAGACAATCTATTATTTGCCTATCTATAAGAGGTGTCCCGTACAAGGCTACCTTTTATCCCGGAAAAACTTTTCCACGCGGGCGGAGCCGCGCGCAAAAGCTAGTATACAATACACGTCACTCATGACCTTCACATCACCGCCATGTACTGACGGACTTCTTGGGTCTTAACCATACGTGGTCAAAGATACAACACTGAGATTGGATTAGTGTCCTAAATCTTGAATTTCATAGCAATATAGTGGCATAGTAACTATTATAAAATCTACAATAATATGGAAAATATACACAATTTAATTTAAATCTGTGAATATGGTGTAGGAAATAAATTCTGCAACACTGAATCAATGCTACACGATCCCGTAACATTGATCATACATTAAGACCAGCGACTCTATAGCCCCTGGACACCTAAGGCCCAATATTTTTCTTCAAATAAATTCTCTCGACTACCTGAGGTTTAAGGAAGTGGGGTACTGCATTACGATTGACCGTGCTAACATGATTACGTTTTACGTAACCATGGAAACACTATTTTTATTGGGTGCGTCACTTGTTAAGTGATGCTAAACAACTAAGCAATAGAGATAGCGTAAAATGCACTTAAGTCAGAAAGAAATGCAAAAATATATTGACAGTAACTGGCCTCAATGCTAAAATTACAAGAGGCCGAGTCTATAATTTCAACTATTTCAGTCAACTTTTCATCATTTTGTATGATTTTATACAGAAATTGTCTCTTTCATAATGAAGGCGACTTTTATACCAATAAACAGTAATTTTCGTTAGTTAGTTTAAAGCACGATTTTGATTAAAAACCGCAACATGTTTGAGTCTCCATACAACAAAATTTCTGAAACAGACGTTAGAACTTGGTGGATAGATTGAAATTAAAGAAAGATATGAAAAATGTGGCTTGTTTATTTTATTAGTGTTGAAATAGTCTTTCCGATTATGTATTAGAAATTAATCAGATCAGTTTATTTTTTGAATAATCATGATGAAAAGTTGACTGAAATAGTTGAAATTTTAGATAGGCCTCTTAAATACATAATGGCCGGTATAAAATGAATTACGATAATTTTAAAAAATGAATTGATTGCGTCAAATTATTGATATAAATATGAAAAGTAATGCTATTTTTCTGAAAACCCGAAGTATGTTCGTGACACCACTGTTTTGTGCAAGGGGCAATCACAATATTGATTAAATTGATAATTTGGCAGTGTTTATGGCTCATAGTTGTGGTCGCAACTGACTTGAAGATATTGAACGACAGGCTGCATCTGATCTATTAGTCAGATGTGTTTCCAGAAACCGATCGCCTGTTATTCGACGTCTAGAGGCTATATGGTCGCTGATTAAGACATATAAACTTAAAGCTGCGAGAAAAAGCTCGATATATCTCTACCAACCTTAAACTCTTTATCAGACACCACTTCGCCGACATATTCTAATATAAAGTCTCCAGAGGTGATGCTGTGTTTGGTCCGCACGCCCCAGCCTTTGTTCTCCGTCATGAACTTTTCAAGTCCCGACGCCCATTCATGACGTTGGATGCGTTGGTTCTTACATTTGTCACTGAAATATTTGTTAAGTATGTAATATATCCAGTCACCCCAAGAAATTTAATTATTTACTGAATAACTATTGGCTCTAAAAATTAAAAATATGTAAAACTTATTCAGAGATAATTTAAATTAAGTTTCAATTTACCACAGTTTCCTACGTTTTCAAACATTGGGAATAAAATTAAGAATAAGTTAAAGTTACCCGCATGGACATAACTGTGGCGAACACTCCGCAAACACGAGTCTATTGATACAGTCTTCGTTGCAGCACGACGTCGACGCGCAGTTGCAAGCGACGCTTTCGCACTCCTCCGCCGATGGTTTCACGTCGTAGTACACATCTATAGTGAGCACACAGCAACAATAAACAAGTAAGAATAATATAATATTAAACTATCAAACATATTAATATTACCAGTGAAATTGTAACAGTAAGTAGTTTTTAACTGATTGCACACACACACTCACACACCTTTTATCCCCGAAGGGGTAGGCAGAGGCGCAACTAGTGCACACTTTTCGCCGTGTGTATTCCGTCCCATGATGTGATAATAGGGGGCGAGTCTATCGCCATATCGGGCACAAATTCCAGACTCCGGGCTGATACTGAATAGAATCCAATATCACTTTGCCCGACCCAGGGATCGAACCCGAGACCTCAGCATTGCAGTCGTACGGTAATACAACTACGCCACCGAGGCAGTCTGATTGCATGTCGAGAAATATCTATTGATTTGTTAAACATGTGTTTTTGTGGTTTTGATGCATGTAAACACTAGATTTTCTTTCTCCTCTCACATAGTCGTTTAGAATTCCGCACAGCTAAACCTATATAGACATGTTTTTAAAATAGTACTTGTGCGAATCTTCTTGTAGTTCCACGAAGGCACCGGTTGATTGTAGTGTTGCTGCCACCAGATGTCGTAGGGCAGCGAGAAGTGCTGCAGGCGCCGCCGCACCCAGCGCTCGCAGTACGGCGGCGGCGCCAGCAGGCCTGGCGGGAACTCTGTCTGTGTCACCAGGTTTTTGCTTTTGCCTTCTAGTTTTGGCCTGTAAAAGAAATAAATATCATCAGCATTTATTATTCAGCTTATTTTTAACAATTTAATAAAGATCGATATATACTCACTCGTCCTTGTAATAATCGGAAAACAATCCAGCAGCCAAGAACTTTTTTCTGAGCCGGGGATTCCGCTTGGACACGGTGGGTTTGTCTCTGTTTTCGACACTACTTGCTGGACTGTCATCGCGCGAGGATGTGACCCGCTTTTTACAAATAATACTTTTTGATAGCACATCGATACTTTTCTCAAAGTCGATCTCTTTCTCGTTGAGGGGTAAGGGATCATTCTCATCATGATCGCGTAGATTGTCTATCGATGGCTCACGCGACTTTGAACTCATTTTGCGGCTAACGACAGTGTCTAGAGAACTTTCTCGTGAACTGGAAAGAACCTCGGGAGCTTTCTTGTTCATTTGACAGGACCTGGACTTTCTTCTTGCAGCTATAGCGACGGGTTTTGAAGACTTTTCCGTTTCAACGGCAATTTTTTTGTTTTCAGTCTTTTTGGGTTTACTCTTTGCTTCATCAGTGGTATTATCGGAACTCCTAGTAAATCTTCTTTCAGTGGGGCATAAAATAGCTAAACTTGATTTTGGCCTAAGACCCATTTTGCAGTTTCTGTCTACTACTTTCCTCTTAGAGAATATTTCTTCGATTTCCTGCGAAGGCGATAATGCTCGCGTTTTACGCTTCAGTCTTTCTATATTTTCGACACGATTTACGGGCCTATCTGCTTTCAAATTCAATAAACTTAATGGTATACTGTCTTCTGGATCATTGCTGAGCGAACTACCCAGTGATCTAATACTATCTGTTTCACTGAATACCTCCCACTTATTAACGTGACTTTTGATGAATTTTTCGTTCTTATTGTGCTTCAATTGCAGGGACGGCGCTCTCAAAATAGACGAACTTGTATTCTTCTTCTCAGGCTGTGTGACTTCGGAAGTAGATTTATTATTGTTGTCTGTAGGGATTTCTTTTCCTTGTAATTTCTCAAGAGCGACTACTGTCAGTCGCCCTTGTTTAGGGCACTCCTCTTTATTTAGTATCACCTTAAGTTCCGGTTTCTTCGAAGATGTTCGTTCCAAAAAGCTGCTCATTGCTTCACCATCTTTTGGTACTCTTTCAAAAGCAGAATTATTATCAGTATCTTCTGAAGTCAATTGACCGTCAGAAACTAAACTATTGTGGCTATTGTTAAGATCAATCTTCTTCTTCTTCTTTTTAATACTTGGGAATCCTGTTCTGTTGATAGCTTTCCGCCGTCTTGCTTTCTTCTTAGAGGAGTCGATGACTTTATTATAACTAGAATCATTGTCTTCTGATTTCTTCAATTGTGTAGGTACTTTCTTTGATACTTCTGGCAGAGGTAATCTTTCGGCTTGTATTTTCGGAACTAGTAATTTTGTAGGCAAGACTAGTTTACTCTCCCGTAGTATGTTGTTTAGCTTTTTCTTCTTTTTATTATCACTGCTATCTTCATTTTCATTACTTAAATTTCTCTTGGGCTGACGTAAGTTGTGACCACTTGTTTCTTGGATTTTATCAGATAACACTGCGGCTATAGATTCACCTCTTTTAGGTCTTATTATCGGATCAGGAGTTTCCGAAATTAACGCTAAAGGTATATCCGATTCAGTATCGATTGGACCAAGTAAAGAATTTACCGGCTTGGCATCATTACTCTTGGTTTTCAATTTATTTTTATTGGCGTCTGATAATATGTTATTAACGCAGATTGAAGTCTTGGGAATTTGGTCTTCTAGATCTATAGATGGTTCAAATATTCCTGTAGGTTTATCTACATTAACAACTATAGACGGCTCAGTAAGAGGTTCAAGAGCCTTCGATTTTTTGGTTTCTAAAACTTTTCCCTTTGATACTGGCGACTTGATGACTGTTGCTCTAGTACTTATCTGAGTCACTTCTTTATTCTTGAGTTTATCATCAACTGTCTTATTTGTAGAGTCTGCGTTATTTTTCTCTTTTTCTAATATTCTGGATTCTATTGATTTACGTATATTGTTATTCAAAAGAGTATCCAAAACTTTTGTAGCTGCACTAGGGTTAATCTTGGAAACAAGATTACTTGTTAATCCTTCAAGTCTGTTCTTTTTCCGAGTCATAATTTCTGACTTTTGTGCTGGTGGTATAGCACTTTTATAAAGTGATCGTGCAGACATACTTTTTAACGGATCAGTGCTCGTATTAGTATTTGTTGATGAAGTGTTAGGTGATTGAGGCACTGAGTCTATCTTCTCTTGTTCTTTCACTTCATCTCTAGTGGTGTTTTGATTAACATCTTTTGTATCCTTCGTAGTGGATAAGTTTGACGTTTTATCTTCAGATAACTTTTTAGACAGCGATTGGACTACTTGATCCAAGCTTGAGAGCGACGCAGCCTTGTCAGCTTCCAATCTATGACGTTTCTTCGGAGTCACTATGGGAGCAGAATGCCTTGTGGGTGACGACTTTGCTTCTGATCTAGGTGATGCAATTTTCTGTGTTTCCGGCTTATTTGACTCCGTCTTAATTTCGGAGTCTTTGGCTTTCGGCAATGACTTTTCCAAATCATGCACCATTTTGTGGACCGCCTTGAGTTTTTCTGATGTTTCATAAATCTTCTTTGAAAGTTCTGATTGTTGCGCACTAGGTTTCTTTATTAAAAACTCATCGTCTGCTGTAATCGAATTTGGCGATTCATTTTTAGTTGGTGTTGTTACATCAATTTTTGTTAAAGTATCAGTTGATGTGCTGTTCGGTTTTGTTGTCTTGGTAGCACTATCAAGAGCTTGAGTTTTCTGTTCTTGAGCGTTGTTTGCCTGAGCTGAAGATTTTGAATCACCTTTTTTTGCCTTTTCGTTTGAAGCCTTTGTTTTAGGCGATTCGCCGGAATAACGACTCCTCTCTTCACCTAAACAATCAGTCTCGGTACATAGAAATTTCTCAGGACTCGCTCCGTTTTTTGAGGTTTCGTCAAATTCAGCGGTCACCAAACTCAAACTTAGTGAATTACTAGTCGAAGAGTTAATATGATAATGCCGCTTTTTAAGTGGCAGTTTATGTTCATTAGTGTCTTTACCGCCCTTACTTTGAGATTCTGCTTGTTGTTTCTTATGCCGCCTTTTAGACGTTGGAGTTGCAGTTTCCTGATTATCCGATGTTTTGCGCTTTTTCGAACCTCTTTTTAATACTTTGTTTGATGCTGTCTCTACAACAGGTTTTTCTGTAACCTTAGGTTGAGTTTGTGCAACGGTAGTTATCAGTTTAGGAGCGACTTGGCAAAGTTTTATAAAACTGGATATGAGATTATCCATCTCCTGCGTATATTTCTGATCAACAGAGTCTGTTGTTTTTGTGTATGATTCTCTACATTTCGAAACAGACCTCGAACGGTGTCTTCTTTTACTTCGATGTCTGTGGGGTTTATTCTCCGTTTTTATGGTGATGCGCGAAGGCCTCTCTGTCGGCTTTAAGTTTATTTTGGGTGGAGCCAAAACAACCGTTCTCCTGTGTCTTTTTATATGGAATGATGGCTTTAGATGGGGCTTTTTGAAGTTTAGAAATACATTTTTTGCTAAAGATTTATTGGGTACATAAATGTTTTTCGCCTTCTCGAATATGCTAGGCAATGGTTTCGGAGATATGTCTTTTTTCGTGCAATTTGGAAATAACGTGCTGCCATTTTTTGACTGTTTACGATTTTTAGGAGAGAGTGTTCTTGGAAAATTTCTGTAACTGTTTTCATTTTCTTTCTTTGATCCGGATAATTTTGCAAGCGTACTAAGGGGTGATGCTCCAAATTTATGATTAAAGGCGGGTTTTAATGCTGGCAAAGGTCTTCCTATGTAAGTAGCTTTACTTGGTGATTTGAGTAAAGTGTTATTATTATTATGACTTACTTTAAATATGTTATAAGTTGTGACAGGCCGCTGCAATCCACTAAACACTGGTCCGGGCGCAAACGGATCCGAAGAATTAAATCTCAGTACGTGTTTTTGGTTGATCTTGAACCCAAAATCATATTTAGCTGGTAAGGGATATTTCGTGCAAACACTGATATATTTTGGACTAGCAGTGGATTTACGTAGATAACTTTCACATTCGGAATCGCTTGAGCTGTGGCCTAACGTTAAACAGCTAAAAGTTTTATTTGTTAGTAATGTAATTTCCTGGTCGGATACGAAATGCTTTTGGTTCTTATAATAAGATCTATCTCTCACCGATCTAGTTTTCTTAAGTTTTCTCATCCGTCGGCGCATGCTTCTTACACTGTAATCTGTTTTGTATCCAGATTTATCGCTTTTATAACCAGATTTATGGTCACTTTTATAGCCTGAACGGTAGTAATCACTTTTATATCCAGATCTGCAACCGTAATCGCTCTTATAACCTGATTCGATTAAACGACTACAACTTTTATAAGGTTTGAACTCATGATCACTCTTGTATCCCGACAGGATGTCTTTGTATTTTGGATTCAAATCAATTTGTTTCCACGTCGGGTCCAGCGGATCGTCCGCGGCAGCCTCGTTTTCGCTCTGGTTGTCTCTCCAGGCATTACCAAATGCCTTATAATTCTTTTTTGGTAAATTCGCAAGTTTACTGTTAAGTTCTTTACGCTTTGCATAAACACTTGACAGCACAGACCTGTTAGATGGTAAAGAATCATCATCACTATCACCTGATTCGTATTGGTTTTTATCTTTCAATGTTTTGGGGGAGTTTTTTGTTGAAGACTTTGCCTTGCTTTGTTGTTTTCTGCTTGTTTTCTTGCGGGGAGGATAAAGCACTCTATCAGTAGCATATAGCATTCTATCTAAAGCGGCAATATCTAATTTGTGATCATTTCTCTTGTTTTTCTCGAATTTGTTTTGTTCTTGTTTAAGAGGAACCGGTGATGGTGCTTCCGTTTTAATTTGTTTGACTTCATTTTCGACTCTTTTCTTCTGATATTCGCAGTCACTAGAATCAGATCTGGTCTGGATTCTGCTCCTGCTTTTTGATTTCGATCTCATTGTCCGTCTTTCTCGTGTAGAGTTTTCTTTTTGAATAGATTTTCTACATAGCCTACTTTGTGCTTCGTCTACTTCGTGCCGCCTCAGCGGTGAATGAGTTGGGGAATTGTGATTAGATAATATTCCAGAATCTGGAGAAACGTTAGGCGGATCATTATTGTTATGAAAATTGATAACGTTGACTGCAGATTTATCTTCCTTATGAGATTCCGAATTTTTGTTTTCAAATTCATCAGTTTTTCGCACTTTTCGCGGTCGTCCTCGTTTTCTCCTCGATTCTACAATAACATCCTTGACGTCTTCTTGAGATTCAACAGAATTTGTGCTGACTGTATCAAGCTTTTGAGTATCTATTTGACTTAACGGATTAATATCGACACCAACAACAGTTAGCGGTGAAGATTTCAACAAATCACCAGCACTGCCCAACTCCGACCCTCCATTGGAAATATCCAGGTTCATGAAATCGTTGTTGTCGACACAGTCCTCCAAACTCGGAGGATTGGGAATAGGCAAATCAACTGAATCCGCAACAGATGTGATTTCCTCCAAATCTTTGTTTATCTGCGAAAGTTCTTCTGTTTGTTGTGGACTCAAATGTTGACCAGTGTTTAAAAAGTTCGGTGCAATCGGAGGTATTTCAGATAAATTGTTAATTTGCCCAAGTACACAATCACTTATCGTGCCAACACCGTCAATTGAGTTGGTATTCAGAGCGCAAGGTAATGACGGTGTGGCTGTAGAGGCGATAGGTGTCATCGACGTACTGCTCAATAGCTGCGTTCGTGCTACGAATTCTTGTAATAAACTTGACGCGTAATGGGTTGTACTCTGAGGACCGGCGTCTGAGTTAGAACACTCATTCTCAGACCCCGAAGAGTCCGCGGTTGCCCTCTGAATTGCAGCTGTCACAATTTGAGGCGTAAGCTCCATTTCACTACTCGACCCGTCACCTGGAAAATGTAATTATTGTAAACACATGTAATACTAAATGCAACAAGTAGTTTACTAGTGTATTCAATATAATAATCTCACCATTGTCGGCAATAGACTTGTCATCGTTGTCTGGCGGCGGATTATGAACGGGGAAGGTCGAGAAATTGGGCTGTTGCGCCGGCGCGCTCGATGTTTGCTCTGGAAATAGTTCCGCGAGGTCCGCATCGTCGATGACCTATAGCATAAAATTATTTTACTGGCTGCAAATAAAAATATAACTACAAAAATGACGTTTTTAAAACATTTAAACTTGGCTGGCGTGTCTCAAATATATATTAAGATTTGTTGTAATGATTAGATACTCGATTGTGTGCTAGAACATACAAAAAAAAACTTTATTGTACTGGCAGTAGGTACGCTATAAATAAAAAAAATTACTTGAAGCGGACAGGCGGCAGCGAGTGCCGCGCTAGAGTCGTCGGCGGAGGCGTGGGCCGAGCCGCCGGCCGCGTCGGCCGTGTCCGAGTCCGACGACGACGACGATGATGATGATGACGAAGATGACGACGACGACGAACTCGATGACGATGAACTGCTTCCGCACGCGACATTACCCGCCGCTGGTGATGCAAACTGTAAACCGAGAAAAAATCCAAACCTTAATTGAGTTTATTCTAATCAAGCAAATCCTAGGTTGGGACTGCGTTTTGACAAGCGATGAGCAAAGCGCGACATGGCGTGTGCAAGAACGTAACTGGCACACGAAAACTCAGTAATTGGATCCAGTGACCTGGGGATGGACAATCAAAAACATTACGAATTGTAAGTTTCACAAAAGAATGTGTGAATTAACATTATAAATAAACATATATTAACTAATACGAAGTACGAAAAGTAAAAAATATGTAAAGTTCAATTATCTATTTCCAAACATCAATTTCATTGTGTAAATACAACTATTACGTAATAACATTAAAGTCCAAAAGCAACAGAGTTTTCTCACTGAATCACGAGTTGTAATAGCATATTTCATATAAGTATTTTGACGGCGAGAGGTGTTATTACCGCGCGAGATTGATTTGGCGCAACCAGCACCGACAGCGGTGTCGCAACACGCGCAAGTCAGTCCCTCGCTGACCGCAATACACACCTTTGCACTCGCAAATGGTCGTTTAGATATAACGATCATTTTATATGTTTTGTGCAAGTTTTATATTTTTTATGTTAAAGCCATTTACACCTAAACACTACGTATGTGCCTACGTAGTTCAGGCACCAAATGAAGCAAATGATGGCCGTACCGTTTGTGGCGTCCTTCTATTCTCAGGTTGTATTACAAGAATGATTGTACAACTCACGACTCACGATAACACAATGAAAGTAAAGGATTTACAACACGCTCTTATTATTTGACTCCGACTAACACGGCCCGATCGGCTTAATCAGCCGCTAGAACTGTTACTACAAACCTGTAATAGGGAATGCGCTTATCTCTATTAAACAGCATTACTTGCTTTACAGAAACTTTATAGGCTATACAAAATGAACAAGTTTAATTGAATTGAGAAAAAAAATGTCAGCGTCTCGAACAATTCCAGAAAATTGTTTAATAAAAGTTGTGAAGCCAATGAAACTTCTATACTCACAAAACGTAACCTCGTTAAACAAATTAGCGGTCGGTACTTTGAGTTATTTTTATTCTCGAATACACTTGTAAAACATTTGAATTTGCCATGAGCATGAATAAAACATTACTTTTAGATTTATAAGCTTTTAAAGGTAGGTAATTATTTTACCTGAATACAGGTAATAACAGGGTGACGGGCGTATGTTGTTTTCGCTATTGAGGTGATTTTCTGAGGGCGCTAATCAATAGGCGGAAGGGCGAGTAACCCTCGCAATGCAAGGGGTTGAGCAAGTGTCGCGTGGCCACCGTTCTTATCACGGCTAGCATATCAAATACGGCGGTAACTACCGACCCCAACTAGCCCTAACAAAAACATAAAAATGATTACCAAGTTAATACTGTGCCTCTGTATTTCACCATCGCATAATATACACAACTAAATAAAGTTCCGTACTTCACGTTGATTAAATTCCAATTATGGCATGACTGGGTACGTTTTACATTAAATCTTGACATTCTATATGGTAACACGTAATCAAAGCTCTAAGACATGATAAAAGAGCGAACGTCAAGAGTCAAGAATATTTAAATTCCCATAAAAGGGGCCTGGAAATAATGTTTATTCTGATAATATAATAATTTTATAAAACCTATCCTCTACAACGAGTGTAATTAACGCACCCTTCCAAGTAATTCCAACCAGTTTTCACTGCAATGTAGAACACAACGTAAGAGAATGGATACAACAGTATCAGAACAATTCAGCGCTTATTCCCGATTAAGCAATCAACATGATTTAACGTATATTCAAATTTCAAATTCAAATCATTTATTCAGTAATTAGGCCCCTAAGGGCACTTTTACACGTCATTTTTACAATGTTTTTATCATCTAAAGATTCTACCAGTGCTTCGGATAGGAATTATAGGAAACTGTAGACACACAATCACAATGCGCGCATTACTATCGATGGCGATTGAAAGTACCGAAATGATAATGATCTGGGGCATATGACTAAAGCACTGAATAGCTGTACAAGCAAATATGAACGTTGCCGAAGCATTTGAATCTTAAATGGGATAACAGTACACATACAAGACGGCGCCGACACGAATATCACATTAACGACCTCGTGATCGACGTAGATTTATATCTGAAAGTTAATTCTGAACAAACAGAAACGTGTTATCGTAACGCCAATGTGTTTATGTACACTTACATCGGGAACATCACATAATGAGTTGAAATGTTCAATAAAATTTTTATCAAACACACCATTAAGGCGGCCATAAATCATTCGATATGATTGGTTGTAATTCCTTTAAGTACGTGTGAATTGTGAACGTGATGAACCTGCTCTCACTCAAGTCTGTGTGCACACGAGACTGAACATAATTTAATAGTATAAGTACATTATAATCCATTACACTATCTATTATAATTGCGAGAATGGCACTTAAAACTATAACGAAAGTATAATGAAAAGCTTATGTTTTTCATAAAAATAGCTGTTTTGTTGAATTTAGTTGTTACAAAAGTAAAAAAAAGTACCTCTTCGAAGGAAAATATTTGTAAAACTTTATATTTTAGTCTAATACCCCATAAGACATATGCCTTTTTAACTTTTGATGTATAATATATATTTTGCAAAACATGGCATAAAACATCATGTCAAATCTATTTTAGCCATTAGATGTTGGTAAGTTCATAGACGTGGTCGTTGACCCCGCGCCAAATGTCGAGAACAATACTCACTAGAGCGCTTCAAAACGATAATAAATCAAGACACAATATCTTAAATTAGAGTCAATAGAAAATGTTGAAAGAATATTTCTAAACGTATTGAGGCCTTCAAAAAATAATACAGTTAACTATTTCATTCTAAACTGCTTATTGAATTAGTTCCTTATAATTTATATTAATAAAGACCGAAGAATAATTGAAATCAAAATACTATACGAGTAAGTGAATGAAGTAGAATAATAAAGTGCAAGTACGTATCACGTAACGTGGACAAAGATATCAATTACAATGCTTTCGATTCGATACAATGCTGTGATAAACAAAAAGTAACGAGACAGAACGAGGAAATGTTGCGGAACGTCGCGTCGGTCGAGGAGGCCGTGAACTTGACTGTGACAGACTATCAAGCGTCGCGGCCGCGCGGCAGGCAGATGGCGTGTCGCAGCGCCGCGCAACAACGCGCGACACCAACCAAACCTTCCGAACAAAAACTTATTCTCCAAATCCAAACAAACGTTTTTCCTCTCATGACTCATAAGTTTTATGGCAAAAAAATAGATCTAGATAAAAATAGAATGACGGTTAACGTACAGACTACAGAATACAGACGAGAATCTTATTTACTCGGGCAATCGGCATCGAATGATTGCAGTGTGATTGCGAAAATCGCACAGATGTAGATTTTCCGCGTATGGTGACAAAATTGTGTGACGTTGAGTGACCAGTCACTATTTGCAGTTTGTCAGCGATGGTTTCATAACGTTTAGAATTCTCATGTTGGCTGCACGGGCGGCCAGCTCGCGTCACGACGTCGTCGTCTCGAACACTACGGCCAAATCAACATCCCAATGCACAATTCATTTTCTCTCTTCCATGCCTGCGCAAAAAGATCTTAATCCTTCGCAGTAATCGGCCGTTGGTGCATTCCAACCAGATTGGTGGCGTACCGTGCGAGGCTGAACGGCCACGTAATTGGTAACGATTATTAACAGAATTTATATTCGATAAGTTGACAGTTCTTAGCTCGAGTTGAATGCAATTTAAGTTGCGGTTGAATTTAAGCGTGACATATTTACTTTCGTGTTCAAATTAACAAGTATTGTTAATTCGTTATAGAGACGGTTTTAAATGACAAGATGCACACTATAGTTGTAAATAATATTCTGTTGTATTGTGCAATCATAGACATTAAAACATAGTTATAAGTCCGTAAATTTCACGATATAGGTACTCCAAAATATATACATGTACTGTTTGATCACAATTAATGAAGCTACTAAGGTCTTGTTTTTCATAAATTGTCTGCTCTAAATACTAACAGCAAATAAACCATTCTTACATGAACATCGTAAGTATGATACAATATTCGAAATAGCGAACTCAACTGCTATAATAGATAAAAAAAAGCTAAGCTAAGCGTTACAAAACACCAAAGTTTTCCACGGCTTGTCTCTTTATTTAATCCTGGCGATAACGAAACATGATCTTAATTAATAGCAAAACGCTAAAGCCGAAATCGCAATAATTATTATCATAGATATATGGAACTGAGAATGATCATTGTAGGGTTGGATTTATTTCATTGCGGTGCGGAGTTACGTATAATCAATCGTTTACAAATACGGACAGTAGACCACATTGGAACAAGTATCGCTGCCGACCACAGCGCTAATAAAACGTTTCGAGCACATTTATTTTCAGTTTTAGCTTTTTGTCATCACACTTGCTGGCACCTACGTAACATTGATACTGTAGGGTTGGAAATATAATACTTTATCGTTAAATATTTTGGAATATTTTAAGTGTATAGTAGCAGAATTGACATGTTATTTTCCCAGAAGAAATACTATACCCACCACTTAGTGCGTTAATATTATAAAAAATAAATGAATTTACAAACGGATCACACTCGATCGCAATAAAAAGATCCTGTCCTCGTTTAAAGTATGTACACAATGGCTTATGGTTATGTAGATAAATAATAAATTGGCAGCCCTGTACGAAGACGACTATCCGGTGGCGGTTGATTGTACTCATCAAGGATATCTGCACTCAAGGACGATGGCGGCTAGACGATCGTTGCTGTCGAACGCCTTTTATTATTTCACCACAGACACATCTTGTTTTTGTCTCTACTAATTTATATTCATGATATACGTATCGACGGTTATCTCTATAAATTAAAATATTTCTATTCGATGGAGATCTAAACATCAAATACTTGAGCGTTCATCAGGCTCGAAGTAATCTGTATGCTGTTTTCATTTTGTCTTGCATACGTTAGCATATATTTTTATACAACGGCAACATATTTCTTCCACGAGCTAAGTTGCGATGATAGTGCCTTGTTTATGCCGATGTTAAATTATTGTCCTTAAGCATCTTACGTCATTAATCTTCGTCGATAATTGTCGTGATAAACGGCTCTGTCATTAAGCACGAATACTATTTCAAACGTTTTTAATTTTCTATATTGAATACAAATGAGCAAAGCTCACTTGACCAGCCTGATCTCATTGCTCCAGGCAATTTAGTTAAAGCACTTTTTGTGTGGTACCAAAATCAACAAAAACTATCGACTATATTGTGTGCGCGGGTTCAGTCACCTCGATGTTTTCGAATGTGCGAACCTCATTGTCTGTCGTTATTTTTTGTGGCATATGGCTAGTTAGTGATAATTTAACCAAATGGTGAATATTACGCGTCCAAAGGACATATATTAGGAAAGTATTATTTTAATTTTTTCCTTATATCCATTATCATGACATCATAATCACTACAAATACATTTGTCAAATTATCCGTCGAGCCAGGCGTACGCAAATATGCGCCACATCAACAAATCGCGATTCAGGGTCGAAAACAAAACAAAACCATCGCAAGGAAAAAAGGACCTCAAGATGCATACGCGATAAGTACGAGGATACGCGTGCATAACACAGGACGTAGTTACATACAATATTTAAATGTTAAATATAATTATCTTTCTGAAGGTAAACTTACGTTCATGATACATCTCATTTGCTGGAGCAAAAACGTAAAACTATAACTATTATCCTTTATTCAGACGTGACATTTATAAATTCAAATGAATGTACAGGATACATCTCGAATTGAAACACATTGTATTACACAGAGATCGAAACGAATACCATCACATTTAGAACGTTGGAAACGCCTGTTGCACGTGTATGTGGGTGTAGACTAATACTCGCGATCGATAGCAGATAGTTTGTAACGATAACGGCAGCTGAGCAAGGATCACTAAACTGAGAAATACGCCGGATAGTACTCACGTACATTTAACATTTATTAAGACCGGCCAGTATCAGGGATTTTAATGAACCGAGACAATTTGCAGCGATGTAATACACATTCCTCATGATTCAAAGATCAACATGTGGTAGACGCGAATGCAAATAATTAAAACGCTTAAATATCTCAACATAAAATTCAATGAGAAGAAAATAGTACAGCTAGTAGCTACGGTAGATAAGCTAAACGTATGCCAGCTACGCGCAGGCGACGACGCAGGAGACCGCAACTCAGGGCAGATCGGACTTCAGAACGTATGACAAATGACAGCGTACTGGGCCGCGTAAACTCTGCGCATGAGACAGATTTTGGTCAGCAATGACTTCTGATATTTCTCAGCGTGAGCTGCGGTTTTTAGCTTCAGCTTATGCTTAAACCGTTTTATATGATATGGCATCATATAAAACATAATAGATAATGTAGAAAAAACCAACCAAGATAAATGTTTGCGGGCTTCTGAAGTTTTCACACGTTCATTGAAACGACTGACAAGTTTACAGCTTTCATCGGCTAACGGCCAGTTTACACGTAACTTTTAATTTATAGACGTTCATCTGCTTCCATTAAATGTGAAATTCTTGTTATTTAAGCCGAGATACGCGGAACGGAGTTTTATGAGCGACGTTTTCCGAACCAGAACTTCCTAGCTGTGTGCCCGGATAAATGCCACCGCACTAGCATGCAATAGCCTTGTTTTAATGTACAATGATACGGATAATTTTGATGAGATTTTGTAAAAGTATGCCAGTCAGTGACCCTCCCCTACTATAAAATTAACCTACTTCAAATCCGAACTAACATCCGCGTTTATTGGATTAAAGTAGTTAGGTACGTCATTAATACAGAACAAAATCGATCTGCGGTTACTAATGAAATCTCGGAAAGCGTAACCACATGGCGGTGAGCAAACTGCCACCGTTTATAAATAAGTTGATATTCATTAAAGTAGATGCGCTGTGATAAAAATTGTGATGAAACTTAAAGAGGCGAGCGATTATAATCATGCACATGTGCCATTCCGCGTGAAGGTTACGCCACGACTCACTGGAACTGCGACGGGACGAGACGAACATGACATCATAAATTTCAGCGAGCACTTGATTAACCAAAGTGTTGCGTTATTTTATGGTTAATATAATGAAGTGTGCGCGATTCACATGATGCGTTCAGACGAGAAACCGCAAGATTAATAGATCGCAAAGTGCGCGCTCATGAGTTCAAAACACACACATCATTTGCAAACTTGCGCTTCTACCTTACAACGATAATGATCGCTATAAATAAAGATATTTAACTGATCCTAAATTGTTCTTTAATTGAATACATACTAGATTTAAGAATTATTAAGAATGCTATAACAAATTCACTCGTTTTTCACATTTTTTGGTGTCTTTCGAGCAGCTTTCGAGGAAGGGTGCAAGGATTGATGATTAATCATTACAAATATCAGCTTAATAAATGTTGACGCAGATAGATTCGCCGAAAAGGGTCGGTCCATACACATAATGTCAACAATGTAGGCTTTATGCAGTTAACGAGTCTTTGGGTTCAAAGATTCGAAACAAACACACTGCACGTTATGCTTCTGTGCACATAAATATTAGTTATCATCAGTTTCTACCGTACAATAATGTTACATGTCACTGTATGGAAAATTCTGATAGCATTTCAATATGAGATGTTTTTTACGTTGACATAGACCATTCTATGGCTATGGCTTTGGATATTTTACCCGATTCATTATGTATACTAATATTATAAAGCTGAAGAGTTTGTTTTTTTGTATGTTTGTTTGTTTTTTTGTTTGGTTGAACGCGCTAATCTCAGAAACTACTGAACCGATTTTGAAAAGACTTTCACTAATAGGAAGCTACATTAATCCAGAGTGCTATAGGCTTATACCAGGAAAATATTTTTATCCTGGAAAAACTTTCGCACGCGGCCGGAACCGCAAGCATCACCTAGTCTAAGATAAAATGTTGAACCAAGTCAGTATAGTCGAAAAAAAGTATATTGAACATATAAACGTTTGCAATGGAATCCTCCAAACTTACATTACTATTTACTACGTATATGGTTTATTTATTTAACAATCAGCCATAGTATGAAAAACAACCTGAAAATACAGAAGCCAAGCGTGGGCTGTGAGCTCAACGGTTGTTAGTGAATTAAGTAATTGAACCAATCAAAGTTTATTATGGATTCTACTGCAGCGGAGGAAATTGTCTAAATGCGCCGCGCGTGGACCACACTGTGTACCGATAGGTTTATAAAACTAAAACAATGTGAATTTACTGAGTGATTGGAAACCGCAGGCATTCATAAGACGTGATGTCACTCATACGCTTCGTCACGTTGTGCACAAGTGTTGCGGTCTCGGCTCCAAATAAAAACATGATAATGTTTGCAGAATTCTTTGGATGCGTTTTATAAATAATTATCTAAGGGACCGAATCCAAATTATATTATCATGACAATATACGAATGTGCACCGATTTGGGCATAATACATGAATCACAAAAGTATCGAATGGCTAAACTTTTAAGCGCCCAATATTCCTGTCGGATATTATATACGTGTACCTACATGTATGAATCTACATCTCAAGTTTTGCTAACGATATTAATTTTGCACCACGATCGAGGCACATTATTCATAAATCGTACCTACAAAAAAACAATTTCGTCTATAACAAGTTTTTTTGGAACTAATTAATCGAAGCTAACACGGCGTTGTAAGAAGTAGGCGTTATGCCGGCATTAATCCGTTGGGACAATTAAATCTTTTCATAGTTTTTAATTCCCGAGTTTTACAATCCACCCTTTTACAGTGGCGGGTCGTTAACTCACGCTACACACGAAGGAAGGGTGTGAGCACGCACTGCAAACAATCATTTACATAGACGCCAACAATCACTTCAATGAATGTGGTAAGTAGACGCTTACTCTTTTCATGCCTATACATACATTTAATTGTATACAATTGAAATACACTACGCATTACTTTCGTAATTTTAATACAGGTCCAGATTTTATCAAACAGGAACTCTACGCGGCGCGGTACTAAATCTATAGATTTCACTAGTAGAGGTCATCTGATTTTAAATAATAAACCCCGTATATTTCCTGAGAAGCAGAAATTAATTTTAGAAAACAAAAAGTAGAAAAAACCATTACTATAAAACCACGTCAAACCCGATGCTCTATGTATGATAATAAATGATGGCTATAAATATGGTAATGATGTAATCAACATAATATAATTAAATCAGCTTTACAACAGATAGGTGTTTAGTACCTACTTCATGTTATAAACTATAATAATTTATAATTTTATTGTAATTCGCACTTCTTTTGAAAAACCGATGTCGCACACTCAATCAGGAAACTGTAACGGCTAACCCAAAAACCGAGACAAAACACATCGGAACCCTTATAATTTTCAAACCCATCATATTTGTTTTCCTCGTCGACTGTGTTTTTATTTTGTTCATACCAATATAAAAATAAATACCTAATTCTTTTGTGGCCCTTTTGGGTTTTGATATTTATTTTTATGTTTTTTTTTTTTTATATTATGTTGTTCGAGCGGACTCGTTCCGGCCGGGCGGTCGGTAAAACACGTGCGTTGGTAGAGCCGTGGCGGCGCCAATCCGTCCGTAACTCAAATTAGGCGGCCCATTACCATACTTACAATTATAATCAACCTCCCCGGGGGACCCTGCCATTACTTAATTAAATCCTTAATATCGAGGGTGTGAAATGGTGGCAAAACACTAACCAATAATGTATAAAAAGTTACAAGTAAATTATGTTAAGGTTAATGTTTTGTGCAGGGATGGCTATAAAGATTGATTTTTATTTCTCATTTATAATATGTATAAATTAAGAGCACTGGAATTAAATTGGAAGTAATAACCAAACGAGTAACCAATTTATTGGCGGTCAAGATGAGCACTATTAAGCTATCTATGAAAAAAATATAAAAGCGTGTTAAAAAGTATTAATGCTTTACTGGAAAACTATTGTATAATAAAATCTTAATATTAATAAACATTTATGTGCGACAATCCAAAACAAAGCATTATGGCTGTTGTTTATGGTTATGACCTACTGTGAGGTATTGCGATAAAAATATAATATTGTCATGAAACATTTCAATAAACGTCAGGTGATATTAAAAATATATTGGTTGATGAATGAAATAATAAATCATACGGCAGTGAATACACGGGTGACAGTCTGTTGGTTCAGACTTGGACATACGACAGCAGCAGGCCGCGACTTCCTTATCCGTTCCGCGATACTGACTACCAGTTGACTCATTTAAATAACTACCGAACTCTATATTCCCTTGTAACCGACATCCCTCGTAAAAAACGCATCGGCGAGACGGAGAAAGCACTCGCATGTGTAACACTGTGTATTTAATTAATGCATAATAAAATATGAATTTGAATCATGTTGAGTCATCAAGCATAACATTTTTGTTGTTGATTAGAAAGTTTATTAAGGGATCAAGTTAGGAAACATAAATTGGTTAAAAGCGGCGTTTCAATGTGAACCGGTATATCAACGGAGATACCGCCATTAATATCTGTGTAGCATTTACGTTGGAATTCTGTAGAAACTCTCCCGGGTTCCCGCGAGGTTCAGATCGTGACTGCGCGTCGCGTCGGCGCAATTTGCTTACCCATACAGTGCGGTGTGCACCGCTCTAATCATGTGTAAAATATTGCCATGCCTCGTCACACCAACATGGAATCGGGATGGCACGTCAAAACTCGCACAAGTGCAAGATTAATTGACTGCGATAGCCCCGCCACGATTAAGGTCACCGGACAACGACACTCGCGACGCAACTGTTTGTATTTCGAAAGAGCATATCGACGAAGGTCGCCCGTCGGGCTGTGTCTCTATACCATCAATAATAAACATGGCAGGTTGAGTGGCACAATTTGTTTGTCACTACTCACTGTGTCGTATAAACATTCAACTCAGACGCACTATCATCAGCGAAATAACCATGTGTAAAATAACATGCCGTGGAATTATTATAAAAGCGTGGAAAATCGGCGAGATCAAGTTGAACGCGTGACCTCAAGTGGAAGAGTAACGAAACGGGTGCTTGTATGAGGCGCGAGCGAGGGTCGAGGGCCCATTAGAACAATAGTAGCGCGCAGAAGCGTGCGATCATAAACTTACACCTACAATCAGTGCGAAGCCGTAAGAATGCCCGACCTGCCCCAACTTAACGTGCTGCGACGTTCACCACTCAGTTTGTAGGCTTTCACCAACTGACGGCTCTATTCGACTATTATTTTAAAACTATATGCAGGAGCCTATTTTTTTCTAGATTGAAAATAGCTCGCATACTTGAAGAATATTTGGCACGTATCCCAAATTCACAGTGAATTTTACACGTGCATATAAAAGAACGTTAAAAAGTATGTGCACACTAACGAAACTGACTAGAGGAACATAACTTACAGCGTAACACACACTCAACGTTGGAACAAGAACCAATGTACTTAATTGGAAGATAGAACGAACCAATCGTCGAGGATTCGTTACGTATTGTAATACGTAACGAACGTACTAATTGTACGTGTTCAGTAAGTATATTGTTACTTCGCGAATTAAAAGTCACGTCAAGGGAACTCTTGTTCTGTCTGTATTAGCAATTAAATGACAATTATGACCTCGCGATGTGCATAAGTGCATATCGGCTAAATGGTATAATTGAGAAATTCAAAAACGTATGTAAACCATTCACAGCCACAGAGGCTCGCTTTGTTCGGTGTGTAAAAAGGGAGTGGAGCAATGTTAAGGCATTCCCACGCGGGAGCCGCGCTCGCCGCGCCGGGCTGAGCCGACACACACGGATACGGCGGTTCCGATCACCGCCCGCGCTAATTGACTAGACGATGCTACGGCCCAGACGCGCCACTCACAATACTCCAGATTATCGCGCCGGATAACCGAAACTATTTACAAATGTACTACACGTCAATCGCACATCTCACAAATGTTATAAACCAGAAATGCTTTAAATTATATTCTTAAAAAAAGTATTATACGCATATTTATTACTCAATAGTCTGTACTTTTAAATAAGGACCCGTCGAAGGGTAGGTACAGGCCTCCTCCAGTTGATTCCAGATTTCTATTCAACAATTTCGTAAATCATGTAGAAATGAGCCTACTAGGAAAATAAATTATAATCTTTCTTACTTTTCCTTCTATCTAACTTCATCTGACTGGTGTATTTCAGCTCAGCTACATATTTTTTTTATGATATAGGGGGCAAACGAGCATACGGTTCACCTGATGGTAAGTGATCACCGCCGCCCATGAACATCTGCAATACCAGGGGGCACACAGATGCGTTGCAAAGTACAACTGGAGTTCGTTGGACAATAAATGAAAAAGCGAATCCTACGCTAACGCCCTACAATATTAAAGATAAGGCATAATATTACATGCAATGGGTAAAACATCTAATTACACGGAAGCCCCATGACCCCAGTATTAACTAGAGCTAGGCCGTTTCTTTGAAGCCGTGGGCAATACATCGTGAAAGTTGATTTATAAAATAAATTTCATATGAAATAACTAAATAATCAATTACTGAGCAAGGCCTATACAAAACGGATGGAAATGACATCTGACATCGTGATGGAGCATTTATTATATCTAAGTAAATAAATGTGTTAATTTTACAACTGATTGCCAACACCAGCAATTCGCTAATAGTAAGCGCCTATTTTGTTCAGAAGGAATATCACCCATAACTACAAATGGCAAAATACTGACACCGCACTGCGCTCGTCACCCTGAAACATTACACATTAAGTCTTATAATGCCGTGCTAATGAAACGATCTTGGCCAAGGGTATTATAATAAATTTCTTACACTATTCATCAACTATAACGTACGTAATCCAAAGTGTATTAAAATATTCAAAAAGTGGCATAAGTGATATGTTTTAATACACACAAAAAATAAATAAACAAAGAGGCGGAATAATAGGCGCAGCTCTTCTCAATAACGCGGTGACAAGGTGAAACTAACAAGCAAAACGAATTCACTGCCACGAACTATGCTCAAAGCTGGATAATATAATTTTATCACTCCGTAAGAACCTATGAAGCCGTAACTACAAATATTATAAATTCACAAATTTAGAAAACACGTGTGGTATTCTTTTTTGCTTAGCTTCGCTCTAAAATTGCTCAACAACGTTAGTATAAACAAAACAAACACTGACTTACTAGCGGATGAGATTAATACAAAAAAAGCAACATTGTTCCCCTGATCATAAGTAACGAGACAGGGACAATCGGCAAAACGATGCGTGGGCACCGATTATACGATGTTATCTACACTCGGCTACCGAGTGCCCTTCTCTGCCTGACGCGGCACTCACGACTCGTCAAAACAACAGATGGAACAGCCTCTCGTTGTTTTTTTACCTTAATTAAAATCATTCATGGAACGCTAACATTATATTAATCTCGCCCAAGGCAGCCGTTAAACTATAAATACTCGAATATCCGATCGTTAATGTGTAATATATACCCCATAAAATTCGCATACGATCGTTCGAGACGATCAATTGTGTATTATTAATCAGACGTTCTACTGTGAGCGCTTATTATTAAGAATAAAAATGCACTTCGTAAACAATGTTTCCTTATTGCCTGGTTGACAAAAGACGTCTTAAATACACCACACAACCACAAAACTGTGTATAAAATAAGACTTCGAGTTGGAAGTAAACAGTGGTCAATTACGGTGGTAGCGCCCGGTCTGTGGCGCGTTCAGAAACAATCGAAGCGGTGCGATGGGCGAGATACCAGCCCGTAATAACTCTAATGGCGAGATAAGCGCGCCACTGCTGCCGATACATGCCGTACCATCCACACAAATGTACTAACATTGTGCGTAGTGCACCGTTCAGATATGGTATCTACCAATTCGCAACCGGTCCCCCTTGTGTTAATTGTTCACATAAAGATTATCCCAGCTAACAGCAGTATCTTGAATTTACAATTCAGCTTTTTTGATTTATTTTTTAGACAAGCGTCGGGGCGGTGATATCTGTAAAGATTACTCGTAATTGAGCGAACTTCCTACCACTTCGTCGAATGCATCTCGCGATGCGGTGGTCAGCGGGACCAGTTTATGCAGACAACCATGTAAACGATTTATTCCCGAGTCTTGTTTTGCATTACTCGATCGGAAGCTAGGGCTGGATTACAGTCAGCGAACCCATCTTATGTCTCATCAAAACATAAACTCTATAAAACTTGAATATGGTTAACCGCAATTATTCTTATGATTATGTATTTAATTAAATTATTATTATTGGCAACTCGAATCGTTTCTAGTTTGAGGAAAAAGCGTGGGAATTTATATAACGCGTTACCGTAGTGGTGGTTAATGAATGTACGATGCATAAACGAGATTAATACAACGCCATATAAGTCCGTCTGTAAATATCTGACAACCCTGTCGAAGCGTGGAGTTGTCGTTGGGGCTTTATTAAACGACAGCTAAGCTAAGATAGCCGTTGGACCGGCTTATCCCGATTCGCGGCCTATTCGCCGTGTCAATACGCAATGCTCATTTTCTACCCACCTAGTTATCTAAACATACATGCACATAAATAGCATAATGCTATATCATTATTTACTTTGTTATGGCTTACGTAATGTCTCTTGGTTTTTACCTACGTATTATAAAATACAAATTACGAATATACATAATGGAGCAGTAGATTTTTCAAACAGTTAATTTAAATGTCGTTCGATATTCCAAGTGTAATTTAAGGCAATACATAAAACATACATTCATTGTAACGTGGTCGTAATAAGTATGCGGTCTACTTTATTTATTGACGTTTAATAATTACCACCCCGAGATGCGAGGATTCTGATATATTAATTACATGGTTTACGATGTTTAGTAACCCGGACCGGTCTGACACTGCGAGTTATACCTCCATTGTAGAGACTTCCGTTCCACGTAGAACATAAAAAAAACATCAAGCAGGTGTATAGGGAAGCCGATTGAATTTGAACGAAATATTTTATTAATAAAGCACTACACAAAACTACGCAATATAATTAACACGAACTTTCTAACATTCCTTTGTTTGTAATGAGTCACGTTTAAAATAGGTATCAAATAGACGATTAATGTATGGGCGAGGATACAAGCATAAATGTGGAGTATATTGTGACTTGTGACGAATACTCTTATAAATATTTAATTGGGACACGAGGACGAGCATCATTGAACGCTTTTATTATTAACACAACAAGCCCATATGAGGGTCGGTAAATTATTTATAAAGAGAACGATTGAATGTAAGTATGCGACGATGATGCATGAAATCAACGTGGACAAGTCGAGCGGGAGCGACGATTCACCAAAAACAATTTCATACGACGAAAATTTTGGAACCAGCTACGCATCTTCACATTCCAACAAAAATGTCAATTCGGAGACATGTGTCTTCCTCGACCACTTGTGGGAATGTAATATTACCTGGAGAGTAACGGTGATCTCCAACTCATTACTGGTTGTCCGCGTTGAATAATTTCAATATAATAAGCATCCTGTGTGCAATTATGGAAAGTGGGAACACAACTCAGTCATCTACGCGCATGGAATAGACGGGGTCCAACCGGTTCAAATAGCAATTCCAGCAAATCAATGTCTCGTATAATGAGATCAAGTTTAGCAAAATACGTTTGGTCGTTAACTTCGATATCTGCGCATCGATTAAGAACCGACCAAACTCATCGCATGCCTTTGCGCACTTTTTGCGGATATCACCAAAAGCCGGCGGTTGCGCGGCGACAAAGGTGTCCAACCGGTTTTAGTTACCACCACCTCCCGCCACCGTCATAAGCGCGTCTGCAAATTCAACACTCGTCAAATACCGCAAAATGCAATACAACCGCTACGTCAGTGCGGCATTAATGTTTGTATCGTCGACGAAATATCACATATACCTGTCCAATCTAAAACATTTATAGACTAAAAATGACGACAATATTATATTGTTGAGCGCTATCAACACTCGTACTATAGTTATGAAGATAGTCTTTTTCAACTTCATTGAGAAAGAGCAATGTAGCCCTTTCGTAACTATAGGATGCTCAAGTAATTATGTCGTCATGTCTAATGACAGTGAAGCCGATATTAACTAGGATCCATCATATTATAACACGATGAACAAACTCTACAACATTTAATATAACAAGCGAAGAAAAACACACTTTAATAAACTGCATTGAATCATCGCCGACATTAGATGAAACCGTATCCGTTGCGCAATCGGTCATTAAAGTTGATCGTTAATAAGGCGGGATCTCTCGCATTGACATGTGCAAACAGGATCTCGAGTCAAAACAAAAGAATAAAGAACACGCCACTCGCGACTCGCGAGCCACCACTCGATCTCAATAAAAGCCAACAAGATAATGTAATAGGTTGGATGTAATCAGGAAAAGATGCAAATACCTCTATAGGCGGTGAGTACCGTAATCTCGTTAAAACTATTAGATAGGCAAGATAAGATCAAGCAGGGCTTCAGCGGCGAACGACATCAATCACGACTGCGACTGCACCGCACCTGGCTATTAAAGTGCCTCATTACAATCAGAGAAATATACTAAGATCGAATATACAGATCCCAGAGCCCGTCAAAATCGCTGACACAAAACTAAATAAAACATTACAATTTGGAATACAACGTTGGGATTACAGCAAATGGCAACACTAGACTCGAAATTAATTTGTTGTCGACCTTGAACCGATCAACGACATCGAAATTATTTGACTGTAGATCACCATAAATAGTCGCTTATAAAATTTCGTTCCCACCGAACGATGTTATGGAAAAAAATACGTAAAACGGCGCAAAAAAATTGTGTGCGCTGACATAAGTCATCTGAGACGTAAAAGGAATTTGAAATTAATGAACAGTAGGTATGAAGAATAGCTGTCGAAGATTCTGAAGTGATAATTACTATATCTGCATTAATCCTCGCTGAAGGAGGACAGTGTGTATGGATAACGTTTCGTGTGCGAGTGCATTCCTTCATAGGTAGGCACGCGAAGCGGTCACGCTCGGTCGATCACAATTTCACGGTCAAATAAACGAAGTTTGATCTGTCTGTTACATGGCACTTTATTGCTATTTGAACAAATAAGTTCAACGTCCAGAAGCTAAAAGCAATTATCATTTAACTCTACTTATGGTCATACTAACGGATCTAGAAGATAATTTCAAATATGATGTCGACTGATATTGATACCTTTTTATACTTCAGTATTTAGTATTTTATCTTATTAAGCTATCTTATACCAATCTAAACAAGTTTTTTAATTATATTCGTCGAAGTTTTTTTGTAACCGTGAAATGATACCGGCAATTGCTAGTAGCTCTAAACATTTACATTGAAATCTTATTTGTGGGATGCAGTACTATATAACGTTTATACACCAAATAACATTTAAACAAATACAATTTTATTGCAATGTTTTTCACTTTTAAAATGCAGTGCAGATTTCGTGGCCTACATAACATCGAGTTTAATAAATTCGCGTGGCGGAAACCTAGCTAGCCACCATAACTGAATAATAGCCCAGTATGCACGAGGCGATGAATTCGAGTGCTAAAAATAGGGAAATTTACGTCTGAACGATTCATGTTTTCTAACATACATGGCAGACTAGTTACAAATTATCTATTAGCCATGATGTTAACTAGGCCTCACGCGTGTGTATAATACTAACATGTGAATTACAAGAGGCGTTAATTGTACACGTGAGTCACACCTGCGTTGTGTTATTATCGATACGCTCCACCGCTCCTGTAAAAGGAGCTACACTTACTCAGACCACCAGTACAGGAATCCGCGTTGGTTTTGGAATGACCTCAATGTATCTGCTACAATCTTATGTGTGAATCTTTTAGAACCACTAAGATATGTATTATTTTGCGCCAACGTCATTATGCATCTTATGCACAAGTTCTATCTATACATTGCATAAATATGCATATCGCGAGTTAAAAACAAATAGTATTTATCATTTTTTTTGGAAAATTTTAGGTTTTGACTTTGACGGAAAATTAATGAACAGACAATAAATTTTTCACCTTACGCCCATGTGACGATAGCGAAATGGCCAAGCCACATATTTTGACTAAGGTGTAGAGTTTGTGAAGATAGGGTGTGTAGAGTTAGAAGCTTGGCTCTACATGAGATCTGATAACTTTTTGATAGTGCGAGCCATGTTATGATCTCATCTTGGCAACATTTTACATGAAAATGTTTTTGGTGGAATGCTTATTTTCAGGAATATTTAGGCAAACTTTCAGACTGGTACCGTAACTATCGTATTTCAGCATTTTTATTTGCTACACATTAATTTAAACACTTTCGATTTACTTATTTTCTTGGCAGTAAAATATTATTTCCTCTTGTGCAAAGTAAATTTTTGGAGTTAGATGGTATTGGTTCTTAGCCCGCGATACAACGCTACAAAAAAGTCGTTAATAGGTTTACAAAAACAAATGATGATTATACAGTGACACGTCAAATGTGGCCATTAACTACGCAACCGCTAGTTCCTCGCCTTTTGCAATACTGTGTTTATAGCAATATTGTCTTATTTACGACATTATTTGCACATAAAAACAGATTGTCAAATATTACGAAAATGTGTATAGAATTACATGTTTGACAGCAAATAAATAATATGCGATATGCGATGAAGCAATGTTCATTGTTGGAGATGTTTTGTATGCACCTGGCAGTCGTGTTGGTCGTGGTAGGAGCTGACCAGTTGACTGACGTACTCCCAGACCTCGCCGGGCGCAGTCCACGCTGCTGCGTTGGCCGCGTGCCGCATCATGCCAGCATGCCCGGCGCTCGCGGAGACGCACCGAATCACTTCACAAGCGGGCCAGTTAAACTATTAGCGTGCCAGCTTTACACGCCCGTTGAGTTCTCGCCGGCCGCCGCTCACGTCCACTAACGTTGACGAGCTATTTATATTGTTTTATCCTCAATCACGCGCAACTAGGTCGCGATCTACATCACACACGCTCAAACAGATTTACGTTGGAGCGAATCTCGGCACACCTATTGCAACTAATTCGTTATAATCGACACGTACGTTTTATTCTTGGGATTCAGACGTTACTTACAAACTGGTTTTCGTGTAATATTTTAGTGTTTAATTTAAAAAAAAACGGGTCAGGTGCGAGTCGGATTTGCGCCCGAAGACGTTCCGTGCGTATATTTTGAACACTGTTATCAAGTAAATCTATTATATTGTTTCTTCCATTTTTATTTGATTAATGATTCAAACTTATTCCTTAAGGATTATTAATTTTGAATTCCGTTACCGACTCATTATTTTACAGCTATTAAAAATAACAAGTATGCCGGATGTTAAATAAAATAGATACCTCAAGCCGCTTTTAAGTAATAAAACGTTAACAAGTGGACTGATGGTCATCGGTAAATTTTTCCTACTTGATACGGAACCCAAAAAAGTAACGACTACACCATAATATCTGATATGAATATTATGCTCATGATTAAATTCATTTGTTCCTTATCTATGACAAATCTTTAAGACAAGTAAATACTTAAGATTCCATAAACGTGTACACGTCTAATCAAAATATAATTAAAATTTTATCAGTTATTAAACAAATTTTAGGCTTTTGATTACACACATCAAGTAGGTATTTGTCTAACTAATTGAGGAATTTTGTTTTATAATTATTATTTGCCTATTAATTCCGAATTCCTAATTTAAATTATTTGTAAATGAATAAATTTCTAATTTGTAAATATATTTTTTCACGATTATTATAATAAGTAGTAATAGGTATATGAATCCAGAAAATATTCGAAGACTGAAGATACACAGTTTACAAAAAAGTGCACGCTCTAAAGTAAGTGCAACGATGGGCGCAATCACAGAACGAATCCATCGGAGACGCGCGACCGCTAGTGATAACGCGCGGCCTTGAGCTCCGCTAAACTTTTGATAAGAGAAATTCGGCGATCGCTCCCCGCACGCCCCGCCGGCACCTCCCGCTGTCTCACACCGACCGCTTATCGCGCGATGTGTTTGTTTTGCATGAAATTAGTGCCGCGGTCCATATTATAATGCGGTGACATGATCACGAATTAATGTACTGTTTCTAAGTGATAAGAAAGTAAACGGCCACGATTCGCGCTATAATATTTTTATGATTTAAAAAATGTACGTTATTATTTAAATTTATAATTTTTGACTGTCGTAACGACGGAATCCCAAGTTAAACTAATTACCGTATATCATGTTCTGATGCACAAATTAACACAAATGTTCTGAGTAAAAAAGGATGTATAAAGTTACACCGATTATAATATTCACTGTTTCACACGAGAGCACATGATCACATCGGCCAATCAATCGTCAGCGACATCGTATGTATACACTGTACACATGGAAATACACGAGGGATATGTGTGCGGTGCGTGTGCACTTGACGGGTTTAAGCGACGGCGAACGCGGCAGTCAGCACCGGCACACCGCGCACGCAGAGTCGGGGACGCGCGCGCGTCTCGCCGCGAACCAGCTAATGACCGGCGTGGCGCGTATTCGCGACCCCCACTCCACTACTGAGTACGCGCTATCAAACCAGTTTACGTGAAAATTTTTAATTCCTCGGCGCGGGTGACGACCGCTCGCGCTTTCCTCGCACGGCGCCTCCCCCGGGCGCGAGGAAAAAGCGCAGCCCCCAGGGGCGGCCGGAAGTGCAGCGGCACCGCGGCCGCACGCGACCTCCGCGGCACTTGCCGGCTGCCAGCCGGCAGCGCACCCACCGTTTTAATTAAACGCTGCACGCTGCACACGGCTCACAGTACGGATCACGCTTCACGCCCGGTGCCTAGCCAGTACCCCTCGACAATCCATTGTCACTAGTTACCAAAACGTAAACACCGAATACTTTTCCTGGAAATTATACGACAACCTTCATTGATTAACGATACACACACGACACTGGTTTCAAGTCATATCCACTACGATGCTGCTGTTAGCTTTGACTAGATACTTTCCCGCGTGTTTAAGATAAACATATTTTGATCACGATAAAAATGCTTTAAATTAGAACACTTTTATGGACTTCCCGCATGTATAAATCAGATACAAAGTTTATTGCACCATTACGCGAAATTTGACAAAAATCCCGAAGTAAAATACATTTTCAATATTCATTATATTATAATCACTAGCATTATTTATTGAAGATACCTCCTAAATAATTAATCTTGTAAATGTAAAGATCAATATTAATACAGTAAATAAGTAACTATGTAACACAGCAGTAAAAGCATACAATACCACAATGCAAATACAAACGTAGCGGCAACTTTCGCCGTGACGCATAAATAACGCTCACGGAGAGCAAACGCTACGCAAGTAAAGAGATAATCAATCATTCTAAATAGCGAATAACAGTTTATTACGCCCACAAACAATATCGTACTATCTAAGTGCTTTCGAATCTGATCTTTCCCGTGCTATGACAGTCGTTTCTAAGAGATATAAATCGCGTGAAATGCTTTCATGTTTACCTTTTATCGTTATGACAGAACATGTTTAGCGGAAACTTGTTCTAGCGTAATATACTCGTAAAAATCTGTGCTCCAGTTAACAACTCTATCACCAAATAGGTTTTAGCACCCGAACTATAATAATCAATAAGCTGTACGAACAAATATGAAAAAGCGCTTTTTCTTCCAAATAATTCTTTAGTCTTTTTAAATGACTGTGAAATGGCAATGGGCATAACATTATCGTATTGAAGTATGGAATGAATATTAATAAAGCTTAATGTGACAGTTAATACTTTAATTTGCATCGGCATCACAGTAACATTAGTATGAAAATATCTAGTGTGTAATAAATACTACGTATACAACGACCAATAACACAGCTCGGCATCAAAATAAGAGCAAAAAAAATTATTTTTACTGGAAATAAATCGAGAAACATCACATAAAATTTATAAAAGAAAGCGATCTACCAAATAGTTGATATTTTTTGTTTTTTTATTATTTTTGAATCCATATTTTATTTTAATTTGTATTTTCTTTCTAAATTAAATTCATATTTAATGTATATTATTACCGGTATGTTATTTCAATGTAAATACCGAAAAAACTAGACGTGATAGCTGAAATCTGTAAACAGATTTGGACTCGGCAAACCAAATCCAACAAAAGCACATAGCAAGCTTTATGTTCCCGGTTTTTTTTTGCCGACCAGTGTAATTGACCTGTTTAAAAAATACGTCCAAATAGCTGACTAACTGTTCGGCTGTAATGATCGTTTCCAAACACAATGAAAAACGCTGCAAATAGTACCTAACATCCGTGATACGCGCGAGCAAAAATAATCACCGGCTTTTTAATGGCGAAGCCACGATGACAATAGAGTTCACTCGTTTTATATTATTCGTGGTAAAATAACAAATACGTTCGCGATTCTGTGTTCATTAATATTTACTGGATTTATCAGGTATATTGTTCTCAATGTCAATAAACCTCAAACCGTGTCAGAATTTCCTCAGAATCAAGAACCTTGTTACTGCACAAGGAAAGCAATCGACAGTGCACGTGGTACCGTATCCAATCATGCGTTAAGAATATTCACCCAATTATTAACTCAATCAATTCAAATAAAAATTCATAAAGGTATGTAACAAAGGGATATGACCGATTATTTAAAGATACTTTCCCATCCATTGACAACCAAAAGCACAAGCCGCGTAAGATACATCTGCGTCGTCACTGACACAATTAATAAATTATGTCTCGCTTGAATGGCAAAATTCTTTCACACTGAGGGGTGTGTGGTAAACACGAATAAAAGCACCTTTGTGTTGTTAAAACCGGATCAGATTAAAATGGTAAACTGTAAGGGTATCTTTTAATATGAATAACATTGAAATGTGTATCACCCTAACAAGTTTGTGTTCCTGAGGGCCGAACGACGATGACAATAAGCTGAGCAGTTATAAACCCAAACGATTCTAACAAGACGTACGCTAGCTGCGTCATTCATTTTTTACTTATCAAATATTTACTGTAATTATACTTTATTAGGTCAGCCGTCAGGACTGAGATGGCGAGATTATGAGATCATATTAACAAGCGACTTTATGTGGCCTGTATTTGTTTTCACGCGGAAATACTAAGATCGAGGTGGAAGATATTATTATCCTAAACGACGATCGCCGACTCTTAATATAAAATGAAATGTTGCGATTAATGATAGTATAATTTATTAGATTGCATATTTGTTTTCATAATAAAAGGTAAAGTATGTGCGTGTACACTGTACTAATAAGTACTTGGTTTCACATAACTTCACAAACTGCCGTTCTTCTGATTGGACCTTATTGAGGACAATAGTTTTAATTTTTTATTAACAATTATATTTCTGGGGAATGTAACGCCACCTTTTGGAGAATAGGCGAAACCCTGATATATTTTATTGGATCTTCCATAAGTTTTCATAACCAGATAAGGAGAGAGTTCTGAGGAAAGGGGGCGTGAGTTTAATATTGTAGAGCCACATACATACATATTTTTCTACAGCTTAATTGGGACGGCTTGGGTAGGGCCAGTGTCCTATAGAAAACCCACGTGAAGCGATACCTAGCTATTGAATGGAATATTACTTACAACACTTAGAATACAACGCATTTTCCGTTCGTTTTCATAGACGAAGTATTTTACCGTATCAAAAATCCTACTTAATATTATAAACGCGAAAGTTTGTAAGTATGGATATATGGATGTCTGGATGCATGGATGTTTGTTACTCTTTCACGCAAAAACTACTGAACGGATTTCGATGAAATTTGGCACACGGGTAGATTATGTCCTGGATTAACATATAGGTTACTTTTTATCACGGGAAAATATAAAGCGGAACTTTTAACCCGGGAAAACTCATTCACGCGGGCGGAGCCGCGGGCAAAAGCTCGTAAAGTTATACTCTTCAAGTAAGAAACGCAAGATCAAAGGCCGCTTTGCGCTACCTAGTTACTTATTGTTTTTTTCTAAATTACTTATGTGTTAAACAATCTACTATACGAGATCAGTACCTCTAGCGGAATTCTACGCTCATGGTATATTCGTAACGTATTCCTATCAAGTTGTCGTTTACGTATTTGACTGACAATACTATAGGTCAATATTACTCGTATGATTCAGGTCTATTAAGTCTGTTCCATAAAACAATAAACCAAGATATATTGAAATGGGACCATTTCGAGACCCTAATTTACTAAATAAAAAGGGAATCACGGAAATAGGATTTTTTTTTCGGAGAAATCAAGTAAATACATAAAAAAACATACAAACACACTAATTGAGAACCTCCTCCTTTTTGGATGTCGGTTAAAAACAGATTCGTACTGTCGATTCCCATCAGACATACATGTTAAGTTTACCGTTACCATGGTTATTTGTTTACTATTCCAAGTTTACACGCGCACAATGCTCATGCTACCGTATTTTAGCTCCAAACAAGCACACCAGGGCGTTGTTAAAATTTCCATACAAAAACTTACTTAAAACGAAACCATGACACTTACTATACGATATAATAGCGCGTAAACTCGTGCTCGGACTACTGGCTAAGCCGGTGTTGTTTCATCCATGGTCAAGTAAAGTTAAAGGTCTTATAACACTAGAGGGCGCAACGCCTTCGCCTCGCTGTGAATTCGCCGGAGTTATAAGAGCCTTAACTTTACTCGAACACGTAAGAAACAATCCGAAGACAAAGTGTTCATAACGCTGGAAATACGACTCGGGGTGCATCGACACTGAGTTCACTATCTTCTATAATAGATGGCGCGCTTCGTTAAATTAAACATTAGCAAAAATACTTAAACTATTACAGTTTCGAATAAGTTTGTCAAGTGCTATAATACATATTTTTTATACATTAGTAAAATTTGGCGAACAAACAATAATATGCTCCAACAATTAAGCGACATCTAGCAGGGAACATCGCAATGTTTGACTGATCGAGCAAAAACAACTACATGACAATTTTTAAAAATCATAAAATAAAATGTGATAAGTGATAACTGATGCCTAGTACATTTTTAGCTTTTCGTTTATATTTTTTTCTACATTTACATTGGCATATACACAATTAGACAAAATTGGTACTTAGGTCAATGTGATATGTTCACTTTCAAAAGGTAATTCATATCTATGCTGATAACAATAGGGTATTTGGCTATGTTCGGTTTTGACAATTATTCCATACGTTATGGCAAATAATACGAAAAAGAAGCCCTTTTGTGAAATCAGCAATAAAATTGGGCAGCAATTCATATTTCAAATATTACAAAGTGCGCGTAGTGAGGATAAGGAACGTACACGTCGTTAGCTCTGCCATCTGGTGGCGCAATATGAATCTTTTTCAGCCCATCGATAATTAGTATTGACGTAAAATTTTCAAATTAAAAGGATGGTTTTTTTTGTTTATTTCTGCGTCGCGCATCGTGGCAATTTGTCATAATTATGTAACAATAAGCCACTTCTTTGTCCAACCTGTATTTTTTTATTTTAGCATGGTGAGCACTTTTAAATTAAGTGTCTCAATACTTTCTGACAAAAAAGGATGGAAAATGGTGGTAGGCCTCTCATATGTAAGAGTCCGTCTGGGTGGGTACCACCGCAGTGTCTATTTCTACCGCCAAGCAGCAGTGTGCATGCACTGTTGTGTTTCGGTTTGAAGGACATTGTAGCCAGTGTTACTACTGGACATAATGAGACTTAACATCTTATGTCTCAGGATGACGAGCGCAGTGGAATGCCACACAGTACTTTGTAACTCAAGGTGCTGTATGGTGTTACTACTGTTTATGGGCGGTCGTATCGCTTACTATCAAGCGAACGGCATGCTCGTCTCGTCATTCAATGCCATAAAAAAAAAAAAAAAAAAAAATAACATTTAATTTGTTGATAATGTATTGCTATGTATATGGATGCTCCAAATAACAAAATAAACAAAATATCAAATGGTGTGAAATTCCATTATGTTACCAAGAATAGTACCTAAGTACTTATATTCCATGGTTATGTGAAAATCAACAAAAATAATAAAAGCTGTATAAAACATACATATTTATGAGTATAGGAGTCATCAGAAATGAAGATGGAAGAGTGTTAAGGAATGAAAGGGAGGTACTGCATCGTTGTAAGTCCTACTTCGAAGAGCTCTTTGAATGTGATGATGAGGATATAGCAGGTGGGGAAGAGGTTATAGACTTAGGTCACTCACAAGACGATGCAATTAATGAAATTACGGAAGATGAAATAGTGACTGCTATGAAAAGTATGAAGTTAGGTAAGGCTGCTGGGTGTGACAGAGTTACCGTAGAAATGCTGAGATACGGCAAAGGTGTAGTAGCAAGATTGTTGTGGCTACTTTTTAATATGTGCTTGAGGGAGGGCCGAGTACCAGAAGACTGGTGCAAAGCCATCATCATCCCCATTTTCAAGGGCAAAGGGTCACAGCAAGAATGCAAAAACTACCGAGGAATAAGCCTTCTCAGTGTTGTCGGTAAATTATATGCAAAGGTCCTGATTAAAAGAGTGATTAATGAAACTGAAGAAAAAGTGTGGGATGTGCAAGCAGGTTTTAGGAGCGGAATGGGTTGCACAGATCAAGCCTTTTCACCTTAAGTCAAAAAAAGTCTTTTGTGCCTTTGTAGACTTGGAAAAGGCTTATGATCGTGTACCGAGGAATGAACTGTGGGCAACGTTGTCGTTAACATATGGGATTGAGGGTCGGCTGGTGAGGGGTTTGAAGTCTCTCTATGAGAACTCCAAGGCCTGTATCAGGGTAAATGGAGCGCATTCAGAGTGGTTTAACACCTCAAAGGGTGTTAGACAGGGATGTGTTGCGTCTCCATGACTCTTCAATCTCTATATGGACAGCTGTGTGTCAGCTCTGAAAGAGATATAATGTGGACTGAGAATGGATGAGTGGTGTGTCAAGTGTCTCCTTTATGCCGACGATCAAGTTTTACTTGCACCGTCGGCTAGGGAGCTGCAAGACATGTTAAATTTAGTGAATGGTGTGTTTAAGGACAAGGGGATGAACATTAATGCGAGCAAGACGAAAGTGTTGGTGATAGAAAGAGAGGAAAATGCTACTGAATGTAGTATTAGTATAGATGGTGAGCAAGTGGAACAAGTGAATGAGTTTGTGTACCTGGGAAGTATGATTACGAAAGATGGAAAGTATGAGTGAAGAGTTATAGCAGGTAACAAAGTCAATGGCGCCTTGCGTGCAATAGTGAGTAGCCAGGCGGTGTCTGAAAAGGCAAGAATGGCTATTCACAATGGTGTGCTGGTGCCGACGCTTATGTATGGAAGTGAATGTTGGGTTTGGCAAAAGAAGCACGAAAGTCGAATAAATGCTGTGGAAATGCGCTCCTTACGGAGTATATTTGGAGTCACCATTGATGATCGCATGAGGAATAGTATGATAAGAGATCGATGTAAGTTGAAGGATGATGTGGTGACTAAGATTGAAAGAAGTATGCTGAGATGTTTTGGGCACGTGGAGAGGATGGATGAAAGACGGAACACAAAAGGTATTTATCGAGCGAATGTGGATGGTACGGCTGGAAGGGGACGCCCGAGGAGAACGTTCGCTGACCAAATAAATGACCTTCTCCGAAAGGGGCAGGTCAGGAGTACCCTTAACCGACGAAAATGTATGAAAAGAACTATGAATGTGGAAGAAGCGAAAGAGGTGTGTCAAGATCGTAGCATGTGGCGCTCAATAGTCTCTGCCTACCCCTATGGGATAAGGGCGTGAGTGTGTATGTATGTATATGTATATTTAGGAGTTTAAAATGCATTTAGAAACGTCACATTACGTTTTAAAAATAATATTCAATACAAACAAATCTGTAATTAAGGGAAAATAACCTCCTAATTTTGCTTCAATAACATCAAAATAACTAGCTCCCATCGAAAAAAAAAGCTTATTCTGGTCACGCTAGGTATCAATAATATTCAGCCGGAACTCAATTTAATCATTTTTGACATAATAAAAGAATAATAAAAATAAATTATAACTTTGAAAAGTTCCCTTTTTATGCACGTGTGGCTCTTGTGTCGATTTTGTGCTGCCCCCAGAACAAAACTGACACAAAAGACACGTGTGGATAAAAAAATAATTGAAAGCTATAATTTATGTATATTTAAAAAAAAATTAGTAGGGCATAAATTTAAAAAAATATTTGTTCCAGCAGATTATTTTTGATATGCAGCGTACCTAGAATATGATTTTTTAGATGGGTGCCAGTTATTTTGATGTTACTGAAGCATAATAATAATTAAACACTTGACCGTTATTTGAAGCTTACTAGATTGAGATAGGCACTTCCTGTTTTCCGTTTCCTCTACCTTCCTTTTCATTTTATCTATCTGTCTCGCTCGCACATCCGTTCTCCCACCAGGCCACCGCCCCACCAAAGGTGTGCTCTGTGGTGGTCGGTGTTCTAGGAATCATTGGCGTCAAGTTTTCCGTTGAGTGCAGTCGTCTACTAAAACACGGTGCAGTTTCAATATACAAAGTGAAATAAGTAATAAAAGTGTTTACTGCAGTGTTTTAGTGACTTTTTTCGGTCTAAACCGTAAGTAAGAAAACTTGCATAAATTATACCTTTCGTTATACTTTTTCATATATTACTATTTAAAAAAAAAAAAAAAAAAAAAAAATTATAACGGTGTTACCGTTCGTTTTCAAATATATTATTTTATTCTTTAGGAAAAGTGCTGTACTACTAAGTACTAGTACTCACTAGTCTTTGATTAAGATTGATCTTTGGTAGTATAGTGGTCAGTATCCCTGCGCGGGAAACCGGGGTTCGATTCCCGCCGGAGAACCACATTGCGTCGTCATTAAACAAAGAGTAGGTCGTCCTTTCCTAGTGACGATAGTAGTTATGATACTGATTCCAACGATCCAAGATCCTCGTCAGCACCGCTATAGTAGAGAACGGCGGGGTAAAACTAATGCAATCGCTTTTATGTCTGTAATACAGGCTGCCCTAGCAGCAGCCAGAAATACCTACTTGTTGTAGCCCAACAGGAGTTGAATAACACTGATGAGGACATATTATTGGATCAGGATTGTAGATTATTATGTTATGATTATGAGCCGGACGGCGTAAAATCTAGCGACCTTAATTAATTTAAGTTTGAAATTCAGGTTAAATTAAAGGATCCTTCTAGCTTCTGAAGAATCCTGAATGTTACTTTAAGCTGCTAAAATTTTAGCATTCCGACAAATGTGAGTGGTCTGAGGTTAAGTACGTAGAGGCGCAAATCATATAATACACAACGGTATTTAGCTTATGCTGATAAAGCTTACGGTGCTCTGACAATTTGCATACTTAAGCAACAAGAAGTCTTACAGATTAAGAATTTAGAATTTGACTGATCTCATCACATGGTCTCGTCACTCCGACAATATAGTACCAGAGCAGTTACATAACAAGATAGTTGAGCTATTTTCGGAAGGGGAATATCAAAAGGTTCCTTCCGACTTCCTACAACTGATCTTTGACCACCATGCACATTATTCTTAGAAAGGGTAAATAAAGACAATCACTACCCCTCGCAGGGGTCGGTAAATTGTTTCAGTGCCCTCGCAGGGTGCGTTTCATGCATGTTGTACAACGCCATGCACACAACTCTCGTAGAGTTGTGGTCGTAGAAATGGAGGTTTTATAAAGACGGTTTTTACCTCCAAATAAAGGCAGTGGCTATAAACCTGTTTCACAAACACTGGGTTAATATTACCAATCACTACCCCTCGCAGGGGTCGGTAAATTGTTTCAGTTCCCTCGCAGGGTGCGTTTCATGCATGTTGTACAACGCCATGCACACAACTCTCGCAGAGTTATGGTCTTAGAAATGGAGGTTTTATAAAGACGGTTTTTTTACCTCCAAATAAAGGCAGTGGCTATAAACCTGTTTCGCAAACAGTGGGTTAATATTACCAATCACAACCCCTCGCAAGAGTCAGCAAAATTTTTTTTTTCGTACCCTCGTAGGGTGCACACCATGCATGTTATACTGCGCCATGCACACACTCCTGCAGAGTTGTAGTCATAACCACTCCACTTTTATCTGTAAACATTACCGACGCCCACAAGGTAACGGTAATAACAATAGTGGTCAATGTGGTGATAGACATAATACACATGGATTCATTTGTCCACGTGGTGGTAAACAGTGACAAGAGCCGGTCAAGAATACTAAGAAGCCCAACACGGCCCACGACTACCAAGCGGTAAAAGAGAGGGGTTTCTGCCTACTTCAAAGCGGGCCAGTTGAAGTGTTTTGTCGATCGATGGAAGTAGCTGGGAGCGTCAGACACCTTGCTGCGCATAATAACAGGCTATCGCATACCTTTTCTGAGAAAAAAAAACCCCCTTTTGCTCTACCTAATTTACGGAAGCCATTTGTAACAGTGGAATCTCTAGAAATGTGTGCATTTATTACGGAGATGTTATTTAAAAGTGTTCTGATGGTTGTCACTGGTCTCCAACCTTTACATCGACAATGTCTCTGATTCCCAAGAACGAGGGCAGTAATCGACAAATTGTCAATGTTAAACAATTGTGTTTACACGGAACCCTTCAGGTTGATAAACATATGTAGTGTCTCAGACTTCCTATAACCAGGCGACTGGCTTTGTAAAGTAGATCTTTCCCAGGCCTATTTCTACCAGCCTATCTCCCTATCACGTTGGGGTTTCTGCGATTTATTTACCGCGGAAATGACTGAAAATGACCTGCCTGCCGTTTGGACTCTGCAGCCAAAGGTTTTGCGTCTTTAATCAATGGGTGGCACACACCTTAAGACTTGAACGTGTTCGAATACTTGTTTCTTTCCAAAGTATGCTATTCAATTAAGATTTGCAAATTCTTCGAGTCCACACCCAAAAGTGTTAGACCGTTTACATTTATTAGGTTGGCGAACGAATTCACAAAAGTTAGTCACGTCCACCTGCAAAAGTCTTATATTTCTATGAGTTTTGTGGTATCCATGGTTGAACAAGCAATCATTGCCACCGGAAAAGATCTTCCTCTTAACACAAAAAGTACTGGTTTTACTGCGAAAGGCCACGATATCAGTAAAGCAACTACATAGTCTGGTTGGGCTTCTAAAATTTGCCAGTGTTAACTGTCCCTCAGAGCAGGCTTAATTTTCGAAACATTCGTATCTTTTTGAACAAACTCTTTAAATAAGCTCCTGGCTGTACCTATGTTCTAACCATGGAGGTGCGCGAGTTATTAAAATGGTGGCATCCAAATTGCCATGTGTCTTCTCGGTTCCATTATCAACCACCGTTGACCACATAATTTTCCGCCAGAGGCGCCTCAGGTATAGCGTGGGGAGCTCAGCTCGACAGCCGCCCAATGTCGGGCTTATGGATCAAACAAGAACGACATCTCCATTGCAATCAATGCGCTGCTCACAATACTGAAGGTCATAAGTTAACAAGACCAATATCTGAGCGTACCCAAGGTTCTAGTACAATGCGACAAGACGTAGCATTATTGTGAAACGAGCGGGGGGGGGGGGGGGACCAAGTCTTACCCTTAGACCCTCGATTCAGTTAATCAAAGAACTGTTTCATATTCTGGACAACTTCCAGATCATTCTCGAAATTTAATACATTCCAGGAATGTACAACAGTCACGCAGACCAATTGTCGCCTTGTCGACGTGCCCCAGGCTGGCATCTATTTCAGTGTACAGAAAATATCGAAAAGTTTGGGCTTTCCGTGATAGATCTATTTGCGTCAGAACGAGCGAAGGTGGTAAGCAACTATGTATCTTTGCACCTGAACGACGTTCGCGCGATTTACCACGATGCATTCTCCAGAAACTGGATTTACCCACGAGTCTGACTATTTCCATCCCTAGTGTTACAGCACCTCAATTCAGAATCTGATATTGTCCTCCTGGTTATACCGAGGTGGGACAGAGTATTCTGGAGATAAGACCCAAGAACCCGAGCGCTGGCGCCCCGGATCACGATCAAGGAACCTTAGTTACACCTGATAGACAGTGACCGACTTCCCACCCCCCCAAAATTCAAGCGATGACATTGAAAGTATGGAAATGTGGGGGTAGTCATGGAATTTAATCCTTCAACGCCCGCGATGGACACCGGTGTCCATTAATATAAGGAAATTAGCTTATAGCTATATATAAGCGGGCGTTGACGGGTAGATTAAAGTTCAAATAGAACCTTTATAATCTTCTGGCGTCCTTCTACCAAAAAGATAATATGAAGTTGTATGGTCTCGAGGGCAGAACTGAACTAAAAAAACATAAAGTAGAGCCTTTAGAACCCACGGGTCGAAGTTTAGCACGTTTTGTTGTAAATGGATTTGCTTACAACATTATTTTGTTACACAAGTCTGCATTCTGCACGCTGAATTATTATAACAATGGTGGTAGTCTAAGTTCGCACGCCTTCGTCCAACATATCCTGAACTCTAATCTATGATATGGAACGTAGATAAGTTAGTTACGCTTTTGAATAGTCTTGACAATGAAAATGCTGTATTTGCGACACGCAGACAACTACAACGCTATTACTTCTTTGCTCCGGCAGAAGAGTTCACGATTTGACATTGTTTGCAGTCTAATCCAAACAATTGTCTGTAGATTGTAAAAATTTGATCCTATGGCCCATGTATGGCTCAATAGCAGATACTGCTACTTATAGACAATCAGGCGCGAAATTGTCTCCTAACCTAACTAAGAACAAGAATATGGACCCAGTATTCTGGGTAAAACGTAGGTACTATATTTATTTTGGAAGAAAAGCGTAGATTGGGAAACTGTACTAATTTATTTATTAATATTAGAGGTTCACCAAAGCCTGTCTCCCGTACAGTTATAGCCGGCTAGGTAAAATCCATATTGTTAGAAACGGAGTAGTGAATTCTTTAGGGAGCATACGATCGGCTTCCAAAAACGGGATTCATAATTTGTCCTTCAGATGAGATTCTTGCAAAGGTCTCTACTGGAGACCACAAAATACATTCACCCGTTTCTAACGTAAGGAAGTAATATCTAAAAATAATAGTAGCTGTGAAATCGTTAATTTGTTTAAAGCAGCTGATTAAATTCGAGTATATGTCTGTATAGGAACTCGTAACATTTTATACATACGAATATCATAGTCCATACAATACCATTTTGGATGCGTATTTACATTTGTAAGTAATCCTTTTTCTCGCACATATGGATTATTAAACTAATCTAATGTATACTTGGCATAACATATTTCCTTTCAAAATAGGATCATCATCAATATTTCATCACATTGGCGTCATGCCCCACCAGGCGATAACAGACACGTCTCAATCTAGTAAGCTTCAAATAACGGTCAAGTGTTTAATAGAGGTGTTTTACCTGAAAATAAAACACATATTAAATACTTACCTTATTTGAAGCTTACATTTCAATTTCTGCCTGGTAGATTATCGACTCAATGATTCCTAGAACACCGACCACCACAGAGCACACCTTTGGTGGGGCGGTGGCCTGGTGGGAGAACGGATGTGCGAGCGAGACAGATAGATAAAATGAAAAGGAAGGTAGAGGAAACGGAAAACAGGAAGTGCCTATCTCAATCTAGTAAGCTTCAAATAAGGTAAGTATTTAATATGTGTTTTATTTTCAGGTAAAACACCTCTATTTAATTACTGAAGCAAAATTTATGAGGTTATGTTCCCTTAATTACAGATTTGTTTGTATTTAATATTAAATTCAAAACTTCTTTATTGTGATAAATTTCATAATGAAACATTTCTAAATGATTTTGGAACTCATAGTATCATAGTATCACTATGTATAGTACTCATAGTATCACTCAAACATATGTTTTTTTATAACTTATATTATTTTTTTCGCTTTTCACAAACATGGAATGTAAGTACTTAGGTACTATTCTTGGGATCCTAATAGAATTTTACACCATTTGATTTGTTTATTTGCATGATTTGGACCATCCAAATATACAGCAATACATTAGCAACAAACTATGTGTTATTTTTGACTCCTTTTAATATGACCTCCTTTACTCCTTTTACTGCCTCGGTGGCGTAGTTGTATTACGGTATGACTGCAATGCTGAGGTCTTGGGTTCGATTCCCGGGTCGGGCAGTGATATTGGGTTTTTTAAATTCAGTGTTAGCCCGGAGTCTGGAATTTGTGCCCGATATGGCGATAGGCTCGCCCCCTATCACATCATGGGACGTAATAACGGCGAAAAGTGGGTGCACTAGTTGCGCCTCTGCCTACCCCTTCGGGGATAAAAGGCGTGAGTGTATATGTATATGTATGTATTTTAATATGAATATTTTACGTCAATGCCAAGTATTTATAGAGTGATAGATTCAGATTGCGCCACCAGATGGCAGAGCTTACGTCGTGCACGTTCCCTATAGTGCGCTAACTCTTTCGTTCCCCCCCCGAGGCAATTCTTGTGCTTTGGGTCTTCACACCCAATGCACGCCCATGCGCGGGGGAACATTAGTCGCGGGCTGAGGCACACAGTCAGTGTGTAAACCTCTTGGTTGCATAACACATTGAGGCCTAAAAGGGCCCGCGAACATGTCCTGGCACCCTTTTCCTTTCCGCCCATCCTGAGAACCTTTCTCCATTCCCCACTTTTCCTTCCAACATCCTACTCCACTTCCTTCCCAGGCCCCTGCAGTCGTCAAGCCGGGGGACTCCAGTATCCCATTCGCAGGTTTCCCCCGGTGTTGACTTCAGGATCGCCTATCCAAAAAAAAAAAAAAACTCTTTCGTTCGCACGCATCTTATTGCCTGATGACGACAACTAGATATTATCGAGTCTCTTTTCCATTTTTTTGACATTTAGCCCTTTTATCAGATTTCAATGGTTCATATCCTGAATTTCTATCGGATTTTAATAGTGTTTTTTGTATTATATTTTAAATAGCTTTTGCCCGCGGCTCCGCGTGCGTTGAAGTTTTTTCGGGATTAAAGTCCCGCATTATATTTTACCGGGATAAAAAGTAGCCTATGAGTTAATACAGGACATGATCTACCCTTGTGCCAAATTTCATGGAAATCCGTTCAGTAGTTTTTGCGTGAAAGACTAACATACATACATCCATACATACATTCTAAAAAGGTTTCTCGTTTATAATATTAGTAAGATAAAGTAAATTTTTGATAAACATAATAAAAAACTATAAGTAATGTAGTCTATATTTCTAAACAGTTTAATCTATATTCAAAATAAATGAATTATTACATATTTTGATTATTTCAAATTATATTTTGAATTAACTTCATAGATGACTAGGTGTTGCTCGCGGCTTTATCCACGTGAAGCGCCTTTCCAACTACACTGCAGCACTGCACTGCAACGATCCATTGCGCCATCTGTACGATGCCTGCACCATCTATTTAAGAAAAAGGAGCCTATTTCCTTTCCAGGGTCTTAAACTATCTCCATACCAAATTTCATCGAAATCGGTTCAATGGTTCAGCCGTGAAAGCGTAACAGACAGACAGAATTACTTTTATTAAGTATTATACGTAAGTATGGATGGCACTCAATCGTAATAAGAAAATTTTACTGACCACAAATTGCGCGTTCAAGGTTTCCAACAGGAAATATCTTGAACATTTGGTAAAATAAATGTCACCATTTACAAATTCTACGAATCTATCCATTGCGGTTCGAGATATTTTTGTTATTATAAACTAAAAACCTTTTCGCAATAATTCCCTAACCAAATCCAGTTCACTAAAAGTTCATATTATAATATTTGTTCATCTGCCATTGTTCCACTCCTTGGTCTACACATCGAACTTTTTCACGCATGTTGCCAATACTATTGAACTTAGTATTTATGACCGGCCTCCTGACGTCACGGCGTTTACCCCTTTCTATTATTATATCTTTCCTGTGGAATATCACGGCACGAAGGCCGGTCCTTTTGGAAGGCTTGCGTGGGGATACAGATCCAACACGTAGAGGCCCCTTAAAGATACTTTAATATAGTTGGGATATGTACACCATGCAGGTACTATCTCTGTCTGCATTTATGGGAGAAATACAACCAAAGACAGCGCCTGCAAGGTGTAAGGACTATTGCAGAGTAGATGGGAATTAATTGGGTCTATGGATGGGATCTAGCTGGACTGGTTGCTGGGCTATTGATTGAGACAACGGGACGCCTGCCAAGTAAAATGTCTCAATCATTTGTATTCAAGGCAGACGGTGACTTGCCCCCCACTAGATGTTCATCCCAAAAGCGGCGCATGCCAAGGACGCAACATCGGTGTGGGTGGCTAAAGGGTGTCGAGAGGTGTGCACCGATTTCACCATCGCGGGTCGCTAACGCGTCCCGGAGCGGGTTTCCTCGCTATTACGCAGCTTGAGCACTTCCACCCTGGAGCTTGAGGTTTTAGCTCTTGCGATTTCCACCCCTAGCCGGCCAGTTAAGGCAAGCCAAGGGTCAGGGGGTCTCATTTAGCCCCCACGGAATCGGGGTACGCGGTGTCGCCACTCACCGTCGGCTCGCCACAAAGCCGCCCCTGCGGGTCTATTATTATTATTATTTTTATTATTATTTAAGCCTTTTATTGTTTCCATACATATAAGAAGATAGTTTATGGCTGTTTACATATAAGTTTATTTTGTTAGATTTTTATTAGTAGGTTGTAACTTAAATTACGTTAGTAGTGTTAGTACTTATTTGCGTATGGATCCCTTCTCTTGGGTAAAGGCCTCCTCCAACTCTTTCCATTTTGATCTTTGTCTTCCCACTTTTATCCAAGCAATGCCTGCTACTTCCGTTTTATCGTCTGACCACCGCTTGCTTGGTCTTGCTTGGCCCCTTTCTATTACCTTCTGTTAAACCCAACGCCACGGTCTCCCGAGGTTATACATTACAAAGACTTTTTAAATTATTCTAATAATTAATCATGTTTGATTGTAATAAGGTTTCCTGAATAAAGTTATTAAAATCAGTTTTGGCATGATAAAATTGTTAATTAATAATTATTGTAAGATATGTTTTTTTTTTTTTTTTTGTGTAGTGGCACTGGTTCCTCTAAATTGAGGAATATTACTGCCAGTGTCAGTGTTTTTTTTGGGCGCTTACAATGTTATCTTAGATAGCCACTGGGCGCTTGCGGAAGAACTCTCAAGCGGAGTAAGTTGTCTTTCACATCCATAAATATACTTAACACACTGAAGGATTTACGATCCACAGTACTAGATGGTGAAGTGGCACCTTTAATTAGGTTTGTAATATCTTGGATGTCTAGCTTAGTATTTCAACCCATCAAAAAGTTATGTAATGAAAATAACTAATCATATGATTGTTTTCTTATATATAATTATGTTATAATTAATTCATAAAAAACGCAGTAAAATTGTTTGTCGAGAATTAACTAATACGAATTCAAATACAAATACGGTCGAAAACTGTATAAAAATAGGTGAAAACTAAAAAAAAATGCTAACTCCCGCAACGGTATGCAATGAAAGATGGAAACATGACATTATATAATATACTCTTCGCGACCGCCACAGGGACTGCGCAACTAAAGCAGCTTGACAGCTGTCAAAGGGAAAAATCAACAATGCCATATTCATTTTTTAAAATTACAAATAAAATGTTTGAGAAAATGAATTTGCTTCATAATTTCCTTGATAGTGAACTATATTTATAGTTATTCTGCTATTCGAAAGGGACACAATTACAAATCCAAAATATCAAAGAACATGATAATCGGTTCGACCGTTCTCGATTTATAAATGGTGTAACTAACACAACTTTCATTTATATATAGATTAAATATATTTTTTGTTTTATTACTTACTAAATTATTATTCCATTTCACTTAAAATTGTACTGCTACTGTGTATTGATGTCAATTTATAGTTAATGAAACTTTTGTTCATCATACAAAATATATAATTTGATGTGCCACTTACCTTAGATCGTGGCCGTCCTCGTCCCCGCTTCACGGCATCATTAGAATCATCACTTTTAGTCTTTTTCACAGTATTATTATTGTTTTTAGACACACTTTTGTCTCTTTTCAAATTGTCTTTGTTGTCTCCACTAACTTTCTTCTCGTCTTCAGTTTCGTTCTTGCTTGCTGAACTCCTCGGTTTGGTTTGGGCCTTCTGCGGCGAGCACTTAGACGTGAGGTTCTTGGAAACCGCCTTCAGAGGCAAGTCATCGTCACTCGAGGAGTCCGATGAACATTTACTACAAGAGTCAGAGCTGGAACTTGTTTCGGACAGTTGAGATTTACCCTTTTTAATTGGCAGTTCCTTTGTTGATTTCAAAGGTTTCAAGTCAGATTTTTTCTTTACAGCCGGTTTAACCGTTTGCTTGGTTGACGCTTTACGGGGCGGTATGGCTGCGATTTTGAGCTTCAGTCCAGTGTCACATGAAGTGACTGAGAAATGCGGTTTCCGTGCAGAGCTTTGTTTAGCACTGGAGCACTCCCAGTCACTGCCTGATGAATCACTGCTGTTGCTGTTCTGTAATGTTAATGGATGTACATTAGTATTTACTAAAGCATATTATTTAACTACACAATGAGTAAAACCATATCCATAATAATAGGGTTGTAGCCTTATTTATTTAATCTTATGACATATTGTTTAAGTTTTATCATAGTCATTCAATGATTAATGTTTAGTGAATTTTCAATGATACATATTTTTTTGACTGCCTTGGTGGCATAGTTGTATTACGGTACAACTGCAGTGTCAAGGTCTTGGGTTCGATCCCCAGGTCGGGCAAAGTGATATTGAGTTTTTCTACTCTGTATCAGCCCGGAGTGAATTTGTGCTCTATATTGCAATAGGCTTGCCCCCTATGACACATGGGACGGAATATACATGGCGAAAAGTGGGTGCACTTGTGCCTCTGCCTACCCCCTCGGGGATAAAAGGCATGAGGGTATATGTATTTACGTATGTACACATATTTTTATCTAGTTATTAATTTTCATTTTACCTTTTATTTTATAACTAATTAATTTCTAGATCACCTTTGAAGTTATGGTACATTTTTAAATTCTGCATGTTTAGTATTGCGATTTGATCATTCAGTCTTATTTCTCTTCACGCTCTCTCTTGCTAGCTGTCAGTACAAGACTATTGACATACTTTAAAATAAGCAGGGACGAGTGCTAGATTGATGCAATCGTATTGACGAAAAAAATATCTAGTTATTTTATATCTAATCAGTAAATCAAGTATGCACTTATAATCAACATACTCTGATGAGTAAATATTTATTTATAGAAGACTTAATTGCCAACAATTAATCTAAAACAGATTCATTATATTGCCATTATGGAATGTTACACCAATGTCCAAAAAAGATGTTTTCTGTAAAACAATACTATTTTTCTTTAAATTGAATGAGCTTTCAGACTTTGGTTTTACATATAAGGCTGTCCGTCTATATTTATATACTATAAATTATAATTTGAATATTTATCTGTCAACAAGCCAAAATAATTACATAATTTTTCACTAAATTCATTTTTGAGAATAACTTTAAACGAAACTTCAAAATTTTTACACTCATTTTTCTCTGTTCTACATATATTACATTTAAATATATTTCAAATTAAAATGTGCTTGATACAAACATACCTCTGAATTGCTGTTTGAGTCTGTCTCACCACTTGAATCGTGGGTTTTTGGCAAATCTGTGCTCATCTCTGAAACATAGTAACTTGATGTAGGCTGTAGGCAACTTACACAGTATGTAGCAAAAAACTAATCTCAGTTATGCAATGTCACAATAATGTTGATCTTGATATTGCCTTGAACTTGGCTGAGCTAAGTGAAACATTATACAAAACATTGCCATATTATTCTAATTTTTTAAATACAATATACTATCCCATATTTGAGTGATTCGAATTTCATGTCAGCATTATAATTACATTACTGAATATTTCACACAAGTAATTCAAAGACAATTCACGCGATGTAATTCTAATAACGCAGTAATAGCGGTCTAAATGCGTATAGTACTTACTTCAAGGTTGGTCAAGATGTTTCCAAATACAAAAGCATGAACGCCTTCATTTCAGCTAGCAGATACATCAAAACATGGTAATGATCTGAAATATAATCGTGAATACCTCACGTTAATGCCGTAAATTACTTATTTATACGTTATTTTTTGATAAGTTCTATTTCTATTGAACATAATTTGTTGGAATGACAGATCTGACGACACTTGCAAGACCAGTTTATTGGCGATGAAACTCGCCCATGTCGAGACATCATGCGTTCGATAACTTCAATACACTGTTAGAAAATCACTTCAACACAAAAAACAAGCTCCTTTCACGATACACATCTCATAATAAACAGACATAACGGTCTTTTAGGACATTGGCGCCAAATAAGTGCATACGTTTACATAGTTGTGAAGAAATTCGAACAGTGCTATGAGGTTACAATACACTATTAACTATTTACGACTACGTTAAGTAAATATCCCACTAACCACACCATAAAATCGGATTAATATAGTGAGGCGAAGCCAAAACACAAAATATATTTCACAGTCCAACATAACACTTGGCCTCCATGTTTACAAATCGTTCGTATAAAAATTGTACATACAAACTCGGCTACCTATGTTATTCAAGCGAGAGAAAGTTAGTGAATTTTGCAGCGTATTCTTTTACTCATACGATAATTTTGAACGATAGAGTGAGACTTCTTACTATTATATCTATACGAATAGCGGCCCAAAATGGCGTCTCGCATTACCTATATTTATGAGTTGCATTCGAAATTTGGTCTCTTAATAGTAAATATAATTTATAAATAAGCCACAGCAGTTGTTTATTACTACTGCATCTAAAACAAATCGTTTATTACGTTATTTCGAAAAATGTCGACGTAAATCTGAATTTTAATTCATGCGTCAAAACTCAAAACACTGTTTCTTAGTGATGGGCAGAACAGAGACAAATATTTCCGAACCAAATCATTCGAATATAAAGATAATGTTTTGATATTGCACTATTTATTTATATTTTAAACTGTTACTAATAATATTATCTTGTAAGTTGCATTTTTTTGGTTTGTTTTCTCCTTCTTTGTAAAAGGAGATAGCAAAGGCACTCAGACAGCTTGTAAGTTGCGGTTGTGCCACTTTACCGAAGAGTGACGAGTGAGGATGTCTGATTCTATTATTATTTTATAGTACCTAAATGTAGACTCCTGAATTTGCATAACATCGTTTTATTATGTTCAGATTATTTCAGATACAATTAATTTTAAAACACAAAAAATGTATAACTTCGCCTCTTTTAATTAAGACTGTTCTAGTTTATTTGTCTCTGGTTTAAGTGGCGCGAATACCCCGTGTCGCCAACATTTCAAATTTGAACCACTTAAAGGCAACTCAAACAAACCCTAAACAAAGAAAATACGCAGCAACAAAAAAGCCACCTCAGGGCTTTTGCTCCCATATTAAGGGGGAATAAACATGGCTAGGGGTTTTTAGGGGGGGATGTTTAGGGGTTTTAAAATTTCGTTAAATGACAATAAAATAATATTTTAGTATAATATTTTCCTATTACTGCCGATATTGGAAATGCATATATAAATGTTTAAATATTTATACTATACTCTCTAGTGTATAATCTGAATCCTGTCTCTATATACCATAGATTATAGAAGTATAAGGATAAATAATAAGGTCACGTGACATGTGGCACTTTGACGAAGCTTTGAGAACATAAAATGGCGTCGACTCCGCCCCTTACAATAGTGATATGCTAGTCTGTACTAATCTTTCTATCGACATCGATGAATTAAAAGTGAAATATACTGAATTTTCTTCTTATTTTAAAACATGTGCATGTGCAGGCTTATATAAAATTTTATTCACATGGTTTGTTCAATTATTTTTATATGCACATGGGGGGTTTTGGAGTTGGGGCAGTAAAAGTACCTTATGCCTTAACCGCTGTTGCTATAAGGAGATTATTTATAACTTTACAGATCAAATGAAAAATGATAGTTGTAAGAATAAAACGGGCCAATCGTTTGATTTCCATTCAATGTATCATTTGATACATTTTAGCTTTTACGTGCGGCTCCGCCCGCGTTAAAAGTTTTTCCGAGATAAAAGTCCTGGTTTATATTTTCCTGGGATAAAAATTAGTCTATGCTATTTGCTGAGGATTTAGCTTTATAATGGTGAAATAATTTTTAAAGTCAGACCAGTAGTTTTTGAGTTTACTCATTACAAACAAAAAGTCAAATCCTTCCTCTTTATAATATTAATATGGATTTATGGATAACTTTTATTTGAGTATTGGTTTGTTACCTTGTCAAATAAAACATATGTAGATAAATAGAAATAAACGTTTATTTATAATTAATTATTCATTTCTAAACAAAATCAGTTTCGTCAAATAATTTCTAGTAGACACTCTTTCTGTACTTTTCTTCCAGAAGTATTTAAACCTTATATCAATATATTTATTTATGATTGCTTTAATTAAAAGCAGTTTGTGTGTACAATCGTGCTCTAAATCATTAGATACTAAAACATTCGCATATTCAAAATGGTCTATCAAAAATTTAAAAATATATGCATGATAATTTTCAACTTTAATTCCTGACTTTAATTGTGGTTTGATAATTTTTTCTGTGTCTCTTACAATTTTTACTACACATCGTGAGGGATATGTCAATCCACCCCTTGATTTTACTTTTATCAAACTATTCGAAAAATGACTTTCACAGCCCTGGATCAGAGACAAACACTCGTAACACTGCAGTTCCCTACATAAAACTCTGGTAACAAAGCCAGCTATATATACGATGACGTGCCCTGCATACTCACTTTGGGTATTATTTAAATAATTTTAGTAATCATCAAAGAGAGTGCTATCGTCTTCGGGAATTTCAACAAAGCTATGTCTAGCCGTCAAATTATTAATATTTTTGATTGGACATACTTTACTTGAACAATTTAATATATTAATTTGTTCAAGGGGTATACAATTTCCTATGCCGTTATCTCTGATTTCGGCTCTGCTCAATATTTTTTTGTAAGCCGCCTTAAATTGTACCGCATTTGGGTTATTGTTATAGCCTCCTTTAGACCGAATGGCTGAAAAAAACATTTCTAAGTGGTCTTGTGATATCTTATACAATGGCAAATATTTTAATAATTTCTCATCTGTAACTAAAAATTAAAATAAATTTAGGGCACTGTTCATGTCTACCAGAAGACCTATAAATCCAGTTTTCCTACGTGATGATATTAGATATTCCCCAGAAGTTAGTTTTAAGTTTCTTATATACACTTCAGCTTCGCTAAATAAATTGGTTATTCTTTCGATATTATTAGCACATATCGCCTTTTTCCAGCCAGGAGGCTGCATGGAATGGCTGTTTAACACGTCGAAGACGTCATTAACTATTTTAATGAAATTAGCTGTAGATGAACTACCTGAAAACTTGTTTAATTTTAATATGTTTTCACAAAAATTCAGAGCATCTGCCACAGAATTGCTAAATAGTTGGGTAGCTAATCGTACTTTAATTTTTTGTTTAAAAAAATGTATATGTGATTTCGTTAATTTGTTGCCTAAATGTAATCCAGTAAACAGAAAACAGTTAAACGGTAAACAGTTTTTATAAGTAGCGCGAACATATCTATAGGCTTTTGGTGATAGAAAGTCTAAAGTTAACGCAAATTTTCGTATTTCTTAACCGTATTTTTTTGGTAATGAAAGATTTTTTGTTCTCAATATCTGCCTATTCAAAAACTCTTTTGGTCCTGCACAATCCTTTAGCAATAACGATGCTTCATCATTGATAATTTTTTTATTTTTAATGTTGTTAAAATGGTTTGCATGTTGAAAATTTTTTTTGATTGTCTTTTAAATTTTTCGTTGAGTCTCTTTATTTGTTTTTGTTGGGTCTTGATTTTGTTTGTAATTTTTTGAATCATGGCTGTTGGTATCTGAAAGCAAAAAACTTGCATCAACAATATACCTCATATCTGTCATTGTTTTCCACCTATCCTTACTCCATACATTAATGAATTTGGGTTAGTTATGCCCAGGCAAGCACGTAATTTGAACCCTAAATGGGTGGATAATTGTTGAATCTCGGCCAAATCTGATATCATAATAGAATAATACGGACAATCTTGTTTGACCGGCAAATCAAACAAATGATCTCATCCTTTATTTACCATCAGGTGGAGTGGAGTCATTTTGCTGTGCCCGTATAAAAAAGAGTAATGCATAATAACCCACTAATTGTAGAAACAATCTCATAATATTACAACATTCAATAATTAAGTAATTCAATCACTAAATCACCTGCTGTGTGCTTGATGATGCATATGAGTGATCCCATTTAATGTTATGTGTTGTTGAAGACAATACTTTTCTTTGCTAAAAACAAATATATTATTATACCTATTGGCTATGGTGCATTTGTTGTAAAACATTAAAAGAAATCATTGAATTTGTCTTCTGATTACGAATGATAAGTGGTGCTCAAAAAATCATTGGGATTTAATAACAAAATATATATTGTTTTTTATGAGAAAGGGGTCTTTGTTTTAAGGACACGGTAAAGTGATCCCACTGCACCTGATGGTAAGCGGAGAGGGATCCCGATAGTATCGACTGGCGAGTGATGAGTATCTCTCGTTAGCCGACACAATTAAGCCAAAGAACCAGGGAATCCCGGTATTGTCGGGACCGAGATTTCCCAGTTCTGAACCCTAGTTGGATAGAATAGCCGGACGGACTCGTGTAATATATTTTTTTTTAATATATAGTATTATTTTCATCATATAGTTTGTCGTTGTGAATAATACGATATTTTTTTATGCTGTTACTTGATAACAATAAAGCGGTAACTGATAAATATGCATATCGATAATTTCCAAATAAAATCCACTCCCACCCCTAAGCTTGTGAGTAAATAAACATAATGATTTTTATTTAAATAAATAACGCTTATTGGGTTACAAAGCTTAAAAAACAAGATCCACATACACTTTTAAATTATAAAAACCAATCCTAAAAATAGATTAGAAAGATATCAGTTAATAATCGGGTAAAACATTTTACTAACCTGTAAAACGATATTTCGGGGTCGTTTTTGCGTGAATTGGACTTACATCCGTCGACACAACACTGAGTCATTTTTAAAACTTAACAAATAAACTAATAAACAAACCTAACAATTGTGAATATAACTATATTAATATTAATTCTATAATTATGAAGGTTTGTTTACATAGATTGACACCACATGTACTTTCTGAGTGAGTGACTCAAAATGGCGTTCTTTGCCGCAAGGCGGTCCCAGTGTGGTTAGTAAACGAAATATTTCCATATTCGAAGAAAGAAGTTATTATTTGTCTTTTTTTGTTGCGTGCAAAATAAGCTTTGTGTAAATGAGACTGACATATATATGTTCAATTCTGCGTCGATTTCCCTAACATAACTATAACTTTAATTATATAGCTAACTTTGTTCTTGGTCCTCTCTTAAGCCGGCGCCACACATAGCAAAAACATTTGAACACTTATTTGAACACTGGTTTGAAAACATGTGTGGCACGGGTATTTGCGTCTTTGTGCAAAGTTTGTTTACATATTTGCGTATTTGCCATTCGGTATCGGGTTTTCGACCACACATCAAAGCGTTCAAAGTTAAAATGTGTGCGTAGCCTGCCACACTTACGCAAAGTTCAGTTGTTTGTCAATCACCGAGCGGAACGGACGTTTTGTTAATTCGCAAGATGGACTGGAGCAACGAAAGGGAACTTGAATTTATTGAGTTGCTTGAAGAGGAATCGTGTATATGGAACCCTAAAACTTAAAAGTATAAACCATAAAAATAGAAATTTGGTCAATGACGCCTGGACCAGAATAACAAGTAAATCGTCGTTACTTCGTTCCATAGAGGAATTAAAAAAAAAATACCCTTCACCCTTTTACTAGTGGTAGGTCTCTCATATGTAAGAGTCCGTCTGGGTGGGTACCACGGCAATGTATATTTCTACCGCCAAGCAGCAGTGTGCAGGCACTGTTGTGTTTCGGTGTGAAGGACATTGTAGCCAGTGTAACTACTGGACATAATGAGACTTAACATCTTATGTCTCAGGATGACGAGCGCAGTGGAATGCCACACGTACTTTGTAACTTAAGGTGTTGGGTGGTGTTGCTACTGTTTATGGGTGGTCGTATAGCTTACGCAACATAACTTCTGCAAGTTTTCTTGCTAATGTAAACCCCGCTTTAGAAAAGCTACGCTTGCTATTTAAGCCCGTTTTTGGATATGTCCTTTAAAGAAGTATGTAAATGGTAGATCCCGTAGGGTTTCATCGGTAAAAATAAATCAACCAGACACGTAACGAACGTTGAAGCAAGTTAACTGGCAACGAAAAACATGACAATAACGGGTTGTAACACATCATACAAAAGAGTAGCCCTATCACATCGCCAAGAGATGGCGCTACTACGGATACGTACAAATCATGAATCGCTATATCAAGATTCTCCGGCGAAACATGACCTGCGGAGGAATTTTGTGAGTGTGGTTAATGCACAGATACCCCTTGATAGACAGGTCACAATTATGGCTTCCGAACTTAGCTTCCACTGCGTGGGACTATTTTTGGGACCAACGTGTATAGGTAAAAATTATAGCCATAACGTAGTCATGGGCATGGGTCGTTACCAGTTATTGTAATACTGAAACTGTTTATCGGTATTGATAACAATAACGGGTTTTGAAACTATGTATTTTAATAACTATGTATCGGTAAAGTTCCGCATGGTTCCTGTATTACGATGTATTGTCGGTACGCCGGTATTAGAAATACTCGTTACTTGAATAACTGCAACATCCTTTCATTCAATAATAATATTTAAATTTGACTAATATATTATTCCAGTTTTAGGTCAAGACTAAAAAATTTTAAACATTGTAAACTTAAACATTCATATTTTATTTTAAATTTTCTCCCAAAAACGGGCCCCATGAACATTGGCCTTGACCTAATTACATTTATCCAATAAATGCATTTATTGCAATAGCAATAGGTGTAAAATCGCTAGAAAACTTTTGAATTTGTATTTATGTTACTTCTCGCTTGTTCTCGTTTGCTTATAGTGCTGTCTTACTCATGTGGCATAAGTGTCGGTAACCAGTACGAGACGCTTGAGTCTTGAGTGGATAATTAATATAAATTATAAATACTTCACTCGGTGTCTGTATCGTTCTTATCGTTTAGCGTAGGTACAAGATCGGTACGCAACCAACTTGTTACGTGGTAATCGTCAATACATAGTTTCGGGCGATAAACAGTTATTGCAAGCTTGAATACCGTATTTTCGGTATTGTATCGATACATAGTTATGCGAACTGTTTATGGTTTGTAACGGCCATCGCTACGGCATAACGCTTCCATATTGTGGGACGTTTCACCTGTAGTAAGCTATCCACAACGTTGTATTTGTTCTCATCAATCTCATCTTCAATCTTAAATACAAATAAACGTTCTTGAAACCTGAGACTGTGTTTCCACCATCACCAACCTCGAAAGTCGAAACCGTTACAGGGTCAATTTTTTTGCTTCCGCGCATGGGCATATACCTATAAGGGGGGGGGGGTCCGGACCCCCCCCCCCCCCTTAGCTTCTAAAAGGATCAGGCAACCAAACATGTTCACACTCACCCACGCCACTCAATTTTTTGTACCGTAGACCCCCACCCCATGTGAAAGCTATAGCTACGCCCGTGCTTCCGCGTATTTTCTTTGTTTAGGGTGTTTTAGGCATAGAATAATAACGCCAAGAATGATAGTTTCATATCAAAAAACTGTCAAGTGTGAAGCATAAAACTCATTGATGTAGGCGTAGGCCACACGTATTGTCAACGTTCTGCCACACGCACACAAGGGTGCAAATAATGTTGCTAGTGGTATCGGATGTTCCCCAAAACCTTAAGTCATTATTTAATTAGGATTATTTAATTATGGAATTATTATTATTGTTCACAGTAAGGGATTACTTTATCCTTAATTATAATGATAAAAATCTGAAATAAAAAATAATAAAATTAATCCCTTAGAATGACCAAAACAGTACCAAATTAAAAACAAATTACGTCGATGACGTGAATTAAACGGTTGAATGCGGTATTTACCTTTGCCTCCATTTTATGATGATGATATGAATAAATGCCTTTATTTATGACAATAATATCAAATGTATCTGGTTCTATTTTATTACGGTTTTTTTGCGAATCATAGTAAAAAAGGCAGCATCACCATTCACCATTCAACCGTATAATTGACGTCATTTGAAGCTTAGTGCTTACGTCTGCTGAAAAAAAGAAAAAAAAAAGTTAAAATTATAAATGATAACTTCATAATTTCTAAAAAAGAAAAGATACGGGTGTCCTTATTTTAGAACTATTTTCATTTAAAATAATAATATAAGCTTGTTAAAATTTGAAATGTCAATTAAAATCAACTCAACAGAAAAATATTATTTTCATAATACTGGCAACACAATTCCAAAGCATGCAAAGGTACCAATTAAATAAGTTAATTTTAGAAATATATTAATTTTAGAATATGAACATCAACATTTGGGGTATCAATTTTCTTTTTTTTTTGGCAACATTTTGATATAATGGCGTCTATAAAATCTTTGAATTATTGTTTTTGCTTTAGCTATTATTTTATGTCAAAATATTAGATTAATCGTAATAATTGCATGTGAAATGTTATGTTACAATGTTTCTTAAAATTATCCGAGATACTGTGACATCAGTTTATTGCACAAACCATCATTTTAAAATAAAATATCGAGAGCTGATAGCGCTACGATTCGGCCTTGAGCACTGACGCGGGATGTTTGGTTACTAGGCTAATTTAGCCTAGGTTTACTTGCCTCACTAAGCGTGTATGTTCACGGTTTCTATGTGTTATTATTCTAAGGTTTTAGGGTTTTTTTGAGTTGTCATTAGGGGATTCAAATTTTAAATGTTGGCGATACTGTATATAGTACTCTTTGGAATGGCAATGGATATTGCAGGGCTGCCAGATTGTATAAATGGATACAAAATGTGTATAATCAAGCTGTCTTATGTATCCAATATGAATATCAGATTACCTTGTATAATTGGATACAAAAATAAAAATTATCTAGTAAAGTTTGCTTAGCAAAACTAGCAAGCATGCGTATTTTTTTCCAATCGGAAATAGCGCTCTCAAGTATTACAATTTACACCTAATTTAGGAACTGTTTTTTTTCTCTTCCGTCTCTGTCGCACTGGTGTGTATACTGACCAAGAAGCTTTGGGTATAAGCTTCTTGATACTGACACTGGATTTTGTATAATTTCAGACACATGTCGGTATAATATACGTTGCCGGTACTGGCAGCCCATACTGGATATTGAACGGTGAACCAAAGAGCATTATAATTTATAATACTACGGAAGAGGAGTTTTGGCGGGAACTTGGAAGTGTCATGAGGTACTCGTGTTTTAATTCATTATTTCGGTGATATTTAGTGTTATATTGCATAATTATGGTGGTATATTATCCAATATAGTTCTATTAAAGAGCTCAAATGAAGTGAATTGAAATAATTGTGCTAATCAAGTATTTTTTCTGTTGCCGCCAATACTCCTCGATAAAGTCTTGGTAAGGTAGCCACTGCTTTATTTCGACATACACGTAGTATTATGCTGAGTTTAGACTAGCAAGTTCTCTCAGCAATATGTTGCGCAATAACTTTCAGAAGCGTTTACACTAGCGGCAATATTTCTTTAGCAACACGCGTTTTCAAGTCATCCACCGAGTTAAGAGGCTATGTCGAAAAATTTAAGGTTATTTAAATTCAAACTTCTCGTAAAGTACTAAGATCGGAAGTTTGATTTTTGGGTATGTGTAAATTGAACATATAACTCAATGATTTTCGAAAGCCAAAACACAATTACTACAAACTTTCTCGATAGAAAAAAAATCCAAAGTTACCTCTGATATTTTCTTTAAACACGCTTTATCTCTAAATGGTGTAATATATACATTCGTAACTTGATTTAAATACAAGAACTCAATATTTTCTAAGGTCCCAACAAGACGCAATCAAACTAAATTGAATAGTATAATCACAATTAAAAGAAAATTGGTTTGGCGCTTACGCCATTTCATTTCGGCATACGAGTGCGCCTCCCGTCTCTTCCTCTCATCCGCGACGGCTAAATACGCTATCACTGTCATGGGAGTGGCCCGTGCCGACTTCAGTCGCCCGGAATCTTTACTGACAACGGACGTGCGCTCGACATTTTTGGGCGCCTTCAAAGTTCAAATTACCCGTTTGGTGTAGGGATGCGGCCGCGCTGCCGCCGTGACCCGCGCGGCAAATTTGAAAGTGCCCTTCAAATTCTATTTTACAGTATATCCAGGTCACGTCCGTGTGTCAATATAAAATTATAGGCTCTATTAGATCTATGAGATAGGTAGCAAGCGTAATTATTACATCCTTTCACCTTTGTAAATTATTTCTTTTCGGAGACCTACTTTAGTTATAATGCGTGATCGGTACGACTACCGCGCTCCCGGTCCCGGGTTCGAATCCCTGAACGAAAAAAAATTGACATTGGGTTTTTTTGTATTATTATTTATATTTCGTAATCCAGAGCTAGGGACGCGTAATACCTGGAATGCCATGCTGGGCCAATTTTGAGTAAATGACGCTTGCGTGCCGGTCATACATTTGAAAAGTTCGGATTTTGGGTGCAAAGGTTGTTCAAATTTTTACACCATAAAATTATTTTAGTATGAATTTTTATATTACTTATTTATTTATTTATTATGGATCAATAGTCACTAAAATATTCAGAGCCAATGTTAGAATTGGTATACACGGCCGCTATTTTGAATATCTTTGTTTTAAGCCCTACGACCTCAAAATCGATTTTTGGGTATAACTTTGGTTACAAAAGACTGATCTAATGTCAGAATTGAATTAAGTGGCCGCCATTTTGAATTTCTTTGTTTTAAGGCCAATCGACCTCAAAATCGATTTCTGGGTATAACTTTGGTTACAAAAGACTGATCCAATGTCAGAATTGAATTAAGTGGCCGCCATTTTGAATTTCTTTGTTTTAAGGCCAATCGACCTCAAAATCGATATGTGGCTATAACTTTGGTTACAAAAGACTAATCCAATGTCAGAATTGAAAAAAGTGGCCGCCATTTTGAATTTCCTTGTTTGAAGTCCAATTGACCTCATAATCGATATCTGGTTATAACTTTAGTTACCAAAGACTGATCCAATGTAGCAATTGAAAAAAGTGGCCGCCATTTTGAATTTCTTCATTTTAAGGCCAATCGGCCACAATATCGATATCTGGCTATAACTTTAGTTGCCTAAGAATAATTCAATGTCAGAATTGAAAAAAGGGGCCGCCATTTTGAATTTCTTCATTTTAAGGCCAATTGGCCACAAAATCGATATCTGGCTATAACTTTAGTTGCCTAAGACTAATCCAATGTCAGAATTGAAAAAAGTGGCCGCCATTTTGAATTTATTTGTTTTAAGGCTAACCGACCTCAAAATCGATATCTGTGTATAACTTTAGTTACTAAAGACTGATCTAATGTCACAATTGACGGACATGTACGCTCTCAAATTCAAGATGGCAGTCACTTTTTTGGCATTAGGCTCACCCTCTGGGGCCAAAGTATGCCTAGATAACAATTTTGAGGTCAATAGGTATAAAATCGGATCTGACCTTTGTAACCAAAGACGCAAAAGTATCGATTTTAAAGCGAATTGGCCTTAAAAATTAAAACAACATGGCAGCCACTTATTCCACCTTGTACATTAGACACATGTTTTATTGTCCAAAATTTGGCCAGGTATGGATTTTGAAGCTAATTGGTTCTTAAATAAAAATGTTCTAGATTGGTAACTGCCACCTTCACCATTACAAACATTTATACCCTATCTAGTGACCATTGAACCATTATAATGTTTTCAAACTTTATATCAAACTAATTTTATGGTGTAAAAATTTCGAACACCTTTACACCCAAAATTCGATTTTGTATGGCGGCACTGAAGAGTGAAGCATCATTTAGACCTGGCAAAACCCGGTAAAATAGACCCGGAATTCCAGGGAAGAGGTAGCATAGTGACTGACTTGTCGAGAGTCAAGACTACCTCGATGTCGTAACTCGTAGCTGTATTGCGTGCTCGGTACGGCCTCCGCGCTGAGGTCCCGGGTTTGAATCCAGAGTCGGGTCGTAAAATAGTGACTGCATATTTTGTATTATTATTTACTTTGTGTCAATCAAAGCTAGGAAAGCCTACAAAAATAAATCAAAACGATGCAAAATATAATTTAAAATGTATTATAGAATTTTCATACTGCTCTGTTTTTTATATACCTACGTACGTCCGAGACCTATTTACCACCATACCAAATTTTACCGAGAAAGTGAATAATACTTTCGATGAGTTTAAATAACTTACAATGTCATTTTACATAATGTTCAAGTAATTAGGTAGTATAGTGACATAATTATGATTCTATAGGCGAATTAAAATAAATTACATGTTTTATAAGTTATAAAACATAGAATTTATTGGAAATTTTAACTATAATATTTATAACGCAGCTGTGTATTTGCATTTGGAATGACGATCTTTTCGCGGGCTTGAGCGCAACGACCTGATGCGATGGCGGTGCGACGCGCGCGATCTGTCGCAGCGGGTCGGCGGGGCGCCTCGCACTGGAAATACGCTAAGCCACGCCCATCACCGTCCGATATTTTTTCGACATAGCCCCTTAACTTGCGCAACTTCTTGCAAAACTGTTTACATTACTCGAGGAACTTTTATTGCTTGCCATGTTTTTTTTTTAAATAATTGAATGACAAGGCACGCAATCCTTTCGCCTAAATTTTATGAATCTGATATAATGTTGTTTGAATGATGATTGTAAATAAAATAATCGTCTTAAAAGTACAAACGTGAAACAGAATTATGAATTATAAAGCACTGCGTGGCATTCCACTGTGCTTATTATCCTGAGTCATAAGATGTTAAGTCTTATGATGCCCAGTAATTACGTTGGCTACAATGTCCTTCAAACAGGAAGACAATAGTGCACGTATACTACTGCTGGGCGGCAAAAATAGACATATCGGTCAAACTACAAACTTATAACTTGGCAGTATAGTCTTTGAGACCTTAGCTGTTTCAGAATGGAATAAATAAAAAAAAACGTTAGCTACTAGCTCAGCAAGTTGAAACTTTTATCTGCACGCAGAATAAACTGCAAGTTCTCGCGCAAGTTGCACAAATGGTGTTTACACACGCCGCTTGCCAGAAGTCCTGCAAGCTTCAAAATGTTGCAGAAGTCAGCTTGCTGTGACTGTTTACACGGTAAAAATAGCTTGCGCAACATTACTTCTGCAAGTTTTCTTGCTTATGTAAACCCCGCTTTCCTTACTCTATGCGACATACTACAGATAATAAAATAGACAAACCAAACTTGACATTGGCAAAATGTGAACACATCTCATTATAAAAAAAAAATACTACGGAAAATATTGAATATCAGAGGTAAATCAAGATAAATAAACTAAAATATAAACATTCATGTGTTATAATTCTTTTAGCGACATTGTTTCCGTAGTATATCATATTATACTTTCCGTAGTATTATAATGGTCTTTGTATTATACTCTTTGGGGATATTGTTTCGTAGCTTGTTCTGCAATATTTATTTTAAAGTTAGTGATACTAAGGAAAACCTTATAACCTAAAACAAAATGTTTACAAGTACCTAATGGTAATTACATGAATCTATCCAAAAGGTAAGAACTATCTTTCATTATTGAATTTTTATCGTGTGAAGTAATTTAAAAATTTCATTTATACACGTTTGGGTGAATACAAGAAAATGACCAATAGTTTTTTGCGTTATCATAGTTGTTTCACTTGTTCTAAAGCTTACTGTGTAATATACACAATAGTTATAAGAAACCAATTACAAAGTACCAAAGTAACTTTTTAGAATCAGTACCTATATAATCTGCATAAATATTTGGTTCAATATGAAATACTATGCTGTTGCTAAACATGTGTAATAATAAAAATTATTTCTGTTATTTAGATTAGAAATATGAATGAGACAGAAGTATGGGAGGATCTCTCCAACATTCCCGCAGACCCTCCAATAATGCGGAACTTGTGTGACAACTGCAAGTAAATATTGTTTATGAATTATCAGTGTAAAATATTGTATAACCATGCATTACCTAAATAAAATTGTGATTCTCCAGTTATTTTGACTGACTTATTTCTCCACATCATAAGGTATTTATTAAAAAAACAGTCAGTTATGTTCTTTTATTGCACTATTTCTGTATAAAAGGAGAAACCAAGAAAAAAGATTGCATTTATAATATAAATTGTAAATGTATTCCAATCTGTATATTATCATTTCAGGAGACCATCAGTTGTATGTTGGTGCTCAGCGTTACCTCCCAATAGACTAACTCCAAGGAGTACAATAATACTTCTGCAACATCCAGCTGAAGAGAAGAGATGTTTACGCACTGCTCCTATGCTGCAACTAGGATTAGCTCAAAACAAATGCCTTATTTACAAAGGGAAAAGATTCCCACAACCAAGACATGAAAACCTAGAAGATATTTTTACACAACCTAACACCGTTCTGCTATACCCAAGCAAAGCGGCAGTAGACATAACACAATTAGACAATGATGCTGATAGTTATAATATAGTTTTAATTGATGGCACATGGCCACAAGCGAAAGCAATATACGCATCCAGTCCAATACTTCATAAGATTAAACAAGTTAAATTATTGACAAATAGTACAAGTAGTTATATTATAAGGACTCAGCCCACAGAAGGATGTCTAAGCACCCTTGAAACAGCTGCGGAAGCTTTATCTCAACTTGAAAAGGACTCTAAATATTATGACCTCATAAAGCCTTTGCATATGCTGTGCAAATATCAGTTGGATAATGGTGCTGTCACCCACCAATCAAAAGAATTCCTAATTAAAACAAAGACATATCCAAAACTGATTGGAAAGAGACTATCAAAATTATTGAAGTCAACAAATGAGTGTACTATTGAGCAATCATAATTTTATACACCTGTTATAAAAATAAAATTGTTATAAACATAATTGAAGTGGTTATTATTAAAACAGGTAATTTAACTTTTTTTTTTATTGTGCCTGGCCAATGAACTTATATTTATTATTAGGTTTCCAAATGTATACTGCATGTTTTACTGGTGGTAGGTCTATCATATGTAAGAGCCCTTCTGGGTGAGTACCACCGCAATGTCTATTTCTACCGCCAAGCAGCAGTGTGCATGCACTGTTGTGTTTCGGTTTGAAGGACATTGTAGCCAGTGTAACTACTGGACATAATGAGACTTAACATCTTATGTCTCAGGATGACGAGCGCAGTGGAATGCCACACAGTACTTTGTAAAACAAGTTGCTGGATGGTGTTGCTACTGTTTATGGGTAGTCGTATCGCATACCATCAGGCGACGAACGGCATGCTCGTCTCGTCATTCAACGCCATAAAAAAAAAGTAATGTTAAATTATTTTTGGATTTTATATAGTGTTTTTTTGTTGCTTTAGTTATTGGCCTGAGGTTTTTTAGTTGTTTTTGAAGGCGGTATTTTTTTTTTTATGTTTTTATTTTTTCCTTTTTACACGCTTTATATTAGCTTCATTTGTATGTTTGTAACTCTCCGACTCCGACTCCTTTGGGCGCGATTTTGACCCACTTTAAACGGTCAGATTTTATTCAAACTTTGTAGGTTTGTCGAGGACCGATAACAATACACTAATTTGATAAGATTATGCCATTATTCAATTTGCAAAATGAGATTTTTGACAATTTATATATTTTTTAGTGACATTTGTTGGACAATAGTAGAACAGAACTAAAAAATTAAAAATAAATAATAGTTTAAAAAAACTAAAAAACACGCTTTATAGAAAATCCAACTAAAAAATAGAAAATAAATTTGAATTAAGAATAGTGTAAATAAGAAAAAAATGTATTTTATTGTAAAAAAAAGCGTGGGGTGCATGGTGACAATAGTTATAAATATTTTATTGACAGATAATATGAGTAGAAGTATTACATATCATTTTGATAATATCTTAAAAAGCACCCCACGCTTTTTTTACAATAAAATACATTTTTTTTCTTCTTTACAGTATTCTTAATTCCAATTTATTTTCTATTTTTTAGTTGGATTTTCTATAAAGCGTGTTTTTTTGTTTTTTTAAACTATTATTTAATGTTAATCAGAAATATACCGCCTCGATGGCGTAAGTTTGTATTGCGCACGCGGTACGACTATCGCGCTGAGATGTTACGCGGCTGCCTACCCCTGAAAGGGGAAAAGGTGTCATTAATCACCAAAATCGGTTCACCCAGTCGAAAGTCCTGAGATAACAAATATAAAAAAAAATACATTCGAATTGAGAACCTCCTCCTTTTTTGAAGTCGGTCAAAAAGAATTCATGCTGGCCAGAGACAAATAAACTAGAATTCTGCCAACCTCAAAATTCGTTGTCAGTGTGGACTGCTCAGAATAAATAAAGCATAGAAGTAATGCTATGGCCGAGTTTTGGCGGGAACTTGGAAGTGTCATGAGGTGCTCTTGTTTTAATTCATTATTTTGGTGATATTTAGTGTTATATTGCATAATTATGGTGGTATATTATCCAATATAGTTCTATTAAAGAGCTCAAATGAAGTGAATTGAAATAATTGTGCTAATCAAGTGTTTTTTCTGTTGCCGCCAAAACTCCTCGATAGAGTCTTGGTAAGGTAGCCACTGCTTTACTTCGACATACTACAGATAATAAAATATACAAACCAAACTTGACATTCTTCTTCTTCTTCTTCTTCTTTTAATTTATGGCTTCCACCGAAAAACTTGACATTGGCAAAATGTGAACACAAATGCCATTATAAAAAAAAAAAAAAAAAAAAATGCTATGGCCTATGACATTTGAGCGTACACTCTCATAGACATCAAGAAATTCAGTTGTGCTGTGACCCCTTGTGACAGTTTATCGATATCGATAGATACTGTTTGTTTATGGTCTATGGTAAATTTACAGACGTGCTAAAATCAACACTTTTCCATTAATCAACTGCAAATACCTATCCTATACAAATTGCTATTTTATATAAAGGGATAAAAAAAAAAAAGATATGAAATCCTTAATTTGGTATTAAAAATACCAAATGAGGTCTGGGTGCATACAAGCTCTTGTTACGAGGCTGTTACTTTACAAGAAACTTAGGGCATACCGGATTTCTCCAAAATGAAATTTCGTCCGATTTTCGCTTGCTATTTACAGCGGTTTTCATACCTTTCTAAATTTCATTCACACTAAAATAGTTTGGCATTTATAATATTATTATTTTTTGAAAAATTGTTAGAAATTATGGAGCGAATGGAAACCACTGTAATTAGCAAATGAAAATCGACCGAAATTTCGTTACGGAGCAAGTCAGTAATTCTCTGTTCTTTTCTGACTTCCTTAGCATTAAAGTAGATACCCAAGAGGACAGAGAGCTACTAAAAATGGGACATTAAAAATAAAACACGGCGGTATCATTCATGTTACACAAGTATGATCATTTAGCCACTATGGGGTTAATGGCAAAGCCCTTGAATTATTTAAATCATAATAAAGTTCCCACTGAAATTAAGTGTTTAAACATTGGTAAATTCCAAACAACTATTAAGCGAAAGTTATGTAATAAAGCTTATAATAAGATTTCAGAATACACAGAGGATAAAAAAGCCTGGGATTAAATATTTTCATTTTCTTTGGAATCATGTCTTTCGTTTCAATAAAGTTTATTTTGTTTCCAATCTGTGAACGGCTTGGGTATGACATACTTCTTAACTGTCTGTGCCTGCGGCGGCGGCGTGTGCCGGGTCGGCCACTTCCCTGTAATATGGTGGAGAAGGCCGATGACTGGCACATGCGTCATACTCGTGAACGGGTGCTGCTTGTGTGGACTGGTCTGCCCTTTTTGCTTACTATATCTAAGTATTAGGGGTATATCTTGAACTTAGATTAATAAAGATATCTTGAAAAATTTCAGATCAAATTATTACATGATTCCTGAGACAGTTATGCACTCGTGTTGGAATTTAAAATGTATTACCTATTTTGCGAGTAGGTATATAAATGAACTGCTCTAAACAAAAGTAAACAAATACTGAATTGTATTTTTTTTCTCTATATCATACATTGTATTTTATATCATCAACTGATTTTGAAAAGAGCAACACTAGAGTTTCTTGCTCGTTCTTCTTTAATGGGAACTGCTCTCCGAACTGGTGGTAGAGTTAATATTGACGGAATCTAAATAAATGTATAACATTTTATAGGTTCGAATAAATTATTTCATTTATTATTCATCATCATCATCAGCGACATGACGTCCACTGCTGAACATAGGCCTCCCCTAAAGATTTCCAGATGGATCTGTCAAAAGCGGCCCGCATCCAGCGTGTTCCTGCGACCTTTATCAAGTCGTCTGTGCACCTTGCAGGTAGACGGCCGACGCTGCGCTTGCTAGTACGTGGCCTCCACTCGAGAACCTTTTTGCCTCATGGTATCATCTGTGGGGAATCTGCAATATAACATATTGTATGAAACACACTATGAAAATATATACTAGTATTCTCGACTTAAGCCCTCGCGCACGTTAACTGAGTGCTTTTTACCACTACAATACCACTACAATTTTGAAAGTACAAGCCAATTTATGCAAAACAGTATACTACATAATACTAACATCTATGTTATCGATAAAACATGCAGCACAACACCATTGAAAATGACTATGCAAATTGGTAATAATGAAAAATACTTAAAATTACTGAATCGAATGGCCCACAGCCGATTATAATATGACTACAACATAATAATAAGTATAATTACTTAGGCATTTTGCACTTCTGTATAGGTTTTAAGCAAATATTATTGGTTTGTTGTCTACTCACCGATGGAAGGTGATGGTTTCATCTTGATTTTCTTTTCGGGAAGAATGAGATTTACATCCTACAATAACGCAGGACATAGTTTGTTGGCTGGGCGTTAACTGACTCACAATAGCAATGCGAAATTATTCAATTAATTCACAAAGAAATTACAAAACAGGCAAACAAATTTGACAAGCCCGCACGAAAGTATAATGTAACCTAATTGTGTGGGCGGGTTGGCAAATTGTAACATTTGACATTCATTCGCTTTTTAATTCGGCATCGTAAAGGTAGCCAAGGTAGCCTTTGATGTTTGTATAGTGTACGCAAACCGTCCTTAACAATTTGTCTCTGTCTCTTCCATGCTTTTGCCCTATTTAAAAAAAAGGATCAGTACATGAGTGTAATTTACACTCCTTCTATGCTTTATTTATTCTGTGGATTTTTTTTTTTTTTTTTTTGTTTTGGCCCTACCGGCCAGTAGCCTGACGCGAGTCGGCTTTTCTGGCCACACCGGACTTTCGGGTGAACGCTTTAGGCGCTCGCAACCCTTGATTTAAGTAACCATGCTGAGGGCAACCCACTAACGGGTTACGAACCTCGGCTCAGGACGGTCACTGGGAGAGGATGAGACATCAACGATTAGTGGGGAAGGTTGGTGTTTAACCTAATCCTATCCATTTATTTCGTCGGCACGCGGGCCGGAACTGTTAGGAGGGTCGGGAGGGCGACGGGGAACGCGGCGAGGTCCTCGGCGGCGAGGACGGAACTGCGGTCGTGTGGAGTGTAGGAGTTTTAGGAACTCGTTCTTACTGCGAATGGCCAGAGTGATATCGTCCTCTGGATCGGTTAGGACTGAACGCGGCCGTCTCCATTTGGCGCGGTCGAATGGAGTGTATATTGACGCTTTGCGGACTAACGTATTTGGGTGTTTAACCGCCCGGTCGAAGTAGCGTTTGCTGGTCATTTGCATGAAATGCCTGATGGTCGGCATGTTAGTATCCACGTGGAGGTTGCGATTGCGAACGTACCACGGGGCACCAAGAGCGTGTCGAAGAAAAATGTTTTGCAATACCTGCATACGCTTAAGACGAGCAGGCGGTATATGGGCGAACACGGGCGACGCGTATGTCATGATCGGTCTAATACACGTGGTAAAGATCCTAATCTTGTTGCGGATGGACATTTTGCTTTTCCTATTTATGAGCCAATGCAGTTGGCTCATCGCGAATGCGGCTCGCGCGCGTACCGCATTTACGTGTGGGATGAAGGTCAACTTCTGATCAAGGGTCACTCCTAAATATTTGGCTTTGTCCGTCCAGGGGATTACCTGGTTGGACATGCGGACTGAGTTGTGAGGCACATGGACTCTCCTTTTCAAAGTGAACAGGATAGCCTGGCTCTTTGTGGGATTGACGGTGATTCGCCATTTGCGGAACCACTCACTGAGCTTGTCGGCGGCGGCCTGCAAAGTGCGCACCACATTGTCGGGGTCTCTACGTGTGGCGTAGATTGCGGTGTCATCGGCAAAGAGCGCCAGATGGGCGTTTTTCGGTTTAGGGATATCGCTGGTGTACAGCGAGAAAAGAAAAGGTGAGAGGGCGGAGCCTTGCGGGACTCCAGCCGTGATGGCGTGACGGGAAGAGAGAGTACCCTCCACGCGATATTTGAAACCGCGATTCGACAAAAAATCTCGTATGATGTGCACGAGTTGAGTGGGCACGTTGAGAGTGTACAGCTTGTAAAGCAAGCCGTTGTGCCACACCCTGTCGAATGCTTTTTCAATATCGAAGAAGAGAGCACCGGTGGGCATGCCTATCTTGAATTTGTCGTAAACGTGCTCCGTGATGCGGAGCACCTGATTTACGCAACTGTGCCTAGCACGAAAACCAAACTGTTCGGGAGGGATCAGATTGTTGTTGTGAGCGACTATTTTGAGGCGGTCGAGGACGATCCGCTCGTAAATTTTGCCCAGAGTACTGAGCAGACTGATTGGCCTATAAGAGGATGGTTCCGATGCGGGTTTTCCCGGCTTATGTATACCTATCACAACTGCCTCCTTCCAGACCTCTGGGAAGAGGCAGTTTTGAAAAGCAGCATTGAATATCGCGGTGAGCGTTAGGACCAGATGCTCCGGAAGCATCTTAATCATACGGGTAGGGATCCTGTCGCCCCCGGGGGCTTTTCGTCTTTTGAGCGCCTTGATCAGAGCGATGACTTCTTCGATCGTCACCGGTGCAAGGGGATCGGGCGGCGGCGGGTCGACGTCCGGGTCGACGACGTTGGCGGTATCGGTATCGTTTATCGGTCGTGAAATCGAGTTCGGCGGTGGCCGGACCGCGTTCCTACTTTCGACGAGTGAATTAATCGCAACAAGATGGTCGTGGTCTATAGGTATTGTTGAGAGGGAACATTGAGACTCCAGACTGTCGGCCAACAGTTCCGCTTTCTCGTCGTCGTCAAACGCCGGGCGTTGATTCGGACGATTGAGCGGAGGCATAGAGGTCACATCGTTTCTCCTGAAGGAACGACACAGCTGCCAGAAGGCCTGGTGTGTCGGGTCGAGTTCGGCTAAGCGAGTTTCCCATCTCGAATCGACGACCTCTTTTATGCGACGTCTAACCTCACGTTGAAGGAAGCGCGCAAGACGTCGTCGTTCCGGGGTGGGGCTCGTCGCGCAAGCTCTGAGCGTAGCGTTACGCCTCCTCACCACCCACCGCACGTCGTCGGGAATTTGCCATTGACTGTGAACAGTCTCCGGCACCTTCTCGGAGCTTTCGCTCAAGACGTTTTGAAGGTGGTTGGTGAAGGAGCGTATCGCGCCAGTCGTTTCTTCAGGAGTCACGATGTTGGTCGGAATCGCGGAAAGATCTGTAGATGAGGTGTCCGCGAGCTTGGTGCCTAGGAGGCGCCAATTCGTTTTCACCTTCATCGGAACGTTAGGACCTGTGTTTGATGGGCCGTTTTGGGGAACTAGATCTAGGATCACAGGTCTGTGGTCAGAGTCTAACTCTTGTAGCACCTGCAAGGAACGCACGCGAAGGCTTACGTTCCTTACTAGCGCTATGTCGAGTATGTCGGGTCGGTGGTCAACAGTAGAACTATAGTGAGTTGGTTCAGAAGGAACCAGGATACTCATATCTACTATGTCAAGACAACGCTCCAGAGCGGTACCTCTCCCGTTGGTCGAGTTGCAGCCCCAGAGAGTGTTCTTGGCATTGAGGTCGCCCGCCAGAATGACGGAATCCCCCATTTCAAATAATGTAGTTAGCTCATTGGAGTGAAGCTCCTTTGAGGGCGAGAGATATGCCGATATGATGGTGATCGGCGGGTGTCCTGTCATAGCTAGCCTGCAGACTGAAGCCTCAATGTTCCTCAAAGTAGCAGGTGGGTCTAAGGGTATGCAATGCAGGGACCTTTTGAAATATATGAGAGTGCCTCCTAAAGGGCCACTGGTGCGATCGTTACGTACCAGATTGAAGTTAGGGATGTTGGGATTGCGGTGAGCTGGTTTCAGAAACGTTTCCTGGATGAGGAAAACGTCTAATTTATTTTCGCGGACAAAATCAGAAAGTTCGGCTCGTTGGCCGCTAATGCCGTTAATGTTGAAAAACCCCACTCTGAGGGAGCGAGGTTTGGTCCGCTTAGAGGGATTTAATGGTGACGTCGCCATTTAAGATGACGGAAAAAGTGCACCTACGGTGATCTGGTACATCCTCGTCTGGATGTGGACAATTTCCGAGACGAGATTGCTATCGGGACGCCCTAGGGCGGAGATTTGGGCCACGCGGTCGGCCATTTGGGCTTGGAGATTCATTAACTCCGGCGAGTTCAGAAGGAACTCGACTTTTGCGCCTTGCGCAGAAGATGATGTAGGGTGCGAGGCCGCCGCCACCTGTGGAGAGGTTTTCGCCTTGGCTGCCTTGGAAGGAGCCATGGAAGCCGAAGGAATGGGCGCAGGAGTAGGTTGAGTGGTGTGTGAGGCCGGGGTGGCGGGAGTGACTCCGCCGATTCTGTGGATATACCCTCAGACCAATATACCAATATATTATACAAGTTTTTGCCCGCGGCTCCGCCCGCGTGAATGAGTTTTCGCGGGATAAAAGTCCCGTTTTATATTTTCCCGGGATAAAAAGTAGCCTATGTGTTAATCCAGAACATAATCTACCCGTGAGCCAAATTTCATCGAAATCCATTCAGTAGTTTTTGCGTGAAAGAGTAACAAACATCCATACATCCAGACATCCATACATCCATACTTACAAACTTTCGCGTTTATAATATTATAGTAGGATACATATTTAATGTATGTTAAGTTGTGTAGACACGGAATAACGGTAAATCGATATTAGTTAAAGTACAAACCACTTAACTTTAATGTTTGTATGAATAATAGATGGCGTTGTTATTCAAAACCGTTTGCGTTGTATAATGTAATTTGACATAGACCGTTCAATTTACATCCGTTTCTTTCTTTCTGACGTCTGTCAAATAACTAGAAACATGGCTGAGGTTTGTAAATTATTTTAAAGTATTTTATCCAAGTTTATTACAGTGATCATGAAAAAAATGATGATAAGCTATTGTGTTCAGTGTTAGTGCAATTATAAATTTCTGGCGGAAACCGTATTTCCTAAAAAGTGACCGACAATGTTTACGTTTTGCAGGTCGACGAAACTCTCAAGAAGAAACGTACCTTCAGGAAGTTTACCTTCCGTGGAGTTGATCTTGATCAGCTCCTTGATATGCCAAAGTAAGTGCTAATTAACAACTGCTGCAAAAAGAAATTTGTTCAGACATTGTTGCTTGACACGAATCGATTTATATATTCTTTTATTTTGCTTAATTTGATGGTTTTACACTGTTCCTTACTCTCTAGCACCGTGTAAAACCTCGGTAATAGTGAAAATTTTACACTTTTATCGTAATGTATGGATTTAAATACAATTGTTACATTATAACCTCTGAATTTGCAGTGAGCAACTCATGGAGTTGATGCACGCTCGTGCCCGTAGGCGATTCGCCAGAGGGCTCAAGCGTAAGCCGATGGCGTTAGTCAAGAAGCTGCGCCGCGCTAAGAAGGAGGCGCCTCCGAATGAGAAGCCAGAAATTGTCAAAACTCACTTGAGGAACATGATCATTGTCCCTGAGATGGTTGGTTCCATTGTTGGCATCTACAACGGAAAGACATTCAACCAGGTAAGGTTTATGTATTTGTAATAGGAGACTATGTACATTGATTTCTTTAAGACTTAACAAAACATTACCATACTATACCAGCCCTGTATTATATACCGCCCACTGCTGAGCATGGGCCTCCTCTGCTACTGAGAGGGTTTAGGCCTTAGTCCACCAGCTGGCCTAGTGCGGGTTGGCAGATTTCACATACCTCTGAAATTCTTATAGAGAATTTCTCAGGTATGCAGGTTTCCTCACGATGTATTCCTTCACCGTTAAAGCGAATGATAAATCACAAAGAAATACACACAACTTTTTTTGAAAAGTCAGAGGTGCGTGCCCTTGAATTTTGAACCTGCAGACATTCATCTGGGCAGTCTGTTCCACTCTGAACTAGGCTATCGTCCGTAATCCAAAACATTCACATTGTGAAATATAGTTTTTACTAAGTGTAAAAAATAAACATACTACAAAAATCTCAATGAAATATCGATACCAGAAGTAACAACTAATGTAAGGGACAAACCACGGTTTTTCAGGAGAGCCAAAAAACAATTTTGTTTTTTTTTTAATCTCTAACTTTTTACAGTCTGCTCCAATTTTGATTGTGTCTAGAACAAAGTTACTTAGAATTTCTTCTTCTTTCATGCTATACACGAAAGATTTAGAAATGCCCAGTGGTTTAAAATATAGCATGTCCCTTACATTAAAAAAAAATGTTTAGTTGTGTCTTACATTACTAATATTTTAATTTGTTGGTAAATAGCTTTTTGTTATTTGTGTACCTGCTTACATAAATTTTATTTGTTCTATTTTACCACATTTTAGATTGGAAAACAAACTGTGTTTAGCTAGCATTCCCAAATAATAAATAGAGAAAACCATAGCTATTTGTCATTTAAAATCAAAAGCTCAGATAATGACTTACCTAACTTTTCGGACCACCAACACCTCAGTCTGCCCGTGATCACGAAGTGCTGCAAAGCCTTCGAAATGTCGGGAGAAAATATTAGTTCAAAAACCGTGATAAAATCCGCATAATAGTTTTATTTCAAAAGCTCAGATGTTAATGAGAGGAGTAAAATATTTAAGATTTCTTAATTTAATACACCAATTATTTAGTGTTGCCTAAGTTTAAACAGCTTTGCAGGGTGAAAAAATAAACAGTTCATATAATTTGACAACAATTTTTAATCACACAAATAATAGTACTCTTTCTTAGAATACTCATAAGTATAATAAAAAGAAATGCTTCTATTGCAATATGTTAGCGAAGTTTTCCTAAACTCTATAATAGAACTTTAAATTTTGGTACGTATTCATTTTCGCCCACTTAATGTAAACAGTATGTTGCAAACATTTGATCAGACTAACAACCAATGCGCTGTTTTGTTCCAGGTTGAAATCAAGCCTGAGATGATTGGCCACTACCTCGGCGAGTTTTCAGTCACATACAAGCCTGTCAAGCACGGTAGGCCTGGTATTGGTGCTACGCACAGCTCCAGGTTCATTCCTCTCAAGTAGACTGGCACCACTTCTTAGGCTAAGCTTAAAATTGTGCACAGTGGTACAATAAAGTATCATGGGCAATATACTCTTTTATTTACCCTTTTAAAATGGATTTATGCCAAAAGATCTAATCCATAAGATGACAGTTTTAAGACAATTGGAGTTTTGTTATGAAAATGCATGCAATAGAAATATAGTATATTAAATTTTGTAAATTTAAAAATTGTTTGCAAGCAAAACTACCTAACAACTCGAAATAGTTTTGTATTCTTATTTTATTATAGGAAAGATGTCAGTTGGTCCCTTTGGCATAAAATCATGCAATATTAGTTGTGTTTTTCGAGTTGTAAGATGATAATAAAACAAATACACATGCCTTTATCCATGAAGGGGTAGGCAAAGGTGCCACCGGGCCACCTGCGTTACGCCATGTGGGTTTCGTCCAATTATGTGATTAAGGGTCTATCGCACTATTGGGCACAAATTTCGGACTCTGGGTTGTTATAATTATAATAGCCTTGTATTATATCGCACCTTTAGGACGAAAACTATGCAATTCAAAAAAATAAAAAATTGGATTATCGTCATAAAATGACAGAACTGGTCCCTTTTTTATGAAAATATTATAAAAAAAAGGGACCGATATAATGGTTCTGTCATTTTCCTGCTTGAATATGGCGGTGTTTGAACTATTGTTGTATCGAAAATTTCGATTTAAGTAATTTTATGACGATAACTCAATTTTCGATTTTTTTGAATTGTGTCGTTTTCGTCCTAAAGGTGCGATATACTGATTACTGTCCCACTGCCCAGCAGTAATTACGCCCGTGCCTAGGCATGGGCCTTTACTACCGAGAGTGTTCACAAAATAGCGGTATAACCAAATTCTGCGGCCCGACTCTGAATTCGAATCCAGGACCTCGATGACTAGTTCAGCCGCGTACGCTATATAACTACGCCACTGAGGCATTCTGAAACTATACGAGACTAAAATTAAAATGACGCTATTACAAGGAAAAATTACCTGAAAATATTAACCTTTGATTGTGAAAATATATTATTACTAGCTTTTGCGCGCGTGTCCACTCGCGGGAAAACCTTTCCTGGGATGAAAAGTAGGTAGCCTCTTTTCTTATGATTCTAGGTTACTCTTTATCAAATTTTATCAAAATCCGTTTAGTGTAGTCGCCGTGAAAGAGTAAGAGACACGAGTTACTATTATAACATTTATAATATTAATGTGGATGCAAATATCAAATAACACAAATGAACGGCTTTTATCTCCAAAGCTAGTGCACCCACTTTGTGCCCTATGCCTATGTAGTTATTTTGTCCTATGATGCGAGTTTATCGCCATTTTGGTCACCAATTCCAGACTCATTGATAACGAGCAGAGAAATCCAATATCACTAGCCGGCCCGGAATTTGAACCACAGACCTCAAAGTGGTAGTCGTACCGCGTACTTATGCAATAAAAATAAGCCACTGAGGCAGTGTACCTATACAAATATGCAAATTGACCTATGTATCTAAGAAGTTCAAGTATGCTATGTATCTAAGATGTTCATGGGCGGCGGTGATCACTTACCATCTGGTGAACCGTATGCTCGTTTGCCCCTATAGAGAGCGTGCACGAACTATAGGGGGCAGCACAAGATCGACACTAGAGGCACAGGTGGATAAAAAAAGAAACTAGAACTAGCACAATTATTTGTTGATACATATATTCTTTTAATATAACAAAAATGATAAAATATGTGTTCCGGCCGAATGTTATTTACACCCAGCGTGTCCAGAATATGCTTTTTTTTAGATAGGAGCTAGTTATTTAAGCAAAATTTGGAGGTTATATTCCCTTAGTTACAGAGTTTTTTGTATTAAATATTACCTTCAAAACATGCTTATATTTATAAATTACGTAACGAAACATTTCTAAATGCTTTTGGAACTCATAATTATGTATGTTTTATACAGCTTTTATTATTTTTGTCTATTTTCGCATAACCATGGAATGTAAGTACTTAGGTACTATTCTTGGGAACATTATATAATGTCACACCATTTGATTAGTTTATTTTTATGTTTTGGAGCATCCATGTACACAGCGATACATTATCAACAAATTAAATGTTATTTTTCATCCTTTTAATGAATATTGTACGTGAATGCCAAGTATCGCTGCACTGACAATGAGTTGTCAAGTACCAGTGCCAAGTATCGATTTCGCCACTAGATGGCAGTGCTTACGACGTGCACGTTCCCTATATCATAAAAAAAAGAGCTTGGTGAAGAAGTTATATAAGTTTTTCGTTTTTCCACCTGCGCATATCCTAGTTTAATGTGAGCTATACTTTCAATTATTTTCCAGCAACGATTTGGTTTAGTTTTTAGTTTTACAACTGGCCACCTGGACAGGCAGGCCTCAAACCCTAGCCTTTGGGGGATAAAATCCCTGGTTAATAAATTGTGTAAAACCTAGTACTTACTTACCTACACAGAAATATTGTGTGTCAATGGCAAATCATGTTTGAAAATCCTACATAATGTATTGCCTGAGAATTGAATCTAAGACCTCCCAGTCGGCTGTCTAGAGCCTATGTAAACTGTCACTAGACCGAGATGACGATAAATAGAGAAGTAACTACCCTCGTTTAATTAATTAAATCTCTAATTAGCTTACTACTAATGGCACGTTGGCACAAGTCCAGGGCGCCTAACTTAATGGATGTCTTGAAATGCAGAAATAAAGAAAAATATAATCTATTGATTCCAAAATCACATTCCTTTTGCCTTGGTACAGTTGTATTCCGTACGCGATACGACGTCCAGACGGGAGCGAAAAAAAAGAAAGAGGCCCAGGCCTTGCGCCGGCTAAGACCGCCACTGGCAAGAGGCACTAAGGCCTCGCAAAGATCTGCCGCCCGGAGCCTCACGTTGCCGCCACTGATGCTAGCAGTGTGGATATAGCTTCATAATTTTTGTGCTTTCAAAAGAGTAGGTAGAGTTGCAACTAGTACACTAACTTCACAATACCTACTTGTTTTCGATGATAAATGTTATTTTGGTATCTATTCAGAAGACATTGGCGTCAGGCAGGCGGCAGTGCCGGTGCACAATTCCATTTCGTAACGGGTTAAATACTTAGTTACCTACTGGTTAAATGGAAAGAGCATCACAGCATGAATCACGAACCATAAGATATACGTCAATGAATAGTGGATCAATTATAGGTACATATATACCTACGTCAAAAATATGGCTCTTATTTTGTGAATCATTTTGGTTACTTGGTCATACAATAAATACCTACATTTACGGACACTCTGGGATTAGTTTCAGAGAAATCTATGCTGTGGGCAATACTTGCGCACATACGATGGATATTGATCATTTCTCTGGCAGTTCTTTTAGCATGGGTCATTATGTGGGTACTGGGTATTACAAGAACGCTAGTGACAGTTTTCCAGTTTCCTGTAGAGTCATATAGGATTATATTCGAAATGCTATGTATTACATATAAAATATTTGCTCTTGGCATACAGTAAGGCGCACAATTCGCTGCGCACAATATTGACAGCACAATTTGCGAATCACAGTGAATCTTAGATAGGATCTTTTACTGGTGGTAGGTCTCTCATTATGTAAGAGGCCGTCTGGGTGGGTATCACCGCAATTTCTACCGCCAAGCAACAGTGTGCATGCACTGTTGTGTTTCGGTTTGAAGGACATTGTAGCCAGTATAACTACTGGACATAATGAGACTTAACATCTTATGTCTCAGGATGATGAGCGCAGTGGAATGCCACACAGTACTTTGTAAGTCAAGGTGCTGGATGGTGTTGCTACTGTTTATGGGTGGTCGTGTCGCTTACCATAAGGCGAACGGCATGCTCGTCTCGTCATTCAATGCTATAAAAAAATAATTACTTACGAATATCTAAATAGATATATTTCAAAAATGTAGCTATAAATTATCTACTTAAATAGGAAATTGGTACAAAGTTGGTCTTCGCAATTCGTCTTCTATTTCATAAAGTACGGCAATATTTATTATACCTACGCACAATTTTTTTAATTTTGGCCTATGTGGGTGCACATAAGCCACGGTGATTTCTTGCCATTAAGTGACTAACTGATTCGTTGGATTTGTTTGTATAATACTTAGAGAGTGATATGCATCCATATAGAAATATTTCAAAAATATGATGTACCTACGACCTTCGTATGTTTATTCAATAGTCAATACGATTAGATCACACAGATAGCGACTTGGTAGGTACATTAGCTATGTGTTGTTGTAAAAACATTAATATAACATTCATAGATCACCCAGTACAAACCAATTAAAATATTTATCTATGGTCGAGACCACAGGCAAGAATATTGCGGGGGTTAATAGGAGTGCATTACCAAGCGTGGTTCTTCATCGTCGGTCGGTCATCATTCTACCGGCGAGGACCGGAGTGATCCGGTCGGAACCGATACCACCCAGAATTGACGACGCCAAGACTCCGCTCCAACGTTTATTTGTCGAACGGCCCTTTTTTGTCTCGCCACCTATTGCCCTAAATGGACTTATGAATTAGTCTTATTGGTAATACGGACATTCGATTTAGGCAAGGATGTAAGTAAATACTTCTTTATGATTCTTTTTAAGTAATTATTAAGCATTACAAAAAGCAGTGCTAAGATTTGGTAACGGGAAACTTTTTTATACATTCATATTAAAAGCACCTTACATGATTAAAATATTCTCTCAAGAATGATATATCTCCTTATCGTCAGATTTACAGCGTGCTTAATATTTGATACTGCCACGGCACACTAGCTATTCGTGCGCACCGGGCGGATCATTTCTAGGTGCCCCTTTTCCCGGTGACGTTTTTTAATACCCAAGTCCTAATTGTATTTTTGTTATTGACATAAATCTGTTATCAAGTAATAGGATGTGCGCCCAACTAGGAAGACCTGGGCTCCTCCTCTAGGACCTGGCGCTCCGAGCAACCGCTCGGGCCGCCCCGCCCACAAACCAGCGTTGGATATGGACGAAGTCCTGTATCGATTTTCGAACCTAAAAATACGTTATCCCGAGATTCGAGTTTACTGATAACTTCGCAGTCTATTAGACCCGAAATAACTGCTTAACTTTTTTAACAGTCCAAACGGCCGAGTCAGGCATTTTTGGTGGGCCACTGGCGGTTCCTATGTTAATTTATAATTACTTTTAATTACTTCTATTCAATAAACATTTAATATTGAGAAAAGGGGGATATGATTTGGTGGGCGCGCGACTGTTTTTACGCGGCACGTAACACTTTTTCGACGTGCCGGGATTTTTTAACTTGTTTTTCGGGCCATACAAAATTCCTGCGCGGGTCACATTATGGCCCACGGGCCTGGGGTTGAGCAACTTTGCTGAACTTACTTCTTGATCTACATACTTATGACATATATTAGGTAGATATGATAATTATTGCAAATACAAAAAGCCATGGGTATCCCGTTAATATCATGTGATCTATAGCTACGCGTACTTATTATTTTCCAGTTAATGGCGGTTTCATTACAACGTTGACTTCATCGTTTAAGCACGCAGAAAAAATATTTTGCGTTAATTCAGAATCATGTCCTCTGTCTTAATTCTTGTTTAATTAATGCGCGTACTAACACATATGAACTATCTATCTACATAGTAGAATTTTCCTTATGGGTGTAACCTACATAATTTACAATAGGTACTTACACATTAATTATAATCTATATCGTATAAAATAATATAAGAAACTTCAGGGAATAGCCAATAGTTTATCTATTTTTTTATTTGTTATTATCCGCTTATGAATTTGATTAAAAAAAGAAAACCATATTCATAAGTAAAATTATTTCGTTATGGTTTATGGCTTATTTGTTTGCATCAAGATAAAGCAGTAGAAATACGCCTAATTCTCATTCAGAAATAAACAATACATCTACTGTATTTCAAGGGTTTTATAACGCTAGCTATAATGAACTACGAATAAATTCTAAATATAGAAATTAAATTGTATATTTTCATTTATTCTTACGTGTGTAATGTGCATAGTTATAATAATCCTACATAGGTTATTACAGTCCGGTGTCCAGCTGCCGTAAAATTGTTGGAAATATTACGCACTCGTACGTTTGTTTAATCATATTTTATAGCCGATTCACTTCAGTATATTTCAATGTAAAATAATTTATGAGAATGACTAAAAATAAACACTGCCTACTATCCATACGTAAAGCAGCGAAATAAAGTTCGATTAGATTCGAGTGCGGCGTTGCTGAAACTGGCAGACATCCTGCACTAACTAGAAAGAATAATTGGTGTAATTAAAATCGGTGGCTGTTATAGCATAAGGGCGCTTCGCATTTATATAGACTCGGGGCGCAGGCTTCGCGGCTCTGAACGTGTGGCTGCGCGGCGGGCCGCACGCGCCATAGCGGATTTTAATATTTCGTATCGTGTAGTGAATACTTCATTTTCATATAAAACCGTAATAATACCGTATAAAACTAAAAATCATATGGTTATTGTTAATTTATTCGTGTACAGTGACATTATTTTAAGCAGTTTGTGTCTGTAGTTAAATAAAATTGTGATAATATCATATCATTTTAATTGTGACAACGTTTGCATGCTGCAAACAGTACGTTAAGGTGAGTAAAAAATCAGTAGCGTTATCAAAAGTGTTACAATTTATTAACTAAATTAAAATTTCCTTACGCTTAATCTATGTTTACTTACCTACATTTTTAAAATTACTCAAATGTTATTTCGATAATGTAACTGAAGCTGGTAGATAGGAACATGCAACCTTAGGTACTTTATAGTTTTTAAACTACCCTATTATTATTGTTGATTATTTTGAAGTTATTGAACCTTGTTATTTTTCAATGCTGATGGAATAAATGTACTTACGTACTAAATGTGTTTTTGCTTAATGAATAATATGTAAATAGCAGTCGATTAAATAAATCAAATATAAACGAATTTAATGCGTTTAAATATTAAAATACTGATACACCGGCGCTAAACACATCTACAACCTAATTGATACTGCAATTAGTCGAAAGAATTCATATATTTGTGGAATTTCGGCGCAAATTTTTTATAAATAGTGGTTACTTACGTAAATAAATATCCTGAATGCTGTTACAATGTTAAAGATAATTTTTGACACTCTGTTTAAAAAAGTACTAAGAAATAAATATAGATACGATTTTATTAAACATATTAATTGACATGACGTGGCGCATCAGTCAAAGCTAGAAAGAAAATGGGCAAAGTGATATTGAGTTTTTCTATGGAGTATCAGCCCGGAGTCTGGAATTTGTGTGCGATAGGCTCGCCCCCGGTCACATCAAGGGACGGAAAATCATCACACTGAAGTGGAAGTGGGCCGGCCATGTCTGCAGACTGACGGACGGTCGATGGAGCAGAGAAGTGCTGGAGTGGAGACCGCGATTAGCTAAACGTAGTGTAGGACGCCCTGCTGCACGATGGACCGACGGCTTGAAAAAGGCGGTGGATAGCTGATGGTTGCTGGCTGCTCAAGACCGGGATGGTTGGCGCTCACTTGGGGAGGCCTACGTTCAGCAGTGGACGGCGACAGGCTAATTGATTGAATTATATTTTATATATTTGGATCACCATGTTGGTCCTTAAACCCTTGGCATTGAATATTTTCTAATATGAGCAGTGAAGGTGACTAATTTGTTAATATGCCTACTTATTAAATAGTAGTAAATAGAATTTTGATTACATAGTATCAAAAGAAATGTTGATCTGATCGGAAGACGGATATTTACATATTTTTTGTTTGAAATGCACGAGAACGATTTCTGTTCTTGTGGATTACTGCTATAAAGCGATGCTTTTGCAATAAAATTCCTAACTAATATTAAATGTACGAGCGCATTTAGCTATTATATTTCTTGTAATTTTAGCAAACTATAATTTTAATTCTAATACAGCTTCAGAAGTAACGTGATTATGTGTAGTGTAATATGTTCATAGTTTATATTGCTGTAACGACCTATCGGTCACGGTCTTTTGGCTATTTCTGTTTCGTAAACTTGGAGATGTGTTCTCGTGTGGCGTCCTTCATAGTTGCGGAAGGTTCGTTTCTCAAACCGATACTAGGACTCGATTCCTATTATAAAATCAATACTAAAATCAGAGATATAGAGTCTGTGATTAATCTTACTCGTTCACAATTCTCTTGTAGATATCTTTATTGCTAATTGTATATAGAAATACGACTTTACCAGCAGATATTAATAAATAATGTCTATAAAAACCTGCTTATGTGTGCAAGGAAGACGATCATATCATAGGATGGAAATGCTATCATTTATTTTACTAATGTGTCATAAAAACCTAAGGAATTAAAATTATATGCTACCTAAAATACATATAATTAATGACCAGCCGGAAATAAGAATAAACGTATTCTTCAAAGCAGAATTATCCTTAAAATAATATTCTCCTAGTCCCAAATTGTGTAGGTACCTATGTATTGTTACTAAATTATTTTTTAATAAAAATGAGTAGGTAACATCAGCGAAAAGATTATTTTCCTCAACAATTTTAGTATAACTAGCTATTGCTCGCGTCTGCGCTCGCGTGAAAGAGTTTTTCCGGGATAAAAGTAACCTATGCCTTCTCAGAGTTTCAAACTATAAAATACCAAATTTCATCGAAATCCGTTCGATAGTTTTTGAGTTTATGACGTTCAGACAGACAGACGCAACGACGCACTTTGCTTTATATTATGGAAGGATACGTAGAATCTACGTCGTAGATCCATTATTGAAGTAGGTATTGGAAGAAACTTTATATTTCATGCGTATCAAGAATTCCCAGTTGTATAATTACATCGCAATAAAATGCGTAAGAATCATCATTTTGAAAGAAGATATGCTTTGTACGACTTCCGTAAATACTCCTTGGAGGGCTAACCATTGGAGCGAAGAAGAATCAAGGTTGGCATTGATACGTGACAAAGTAATGCCCTGTTAAAAATAATGGAAACACGATAATTTTTCTTAACTAAAATAGTAGCAGCGGTTTAACGTTGTGCTCTGCATGAAGTGATACCATTATTTATGATACTAGACTTTTGCTCGCGACTCCGCCCACGTGAAAGCGTTTTTTCGGGATAAAAATCCCGCTTTAAATTTTACCTGGAAAAAAGTGGCCTATGTGTTATCCAGGACATGATCTACCCGTGTGCCAAATTTATCGAAATCCGTTCAGTAGTATCGGAGATGTGCAGTAACAAACAAACAGACAAACAGACCGACAGACAGACACAAAATAATTATAAAAATCGGTTATGCTTTTTCCATTACTCTTCTTTAGTCGCCCCCTTTCTTTTTTATCACATTTCTATAAATGTATAGACACACCGGTTCTACTGCTTTATTATATGTGTAGATTATGTAGAGCTATCGAAAGTCAATGTAACTAGGTCAGTGGTGTTTAGCTTATAAGCCTTTTTATAAGCCACTTAGTTTGAATATTTCTCAACTAGGTCCTAAGAACTTATTTTATTTCTAGAAAACTAAACAGTCTTAATTTAACATGCATTTGCTACTTAGAATTAAACTTAAATTTATTGAATGGGTGTCTAGACTTTTTATGTAATCAATTATACAAATAAACAAAACAGGTTATGAGTTCATTTAAATTATACATAATTATTGTCTTTTTATCACAGTTGAATCAACACTGATCAAAGAAAGTTGCGATAAACTGTTAATAGAAACATTTCTACCTATTAATTGTATATTTTTAAATAGGTAAGTAGTAACTGGTGGTAGGTCTCTCATATGTAAGAGGCCGTCTTGGTGGGTACCACCGCAATGTCTATTTCTACCGCCAAGCAGCAGTGTGCATGCACTGTTGTATTTCGGTTTGAAGGACATTGTAGCCAGTGTAACTACTGGACATAATGAGACTTAACATCTTATGTCTCAGGATGACGAGCGCAGTGGAATGCCACACAGAACTTGGTAACTCAAGGTGCTGGATGGTGTTGCTGCTGTTTATGGGTGGTCGTATCGCTTACCATCAGGCGAACGGCATGCTCGTCTCGTCATTCAATGCAATAAAAAAAGGGTATGTAAAGGCTAAAGATGATAAAGGTCGCAGGGACACGCTGGATGCAGGCCGCTTTCAGCAGTTGACTTCATGTAGCCTATGATGATGATGCTTGGAATAAAGTTCTTGTCTGTAATCAAGTTTCGTTACCTCAACGTACAAAAACAATTTTAGGGGTAGGTAATAAACATGAAAGTGATAATTAAACTTTTCACTAATCGGGTAGCGCACCATTTAGCTGCCCACTATACTTTTCATTTACTTAATGTTGATGTATGTGAGTAGATACGTACCAAGCCTTAGGAAAGACTTCCACTCACTTATTAAACCACTGGGCAGATACCACGCCCTGCCCGCCCAACAGTGTGCTTCGCAATTTGTTGTTAGTGAGTTATATATAAGTATGTAACACATTATTGTGTAGGTGTATGACATTATACACCTATATATTATAAACCGCCAAAACTAAACCTACACAGAATATCAGGTTTAATAAATACTCTAGAAGTTATCCAGTCTTCAGAACTATTATTATCATAATGATTTCTTATGTTTACGCGAATGTTAGACATTTAAATAAAACTATTTTCACGGATTTTATCGCGGTTTTTAATTTATAGTTAGAAACAGAAGCCATTTTGATTTAAATAAAAACGATTTATTTCTGTTTTTACATTAACACATTTATCACTGGTTTTACATAAACACATTTAACAGAAATACTTTTAAAAAGATATCAGCAACTAACCGACCCGCATGAAAGTCAATGATCAACTTACTGAACTGCTACTAAGACTCAGCACGAATGAGCAGAATGAGCCGGAATGAGCCACAATGAGAATGCACATCGATACGGCAGCCTTTTTATACACCCAACTGCCACTTCCACTTTTAGTTTGACATTTCGACTGGTTTTCATAACTTGTCAGTACGCTACAAATACCCTCACAAAACTTTTATCCTAACTCGGCCTCTCCTGACGGGAGTCCGTCCTCGGGCTCCATCTTCTAGCTCTGAAGATCAGTCTCCAGAATTGGCAATGAAGTCGCCGAAATTTCTTCACTCCCCACGACGCTGGATGGTGCAGCAGGCTCTTCACTCTGCGTTCCGGACGTGCTTGGTTGATGCTTGCAGACGCCACCAGGTGTTTAGTTTTCAGAAGACTGCGTCGCTAGGAGCGCCAGCCTCCTCAAGCTAATCATTTGCATCTGCGTACAAAAAGAACCAAAGCACAAAAACATATCCAAAAAGATAACAAAATAAAGTAAGACAGCTCGTATGACATGAGAAAAATTACTCAATAGTTCAACGTAATAAAATCTAAGCACAACGGATATAAAACATCTTGATATCTGTACCAACCACCTGAGGCAGGACCCGTCGGGGGAGTGCCTCTCACGACTCGTTAGAGGTCTACGTGTACTTACGTGAGACATAGCTTTGCGTGTGTGTATCGGTCCCACATAAAAACATGCTTCAACCCAACCTCTCAATATAAGACAAACGATGTTTGCCAAACAAACACGTCACACTTCAGCGGCCTGTTCGTGACATGTACTACGGCGTATTACACGGCTCCAGGACCACATGTCCGAGCAATTCTCGACAGTGTCCGAGCACACAAATAAAACACAACCACCCAAAGTACGTCCCATGTACTAGGATCACATGCCCGATCACACTCCAAAGCAGTATCCAATAACATGAAACCATACCTCACTTGAAGTGTATCCGTCGATCAGGATAGCATGTCGGACATAAAACAAAAACCATACTGACCGCAAGACAAAACTTCCCTTAAACGTGTTTACCCCTCAAGAAACTTTAAAAACATTTCCATAAAAACTTTAGTCATACAAAATTAGACAGCACCCAAATAAGTTTTTCCTCAATCACCTGATATCCGTGCCACTAAGCATAGTGGAGCGTGTCGTTTCGTATTCGCGCAGCCTGCAGCGCCAAGAGCGCGCAGTTCAGCAGCGCTAGGGGCGCGCAGTTCAGCGGCGCCAGGGGCGCGCAGTTCAGCGGCGCCAAGAGCGCGCAGTTCAGCAGCGCCAAGAGCGCGCAGTTCAGCAGCGCCAAGAGCGCGCAGTTCAGCAGCGCCAAGAGCGCGCAGTTCAGCAGCGCCAAGAGCGCGCAGTTTAGCAGCGCCAAGAGCGCGCAGTTCAGCAGCGCCAAGAGCGCGCAGTTCAGCAACGCACCGCATCGCCAAGAGCGCGCAGTTCAGCAACGCCAAGAGCGCGCAGTTCAGCAACGCACCGCATCGCCAAGAGCGCGCAGTTCAGCAACGCCAAGAGCGCGCAGTTCAGCAACGCCAAGAGCGCGCAGTTCAGCAGTGCCAAGAGCGCGCAGTTCGGCAGCACTAGGAGCACGCAGTTCAGCAACGCACCGCATCGCCAAGAGCGCGCAGTTTTAAGCGAGCTCGAGCGCGCAGTTCCGCGCCGCTCCGCATTGCGAAGACAGTGCACACACACTGCATGGATCTCCAATTCCTGCAAAAATAAAAATCACAACAGCAACATATCGTTCGGCCTATTCTGACCTTAACTAAAATCTGGCGTTAAACTTTCTGAACAGCCATCTCATTGCTAAGACAAGTGAATCTACATGCGAAGCGGTTTGGGCAGAATCTCCAGTCACCACCACGTGGTAAAACGAGATCCCAACATTTGCGGAGATTACGAAGAAATAAAGGAAACCATAACCCTCAAGCGAGGATTACGGGTCATACGATACCAGACTTCCTTTACCGCTGCAGTAAGCATCATATCTGTCGTCACAGATAGCCACACGTGATTCGCGATGCAGCAGTTAGCATCAACCGGTACTAGGCAATCATGTAGTCACCCTGCCCGGGACATCCACTATGACGCACCATACGGCAGCACATCTGCCGGAACGCTTGAGCACCAATAGGAACGTTTGAACACCAACAGGAACGTTTGCACACCAACAGGAACGTTTGCACACCGACAGGAACGTTTGAACACCGACAGGAACGTTTGAACACCGACAGGAACGTTTGAACACCAACAGTTTGATCGCGGTACACACGCAGATCCTTGTTCATTTGAAGCGGTATGCACATGACTTCAGAAATGAACATGCGGTGGCTATGTTTCACACTTGTCCACTTTTATTCACGTTGTAGTCTAATCCTTATTCCAACATTACTCAGCGCAATTTCTTTTTTCACGTAAATTGCGGGTAGTCAAATATCTCCATCGTACGATGTATTCCACATAGCGTACATATGTAGTGAGCACAATCTATTTCTGTGGGCATTGATTGTTGATCCCACTTCTGAAGTTAGAAACAGAAGCCATTTTGATTTAAATAAAAACGATTTATTTCTGTTTTTACATTAACACATTTATCACTGGTTTTACATAAACACATTTAACAGAAATACTTTTAAAAAGATATCAGCAACTAACCGACCCGCATGAAAGTCAATGATCAACTTACTGAACTGCTACTAAGACTCAGCACGAATGAGCAGAATGAGCCGGAATGAGCCACAATGAGAATGCACATCGATACGGCAGCCTTTTTATACACCCAACTGCCACTTCCACTTTTAGTTTGACATTTCGACTGGTTTTCATAACTTGTCAGTACGCTACAAATACCCTCACAAAACTTTTATCCTAACTTTATATTTTCTCCCGACGGTTCCAAGGCTTTGCAGCCTTCATGGTCACGGGGCGGACTGAGGTGTTGGTAGTCCGAAATGTAAAAGTTACAATGTCTACCTACATTTAACAATTATAAAAGATTTTTAAAATTATCAGTTGTTGACGGTCCGATCTACGCAGAATGAGCTCACAGTGTCTTGACTCTTGAAGTCGTCAAGTCTCTGCTATTGGTAACACTTTGATGTTATTATTGTGTAGTAAATATTAATTAAAATAATTAATATTAGTGGCATTTAAATGTTTTTCATCGAAAAACATATTTACACATGGTCAGGGAAGGATAAATTAAATGTTTACAAATAATTATCTATTCTTTAATATTCTGTATTTTATTCAGTGTTACCATACACTATTTCAAAATAAGGTAATATTATATTAGTTTACTTTAAAATTTTCCTTCCGTGAATATAACATAGCTTGATCAGAGGTATTATTATCCATAATTGTGCGTATTGGGATTAACTTTATAGAGCGTACTATATTTTGTTGTAAACAGTATAAATAACTGCTTCTAAGACCGGTAGTATTGCCATATCAGTAGGTATGTTGATACCTAATACATATATAATGATACCTACCTACAACAATAAAGGGCGGCACGGGTAACCATGTCATTTTAATTATAATTATGGTACCTAACAAGCTCACGTTCTGTTAAAGATAACGTCGAGAGCAATCAACTAGAAATTCTCGAGTACAGGATATAAAAACAACTTGTAGACACCTCTCATTGAAGTGATAGGCTTAGTTTATATACGTAATTGTCTCAAGTGATTTTCATATCACCTCTTGGTGTAAGCTGGCTGAAACTACTAACTAGTATGGTTTACTGCTTTCTTGAAGAAAGGTGTGTGGTACATAATGACTGTCGATTTTTTTATATCGAATGCGAAAAAGTTGTTACGTAATATTTTATACGATGAGATATTTCTACAGTAATATACAGAGATGTTAAGGTGTTCTAGTACGAGAATACGTAGACAATATTATATGTAAGTCAGTTGTAACATATAGTAAGGTGCTAATCATTACTAATCTATACTAACATTATAAAGATGAAGAGTTTGTTTGTTTGATTGAACGCGCTAATCTCAGGAACTACTGAGCCGATTTTAAAAATTATTTCACTAAGATAATGTAGCCTACATTACCTACTCCTGAGTGCTATAGGCTACTTTTTATCCTAGGAAAATATTTATATCCCAGTAAAACTTTTTCACGCGGGCGGAGCCGCGACCAATACTAGTAATAAATACGATGGGCTGCCTCGGTGGCGTAGTTGTATTACGGTACGACTGCAGTGCTGAGGTCTCGGGTTCGATCCTACGGTCGGCCAAAGTGATATTGGGTTTTTCTACTCAGTATCAGCCCGGAGTCTGGAATTTGTGCCCGATATTTGTTTCTATCACGTCATGGGATGGAATATGCACGGCGAAAAGTGGGTCCACTAGTTGCGCCTTTGCCTACCCCCTTTGGGGATAAAATGCATAAGTATGTATGTATGATAATAAATATTATATAAGTAATTCGTTTTAAAACATACGAGACAATTGTATTGAGTTAAGATATGACCGATTTCCGTAGATTAATAAAACCAGTCCTGTAATTTCCGTGATTAGCTCCAACAATTAAACAAACTATGCCTATTTAATGGTGTAGATTATACGAATTTAGTTCCTATGCCACAGAATTTACATACAGATATGGATGACGTAACCCGCCCGCCCTAGTCGCGCCCTACGACCGCCATTACTGATCAGTATCAACAAGTGCCCTTACAACAGGTTGAACTATTATATATGCCTTTCGTAAATTATAACTTCGCAGGTTCGTTTTTGGATCATGAATTTATTACGTATATTTGCATTTTATGACTGCGGCAGAAGTGTATTAAGATCAATGTTTGTAACATAAGTTATGTTCAAATTAGGTAGATGTAAGTATGTGTGTATTTGGGTGGCAGTTTATTTTTTTGTAGATGCTAGAGAATATAATATAATGTCTCAGATAGTATTAAGGATAGCAGGTAAGCGTTGGACGAATGAAGTGCCCCCAAACGAATTATTATAAACATGCCATCGCGTTATTCAATTAAAATATAATGTAATATATTATTACATTGGAGTGACGATTTGCGAAAGGTCGCTGGCAGAAACTGGATGCGACAGGCCGAAGACCGGGTAAAATGGCGCGTATTGGAGGAGGCCTATGTCCAGCAGTGGACCAAAATATAGGCTGATGATGATGATGATGATTATTACATTTTGGTTTGACATAAAGAAAATACCTTATATTTGTTGTGAAAACTAAAACTTCGAAAAGAAAATAATGACGCTTGCGTATTGCATAGTATACTGTAATTTTATTAAGTTCAATAGGGTAGTTTCCTATGTTTGATTTTGTACATTATTATAGATGTAACAGAAAATAATACGAAAAAGATATTCTTCTGTGAAATCAGCATCAAAATCAATTGAAAAATAAAGCAGTTATTCAATTTTGAAATATTCTTGTGAGCAAAAGTGGGGGCGTGGCGGGGATATCGCACTATCTCTTTCGCACGCAGGCAGCGTTTTGGCCGACGGCGCTTGGTGACGTCACAACTTAGTATTTCTGTTATTTGACAGCTACCCCTTCCACCAAATTTCAAAGCTTTATAACTTACTTACTATTGCGCCAATTTTGAAAATTCTTTTTCCATTTGATTTTGGATAGCATACATTTTTCATAATTCTATTTAAAAAAAAGTAGTCAACTACCCTATTAGTAAAAGATTTTTTAATCACAGTCTATTTCCTTCGATGAGAGCATTTTAAACAAACATATTCTTACCTATATGAATTAGGAATTAGTACCTTTAGACTTTGATAATGGGGACTTTTGGGTAGACTCTTTAAAACCAAACTTATTACATTAGGGCTAAACTTTTCTATTCTCAGCTATCTAAATTGCAAGACCCTGAGTTTATAAAACAAGTCATTTAATAAAATTCCTACGGTGACAAAATAATTGCAGTTCTCTTTCAAACTGCGGTGGCAAGTATACAAAGCGTATCACCATGGGCAAATTATAGGAATTATACAGTATTTTAACTTTGTACATTATGCAGAAATTACAGTAATATAGTCGACGAATGTGTGAATGGAAATAATTTGATGATTTATAATGGTTGATGGTTTGTAAATTGTAACTAACCTTACAGTTTTTATAAGCCATGTCAGGGAATATACTGTATCATGTATGGGATTAGAATCCTGCGTTAGAACGCAGGACAAAAGAGTCGACCTGTCATAACAATAAAAATTTCCTTGCCAGTGGTCAATGAAATACGAAATCAAAATATGCGCTCTTTGATCAAAGTCTAAGTAAAACAACTGTATTAGGTTAATCCAAGACATGACCCTTGTGCCCAATTTCATCGAAATCCCTTCAGTAGTTTTTGCGTGAAAGAGTAAAACTTACATACATCCATAGCATACATATTCTTACAAACTTTCGCGTTTATGATATTAGTAAGATTGGGGAGGCAGATGCGTGGCGTTTACAAACTACGAAGGGAATAAGTTGTTAAAAATATTTGCAGTTAAATGGTATGCTCTTGAGTTATTTACAATTAACATGCGGAGTGATAAAAAAGATCCTGACAATGTAAAACACCTTCATACTTGGTACGGGGATGTTTAGAAATGCAGAAAAGATACTAAATATACATGAAATTTGCGCAATAACATTGCCTATTCTTGAGTTTCATGTAATAATCGATAGCTATTTATGATATGACTTGATAAAGCACTATAATAAGTAGCGATACTTAACAACAAATAGGGCACCTAACTGCTTTAAAATTACGAGGCGTTTTCATACATTGATCGGTGTGAATGAACGGATTTAGGTTATTATTATGTAAGAAGCTTGAAGGTTATTCAAAATTCGTAAGCATGGCTATGGTCTGTTAGTGTAATATTCTCGATACACAATCGGCGATATTTCCCTATATAAAAAATGTAAAGACAAATCTTTGAAACTATTTTATCCCTTAAACACGAGTAACTTGAATGTTCGATCTTTTTCAATCTAAAATGTACAAATAAAAACGACAGTGAGTCTAAATTTATGCGAGTTAGTCTCAGGGACACCTAGTTCAAGTTTATTTATGCACTAAAGGTACGGCGAATTGTATAAACGGGCCACGTGGAATGAATGGCGTGCAAGTAAATACAGATTTAGTGCCGCCGCTCCGCTGTCGTAACCTTTTGGAGTTCGGCCAGAATTTCCTTCTCCGCACCGTCGACACGTTAGATGAAATCATGCTATTTACATGATATCCGACGATTTCATATATTTTATATTCAATTGATGCATATCTAAAACCCTTATGAACATGTGCCTTAAGTTTAACGGCATTCGAATCAGACATAACAATATGGCATAAACTTTGAGAATTTCGCCTTAAAAACAGACCGGCTACTGATTTCGAATACAAACTGGTAGCAGAAAGATGCAAGGATGGCGACAGTGGCACGCATGCGGCGTGACGCGGTGGGGGGCGGGTTTCCCGCGCATCTGGCGCGAACCGGAGCGAACCGCTTGCAAAGCCTTCGCGTTGCCACCATTGCACGCCACTAGACTCGTAAGCTCGAACGTTCCAGTCAAGCCAGACCAATCGCGGACACTCAGTGGCAATGATTAAACTTTAAATTTAAAATGGGCTGATGGGTAAAATAAAATTTTCTAAACTCTACATTTTGACCTTTTGCAAGCACGGTAATAATTTTGTTGTTCTCAATTGCTGCATATTAAAACTGATAAAAAAAATCTGAATCAATCTTAATTACTGTTTAAGAATTAGCGTTTCAGTTTTTCTATTTGATTTGGTTACTTATTTAAAGGCACACAGGTATCACATATACCATGTTCAAAAGTATCATTATAGTAATACTCTTCGATAGTAACAGTTCTTTTGTTGTTAGTTCAAAGACATGGTTATTATTGAAAAAGTTAAAATCTGAATTCGGGTATTACCATACCCAGTTAGATTTTATCTTTCACAATGTAATGATATCTATGAAGACAACATAATAGGTATTTACTACTTACTTTAATTGACTGACAATCCGACATTTAAATTAACGCTTTAATATTTGTATCTGCTCCCCTTGATCTCTTAAACTTATATACTTACTTAAGTAATTGACAGTGAACTCCCTTTTTATTTTTACTGTACTTATATTATAAGTACTTTCATAATATTTTTTGGTATTATTGTAGTAACCGAAGAAATATTTCAGGTGTAGGCTGAAGAAAATTATGTGGTTGGGGGAACGAGCAACAAACTTCCACGTGACGATAAAACTACGTCAAGTAGTGTCATATAAGACGAGTTTCCGGTAGTCCACCGACCTGACGCTTTTACCATGAATGACGAAAATAGGTGAGTTACTATTGCTAACTACACTTATTATGATTTTAATCGTGCAGCATGAGAACAGTGGTTTTAGAAACAAGAAACGGAGAAATAGTTAAACAAATGGTAGAAAATTTCCTAATTTCAAATCTAAATGCTACGTAGAAAAGGAAGGGACAAATAGTTAAATGTATGATACAAAAAGACTAAAATTCGCAATAAACATTGCATGTTGATATCAATCATGTTTCTCACAGAAAAGGCTTAGTCTAGTGTGGGAGGCAATCTATAAAAACCCTAGAAAACGGTTTCATTAGAAGTAAACTTAATTTTAAATATCTAAATAATAATAACAAAAATGTTTGAGACTCGCATATGGATCAAAATTGTGATTAAAAGAAGTATACGCATTTAATTAATTATTCATATTGACATTAAATAATAATAAATAATAGAGTTAGTAGAGCTGTTAATTAGAAAGTATATAATATTTAGGTAATTAAGGAATCTGTAACTTTTCCATTTTTTTCAGATTCAACGTCTCCGCTGTGGAGGGAGAATCTAAGAAGAATGGTATCCGCATGGGCGCCAATATCATAACTCGCCCTTTGCGAACCTCCGTAGAGAATGTGGAACGAGGGGTAGCATCTAATAACCAAACAGATGGATCTGGATGGAAACGAAGGCGATCACTGGCACAACTCACCAGGGAGGCGCTGCCAAGAATGGAAAACTACAGAAACTCGAAAAGAGCGCTGAAAAGACCAAGTCTCGGAGAGTTGCATGGAGACCATTTAATTACTGAGGAAGTGAGTAATTTTAAAAAGGAAATTATTATAACATAATTTGAGCCTTAAAAGAGTTATAACATTTAAACAGTCACTAACCTCAATAGAGGATGTTAAAATATCAGCCGATTTTTTTAGAACACGAGTGATTTTTAATTTGACTCATAAAGCATTTATGTACACAAACTTAAACACAATTACAGTGGTAATTGTCAACTTTTATTAAATCTACATCCGGTCACCCCTTTTTGCAAGAATAATATTATAATACATGGACTGTTTGAACTTTACTACCAAAATAAGCAAGGCGAGAGTATGGTTGTATTAGGGCAGTAGAATTTAAACATTGTAAAAAACAGGTAAGTTACTATCGCAAAGTATTGGACGTTATTTTGAATGTACCTATCTACGTAGATATTTTTTTCATTTTCTGATTTAGACCACTGATTACACTTGGAAAACTGTACATAGTGTATACTTTAGTGATACTACCTAACAATTACATACAAATCGTCACAATGTATAAATCTGCAAAGTGGATGATCCCAATGATTAAAACGTCGTTATACGACATTTATTCAAAATTAAAAATCACCAACGTGCCATGTGACGGATAATTTACACAAGGTTATTCTGTTTCAAATTACAAAATAATCGTCACAGTTTCATAATGCAAATGATATTTTAAAAACAGACTTTATAGTTATGTATTTTAATAATAACCATGTAATTGGTACTTAATACATGGATTTGAGAATAAATTTCAAGAACAAAATCGGCCAAACGAAGGCGTCCTTCCAGAATGCGTACTACATTGTACACAAACAGTTTGTATTGTAAGTACCTACTCAGTTCCATGCGTAATGCGTATTACAGTATCTAACGTTACCTACAACTTTGTTCAAATCTTACTTTAACCCAGTAAAATTTACAAATTTAAATTTTCTACAAAGTGCATTTTACTAAGTAAATCATTTTTCAATTTTGCTTGGTAGATGTTTTCGAGAGCTTTTTATTGATAGTACCACATACAAAGGAATTTTATTAGAGGTACCTACTTTTTAAAACGTTACTGTTAAATGATCTATGTTTTTCTAATAAATTCTAGACTGTTTTTGGACAAATTTACACTAAGTACAATAATAGTGTTTTACAACTTGTTAGAGATGTTATACTCATTACATTGGAGATATATCATGTATGCAAAGAAACATTAAGTAGTTAATATCCACAATCAAGACAAAATGTATAAATATTTGAGAATCTTCGTTTATTTCCGAGAACCGTGTACTTACTTGTTAGGATAATCTTCACCCGATCTTTTTATAAATTATTAATGTTGATGTTAGTCCGTTTCCTTGGCTCGCATTGGTTCCCGTGTGTATTTATGGAATCGTTTATTGCTTGGTTGTCGGTACTAATCAATTGCTATTGATGTATTTAGTACGTACTTACACCGTTTCGGTTTTACATATTAAGCTGTGTAGGGAATACAGAAGATAAAAGAGATTCAAATAAATTTACATACAAGTTACATGTAAGGCAGTAATTAATAGAAACCTACGTATTAAATGATCTACACCTGTTTTAAAATATATTTGTGAACAAATAAGAAACAACAAGCGTGTAAAAGTGATTTGTACTTCGGGATATTTTATCTATTTGAACCAAAATGGTCAATAGATACCTACCTAAAAATTTTCCTTTGATCCATAATGCATCATACAAAACCGTCATTGCCATGTTATACGTATTATTGTCGTCACAAATTTATATTCTAATGATAAATATTAAAACAAAGATACCATTGATTGTCTGCGTTGTCTTTCTTTAAGGCATGCTAAGTATACTGAGAAAAAGCGGAGTCAGTGTTGGGCAGATACACGGCAGATATTTCTGGTGAGAACCGGCGTTGTGACGGTAACTTGGCGGTAGCAACTTAGATAATATACGTTAAGTTATGTTGTTCAGGTAATTTACATATTGTTGCGATTTATTTAATTGCGTTTTGTCGGTTTTGATTATTAGATTCTTTACCAAAACAGGTTAATTTCCTTTATCGATTTTTATTGGGCGTTATTTTGAAATACTGGCTCATGGTTCTTACCTATATATCATTATAATATATATATATATGTATATATATATATATATATATATATATATATATATATATATATATATATATATACATATATATATATATATATATATATATATATATATATATATATATATATATATATATATATATATATATATATATATATATACTTAGAATGTAATAATAGTTTATATCCTTCGATTTTGTTAAAGTACAGAAAATTGTATACAATCGTTTAAAATTTTATAATACCTAACATTCATTAGTACAATGAACCGGATTTTATTAAATATCTTTGTAAGTTTTTTGAGTCATGCGTCAATCCGTAAATACACGTATCCACAGTAAATTAGGCAGGTAGGTTTATACCTAACTAAATAAATCACACAAAAATTTAAAATATTTTTAAATATTAGCGCTTAATGCACAATATTGTTGGCGCAAAAAATACAATTTCAGTTTGTTTTGTAAGTTTTGTTGAGATTAATCATAATGTTTGAGTCAGAAATAGTTTAGGCATATTAGATTATAATATATTTAAAAAATATATAATATGTTATTATGTTTAAGTCGATATCTTGCTTTACCAATCTATTAAAGAAATTCGTAGGTACCTACCTACTTATACCTACCTACACCTATCTGCGTAATGTGACGGGGAAAGGAATTATCGTAGAATAGCCATGGTGTTGTCTCATCAACAATGTGGACCGTGTGATGTCCATCAACGCATCGCAAACATTACCTGCTGTGACTCATCCGCTGTAATGTTGATGAAGATTGTCGGAAACACATTGACTACCAACGTGACCGTAATTAGGTTATTGAAACTGTGAAGTTGACCCCCCGCTATAGTTGTTTTACGAAAAAAGTTGAGTAATTTTTACTCTGTTCTTACTTAAAGATTCTACGATCGATTTTCTGTCTAAAGCTGTTAACTTATTTCGTACTATAAAATTTTGCCACAAAATATACTTATAAGTTATAGCTATATCATTCAAAAAGGTGCGGGTAGAGGAGGGATGCGGGCTTCTTAAGACCGGGATAGTTGGCGCTCGCTTGGAGAGGCCTACGTTCAGCAGTGGAAGGCAATAGGCTGATTGATTATGATATCATTAAGGACTTACCTATTTCACATTAATTTACTTCGAAAAAATAGTATTAAGTGAATAAACTTTGTTTACTCAATGATATTTCAAAAATGTTGTTTACTCACCACAATACAAAAATTAGAAATAAATAAATACGATAAGTTATCACTTATCAGACAACTATCAAAACAAGATTTTTAATGACATTAAATACCATCCTGTATGGTAGTTTGCATGATAGTTTCCATACACACAAGCGGAGATAATAAAGACTTATTGTTTAGATTCGTATTATCATGTCTTAACATCTGAACAAACACAATTTATGCATTGTTAGCATGTGAAAACCTGAAGGTTTTTTGCAGGACGAGAAAGATCAAAACCATAGAGATACCAAGTCGCCGACGCCTGCTGTTGGGATCAAATTAGGATGGATACAAGTAAGTTTATTTTCGGATATTTTTTTTCGTAGACCGTATTTCATTTCGGAAAATTAGCAGGTAATTAGAAATTAGGCATTGGAACGCAAGACCGGCAAAACCAACATAACCGTCCCACTCACCCCCCACTGGGGGTAGTGATTACGCGTTTTTTACCCGCGAATAAAAATGAAAAGGTACTTAGGTAATACCTAGGCATCACTTAATGCCTTTCGGTTATACTTAAAATTACTTGATCGATAGATACGTTAATCATTGATTTATATAAGGTACTGTACCCAGAAGATTAGGCAGTACGGGTCGTTCATACGATGCCTTTTATGACCTTCAAAGTACATCTTACTATAGGTATTGATAGTAAAATCAAGTTTTTTCTCTAAGTAAGTGAATGTAATTCTTGTGGAGAAATAAATGTCTTAAACCATAAATCAAACTGGTTCTTTTTCTATCATGAGTGCGAAAAAGAGAGAATAATAATATTGTTCCATGAATATTAAATTCAGAAAGTATTTTAACCTGCTTATTCTAAATTGAACGTAATAATTAATAAATAATACAATGAATAATATTATGGATAAGCTTAAAAAAAAGCGAAATCGTTTTGTTAATCGAAAACAATATCCAAAGGAGCAGTCTAATAAAAAAATATTAATTTTAGGGCGTGCTCATACCATGTCTACTAAACATCTGGGGGGTGATGCTGTTCCTGCGCATATCCTGGGTGGTGTCGCAGGCGGGCATCGGGCTGTCCCTGGTCATCATTGCCATTTCGGCCATCGTGTGTGTCATCACCACGCTTTCCATGAGCGCTATCTGCACCAACGGCGAAGTCAAAGGAGGTTTGTGTATTTTTAAAATTGTATTCAACTGGATCTCCACAAAATAAAATATATGCACTTGATAACTTTTTATCTAATGAATGCCACACTAAGGTCTAATGGCATTGATTTACCGCATTATCTAAACATTTTTCCAGTACCTTTGGTTGGTCTAATTTATTGCGACAATGTGCGTTATTAATTTAAATTTGGCCGTAGCATAAGTAAATGAGAAGTGCAGTTAAGACAGCGATAGGCAGTCATTACATAAGAGCAATTTGGTTACATTACTCGGTCGATTAGATACGGCGATAATACAATGAGTGCGATAAATAACTTTTCATTATCATCTCATCCGACTGAGACAAAATAATTTCGGGATCATCTGTGAAGGTTAAGAGAATACGAGAGTTACTGGGTAAAACGCGTCAGCAGCATCCACATTTGAATATATCTTATAGGTATATATTAGGTCTTTACCTATAAAATTGCCGTTTAGTATACAGAAAGTTAGGCATTTTTTTTATAAATATTGTTTATTTCTATCAATCAAAATATGCACCCATGCTATCGATGTAGCTCTGCCAGCGCAGTGGTAATTAATCAATGCCTTTCTTGAAGAAGTCATGTGTACGGGAGCCCACAAACTCTTGAAAGGTATTTTGTACTATCCGTGTTATCAAGACGGTCAACAAGAGTTGTCGGTTGTCACTCCCATTTAATTTGCCTTGAATGTTTATCGATCCATTTGTTTTACCTAATGACGAGATCTCGACTGTTATTCTTCATGTTTATTATTTTATAAGAGACAACATCAAACGGCATTGAGGCGGCATGTTGTGGGTTGTGGGAGTTAAAGCGACTAGTAAACGGTCTAAGCCCGCTACCTACATACTTAAGTTGTTTAAGCAGTTGATTATCGTAATAAAGAAGTCACAAAACCTATATATTAATATTGTATTTGAAGCGTAATAGAATGTTAATGGTAGTAGTTACAAAAAAAAACACCAACTTATCCACTTTCGGGAAAAGTTTAAGAATTGCAAACTCTAGATTTATCTCCTAAGGATTTTTTCAAAATAATTCTTCGGAGTTACTTAAAGTTTTAGAACTTTTATTATGATTGGTTGTCCAACCTGTAATCTAAATAGACTAAATTAAAAATTAATTTAAACAGAAATTTAGATAAGAAGATAATATGATTTTTTTATATGATTAGTTATGTAAGTATTGTATACTTTTGTAACCTGCAACAGAAATTTAAAGTGCGGGCTGAGTTATCGTACGGACTCTTTACAGTGATATTAATGTTCGGCAAACCCCCTTCCCTTCATGTAGATACCTCACTTTTTTAGGTATCTACATGAAGGGAAGGGAAGAGTCTAATGCTTCAAACGTGACTTCTTTACTGTATCTAAAAATTGTTACTTGTTTGTATCATCAAGATATAACATCAGATATCAGTAGTACCGCGTAATTAAAATTATTTTCACAAATATGTTCTTTAGTACCAATAAAAACAAATGATCTAGCTACTAAAAAAAGATTAACTAATTTTAAATACACTAAACATTATTTGAAATAAACCACACTAGAACACTTGAGAATCAACGCACGCATAACATAATAGATTTATTTCAGGTGGCATTTACTACATCATCTCAAGATCCCTTGGCCCTGAATTCGGGGCATCTGTCGGCATCATCTTCGCATTCGCCAACGCAGTAGCTGCCAGTATGAACACCATTGGCTTCTGCGACTCCCTCAACGATTTACTCAGAACCAATGGTTTGAAGATCACTGAGGACCCAATGAATGACGTGAGGATAGTGGGCACCGTGGCGCTGCTCGTCATGTGCATCATCTGCGCTGTCGGCATGGACTGGGAGAGCAAAGCCCAGGTAAGTGTTTTTGTAAGACGATCCGTCCCATAGATTTGGATCAAATGGCGCCGATCAACGAGGCGTGGCGTATTGATAACAAGTTATTACTAACTGTTTACTCCGTTATCTGCAAGGATTAAATAACTCAGATGAGATTGGGAGTCTCACTTCTGTTCATATCGTGTAAGGAAATACTATAAGGTTGGGGCATAGCAATGTAGTATTGGATAAGGGCGTAGCTTGTGGGAACTGTGAATTGATTGTAATTGGGGCGTCTACAGTCTATTAATTTGTAGTTCGTCGAACCCGCTTGTTTACAGTAAGTTTTCGTATTGAGTATTGCTCTTCGTGGACTTAGTTAAAACCATGTTCTCAACTTAACTTTTACCAATTGTTTATGCGCCCCATGACGTAATCACAAAAAATTACAGAGAATAGCTTTCTGGGAAATCTAACTCTGTATTTTCTTATCCTCCGCGCATTTTCAAATAACATACCACTTCGCCAAGCTTTCTATAAACGAAGTGCAAAATACTGCCTCGGTGGCGTAGTTATATTATGGTACGACTGCAATGCTGAGGTCTCGGGTTCGATCCCCGGGTCGGGCAAAGTGATATTGGATTTTTCTATTCAGTATCAGCCCGGAGGCTGGAATTTGTGCCCGATATGGCGATAGGCTCGCCCCCTATCACATCATGGGACAGAATACGCACGGCGAAAAGTGGGTGCACTAGTTGCGCCTCTGCCTACGCCTTCGTGGATAAAAAGGCGTGATTATGCGTATGCGTAAGTGCAAAATACTAGAGCATGTCCCATCTAAATATAGTTGATCAGATAGAACTACAAACAGTACATTGTAGTGATGTGTTGTTCGTACTACGCATCGTAGTGTTCCGCGCTGTTATGGGGTCGCGATGGCCGCTGCCCCAATTGACCCCTCTGTTGCTCGACAGTGGTAAACACACTCGTCCTTCAGCCCACCGCCGTAATCAATACTGGACTAATTGCCTGCCTTTTATACGTTATTGGACGAAATATACACGATGGTATCCCTTTGAACATAAACAATGTTTGAGATTATTTACGTAATGAAAAGTAACTTCGTTAAGTATTTACATAGATAATATTACCGTGGTATTTATTTGAACACGCAATAAAAAATAGTAACTGAATGTTTCTATTCTATAATCTATATATGTATAAATACAAATTTCGTGTCACAGTGTTTGTTCCCAAACTCCTCCGAAACGGCTGAACCGATGTTGATGAAATTTTATATTCACACTTGGTAGGTCTAAGAATAGGTTGTTATCTATTTTTCATCGCCCTAAGTGATAAAGGGTGGCCCAGCCCAAAAAAATGTTTTTTTTTCTCGGACAGTTTTTTTTTAAGATGTGGCATTAATCAATTACGTACAAACCTAAATTTTAATTTTTTTCTACTAAAATAATCTCTAATAAGAATTTATATGGCAAAACAATGTTTGCCGGGTCAGCTAGTTTCTACTTTCTATATATAATATAATAATACCAGCCCTGTATTATATACTGCTCACTGCTGAGCACGGGCCTCCTCTACTACTGAGAGGGTTTAAGCCTTAGTCCACCACGCTGGCCTAGTGCGGGTTGGCAGACTGCACATACCCTCAAATTCTTATCGAGAATTCTCAGGTATGTAGGTTTCCTCACGATGTTTTCCTTCACCGTTAAAGCGAACGATAATTGATAAACAATACACACATAACTTCGAAAAGTCAGAGGTGTGTGCCTTGGGTTTTGAACCTCCGGACATTGTCTCGGCAGACCGTTCCATTCCCAACTAGGCTATCGTCGACTTTACTACTACTTTCTATATAAAAATATTTTACGATTACATTTCCAGTATGTTACCCTAACTTTATCATAGCAATTGTTTGTAATACACCATAGAAACCCTAGAAACCATTTTAAATCGAATCTAACTAGGCACCTATATTCGTCTTTCATCTACACATCGGAAACACTTTGTTGTGCATCTATAGCTCATATTTATACCAGAAGTAAAGACAAGCTTATAGCTTTTACTGTTTTAGCGTTCTGGTATTTTTATTAGATCGTTCTGTTCGTGTAAAATTTTATGTTTTGTATACGAGAATGAAATAATTTTCACGTTTATATTAAGAATATGGTACGCGATATAGTCCTGCGTGCGTTTT